>OX336388.2:467797597-470422597 GCA_946902985.2 Meconema thalassinum | reverse complement strand
CTATTTTATGTTCGAATATAAATATTCATAACTATCTGTCGAGATTTCGCCTGTTTTATGTACTGAACAGAGCGCACGAGACGCAGAGAATGCCTTGTATTTGACCATGGCCTCCTCGATTACCGTTCTATGACACTATTCAACGCAGTGAAATTTAAGTGGAACTCAGCGCAGGTGCGATGTTATCCTTATCTAATTGATCAAACGACTGTTTTTTGATCTGTGATTGGTGGGAGAAACTGTTTCATAATTGAAAAATAGTGTTATAATGACCATCATTATGATACAGTTTTCTGACATATAATAGTCGAACATAAAATTATGTAATTGATTCATGTATGTTCATTCCAGGCAAGTAGATGTGATTAGATAAGAGTTATTTCACGCTCATTTAATTGTGCACAATAACATGTTGACCGACTGAAAAGTACTAGATTATGAAATATAGGCTTATAAGATCACCTAACAACAAGTGTGTATGCGCGTGCGTTCCCTAATAAGTTCTGGTTGGCTCGAGCAATTTCAATGAATCTCGGTGCCTTTCGAACTTGAATAACTGTCACCAGTATTTATTTTTTTTGTAACAATGTACCTGTCTTTGTTCAGGTCCCAACCCGTGTTACGCCGGTTTGATATGTCCGTCATTGATGGCATTCAGTATTTCCTTACCAACGCCAATTGAATGCGGTACAGCACTTAATGGACCTTGCACACAAATCTTCATCCGTGTCCAAGTTGTAGCAAGATAAGGAGGGAGATACATGCGGGTGAATGTAATTGACGATCTGCTATCTGACCTCTCGGTATGCCAGTAGTAAACATCCCTAGCTTGTTGTTCGTTGACGTATGCACTCTCACCTCGGAATGCAGCTATCACCTCTAGCAATGCATAAACAACAACAATTGCGCGTGTGAACACTGCATAGATTTGCACCTTAAACCTGTTCTTTACTCGTAAAGAGAGATTCTGAACGATGTGTACAGTACTTATTGCACACCCTCGAGCAACTTGAGTGATAAATCATCACTGATGATACACTCACCAAAACTGGGTACGTGGCAACTACTGCCTTCTTCCTTCCTCACCCGCACATTCCCTAATAGCCGTTACTGGATTATTTATTTATTTATTCATTTTTTTTTTTTTTTTTTGCTTTTTGTGTTTTGTATTTTTTTATTTTTTTTGTATTTTTTTGTATTTTGTGTTTTGTTTTTATATTTGTTTTTTGTTATTTGTTTTTTGTTTTTGTTTGTTGTTATTTGTTTTTTTGTTTTTTTGTTTTTGATATTTTGTTTTTGTTTTTGTTTCTGTTTTTGTTTTCTGTGTCTGTGTCTGTTTCTGTGTCTGTGTCTGTGTCTGTGTCTGTGTCTGTTTCTGTGTCTGTGTCTGTGTCTGTGTCTATGTCTATGTCTGTGTCTATGTCTATGTCTGTGTCTGTGTCTGTTTCTGTGTCTGCGTCTGTGTCTATGTCTGTGTCTGTGTCTGTGTCTGTGTCTGTTTCTATGTCTGTGGCTGTGTCTGTGTCTGTGTCTGTGTCTGTGTCTGTTTCTATGTCTGTGTCTGTGTCTGTGTCTGTTTCTGTTTCTGTGTCTGTGTCTGTGTCTGTGTCTGTTTCTATGGCTGTGTCTGTGTCTGTGTCTGTGTCTGTGTCTGTTTCTATGTCTGTGGCTGTGTCTGTGTCTGTGTCTGTGTCTGTGTCTGTTTCTATGTCTGTGTCTGTGTCTGTGTCTGTTTCTGTTTCTGTGTCTGTGTCTGTGTCTGTGTCTGTTTCTATGGCTGTGTCTGTGTCTGTGTCTGTGTCTGTTTCTGTTTCTGTGTCTGTGTCTGTGTCTGTGTCTATGTCTGTGTCTGTGTCTGTTTCTGTGTCTGCGTCTGTGTCTATGTCTGTGTCTGTGTCTGTGTCTGTGTCTGTTTCTATGTCTGTGGCTGTGTCTGTGTCTGTGTCTGTGTCTGTGTCTGTTTCTATGTCTGTGTCTGTGTCTGTGTCTGTTTCTGTTTCTGTGTCTGTGTCTGTGTCTGTGTCTGTTTCTATGGCTGTGTCTGTGTCTGTGTCTGTGTCTGTTTCTGTTTCTGTGTCTGTGTCTGTGTCTGTGTCTGTGTCTATGTCTGTGTCTGTGTCTGTTTCTGTGTCTGCGTCTGTGTCTATGTCTGTGTCTGTGTCTGTGTCTGTGTCTGTTTCTATGTCTGTGGCTGTGTCTGTGTCTGTGTCTGTGTCTGTGTCTGTTTCTATGTCTGTGTCTGTGTCTGTGTCTGTTTCTGTTTCTGTGTCTGTGTCTGTGTCTGTTTCTATGGCTGTGTCTGTGTCTGTGTCTGTTTCTATGTCTGTGTCTGTGTCTGTGTCTGTTTCTGTTTCTGTGTCTGTGTCTGTGTCTGTTTCTATGGCTGTGTCTGTGTCTGTGTCTGTGTCTGTTTCTGTTTCTGTTTTTGTTTCTGTTTCTGTTTTTGTTTTTGATTTTGTTTCGGTTTTTGTTTTTGTTTCTGTTTTCGTTTTTATACTACACAAAATTTGGTTCAGATTGGTGGAATAGTAGCCTGTAGATTTGTATAAGAAAGAAACAGACTTTTTGTTTTATACTGTACTAGCTATTTTATCCAGCGATACATGCCAAATTATTTCGCAGAGTATATTCACATTGACCTTAAGTGAGTATAAATATAGTTCTCCTGGGCTCTGATGTTAATCAAGAGCAATATTAACTCTGTAAACCTAGTCGAAGAGTACAATAACGTAGCAGAAAATGCAACAATAACAAACAGTGCTGTAATTATGCACGATTTCTCAAGGACCTAGTCTCACAATTCCTGATAGGGCCTAGTCATTATTTCTGTTCTAATGGGTGTTATTGAGACGTCTTGTTTACATAGTTCTCTTGTATTTTTAAAATGATGCATCTACCTTCGTGAAAGGAAACACTATTTAAATTATTCATTGATTCGAAGATAAAGTCATCATTCTGGAGTCAAGTATATTTATGATTTTAAACCCCGCACAAATGGCGTCATTAAGAGAAATTACCTATTCATGTACATAAGTCAGTGTGCACGATAGCTGCATGTTAGGGAACAGTAATGCTGTAAAAATAATTTACCTGTATATTATCTCATTTTGGTCGGCTTTGGTGGCGTAGTTGGTAGCACACTGAGCTTCTATGCCCTGAATCGCGGGTTCAAACCCAGCCGAAGTCGTCGGACTTTGTAAGAGCGTTAAAATCCCTCAGTATGCCTTCCTTCCTTCGGAGGGGAAGTAAAGCCAGCGGTCCCATGTCATAGATTTATGGCATGTAAAATAACCTTCCATTAACTACAATTGTGTGAAGCTAAATGTGTAGGTTAGATTTGATTAACGCTCTATAAGTTCCAACGTTCATCGCCAGGAGCCAGTTGCGGTGGCATGTAGTAGCCAAGTTCCCGGCTAGGTGTCGTTGACGGTAGCATTAGGTAGCAAAAGTAGAAACTACTTGAAATTGATCGTCTGCAGTTCCTACCTGAATCACAGATAACACACACTAATACGGCCATCACAATTAACACCGGTTCAGACAGATACTACCACACCCAGAGTACACGAGGTACATGACCGCGTTGTCGCAGCCCCTAAACTGAGGAACCAACCAACCGAGAACTTCTGGGCACATTTTATATTCGTCAAAGATTTTATATATAATTCTTTCTTTTTTCTTTCTTTTCCTTTCTTTTTCTATCTTTATCTTTATCTTTCTTTCTTGCTCTCTCTCTTTATTTCTCTTCCTTTTTCTTTCTTCCTTCCTTACTTTTTTGTTTACTTCTCGAGCCCAGAGCTAAGCCTGAGCAGAATGAGTCGAGTGTCATCGGAGCGGCTGTCAAAGAAAGCTCTTGTTTTGGACAAAGCGATTCGTTTTGAAATGAATGTTCAGCAAGAGCAGGAAGTGGATGACGAGATGCGGCCTCTGTATTTTCCAAGTATTTCTCATTTAGATGAGATTACTATTCGTTACACAGGGGAGCTACGAGTCCTCTTGGGTGAACCTCTTTCATGTGGGCAAGAGCTCAACTGCAACGCATGGGTAGGTTATACTGGATTAACAGCACAGGAATATAATGAGGGGAATGTTAAAACATTCTTTTAATATTTAAAATAACCATTTATGCAACAGCTTATATGATACTGTTGAATTGATATCCTGTGTAAGGCAGGATTTGTTCCTTTTGGAATAAACGTTCAGTGTGTTTTACAAGAGCTGTTGTTTTGAGAATACTTAGTACCTATGCTAGTGCTCTTACAGATGGCTGGAAATAAATTCTGTTTGAAAAATGAAAATTCTTATGAAGTTTGCAGAATTTGTTGATATTTCATTTTAGGGGCTTGGGACATCTTGGTCATCAGCTCCGTGTAGTTAGGTGTGTGTTGAACTTGTCTGATAACCTGTGTTTATGTGATGACTATAATAGTGTGTGCAACTGTACAGTATAAGGAAAAGGAATGGGGTAGGTACCCCAGCGCTTGATGCTATCCCAGCATTTTTCCTGGAGGCAATGTGGAAAACCACAGGGACAAGCCATACTCAGAATAGCCGCTGTCAGCGACGGGATTTGAACCTATTTGCTGCAGCTGCCCTCTCAGTGATACAAGACGCAGGTCTTCTACGATTATAGCTGGGGGTATGAGATGGCTTCAGCTTATAGTGAGCTCTTACTTTTAACTACCACTCATAAACCATTGGTACGAGATACTGTAGCGACTCCTATTAATGGGGCGTTCTCTTATATTTGATGTCTCGTGAAAGGGAGAGTGTGTTATATGGTTATGGCTAGCTTCTTCTTTAAGGACGATCTGATAGAAGGCATTGTTCCATTCGAGTCTTAAATCCAGGACCAGTTACTCTTTCCCCTATTATGAAGTGTTAAGAGGGGTTTGTGACTTCCGTACGGTAATTCCTTCTTCGAGCCAACAGCTTTATTGCCCTAACAAGAAACCACTTTCTAACCGTAAATCCAAACTCTTGTTTCAACAACATGAGCCGTCCCTAAATGAGCAACGGCCTTCTTTGGAAGAGAATGTAGTTTCAATTCTAAAACAAGAGATTTATTGCATTGATATTCTTAAACACATTTCTTAAGAGTTTTTGACTGCAACACATTACAGGCAATATGCAGCAAGGTGGGTCACAGGTGGATTTGGAGATTCTAGGTTCGAAAACCCGGAGTTGTAAGCTAACATCCTTAGTGTGGTTTTCCCCTGTTATTTTACTCGCGGCGAGCACTATGTGGCACCTTACTCTATTTCAAGATGGGGGCATCTATTCCAATTCACTAAAAATATTATACATAGCCTATTTGCAGTTTGCAGTCTAATATTATGCACAAGTTGTCCGGGCTTGAAGGCCGTGGTCCAGGTAGGATGTGCTCCCTTGAAGTTTCACCATTCGGCATTTTCTCTAAATGCCACAGTAGATAAAAGGGATGTAAAACCAATAACATGATGATTAAACTCAGCAATTTTTCTAGGTGTATTGCCATGTCTTGTGCGGTGTTTCGCCTAGGAACACCAAGATTGGCTCATCAGCGGGCTCTTGGTGTCCATGCCACGACCCCACACGAGTAGTGAACTATACACTACCTCCCTTCTTATGAAGCACACTTCGGTTCTTTACTGCGAGAGCTAAAAGCTCAATCAGCATTTCACCTCCCTATAAAGGCTTCCAGAAAGATGGTATAATGGCTTTCACGGCCACGGAATTAAGCTCAGCATTTTTTCGCGTTTATTACCAAGAGCCCGCTGATAAGCCTATCTTGGTGTTCCTAGGCGAAATCTCACACAAGACACGGCAATAAACCAATAAACATTGCTGAGTTTAATTCCTTGACCGTGAAAGCCATTATACCAACTTTATTATTACTCACCGCAGAGGACTGGGTTTGATTCCTGGCTCTGCCAAGACAATTAATTCTGGTGTAGTGGCTGAAACGAGGTACACTCAGCCTTGTGAAGCAAAACTGAGAAGAGGTGGGCTAGATTTCTCCCTCAGCTATTTTGGAATTGGTTTTCCGTGGTTTCCCACTTCAACTTCTACTTAAGACGAACACCGGGATGGTTCCAATTAGACACCGACCATAGGGGGATCGATCGTAATCCGCTGTGGAATGATTTGACCGTGGGCCCAACCCGATCGTGGTCCTTTACACTAGTCTCGCGAGGGGTGAGGTCAATGACTTAACCATCGTTGTTACTCCTACAGCACCAACCCTTTCACGATAGATACGAAAAACTATTATTATTAGGGACCGCATTCTTAGGATTTTACCTTTTATACTTACTTCTAAATACATAAATATTTAATACTTTTCTGAATCACCCTCAAAAGAGCCATATTCATGAATTCTGTAGTACTTAAATGATATCCGAGTACCTAAAATACCTAATTGCAATTCATTTTATAAATTGTAGTATATATGAATTTTAGTCTGTATTTTTTTTTAAGTAAACCTGAAGATAACATTTATTCCTAGCTGTAGTTGATAGAGAGTAATCCTACCTGCTAGAAAATTCAAATATTTCAGCACTTTTCAGCTCATATCTTACTAGCTATTGTACCGGCAGCACCTGGGGAGCCAGCCCGCACATCCTGAGGACTTCCGGACTTGCACTGTGTGTGTCAGCCGCAGAGTATGCTGCTCCTGTGTGGAACGTTTCAGCACATGCTAAGCAGATTGATACTGCTGTCAACGACACTGCAAGGATAATCTCGGGATGCCTGATTCCAACACCAGTGCACAAACTATACCCTATTGCTGGAATAGCCCCACCCAACATCCGGAGGGCCACTGCTGCGGACGCCGAGAGAACAAAGCAGGAGAATGACCATCGACATCCACTATATGGTCACCAGGCAGCAAGGTCACGTCTCACACCCCGCAAGAGATTCCTTGCTAGGACTCTGCCGCTGGAGGGAACACCAGAGACAACTCGTCTCAACAGATGAAGGAGCTCACTGCCCACAGACATGTCACCAAAGGGAGAACTGGCTCCTGGTGCCGACCTGTGTGGAGGTCCCTCAACCACTTAAGAGTGGGTGTCCCTCGATGCAAGACCAACCTGCAAAAATGGGGGATCCTTCCAGCAGACGCAGACACCTCTTGTGAATGTAGAGCTGAACAAGACCCAAGCCACATACTTATCTGCCCCAAGGCCATCGCAGCTGCAGTTTTTTGGAAATGTTGTCCGGACACGGAAATGAATAAATGAGCTATTGTACCCGGCGTTGCCCGGGAGGTGTCTTTATATTTGATAGTTACATGACAATATATTTCACAGAGTATATTCATTTAGCTCCTAAGTGGTTTTAGAACATAGTTCTCCTCGACTCTGATGTTACTCAAGTGCAATATTTACTCATTGTAAACCTAGTCGAAAAGTACTGTGGAGTACAATAACGTAGCAGAACTTGCAACAATAGTAATAAGGGATGTATACGCAGAAGTCCCCGAGAATTCAGTCTCACAATTACTTTCCTGATAGTGTTTATTTTTTTATTTAATGGGGTAATTAAGACGTCTTATAGCAGTGTTCACATAGTTATCTCTATTTTTTCTAAAATGTTGCAACTACATTCTTGATAGGAAGTAATATTTAAATTATGCAATGTTTGGAAGATAAAGTTATCATTGTTGAATCAAATATATTTATGATTTTAAATCCCGCACAAATTACGTGAATAATGAGAAATGACGTAAATTAAGCAACGTATAATCCTACTATAATGTAAAATAAGATGCTTAGGTTCTGAACACATTGGGCTTCCTTAGCCTCTAAAGTATTCCGTAAGATAAGAAATAAATTCCCTAGACTCAACAATTAATGGTCTCTAAAATGCTATAGCGGAATTCAGAGTGATTAGAACTCATGACAATTATAACATCATTCAATAGCTTTGTCAGTAAGCACTAAAATGACCAATATAAATACATAAACATAGGAAAAAACGTGTGAACGGACATAATCGAACTATGTAATGTCTGCTAATCATATGTAAAAGTATCATCACTTACGGTTTGGTCCTTATTAGCCGAAGAGTATCGCATAATAATATATATTTGTAGTTTAATTATGTTATTAACATGTTATCAACTTAATTCATAATTTAACATTTGGTTCCATTACTAATTAGCAAAGTCATAGAACAGGATAATTACCAATTAGGCCTAAATATAACCCGAATCACAAAGACAACCTAATCATAGAACAGTCTGCAATATCACGCAAAAGTTTCGGTATTTCTGATTTATAATACAAAAGACGGCCGGTAGAGGTGAAGACTGTCAACAATAAAAATATGCAGCATAAAGACAATAGGATTAATAAAACCTAAACGTCAACATATCAGTAGTAGAACAAATATTAACGGAGAATTAGTAGATATTACATACAATGTATTGCGCGTGATACCTTCCGTCATAAGGTAAATATTCAAAATCTGCCGTAACAGCAGCGGCATCAAGAGTATAAAATTAAACCCAAAATGTCGCACAAATTACGGTGCCCTAAATACAATAAAAATTATAATCTTATATCTAAAATGCAAAATTAATTAGACGATCATGTAGATTAGCGGCTAATATTCTCGGCGGTCGCCTTGGAAGTTAAAGTTTGAGTCCCGGCTCTGCCAAGAAATTTTAGTTCTGGTCTGAGAGCTGGAACGGGGTATACTGCGCCTCCCGAAGCAAAACTTGGAAGTTGTTTTCCGTGGTTTGCCACTTGTAAAGTTAATTAAACGGGATAGAGTGTGAAAATCACCTATGACAACTTTGGTTTTATTGAATTTGAATAATTAACATATTTAAGGTGAGCAAATATTGCCTAAGAGTATGAAATTCTTGGCGATAATTTGATGACGTATCATTATGTAAAATATATACACTCCCGTTGCAGTCAGATTTTCTACCAACTATTAGGCATTCATTTTAAGCTTTGCAGAATTTATGCCAACTTTTGCTACTCTTTAAACATAAAATAGTACATTATGCAACAAGCCTATAGAGGCAATAATTAAGACACGAGTATGTTTATAAAACGAGTGAAGTGAGATTTATAATTTCCATACGAGTGTCTCAATTACCATTATAGGCGAGATGCATACGACTGTTTATGTTCGACGATAATTATAACTTTATTACATGTTCGAACATAAATATTCATAACAATCTGTCGAGATTCCGCCAGTTTCGTTTACTGAACATAGCGCATGGGACGTAGAGAATACCTTGTATTCGACCATGGCCTCCTCCTCGAATACCCCACTATGACACTAGCCACGCAGCACAATTTAAAATAGGAGGCCGTGGAAGTCAGCGCAGGTTCGATGCTATCCTTACCTAATTTGTCAAATGGCTGTATCGCAATGAAAATATTGAGCTCTAATTGGTGTAGACCCTGTATCATAATGAAACTTGAACTGTAATGAGTCTCTTTAATATGCAGTTTTCTGGCATATAATATTTATATTTCGGCATGTTTTTTTATTATTAGTGTCAAGAGTTACCAACATATACAAACAAGAAATTGAATATGAAAAGAAAAACACATAAAGAAGCATATAACGTATAATTCGGCATGGTAAAAAACGAGCCTATAATGGCAATAATTAACACACGAGTATGTTTATCAAACGAGCGAAATAAGATTTATAATTTCCATACGAGTGTCTTAATTACCATTAAAGGCGAGTTGTATAAGACTGTTTATGTTCGATGATAATTATAACTTTATTATATGTTCTAACATAAATATTCGTAAATACCTGTCGAGATACTGTGGGTTGACTTCTTCTTCTTGGGAATTGTGTGGGCTCTCTACTCAATAACGAATTTCAAAGCTTTGAAACATTGTTTATCCTGAAGTAGTACCAACAGATAGCGCACAGATACTTTGTGGGATCATTTTGTTATTTTGGTCAAATAACACAAAATAGGCTGTTTCAAACGCTTTCAAATTAAAATGTATCGTATTACCAACTAGTTATTCTTCAAATTCGATGCGTATAGAATGTCAACAGAAGGCAAATCAATGGAGTCCCAAATAGAACAGTCAGGACATCAGGCGGAAAAGTTTCGTATAAGAAATCCCTTACCTGAATAGAGCGGGTTATTGACATCAGTGGATCTAATGTCATTCGCCTGCTTCCCCCATGACGTTCTGGTGTGTTTATGTCAACAACTAAAATTGTACAGGAAATGGTACGAATGCAATGCCCTGTATAGAAATTGGAGTTGTGGATATTATTTTGCAATATTCCGTAATTTGTTAAGCAAACTTTACGGACGGTGCACACTTCCCATGTCGGTATAGGCTAGAGTACGGTAGAAGATTGGTGTGTTGCAACCTTCTAGACGTAGATTCCTAAATTTCTTGAATATTTCATAGTATTGTCTTGTTATCGTAAAGGTTCGTGTTTATTTTGTCTTTGTGTTCGGGATTGTAACTACAGTAGAACGTGACTAATTCGAACTTCCATAATTCGATATCTTCTTTAATTCGAATTTTTCTCTTGGTCCCTAGAATTTTATATACAATCAATGCTAAAAAAATCGTGATTAATTCGAATTATATTTTGGATAATTCGAAGTTTTTAGTATAAAAAGTCGATCGGAAGCCAAATAGTTGGGACAATTCCCGAAAAAACTGTTCCGAATGCAGCCCCAAGCAACAAACCACATCACAGAACTTACGCGGTTTGTTTAAAATAGAAATGACGTAAGGTTTGTAATTCCTTAAATTTTTTAGATTCTTTTGTGATGGCTGAGAGACTTAATTGTAGGAAACAGGTAAAAATCTTAAACTATTTTGAAAAACAGTAGATTTCTCTAAGACTTAACTAGATTGCTGGATTACTAATGTCGTTAAAAAGGTGAATAGTACATTTTGGTTTTATTTTTCATTTGAAACTTTTGAGGTTATTCATGATACAGTCTTTATAAAGTACCGCTGTCTGTTAATTTACTTTGTTGAACGTAAATCATTATGTAAACGTAATACAATATATTTTCTCTAACCTTTTCAAAGAACTTTTTTAATTCGAATTTTTGGATAATTCGATTTTTTTTACTGGTCCCTTGAGGTTCGAATTATCCAAGTTCCACTGTACAATGGTTCATACGATATCCTTTACATTGTCAACCAGTTGAATTTTGAGCACATGTGGGAAACTATCCTAACCTAATTGGTCAATGAATGAAAATCATGAGCTCTGATTGGTTAGAGAAACTGTATCATAATGAAAAGTAGTACTGTACTTTGATGACTCTCATTATGATACAGTTTTCTAACTTATAATCTTTACATTTCGACATCGTCGAACATAAACCTATATATAAAACTATTTTACCTATTAAAACATTAAAAAATACTATTTTATGTTTTTGAAAACCTAAAATGACAATTTAAACAAGATGTTCAGTAAAGAACATATAGCCTACTTTCTCCTAAATGTATGGGTATAGTTATAACTCGTTGTTATTATCAAAGAGTATAATAGAATCATTTCTTGGTTGAAGACCTTAGAAAATATTTACCTCTACCAAACGCCACAACGTAGAAAAAAACTACTACCATCATTGAAGAAAGATAGATAAGAAGTATCTCAAGAATGTTATGGATCTGGAGACATAATCGACCGGACTGGCTGCGTGGCTCAGCGGTAACGTTCTCGTTGCTGCGCCCTAGGTTGCAGGTTCGTATCCTGGCGCAGTCAGCTGGCATTTGAGGGTGCACAAATGCGAGGGAGCCGTGTCAGTAGATATACTGGCACGTTAAAGATCCCCTTCGGGCCAAAATTCCGGCACCCTGGCGTATCTAAAAGCAGCAGTAGTTAAAAGGGACGTAAAACAAATAACATTATTATTATTGTTATTATTACACAATCGACCTGCCGTGGGCAACATCCAACTTTGAGTTGAGGCATGTCTTTACACGTCTGGTTGTGCATGGCTTTTACAACCCTAATTGAATTATCAAATCTTTCCATGACCCTACAGAGACGTGTGTATACAAACTATGTGGATATTTTCGATTGCTATTTGCCTGACATAAAAGTAGTAATTAATAACCTGAACTAGCACCAACGGCTAGAATTCAGTTACTATGTGAAATAGTTTTGTTCTTTACTTCAAATAACATTTTCAAATAACGCACAATAGACTGTTACAAACCCTTTAAAATAAAAAGTAAAAATTTATCGTAGTATCGTCTTGCCATTCTTCAAATTCGAAGCGCATAGAATGCCAATGGTATACGGTACTAACCAATGGAGTCCCACGTAGACCAGTCGTGACATCTAGTGGAGAAGTATCGAACAATATAACCCTAACAGGGCGAGTGCATTCTAGTGGCCATAAGAAGAAACTTTTCAATAAAATCTTGAAGTTAATAAGTAGGCCGGCGTGCAGTTACCTTTTTGGCTGCTAGATGTCTCGAGCAAATCTGCTGGTGAATTATGTTTTAATTAAATATATATTTTCCACCGTAATATGCAAAATATAACGCTTAATTTTAAAACGTCTGAATCATTACAAAACAATAAATATATAAAATTTCAAGCAATAAAAAACTCTGATGGGGTTTGAACCATAGGCATATGAGTGATAGGCCAACGCTTTACCACGGAGCCATTTGTGCCAACGAACATCGTTCTATATAAAATGACTTACATATAACTTGTTAGCAAGTAATGATTTAGACTAAACGATTTCATCAGTGGAGTATATTATTTATTTATAAAGCATTTCATACAAAGTTTATTTATTTTGTATCAGTACTCTATATTGCATGCAATACTCAAATTAGTGAAATATAAGTCAGGCACAAGATATCCGCTGCCATCTTGTCTTCTTACCGAGATGGCTCAGCTTTTTAAAATCACTTCTGCACTATAGTATTACAAAATAAACTTTTAATTTCGAACGTGCCTCTTCTTTTAGAACAGTTAAATCGATTCTCGGCTCGATAATCGGAACTGGTGGGTCCCATGATATGGATTATAAAGTTTGCATAATTCGCACGGCCGCCATCCTGAAATGGTACGGCGGATGACCTTGTAGTTTGGTCACAATACGCGTCCTATATGAAGGTATGTTATTACCAAATTTGGTAGAGATCGGATAATTTGGTTAGTCGCTATTTGATTTTACGTTTTGAACGTTTGAGTGGCCGCCATTCAGTTTTGGTAAAGATGGCGGCGATATAAAACATGACACTGAGGTGCCCTTTGCTTGTTCTTCCTCTGTACCAAATTTCGTTCAATTCGGTTTCACCGTGTTCGAATTGATAGGGGGGGGGACAGACATTCAGAGTACACACACTCACACACACACACACACACACACACGCGCACGCAGACTCACACAAACACACACATACACACACACAGACACACAATTTTTGGCCCTGTAGTGATCTCATAAGTCTACTTTCATTTTTTGCAAAAATCGAAAGTAGGCTAAAAATCTAAAACTTCGGTCCCTAATTATTATGTAGCCTATTGAACATCCATGCTTAATCTGTACGATAGAATCCTATGAATTCTCTCTTGAGGGTCTCAAATAAAAATGTTGAAGTAGTATACACGGTATGTATGTCAAGTTCCGTCTCCCATTAGGAAGTGTTTGTTTATTGGATTCTCACGGTGTCACCGACTCAGATTCCAGCCCTGTCGAGGTGACAAATCATGCTCTAAGCATGGGGTCGCCTTCCTCGGGCTACTTCTTCACAAGTCTTGTAGAGTTATGTGACGGAGCGCAAGTTATGTCCAGCAGATAGTGCTGGTCTCGACACTCCCAACCCCAATGTTGCATGTGTAATTAGCCGCGCTGTACACATGACCCCACTACCATGACCGCCATACATCGCTTGGTCGTGACATCGGGCCTCGAACCCGGAACACGCCTATTATTGAATATAGTCTTATTTATGAAGCAAGGGCTTGGATATACCGCTAGCTTACATATCCACTGTAGAGGTAAAACACTTGCGTCCCACAGTCACTCTTATCTCCGTCTACAACTAGTTAGTGAAAATTGATTGAGCCTTTGGCGACGGCCACCCAGTGACCTCTTGTGTGTGTGTGTGCTAGTGCAACTAATTGCCACAATGTCGCTGGGGGGGGGGGTGCCTTCGGTCTTTGCGTAATGTCTTTCTACTACAGTACATGCAATATAGCGTTTTATTCTTTTACTAGCAACTCGCCCCAGCTTCACCCGGTATCTTTAAGGGTTTACCCAGCGTAAGCTTAGAAGGCGAACTGACGGCAGGTCCCAGACGTAATTCAGAAAAGCCGAGGTGAACAGCGAAACCCCAAACACATATACTCTTCTCTGAAGTCTTAACTCGGCATGACTCGATAGTTTGATGCTGGCCAAAGCTGGGGTGATAGGTTTGCTAGCTCGTAAACTCGCTCTGAAGTTAGTAATTTAAATGTCCACCGAATGGAGATTGTAGGAAACAAGATGTTCAGTAAAGAACATATAGCCTACTTTCTCCTAAATGTATGAGTATAGTTATAACTCGTTGTTATTATCAAAGAGTATAATAGAACTATTCTTTGTTGAAGATCTTAGAAACGATTTACCTCTACCAAACGCCACAACCTAGATAAAAACTGCTACCATCATTGAAGAAAGAAAGAAAGAAAGAAAGAAAGATAAGAAGTATATCAAGAATGTTATGGATCTGGAGACATAATCGACCGGACTGGCTGCGTGGCTCAGCGGTAACGTTCTCGCTTGCTGGGCCCTAGGTTGCAGGTTCGTATCCTGGCGCAGTCAGCTGGCATTTGAGGGTGCACAAATACGAGGGAGCCGTGTCAGTACATTTACTGGCACGTTAAAGATCCCCTTCGGGCCAAAATTCCGGCACCCCGGTGTCTCTAAAAGCAGCAGTAGTTAAAAGGGATGTAAAACCAATAACATTATTATTATTATTATTATTATTATTATTATTATTACATATACGACCTGCCGTGGGCAACATCCAACTTTGAGTTGAGGCATGTCTTTACACGTCTGGTTGTGCATGGCTTTCACAACCCTAATTGAATTAACAAATCTTTCCATGACCCTACAGAGACGTGTGTATACAAACTATGTGGATATTTTCGATTGCTATTTGCCTGAAATAAAAGTAGTAATTAATAACCTGAACTAACACCAACGGCTTGAATTCAGTTACTATGTTAAATCGTTTTGTTCTTTACTTCAAATAACATTTTCAAGTAACGCAAAATAGGCTGTTACAAACCCTTTAAAATAAAAAGTAAAAATGTATCGTAGTATCATCTTGTCATTCTTCAAATTCGACGCGCATAGAATGCCAATGGTATAGTAATCAATGGAGCCCCACGTAGACTAGTCGTGACATCTAGTGGTGAAATATCGAACAATATAATCCTAACAGAGCGAGTGCATTCTAGCGGCCAGAAGAAGAAACTTTTCAATAAAATCTGGAAGTTAATACGTAGTTCGGCGTGCAGTTACCTTTTTGGCAGCTAGATGTCTCGAGTAAATCTGCTGGCGAATTATGTTTTAATTAAATATATATATTTTACACCATAATATGCACAATATAACGCTTAATTTTAAAACGTCTGAGTCATTACAAAACAATAAACATATAACATTTCAAGCAAAAAACCTAGCTCTGACCGGGTTTGAACCATAGGCATTTGACCGATAGGCTAACGCTCTACCACTGAGCTAATTGTGTCAACGAATATCGTTCTATATAAAATGACTTACATAGAACTTGTTAGCAAATAATGATTTATACTAAACGATTTCATCTCTGGAGTATATTATTTATATATAAAGCATTTCATACGAAGTTTATTTATTTTGTATCAGTACGCTATATTGCATGCAATACTCAAATTAGTGAAATATAAGTCAGGCACAAGATATCCGCTGCCATCTTGTCTTATTACTGAATCGGCTCAGCTTTTTAAAATCACGTCTGCACTATAGTATTACAAAATAAACTTTTAATTTCGAACGTGCCTCTTCCTTTAGAACAGTTAAAACGATTCTCGGCTCGATAATCGGAACTGGTGGGTCCCATGATATGGATTATAAAGTTTGCATAATTCGCACGGCCGCCATCCTGAAATGGTATGGCGGACGACCTTGTAGTTTGGTCACAAGACGCATCCTATACGAAGGTATGTTGTTACCAAATTTGGTAGAGATCGGATGATTTGGTTAGTCGTTATTTGATTTTACGTTTTGAACGTTTGAGTGGCCGCCATTCAGTTTTAGTAAAGATGGCGGCGATATAAAACATGACACTGAGGTGCCCTTTGCTTGTTCTACCTCTGTACCAAATTTCGTTCAATTCGGTTTCACCGTGTTCGAATTGATAGGGGGGGCAGACATTCAGTGTACACACACTCACACACACACACACACACACACAGACACACACATACATACAGACTCTCACACACACACACACACACACACACACACACACAGACAGACACACTTTTTTCGCCCTGTGTTGATCTCATAAGTCTACTTTCATTTTTTGCAAAAATCGAAAGTAGGCTAAAAATGAAAACGTAAAATCACTTGTAGTGGGCGTTGTATTAAAGATAGATATATGCTATCGAAACTACCTCACTCGTCTTCTTGCCTAATACGTCTCAATATAGCGCTTCCTTGGGCTTTTGTGACTATCTACCCACATAAACTAACGGCGGTACTTTTTGAGGATCCAACCAGCCTTCGGGCTGACTACCTAACAGACATATGCTGTCGGGGACTTTTTGGTAGGACGTTTCATGCTGACTACGGAAACGACCGGACATAATATTATCATTCAGGACACATTTGAGTTGTTGTTTCATTTGAGGGGCCTGGACATGTGGTTATTTTATCCCCGTGTAATTGTGTGTGTGTGTGTGTGTGTGTGTGTGTGTGTGTGTGTGTGTGTGGAGGAATTTTGTCTGATAACCCGTGCTATGATAATGGTTGTATCAGTGTGTATATTCGTAATTCAGGTGAGGATTGAAAAGGAGGTGGCTGTTGTCATACGTTAGGTACAATCCATCCATTTGCCTGGTGTAGAAGTGGGAAACCACAGAAAATCACTTCCAGGATGGCTGAGGTGGCAAACAAAACCACCTCTCTTCAATTTCGCCTCACAAGGCTGTGTGTATCACGTACCGGCCCTCAGATCAGAATTTAATTTTTTGGAAGAGCTGAAAATCAAACCCGGACCTCCAAGAATGCTAGCCGCTACATCACGAGTGGTCCACATTTTTGTAACATCATGTATGATGTGATATGGATGGGACTGTTTGTAAACTTGTATCCTTAACAGCTGATCACGTAGTCTCTGAGAGAGAAGCGCTGTGACCTTGTTATCCCAGATGACAGGTATAGAAGACTCCATAATAGGTCTTTAATTTATAGTAGCATCATCATTATGGTGCGGCTGGGTTTAAAGGAAACGAAAGCTCCAGTTGTGATTTAAGAGTCGAATCATCACTTAATGAAGCTATCTAGTCCACTGTAGTGTGAAGTAACCTGTCACAATCATGTCATTTGTGTGAAAGAGTTCATTAGCTTCTCGCGTGCACATCCGGCTATTTGACCCCAAATTGACTAGGCAGCCTACTCCTGACCATCAGATATCAGGTTTACAATGTTCTTCAAAAAGAATAATGGAATGCTATCATTTGTACGTCCCATTTAACTACTTCGGCTTTTAAAGACGCCGGGGAGCAGGAATTTCGCCCCGTGTCAGTGCCAGTAAATCTACTGACACGGCTGCAGCGCATTTGCGCACTCTCAGATGCCAACTGACTATGCCAGGATTCGATCCGGTGACTTTGGGCACGGCATGCGGGAACATTACCGCGGCGCAACACAGCCACTATCACAAGGAATAGGGTTGATGACAAGTCATATTGATTGTTGTTGCATCTTTCAGTCGATCAATTCAAAATAATTCCTATTACTGTAATATGCGAAGAAATAACCTGAAATTAATTACAGTACATGTGTGAATGATCGTGTGGCCTCCTGAGAGGCCGAGTGCAGGTCTTTCTAATTGACGCCCGTGGGCGACCTGCGCGTCGTAATGAGGATGAAGTGATGATGAAGACGTCACATACACCCAGTCCCCGAGTCACGGGAATTAACCCCAGGAGATTAAAATCCCTGATGGCCCGGCAAGGAATCGAACCCGGGACACGGTGGGCCAAAGCCTAGCGCGCTAACCATTTAGCCACGGAGCCGGACACTGTACATGTGATTGAGATATTGTTGTGAACTATCGAAGAACGAGAAAACTAGGGGATCACATGTTTCGCTCGTCAAGCGAGCATCATCAGATCAAAATCTGTAAGACAAATAGCTCTACAAAACACTTCTAAACCTACAGTGGCACTCACAGACAGTCTCTGCCCTCCAGAACCAAAGAAAAAGAATCAAATACCCGTCAGGAAACTTAGTGTGTGTGGTTTTTTTTGTTGTTTATTTATCGTATGGCTCTTAGTGCTGGGACTGTCCGAGGACATGTTCGGCTCGTCTGAGTCTGTAGCTGCTTCCAACGGATACCCTTAAGGAGAGCTACAAGTTCCGTTCAATTTCAAGTAGTTTCAACTTTCACTACCAGGTATCAATGATACCTAGTGGTGAACGTTGGAACTTTGATAGAGCGTTCCGACGAAATATATCCTAACAATTTTGCTTCACACAAGTTTAGTCTGTGGAAGGATTTTTTACATGCCATAAATCTATGACATGGGACCGCCGGCTTTACTTCCCCTCCGAAGGAAGGCATACTGAAGGATTTTTAACGCTCTTAAAAAGTCCGACGACTTCAGCCGGGTTTGAACCCGTTTTCTTGGGCACAGCAGTTCAGCATGCTACCAACTACGCCACCAAACCCACTAGTAAGTGTGGTAATTATTATTGTTAAATATTTATTTATCGTATAGCTTTTAGTGCCGGGAGTGTCCGAGGACATGTTCGGCTCGCCTGAGTTTGTAGCTGCTTCTATGCGGACACCCATGGGGTGAGCTACAAGTACCGTCGCGTGTGGAGTGTTGTCTGGGGAGAAAAGAGTGATTGTTAGGACGAGGAATTGCAAGATAGTGGCTGTGGCCTATAGTTAGTGATCAAACCCGGCATATGCCTGGAAGGAAGATCTGATATGGAGACTTATCTGAATTGTAGAGTGTCTACAGGCTGCTCGGCAACCATTATTTGACGTGCCCAAATAAAGTCTGTCCAAATTATTGCTCTGAAGATAAATTCTTTGAATTTGAGTAGCTTTTGTAAAAAGGACTTATCTCCTAAAAATGTTTCAGAGTTTTACAAGTTATTTTACCACTATTTTCCGACATAAACATGACGTCATATCTTAACATCATATTTATTTCAGTATCCCTCCTGCGGCGTTCACAAGCGACCGATCGTGACAAATGAGCATTCAAATGAAAGAGAATACACATTATCAGTGACGCATTGCACTCTAATTTCATAAATATCTATAATTTCTTTAAAAATGACTAAAAAAAACTGGACGAAGTGTGTGATTTGCAGATACTCTTGCTGCAGTATAATTTCTGTCCACTTCACATTTTTGCCGCTGTGACACCTGTTTCATGTCATTTTAACATTCTGAGGTCTTTCTTTTATCATTTTGCATGGATTTCAGAAACAATAATTTAAAGGAATGAGTAACTCAAATCGTATAATTTCATAAATATCGAATAACCGGTGAGTGTTACGGCTAAGCTGTCAATCAATGGGCTCAGCTCACAAATGACATTAGCGGTGACGAATTGCATTCTAATTTCATAAATATCAATTTTGTAAAAAGTGTGCGGTTTGCAAATACTGTTGGTGTTGGAAAATACGCGACATCATTGCTGTTCAGTTCGCATTTTGGCCGTAGGGACGCCTGAAACGTAAAGAGTGTTCTATAATCATTTGGTTCATTTTTTTTTTCGTGTAGCCTCCTGAGAGGCCGAGTGCAGGTCTTTCTAGTCGACGCCCGTGGGCGACCTGCGCGTCGGGATGAGAGATGAGATGAATGGATGAAAGTGGGCAAGGATGTGGAAGGAAGCGGCCGTGGGCTGTCAGAAGGTACTGTCCCAGCATTTGATTGGTTTGGAAATGGGAAACCACGGAAAACCATTTCAAGGACAGCCGACGGTGGGGCTCGAACCCACGCGTCTACCGAGTCAGCAGAGAGCTTGGCCCAATGACCTACCGCCGCGCTTTAGCCAGCGTAGCCACTACTGTCGGTATTTGGTTCAAATAAAAACATAACAACATTTCTCCTTAAGTCTCTTATTATTAAACTATTGGGGAAGGTGTGGCTTATGAACATGCGAGATTTCTCGCACGGTTCCGCTAGTTGTGTTAAAATTGGTGAAGGAACTAACATTGACGGAGAGGCATGCAGCTTCAATAACCAAAGCAGAAACGGTATTAAGTTATAACTGAAAAAGCAAAGGAAAATGCCAACTTGCTACAGACTATGGAGGCCCTTGGAATAGTGGAAGGTAGATAGCGACACTGGATGAGATGGAGTTGTCAGCTTCTTGCTCTGCCGCCTCTGCTCCCAGGAATTACCTTACTACTGATTTCTGATGTAGGCCAACCACAGGGTCATATGCGTTTCTAAAATTGGTAGTTCTGTTTCTAAAATCCACTGTCTGGGTGGGAATCGAACGCATTCCCTTTACGTTAGACGCTAAGTGCCTCTAACGACTTAACTAAGCAGACCCTCAATTTTATGACTGATATTTACACACATTTCTGCGGGAACTCATAATCTTGGAGTGGTCCACAACTAACCGATGTGAAATGTTGGTGTCCAACTTCCCATGGCCAGCTTGCTCCTTGCAGAGTGCCGCTAGGGTCGAGTGTTATTATGGGAAAGTAAGGCGAGCTAGTTTGTATACGCTAAGTACCCTGGAGTGTTTGTGCTGGTTTTAGACATGGCGATATGCGTGAAATGTGATACCTTGTACCATGTTGACATTGTCAGTCTTTTAACAAGTGACTCTGTGAAAACCTGGATCGTAAAATTCTCTGGAGAAAGTGAGCCACTTGCAGATTTAAGAAACAATTTTGTGTCGGTAAGTTGTTCGCCTCCTAGTGGAAATGTACACACCATTATTCTTCTTCTTTTTCTTCTTCTTCTTCTTCTGCTGCTGCTGCTGCTGTTGTCGATTTTGGCCTACTGTGGACTACGGTAAACAATCTGCTGACTTGCCAACCTCTTTTTCTCCTCCCAGAATTTCTTCATGTGGTCGCTAAGTCTTTTCCTCCTGTCTTCAGACCAGATGACCTTGGTGTTTGTTTCCTTAAACCCTTTGAATTTATCAATCTTCCCTTGAAGTCCTGTTCTATTTATTTATTTATTTATTTATTTATTTATTTATTTATTTATTGGTGGCTTTATTATGGCGAAGTTAGGGCCCTAGGTCCTCTGTTACACTTAACTACACACAATGCAACTTACATGAATAGTCATATTATGTTATTCTTAACGCACCAAACTTTAGTATATCTTCTGTGTTAATCCAACTTCTTGGAGATCCTTTCTTGTTTCTTCAACCCATTTTGTGGTGGACTTCAACTTGTTGATGTAAATGAATACCGGTATCCATTTGGTAAACCTACTGTTGTTCATCATTGTGAGGTGTCCATTAAAGTTCATCCTTGTCTTATGTATTGTGCCCGTAAGTTTCTCCGCCGGGCTGTACAAGTCGCTGTTTCTCCATAAGCCCTCTGCTCTCTTTTCTGAGCCCAATATTTCCCTCAGAATGCTTCATTCTTTCTTTTCCAACTCTTCTTATTACTCTTTTTTTTTAGTATCAGGCATACTGAACTGTAGAGTGCTTCAGGTTTAATCACCGTGGTATAATGTCTTAGCTTTGCTCTGAAGGATATAGCTTTTTCTTATACTTATTTTGCGTTAATCTATATTCAGTCTCCATATTTCAAGCTCTCGCTTTGTTTACTTCCTTATCAAGGACATTAGTTTGAATCCATTCAACAAGATATATAAATTTGTCTGTTTTTTTAATGTTTCCAAACATTGTTTCTAAACACTTCTCGTAGCCATGTTTGTATTCAATATGTTCAGTTTGTGCACATAATAATAATAATAATAATAATAATAATAATAATAATAATAATAATAATAATAATAATATTATTATTATTATTATTATTATTATTATTTTCTTTCTTTCTTTCTTTCTTTCTTTCTTTATTTCTTTCTTTCTTTCTTTCTTTCTTTCTTCGCCATGCCCGACTAAGGAGCGCGATTGAAATTATTTGGCTGATGGCATTGCCTTTCTCATCTCCCAAAATCTCTTCATCTTCTCGCTGTGGCTTCCCTTGCGATCTTCTGACCTGGTTTTGTTGGCGATAATGCTTGGATGGTCTGCAAAGCGGTGGTTATCAACTAATTCTCTGAACTTAGCTCTGTCTAGTTCAATGTCATCTGTGATGCCTGTTTCCTGAAGATCTTTTCCAGCTTCAAGCAGCCAGGTCTTTTTAACTTTCATTGACAGGGCAAGGTTAAGAATCCTTCTGGTCAGTCTCGGATTATTGTTATTATCATTATAGCGGCTTTGGTGGCGTACTCGGTTGCATGCTGAACTGCTATTCCCAAGATTGCGGGTTTAAACCCGGCCGAAGGCGTTGGATTTTTAAGAGCGTTAAAATGCTTCAGTATGCCTATGCCTTCCTTCGGAGGGGAAGGAAAGCCGGCGGGCCCCTGTCATAGATTTATGGCATGTAAAAGAACCTACCACTACAATTGGTAGTGAGTAGTCAAATGTGTAGGTTGTTTGGTTAGAAACTCTCTATTAAGTTCCTACTAGGTGTCAGTGCCAGTGACATCTCGTAGCTAAAGTTGGAACTACTTGAAATCAAACTTGCTGACAGCCCACGGGCGTTCAATTAAAATACCCTGCTGTGGCCATTGGCTGTAATTCATATATTATTATTATTATTATTATTTTTATTGTCTAGTCAAAGAGCGTTATTTCACGTACATATACACAAAAGTGGTAGTCAGTTCACTGAAGACAGAATAATTATGCAAAACAAATACATTACATAATAAGCTCCCCTTTCAAACAGAGCTTCTAAACCAACTCTCTAATTTATCTCTTAGACTATCAGGGGTATCAGAAACAGCGACCAATCCAGTATATGGACATCAGGAATTCAGCGAATCTCAGCTGCCTATCGTCGGAAGTTTTACGGTGAATTTTATGACATCTACTTTATCGCGCGTACGTAGAATTCCTTTTCTGTTTATTCATCAGATCAGCGCACTGAAATATTGTATATTAGTATCCAGGCTTTGGGGACAGAGCCGCGTCGTGTATTGGTGATTGTTTCTCGACGTTTCGGCTGTCATTGCAGCAAAGACAACCAATGGCCAGTTTGAGTACAGACATGAACTCGTACCCATGATTAAGGCTGCTGAGAAATATTTTGTTGAGAATTTTCAGTGTCAGTTTTCTAATTCGATGCAGCATGCCTCACAATCCTAGTTCGCGTGCAAGCCAGGAACACACGTGGCAGAGATTCGCCACCCCCGCCTGGTCTGAACACTTGTTTCTGAGCCTGTCAGACTGAATCTTTGCGTCCCAAGAGGGATTTTTATCATGATCTGATGAACTGCAGCTGGTAGGAGACATGTGGGCGTGACGTCACACTTCCGGCCCGGAGGTTCATTTCCTGTGCCATCCTGGCCACGGGAATAATGAAGACGAAGACAAAGCCCAGTATCCCCCGTTAGCTGCGGGTGGTCCTCTATCAACATTAATTACTTGTCGGCTTTTGTTAAGTGCTTAGTGTGACCACAACGAGTTAATTCACTTAAGCGATACCCAATGAGTTGGTTCCTTAATCTGTTCCTGGCCCTTTAATTACACGTTATATCAAGTAGAGAAACCGACGTGATAGCTCCAGTCTTAATTCTTTCCTCCGACGATCTTCTTGTGACAATGGTCGCTTTCTTGTTTAGGGGTACCTAGTGAGACTCCTGCCACAAAGGTTCTGTATTCAGTTCCCTGATCTGTCAAATATCCGGACTGAGGGCTAAGCTATAAAAAGGTGGGTGGTATTCTCATTTCAGCCATACTAGAAATGGTCAGCCTTGGTTTCTTACTTAAAATGCAGACAAGTCCCGTGATGGCACGTGACTTAAAGGCCACGGCCCCCTCTTTCCCAATCCAGCCTTTTCAGGAACCGCAAAAACTACATTTATTTATTTATTTATTTATTTATTTATTTATTTATCGTATGGCGTTTAGTGCTGGGAGTGTCCGTGGACATGTTAGGCTCGCCAGAGGCTGTAGCTGCTTCAAGCGGACATCCATGGGGTGAGCTACAAGTCCGTTCAATTTCTAGTAGTTCCAACTTTCGCTTCCAGATGTCACTGACACCTTGTGGTGAACGGTGGGACTTTGATAGAGCTTTCCAACGAAATCTAACCTAGAAATTAGCTTCACACAAGTTTAGTCTGTGGAGGAATCTTTTACATGCCATAAATCTATGACATGGGACCGCCAGCTTTACTTCCCCTCCGAAGGAAGGCATACTGAAGAATTTTAACGCTCTTAAAAAATTTGACGACTTCGGCGGGTTCGAGCCCGCGATCTTGGGAATAGCAGTTCAGCATGCTACCAACTACGCCACCGAAGCCGCTGCAAAAACTACAATAATTTATTGTAGAATAAAACCTGCAGTTTGGTATTTTGTGATTAAACTGTAAACTAAATTGATGTCATTCCACAAAATCTCAAATAATGTATCTTATAACCCCCACCCCCCATGGGGGCACTATGGCCCTTGAAAGGCCTTTGAAGTGACCGCTGCCCAGCCATTTGGCCTGCAGATATTACGGTGACGCGTGGTCAGCGCATCAGGTCCCCTCGGCCGTTAATATTGGTTTCTCACTGTCAGACAGCTACTCAATTGGCCTCACGATGCTGAGTGCACCCCCGTTCCGGCCCACACGTCAGTTTCTAAAATGCCTGACGCCCCGGGAATCGAACCCGGGTCCCTTAGGTGTGCTACCGCAACACCACGGGGCCAGCTTTATCTTATAAAACCTTTGTCATTTAAAAATAAATAGTCTATGTCAGGACAAAACGAGGTTTGCAGCAATTGTTTGGAGTTGTTTAGAATAGTGTGAGTAGATTTATGGTGAAATTATTTTATTAACTACAAATAACAATATTATTGAATATAAGAATGTATCATTAGTAGAAAAAAATATATATATAATTTGTTTTGATACTTATACCCCACTCTTTGAATTTAAAATTACATCTAGAAATCATATTCTCAAGAAAGATTGTTGAAGTTCTTTCACATTTAGCACAGTTATATTAAAAGTATATTGTGATGGGGCACAAAAGTTTTGCAATTTCTGGAATGTGTATGTAGATAAGCTATTTAAAATGGTCGTCTTAACTTGGTTTGAGAAATACATGGACATAGCGATTTTTGCAACTGGATGACTCACTTGAACACACACCACAACAGTGCAGATTACCAAACATACGAGTACGCCACACAAAATCACGGTGATGAATTTTTCGAACGTTCAGTTCCCTAAATGAATCAAGAATAGCAAGGATGTTTATTGATTTAGATATAATATAATAATGTTATTGGTTTTACGCCACTTTTAAGTACTGCGTCTTTTAGAGACGCCAGGGTGCCGGAATTTCACCCCGAAGGAGATCTTTAACGTGCCAGTAAATCTACTGACACGGCTCCCTCGCATTTGTGTACCCTAAAATGCCAACTGACTGTGCCAGGATTCGATCCTACAACCTTGGACACAGCAGGCAAGAATGTTACCGCTGCTCCACATAACCAGTCCTTTACATTTTAGGAATAGGATATAAAGTTTGGCTTTTTGTTAGAACTTTCACATTATATGAATATTTAACATCGAAAATTGGATTATTTCGTTCTAGAAGTTATGGCTTGCGTTGAGGATATAGTGATAGAGTGGCTTCTTGCTGTATATATGGCATTTTCTGAATTAGCAAAACACTTCAGCCAGGGGTAGTATTGAGTCTGGAGGTCCACTCTGGGTTCCTATCTCCCCTAACCTCACTTGCACACATTCTGTTCACAGTGTAACATTTATTTGTGCTACAGGATAAGAACAAACCATTGTAGATGTGCAGATCTTCTCTACAAATGGGGATATATATCTTCACCAGAATGCAGTTGTGGTGATCCCAGGCAGACCATACGGCATATAGTGAATGACTGCCCGACGCATTCCTACAGTGGCAACTTCAGTGACTTTGTGGAAGCAGGCCCAGCTGCGATAGACTTTATTAACGACTTGAAAGTGAAACTGTAAATAATGTAAATACACATCTATTTTTGACTAATGTTGATATGTACAGCCAAACGCTAAATAAATAAATTTACTTGTGCTAACAATAATTTCTCTTGAGGGCCAGGGAGGACAGAGCAAGCTTGGGGGATCGACTTCTAGGCCCCATTTCCCCCAACTTCCCTAACACATCTTCTGTTAGTGAGTTTTAGTTATTATTATTATTATATTATTATATAATATTTGCAAATGGGGAAGCCTCCGTGGCTTAGGCGGCAGCACGCCGGCCTCTCACCACTGGGTCCGTGGTTCAAATCCCGGTCACTCCATGTGAGATCTGTGCTGGACAAAACGGAGGAAGACAGGTTTTTCTCCGGGTACTCCGGTTTTCCCTGTCAAAATTTCATTCCAGCAACACTCTCCACTATCATTTCGTTTCATCTGTCATTCATTTAATCATTGCCCCAGAGGAGTGCGTCAGGCCTCGGCAGCCGGCACAGTTCATATCCTCGCCGCTAGATGGGGGCTTCATTCATTCCATTCCTGACCCGGTCGGAGACTGGAAGCAGGCTGTGGATTTTCATTCATTTGCAAATGGGGGTGATTCCCCGGTGGCAAATTGTACAAATACAGAAAATCGCCAACAATAACATCAAACACAATATACACAATTCACAATTGAGGAACAATAGTAATTACATCGTAGTATTTACACAAAATTTCAACCTATGTTTGGGGAAAGTCTCTAAGACTGAGGCAGGTAATGAGTTCCAATTATCAATACTGCGGTTAATGATAGAATATTTCCCATAATGTGTACGCTGTGGTCGGCCCTTAACTTTATGTGGATGATCTGCCCTGCTCAGGTAGGTGGGATTTCCCAGACGTTTGTTTAGTTCTCCCCATGCTGGCCGATTAGTGTAAGTGTTAAATATAGCGTATAGCCTGGATTTGGTCCTTCTATCTTCCAGAGATTCCCACCCTAGTTTTTCTATCATTCGAGTTACACTACTTCTAGGATTAAAATCATTGATCACAAACCTAGCAGCCTTCCTTTGTACAATCTCCAGCTCATTGATGAGCCCTACCTGATATGGGTCCCAAACCGCTGATTGGCCTCACCAGGGTCAAATAACCTAATTCTTTTGCGGTAGAACTACTGCCTTTTAATACCCGCATCACAAAATGAAGTTGGTATCACTGTCCTTTGTTCCAGGCCAAGGGAGATGTTGCGAGCCTGGTGGACCGACTTCTAGGCCCCATTTTCCCCAAACTTCCCTAACATATCTTCTGTTTAGTGAGTTTTAGTTGGTATCACTGTCCTATGTTCCAGGCCAAGGGAGATATTGCGAGCCTGATGGACCGACTTCTAGGCCCCATTTTTTTGCCAACTTCCCTAACACATCTTCTGTTTAGTGAGTTTTAGTTGGTATCACTGTCCTTTGTTCCAGGCCAAGGGAGATGTTGCGAGCCTGGTGAACCGACTTCATGACCCCCATTTTCCCCAACTTCCTTAACACACCTTCTGTTTAGTGAGTTTTAGTTGGTATCACTGTCCTTTGTTCCAGGCCAAGGGAGATGTTGCGAGCCTGGTGGACCGACTCTTAGGCCCCATTTTCCCCAACTTCCCTAACACATCTTCTGTTTAGTGAGTTTTAGTTGGTATCACTGTCCTTTGTTCCAGGCCAAGGGAGATGTTGCGAGCCTGGTGGACCGACTCTTAGGCCCCATTTTCCCCAACTTCCTTAACACATCTTCTGTTTAGTGAGTTTTAGTTGGTATCACTGTCCTTTGTTCCAGGTCAAGGGAGATGTTGCGAGCCTGGTGGACCGGCTTCTAGGCCCTATTTTCCCCAACTTCCCGCGTACGCGATCTGTTCTCGTCCGCCAAGCGCGCGATCTTCTTGTGTGCACCTTCCATGGGAACCTGGTCCGCTTCGAGCGGGACTTCCTGGAGCCTGCCTCTGAGCTGCTGGCACAGCTCATCCGGGAAGTTTCTCATCAGGTAAGACATGTCATACGATGTAGTCTAGTCCACATTAAACAGAATCCAAACATAATGTTATCTTTATGGTGTTTGAAGCCACTTTTAGCCTATTTTCATTTTATGAAAACAATAGGCTTATGAGCTCACCTTTTGTCCGTTTGTGTGTGCGTATGTGTTGATGTGTGTGTGTGTCCCTCTAATAACTTCTAAACGACTAGAGCGACTTCAATGAAACTCGGTAAGATCATAGCACTATTACGGCCGACCCCGACCGTGTCCTTCATATTTTATTACGTCTCACCAATTTAACATGGCGGCTCTGTGAAATATTTCACTGGAATTCTATATCTCCGAAACTATTACAGATATCACCCTAAAATTTTGTACGGTAATAAAATGCACTATTAGAAGTTTACCTATGAGACTTTCAAAAAACTGCTAACTACAAGACGAACATGGTGGCCAAGCAAACCTGAAACTTTTAAATAGACCTTTCTCGCGATTTAACTATCCAAATACAATGAAACGTGGTACAGCAAATGTTTATGCACATTATAATGCATTGGCATCTAATTTAGTTCAATTGTTCACATAACCTCGTACGTAATTTTTTTTATTATTATTTGTGCATCATTCATGCGGTCGAAGTGAACGGTTGAATAATGAATCCACGCAAAAATCGTCATCTAATAGTACATAGCTCAATGGCCTACATACTGTATATAAGAATCCAAAATGGCGACCAACCGAAATATTTGGACGGTTCTCAATATATAACAAACCCCCTGGCACTATCCAGCCCATGACGGGCTAAGGCCGACCAAGCGACCGCTGCCCAGCCATTTGGCCTGCAGATATTGGGGTGACGCGTGATCTGCGCGTCGGGTCCCCTCGGCCGTTAATCTTGGTATTCGTGATCGGGGCGCTGTCTCACTGTCAGACAGCTACTCAATTGTCCTCACGAGGCTGAGTGCACCCCGTTCCAACCCTCACGTCAGTTTTAAAATCCCTGACGGAGCCGGGGATCGAACCCGGGGCTTCTGGGTGAGAGGCAGGCGCGCTACCCCAACACCACGGGGCCGGCGTTCTCAATATATACGAATCTATTATAGCAATCAAACTGAAATTTTGTATGTTGATAGAGGCAATTATCATAAGTAGGATATATAAAAATAGGGCGTATACAGTAGTTCTCCACGAAACTACTTGTTCAGTGTTCCCTTAGTAAACAAAAGTTTGGTTCATTTCAGTCGGTTAACACGATTGTACCCAAATGAGATGGGTTATTCCCTGATCCTGAAAAAAATTACATAAGATTAATAAATACACTTAGATGACCAGTTTCGATCGTCAAGCGATCATCATCAGATCCATTACACTTAGGCTATAAAATCTATTTCTGAAAATATGGGTGAACATTTTTACAACATGTACACTTATTTAGTCCTGAAAAGAAAAGTACATGGCCATTGGCTGCATTAATACAATTATTAATATTAGTAATGCAACTAGTCAGTATCTGTTAGTTATAGTCTATGTGATGTTTTGTTAAGATACTGGAAGTGGTGATTGACCTCCGGAATTTGCCTGTTTGGAGTGAATATGTGGTTGTTGTGAATGGTCAATTCTGATTGTACTGTATTGTACAGGCTACGTATCTGGTTAGGGTCTTGCGCGGTCCTGTTGAGAGCAGTTCACTTGGACACTTATTGCACTCGACTGACTGGAAATTCCTGTGTACGAGGGTCCCTAATCTTGCTGGGTCTGATGATGATGATGATCGCTTGACGATCGAAACTGGTCATCCAGGTGTATTTATTAATCTCATGTAATTTTTTTCAGAATCAGGGAACAACCCATCTCATTTGGGAACAATCGTGTTGACCGACTGAAAAGCACCAAACTGTTGTCAGAATGTTATCTGCCCAAAAATATTTAGGAATGACGTGAGTTTCTCATGGATGACTAATGATTGTAGGTGAATGAACTCTTTGTGTTTTCTGTGTCAGTGCTTGAGAACTACACTCAGCGGTGTTGGTTCTCGGGACATGTTTGTGCTTGCTGAAGAAGGATTGAGAACCTTACAGTCGTAGGAGCGGGGAAATTAAGTGTCTTGAAACATTACCGAACAAACTATTTGAACTGTTATTCGATCCTGTATGTAGGGTTGAATACTGAGTGTATGCTTGTACACGAGTCGTAGAAGCAATAGAATGACATGAGAAGAGAAGCAACTTTCATCGTATTACAGAAGTATGAGGAATTCTGCCGACATATTTGTGGAGTATAGGTTCAAGGAACCCTAGCGAATATCACAGTCTGTAGATGACTCAGTATTTGTGGTTAGCATACTAACAAACTTCCATGTAGCATTCCATGTTTAGAATATCTAATAACGTGTCCAATTCAATAACCCCACTAAAGTTAAATATGACAAAGATAGTCTTTGCAAGAGCCTCCGCGGCTTAGGCGGCAGCACGCCAGCCTCACACCGCTGGGTCCGTGGTTCAAATCCCGGTCACTCCATGTGAGATTTGTGCTGGACAAAGCGGAGGCAGACAGGGTTTTCTCCGGGTACTCCGGTTTTCCCTGTCACAAATTTCATTCCAGCAACACTCTCCACTATCATTTCATTTCATCTGTCATTCATGTAATCATTGCCCCAGGGGAGTGCGACAGGCTTCGGCAGCCGGCACAGTTCATATCCTCGCCGCTAGATGGGGGCTTCATTCATTCCATTCCCTGACCCGGTCGGTCGACTGGAAGCAGGCTGTGGATTTTCATTGAGTCTTTGCATATCCATTGCAAACGCAACAATATTGAATCTAACTACATACGACATGTCAGCAAGAGCGTAACACCTTCATTCTTTGAATTTGACGTAATGGAACGATAGGAACATACAAGATTTCAATGACAAACACACAAAGCTCACTGCCATTGTGAAAAAATACATATTCTTAGTCCTCAAGCAAGTCCACCTGCTTCAATTTAGGATCTCCGATCTTATTTTCAATGTCACCGACATCCCTTACGTTTTTCACATACGGTACTGCTTTTAACACCATGCCATACACAAATTTCTGCTATAGTAAATCTTTTGGCATAGAATGTTCAGCTGTCTACCTAGAAGCGTTGTAATATGATAAGTGTCATCATACAGTAAATTTTAGAGCAGTTCACCTGCCTCGCGCATTAGTCGAATACAAGGGAAGTATCAGGTAAGATAGGTCGAAACCCATCTTGAAACTTTGTGGACGCAATTGTTGTACTATAAGAGGACAACCTGCGGGAAATCAGCGCCAGATTGAACTGCAAGGCTCCGAAATCACGTGGCGAATCTCTTATATAAATCAACAGGAAGTAGCGAGTACCGTACATGTTGGAACGGACAGCCCTGATGACTCAGCCACTGAGGGCCGGTGGGAAGCAGCCACACGCTCCAGTCAGTATATACGCCCCGCCTTGCTACTACTCCAAGTGCCACAAGGATGTCAAGCTCCGCCAGCCGTCATGCCTGCGTACCAGGATGTCAGGTACGATTTTGGAAAGTGGTGTTCTATGGAAGTGAAACATGGACTGTTGGCACAGCATAAAGGATGAGAAATGAAGCGTTTGAAATGTGGTGTTACAGGAGAATGATGATCAGATGGATAGATATGGTTACAAACGAAGAGGTATTAAGACGAGTGGGAGAGGAGCGATGTTTCTGGCGACTGCTAATGAAGAGAAGAGATAGGTTGGTAGGACACATACTAAGACACCCAGCAATAGCAGCTTAGTTGTGGAAGGAAGGGTCGAGGACAAGAACTGTAGGGGTAGACCAAGGTTAGAATATGTTAACAGATTGCGTCGGATGTAGGGTGTGGTAGCTATGTAGAGATGAATCGATTAGCTGAGGACAGGGAGGAATGGAGATCTGCATCAAAGCAATCAAAAGACTGAAGACTCAAACAACAACAACAACAAATTAAAAAGGTTTGTGTCCATCCCGCAGACTTATGCACAGGAGGAGAGTGCCATACCAATGGGCTTGAATAAGATCCAAGATGTAAATATCATCTATTAAGAGATTATAATAGTCATGAATGGCCATGGAGACGCCCTTTAAAAAGTGACATGCACTGAAGATATTTCTGTAGTCACGAAACGTTCTCACAAAGATAGGAAAGGCGAAGATGCGCTGCAGAAAGCGAAATATCGCCATGAAGCGGCATAGTGTCATGGTGCTATATTTCTCCCCTCACTAATTACCATATCGCAATAACATTTCACTCACAGGGGCAGAGCTGTCACACGTCAAATTCATGCCCTCTTCACAGCGGCCTTTGACGAGGCGGCTAATACAAATTAGCATTTAAACAGTGCAGGGCGGTGCGGGGCAATTCAGCGCTAACGAGATGTTAGGTATACTTGGGAGCCAGGGTGAGTAGCCACTGTGCAGTCACTGTTCATTGGCTCGCACGAGCACTGATTCTCTAGATACATTCACCAATAACAGTCCTACATCTCTGTTCCTTTGGCTTTAATTTACGGTACTTAAGCTTTTGACTTTTATGTGGATGTCATAGCCAACAACAATGAACGTAAGCTATTTATTTTATGTCACGTAAAGTCGCTTGATTTACAGCTAAGGTTACAACATTCACTACCCATTTTCATCACATCGACGGTGTCATTGCAATACCGCGCATCTGACAATACTCCTTATTTTCCAATTTTTATTTATTTATTTATTTGTTGATGGTATACAACAAGGCTCAGTGTGCGCCCCAATAATAGTGCACCTACACAGTAAGATACATTTCCAGATATGTCTGCATTAAGTATTAATATCTTAATGTAATTCTTAAAACTAGGAAGTTCACACAGATCGAAATGCCTAGTAGTAAAAAGATCATATAAAAACTAAATCTAAATTTGATCTAATGCCAAATATAAAAACAGGTTTTGAAATTATTACATAATAAACTAAGTTAAAAGGTAACATTAATAACTAGGGAACAGGCCTATCCACATATATACATTGTTGATTCTGTTATGTGTGATAATTTTATTTCAAGTATGAATTAGAGTGACTGGGTTATAATTTCCAAGAACGGTCTGATTGAGAGACAGAAATCTAGTTTCCAGTTTTCACGAACCGCATCGTTGTAAATACTGCAAAGCCTCCATACAGGTGAATTGTTATGTGAAGTGGTATTGGTTATATCATTTTTGAATATTATGGTTGATCTTGTAGTTAAGCGAGGGATGTTGACATTTAGGAGCGATAGGAAAAATGAGTTATCAATTTGACCGTTAATGACTTTATAAAGGAATTTCATATCATTCACTTGCCTTCGAGACTCCAAACTAGTCATGCCGAAATTCAACAAAAGTTCACCGTAGGGTACCATGTGTGGGTAATAGCCCGTTATTTTGAGGTGTAAATATCTGAGGAATTTCTTTTGAACTTGCTCAATGGACTTAATGCATGTTTTCTGCCAGGGACTCCATACTTGGCTGGCGTACTCGAGCTTGGATCTCACCATGGCAGTATAAAGGTTTATGCAGGTCACAATTGGTCACGCCTCCCAGCCGTGTGTGAATGTGCCGTCCAACAGAACAATTTATTTATGTATCGTATGGCTTTTAGTGCCGGGAGTGTCCGAGGACATGTTCGGCTCGCCAGAGGCTGTAGCTGCTTCAAGCGGACACCTATAGGGTGAGCTACAAATTCCGTTCAATTTCAAATACAGTACAGTAGTCCCAAATTTCGCTACCAGATGTCACTGATACCTAGTGGTGAACGTTGGAACTTTGATAAAGCGTTCCAACTAAATCTAACCTAGAAATTTAGCTTCACAAAAGTTTAGTCTGTGGAAGGAACTTTTACATGCCAAGGGACCGGCGGCTTTACTTCCCCTACGAAGGAAGGCATACTGAAGGATCTTGGACGCTCTTAAAAACTCCGACGACTTCGGCCAGGTTTGAACCCGCTATCCTAGGCACAGCAGTTCAGCATGCTACCAACTACGTCTACACAACAATTCACGCTAGGTAGACCTCTTGCTCCAATATATAATCAGTGGAATATTAGTTTTGCGTAATTCCTTGATACATTTTTTTATTAAATTATATTTATACATTTAATTATACTAATTTCATTATTATTCCAAACAATGCATATTTTTTTAATTAATTCACAAACTATTTTTTTAAAATAAAATTATACTATCAGAAGAAGACTCCGCGGGAAAAACGTTGCAAGTCACATTCTGTGAATTTTTCAGGAGAACAAATTTAAACTTTCAACACACAAAAAAAAAAACCACTTGAGAGTAAGCAATATATAAGGTGCGTTCAAAAAGTAACGAGCCGGAGGCTGTAATGCTCAAACCGGTGACTACATCGGGTAATCGTGGCGTTTATAATGAGGTGTGGTTCCGACCAGAGCGTGGAAGGTCACAGCCCGTCGCTAGAGGGCACGCGTACACGTCACGTGACGATACAAAGCGAGCAGCAGCATGCATCAATCACCCAACCAAGACCAAGACAGTAGGCCATTCGACATGCTTCCTGGTGTGGTTGAAGACTGTGGGGAACCCATTGGGCACACACTTTCCATAAGTGCAGTCGTTCCTTCATGATGGTGTGCACACTTCCGACGCTCAATCCGACCACGGTGGCTATGGCGTTCACTGTCACTCGGCGGACCTGGGTAATGAGTGCATCAACCAGCTGGACCTTGTCATCGGTAAAGCAGGGGGGTGCCCCAGACCGGGCATCATCGGCTAACGACACCCGTCCTTCCCTGAAGCGCTTGTGGCACGCCTTGACCCTTGCAAGGGACATGCAGTGTTCGCCGTACACTTGTGACATTCGGCGATGAATGTCCGTTCCCCCTACTCCTTTCGCTGTCAGAAACCGAACAACACCTCTTTGCTCTTCGTTTGACGCCCCCATGTCACTGTTTGCAATGTGTCTGGCAGCGATGGACGATTGATGCATGCTGCTGCTCGCTTTGTGTCGTCACGTGACGTGCACGCATGCCCTCTAGCGACGGGCTGTGATCTTCCACACTCTGGTCGGAACCACACCTCGTTACACACGCCAAGATTAGCCGATGTAGTCACCGATTTGCGCATTCCAGCCTCCGGCTCGTTACTTTTTGAACGCACCTTACAGTTCTTTTTTTGCCAAATGTATTTCTTAAAAAGGAAGTACCTGTAAAACAAATAACAACTTAAGTTAAATTATGAAAAACTGAGAGGATATGGAGCGTTCTTTCCGTTTCCACTAAAGATGAAAATCTCTGTATCTCGGTGGCATTCCGCTGTATTTGATATTAATTTCAACTGATCTGTAGTGACGATGGCTGGCCACCAGAATGCGCCATAAACTCATTTCTGAAAAAAAAATGGGCTTACCCCGTTCTTTCCGTGCGGTCTGCATATCAAAATTTATAACATTACTAGCAGAAGTACCCATTCTTCGAACGGTCGTCGGTATTAATAACCAAACGTAATCAATTGAGCTGCTATTGCAATGGTTAGGGGCTTGGAACCTGTTTGTCGACAAAGATAAATGATTAGTTGAAATATGCTCTGAAACTAATTTACCTAACGTGTACTTCCTGACGTGAAAATAAAATTGAAAACCTCGTAGACGAAATGCAATTCACGTCACATAAAAATTGACCCACACTGTTGTGTCAAGTGCGCATCCAGAGGAAGACCTCTTTAATAAATTATAAAGGCTTTTGGTGCATGAAAATTCAGGTTTTTTAGCCTCCAATGGCCCAAATTCCTAAAAGCAAAAAAGTAAAATAAAAAATAAACTATTTCAATTCAGGAATTTGTGAAAATAATGTTGCTGTTTGAAGATATAAAAGACCTTCTGTACGACACATCGCACGTTTAAGTCTTGTGAAAAAATCCAGGGTACCTCTTGACCCCCTTAAGCGTATTGATGAATTTTACAGTTTTTGTTGGTTCCGTGATAATCTTATAGCCATTTGCAAACTTTCACAGAAATTTAATAAATGGAGTGGCATTACTTCTTGCAGAAATAGATGGAAAGTTGGATGTACCTTTTTGAGACACTGTTGTCATGGTTACTGGCTTGCATTCCTACATTAGTTTATTAAATGAAATTAGTTTTCTGGGAATATCTCAGAAACTCTTGGTTTTAGAGCATTAAAATGTAGTTTCCGGGGACCCTTTACGACTGTTTAGGGGCCCCGAGGTTTTTTCTGACACCAAGGGGCTGAAAATGAGCTTTGTCTCGTCGTTGTAGGCCGTAGTATCATCATCATCATCCTCTTGCACAGTTTCCAGCCGTTGGCCGGGTCTGTTTGGAACACAGGCCACTCCAACGTCTTCTGTCTTCCCACCATCTCTCAGCTTCCACCCCTGTCCAGTCTTCTCCTCTCTTCTTCACGCTTTCTTCCATCCCTTTCAGCCACCTGTCTCTCGGTCTTCCTCTCGGTCTTCCTCTCGGTCTTCCTCTCTGACTCTTTCCTTCCCACTTCGTCTCGTGTATCCTCCTGGGTATCCTCTTATCCTCCATTCGTTTTACATGTCCATGCCATCTATGTCTAGATTTCTCTATACCATCCCGTAATGGTTCCTCCTTTATTAATTCTCTGGTCCTCTCATTTCTTATTCTGTCCATCATTGTAACTCCAATACTGCTTCTCAAGAAGCTCATCTCACTGGCCTGTATTTTGCTCTTCTCCCTTCCTTTCATAGCCCAGGTCTCTGAGGCATACGTCAGGATAGGGGCATAGTACGTCCGACATATGATCTTTTTTTCTGTTCTGAGGGACATCCTTGCCCCATAACATGCTTCTCACACTCCTCAGGAATGCTTCTGCCTGTCTCCCCCGCTCATTTTTTCTCTATAGTTTCTTCCATTATCTTGTATCAGGCTTCCCAGATACTTGAAACTCTCCACTTTCTTCAGCTGTTCACCACCAATTGTTATTCCCGTTGTGGTTCTTTCCTTCTTCCTTGTTGTGATCACCATCTCACTCTTATTTATGCTAAATTTCATCCCATATCCTTGTATTATTCCTTCCCTCACGTCCAACTGTTCCTGTACCTCCTCCTCCTTGTTTCCCCAAATCATTAAATCATCCGCTAACAACATTGCTTTCATCTTTCCTTCCCCAATTACTTGTGCCACTCGGGTCATTATGTCATCCATCACCACAATGAAAAGTAACGGTGCCAGTGCACCTCCTTGTTTCAGGCCGTTTCTCTGTTCCACCCAGTCCGATCTCTCTCCTCCCACTTTCACACAGCTCACGCTTCCCTTGTACATCTCCTTTATCCTCCTTATAGTCCATTTTTCTACTCCTCTATCCTCCAGGGACTTCCATACTTTGTTTCTGCATACACTGTCATATGCTTTCTCAATGTCCAGGAAGGCCATCAGTAGATCTGTTCCATACGCACGGTGCTGTTTTTGTAACTGCCTTACAGCAAAAATCAAATCCATTGTGGACCTTCCTGCTCTGAAGCCATGTTGTTCTTCCCTCATCCCTCCTTCTATCCTTGTCCTAATTCTCCTTTCCAAAACTTTCTCAAACATCTTCGCACATTGACTCATCAGTTTTATTCCCCGATAGTTTATGCATTCTGTTCTACTACCTTTGTTGAAGATCGGGACAATTATTCCCTTTTTCCAGTCCTCTGGGGTCTTCCTTTCCGTAGTGTAATAATAATATTAATTATAATAATAATATAACAATATAGGGATAGGGATATAATGGACCTTCCGTAGCACACCAGCACGTGTAAATCGCGTGAAAAAATTCTAGAGTACCCTTTGACCCCCTTAAGCGCATTATATGTATTGAATTTTACAGCTTAGTTTGGTTCCGTTATAACCTTCTAGCCGTTTGCAAACTATCTCAGTAATGTAATAAATGGAATTGTATTGCGTCTTATATTACAGCAATAGATGGGCCTGTGAATTTCTGTTGCCATGGTTACCGGCTAGCTTCCTTTCATTATTGTATTAAATGAAATTAATTTTCTGGGAATATCTCAAAAACTATTGGTTTTAGGGCCTTAAAATGTGGTTTTCGGGGCCCTAGGGCCCCCGAGTTTCGTTTCTCACATTGAGGGGCTGAAAATGAGCTTTGTCTCGCCCTTCTACGCCTATTTCAGCATGTATTTTAAGGGGGTAGGCCCCCTTTTTATGAGAGGTACAGAGAAGAGTTACATCAATGATTGGTGTCTTGCCTCTGAAGGATATATGTACCAAATTTTACGTTGATCCACTCAGCCGTTCTCGAGTTATAAGGACACAAAAAATTGTCCACAGACAAACAAACAGACAGACAAAAAATTCATTTTCGCGCGCATCCGTCATAAAACAGTCTAAAACGCGTAAATAACGCAAATTTCCGTAGAAATTCAGAAAAAACAGACAAACTTTCATTCTTATATATAGAGAGATTAATTTGATAACTACCGACAGTAGTGGCTACGCTGGCTAAAGCACAGCATTAGGCCATGGGGCCAAGCTCTCTGCTGACTCGGTAGACACGTGGGTTCGAGCCACACCGTCGGCCGTCCTTGAAATGGTTTTCCGTAGTTTCGCATTTTCAACACCAGGCAAATGCTGGGACGGTACCTTCTGACAGGCCACGGCCGCTTCCTTCCACATCCTTGCCCAGTTTCATTCACTTTCATTCATTTAATTTCTCATTAATTCCTCTCATGAGGTTGGCGTCAGGAAGGGCATCCGGCCGTAAAAACCATCGCCACAACGACTTCCATCGCATCTCATCCCCGAGCCCGTTGGAAAACGGAAATAATAAGGGGTAGACATACAATTAATTTGATAGCTAATTTAAATGTAAAGTTTTGAAGCTATTCTTTCAGTGCTGCCTATACAAACTGTCAGTTGGGACTCTTCAGTCGGTCAACACAAATTTATAGTCTACATTTTTAAATAAATAAATAAATAAATAAATAAATATAAATTATAAAACTATTTTCTAGATTAAATAATCATTTATCAACTTAAACAATTACATAAACTAATCTGAAATAAATAAATTTCTTAGTGAACCCATGTACCATGGCCTCAAAGAGAGTCGAATCCATGTACTTTGAGAAAAGAATGAAAGAATCATACAGTTTCTAAGGGAACGGAGAGAGATTTCAAGCCAGGATTATAGCTTAACATTGTGCAAGCGCTAGGGCCAGGTGTTCCTTAGATGAGCTCATGCCTCTTGACATTTATAAGGAGCCAGTCATGGATATTATTAGAACGAGTGGAAAGTTTTGACTGTAAGACGAAGAAGCTGGACTCGGAAATTGCTCTTACGTTGCAGGAATATGGCAATCTCGCTGCTGAGTCAGAACAGGAATAATTAAATTTAACCCGTTTACGAGTATAAAAATAAGTAAACAGATACAGTACGGTGAATCAATTTGGATTAGAGATTTTTGTGTAAAGAAAAACCTTGTAAAAATTGCACAGGAGAAAACTGCAAACGCAAGTAGACGTCATTGGGGGTTCACCGAGACCCAAGGAGTGGGAGAATAAAAAAAGAACAGCACCACCCACACAGTTGAGGACGAGAAATTAATTAATATCTCGGAAATGCACGATCGATTTCTATGGACAGGAAGATTATTTTACGTTTGGAAGACGAGCTGTCTGGAGATACGATTTTTATAATTGTGCGACAATTAGTTCAAAAGTTGGTCACGAAAAGGACTAGGATTTTATCTTTTTGTGACTGAAAGGTATAAAGATCTTGGCAGAGCCAGACCAAACATGCAGTTATTCTGACAGCCCGTGAGGGGTGTTACTCTGCATCAGTGCATGCAGTTACTCTGACAGCCCGTGAGGGGTATTACTCTGTATCACGCCGGAAGAACAGTATTCAAGAGCCCGAGGGGGGCGTCACGACGCATCATGCAGTATTAGTCCGTCCAGGGGGGCGTTACGCTGGAGCATCATAATCATCAGTCTACGAGCATTCCGTGAGCGGAAGTGCTGCACCACATCGTATACGCAGTATTCAAGAGCCCGTGAGGGGGACGTTAAGCTGTATTAGACATCGATCCAGAGCCTGTGGGAGGCTATGCTACAAGTTCACCGAGTATAGACCAGTTACGATATAAGTACGCTACGCTGAGGGTTAGCAGTTCGAGACTTTGAAGAGTCCTAAAATATAAAGAACATTAAATATACGGACTTTAAAGCAATATCGCCAAAGTAAGACACAGCGATTAGTAGGGAACTTCGAGTTCCAGAAGAATACTAGTTCAACACAGTTACGAAGTTATAAGAACTCCAACAAATAAACGGCGTTACGTCTAGTAAAGACATTGTTAAAGACATTAAGTCCTGTAAAGAAACTAAACAGTAATTACGATCGCGAAAGATAGAAGTTCAAGCGAAAGGAACTTAGGAACTTAGGTTCGAAACCAGAGGGAAAACGTACTCTAGTGAGAAAACGTCAAAAATATACGATAGACAGTATACGGTCCTCGAAGGGAGGCCAAGATATAGAAACTATAGGGGGCGATAGACCACCATATATAAATAGAGGTGGTGGCAAAGTAAAGACATTTATCGCCTAGTTAAAGCAGATAAAGTAAAGCCGAGTAATAGACAATAGAAGCGGTTTTGAGAGACTGAAACCAGTAGTTTCCATTGTAGGAGAGAGAAACTTTGAACGAGTAAAATCACACGTCCAATTCAGGTCGATAGGATTCACATCAGGGATCATCAACAGCCGACAGAAATCGTAAAAATCGTTGAGATACACCCGTGTGATAGGAGTGAAGTGTAAATATTGTAAGAAAGTAAATAAGAGTGTCATTTTAAGTGTTTTAGGTAAAGTGAAAGCGTTTTATGCACAGTGATATGTGTTATAATATGTACCAGAGTAATATTTTTTAGTGTTTTAATGTGTGTTCAAAACGGATACACCAGTGTATAAAAAAAATGTTGTCAGTGTTAAATATAGTGAATATGTGTCAAGAAATTTCTGTACATAAGATGAGATTGTACAATATGGAGTAGGTCAAGAAGGTGGGCCAAAATGTCACATCAAACGAGAATAAAGGTCAGAAAGCGACCTTAAACATGTAAGTAAAGAGTTTCATTATGTTTTGGTGTCGGGAAAATTTTTGTGTACAATTCCACCGGAGTTTTGAGTAGAAGGGATGTTTTTAAATGAATAATAACTAAATAAGAACGCGATCTGAACGAAAATAAAGTTTTAAGAAATAATAAATAAGTATGTGAAATAATAAATCCTGTAGAGGAAATGCATGGAATAAAATGTCAGTATTTAATGAATGTTATAAAAGCAAGCGTGATAATAATAATTATAACAAAGATATTTACATAAAGGTAAATGTGAATTATATGAAAGAAATAGCTTTTGAGCTTTTGTAAGGAATGAAAACATGATGTGAATAACAAGGTAAAGAAATCTAAATAAAGATTAAATTGAATGATATAAAAATATAGAGCGTTGAAGCCTTAACAAATGTATAAGACATGATGTGAATGCATGTTCTTAAAAAGGGAGCGATTTATTGTCAACGGAAAAGATTAATATAAGAACTAAGATATGTATCAATTGTTACTATGAAAGTTATCAGTTCTTTGGAAGACATTCGGCCGTAAAGTAATGTGTAGCGTAATGGAACGCAATTAAATAAAAAGTCACGCTAGGAACGCGTAAAAGTTAAAGTACTTGGTAAATTACTTATGGAGGGTAGTTGATTGCAGTGAATTGAGATATGTTGTAAGTCCTCTAATTGTGACGTAGATCACGAGGCCATGTGTGTATTATTTAAAAGGGAGCTAATGTATGGTATTATTGAGCGTAGGTCCTGTAAGCTACGGCTTGACCCTAAATCGCGTTTTGTATAAGTCCTCTGATGTGGAAATGTTCCCGAGGCATGTTAAGAGATTCGAACCTAGAATCCTTTTGTTGTTAAAGCCCCTAATTATTCGTCGTAGAATGTGTATTAATCTTCCCAATCAATGAGGACCCTCTCATAATTAATAAATGCCAAGGTTACGAAAGTGGTTTATGAGCCAAAGAATATTGTTGAATGAAAATAAGCAAGTAAAAGCCAGGTCTCTCCACAGAACTGAGAATAATGTGAAGGTTTGTTTTAAAGCATTGAAGAGAGCTGCCACCGTAGGTTAGGCAGAGAGTCGCTTTCCTTGTCATAAATCACGCCCGAGTATAATGGCCTGACCCTCATAGAGCGAGGGTGGGTAAAAACCGTCTTGTAAGATGTGTTAAATACACCGTGAGTGTTTAAAGTTGTTAATGACCCGGGCGTTGAACCGAGGTCCTTGTAGATTGATATTATCGCTTGCCAATTCAGATCGTGGTTTTCTTATGTGATAATGGTCTTATAAGACAAATGAATTAAATAAAATCCCTATTGTAATATTGTATGGAAAAGAAGGAATCCACGAGTTTTGTGAAGATAACTAGGTTTCGGGAGTGATCACAGTTTTTGATTTTGACAAGTAATCTTTATAACTCTGGAGTACACAAATAGTTTTCCCGATCACCGTAGTGAATTTGCAAAACTTGAGAGAGATAGTAAATATGGAGAACATGTGATATGCCCAAATATTGAAGTGAATAATTAACATGTAATTTTAAATGTAATTATATATTTGTTTTGAGGATAAGAAAAGATAAAAATAATTCTTGACGTGTACAAAAATATGACACCCTTATTATGGGAAAGTATCGAGCCAAAGAAGCTCGTAGTTATTTGGAACTTTAAGATAAGTACTTTATGGAAGTGAAAATAATCGTGAATTGTTGGTTTTAAAGAAAACCATGTGTTTTAATCTAATATTTGTTTTATTTTTATGCTATTCCTTGTTCACTTTGGACAAGTAGAATGATATTGGTCAGTAGTTTATGTGTTTATTTGTTTGTAGCGCCATAATTTTTGATTAATTAAATGTGTTAAAATAGGAGTTGATTTTGTTGTTATTTTTGCAAGTGTATCCTCTATTTAATCCAAAATATGTAAGTCACAGAGTGGGAGAACTTACCGCAGCCCCGAAAAATCCCGAATTGAGCAATACTGGCATACTGTGATTTGCATATTTCTTGCTGCAAGGGCACAGGGGGGTGAATAGAAGTACTGTGCTTGGATTAATAATTAGAGGAACACTAAAGACGGTCGATTCATGTAAAAGTAAAGTAATGATAGGAGTAGCTACAACGTATAATGTTAACTGACCGCATGGGTCCCTAGAAACTCACACCGAGCAGCCCTGGATTTAAACAACCCCCCCAGCAAATTATTTGTGTAGTGGCTTCATCGTGGGGCCTGTATGATTTTATCATACACCTAGGAAAACCATTATCTCTTTCATGGCGCCCAGTACGCAGGGCTGAGTTTTCCTAGGGAAAACCCGAGTTTTCTCGAAAATTCAAAATTTTCATTTTTTTTGAAAAAAAAATGGTTTTTCGAAATTTTGAATTTTAAATACTTCCATAAAGGTCTTTGAGTTTGAAGAAGAATATCAAAAGGGTACGGTGTAGTAAACACCCGTACCAAAGTAAATTTTTTTTGAAAGAAATTGGGACACAATGGTTCAGATTACTATCTCTCAAGCATGTTCTAGCGATGTGGCATTAGTAGCCCACTATATTCTAATATGATGTCATTAAGTGAAGAGAGGCGGAGGCTCTCAGAGAATGTAAGGGTAAAGAGTAAAGATAAAGGTAAAATTACAGATGTTAAGAAGTGCCTGAGGGAGCATTTTGATAAAGAGATGGAGGAAATGATAAAGATAAATAATGAAGTTTGGGAGGCCAAGAAGGCAGAAAGTAAAGCTAGAGATAGTCAAGAGAACCTCCAAATAGGTGATAAAGAGTACCCAAATAAGGAAATTGTAAAGGTTTCTGTAGAAAGCATGCGTGCACCTGGAGACATAGTTACACGAAGAGAAGGTAACATGTCTGCAGACAACAGGGTAACAAATGAGCCTTTAGAGCTCCAAACGGAAAAAGAAAAATGTAAACCGAGTCCAAGGGAGAATGAAATTAATACCGAGGATGATAATAGTAAAGGTAATTCAAAGTCTCACGTAGAAAGGCAGGTTCAAATAGGCTCGGAAAGCGAAGGGAAAAAGAACGATAGTCTTTGCGTTCAGGATCAGGAAAAGGTAGAAATGGCGACCTGGAAGGAAATAAAAGAATTCTTGGATATAATTAGAGAAATGTGGAATGAGCATGAGAAGATGGATGACGAACTTTGGGAATTAAAAGATTTAAAGTCAAGAGTGAAAGAAGGAATTGAGGAACAAAGAGAAAGTATTTCCGAGGAAATAACGAAGATATCTGAGCTCCATGAAAGGGCAAGTAAAAATTGGTATACAATACCCAAACAGGAATTAGAGGAATTGTACAAAGAAATCCCTAAAGTTAAAGAGTCATTAAGAGAAACAAAGAAGAAATTTGCAGAACGTATGGTGAAAGAAGGAAAAATGGAATTAGCTTCGTGGGAACAGATAAAGACATTTGTGGGGGAAATTAATGAGATAAGGGAAAAATGGTCAGAGGGACATGATAAATGGAATCACATTTGGTGGAATACCTTTTATCCAAAGCCAAAAGAAGGAGATTACGTGCAGGAACAGAAACAATGGATAGGAAAAGAAAAGAGTAAGATGCATCAGTTCACGATGAGCATGTATGATGAACAAGATATAATAACTGTTCAGGAGTTAGCTGAATTGAGAAAGGTTAAGATTTCGGAATACGAAGAAATATTAGAAGCCATCCAAAAGAAATATGAGGAATACATGTTGGCGCAGAACCATCAGTCAAATGAAGCCGCTGCCCAAGATGAAAAACAAGCCGAAATTGAAGAAGAACAAGAAGTAACGGTGCCGGAAGAGCCCAAAATTGAAATTAAAGAAGAAGAAGTCGAAGGAGAAATAGAAATCGTAATGATTACAGTGGAAATTGAAGAAAACCTTGAGATCCTTCCTGAAGAAGATATGGAGACTCAAGATGAAATAGTAATTCCAGACCAGGAGGATAGCCAAAATGAAAACGAACTGCGAAGTGAAGAAAATCGTTTTGATGAAAAGGTTGAGCTGAAAGATCAAGAAATAATCTCCGAACAGGAAATAATGAAAGAAGCGAAAGTTGAAGATATGGAAATAATAATTCATGAAGAAATGGAAAAAGTAAAGGAAATTATAATAGAAACTACCGTCGAAATACCGATAGAAACAGAGGTTCAAGATGTCATAGAAATTGAAGAAGAAAACTCCGAAGAAATTCAGGAGGTGAAGAAAGATGAGATACACTTAGAAGAAACTCAGGATAAGAAAAATAGGAAACAATTAGAAGAAGAAGAAGAAAAATTGAAGGCACAGATCCTTGAATTAATGATAAAATGTCATGAATGCCACGACAGAAAAGAGAATTGGAAAGAGGTCCAAACACGAGCCAAGAAAACCTCAAAGGAAAAGATGAGATTGTGGGAGATAATGAAAAGAAGGAAGGAGATGCCTTTGAAGAAAATCAGGAAAGAGGAAAACCGCCATTGGTAGTCTGTTTACAAGAAAACAGATACCCCATGGAAACTAGGAAAGGAAGAGAGACAATGTACGATGCCTTAGAGGAAGAGGACGCTCAGGCATATTTCAGTTGGAAACTTCGTAAAAAGAAAGGGAGTGATAAAAGGAAGAGACAGAATGGAGATCTGAAGGATCTAAAGAATTGGAAGAGTCGAAAAAAGAAATACTCTTTCGAAATGCCATCTCGATGCGAGATGAAGAAAAGAATTATTCCATTGGAACCAACGGGTAAAGCCCTATGCAACCGTTAAAGAATAAGAGGAATAAAATTAATTTTGTTTGAAATACCATCTCAAAAGGAGATGAGGGAGGTGGAAGAAAACTGAAAAGAGTCAGGTGAGGTTAGACCGAGCTCTTAAGAATTAAAATGAAATTTTACAGACTTGAGGAGTCTGACAATAATAATGATGATGTTACGGGTAAAGCCAGTTGCACCCGTAATGCGTTAAAAGAAGGTCATTAAGTTGACAATATGTAATGAGGAAAGAGAAACAGACCGACAAGAAGTCCGTTTAATAAAAGAAGAAAAGAAACAAACTGTTTGAGTCAAGTTTGGAGAATACACCAGACTAGAGGAAGACTAACAAAACACCCGAACGTGACAAGAAATGTATGACCCTGAAGTGTAGACGTCCACTAGGGGAATGAATGAATGAATGAATGGGACCTTTAAGAAAGATCCAAATACAAACCAGAGAGGAAGGGAACTTTAAAGAAATAATTGATTGTATTGAAGAAGAAAATTTCAATTTAAGAAAGGAGAATGATGAAATAAGGGAACGTGTAGGGATAGACCACACCCGTAAAGAAGAATGAGGTTCTGGAAACCTGATATCCAGACAAATAAAAAGGAGAAAGAAAGGGTAGGGACAGAGCGTACCCAACCGACACAATTACCGGATATGACTTAAAAAGATGAAAGAAATCAAATTATCGTGGGATTTTTTAGGAATAAAGAAACAAAAAGGACGGAGAACGTTATAATGGCTTCGACTATTAAAGGAAAAATAAGATTTTTATAAATAATTGAAATAAATTTCCTCAAAATTTTTCGAAAATTTATTAACCTAAGGAGGGGTGAGATGAACCCATGTACCATGGCCTCAAAGAGAGTCGAATCCATGTACTTTGAGAAAAGAATGAAAGAATCATACAGTTTCTAAGGGAACGGAGAGAGATTTCAAGCCAGGATTATAGCTTAACATTGTGCAAGCGCTAGGGCCAGGTGTTCCTTAGATGAGCTCATGCCTCTTGACATTTATAAGGAGCCAGTCATGGATATTATTAGAACGAGTGGAAAGTTTTGACTGTAAGACGAAGAAGCTGGACTCGGAAATTGCTCTTACGTTGCAGGAATATGGCAACCTCGCTGCTGAGTCAGAACAGGAATAATTAAATTTAACCCGTTTACGAGTATAAAAATAAGTAAACAGATACAGTACGGTGAATCAATTTGGATTAGAGATTTTTGTGTAAAGAAAAACCTTGTAAAAATTGCACAGGAGAAAACTGCAAACGCAAGTAGACGTCATTGGGGGTTCACCGAGACCCAAGGAGTGGGAGAATAAAAAAAGAACAGCACCACCCACACAGTTGAGGACGAGAAATTAATTAATATCTCGGAAATGCACGATCGATTTCTATGGACAGGAAGATTATTTTACGTTTGGAAGACGAGCTGTCTGGAGATACGATTTTTATAATTGTGCGACAATTAGTTCAAAAGTTGGTCACGAAAAGGACTAGGATTTTATCTTTTTGTGACTAAAAGGTATAAAGATCCTGGCAGAGCCAGACCAAACATGCAGTTATTCTGACAGCCCGTGACGGGTGTTACTCTGCATCAGTGCATGCAGTTACTCTGACAGCCCGTGAGGGGTGTTACTCTGTATCACGCCGGAAGAACAGTATTCAAGAGCCCGAGGGGGGCGTCACGACGCATCATGCAGTATTAGTCCGTCCAGGGGGGCGTTACGCTGGAGCATCATAATCATCAGTCTACGAGCACTCCGTGAGCGGAAGTGCTGCACCACATCGTATACGCAGTATTCAAGAGCCCGTGAGGGGGACGTTAAGCTGTATTAGACATCGATCCAGAGCCTGTGGGAGGCTATGCTACAAGTTCACCGAGTGTAGACCAGTTACGATATAAGTACGCTACGCTGAGGGTTAGCAGTTCGAGACTTTGAAGAGTCCTAAAATATAAAGAACATTAAATATACGGACTTTAAAGCAATATCGCCAAAGTAAGACACAGCGATTAGTAGGGAACTTCGAGTTCCAGAAGAATACTAGTTCAACACAGTTACGAAGTTATAAGAACTCCAACAAATAAACGGCGTTACGTCTAGTAAAGACATTGTTAAAGACATTAAGTCCTGTAAAGGAACTAAACAGTAATTACGATCGCGAAAGATAGAAGTTCAAGCGAAAGGAACTTAGGAACTTAGGTTCGAAACCAGAGGGAAAACGTACTCTAGTGAGAAAACGTCAAAAATATACGATAGACAGTATACGGTCCTCGAAGGGAGGCCAAGATATAGAAACTATAGGGGGCGATAGACCACCATATATAAATAGAGGTGACGGCAAAGTAAAGACATTTATCGCCTAGTTAAAGCAGATAAAGTAAAGCCGAGTATTAGACAATAGAAGCGGTTTTGAGAGACTGAAACCAGTAGTTTCCATTGTAGGAGAGAGAAACTTTGAACGAGTAAAATCACACGTCCAATGCAGGTCGATAGGATTCACATCAGGGATCATCAACAGCCGACAGAAATCGTAAAAATCGTTGAGATACACCCGTGTGATAGGAGTGAAGTGTAAATATTGTAAGAAAAGAAATAAGAGTGTCATTTTAAGTGTTTTAGGTAAAGTGAAAGCGTTTTATGCACAGTGATATGTGTTATAATATGTACCAGAGTAATATTTTTTAGTGTTTTAATGTGTGTTCAAAACGGATACACCAGTGTATAAAAAAAATGTTGTCAGTGTTAAATATAGTGAATATGTGTCAAGAAATTTCTGTACATAAGATGAGATTGTACAATATGGAGTAGGTCAAGAAGGTGGGCCAAAATGTCACATCAAACGAGAATAAAGGTCAGAAAGCGACCTTAAACATGTAAGTAAAGAGTTTCATTATGTTTTGGTGTCGGGAAAATTTTTGTGTACAATTCCACCGGAGTTTTGAGTAGAAGGGATGTTTTTAAATGAATAATAACTAAATAAGAACGCGATCTGAACGAAAATAAAGTTTTAAGAAATAATAAATAAGTATGTGAAATAATAAATCCTGTAGAGGAAATGCATGGAATAAAATGTCAGTATTTAATGAATGTTATAAAAGCAAGCGTGATAATAATAATTATAACAAAGATATTTACATAAAGGTAAATGTGAATTATATGAAAGAAATAGCTTTTGAGCTTTTGTAAGGAATGAAAACATGATGTGAATAACAAGGTAAAGAAATCTAAATAAAGATTAAATTGAATGATATAAAAATATAGAGCGTTGAAGCCTTAACAAATGTATAAGACATGATGTGAATGCATGTTCTTAAAAAGGGAGCGATTTATTGTCAACGGAAAAGATTAATATAAGAACTAAGATATGTATCAATTGTTACTATGAAAGTTATCAGTTCTTTGGAAGACATTCGGCCGTAAAGTAATGTGTAGCGTAATGGAACGCAATTAAATAAAAAGTCACGCTAGGAACGCGTAAAAGTTAAAGTACTTGGTAAATTACTTATGGAGGGTAGTTGATTGCAGTGAATTGAGATATGTTGTAAGTCCTCTAATTGTGACGTAGATCACGAGGCCATGTGTGTATTATTTAAAAGGGAGCTAATGTATGGTATTATTGAGCGTAGGTCCTGTAAGCTACGGCTTGACCCTAAATCGCGTTTTGTATAAGTCCTCTGATGTGGAAATGTTCCCGAGGCATGTTAAGAGATTCGAACCTAGAATCCTTTTGTTGTTAAAGCCCCTAATTATTCGTCGTAGAATGTGTATTAATCTTCCCAATCAATGAGGACCCTCTCATAATTAATAAATGCCAAGGTTACGAAAGTGGTTTATGAGCCAAAGAATATTGTTGAATGAAAATAAGCAAGTAAAAGCCAGGTCTCTCCACAGAACTGAGAATAATGTGAAGGTTTGTTTTAAAGCATTGAAGAGAGCTGCCACCGTAGGTTAGGCAGAGAGTCGCTTTCCTTGTCATAAATCACGCCCGAGTATAATGGCCTGACCCTCATAGAGCGAGGGTGGGTAAAAACCGTCTTGTAAGATGTGTTAAATACACCGTGAGTGTTTAAAGTTGTTAATGACCCGGGCGTTGAACCGAGGTCCTTGTAGATTGATATTATCGCTTGCCAATTCAGATCGTGGTTTTCTTATGTGATAATGGTCTTATAAGACAAATGAATTAAATAAAATCCCTATTGTAATATTGTATGGAAAAGAAGGAATCCACGAGTTTTGTGAAGATAACTAGATTTCGGGAGTGATCATAGTTTTTGATTTTGTCAAGTAATCTTTATAACTCTGGAGTACACAAATAGTTTTCCCGATCACCGTAGTGAATTTGCAAAACTTGAGAGAGATAGTAAATATGGAGAACATGTGATATGCCCAAATATTGAAGTGAATAATTAACATGTAATTTTAAATGTAATTATATATTTGTTTTGAGGATAAGAAAAGATAAAAATAATTCTTGAGGTGTACAAAAATATGACACCCTTATTATGGGAAAGTATCGAGCCAAAGAAGCTCGTAGTTATTTGGAACTTTAAGATAAGTACTTTATGGAAGTGAAAATAATCGTGAATTGTTGGTTTTAAAGAAAACCATGTGTTTTAATCTAATATTTGTTTTATTTTTATGCTATTCCTTGTTCACTTTGGACAAGTAGAATGATATTGGTCAGTAGTTTATGTGTTTATTTGTTTGTAGCGCCATAATTTTTGATTAATTAAATGTGTTAAAATAGGAGTTGATTTTGTTGTTATTTTTGCAAGTGTATCCTCTATTTAATCCAAAATATGTAAGTCACAGAGTGGGAGAACTTACCGCAGCCCCGAAAAATCCCGAATTGAGCAATGCTGGCATACTGTGATTTGCATATTTCTTGCTGCAAGGGCACATTAGAAAACTAGAAATCTTAAAAAACGATTATTAGTTATATACGGAGCACAATGTGCACATAAGGCGTGCTGACATGTATTTACAGGTCTTTGGCGTAATTGGCGATTATAACAGTCCTTTTAGAGCGGTTCGTCAGGTGGTATTGCTTACATTTCATTTCACACAGCTGGCATTTGCAGTTGTATCCGATGTATGGTGGCCGTCAGTTGTGCAGATTTTCCAGTGAAAGCCGTGGATGGCGAATCTTGTGTAGACATGTCTGAGCTCGAAGTTTGGACCTTTCCATTTGTCTGTCTGTAGTGATTCCGTGGAGTGGTTATCCGCTGGAATCTGCCGTGCTTTTTCTCTCTTCTCTCTTCGAGGGAGGGAGAAGGTGACAATGAGACCGAAACCGGTACTATTTATTGACTTAAGGTTTCAACTTACTGAATATTTGAAATAAATGTGTTATTAAAAAACGATTGATATGTCTTTTCTAATATAATACTTCCACTAAATATATTACAAGAGTTAAAAAAGAGCTAATATAATTTGCAAGTTAATGTAATATATTTATTAGAAATATACACATTAAAAAGGTTTAGCATATACTTACCACATCGAGTGGTGGTGGTACAAAACTTCATCCAGGAGTCCACCATTGCACGAATGGAATGGCCTGCGATGTCCCCGGACATGAACTGTATCGAACATGTCTGGGATATGCTGAAGCGTGCTAGTGCTCAGCGTCCACGCCCTCCCATAATCCGCCGTCGAAGAGTGGGATCGCCTGCCTCAAGAGGACCTGGACAACTTGATCTGTGGTATGCCTGCTGGACGCCCGTGGTGGACATGTTCTGATTGAAATGTCACAGGATGGCAAGATTGCTGTTTAACAGGTCAAATATCTTCCTGTGTTTAAATTTATTTTCACACATGATTAAAGTAAAGTCTGCAAGATTTGTCAGTATGCCATCTCTTTTTAAATAAACTCGCCCACAATCCCACATATCCTCTGCATCATGGCAAACAAGTGTTATGCAAATCGTTTTTTGATGTGTATATTATATAAGTAATGAAATTTTAATAATTTTTTAAGATATCTAGTTTTCTAAGAAATGAATTTGCAATAAATAGCTTTATAACTTTCCCTGACAACATTAGGTTATATAAATTCGTTCCCTAATTATCACCCTGGAATTATGAAGAAACTTGGGATGCATTGGTTAATTATGAACCTATGTTGACGTTGTCCTCACTGCAAGCCGTGCTGTTAACTGAACTACGGAAGTGGGCAATCACTACTGGGAAATGAAACAGCACAGCTGTCTGGAGTAGAACTAATCATATGGTTTATTTTCAACCTAATGAATGGCACCTTAAGTTACTTTTGTTTGTCACACCCGCTAGTTTATCTTAGCCGCCCATTACATGGCTCGAATCCGTTATAGAGAAACTCTTAGTTGGATCACCCACGACTACAAGCTATATACAGTATTGTTTTACACAAAGCTGATTTCACTTTGTGTACATGATGTTGTAATTGCTCCAACGACACGGACTTATTTTTAGAGAAAATATAAATTTCCAAAATCTGTTGCGAACACACAATAACAATTGGGTCACATATGCCTCCTTCTGGGGTTTCGGGATACGTATTGAGACTCTGGATGCAATGGTCCTGGGTTCGTTTCCTGACCCAATGTTAACGTTCTCACCTACTTTGCTCAAAGTTGCGGGACCGAAACCCGGCGCAGTCAGTTGACAATTTTGATTCTTAATTGTGAGGGAGTAGTGTCAGTAGCTTTAAAGACACGTAACAGGTCACCATCAGGGCAAAGTTCTGACTCTTCGGTGGTTCTAAGAATCGCAGTATTTAAAAGGAACTTAAATCCCATAATACACCATAATACAACGGATCGTATTGCTAAAATCCTACGTCGATACAACATACGGACTGTATTTGGAACTTCTGTTAAGATTAGGCAACTCCTGCGACCAACTAAGGACAGTTTGCCTAAATTGCAACAACCGGGTATCTACAGAGTTCCCTGTACTTGTGGCAAGGTTTACATCGGGCAGACTTCGAGAACAATATGCACTCGCATTAAGGAACATAATAGATGTATCAGGCTCATTCAACCTGATAAATCAGCTGTTGCCGATCATGCTTTAACACCTGGCCATGATGTCATGTTCCAAGGGGTGGATGTTCTTGCCCGTATAAAGCAATATCGTCCCAGAATCATCAGGGAGGCGGTTGAAATACGTAAACACCCAGATAATTTCAACCGCGACACCGGCTACAATCTCAGTGAATCCTGGCTACCTATTATCAGAACCCTGAGAAAGTAATTCACTGCTGCTTTCCGTTGTCCCTAACATGGGGCTATAATGGCGTCCATCTTTGGGCACCTTCTATATGTTCTTCGTTGCTTTCTCTTAGCAACATTGTCGTATTCCAGATTATTCCTGACGATGAAAGACATGGTTTCTTTCGAAACGCGTCGAATTGCAATATAATAAAACACGGCATAAGCCCAAAATTCAACATTATGTATATTATTATTATTATTATTATCACATTCATTTCACCACACAAGTGAGACATATCAACATATCGTCGGCTTGTTTGCGAGACGGTATGGCTAATTCTTTTAGGGTGGCACATTGAGAAACGAGCGAACAATGGAACAGGTCTCAAAGATGGCGGCCTGCTGCATGGTGATATGTAGACCAGGATGTATTCCCAATATTTCTAGATTGCGAGCCAATGATTTAGGGAAGATGCCGGTGGAAGAAATGACTATGGGCAGAACCACTACACTTTCCTGTCTCCACATGTGCCGTATTTCCTCAGCCAAGGGCAGATATTTGGTGATCTTATCACAGCAGGTTTGTTGCAGATTATGGGAATTGGGCACTGCAGTATCAATGAGGAAGGTTCTCCTCTGCACCTTGTCCACCTTGACTAGGATTTTCCAATGCGGCGTCAGGAACATACTGATAGTAAGGCAAAGTATTTTCAGATAATATGTGCTTTTGAGCAAGGAGTAGGTGCATTATTTTGGCCACTTGGTTGTGCCTTTTCATGTAATCAGTACAGGAGATTGCTTGGCAGCCTCCTGTGATATGCTGAATTGTTTCCGGTTCTAGATCGCATCTTCGGCATTTATCATCCTGAATATTTGCCTTAACTATATATTTAATATAGTTTTTGGTGGCCACAACTTGATCCTGGATTGCAACCATGAATGCGTCAGTCTCAGTGAATAGGTCCGTATGAGTCAACCAGCTGTTCGATGCATCATCGTCGACATGTTTCTGGCTGAGATCATACGGATAACGACCGTGCAGAACTTTCTGCGTCCACTGCTGAAGCTTGATGGCTGAACATTCCTCATCAGTGGCTAACTGTATATCCCTTACGTGAAGAAGATCCAGCGGTGTGCACTTGTCATCTGCCTTCACAGCGGCTTGATGTATGGGAGGGTCATGTCTGACCAGAAAATATCTCAGAAGGTTCCTCACTTGCCTTGCATGCAATTGGATAATTTCCGTGAGCCCTCGTCCACCTCTTTGACGCGGAATTATCAATCGCTCAACAGCTGACTTAGGGTGGAGACATCTGTGTTTTGTTAAGATGGTACGTGTCCTAATTAGGATGTTCTCCAAGTCAGTCTGCGACCATTTGATAATACCGAAAGCGTATGTCAGAGCAGGTATAGCATGGGTATTACTAGCCTTAAAGGTGTTCTTTCCATTCAACTTTGATTTTAAAATCCTGTTAAGGCGTTGATTGTAGATAGCTACGGTTCTATCTTTAATACCTTTATGATCGATTCGATTAGACTCCAGGAGACCAAGATATTTGTGGGTCTCTTTACCTTCCATAGGCTTTTTGAAACAACCGTCATAAAGTTGATATGCTCGGTCCTTTATTATTATTATTATTATTATTATTATTATTATTATTATTAGTATTATTATTGTTATTATTATTATTTTATATGAACTCTCTGCATGCTCCACTACACACTCGTAACTAGTCTTACATAGCTGTGTGTAAAACATAAATTACTTTCGACATACATATTTGTTAATGGCTAATGATCTTGACTCTTTTTCCATACTTGAAAGTCTAGAGAGTTCACAAAATTAGCAAATGGTTTTGAGTACTTTATTGATTACGAAAGACTTGTGCATTGGACAGTTGCCTCCTATAAAAAAAATGTTTATTAACACTTCTCTCTCACTTTCCAGTTCACTCACAACACTGAATTATTTACTGTCTGGGAACTTCTATTACAGGAACACTCGGGGCTGCGTGCAATCCTAAGCCTGTGCAAGTACGAGGCAATATTTCCTGTCCGGTTACTATTGTTATCATGTTTGGTGTTATATTAGGTTGATTTTAGGTTTTAGTCTGCCTACAACTGTTGGAAAGAATCCCTTTGTAATAGTGCATTTTGAAGTTGCTTTCTCTTCCATTCATTAATAGATTCCTCTCTGAGGAGACTTTTTACTGTGATGATGGGTATTTTGTCGTAACAGCTTTCATTTAACTTTACAGATTTCTTTGCTATTTTATTAGGTCTATTATTAATATTTTATTATTATACGTAGTTTGATGTTTTTCAGTCAGTCATCTCGATTGTACCCAATTGTGGGTTATTCCTTAATCCTGAAGATGACATTAATTAATCTCATCTTGGGTACAATCGTGTTGACCGACTGAAGAACAGCAAACTTTGTTTACTACGGCAACACTCAAAAATGGCCTGAAACACCATAATGTATTACTGATATATTATCATTTATTTAAATTGTTTAGACACATAGGATCACATAAAAATAAATATGATCTGCTGCTGTTATTTTTCTTGTTCTTCCAAAACACCTTCATCGTTTCGCTATGACGAACTCGACTTTATTCCGCCTATCCTTTCCTCGATCTCCTTGGTCGATCTTCAGGTGTAACTTTCCAACAGTGGATCTTATGTCTGAATGTAAATCGATCCTCGATGTCTGTTTGTGTGATATTGGCACTCTTGAGATCAATTTGGACCAGTGTAATCCTGACTTTTTTCACTGTAAGTTTCCGTAAGTATGTCAGAATTCTCTTCTTTAATCGGTCCTCATTCAGTCTCATGATGTTGCCGTAAAATTTCAGTCGTCTTTCTTTGGAAATCTGTCTCGATGTTGGAGTAGCCTATCTCCCTGTGATTGCAGACGACATCCTTCATCTGTGAGTTTTGGACCCAAGATTTTACGGATGATTTTTCTCTCCGCCTTCTTGATGTTCTGAAGATCCCCTTTATATTATTATTATTTTTTGTCTCATACGTTCACCATTTCGTCGGGTACAATTCACCATTTCATCGGCATTTGTTGCAAGATGGAGTGGAGTTCTCTAAACTGGTAGGTTGAGGAACGAACGAACTAACTATAGAGCAGGTCTCTAAAATAACTACGTTCTGCATACTAGTATGCAGATTATGGTGGAGCCCCAATTTATCGAGGTTGACCTTCAGCGACTTCGGTATGATCCCTGTGGAAGAGATTATTATTATTATTATTATTATTATTGTAATTATACTTTCATAGAACTAGCTGCATGTTTAAAAGTACAGTAGCCACAAATAAAACAAAAACGTATTCACGCGCATTCCTACACTAATGTTGTTGTGCTAACTGGCCAACGTTGTCCTGCAGTGGGTATGATAACAACTCCTTACTCATGAAAAGTTCACAGGTCAGAAGCCACTGTAAGCGTGTCGGAGATCTTTTTGAATCTGCCACCTTCAGTGAAGTGGATCCAAACCTCTCACTTTCCAGCCATAAATCTGGCAGGTGGGCAGGTGTGGTTCGCGCGTGCCTGTCGACAGGTGTTCGCTTGACGTGCTTCTTGCAATTCCTTCAGTTTCTGCTTCATTATAATAATCTCTTCTGAGCTCCATATTTATCGTACAAATCAATCTCCCAATAAGGAAGAAACTCATCCCTCAACTCATTCCACTGCTTATTGATTACTTCATTCAACTCCTCCTCTTTCCTCTTCTGCATTCTCGTGTGAAATAGTTCAGTTCTTGAGGTTATTCATGGAAATAAAAGTACCTTTGGTCGTCATGATACGAGTCAAGATAGTTTCGAAGCGTCGCTTTAGTAGCACATGATATTGTAACTTTCAATCGGTCAACACAACATAAATCCAATTACAGTACTTGGAATATGTGAAATAATAACCTGTAATAAATTACATGTGATTAATAGATATACAGGGTGTTTCAGAAATACTTTTACAAACTTTGGGGATTGGTTCCTTACATCAAAGCAAGAAAAAATGTTCATATACACATATGTCCCAAAATCCTTCGTTTTCGATTTATTAATGAACGAACATTGCACAGTGACACATTAATTGACAGCCTGTTTGGAAGTGTTTAACACATGAACTCATATCAAAAAAGGTTCCTGACACCGACAGATGGAAAAACTGTCAAATGCACAGGTGTTCCAGACAGGTTCGCCATCAGCACTAGTTTAGGATTAATGTGTGGGCTGGCATTGTAGGTCCATACGTTCTACCAGCACGTCTTACAGGTGCTGTCTCCAGAGACTTTATCCAGAACACCCTTTCGGACTTACTGCATGACAATGTGCCCGGGCTGCAAATACGACAATGTATGTGGTGGATGCATGATGGGGCTTCTGCACACTTAAGTTACCGTACCTTGTTCGCACGGCACTGACGGAGATCTTCGAGGACAGATGGTTGGGCACAGGAGGACCCGTTCCATGGCTTGCACGGTCCGTTAGACTTTTATCTGTGGTGTCAGGAACCTTTTTTGATATGAGTTCATGTGTTAAATACTTCCAAACAGGCTGTCAATTAGTGTGTCACTGTACAATGTTCTTTCAGTAATAAAGCGAAAATGAATGATTTTGGGACATATGTGTATATGAACTATTTTCTTGTTTTGGTGTAAGGAACCAATCCCCAAAGTTTGTAAAAGTATTTCTGAAACACCCTGTATATTGTTATGGACATGCAGACCGAAACCATTGAGGTCACAGTGCGTAACAGAAGGCTAAAATTTGACGGGCATTTGATGAGAAGGGACGGGAACCGGCTGACAAAGAACATTTTTAAATACATCACAGGGTTGAAAGCAACTACAAAATGGGTGGAAGAGGTCAAAAGAGACGCCATTGAAGTTGGACTAACTGAACTTGTCATTCACAATAGGAAAACGTTCCGAAGCCGAGTTAATATCAAGACAATCAAAGAAAAACCACCACAACACAGGCCAAATTTGGTAATAACAGAGGAGCAGAGAGAGATTAGAAGTGAAGAGGTTCTGGGTAGAAAAGAAGAAAAATTGACCAGAAAGCCTTAGGTTTCATGCGGTCTACAGTTGGCCAAAGTCGGAGGGGGGGGGGGAATTGTTATGGATTATTGAAAAAGGAGAAAACTAAGAGATCGCATGTTTCGCTCGTCAAGTGAGCATCATCAGATCCAAATTTACAAGACAAATGGCTCTACAAAACACTACCAAACCTACAGTGACACCTACATATAAAATCGGCCCTCCAAAAGCAATAAATAAAATAGGTCAGAAACTTAGTAAGTAATATGCTTAATCCCTTAATATTTAGTAGTAATAATTACCATACTTACTGAGTTTCTGACAGGTTTTTACTTTTTGATTTGCAAGTTCCCCGACAAGTAAAAATCGCACGGTGCTAAATCTTACGAACACATTTACTGTAAGACTTGTTTTTGAGAAGATACGTTTCCATTAGGAAAATTTTATGTTTATTTCTATACTTAACCATGTTCACGGGATACGAGATACGCCGCAGTACTTCACCACAAGTCTTAATTATCTCAACTAAGGCATCTTGCCAGCTGCGTATGTAATCGATGATGACAGCATTCGGGACTTCACGACCGTTACATGGTCGTTATCTGGCCGTGAGTCATCGCTATCCGTACGTAGCACGACTCCGGCGAGGTTCCGTATTATAGGATCCCACTGTAGTTTCAATTGTACTTTTAATGTTTTTCTTTCTTGTCACTCTTGACATTGTAAAAACTGTCGCGGTTCGGGAATAGAGGCTTCTGGATCCGGACCAAAGTCCGTCATTTGAAGACTCTCGATCTAGGGTATCACCCTAAACGTTTGAAATTGTGGCGTGGACGGGTGGATTCAAATCTTATCCGTTGGCAATCCTTGAAATGGTTTCACATAGTTGTGCATTTCAACTCCTGGCACACGTCAGAATATTACCTTTCCAGTGGATAGGCCTATATCCATTACGTAGAGTTATTAAAACATACAGCAGTTCAGACCATTACAGGCGGCTTCGGTGGCGTAGTTGGTAGCATGCTGAGCTTCTATGCCCAAGATCGCGGGTTCAAAGTCAGCCGAAGTCGTCAAAAAGTCCTCAGTATGCCGTCCTTCGGAGGGAAAGTCAAGCCGGCGGACCCATGTCATAGATTTATAACATGATAAAGAACCTTCCACTAATTACACTTTTGTGAAGCTAAATCGTAGGTTAGATTTGACCAACGCTCTTAGGTTCCAGCGTTCGTCGTCAGGAGCCGACTGAGGTGGCATCTAGTAACCAAGCTCAGAACTAGTTGGTCGTTGACGGTGGTGTTTGGTAGCAAAAGTTGGAACTACTTGAAAATTGAATGTCTGCAGTCCTTACTTGAATTAAAAACCGATAACAAACACTAATACAGCCATCACAATTAACATCGGTTATCAGACAGATTCTACACACACCCAAAGTACACGGGGCTACATGATCGCGTTGTCGCAGCCCCTAAACTGAGGACCCAACCAACCAAACCATTAGATTTCCCTCTTGTAGTAACGGGGATTTCTATAACCAAAGATAGAAGATCAATGACACGTCATTTTACAGAGTCTACATACAAATTTTGTTCTTATGTTGTCCTATAGAACTTGGCACCTTGAAAACTCCATTACACTGCTGATCTATTCTTTATACGTCCACATCGTAGTGTAGCAGCTAGCATTCTTGGCTGCCTCCTCGGAGGTCCGGCTTCGATTCCAGGTTCTGCCAGGAAATTTAATTCTGGTCTGAGGGCTGGAACGGGGGTGCACTCAGTCTCGTGCGATGAACTTGAAGAGGTGGGCTTGATGCCCATGTCAGCCATCTTGGAAGTGGTTCTCTGCGGTTTCTCACTTCTACTCCAGGAAAATGCTGGAATGGCTCGTAACTTAAGAGCATAGCCGCCTCCTTCTCAATCCTCATATGGTTTTCAAATACACACGCTAATACAGCCTCCACTATTAATTACACTGGTTATCAGACAAATTTCACTCACACACACGATGTCGCAAAGCCCCTAAATCAATCAACAGCAACATCTTCTTTATTCATGTATTCTGGTAATGAACTGCGGAGCGCGAGATCTTGTGTTAGGCCAAAGCGCAGTGAATTGAATTTTTCCACTGGCTTGGTAAACTGCTGAGATTCTCCACCAGAGCGGAACTGCTCTTCAGGTGAAACCCAGTTTAATTGAGGTTGATTTTGTTTACATTGTGTTCGAATGAAAGCAACTCTTGTTCATTTGTCGCCTTGTCGTGTGAGGTATACTACTTCTATTGCTGTACTGTATTGCGGGTCAGCCTTATTAGAAGGAGATGAGCTAATTCATTCTTCACGCCATTGCGAAATAACAGTATAACAAACTCAAATAAATAAACGTAAAAAAAAACAAGCAGGAAAATCTTTGAAACACAGAAGACGTTTCAAAAACACTTATACATCCATAGCCAGATCATTTCATTCTCAAAAGAAGATACAAATCATCAATATCAAAACAACCATTTTATTGCAGGACACATTTCAATAAGATTCTGCATCCACAGCCACATCGATTTGACCTTTTTCCAAAGAAGGTTCAAATCATCGAAAATAGCGGCCAATTTATTTGACGACAATAACATTTTGAAAACATCGTTTCAATACCGTTTCATACTTCATAGAAGAAGATTTTTCTCTTTTAGAACCTCAATTTCTTTTTATAAGCAATAAAATTTTATACGAGGGTCGAGTCATAAGTCATGGCAACTCTTTTTTCTCGCGAACAAGAGACAACACGGTAAATCTACGATATGCATTTGTAACCGTACGGTTTGTACTTGCATAGGATGCCACTAGAAGGTGTATGTAAACAACAGTGAGGGTCTGAGCATGCCCCCAACTTCAGTGTGTGAGTGAGAGCGTTACACAATGGAAGTCAACAAGCAGGAGCAACGATCGTATATTCGGCTGATCTGAGCCTATGTGACTATGATCTAATCCCCAAAGTCAAGAAGCCACTACGTGGACGACGGTTTGCTGACAAAGAAGACATTGTAACAGCATTTCGGCGGGAGGTGTTACACGTTAGCGATACACATGCAGCGAATGGTATTCAGCGCCTACCCCACCGCTGGCAACGCACAGTAAACACCTTGGGTGATTATTTCGAAGGTCTGTAACCAGTGGAGACCTGTCCTTTGTACGTTATCTTGTGCATTTGCTGTCTATACCATAATAAAACATTGTTTTCCAATGGCCTGTGTTCTGTCACTTACCTTCGAGCATCTCTTGACGTCAGAATTTATCTTCAGGCACTATGCATACGTACATGCCCTATATTTCCAAATGGATATCGTAGACTTTCCGTGTTGTGTCCTGTTCGCGAGAAAAAAAATAGTTGCCATCACTTATGACTCGACCCTCGTATATTTTTCAAAATTTCAATAATAATGACATTGTAACAGATCTGATTTTTAAAGAAATTTTACATTTTATTTTTCCATATATTAACGATTTATTCTAATGAGACAGTATTTTCGATTATAATTAACAATATTTTTAACATAATTTTTAATATTTGAAAATTGGTCTACGATTATTGTGAAAAAATATAGTGAACATTTTATTTCTAGTCTTCATCTCTCTTTGCATAGAATGTTAATGTTACATTGATGCTCTTAGATGAATATTTATATGTTTAGTGCAACTGAAGAAGGTTTCAAGTTAACCGAAATTGGTATTATATTTTAATTAGTTTCAATACATTATTGACTTTAAGGTGGATTATCATTTCTAACCTATTCAATAGGTAAAATTATAATTGGTATAACAAAGCCCACTAATCAGTTGGACGATTTTGTGCAGTATCAGCTATTACCGAAATACTTGTTCATCTAAAACTTTACTTCTGTGGACATTAAAATATCCAACAGCGGCTTCGGTGGCGTAGGTGGTAGCATGTTGAACTGCTGTGCCCACGATCGCGGGTTCAAACCCGTCTGAAGGCGTCGGATTTTTTAAGAGCGTTAAACTCCTTCAGTATGACTTCCCTCGGAGGGGAAGTAAAGTCGGCGGTCCCATGTCATAGATTTATGGCATGTAATAGATCCTTCCACTAACTAAACTTGTATGAAGCTAAATTTCTAGGTTAGATTTCGTTGGAATGCTCTATCAAAGTTCCAACGTTCACCACTAGGTGTCAGTGATATCTGGTGGCGAAAGTTGGATCTACTTGAAATTGAACGGAACTTGTAGCTCACCCCACGGGTGTCCACTTGAAGCAGCTACAGCCTCTGGTGAGCCGTCCTCGGACACTCCCGGCATTGGAAGCCATACGCAAAAAAAAAAACTTCCAACAACCATGAAATCAAATCTAGCCGATAATACAGGGTCATTTATATCGGTCTATTAACGTAGCAGCGCAGCGACAAAATGCATGCGTAGCCGGGTGACACATTGCTAAGAGATATATTGTTGCGCTGCTATGCTGCTACACCGATGAAAAGGACTCGTAGGTCAGGCATGTGCATCTTGTAACACAAGGTTGGCCAAATACAGAGGACTTACAGGCATCGCGGACCCTTCCTAATAATACATTATATTTTTACAAGAACGTAGTAGTCACATTCAATGAAGAAAAGAGGATGAAGAAGAGGGTCAGATTACCTCGTAGTTACGCCCCTTATAACAACAATAACTAGGTACCAATGGAGAAGCCCGTTCATCACAAATTAACATCACAAGCAAGAATATTATGAAGTTAATTAATTAATTTCTTATTGATGTGTAACATCTTTCTACTCGGTATATGTATATTTTTTGTGGGGTGATTTTGAAAAATGAAACGGAAGTGGATGGGACGGAAACAATAAGCACGCGCGATGGCGGAGATTGATACCACGACATACTGTCGGCCATGTGGCTATGTGGAATGTATATCGCATACGTTTAATTCAAGGTTTGGAGGCCCCGTTAAGGATATTCCTACAATAAATCATCTTCAAGTTGTCGTTCTTTGGTGTGAAAATATTCATTATATCATATTTGCTGAAAACAATTATGATTTATTAAATCTTCATACTTTTGCTGTGTTCTTATTTAATGTAAGCACTTGAGGTACTGTCGGCCATGTGGCTATGTGGAATCTATATCGCATACAAAATTACTTCAAGGTTTGGAGGCCCCATTAAAGATATTCTTCCTACAATAAATCATCATCAAGTTGTCGTTGTTTGGTGTGAAAATATTCATTATATCATATTTGCTGAAATCCGGTCAGGATTTGGCACTGCAGTTTTACAAGTAGTTATTTCAATCACCAACAGAGTTCACTGTTAACAAGGGGTAACATGTCACATGTTGCACATCATAAGCGACTACTGTAAGGCTCGTAATTTTCCTTATTTCGAGTGAAAGTTCTAATACTAGGAATCATTCGTATATCAACACGGAATGACTACGCCCTTACGAAGTTAAATAATTTTGAAGCTATCTGAAGTACAACTACAACGAGGGTAAGCCAGGAAATAAGGTTTTGACTTCGGCAGATATTAACTGAACTAAATAAAGGAATAAAGAAAATAAATATGTATTTACTTCAATGAGAAACTTAGCGACACCCTTATAAACTTTCTGGCGCGATTTATAGCACAAGGTTAAGTGGGAGATGGGGTAGTTCCAGAGTTTGTCTTAACAGAATTGTCAAGCCCAGAGAGAAAATGTTCGTTCTGCATTGTCGAGGAAAAAAATACTTCAGGTAACGTAAGAAGTACATTTTCAATAACTGATCTGGCGGGCCGGATGAAAGGGTCCATTGGGTCGGACCCGGGGCCGGCTGTTGCACATGGTTATTTTAAATGACAGTATGAGAGAATGTGCCCCATTCTAGAATTGAAATCGATTCACCTCAACTGTAATAATTCAGGTGAGATTTGTTATTTTATCCCATGCTCTGATACATCAGTCCGTGTCGTTGCGTAGCGGCTAGCATTTTTGGCTGTCACCGCGGAGGTCCGGATTCAATTCCCGGCTCTGCCATAAAAATAAGTCTTGTGTGAGAGTTGGAACAGGGTACAAACAGCCTCGTGAGGCAAAAGTGAGAAGAGGCGTGTTCAAGTCCTACCACAGTCATCCTGGAAGTGGTTTTCCGTGGTTTCCCACTTCTACTCCAGGCAAATGACGGATCGGTGCCTAATGGAAGGCCGCGGCCGCTTCCTACCAAATCATACTTCTATTACAAATACGCACACTAGTACAGACATCACAGAGACACAAGTTATCAGAAAACTTCTACACACATCCAAGTACACGGGGCTACATGACCTCGAAGTTGTAAAGCCCCTAAAAGAATCAAAAACATTTGATACTTCAGCCGTAAAACAATTGTCATATTTTGGGACTTGCATATTTTCCTGATAGGGTGTCACTTTTCTCTTGTTGAATCCTTAACAGATTTTTCAACATAAGTACCAAAGCAAAACTGATATAAAGTGGAACTTTTAACATTTCCATGGTAAAACAGAGTTTTAAATGATATTTTCCTCATTAGCTGGTGATTTGCTAGTGGTTTCACATAGAAGTTGTTGTTGAATGAAACAGAGGACACGTGTTGTCAGAGCAACTCGATTCAGATAAGTAACCAGATTCCATTATTCAACACATTAGTACAGTACCTAACAAAAGTATAAGACCATTAGCTTATTTGGCATAAATAATTCCTGGTCATTCACTTTTGTCTCAACTTTTACTGTGAATATTTTAAACTTGCCTCATATGCATCTTTTTATGTAAAAACCATTGTGTTCAGACATTTACGTTTAGAATCACACTTTTTTAAATTGAAAATTTGATCTGATGATGCTCTCTTAACGAGCGAAACATGCTATCCAATTAACCTCCACCAATTGTTAAAGAAGTGTCAATAAGTTTATAAATAATTCATTTAATATTTATTTCGGATAGTATTGTGATAAAATAAATGTTATTTCCCATCCAACCTAATTAGTCATATTTTTGTTGACCAACTGGAAAGCAATTCTATTAATAGATTACAGAGGAATTTCAACGTATTTTAAGTGTGACATGTTCTGCTATGGATCGTTGTTCAAGTATTATTATTATTATTGTTTTTATTATTATTATTATTATTATTATTATTATTCTCTTCTCTCTCTTCTTCTTGTTCTTCTTCTTATCTCCTCCTTCTGTTAATTTGGCCTACTGTGCACCTCAGTAAACAATCGTCACACTCTTGTTGGCCAACTGGAAAGCTATTATTATTATTATTATTATTTATTTTGCGCATGCGCTTACACATTCTCAGCATATTTGCTGGAAAGAAAACATTTACAATCCCAGATACCATATATATCATAAGGAGCAAATTCTTGGTGACTGCATTCAGTAGGCTAGTTGCTTTACGATTTTCCCCCACTCCTTCAGGCCAAATTGCCCAAGAACAGCCTTACTACGCGACACGTAGAAAGTATGACAGTTTTCTGCATCAGTTTGAAAAGGCCAGGGTCTAATTTCAACTCACTGAGCGATTCCTTTAAGTTGTTGGGAATCACGCCAGTGCTGGAGATGATAATAGGAACTGTCCTGACTTGTGCCATGTGCCATTGCTTCCTTATCAGTTCTGAAAGTTGTGTGTATTTTGACAGCTTTTCAACATGCTTTGTTAGCATGTTGCCACTGTTTGGGATTGCCACATCTATGAAGGTAGTGTGCTTCATGCATTTGTCAACAAGAACCAAATCAGGTCTGTTGTGCACAGCTGATGGGTCTGTCAATACAGTACGATCCCAGTACAACGTAAAGCTGTCATTTTCCAGTACACTTTCAGGAGCATATTTGTAGTACGGCACTTTCTCTTGACCCAGCAGTTGAAGGCGTATAGCCAGTTCTTGATGAACTATCTTGGCAACAAAATCATGTCTCTTCCTATATTCTGTCCCTGCAAAATGGCGACAACCAGATATAATATGCTGAACAGTCTCCGATGTTGGGCATCCGTATCTGCAATGGTCATCTTGCACAGTTGCATCCTTGACAATGTACTTAGGGTAGTTCCTCGTGGGGACAACCTGGTCCTGAATAGCCATCATAAAGCCTTCTGTTTCAGGAAACATCTGCCCAGAAATCAACCAAAAGTTCGACGCTAGCTTGTCGACGTGAGTTTGGATGACTTCATTGGGATGTCTTCCGTGCAGTGGCTTGGACAACCAGGCATTGAATCTATCCAAACCACTGCGCACCTGATTTTGAGTCTCTTCCTGACTTAAGAGTAGTGGAGTTGAATCATCTGCTTCGAATGGTTCGATACAGAACAGAAGTATTTTCTTAGCTCATAGATCTGTCGAGCTATTTGGTTGTTTATATCAACAATTCCTCTCCCACCCATATGTCTCGGTAGCATGACTCGTTCCACAGATGTCCGGGGATGGTGTTTTCGTGATTTGGTCAGTGATGTTCTAATTTTCTGTTCTAGACTTGCAATGTCAGTTTTACTCCACTTGATGACCCCAAACGAGTAACTAAGGATAGGGACAGCATATGCGTTGATTGCCTTAACCAAGTTTTTACTGTTGAGGCTGGTGTTACAAACAAGCTTAATTCTTCTGTCAAATTCCTTCGTCAGATCTTGTTTCACTACTGAGTGTTCTATGTGTCGGGCTTGCTTCATTCCCAGATACTTGTAGGTATCGTCTGTGAGCATTGTTGTAATCTGCTGGCCCTGAGCTGTTTCATATACACCTTCCTGCAGCTTGCCTTTCATAACGTTCAGCGTTTTACATTTCTCCAGCCCGAATTCCATTTTCACATCCTGCGAGAAGGTTTCCACTATCTTCAACAGAAACTCTAGCTGTGCTCTGGTGGCAGCATATAGCTTTAGGTCATCCATATATAAGAGATGGTTGAGCTTTGCAAGCTCCCTGGAGGTCTTCTTGATACTGAAGCCATATTTTGTTGAATTAAGTTGGTTTGATAGTGGATTCATCGCAAGACAGAACCATAATGGGCTCAAGGAGTCTCCTTGGAATATTCCCTTGTGGATTGGGATCATACTTGTTGCAATACTGCCATTTGTAGTACTAAGGCACATTACTGTACGCCACGTTGCCATGGCGTGTTCCAAGAAATATATAATCTGAGGATCAATTTTATACACTTTCAAAATATGGATCAACCAATCATGGGGCACGAAATCATAGGCCTTCTTGTAGTCAATATATGCCGTGAATAAATTTCTGTTATTGGCAAAGGCCTGGTTAGAAACCACAGAGTCAATGATAAGTATTTCTTTACACCCTTTGGACCCTTTCGTGCATCCTTTTTGTTGTGTTGCTAGGATGTTATTTTGTTCACAGTGGGCATATATCCTCCTACTAAGACAGGACGTGATGATCTTATACATCGTGGGAAGGCATGTAATTGGACGGTATTTGCCAGGATCTTGCATATTTTGTGGGTCTTTCGGAAGTAGATGTGTTACACCTTGTGTAAGGAAGTTTGGCATCTTCTGTGGATGAGCAACAACTTCATTCACCAGAGTAGACAGAAGATCGTAAACGCACCAGAATTTCTTATACCAGTAATTCTGTATCTGATCTAAACCGGGTGCTTTCCAGTTAGGAAGACCTTTAATGATGGAAGAAATTTCAGTTGATGTTATTGGATAATATTGCATCGAATTATATTCTTTAGAGATGTCTGTTACTTCCTGAACCCAATGGGAGTCTGAGTTAAAATTGGTGGCTTTGGATATTTGATTGCTCCAAAACTCTTCAATTTCTTCCTTTGTTGGATAAGGAGCATTTGAGGATACATGGTTTTTGCTCAGTGCTCTGTAGAATTTCTTCTCACCTTTGACAAATAAGTTGTTGTCCTGTCTCCGTTTCCTACTGGCTCTGTATCTTGAAAGTCTGTTCGCTACCAACGTAAGTTTCTGTTTGAGTGTATCTAAACACTGTTCGGCTTTTGTGTTTGGATCATCTCGGTCGGTGTGGATTTTGGACCGCCTCATTATTGCCTTACAGAGTCTCACCAGTCTTCTTGTGTGCGTTCCTCTGATAAACTCAGTCAAACGGCCAATGTCTGTTCGCAATTTGTCAATATTGCCTATCAGACGTCTTTCCCACTTAGGAGTAACAGGAGCACATTTCTTACTGCAGGAATTATTCCTTTCTCTCAGTTGGATGCCCATAGTTCCGATAACTGTGACGGCTCCACAGTACAAAACAGTATGAAGAGATTCTAAGTCATTCACATTTATCAAGTGTTTGGGTAGGATAGCTTGATTCATGATATTTAAAATTATTGATACCTTCCTAGACGAATTCACTCGAGGCAAGGCAGGTCTAAGCATTGGGTCTGTTCCATTGAACTGAGTCATAGCCGTCATCATTTCATCTGCTAGGATTTTGGTATGTGACTCATCATCATGATGTGTATCCGGCTGTATGCCACTGACTGGCTCATTGTGTTCTTCATGATGTTGTTCCTGCTCATGGAGCTCTTGTGCTAATTCACCCTCCAGATTAGTTCCTTGATCACAATCAAACACTCTTCTGACCTCCTGCTTGATTGTATTCAGTCTTGCTTCTGGCACAAAATTATTACGGACTATCGCCCTATATTGGTCCGCCACTCTCTGTTCAGTCACACGTAGTTCGGGGTATGCTTCATGGAACTCCTTGAATAATTTCTGCCTATATCCAGTTAGTTCTGTTCCAATGCGAGTCACCTTATAATAAATGCGCATTATAGTCTCGTTCATTGCGATTGACCATTTTAAGCGCTTTCTTGGCAGGCCTGCTTGGGTGAGTGCCGGAAGTGGTTCTGGCACAGCACTTTCAGCAGGCCAAGCACTTGACGTTCGTTGGCTTTGTGATAGTTGTTGGGCTGTATCTTCTTGTGCGACAGGAGCCCGCCTCATCAGCACCCTGCCACCGACGTCTCGCTTGCTGTCATGTCCATCGCCGGCTCTAGACATGCCCTGACGAACCTCAGGCAGCGGCCTTTCGTTAATTTTTAAATGTATTTTCTCCATATTATGGGTTGGTGCCTTTTAAACCTACAGCCAGGTGTTCATCTTCAGCCGCTCCTAACATGGAGAACAGACGCTGTTTGCAGCCGCCCGCTACGGATCAGACACTGCAGTTAAGGTTTGTTATCAGGGTTTTCCCTCCCCTAGGCAGGTTGCCTTCACCACGGCTGAGGAGTCCTGCCTACCCCATTTAGTATATCTCGTCATTTCTGGTTAGCACATAGGCTACCTTATCATTGCAGATTTCTCACAACTCACATTAGATAAGTTATACGGTATAATTATCTTGCAGGGATATTGTTTATATTACAACTGTGGACGTCATTTAAGTGCAGCAGAGAAGGAATACTGTACTTACACGAATATATGTAGCAAATACGTGTAACCTAATTTTGTAGGTTAAGCAGATGTACACTTCACCTTTCGTAATATTAACACGAAAACAATCCGATTACCTCCACACATTATATGACTAATATAATAAATGGGCTTGAAACATCCCTATTACACACAAAACACCGTACATAACCCATTTTGAGAAGGCATTTGGGGTTATAAGGCACTGTAACTAACGATGTAGCAACCACGGCATGAATGAAAACAAACATATTGCAGTTGTATTTTGATGATTATGACGTTGATATACCCACAAGCACTATAACTCACACTTGTTTTCGACAAGAGTCCTTAAAAGTCACCATAGAAATCATAAACTAACCATATAAACGTGTAAAACTTATATAAAAAGCGGAAATGCAATGAGCTCAAAATCAAGGGCTGTACAGCTAGCCACCGCCATTATTATTATTATTATTATTATTATTATTATTATTATTATTATTATTATTATTATTATTGCCGGCCCCGTGGTGCTGGGGTAGTGCGCCTGCCTCTCACCCGGAGGCCACGGGGTCGATTCTCGGCTCCGTCAGGGATTTTAGAAACTGACGTGAGGGCTGGAACGGGGTGCACTCAGCCTCGTGAGGACAATTGAGTAGCTGTCTGACAGTGAGGCAGCGCCCCGATCACGAAAACCAAAATTAACGGCCGAGGGGACCCGATGCGCTGATCACGCGTCACCCCAATATCTGCAGGCCAAATGGCTGGGCAGCGGTCGCTTGGTAGGCCTAGGCCCTTCATGGGCTGTAGTGCCAGGGGTTTTACTATTATTATTATTCATTAATATGTGTGCAAAATCCCTTTCAATTTTAATTTAAGAACGCCGGAGACCTGGATTTAGACCCTGCCTAAAGTAAATCTTTAAAAGTTTATTTAAATCTACTATAGCACGGGGCTCTCACATATGTGCACCCTTAAATAGCAACTGACTAGACCGCACGACCATTATCACGACAGATGGACGCCTTACCGTTTCATACAATCTTCCCACCCCAGACAAAAGGTCTGGTGGAGACATGCACAGTACCTCGGGCGGTGGAGAAGGCTGCGGTTACCATGGAAACACTCACGTGAGAGAGGCAGGCCAGGGAAAATGTGTTTAATGTGCCGCACGCTTGGTAAAATATTATGGACGGAGTGGAGCCTGGCTTTTACGGCTGACGCTGTTCTTTTGTCGGTGGGTGTCATGGCAGGTGCTTTGAGCTGTTCCTAGAAGTGTGTAATGGTTGTGACGGGCGGAGTGTCTGTGTTGTGGTGGCAACACTGCATCATTTCATTCATTTCCCGGAGTGACTTACTTTCTGGAAGCAATTACTTGGTTAATGTATGCATACATTATTAATATTTACTCTACACGTGGATGTTGGGAAAAAAATACGAACCTAGTATACTTTACCCATTGTAACAAGTGAATTCGAGTCCACCTCATGGCATAGTGACTAGTATTATTGGCTGTCACCTAGGAGGTTCAGGTTTGATTCCCGGCTCTGTGAAGAAATTTAATTTTACTCTGAGGGCTGGAGCGTGATTCACTAAGCCACATCAGGGAAATCTGAGAAGAATAGATTCTAAGTCTTTGTTAGTAATCCTAGAAATGGTTTTCCGTGGTTTCCCACTTCTACTCCAGGTGAATACCCATATGGTGCCTAAATAAAGCTCACGGCTGACTCCTACCCACATTTAGGCCCCAATTACAAATACACACTGGTACAGCCATCACAATGAGACATTTTTCTTTCATAAAGTAAGGAAGCTTGTTTTTTTACGTGACCGTTAATTTCGCGATCATGAGCCACGGGATCTCCATATTTACGTGGAATCCAAACCACAGGACGTGATACATCACTTCAAAAATCTCACATGTATTGATCGGGAATCAAAGCTTGTCCATCTTGGTGAGAGACCAGCAGCAGGTTGACCATTGCACCATCACACTCACCAATAGCCTAGACTATATATTTTCTCTACATATTATTCCGAGATATATCTAATGTATATTTACTCCTTATTATTCTCGATTCTAAGGGCTCAGACATGAGGTTTTATAAATTTTCAAGTGTCTGAGGGTACATACGTGACCGTTAATTTCGCAATCATGAACCACGGGACCTCCATATTTACGTGGAATCCTGTTACCAACTTTATGTACAGAGCTAATGAGAGTTGGAATAAATGAAACATGGCAATAAGTTGGTAGGAAGAGGTTGTGGGTCTATTAGAAGGTACCGTCCCAGTATTTGTCTAGAGATGAAAGTGGGAAGCCACGGAAAACCCATTTCAAAGACATCCGATGGTGGTGTTCGAACTCACTTGTCTTCAGGAACCAAAATAGCCTGGCTCCTTGGCTTCGCGTCTTATCTAGCGTAGCTGGATTTTCAGATAACGCCAATCTTTCTGTTGACTCCGTGGCGTAGCCGTGCGCGTTAAATCGTTCACCATGACAGCGATGGACAACTGCACCAAGTCCAAAGATCGGAGGTTCAAAGCCTGACACGGACAGTGTCTACCCTGAGTGTGGTTCTTGTCTGGGCTCTTCCACACTCCCTGAAAAATGTCACGACAGTACTTGAATTTAAGTCTAAGGCCAGCTACCCCATTTCGGACCCTAGACACACAGCTAAGCACACACCCATGTACATGGGGCTAAATGACCACGATTTCAAGGGTCTCAAATGAAAAACAACAAGAACCTAATAACTGTTAACTATTGGGCGTATTTGTGAATAGAGCTATGATGGGAAAGAAAGTATAATAATGTTATTAGTTGTATGCCCTTTTTTAACCACTGAGGCATTCAGAGACACCGATATTTTGTCCCAAAGAGGATCTCTCGGATTTGCGCATAATGCCAATTGCTTGCGCTATGCAGCCAGTCATAAAGAAGGAAATAAATTGGACGTGTCCCTGAATGACGTACCATCACAGCATTTCTCAAGAAATGACGTGAGAATCGAAGAAAACCATTTTTAATATAGCTGAAAGTAAGGTTTGTGACCACCTCCTTACGTCGTGGCTAGCATTCTTGGCTGTCACCGCGGAAGCTCGGGTTCGATTCCCGGCTCTGACAAGAAATTTAATTCTGGTCTGATAGCTGGAACGGGGTACACTTAGCCTCGTGAGGCTAAACTGAAAAGAGGCGGGTACGATTCCAATCTCATCCATCCTGGAAGTGGTTTTCCGTGGTTTCCCATTTCTATCCAGGCAAATGTCGGGATGGTTCCTAACTTAAGGCCACGGCCGCCTCCTTCCCAATCCTCATCTCCAATACAATTACACCACTAATACAGTCATCACAATAACACAGGTTATCAGACAAATTCCACCAACACACACATACCTACTGTCGACCAAAGTATTATGTGTACTCAAGTTTTAAGGTTGTTTGTGACGTAACCAATAGACATACATAAAATCCAATAACATCATCATTTTCGTCGTTCTATTTTACGCTAGTTCATGTAGGCTTGGAATTTTTAGTTTATATTTTAATATTTTTTTTATCGCAGTTGGAACACAAAAAGTGCCCGTTTTAAGCGTGTTTCAACCATGCGTCACATTTAAGAATTATTATCTCACAAACCCGTCATCAGATCGAATCCAAATTTTAACACAATATACACTGGAATGTTGTATAACTGGTTTATTAATTTCAAAATTTTGCGTGTCCAAGAAACAAAGTTGTTATCATTTGTGTAAGGTAACGTTTTCTCGGCTTGGGGAGGTTGTTATATGTAGTTCTTGGTCGCGTTGTAGTCCTTATACATCAAATAGTTATGCTGTATGACTTTTAAATACGTAAATTAATTCACTTATTTTATATCGGTTTATATTTGAACGGGGAAATACGACCTCGCCCCGCTCGGCAGTGATGGGCTCCATCTCAGCAACGCTGTACAGCTTACCCCGGAGAGGCTGGCTGGTGAATCATGCCTTATTTCCACGACAAATACAAACCGATATAAAATAAGTGAATTAATTTACGTATTTCACAGTCATACAGCATAACGTCTAGATGTATTAGGATTACAACGCGACCAAGAGCTATATTTTCCAACCACCCCGAGCCGAGAAAAAGTTACCTTACAAAAATGATAACAACTTTGTTTCTTGGACACACAAAATTTTGAAATTAATAAACCAGTTATACAACATTCCAATGTATATTGTGTTAAAATTTACATTCGATCTGTTGACGAGATTTTGAGATAATAATTCTTAAATATGACGCATGGTTGAAACACGCTTAAAAACGGGCACATTTTGTGTTCCAATTGCGATAAAAAATATTAAAATATAAATTAAAAATTCCAAACCTACATGAACTAACGTAAAATATAACGACGAAAATGATGATGTTATTGGATTTTATGCAGGTCTATTAGTTACTTCACAAACAACCTTCAAACTCGAGTGCGCATAATACTTTGGTTGACAGTAAGTACACTGGGCTACATGACCACGATGTCGCAAAGCCCCTAAAGAATCAACAACAACAACAACAACAACAGTAAAGTTTGCGGCTTGAAACAAGAACAACCAATGTCGAAAAGGAAGTGTTGAGATATGGCGGCTCAATGTTTGGATCATGACTTAGGCATTCGGTTGCTACGGGTTTAGCAGCTGTATCGCCTATATTTGGTCGTAGTTGCTATCGATTGTTGACCACTCTCACTGCGCAACAACAACCAATGTTAACATTGGTGCTTCTAGTCTCCAGCTTTGGGAAATATTGTCGCAGGAAATTGGTTGTGACAGTGCAATAGAATAGTATTTAGAGATCGGCTGTAGTCCCATTCAAAAGATCGCGTCTGAAATACTGCATAAATAACACGTTAAAACCTGGAAATGAAAAATAATGGACATTGATTGTTTTTGTGTACACGCCAGGGAAGGTTTCCGACGTAGTAAATCCATTTTACAATAGGTAGCGCACGAGTAGATGTTAGTTATTGTTGTTTTAAGGGGCGGAACTACGAGGTCATCTGCCCCAAACTCTAGTAGATGCAACAAATGAGTGACAACGCGCGAAGCGTTTCAACAAAATGCCGTATGTGTTCATATACCATTCATCGATTGCGATGAAACTGTGATGAGTTATGTACCCTTACGTGAAGGTTTCTAACTTAGTAAATCCATTTCACAGTATGTAGCGCACGAGTAGATTCAACAAATGAGTGACAGCACACGAATCGTTTAAACAAAATTCCGTATGCGTTCATATGCCATTCATCCGATTGCGATGAAACTTTGGTGAGTTGTTGTGCACGTTTCTAAATTAGTTCATTCATTTTACGATAGTTTAGAGACAGTGTTAACGCAAATAGAAAATAATATTGTGTGCCTAAAAGCACTTAAAGAAACAAAATTACAACGCCAACACTTTCTTTGATTGGCATTGCAACGCATGCCGGGTACAGCTTGTACTGTATAAAGAACACGTTAAAACCTGAAAATGAAAAATAATGGGCATTGGTTGCTTTTGTTCCAAGCCACTAAGATATGAACTCACCTTACGTTCCAGATTTCCTCGCGAAGCTAAGAGTACCCATGCTAATCATTATGGTAAGGCTGAGCTGGTAATTGAACCCAAGCAGTCGGGTGGAAGGACCTCTACACTTACGTATAGACCACACATGCTGCCAATGTTGTAGTGATGTAATGATTTCGGGAAGGGCATACACAAACTAAATAGAAAATACCTTCTCTGAATTATAAAACCTCACCATAAGTTTGTTTCCGGTAACGTTGCAAGCTAGTGCTGAATATTACAGTTCACATACAATGTGCAGGCTTCCAAGGAGAGGGAAAATTCCCACCCAGGCTAGTGATCTCTGCCTTGGTGAGCGATCATATCTTACCACACAAGGACATTTGGTGGTTTAGGCTACCTAGGAGATTACAGTAGACTATCACTGCAAGAAAGCTTGAAGAATTATGTAACATAAACAAGTGACGGTATTTCAAAAGCTGATATTATATATGAATTGCAGCCAATGGCCATAGCAGAGTATTTTAATTGAACGCCCGTAAACACCCCCAACAAGTTGAATTTCAAGTGGTTCCAACTTTGGCTACCATTGTCACTGACCCTAGCGGTGAACGTTGGAACTTGATAGACCGTTTCTAAACAAATAACACAGCTGCACACTACCAATTGTAGTGGTAGGTTCTTTTACATGCCATAAATCTATGACATGGGCCCGCCGACTTTACTTCCCCTCCGAAAGATGGCATACTGAAGGATTTCAACGCTCTTAAAAAATCCGATTTCGGTCGGGTTTGAATCCGCAGTCTTGGGCACAGCAGTTCAGCAAGCTACCGACTACGCCACCGAAGCCGTTTTTTTACAAGCTGATAGTCCTATACTGTAAGGATGCAAAGGAGTAAGACACATACATGTCCTTGTGGTTCTAAAAGACAATCCCAATTACTGTATTTACGGAATGTTGCTTTTTATTCTTTTATGGTGTTGCAACAGCGTAGTCATGTAGCTCCGTCCACTTGAGAGTATGTAGAATTTGTTTGATAACCTGAGTTATTGTGGTGTCTGTAGAAGTGTGTATATATTCTTCGTAATTGAGGTGAGGATATGAAAGGCGGCAGCGACGCCCTTAAGTTAGGAGTCATCCCGGCATTTAGTTCGAGCAGAGGTGGGAAACCACGGAAAACCATAAGAATATTATTGGTTTTACGTACCTTTTAACGCCAGGGTGCTGGAATTATATCCAAAAGGGTATCTTTAACGTGAAAGTAAATCTACTGACACAGCTCCCTTGCGGAGATTCTATCGTGCAACCTTGGGCGCAGCAGGCGAGACAGTTACCACGCAGCCCGTCAAATCCAGGGAAAACAACTTCTAGGACAGCTGAGGTGGGAATCGAACACATTTCTCCTGAGTTTTACCACACGAGGCACACTTGACCATCTTATTGTAAGCGCAGTGCAATTAATTTCACATCATGACTTATCACCCATACTTTTCAATATTTACATTGAGCAAGCAATGAAGGAAATTGGAGAAAAATTTCAAGTGGGAGTGAAGATTCAAGGAGAAATAATTTCAACTCTGAGATTTGCCAATGACATAGTCATCTTGGCCGACACGCCTGAGGATTTGAATGAGTTTTTGAATGGTATGGACTACGTCTTGAGGAGAGAATTCATGATGAAAATTGAATGAAAATCCACAGCCTGCTTCCAGTCTCCGACTGGGTCAGGAATGGAATGAATGAAGCCCCCATCTAGCGGCGAGGATATGAACTGTGCCGGCTGCCGAGGCCTGACGCACTCCTCCGGGGCAACCATGATGAAAATTAATATATGTAAAACAAAAATATTGGAATGCAGTCGAAATAAATCAAAAACCTCTATTGGCAGGTGAAAAACTAAAGGAAGTAGGAGACTTCTGTTACTTAGGAAGCAAAATAACCAGTGATGGACGAAGCAAAGAGAATATAAAAAGTAGGTTAGTTCAGGGAAGGAAAGCATTTCTACAGAAAAGGCATCTGTTGACATCGAATATAGATTTAAGTATTAGGAAGTCATTTTTGAAGGCCTTTGTCTGGAGCGTGGCGCTCTATGGAAGTGAAACTTGGACTATTGGTGCAGCAGAAAAGAGGAGAATTGAAGCATTTGAAATGTGGTGTTACAGGAGAATGACGAAGATCAGATGGGTAGATAGGGTTACAAACGAAGAGGTATTAAGACTAGTGGGAGAGGAGAGGTGTTTCTGGCGACTGCTAATGAAGAGAAGAGATAGGTTGGTAGGACACATACTAAGACACCCAGGAATAGCAAGCTTAGTTATGGAAGGAAGGGTCGAGGACAAGAACTGCAGGGGTAGAACGAGGTTAGAATATGTTAAACAGATTGCCTCGGATGTAGGGTGTGGTAGCTATGTAGAGATGAAACGATTAGCTCAGGACAGGGAGGCATGGAGAGCTGCATCAAACCAGTCAAAAGACTGAAGACTCAAACAACAACAACAACAACAACAACAACAACATGACTTGTACGTTATCCATTGTCGGTAATACTCATAGTCCTGCGGCGTAGCCGTGCTCATTAAAACGTGCACCATGGCCGCGAGGGCAACTAAAGCAAGTCCGGAGATTGTAGGTTCAAATCCCGGCGCTGACAGCGGCTATCCTGAGTGTGATTTATCCTCGATTTTTTCCCACACTTCCTCCAGGCAAAACCCGGAATAGTACGAAGGCAAGTCAAGATGTATCTGCAATGTGTTCTAAGTGCCGTTAGGTTGGCTTTATGGCGTTGTGTGCTCATCAGCCGCTAGATGGCACAGTTGTCCACGTCTGTGATAGGTTTCAGTGTTATCAGATCAGTACAACTTGCGCGCTGTTGCGACATAAAGATGGCCACGCCACTCTCTGTTTGCAGCAAGCAAGAACAGCGTTCCGTAGTCCGTATTTTGTGGTCTGAGGGCGTACCGGGAACGGGAAGTCATAGACAACTTTCAGCACAACACGGGGACAATGTTTTTCCACAGCGAAGTGTTTACCAGGGGATTGAACAGTTCTAAAAGGGGAAACAGTGAACGTTACAGTGATATGCTGGTAAACAAGCTAAAACCTTCAATTTGCAACAAACGCAGAGGTCAATTTTGTAGGAAGGATTTTTGTTGTTGCATGACAATGCGCGTCCACATACCGCCGCCCTCACCACCCAAACTCTTCAGACGCTGCGTTTCGAGGTGTTGGAGCATCCTGCGTATAGTCCCGATCTCGCCCCGTTGGATTACCAACTGTTTGGTCCACTGAAACATGCTCTAAGAGACCGTCGCTTCAGCTCCGATCAACTGGTGAAGGACGCGGTATATACGTGGCTTGCTGCGCAACCAAACCCCTTTTTTTGCAGAGGGTATCAGATAGCTTGTGAAACGGTGGACCATGTGCATTGAAAAGCGGGGGGACTATGAAAAGAGAAATAAATATTAAGTATGTACTCTTTCTGTAATATGCTACATTATATAAATTGATTGCATATACTTATTTACTTGCCCTCATATATTGCTTCAAGCCCCAGGACACCTACCTCATCCCTGTCCTCAATACAGCTACACACACTACTACAATCATCACATAAATACAGGTTATCAGACAAGTTAAGCACACACCTAATTACACGGGCCTTATTACCAAGATGTCCCAAGACCCTACAATGAATTTACAGAAACAACAACAAACTTAATACCCATAGAAACCTCTGAATGTCACAATTATGTTGTACCATAACACAATATTATAAATCATTATGAGTACAAAACTAAAATAACAGACAATTAAGTTATCACTAGTGCAACGTAATTGGGAGAAAACCCGTTCAAATTATAGACAACATATTTACAGGCCACCTGTCTACCTTGAAAAGTGGTCTCGTATAATTGATTGAATCCATATAAGGTGTCTTAATTTCTCAAAAATTATTGTCATGTTCTCAGGTAATCAAAACCAGCATGGATGAATGCATATGCTCCCGAAACTCAAACACGGGTTGGATTCTAAGGCACCTAAATGAGGGCAACCTCGCTAGATTGAAGAGAGGAAGTTATCCAGGAAACTCTTCAGCGGCAACCAAGATGCTGTTTTAATTATACTTGGCAGCCAATGGCCATAGCAGGGTATTTTAATTCAACGCCCGTAAGCTCCCCATCAAGATCAAATTCAAATAGTTCTAACTTTTGTTACCAGAGATGCCACTCTCACAGACACCTAGCGGCGAACGTTTGAACTTGATAGAGCGTTTCTTACCAAATAACCTATAAATTTAGCTACACACTGCCAATTGTAGTGGGAGGTTCTTTTAATGCCATAAATCTATGACATGGGCCCACCGGCTTTACTTTCCCCCCGAAGGATTAAGGGGATTATGGCCTTCAGCTTAGTTAGTTAGTTATTGGAGCTTTAAGGGGCGGAACAGGTTAGTTATTGTTATTTTAAGGGATGGAACAGCGAGGTCATCTGCCCCTCATCAGCTTTGAAATATATAGTCTACGTAGATATGTAAAACCCGGTCACGAAAACCAAGATGAACGGCCGAGGGAACCTGATGCGCTGACCACGCGTAACCACAATATCTGCAGGCTAAATGGCTGGGCAGCGGTCGCATGGTAGGCCTAGGCCCTTCATGGGCTCTAGTGCCAGGGGTTATTATATAGATAATGTTAAAAATAGGCCTGCGTAGAATTTGTTTATCAAGCGCTTTAAAAAGCACACAATGACTGCGATTTCAATTTCCAATTGAAGGTTTGAATCCCAGCGTTGATAGTGGCCATCCTCAGTATGATTTTCCTCGAGGATTTTTCTTTACACTCTCGCCAGGAAAATGCTGATATAGTACCATATTCCATAATATCAGGTCCTAATAATTACAATTACACACACTAGTCTCCACCTCGTGGTGAAGTTGCTAGCGTTCTTAGCAAACATCCGTGAGGTCCGGGTTTGATTCTCAATGAATGATAGATTCCATTTATTGAAACAACTAAACTAAACATCCTAACAGGATACACACAATAAAGAAAGAAGGATCACCTGACTTTGTTCTTTTGCGTCATGGCGTTATATGGCACTTGGTACACTTTTCGTTGCGTAGTATAGCCTACATAGCCTACTGTACACATTTGGCACTCGGGCTGTTGGTAAGATCTGGTTAAGAAAATCTTATGATAAAAGCCGTGAATGGTTTAGTCTCGTTATTATATGCCTTGTTCTTGATTCCCGTTGGTCCCTTTGCTTTTCTACACTTAGTAGTTATGTAGATGGTCCTGGTATTTTCAGCCTGAGGTCCTCTATGTAGAACGTTTCCTTCTCTAGCTTATATACCAAACTTGTAGGGGCCATATTTGCAACTCGCAGCAAAGTATTTTAAGAAGGCTTTCTAGATAGGTGATTATCAATCCTAGCCTAAATTACAGATACACTCAATACTATGAGACACACCGTAACACAGGATATCAGCCAAATTCTACAAACACACACATAAGTGAGGCTATTGAAAATACCCCGATAAAAATAAACTAGTAAAGGAAATTGGTAGACTACAATCATGTTACTGAAAACTAACAGGATCACATATTTTTCGACAATCACTTGTGATCTCACGAAGTTTCGTTCAATCTATGCTGCTCGTCAAATATTAATAAAACAGAGCAACTTTTTTTTTAATATTTGCACAGTCACCGTCTTAAAATTTTTCATGACGCTTGAATTAGGCTACCTTATACGCTAAGATATTAAGCTCTAAATGAAGATTTACTACGCCAAGTTTTGCTGTGCTCGGATGATTATGATGATCAAGAAAAGCGCATTTAAGGATTTGAATTTCACGTGGTTGCCATGCTAGTTTTCTGCTTATCATCTTTTAAGTCACATACAAACAAATTTTCAGGTTGATTGCTGCAATAGTTTTGAGAACCACTGAACTATCTTGCGTGGCTGCCTTGTTAGATTGTGGACACTTATTGAAATTTGAAAGGCACGGTCAAGGGTGAGTGGGGTTGTAGCAAGTCCTTGCCGTGTTTCATGGAAATCTCCGCAGCCAATCATCATTTATTAGGGGACACACACACACACACACACACACGGATATACATGGGAATGATTTCATATACTGAAAATAGGCTAAATGTAGGAGTATTCAATTAATGTGCTCCATTCCGTGAAGATAATGTCGGTGTATTAATCCTCCAGTGGTCGTCATCGAAAATGAAACGCCAGTAGTTGCGAACGGAGGTCTAATAAAAGATTTTAGATGACTATAATGAGCATTAAGATCAGGATGTTTGACTGAAGGAAATTTGAAATTACGTATGCTACTAGTTCATCACTGGCCTGTAAAGCAGGGTAGGCTATGTAAGTTTAGAAAATTAATCTGTTGCTGAAATACTGAGTTCTTGACAAATTATCATGGATCACTCATCACTACCACCCGGATGTTGATGACATGTCATCGTTTTACTGAGCTGTCTAAAACAATGCTGAAGTACATAGAAACTCCGGATGGGCCACCCCGTCTTCAAATATGGAATTTTTATTTTGCATCTGTTTGCATTTTAGCCTACTTTCGATTTTTGCAAAATATGAAAGTAGACTTATGAGATCAACACAGGGCGAAAAAAGTGTGTCTGTCTGTGTGTGTGTATGTGTGTGTGTGTGTATGTGTGTGTGTGAGTCTGTGTGTGTGTGTGTGTGTCTGTGTCTGTGTGTGTGTGTGTGTGTGTGTGTGTCTGTGTGTGTGTGTGTGTGTGTGTGTGTGTGTGAGTGTGTGTACTCTGAATGTCTGTCCCCCCCCCCTATCAATTCGAATACGGTGAATGCGAATTGAACGAAATTTGGTACAAAGGTAGCACTAGCAAAGGACACCTCAGTGTCATGTTTTATATCGCCGCCATCTTGACGGAAACGTAATGGCGGCCACACAAATGTTCAAAGCTTAAATCAAATTACGACTAACCTAATCATCCGATCCCTACCAAATTTTGCAACAACATACCTTTATAGGGGGAGCATCCTTTGACCAAACCAATAGGTCATCAGCGTAATAGTTTGTGGATGGCGGCCATCTTTGTGTGAAAATCGATTCCCCCTATTAATTCGAACACGGTGCAACCGAATGGAACGAAATTTGGTACAGAGGTAGTACTAACAAAAGGCACCTCAGTGTCATGTTTTATATCGCCGCCATCTTGACGGAAACGTAATGGCGGCCACACAAATGTTCAAAGCTTAAATCAAATTACGATTAACCTAATCATCCGATCTCTACCAAATTTTGCAACAACATACCCTTGTAGAGGAAGCATCCTTTGACCAAATGAATAGGTCATTAGCCTAATAGTTTGCGGATGGCGGCCATCTTTGTGTAAAAATCAATTCCCCGTATTAATTCAAACACGGTGAAACCGAATGGAACGAAATTTGGTACACAGGTAGTACTAACAAAAGGCACCTCAGTGTCATGTTTTATATCGCCGCCATCTTGGCGGAAACGTAATGGCGGCCACACAAATGTTCAATGCTTAAATCAAATTACGACTAACCTAATCATCCGATCTCTACCAAATTTTGCAACAACATACCTTTATGGGGGGAGCATCCTTTTACCAAACTAATAGGTCATCAGCGTAATAGTTTGCGGATGGCGGCCATCTTTGTGTGAAAATCGATTCCCCCTATTAATTCGAACACGGTGCAACCGAATGGAACGAAATTTGGTACAGAGTTAGCACTAGCAAAGGGCACCTCAGGGTCATGTTTTATATCGCCGCCATCTTGACTGAAACGTAATGGCGGCCACACGAATGTTCAAAGCTTAAATCAAAATCCGATTAACCTATTCATCCGATCTCTACCAAATTTTGCAACTACATACCTTTATGTAGGTAGCATCCTTTGGCCAATCTAATAGGTCATTCGCCTAATAGTTTGCGGATGGCGGCCATCTTTATGTCAAAATTGATTCCCCCTATTAATTCGAACACGGTGGAACCGAATGGAACGAAATTTGTTACAGCGGTAGTACTAACAAAAGGCACCTCGGTGTCATGTTTTATATCGCCACCATATTGACAGAAACGTAATGGCGGCCACACAAATGTTCAAAGCTTACGTTAAATTACGACTAACATAACCATCCGATCTCTACCAAACTTTGCAACAACATACCTTTATGGAGGGAGCATCCTTTGACCAATCTAATGGGTTATTAGCCTAATAGTTTGCGGATGGCGGCCATCTTTATGACAAAATTGATTCCCCCTATTAATTCGAACACGGTGGAACCGAATGGAACGAAATTTGGTACAGAGGTAGCACTGGCAAAGGGCACCTCAGTGTCATGTTTTATATCGCCGCCATCTTGACTGAAACGTAATGGCGGCCACACGAATGTTCAAAGCTTAAATCAAATTACGATTAAACTAATCATCCGATCTATACCAAATTTTGCAACTGCATACCTTTATGGAGGGAGCATCCTTTGACCAATCTAATAGGTCATTCGCCTAATAGTTTGCGGATGGCGGCCATCTTTGTGTCAGAATCGATTCCCCCTATTAATTCAAACACAGTGAAACCGAATGGAACGAAATTTGGTACGGAGATAGCACTAGCAAAGGGCATCTCAGTGTCATGATTAATATCGCCGCCATATTGACAGAAACGTAATGGCGGCCAAACAAATGTTTAAAGCTTAAATCAAATTACGACTAACATAACCATCCGTTCTCTACCAAACTTTGCAACAACATACCTTTATGGAGGGAGCATCCTTTGACCAATCTAATAGGTCATTAGCCTAATAGTTTGCGGATGGCGGCCATCTTTATGTCAAAATTGATTCCCCCTATTAATTCGAACACGGTGGAACCGAATGAACGAAATTTGGTACAGAGGTAGCACTAGCAAAGGAACACCTCAGTTTCATGTTTTATATCACCGCTATCTTGACGGAAACGTAATCGCGGCCACCCAAATGTTAAAAGATAAAATGTAATTACGACCAACCTAATAATCTAGTCTCCACCAAATTTTGCAACACCATATCTTTATGTGGGAAACATATTCTGACCAAACTGCAAGAACATCAGCCCAATAGTTTGCAGATGGTGGCCAAGTATGTGTGCAAATTGATTCCCCCTATCAATTCAAACACGGTGAAACCGAATTGAACGAAATTTGGTACAGAGGTAGCACTATCAAAGGGCACCTCATATTCATGTTTAATATCCCTATAGCACGTTGTATTTCAACAAGCTACTACAACCAACATTCAATCATACTCCTTGAAAAGGACAAAGAGTTATAACAATACCCATGCATTTAGGAGAAAGTAGGCTATATGTTCTTTACTGAACATCTTGTTTGCTATTTTTTCATTTTAAGAGTATACTTTTAAGTTTGGCAGATTTTTTGTCATATTTTAGAGAAATCGGCCTTTTAAGGTTTTCTTTTTCCAATTTAGTCATGTCACAGCTTTATATGAAGGAGTTGTGTCTCTCAGAGTTAGCAGCAATCGACCTTCCTCACTTCAAGTACGCTCCGATCACATCAGTTGATGTTGAACGCAGCTTTTCGAGATATAAAAACTTGCTGGCTGATAACCGCAGATCATTTACATTTGACAACATCAGAATTACATTCGTAGTGCACTGCAACTCAGATTAAAGTGAACATAAACCTTTTGTTAAGTGCTAGAAATCTATTTTGATTGACTCTTCAGTTTGAGCTTAAGATGTCACTTTTGAATTATTGGTGAGTTGGTTATTATTGGATAATTTTCTCCATTTTATAGTGCCTTTTTTTTCTCGAATTTTTAGGTCATTTATTACAGTCATTTTTGACGACAGTAGTGGCTCCGCTGGCTAAAGCGCAGCATTAGGTCATGGGGCCAAGCACTCTGCTGACTCGCTAGACGCGTGGGTTCGAGCCCCACCGTCGGCCGTCCTTGAAATGGTTTTCCGTGGTTTCCCATTTTCAACACCAGGTAAATGCTGGGACGGTACCTTCTGACAGGCCACGCCCGCTTCCTTCCACATCCTTGCCCAGTTTCATTCACCATCATTCATTTCATCTCTCATTAACTCCTCTCATGAGGTTGGCGTCAGGAAGGGCATCCGGCCGTAAAAACCATCGCCTCAAAGACTTTCATCGCATATCATCCCCGACCCCGTTGGAAAAACGGGAATAATAAGGGGTAGACATACATTACAGTCATTTTTGAAAATGTTAAGTGCATTTTTTAAACTATTTTATGGCATCAACATCCGGGCCATACTCATCACTAATACCATGCCCATATTCTCTCTCCATGCTGCAGGAACGTCATTGAATTTTCTGCTATGCGTAACTGTTTTCCCATTCTCAAAGACGCCGGTGTATATTTAGTGGAGGCGAATACAAAACGAGACTTGGCTATTAAGGAAAGTGTTTCATTCAGTGTTAAACCGTGATTTATTTGATACATGCTTCCATTATGATAGAAGGTAAAGATACTGACTCCGCATTATGCTCCAGAAAATTGGCTGTAGATGCGAAAGTTTCAGTGACTAATGATAGTAATCGTGGAGCCAGAAGGCACCTGGAGAGTGTAATATTGAATGAACGGTATTGGTTATGCATAAAATGAGTTAAGATCAACAAATGCAGTGTCCCTGTTTACCGCCCAGTTTTACGACGAGGACGGAAATAGCCTCATTTCACTGGCAGGGGTAGGCGGGGCCCGACACGACGTGCTAGGGCCAAGGAAACACGTCTGCGCAATTCTCCGACCGACTTGTTCCTCTTTTATTGGACACGGCACCACCGTTCGTACATTGATTAGCTCACAGTTTGATTGATTGCATTACTTCTGAAGTTTTTTAACCGGAAATATTTGTCTAACTTTCTGTACTACCAAGGCTTAAGAAGGAAAGTTCTCAGCGATAATGGTTGGTTGGTTCCTCAGTTTAGGGGCTGCGACAACGCGGTAATGTAGCCATGTGCACTTTGGGTGTGTGTAGAATCTGTCTGATAACCGGTGTTAATTGTGTGTTTCTGTTTCGTAATTCAAGTAAGGACTGCACACTTCGAATTTTTCAAGTAGTTCCTACTTTTGCCACCAAACGCCACCGTCAACGACTACTAGTTCAGAACTTGGCTACTAGACGCCACCGCAGTCGGCTCCTAGCGACGAACGTAGGAACCTGCGCGCTGTTTACATTTTAACGTAATTTAGCTTCACACAGGTGTAATTAGTGGAAGGTTCTTTAACATGCCATACATCTATGACATGGGAACTTCCCCTCCGAAAGAAGGAATACTGAGCGATTTTTAACGCTCTTTAAAAAATCTTAAAAATCCGACGACATCGGCCGGGTTTGAACCCGCGATCTTGGGCATAGAAGCTCAGCATGCTACCAACTTCGCCACCGTAGCGATAATGGAAAATTATTGAAGGAATTATATTTTAGTTCCCAAAATGTTACAACATTAGAAGTCTAATATACACTATGTGGCTCTAGTCCCAGGCGGCTTCGGTGGCGTAGTCGGTAGCATGCTGAGCTTCTATGACCAAGAAAGCGGGTTCAAACCCGGCCGAAGCCGTCGGATTTTCTTAAGAGCGTTAAAAATCCCTCAGTATGCCTTCCTTCGGAGGGGAAGTAAAGCCGTCGGTCCCATGTCATAGATTTATGGCGTGTTAAATAACCTTCCACTAATTGCACCTGTCTGAAGCTAAATTGGATAGGTTAAGAATATAAACAACGCTCTTAGGTTTCTAAGTTCGTTGCCAAGAGCCGACTGTGGTGGCGTCTAATAGCTAAGTTCTGAACTTGGCCTAGTAGTCGTTGACGGTGGCGCTTGGCGGTAAAAGTAGGAACTATTTGAAAAAATTCTAAGTTGCAGTACTTAAATTAAAAAACCGATAGGCCTAACACACACTAATACAGTCATCACAATTAACACCGGTTATCAGACAGATTCTACACACAGTCAAAGTACACGGGGCTACATGACCGCGTTGTTGCAGCCCCTAAACTTAAGAACCAACCAATCAACCAACCAGTCCCAGACGCATATTTAGAAAGCCTTTCTCATTTCGACCCTATGTCTCAGAGAGACAGTGAATTGTATGTATGTCTACCCCTTATAATTCCCGTTTCCAACAGCCAATTTTGATTCGTGTGCAACTGTGACGTTAATTGGTTCTGCTTTATCGCCGCACACATTGGTCTCGTGGAGATGTCTGTCCAAAGTGATCAGTACCGTAATTAATGTAGTTTATTCACAGCAGTAGCTACGCTCGCTAAAGCGCAACACTAAGCCTTGGGCCAAGCTCTCTGCGGACTCGGTAGACGTGAGTTTGCTCGAGCCCCACCGTTGGCCGTACTTGAAATGGTTTTCCGTGGTTTCAAGTGCAGACAAATGCTTGGTTGGTACCTTCTGACAGGCCACGGCCGCTTCCTTCTGCATCCTTGCCCAGTTTCATTCATCTCCATTCATTTCATCTCTTTGAGTTGCTTGCCTGAAGGCAAGCTTTGTTTCTAGGGTATTTGTCAGTTACCATATTACCGACCAGACTTCACAATTATTGAGTCGTCCAGTTGCAAAACACGTTTAATCCACTTGTGAATATGAATCATGTCGTAAAATTATTTATTTAATTATTTTATTTTACTTTATTTTGTTTTAATTTGTTTTGTTTAATTTATTTTTGATTATATTTTGTTTTACTTTATTTCGTTTTAAAAAATTGGTTTGGTTTAATTTTTTTGTTTTGTATCGTTTTATTCTGTTTTATTTTTATTTTGTTTTGTTTATTTTTTTATTTTTTGTTTTATTTTTATTTTGCTTTGATGTATTTTGATTTTCCAGAAAACAATCACAAAACCAAAAACAAAAACACGAAGCAAAAAGCAAAATTCACACGCAAAAGCAGAAAACAAAAAAGGAAAATTAAAGCAAAAAGCAAAATTCAAAAACAGAAAAAGCAGAAAACAAAAAACAAGAAACATAAAGCAAAAAGCAAATTTCTAAAAAGCAAAAGCAGAAAACAAACACACAACCTAGAAAGAAAAGCAAAAAGTTTAATTCAAAGGCAAAAGCACAAAGCAACCACAAAACCAAAAACACAAAGCAAAACGTAGAAAACAACAAACACAAAAGATTCGTGAGGCAAAGTCCAGAGAAACGTTTCTCATGAAAATGATTCTTATTCACAAGTGGATTAAACGAGTTTTGTCACTAAACGACTCAATTATTAACTTCAGTAATTTTGCTGCCTGTTGAACTTGTTGTAACCTTCCTCGGTTTGAAGTAACTCCTAAACGTTGCGGTTGCCAGCAGTGGTACACAAGAGAGGCGTGGCTGACTTTCCCAGATTGACCCCAAGAAATTCGATTAATCTCCATTACACGTGTGTAACCATAACAACCGTTCAGTGGTATGTCTTCTCCGTGACCCACATCTCCCAATCAGCGAGGATCAACCTTACCTCACAGGACGTGAGGCCCTTAGGGTTGTGCGGGATCACATATTAAGAGATAAAATGGTATAAACCTCAATTTTTTTTCTTCCTTCGGAGACGTCTTTATAAGTTAGACTCTAATCGTCTTGACATGGTGGTGTTGGGAAAGAGGGAGGTGATGGATGACTCTATGGCTTACTTACTAATCTTCTACTCTTGCCGCCAAGGTTAAAATCACAGTGAACCTGGGGTGGAATTTTCCACTAACGATTTGCGTGGCCTTTCACAAATAATAGAAATGAATTCTCCCCCTTCATACGGAACCAAGTCTACGGACGCCTCTCATTTCTCGCGAGAATAGTCTATAGCTTGGTTACCTGACTTTGGTTTCTTGCAAGGTGATCTTCATTTGAGTCGTCCATTTGCAAAACTCGTTTAATCCACTTGTGAATAAGGATCATGTCGTAAAATTAATTATTCAATTATTTTATTTTATTTACTTTATTTTATTTTGTTTTATTATGTTTTGTTTTATTTATTTCGTTTGATTTTGTTTTAAATTGTTTTGTTTAATTTTTCGTTTTATTTTTGTTTTGTTTTATTTTATTTATTTATTATTTATTTCTTTTATTTTATTTTGTATTATTTTATTTTGTTTTGTTTTATTTCGATTTTCCATATGCAAACACAAAACCAAAAACAAAAGACACGAAGCAAAAACAAAAATTGAAAATCAAAACCAAAGCAGAAAACAAAAAACAAGAAAAACAAAGCAAAAAGCAAACTTAAAAAAAACAGAAAACAAACTCAAAACCAAAACCAAGAAAGAAAAGCAAAAAATAAAATTCAAAAGCAAAAGCACAAAGCAAACACAAAGCCAAAAATCAAAAACACAAAGCAAAAGTAAAAAAGTAGAAAACAACAAACACAAAGGATACGTGAGGCAAAGTCCAGAGAAACGTTTCTCATGAAAATGATTCTCATTCGCAAGTGGATTAAACGGGTTTCGCAACTGGACGACTCACTTAAAACCTTTCGGCAATGGAAACTAGGGCTGGTACTTTGAATCGATTAATTTCAGTTTCTGAATAATAGATTAATCGATGCAGAAAAATCGATTAGTCGTTTAATCAGTTGGTCGAATAATTGATTAATTCTTTTGTCGATTAATCCATGCACTACGCCCTATTCTCTACGCTCTCACAGAAGCAAAACAGACATTGAAATAATTAAAATATATTGTTTCATATAATTTTAAATAATCTACAGTGCCTTCTTGGTGAAAACTTTGTTGTTTGAGTCTTTTGACTGGTTTGATTCAGCTCTCCGTGCCTCCCTTTCCTGAGGTAATCGTTTCATCTCTACATAGCTACCACACCCTACATCCAAGGCAATCTGTTTAACATATTCTAACCTTGGTCTAACCCTACAGTTCTTGTCCTCGACCCTTCCTTCCATAACCAAGCTTGCTATTCCTGGGTGTCTTAGTATGCATCCTACCAACCTATCTCTTCTCGTCATTAGCAGTTGTCAGACACATCTCTCCTCTCCTACTCGTCTAATACCTCTTCGTGTGTAACCCTATCTACGCATCAGTCTCCGGTAATACCACTTTTCGAACGCTTTAATTCTCCTCTTTTCTGCTGCACCAATATTCCAAGTTTCACTTCCATAGAGCGCCACCCTCCAGACAAAAGCAGTCAAAAATGTCTTCCTAATACCTAAATCTGTATTCGATGGCAACAGATTCCGTTTTTGTAGAAATGCCTTCCTTGCCTGAGCCAAACTACTTTTTATATACTCTTTGCTGCGTCCATCACTTGTTATTTTGCTTCCTAAGTAACAGAAGTCTCCTACTTCCTTCAGCTTTTCTCCTGCCAATTTGATGTCCATAGAGGTTTCAGATATTTTCGGCTGCATTCCAATATTTTTGTTTTACATTTATTAATTTTCATCATGCATTCTTTCCTCAAGATGGATGCTAAAACAAAGTAAAACCAAAAATAATTCCTGTCCTAAATCGTAAACATTGAACACGAATTAAAAATCTTTGCTGAAGACTCGTCTTTTTCTTTTTTCAAAACTCTTCCCAATTTGATCGATATTAATTTGTTCTTTCACTGTCACTGGTTCTTATTTGGTTGTTGTTAACATAAACAAGGAAGGGAAACTTTTTTATTTAGGCAAAAAGTAACTTTTATAAATTTCTATATATCATTTCGAAAAGAAGCGTAACTCAACTTAAGCGATGACCTCTCATTTAAACTTCTCTTCTTATCTCGTGTCTGCAAATCAATTAATTGATTCTTCGGTTAGTCGATTAATCAATTAATCGATTAGTGGATTAATCGAATGAACGGTCAGTCGATTAAAATCAAATTATTTTATTAATCGATTATTAATCGTTTATTCAGTTATCGATTGTTAATCGAACAATCGAACCTTGCTTATTACCAGCTCTAATGGAAATACAGTACTCCAAAACGTTAATTTCGGCACTGATGACTTTAATGTTGCACCAAATTTAGCGTCAACCATTTATCAAAGTGGATTAAATACAGAGAGATTAGTTTGGATGTATCGGAGACCCTCGCTAGCCCGCTCGCCCGCGGCGCGAGCCTGTCTCCCGCCACGCACTTTGCCGTTATGCGGCGCCAACGCGGCACTGAGTCATTGAGTATAGGAATTTGTACTTACCTACTTCACAGCTGGTGCTGAAAATGTTCGCCATTCACTGCTACACATCGCTAGCACCTTTTTATGAAACTGGCATGTACTCTCTGAAGTTCTTCAACACCGATTGAATGTATTTCAGCTGTAATATAGTCTTTAATCTCATTTATAGTGGAGGATTTCTCGCATACACTCTATTTTTAAGCGTCCCCCACAAATAAAAGTCACATGGTGATAAGTCGGGGCTTCGCGGGGGGCCACACGTTCCGACTTATAATCCTAGTACCAAAAATGCGACGCAATTTTGTCATGGATGCTTCGTCAGTGTGAGCAGTGGCAGAATCTTGTTGAAAATAAGTTGACAATCGCTCTCCGTAAGCCAGTTCATCAAAAAATTGGTCAAGGAGCACATTGAAGTACAAATTTAAGTACAAATTCCTATACTCAATGACTCAATGCCGCGCCAGCGCCGCATAACGGCAAAGTGCCTGGCGGGAGACAGGCTCGCGCCGCGGGCGAGCGGGCTAGCGAAGGTCTCCGATACATCCAAACTAATCTCTCTGTATAATCTTCATATGTCATATTTCATTGCATTGTAAATTCGCGATTATTGGAATACTTCAACGAGTACATTTGCATCGAGGAAAATATTACAGTTGGTTTGATTTACATTTAAGATGTAGTGGCTAGCATTCTTGGCAGTTGCCCTGGTTGTTCGGGTTTGATTCACGGCTCTGCCAAGAAATTTAATTCTGGTCTGAGAACTGTAGCGGGATACACTCAGCCTCGTGAGGAAAAACTGAAAAGAGGTGGGTTCATCATCCATCCATCCCTACATTTACTCCAGGCAAATGCCGGGATGGTTCCTCTGTTAAGGCCACCACCGCTTCTTTCCCAATCCTCACCTAATTACAAATATACACCATAATTACACAGGTTATCAGACAAATTCTATATATACTGGGTACTGTGCCTCGGTTCGTGCACCATGTGCAAACTTATAAGTCCTGCAAATATTGCCTAAAAATACACGTAACTTGCGAAAACAACTTCTTCCTGCACTGTACTTGTCAGTGATGCACAGTTTTATCAATTTCTCACACAGATAAAGTGTAGATTTACAAGTCCACTTCACAGATAGACAAAAACGTCTCCCTTCCACAAGGGTTGACAAATCAAGTGTGCTATCGTACATGGTGGAACTAAGCTGTAACCGCTTGAGTCAAGTAGGCTACTCATTTACGTATTCCATTTCGCATATCCGCGATGTTATATCTTTTTCCAAACACTTTAAATAATTCAAAAATTGCAAAATATTGCTTCCAAATGTTTCCAAAATTTGTAAAAAATACAAGATGCTCAAAAAAATGGTAAGGCAATCAAGTCAAATTAAAGTGCTCAAAGAGAAGACATCACACTCAGGTGCGCTTAGTGCTGTTCCAGTGTGTCTTCTTAGCAATCAATCTCAAGCTGCAATCGATCTCTAAATCGAAAATGAGCAATTGGGCGTAATACACACACACCCAAATACAAGGGGCTAAATGACCACGATGCCCAAGTTCCTCAAATGAAACAATATGTACATTTAAGGCTGCTATTCGTGGGGCAGGGACAAAACTTGCTCCTAAAACACTTTTACACCCAGATACACGGGGCTACATGCCCATGATGTCACCGCCCCTATAATAAACAGCAACAACAACAGCATTAATAACAACAACAGCAACAACAACAAAACATTTTTAGCCCCACCATGTATTGCCTCAAACATCACAACGTTTGGGGTTATTATGTAATAGGCGATACACGTGTAACAGGCTGCGTTATCAATACAGGGTCATCGAAAAATAATGCCAACATTTAAAAAAATTATAGCACCGAAACCCTTTATGTTAAACGTGTAATTCTTTCACTGAACGCTAGCTGGTTAAAGTAAGTTTTGTTGTGGATCGGGCGTGACCTTGCTATGCGCACACTAGATGCGCAGTCGCCAAAGTCGGCCGGGGGCGCGCCATAACTGCACCACCCGACCCCCGTGCCGTTCAGTACCATGTTTTCTGGGGGTACATTAAAAACATTGTGTATGCAGAAAAAATCGGGATTTGGAGCACCTACGGGAGCGAATGTCTGCCACCATCTTGACAGTTACTCCTGAAATGATTGCACATACGTGGAAAGAAATTGACTACAGACTAGACATTTGCATAGCTACGAACGGTGCACTTATCGAAACATACTGAGGTATGAAAAAAATTATATCTTTTTTCCACACATTTTAAGATTAAAACAATTGAATTACCTCGAATAGTTCTTTTATAACAGTTATTTTAAATTTTGGCATTATTTTTCGATGACCCTGTATTAGTAGGGGTTATGCTGTTGAATACAATCCACAAAATACAAAATTTACATTTTGCATTTAGTACCGTGTTTTCACTACATCAGACTTGCCGAATGTCACATCCAGGGTGATCTTGCTTGTAGATGTAGACCATACCGAGACAGTGAATTAGTCGGAAATTACCCTCGGGCGGAAGTGAAATAACAAGGGCTGTGGTAGAGACGCCACGCTGTTCGTTTTAATGGGTTATGTTATTAGTTGTAGGTATTTAACTCGAGTGTTTTTGAACTCCCACAAGTTGTCGTAGCGCTTGAATTCATCCGAAGAATGCTTTGTATTTACATAACTACCTTCTGTGCGCTATTAGAGAGGAAATTACGGTAGTGTTGTCTCCCACGCTACAGGTGTGGGGAATTAAGAGATCTGCTTGCATATCCGTACCAGTTCCGTGATGAAGGATTAGCACCTTGGTCTCTTATCTAGAGGGCGTTCTTGGCAGTCACTCCAGAGGTCCGGGTTCGATTCCTGGTTCTGCCAAGAAATCTAATTCTGATCTGAAGGCTGTAACGGGGTAGAATCATCCTTGTGCGACAAAAATAAGCAAAATGGATCTGAATCCCACCTGGCTTTCCTAGAAGTTTTTGTGGTTTCCCACGTCTGGACCAAGCAAATACCACGATGTTTACTAATTTAAGACCACGGCCAGCTCCTAGTCTCTGTTACAAATGCACACTCTACTACACCTATCACAATGACACAGTTGTCAGACAGATTCCACCCACATCCAAGTATACTGGGCTAAATGACCACAATGTCACAAGTCCTTACATGAATCAACAACAACTTTTGCTGGCTATTTCCCCAAATGGTTAAAAGCAAGTGTGTAGAAAATATAGAGAAATGAACGAGTTGTGGATAGTTCACAAAGAATATGTATGATGTACTGTAAATGGGTGAACAGTAATAATACATTTCTTGCTTAAATCATAATACTGGAAGGTTTCTGGTGGTTGGTTGGTTCCTCAGTTTAGGGGCTGCGACAACGTGGTCATGTAGCCGCGTGTACTTTGGGTGTGTGTAGAATCTGTCTGATAACCGGTGTTAATTGTGATGACTGTATTAGTGTGTGTTATCTGTTTTTTAATTCAAGTAAGGACTGCAGACTTTGAATTTTTCAAATAGTTCGTACTTTTTCCGCCGAACGCCACCGTCAACGACTACTAGTTCAGAGCTTAGCTACTAGACGCCCCCGCAGTCGGCTCTTGCCAACGAACGTAGGAACTTAAGAACGTTGTTTACATTCTTAACCTATTTAATTTAGCTTCACACACGTGTAATTAGTGGAAGGTTCTTTAACATGCCATAAATCTATGACATGGCTGTACTTCCTCTCCGAAGGGAGGCATACTGAAGGATTTTTACGCTCTTAAAATATTCGACGACTTCGGCTGGATTTGAACCCGCGACCTTGGGCATAGAAGCTCAGCATGCTACCAACTACGCCACCGAAGCCTGTAAGGTTTCTGTTTTAAGATAGGTTATTCATTTAGCCTACTTTTAATGAAAATTCCTATAATTTTAAACCACTTTTTTGAAAACTTTTAGTGGCTATCTAGAATGAAAACAAAGGCAGTTAAGACATCAGAATTGTCAATTTACAATTTAAAGGTTGTCCAAAAAAGGTTTTTGTACAATGAATGTAAGTTATTTCAATGTTTCTTTCACAAAACTATTAACATTAGTGTTTTTGATGTGCCCTTCTAAATTTATTAGTTTATCACTATTATACCATAAAATGTAATAACAATAGAATAGAATACCCTCTGTTCCAAAATAATGAATGCAGTCACACGCATTAAACCGGAAAATTAAAAGGATATGTATGCTCCATCCGTGTGGGAGGCAAGTTCTTCAATACAAAGTTCATGTGTGGCCATGCTCCTACTGAGGAAACTGAGAAAAATCACAAGGATATATTCTACGAACAATTAGAAAGGACATTTGATGCAGCACTGAGACATGATATAAAAATTGTATTGGGGGATATGAATGCAAACAATGGAAAAGAAGATAAATTCAGGCACATTATTGGACAAAACAACCTGCATGAAACATGCAATGAAAATGGGTTATGATTGGTGGATTTCGCAGCGAGCAGACGGGTGGTAGTGAGTAGTACAAGGTTTCCAAGAAAGGATATAGAATAATAATACCCTCTGTTCCAAATCTCGGTTAACCAGAGATTGGGACGAGAATATTATTTATTACAACCATCACCTGATACATGTGATTATTGCAGTGTTTACAGCGATTGCCCCATAGCCTAATACAAAAATCCTTCTCTGTAATATTAATTCATCGCAACATACAATAAGTCACAAACCTACAACTAATTTACATTGTATTAAATGTTATAAACAATTATCATGACACTACTAATGGCTATTAATTATATACTAACTTAATATTATCCTAGTTAATACAGAGAGGCTAACTTAATTATCTTCAATTTCAGAACTTGTTGAGGTTGATAGGTGAATTAGAACTTCACTTATTGATGTTTGAACCTGTAAAAAATACCACAATTCTTAGTTATTGAATAAACTAAGTTTAACGTTTTGCATTAGGACTAGACTCGTGCACCCTGGTTCATTTAAAACAATTTCTTGACCATATTGTTACGTGCCACCCCCCTAGTGGCACTTTTGTTGACTGGATTACGGTGGGTTGAAGCACAACACAGATTGTTCCTTTAAAGAAATAATTAACTTTATTGCGGCCAGAAAGATACACCACTCAACAGCAAATACAAGCAATTAGAACCTTACTCCAGTTTCCTTAAGTCTCTTCCTTGCGGAGCGCTCTTGCCCCTTTCACTTAGTCAAGCAGCTAATCCTCCACTAATGAGACCCGTGGAATACCTGCACCTCTTCCTTATGTAAGCAAACTACAGTTACTTACGATAACCTGCAACACGCTGCTTCGCTGTCCACAAACTGGGAAACAATGTCACTGGATTTCGTAACTCGCACGGCACTTCGCCACAATACCTCTGTCGCTCAGTGAAATCACACTCGCTCAAAACACAGGCAGTCCCTTGTATGATTCTCACTCCCTCGCTGTCAAGAGAATCAGCTTCACTAGGGGTTTTGTAAGTCGCGTTACCACACTTCTGTCGCTCAGGATAAACGCTCGCACTAGCTCGAAACACACACGCACTGCTTGACAGGTCGCTCTTATATAGCAGGCCGGTGACTCAATAAATGCTTCTAGACCCATCCAGGGTTCACGGCTTCTCGAGGTTTCCATCACTGGCTGAGTCACGAATATTCTGGACCATCCCTTTGTTCTAGTAGTCCTGTTGCATAAGGCGCACGCAATACACTGAGGCAGAGCACAGCCCAGCCCGGGGGCAGTTGTGACTTATGCGGCGAGCGATGAAACAAACTCACAGCCGTAACAATATGTATGCATGGAACATGTAAAACCCATACATTTTCTTAACGTAGAAAACTTAAGCTTCTACTTGGAATTCAACCCTTTATAGATTAGTGGTCAGTATATTAACCACCTGCCAAAAGGACAATTTATATTGTCAAATATGCAGATGATTGAATGTTTCACTCATATTTCAACTAATTCTTGTGGAGGCGTTAATGTTTCTGTAAACCAAATATTATTAGTTTATCTCCTTGACCTAGGGTGCAAGATTAATGTTTTAATAAAAACAATTAAAATAAAAAGTAAACAATAAAAGATGGTAATAAAAATAATGCATTTTAATTTTAATTTTTATTATCCTAGGTTTCTTTACTTTTTAATTTTAATTGTTTGCTATTCTCAATTGTTTGATAATGCTCAATATGCCTCTAAAGTTTGAAAATAAATAAGCGTATAAAAATGAAATTTCTAATAATTTCATCATCTTAATTGTAAAAATATAAAAGTAATTATGAGCATTAAAATGTTAATGAAACCAAAAATAAAATTAATAATAATTATAACTTGGCAAAAATAATTAAATGTAAATAGGCCTAAGTACAAATAAAATATATTTACTACTGTACTCTATAAAGGGTAACAAAATGAAAATTCTATCCAATTCCGCCATTTCAAACGTATGTTAATACCTTAAACTTCTCCATTTAGAATTAATGAAGAGCTCTGAAACTGTGACCTGCTGACCTGGGCTCCAACAGATAAACCACATAAAATAATATTGCCAATGATATATTTAATAGCTTCCTGTCGACCTCATTCCTGAGTTGTGTTGTGTTTACATGCGTGGTCAGCAGCTGTGCGTGCCCCTAAGCGCTCCTCCCCGCTTGGGTACTCCTGTCTCATCACTCCAATAAACGTCATGTTGTAATCCATGCACCGGGCGTCTTTTGTTTCTGACAGTAACTGATAATCATGATAATTATAGGTTCCCTCGGGCCCTGATGATCCGGTACTAAAACTTTCACTCCAGTAGAGAGTACTCTGTGGTATATATTTCTCACAAAACTCGACCTAATGCCTTTTATACGCACTCGACTTGCTTTCTAAATGTGTGATCTACGTTCATGATTATGTTGTAATGGTGAGCGTCAGTTTGGATTTCTCGAATCATCGTACAAATGATTGCAACATGTTTTAACATTAGTTGTATATCGTCTAAAAATTGTCTACGTTTATGTATTTATTTATTTAGAAAAATATTCCCGAACTAAATTATAATACATTTAGAGTGCACAAATATGCAATTGAGGTGTATTCCAAGCGATGATTTGGACTCATTATAGTTTCACTTATAATGCAATAGACTACATGAATAGTCTAATATTTGTGGCAAAAGTTCCGCGTAATCAATACCTTTATTTTGATAAATGATCACTTGGTGGTCATTGGATAGGCTGCATGTTTCAAGGCCTAATTGTTTTGGCCCCTTCATCAGCCAAAACAATTAGGCCTTGAAACATGTAGGCTATCCAATGACCACCAAGTGATCATTTTTCAAATTAAAGGTATTGATTAGGTGGAACTTTTGCCACAACTATTACTAATTAGTTCATCAATACGGAACCAGCGTAAACCTTTCAAATACTAATATACATGAATAAGGAAACAAGTGTTACAATATGATTAGAGCCAGAAACAGCGACCAAGAAGAAACAACATTGCACAGCTGAAAAGAAAGGAGCTGTGAGCAAGAGAATGAAGGAATACTGGCGCCAAAGAAAACTGAAATCATGAGTTATTTACGTGGTCCTTAGTTTGTCAAAATCGATTATGATGATGATAATTAGAGAAAATGACCGTTTAAGCAAGGGAGCATTCTTTACGATGCTTTGAAGATATAATTCAATTAATGATGATAAACGTAAACATATTTGGAAGAATGTGGTATTACAAGAGTAAATTATTATACATTCAGAGTCGGTAAACCTGGAGTAGAAGTAAGCAATCCACGGAAGAACACTTCTAGAATGGCCGAGGTAGGAATTGAACTCACATCTTCTCAGTTGTTATTCATGAGGCAGAGCCAACACCATTCCAGCCCTTAGACCAGAATTATTGGCAGAGCCGGGATTTTAACTCGGACCTATTCCATACCAACTCATCATCATCATCATCAACATCATCTTCATTTTCCCGTTTCCAGCTGACACTGGGAGGGGGCAAATATGGTCGTTCCACCATTCCTCTTCCGACACGGTGCTCCAATCCAGGTAATGCTAATTCTAATCTGTTTTGCTCCAGTTTGTCATTTAGTTTCTGTACTCCCAGTTCTTTCCCAATATCTTCATTTCTCAGTCTCTCCTCGTTTTCTGAACCATACTTCTCAGGAATCTCATCTCAGCTGCCTGTACTCTGCTCTCATCCCTCTTAGTCTTTGTCCTAGTTTCTGCTGCATATGCCATTGTAGGAACATAATATGCTTTGTACATAACCTCTTTAGCTTTAATTGGTGTATCCTTGTCCCATACTAGTCCCCGTACCTGTTGGTAGAAAGCACTCTCGAGTTGTATTCTTCTGCTAATTTCCAAATCTAGTCTTCCATCTTCAGTCAGTTCACTTCCCAAGTATTATGCTAAATAGTCAAATTGTGGGTAGTAAAACAGAGTAAAGGGATAAATTCTCCAAAGAAACATGGCGGACAGTCTGGATGATTGGGTGAGAGATAATCGTGGTTCCACTAAATTTGCTCTCTCAAATTCGTAACTCTAAATAATTATTGGTTGTGTAATACTAATGCGTATGAAGTGAGCAAGTGTGAACATAGGCGGCAAAGCGGTGAGTGACATCTGCTACATTTTCGATAGATATGATGGAGTGTCTGACATCCAAACAAATGATCTATGATATATTGTGGCTTGCCTCAAGGCTCGGGTCTTGTTCCCTCATTTATATTTATTGCACGCTAATATTAGAGAAACACTCTTGAGCGTTGTTTTGAAATATCACCCCCTCGAGTGCCGGGTGGCTGGACAATATATACTCCTCCCTGGGGATAACCGATCATGTTACGCTGTCTCGCAAGCCTACCCTTTCCTCAACCCCTCACTCCTTAGGGATGGAATCTCTTCCACTAAAACCACAAGTTTTTGCTATGGAAAATATATCAAAATCTGTCTGATTTGATCGTTTTCTAATATGACTGTACCATCTAGAATGGGAAGATTGAGATATAGATAAATATAGAGGTAGTTTCAGAGAGGGTGCTAGTATCTTCCCTTCCTCTTCTTCACCCCCAATAAAATCTTCACTATCGAATTATTAAAAATTTCAACCTTAGATGCGTAGTGAATTAGGCCTACAATAATTCTCTAACAAATAACAGTGTTCCCTCTTTTATTAATCATCAATCAAACTATTATTTCTGCCGGCTCCGTGGTTTAGGAGTAGGGCGCCTGCCTCTCACCTGGAGGCCCCGGGTTCGATTCCCGGCTCCATCAAGGATTTTAGAAACTGACGTGGAGTCTGGAATGGGGTGCACTCAGCCTCGTGAGGACAATCGAGTAGCTGTCTGGCAGTGAGGCAGTGCCCCGGTCACGAAAACCAAGATTAACGGCCGAGGGGGACCCGATGCGCTGACCACGCGTCACACCAATATATGCAGGCCAAATGGCTGGGCAGTGGTCGCTTGGTAGGCCTAGGCCCTTCATGGGCTGTAGTGCCAGGGGTTAAACAATTAGCCATTTTTCTCTGCCCTCTGCTCCTCGTTTCATTTCTTAACAGGAACCATAACGAAGATTCTGTGTCAAGTGTTGAAGTAATTTTTGCTGCGTCATCCCCGATCTTGTTTCCCCGTGATCTTCCCTTCCAGAAGATTGGTTATAAAAGCTTTATGTCGCAAGATGTGGCCAGTAAATTTAGCTCATCTTCGTGAGTTTTAGTTCTCTCGTCCATTGGATTTCATACAGTACGCTTTTATTTGTTTTATTTGCAATGTATTCATTCATAGTGTTATTCATTATGGTCCGTATTGCCGTAATTAATCAAAGAAAAGATTTATAGTCCGCCTTTTCAATACAAGTTTATAATATGGTTACTACAGGTACATGTTTCGGAGGTGCTACTCCTTCATCAGCCTGTCAATATTAAACATGTGATACTTTACATACTGTACAAAATATAACAATTAACACGAAGAAAAACATTCTTATAATGCATATCACCAAATAAGAAAAGAATAGAAATATTCTACTGCATACTAATAGGATATGAATAATATTTAAGAAAAGTGATGCACAAGATTTAACAAAGACCTGTCCATGGTCCATGTTCTCATATTGAAAAATGAAAATCCACAGCCTGCTTCCAGTCTCCGACCGGGTCAGGAATGGAATGAATGAAGCCCCCATCTAGCGGCGAGGATATGGACTGTGCCGGCTGCCGAAGCCTGACGCACTCCTCTGGGGCAATGATTAAATGAATGGCAGATGAAATGAAATGATAGTGGAGAGTGTTGCTGGAATGGAATTTTGACAGGGAAAACCGGAGTACCCGGAGAAAAACCTGCCTGCCTCCGTTTTGTCCAGCACAGATCTCACATGGAGTGACCGGGATTTGAACCACGGACCCAGCGGTGAGAGGCCGGCGTGCTGCCACCTAAGCCACGGAGGCTTCATGTTCTCATATTAAGATTGCTTTTTGACTACTGTATTTCTTACTGTCAGAATAATATAAGCACCCTGAAGGAGATCTTTCACGTGCCAGTAAATCTACTGACATGGCTCCGTCTCATTTGCGCACCCTCAAATGCCAGCTGACTGCGCCAGGATTCAATCCTGCAACCTTGGGTACAGCAGGCGAGAACGTTACCGCAGAGCCACGCAGCCAGTCTCAAACAAAAGAGAAAAGACCTGTACATGGTTGAGTATCTAGGTATACCACCTCGTGGTGCAGCGGCTAGCATTCTTAGCTGTCGCCCCTGAGGTCCAGGTTTGAATCCCGGCTCTGCTAAGAAATTTAATTCTGGTTTGAGGGTTGGAACAGGGTACAGTCAGCCTTGTGAGGCAAAATTCCTACCTCGGCCATCCTGGAAGTAATTTTCCGTGGTTTCCCCACTTCTACTCCAGGCAATTGCTGGTATGGTTCTTAACTTAATGACACGGCCGCCTCTTCCCAATCCTCACCTCAATTACAAATACACACACTTATACAGCCATCTCAACAACACAGGTTATCAGACAAAATTCCACACATACTCAAGTACACGGGGCTAAATGACCACGATGTCCAAGATGTAGTAGATCAGTAAGTCAGGATGTCAGGAGGGAATAGAAATACAATTTCAAATCAGTGGAGTAGTAGGCCTATGGATTAAAGTAACGAGGAGGTATTTAAATTTACTTGGTCTTTTAAAACTAATGAAGGATCCTCGCAGACAGTTTTAAGTGTTGTTGTTAATTCATGTTACTGGCTTGGGACAACTTGGTAATCAGCCTCGTACAGTAGGGTGTGTGTTGAAGTCGTCTGATGACCTGCAATTATGTGATGACGATGACTGTAGTAGTGTGGGTAACTGCATTAGAGACAGGGATGAGGTTATTTATTTATCGTATGGCTTTTAGTGCCGGGAGTGTCTGAGGACATGTTTGGCTCGCCAGCGTCTGTAGCTGCTTCAATGCGGATACCTATGGGGTGAGCTACAAGTTCCATACAATTTCAAGTAGTTCCTACTTTCGCTACCAGATCTCACTGACACCTAATGGTGAACGTTGGAACTTTGATAGAGCGTCTCAACGAAATCTAACCCGCAAATTTAGCTTCACATACCTTTACATGCCATACATCTATGATATGGGACCTTACTGTTCTGTGTATACTATTATAGTACTGTAGTGTGTGTACTATGACATGGGGCCTTCGGCTTTACTTTCCCTCCGAAGAAAGGCATACTGAAGGATTTTAACGCTCTTAAAAAAATCCGACGACTTCGGCCGGGATTGAACCCGCGATCTTGGGCATAGGAGCTCAGCACGCTACCGAAGAGGTAAGTTAATGCGCCGGGACTTGAAGTATGGTATTATCCCGGCAAATACCTGGAGGGAGAGTGGAATAACCCGGGGGAATATCACACTAAAGATAGCCGCTGTGAGTGCCGGAATTCGAACCAGCGATATCTGGGGGCACAATTGAACGAGCATGGCTACGTCACGGGGTAAGTTTAAGTAGAAGTACAAACAATATTTATTTGTGTATAATATGCAATCCCCCAAATAACTTCGGTTATTATCATTAATAATCTTAGGAACTGTATAAAGAATGGCTCCTAACTCCCTTATCATATTCAAATATATGATTTCAGTTGAAATGTATTATTCTAGGTCTTTTTGAGGTTCGATGATTGTCATCTTAGAAGTAGACTATTATTTTATTATTTGATCGAATAGCACTATTACAGAGCACGTATAATCAATACTTCAAATCTTGCCACATGTCTTTCTTCTCTCTGCCCACATTCGCTTCATCCTCTCTGATCTCTGATTTCGGAGCTGTTCAATGTTCCGTGGCTGCTTTCGTTGTCTTTCTTGTTCCTCCCTGAAAATCACATTTTGAATTTTGTCCCGAAATAAATTCCTATTATTTGTATCTGTAATGTCAATGTCGGCTTCCTTAAGATACTTTAATGCCTGTGTAAACCACGCTGGTTGAACTTTAAGTTTTAAAATTTTATCAACAATTTGTTTTGTTAGCCTGCCATTATTCATTCTATTTAAATGCCCCCCCAAAAAAATGGCATTCGTCGTTTGCGCATGGTGTGAATTATGTTCTCCACATGGGTGTATATTTCCTTGTTAGGTCGTGGTCTGTTCTGTTTCTGTTTTCCTTGGGCCAAGGACGCATCGAAGTAGACTATATTGTAGAAATTTCTACGTTGTGATACTGTAGTTGAAAGGGTTTTGTATCTAGCATTCTTGATACGATCTGTACCGAAGCCCAAATCTCCCATGTTATTGCAGAGGAGGTATTGGTCGTCACTCCCTCACTCTATTCTTTATCACCTACAGGGGTGGTCTGATGACGCCAGTTTGACAACCCTCCGCGTAATATACGGCTGCTCCAGTAGGCATATACACCGCACGCCTGCTGCGGGATATACAAACTGAATGACGTAAGGTTTTAGTCCATTAAACTGCAGTATTAGTATGATATTATATTAAAATTTTGGTGTTTTTGTTCACTTTATTTAAATTAAATCTCTGCGTTTCATTTACAATAATAATACGTATAATAAAATCCAAAGTTTTGAATATGAATGGTTGACAAAGAGTTGGTTGGTTCCTTAGTTTAGGGGCTGCGACAACGCGGTCATGTAGCCCCGTATACTTTGGGTGTGTGTAGAATCTGTCCGATAACCGGTGTTAATTGTGATGACCGTATTAGTGTGTGTATCTGTTTTTAATTCAAGTAAGGACTGCAGACATTCAATTTTTCCAAGTAGTTCCTACTTTTGCCGCCAAACGCCACTGTCAACGACCAACTAGTTCAGAACTTAGTTACCAGATGCCACCGCAGTCGGCTCTTGACGACGAACGTAGGAGCCTAAGAACGTTAGTCAAATGTTTGACCTATATATAATTTAGCTTCACACAGGTGTAATTAGTGGAAGGTTCTTTAACATGCCATAAATCTATGACGTGGGACCACCGGCTTTACTTTCCCTCCGAAGGAAGGCTTACTGAGGGATTTTTAACGTTCTTAAAAAATCCATCGAAGCCGCCTTTTGACAAAGAGTAATAGAGTACTAGACACAGGAAAGGGCTGAGGGACTTATTTAATAAAATTGAACAAACGCAATGTGTATTTCTGCACTTTAATAAGGATAGCAGATGATAACTTCAGCAAGTGCAAAATAAAACCCTGAACACATTTCAGTTTAAAAAAGAATCATAAGTTTTACACATATTCATTGTAGAACCTTCATACAGATGGCCTGACTATTATTCTTTATATTACTTACGTAGACTAGACAGATTCTGTCACAATGATCCAGGGTTTTGCTAAGAAATTCAATTCTAGCCTGATGCCTGAACGGGGAACATTAAGCTTCGTGAGGATAACTTAACTGGCAAATTGTTGTGATATTTTAACTTACCTGAATATGTATTGTCTCTGTAAGCCACTGACTGAATAAGGTCTCCTCTGTATTTATGTTTCAAATATTTCTAGAATCACTAGTAAATCACAAGATGAAGTAGAAAACATAGCTTTGGATATCAGGTCTTGTCTTTATCTGACTATTTACATAGTCAAATAGAAGGTAAAATGAACATTCGCCTCTATTGACAACATTCAATATCTGCAACAAATAATGCACACATTTCAACCTGAATATACCTTTGTACCACTAGAATAATATTTAAAAAGTGTTGTAAAATTATTTTATTACAGTATTGCTATTTTATTCTACTTATCATTATTATTCTTGCATACCGACAGTAATGGCTCCGCGGGCTAAAGCGCAGCGTTAGGTCAAGGGGCCTAGCTCTCTGCTGACTCGGTAGACGCGTGGGTTCGAGCCCCACCGTCGGCTGTCCTTGAAATGGTTTTCCGTGGTTTCCCATTTTAAACACCAGGCAAATGCTGGGACAGTACCTTCTGACAGGCCACGGCCGCTTCCTTCCACATCCTTGCCCAGTTTCATTCATCTTCATCCATTCCATCTCTCATCCCGACGCGCAGGTCGCCCACGGGCGTCGACTAGAAAGACCTGCACTCGGCCTCTCAGGAGGCTACACGACAAAAAAAAAAAAAACTTGCATAAGGAAAGTATTAAGTGTACATTATTTTGATATGTGTTTCTCCTTATTAGTTAGTAATATGTTAGAAGTACTATAACAAATAATAAATAATAAATGATAAATGATAAATAATTCATAATTAATAATTAGTCTAATAAATAATAAATTGTATGTATGTTTACCCCTTATTATTCCCGTTTTTCCAACGGGGTCGGGGATGAGATGCGATGGAAGTCTTTGTGGCGATGGTTTCTACGGCCGGATGCCCTTCCTGACGCCAACCTCAGGAGAGAAGTTAATGAGAGATGAAATGAATGATGGTGAATGAAACTGGGCAAGGATGTGGAAGGAATCGGCCGTGGCCTGTCAGAAGGTACCGTCCCAGCATTTGCCTGGTGTTGATAATGGGGAAACCACGGAAAACCATTTCAAGGACGGCCGACGGTGGGGCTCGAACCCACGCGTCTACCGAGTCAGCAGAGAGCTTGGTCCCATGACCTAATGCTGCGCTTTAGCCAGCATAGCCACTACTGTCGGTAGTCTAATAAATAATAAATGATAAACGATAAACGATAAGCGATAAACGATAAATTATAGATGATAAATAATAAATAAGGTAATAAATAATAAACAATAAAAATAATACAAATAAAAAAAATAAACAGAATTTATCAGGCAAAAAATCCAAAGTGAAAAGCATGAGAGTACTGTCCCGATCGTTTGAAAGCAAGACAGCTGTACGTCAGGGAAACGGACTTTCGCCGCTGCTATTCAACTGATCCTGGGAAAGATTGTACGGATTTGGAACTCAGAGCTTATGAATCAAGGGATAAGTCCGATCTGCTTAGGGAGAAAATCAGGAGGGATTCAAGTCAACTGTCTGGCCTTTGCGGATCACTTTGCGATACTCTGAAAGCCTAAGGGAAGCAATCACTCAGATTAACCTCTTAGAAAAAATCGCAGACAAGACGTGACTCAGGATCTCGATAGAGAAAACCAAAGTCATGATGAATGAAAAACAAGGACCGAAATTCCTTGAAACAGAGATAGGACGGATGCAGAAGGTAAGAAAATGTAAATATCTCGGTGAAAGAATACAGAAGAATTGTCTAGAAAATTCTGCGTTAGGTGATAGGATCTCAAAAATGGAGCGAGCATAAGGACTTACTAAAAACATTCACAACAAAACGCAAAAATATAGCACTACAATAAAAAAAAAAAAAAGCAAAGCCAACTCCGTACATACCATGGAGACCCTGAGAGTAGTGGAAGGTAGAGGCTTCCACTTTTTGTGACATCGGCACTGGATGGGATGGAGTTGTCAGCTCCACGCCCGGCCGTCTTTACTCCCAGGAATTACCCTGGTACTAATTTCTGGTGTAAGTTGAGTGAACCCCAGGGCTATTTGCGTTTCCGAAAGTGGTAGTTTTGTTTCTAAAATTCTCTACCTGGGTGGGGGATCGAACTCACTCCCTTTCAGTACGAAGCTCAGCGCCTCTACCGACTGCGCTTGTACGCAAGCGAATGTCTTTCGATAAACTACAAGCTAGAGAAGTGGGAGGTCCGGGAAAGGAGATTCCTACGGATTATCATCGGCCCAATCCAGACTGAAGCCGGATGGAAACTTCGAAGCAACAACGAAGTCTACATGAATGTAGAAAAGAAATCTGAGACCATGAGGAAACGGAGGCTAATATTTCTTAGACATCCTTACAGAATGGACAAATCCAAATTGACCACACGGTTATTCGACTTCTTCTGGAACAAGAAGACAACTACCTAGGTACATCATTGATTAAAGAAACTCGGAAAGAACTTGAAAGATCTAACACGCTGGAGGTCCAAATGTTAGAATGAGATAAGTTTCGAAACAGTATACACGATATGGAAGGGTTTCAAGACGAGATAAGTGCTGCAAAGACCGGAAGAGCTTGGACGGAACGCCAACGGCAGCAGCACAGCGAACGTATGGAGTACTGGAGGCAGAGGAAATTACTGACAAAGCAGAAATAGTGAAATTGTAGCGCGTCCCTAAGTGGTCAATTCACAAATAAAAAACAATAATAAAGAAATAAATTAATAAATACATTAATTAATACTTTTCACACATATTTCACTTGTGAGATATTTTTAGATCCTGTGTTCATGTTATACTCGTGATGTAACTTCACATCGATATATCGATGAATTTCTGAATAAGTGGTCGACTTGAGCAAGAGACCTGTTGTGGGATACAGGAAGTTGCGCAGCTGGTGGGCACCACTAAATTAATTTACAGCTGATGTTTTCCAAATAGTCCCCACTCACGCACAAGTTATGTGTTGTTAACGTGACTGTGTCTGATCCATTTTACGGTTGGTTGTTGTTGTTGATTAATTTAGGGGCTTGCGACATCATGTTAATTAACGACGTGTACTTGATAGAGAGTGTGCGTATAGGATTTGTGTGATAACCTATGTTACTGTGGTGTTTGTAAGTTACTAGTTTTACTAGTTGGTTATGACGTTTTCCTTCCTTGATTCTGCTATTGCATTTGAGGGAATTCAAAATTTGTATCGATACACACAAATATAATAATGTGACTGGGACCAGCCGAAATAGATGACGAGTACAGAAGAAGACCAAATCAGGAGCTGTACATATATACTGAGAAAATCACAGATGTGGCCAGGAAGAGACATCTGGCTTTCTACGGACATGTCTCAAAGATGAACCCAACAAGACTAACCAACCGGCTACTCAGCTACTTGGAGAATAGAAAGATCGTGACACTGTGGCTAACAGAAGTTAACAAGGACATCCATGAACTGAAGATAATGGAAAGTGATATTAGAAACCGATCACATCTCAGAAGAGGTTTCCTGTAAGAAAACCGGCATCATCTGGAGAAAGTGAGAAAGGAGAAACATAGTCAGAGAATGCGCGAATATTGGGCAAACATCAAGTTCCTCGCCAAGCTGAAAAGTTGAACGTCGTTGTCCTTAGCTGCCCCATCCGAAAAAAGAAGAAGGTGCCTCTACGGAAAGCGATATTGTGTTTATAGACAGAGAAACATTAAATAAACGCTTTCACAGTACGCACCGTTACTGAAATGAAAATCCACAACCTGCTTCCAGTCTCCGACCGGGTCAGGAATGGAATGAATGAAGCCCCCATCTAGCGGCGAGGATATGAGCTGTGCCGGCTGCCGAGGCCTGACGCACTCCTCTGGGGCAATGATTAAATGAATGACAGATGAAATGAAATGATAGTGGAGAGTGTTGCTGGAATGAAATTTTGACAGGGAAAACCGGAGTACCCGGAGAAAAACCTGTCGGCCTCCGTTTTTTCCAGCACAGATCTCACATGGAGTGACCGGGATTTGAACCACGGACCCAGCGGTGAGACGCCGGCGTGCTGCCGCCTAAGCCACGGAGTTGCCTACGCACCGTTACTATCACAGGGAAATAATCGACGTGAACTGGCTAGCCTTTTGGTTGTACACCCCTGAAGTCCGGGATTGATTCCCGGCTCTGCCAAGAGATTTATAATTTATAATTCTGGTCTGATGGCTGGAACGGGGTACACTTAGCAGCCTCTAAAAGAAAAAATTAGAAGAGGAGGGTTCGATTCCACCCTCACCCATCCTAAAAGTAGATTTCAGTGGTTTCCTCACATCTACTGCAGGCAAATGCTGGGATGGTTCCTGATTTAAAGGCCACGGCCATCTCTTTCCTATTCTCGCCTCAATTACAAATACAGTTCACTTCCTGATGCAGTGGTTAGCATTCTTGGCTGTTGCCCTGGAGGGTTCGATTACTGACTCTGCCAAGAAATGTAATTCTGGTTTGAGGGCTGGAACGGGGAACACTCAGCATTTTGAGACAAAACTGAGAAAAGGAGGGTTTTATTCCTACCTCAGACATCCTGGAAGTGATTTTCCGCGGTTTCCTATTTCTACCCCAGGCAAATGCCGCAATGTTTCCTAACACGGCTGTCTCCTTCCCAATCCTCAAATGATGAGGCTACAAATAGACTGCACACACTACAACAGATACCACAATAACATAGGTTAGCATACACATTCTATATACACAAACACATAAGTTCATGGGGCTAAATGAGCATGATGACCAAGCCCCTCAAATAAAAAGACAACAATTACAAATACACGCACTGCTATAAACAACACAGCAATACAGGTTATCAGAAATATTCTACTAGTATCCAACTTACACAGGTTTAAACATAGAAATGGCATCAGGGGCTAGCTCAACTTGGAGCGTTATAGGCCTACCTTCTGAGTGCAATAAGACTTTAAAATGTGAGCACAATTGAGATTCTAACCCGTATCTCCTGCTGTCCGGGCAGGAGTGTTAAGCCACTTACACCAATGCAGCCACGCTCCAACAGCACGGCGCTGTTACGGCGCTTCCGGAATGACGTGGAAATACACACACATTGTCCCGAATTTTGAACCTGACTTAGTGTTTCGAAACATAGAAATGGCTTCAGTAGGCCTACATAGTAAGGGTGGCACAGCTCATCTCAATCTAAGGCTTGAACATTATATCTTTCTTCTTCTTTTTCTTAGTCGTTTACCCTCCAGGTTGGTGGAACCCACGGACTCAGCGAGGGAACTCACCACTACCGCCTCTACGGGCAGTGTCCTAGAGCTGGGAACATCTAATCGGAGTGGATACACCTGGTGAGGTGTGATTGGTACCTCGCCCAGGCGGCCTCACCTGCAAAGCGAACAGGGGCCTCATGAGGGAAGGTAATGGATGGGCAGGATGGATAGACAAGGAAGAGGGAAGGAGGTGGCCGTGGCCTTGAAGAAGGTACTGCCCCCGTAAATTGAATTATATAGAGACCACGGTGGCTATTTTGGAAATTATGAAGAAAGTTATGGCTGTCATAGTTATGACGTGGGTAGTCATGACGTAAGCACGGATGACGCAGACGTTATGCCAGCAGGCTACTTGAGCTGAGATTCTCAGTGACGTCAGCATTTGTTCGAGAAAAGGTGCCGAAACCCGGGATCGAACCAGGGACCTTAACGAGCCAGCAGAATTTTGAGGTCGGTAACACCAAAAAAAACGCCGATTTCTCAACGACAGTGAGAACTTGTAAATACATTGCCACACCACACCTGATTACAATTAATGAGATATATGAAGTTACTGATGAAGACTTACTAGAAGAGAGGGGTATCGTTAAAGAGGAAAGACCATGTGCCTTACCTATTATTTCTGTACTGATAGATGGCCAACAGTACAAAGCCCTGATGGATACTGGTGCAATTATTTCCATCATTTCAGAGGAATGTTATCAAAGTCTGCTGAGGAAGAAATTATGCTATTGGAGGGGAGGCTCGAACCAATGAACGATAGTCTGAAGGAAGACAGAGAAAGATCCGAGATTTACGACGCAGTCGCAGGAAACGTGGAATTCTGCTGAGCCGGTGCGGTTGATTATTGGCAATCCGATTGAGGGGGCGGATATCTGACAGCCTACTATCCGGGTAAACGGGGACAGAAGGATCCACATCTAGATTCAACATTGTAAGATCTTTCTGTACCTTAGAAACATCAGTTCTAACATTTTGGATTTCTCTTTGGACTTCCTCAACCTTGTCCACTATCTTCATCTCCCTCTCTCTGGGAATGTGAGCTTCGATGAAATAATCTTTGAGGTTCCTAATATATTCTATAGGCGTCAAACTATCAGTGTTGCTGAATTTTTGCGGTTTGTCTTCAAAATTCCTGATGACCGTCACATTCCTCGGATATGAATCCGGGTAGTTTTTCCCACTATCTCGGTAGTTCCACTCAGGTTCCATATTCCTCTCGTCATCTTCCTCCCTGAATCTGGATATACGTTCTTCGGGAGTCACGTCTCTCTCTTCTGGATCTAGGTTATATCTTCTGGCATAATTCCTATTGGTTTCGCAAGCCAAGCCTTCTGTATCCTTGTCAGTGATTTCCGTTAAGACTTTCTTGATTAACTCTTCTTTGTAGGTCTCCATCAAACTAGCTTCTCCTAGCTTCAAATTTTGCAGTTTACTCGTCGTTTCTTTCACATCAGAGACAACTTTATGAATCTGTTCCTCTAATGCAGATTTTAATGCTTGCACATCCTGACCTAATTGTGTTCTATCTTCTACTTGTCTTTCGGATAGCGAATCCATCCTGACGCTTAAATCTTTCCTAATCTGTACTACTTCATTGTTAATATCTATTTGAGTACTGGCAAGTTTTCTTTCAATACGTTCCTGAATTTGGGTTACATGTTCCCCACTTGACCTATTCCACTCGTCTTTCCATACTGCTACATTTGCCGTTAACATTTCTGCTATGTCTACTTCGATATCTTCTTTAAGTAATCTATTATGGTCTAATACCTGGGTTCTCATGACCTCTACATCATACTTTAAACCTGCTAAAGACGCTGTCGTTCTAACTGACTCATCAACTAATCTAGTCGTTAATGCACTCATATTACGCGTACAAAGGGTTTTCGAATTTTCTATTTCTTCCCTGACTTTATTTACATCAGTTTGGACTTTAGCAATATCTACGAAAACTGTGTTGACTTCTACTTGAATCTTATTTATATCGCTTTGCATCTCATTTACATCCGAATGAATGTTATTAATATCAACCTGAACATTGGACACATCAGTTCTAACATTTTGGATTTCTCTTTGGACTTCCTCAACCTTGTCCTGGACAGTCGCAACATCATTTTTAACAACAACTACTTCAGCCCTAGCACAAGATATATCACCTCGGACATTAGCCACATCTTTATGCACATTAGACACATCTTTATGGACATTAGACAAATCTTTATGGACATTGGACACGTCTGTGCGGATGTCAGTTACAGTATTCTCGATTCCTTGGGTATTAATCTGTAAACGCGACATATTATCCTCTAAGTTAGCAGAACTGGTCTGGAGAACTTTCATATTCTCCTCCATTCGACTAGTATTCCTAGCTTCCATCTCCTTCATACTTTCATTCATGCTAGCTTTCAAATTAGCAGACATCTCCTCTAACATCATCCTAAGACTTTCATCTGCCATTAGCAGAAATACCCAGTAGAAAAACTGAAGGATTTGAAGAAATTCAGGGGGAATTTGAGGATCTGATAAAGGAATTCCAAGATATTTTTGATGAAAAGCCTGGATTGATTAAGGATTATAAATACAAGATAAGGCTGACAGATGAAACCCCTTACCAGAAGAGAATATACCCCATTCCTGAGAAATACTATCAAGAAGTACGAGGGTTAATCAGAAAAATGGAGGTAGACGGGATTATTAAAAAACAGGCGTCGTCTTATATAAACCCCATCACAGTAGTGAAGAAAAGTAATGGTCAGATACGTCTTTGTCTCGATGCCAGGACCATCAACTTGAAGATTCTTCCAGAAAATGACCGACCACCCAAGATTAGAAGTCTGCTAAGAGGAGAGAACATGACAGTTCTACCTGTTTCTACCGTCAAAGTGAGAGGGATTTTCCAAGATAAGGCAGTGAAGTGCAAGATTCAAGTGTTATTGAACTTTGAGATCAATGGAAGGAATTATGAACAGATCTTCATTGTGGTGAGCAAGATCAATTTTGATATGGTGCTTGGAATCGATTTTATATCGAAGGTCGGAGCTATTATTGACATGAAGAACAGAAGTATTAGCTTTAATGATGGGTACATGATCACAGAAGAGATAGAAAAACAGGACGTGAAAAACAGTCTGGAAATAGACCTTAGGGAAGAAATTTTGAATACCATAATTAATGAAGTGGAAAATTTAACAGAAATTATAATAGAAATAACCAGAACCAAAATAGAAATCAGGATCCTCAAGGTCAGGTTATGATACCCGATCAGTATCAGGAAAGAGAGAGGGAAAGCCAGCAATACCTGAAAGAATTACGGGAAAAGGAAGCCGAAAATCAAAAGAAAAGGCAGGATGTTGTAATCGATCCTGGGCCTTCTACGAGCCAGCAGAATTTTGAGGTCGGTAACACAAAAAAAAAAACGCCGATTTCTCAACGACAGTGAGAACTTGTAAATACATTGCCACACCACACCTGATTACAATTAATGAGATATATGAAGTTACTGATGAAGACTTACTAGAAGAGAGGGGTATCGTTAAAGAGGAAAGACCATGTGCCTTACCTATTATTTCTGTACTGATAGATGGCCAACAGTACAAAGCCCTGATGGATACTGGTGCAATTATTTCCATCATTTCAGAGGAATGTTATCAAAGTCTGCTGAGGAAGAAATTATGCTATTGGAGGGGAGGCTCGAACCAATGAACGATAGTCTGAAGGAAGACAGAGAAAGATCCGAGATTTACGACGCAGTCGCAGGAAACGTGGAATTCTGCTGAGCCGGTGCGGTTGATTATTGGCAATCCGATTGAGGGGGCGGATATCTGACAGCCTACTATCCGGGTAAACGGGGACAGTACCATCCCGGCATTTGCCCGAAGACGAAGTGGGAAACCACGGAAAACCACTTCGAGGATGGCTAAGGTGGGAATCGAACCCCCTCTACTCATTTGGAACACCCAAGGCTGAGTAGACCCCGTTCCAGTCCTCTTACCACTTTTTCAAATTTCGTGGCAGAGCCGGGAATCGAACCCAGGACCTCCGGGGCGGCAGCTAACCATGCTGACCGCTACGCTACGGAGGCGACTGAACATTATATTATTATTATAATTAATGTTTTCTTCTAGCAATTAATCCTTATATTCTAAAATGTATCTTTGTGCTTGTATGTATGGTTTCCTTTGTTCAAATTCTATAGTTTTTGGTTTATTGTCGGTGTAGACTATATATCTCCACTGTATCAGTTATTGTAATTTCATAGTTATTGTAATTTGCCACCATGGACTGCGTCCACACTTGCAAATAAATGTATATTTGCATGTATGTATGTTTATACAGTAGCCTATGTCTCTGTGAACGTTCGAAAGGGCCAACCCATTGAGGTTAGTTTCACCTGTGGATTTTCTAAAGGTAGGTTTTCAGGGTCTTAATTTTGAAGATGATCTCTTACTGGCTGCAGTGGTGACAGAGTGTTAAACACTCCCAACAAGCAATAGATTGCAGGGAGTAAAAATTCCAAAGGGGTGGGGGATGTTCTATCCCCCAGTAACCCCTCCCTCTCTACGCCATTGCAAATGAATATTGGATTTTCTCTTTCGGTCCGCTCCTTAAAATGACAATAACTAACTACTGTAACTTGGAATTTCTCGCGAGTAAATCGCAATCTGCGCAAACCCGACCCCGTGTGTTTATTTCTTAAACTCCTCCCTGTGCGCTAATTTCACTGTATTTTTTTCCCTAGACCACACCCCACCCTGTAGGTAGGTTTGACTTACCTCTGGCCCAGTGCCCACCTGTGAGTAATTGCTCACGACTCTGTTTAACGCTAGTCTATTCAGACAATGGTGACATTGGACAGCCTTGTTTCGCGAGCAGCAGGGGGTTCAAGAGATGGCCAGTTAGCGACACGAAGAGGAATTCCTGCCTTCTCAGTGGTTTGTGGCGGGAACAAAAGCTGAAAGGGGAGGCTTTGAGCACCGTGGAGTCGTAAAAAAGAGGCAAGGGTTGTGCCTGTGTGGTCCTCTGTCATAGCTTATTACCTCGCCCGTGACGGCCTCAAGTAAACCATTCACTTATTGTTCTTAGGAAAAGAAGCGTACATCGGAAGTCCTTCTAATGAAAAAAAAAAACCCTTCTCAGTCTTAATTTATGGAGCTCAGTGGCATGGCGTGTTATTTCTACGTGTGCAACCAACTCATTCCTACAACGCCCAAAAAGGAAACGTGCCCAAGTTTCCAGTCTGAACGCCCGTCTAAACTCGCGAGTGACCTTTGGGTACACTGAGAAAATTTACTTAGCTTTATTAATGCAGCCAGTGGCCATGTACTTTTCTTTTCAGGACGGGTCAGGGAATGGATATTGGATGTAAATTGGCGGGTAAATCGGCCGTGTACCTATTGAAAGGAACCATCCCGGCATTTGCCTGGTGGTGAAAATGGGAAACCACGAAAACCATTTTCAGGACGGCCGAGGTGGGATTCGAACCCACGCTCTCCCGATGCCAGCGAGGCACGAGGTAGCAGGTAATAGGTTATATAACAGGTCATAGAGGAGCGTTAAACAACTAAAACAAATGTACCGTTTCACTCACTGCAGCCAGTTTGTTTATCCACTAAGGTCTTTGAAAGAGACAATAGTCCAATTAATTTAAAGAAAGATACATATAACAGTCCAATGTTATTGGTTTAACGTCCCTTTTTGCTACCGTGGCTTCTAGAGACGCCAGGGTGCCGAAATCTTGCCCTGAAAGGGATCTTAAGCTTGCCAGTAAATTTAAAATTTTAAATTAAATTTACTGACTCATCTCCCTCGCATTTGCGCACCCTCTAATGCCAATTGAATGCGCCAGAATCCGATCCTGCAACTTCAGGCACAGCAGTAGAGAACGTTACCGCTGAGTCATGCAGCCAGTTATGTCCTTCGAGGAGAGTTTCTGTTAGTCACGGTTGAGGGAAAGAGTATAAGCCATGTTGTTATTCGTACGGTAATTTATTTAAGGTGTTTGTGATATCTGGGTCATATAGCTCCATGCAGTGGCGTAACTATGGGGTTGATTAAGGGGATCAATCTCCCTCTGCAAGGGGAGGGGGGGATTGAAACCAAAATAGGACATTTTACCACAGTAATTAAGCCAGAGGCACTCTTTGCAGCAGAGACACTAGTCTTGAGGGGGGGGGGGGGGGGGGGGAAATAACAAACACATTTTCCATAATAGTAACTACACTCTGTATGTAAAGTTGGAGAGACTTTCAGATACCATAAGGAAAATGAGGATTGATTTCTATGGACATATATAACGAATGAATCCTGCCCGAATAAACAAGCAAATCTTTGACATCTTTTCTAAAAAGAATTGCTTTTCGGAAGTGGAAAAGGACCTGCAACAACTCCAGATTACTGAACTCATTGTTAATGAATGGTATGATTGAATGAATGAATGATGCACATATCAGAAGAGGAAAGGAAGAGGAGATCAGACAGAATGATAAGTATTGGGAGAAAACGAGAGCACAAGCATCTAAGAATTGGTTGATCTGACGTACTCCAAAAGTGGGTGATTCGAAAAGAAGAAGAAGAAGAAAGGGTGTAGGCCTTGTAAAACGCTCTGCATAGTTTATTAGTTCATAATAATATAATAATAATAATTGTTATTAATATAATTATTATTAAATAATTATTATTGCTATTATTTTGTTTACGGCCATTAGAGAGCACTTTAAGGCTGTGCGGTCAAAAATTGAAATTTTATTTTTATTTTTATTTTTACTCTTAATCTCTAATGTAGGTCTTTGTGAGATATTATATGCGTTTTGAAGAAAATAACGACGGCTCGTTTGCTGAGGACATGGCTTCAAAGTGGCTATTTTGAGCGTTAAAGGTACAATCTCCACGACGAAACTAATAATCGGAAGACACCGAAATTTATGTACAACAACCCCTGTAGTAGTACCTGCAATAGGAACAATTCTTATTACAAAATTCAAATTTTGTATTAACCTCTTCAGATTTGAATACCATTTTTAGTGAGAAAAAATGGTTATATTAACTTCAAAGTTTTATTAATTTGATGTGGCTCTTATTCTGAGCAGTAGAAAAGTTCGATAAAGAAAATTGGTTCAGCGATATACCCGTGGTGATTGTACCTTTCAGACTCTACAAAACGCAGGTTGAATCAGTCACACACACATACACACACGCGTGCACACACACAGCGGTAAGACAAGGTCTTGGGCAAGAGCGCGCTCGGGCACCTGCCTTACGCTCTCCTTCAACACCTTTGCTATCGCAGCTTCCGCCTCCCTCCCGCCCTGACTCATCATGCCAGTCCACACGACCACAGACTAGAGCAGAGTTTACCAACCTTTTGAAGTTCACGGCACCCTTGGGAATAACATTAAACACTAGGGGCATCCTTCCTTGAATATAAAAAAATATGTTTCATATGTAAATTTATTGAAATATTTTATAATAAGTAACGTACACCATAACATAATACAGTCAACTTTACTACAGTCAGTGAGTAAAAATACATCAAAATTTTGTTCGATAAATCGTTAATGTGAAACTTGTGATTCATGTTTAGAGCACAGATACGTGATATCGGGCCTTGCAGTTGACAATGAAACACGCAAATCATCCTCAAGGTTATTCAGTCTATTTCTTGCTTTGGATTTTATTGTCACCAAAGCAGAGAAGGCTTGCTCGCATAGATAGGATTTTGGAAGGGGCGAAAGTGTGTTAATTGCTTTCTTCATTAGGTTAGGATACTACTCTCTCCGCTGAAGCCCAAAAGTAGCCACCGACGCCTCACTCTTGGTGGACTTACCTTTGAGTGTGGAATCGGCACAAAGATCAATAAATTCATCTCGTTCGCAACCAGTGAAATCTATTTCCTCGCACTATCTATGAAATCAAATGGTGAGACAACCCAGTTGACATTCATAGTGGAAATGGATGGAAAGTATGTATCTATTGCTTCTTGCAATCTTGATAAGTGATCACAAATGCGGTCTTTCAGCTTACCCAGATCGTTATCTACTGCCAGATGAAGAAAGTTTGAAAGATCTCCTTTCTGAACTGCAGACGTCCAAGAACTAAGTTTTCTTTTAAAATCTTTCATTTTATTGGTTGAGGAAATTATTGTTTCCTGTCTACCCTGCATTGAAACATTCAGTTAATTCAGTTTATGAAAAATATCTGCCAGATACGACAGTTCCAAGCACAAAGAATCAGTTAGTAACAGCTCATAAAATGTATCTTGATTTTCATCCTTAAAAAGAGTTTTCACCTGTTCTCTAAGTTCAAGAAACTGCTTCAATACACGACCCCGCGACAACTACCTTACTCTGTATGAAGTAACAAAGAGGCATGAGGTGCATCCGTTGCGAGACATAACTGTTTAAAAATCCTGCACATTAAAGGTCGAGACTTGATGTAGTTCACCATTTTCACAACTTCGTTAAACACTGCAGCAAAATCTTGAGCTCTTGCAGTAAAAACCTTCAAATTTCCCAGACATAGATTGTTCACCATCTGTACATATACCACAACAGTCTTTCCATGCCGGCCGAAGTCGTCGGATTTTTTAAGAGAGTTAAAAATCCCTCAGTATGCCTTCCTTCGGAGGGGAAGTAAATCCGGCGGTCCCATGTCATAGATTTATGGCATGTTAAAGAACCTTCCACTAATTACGCCTGTGTGAAGCTAAATTATATATAGGTTAAACATTTGACTAACGTTCTTAGGTTCCTACGTTCGTCGTCAAGAGCCGACTGCGGTGGCGTCTGGTAGCTACGTTCTGAACTAGTAGTCATTGACGGTGGCGTTTGGCAGCAAAAGTCGGAACTATTTGAAAAATTCAAAAGACTGCAGTCCTTACTTGAATTAAAAACAGATAACACGCACTAACACAGTCATCACAATTAACACCGGTTATCAGACAGATTCTACACACACCAAAGTACACGGGGCTACATGACCGCGTTGTCGCAGCCCCTAAACTTAAGAACCAACCAACCAGTCTTTCCATGAAAGATCTTGGACATTGAGAAAGGAATTAATAGAAACAAAAATATCATGGCCTGAGGTTGTAGTCTCCAGCGGTCTACAGAACAGAAACGGCTCATTAATATCTTTATCATCAATATATCTGGTAAAACCAAGGAGTTGCAGTTTGTCACCACTATCGATACTCTCATCTACTTGCAAAGCAAATGCTCTATCAGTTTTTATTTTCCCCACGACTTGTTCGTTGATATTGCAAACATTTCAGATATCCTGCGACTGATTGTGTTGTTGGAAAGAGGAAATTTCGAAATTTGATTAGCTGCTCCTTCACCAAGTATTGTTGAAACTATAATTTTCCATGCAGGACCTATGATTTCCTCTCCAAGAGTATGAGGTGTGTGTGTGATTTTTTTTCCTATCAGTTCTGCTACTTTAAACGAGGCTTCAAGAGCAGTATCACTTATGGTCATTCTCTTTACCATTCGCACAGCTGGTTTTTTTCTCCCCTTCTAGTACACGTGAAAAATACATCACACTCTTCCCTGACCCACTAGGATGCTTAATTGTGAGATGCCACTTCAGTTTGCTAGGTACCATGGCCTCGTGTTTCGCCACAAACTAAACACACAGGGATAGGGTTTTCCTCGTTCTTATTCAACGTAAATCCATACACAACGTAACTGTCCTGGTATGTTCTTTTCTTTCGTTTGTCTTCTTTATGTTGAATTCGACGGTTCGGGAGTAGGAGCCGACTGCTCACTTTCACTCTCCAGGCGTTTACGTTTAACAATGAACTTGTCCATAGCTAAACACTGCTACTGTAATCAACGCCAAGAAAACATGTTAAAGTGGCGTAGGAACGGGTACACTTTTATATATTTATATATATGTAAGTGACTGATGTGAAACAGCTTTTGTCAAAGCATTTCGGCCCTGAGTGGCACAACAGAGAGGATCTAGGCTTCTACCGAGACTTGCTACTATGTGGCGAAGACATAGCTCGACAAAATGTATCTGAAGAAGAAGAATAAGAATAAGAATAAGAATAAGAAGAAGACTCCATGGAATGACGTTGCTGTGCAGTCCAATGGACTCTATTTCGCCTAGTTTGAAAACCTGTGAGCATATTGTGAATGGAAATTTAAGGTTGAAAGGTTACTTTTATTGTATACTGGGTAGTTTCTTAGAGAACTTTAAAATATAGCACTAATTTCACTTTCACATAGAAACCATAATTACTGACTTAATGAAACTAATCCAAAACTACTTAAGTCCTAGATCCTGTATCAAAACTGCTTAAGTGCAATATATTTTCTATTATTACGTAAAAACTGCTTTTACTGTATTTTTAAAACATACATAAAATGAAAACTAATCGTATTTTGTATTTATTATACAAACTGTTTCTATTTAAACGCGCACGGATAACTCAAGACAGTTTTTTGCCCTTTCTCACAAATTTCATGAAATTGACTTAGGTAGTTCTGGAATGGGACGACTCACATACATATCTTTATAACCTCTGTTATTTATTTTATTTGTTATTTAATTTCCAATGAATTTGTTATTATTAAGTCCTTTTTTTGTTAAATTTTATTGTTTGTTTTCTTACTGTCAATACTTTATATTGTTATACAGTCAGTATAAAATAGTGTACTTCGTACCTGTATCAGATTATTACTAAAAAAAGATGTTTCAATATAGAACAATATGATATGTAAATGATTTTTCAAAATCTGAAATAATAAAATTTGTTTTCATGAGAAAATTTGCTCATAATAAAATATGTGTGTGTTTCGTTTACAGAATGTTAAAAATTATTTATGAGTTACTTTATAAAATTCTGTAAGTTATATTCGCAGAATAAATCATGTTTAAGATCAATAGAACTTTATAGGCCAGGCGACAGGTCGAAAAACAAAAGCCTCAATAAGGAAATAATTAGTGGAAAGCTGGAAATTGCTTTAATTGCTTTATTTTGACCCAGATATTACTCTCCCAAGTTTTTCCCCTCCAGCGAAGTCGGCGTTGGCCCTTCTGGCCCTAAGAAGGTACCATTTTTCCTTTTCTTTTTTTTTTTTGCTAATATCTCCCAAACCATCAACTTTATCAACAAAATGCCTAGTATAAAAATAATCTAGAGTACATTTTCTAAAAAATGCTCTCTACCTTTTGTCTCTAATGTGAACTGTTACGATGCTACGACCATTCAAATTGGAGCCCTTTTAGATTCTTGCGGAAAAGCTATGGAGATGATATGCCATATCAAAGTTTCTACATATTATAAAATATTTGTCAGCATTCCAGGTGCACAAGCTGTTAACTTGTTACAAGTATAACAGATTTTCAATGTAAACAGCTGTGGCCTCAATTTCTCCGTCATCGCTTACATCGTCTGTATCGGTACATTTCGCCGACGTCACAGGGCGCTCAAGATTAACATCGATGTCTCCGTCACAATCATCCATATCATCTTCCTCGGCAGCATTTGTACATGACCGTCCCATACAATTCATGCAGATTCTGGAGCATCGGAGGCCCGTTTTCCTGCAACCACAAGCTGCGTTACATCCTTCCGAACATTTGCTGGACACTGTGTTTAGAAGCGTTTGTGGCACCGGATCCCTCGTAGGTATGGGAGCCAAACCACATTGAGAATTTTTCCAGCCCCAATCCAGTGGATTTGTATCATTTCCATACCATGTTTGGATTTGATGATATGTTCTTAAAGAGTGCTCACGTGCCGCTGATTCGGTGGGAGGTAAGCTTGCGAGATTAAATCGATGTTTGCTTAGAGATTTTTCAAACAGTTGGAACCGCAGCTCATTCAGGGTATTTCCCGTGGTTTTGTTGTCATAAAGCCCAGCCAAAACCAACTGGCCCGCTTTGTCAATTTCATCGGGGTTTGCGTTCACGTCTCGGAAAACCCTAACATCTGTCTGCAGTTCCTCATTACTCTTCAGCAGTGTTACGAATTTCATTTTGCACTGCCTGTGAAACGAAGACGTTATATCGCACCCACTAAACGCATGCAAAAAGAGGAAGTTTTCTTGCACACATGTTGGGAGATTGAAACTTGTTGTGCAAAATAGTTGTTGTTTGGTTGAACCTTGGCCGGGTTTCATAAAATACATTTTCGTGGAGGGTGGCACACAAGCCGCCAAGATGACCAGGATATCTATATCTTCAGCCACTATAATGACTGAATTGTCGGGCCGAGATAACTCGAGTGGGGTGGTAACGATGAGCACATCGGTATCTTCTGGAGCTTGTCTGGTTTCGATTCCTTCGCTTTCGAATTTGACGCGCAACAAGTCGATCAATCTTCGTTTGTTTGTGAAAGTTTGCTTGTGGCATAGGTGCCGTCATGGACTCATAAAAATAAAATAAAAACATTAGCAGCTTCATGCTTGTGCGATCGTCGAAGACGTTCAACGGACTTGGTACTGCGAGCTGCTGGGTCGTCAGGATGAAAAATCCACAGCCTGCTTCCAGTCTCCGACCGGGTCAGGAATGGAATGAATGAAGCCCCCATCTAGCGGCGAGGATATGAACTGTGCCGGCTGCCGAGGCCTGACGCACTCCTCTGGGGCAATGATTAAATGAATGACAGATGAAATGAAATGATAGTGGAGAGTGTTGCTGGAATTAAATTTTTGACAGGGAAAACCGGAGTACCCGGAGAAAAACCTGCCTGCCTCGGTTTTGTCCAGCACAGATCTCACATGGAGTGACCGGGATTTGAACCACGGACCCAGTGGTGAGAGGCCGGCGTGCTGCCGCCTAAGCTACGGAGGCTTCGGGTCGTCAGGATACCCATCGAAAATAATGACACTGTTTTTAAAGTATCTTTTAACGTAACTCGCATATTTGAAACTAATGTCGACAAAAGTATCGGTTTGGTGCCAAATTACACGGTGCAGAAGATATCCTCCGTCGAGAACATGATGTAGCTCCTCAAATATGGGCTCATCGGTAACAGGATCGAATAATTTATAGAACACAGACTTTTGCGTCTACGCATTCCCGCTTTATCAAAGATCGCAACCGGATACGGAGCTAGTTCAAACAGGAAATATTGTTTCAATTCTGCATCGGATTTCTTTGCAAGGCAAATGCATTGGAAAAGCACAAGAGGATCAACAGGAATATCCGTGTTGCAGATTTTTAGCCTATTTTCAATTTTGAAAAAATAGGCTTATGAAATCACCTTTTGTCCGTGTGTGTGTGCGTGTGTGTGTGTGTGTGTGTGTGAGGTGTGTGTGTGTGTGTCCCTAATAAAATCTAAACGGCTGGAGCGATTTCAATGAAACTCGGTAAGTTCATGGCGCTATTCCCGGCGACCTCGACCGTGCCCTTCAAATTTTGTTACGTCTCACCAATCCAACATGGCGGCTGTGCGAAATATTTCACTAGCATTCGATATCTCCGAAACTATTACCGATATCGCCCTGAAATTGTGTACGGTGATAAAGAGCACTACTAGAAGTTCGCCTATGAGACTTTCAAAAACCTGGTGACTACAAAACCAACATGGCGGCCAAGCGAAGTTGAGACTTTTAAATAGACTTTTCTCGCGATTTAACTACCCAAACGTAATGAAACTGGGTACAGCAATTGTTTATACACATTGTAAAGCACTCGAGTCTAATTTAGTTCAATTGTTTACATAACCTCAAAATGGCGGCTGTGCGAAATATTTCACTGACATTCTATATCTCCGAAACTATTACAGATATCACCCTGCAATCTTGTACGATGATAAAGGGTACTGATACAAGTTTACCTATGTTTATTTCATAAACCTGTAAAGTACAAAACGAACATGCCGAACAAGCGAATTTGAAATATTTTAATAGACTTTTCTCGTGATTTAACTCTCTGAGCGCAGTGAAATGTGGTACAGTAAATGATTTTGCAGATTGTAATGCACTGCCATCTAATTTAATTCAATTGTTTACATAACCTCAAGATGGCGGCTGTGCGAAATTTTAAAATTATGTTTTTATTTCTTGTGTCGTTATCATGCGATTGAAGTGAAAGTTTGAATAATGAACCTAGGCAATAATTGTCCTTGAATGGTACATAACTCTATGGCCTATACATATAACAATCCTAAACGGCGAGCTTCCGAAATATTTAGACGGTTCTCAATATCTATGAATCTTTTACAGCAAACAAACAGATTTTTTTTATGTTCATAGAGACTATGAACATATGTTTACCTATAGGACTTTGAGTAACCTGGTGAGCACAAATCCAACATGGCGGCGACGCGAAGTATAAATATTTAAATGGACGTTTCTCGCGAATTAACTATCCGAGTGCCGTGAAACGTTTCACGTTAAATGCTTATTCAAATGTAGATCCACTGTCATCTAATTTATTTCAATTGTTTGCATAATCACAAGATGGCTGCTGTGCGTAATTTTAAAATCTCGTTTTTACTTCTTGTGTTCTAATCATGCGATTGAAGTTTGAATACCACACGACCACAATAATCTTAATGTAATAGTACAAAAATAAAAATCCAACCTGGCGACCATCTGAAATATTTAGACGGTTCTCAATATCTACGAATCTGTTACAGCAATTAAACTGAAATTTTGTATGTTGATAGAGGCAATTAACATGAGCAGGATATATGAAAATAGGCTGTATAGTTCTTCACGGAACTACTTGTTATTTTCGAATTTACCGCGCGGAGAGGCATCACGCCATTTTTTCTACGGAACTTCACATCGTGAAAATTGTTGCCGGTTATGCCTTTTTGTGCTGCTATTCCAATTTCATAGGCCATATGACAAGTGATTTGTCCATCCCCGACAACTCCTGTGCTTAACGAAACAACGTGTTGTCCACGAGGAAAGGGCTCTTGAGTTGATAACCATCCAACAAATTTTTTCAAGTCCGCATCATCCCGCGAGATCCGCGCACACCGTGCATCCACATGCTGTTCTGTAGTCGAAAACTCAATATTGCAAAATGATACTAATGGTAGGTATTTTGCCACAGCTGTTTACATTGAAAATCTGTTATACTTGTAACAAGTTAACAGCTTGTGCATCTGGAATGCTGACAAATATTAAAACATGTAGAAACGTTGATATGGCATATCATTTCCATAGCTTTTCCGCATGAATCAAAAAGGGCTCCACTTTGAATGGTCGTAGCATCGTAACGGTTCACATTAGAGACAAAAGGTAGGGAAAATTGTTGTAGGAAATTTACTCTAGATTATTTTTTATAATAGGTATTTTGTTGATAAAGTTGAAGATTTGGGAGATATTTGCAAAGAAATTGAAAAATGGTACCTTCTTAGGGCCAGAAGGGCCAACACCGACTTCCCTCGAGGAAGAAACTTGGGAGAGTAATATCTGGGTCCAAATAAAGCGATTAAAGCAATTTCCAGCTTTCCACTAATTATTTCCTTATTGAACTACCTGTCGCCTGGCCTATTATGCGAGTTGTAATCTTCAATATATATCAAAATAATGTACATATTACAATTTGCCTTACGTCGCACCGACACAGGTACTGTAGGTCTTATGGCGACGATGGGATAGGAAAGACTAGCAGTGGGAAGGAAGCGGCTTTGGCCTTTATTAACATTGTGGTGTTTGAAGCCATATTTTCAGTGTTGCCTTAGTAAACAAGAGTTTAGTGCTTTTCAGTCGGTCAACACGAATGTACCCATTAATCTCGTGTAATTTATTTCAGGATTAGGGCATAACCCATCTCTTTTGGGTACATTCGTGTTGACCGACTGAAAAGCACTAAACTCTTGGCCTTTATTAAGGTACAGCGCCCATTTGCCTGGTGTGAAAATGAGAAACCAGGGACAACCATCACCCGGGCTACCGACAGGGGGGTTCGAACCCACTATTTCCGGAATGAAAGCTCACAGCTGCACAACCCTAACCACAACCTCACTCCGTGAATCATATCATACTATATCAAAATATAATCATAATAGGCCTATATCATAATATATTCTTTTTTATTGGGCTGGACGGAGGGAGAATACCTACACACAACGCACAAAACCTCCCATTAATATTACTCTTCATAAATTCGTCATCACACTGTACGTTTACAGTGGTCGTAGTTTCCGATAATCACGAATGAGAGCTTCAAAATGAGACCAAGTTTCCTGCTGTACGTTTATCCTGGGCTGAGAAAACGTTACGTCAGAAAAAGTATAAGAACTTTTTATCGGGTAGTTGAAAAAAAATGAAACTTGAGATTTGCACTACCAATACTTGTGCCTATCACATATAAAAATTGCATTACCCTCAGCAAGCTTGCCACGGTGGGTGAGTGGTTATAGTGTCGGACTACCAACCCCAAGATTGCAGGTTCGCCCCTGGCCATGGTAAGTGATTTTTGAAGGCGACAAAAATCACGATACTCATGTCATACGATGTTGGCATGTTAAAGAACCCATTTGAATTCAGTAGGCCGTGTTCAATGGCAAAATTAATCTCGGGATTTTCCGCCAACACAAAGTTCCTCCATTCTCTACTTGAAAGCGCTGTAGTGTCAAGGAGATTAGATATCTAACCTCCTTGACTTTCATAGCGTTCAAAGGAACGACGAAATTCGACATGCAAGCTACCCTCTGGGTGTCAATTAACAAAGCTTGCACCAGGCACCCGAGGCCATACGATATTATTATTATTATTATTATTACCCTCAACCAAGTAGTTTTCCATGTATATAGTTTTAAGTGAGCGGTTCCTAGAAAAGACGTCAAAAACATGGACAATTTTTCATACAACCACAAATAAATAAATAATTAATAAACTTGAAAATAATTAGCTTATATAGTCTAACGCAGAATTAAACAAGGAAAATATTGGTATAACTCGTTTTCCAATAGGTCTGTTGGTTTGGTTGTAATTAAGGCCTAAACTCGAGTATCCATAATAAAAATCCAATAGTAGTCCACAAATTGGCAATACGGCTCGGAAAGCAAGTCTGGTTTGTTTTTCAGATGCAAAACAACGATATCAGTGAGAGAGAGAGAGAGAAGACATTGAGTGACGAGGAGAAGCGGTGGGAGTAGGGGCGGAAGGAGGTGATAATTGAAGGGTGACACGTCACTAACACAAATGCAGCGGCTGCTATCGGTAATACAGTAGTGCTGCCATCTCTTGCCATGCGATTGACGGCGGTGGCGATCGCACAGCCTTAAGCAACTGCTACACATTCTTTGCTGCCCCGTATCGTCACATTAGTTCCCTGGCAGCCTGTCTTCTTTCCACCATCCATAGCTGTTCAATTTGTCTTCTTCGTGAACCTCCTTGAAGTTACAGATCTATTTCCGGTACTTCATTCTTTTAGTAATGTCTTTGTGATTCATACCCTTTATTCCCAGATCGTTCCTGACTTCCCTCAACCACTTATCAGAAGTTGTAGGTCTGCCATCAAGTTCTTATGGTCAACCACTTCTTGTTTATCATTATCATTAATAATGAAATGAAAATCCACAGCCTGCTTCCAGTCGTCCGACCGGGTCAGGGAATGGAATGAACGAAGCCCCCATCTAGCGGCGAGGATATGAACTGTGCCGGCTGCCGAGGCCTGTCGCACTCCCCTGGGGCAATGATTAAATGAATGACAGATGAAATGAAATGATAGTGAAGAGTGTTGCTGGAATGAAATTGTGACAGGGAAAACCGGAGTACCCGGAGAAAAACCTGTCTGCCTCCGCTTTGTCCAGCACAAATCTCACATGGAGTGACCGGGATTTGAACCACGGACCCAGCGGTGAGACGCTGGCGTGCTGCCGCCTAAGCCACGGAGGCTCGCTTTATCATTATCATTATTATTATTATTATTATTATTATTAACGGCTTCGGTGGCGTAGTTGGCAGCATGCTGAACTGCTCTGCCCAAGACCCCGGGTCCAAACCCGGCCGAAGTCGTCGGATTTTTAACAGTGTTAAAATCCTTCAGTATGCCTTCCTTCGTAGGGGAAGTATAACCGGCGGGCCCGTGTCATAGATTTATGGCATGTACAAGAACCTACCAAAAAGATACAGACAGTCTGAGAGACTAGACTTTATATCATTTAAAATGACGCATGCTACAAATGCAACACATGTTAGAAAAGCTCAGGAGGGCTCCTCGCTTCTGTCGAATCCCCAGGACTCTTTGCACTCTGCTGGATGACGTCACGCACTCGCCGTCTCCGTATCGCATAACGCCAGACCCCAGGAGTAAACTCAGACTCAACAGACTCCATTACCCTTTAACTTAGGCTTCCCGCGTGGGGTTTGCATGACGTCACGCACTCGCCGTCTCCGTATTGCATAACGCCAGGCCCCAGGAGTAAACTCAGACTCGGTGCATATGCACTGAACAACGTGATGACGTCATACACGCCGTAACTGTGACGCATAACGGTAGACCTAAGCATAACGATGAAGTCGACAAGATCATTTGAATTGATAAAATGTGTAGGTTATATTTGGCTGGTTAGAAACGCTCTATCAAATTCCAACGTTCGCCGCTAGGTGAGGTGTTAGTGATAGTAGCATCTGGTAGCCAAAATTGGAACTACCTGAAATTGAACTTGGTGGGAGCCATCGGGCATTCAATTAAAATACCCTGCTATGGCCATTGGCTGTAATTTATATAAAATATTGGACTATTATCATTATACCTGAATCGAAGCGGAAGCTCGTAGTTCCATGTGGCCGTGAATCTTGTGATTATGAGACATGGGACCTCCAATTTACGTGCGATCCGAACCACAGGACATGGCATTTCACTTCGAAAATCTCACATGCATTGACCGGGAATCGAACCAAATCCGCCTTGGTGAGAGGCCAAGAGCTAGATCGCTGCGCCACCACGCCCCCACACCTGGGCGACTTTGGTGGCGTAGATGGTAGCATGCTGAGCTTCTATGCCCAAGATCGCGGGTTCAAACCCGGCCGAAGTCATCGGATTTTTAAGAGCGTTAAAAATCCCTCAGTATGCCTTCCTTCGGAGGGGAGGTAAAGCCGGCGGTCCCATGTCATAGATTTATGGCATGTTAAAGAAGTTTTCACTAATTACTCCTGTGTGAAGCTAAATTATAGTTAAATATTTGACAAACGCTCTTAGGTTCCTACGTTCGTCGCCAGGAGCCGACTGCGGTGGCGTCTGGTAACCAAGTTCTGAACTAGTAGTTGTTGACGGTGGCGTTTGGCGTCAAAAGTAGGAACTACTCGAAAAAATTCATTGTCTGCAGTCCTTACTTGAATTGAAAAACAGAAAAACACAATAATACAGCCACCACAATTAACACCGGTTATCAGACAGATTCTACACACACCCAAAGTACACGGGGCTACATGACCGCGTTGTCGCAGCCCCTAAACTAAGGACCCAACCAACCAACCCACACACCTGGAACGGATAACACTCGCAATATGTTACAAAAATAACCAATGTACAGGCATGTGATAATATGTAGCTTAGCGAATTTATTTATGTACGTAGGTAGTATTTCTTAGAGTAGTTGCATGTTTCTGAAATACCACTTACAGTATAACATGTAACACAGTATTGTACATGAACATTAGCCTATGTTAGTGTCTAATATGGATGAAATATTCCAGTTGTAGTACACCGGGCAATGAGCTCGCTCGCATTGTTTCTTCTCATCCCCTGTCCATTATTGCTGTTGTGTAACAACTACAAGTGTACATAACTGGTCTGTTTGTTCACGTAATATGTATTAGAGTCTAGTTTTTATCCTCGCATTTGCAGTTGCGCTGGGAAAACAAATACACAACACAATCATGTAAACAGCAACTCGCTTGCCCGTGAGAGAGCAAAACTAGACTCATTACACGCTCCAAGTTTCCACCAACCCTCCCACTTAATTTGTCCGACTGTAGGTTAATTGTCATGTTCGTTTGTCTAATTCAGCCTGAAGACGGACTCTTGTTACCGAGTACAAACATGGCCGCTTGTTCTGTGCATTATATGTAAATTGCATGTTCTGAGGGATCTGATGCTCAGTTGCTCAGTCATTGCTTTTGCAATACTTCTCATTACCTCTTCGTATTAGTAAACTGTTTTATGTTGATAGGCCGTGCTGAAGAATAAAATAAAAGCGGTCGTATTTTTGATAATGTGGAGTTGAATTCTCGTTTATCGCAATCACTTCACAACAGTTAATGCAAGAGAAATATTTACTAACATTTGTTAGAGATTATATGAACAATTTTATTTATCTCTGTTCTAAAGAAGTTATTGCAGCCTAACATTGTTAGTTTTACTTAATAGAGGAAGATGATGATGATGATGATGCTAATTGTTGTTTTAAGGGGCCTAACATCTAGGTTATCGGCCCCTAATGGTTTGGGTGATCGTGAAGATGAAAATGAAATGTGAACTATAACTAAAGCTAACTACTAACTTATATACTAGAAGAAGAAATGGAAAGCAAAAGGAGAATAAGGCAAATAAAGGACAGGAGGAAAAGAAATGCCCTCAACCCTCGAAGAATGCGGATTGAGGGACTTGGAAGGAAGGAGAGCCATGAAAGGCAGATAGGAAAGTGAAAGAGGAGAGGGTCCGCCCCAGAGGGAATGGATAGAAGGGTGAAAACCGGACCCAGCTCAGGAATCCCTCGCGGTCGCCAACTCCCGAACTCACCAGCCGTGAGCCCCTGTGGGTGTAGCAATATCCTGGGTGCACCAGAAAGGGTGGGGCTACATACACCCTGCCTCCTTGAAGGCCTTGAACAGAAGGCAGGAGATAACAGGAAAAGAAAAATAAGGCTGACACCTCGCAGAAGGAGGGTATCAGAAAATTTGAGACAAGGGCCAATTAAGGCGGGAAAGGAAGAGACTCCTTAGGCCTCGGATACCCTAATACAGTCGGGGTCTGAAGAGAACAAGAGTTGACCAAGTGAGGTCGACAGGAAAGAAGATGGAGAGGAACCCGGCACAAGTAAGTATAAGAAATGCCGGATTCAGCTGGGGCCCAGTGGTCGCCAACCCACGAATAGAGGAAGATTCCTGTAATCGGCTTCGGTGGCGTAGTCGGTAGCATATCTGAACTGCTATGCCTAAGATCACGGGTTCAAACCCGGCCAAAGTCGTCGGATTTTTAAGATCGTTAAAATCCTTCAGTATGCCTTACTTCGGAGGGGAAGTAAAGCCGGTGAGCCCATGTCATAGATTTATGGCATCAAAATGAACCTACCCCTACAATTGGAAGTGTGTAACTAAATTTGAAGGTTATTTGGCTAGAAACGCTCGATCAAGTTCCAACGTTCACCCCTAGGTGACAGTGGCGCCTGGTAGCCAAAGTTGGAACTACTTGACATTGAACTTGCCCAGTTTCATTCATCTTCATTCATTTAATCTCGCATTAACTCCTCTCTTGAGGTTGGCGTCAAGAAGGGCATCTGGCCGTAAAAAAACATCCACCACATAGACTTTCATCGCATCTCATCCCCGACCCCATTATAAATGGGATTAATCCTTTATTGGTTAGTGGTCTATATAATAACCACCTACTATAAGGTCAATTTATATTGCCAATGATGCTGACGGTTGATTCTTTCAGCCATATACCAACAAATATTATTTTGGAAGTGTTAATATTTACTGAAATCCAAAAGAGTCGTCCAGTTGCAAAACTCGTTTAATCCACTTGTGAATAAGGTAAAATAATTTATTTTATTATTTTATTTTATTTTACTTTATTTTATTTTTCTTTGTTTAATTTTATTTTATTTTGTTTTTGATTTTGTTTTATTTTAAATTGTTTTGTTTAATTGTTTGTATTGTTTTTTGTTTTATTTATTTTATTTTTAGTTTCATTTTGTTTTGTTTATTTTTATTTTATTTTGTTTTGTTTTATTTTGAATTTCCAGAAAAAAAAACACGAAGCAATAAGCAAAATTCAAAAACAAAAGCAAAAACAAAAAACAAGGAACACAAAGCAAAATTCAAAATTCAAAAAAATTAAAATCAGAAAAACAAACACATAACCAAAGCCAAGAAAGAAAAGCAAAACGTAAAATTCAAAAGCAAAAGCACAAAGCAAACACAAAACCAGAAACCAAAAACACAAAGTAAAAAGTAGAAAACAACAAACACAAAAGATACGTGAGGCAAAGTCCAGAGAAATGTTTCTCATTAAAATGATTCTTATTCACAAGTGGATTAAACGACTCGACGACTCAAATATTAGCCTATCTCTTTATCTCTTTGACCTTAAGTACATGAAACATTTTTAGCCTACTTTTCACATTTTGCAAAAATGAGGAAAAAGTAGACTTATGAGATCAGGCAAATGTCTGTCTGTCTGTCTGTCTGTCTGTCTGTCTGTCTGTCTGGCTGGCTGGCTGTGTGTGTGTCCCCCACTATCAACTCCTAAACGGCTTCAGCAATCGAAACAAAATTTGGTAAGAGTAAAGACCTATACCTGAATATCTCACGGCCATATTTGAAAATGGTGTCAGTGCTACCAACTGCTGAAAAATCGCAATTGAAATTTGAGCTCCATGTTGGATATCTTGGAAGGTATGAATGGGAGCTATTTCAAAATTGGCACACGTAGTCTATAGATAATAATATTGCAGTTTAATTTCCAGGAGGCCATACATGGCAGTGTTGCCAAGATGATTATAAGCCTGCTGATAGGTCCAATTTTTAAATGCATATTACTTCTACACTATCAATTGGAATTCAACCAAATTTCGTATGTGCTATGTGTACATAAACAGATATATGACTGAGCGTATTCTTAAGAGCTACCAATGCTGCCAACTGTTAATAAATGCTCTCAATTTTTTAAATCCAAATACCCATATATCAGAAAGTATGCAAGCCGACAGCTTTAAACTATACACACGTATAGTACATGACATTTTATATTAATTTGGAGTAACTTATATACGTCAGTGCTACCAACATGATTCTAAGCCTGCTGAGAAGTCAAACTTTAAATACATGTAACTTCTATACTATCATTTGGATTTCAACCAAAATTCGTATGTGATATGTGTATCATAACAGATATGACTATGCAGATTCTTAAGAGTAACCAGGGCTGCCAACTGTTAATAAATTCTGCCTCTATTTTTGTTACCCTAATATCAATATATCAGAAAGTATGCAAGCCAATAGCTCTAAACTTTGCACACGTATAGTACCTGGCATTCTAGATTAATTTGGATTAACTAATATAGGCCTACGCCAGTGCTGCCAACATGATTCTAAGCCTGCTGATATGTCCAATTTCAAAATGCATGTAACTTCTATACTAACTAATGGATTTCATTCAAAATTGGCACAACAATAGATCATATTATTTCAGATTATTTCGGACCAATACATGCATGGCATCGTTGCCAACATGATTTTACGCACGCTGTTAGATCCAATGTTTAACTGCATGCAACGTTCATGCTATTCATTGGACTCCAACCAAATTTTGTATTCTGTACCTTAAGAGATGGAACTAAGAATATATTCAGTCACCAGGGCTGCCAACTGTAGTTCTCTTATAGGCTACATTATGCCAGGTATACAGTATTTCGAACTAATTAAAAATTTCGATATTACGAACTTAATTTCGTCATTATTCTAGATAGATCCATACAGATTAATCATTGGCATGAATCTTAAATTTTAAGAAAAGTAGGCTCTTTAGTTCGTCACGGAACTTCTTGTTTTAAATAAAACCAATTAAAATTAGAACGTTTTAAAATTGGTGGGCCTAATAAAATTATAATTAAAAATAAATAAGCTCATAAAAATTAAGATTATAATACTTTTATATCCTTCATTTTAAGAACATTAAAATGTTAGAGAAAATTAAAATTATTAAATAATATTATGGTGAAACAATTAATATTTTCAAGTGCCAACTGACTGCACCAGGATTTGATACTGCAACCTTTGGCACTGAAGGCGAGAACGTTACCGTTGCGCCACGCAGTCAGTCGGTTCTGAAGGGGGAGGGGCGTGTTGGCGCAGCGGTCAAGTTGTTGGCCTCTTACCACGGTGGACCGGGTTCGATTCCTGGTCAATGCACGTGAGATTTTCAAAGTGAAATGCCATGTCCTGTGGTTCTGATTCCATGTAAAAAGAGGTGCCTGGCTCATGATCGTGAGCTTAACGGTCACGTAAAACTACAAACTTATTTCTTTCGCTGGTTCTGAAGGTTAGCGCTAAACCAACTTGTACTCTATTTCGTGTAACCTAACCCCTTCAAATGTACCGTGCACATTATACCAATCGGATACGCTGGGGGACTTTTATAATGGAGTTTGAGGCAGTGTTGGCTACCCTTGGACAATGCTTGCTGGAAATGAGTATCGAAAAAAAAATGCGTATAATATAGATGGCGAAGGAGTTAAATGGACAAGATAAATTGGTGATATCTTCTAACTCAATAACGACCTTTGGGTAACAGCGATTTAGTGGAATGTATTCTGTTAATATTGAGTATATCTGCGATATGAATGGCGATATGAAATTGTTATAGCAAGAGCAAATGAGCTGATCCCACGCGTACATTTTAAACGATGTTGATAACGCTACATTTCAAATTAGGCCAACAACATAAGCCTAGTGCTTTGGTTAATGAGCGATACATTCGAAGTCATAAAAGACAGATACATATGCAAACACATTCCAATGTCCGCGCTATTTAGTACCATTTGTAGCTCCTTAACGACATTACTTGAAGCCGCCATATGTGGCCTCAAGGTACGCATTGAGACTATGGATCCAAAGACCCTGGGTTCGATTCCCGACTCTGCCAAGAAATGTATACACAGCCTCGTGAGGCAAAACTGAGAAGAAATGGGGGTTCGATTCCCACCTCAGTTGTCCCAGAAATACATTTTCGTGGCTTCCCACGGAAACCCACTTCCAGGATAGCCGAGGTGGGAATAAACCCCACCTCTGAGTTGATCCCGCTCCAACTCTCAGACCAGAAGTAATTTTTTTGCCAGAGTCAGGAATCGAACCCGGACCTCCAGCGTGACAGGCAAGAATGCTAGCCGGTGCACCACGAGATGTCGTAACGATAAAATCTCCTATTTGCATGATGTACTCTTTAGTAGTTTGTAGCATGCTGAGCTTCTATGCCCAAGATCGCGGGTTCAAACCCGGCCGAAGTCGTCGGTTTTTTTAAGAGCGTTAAAATCTCTCAGTATGCCTTCCTTCGGAGGGGAAGAAAAGCCGGCGGTCCCATGTCATAGATGTATGGCATGTCAAAGAACCTTCCACTAATTACACCTGTGTAAGCTAAATTATAGGTTAAGAATGTAAACAACGCTCTTAGGTTCCTACGTTCGTCGCCAGGAGCCGACTGTGGTGGCGTCTAGTAGCCAAGTTCTGAACTAGTAGTCGTTGACGGTGGCATTTGGCGGCAAAAGTAGGAACTATTTGAAAAATTCAAAGTCTGCAGTCCTTACTTGAATTAAAAAACAGATAACTCACACTAATACAGTCATCACAATTAACACCGGTTATCAGACAGATTCTACACACACCTAAAGTACACGGTGCTACATGACCGCGTTGTCTCAGCCCCTAAACTAAGGAACCAACCAACCAACCAACCAACTCTTGAGTATATTGCTTTATGTACATGTACCTTGCATAGTTGTTCCCTGTACTCAACAGCGAGCGATGTGTGTGCTGATATCAGGATAGACGGGACCATATATGAGGGTTCCGAAGAGAACATGAGTGCTCGTCAAACAAGAAGTGCTTTTGATTTATTGATCCGTGTGGTACAGATGCCTGCTTCCGAGCTGTGGGGTGTCGTACAAGGTGAGTTATGAGGTGTAGATCTTCCTTCTCACCCAGCAGCACGTACATTAGTCTCCACAACCCTCCCTTGTGTACTTTCTAGTTTACAAAACAAGATCGTTGTGTTGACTGTATCTCATGTTTTCTCCGACAGCGGTGCTTGCCACGGTGGGTAAGTGGTTAACATGTCGGTCTACTAACCCCAAGCTTGCAGGTTCACTCCTGGCCGTGGTAAGTGATTTTTGAAAGGCGGATAAATTTGCGACACGCATGTCATACGATGTTAGCATGTCAAAAAAACCATTTTGAATTCAGTAGGTCGTGTTCATAATGGCAAAATTAATCTCGGGAGTTTCCGCCAACAAAGTTCCTCATTTCTCTACTAGGAAGCGCCATAGTGTTCAAGAAGCTTAGATAGGCCTATCTAACCTCCTTGACTTTCATAGTGCTTCAAGGAACAACGAAATTCGACATTCAAGCTACCCTCTGGGTGTCAAATAACAAAGCTTGCACCTGGCACCACGATGTCCAAGCCCCTCAAATTAAACAATGGTTGGTTGGTTCTTCAGTTTAGGGGCTGCGACAACGCGGTCATGTAGCCCCGTGTACTTTGGGTGTGTGTAGAATCTGTCTGATAACCGCTGTTAATTGTGATGGCTGCCATTAGTGTGTGTTAAGGTCTGCATACATTCGATTCTCAAGTAGTTCCAACTTTTGCTACCAAACGCCACCGTCAACAATCAACTAGTTCTCCACTTTGTTACTAGATGCCACCGCAGTCGGCTCTTGGCGACGAACGTTGGAACCTAAGAGCGTTAGTCAAATCTAACCTATAATTTAGCTTCACATACAGTAGGTGTAATTAGTGGACGGTTCTTTATCATGCCATAAATCTATGACATGGGACCGCCGGCTTTACTTCCCCTCCAAAGGAAGGCATACTGAGGGATTTTTAACGCTCCAAAAAATACGATGACTTCGGCCAGGTTTGAACCCGCGACTTTGGGCTCAGCATACTAACAACTACGCCACCAAAGACGCCAAAATTAATCAATAAACAAGACTCAAAATAACAAGAGATTCGCAAAATATGCTTAAGGCCAGTTGATATTATTCTATTGAGTAAAAGGATGGTGTCTGAAAACTAGTACAGAGCCACTAAGAGCTTTGAGCACCCGGCTCGTCTGTGGTCACCACAGAAACACAGGTTAGCCTATATCAGACAATTTGAACACACGCCCTGGTTCACGGGGCTGATAGCTGTTGGTCTCTCACCACGGTGGACCGGGTTCGATTCCCGGTCAATGCATGTGAGATTTTCAAAGTGAAATGCCACGTCCTGTGGTTCGGATTCCACGTTAATAGGAGGTCCCGTGGCTTATGATCTCGAGATTAACTGTCACGTAAACCTATAATCCTCCTTCCTTCATGGGGCTGATGACTAAGTTGTCCCAAGTCCCGAAACTAATTAACAACCTACCACGCCGGCCAGAGTTACACTACGCGACACTGAACAGAGAGCTAGTTGATAACGCACAGTGTGTGTGCTTGCTCTGTTGAGGTTCACAGCGCGTATGGAAAGTCAATAAATATTTACTGGCGTCGTAACAGTTGTTTGTTGGGAATGGGATTTATAATATCTTTCAGCAAAATGGAATTCCCGCAAAGTGGACGCTGCAATCACTGGGAACAACATAACGTGGGGATTTGAAAAATGTATATTGAGCTGAAAAGGGAGGGGCTTCGTTTGATATCCATCTCGCTTTGATTGACTAGCGGTAAAAATGTAATCAGGCGCTGCGGTTGGCGAGGATGTTTGATGTCTGGGCACACACTACGTTACATGGTGAGTCTCAGGAAGACAAGAGTACCTGTATGGTCCTTAACCCGTCAGTTTCTCAACTTAACGTGCCCTCTACTGTTAAAATAATATATGATAACCCCTGGCACTACAGCCCATTAAGGGCCTAGGCCTACCAAGCGACCGCTGCCCAGCCATTTGGCCTGCAAATATTGGGGTGACGAATGACCAGTGCATCGGGTCCCCTCGGCCGTTGGCTTTCGTGATCGGGGCGCTGCCTCATTGTCAGACAGCCACTCAATTGGCTGAGCGCAGCCCGTTCCAGCCCTCACGTCAGTTTCTAAAATCCCTGACGAAGCCGGGAATCGAACCCGGGGCCTCCGTGTGAGAGGCAGGCACGCTACTCCACGCTAGACTATATACACACACTAATACAGCCATCACAATAACACAGGTTATCAGACAAAATTCAATACTCACCCAAGTACACGGGGCTAAATGACCATGATGTCCATGCATCTCAAATGAAACAACAACAGCTTCCTACCCAAATCCTTCCTCGTATTAAAGTACACACACTAGTAAGCCTACAGACAACACAGTGACACATGTTATCAGACAACTTCTACACACACACACCCAATTACACGGGGCTACAAGACCATGATGCCAAAAAACTCCTAAAGAAACAACATCAACAACAATAGACCCTACCGCGGATCAAGGACAAAGAATTTTAATCGCTGTAGTCGAGTGCTGAAATATGTGGTTTTATAAGTATCGATTGCAAATACACACTACAGTATACAGTACATGCTTAACATTATAACGTGTGAGTAGTTATAAATCAATAAATACCAAAAGAAAAACAAGTAAAAAAATTTGAACCTGTTAGGTTTGAACCACGAACCTCCAAGCTACGAGTCAGAGACGCTACCATTACTCTAAACACGTTAAATGCTAACTTTGCGTTAATAGCAGCTTTAGTATAACTGCCTAGAATATTTTGTCTTGCAATGAACGATTTCGTTAGCGTCTTCTGCCATTTTTATAAACCATTTGATACTAAATATGTATTACTTTTGTAATTACATTCCTAAAAGGATATAAACTTACAAAGTTACGGAAATATATGGCTTTACGAGCAAACAAGAGGAAATTTTCCAATTACACCCTAGGCATAGGTTCACTAACTGGGCGGTATAGAGCTCAGCTCGCATCTAGTAGGCCGTAGTTAGCTCCGGCATAGTTCAACTGGTTGCTAATAGATGTCACTCGTTCGTGAAGAATGTTGTTTTAATGAAATATATATTTTAAGTACTTAAGTTTAGGGGCTGCGACAACGCGGTCATGTAGAATATATATTTTCCATTGCAAAACGCACAATACAACGCTCAATTTTATAACGTCTCAGTACTAAAGAAACAATAAATATCAAAAAAATCAAGCAAAAGAATACAACTCTGACAGGTTCAGATTCACGGCCGGCCGGGTGAAAGACCAAAGCTCTAACCACGGAGCCAAACATGCCCTCCCAAGTCAGACGTTATCAATTGATTTATATACAACATCTTAGCAAATAATGACTTGGACTAAACGATTTCCATACTGGAGTATATATCCATTATAACCCATGTCATACAAAGTTCATATTATTTCTATCAGTAGGCTATATTGCATGCAACATACTCAAATTAGTGAAATAGCCTACAGGTCAGAACGAGAGATAAGCTGTCACCTTGTCTTGTAACCGAGACGACTCAGTTTTTTAAAGTCACTTCTGCAGTGTAATATTACAATATGAACTTTCAATTTCGAACGGGCCACGTCCTTTAGAACAGTTTAAAAGATTCTCAGTTCGATAATCGGAACTGGTGGGTCCCATGTGATGGATTATAAAGTTTTCATAATTCACACGGCCGCCATCCTGGAATGGTACGGCTGATGACCTTGTAGTTTTGGCACAAGACGCGTCCCATACGAAGATAGGGTTTTACCATATTTGGTAAAGATACGATGATTAGTTTGGACGTAATTTAATTTTATGTTTTAACCACTTGAGTGGCCGCCATTAAGTTCTGGTAAAGATGGCGGCAATGTAAAACATAACACTGAGGTTCCCTTGCTAGTGCTACCTCTGTACCAAATTTCGTTCAATTTGGTTTCATCGTGTTTGAATTGACAGAGTGGGTGGGGATGGGGGGACGGAGGGGGGTGGGGATGGGGGGACGGAGGGGGGGGGGGGGCAGACATGCCGAGTACATACACATACACACACGCACTCACAGACATACAGACACACAAAGGTTTGTCCCTGTGTAGATCTCATAGGTCTACTTTCATATTTTGCAAAAATCGAAAGTAGGCTAAAATGAGCAGGAGGGAACAATTGGGCACAATTGTTTTGACCGACAAAAAAACATTCTATTTTGGCCTCTAAAATAATAAACATTACTGATAAGACAAGTTTTCTTTGTAGTAGAGGAGTTAGTTTTGAAGGAACTGGTAGTGGTATTTAATGGCATGGCTGCAGACAGCTGGGGTGCCGGTAGCTGTGTGTAAGTATGACACAGCAGTATGGAGAACTTATTTAGCCTTATCGCACCCCTCTCAAATATTTTAATGAGTCCGCACCATTAGAGAATGCCACCCTTCATTGCGCCGCCAGCACAGAACCGGTCCGGCCTTCAAGCTAATTTGATGATTCTTTATTTACGGTGCGAGCGCGTGAAGCCAAGAGAAACTAAACCTTAGAATTATTATGTAAAAAGTCAATCATAATGAACATGTTTCCTCGTTATAACCAATTTACCGAGCAGAAAGAAGAAAGAGAATGCATCACGCTCCACATTCAAGGAAGCAATAAAACAGAGCAATAAAACAGATCGACATAACCCGGATGTTAGACATATAGCTTCCGTGGATTAATTTGTCCTAATTTCTTGATCGTTGTTATTGATTTATCCTTATAAGATACTAACATATTACGTCGTACAATCAGGGCCATTGAATAAAATTAATGCTGATGTATTTTGAATTTCCTGTTGATCATATTTACATGTAAGGTTACACAATATTAGCATTGCACATTTTCTGTGTTAAAATTAGTAACATCTTCTTAGCATATAATTTTAAAATTACGGAATCATTTCTTCCATGGAGAAGTTAAAGTCATTTTTAGTGTTGCCTAGTTGTGTATAGTCTATTGATGCTTTTGAGCTCTGGTGTTGGAGAAGGATACTGCGTATTCCTTGGTCAGCCAAGAAGACAAATGTATGGGTGATTCAAAAAATCAAACCAGATCTGTCATTTGAAGCATTGATAACACGATTACAGCTGTCATATTTTGGACACATTATGAGGCGTTCTGATTCGTTGGAAAAGACAATTATGCTTGGAAAGGTGGAAGGGTCTCGGAGTCGAGGGCGGCCAGCAATGAGATGGATCGACTCCTTCAAATCCAACATAAATATGTCAGTGAAGGATCTGAAGTAGCCTATATGGCTGAAGACCGAATCATATGGAGACAGTCCATCCATGCAGTCGCTAGGAGTCGACGCCCACTTGATGGCACCTGCTCATCATCATCATCAGTTCTGTTAAAGATCCCTTTCCAGTCGGTCAACACAAATTGTGCACAGTTACATTAGGCGAGAAAACATTAGTATTTATACACCATAACCTGAAAGAAATGTTATTTGGATACAATATTTATAATAAAATAGCACGCTTTTATGTAAAAAAAATGGAGGAGTACTTAATTGGATGACATACTTACAGAGGTTTGCCCCAGAGGAGTGCGTCAGGCCTCGGCAGCCGGCACAGTTCATATCCTCGCCGCTAGATTGGGGCTTCATTCATTCCATTCCTGACCCGGTCGGAGACTGGAAGCAGGCTGTGGATTTTCATTTTCACTTACAGAGTTGTGCAAATTACTAGACTTAAATAAAGAATGTAAATCAGTCACACATTTGTATTCAAAACCATTTCATTCTATTTTTATTACCCTATTTAGTGATGCGTTCTCTCCTATCGACTTACAACTTATCCCATAAGATATTGCGTCTGAGAATTTTCAAAATTGGAGATTCTGAGGGAAACCTGAACTGAGTCCATTTTACTTTTCTTTTATATACTCTGGGATGCCCCCTCTAAATAAAATGATTTCAATCCATTGTCCACGAATCTTTGAATAGTTCAAGATTGGAGCATCGGTAACAAAATATCTCAGATTCCCTTGTTCTAATCTCACACAAACACTTGAATAAAGCAATCAAAATGAAACGTTCTGCATTATCAAGGCTCTTTTAGTGAGTTTCTTAAACGTTTCTTAAAAGAAAATTTAATTTAGACTATAAATTAAACGATTGAAATCATTTCACCACCTTGAAAATAATTTTACTACATTAATTCATAAAAAAGGAAAATAATGTTGAAAAACTGGCGTTCAATCTATAATTTGCACACCTCTGCAAACTACTTATAAAATATTTATTATTAGTGCAAGTGAACATGCTTACACTACATTAATAATAACGCAACAACTATGTGTTTATAATGTAGGTTAAGTGTTAGGATTTAGTCAGAGAAGAATTGATGATATTTGTTGTTGTTGAGATGATAAGAAGTTAGATCAGATGTAGTAAAGAAAGGGTATAAGAAAAAGGAAGAAGAGAGCAAATGTTACAAAATGAAATGATGGTGTTGTGTTTGTGATGATAAGAGTGCTGATCTAAGATTATGTTATGTTTTAGGAGGTGGATTGGTTAGAAAATTAGTAAGAATGTTAGGTTTTGGTCGGAGAAGAATTGATGATATGTTTTGTTGTTGAGATGATAAGAAGTTGAATCTGATGTTGTAAAGAAAAAGCTACAGTATAAGAGAAAGGAAGAAGAGAGGAAATGTAACAAAATGAACTGATGGTTATATTAAATGAATGTGGTAATTAAAAATGAGTTACATAAAGAAAAACAAAATAAGAAAAAACATACATAAACTAGATGGTAAATTAGCTTTTACGGCCAGGGAATTAAAACTGAGTTTTATACTTAAATTACATTAATAATAACACAACAACATAGAAGTGAGCTATGTAAACATAAGATTGACGCGTTACAGAAGTTTATACAAACTTTGTCATTTAAACATTGTATATATTTGTGTATGAGTGAAATTCATATCATCGTACATTAACTAATCCAAAGTAAGCATGATCTGATGATGATCGCTTGACGACCGAAACATGTCATTCAATTAAGTACCCCAATCCCGCAGCTTTTGTACATAAAAGCGTGTTATTTTATGATAAATATATTATGTAATAATTCGTTCATGTAAGGGTATATAAATACTTGTTTTCCCGCCTAATATAATTGGTCACAATTCGTATTGACCGACTGCAAAGCTTTCTTCAACTTTAAAATAAACTTTAAAGAAGGAAGGAAGGAAGCTTGTAGTTTAACGTGACTGTTAATCTCGCGATCGTAAGCCACGAAACCTCCTTTTAACGTGGAATCCGAACCACAGGACATGCCATTTCACAACGAAAATCTCACATGCATTGACCGGGAAACTTTAAAGAAGTCACACACCTACCCACATTTGAAAATATGTCCTCCGCCTTGTGCTGTAGGCAGCACGGACATAAAGTTCAAGTGCACAAATAGATATCTGTAACAACTACACACATCTGATAAAGTTTTGTAGAAGTTTCAGGTGTTCGCAGGTTATTGAGGTAATAACAGTATTCAAGTTGTTTACTTTAGTCCAATTTTGTGGGAGCGCTTGAATTGACCAAGACCTATGGCACTGATTTGGTAAGGATAGGTAGTATAAAAGGTACCCATTATGCAGTTGAAAGCACACATCGCGTGACCTCACCCACGGCACCTCCAGGCACGGTGACCTAGCACGGCATCGATCAGGAGGTGGGCGTCCGTAACCTGACACGACAGAGCGTATGTAGGTGACATCCAGTGTGGCCATACTAAGTATCCTCTATCCTAGGGTTAGCAGGTGCAGGGTGTCTGTAACCTGACACGGCAGGGCGAATATAGGTGATATCCAGAGCAGCCATCCTATGTAACCTCTATCCTAGGGTTTGCAGGTGAAGGGTGTCTGTAACCTGATATGGCAGGGCATAAGTAGGTGACATCCAAAGCGGCCATCCTAAGTATCCTTTATCCTAGGGTTTGCAGGTGAAGGGTGTCTGTAACCTGATATGGCAGGGCATAAGTAGGTGACATCCACAGTGGCCATCCTAAGTATCCTCTATCCTAGGGTTTTCAGGTGAAGGGAGTCTGTAACCTGATATGGCAGGGCATAAGTAGGTGACATCCAAAGCGGCCATCCTAAGTATCCTCTATCCTAGGGTTTGTAGGTGAAGAGTGTCTGTAACCTGATATGGCAGGGCATAAGTAGGTGATATCCAAAGCGGCCATCCTAAGTATCCTCTATTCTAGGGTTTGCAGGTGAAGGGTGCCTGTAACCTGATATGGCAGGGCATAAGTAGGTGACATCCAAAGCGGCCATCCTAAGTATCCTCTATCCTAGGATTTGCTGGTGAAGGGTGTCTGTAACCTGATATGGCAGAGCATAAGTAGGTGACATCCAAAGCGGCCATCCTAAGTATCCTCTATCCTAGGGTTTGCAGGTGAAGGGTGTCTGTAACCTGATATGGCAGGGCATAAGTAGGTGACATCCAAAGCGGCCATCCTAAGTATCCTCTATCCTAGGGTTTGCAGGTGAAGGGTGTCTGTAACCTGATATGGCAGGGCATAAGTAGGTGATATCCAAAGCAGCCATCCTAAGTATCCTCTATCCTAGGGATTGCAGGTGAAGGGTGTCTGTAACCTGATATGGCAGGGCATAAGTAGGTGACATCCAAAGCGGCCATCCTATGTATCCTCTATCCTAGGGTTAGCAGGTGCAGGGTGTCTGTAACCTGATATGGCAGGGCGAATATAGGTGATATCCAGAGCAGCCATCCTATGTAACCTCTATCCTAGGGTTTGCAGGTGAAGGGTGTCTGTAACCTGACATGGCAGGGCATAACTAGGTGACATCCAAAGCGGCCATCCTATGTATTGTACCCATGTGAGTAATCTCGGTGGATAATATGCATCTGCCTCCAACTAGCATCAGCTCTCAGGCGTGTACGGTAACCCCAATTTAGCAGTGCATATTTTGGATTTGAGGCTAAAAGGTATCAACTCTACAATGATAAGGCACGACTCTATTCTAAAACTTTAATTCAGTAAAATAAATCATGGCTTCAAACACAAAACAATACCCAAAAAAAGCATGAAATAAAGCAAACAAAAATTTTACTTCCACAATCCATAAGTAAACAAATATATAATCACAACAAAGTCATACCTAGCCATAAGGCTTTACCCTTCTGTGAACTTCACAAGGATATACTAGTGCGCTGATGCACCTATGACTTCAAAACAAACTGTACATTAACATAACAGTCATACAATGTGACTTCTTTAATATTACAACAAGGATTATTCCTTAAACCTCTTTATGTTAAACAATTATGTGTGCCGTGCGTGTTTTAATATTTTTCTTCTCACCAATGAAATGCTTTGCATGCATTTACCTATTTGGACGTTGCACCAAAATCAACGTGCAACTCCATAATTATGTAAGCTACCCCCTACACATCCTTCAATTATATGGTTTCCCCGCATGCTGTCTGTGATTCCTAGATAAAACGTTACGTTATAGCTTATGTCGGATTGTACGATAGACTACCTCGCGTTCATGGCGATTGGCATCTAGTCACCAACTACATGACTTGGCTCCAGTGACGGTACAAATATATCATGTAACTATTCGTCAGATAGCTAAAGTAATGAACCATCAGGATGAACTATAATTATCCATGTGTTCTCAAACCACATGGCTATAATACTCAACATAACAATCTTGCATTATATGTCATTTCAACAAGGTCTAGACTCTCTTCCCTTTATAACTTGCCTGAGCGGTCCGGGTGGTTAGCTCCGACCCTCGGCTAAGGAAGTCGCTACACAATAGAAAGTGGAATGGGTCGTTTCACCAATTATCTCGACCTTTCTAAAAGTTTGAAAGCCTCCCTCTCTAAGCAGTGGAGATTTACAAGACAAATACTGTGTCCTGACCGGCACACATGTTCCCAAAGGATCTTAATTGACTATTATGCCAACAGGTATTGAATGAGCTTTTGTAATTATTCCTACGTCTAGGATAATGATTAATTAATGGCCTCACATGGGTCCATTCAACATGAAGGTTCGGGGTTCGCAATGCATGAGCCTGGCGGTTTTGACCGATGTCTCAAGTACAATATAGGCGCACAAAACCACTGTCGCCATGAGTTTTCGCTGCCAACGAGCGTAAATAACTCATCAATAAGTTCTCGGGAAATCATAGAGCTGCGAGGTGTCCTTGTTTCCTCGATTCTGTCAAGATTCCAGTCCGGAACACATTTCAATCCTTTCTTCAGAGTTAGGGTCCATCACTAAAACTCTGGAATAAATAATATCTCCAACAATGTCCACGACATAGGAGAATTCATACGTAGAATAGACTATCTGGCCCCTAATGCTCCATGCTACGACACTCCGACCTATAATATTAAGAGAAATCTAACATTTACTCTATAAGCTTCTCAATTAAGCTGCAAATTCAATTCACTAAAAGCTCTTTCATTACTGGTATCATTACTGAATATATGCAATATTCTGATATAAAACTTCTTTCCATAATTACTGAAATGTAATCTCACTGTAACATCTTCCTGCTTAGATTGATAAGTCTTGCACTTAGCGTTAATAATTCTCGCTTACAACATTTATTTGTTTCCTGATGTGTTCATTCATACTCTTAATAACCATTATTATTATTATCATCATTTCTCACTGACATAAATGACCAAAATCATTATTTATTATTATTATTATAAATCTCATTGACATAAATGACCAAAATCATCATTTATTATTATTCTCATATAAATTACCAAAATTTCCGACATAGCTAGACGTTTTAAACTCGAACAATCGCGTTCGTTGCATTTACATAACTGATTGCCATTCTTAATTCATAGTGGGAATAATTACTCCACTTAATGATGCAAATCAACATCTCAACTCTATAAAAATCAACTCAATACTGATTAAACATGGAGGATCAGCCTCCTAACTGATTTTTACTGGCATCTATAAGGAATTCACAATATCTTTACGGAATCACAGACATGCAGCGGTCCCTACTTCTACATAATCATAACCATAATTTGTGGGGTACTTACATCTCTATAGGCATCTAAGGTGGCTCCGACCAATCATATTCTTCCATGTCGCCCGCCATAATGGGTTTAACGCGACATATTTCTTTTGTTTACACACATTTGATTACACATAATTTCTATCACCAACACGACACGTTGCATACCTTTCAGGAAGTTATCACTCCCCAAACATGTGAAACACTTCATCAAACACTACTTTAAATGATATTTTTACATATGCATTACACTGAACACTCGTCACTTCATACACACTTCAATGCTGAAATTCCCTAGCAGAGATCGAAATTGCAGGTGTCGACGGCATCTTACGTTACCAACTCCTGATTGAAAGTCTGGTTATCTGCTCTCGGAACTCTCCAACAGTTTTTATGACGATCATTCCTACAGTAAGCGTCCTGCGTTACATCAATACGCTGGCTCCCAAACATGAGCGTTAACATCTGGTACTCTCATGGCAATACCAAACACTTAGTAGAGTTTCTTTAGCGCATTCTATCGTAGTTACACATATACGATTAGTTAATACTATACACACTGCGCTTAATAAAGTTCAACACTTTCACAAATAATTATATACAATATTTCTACCGTTAGTCTATACGGTGCTTCGTAACTGAACACGTCATAGTTCGTGCTGCTGATTATGCCTGTATCACGACTATTATTCATACAAGCATATTTATTGTTTCTATTACACATACCAGTCTTTGTTCGGCGTCTTGATGAATAGATCCGTCATGCGTTTTGCCTTGACGAACTTGCTTCAACCTGGCTGTAGCTGACTGAAGTTTCACTCGAAGACTGCACGTAACTTATTTGAAGACTTCTGTATGCGGCTTACACGCTGTCTCGTACTGCTGCATATTTGCTGCATACTGATTGCAAATTATTGCCATTGTGCTACAATTGACAATTGAGTAAGACTGTAACTGGCTGTAACTGCGCTTGGCGGCATGTAGACTGCGTGACAACTGAGTTTCAACTGAGCATAGCTGAGAGCTCCTCCTGGGGTCTACTCCCTTATATCGGATTTCCACAGAAAGTAGAGCAACATCTTCCCGCGTAATCTTGGCTCCTCTCACAGCATGATTCAGGTCTTCAAACCATGATCATTGTGTTCCTCTCTCTTCACAGGTCCCAAAACTATCTGTGTGCAAAGGAATCGCTCGTCCAATTAATTAATATTAATTCCTTTCTCCATGGCGTGGGACGCTACCTAACGGGAAACCCCCGGCAACATCTTCACATCCATCCGCGAACAATGGTCGTTTTACAGTCCTTACGTACATCATTAAATATGCACCAATTTCGCAGGTAAAAGACTCTAAAATTATCTTCTTGCCAAGATATTCACCTGTGTGCAACTCTCATCTCGATTCGTTACTCCAATCACGAGTAATCAATGATTTCTCTGGGCATTTCTCCGCCCCTACTCCAAATCCATTCTCCGTCGGGGAATAACTATGTCATTATTCAGGCCTCACCCCTGCTCCAGACGACATAATGGGGTGACAGAGATGGACGTGGCTCCACTGGGACCAACCCACAATTCTGGGCCAATTAGTAAATGTCAGCTCTGCCCTCCTCTGTGCTTCAAGCCTCCAATAGCTTACACCAAATCGTCTTATAATGATATAATCTGCTCATTATTTCCTACATTATTTTACTAAATAATGCCATTTCATCAAAAATCACACCAGTGATTAAATATACATTTCTTTCGAGGGGTTTTTACCAAGAAACTCCCTGTACAGATCTCTGGTTCGCTTCCTGGTGGAACCTTTATACTGAGATCACAGTCTCTGAGAACCATGTTCGATTCCAGTCAGCATAACCCCATCGGGTTCATGTTCCCCTTGCAAAACTTATAAAAGTCCAATGCAAGTGGCTTATATAAGTAACCAGCTGACTGTCGACCACCGTCTGTGTTTACGTCTGGGGTCCTTCACCTTGTCTGGCTGCGAGTGGGTTAGTAGTGTTCCCCCTTCCACACTCGGCCTTGTTTCTGAGCTGTCTATTCTCCCTGCGAAGGGTCGCGTTTACAGCCTCAACCTCTCTGGCCACTCTGACCATTTCTTCATAGAATTCTCGCAAACACTGGCATTCTTTCTGCTCTCCGCTTACACTGGGTAAACTGTCTGTTTCTCGTCCCGTCTCGCCGTTCCAACATTCAGGTCTGCCTGCTTGGCTGCCTCCGCTCTCCACGTTGAGTTGGGTGTGCGTTACTAATTCTTCTTCTGGTTCGTCGAATTCTTCTGGCGAGTAATAAACTTTTAAGTTGGCTATGTTCATAACGACCTCGTTTCCATTCTCTAAATGCCTTAACCTGTATGCATTGTTCTGAAGGTCTCTTATCACCTCGAACGGGCCGTGGTAAGCAAAAATAAACTTTTTATACTTCCGTGCCTCTGGATCTGAACTGGCGGGTTTCTTAATTAAAACTTTCTGTCCCACGAGAAGCGGTTTATGATACCTCTTCGCACGATTCCTTCTCTGACGTCTCTCCGCCTGTGCTTTGAGATATTCAAAGGTTCGTTGGATCCTCAATTCTCTACCGGGCTGTGCGTCTACAGGTAATGGAATAACACCATTCCACGGTCTCTCTGGTCTCTGATCCAGATGTAGAGTAACGGGAACCTGACCTGTCGCCTCATGTACAGTATTATTTATACAGTATTCAATGACTTCTAGAAATTCAATCCAACGCCAATTCGCTTCAGAACAGTAGATCTTCATGTATTTCTGGACCTCTCTCATTACTCTTTCAACGGGACTTGCCTCAGGATGGCGAATGGTAGATAAAATCTGCCTAATTCCTAGAGTTTCCAGTTCTCGACGAAATTCTGCACTAGTAAAGCAACTTCCGTGGTCCGAGAGAATGTTATCCGGCTTCCCAAGAATCGGAATAACTCTCTCTTTCAGGCGCTTCAAGACCTGTTTTGAACTTGTCTTTTGAATGGGGCACAACACCACCATTTTCGAAAATACATCCATGGCTACAAAAATGTGTCTATTGCCTCTACGTGCTCTAGGCAATGGTCCAAAGTTGTCGATACTCAATAGCTGCCTTGGCTTCTCTGGCAATAACGGGATAGGTCGTTGCCTCATTAAAAAGGGATTCGGCTTTACCCTTTGGCAAAGATCACATGTTCTAATAGCATTTCTCACCGTTTCTCTCAATTTTGGCCAAGTAAATGCTTCCTTCAACAGAGCACAAATTTTATCTATTCCAGGATGTCCAAATGCTCTGTGGGCTAGCCATACTAATCTCCTCTGCAAAGATGCAGGAATTACAATCCTTTGACGTGTGTGATCCACATCGTCCCACTTGTGTAATATCTGATTATACCATACATAATCTGTTGCCAATGCCTCCGCCTCTCTGTATATCGCAGTTCCCCTTGCTAAGCGTCCCTCGAAGTAATCGATTATCATCTTCAACCATGGGTCTTCGCGTTGTAGGTTGGTAATGTTCCTTAAGTCATCCAACGTCTTCTGATCTCGATTCTCAATCTGGACCGCTATTACTTCTTCTTCTCTAGGGTAACGACTTAATATGTCCGGTATTACATTCTCTTTCCCTGGACAGTATTCTATTTCCACATTAAATTGCTGGATATACAGGGACCATCTTGTCAATCTCTGACTAGACAAATCTGTCTTTAACAAAAATGTTAAAGCTTTATGGTCTGTTCTCAGAACTATTCGGAAGCCGTACACGAGTTTATGCCACGATTGCAACGCGTACAAAATTGCGAGCAATTCTATCTCTGTGATCGTGTAGTTTTTCTCATGGGCTCTCAGTCTTCTGCTTATAAAGGCGATAAAAACTTTCTTCTCAGGCTGGTCAACATTTTCCTGGAATAGCATCGCTCCAATCCCAATAAGTGATGCATCCGTCTGTATGATGAACTTCTGGGTATAATCTGGGTATCCCAGTTTCACATATTCCAAAAGCATTTGTTTTGACCTCACGAATGCTTCCTGACATTGCTCCGTCCAATTCCATCTGCCGCCTTTCTTCAATAGGTCCTGCAGTGGTGCTACAGTCGCAGTATAGTTTGGGCAGTGGTTCGAAAAGAATCCAATTACTCCCAAATACTGTCGGACGTGCTTAACTTTCGTGGGTCGAGGGAAATTCCGAATTACCTCCAATTTATCTGGATTAGGCTTCACTCCATTTGCATCAATAACATGCCCTAGGAATTTTACTTCCCTCTGACAGAAGTGCGATTTCTTGATATTGACCTTAAAGTTCGCTTCTCGAAGGTCATCTAGCAACTTCTTCAGGTCTCTCATGTGCTCCTCCAGAGATTCTGATGTGAGTAGAATGTCGTCTACATATCTGATGGTACTCTCTTTAACCTCATCTGATAGATTGCGATCTAACGCTCTTATCAGGGCTGAACCAGCTGTTTTCAACCCAAAAGGTAGCCTTAAAAATGTGAATGTATGTTGATCAAACATAAATCCTGTCAACAGACTAGTTTTCTTCTCTAATTCAAGATGGTGGAAACTGGATGTGATATCCAAATTTGAGAATATAGTTTTCCCTCTAAACTTCCTGAGGATCTCTTTAATAGGTGGCACTTGGTCAAATTCCGGAATAACTCTCAAATTTAAGCGTCTCAGGTCCAAGCAGACTCTGACAGATCCGTCTGACTTTGGTACAATTACCAATGGACTTACATAAGGCGTAGGTGTTTTCTCAATAACGCCGGCCTCCAACATCTCCTGAATTGCCTCTTTTACTTTAGCATAATGCTTTTCAGCTATAGGGTAGGGTTTCTGCCTAAATGGTGTCCAATCACTGACTTGAAAAGCATAAGTGAAGTTCTTTATCCGACCAGGTCTCGAATCAAAGACTTCCTTCTGTTCCAGCAATAACTGCTTTAAATTTTCCTTCTCTTTTAGCCCAATTTTCGCTTCTTCTAGCTTCTCCGAAATGTATTCTTCCAATTTGGGTTCCAGATCTTTTTCCAAGTCTGTGGCTAGTGTTTTGAGCTCCGCTTCTAACTGCTCAATAGCTAACACTTCTTCATCAGCCACATCTCTGTATGTATGCCATACTTGTTCACTGGATCCTGGTTCAATTTCATTGAGTGCGACCTCTAAGCCTTCAGCTTCTTCATTCACATGGAACATAACCCTGTCCTGTGCTAGGTCAATTATCACTCTGTATTCCCTTATAAACTCTGCCCCAATGAGTAGGTTATAAGGTAGTTTGTTTACTAACAGAAAACTCTGTGAGAAATTAGAGCCTCCTATCTGTAAATCTAGGAATACCTGGTATTTACATATCATTGTTCTGTCTGGAATTACCCCTTTAATTTTGACACTGGAGATCGGTATCTTCAAAATGTTCTCTCTCCGGGCTATTTCATTATATAGAGCTTGTGTCATCAGGCTTACTGTTGATCCAGTATCTAACAGACTTCTGACTTTTAATCCTGCCACTCTCACAATTATAATAGGCAATTCTCTCTTGACCATGACCTGTGGTCCTCCTGTATCCTCAATCAATTCTTCTGGTTTGGCTATCCAATTGATGATGTTAATAGACTTCCATCCATCAGTCTCGAGCTCTTCTAATTTTGGCGTTTTTTTTTCTTCAGCGCCCGCCCCTTTGGAGTTCCTTCTCTCCTGTTCGCTGCGCTGCAGTTCCAAACTCTTAGCTCCATCTCCATATCTGTCTGGCGATGTCCTGTTCTGCATGACTTCTTGCCAGCGGACTTGTGGTTTCTGGGGCTCATCTCCCCTTTCTTCGAGGTATCGCAAAGAAGCATGATATCGCTCTTCTGCCTCGTCATCGAAGTTATTTCTTCTCTCTTGGGGTCTCCAATTTCTATTATTGCCTTCCTGGCCATTATTACCTCCATTGTTATGGTACGGTTTGCCCCTGTTATTGTGTTTATTCCACGAACTTCGACCTCTTCCTGCTTTATTAGCATTTCCTTTGTACCTTGACTGCCATTTTCTGGGTTCCTGTTCCCATTGCCGTCCATAGGAATCTAAAGTTTCTGTGCTCGTGGCCTTGTTGTTCCTTGGAGTTTGCTGTTGGTCAGTCTGTGTGTTGGTCACGTGGACTTGTTCCACGGTTCGACTCGGACGCATAGTATTTGCTGTGGTGAGGTCCAGTTGCCTTAGAACTGTCTCCATTTCCATAGCAGTTTTCGCATTAGCCGAGATTAGTAGCCTTTGGATCTCGTATGGAAGCTGTTTGGCGATAGCAATGCATAGCTCCAGTTCACTAGGTTTTTGATCCAGCTCTTTAAAACGACACATCTGCGATATGAAGAATTCTGCGTACTTCGTCGGGTTGTTCGTGCTGTACTTTTTGGCATACAAATCCAGCCGTAAATTCTGCTGAGTCGCGGCGTCCCAATATCTCTTCAAGAATGCCTCGCGGAATTCCTCAACAGTATCAAAAGTGTAACGGAAGCTGCGAAACCATAATGCGCACTCCCCCTCTGTTAACTTCTCTATAGCACGTAGCCTACGCTCCTGCGGTATTCGTGCATCATTGAGATATTCAGTCACTTCCTTTAACCAATATTTTGGTGTCATACTACAGTGACTACCTGAAAATTTCCTAGGTTTTTCTTCGCTTGCCCTAATGACGTTTATCACCTGGGTGTGCATCGCGTTTTCATATGGCGTCGATGCCGCAATTGGTACACCTGGCGTCATGTAAGGACTTTCTCCTGCGCCTGCAGCGTTTCTGCTTATAGGTTGGGTTTCTAGGTCTGCCCACCTTGTTTTTCTCATATCATCTATGCTGCCTTCACTTGACTTAGGATCTTTCAGAAGTGTCTCCTCCTGTGCTATTATCCTAGTCTCCATTTGGTTATGGCGCATTTCTGCTCTTTCTAGGCGAGTAATGACTTCTTTTTCTATTCTTGTAAGCCTATCTCGGTTTTCCTCGGCTACTTGAAAAATTTTCACCTTGTCTTCTTTCAGACTTTGTTTGATATGGGATATTTCATCCTCTACGTCCTCTTTAATTTGAGCAAGGGTCTTGTCGCTTGCCTCTGTTTTCTGGCCTTCTCTTATTTCGAGTTCTTCTCTCAGACCTTTAATTTCATCTTGAATGTGTCCATTGACTTTAGACAATTCATTCCAGACCTTGGTGATCTCGCCCCTATTTTCCTCTTGCCTTTTATTGACTATGACAATGTCGCTTTGCACTTGGTCCAGTTCTTTATGAACTTGACCCATCTGACTTTTCACGTTGCCTACCAGCTCCTTACTTTCATGAGCGATAGCCTTAATTTCGCCTATTTCCTGGCATTGACCTAATATATTCTGGTCCTGTTTCTTGAGGTCACCATTAATTGCTCTAGCGTAACTTTTCAATTTCTGGTCCCATTTGGAGTCGTTCTCCTCTAATCTCTGGTCTACTGTTTTCGTAAACTCTGCGAACTGTTTCGCTTGGCGTTCGAGATTCGCCTCATTTTGGATCTGAATATCCTTAATATCGTTAAACAACGCCTCTAATTTACTGTTGGTTTGCTCCTGAGCATGCCTACACGCTTGCAAATTACCCTCAAGTTTGGCTTCTATAGCCTCGAAACGTTTATCAGTATTTACCTGCATTTCCGATACAATGCTTACAACAGTATCTGTTACTTCGGTCTTAATAACCTCTTGCATTTGACTTAACTTATTGTTTAATTCAATCTGGTTATTATCCATTGCAACCTGATTTGCATTAATTGCCTCCTGATTGGCATCTAACCGACTGTTTATTTCAACCTGAGTTGTATTAATTGCCTCCTGATTGGCATCTAACCTGTTATTTAACTCTCTCTGGTTCTCATCTAACCGAGTGTTTATACTATCCTGGAACGCCTTGGTTTCCAGTTTATTCTGCTCGTGAGCAGCATCAAAATGCTGTTTCAGTCCTGCAATAACTTGCAAGATCTCCTGCGTACCTGACATTTTCCAATAACACACTTAAATATGCAGGCAGGCTTCCTGGAAAAATATGTGGATACGTTTCGAAGAGAAACATCAAACACTGCACACATATTGTGAAGTCGTACAAAACCTGATAATATTATGGTAAAATTGTGGATTGGGTAAGTAACGCTCGTACCCTTAGGCCATTCTCTTCTCAATAGAGAGATTCTGCGTTACCTCAAAAGCCTACTGAATTCAAAAATCACTCAAACACAGTTTGAGGCAAAACAATTACTATGGTTTTCCCCATGAAATACCATAAAAAATCTATGGGTTTTCCCTAAATCCCATAAGCTCCACGTATTCTGGGCGCCATGATAAATTATATCAGAGGGTGGTATTAGTAGGACATCGGCCATGTTCTAATTTACTATGAAAACTGTTCAGGGAGTGGTTTTTACTGCCGAAAGCCCCACTTGGGCCACGCCATGATAAATTAATAGAGATTTAACACTATCTATCAATAGGTATCTATCAAAATTTATATATACGTATCGGAACTTAGCTATGGATTAGGAGCGGTCACACCCTACTTCGTTAATTCTTACTTTAATAGAGTTGTGTGCATTAAATCTGACCGACTTTAGTCGTACCTTTAGCTCAAATCACAGTATAGGACATCAATTCCCATGTACCCATGTGAGTAATCTCGGTGGATAATATGCATCTGCCTCCAACTAGCATCAGCTCTCAGGCGTGTACGGTAACCCCAATTTAGCAGTGCATATTTTGGATTTGAGGCTAAAAGGTATCAACTCTACAATGATAAGGCACAACTCTATTCTAAAACTTTAATTCAGTAAAATAAATCATGGCTTCAAACACAAAACAATACCCAAAAAAAGCATGAAATAAAGCAAACAAAAATTTTACTTCCACAATCCATAAGTAAACAAATATATAATCACAACAAAGTCATACCTAGCCATAAGGCTTTACCCTTCTGTGAACTTCACAAGGATATACTAGTGCGCTGATGCACCTATGACTTCAAAACAAACTGTACATTAACATAACAGTCATACAATGTGACTTCTTTAATATTACAACAAGGATTATTCCTTAAACCTCTTTATGTTAAACAATTATGTGTGCCGTGCGTGTTTTAATATTTTTCTTCTCACCAATGAAATGCTTTGCATGCATTTACCTATTTGGATGTTGCACCAAAATCAACGTGCAACTCCATAATTATGTAAGCTACCCCCTACACATCCTTCAATTATATGGTTTCCCCGCATGCTGTCTGTGATTCCTAGATAAAACGTTACGTTATAGCTTATGTCGGATTGTACGATAGACTACCTCGCGCTCATGGCGATTGGCATCTAGTCACCAACTACATGACTTGGCTCCAGTGACGGTACAAATATATCATGTAACTATTCGTCAGATAGCTAAAGTAATGAACCATCAGGATGAACTATAATTATCCATGTGTTCTCAAACCACATGGCTATAATACTCAACATAACAATCTTGCATTATATGTCATTTCAACAAGGTCTAGACTCTCTTCCCTTTATAACTTGCCTGAGCGGTCCGGGTGGTTAGCTCCGACCCTCGGCTAAGGAAGTCGCTACACAATAGAAAGTGGAATGGGTCGTTTCACCAATTATCTCGACCTTTCTAAAAGTTTGAAAGCCTCCCTCTCTAAGCAGTGGAGATTTACAAGACAAATACTGTGTCCTGACCGGCACACATGTTCCCAAAGGATCTTAATTGACTATTATGCCAACAGGTATTGAATGAGCTTTTGTAATTATTCCTACGTCTAGGATAATGATTAATTAATGGCCTCACATGGGTCCATTCAACATGAAGGTTCGGGGTTCGCAATGCATGAGCCTGGCGGTTTTGACCGATGTCTCAAGTACAATATAGGCGCACAAAACCACTGTCGCCATGAGTTTTCGCTGCCAACGAGCGTAAATAACTCATCAATAAGTTCTCGGGAAATCATAGAGCTGCGAGGTGTCCTTGTTTCCTCGATTCTGTCAAGATTCCAGTCCGGAACACATTTCAATCCTTTCTTCAGAGTTAGGGTCCATCACTAAAACTCTGGAATAAATAATATCTCCAACAATGTCCACGACATAGGAGAATTCATACGTAGAATAGACTATCTGGCCCCTAATGCTCCATGCTACGACACTCCGACCTATAATATTAAGAGAAATCTAACATTTACTCTATAAGCTTCTCAATTAAGCTGCAAATTCAATTCACTAAAAGCTCTTTCATTACTGGTATCATTACTGAATATATGCAATATTCTGATATAAAACTTCTTTCCATAATTACTGAAATGTAATCTCACTGTAACATCTTCCTGCTTAGATTGATAAGTCTTGCACTTAGCGTTAATAATTCTCGCTTACAACATTTATTTGTTTCCTGATGTGTTCATTCATACTCTTAATAACCATTATTATTATTATCATCATTTCTCACTGACATAAATGACCAAAATCATTATTTATTATTATTATTATAAATCTCATTGACATAAATGACCAAAATCATCATTTATTATTATTCTCATATAAATTACCAAACTTTCCGACATAGCTAGACGTTTTAAACTCGAACAATCGCGTTCGTTGCATTTACATAACTGATTGCCATTCTTAATTCATAGTGGGAATAATTACTCCACTTAATGATGCAAATCAACATCTCAACTCTATAAAAATCAACTCAATACTGATTAAACATGGAGGATCAGCCTCCTAACTGATTTTTACTGGCATCTATAAGGAATTCACAATATCTTTACGGAATCACAGACATGCAGCGGTCCCTACTTCTACATAATCATAACCATAATTTGTGGGGTACTTACATCTCTATAGGCATCTAAGGTGGCTCCGACCAATCATATTCTTCCATGTCGCCCGCCATAATGGGTTTAACGCGACATATTTCTTTTGTTTACACACATTTGATTACACATAATTTCTATCACCAACACGACACGTTGCATACCTTTCAGGAAGTTATCACTCCCCAAACATGTGAAACACTTCATCAAACACTACTTTAAATGATATTTTTACATATGCATTACACTGAACACTCGTCACTTCATACACACTTCAATGCTGAAATTCCCTAGCAGAGATCGAAATTGCAGGTGTCGACGGCATCTTACGTTACCAACTCCTGATTGAAAGTCTGGTTATCTGCTCTCGGAACTCTCCAACAGTTTTTATGACGATCATTCCTACAGTAAGCGTCCTGCGTTACATCAATACGCTGGCTCCCAAACATGAGCGTTAACATCTGGTACTCTCATGGCAATACCAAACACTTAGTAGAGTTTCTTTAGCGCATTCTATCGTAGTTACACATATACGATTAGTTAATACTATACACACTGCGCTTAATAAAGTTCAACACTTTCACAAATAATTATATACAATATTTCTACCGTTAGTCTATACGGTGCTTCGTAACTGAACACGTCATAGTTCGTGCTGCTGATTATGCCTGTATCACGACTATTATTCATACAAGCATATTTATTGTTTCTATTACACATACCAGTCTTTGTTCGGCGTCTTGATGAATAGATCCGTCATGCGTTTTGCCTTGACGAACTTGCTTCAACCTGGCTGTAGCTGACTGAAGTTTCACTCGAAGACTGCACGTAACTTATTTGAAGACTTCTGTATGCGGCTTACACGCTGTCTCGTACTGCTGCATATTTGCTGCATACTGATTGCAAATTATTGCCATTGTGCTACAATTGACAATTGAGTAAGACTGTAACTGGCTGTAACTGCGCTTGGCGGCATGTAGACTGCGTGACAACTGAGTTTCAACTGAGCATAGCTGAGAGCTCCTCCTGGGGTCTACTCCCTTATATCGGATTTCCACAGAAAGTAGAGCAACATCTTCCCGCGTAATCTTGGCTCCTCTCACAGCATGATTCAGGTCTTCAAACCATGATCATTGTGTTCCTCTCTCTTCACAGGTCCCAAAACTATCTGTGTGCAAAGGAATCGCTCGTCCAATTAATTAATATTAATTCCTTTCTCCATGGCGTGGGACGCTACCTAACGGGAAACCCCCGGCAACATCTTCACATCCATCCGCGAACAATGGTCGTTTTACAGTCCTTACGCACATCATTAAATATGCACCAATTTCGCAGGTAAAAGACTCTAAAATTATCTTCTTGCCAAGATATTCACCTGTGTGCAACTCTCATCTCGATTCGTTACTCCAATCACGAGTAATCAATGATTTCTCTGGGCATTTCTCCGCCCCTACTCCAAATCCATTCTCCGTCGGGGAATAACTATGTCATTATTCAGGCCTCACCCCTGCTCCAGACGACATAATGGGGTGACAGAGATGGACGTGGCTCCACTGGGACCAACCCACAATTCTGGGCCAATTAGTAAATGTCAGCTCTGCCCTCCTCTGTGCTTCAAGCCTCCAATAGCTTACACCAAATCGTCTTATAATGATATAATCTGCTCATTATTTCCTACATTATTTTACTAAATAATGCCATTTCATCAAAAATCACACCAGTGATTAAATATACATTTCTTTCGAGGGGTTTTTACCAAGAAACTCCCTGTACAGATCTCTGGTTCGCTTCCTGGTGGAACCTTTATACTGAGATCACAGTCTCTGAGAACCATGTTCGATTCCAGTCAGCATAACCCCATCGGGTTCAGTATCCTCTATCCTAGGGTTTGCAGGTGAAGGGTGTCTGTAACTTGATATGGCAGGGCATAAGTAGGTGACATCCAAAGCGGCCATCCTAAATATCCTCTATCCTGGGGTTTGCAGGCGAAGGGTATCCGTATCCTGACACGGCAGGGCGTAAGTAGATGACATCCACTCTTCTCCCCAACCACTGAAACTACCTGTAGCCATTTGGAGCTGATGATCTCTATGTTCTGACACTGAAAATGTCAGTCACCGTCACCTATCTGTTGTCATCGTTAGAATGTTTTATCTTCGGATTTTTAAAACCAAGGACAGAGAATGCTACTTCTTCTAACATGCAAATGTTACATGCTGTAATCATATTCAAGTTAATATATATTTTAGGGGTTAGGGACATCTTGGTCATCAGCCCCGATAACTTATATTTGATTTATATTTATTGAAATGCGTAAACATTGACCATTATGACAATGGTAATAATTAATAACCGTGTTAACTGAATTTTTAAGGTTAGAAGACTGTATTATATAATATTTGTTACGTTTTCTCTAACAAATTTAGTTCTAATTGAAGCGACAATTTAGCCTACATCTTTTACGCTTCTTCATTCTTCTGACAGCGACATCTTCTGTCACTACAATATCGAACAAAATTAATGGAGTATTGACGTAGGCAGTTTATAAGGTAGATCTTTTTAATATATGGCATTTAATATATTTGCAAGCTTTTCCATTATTTTTTAAACAATTTTTGTAAGAATATACATTTCTTTTTGGCTTTGTTAACTAGTTTTAAGATTTATATCAATCACGATGGGGAAGGTATCGATGAAATACCGAAACATGTACGATTAATAATGTAATTAAACGTTTCTTTAGTGATTGACAAGGCGGTTTTAATGATATAAAATTATATTTATTGGATAACCTGTAATCCTATGTTAACTGCAATAGTGTGTGCAACTATATTTATAGGCCCAAGGATATGGTAGGTGCACCGTGGCATGGAATAAGGTAACATTCACATCATTTACATGGCATGTGGAACGAACTGGGGGAAACCGCACTCCAGATGGCATCAGGGTCTCGAATTTTCGAACTTCAAACTTGCAGTCATGAAACGTGACTTTTGGCTATGCTGTTGTGTATAAAACTAACTTCTAGGGTAAAGTTAGTGTATAGACCACCCAACACTACTTTCACTCTTCCTGCTCCTGAACGGCTGCAAGAAGCCAGGCATCACTCAGTTGAATCGCTAGGGAAAGTGAAGTAAAGTAAAGTAACATTAAAATAAATGGCCCGTTAGGATATTGCCTAGAACGATCCGCAACATTGAGATGATTTAACATCTTGCTATTTCAATGATATACTGTGATTCCTAGTCGTGCGCATTAAATCGCGTACCATGACTGCGATTTAACAATTCACAGTGAGGCAAATCCCGGCGCTGACAACGACCATCCTGAATTGTTTTACACAGTTATTCCAGCCAAATGCCAGCATGTTACCTTATTTTAAAGTCCAGGGGCACCTATCCCAATTCCATAACCTAGCAATTACAGTTACACACACTACTACAGCCACCACATAAGCACAGTTTATCAGACAATTACAACACGCCACCACCCCCAAGTACATGGTACTGATGACCTAGATGTCCCGCGCTCCTGAAATTAATTAACAATAACAATACTATGATTCGTTATTCAATAATAATAATAATAATAATAATAATATCGCTAGAGGGCACGCGTGCCCGTCACGTGACGATACAAAGCTAGCAGCAGCATGCATCAATCGTCCAACGCTGCCAGTCGCATTGCAGACAGTGACATGGAGGCGTCAACCGAAGAGCAAAGATGTGTTGTTGGGTTTCTGACAGCGGAAGGAGTAGGGGGAACGGACATTCATCGCCGAATGTCACAAGTGTATGGCGAACACTGCATGTCCCTTGCAAGGATCAAGACGTGGCAAAAGCGCTTCAGGGAAGGACGGGTGTCGTTAGCCGATGTTGTCTGGTCTGGGGCACCCCTCTGCATTACCGATGACAACGTCCAGCTGGTTGATGCTCTCATTACCCAGGACCGCCGAGTGACAGTGAACGCCATAGCCGCCGTGGTCGCTCCACGACAACGCACGACCTCATACGGCCATCACAGTCGCGGCACTCCTGCAGAAATTCAAAAAGGAGGTTCTCGGCCACCCTGCATACAGTCCCCACCTCTCTCCCTGTGAATACGTCATGTTTGGTCCCATGAAAAGGGCTCTGCGGGGCCAACGATTCACCTCGGACGCCGACGTCCAGCTGTACGTGCGGAACTGGTTCACATCGCAGCCCGGAGTATTTTATGGAACAGCCATTCACCCCCTCGTGTCACAGTGGGACAAGTGCGTCAACAGCCAGAGCCAATACTTCTAACATACAGGTACTGGTTTCTGTAATTGTGCCTCCGGCTCGTTACTTTTTGAACGCACCTTATATAATTGATATATATTAATTCAAGTATTGACTGGCGTATGTTTCTAACTTTCAAAGTCCCCTAAATGAACCAATAAATGCTTCAATTCCCGGTTAGACTTTCCCATATTTCTCTGAGATTTCGGTCATTAGGCAGTTATCTGGAATTTCTTAGTTCTTGTACACCCACTTCCAGACTTATGTAAAAAAGAATCCAGTCTGTATTTTTTGTAAGAATGTTGTGCACACGCGCCAGTTTCCGGAGGAATGTCGACAGAAAGCGAAGTCGACAGCGATAATGGAGTACAATACTTGACGAGTCCTCTTCGATTCCCAAATAAGGAACTCTCGTCCCTGGGAATGTCACAGCCTGGGGCTGGAATTTGAATTTTAATGGAACACAGTTAATTCCCCGCCATCGACAGTCGCATTCACAACTTTAGCAGGGGGGCAATGCACCCATTACCACTGGCGGTTACTTCAAGGGAGACAGCCACTGTGACCTTAACTGCAACTCTAACTTAAGGGAAGGTCGGGAAGTGTCGGACAGAGCAGTTTCTGAGTGTTATCCATGTGCTGGAATACTTTCCAGTTGAGGGGAAGTATAGGGCTAGAAATCTGGAAAATATGGCTGGGAGCCAAAACAAGGTCAACTGACGCACCTGTTGAGCGAACAGACACAAGCGCAGGGTATTAGGACTGGCCAGATTTCCACCTCACAAGTTGCCTAGTGGACTACGGTTTATCAATCGTTTTTGAAATGTATTTTTATTTTATTTTAAAACGTTTGATATATAATATCGATTCTACACGTAATACCAAACAACGTATAAATTACTCCAACGGAACACAAATAATACAAACACAAAAAAATACAGACCATGCATATTGTGGTCCTATTTTGCCAGTATTAATTTCCGAAAACAATGGAAATTAACATTGGTTGGCATCCATTATGTAATAATTTGAAATTGACCCTCTGTCTGAAAAGTCCGGTGAATGAGCTATATTACGAACGGATTGTTGGCTTACCTGAAACAGCCGTTACTGTCCTTCGAAGTAATCCCCGTGGATGGTTATGCACTTCTGAGAACGACTGAACAAGTCCTGGAAACTACTGGCATAGTCTTCTTTAGGAATAGCCTTCAGAACCCCAAATTGGAAGGAAGAGAGAAGTGTGAATTTATGCAACCTAACGTGCACACCTGTTCGACGGGTGGCAGTGAGAAGGGTGAATGTTCCGTGGAATGGAATGGTTCTGAAAACCTTCGTCACGGGTGACGAGACCTGGTGCCTGAGGTGCCTAAGAGCTCTTAGGGTTATCCTTGCTGGACGATAGGAAAAGATTTAGGGGATGGTTTAAAGAAACTTGTTCTTGTTATTGATTGTAGGGGCTTGGAACATCTAATTCATCAGCCCTGTGTAGTTGGGTGTGTAATGAATTTGTCTGATAACCTGCATTTATGTGGTGACTGTAGTAGCGTGTGTGTAACTGTATCAGGGACAAGGGTGGGATAGTCGCCCCAGGATTTGAAGTAACATGGGCGGACGACTTCAGACAGCTACTAGGACCAGACTGGTCCAGGACAGCAAGACAAAGAAAGGATGGGAAGGAGTTAGGAAGACGGTGGTTCAAGTAAACATTAAGACTGTCATAGTGGCAAATTACTAATCATCTCACGAGACTCGCTCACCACGTGAGATATAATCAACGAGCTCTTCCCCCAGGCCCTCACATCTAGTGGGACGTGGGTTGGCGACCACGGGGCTCCAGCTGAGTCTGGCATTGCTTCCACTTACTTGTACCGGGCTCCTCTCCGTCTTCTTTCCTGTCGACCTCACTTGGTCAACTCTTGTTCTCTTCCGACCCCGACGGTATTAGGGTATCCGAGGCCTAGGGAATCTCTTCCTTTTCTGCCTTAATTGGCCCTTGTCTCATCTTTTCTGATACCCTCCTTCTGCGAGGGGTCAGCCTTCCTTTTCTTTTCATGTTATCTCCTGCCTTCTGCTCAAGGCCCTCAAGGAGGTAGGTAGTATGTAGCCCCACCACTTCTGGTGCACCCTGGATATTGCTACACCCTCAGGGGCTCACGGCTGGTGAGTTCGGGAGTTGCCGACCCCGAGGAATTCCTGAACTGGGTCCGGTTTTCCCCATCCATTACCTCTGGGGTGGACCCTCTCCTCTTTCACTTTCCTATCTGCCTTTCATGGCTCTCCTTCCTTCCAAGTCCCTCAATCCGCATTCTTCGAGGGTTGAGGACATTTCTTTTCCTCCTGTCCTTTATTTGCCTTATTCTCCTTTTGTTTTCCATTTCTTCTTCTAGTATATAAGTTAGTAGTTAGTTTTAGTTATAGTTTGCATTTCATTTTCATCTTCACGATCACCCAAAGAGGCCGATAACCTCGATGTTAGGCCCCTCAAAACAATAATTATCATCATCATCATCATCATCATCAACAACAACGAGCTCCCCCTCTCGAGGGAGGTCTTTGCCCTTCTAGGGTCACTACAGGCTTTATTCAGTCATTCACTATCCCGGTATTTTCCTGCAGGAAGTGTGGATAAAACTGGGTATAACGATACTCAGGATAGCCGCTGTCAGCACCGGGATTCGAAACTACCATCTCCGGACTTGGTACAGCTACCCTTGCGGCTGTATTGCACGATCTTAAAGCGCATGGCTACGTTGTATGACTCAAAGGGACAGTAACGTCGCTGATAATAAGAAGCACGACTGACCCCTCTTCCTGTGGGATACTTAAGAAGGAATGAACGCTGTTAATCTGGACATGGCGCCAGGAAGACTCTCTTGTCGTGCGTGTTGGGTGACAGTTTATCTTGTGAGGGTCGCAGTGTCCTGACCAACTCCTCAGGGACTGTGGACGATGCGCTGCACTGCTTTCTTAGCAATCTAGGCGTCTTAATGTGCTAGAACGTGAAGATAACCCGGGGAAGACACAATGACTCTCTAGTATTAAGGGAACTGAAGAAATGGTCATCCTGGTATTATCATTATTGTTTTAAAATGGTTTCAATGGATATTCTTCAGACTACTTTTTAGTAATTTATTAAAGCCTGTTCTCCGTGTATCCACAATTTCAATATTGTAGATCAAAATACTTGTAAGTAAAGAAAAATCATAAATTTACTGAAAATTAATAAAATGTCTGACACTTTAGATACATTATTTTTGTAACATTGTATCGATAAGTAAATTCAACTTCCAACTTGAAATGTATATATGAGTAAAGAAAATAATTATCTTACGCAAAATAATATCTGCCAAATTCTTCAAAATAAAAATTAATACCTCGGAACCTATTGTGTTTAACCGCATAAGACTTATTGGCAGTCATTTTTACATATATATGGTCCAAAGTCCAGGTTTCTAAGTCTAGTAGTCTAGCTCGTGAAAAAATATGTAGGTTAGCAAATAGGCCTAAGTAGTATCGAGGAAACGTGATTTTAAGATGGCTAACTGAGAAACGGTGATGATTTTGGTTTTAGGATGGGGTACGTTCCGACATTGCAACACCCGTTTGACTTTTATTAATTTTTTTTAAGTATATCGTCTAATAGAACATAAAAATAAATAAAATTAATAATCAAAAAATCAAATTATATATTAGAAAATAAACTATTAAAATATTAAAAAAATCCTCTCGGCACGCCGGAAGACGGAGGTAGATTTCACCGGGCAAACTAGGGGATAGGTTATAATAGGCAAAATATGCAGGTTTTCGTAGGAGGATCAGACCTCATTTATTGCGAGAAAGTATTTTACAATTGGAGGTTAGTTAACATTTTTTCGTCTTTCTATGCATAATTTTAACATGGGGATGGTAACCTTCTTGTCATTTGGGGTTAATTTTTATACTTGTGATCACACTGTCCTTATGCAAGGTTTGGAACTAATGTGTAACTATCTAACAGTCTGTTACTTCTTCACGCAAAATTTTATCTCCCGCAGAGATGTTGGTTGGTTCCTCAGTTTAGGGGGTGCGACAAGGTGGTCATGTAACCTCGTGTACATTGGGTGTGTGTAGAATCTGTCTGATAAACGGTGTTATTTGTGATGACTGTATTAGTCTGTAATTCAGGTAAGGTCTGCAGACGGTCAATTTTAAGTAGTAGTACCTAATTTTGTACCAAATACTAACGTCAACGACACCTAGCTGTGAACTTGGCTGCTAGATGCCACCGCAACCAGCAACTTGCAACGAGCGTTGTAACTTCCCTCCGAAGGAAAGCATGCTGACGGATTTTTAGCGCTCTTAGAAAATCCGGCGACTTTGGCCGGCTTTGAACCAGCACCTTGGGCATAGAAGTTCAGCATGCTACCAGTTAGCCGCTTCCCTCATAGTCAGATGGAACAAGGAGTTCCGTGACGAACTAAAGAACCTACTTTTCTTAAAATTAAGATTCATGCCATAGATTAATCTACAGTATATGAACCTATCTAGAATACTGACGAAATTAAGTGGGTAATATCGAAATGTCTTAATTAGTTCGAAATAAGGTATACTAGGCATAATGTTGCCTAATAGAGCAATACAGTTGGCAGCTCTGGTGACTGAATATATTCTTACTTCCATCTCCTAAGGTACAGAATACAAAATGTGGTTGAAGTCCAAAGGACGTTACATGAATTTAGACATTGGATCTATTAGTACACGTAAAAGCATGTTGGCAACAATGTCATGCGAGTGCTGGTCAGAAATAATCTGAAATATTATATATTTTTGTCCCAATTTTGGATGAAATCCATTTGTTGGTATAGAAGTTACATGTATTTAAAACTTTGTCCTATCAGCAGGCTTAGAATCATGTTGGTAGAACTGACGTATATAAGTTACTCCAAATTAATGTAAAATGTCGGGTAATTTACGTGTGCATAGTTTAAAGCTGTCGGCTTGCATACTTTCTGATATATTTGGATACAAAATAGAGAGCAATTATTAACAGTTGGCAGCCCTGGTGGCTCTTAAGAATACACTCAGTCATATATGTTTATGAACATATATTACATACAAAATTTGGTTGAAATCCAATTGATAGTGTAGAAGTTATATGCATTTAAAAATTGGACTTATCAGAAGGCTTAAAATTATTTTGGCAACGCTGTCATGTATGGCCACCTGAAAATTAAACTGAAATAGTATTATCTACATGTGTGCCAGTTTTAGAATAGCTCCCATGTATACCTTCCAAGATATCCAACATGGAGCTCAAATTTCTAGTGCGTTTTTTTTAGCAGTTGGTAGCACTGGCATCTTTTTCAAATATGGGCCTGAGATATTCCGGTATACATCTTTACTCATACTAAATTTGGTTTCGATTGCTGCAGCCGTTTAGGAGTTGATAGGGGGGGGGGGACACACACACAGCCAGACAGACAGAAGGACAGACACATTTTCCCGGATATATCTTATAAGTCTACTTTTTCCTCATTTTTGAAAAGTGTGAAAAGTAGGCTAAAAATGAATGTGATCTCGTCAATGGCGTTGTCTTGGCAACCTCTGATAGATCATCCCTTATCAATTTAAAAGCGATGTTATGGTAACCTCTGATGGCACTTGGCATTTTTAAAAATTCCGAAATCATTTTTCTCCCTTGGCGTAATGGTGGGTCATATCAAAAATTCTTTCAGACAAAAGTTTTAGGTAATTATTAGGGGAATATTTTCCATTTTGTACGGTTTTGATATTGTGCCTATTAAGAGAGATATGATTAATGTTTCCCGAAAAACCCACTTTTTTCCACCCCTTTGGTCAATGGTTGGTGCTATCTAAAAACTTATTTGACATAAATTTTTGGCACTTATCCGACACATATTATGAACTTTGAATGGATTCGATATTTTACGTATTAAGAGAGTTATAGCGAAATTTCACTTTTTCGAAAAAAGCCCCCCATTTTCACCCCCTTCGACCGATTTTGCCCATTAACGAACTCGACCGAGATTGTATAGGGATACATATTATGGAAAAGATTCAAAGTGATTGGTGCAAAATTACGGCAGTTATCGTGTCCACAAGAAACTGATATATATATATATAAATTATATATAAACTTTTGAACTGACGGTGGTTTTGGGGTCTGGGGGATGTGAAACGCGAAGATATGTCGAAATTTTCCGGAAGTCGAAACATGGTACCCATTGCAATAGTTAGCTTTCTAATGAAATCTACCTAAAAATTAAATCTATATATATAACAAGAAGTTCCGTGAAGAACTATACAGCCTACTTTTCATGTCAATGGTTATTCTACAGTATATGAACCTATCTAGAATAATGACGAAATTAAGTTGGTAATATCGAAATATCTAATTAGTTCAAAATATACCTGGTATAATGTAGCCTAATAGAGCACTACAGTTGGCAGCCCTGGTGACTGAATATATTCTTAGTTCCACCTCTTAAGGTACAGAATACAAAATTTGGTTGAAGTCCAATGGACGTTACATGCAGTTAGACACTGGATCTATCAGCACGCGTAAAAGCATGTTGCCAACAATACCATGCGTGTGCTGGTCAGAAATAATCTGAATTATTATGATATCTTGTTGTGCCAATTTTGGATGAAATCCATTTGTTAGTATAGAAGTTACATGTATTTTAAAATTGGACATATCAGCAGGTATAGAATCATGTTGGCAGCACCGCCTTGTATTAATTACTCCAAATTAATCTAGAATGTCAGGTGCTATACGTGTGCAAAGTATAGAGCTGTTGGCTTGCATACTTTCTGATATATTGATATTAGGGTAAAAAGAATATAGACAGCATTTATTAACAGTTGGCAGCCCTGATTGCTCTTAACAATACTTACAGTCATATCTGTTATGGTACACATTGCACATACGAAATTTGGTTGAAATCCAACTGATAGTATAGAAGTTACATGTATTTAAAAATTGCTACTATCAGCAGGCTTATAATCATGTTGGTAGAACTGACGTATATAAGTTACTCCAAATTAATCTAAAATGTCAGAATATACGTGTGAATAGTTTAAAGCTGTTGGCTTGCATACTTTCTTATATGTTGGTATTTGGATTTTAAAAAACAGAGAGAGCAATTATTAACAGTTGGCAGCCCTGGTGGCTCTTAAGAATACGCCCAGTCATATCTGTTTATGTACAGATATTACATACAAAATTTGGTTGAAATCCAGTTGATAGTGTAGAAGTTTTATGCATTTAAACATTGGACCTATCAGAAGGCTTAACATTATTTTGGCAACATTGTCATGGTTGGCCTCCTGGAAATTAAACTGAAATAGTCTTATCTACATGTGTGCCAATTTTGGAATAGCTCCCATGCATACCTTACAAGATATCCAACATGGAGCTCAAATTTCTAGTGCGTTTTTTCAGCAGTTGGTAGCACTGACATCATTTTCAAATATGGACGTGAGCTATTCCGGTTCACATCTTTACTCATACTAAATTTGGTTTTGATTGCTGCAGCCGTTTAGGAGTTGATAGGGGGGGGGGACACACACACACAGCCAGCCAGACAGACAGACAGAAGGACTGACAGACAGACAGACAGACAGACAGACAGACAGACAGACATTTTCCCGGATCGATCTCATAAGACTACTTTTTCCTCATTTTTGCAAAATGTGAAAAGTAGGCTAAAAATCTATTTTACGTGATAGTTTGTCTGTCTGTCTGTTTGTGGGTGTGTATGTCTCCTATGCGTTCATATACCATTCATCCGATTGCGATGAAACTTGGGTGATATGTTGTATACACTTACGTGAAGGTTTAAAAATTAGTGAATACATTTCACAGTAGATAGCGCACGAGAAGATTCAACAAATGAGCGTCGACACGCAAAGCGTTTCAACAAAGCCCCGTATGCATTCATATACCATTCGTCCGATAGCTATGAAACTTGCGTAAAATGTTGTGTACACTTCAGGGAAATTTTCTGGCTTAGTAAATCCACTTTACAATAGGCAGCGCACGAGTAGATTCAACAAATGAGCTATGACGCGCGAAGCATTTCAACAAAGTCACGTATGCGTTCATATACCATTCGTCCGATAGCGATGAAACTAGGCTGAGATGTTGTGTGCACTCCAGGTAAGGTTTCTGACTTAGTAAATCCCTTTAAAAATAGGTAGAGCACGAGTAGAATCAACAAATGAGCGACGACGCGCGAAGCGTTTCAACAAAGTTCCATAAAAGGTCATATACCATTCATCCGATAGCGATAAAACTTGGGTGAGATGTGTACACTCCAGGAAAGGTTTCTGGCATATTATATCCATTTTACAATAGGTAGCGCACCAGTAGATTCTACAAATGAGCGATGACACGCGAAGCGTTTCAACAAAGTCCCGTATAAGGTCATATACCATTCGTCTGTTAGTGATAAATGTTTGGTGAATTGTTGTGTACACTCCAGGAAAGGTTTCTGGCTTAGTAAATCCATTTTACAATACGAAGCGCACGTTTAGATTCAACTTATGAGTGACTACGCGCGAAGCGTTTCGACAACGTCCCGTATACGTTCACATACCATTCATCCGATTGCGATGAAACTTGGGTGAGATGAGGTGTACACTCCAGGGAAGGTTTCTAGCTGAGTACATCCATATTACAATACGTAGCGCAAGATTAGAATCAACAAATGAGCGACGACACGCGAAGCGTTTCAACCAAGTCCCGTACGCATTCATATACCATTCGTCCGATTGCTATGAAACTTGGGTGAGATGTTGTGTACACTTCATGGAAGGTTTCTGGCTTATTAAATCCACTATACAATAGGCAGCGCACAAGTAGATTCAACAAATGAGGGACGACGCGCGAAGCGTTTCAACAAAGTCCCGTATAAGGTCATGTACCATTCTGCCGTTAGCGGTGAAACTTGGGTGAAATATGGTGGACACTCCAAGGAAGGTTTCTGGCTTAGTAAATACATTTCACAGTAGGTAGCACACGAGTAGATTCGACAAATGAACGACGACACGTGGAGCGTTTCAATGCAGTCCCCTTTGTCTTCATATCCCATTAGTCCGATAGCGATGAAACTTGGGTGAGATGTTGTGGGCACTTACGTGACGGTTTCTACCTTACTAAATACATTTTACAGTAGGTAGCGCACGAGTAGATTCAACAAATGGGTGACGGGGCGCAAATCGTTTAAACAAAATCAGGTATGCGTTCATATACTATTCATCCGATTGCGATGAAACATTGATCAGTTATTGTGTACACGCCAGGGAAGGGTTTCGACTTAGTAATTCCATTTCACAATAAGTAGCGCAAGAGTAGATGCAACAAATGGGTGAAGACGCGCGAAGCGTTTCAACAAAATCCCCTATTGCGTTCATATAACCTTCTTCGATTGCGATGAAACCTTCATGAGTTATCGTGTACTCGCCAGGGAAGGGCTTCGACTTAGTAATGCATTTCTCAATAGGTAGCGCACGAGTAGATTCAACAAATGAGTGACAGCGCACGAATCGTTTAAACAAAACCCCGTATACGTGCATATACCATTCATCCGATTGCGATGAAACATTGATGAGTTATTGTGTACACGCCAGGGAAGGACTTCGACTTAGTAAATCCATTTCACAATAGGTAGCGCACGAGTATATGCAAAAAATGGGTGACGACGCGCGAAGCGTTTCAACAAAATCCCCTATGCGTTCATATAACCTTCCTCGATTGTGATGAAACCTTGATGAGTTATTGTGTACACGCCAGGGTAGGGTTTCGACTTAGTAAATCCAATTCTCAATAGGTAGCGTACGAGTAGAATCAACAAATGAGTGACAGCGCACGAATCGTTCAAACAAAATCCCGTATACGTTCATATGCCATTCATCCAATTGCGATGAAACTTTTGAAAGTTGTTGTGCACGCTCCCACGAATGAATCTAAATTAGAAAATCCATTTTACGATAGCTTAGAGGCAGTTTACGGAAATTGAAAAACATGTTGTGTATCCAAAAGTACTTCAAGAAACAGAATTTCAACGCCAACACTTTCTTTGATTGGCATTGCAACGCATGCCGGGTACAGCTTGTTAAATAATAAAAATTAATATAGTATTAATAGTACATTATGCAACGAGCCTATAATGGCAATAATTAAGACACGAGTAGGTTTATAAAACGAGCGTATGCGAGTTATATAATTCCCATACGAGTGTCTTAATTACCATTATAGGCGAGTTGCATACGACTGTTTATGTTCGACGATAATTATTATAACTATTTTATGTTCGAACATAAATATTCATAAATATCTGTGGAGATTTCGCCAGTTTTATATACTGAACAGAGCGCATGAGACGCAGAAAATGCCTTCTATTTGACCATGGCCTCCTCGATTGCCCTACTATGACACTAGGCCAGGCAGTGAAATTTATATTAGAAGGCCGTGGAACTCAGCGCATTTAATTATCTAATTGGACAAACAACTGTTTCTTGAGCTCTGATTGGTGGGAGAAACTGTTTCAGAATGAAAAATAGTGTTATAATGAGCCTCATTATAGTACAGTTTTCTGACATATATTAGTCAGGGTCGAACATAAACATAAGTATAAAATTAGAAATTAATGAAAGTACAGTAAAATATTTAAAAGAATAAAAAAATACAAATTAAGAATTTCAATAAAATAAAATATTAAAAAGAAAATTGAAATAAAATAAAATAAATATGTTAATATAAAATAAAATGAAATAGAGTATTGATGCGTACTGTTATGCAGCCAAATTAAAAATAATGTCCTATATCTCTCTCCCTTAAAATACGAGTAATCACCTCAAACATTCTTCCGATGCCAACGTGTTATACATTGCTGTAATCGGGAAAGGGAGGAGAATGTTTTGAGCTTAAAAGTCAAAATTTCTAATTTTCTATTTTGGCCATTCTACACTTCCCAGTTCCCTCAAGGCTTTGTTTCTATAAGAATCCTGGAAACTCACATCTTTTGACGTTGAACCACGTCTGAGTTTGCGACTGGCACGTGAATGTGAAACGAAATTACGGGTATTGTATTATTTTAAATCTACCGTAAAAGGTAGCCTCCATACGATTAGCAAGGTATCGTTTCAATGTTGAAGGAGGATAGAATGCTTGTTTTTCACAGCTCCCGCCTTCCACGTGACCTCATCTGACCAGGGGAGAATTAGTCCTAAAAATCTTCATCGTCTTCTAATGGTAGATAATCTAGATATATCACCTCTTAAACCAGGCTGTTCCAAATCCACGAGTTTGAGTAAGCGTACACGGTAGTACGCAGCAGTGATGCTCGGAGCACGGTTAGAGAGGGACTGGGGGTGATAGCCAATACGTCATTGGACGAAGGTCATAACAGAGTCCATGCTTTTCCTGCCATACCTGATGTATCCACCACGCAGTGACGGCAGCCCCCACAGCAGAGCTGTATTGCATGTTGCAGGTTTACTCGCGCAAGGCGGCGAGTACTCCACTGCTCACAGGCGAGCAACTCGGCTGGAACAGCCTGTCTTAAACCAACACGTCATCATAATCTTTCAGCTCAGCCTCATTTGTGAACGTTGGGTCGTAGGACGTTGAGAAAGATGTGTTTAATTCATTGAAGGGGCATGGGACAGCTTGGTCATCAGCCTCGTGTAGTTTGATGTGTGTTGAACTTGTGTGATAACCTGCATCCCTGTGATGAATGTAGTAGTGTGTGTAACTGTATTAGGGACTGGGAGGAATTTGAAATAATATAGAAACTCAGCAATTATCTGGAGTGAACATTAATTTACTAAGGATGGCTGAGGATAGCTGCCAGTATTGAGTCCCCGATACTGACTCCCATGGAGCGTATCTTGGTCTGCTAGGGTTAGAGTACTCCGTGTGCCCATATTGTCTGGAACGACGGTATTCATGAAGGCAGCGATGGATGAAGACACGCAATAAGACTCCATTAAGAGAAAACTTCCGTGTTCTGCCTTCAGTAATTGCTCTGGAGGACAGTGTCCCTTAGTACAATTTATACATCGATTGTCATGCTATCTTTCTTTGCGTTCTCAGAGTAACGCTAGTTATTTTGAATCTCAGGAAATGCTGTAGAATGTTACGCAGTTGCAGTTATATAAGTATCTCAAAAAGAAGAAAGTTTGGTGCTCTTCAGTCGGTCAACATGATTGTACCCAAATGACATTGGTTATTCCCTAATCCTGAAAAATAAATTACATGAGATTAATAAATACACTTGGATGACCAGTTTCGATCGTCAAGCGTTCATCATCAGGTCCATTACACTTAGGCTATAAAATCTATGTCTGAAAATATGGGTGAAAATATTTAAAATACGTACTCTTATTTAGTTGCAGTATTAGTAATGCAACTCGTAAGGCAACACTGAAAAATGGCTTCAAATACCATAATAAATATCTCAATTCAAAACGCAAGGGATCGGAGGAGGGGTGATCAGATGTATCATTCCCCCCCATAGAGACGCATACTAAAATACAAAATTGGATGAACTTATTTTTCTTTTTTGAATAAAACCAATCATCGGATTGATGACAAACGATTGGATTATGTACTATTATACGTACTAATTCAATGACATTTATGTTGACTCTTGTAAGACTTTTAGTAGGTTATTATCTAAACCTAACACTTTCTTAAGCATTTTTTTTTTCATTTTCGAGCTTTGCACATTGATAGGGGCAAATAAAATGTATAAAATGTTATCGAGATCAAACACACAAAAAACGTGTAGTTTGCTTTCATTGATTTTGACTCATTTTGCCCCTAGTACAAAGCATAAAAAACGAAAGGAAATAGGAAAGCAAAAATAAGAAACAAAAGCAAACAACAAACACAAAAGCCAAATCATAAGCATAAACAAAAATAAACGCAAGAAGCATTAACAAAGAATCAAAAGCAAAAACAAACAGAAAGGCGAAGCAAAAAACCGACACAAAACTTGAAACGAAACCTAAACTTAAAACAAATGAGAGAGAGAGAGAGAGAAATGGAGAGGGGGAAAATGCAAACATTTGAAAAGGAAATGTCTGTCCTACAGAGGCAACTGATTAGTCCTAGTAAAACGCTCTTCATAGCTTATTGACTCCGCTCATCCCCCTCCAGAAGCAAATCCTAGTTACGCCACTGGACCTATCTCATACATTCCTCTGGCGCAGTCAGCTGGCATTTGAGGGTGCGCAAATGCGAGGGAGCCGTGTCAGTACATTTACTGGCACGTTAAAGATCCCCTTCGGGGCAAAATTCCGGCACCCCGGCGTCTCTAAAAGCCAGTGTAGTTAAAAGGGACGTAAAACTGATAACATTAATTATTATCATCATACATTCCTCCACGTGTCATTCCCTTTACTGAAGCCAATAACATCTGATAAAATGACAACTGTGTCGAGCCATGCGACAGCATGTTCCGTTTGATATTTCAGCTGTAATGTAATTGTTGTTTTTTATGTTGTTTCATTTGAGAGGCTTAGGCATCGTGATCATTCAGCCCCGTGTACTTGGGTGTGTTTTGTCTGATAACCAATATCATTGTGCTGTCTGTAGTAGTAGTAGTTTACAGTTTGTGTATTTAAGCCAAAATTTACATTTTTGGGTCCTGCCAAGCTTACGCTTGTTGGCAGGTGCCAATTATATTGACAATATATATGTTAACAAAATAGTAGTAGTAGTGTGTAATTATAATTCACATGGAGATTGGAAAGGAAGTGGCCGTGGCCTTAAGTTAGGAACCATCCCAAAATGTGACTGGAGTAGATGTGGGAAACCACTGAATACCACTTCCAGGATGGCAGAGGTGGGAATCGAACCCGCCTCTTCTCAGTTTTGCCTCATGAGGCTGAGTGTACCGCGCTCCAGCCCTCAGACCGGGATTCAATTTTTTGGCAGAACTGGGAATCACACCCAGACCTCCAAGGCGACAGCCAATAATGCTAAACGCGTCACCATGAAATGTTTATGCACCGTTAAACTGATATTATGTGCGTCAACTTATTTTCCACATATACTCATGCATAATAATACACTAAGTTATGTTGTACTTGGTGCGTTTAGGATTTAATACGAGTATAGTACATTATTCAACGAGCCTATAATGGCAATAATTAAGGCACGAGTATGTTTATAAAACGAGCGACTGTCTATGTTCGACGATAATTATAACTATTATCTTCTATCATAAATATTCATAAATATCTGTCGAGATTCTGTCGGTTGAATTCTTCTTCTTGGGAATTGTTTGGGCTCACATTTGATATCTACCCAATAACGAACCCCAAAGCTTTGAAACATTGTGTATCTTGAAGTAGCACCGACAGATAGCGCACAGGTACTATGTTGCATCATTTTGTTATTTTGGTCCAATAACACAAAATAGGCTGTTACAAACGCTTTAAATTTAAAATGTATCGTATTATCAATTAGTTATTCTTCAAATTCGATGCGTATAGAATGTCAACGGAAGGCAAATCAATTGAGTCCCAAATAAAACAGTTATGCCATCAGGCGGAAAAGTTCCCTTGACTGAACAGAGAGCTGGGTTATAATTTCCATGGAACTAATGTCATAGGACTGCTTCCTCCATGACGTTCTGGTGTGTTTATGTCAACAACAGCATTCACGAAAATTGTCGGCAAAATCTTAACGAATGTGTAGAAATTGGAGTTGTGCATATTAAGGAACAGTGCTATTTCTTTTGCAATATTGCCCAGTTAGTTTACGCTTTGTAACTACAATGGCTGATCCAATATAGGCTACATTGTCAATTTTCAAATCATGTAATTCATGTCTGACATGTTGGATTTTGAGTGCATGTGAGAAGCTATCCTTACCTAATTATTGGTCAATGAATGAAAATATTGAGCTCTGATTGCTTGGAAAAAGTGTGTTATAATGATAAGTAATAGACTACTTTAATGACCCCCTATATGATACAGTTTTCTGACATATAGGTCTACTATTTACATATCGACATCGTCGGACATAAATATAATAATGTCATAGGATTTACGTCCCTTTTAACTACTGGGGCTTTTAGGAACACCGGGGTGCCGGAATCTCGCACCGAAGGGAATTAATTATTAACGTGCCAATAAATCTACTGACACGGCTCCTTTACATTTTCGCACCGAAGGGAATTATTAACGTGCCAGTAAATCTACTGACACGGCTCCCTTGCATTTTCGCACCGAAGGGAATTATTAACGTGCCAGTAAATCTACTGACATGGCTCCCTTGCATTTTCGCACCGAAGGGGGTCATTAACGTGCCAGTAAATCTACTGACACGGCTCCCTTGCATTTTCGCACCGAAGGGGATCATAAACGTGCCAGTAAATCTACTGACACGGCTCCCTTGCATTTTCGCACCGAAGGGGATCATTAACGTGCCAATAAATCTACTGACACGGCTCCCTTGCATTTTCGCACCGAAGGGGATCATTAACGTGCCAGTAAATCTACTGACACGGCTCCCTTGCATTTTCGCACCAAAAGGGGATCATTAACGTGCCAATAAATCTACTGACACGGCTCCCTTGCATTTTCGCACCGAAGGGGATCATTAACGTGCCAATAAATCTACTGACACGGCTCCCTTGCATTTTCGCACCGAAGGGGATCATTAACGTGCCAGTAAATCTACTGACACGACTCCATTGCATTTTTGCACCGAAGGGGATCATTAACGTGCCAGTAAATCTACTGACACGGCTCTCTTGCATTTTTGCACCGAAGGGGATCATTAACGTGCCAATAAATCTACTGACACGGCTCCCTTGCATTTTCGCACCGAAGGGGATCATTAACGTGCCAGTAAATCTACTGACACGACTCCATTGCATTTTTGCACCGAAGGGGATCATTAACGTGCAAGTAAATCTACTGACACGGCTCCCTTGCATTTTTGCACCGAAGGGGATCATTAACGTGCCAATAAATCTACTGACACGGCTCCCTTGCATTTTCGCACCGAAGGGGATCATTAACGTGCCAGTAAATCTACTGACACGACTCCATTGCATTTTTGCACCGAAGGGGATCATTAACGTGCCAGTAAATCTACTGACACGGCTCCCTTGCATTTTTGCACCGAAGGGGATCATTAACGTGCCAGTAAATCTACTGACACGGCTTCCTTGCATTTTCGCACCGAAGGGGATCATTAACGTGCCAGTAAATCTACTGACACGGCTCCCTTGCATTTTCGCACCGAAGGGGATCATTAACGTGCCAGTAAATCTACTGACACGGCTCCCTTGCATTTTTGCACCGAAGGGGATCATTAACGTGCCAGTGGTGAGTTAGCCGTGGTGGTTACGGCATGACTGATGGCAGTCGCTCACATCCGGGAGGCGAGGAGGTTCGAATCCCCCCGCCGGCAACCTTGAAGATGGTCTTCTGTGGTTTCCCATCTTCCTTCCAGGCAAATGCCGGGGTTGGTCCCTAACAATAGGCCACAGCCGCTACCTTCCAACTCCTCGTCCTTACATTCCAACTTCCCTCCTTCCCTCCCCAACGGTACTTGTAGCTCACCCATTGGGTGTCCGTCTCGAAGCAGCTACAAAACTGGCGAGCCGAACATGTCCTCGGACACTCCCGGCACTAAAAGCCATACGCAAAAAAAAAAAAAAAAAAAAAAAAACGTGCCAGTAAATCTACTGACACGGCTTCCTTGCATTTTCGCACCGAAGGGGATCATTAACGTGCCAGTAAATCTACTGACACGGCTCCCTTGCATTTTTGCACCATCAAATGCCAGCTGACTGCGCTAGGATTCGATCCTGCAACCGTGGGAACAGCAGGTGAGAACGTTACCGCTGAGCAACGGAGCCAGACATCCGTATAAAGAGATAACTCTACTGAAAGTTCCATCGGCTAATATTGGTATAATAAACTGCAATTGTCCCTGTAACTCTGAATTGAGGGACACAGGGTGGATGAGGGGTCAAAATATCAAAATTTTGAAATACGTGTTTTTTGTATATGTTGCCTCTTTTATATATGAAAATCCACAGCCTGCTTCCTGTCGTCCGAGCAGGTCAGGAATGGAATGAATGAAGCCCCCATCTAGCGGCGAGGATATGAACTGTGCCGGTTACCGAAGCCTGTCGCACTCCTCTGGGGCAATGATTAAATGAATGACAGATGAATTGAAATGATAGTGGAGAGTGTTTCTGGAATGAAATTTTGGCAGGGAAAACCAGAGTACCCGGAGAAAAACCTGTCTGCCTCCGTTTTGCCCAGCACAGATCTCACATGGAGTGACTGGGATTTGAACCACAGACCCAGCGGGGAGAGGCCGGCGTGCTGCCGACTAAGCCATTGCCTATTTTATACTTTGTGTAAAAATGTCAAGCTCATTCCTCAGTAGGAAGTATTTTTTAAAATTAATTTTGTATCTGATGCTGCATGCCTATATACAAAGTAACTTAAATGTGAGTAAAAGAACATATCCAACTTTCAAATGTTGTTTTCTCAATATCAATTTTTCCACCACATAGGTACACTTTTCTCTGAAACCCTAAATGCTACATAACTGAAATTTTCAGGGACTGTTTATTCAGTGATTATACACGTATTTATATAGAATTGTGCTTCTATTTAACCATTCGTAGAATTTGCAAGCATTTACATTCATATTTTCACTGAGGTTTATAGAATCCAAAATTCAAGTGACCATTAAATAGCAACCTTTCTTGGTATTTGGATAATTCTACATAAAGATAGAGTTAGTGACATACAGTGTGGTCCACCCGCCCCTTATTATTTAGTTTTATGAAACCCAACTAACATCGCATTTCTCCCGATGGTCGATATTGCTCTGCGCTCTGACTGTGTGACAGCAATGGAATTGGGTCATGGGTCTAGCAAAGAAAAACCGACCTTAAACTTTTCCCCGCCAAATACTATGGCCCATTCTACTAACATATGACTTACTGCTCCTTGAAATAACACACATACACGTTATACGATCGAATTAATAGCTTACGCCACGTGATCTGTAATAGTAGAAAGTTAAATCAACACCATAAACCGTGATTGAAGACTTTGAGATGGACTTAAACGTTTGAGGTGGGACGGCTACAGTAACTACAGCACGTTTAGCGCGCGGTTTCGAGCATGTGAGGGTGGCTGAGAGGGTTGAAGCCTGACCGTACGTGGTGGTCTCGAGCGGGTAGAATGCTGCTTCGAATCCAGTAGTAGGCATTCTTTTCTGAACGAAAGCCCACATTCCATTTTAGTCGGGATGTGACTACATTGCCACATGTATTGCCATACGACGTATTTTTATGAAGAGTACGTTGAATTTTGATGATTTATAAAGAGAATAGGATCGAATTGGTACGTTATGCCACTTGACCTGTAATGGCAGAAAATTAAAAAACTGGAATGAATATTAACATAACATATCGAAGTGTTGCTCCGGAGGTCCGGGTTCGATTCCCAGCTCTGCCAAGGAATGTAATACTTGTCTGAGGGCTGAAATTGGGTACACGTAGCCTCGTGAAGCAAATATGAGAAGAGTGGGTTCGATTCCCACCTCAGCCACCCTGGAAATGGTTTTCCGTGGTTTCCCACTTCTACTCCGCCCAAATTCCGGGACGAATTCTATCTTAAGGCCACGGCCGCCTCCTCCCCAATCCTTAATTGAAAATACACACATCATTACAAGCCCTCAATAACTCAGATTATCAGACAAATTCTACACACATGCACAAGTAAACGGGGCTCAATGACCGCGATGTTCTAGTCCCTCAAATGAAACAAAACAACAACATATCGAAGGTTATTCTGATCGTCAGTGCTTGCATCGAAGTATACGTATTCCTTAGAAATTCCCTTGGTATTATTAGCATACTTTCGATTTTTGCAAAAAATGAAAGTAGACTTATGAGATCTACACAGGGCCAAAAATTGTGTGTCTGGCTGTGTGTGTGTAACTGTGTGTCTGTGTGTGTGTGAATGTGTGTACTCTGAATGTCTCCCCCCCCCCCCCATCAATTCGAACACTGTGAAACCGAATTGAACGAAATTTGGTACAGAGGTAGAACTAGCAAAGGGCACCTCGGTGTCATGTTTTATATTGCCGCCATCATGACGGAAACATAATGGCGGTCACCCAAATGTTCAAAGCTTAAATCAAATTACGAATAACCTAATCATCCTATCTCTACCAAATCTTTCAACAACATACCTTTATGTGGGAAGCCTATTTTGACCAAACTACAAGATCATCAGCCCAACAGTTTGCATATGGCGGCCATGTATGTGTGCAAATCGATTCCCCCTATCAATTCAAACACGGTGAAACCGATTTGAACGAAATTTGGTACAGAGGTAGCACTAGCAAAGGGCACTCCTGTGCCATGTTTTATATCGCCGCCATCTTGACGAAAACGTAATGGCGGCCATCCTAATATTAAAAGCTTGAATCAAATTACGACCAACCTAATAATCTGATCTCTACCAAATTTTGCAACAACATACCATTATATATGGAGAATCTTTTGACTACACTACAAGGTCATGAGGCCAATAATGTGCGGATAGCGGCCATGTATGTGTGCAAATCGATTCCCCCTATCTTTTCAAACACGGTGAAACCGAATGGAACGAAGTTTGGTACAGAGGTAGCACTAGCAAAGGCCACCTCAGTATCATGTTTTATATCGCCGCCATCTTGACGGAAACGGAATGGCGGCCACCCAAATGTTAAAAGCTTAAATCAAATTACGACCAACCTAATTATTTGATCTCTACCAAATTTTTCACTAACATACCTTTTTGTGGGAAGCATATTTTGACTGAACTACAAGGTCATCAGCTCAATAGTTTGCAGATAGCGGCCATGTATGTGTGGAAATCGATTCCCCATATCAATTCAAACACGGTGAAACCGAATTGAATGAAATGTTTTACAGAGCAAAGGGCACCACAGTGTCATATTTTATATCCGTATAGCACGTTGTATTTCAAGAAGCTACTACAACCAATATTCAATTATACTCCTTGAAAAGGACAAAGAGTTATAACAATGCCCATGCATTTAGGAGAAAGTAGGCTATACGTTATTTACCGAACATCTTGTTTTGTTATTAAATTTTAACAAAACGTCTGAGCATATCTTTAGGCCCATATCACACGACACTCGCTGGCAAGGAAGCTGCTGTGATCGCTGGTACAAAATCCTGTATGATTCTGTTCTCTTCGTCAGTACACCTGCTAGTATGACCGAAGTGTATCACACGCTAGCATTTTGTACGCTAAGTTGTATGAAATAAAACCGAAGGCCTGTCGTTTGAGGGCAGTTCTTTCGCCTTATTAACGCAAAGCGGTCGCGAAACTTGCTTTAAGTAAATTAGAAAACATGCCAGGTGCTGAATGAATGCATTCCAATCAATATTTAAGATATAACTGTTATAATTGAATATTTTACCATACGCGTTAATAAGAAGCGCAACACAAACCTCTAGAGCAGTGGTTTTTAACCGGTGGTCCACGAGTGTCTCGGGAGTGGTCGGCGGGAGAGAAGAGTCTGCCAGCACGTATAAAAAAGTGGCCAATAAATGGGGATTTATAAAACGCTGTGCGTTGAACGAGAATCGTCCGAATGTATTCGCGGCGATGACTATCAGGTTTTGAATTGAAATTTTTAAAATAAGGGTTATTGAGGAAGGGTTACAACTGATAAGGTGTATTGGGGGTGGGGGGTGGCGGTGGAGGGGGGGGGGGGTCCGTACATGATTCAATTTCACGCTGAGTGGTCCGCAGACTTCTACGGGTTCAGAACCACTGCTCTAGAGTGTGTTGGAAATGTGTGCAAGTGTTATTGCGCCCTCTCGCTCTTTCGAAGATCCCAGGTTCATGACTGCCCAACGGAAGATTTTTTAAAATTCCTTTTAACTATTTTATTATACCCTCCCTACCTCGTACAGCAAGATTTCAACTTGGTTTTGTTCACATTATCTACGAAGACGATAGGGAAAATTATTTTCTTGTCTCATTTAAATGGTTATTTTTCCTAAATACTGTTCAAAACCATGGATGGATACTATTCGTTATAATTATTATTTTTTAGTCGATTTTATCCTCCAGGTTAGGTTTCCCCACGGACTCAGCGAGGGATCCCATCATTACCGCCTCTACGGGAAGTGTCCTAAATCTTGAAACGGCTCGTCTGGGGGATACAACTGGCGAGGTGGGATCAGCACCTCGTCCAGGCGGCCTCACCTGCAAAGGGAACAGGGTCCTCTTGAGGGAGGGGAAGGGAGGGGAAGATCGGGAGGGGTAGGCAAGGAAGAGGGAAGGAGGTGGCTGTGGCCGTACGGTAGGTAACATCCCGGCATTTGCCCGAAGGCGAAGTTGGAAAGCACGGAAAACCACTTTGAGGATGGCTGAGGTGGGAATCGAACCCCCTCTACTCATTTGGACCACCCGAGACTGAGTACACCCCGTCCCAGTCCTCATACCACTTTTCAAATTTCGTGGCAGAGCCGGGAATCGAACCCAGGACGTCCGGGGTGGCAGCTAATCACGCTAACTACTACGCAACGGAGGCGACTCTATTCGTGATAATTAGAATGTTAATAGTTCAATATTTATAATAATATGACACGTTCTGTAATTACTGCCTTGCTGCGAGGCTCAGCGGTAACGTTCTCGCTTGCTGTGCCCAAGGTTGCAGGTTCGTATCCTGGCACAGTCAGCTGGCATTCGAGGGTGCGCAAATGCGAGGGAGTCGTGTCAGTAGATTTACTGGAACGTTGAAGATCCCCTTCGGAGCAAACGTCCGGCACCCCGGCGTATCTAAAAGCCAGAGCAGTTAAAAGGGACGTAAAACCAATAATGTTATAATTATCTGTATTTACTGTATGTTTGGGGCAGATGACCTCGTAGTTCCGTCCCTTAAAACCTCACTAACTAACTATTACTGTAAGTGTATAGCAAGCGCTTTTCGCACAGACGCCGTTGAAAGAAATTATAGTTTCGGTCTGATGTATTTATTCGTGAGCCTACCCACATGTATTTGTTATGTGGGTCGTCTGAGTGAGTCGGAGTTTTCCTTTAAACAAAGGTGGTCAAAATTTCGAACACTTGCTACGTTGAATATACGGGATACCTTGCTTTTGTTCTACAGATCATTATGTCGTCGTCCAATCTGGCTGCGTACCTTCGGATAAGTACGGTGCTTTTGAGGACGAAATAAAAAATCACTCTTTGGAACAGATAGATATGCGTCCATAATACATCCACAATAAACGACATTAAGCAAAAAATAAATAAATGATGTACTAGTTCAAGGTTCGAACCTACTACAATGCGACTTCCTTGACGCTACTCTAACAAGTCTTGATTTAGCCACCATAGCTACCGAGAACCATGGTGGTTTGCTGGTACTTATTGAATCTATTCGTAGACACTTCCTGTCCAAACGTAAGAAGGTGTTATTCGGAGCTCTGATCGTTTCAATCATGCATTATATTTGAGGTCATTGAAAGAACACTGCCACTATTGATTTCTACTATATTCGCGAGGATGTACTCAAGGGTAAAGTTGTACAATGGACGTAAAGGAGCAGGTACCAATGTTTTTAGGATGACTGTGATATACGCGTTAGTTGGGTTGCCTTCCTCCAAAAAAAATAAGGGGCTGGTGGCCCACACTGTATATTGAAACTAGTGAAATGCTCAGGCCAGGTTCTTTTATAGTTATGTTGTAAAGTGTACCTAAATAAGAGGATGTAACAAACTTTTTGCAGTGACTGTAGTTGCCACGTAATATATCAAACACCATTAGACAACTGTACAAAGTTTCAATGTCCTATGTCTTATATTGTGAACTCAATGGACTTTTGAAGCCAGCTATGCATTTTCGGTTACTTCCCCTTATACAAGACAGCGTTGGTAAACCCTGTGTGCACTCTCCCAGGACGTTTCAGGAATACACATCGTTGTGGATAATGCGAGAGAGGACCAGGCATTGACATCAAGTATTGTGCTTCGCTTTTGTCTAGACGTTGGTAGGTTGAGGAACGAACGAACTACGCAGCAGGTCTCTAAAATGACTGCTTATTTATTTAGCGCAGAGCTTTCAGTACCGGGAGTATCCGAGGCTAAAAATCCCATAACATTAACTAGGAATCGAGCCCCATCCGTCTTTTTGGAAGGCAAACAACTTGATCACTGCGCCATCACGCTATCCACAGACAACCAATACCCAAATTTGGGTTGAAATCGATGAGCACTTGGCAGATTTCTCAGCTTCCACTAGAGGCCTCGCTAACTTTCACGTTATTTAAAATTCGATGACCCGCTGAAGTCATCAGATTCTTTTTGAGAGTTAAAAATCCCTCAGTATGCCTTCCTTGGGAGAAGTAAAGCCGGCTGGCCCATTTCATAGATTTATGGCATGATAAAGAACCTTCCACTAACTACAATTGTGCAAAGCTAACTTTGTAGGTTAGATTTGACTAACGCACTATTAAGACTAACGTTCGTCGCCAGGTGCCAGTTGCGGTGGCATCTAGTAGCCAAATTCACAGCTAGGTGTCGTTGTCGGTAATATTTGGTAGCAAAAGTAGGAACTACTTGAAATTGTTCGTCTGCAGTCCTTACCTGAATTACTGATAACACACACTAATACAGCCATCACAATTAACACCAGTTATCAGACAGATTCTACCCACATCCAAAGTACACGAGACTACATGATTGCGTTGTCGCAGCCACTAAACTGAGGAACCAACCAAACTAAAATCCGATGCTGCTGCAAAAATATAAAACAACAAAAAAAAACACAAACACACACGGCCATGGATAGCGAATGTCATTTATTACAACCAACAGCATCGATGAGCCAGTGAGTGTCATCAGCCCTGCGATGAGCACCGAACACAGACTCACCGAACTATAGGCCGTAACGTTCTGCTGTTTTCAGATTAACCCTTTGCAAGTAAAAATACATTTAAATAAATTCATAATTTCGAAACTAAAAACCCATCAAAACAACTTGTTCGGCTCAAGATGTCCTCATACTGTATTATAGTCCAGTCAAATTAGACCATAAATGATGGGTTTATTATTCGATGTTTCGCCGTCTCTGTCTTTGCTATCTCCCAGTATCAATTCTCCTCCAACTCCTTTCTTATGTTCTTATTTGTGGGATATCATAGAATACAGTGTCATAATAAACGTACGTATCTTAATATTGTGTACACAGTGCATTAATTCTATTTCATGCTCAGAAATTCAGACGGGGAGGGGTTTTATACGTAAGGATATGAAAATAATATTCGTCTTTTTGAAAGGCCTAAGCTAGATATTTAGTGTTTAATAGTGTCAAATAAACACTTGACTCACATACTTTCGTATAGCCTGTATATTAGTTATATGGGTAATAAATGGCATTCATGTTTACATACTCAATAAATAACATGAAACAGAGAGTTAAAGCCGTTGAAATCGAAATTAAAATAATGAGCAGTTCACTAACGATTTCTCGAAACCGACCCCGATACGTCAAACGCTCTAACGTTTGACTAATCGAATATAAATGAGCATAGGCCTAAGTATGTATATTCTTGAAGGAAATTTAATGCTCTACAACTTATTTGGCTAGGCATTTCCTGTAAAATGGAAGCAAACGGATTGGAAGGGCAAGTGAGGCGCAACACACTTTTCTGTAAATTTTCCATGTTCACCGGCTCATATCTCGGAGACGGTAACACATAGAGATAAATATGAATAAACCATTTGGTAGTACATTTAATCACCTTTATGTTTGAAAAGCATAAAAATTTATGTGCGACGCACCGTTTTAGAGTTATGCACCAAAAACTAAAAAGGTGGTCCTCGAGCCCCCCCCTCTGTCCCCCCCCCCCCCCTCTCCCCACGCAGCACCTGAAATCGACGGGACTTTATTAGGCGTTGTTCAGGGGACCTTCCCCAACACATTTCTGAAATTTTGGAACTACATGATTTAATGCAGCAAAAAAAAACCTAATCTGACTGGACTATTAAGCTGAACAAATTACACATAGTACACAAAACTACCAATTAATTTTTTTAAACACCACAATAGAGTGAAAGGAGCCCAATTCATGGGCACCAGACACTGCTACTCAATTGTCTTGTACAACCATCACTGCTTGTGAATAGTCAGCTATACCGTGAGAGGTGGAAGAGGTAGGACAACAATCAAAAAAAGTCATCATCGAATGATGCTATTTAAAGAAGTTTGCATTGGTGTGTTGTTTACTTCCGGCTTGTAGAGAAACTCTGTTTGACCTGTGTACAGGACCTTTGGCCCGACACACGCATGCGATACGGCGGAGATAGAGCCACCACGACTTTAAATTGGACGCAAGTTTAGAAATTATGCACGCACTTTTCTGTCGGCTCTACATAGCAAACAGAGAGATGTTCCACTGAAGCTGACGGAGAAAGGAAGGATAAAGGTGAAACATAGCATACATTAGTTGGAACAAACACGAACTGCCCTGAGGGCACATGACAGAGTTAACAGCTTGGAGAGTAACCAGAGAGGAGATCTTGGGTTCATTTCCTAGCCGAGACCACCTCGTAGTGTAGTGTTACTGTAGTATGGGTTCGATTTCCAGCTCTGCCAAGAAATTATATTTTGAACTGAGGGCTGGAATGGGTTACTCTCAGCCCCGCGAGGGAAAACTGAGAAGTGGTGGGTTCAATTCCCACCTCAGCAATCCAGCAGGTGGTTTTTCATGGTTTCCACACTTCTACTCCAGGCAAATGCCGAGATGGTTCCTAACCTAAAGCCTCGGGCACTTCCTACCCAAATCCTCATCTGAATTTCAAATACACACACTAATACAGCTATCACGTTAATACAGGTTATTCTAGACACACCCAAGTACACGGGGCAAAATGACCACGGTGTACAAGCCCCTCCAATGAAACAAGTACTGTACTTCCCAGCCCATGAAGTCTTTTACAATAATGGAGTCCACGTCGTTGCGTAGGGTCAAACATTCTTGGCTGTCGGGGGGAGGTCCGAGTTCGATTCCTGGTTCTGTCAAGAAATTAATTCTGATCTATGGCCTGGAATGGGGTACACTCAGCCTTGTGAGGCAACACTGAAAGAAGTGGGTTTGATTCCTATGTCTGCCATTCTGCAAGTGAATTTCTGTGGTTCCTCACTTCTAATCCAGGCAAATGCCTGGATGGTAACTAACTTAAGGCCACGGCCGCTTCCTACCCAATTCTTATCTCAATTACAAGTACACTTACTAGTACAGACATCACAGTAACACAGGTTATCAGACAACCTCTACCACACCCAAGTACATGGGGAGACATGATCACGATGACGCCCTTCCGGAATCAACGACAACAGCAATGGGATTCATACGATTTCGGTGCAGACAACATAAATTGGATGCTGGTTTAAAAGTAGTGCACGTACTCTTATGTCTTAGGCGTCTTCCTTGTTCTTGGGGTACGTTCTGAGGTTTCTGTTCCTAAGGTATTGTGTTTGATTTACGACATCCTCAAGAAATTTATTCTGCCCTGAGGGCTGGGACCGTGAGGATAAAGAGATGGGTTTTATATCCATCTCAGCCATCTTAAAAGTTGTTTCATGTCATTTACGTACTGCGGGATGGTGAGAGGGTGGTGAGATACCATGTAATTTTATGGAGCAGTTGGGTTTTACGGCTGGAAGCCCTTAGTGATCCCAACCTCATAAGAAGAGTTAATCAGAGGTGAAATGAATAATGATGTAATTAACAGGGGTATGAGTTGGAAGGAAGCGATCGTGGCCTTTTATTATAGAAAGTACCATACCGGTATTTGCCTAGTGTTGAAAATAGGAAAACACCGAAATTCATTTCAAGGGTGATTGACAGTAGGGTTCCAGCCCGTGGGGGCCTTTGGGAAAAAAGAAAAAAAAACTGCAGATATGACAGACCAGAATATCCTGAGTTACCAGTATTTATTTATTTATTTATCGTTTGGCTTTTAGTGCCGGGAGTGTCCGAGGACATGTTCGGCTCGCCTGATTATGTAGCTAATTCCAGCGGACACCCATAGGGTGAGCTACAAGTTCCGTTCAATTTCAAATAGTTCCAACTTTCGCTACCAGATATCAATGATACCTACTGGTGAACGTTGGAACTTTGATAGAGCTTTCCGACGAAACCGGTGCATGCAAACGATTCCCAACCAAACGTCAATGATTCATTGCTTGTCAGTATCTATAAGCTAGTTCTTGAAGGAAGGGGGTAGTGTTGTTGTATGAGATTCTCTAATGAAAGATGAATTTGAAATGTAGTATTACATGAGAAAATCCGATGGTTAGATAGAGTAACGAATGAAGAGGTATTGAGACGAGTGGGTGACTGCAAACGAAGAGAAGAGATAGGTTGGTAGTAAACATAATAAGACATTCAGGAATAACAAACTTAGTTATGGAAGAAAGGATTGAGAATTTTGAACTGTAGGGGTAGACCGAAGTTAGAATATGTTAATCAGATTGCCTCGGATGTAAGATTTCGTAGCTATGTAGAGATGAATCGATTAGTTCAGGACAGGAAGGTATGGAGGGCTGCATCAAGGTAGTCAAAAGTCTGAAGACTCAAAGAAGAACAACATTGACAGGTGAAGAGTGAAGATATGCATTTGTCACTGTTATGTTTAATATCTAGGGACATAATGGTCATCAGTTATGTGTCCTTGTGTGTGTCACAGAATACACTGCAATGAAATATTTAGCGGCTTCGGTGCCGTAGTCGGTAGCATGCTGAACTGCTATGTCCGAGATCACGGGTTCAAACCCGGCTGAAGTCATCGGAGTTTTAAGAGATGTTCCTGGCGACTGCTAATGAAGAGAAGAGATAAATTGGTAGGACACATACTAATAAATCCAAGAATAGCAAGCTTAGTTATGGAAGGATGGGTCGAGGTCTAGAACTGTAGGGATAGACCAAGGTTAGAATATTTTAAACAGATTGCCTCGGACGTAGGGTGTGGTTGCTATGTATAGATGAAATGATTAGCTCAGGACAGGGAGGTTGGAGAGCTGCATCAAACCAGTCAAAATACTGAAGACTCAAACAACAACAAAATCCTTCTGTATGCCTTCCTTCGGATGGGAAGTAAAGTCAGTGAGCCCATGTCATAGATTTATGGCATGAAGAAGAACCTACCACTACAATTGGTAGTGTGTAGCCAAATTTGTAGGTTATATTTTGTTAGAAACGCTCTATCAAGTTCCAACGTTCGCTGCTAGGTGTCAGTGGCATCTGGGAGCCAACGTTGGAACTATTTGAAATTGAACTTACGTATTCATCTTCATTCATTTCATCTCATCAACACGCGACGGTACTTGTAGCTCACCCCATGGGTGTCTGCATAGAAGCAGCTACAAACTCTGGCAAGCCGAACACAACGTCGAACACTCCCGGCACTAAAAGCCACACTCTATATAAATAAATAAATAAATAAATAGATAAATAGATAAATAAAATAAATAAATAAATAAATAAATAAATAATGGAATATTTATGTGACGGTATTTACGATATTAACTCCAAAAATACGATAACGCTAAGCAGAGTTTTTTTTCTACAAATAAAATTGGATTTTTGTCTGAACATTTTTAATTCTTAGCTAATCCTTTGAATTCATTCTGTCGGCACTGTTATCTAGGAGGAAAAGGATGAAAGTGAAGCATCGCATACATTATTTCGAACGAACACGAGTAGCCCTGAGGGAACTCAGCAGAGCAAACAGCCATAAGAGGATGCGATCAGTGAAACCAGAGAGTATTAAGGTAGATTCCACGTAATAACAGGAATTTGGTCCAACCGTTTTGACGTGTGTACTTGATTGAAGGTGAATTGAAATGATTGATCTGTAGCGGGTTGCTCTGTAATCATGAGAAGAGAAGAGAAAGTAAACACAAAGTAGGACAAACTGAATTATTTAGCCCATGCTTCTTTCTTTTTCAAGGACAAGAATAGTTAGGCCTATATGGAAACCCCACGTCGTAGCCATGCGCGTTAAGGGGGAGACACAGCTCAAAGAGAGAGAAAAAAAGAAAAACATAATAGCTCTGCTTGAAACATTGTTGTTTTATTTGAGAGGCTTCGACATCGAGGTCATTTAAACTCATGTTCTTATATAGGATTTGCCTGATAACCTGTGTTATTGTAGTTGAGGGTATATTTATAATTTAGGTGTGAATTATAGTGTTAGAAGCCATTTTTCAGTGTTGCCTTGGTAATCGAAATTTAATGTGTTTCAATCGGTCAACACGATTGTACCTAATGGTAATGGCTGGTTCCCTAATCCTGAAATTATTATTATTATTATTATTATTAATATTATTATTATTATTATTATTGTTGTTGTTGTTGTTGTTGTTGATTTAAACCCACTAAGGAGCGCTTATGACTAGTTCCTTTTTCAATGCTCTCTTCGTTCCCAATATCTCTTGAACCCGCCTGATAACTTTTTCCATCTCTCCTGCGAGAGGGGTTGCCGACACTTAGGCACTTTGGAAGGCCGGAACCAATATTGTTAACCATATCAGCAAATTTGGAACGTCGTTGGACATCAATGTTAGAAATCCCACTGGAATCCAAGTCTTGTTGGACTTCATTGAGCCATAGGCTTCCAGTCTTGTAGCTTTTAATCAATGAGAAGATCCGCTTGGTAAGCCTGCCGTTGTCTATTCGTAGAAAGCGCCCGTAGAACTTCAGCCACCTCCGTCATATGCTAGTATTGGCCGTTTCCAACCGTTTATACTGTTCGGAGTTTGCTTTCAGTCGGTAGGTTCCATCTGGGAGAAATCTCGGTCCATGATTTTTTCTGAGGATACGTCTTTCAACCTTCTCCTGATCATCGGTTGGTTGGTTCCTCAGTTTAGGGGCTGCGACAACGTGGTCATGTAGCCCCGTGTACTATGGGTGTGTGTAGAATCTGTCTGATAACCGGTGTTAATTGTGATGGCTGCATTAGTGTGTGTTATCTGCTTTTAATTCAAGTAAGGACTGAAGACTTTTCGATTTTCAAGTAGTTCCAACTTTTGCTACCAAACGCCACCGTCAACGACCAATTAGTTATGAACTTGGTTACTAGATGCCACCACAGTCGGCTCCTGGCGACGAACGTTGGAACCTAGGAGCGTTAGTCAAATCTAACCTATAATTTAGCTTCACACAAGTGTAAATAGTGGGACCGCAGGCTTTACTTCCCTTCCAAAGGAAAGCATACTGGGGGATTTTAACGCTCTTAAATAATCTGATGACTTCGGATGGGTTTGAACCCGCGACCTTCCGCATAGAAGCTCAGCATACTACCAACTACGCCACCGAAGCCGCCCTCCTGATCGTCCATGATGCCTTTCCTGTACATCAAGAGGGTCTCTGCGGCGTACAAAAACTGTGGCCTGACAACAGATCTTCGAAATGCGCTTCTTGTTGTAACGGTTACGAGACAATATTGGTAATCCTGAAATAAATATACATGAGATTAATAAATGCACTTGGATGACCAGTTTTCATCGTTAAGTGATCATTATAAGATCATTTACACTTAGGCTATTAAATATATGTCTACAAGAAGCCTATGTGGGTGATGGTATTTACAATAGGTACATTAATTTAGTTACATCACCTATCAGTTATTTAGTCATCTGAACGAAATAACCAATACATTTCTTGCCCATTCATAGCATTACCTCGTAACACTTTTATCCAACGTTTTCATTCCATTATTTCTCTACCTCGCAAATACATATCAAACTATCAGTTATAACCTCACTATTTCAACTTATCTAGTTTCACATCCACATTTCTTCTATTCCGCGCTGTTTTTATCAAGACTTTTTCATGATTTCTTAACACATTTTGTAACATATCTGATTTTTAAAATTGTAATTTGTGAGCTTTTGGAACAAGAATATTTTTTAGAATCCTCTGTTATGGCAACATTTCTATTAAGTGTATGTTCTTGCACATTTACATGTCCTAAATTACACTGAGGAAGATCACAATGGGACTGAAACCGGTACGATGTCGAAATGTAAACATTATGTATCAGAAAACTGTATCATAATGAGGCTCATTATAACACTATTTTTCATTATGAAACAGTTTCTCCCACCAATCAGAGCTCAAGAAACAGTTGTGTGACCAATTAGGTAAGGATACCTTCGCGCACGCGCTCAAAATCCAACATGTCTATATAAATTACCGAAAGTGCACCGTCCATATGTTCGCATAAATCACTGCCAGCTGGATCGCATCCCTCCTGGCTGCTTTAGACTGCCTGCCCATTCAACGATTACAGCATTGGTTTATGCGTACAACCTCGTTTCCAAATATAGACGCTAAGAGCAGCACCAACCCTCTGTGATCGCCACTTTTTAAAGTTACTGTTGCAGACATTTGTTTTGTATTGATGTTAATGGCCTCAATAATAATAACCTGTTCTTTATTCGGTGTTAACTGTATTGCAGAAGCATAATTTTTCTGGGATTTCTTGGGTACATTGTGGGTAGAACTGTCGGTAAGGTTGGATACGGTCTGACTTCCTTGGTAAGAAGCCATTGTTTTGAGTGTGAAAGGCTTTGGAGCCTCGCCGAATTACGAGGTTCAACCGTTTGTTGTTTGTTTTCCGCGAAGTTGTGTTTTGGATTTTAGAATGCCGTGCTGCTGCGTGCTCTTTTGTAAATCAGAAATGAAATCTGCAATTAATATATATCGTGTACGCCTCCAAGTGTTGAATGGGCAGGCAGTTTAAAGCAGCCAGGAGGGACGCGATGAAGCTGGCAGTGAAAAAGCCGCGGTGATCACAGTGGGATGGTGCTGCAACCTATCTTGTACGCCTCTGAGCGTTGATTGGGCAGGCAGTCTAAAGCAGCCAGGAGGGATGCGATCCAGCTGGCAGTGGCATAAATAAACTGCCAAGCACACAGAGCGCATACGTCGGTCAGTCAGAGAGCTTGGAAAACAGAGATATCCTACCCAGCCCTCGCACTCCGATCACAAAATTCTAGTGACTGAATCTCAACAGATATTTATGAATATTTATGTTAAAACATATAATAAAGTTATAATTATCGTCGAACATAAACAGTCGTATGCAACTCGCCTATAATGATAATTAAGACACTCGTATGGAAATTATAAAACTCGCTGACGCTCGTTTTATAAACATACTCGTGTCATAATTATTGCCATTATAGGCTCGTTGCATAATGTACTATTGTTACATCACTTATTATAAACTTGCACAATTTGTCAAGATTTGTTAGTTATCTGTGATTTTTTGTGAAGATATTTATAGTGGTTATTGACCTTCAAGTTTACTTGTTTCGTGTAGTATCTGTGATTGTTAGTGAAACGTCATGTTGGAATTGAAAATGAACTTAGCTTATTGTTTGAGCGATGTGGGGTCCATTCTCGTGCAAATGTTGCCACTTCCACTGTCTCCAGGATCGAAACTGGTTATCCAAGAGAATTTATTTACGTATTAATCTCATGTAATATTTTTCAGGTTTACGGAAACACCTATTACAATTGGGTACAATCATGTTGACCGACTGAAAAGCATTGATTTCGGGTTATAAAAGCTATATTTCTAGAAATAAATAATGCCACGTTTACTGGATTATTTTGGGTCTCCCAGTAAAACTTAGATTTACGCAAACTTCCTGTGGTAGAACCAGGAACGGTGGTGAGCTCGACGGATGTTATTGATGGGTTCAAATGGAAGGTTATCTCAAGGGACTCTCAAGAATTCAGAAATAGAGGGTAGATTCTGCTGACGTCACTATCTCTGGACTTATGCTATGGTTCACAAACAAGACCAACCACTCCTGGCCTGTGTAATGAAAATCCACAGCCTGCTTCCAGTCTCCGACCGGGCCAGGGAATGGAATGAATGAAGCCCCCATTTGGCGGCGAGGATATGAACTGTGCTGACTGCCGAGGCCTGACACACTCCTCTGGGGCAATGATTAAATGAATGACAGATGGAATGAAATGATAGGGGAGAGTGTTGCTGGAATGAAATTTTGACAGGGAAAACCGGAGTACCCGGAGAAAAACCTGTCTGCCTCCGTTTTGTCCAACACAGATCTCACATGGAGTGACCGGGATTTGAACCACGGACCCTGCGGTGAGAGGCCGGCGTGCTGCCGCCTAAGCCACGGAGGCTTCACTCCTGGCCTGTGTAAACTTTCTTTTCAGCCTATTTTCATTTTTGGAAAAATAGGCTTATGAGATCATTTGTCCATGTGTGTGTTTGTATGTATGTGTGTGTTCCTAATAAAATCTATACGGCTGGAGCGATTTCAATGAAACTCGATAAGGTCATAGCACTATTTTGTCTGACCCCGACCGTGTCTTTCAAATTTCATTACGTCTCACCAATATTGAACATGGCGGCTGTGCGGAATATTTATATATATATTGTTACGGCTGTGAGTTTGTGTCATCACTCGCCGCATGAGTCACAACTGCCCCAGGGCTGGGCTGTGCCCTGCCTCCTGTATTGCGCGCGCCTTATGCAACAGGGCTACTAGGACAAAGGGATAGTCCAGAATCTTCGTGACTGGACCAGCGCTGGAAACCTCGAGAAGCCGTGGACCCTGGATGGATCTGGAAGCATTTATTGAGTCACCGGCCTGCTATATAAGAGTGACCCGTGAAGCAGTTGTTGTTGTTGTGTTTTACGAGCTAGTGCGAGCGATTATCTTGTGCGACAGAAGTGTGGTGACGAAGTGCTGTGCGAGTTACGAAATCCTGTGACATTGTTTCTCCCAGCTTGTGAACAGCGTACATCAAGTGCTCGTAAGTAACTGTATTTGTTGTACCTGAGGAAGAGGGGCAGGTAGCTTCTGCCAAGGCCACCGGACTCATTAGGACGGATTAACTTCTGTGGTCTGTTGCAAGTGAAAGGGGCCAAGAGCGCATAAGGAAGAGACTTGAGGAAACTGGAGAAGGCTCCTAATTGCTTGTATTTGCTGATTAGTGTAATTTTCTGGCCACAATAAAGTTAATTATTTCTTTAAGCAGTAATTGGTGTTGTGCTTTGTACCCCCACCGTAATCCAGTTAACAAAAGTGCCACTAGGGGGTGGCACGTAACAATATATATTCTATATCTCCAAAACTATTACTGATATCACCCGAAAATTTACAGGGGCCTATCCAGCAGGTGATTTGCATGAACTATAAGAATTATGCGGTTAACATCTTTCTTCCTTTGTTGCTTGAAATGACTTGTGAAAGTGCGTTGGGTCAGAACACATCTTGTTACATAACTCATTCCATTCTAATCCTCGATAACTTGTCATAACAGTAGATTGAAAACTGCCGGAAGAAGTCAGGATGATCTTAGACATTCACCTGCTCGCATTGCGACCGTTTCCCTTATCACCCTCTCTTTACAATCACTTCTCCAGCTTCGTAACAGTTCTTCAAGAGTAAGGGGCGTGGTGGCGCAGCGGTCAAGCTGTTGGCCTCTCACCACGGTGGACCGGGTTCGATTCCCGGTCAATGCATGTGAGATTTTCAAAGTGAAATGCCACGTCCTGTGGTTCGGATTCCACGTTAAAAAGAGGTCCCGTGGCTTATGATCCCGAGAATAACGGTCACGTAAAACTACAATCTTCCTTTTTAGTTCTTCAAGACCTCCACAAAATGAACAGAAAGTAAAATACACAATTTTCTGAAATACAAGAAGCATCCAGAAATAAAGGTTTGTTATTATTTAAATAAAATGAAAACACAGTTACATAAACAATAATAATATCGTATGGCCTCGGTGCCGGGTGCAAGCTTTGTTATTTAACGCCCAGAAGGCAGCTTGCATGTCGAATTTTATCGCTCCTTGAAGCGCTATGAAAGTCGAGGAGGTTAAATATCTAAGCTCCTTGACACTATAGCGCTTTCTAGTAGAGAAATGAGGAACTTTGTGTTGGCGGAAAATCCCGAGATTAATTTTGCCGTTATGAACACGGCGTATTGAATTCAAATGCGTTCTTTAACATGCCAACATCATATGACATGCGTATCGTGATTTTTGTCGCCTTTGAAAAATCACTTACCACGGCCAGGAGCGAACCTACAAGCTTGGGGTTGGTAGACCTACACGATAAACACTCACCCACCGTGGCAAGCACAGTTACATGAAAAACTTTACTGCTACCAGATACAGCAATGGTTAGGCTATTTTGTTTGACAAAATCACCACCAGATTTCAGACACTTGTTATATCGTGGAGTCAAGGTCCACTTCGCCCTAAAAACTAATGAATAAACCAATTCGCACCTCCCATCCTTTATTTAAAATTGCCAACAGAGCTTTAGTTGATCTCCCTGCGCCTTCTAATATCTCTGCTTGATGAAATGTTGGCTCACTTTTAGGACTTTGCTTAGTAATCCAAATTGCAACGGGATTATTCTTAGCAATACATTACACTGCAAATATCGATTTAGCTTTTAATAGTGTGGCCCACATTTGTCGTGATGTAAATTATGGCTGATTCTTACGCACTCTTCACGCTAATGGTGCCTCCTTCTTTTTCATTTGTCTCTACATACATGCCCCCATGCGTGTGTCGAAGAAGTCTGCCGCCTGGGAATGGAACAACCGTGTCACGTTCGTCTACGGATCTTCCTCAGTGTAAAAATGCCAAGTGAACAGGATCTGATGATGGTCGCTTGACGGTCGAAACATGTCATCCAATTTTAAGTACCCCCCATTTTTTGTACATAAAAGAATGTTATTTTGTAGTAAATATCCTTTCTTTCAGGTTGGGGCGTGTAAATACATGTTTCCCCACCTATTGTAATTGGGCACAATTTGTGTTGACCGACTGGAATTTTTTCTTTTATAGACCTAGACAACACTGAAAAATGGCTTCTCAAAATGCTGAACGCCCAAGTGTAGATGTTGTGCTGATGCATGAAAATGCTCAAGTACATACGTCTCGTCCCAGAGCTACTGTTCTGCAGGAGTTCGGCTGGCAGCTGTTTGATCATCCACCATACATTCTTGATCTTTCTCCCAGCGATTTCCAAACTTTCATGGATCTCAAAAAAATCCTGTTCTCCAGTCAGTATTTTCACACTGACGAAGAGCTCAATATGAAATTTACACGCTGGTTCCATTCCCAGGTGGCAGACTTATACGACACAGGATTAAAAGAGTTGACCCCACGCTCTCGGAGGTGTCTCAATTCTGGTGGTGATTATGTCGAAAAGCTCAAACATTGCTGTATCTGGTGCTCATAAATTTTTGGTAATAATAATATCGTATGGCCTCGGGTGCCGTGTAACTATGTTTCTTTTTATTTAAATAATAGGGAAATTGGATGGGCCTAGTATATCCCGCTTGAAAGTCTGATTTTCAAAGATGTACTGAACTTATTCCCGTCCATCATAAAACTCACACATGTCATAATTATAGGCTATTAAAAAGCCAACTCTGTGCCCTAGTGATTAAAATCCTGACACTACGAGTTCGGTTCCCGGCTCTGTCAAGAAATTCAGTTCTGGACTAAGGGTTGGAGCGGGGTACACTCAGCCTTGCGAGAAAAAATGGAGAAGATGTGGACTTGATTCAGACCTTGGCCATCCTAGAAGATGTTTTCCGTGGTGTATTATTTAGTTATAGTAGGTATTAAACGGCCGGCCCCGTGGTATTGGGGTAGCGCACCTGTCTCTCACCCGGAGGCCCCGGGTTCGATTCCCTGCTCCTTCAGGGATTTTAGAAACTGACGCGGTGCACTCAGTCTGGTGAGGACAATTGAATAGCCGTCTGACAGAGTGGCAGCGCCCCGATCACGAAAACCAAGATTAACGGCCGAGGGGACACGATGCGCCGACAACGCGTCACCCCAATATCTTCAGGCCAAATGGCTGGGCAGCGGTCGCTTGGTAGGCCTAGGCCATTCACGGGCTGTAGTGTCACGGGGTTGGTTTAGTTATTACACGAGTTATATGTGTAACTAACAAATCTTGACTAGTTATGCTGGTTTAATAACTACTGTAACTAAATACAGTAAATGTAAGCTATACAGTAACTTATGTTGTAAATACCATCACCCATACTTGTAGACATCCCCCCAGGAGCTCACATCTAGTGGGACGTGAGTTGGCGACCACGGGGCACCAGCTGAGTCCGGCATTGCTTCCACTTACTTGTGTCGGGCTCCTCCCCGTATTCTTTCCTGTCGACCTCACTTGGTCAACACTTGTTCTCTTCCGACCCCGACGGTATTAGGGTATCCGAGGCCTAGGGAGTCTTTCACTTTCCTGCCTTAATTGGCCCTTGTCTCCACTTTCCTGATACCCTCATTCTTCGAGGGATCTACCTTCTTTTTCTTTTCATTATCTCCTGCCTTCTGCTCGAGGCCCTCAAGAAGGCAGGGTGTATGTAGCCCCACCACTTCTGGTGCACCCAGGATATTGCTACACCCTCAAGGGCTCACGGCTGGTGAGTTTGGAAGTTGGCGACCCAGGGGATTCCTGAGCTGGGTCCGTTTTGTCCCCCTTTTACCTCTAACCTTGGGGCGGGCCCACTCCTCTTTCCCTTTCCTATCTGCCTTTCATGGCTCTCCTTCCTTCCAAGTTCCTCAATCCTCATTCTTCGAGGGTTGAGGGCATTTCTTTTCTTCCTGTCCTTTATTTGCCTTATCATTTTATTTGTTTACCTTTTATTCTTCTAGTATGTAAGTTTGTAGTTAGGATTAGTTATAGTTTACATTTCATTAGTATCTTCACGATCACCTAAACAGTTAGGGGCCGATAACCTAGATGTTAGGCCCCTTAAAACAACAATTATCATCATCATCATCATCAACTTGTAGACATAGATTTAATAGCCTAGTTTAAGGATCTGATAATGATCGCTTGACGATCGAAACTGGTCATCCAAGGGTATATATAATCTCATTTAATTTGTTTCGGGATTAGGGAAACAGCCATTAAAATTGGGTGCAATCGGGTAGACCTACTGGAAAACATTAAATTTCGTTTACTAAGGCAACATTGAGAAGTGATTTCCAATTGATTGACCAAGTAAAAGTCAGCATTCAATTGTTAATAAGCCAACACTGAAATATGGCTTCAAAGATTCCTATTCTGCATTACTGTATTTTCCAATCCCAGCTAATTTACGGTTGGTTTTAGGGAGTTTTGTAACTTTATATGTACAGTGGAGACTTGAATTGCTGGCTAATGTAACATTATTGTGATGCCGTTTGGAAGGGGCTCAACGTGATTACACTCATGTCACGCTGTGAATATAACAGATTGATGTTGTTGGGTGTAGCATTGATTAGTCCAACAGTTAACAGCCATGCTGGAAGTAATCACAACGGGATTGGTTGTACGATATGCTCTGTTATCATCATCTTTCTTCGGCTTTTCCCAATTAATTGGGGTCACCGGAGCCAACCAGGCTCATTTTGGTTTTGGCCGGGGATTTAAGGTCGGATGCCCTTCCTGACACCACGTGTTTTTTCAGGTGAAAATTCCACCCCGCTGTCACCTGGATTCGAACCCCGGTCGTCCGGGTGAAAGTCGAGCAGCTAAGCCACTGCGCCATCACGCTCCCCACGATATGCCCTGTTATGTCAGGGGGAAATCAAGTACTAACTGCCTGCGACGGCTCGCCTAGTTCATAACGTGCGAAAATAATGTGAGTGTATTTTTGTCCTGTGCCCGATAATCTGGCTTTGGATTGGGTGGCCCGACATACACTTCAACCCTCACCCAGAATTCGGTACAACGCGAAAGAAAAAAAAAATCTTGAATGTCCGAATCAATTTTGGCCAAAAAAAACTGTGTCGGGAACGAGATTCAAGCAATCCCGGGGTCCTTACAATGATGGGTACAACTGGGGTAAAATCTCAAAATTGATCCGGTGGACACACAAGTATGACAACGAACAAGAATGACAAAAACTCCGCTGTTAAGATAAAACTCATCCACCATTTATTACAGAACCACACCACTAAATACATAGAATCACACACAGAAGCCTACCTCCGCTCGGAGACTTCTCAAAATTACTCTTGATGTGCAAATAAAAAAAAAATGACGCAGAAGCAAAATTCAAATTAATGAGGACAAAAATCTCCGGGCGTCCTAATCTTTGGATACAACATGACTTACGGAGATCAGAGCTATATCATTCTAGTATTACAACCATTACTTCAAAATGCTATGTCACCTCTCCGCTAATAGTCCATAAATGAGCAGGTGCATAAATCTGAAAAGATATTCAAAGAAAAAAATTGTTGCCTCATTCGATCTCCTTCTAACTAAATGTAATCACCAAAATAGGAAAAAGAATATTTTTATGTATGGATGTCACTGGCGTTAAAGAATTTATTTTCAGACCTTTTATTCATGTATTAAATACTTTCATTATTATTTCACTGGTTTTCGTTCAGCTGTGCCTCACTCAGAAAAATGACTGGCTGTTGGCTTTTACATTCATCACTTTACATTTTAACATCTTTATGATCCCAGATATATATTTTTTATTTATTAATCACTGCATGCTCTTCACATATTTATAACTACACCATAAACATTTAAGTAGATGGCCTCCGCCTATCTGTATTATTTTTCAACTGACAATTGCCTCAAAATTTCATCTACTTGAACCTATCACGTAACATTAATTATAATCATTTATTTTATTCACCTCGCTACAGCGAGAACCTTTAGTTTCATCATAACTTCGTATTATGCAACCCTGCTATTTTATCAATGCAGTATCATTATTTACACAACCTTGTATCAGCCACCTACCAAACGCATCTCCTCATGTTAGCATGTAAAGGGAAACCTCAGTGACGTGTGAGTGTTTAGTATTAATGTGATGCGCGCACAAAAAGTGGCCCATTAAGTGTAAATGAATCCCCTGTAATTTAAGCCTGTTCAAACCATAATTTGTCATCCAGGTTGCACCAATTCAAAGAACACAGCGACTTAACACGCTGAAAGATCCCTGTACTCAAATTATATTTTGAAGCATCCATACATTTATTTTTAAACCCTAAATATGACTGCATTAATCTCTCAAAAGAAAACTTAAAATTTACTATCCTATTAATCATGTCATTATATCGCATTTTATCCTTATTGATTAACTTCTATTTCGATTTTTGCCCAACTGTCCAAATCTTAGTAACCACTACCCATTAACCACTACTTAAGAATTAACATGGTTTTCAGTACCTTTCGGCCACCTCAGTTTTGGTTCCGCTGACACGTTTCCTGGGGGTTTGGGTCCACGTTCTTCCCATTGAACATCCTCCCCTCTCGTCCTGGATCCAGCTCGCGACCCTCGGGGTGTCCATGGTCCTGGCTCGCCTTCGTTTCCACGTCATCGTAACAGCTTCCACATACTAAACTTAGCTTGCCATCTCTTCGCTCGTAAAGTTCTTGACACAAAACTCGCACTGGTCTGTACTGATAGCCTTTATGTCCGTCCAATACATCGCTGCAATTTTCATGTCGACTATGCCAAGTAATATCAACTCATGGCCGTGAAAATAACTCTATAACGACACAGGTTATATCGTATGCGTCTACACAAGCATGTACTCATAAGGTATTACGTCCGTCCTTGACCTAGAATGTCGCTCTATATTTGGACTGCACTCAGCTTATCTCTCATAGTTCACTGACCCTGGACACTCATTTGTCTGGTCGTCAAACAAAAGCACATCGCTTCGTTCATATGTTCTGGGCGTCAGTTATATAGCGCACGGCCCATACAGTCCCGTACCTGGTAAAAGCTTGAGACACCACGTGTGTCTGCTCGCACTTTATTGTACAAAATGACTAGTGTCCCACAACATAATGCATTATGATCTGCGTTATAATATCACCTCGCCACATTCAGCTTTAGTACTCGTTAACACAGAGCTGTCCACGCAAGAAATAATACTGATCCTTTCAGCTATGTCCCAAAGAACTGTCGGAATACCACACTGGTTCCAAGCGGCCACGATACGACTGCTACTACACACTTGTTAGGAACTTCAGCGTGCGGCGACACAAAAATAAAGATGAACTTCGGCATACGGCGACACAAAAGAAAGTGAACTTCGCTGGACGGCGATGCAAAATAAAGTGACCCGCTTCTCCGGTGTGACCTTTCCACCTCAACTTTTCCTGGAGCTCATCAGCGCCCTCTACACTTCTGGAAACTTCGCCTAGTCATGCTGTCGACTATGTCCATGACGTAAAAACATCAACCTCAGGTTACTTCCGCTTGCATCCTTCCTCCTGCTATGCGACGTTGCCAGAGCTCTCAAAATCATGCGATATCGGTCACAGTCCCTCTTTTTATAATTAACTTGACAGGGTCGGAGATTAGGTAAAATAAATATTCTGATGTGGTGAATGTTTTACGACCGAACGTCCTTTCTCATGAAGTGAGTTAATGAGAAATTAAATGAATGGAGATGAATGCAATTGAGCAAGGAGTTGGAAAGAGAATCGACCGTGGCTCTGAAGAATGTTTTGTACAGCATGAAGGGTTCATTCCAAAACCTTCTTCCTCTTCAAGACCAGCTCTACGTATTGTTGCTGTCTCCAAAAATCAGACAGGTCGGGTTATATTCGAGTGTGAAATATTGGGGATCCTACAAAAATAAGATGAGTCCAATACTCTTCCAAGATAATTAGTTACCTGCCATGGTGGGTGAGTGGTTAACGTGTCGGACTACCAACCCCAAGCTTGCAAGTTCGCTCCTGGCCGTGGTAAGTGTTTTTTTTTTTTGAAAGCCTGAAAAAATTACAACTCGCATGTCATACGTTGTTGGCATGTCAAAGAACCCGTTTGAATTCAGTAGGCCATGTTCATAACGACAAAATTAATCTCGGGAGTTTCCGCCAACACAAAGTTCCTAATTTCTCTACTAGAAAGCACTATAGTGTTCAAGGAGCTTAGATATCTAACCGCCTTGACTTTCATAGTGCTTCAAGGAACAACGAAATTCGACATGCAAGCTACCCTTTGGGTGTCAAATAACAAAGCTTGCACACGACACCCGAGGCCTTACGATATTATTATTATTATAGTTACCTGGAATGTTTGGCGTTCAATAATGATTTGTACTTTGTTAGGATTTACATAATAAATAATCGTATTTGTGGAATAAAATATTTTTCATTTTTGTATTCAACAAAGATTTCGGCAAAAACCAGACTAGTCCAAAGTTTATTTTAGGTTTTCACAACTATCCTCATAAAAATATATTTCCTTTATGAGCAATATAAAGCTGTTAGTGAGACAATAGTAGGTCTAAAAGCAATTTGTATTTCATTCCACACAAATGAAGCTGTACGGTTTTTATTAGCCTATTTTCATTTATGAAAAAAATAGGCTTATGAGATCACCTTTTGTCCGTGTGTGTGTGTGTGTATGTGTGTCAGTCCGTCTGTGTATCTCCCCCCAATAATATCTAAACGGCTGGACCGATTTCAATGAAACTCGGTAAGGTCATAGCACCATTTTGGCCGACCCCGACTGTGCTCTTGAAATGTTATTACTTCTCACCAATCCAACATGGCGGCTGTGCGAAATATTTCACTGGCATTCTATATCTCCGAAACTATTACCGATATCGCGCTGAAATTTTGTACGGCGATAAGGGGCACTACTAGAAGTTCACCTATGAGCTTTTCAAAAACCTGTTGACTACAAAACAAACATGACGGCCAAGCAAAGTTGAAACATTTTAATAGACTTTTCTCGTGATTTAACCATCTGAACGCAGTGAAATGTGGTACAGTAAATGATTATACATATTGTAATGCACTGGCATCTAATTTAGTTCAATTGTTTACTTAACCTCAAGATGGAGGCTGTGTGAAATTTTAAAATTAAGTTTTGATTTCTTGTGTCGTAATCATGCGATCGAAATGAAAGTTTGAATAATGAACCTACGCAACAATTTTCATTTAATGGAACATAACTCTATGGCCTATACATATAACAATCCAACATGGTGACCATCCGAAATATTTAGACGGTTCTCATTATCTACGAATCTATTACAGCAATCAAACTGAAAATTAGTACGGTGATAGAGGCAATTAACATAAGTAGGATTATGAAAATAGGCTTTAGTTCTTCACGGAACTACTTGTTTTCTTTAGTTTCCGAACAATTTAATTATTGGACTTGTCTGGTTCTTGGAACGAACCCTTCAAATGTGTCTTGTATAGACTATTTGGTCTGATGATGCTCGCTTAACGTGCGAAACTTGTCATCTATTTAAACCCCCACCATTTGTTAGAGAAGTGTGTTAATGTATAAATAATTCATGAAACTTTTCAATGGGGAAATCTTCACTTTCTTCCCAATCTATTTGGGTATTCTCGTGATGACCACTAGTATGTACCATCTCAGTATTTACCTACGGTTAGACATGTGGGATCCTGGTAGGTAATTTCTAGGACAGCTGAAGGTGGGGCTCCAACCTTCTCGTATTCCATGTAAGGAGATCACCTAGAGCTACGGTTGCCATACGTCCTTTTAGGCAAAGTAAAGACCACCCTTCCTTATTTTTAAAATAGGCTATAATTAAATGTCCTCAATTTTAAAAGTCGCATTATGAAAGTAGACTATATTATTGCTGAAATGTTTCTGCATTTGGTAACGTTGGTGACACTGTTCCTCCGGTTTTGGAGAAAAAAAACGATACTCACGGTCAAGGAACTTAAAGTATTCATTAGCCATCGTTGAACACAATCATGGATACTTCATGTTTTAATGTCTTTGTTTATTATGGTGGGGCTACCTAACGTCTGAGTTTGAATACTTATAAACAGTGTTTTCAGCTCATCAAAGGCAACATAAATGCGCAAATCAACCACTGAGTACAGCCGGCCTGGATGAACTGGAAAAGGATTTCTGGAATTCTGTGTGACAAGAGACTCAACATAAAAGTGAAAGGAAATGCCTACAAGACAGCAGTAAGGCCAGCCATGTTATACGGAGCAGAGACGTGGGCAACAACATAGTCACAATGTAATAAACTGGATGTGATGGAGATGAAGATGGTTAGATAGATGAGTGGTATCAAAATTTAGAAAATCAGAGGAACTGTTAAAGTGACAGAGGCATCAAAGAAAATCCAGGAGAAAAGACTGTTGTGGTAAGGGCATATTATGCGAAGGGACGGAAGCTATGTAGGGAGGAGAGTAAAGGATCTGGTTGTAGATGGAACGAGAAATTAGGGCAGACCCAGAAGAAGATGGACTGACAACATCCGACAAGACCTGAAGGATAAAAAGTTAGAGGAAGATGGTGTGTGAGACAGGAAAAAGTGGGAAATAACGGCCAGAAACATCGACCCCGTTTGAAGGAGAAGAAGAAGAAGAAGATGAAGATGAAGATGTTGTTGTTGCACTGAGGGGTTGTGTGTTTGTATTCACTGGAAATTAAAAATATGGCATGTCAAATCCTGGAAAAGGACTTTCCAAATTCATCAAAGCGAGGGTGACATGACCATGACGCATTCTGCAAGTAAGTATCCTCTAAGAATTTTTTTTTCTACACGTTTACAAATTCTCAAACTCTATTGGAGATAAAGATAAGGCCTGATGATATAGTTTACTAGTTTGGAACACATAATCAAAATTGTCCTCAACTCCATTTTAAAATACTGTACATGTGAAGTTTATGTTCTGTTTTTTTTTTTTTTGGATACCGTAGACAGACCGTAGCAAGTCAATAGATGTTTATTTTTGTATAGCCTACTTAGTCACATGTTCTGATATTTTGTCACAATGTCCTGACTTTGAACCCTATCTAGAGCTATGAACTTACCACGTGTAGCTACCATCGTTGATAACCTACGAAATAGGAGCAGATGACTTTCACTGTCCCCTCCCATAAGGTACAATCTCTGCAATTTCCTTGGAAAAACTACCCTTGGGATGGTCTCTTTCAAAACCGGGATTTGAACTACCAAATTACCCATACCAGACTTGTTGCTGTTCCCTATCTGATTTGTGGCTCACGATTTAATGCGCATGGAAACACCGTGGGCTATAATAATAATAATAACTAGCGGATCCATGCGAGAACTCTCGCATAATGGGTTGTGTGCGCCCCATGTTTACAGACCACACGCCCGGCCCTAGTGCTATGCAGGCTGTACGCGAATCAGTTCTGCCAGGGGCTATCGTCTTGTTTATGTGTTTAAAAGCACTTAATAAGCAAATAAATATATTTCCGGTGACTTTTCAAGAAATGCAACTTTTTTCCTGTACAATTGAGACGATTTGGAAGATTGGTACAAACTACACCTTCTAACTCCCTCTGATTTAGGAGCTTGAGTTTTGTGAAACATGCGCCTTAGCGTATTATATAATAATAATAATAATAATAATAATAATAGAAACAGACAGACACGATTACAATCAACATGAGGGGGAAAAAGGCAAAATATTATGGCACATACACAGGATGACCTAAGATAGACTGACCAAGAAGATTTTTAATATAGTTATGAATAGTAGGGCCTATATTAAAAACCATTTGGGTAAAAGAAACCGTGGAAGACCTCAAGAACCTAAACATCTCTACAGAAGACATGGCAGACAGGAAAGCATACAGAGAAAATTTCAGAAAACAGTAAAAGAAAGAAAGAAAAAACAGGAAAGAAGTTGACAGAAGAGAGAAAAAGGAACTATAGTGAATATATGAGAGGTTTTAGGGAAGAAAGAAGAAAGGGACAGAAAAAAAACCATGAAAATTAATTGTGTTCTAATGCTCTCCTTAAGAGAGAAAGGGGGGCTGCATGGCGCAGTCGGTAGAGGCGCTGAGCTTTGAACTGAAAGGGAGTGGGTTTGATCCCCACCCGGGTAGTGGATTTTAGAAACAAAACTACCACTTTCGGAAACGCAAATGGCCCTGGGGTTCACTCAGCCTACACCAGAAATGAGTACAAGGCTAATTTCTGGGAGCAAAGACGGCCGGGCGTGGAGCTGACAACTCCATCCCATCTAGTGTCGATGTCACAAAAAGTGGAAGCCTCTACCTTCCACTACTCCCAGGTCCTCTATGGTCTTTACGGAGTTGGCTTTGCTTTGCTTTAAGGGAGAATTAACGAAAATAATAATAATAATTCTCATAGTAATACTCATCATTAGTGGGCGATAGTCTAGATGTTAGGTCCCTTAGATATAGTTATCAATCACTTATCACCATCGATCATCAATTGCTGCACTAGTGTATGGTCCTGTTCTCCACGCATTGGTGGGATCGTTACGCGTACACACACTTTAGTTACCGGCACCCCGGGTTCACGTTGTAACTCTCATGAGGTGGGGACGTGTGTGCAACACGTGCCAGTGTAGCGCATCGTCCATTCACAGACCAGCCTGGGGTGTGAATATTCATGAGCAGGCTGTGTCGTGTGTGGTCGGATCGACCCTGTCCAGCCTCAGTACCACCACACACATGGTACCAAGTCAGCCATAGAATTGCCAGAAAACAAGTTACATATTCTTGAAGGTAATTTTAAGTTGGTTGGTTTCTCAGTTTAGGGGCTGCGACAACGCGGTCATGTAGCCCCGTGTACCTCGGGGGTGTGTAGAATCTGTCTGATAACTGGTGTTAATTGTGATGACTGTATTAGTGTGTTATCTGTTTTTAATTCAAGTAAGGACTGCAATCATTCAATTTTCAAATTGATCCTACTTTTGTTACAAAACGCCACCGTCAACGACTACTATTTCTGAACTTGGTTACTAGATGCCTCACAGTCGGCTCCTGGAGACGAACGTTGGCCCCCAAGAGCGTTAGTCAAATCTAGCCTATACTTTAGCTTCACACAAGTGTAATTAGTGGAAGGTTCTTTATCCTGCCATAAATCTATGACATTGGACCGCCGGCTTTACTTCCCCTCCGAAGGAGGGCATTCATGTACTGAGGGATTTTAACGCTCTTAAAAAATCCAACGACTTTTGCCGAATTTGAATCCGCGATCATGGGCATAGGTTTGATTGAGGAGGTCTAACTTTCCGCGAGACCTTTTTAAGACAACAGTTTGCCTTTCTTCTTTTAATCTGTATTTTTTGTCATTTTAGCGAAAAATTTCAGTTTGATTGCTGTAATAGATTCGTAGATATTGAGAACCGACTAAATATTGCGGATGGTCGCCATTTTGGACTTTATATATGTAGGTCCTAGAGTTATGTACTGTTACATGAAGATTATTGTGTACGTCTACCATTCAAACTTCAATTGCATGATTAGGACACAGGAAGTAACAACGAGATTTTAAAATTTCGCACAGCTGCCATCTTGTGGACATGGAAACAATTGAAATAAATTAGATGCCAGTGAATTAACATTCGTATAAGCATTTACTGTACCAAGTTTCACTGCACTCGGATGGTTAAATTGCGAGAAACGTCCATGTGAATATTTATACTTCGCGTCGCCGCCATGTTGGATTTGTGATCACCAGGTTATTGAATGTCCTATAGGTGAACTTATGTTCATAGCCTCTATGAGCAAAAAAATATTCAGTTTGATTGCTATAATAGATTCGTAAATATTCAGAGCCGTCTAAATATTTCGGATGGTCGCCATGTTGGATTGTTAAATGTATAGCCATAGAGTCATGTACCATTAAAGGAAAATTATTGCGCAGGTTCATTATTCAAACTTTCACTTCGATCGTATGATTACGACACAAGAAATAAAATCTTAATTTTAAAATTCGCACAGCCGCCATCTTGAGGTTATGTAAACAATTGAAATAAATTAGATACCAGTGCATTGCAATGTGTATAAACACTTCCTGTACCAAGTTTCGATGCATTTGGAACATTAAATCGCGAGAAAGGTCTATTTAAATTTTCAAATTCGCTTGGCCGCCATGTTCGTTTGTAGTTAACCGGTTTTTGAAAGTCTTATAGATGAACTTTCAGTAGTACCCTTTATCTCCGTACAAAATTTCAGGGTGATACCGCTAATAGTTTCAGAGATATAGAATGCCGGTGAAATATTTCGCACATCCGCCATCTTGTGGTTATGTAAAAAATTGAACGAAGTTAGATGTCGGTGCCTTATAAAGTGTATAAACATATACTGTACCAAGTTTTATTGCGTTTGGTTGGTTAAATCGCGAGAAACGTCTATTTAAAAGTCGCAACTTCGCTTGGTCGCCATGTTGGTTTTGTATTTACCAGTTTTTCAAGAGTCACATAGGTGAACTTCTAGTAGTTCCCTTTATCACCGTAAAAAATTCCAGTGTGATATCGGTAATAGTTTCGGAGATATTGAATGCTGGTGAAATATTTCGCATAGCCGCCATGTTGGATTGGTGAGACGTAACAAAATTTGAAGGGCACGGTCGGGGTCGCCCGGAATAGTGCTATGAACTTACCGAGTTTCATTGAAATCGCTCCAGCCGTTCAAAAGTTATTAGGGACACACACACACACACACACACACACACACACACCGCACACTCACACACACACACACACACACACACACACACACGGACAAAAGGCGATCTCATAAGGCTATTTTTTTTTTCAAAATTGAAAATAGCTTAAAAATAGCAACTTCACTGGATATAAAATTGCAGCATTACTATCTTATTGTATTTCCTTATTAGCAGTGTGAAGTCTATCCAAGTAAGAAAGGACATCGTTGTGACTTTTTATCATACCTGAAGCAATGGTGTGTTAATATCCGGCTGATATTTTGACGTTCATAATCCTGCGAGGCAAGTGAAAGGTGATACTCTACTGTACACTATTCCGCCAACGCTTGGTCTGCGCATGCCCGTACGCCTATTGTAAAGATGAGATGACGCCAATGTCACCGCATGACGTAATCGCTCAACACGATCGCGATGGAGAGCTGTATCTATATCGGTTGTTCAAATCCCGGCGCTGACAGCGGTCATTCCGAATATGGTTAACATTTGAGTTTTTCCACATTCATTCCAGAAAAATGTGGGGATTGCACCTTATTTCAAAAGTCCTGGGACACCTTCCCAATCACTCCGCTACCCCCAACAATCACAGTTACTCACATTATCACTGTTATCAAACAAATCTAACACACGCCCTAGTTGACTAAACAAGAAACCCCAACCCCTCTGCATACATTAACAACAGGAACACTGTGTTAATAATGTTGAGACTGACTCCATGCTCAGTGATAACGTTCTCGCCTGCTGAGGCCAAGATAGCGGGATCGAATCCCGGCACAGTCAGTTGGCGTTTAAGGGTGCGTAAACGCAAGGGAGCCATGTCAGTAGATATACTGTCGCGTTAAAGCCCCCATTGAGGGCAAAATTCTGGCACCCCGTTAGTCTCTAAAAGCCTCAATAGTTAAAACGGACGTAAAACCCACAACATTAGTTAGTTATTGAGGTTTCAAGGGGCGGAACTACCGAGGTCATCAGCCCCGATTCATACCATTATTATTATTATTATTATTATTATTATTATTATTATTCATTCATAATGTGGTCTGTTTGCCATCTCTTGATGAATACAGTACATTTGCATTTATCTGTTGACACAGGCTAGAGTAAAATGTGTCTTTTCACCGATGTCTCAGTCTCTCATGGCTGTGATTATGTATATGGAAGCTACTGAGAAAAATGAGATAGGGTGGTGCATAGTATTGACATTCAGGGCACAGTCAGTGCCTGTGGATGCTGTGAAAGGGTCTACTCATAGGGTTAGTACTGCTGTTCTGACTCAGTGAGGAAAGCAATGGCAAACTACCTCACTCCTCATCTTGCCTAGTACGCCTCAATATAGCGCTGCCTTGAGTTTTTGTGGGTAGCCTATCTACCCACATAACCAAGCAGCGGTACGTTTTGAGGATCCAACCAGCCTTCGGGCTGACTACCAAACAGACAAACATTAATAATGGTGAACATTTTCTGTAGAAGTTTGCAGTCTAATGTAGCAGGGTTTATTATTATCTATTTTATACTAATACACTCGACATAACACCCTTAGATCACTAAACCTTGGTACAATAATAATAATAATCCCTGGCACTACAGCCCGTGAAGGGCCTAGGTCTACCAAGCGACCGCTGCCCAGCCATTTGGCCTGCAGATATTGGGGTGACGCGTGATCAACGCATCGAGTCCCCTTGGCCATTATTCTTGGTTTTCGTGATCGGGGTGCTGCCTCACTGTCAGACAGCTACTCAGTTGTCCTCACGAGGTTGAGTGCATCCCGTTCCTACCCTCACGTCAGTTTATAAAATCCGTGACGGAGCCAGGAATCGAACCCGGTGCCTCCGGGTGAGAGGCAGGCGCGCTACCCCAACACTATGGGACCAGCAATAATAATAATAGACAAATATTAATAATAATAATAATGATAATCTTATTATATAATACGCTAAGGTGTATGTTTCACAAAACTCAAGCTCCTAAACCAGAAGGAGTTAGAAGGTGTGGTTTGTACCAAAATCTTCCAAATCGTCACAATAGTACAGGAAAAATCTTACATTGCTTGAAAAGTCAACGGAAATATATGTGTTGTTTATAAAGTGCTTTTAAACAAATAAACAAATGATAGCCCCTGGCAGAACTGTGCCGCGTATAGCCTGCATAGCATTAGGGCCGGGTGGGTAGTCTATACAGTTGGGGCGCACACAACCCATTATGCGAGAGTTATCGCACGGGTCCGCTAGTAATAATAATAATAATAACAAGCATTACCCGTCGCGGCTTCGCCCGCAAATATTCTAGTTGTAAAGAGTACACTTAGCAAAATCTCAATCATGAATGCTATGACTGATTTATCCTTGCTATGAATAATCAGACTTTATCAATTGAGCTACTGGTGCAGTGGTTAGGGGTTTGTCATTCCTTCATAGGTATATCAGAGCGAAGTTAGTTTTCTGGGAATATCACAGACACTGTTAATTTAAGGGCCATTAAATGTGGTTTTCGGAGACCCTTAATAGTCGGGTGAAAATGACCTTTCGTACCACACTCACACGTGAAAATTGCGTGAAAAAATTCTAGAGTGCCCTTTGACCCCCTTAAGCGCATTATACTGTATGTATTGATGAATTTTACAGCTGAATTTGGTTCAGTGATAACCTTATAACCGTCTGGAAACTTTCACAGTAATGCAATAATTGGAATTTCATTGCATCTTACAGAAATAGATGGACCTGTGAGATTCTGTTACCATGGTTACCGTGTTGGATTCATTTATTATTTCATTGTAAATATACGTGTTTTAAGGTATTTATATAATTGTGAGGCATTTAAAGAGTGAGTGTGTTTCGCTTACGCATTGGGTTATGCTGAACCTGTATGTACCCCATATGTGTAGGTTGGTGTTAATGAGACCTTATTTTCGGTACAAGACTGGAATGGGACCTTAGCAGAATAATATAGGGAGAGATTATTTTCATTATTATTATTATTATTATTATTATTATTATTATTATTATTATTATTATTATTTGGTTGTTGTTTTAAGGGGAGAATAGCGAGATCATCTGCTAATGCAGCAAGGATTTTTTTCACTACTGATACATTAGACATAACACCCTGAGGTCACTAACCTTGGTACCCCTTGGGTTCTATTTCTGAAGGAAATACTGATCGTGACTGAGCGATTAGGAATCCAAACCCAGTGGGGTGAGATGTTCAGCTCCGACATCACCAGATATCTCTGACGTTGATGGTATACTACACCTTTGCCATTTTCTTGTGTATCATTAATGTTTTATAACAGCCATGTTCTCTTGGAGTTCTTACTCATCAGCCGCAAGAAAAAAGTCCTGACCTTGGCGTCCCAGTTTACTATGATACGAGTTCCTCAAGTTTTTCGACTCTACTTGTCATTCACCTCATCTTCAATCTGTTCTGGAGAGCTTCAACTCACGGAAATTATTTCATGCACTTGTATCATTAAAAAGCTCGACGGATTTGCTAACAGTCATGAATTTTCTTACGCCCTATCATTATACCATTGTGCAACATTCAACGAATCTGTGAGTCACTGCACTGGTAAGACAGTACTGTACTGGCAGCTTGTCCAACTTGCGGCCAAATACAGAATTTATCAACCCGGAGGTTCCAAGTTCGATTCCTGGCTCTGTCAAGAAATTAAATTCAGGTCACAGGGCTGGAATGAGGTACACTCAGCCTCATACGGCAAAACTAAGAATAAGTGGGTTCGATTCCTATCTCAGCCATCCTGGAAGTGGTTTTCAGTGGTATTCTACTGTACTCCATGCAAATGCCAGGATAGTTCCTAAATTAAGGCCACGTCCGCCTCATTCCCAATCCTCGCCTACCATATGAATACACACACTAATAATACAGTAATCGAAATAACTAAGGTAATCGGACAGATTCTGCATACGCCCAGATACACGGAGCTAAATGACCACGATGACCAAGCTCCTCAAATGAAACAACTACAATAACAACAACAACAACATCATCGAGAATGAATTGAGAATTAAAATATACAGGGCGAACCAGAACTCCGCCGACAACTCTCCAGGGATGATTAAGGTCACCCTGTGGGGGTTTAAATGTGGGGGACCCGTGATCACCGGTGGCTCGTTACAGGGTAAAAATGGAATAATATGATTTATTTGGTTTGTTGCCCAAATCATCCTTGTTTCTGTGCAAATACCCTCATAAGAGTGAATAAGCTTGCAATATGCAATAACCAAATGGTACAACACGAGAAACAGAGTAATGCAACAACCCTCTGAATTCTGGTTCACCCTGTATATATGTCGTAGTCAGATAGCGAAATCCGTCATTTTATGAAAATCCTAGGCACTTCATGAAAAGAGGTGAAATATTCCTTCCAATAATGAAGAGAAGAGATAATTTGGTAGGACACATACTAAGACACCCAGGAATAGCAAGCTTAGTTATGGAAGGAAGGGTCGAGGACAAGAACTGTAGGGATAGACCAAGGTTAGAATATGTTAAACAGATTGCCTCGGATGTAGGTTGGGGTAGCTATGTAGAGAAGAAACGATTAGCTCAGAACTGGCAGGCATGGAGGGCTGCATCAAACCAGTCAAAAGACTGAGGACTCAAACAACAACAACAACAACATCGTTCAGATTCCACGTACTGTAGAAATATTCCGTGCTTGAAATTGATAAGCCACGTAGAACTGCACACGCTTCCTTCTATGTTACCTCAACCGAGTATAATTGTGAAGGATTTGCTTGTATGAAAATAGTTTTGTCTTTGCGTATGTAATGAATGCTGTGTTCAATGCCATACGCAGTGGCGGGCGCACAGTAGGGCATCTCGTGAACAATAGGCACTTAGCTCAAGCTATCTCCCCACGTCACATCACGGACCCGTGGGGGACGAGTGCTTCAGCACAGCACCCCTACATTGATTGGATAGCATCTAAATTGGTGATACTTCTAACCCTCCATTAGGCCCAGAATTTTAATGACATCATATTTTATATAGTAAGAAGGATAGCATATTTTTTAAAAAGTTCAATTTTTATGATGATATTTGCATAATTATGTACAATAACACTTCAGTTATTTGTGTTGGTAATGATTTTTGATTATTGTTTTTAGTTATGGAATTTTGTTTTTGTTTTATTTTTAATTTCAATTTCAATGTCAAATTTAACTTTTTATTTTTTTTATTTTCTGATTTTTATTTTTTAATGTTTAATTTCTAATCTTTAATTTTTAAAAATGAAGTCTTGAAGTTTTTGATTTAACACTTTTAAATGTACATTTTCTCTATTCTTTATTTTTTAATATTTTTTAAATTTAATTTATTTTATTTGTAGTTCTTTTATTTTAATGTATTTTTCAATTTTAAATTTATTTGCTGTGCAGTATGCTTATAATTTAACTGTCAAATATATATGTTGAGTTTTAAAACGTTGGTTTGCGCTTCGTCTCAACAACTCTCACTCGATACACAGACCAAGGATAGTACCTATAGAAGAAATGTCATCCTCGCTGTTTCTCATAATTAACAAGTATATTTATCCAAATTTCTCTCTAGTTAGAAATTTAATTTTTATTTAATGTATTTTTTTGATTTTTAACTCATTTTATTTTAATGTAATTTTCCTTTGCTTGTTTTTCCTCGTTTCTAAATATTAAAATGTCGACTTTTTCTATGGTAGCAAATTATGATAATTCAATTGCTTCGTTATTTCACCCTTTATAGCAACTATCACCTCGACCATGTCGAGCGGGTAATACTGGTCACTCATTGACAATGCCTAACACCTTGCGCTTGCCCAGTTGAACAGGGCTTCATGAATTAAAAATGATTATCTTTAACTTCAGAACCAACGGCTTGCCTATATTAAAATACCGGATCCTAAGAGGCCATCGAAGTTAAACACCATTGGCTGTGGTCAGAACGTGGTTAGTTGACCGGTTCTTGGGGTTCTAAAGTTGAAAATACGGTGTACGCCCATCGGTAGTTAAATTCAAGTAGTGATTGGCGTACGTTTTTTTAACTTAAGAATTCATCTATCAATTAAAAATGTATTTGAGGTTCTTGGGCTCCACGTTCTGTTGACTGGGGAAGGGAAGGAAATGGCTACCCTATAACTAGTAAACTGCGACTCAAGAAGACCACCTCAGAAGATCAGGCTTGCCGTCTTGTTGGTGTTATTGCTGTTCTTTCTCCTTTCTTCATAACTCCTGTGGTACCCCCATTGCGTTAGGGCGCTGATTTCTTCTAACACCGTGCATGTACAAGAGGTTGGGATCCACTGGCCCATGGGAGCAATGCTGCCCCACATTACGAGCACAGGAAGCCAACACCAATGTCTGCCATCTATTTGTAAATTCCAGGTTATCGCTGTACCTGTTTATTTTGTACGCTTGTTATGGCCAATCTTGGCGAGGCAATCAAAAGCAAATTGTGTTGACGTGAGCAATGAGGCCCCTGTTACGGGTTACTGCATCCGCTTCGTGCTTAGCCTATCAGAGCCTTCTTCCCCAGAGAGCTGGACAGGCTGAATTAGCATTGAGAACTTCTGAGACCTCAGAGCTATTCATCACCTTTCAAAGGCGCCAACTCGGAGAGAGTGAGGTTGAAGGTTTCTATGATGATTTCCAAATATCAATGACTACGTAGATTTCGGCGGCCACCGTTGGTGTGATTTTACCGACTTTTCACGTTAACATCTGATAATTAATACGGTGATGGTACCGGAGTAATGTTTTTGACTCTAACTAATGCACAGACTTGTACGGACATCACATTTACACTAAATAACTGACAAAACCTGCTCAGTAAGATTAATAAATCGCAACATGAACTTAAGAAATAATTCACAGAACCTACAATTAAATGACATGGAATTAAATGTTATAAACAATTGCCGAAACACTCCAGCAGGTACTCAGAGGGTGTCTTCCTGATTGCGACCATTCCGGATTGCGCTCACCTCATTAGCAGTCCAGATTGTGGTCACTTTCATTTTAGGGAAGAGCTATAAACATTCCAGCGTCCAGATTGCGGTCACTTTTCTTGGGAGACCGGTCCGGTTGTAACTCCCCTGGGGATTTCCTCACCTTTCACTTGCACCCCTCTTGCTAATGTAGAGGTACATGTCATATGTCAGTTCTCTTTGGAATGTTAATAAACATAAAACTTCAAATGTTTGATTTTGTGTGTAGGAGGGGGCGGGGACAAAAATTGATTACAAAGGGGGTTTAGAATCAAACGCAGAACAAATTACTTTAACGAGACGAATTTTTCGAGGTAATAAAAAGAAAGTTTTTCACTATATACAGTAGGCTACCTATTATAAAAATAGATATCTTGCGCCTCAAATGGGAGAGGAGGGGCAGAAATTAAAAATTATACCATGTAAGTATAAAATTTCCCGTTAAAACAATTTTGTTTAAAGTGATGGTCGTCGATTCCGATCCTGAAAGTTTCTATTCTTAAGACTGAAAGTATTACAGTCATTGCTTTACGAGGTGCTGTCAGATTGGGAGGGGACTTGATTTTTTTAAGCGAAGTTTAATAGGGTGTGCTCAGCTGAACACTGAACTGTATTCTTTGGTTAGGTAGTGAAATATCAGTTTCCCCTTGTTATCCACAAAACTTACGGAAGGTATGAGTCAGTCGGGAAGAACCAAGACCCGGTCTCCCAAGAAAAGTGATCGCAATCTGGACGCTGGAATGTTTATAGATCTTCCCTAAAATGAAAGTGACCGCAATCTGGACTGCTAATGAGGTGAACGCAACCCGGAATGGTCGCAATCAGGACACACCCCCTCAGAGAAGAGCGTGGTAACAGGAGAACCTTAACAGAGGGTGTCTTCCTGATTGCGGTCATTCCAGATTGCGTTCACCTCATTAGCAGTCCAGATTGCGATCACTTTTCTTGGTAGACCGGTCCGGTTGTGACTCCCCCTGAGAATGTCCTCACCTTTCATCCACCCCTCTTGCCAAAGTTATTTACTTTTACGAGACGAATTTTTCGAGGTATTGAAAAGAATGTTTTTCACGATATACAGTACCTAAAAAATAGATATCTCGCGCCTCAAATGGGAGAGGAGGGGCAGAAATTAAACATGATACCCTGTAAGTATAAAATTTCCCGTTACAACAATTTTGTTGAAATTGAAGGTCGTTGATTCCGATCCTAAAACGTTTCTATTCTTAAGACTGAAATCATTGCTTTACGAGGTGCCGTCAGGTTGGGAGGGGATTTGATTTTTTTAAAGCCAAGTTTTATGAGGAGTGCTGAGCTGAACACTGAACTGTATTCTTTGGTTAGGTAGTGAAATATCAGTTTCGCCTTGTTATCCACATAACTTACGGAAGGTATGAGTCAGTCAGGAAGAACCAAGGATCGGTCTCTCAAGAAAAGTGATCGCAATCTGGACGCTGGAATGTTTATAGTTCTTCCCTAAAATGAAAGTGACCGCAATCTGGACTGCTAATGAGGTGAATGCAATCTGGAATGACCGCAATCAGGACACAACCTAACAGAGTTCTGTGAAATAAGGCAATTTATGAGCATAAAGCCTGAAGGTCTTACGAAAAGAGAAATGAGAGGGATAATTTGGTGGTTAATGGGGGTGTATTAGAGCAAAGCTTTGAGAGAAGTGGAAAAAGAGGACCTTGGCCTTTTTTGTGGGAAGGTTATGGGTGCAGGACACCTGATCAGAGAATGCAATGCAACCAAAATAATAAGAGCATAGTTTGCAGAAAGGAGAGATATAAACAGAACAGAAAGTGAAAATGAACATCACGCTTTGGTAAAATTACTAAATAGGGAATGGAGGAAGTCACGTCAATTCATCATCTAAAGGCTAGGTCTTGTCCCTGCGACCACATTTGTCTCTCAACTGCTGAAAGTTTTAAGTCAGCCTACTGTTTAAATTGAAGTCCATGAATCACAGAATCCAGATGAGCCTTCCGCGGTCTTCATTTTCCTTTCTTCCCCAAACCTTTTCCTTCCAGTATGGTGGTCAGGAACTCATTATAACGTAGGGTGTGTACAATGAATTTTGCTTTCCTCTTTTCTATAATAGTGATCAATTTCCTTGTTTCGTCTACTTCTTTGAGGACCCATTCATTAGTCTTTTTCTCCGTACAGCTTATTTTCAGCATCCTATTCCACAGCCACATTTCCGCTGCTTTCAGGCGTTGTATGTCCTGTTTCCTTAGAACCCAAGTTTCGCATCCGTATAACAAAACACCACAGACAAATGTTTTGATGAACGATTTTCTAGTTTTAATGCTAACGTAAATTAGTGAAACTTTTTGATATTATCAGGGGAATGTGGGATAGGAAAGCGACAGATGAGAAAGACAACAAAGATGCATGTGAAACAAATATAAGAGTACAGGAGATGGCATCCTAAACTATAAAACTTAGTTAAAATCTAGGATAGCCTCTCTGTATCAATTAGAATAAGATTAAGATAGTACATAATTAATAGCCATTTTTAGCCTATTTTCAATTTTGAAAAAAATAGGCTTATGAGATCACCCTTTGTCCTTGTGTGTGTGCGTGTGTGTGTGTGTGTAATTCGTGTGTGTGTCCCACCCTAATAGAATCTAAACGGCAGGAGCGATTTCAATGAAACTCGGAAAGTTCATAGCACTATTCCCGGCGACCTCGACCGTGCCCTTCAAATTTTGTTACGACTCACCAATCCAACATGGCGGCTGTGCGAAATATTTCACCAGCATTCAATATCTCCGAAACTATTACCGATATTACCCTGACAATTTCTATGGTGATAGAGGGAACTACTATAAGTTCACTTATGTGACTTTTGAAAACCTGGTAACTACAAAACCAACATGGAGGCCAAGCGAATTTGCGACTTTTAAATAGACGTTTCTCGCGATTTGACCAACCAAACGCAATGAAACTTGGTACAGTATATGTTTATATACATTGTAATGCACCGACATCTAACTTCGTTCAATTGTTTACATAATCACAAGATGGCGGATGTGCGAAATATTTCACCGGCATTCTATATCTCTGAAAATATTAGCGGTATCTCCCTAAAATTTTGTACGGAGATAAAGGGCACTACTGGAAGTCCATCTATAAGACTTTCAAAAACCGGTTAACTATAAAACGGACATGGCGGCCAAGCGAATTTGAAAATGTTAAATTGACCTTTCTCGCGTTTTAATGTTCCAAACGCATTGAAGTCTGGTACAGGAAATGTTTATACACATTGTAATGCACTGGTATCTAATTTAATTCAATTGTTTACATAACCTCAAGATGGCGGCTGTGCGGATTTTAAAATTAAGTTTTTATTTCTTGTGTCGTAATCATGCGATCAAAGTGAAAGTTGGATAATGAACCTACGCAATAATTTTCCTTTATTGGTACATGACTCTATGGCCTATACATTTAACAATCCAACATGGCGACCATCCGAAATATTTAGACGATACTGAATATCAACGAATCTATTTTAGCAATCAAACTGCATTTTTTAATGTTCATAGGGGCTAAGAACTTAAGTTCACCTATAGGACTTTAAATAACCTGGTGATCACAAATCCAACATGGCGGTGACGCGAATTATAAATATTCACATGGACGTTTCTCGCAATTTAACCATCCGAGTACAGTGAAACTTGGTACAGTAAATCCTTATACAAATGTTAATCCACTGGCATCTAATTTATTTCAATTGTTTCCATAACCTCAAGATGGCAGCTGTGAAAAATTTTAAAATCTCCTTGTTTTTTCTTGTGTCCTAATTATGCGATTGAAGTTTGAATACTACACGTTCACAATAATCTGCATGTAACAATACATAACTCTAGGACCTAAATATATAAAATCCAACATGGCGACCATCCGAAATATTTAGTCGGTTCTTAATATCTACGAATCTATTACAGCAATCAAACAGAAATTGTGTATGTTGATAGTGGCAATTAACATAAGTAGGATATATGAAAATAGGCTGTATAGTTCTTCACGGAACTACTTGTTAATGCTTTGATATGACATTTAATGCAATGTAAATTATTTGTAGGTTCCGTGACTTATTAGCCTATTTTCATTTATCAAACAAGAAGTTCCGTGACGAACTAAACAGCCTACTTTTCTTAAAATTTAAGATTCATGCCAATCTATATAGACCTATCTAGAATAATGTCGAAAGTAAGTTGGTAATAAAATTATTGTAAATCCTTATACAAATGTTAATCCACTGGAATCTAATTTATTTCAATTGTTTCCATAACCACAAGATGGCAGCTGTGCGAAATTTAAAAATATCATTTTTACTTCTTGTGCCCTAATCATGCGATTGAAGTTTGAATACAACACGTACACAATTATCTTCATAATCTACATAACTCTAAGACCTACATATATAAAAATCCAACATGGCGACCATCCGCAATATTTAGTCGGTTCTCAATATCTACGAATCTATTACAGCAATCAAACTGAAATTTTGTATGTTGATAGTGGAAATTAACATAAGTAGGATATATGAAAATAGGCTTTAGTTTTTCACGGAACTACTTGTATTTTAAATTCATGTTGCGATTTATTAATCTTACTGAGCTGGATTTTTGTATTAGACTATTAGGGAATCACTGTAACTAATAATCACATGTATCAGGTGATGGCTGCAATGAATAATACTCTCGCCCCAATCTCTGTCTATCTGGAATTTGTCTCCTAGAATGAAAATTTACCTGCTGTATGTCATTAAACTGGAGCTTGTTTAGAGGCTCCAAAATTAACTGTAAAGAAATGATAATTAAGTTCTACAACGATCATAATTGTAATAATTACGTGTCTGAGTTGAGATCCATTAGGCGTTCATTAGCGTTTATTTGTTTCTTCTTTATCAAACCAGAGATCACATTAGGAGTGGGAAAAGGGTACAGCTCACCAGATATTGGACAACTTCAAAGACAGACAGTTGGTGCTAATTAGTTCAGGTAATGACTTGGACGCACGAGATGGATTCGGTGCTGTTCTGAAAAGCACTCAGAACAGAAAGTAGGAACCACAATCTATATAAGACTGATTGTACATGCACAGATTTTATTTTTAGACCAGACTTCATTTTGTGTTAAATGAATTTCTTAAGAGACCAACAGTTCAATGAGAGTCGCCTTCCTTGTTCTAGAGATACATAACGAGACTACATAACGAGACTCCCATACCAAAGGTCCTGGATTCAAGTCTGGGCTCAAACGTGGGTTCAATTCTGGTTTAAGGGTTAAAATTTGGCGCACTCAGCCTCGTGATGACATCTTAAAAGAGGTGGGTGGGTTCAGATCCCACTCAACCATTTGTAGGAGTGGTTAACCATTTTTACTACAGGCAAAATTGGGTACCATGGTGTTTTGGCGGACATCTGAATTGGAGGAAGACGCGAATATCAGGAGGCAAGAATGGCCCTTACATTGTTATGGTACCGTCTATCAAGACCATCTTAATCTTCCCAAACGCCTTTAGATCACTCTGCAGTGCCTCCTTTATCAAAGGACTTGGAAATTGTTGTTGTCATCGATGAATCACTTTGGAGCTTAAGACGTTTCGGTAATTGACCCCGTGTACTTGGATGTGTGTTAAATTTGTCTGATAACCTGTTTTTCTGCAGTGACTGCGTTAAACTTTAATTATTACGATCTAGCATATGAGTAGGTGACGCTGCACTTGAAATAAGCTACCGTCCCATATTTTGGCTGACTGCAGTGAGGGATAATTTGTAGAAAGACCACTCTCAGGATGGTCCCTAGCAGCATCAGGATTCGAACCGTTGGTCATCGGACTTCCTGCTATCCCTCTCAAATGTGATGCGCGATTTATCACCCAAGCCTGGAAATGATTTGTCATTTGGGCATGGAATGTTGTAGTGTTAATGAAACGTGCACCTGTTCGGAATGCAAGGGTTTTGGGTTTGAATACCGATGGCTCCGAAATCGTTACTGATATCCTGGTACGCAGGCATGACGGCTGGTGGAGCTGGACATCCCTGCGGCACTCGGAGTAGTCACATGGTGGGGCGTGTATGCCGACTGGAGCGTGAGGCTGCTTCCCACCGGCTTTGAGTGCCTGGGCCGTCAGGGCTGTCCATTCCAACATGTACGCTACTCGCTACTTCCCATTGATTTATATGAGAGATTCGCCACATGATTTCGGGGCCTTCAGTTCAATCTGGTGGCTCATTTTCCGCACGTTATCCTCTCATAGTACAACGATTGCGTCCACAATGTTTCAAGATAGATTTCGACCTGTCATACTTGATACTTACCTTGTTAGATACTCTGAGCATTCTTCTATGAAACTAAACCAATTCGTGGTGTAGTGACTAGCATTCTTGGCTGTCCCTACGGAGGACCGGGTTCAATTCCCGACTCTGCCAAGAAATTTAATTTTGGTCTTCCAACGGTATGAGGTTGGTAGTTTGGTTGGTTCCTCAGTTTAGGGGCATCGACAACGCGGTCATGTAGCCCCGTGTACTTTGGGTGTGTGTGTAGAATCTGTCTTGATAACCGGTGTTAATTGTGATGACTGTATTAGTGTATGTATCTGTTTTAATTCAAGTAAGGACTCCAGACGATCAATTTTTCAAGCAGTTCCTACTTTTGCCGCCAAACGCCACCATCAACGACCAACTAGTTCAGATGCCACCGCAGTCGGCTCTTGACGATGAACGTAGGAACTTAAGAACGTTAATTTAGCTTCACACAGGTGTAATTAGTGGAAGGTTCTTTAATATGCCATAAATCTATGACATGGAACCGCCGGCTTTACTTCCCCTCCGAAGGAAGACATACCTAGGGATTTTTAACGTTCTTAAAAAATCCGACGACTTCGGCCGGGTTTGAACCCGCGATCTTGGGCATAGAAGCTCAGCATGCTACCAACTACGCCACCGAAGCCGCTAACGGTATGAGGTAAAACTGAGAAGAGAGTGCAATTCCCAAATCAGCCATCCTGGAAGTAGTTTTCCATGGTTTCAGGCAAATAAGGGCATAGTTTCTAACTTAATGCCCAATCCTCACCTAAATTATATATTACACACACTACTACAGACATCACTAGTATACAGCTTATCATACAAAATATGCATATACCAAAATACACGGGGTTAAATGACCACAATGTAAAAGCCCCTCGAATGTAACAAAAACTCTAAGAAACCAAATTTACAGAACCTCTAGCTTTTTGATCGTGGTTGCTTTCAACTCTATGAAACAAATTCGACTAATATACCATTTAACCATACAAATTTAAGGCATTATCACACAATAATGTCTTAATATTCTTGATATCTATCTAGCAATTTCTATTTGTGTCTTTAATTTCCAGAACTGGGTTCAAATCTTCCGATATACAACGACGAATATACGACGAATTTTATTTAAATTTGTCAACTTGTTGAATTCAATTGCAGAACAACCTTATCGTTTCCTCGTCTAAATAACATTGATTTTGTTTCCTTCGTGTTTATCGTGTTGCCACTACACAGCAATGAAATTGCCTTAGAGGTTACTCAATATTATTCTAAATCACCCCTAAAATTGATTACAACAATTTTGTTTTCATTTTTAGAGGTTTAAACATCGTGGACATTCAGCCCCGTGCACCTGGATGAGTCTACAATTTGCATGAGAAATTGTTCGAGGTAGTCGTAATATAATTCCTTGAAAACTTATTTACTCTAAGGAAACCCTGTGCCATAAAGTATTACCCTGAATTAGGGTAATTACCATAAGAGTGGCAGCACTGTTTACTTTACTTTACTTTTACCACCAGATTAGGCAAGTTGCCAAACACGAGTCGACGAGAGCTCTCAGCTATGTGTAGTTATACTTCGTTGAAACGGAGAAAAATAAGCCCTTCAGTTGAGAACAGCTCTGAATTAAAATTACAACACTTTCTGAAGTTATTTTCCGCTGTTTTCCTACCAATTCCCCCACCTCGTTCTCTTTTCTTTTGTCGATTTTAGGAGGAGTTAAAGTTTGTTATTCCGTCAGCGAGCCATAAAAGTTTATTTATCCCGATCCAAGACTTTCTTCATATCAACTGCTAAGATTATTCGTGTGTACAAAGTAGTGTGTGCTGTCACGTGTGTTACTAATATGACTAGCGCTTTAATACCGGCTTCGGTGGCGTAGTTGGTAGCATGCTGAACTGCTGTGCCCAATATAGCAGGTTCAAACACGGCCGAAGTCGTCGGATTTTTTAAGAGCGTTAAAAGTCCTTCAGCATGCCTTCCTTCGGAGGGGAAGTAAAGCCGGCGGTCCCATGTCATAGATTTATGGCATGTAAAAGATCCTTCCACAGACTAAACTTGTGTGAAGCTAAATTGTTAGTTTAGATTTCATCGGAATGCTCTATCAAAAGTTCCAACGTTCACCACTAGGTATCATTGATATCTGGTGGCGAAAGTTGGAACTACTTGAAATTGAACGGAACTTGTAGCTTACCCTAAGGGTGTCCGCTGGAAGCAGCTACGGACTCAGGCGAGCCGAACATGTCCTCGGACACTCCCGGCACTAAAAGCCATACAATAAATAAATAAACCAAATGGGGATATACATATCGTCCCTTAACGTGCAGTACCTCGTATCCCACAATGTTCTTCATTTCCTGTATTTTCCTTATGACAGGTCACGTCCACAGACGGTATGTGGATGTGCAATCCAACAGAACGATTCACGTTAGGTTTATAAAGATAAAGAAACTTAAAATTCATTGTACCGTATGAATCCTTTGTATTGAACGTGGCGCTCTATGGAAGTGAAACTTGGGCTGTTGGCGCAGCAGAAAAGTTCCGTGAAGAACTATACAGCCTATTTTCATATATCCTATTTATGCTAATTGCCCCTTTAAACATATAAAATTTCAGTTTGATTGCTGTAATAGATTCGTAGATATTGAGAACCGTCTAAATATTTCGGTTGGTCGCCATGTTGGATTTCTATATATGTAGGCCATAGAGTTATGTACTACTAGATGACGATTTTTGCGTAGGTTCATTGTTCAAACGTTCACTTCGATCGCATGTTCAATACACAAGAAAGAGAAACTTAATTTTAAAATTACGCACAGCCGCTATCTTGAGATTATGTGAACAATTGAACTAAATTAGATGCCAGTGCATTACAATGTGTATAAACATTGACTGTACCATATTTCACTGCGCTCAGATGGTTAAATAGCGAGAAATGTCTATTAAAATGTTTCACCTTCGCTTGGCTGCCATGTTCGTTTTGTATTCTACAGGTTTTTAGAAGTCTCATAGATGAACTTCTAGTACTGTGCCCAAATCTAGGAATGGGTATTCCAAGTTTCAGACACCTAGATATCAAGGGAAAGGCTGTAGCAGCTTTTGAAAGTTCAGATATTTGAATATCGCGCTACATTGCTTCTCGAAGCATTTAGAAGAATTTTACCGATAGTTGGATGGCAAGTGACGTAGCGAGTCATAGCAGAGGTGGAGGCTATTTATTGATTAAATAGTTAACTATGGAGCAGAGACTTGAGACTGGGATCAGATTACTGGCACGGCCAAATGAAAGAGAACGCAATTAGTATCAAGTAAATCGGACCAGGGATTCAAGAGATATGAGGATTTCTAGATATCAGGCGATGACGCGTGACCCTGACCGTTTTGTATAAAAGCCAGCTGGAGCAGGCATGGGTAGCTCAATTCACCACAAGCACTTGCAGAGCAAGTTGCGTCTACGCTGAGCCAAGGCACATGGTTGCCGTATCTACGCAGAAGTTCTGTTCAAATCGTGATAGTCACGAGAAGTGCTGCGCAAACGAGTTGGAACTTAGTAAGTTTCTGGTGAGGAGAATCACTGAGGTGATTGTTTTTCGACAGACATTGGTGGAAATATTTATATTTCCAAAAGGACATATGCTAGACTCTGTCTAGAAAATAGTATTTTGTCACAGTCCAATAGTAACTTAATACTTGGATGTTTAAATCCATTTTCAAGTCAGTTTTCATATTTTGTAACTATTTGACCACTTCGATCTGTCAGTACACTGAAGACTAGTCTATAACGGTGGCGTTCATTAGTCTACGCAAGGGAAACTGCAAGTTGTCTAGCGCATGGCAGATGGTGATTTTAATAAACCATGCCCAGGGAACGATCTTCAGAACAGCCGTTAACTGCTTAGACTGTCAATGTTTTTCTTGTACTGATGAGATTACAGTGAGTTATGTTACAACTGACACATTTAAGAAGAGATCACTTAGATCTGACCCTATTTCAACAAACTGTTATGGCTTTGTTAGAAGCTCATATTAAAATGGAACCAAAGTCATTTCAAACGTCGAAAGATACTACCACTATGTCTGACTAGACGATTTGTGGGTCTACAATGGCGGCCGATACAAGGATTATACGTGCTTGTCCGATAGGGCATATCTACGGATAAATCTGGTACAGACCAGGTTTACTACACTTCAAGACCATCAAGAAATGTAAGCCACATTTGAATTATTTTATGCCTAGCTAATTGGAACAAACTATTTTTCTGCAGATGACCAACACATTTTTTTTGTCGTATTTAAAGCTTGTAATGATTTACGCAAGACTTATTAGAGTTATTCTGAGCATTTTCAACACTCAGAACAGTTTAGGATCGATGACCGAGCATTTCGAGCATTTATTTGAATTTTTCATATTTTTGGGAAATCACGGTAATCAGCCGATGTAACTGTAAAAGTTAAATTTATTTTTGTTGAGGAATGGATATTTTTTCCATATTCGGAGGTTCGAACATGTGGATTCTCACATAACGAGATGATAATTAAACATATTTGAAATAATAATAATAATAATAATCCACTAATAATAATAATAATAATTTTCATAATTTTTCTAAATAATTCTTGGATATTATATTTTCTAATAATCATATGTATTGAGAAAGAGCCTATGAAGTAGTTTAAACATTTCTAGTTTGGAACAGGAGATTTTACGAAGGAGAGTGGTTAGCGCAAGCCCGCATTCAACCAACATTTCAGTTCTGGTTGAACAGTTGATATTTGCTATGAGCAAAGTATATGTTTCATATAACACGGAGAGGCATGAAACGGGAAGCAATTGACATTTGTATCAAATAGGATATGTTGTATTTATATAAAATCATGACGTAAATACACTTCGAAAGTGAAATAATGCTTTTCATAAGTATGGTAAATTCACGGGTTGAACTGAATGGTAAAATAAAATAAACTTGTAAGTTTATTAATCTTCCAGTGTTGATAACAAGCAGAGGCTTGATTTATTGTATACATTTTGGGAAGAAAATTTATGTGTGTGGAGTAGTTGAAATGCCATTCCCAGGTGCGCATGTTAAGTCGCAGGAATGAAGGTTTTTTCGAGCATCAATCAAATAGCAGGTTCGATGGCTCAGGTTTATAGTAGGAGTATTGGAGCCACACATTTCGTCGTATGAATAACCCGAAGGTTATTTCTTTGAAACCATCAGTTCTTATTTCAACCTTGTTTACGAATTCCATTTAGACTTTGATTTTGCTAGAACCCGGATTTGTCATGATAGTAGTTTATTCTTCTTCAGAGGAAGACCTTTGCCGTTGTTGTTATTGTAATATTGTGTTTTTACACAAATAATAGAATGGGCCACTGCCAATTAAAAAATAATTCTTTAACCACGAATAATTTGAAGGATATTTTCAAATCCTAGTGCCATGAACTAAATGAATTCATTATAAAACTACAATTCTAATTTCCGCATTCTGTCGAAGAATTGCAAGTTGTGAAAGTTGCTAGAAATGGCCATAAATATAAATATTTTTATAATAATGATTCCAAGTGGGAAATCTAATAGTTGAATGGTTCAACCATTTGGTGATCAAGTTGATGATTCAGAAATCATATATTTTGTTTGGAACTTGAAGTTCATAATCGAGTCACTTCTCGAATGTTTAATGTCAGAAGAACAGTTAATTGTTGTTGTGCTTCGCACAGTTCTTCGATGCTATGCTCAAATGGTCAAATACTTTTCAAATGTTATTAATATGTGTTAATAATTTGTATTGCTTCGATGATGATAATATTTTCAACGATATATTTTTGAAATTGGAAAACAAGTGAAAGTTTAAGAAATTCTATAAACATTTATTCTACGAGTGTTAATATCATGTAAATAGTCAAACAGTGATCTACGTTATTTCCAGTATGGACAATTCATTTTGCACTGGAATTAAATGTTAATAATTTTGGAACACAGTCCACAGGACTATTAATCGGACTTGTGTTTCCAAAAAGATTGTCAAATGTGTTTGGAAGATTTCTGTATATTGTGTGTAAATAAGAGTGTGGATCGCCACACGTGGATGATGCTGCTTTGAGCATTCTTGCAGTCAGATTTTAACTTTAAATAAACTGAGATAATTTTACCAGATGTGTTTCACCCAATTAAATCTCCTTCTATCCTTATTGTTGCATTGAGCCAAAAATCAGCAAAGCATTTTTATAAATTTGATGTCGTTTTTGCGATTTGCTTTAACCCATCTGGCGCTCCGGGATATTTTGATTCTCGTGCTGACTGATTATTGGTAAAATGCATATGTGGTCGTGCGGACTCCGGTCTAAACGGGCACAGTACGGTAGTACTCTCGTATGGAAATTATAAAACGAGCGAAGCCATTTTAGGCGAGTTGCATACGACTGTTTATGTTCGACGATAATTATTACTTTACTTTAAAAGAAGGAAGATTGTGACCGTTAATCTCGAGATCATAAGCCATGGGACCTCCTTTTTACGTGGATTCCGAACCACAGGACATAGCATTTCACTTTGAAAATCTCACATGCATTGACCGGGAATCGACCAACAGCTTGATCACTGCGCCACCACGCCCCCACTTTACTTTAGTTCTATCATAATTATTCATAAATGTCTCTCGAGATTCTGTCGGTTGATCTTTCGAGATTCTGTCTGTTGAATACTTCTTCTCTTGGGAATTGTTTGGGCTCAGCATTTGATCTCTGCCCAATAACGAATCCCAAAGCTTTGAAACATTGTTTATTCTGAAGTTGCACCAACAGATAGCGCACAGGTACTATGTTGGATCATTTTGTTAATTTGGTCAAATAACACAAAATAGGCTGTTACAAACGCTTTAAAATTTAAATGTATCGTATTACCAACTAGTTATTCTTCAAATTCGATGCGTATAGAATGTCAACGGAAGGTAAGTCAATTGAGTCCCGAGTAGAACAGTTAGGACATCGGGCGAAAAGTTTCGCATAAGAAATCCATTTACTGAACAGAGAGCTGGATTATAATTTCCGTGGAACTAATGTCATACGACTGCTTCCTCCATGACGTTCTGATGTGTTTATGTCAACAACTGCATTCAGTAAAATTGTCGGCGAAATGTTACGAATGTGTGGAAATTGTAGTTATTAAGGCAGAGTGCTATTTCTTTTGTAATATTGCCCAGTTTGTTTATTCATTGTAACTACAATGGTTGATCCAATATAGGCTACATTGTCAACTTTCAAATCATGTAATTCATGTCCGATATGTTTTCAGTGCAAGTCCGACGCTATCCTTACCTAATTGGTAATTGAATGAAAATATTGAGCTCTGATTGGTTGGAAGAAGTGTGTTATAATGAAAAGTAGTACTTTAATGACCCCCATTATGATACAGTTTTTTGACATATAATATTTACATATCGACATCGTCGATCATAAAGAACGTAATTCAAGTGCATTTTCACCCCAACTTCCAAATATAGACACATATTTTATGTCCGGGGATCAAAATAACATTCGAGTTTTTGAAATATTCGAAGAATAGAACTTTGCCGGGAAATAAACAAGACAAGGTTGTGTCTTGTCTCCTATGCTGTTTAGTCAATACTCAGAAGAAATATTACAAGCAGCTTTAGAGGAAGAAACAGCAGGAAAAGTTAATGGAAAAATAATAAACAAAAGATTTGCAGATGACACGTTGTTATTCGCAGAAAGTCGACAAGATTTACAGCGACTGACTTACAACGTCGTGGAGGCAAGTGAACAATGGGGATTAACACTTGATGTCAATAAGACACGTTTTATGGTTGTATCACGAACACAACATCAAGAGAGCTTGATAATCAATTGGGAGACAGTACAGCAAGTGACAAAGTACAAGTATTTAGGAACAAATGTGAACTGCTACATTGACTGTACTGAGGAGATAAAGTCCAGGATCGGTCAAGCCAGAAATGCATTTAATAAAATGAGGAGAGTGTTCTGTAGCAGAGACCTCAATTTACATCTAAAAATTAGACTTCTGAGATGCTGTGTCTTCTCCACCTTGTTCTATGGTGTTGAGACCTGAACCATAAAGAAAAGAGAAATGGACTGATTGGAGGCATTTGAGCTATGGACGTACAGAAGGATACTGAGGCTGAGTTATAAAGATAAGGTCACCAACGATGAGGTGTTGAGGCGGATGGGAATGAGAATGGAAATATTAAATACCTTCAAAATTAGAAAACTGCAATATCTGGGTCATGTGATGAGAGGAGAGAAATATCATCTGCTGCAGCTGGTCATTCAAGGAAAGTTACAAGGCAAACGAAGACCAGAAAGAAGACGCATTTCTTGGATCGATAATCTGAAAACTTGGTTCAATTGTTCCTCTATTGAGCTGTTTGGAGCTGAATCATCTAAAGCAAGAGTCTCTATGATGGTTGCCAAACTCCTGAGAGGAGATGGCACATAAAGAAGATGAAACATTGCTTCGAGATATCAAAATTTCGACTTTTAGAAGTTCGACTGTATGTTTAGTAGCAGATGTTAGTGTTGGTTCCTAGCAGCTCAGCGCAGGGATGTGACTTGTGTTGTTAAGGAGCGATAACAAGTGTGCGTGTGGCCGGTAATGAGGATGCACACACGCCACCAAATGAATATAATCTGCGACTTACCACCTTCCATTAGATACGGCCCCATGATGCTGTCGACCACTGCTGGTCTGGTGTTTGCATATATCAACTATGTATTAAGTATCATGTAGCTCCAATGCTAAGGCGGCGAAGTGGCCAGTTAATTGTTTGTAGCATTCTACCTATCAGGGTTTAAATTAATTCTAGTAATACTATGGCATCATGCCTGTGATGATTGACGGAGGTATACAGTGGACTATATTTTGAATTTAGATATTAAATTATGATACTATCTGTTCTCCTTTTTCTTTTCTTTTTTCAATATTTCATTAAGATTATGATGTATTATTATGTATTATGATGTAAGTGTGCACCATACGATAATAATACATTATGCAACGAGCCTATAATGGCAATAATTAAGATACGAGTATGTTTATAAAACGAGCGTAAGCGTGTGTCTTAATTGTCATTATAGGCGAGTTGCATACGACTGTTTATGTTCGACGATAATTATAACTTTATTATATTATGTTTTAACATAAATATTCATAAATATCTGTTGAGATTCAGGCACTTGAATTTTGTGCAAGCGCTGGGTTTGATATCTCTGTTTTTTCTCTGACCGACCGACGCATGCGCTCTGTGTGCTTGGCAATGTCATTATTATGTTTACAGCCTGTCGATGTCCACCAGCATTTAGTCAAACTGTCACCGAAGTCGTTTGAAAGCAATACGCTGTGTAGAAATTGGGGTTGGGGATATTAAGGTACAGTGCTATTTCTTGTCTCATATTCGCCAGTTTATTTACGCGAACATACGGACGGTGCACATTCCATGTCGGTAATTTATATAGACATGTTGGATTTTGAGCGCATGCGCGAAGGTATCCTTACCTAATTGGTCAATGAATGAGCTCTGATTGGCTGGAAAAACTGTATCATAATGGAAAACAGTACTATAATGACCATCATTATGATACAGTTTTCTGACGTATAATACTCATATTTCGACATCGTCGAACATAAATAAATAAACTAGAATTAAGTGGTCTGGTACAGCTCATCACCATCAAGAAATCGATTTTCCAATTTATGTATTTTATTTCATGCTCGTATCCTTGGCCTGTTTGCCAACTCTTGATGAATGCAGTACATTTGCATTTGTCTATTGGCACAGGCTAGAGTAAAATGTGGCTTTTCACCGTGGTATCAGTCTCACTCATGGCTGTGATTATATAAATAAACGTTTAAAATTATACGCCAAATGAATACTTAACAAATATATATATTTTATAAATTGGGACATGTTTCGACCTTCAATGAGGTCATCTTCAGATCAAAATGAAAATCAATTAAGAATTAAAAAACTAAAAATAGATATATATGACTTAAATCTAAATAAGAAATGAAAAGTTAATGATAATTATTGTAATAAATGAAATATAGTAATAAAATGGATGTCCTTACAAATGTAGTATTATAAATATAATATTGTTCTTTTTACAATAATTTTAAAAAGTATTTAGAAAATAATAAATATTAATGGCGAGTGTAAAAATGTTAAGCTTTATTTTTTTAAATCAAAATATACACCAAAAATAATTTAGAAAATCAAGTTCTAAAATCAATAAAATAATTCAGTTCAGTGCCTGACTAAGTAAGCTGAATCTTCTTCAATACGGAGTTATTTAAAAATATTGATAGTTGCCAACCAGTTTTTACGACGACATGAATTAACCTAACAGATAGGAAAATAAAACATGTCAGAAAATATTTATATAAATAAACGAAACATAATTAGCCAGCATATGATACTGATAAAAATCTACTTTTTATGATTTATTATCACCTACCTTGTTGAGTAGGATGGGGAAATTCGGAATTCGTATAAGAATTTGAGTGAAAAGCCCACTGTGTATATGTGGCAATTCTCACATTTATCCAAACGTTTTATATAAAAATGAAAAACGGAATACTTGAAATAGAATTAAGTCAGTAGCTCCATTTCAGATTAGTCAATAGTGTTTGGTTATGTATTATCCGCCTTAATGCAACAGTCTATGGAGAAATAAATGTATAAATACAGTAATCTGTCTTGATTTAAGAGGAGGTATCAAATATACACATCATACCATTATGTAATCTTACCGTATTAAAATCCTCCCGTAGTATGTAATGCAAAAGTCTATAACATACATTAAGTCTTTTTCCAGGTCAATAAAGTCATAGTCATGGGTGGTGCTTAGTAATGACATCCAAGGCACAGTCAGTGCCTGTGGATGTTGTGAAAGGTTCTACTCATAGGGTTAGTACTGCTGTACTGACTAAGTGAGGAAAGCAATGGCAAACTCCCTCACTCCTCATCTTGCCTAGTACGCCTCAATATAGCGCTGCCTTGGGTTTTTGTGGGTATCTACCCACATAACCTAATGACGGTACTTTTTGAAGATCCAACCAGCCTTCGGGCTGACATAGACACAGCTTCTATCCTTTAGGAACATTTTGGTGAAAAAATAATGTGAATATGAATAATAGTTTTGAGTTACGATTTAAATGGCAAAGACTTGCATCCCCTTTTCGACCTGTCAGTATGGTAAGTAATATTTATGCACTTATGTTTATCACGCGCTTTCCGAAAGTTGTCTTTCTAACATCCGTTTTAGTGATAACTCAAACACTAATTGACATACACTGAAGATTTTTTTTCTGTATTTCTATGGATTATATATACAAAATTATGCAAATATATGTCTCTCACTTGGATAGTTTCTTCTTAAAACAAGATGTTCAGTAAAGAACATATAGCCTACTTTCTCCTAAATGCATGGGTATTGTTATAACTCTTTGCCCTTTTCAAGGACTATAATTGAATGTTGGTTGTAAGCTTGTGAAAATACAACGTGCTATACGGATATTAAACATAAATATGAGGTGCCCTTTGCTAGTGCTACCTATGTACAAAATGTCATTCAATTCAATTTCACCGTGTTTGAATTGATATGGTGAATCGATTTACACACATACAAGCCGCTATCTGCAAACTATTGGGCAGATGACCTTGTAGTTCAGTCAAAAGATGCTTCCCACATAAAGGTATGTTGTTGCAAAATTTGGTAGGAGATCAAATGATTAGGTTGGTCGTAATTTTATTTAAGCTTTTAACATTTGGGTGGCCGCCATTCTGTTTCCTCCAAGATGGCGGCGATATAAAACACGACACTGAGGTGCCCTATGCTAGTGCTACCTCTGCACCAAATTTCGTTCAATTCGGTTTTACCGTGTTTGAATTGATAGGGGGAATCGATTTGCACAGATTCCCCCATATACAAACCATTTGACTAATGACCTTGTAGCTTGGTAAAAGAACGCTCCTCACATGCAGGTATGTTGTTGCAAAATTTGCTAGAGATCAGATGATTAGGTTGGTCGTAATTTGATTTAAGCTTTGAAACTTTGGGTGGCTGCCATTACGTTTCCGTCAAGATGGCGACAATACAAAATAAGGCACTGAGGTGCCCTTTGCTAGTTCTACCTCTGTACCAAATTTTGTTCTATTCCGTTTCACCGTGTTTGAATAGATAGGGGAATCGATTTGCAGACATACAAGCCGGACGTTTGTTTTAGACGAGTGAAAAATCTTAATGGAAGCCTGAAGGTGAGTTACTACAGTACCTGTGTTGTTGTCACCTGCCCCATGCGGTCAGATAATTGACAAAGCTGTCTGACACTACTGCTGAATTACAGCCATTGGCAAATATAATGACGTTTTGTTAGTAACTACGTAACGTGTACTTCCGCGTCACACAATACTTCGACGTGGACTGTACTGTCTGCTCAAGTCTGGAATTTCATTACATTAGATCGGCGGTGACAAGTGTGAAGCGATAGGGTGAGAGAATGACTGTGTGTACTGTATGCTCACTCGCAGGCTTCAAGATCAAGGACAATCGTCTAAAACAAACGTCCGACCTGTACATGGCCACCATCCGTTAAAAAAGGGGTTGATGACCTTGTAGTTTGGTCACAAGATTCTTCATAGATAAAGGTATAACGTTGCAAAATTTGGTAGAAATCTGATGATTAGGTTGGTCGTAATTTGATTTAAGCTTTTAACATTTGGGTGGCCGCCATTACGTTTTAGTCAAGATGGCGGCGATATAAAACGACACTGAGGTATCGTTTGCTAGTGCTACCTCTGTACCAAATTTCATTCAATTCGGTTTCACCATATTTGAATTGATAGGGGGAATCGATTTGCACACATACGTGGCCGCCATCTGCAAACTATTGGGCTGATGACCTTGTAATTTGGTCAAAAGACACGCCATATAAATATATGTTGTTGCAAAATTTGGTAGAGATCGGATGATTAGGTTAGTCGTAGTTTGATTTAAGCTTTGAACATTTGGGTGGCCGCCATTACGTTTCCGTCAAGATGGCGGCGATATAAAACATGACACTGAGGTGTCCTTTGCTAGTTCTACCTCTGTACCGAATTTTGTTCAATTCGGTTTCACCATGTTCGAATTGATAGGGGGGGGGGGGGGGGGGGGACACAGACATTCAGAGCACACAGAGAGACACACAGTTTTTGGCCCTGTGTAGATCTCATAAGTCTAATTTCATATTTTTTTTTGTAAAAATGGAAAGTAGGCTAAAAATAAATTATGTAAACATATCATACATTTTTTTTTTCAATACAAACTTAAAATATTATTTTTTCAGGCATGTTGCTAAAAATGCATGAATTCGTAGAAGGGAATATTAGCAATAAAATAAGACAAAGATAACCTAAAAAGTTGCAAATTTGTGGAGTTTTTCAGAAACGCCTCAGCCGTGCATGATAAACAACCACCAATTTGAATTTCGAAAATATGCTAATTACTTTTTGAAATCATTAGCAATGCTGTTTTCGTGTAAAACAACACCATTGTTTCATATACACAAAATTTAATTATTGTAAGTATTGTGGTTCCAGAGAAACAAAATGTTCAAAGTTGCCAAAATTCCACCATGATAAGCTGTACCAAACCCGTTAAGGAACAGAACTACCACCAAAAAAAGCTAAGTGTTCAGGAATTCATTCATCCGACAACAAAAATGAGAACCAGGGTAATTTCTGGAAGCAAAAGGTACCACGCATGGAGATAATAACTCTATATCCTAATGCCGATATCAGGAATAAGTGCAAACGTCTACTTGCAGCTCTCCTTTTCTTCCCATATGACTAACACAGGTATGCAGTCCGCCTTGTTGCGTAGTGGCTAGCGTTCTTGGTGGAGGTCCGGGTTCAATTCCCTACTCTTCCAAGAATTTTAATTCTAGTCTGAAGGCTGGAACGGGGTTCACTCAGCCTCGTGGGGCATAACTGAGAAAGGGAGGGTTCGATTCCCACCTGAGCTATCCCGGAAGTGGTTTTCCGTGGTTTCTCCACTTCTACTCCAGACAACATACGGAATGGTTTTTAACCTAAGACCACGACAGCCTCATTCCCAATTCTAGCCTCAGTTACAAATACACGCGTAACTAGGGACATCACAATAATATAGGTTATCAGACAAATTGTACACACATGCAGGTACACGGGACTGATGACCGCTATGGCTAAGTCCATGAATCACAAGAATCAAGGCCTTTCCTCAATGGCTGCGTGCCACTGGTGGCAGTCGTCTCTTCTACCTTGCCCAGGTATTGCATAGTGACATTTGATGGCAGAGCACGCAGCTATGTACAGGCCGGACGTTTGGTTTAGACGAGTGAAAAATCGTAATAGAAGCATGGAGACGAGTTACTACAGTACCTCTGTTGTTGTCAGCTACCCCATGCGGTTAGATCAGGCTGTTCCAAATCCACGAGTTTGAGTGTGCGTACACGCGAGTACTCAGCAGTAATGCTCGGAGCACGGTTGGAGAGGGACTGGGGGTGATAGCCAATACGTCACTGGGCGAAGGTCATAACACAAGTCCATGCTCTTCCTGCCAGTTTTGATGTATCCACCGCGTAGTGACGGCAACCCCCACAGCAGAGCTGTATTCCATGTTGCAGGTTTACTCATGCAAGGCGGCGAGTACTCCACTGCTCACTGGTGAGTTGCTCGGCTTGAACAGCCTGGGTTAGATGATTGACAAAGCTATCTCTCGCTACTGCTGAAGTACAGTCATTGGCAAATATAATGGCGTTCTGTTCGTAACTATGTAACGTGTACTTCCGCGTCACACAATACTTCGACGTGGACTGTACTGTCTGGACGTTGGTGTCGTCACGTGCTCAAGTTTGGAATTCCATTACATCAGACCGGTGGTGACAAATGTGAAGCGAGAGGGCTAGTGAGTACAGGCTCACTCGGAAGCTTCAAGGTCAAGGGCAATCGTCTAAAACAAACGTCCGGCTAGTACTATACCTGTTGTTTGTAGTACAGTACGGTACTTGTTAAACACCTACGGGTGACATCATTCCCCCAAAGTAGGTATGATAACCATCCATAGTTCTCTCATTTTCCGGGAACTCAAAACGTCAGGCAGTAGAGCGAGCAGACAATAACGCTTGGTTGCTGCTGACCAATAGCTGATGGTTCTTGACCAATAGTATTCTTCTTTTATCACTCCACGTGGAGTTCAGAGTCCAGTCGTGGCTGCCAGCTTGCCTGTCTGGTGTTCAGTGTTGCACAATTGCACGCGATTGCTGCTTGATCTCAGGGGATACGGTGGAGAGTTGACAACGCTGTGCCTCAAGCTGGTAAATCCCCACACAGACATGTAATGTAAGCATGGTCTCCAATAGTGGGCCGATCGTTAATGTGGAAAGTGAGAGAAATATAGTCTACGCAAGCTTATCTTGACTCCCCTAAAAGATGGAACTACTCTTTCGGTCGCGAAACACTCATTTCATAGCGCACTGAAGGGTCAAGTATACTTCAGTGGACTGTTCTTTCTGAAATCATGGTGACGACACTTATGGCCACACTATGGTGACATCTGTCCTGGCAGAGAAATATGTTTCTCACTTCCCAGGAAATCTCACAGTACTCGCAGCTTCCGATCAGACCCTTACACGCCAGCCGTTGATTGGATTTCCCGGGCGGTATGTTCCCTGCGTGAGACTCCGTGTTATGAAAATGAAATTTTCGGCCGCGTATCGATTGACTCAAGTTAATTAACGAAGGGGAAGACGGGAAACTCAATTTACCAGTTCTGATAAAATCGTCGTGTGTTATGTGGCTGACAGTAAGAGAGTCTCCGTTTAACGGGAGTGATGAATGTTAATGATGGTATTGTTATCTTCACCATGATATACCGGCAGACCAAAATAAAATCACACGCTGAGAAGGAATTCTGGGAACTGTTTGCAACCAGCCATAAATGATTGTAATGTTGACGTACGCCAATTAGGTTTCAGAAGTTTAATTTAAGACTTACACAAAGAAAACAAAAGTTTGGTGCTTTTCAGTCGGTCAACACGAATGTACCCAAAAGAGTTGGGTTATACCCTAATCCTGAAAAAAATTGGTTGGTTCTTAAGTTTATTGGCTGCGACAACGCGGTCATGTAGCCCCGTGTACTTTGGGAGTGTGTAGAATCTGTCTGATAACCGGTGTTAATTGTGATGACTGTATTAGTGTGTGTTATCTGTTTTTCAATTCAAGTAAGGACTGCAGACTTTTGAATTTTTCAAATAGTTCCTACTTTTGCCGCCAAACGCCACCGTCAACGAATACTAGTTCAGAACTTACCTACCAGACGCCACCGCAGTCGGCTCTTGTCAACGAACGTAGGAACCTAAGAGCGTTGTTTACATTCTTAACCTATACAATTTAGCTTCACATAGGTGTATTTAGTGTAAGGTTCTTTAACATGCCATAAATCTACGACATGGGACCGCCGGCTTTACTTCCCCTCCGGAGGAAGGTATACTGAGGGATTTTTAACAACAACAAAAAATCCGACGCCTTCGGCCGGATTTGAACCCGCGATCTTGGGCATAGAAGCTCAGCATGCTACCGACTACGCCACCGAAACCACCCTGAAGAAGAAAAAAATACATGCGATTAATAAATACACTAGGGTGACCAGTTTCGATCGTCAGGCGATCATCATCAGATCAATTACACTAAGGCTATGAAATCCATGTTTGAAATTACAGGTGAAAATATTTACAATTTTAGCCTATATACATTTTTTTCAGGATATGGGTATAACCCAACTCTTTTGGGTACATTCGTGTGGACCGACTGAAAAGCACCAAACTTTTGTTTACTAAGTCAAACCCCATAAAAACTTACACAAAGGTAAAATTTTCAAGCAAATATGTCCTGAAAACTAGCCGAATTTGACCAAATTAAGGGAAAATTTTAGGGATGTAGAGCCGTAGCAAGTATTGGAGTAGTACTAAGATAAAATGCGATAACATAGCAGACACATTTAATCACACATACTGATAGCATCTACATTTAAATTTTCAATATGCATTCAGTACGGTAGATGAATACTCTTGGGACACTGTTCTCACTCGCTTTTCCTAAACAGAGAGCCCAAAACGAAGAGTTAGCTGCTTTTTGGTGTCTGTTGGCGTAAGACAGAAGACACTGCCTGATACGAGCCGCACTTCACGTTCAGTATAATGGACTTCACTGCAGTAGGCCTGCTACATGCGTGACCGATCTAATAATAATGTCATTGACTTTACGTCCCTTTTAACTACTGAGGGGTGCCGAAATTTTGCCCTGAAGAGTAACCTTAACGTGCCAGTAAATCTACTGACACGCTCCCTCCTATTTACGCACCCTCAAATGCCAACTGAGTACGCCAGGATATGATCCTGAAACCTTGGGCACAGCAGGCTACAACTTTATCGCTGCGTCACGCAGCCAGTCCCAACTGACCAAGGTTGAACTGGGCGTGAGATAACACGGAGTTTCCTTGTTTTTCTTTTCATTTTCAGTTCGTTAGAGCCATCTATGGACCACTATGCCTGTATTTTAGCTGTATGTTTCTCGCTGTCATCGTCGTTGTTTGCCATGATTGGTGTTCCGAGTGGTGGGTTTGGCAGCTGCTTTCTTGTAGGTGCCTTGAGCTTTTCTGATGGCCCAGTAGTCCTTCATTTTCCTGTTAAATTCAATCTTGCGCTCGTCAGACCATTTCCTGGTGTCGTCCTTTTGATCTATGTGTAGCTTCTGTGAGGGACGTTACGAAGGGTGTAGTTTTGACAGTTATATGATGGATACTCCGCTCATCTATGTCATTTGAATAATATGCAGTTCCGTAAAATCCTTCTCTACATGCTTCATCCACAAGAATCCAGTGGCTTTGCAACCTTGAAGATCCTACTGGATAACCTGTCAGAGTCCAGTCTGGACAGGTGTCCGTAGAAAGTCAGTCGCTTTCTTCTGATAGCATCTATGAGATTTTATTGATGCTGGTAGAGCTCACGATTTGGTTTATACCATCGTCTTCCATCTAGTAGAATCCTTGGTCCTACTATCCTTCTCAGGAAATTTCTCTTTTGCACTTCAAGGGCTCTTAATGGGGTCTTCTTAGTTAGATATAGGCACTCTGCTGCATAGAGGACTGAAGGCCTGACTACTGCATTGTAGTGTCATAGTTTGACATTCATCGATAAATGTTTGGAAGCGTTCAGTTTTCTACAGGCAGTTTCCTTGTTTATTATTGCTCTCAGGTAAATGTATCTGCTGGGGTGGCATCTTACACAATGAGACATCCGTACAGAAGCTTTATTTCGGAATCTGCTTCTTGAGGGGGATGAGCTGTGTCAAATCTGAACTAATAAGCTATGATGAGTATTTTCCTCGGTCTATACTCTTTACTCCAAGTACCAATGACATGAGTGGTACAGATATATTATAAATAGAGGTACATACAGCCATTAACCAGATGAAGGACGGTAATGCAGTGGGTTCGGATTAGGTAGAAGCAGATATTCTTTAAATTGTTGGATGACAATCATGTAAAATAGTTAACTAACATATTCAACCAAATGTATATATCCGGAAATCTTCCATCGGAGTGGCTGTACTCAGAGTTCATTACTCTGCCCAGAAAGTCAAATGTGGAGATTATCGAATGATTAGCCTGATGAGCCATCTCTTGAAAATGTTCTGGAGGGTGATACACAGAAGAATATGCCGACTATGTGAAGAATAGTTGACCCCTAATAAGTTTGGGTTTCTTAATGCAGTGGGTACAAGAGGAGCTCTGTTCGGTGTGAAAGTACAGTTTCAGAGCTGTATAGATATAAATGAAAATGCATTTGCTTGCCTTATACAATACCAGAAGCCTTTTGATAGCGTAGAACATGACAAATTGATGGAGATTGTTGGAAAAATTGGACTGGAGGAAAGAGATTTGTGAGTCATAGAGACCCTATACAGGAATCACACAGTGGTATTACGTGTTGATGCAGAACACACCGAAGCAGTCAAAATTCTTAGAGGATTGAGACAAGGATTTATCTTGTCACCTATACTACATATTCAGAGTTCATATTTAGAGAAGCCCTGGACGAAGTAGGCGAAGGAATTTTGATAAATGTAATGAGATTAAACAGCATTCCCTATGCTGATGATATATTGTATTTGCTGATACTATCCAAGTGTTAAAATTATTAATATATAGAATTGTAAGAGTCAGCAGCCAGTATGGGCTTGAAATTAATGCCAAAAAGACAAAATTAATGGTCATAAGTAGGGAAGCAATCACAGAAGTAAATTTAGTCATTAATATAGAACTATAGAAAGGGTAAAAATATATGCATACAATTGGAACTACAATAAATGATAGTTGGAATATTTCACAAGAAATCAAGATCTACATTTGGAAAGCAAGAAGTGTGTTTCAAAAACTGAGTGCTGTCTTCAAAAGCCATATTTTAACATTAAGAACAAAAAGTCAGACATGTGCACTGTTATGTATATTATGTTCTCTTATACGGTGTAGATGCAGGTACATGGACCATAAATAGCTTTATAGCCGGATCCTTAGAATACCTTGGACACAAAGAATGACAAATAAAGAAGTAATGAGAAGAATGAGCACAACACCAAAACTGATTAAGATAGTGAAATGTCGAAAATTGCAATATCTAGGTCATATCATGCGTAATACAAATAGATACGACCTGGTACAAAGAATATTCCAAGGAAAGATCAACAGCAAAAGAGGTCCTGGACGAAGAAGAATATCTTGGTTCGACAATCTTAGATGCTGGTTCAATATGTCTACAACTGAATTATTCCGCGTTGCCAGCAACAATACGAGAATAGCCATCATGAGCGCCAACATCCGAACCGGATAGGCAACGAAAGAAGAAGAAGCCACAACTAATTTTTAAAATGTTTTCTCCTGTTTTGTTTTTCTTTTCTTTTTATTTACGTTTTGTTTTGTGTCCGTATTTCTGTTGTGTTTTTTGTTTTGATTTTATGTTTGTTTTTGCTTTTGCTATTGTTGCTGCTATGCTATGGTTTGTTTGTTGTTATGTGCTGTTACATGAAGATTATTGTGTACCTGTAGCATTCAAACTTCAATCGCATGATTAGGACACAAGAAGTAATAAGGAGATTTTAAAATTTCGCACAGCTGCCATCTTGTGGTTATGGAAACAATTGAAATAAATTACATGCCAGTCGATTAACATCCGTATAAGGATTTACTGCACCAAGTTTCACTGCACTCGCATGGTTAAATTGCGAGAAACGTCCATGTGAATATTTATACTTCGCGTCGCCGCCATGTTGGATTTGTGATCCTTATTTACTGGCACGTTAAAGATCCCCCTTCGGGGCAAAATTCCGGCACCCCGGCATCTCTAAAAGCCAGGGTAGTTAAAAGGGACGTAAAACCAATAACATTATTATATTATTATTATTATGATTTGTGATCACCAGGTCATTCAAAGTCCTATAGGTGAACTTAAGTTCATAGCCCCTATGAACATAAAAAAATCAGTTTGATTGCTATAATAGATTCGTAGATATTCAGAGCCGTCTAAATATTTCGGATGGTCGCCATGTTGGATTGTTAAATGTATAGGCCATAGAGCCATGTACCATTAAAGGAAAATTATTGCGTAGGTTCATTATTCAAACTTTCACTTCAATCGCATGATTACGACACAAGAAATAAAAACTTAATTTTAAAATTCGCACAGCCGCCATCTTGAGGTTATGTAAACAATTGAACTAAATTAGATACCAGTACATTACAATGTATATAAACATTTCCTGTACCAGACTTCATTGCGTTTGGAACATTAAATCGCGAGAAAGGTCTATTTAAAATTTTCAAATTCGCTTGGCCGCCATGTTCCTTTTGTAGTTAACCGGTTTTTGAATGTCTTACAGATGAACTTCCAATAATGCCCTTTATCTCCGTACAAAATTTCAGAGTGATACCGCTAATAGTTTCCGAGATATAGAATGCCGGTGAAATATTTCGCACATCCGCCATCTTGTGGTTATGTAAACAATTCAACGAAGTTAGATGTCGGTGCATTACAATGTGTATAAACATATACTGTACCAAGTTTTATTGCGTTTGGTTGGTTAAATCGCGAGAAACGTCTATTAAAATGTCGCAAATTCGCGTGGCCGCCATGTTGGTTTTGTAGTTATCAGTTTTTCAAAACTCACATAGGTGAACTTCTAGTAGTTCCCTTTATCACCGTAAAAATTTCCAGAGTGATATTGGGAATAGTTTCGGAGATATTGAATGCTGGTGAAATAATTCTCACAGCCACCATTTTGGATTGGTGATACGTAACAAAATTATTTGAAGGGCACGGTCGGGGTTGCCCGGAATAGTGCTATGAACTTACCGAGTTTCATTGAAATCGTTCCAGCCGTTTAGAAGTTATTAGGGGACACACACACACACACCTCACACACACGCACACGCACACGCACTCACAGACACACGGACAAAAGGTGATCTCTTAAGCCTATTTTTTCAAAATTGAAAATAGGCTAAAAATGAAAGTTTGATTGTTTGTTCGTCTTTTATGCGTTCATACACCATTCATCAGATTGCGATCAAATTTGGTGAGTTGTGCACACTCCCGGGATGGTTATAGTCATATCAAATCCAATTTACAATAGATAGCGCGCGAGTAGTTTTAAAAAATGAGTGTTGGCGCGATTCGTTTCAAGAAAGTCCCGCATGCGTTCATATACCATTCAACCCATTGTGATTCGTTGTTTCTAGCTTAGTAAATCCAGTTTACAATACGTAGCGCACGAGTAGATTCAACAAATGAGTGACGGCACGAATCGTTTAAACAAAATCTCGTATGCGTTCGTATACCATTCATCCGATTGCGATGAGACTTTGATGAGTTGTTGTACACACTTCCATGAAGGTTTTTGGCTTAGTGAATCCATTTCAAAGTTGGTAGCGCACGAGTAGATTCAACAAATGAGTGACGGCGTGCGAATCGTTTCAACAAAGTCCCGTATTCGTTCATAAACCATGTATACGATTGCGATGATACATTGATCAGTGGTTGTGTACACTCCTGCATAGGATTCTGACTTAGTGCATCCATATTGCAATAGGTAGCGCACGAGTAGATTCAAAGAATGGGTGACGGTGCGCGAATCGTTTCAAACTTTGGAGAGATCTTGTGCACGCTCCCACGGATGTTTCTGAATTAGTGAATCCATTTTACAAAAGTTTAGATGCATTTAACGGAGAAAGAAAAAAATATTTTTTATCCAAAAGCACTTCGGTTGGTTGGTTGGTTCTTAAGTTTAGGGGCTGCTACAACATGGTCATGTAGCCCCGTATACTTTGGGTGTGTGTAGAATCTGTCTGATAACCGGTGTTAATTGTGATGACTGTATTAGTGTGTGTTATCTGTGTTTTAATTTAAGTACTGCAACTTAGAATTTTCAAATAGTTCCTTCTTTTGCCGCCAAGCACCACCGTCAACGACTACTAGGCCAAGTTCAGAACTTAGCTACTAGACGCCACCGCAGTCGGCTCTTGGCAACGAACTTAGAAACCTAAGAGCGTTGTTTACATTCTTAACCTATCCAATTTAGCTTCAAACAGGTGCAATTAGTGGAAGGTTCTTTAACATGCCATAAATCTATGACATGGGACCGCCGGCTTTACTTCCCCTCCGAAGGAAGGCATACTGAGGGATTTTAACGCTCTTAAAAATCCGACGACTTCGGCCGGGTTTGAATCCGCTATCTTGGGCATAGAAGCTCAGCATGCTACCGACTACGCCACCGAAGCCGCAGCTGGGTCATAAAGTCAGAGAACACATGTTCATGGTAAAGGACAATCTTTCCTGAATTCTAGACTGACCTTCACTCATGGCCTGTCTGTGTGACCTTCGCCTCGATACCAGCTGGCTACATGTCTGTTACATATTATCCTGTTTACGTTTCTAAGATTTATTGAAGTTTTCATACAAAACCAGTTTGCCACGTCTTGTGTCTTGGTTCCCAGGATCCCGCACAGAAGTAGGCTTGCAAGTAGATTTGCCAAATGCGACGTTTCCTCATGAACCACGCTCCTCTAACTATGCGTCCTTCACATATTTCAGCGTTTTTGATCTGGGGAATCTTATATTACCGGCTGCCTATTAACACTCCATCCATCCTGAATAGTCACTATAAATAACTCCTGGTACTACAGCCAATGAAGGTCCTAGGCCTACCAAGCGACCGCTGCCCAGGCTATTGGCCTCCAGATATTGGAGTGACACGTGGTCAGCGCGTCGGGTCCCCTCGGCCGTTAATCTTTGTTTTCGTGACAGGGGCGCTGCCTCACTGTCCGACAGTTACTCAAATACCATCACAAGGTTGAGTGCACCCTGTTACAGCCCCCACCTCAGTTTCTAAAATCTCTGATGGAGCTGGGGATCGATCCCGGGGCCTCCAAGTGGCAGGCGCGCTACCCCAACACCACAGGACCGGCGCATATTCACTATGGAGTAACGGAATTATGAAAATGGAATATACTGCTCCTGATCGAGGTGACTATATTGACGCAAAACTAAGAGCATTTAGCATTAGCACGCCAACTCATAACCACTTATTATCCAATTACTTAACTGGAGAGTGATCTCGTGAATCGTAGAGACTGCTCCCAGAGGAAGTGCGTGCTCTATTGCACGAAGGCACAGGTAGGACGTGTTATTACACACTAAGCCCCTGCCGAGTAATTCCAATACACATACCATAATGAAGATTTTGGGGTAATCCCATGGTTTGTTATTCTTCAGTGTAATTAAAGGGGACCTTTATCTGTGGCAATTAATCGATTTACTTCGCTTGGAAAAGTATGTTCTTGTTGGCCTTCACGTTTATACTTTCCCCAGTCTTGATGCACCGTACTGTTTCGTCGTCTTCACGCACTACTGCGCTCTACCTCAATCAGATGTTGGCTGGCTGTACAAAATTAATATTACGAGATTTACACTAAATACTGCTTTCACTGGTCCTACACTGATTGAAGGCATGCCGTTACGGATATTATTATTTAAGTGGAAAACATCGGGAGGCTTATTATAGCTTGAGGTACTTGGCTGCGATTGAAGCACAACCTTAGCAACCTTGGCTATTGTGATAATATATCTTGAAATCGATAGGCTAGTTCTTTCCATAGAATTACTTATGTACAACCAGGTGAGTTAGCCGTGGTCGTTACGGCATGGCTGCAGGCAGTCTCTCACATACTGGAGGCGAGGAGGTTTGAATCCCCCGCCGGCAACCTTGAAGATGGTTTTCTGTGGTTTCCCATCTTCCTTCCAGGCAAATGCCGGGGTTGGTCCTTAACTATAGGCCACAGCCACAACCTTCTAATTCCTCGTCCTTACATTAACACTTTCCTCCCCAGACAACACTCCACACGCGACGGTACTTTTAGCTCACCCAATGGGTGTCCACATAGAAGCAGCTGGCGAGCCGAACATCTCCCGGCACTAAAAGACATAGGTAAAAAAACGTATGTACATTTGAAACCTATATTATTGATCATATGCTTTGACTGATGTACATTAAATAGGAGATTGAGGGTGGGGGACTTCATGTTTATTTTATCTTATAAAAAAGAAAATTGATAGGAATATATTCTTGGAAATTGTAAGAATATTCCAGGTAAATCAGCTGCCCCTAATAAAATTGTTTTATGCAGCCGAACTAACGCGTGTTGCCACGAAGGTCGATATTTCTCTGCTTTCATCCCGTATGTTACTAATGCACTGCAAGCATATCCTGCAAACGATTCTGAACACTATTATTTTCCCCTCGTATTACTCTGCAGTCACATCGATTCTTATTCTTCTTCTTCTGCTAGACTGGCTGCGTGGCTAGCGGTAACGTTCTCGCCTGGTATTCTCAAAGCTGCAAGATCGAATCCTAAAGCAGTCATCTGGCATTTGAGGGTGCACAAATGTGAGGGAGCCGTGTCAGTAGATTTAGTTGCCCTGAGAGGCAAAATTCCGGCACCCCGGCGTCTCTAAGAGCCAGAGTATTAAAAGGGACGTAAAACCAATAACATTACTAATCTTCTGCCAGTCTTGTTGCTGGGGTAGATTGAAAGTATCTAACCGAAATTGAAAGTATTGAAGAGCATCTTTATGTGTTTCTCTTACAACTGCCCCAGTAGGCCTCATTATAGTGCTGCCTTAGGATTTCGTGAGTATCTACCGACATAAACTATGGTTGTACTTTATGAGGATCCAACCAGCTTCTGGGTTGACAGAGTTAATGGGACTTCTTGTTGTTGTGACTGTTTCTGATTTACTGTTTCATTAATCAGTTGCATTTCTATGGGTTCTTATTGAACGCGTTCTATGAACTCTTACTATAATCATTTTTTTTTTGTTCTTGTTCCAGGTACGTATCAAACTTCAACACTACTCGATTGGTCTCTGAGATTTCAACGATCGACTTCATATTCACTTATTGATTTTTGTGAGTATGTATCAACCTCGTAATTCACTATGGCTTGTCTTAGACAGCAGTTGGTTTAGTTAGTTATTGTTGCTGAGCAAGGCTGCCAGCAGAGTAGGGCTAAGGATCGCTTACGACAAGACAAAGACTCTGAATACCAGCGGCAATTGGAAAATTCCAGAAGGCACTGTGCAGAGGGTCGAAAAGTTAAAATACCTCGTAGAATACATAACAGGACGGAACAGAGGTAAGGAGGGGATAAAGGAGAAGGTGAAAAGGATGAGAATATCCTACATGGCGACCAAAGGCGTGTACAATAAAAGAAATATATCTACGGAAGCAAATATCCGACACTACAAAGCAACAGTAAGGAATGCTCTCATGTACACTGCAGAGACTATGACAATAGGCAGGTAGGCCCTATATGGCCCAGCAACTGGAGAAGGAAGACAGGCAAATACTGAGGAAAATACTGGGACTAAAAAGGTAAGGTGATAGATACGTACAAAGATCAAGAAATGAACTATACAAAATATGAGGACTATCTCAGAAGACATAAGACTGAAAAGAGCACGATTTGCTGGACATGTGATTAGGATGGATATGGGGAGATTGACTAGAAGGGTATGGGAGACAACAAGGAGGAGATGAGGAAAAGCAGGAACAAAATGGGTGGTTGAACTTCGGAAGGAATGGACTGAGATGGGGATCAAGTGAACTGGAGAAATAAATATATACCGGTAGTAACCGATATACCGGAACTGACTGACCGAGAAAGATACCATAAAAGGATTGAGAATCATCAATGGCGAAGACAAGAAAATAGGACACAGGATTTCCGAGGAGGAACCGGAGAGAAGAAGGCATTGGATAAAAAGGTTCTGGGAGGAGAAAGGGAAGCAGACACCGAAACCATGAAGAGCTGCCCATTGTCCCATAGTGACCATAACGAAAGAAGAGGAAGAAGAAGAAGGAGAAAAAGAAGGTGAAAAAGAAGAGGATGAAGAGGAAGAAGAAGAAGTTATTGTTGTTTTAATGGGTGGAACAGCGAGGTCATCTGAACATGACGTACAAGTAATCTGCAACGTGCCTATCACTTAGCCTTTATATCGTGGGCGTCCTCTAATAGCTTCTAAACGGCTGGAGCGATTTCAATGAAACTCGGTAAGGTCGTAGCACCATTCTGGCCGACCCCCAACCGTGCCCTTGAAATTGTATTAAGTCTCACCAATATTTCACCAACATTCAATATCTCCGAAACTATTACTGATATCACCCTGGACTTTTGTACGCTGATAAAGGGCACTACTAGAAGGTCACCTATGGGACTTTCAAAACCAACATGGCGGCCAAGCAAAGTTGAGACTTTAAAAAGACATTTCTCACGATTTAACCATCCAAACGCAATGTAACTTGCAACAGCACATGTTTATACACATTGAAATGTATTAGGATTTAATTTAGTTCAATTGTTAACATAACCTCAAAATGGCGGCTGTGCGAAATATTTCACCGGCATTCTATATCTCCGAAACTATTACTGATATCACCCTGAAAGTTTGTACGGTGATAAAGGGCACTACTACAAGTTTATCTGTGTAACTTTCAAAAACCTGTAAAGTACAAAACGAACATGGCGGCCAAGTAAAGTTGAAACATTTTAATATGCATTTCTCGCTATATAACCATCAGAGTGCAGTGAAATATGGTACAGTAAATGTTTATACATATTGTAATGCACTTGCATCTAGTTTAGTTCAATTGATTACATAACCTCAAGATGGCGGCTGAGCGAAATTTTAAAATTATTTATTTCTTGTATCGTAATCATGCAATCGAAGTGAAAGTTTGAACATTGATCCTACGCAATAATTTTCCTTTAATGTTACATAACTCTATGTCCTATACATATATCAATCCAACAAGGCGACCATCCGAAATATTTAGGCGGTTCTCAATATCTACGAATCTTTTACAGCATTCAATCTAAATTTTTTATGTTCATAGAGGCTATAAACATAAGTTCACCTATAGGACTTTCAATACCCTGGTGAGCACAAATCCAACTTGGCGGCGACGTGAAGTGTAAATATTTCAATATCCGTTTCTCGCGATTCAACCATCCAAGTGCAGTGAAACTTGGTACGGTAAATGCTTATACAAATGTTAATCCACTGGCATCTAATGCATTTCAATTGTTTTCATAACCACAAGATGGCAGCTGTGCGAAATTTTAAAATATCGTTTTTACTTCTTGTGTCTTAATCATGCGATTGAAATTTGAATACTACACGTGCACAATAATCTTCATGTAATAGTACATTATGCAACGAGCCTATAATGGCAATACTGTAATTAACACACGAGTATGTTTATAAAACTCGCTACGCTCGTTTTATTATTTCCATACGCGTGTCTTAATTACCATTATAGGCGAGTTGCATAGACTTTTTATGTTCGACGATAATTATAACTATTTTATGTTCGAACATAAATATTCATAAATATCTGTCGAGATTTCACCAGTTTTATTCACTGAACAGAGCGCATGGGACGCAGAGAATACCTTGTATTTGACCATGACCTCCTGGAATACCTCACTATGACACTCGCCACGCAGTGAAATTTAAAATAGGGGGTCATGGAAGTGAGCTCAGGTGCGACGGTATCCTAACCTAATTGGTCACACAACTGTTTCTTGAGCTCTGATTGGTGGGAGAAACTGTATCATAATGAAAACTTGCACTATAATGAGCCTCATTATAGTACAGTTTTCTGACATATAATATTTACATTTCACCAGGGTCGAACATAATAGTACATAACTCGTAAGACCGACATATATAAAAATCCAACATGGCGACCAACCGAAATATTAGTCGGTTCTCAATATCTACGAATCTATTACAGGAATCAAACTGAAATTTTGTATGTTGATAGAGGCAATTAACATAAGTAAGATATATGAAAATAGGCTTTAGTTCTTCACGGTACTACTTGTTACACTCTGTACTGCACATATCAGGCGTATATACGAGGGTCGAGTTATAAGTCATGGCAACTTTTTTTTCTCGCGAACAGGAGACAACACGGTAAATCTACGATAGGCCTATGCATTTGGAAATATAGGGCATGTACGCATGCATACTGCCTGAAGATAAATTCTGACGTCAGGAGATGCTCGTAGGTAAGTGACAGAACACAGGCCATTGGTAAACATTGTTTTATTATGGTAAAGACAGCACATACACAAGACTACGTACAAAGGATAGATCTCCACTGGTTACAGACCTTCGAAATAATCACCCAAGGTGTCTACTGTGCGTTGCCAGCGCTGGGGCAGGCGCTGAATATCATTCGCTGCATGTGTATCGCTAACGTGTAACACTTCCCTCCGAAATGCTGTTACGATGTCTTCTTTGTTAGCAAACCATCGTCTACGTAGTGGCTTCTTGACTTTGGGGTGGAGAAATGCGATTTTAGTTAGTTAGTTATTGTTGCTTTAAGGGGTGGAACTACGAGGTCGTCTGCCCCTAAAAATGCGATTTTAATATACGATAGTTGCTCCTGCTTGTTGACTTCCATTGTGTTACGCTCTCACTCACACACTGAACTTGGGGGCATGCTCAGACCCACACTGTTGTTTACATACACCATCTAGTGGCATCCTACGCAAGTACATACCGTACGTTTCCAAATGCGCATCGAAGATTTTCCGTGTTGTCACCTGTTCGCGAGAAAAGAAAAAAAGTTGCCATGACTTTTGACTCGACCTCCGCATATTTCACAGCATGAAGGTTTGCTCCCTCTCTGGAAGTCCAGCCATATTGAGAGTGGTCAGTGGTGAGTGGTGAAGTACAACGACCCTTCATCTCCAAGTATAATGAGAAAGGACACACGTTAACATTGTAATTGGTGGGCCTGTCGGCAGGGTTTCTTTTTTTGTCAAGTATGTTCCTTGAGCCCATCCCATCGGCATGCTTGTGAAGGGTGAATGACTCTCTGGCGTAATGAAAGCAGAAATTGACCTATGGTTGTTATTGTATCTACATCGCGAGGTAAAGAAGAATCACTCCCCGACCTATCATTCTGGCTAACACTAGGTCTCGGCACTTCCAGTTTTATTACTCGACCGACATGCGAAAATATGGCACAGTAAAATGTGAATAGATTTCACCGTCAGCATGAGAAAAGTAAAAGTTAGAGACTGTCGCCTCGTTTCAGACGGCGTTCTTGTTGTTAGTCACTTCAGTATTACGTAGAAACTACTTTGTTTCATCGTTTTGGCCACCTCGTTGTTCTTGGCTATCACCTCAGAGGTGAGGGTTTGATTCCCGGCTCTGCAAAGAAATTTAATTCTGGTTTGGTCTGAGGGCTGCAACGGGTTATACTCAACCTCGTGATGCAGAACTGAGGAGATGTGGCTTTCCATGGTATTCCACTTATGCTCCAGACAAATGCCGGGATGGTTCTTTCCCGGCTCCTTCCCAATTCACTACTACAGTACAAATACATACACTGAAGAAAATGGAAATTGCAACACCATGAAGGCATTGGTCGTTTGTGTTGATTTTTAAGATATGGAACGATGCCATATAGGTATGTAAATGATCAAAGTATCAGACCCATTGGATTGTTGCTACAGGTCTCCCCACGTGATTGGTCGCGGAGGAATCAACTCCAGTATACGGACTCTGGTGTAGTGTAGTTGACTTGCAGTATGTGCAGTGAAGTGTTCCCCGTCAAACAAGCCTCGACGACAGAGAAGAGCACGTTATCAATAACTGTCGCCGTTTGAGAGGGCTCGGATAATTGGGCTGTGTGAGGCTGGATTATCGCTAAGGACTGTCGCTGCACGTGTTGGCCGACAGGCATCTACGTTACAACGTGTATGGCAGCAGTGGTCAAATGAAGGTACCCACACTCGTAGACCTGGTACAGGCCCAGCGCGACAGACAATTGTGAGAGAGGATTGCCGCATCATTCGGATGGCCCGGATGAAACCCCATGCAACAGCAGCGCAAATTCGAGCAGCTGTGGCACCCCACGTTACACAACAAACAGTTGGTAATCGCCTGCGTGCAGCTGGCTTACGATCCCATGTCCCTGCAGAAGGTGTTCCATTGACCCCACAACAGGGACGTGTAAGGCTGGGCTGGTGTCGCGAACGATCGACATGGGTCGACGAATGGCATAGGGTCGTCTTTAGTGATGAATCGTGCTTCTGTCTTGCCCGCAGTGATCGCCGGAATCGTGTGCGCCGACGTACCGGGGAGAGGGGCCGCCCAGACCTTATTGTCGAGAGGCACACAGGGCCAACACCAAGCATCATGGTCTGGGGAGCTATTGGCTTTAATGTGAAATCACAATTAGTGCTTGTTGAGGGCACTACGACTGCTCGACAGTACGTTGATAGGGTACTCAATCCAGTGGTTGTCCGTAAGATGGCGAACATTGCTAATGGGATGTTTCAGCAGGACAATGCCCGGGTTCACACTGCACGCATCTCCAAAGCAGCTCTCCATGACATCACAACCTTAGAATGGCCCGCCAGATCCCCCGATCTCAGTCGTATTGATCATGTGTGGGACATGATGGGTCGACAACTGGCCAACCGTCCTCAGCCACCCACAACTCTGGAACAACTGACCCGTGCAGAGCAGCAAGCATGGGCCACAATTCCTCAGGAAGCGATCCAGGGCCTTATTGACTCCATGCCCCGCGGAATTCATCAATGTATTGCAGCTCGTGGTGGGCACATCCTGTATTGATTGTTGTCCAAGCTTGCGGTCAGAGGGGCCTGAAAGTGTAATCATCGAATTACAACCGAACACTCGTCCTGCATGTTCAATTGCAGCAATGTAGCAGCACTCCTTATGGGTGTTGCAATTTCCATTTTCTTCAGTGTATTATTACAAACACCAAAATAACACAGGTTGTCAGGCAAAAATTACACATGCTCAAATACATGGGGCTGAAATGACCACAATGTCCAAGTCCCTAAATAATTCAACAAGAACGTTCCACCACATAACATAGCTTACACCCATAGAATAATGTAAAATTTATTCAGTACAATCCTATCTTAGATTGTCACTTTTACTTCATTGCTGAAGATTAGAGACGAGCAAAATATACAGTACGTTCTAACGTACTTATTAGATAATGTTTATGAATGGTGATTGGTTTTAATTAGTCACCATTTCACGGCATTAAAGGTAAGGAAGAAGTCAAAAAAAATGAAAGAAAGAAAGAAAGAAAGAAAGAAAGAAAGAAAGAAAGAAAGAGAGGAAAACTGGAAGAAAGGAAGGGAGGTAGGAAGGAAGGAAGACACGAAGGAAGGTAGACAGGGAGAAAGAATGGAAGAAAGAAAAAAGAAAGAAAAAAGAAAGAAAGAAAGAAAGAAAGAAAGAAAGAAAGAAAGAAAAACTGGAAGAAAGGAAGGGAGGTAGGAAGAAATGAAAGAAAGAAATATCCTAAGGATTCTTATATTTTTAAGTGACTGTCAATGGTGGCAGATGGCCTCTTTGATCAGCCTCTTAAAACAGCAATGTGGCGTTATGAGTCATGAGGCCAGAGAACCTGACAATTTCACTTTGAAAATCACACATGCATTAATCAAGAATCGAACTAGGTTTGCCAAGTTGAGAGGCAAGCAACATGACCACTTCGCTATCACGCATCCTAATTCGTACGATTTGAGGTCCCCATATTAGTGGATTTACTGATAAGCTAAAGAAGCCTTCCAGGGAAAATACTAGTCACCCGAGGACCGTAAAACCATACTTATTATTGATTATTATTATTGATTTAGGCTACATACTTTTTCATTTATTTATTTATTCATTTATTTATTTATGTATTTATTATTTATTTATTTATTTATTTATTTATTTATTTATTTATTTACTTTTTTTAGGACCACGTGCCAATTAGGATGCCTCAACCTTTGTTGCTTTCTCTTCTTCATTTTTATCCTTCACTTTTTCCTCTCCTCGGACCATTTTGAACCCGTTATTTTATCCTGCCTTGGAATTCTTCCTTTTTATCTCTTTCTGAAATTACCTCTCTTCTGGATTGCTTCTTATTTTCTTACAGTCTCTTTTTTTTTTCAAGTCCTTTTGGCTTACTGTTAGACTATTAATAATAATAATAATTCGTTTCGTCATCGTGCTGGAAGACATTTTTCAGTCTTGCCTTAGTAAATTAACTTGAAATGCTTTTCAGTCGGTCAACACGGTTGTACCCAAACTTTAATCGAAACGATCGAAACTGGTCATCCAAGTGTAATATAATTAATCTCATGCATTTTCTTTCAGGTTTAGGGAACAACACGCATTTCAATTTGGGAACAATCATGTTCACCGACTAAAAGTCAATTAAATTCCATATTTTGTTTCACTACGCTGAGTTAACAAAGTAACTTGTACACTCCGTATTCTACTGCACTATTCTCGTTCTCCTTGTGTGAGGGGTCTGCCTTTCGTTGCGTGATAGTCTACTCAAGTTCACAGTAAATCTATCCCCATGAAATGTATGCAATAATTTGATCAAAAAACTTTTTCAATTCCAGATGTCTAATACCACCGGCTAATTACTAGACTACAGTGCAATGACGTTCATATCTGCACATGAATGAATAATCAAAGGATAATTTTGAGAAAAGCGCATATATTTAATAGTTTCCTCTACATTTCATGTTTGGGACCAACTTTAATAGCTGTTCGTGTTGTCAAATACCATAAAAATACTTGGTCGTCCAAGTTGAATGGATTGAATCCGTACCACGGAGACATTCAGCTGTATTTTTTGCGTGTGTAGCCTAATAACCCCACCACCTGCATGAAAATGTTTGGTTGGCACCCAATTTAAATTCCAGATGAATTTATTAAAACTACCTGCAAACTCCTATTGATGTCACATTGGCAGGTGAAAAGCTAAAGGAAGTAGGAGACTTCTGTTACTTAGGAAGCAAAATAACCAGTTATTGACGAAACGAAGAGGATATAAAAAGTAGGTTGGCTCAGGCAAGAAGAGCATTTCTACAGAAAATACATTTGATGGCATCAAATATCGATTTAGGTATTAGGAAGTAATTTTTGAATGCCTTTGTCTGAGAGCGTGACACTCTATGAAAGTGAATCTTGGACTGTTGGTGAAGCTGGAAAGACGAAAATAGAAGAGTTTGAAATGTGGTGTTACAGGAGAATGATGAAGATCATATAGGTAGTTAGATATAAACAAATGAAGGGGTACTAAGACGAGTGGGCGAGGAGAGATGTTTCTGGCGACTGCTAATGAAAGCAAAACAAAATAGGTGGGTATGACACTTTCCAAGACACCCAGGAATAGCAAACTTAGTTATGGAACGAAGGGTCGAGGACAAGAACTGTACGGGTAGACCAATGTTAGAATATGTTAAACAGAGTACCTTGGATACATGGTGTGGTAGCTATGTAGAGATAATAATAATATCGTATGACCTCAACTGTACGTACAGGCATCAAAACAAATTAGAATAACTTATATTATTCTCGCAAAAGTAGACGGTGTTACTAACGGCGATATCACTGGTCCCTATAATGAAGCGGCTAGTATGTTTGGCTGTCACCGCAGAGGCCCATGTTCGATTCCCAGCTCTGTCAAGAAGTTTAATTCTTGTGTGAGTGCTGGAACGGGGTACACTCAGCCTCGCGAGGCAATACTGAGAAGAGGCGGGTTCGATTCCTACCTCAACCATCCTGGAAGGGGTGTTCCGTAATTTCCCACTTCTACTCCAGGCAAATGCCGGGATGGTTCCTAACTTATGGCCACGGCCGCTTCCTACCCAAATCACACCTCAATTACAAATACACACACTAGTACAAAGAGCACAGTGAAACTGGTTATCAGACAAATTCTGAACACACTCAAGTACACAGGGCTACACGACCACGATGATGCAAAGCCCCTAAAATAATCAACAATAACAACCTATAATGAAGCAAATGTACAATTCTGGCGTTTAGCTATGCACGTGATCTTGAAAGCTTAGTGGTAGGAGAGGGGTGTAGAGTGGTGCGGGGAGTGTGATGAATACTTTCCTATCTGAGAACATTGAAGAGCGTGACAGTAGGTTGTTACAAATATACATAGAGATACTTAGCGTGGCAAATGTTTTATGCTGCAGTGGTATACTAGGGGAGTGGGATGGTGAAGTGCAGAGCAAACTGCCGGTACTTGTCACGACATACTATTCAGAGTGCGACCGAAAGTAAAGGTAGGCTACTCTTCGTGGCTTAGACTACCAATTGTACTGATCATTAGGGCTCGGATTTTTAGGTGCTTAAAATCGGGAAAATATTTATTTTTTATGTATTTAAAATACCTGAAATATGTGACAATAATGTATAAATATGTAATTATAATTTATTTTATTAATGTGAATATAAACAATATGCAGCACTCACGAATGCAATTTATGCTATGTTTCAATGACTGCTGAAGCATTACAATACACAACGAGATGAATCTTCAGGTTGTCCATCACAAATGACCGACGATTATCGCGAAACACTTCCTCTGAAGGCGCGAAACTGCGGTAATGTGTTTCTTGCCCTTCAGGTGTTGTGTAACTTGAGATCGCTGTTCAGCCTTGATTGCTTTCCCACATGGTTGGCAGAACAGAACGCCCCCATCAGAAGTAAAATTATCTTTCAATTCTGCAACAGACGATAACTTGTAGTTGTTTTTACTTTAGGCATCGTAGAACTGCCTTACACTTCATAGTGCCAGAATTGAACTGCATGTGAGTGACTATGGTTCCAGGTAGCCGGGGGTGGGGGAGGTCTAGCACGTGGTGCAATATGGCTAGGGACGAGAAAATCCCCAGCTTCCACAGTGAGTTACAGTTGCAAGCTGACATACCATCTGCATGAAGATTAGATATCTCACAGGATCTTCCCCGTTGAAGTAACACAGAACAAAAGTGCAATAAACTGAAATAACTAGCATACTGGTTTAAAAAAAAAGTAAATAGTATGTCTTCTTATGTGCTAATAAGTGAAAAGGAGGAATTTATGTATTTATAGAAAAAATGCTTAAAATATGTATTTACATTTAAAAAAATGCGAGCCCTACTGATCATGGTAGCTACGCACCATGGGTCCAGAGTCCACAACGCATCAGACATGTAATTCTTTACCTTCCATCTACAGTATATGGCATGTACATTCTGTACAATACATGACCTAATACCAGAAAGCCTTCTTTGTTAACGGGCTTGGGTGGTGTTGGGATAGCGTACCTGCCTCGCACCCGGAGGCCCAGGTTTCAATTCCTGGCACCGTCAGGGGTTTTAGAAACGTGACGTGAGGGCTGGAACGGGGTGCACTCAGCGGACAATTGAGTAGCTAACAGTGAGGCAGTGCCCCGGTCACGGAGACCAAGATTAACGGCCAAAGGGACACGCCGCGCTGACCACGCGCCACCGCATAATCTGCAGGCCAAATGGTTGGGCAGCGGTCGCTTGGTAGGTCTAGGCCCTTCCTGGGCTTTAGTGCCAAGTTTTTTTTTTTGTTAACAATACGGAATACGGTCGTGAAAATTCACTAGCCCATAGTTGGAGACAATATTGTGTTCATGTCATCTTAGGGTGTATAGCAAAGCAGATGTGCCCTATTCTAAGAGAATTAAGAACGTCTCCACATTACACATTAGTTCAGTCGCAGAGTAATGGCGGTCTAACCTGTTGAGTGTGGGTTCAAGTGCCGCATGCATTGAATATCTCAATTCTGTATGTCTATCATTTATGTAGCTTGTGATCTTTGTAAAATATATTACCTAATAGTTACCGGGTGAGTTGGCCGCGGTCGTTACGGCGTAGCTGCAGGCAGTCGCTCACATCCGGGAGGAGGTTCGAATCCCCCGCCGTCAATATTGAAGATGGTTTTCTGTGGTTTCCCTGCTTCCTTCCAGGCAAATGATGGGGTTGGTCCCTAACTATAGGCCACAGCCGTTACCTTCCAATTCCTCGTCCTTACATTCACACTTTCCTCCCCAGACAACACTCCACACGTGACGGTACTTGTAGCTTACTCCATCGGCGTCCGTATGGAAGCAGCTACAAAACTCGGACACACCCGGCACTAAAAGCCATACGCTAAAAAATAAAAATAAAATAATAGTTAACAGCCTTCCTCGTAAGACAAAACTGGGGAGAGATCTGTTCGATTCCCACCTCAGCCATTCTAGAAGCAGTTTTTCCTTGGTTTCCTACTTCTCCTCCAGTCAAATGTTGGGAAGGTCCCTAACTTAAGCACTGGTCACCTTCCCAATCGTCACTTGAATTGCAAATATACACACAAATAAAATCATCCCGTGGCTCATGATCTCAAGATTAACGGTCACGTTAAACTACAAGCTTCCTTTCCTTTTTTTTTCAGACAAATTCTACACACACCCAAGTACATGAGGCTAATGAATCAACAACAACAAAAGCTAAAAGCCTCTTCGGCTTTGGAAATTATTTGTTTCACCCAGGGAATCACATCTGATAGGACGTGGGTAGGCGACCACGGGACCCCAGCTGAGTCCGGCATTGCATCCACTTACTTGTGCCGAGCTCCTCTCCGTCTTCTTTCCTATCAGCCTCCCTTGGCCAACTCCTCTTCCGACCCCAACGGTATTAGGGTATCCGAGGCCTAGGGAGTCTTTCACTTTCCCGCCTTAGTTGGCCCTTCTCTCATCTTTTCTGTTTCAATTTCAATTGCATTTTGTACGTATTTTGAACCTCAATTGCATTTTGTACGTATTTTGAATCCCATTTGCATTTTGTACGTATTTTGAATTTCACTTACGTTTTGTAAGTAGGTTCGACTCTACATTGCATTTTCTACGTATTTTGAATCTAAACTACATTTTGTGCGTATTTTTCAATATCTTCCTTTTGTGAGTATTTTTCTTCTGAATTCCCTTTTGTAAGTATTACCACTCTCCATTTTGTGCGTCGTTTCAATCTTAGTTTCATTTTGTAATTATTTTCCGTCTCACTTAATTTTTGTTCTGGTTTCCATTTCATTGTCTATTTCGCTACTACCCAGACCATTAGGGGCCGATAACCTAGATGTTAGGCCCCTTAAAACAACAATTATCATCATCATTATCATCATCAAATTATTTGTTTATAGACTACGTATTTTCTAACGAACTACACGCGTTTACTTCCGTAATGTTTTAAGTGTTGGTCTAAATCCCTTGACCAGATATGTTTCAAGTCTGTCCTCCTAGCAGTTGTGTTACTCCCAACCTTTGACCTGCTTCCTGCGCGTTCTCCATGATGTCTCTTTATGCGATCCTAGTGGGCCCTGGACTTCATTTATCTCTGTCAGATCAAAGCTCCACATTGGCCGGTCTACAAGTACCTTGCCCTGTCTGTCGTGTCCAGGCTTGTTACATGTCACATTTCGCAACACTTGATGAATGTCTGCACGTGAGCGGCCATTGATAAGCCGTGGTATTCCTTCCGAGAACTGCTCTTTTATCACCTAATGTAACTAGTATTACACATACTTTTACTATTTCTGTCTTCAAATCTTCTTCTTTATCTCAGCCTTATCCCACGTCACGTAGGGTCAGCGTTACTTTGCCGGATTCTTCTCTTCCATAAATGTCTATCCCATGTTTCTTCCCTCTTCCGTCCCCCCCCCCACCCCCCACCCCCCCCAAGGGGCTCACATCTAGTGGGACGTGGGCTGGTGATTAGGGTATCCGAGGGCTAGGGAGTCTCTTCCTTTCCCACCTTAATTGGCCCTTGTCTCATCTTTTCTGATACCCTCCTTCTGGGAGGGGTCAGCCTTCTTTTTCTTTTCATGTTATTTCCTGCCTTCTGCTCAAGGCCCTCTAGGAGGCAGGGTGTATGTAGCCCCACCCTAGATATTGCTACACCCTCAGGGGCTCACGGCTGGTGAGTTCGGGTGTTGACGACTCCGAAGGATTACTCAGCTGGGTCCGGATTTTCCCCCCTTTTTCCATTGCCTCTAGGGCGGACACTCTCCTCTTTCACTTTCCTCTCTGCATTTCATGGCTCTCCCTCCTTCCAAGTCTCTCAATCCGCATTCTTCGAGGGATGAGGGCATTTCTTTTCCTCCTGTCCTTTATTTGCGTTATTCTCCTTTTGTTTTCCATTTCTTCTTCTAGTAGGCCTATATAAGTTAGTAGTTAGTTTTAGTTATATTTAACATTTTCATTATCATTTTCACGATCACCCGATTCATTATGGGCCGATAACCTAGATGTTAGGCCCCTTAAAACAACAATTATCATCATCATCATCATCATATGAGGTCCCCTGTAGCGTTATCTCTCCACCTCATGTTGACTCCTCAGTTTCCAGATTTCCAACTCTTTTCCCCACAAAGTCCTCCTCTCTTCTCAGCACATGCCCAGACCATCGGAGCCTACTCTCATGGACCTTCTTTCCTATGAGTCTCTCACTCACTGCTCCTCTGTTGTAATAATTCCTTCTTCGATCCTTTCTAGTCACTCCACTCATTCACCTTAACATTCTCATTTCTATCACTTCCATCTTTCTTTCTTGGGCTTTTGTAATCGACCTATTTTCTGCACTATAGAGCATCGCAGGCCTCGCCACAGATTTGTAGATCTTTTCTTTCAGCCTGTAACTGACCTTCTCTTCACACATTACTCCACTCAGTTTGCTCCAGTTCATCCAACCACTGTTTACTCGGTGCTGTCTTTCAGCCTCCAGTCCCACATCACTTTGCACATAGGAACCCAGATATTTAAACTCCTTGGCCACTGGTGGTTCTTCTTCCTGCAGATTAATGTGGAAATCTTGATCTTCCCTCGTAATAGTACATTATGCAACGAGCCTATAATGGCATGCAAGCTTTATAATTTCCATACGAGTGCCTTAATTACCATTATAGGCTAGTTGCATACGACTGTTTATGTTCGACGATAATTATAACTATTTTATGTTCGAACATAAATATTCATAAATAACTATCGAGATTTCACCGGTTATATGTACTGAACAGAGCGCATACCTTGTATTTGACCATGGCCTCCTGGAATACCTCACTATGACACTCGACACACAGTGAAATTTAAAATAGGGGGCCATGGAATTGAGCGCAGGTGCGATGCTATCCTCACCTAATTGGTCAAACAACTGTTTCTTGAGCTCTGATTGGTGGGAGAAACTGTATCATAATGAAACCTTGTACTATATTGAGCCTCATTATAGTAGAGTTTTCTGACATATAATACTTAAATTTCGCCAGGGTCGAACATAAACATACATTCTGTTTTCCGCCTGCTGATCCTCAATCTTTATTCTAGAGCTTTTCTCCACTCTTTCTGTCTTCAAATATGATTCTTAGATTCGTAAATAATTCGTCAACTATTTCAAATTATTATTATTATTATTATTATTATTATTATTATCGGTTTATACAGTACATATAACACATGTCTGGTATATTACAACGTAACTATACGGGCTTCAGTGAACCAAAGTATAGCTACGGAAACAGCAACTTGTAAGCTGGAATTTCGCTACCCATGAACTTCCGAACGATTCTGGTTGTTGATAGAACTACTGCCTTCTGCATTAGTTTGTACAGCCGAGTATCCAGATCCAGTTCTTTAAGGCCTTGGAGCAAGGTACTTGGGATCACGCCCGTACTCGAGACAATGATAGGTATGGTCTTTACTCGCTCTACATGCCATTGTCTTTTGATAGGGTCGACCAACTCGCTGTATTTGCTGATCTTTTCAACGTGTTTTGACTGGAGATTCTTGTTGTTAGGAATCGCAACATCAATCAATGTAGTTTGCTTGGTTTTCTTGTTTACAACCACCAGATCCGACCTGTTGTGTGATACCGATTGATCAGTCAAAATAGTTCGGTCCCAATACAGCTTGTATTCATTGTTTTCAAGAACACACTCTGGCTGATATTGGTGGTACGGAACTTTCTTTCCTTTCAGAAGCTGAAACTTATCCGCCAACTCCTGTTGCAAGATTTTAGCAACTGCATCATGCCTTTGTTTGTGCTCCGTTGCCAGGAAATATCTACATGCAGATGTAATATGCTGTATTCGTTTCTGACTGTTGACATCCGTAGCGGCACTTATCATCTGGTACAGCGGGATCTTTTACAATGAACTTGAGGTAGTTCCTTGTAGGGATGACTTTGTCTTGAATTGCTAGCATAAAACCTTCAGTTTCTGGAAAGATCTGTCCTGAAGTGAGCCAGTAGTTTGACGCAGTTATATCAACATTTGCTTGACTCACCTCATTTGGATGTCTTCCGTGCAAAGGTTTTGCTTTCCATGCTTCCATCTTCTGAAGGTCAGTATGTAGGAGGTGTTGAATCTCTTGCTGACACAAGACCAGTGGCGTTGATCTGTCCGCCTCACTGATGGCTCTGTGAAGTACAGATAACCTCGCTTCTGCGTAGAAGTACTCCCTAAGGCTGACTATCTGTCGTTTCATCTGATTATCAGTGTCAACGAACCCACGTCCACCTAGGCTTCTGGGTAGAGTCAATCGCTCTATAGAAGATCGTGGGTGGTGTTTCCTTCCTTTTGTGACCATCGTTCTCATTTTTCGCTCAAGTCCTTCGATGTCCGTTTTACACCATTTGATTATGCCAAAGGAGTAGCTCAGCACAGGTACAGCATACGTGTTTACAGCTTTCACTAGGTTTTTGCTGTTCAAGTGCGTTTTTATGATTTGTTTTAATCTTTTGACAAATTCACAGGACAGATCTTTCTTTCGTTGACACATGGTAAATATGCTTAGCTTGTTTTACTCCTAAGTATTTGTAGGTGTCTTCTGCCAACATAGCCTCAATATGCTGTCCATCTTCCAGCTCATACCCGGCCTTCTGTACTTTTCCTCTCACCACCTTTAGTGTCCGACACTTGTCCAAACCAAATCCCATTTGTATGTCTCGTGAGAATGCTTAAACTATTCTCAACAAGTTTTTCAGATGCGACTCTGTTTCGGCATAGAGTTTAGGGTCGTCCATGTATAGCAGATGATTTAGCCGAGTACCAACTCTCTTTCCAATCTTGATAGAAAAGCCGTTGTGAGTCGAGTTAAGCTGGATAGATAAAGGATTCATTGCCAGGACAAACCATAAGGGGCTATTATTATTATTATTATTATTATTATTATTATTATTATTATTATTATTATTGTTGTTGTTGTTGTTGTTGTTGTTGTTGTTGTTGTTGTAGTCAAGTATCCCCCCGTATACTTAGATGTGTGTGTAGAATACGTCTTATAACCTTTGTCACTGTGATTGCCGAAAGCCGCAGAAGTTAAAAGGGACTTAAAAACCAAAAACATTATTAATATTAGGCCTATGTGGGACTACATTAATTGCTGCATTTGTCAAACTGCAATAAAAATTATATTGTTGATATTAATATATTACTGTATATATTATATATTATTACTATTATTATTATTATTATTATTATTATTATTAGTAGTAGTAGTAGTAGTATTTAAATTAATTGGTATTCTGCCCGAAGGCAGGTCCGAGCCTCCAAAGAGGCTACCCCCAGGCAGAGTTTACATGCGGTAGGGTGGTCAGGGCCTTTCCGCTCCTCCTTATGTTGTCCAACAGCGCGCAGTGCCTAGAACCGGCATACCATCCAAGTTCCAACTGCGCCCAATGTTGTTTAACTGCGGAGTTCTCATGGGATCCGGTGTTTCAACACGGCTAGGCCGTTGGCCAGTAGTATTAGCATATATTATTAATTAATATTAATACATTCAAGATGGCGGCTGCATACTACATGCAGAGTGATATTGCTCAGGAATACCAATCGCCGTGCCAGTATCAGGGATCTCAACTAAGGCCCAAAGTGCTTGTGCATTAGAGGACTGTTCTCTCCCGCACTCTCTTGGTTACTGGGATTATTCCTAATACTGTATGTATCGTGGTTATTCCATCTCGTCTCACTGCGGTCTGTCTCTATTACAGTATGAGCTGCAATTCCTTGATCTGCGGCTTCAGTCTTTTCCAAACCGTGTTACTTATTTCATTCTCGTGTACTGTACAGTAGTTTGTAATCCTTATTAAGACAAGCTTTTTTCAGTGAACATACTTTCTCATTCTTACCGTTCGGTAAGTCGAATCTTGAAAGCTACTCTTGTTTGTTAGATATTGCATAATAATTTGCGGGATCTAATGCAGACGTGCCAGAATTGACGCAAAGAAAGTGTAAGAGCAGAGATCACTACTTCTTGCTGGTTACGTCACGTACTTGTTCATATAGCCTTTGCTGGTGAACTGGATGAACACAAGACTCATGACTGAGCATCGTCATTTTCTTATGGACATTGTTGTCGATTTTCTTTCTCTCGTATGGTGTTACTTAGTGCACTTCCTGGTGCAGTGATTGGAATTCTTGGCTGTCACCACAGAGCTCCTGGTTCGGTTTCCAGCTCTGCCAAAAAGTATAGCTCTGATCATAGGGCTGAAACGGGGTAGGTTCAGCCTCGTGAGGCAGAAGTGAGAAAAGATCGCTTCGATTTCCATCTCAGCTGTCCTGGAAGTGGTTATCAGTGGTTCTCCACTTCCACTCTAGGACAATGCGGGGATGGCATTGAAGACCGCATTCCAAATCCCAATCTCAATTACTCCAGAAGCACTTACGAATAGTTTGAACAAATTGAAATGTAAAATTTTGTATATAATATTGTGTAGTCTATTTATTGTATATTCAATTTCACACTGCAAGTGTTTCTGACACGAATGAATGAATGAATGAATGCATGATTACAAATACTCCTACAGTACTACCATAGCCATCACAATGAGGCAGGTTATCAGATGGTTTCTACACACACTCCAGTATATGGGGCTATTTGACCACCATATCGCAAATATACAGTATCTCTGATTTGAAAAGAAGACCGTAGCTTAAGTTCTGAGTTGAAATGACTTTTTCTTGGTGGTCATCTATACCAGAGTTTCTCAAAGAGTGCCAAAAAAAATTGTAAAAAAGAATGGTCCTAAATAATAGACACACTTAACTTATGATTAACTAACCAAATATGTGGTCAAAATTAAGGTGCATGCATTTTTCAGATAGAAGATAAGGTTCCTAAATTATAACATGGAGTAAATCGCAGCGATTAGCAGGTTGGCAGCAGTGGCAGGTTGCAGCTTATGAGCCTTCGCTATAAGCCAAATATAGGGGGTTCGTAGTGTCAAGGACTTAGAGAAACACTGATCTATACAACTCTGTCCCTTGTGCTGTGTCAATCATATTAACATTGTCCATCGTTTGCAAAAATACTGTATCGAGAAACTGTGTTATGTAGGAGTGTGGGAACTCGTCGCTTATAAACTTGCCAAGATTACATCTAAGGCGAAGAGAAATAATATCAGGCAGCCAACTGTGGGAGGGAAGTTCCGTGTCACCGACCATCGTAGTGTGAAATATCCCATCAGATGGATGAAACCCTCGGTGAAGGAATTTATAAGCATGGTTGCCGCGCATTCCACAAGTGTCGTAGGAGTTGCCTACCTCTAGGGCGTCATGTGATTATAACTAAAGAAAGCCCTGCGCGGATGCGGATATACTGTAGTTTGCATGGCTGTGTGGATAGCGGATAAGCTGCGGATAATGCTTGGAGTAAATTTGCGGATAGTTTTTAGCCTATTTTCATTTATGAAAAATAAGACTGTGAGACCACCTTTTGTCCTTGTGTGTCTATATGTGTGTGTGTGTGTGTGTGTCCTCCCCTAATAACTTCTAAATGATTGGAGTGATTTCAATGAAACTCTGTGAGGTCGTAGTACTATTTTGGCCGACCCCGACCGTGCCCTCCAAATTTTATTATGTCCCACCAATCCACTTTTTGCTTGGTGTTTTTGTTTTGTTTTTGATTTTGTGTCTTTTTTCTGCTTTTGTTTTTGAATCTTCTTTTTGCGTTTGTTTTCTGCTTTTGCTTTCTTTTGAATTTTGATTTCTGCTTTGTGTTTTCAGTTTTGTGTTTGTTTTCTGCTTTCGCTTCTACTTTTGAATTTTACTTTTTGATTTCTGTTTTGGTCATGTGTTTGTTTTTGTTTTTTTGCTTTGTGCGGCGGTCAAAATAAGACAATCAATGAAAGCAAACCTACACGTTTTCATGTTTGATCTTGATTGCATTTGCACCTCTCAAATATTTTACACAAGTAAAGATAAATATTCTCAAATTATAAAAGGACATATCCAATCGTTTGTCAACAATCCGACTTCTTTCCAAAATAAAAATTTCGTCAAATTACGCTTTTTTTAAAATTATTATTTGACTCTGGTGGGGAGGATTATTCCCCCAAACCACCTCCCGTAGTTACGCCACTGCCAAGATCACTGACATTTGGATCTGTCCCAGCTTGTGAGCCTGCAGTTGGTCCACCAGTCTTAAAGGTACAATTCCAGTTGCAGACAGAATGAGAGGCCTGAAGTACACCTGCTTTAGATTCTATATTTGTTTTACATAAATACAGTATCTTCGAACACAAGGACAACACTTCCAGCATCTGTTATTGATGGCTGTGCTGAGAACAAAGTTTACAGCAGTGCTGCCAACGGAACTGCTGACGCTACCTCTCGCAGCAGCATGGAGCGACTGCGGAGAACATTCCCTGGCACCCTGTATAACTTGAGTTGAATCTGACAAATGAGTAATGTCTTTTGAAATGGGCGGCTTCGGTGGCGTAGTTGGTAGCATGCTGAGCTTCTATGCCCAAGATCGCGGGTTCAAATCCAGCCGAAGTCGTCGGATTTTTAAGAACGTCAAAAATCCCGCAGTATGCCTTCCTTCGGATGGGAAGTAAAGCCGGCGGTCCCATGTCGTAGATTTATGGCATGTTAAAGAACCTTCCACTAATTACACCTGTGTGAAGCTAAATTAGGTTAAGCATTTGACAAACGAAGCCTCCGTGGCTTAGGCGGCAGCACGCCGGCCTCTCACCGCTGGGTCCGTGGTTCAAATCCCGGTCACTCCATGTGAGATCTGTGCTGGACAAAACGGAGGCAGACAGGTTGTTCTCCGGGTACTCCGGTTTTCCCTGTCAAAATTTCATTCCAGCAACACTCTCCACTATCATTTCATTTCATCTGTCATTCATTTAATCATTGCCCCAGAGGAGTGCGTCAGGCCTCGGCAGCCGGCACAGTTCATATCCTCGCCGCTAGTTGGGGGCTTCATTCATTCCATTCCTGACCCGGTCGGAGACTGGAAGCAGGCTGTGGATTTTCATTTTCATTTGACAAACGCTCTCAGGTTCCGACGTTTGTCGCCAGGAGCTGACTGCGGTGGCATCTGGTAACCAAGTTCTGAACTAGTAGTTGACGGTGGCGTTTGGCAGCAAAAGTAGGAACTATTTGAAAAAATTCAATGTCTGCAGTCCTTATTTGAATTGAAAACTGATAATACACATTAATACATCACAATTAACACCGGTTATCAGGCGGATTCTACACACGCCCAAAGTACACGGGGCTATATGACCGCGTTGTCGCAGCCCCTAAACTAAGGAACCAACCAACCATCTTTTGAAATGACATTCATGTGAAATTATAATCATATTTGTAAAAGGCTAATAGTGAGATAAAAGTGCATCAAGTAAATTGTGTATGCATTTTAAATTAATTGGGTTAAAATAACACAGAAGAAAATTGTTACAGGCTGAATCATTATACAGAAAATAATATCAATTTTTACTGATGCAAAACCAGAATAATACAGAGAAAATACACGAATCTAACTCGTCTTGCTTCAATATCCACCACAGTGGGTGAGGTCATGAATCATTGTTGAATGAAATCTTAGAGCTGATTTATATAAATTGTTGGTCTCGCCATTTTAGAACTCGTTCACTTGACCTACGCGAAGGGATTAAAAGCGACGGGCGGGCAACAGATGCAGGAGAGATTACTATCCGCATTCCAGATTGGTGATCAAGTCGTCATAAACATTTCAAAGGGTACAAACGTCTCACTTGAAGTTTCTGTAAGTAAAGAAAGAACAAAAACATTATATTTGAAAACAAAATCGTGAATTTTGCATTTATGTTGCATTTTGGTATAGTTTTCTCATTTTGAGTCAATTTCGCATTTTTTCGCTTTCTCAAAACACATTTAAAAGTGGTTTATGGGTCATGAAATGTGACAAAAGAAGAGTACAAGTCATTATGAGCATTTCGCGCTTGATCGCATTTGCGAAAAAACCACCACCCCTATAGATATATGGGTTCCATTGTCCGAAAAGCTTGCCATGGTGGGTGAGTGGTTAACGAGTCGGCCTACTAACCACAAGCTTGCAGGTTCGCTCCTGGCCGTGGTGAGTGATTTTTGAAAGTCGGGAAAAATTACGACACGCATGTCATACGATGTTGGCATGTCAAAGAACCCATTTGAATTCAGTAGGCTGTGTTCATAATGGCAAAATTAATCTTGGGAGTTTCCGCCATCACAAAGTTCCTCATTTCTCTACTAGAAAGCGCTATAGTGTTCAAGGAGTTTAGATATCTAACCTCTTTGACTTTCATAGTGCTTCAAGGAACAACGAAATTCGACATGCAAGCTACCCTCTGGGTGTCAAATAACAAAGCTTGCACCCGGCACCCGAGGCCATACGATATTATTATTATTATTATTATTATTATTATTCTCCGAAACATCTTTTGGTTGGTACTTTTATTATTATTCTTATTCTTATTCTTATTATTATTATTGATCTTGACACTTGTGTTGGCCATTCTGGGCCTGGGAAAATTCTGCAGGTCAACAGTTCGATCTCCTTGCAAGATTCAGAAAACCACCACCCCTATAAATATATGCGTTCCACTGTCCGAAACATCTTTTGGTTGGTACTTTATTATTATTATTATTATTATTAATTATCTTGACACTTGTGTTGGCCATTCTGGAACTGGGAAAGTTCTGCAGGTCAACAGTTCGATCTCCTTGCAAGATTCAGAAAACCACCACCCCTATAAATGTATGCGTTCCATTGTCCGAAACATCTTTTGGATGGCACTTTTATTATTATTATTATTATTTATCTTGACGCTTGTGTTGGCCATTCTGGGCCTGGGAAAGTTCTGCAGGTAAACAGTTCGATCTCCTTGCAAGATTGTGCCGAAGATTTTAAACGGGACAGTGTTGTGTAGTCCATTGAGTGTAGTCTGGCTCAGATTTTGCTGGTTTGTCTCATTCACCTGCCTTGTTGTTGGTGTGGCACGTGTTCAGATGGGGGCAAGGTGCATTCTTCAGTCGTCGAGCCGGCAGAAAGGGCGGGGGGGAGACGCTGCTGGTCGACCAATGGGTGCGCGGGCCGGCTTGCATGGCTGAGGAAGCGCGGCTATCCCGCCAGTGCTCGTTCGGTGTGCAGTGTGTGGTGTTGTGTCTCGTGCCTAGCTAGCCCTCAGTCTGTGCCTTAGTGTGACTAACCTGTGCTGTGTTTGCGGATACTCCGACCAGCTCTCGCCGGTTCTTCTATTTTGGTACGTAATACATTTTGGGTTAAAATAGTTTGTTCTGTGTGTTCTTGTGACCGTATCGTGGTGAAACTCGTACTGTCTTTTCCGCGTGAAACTTGGAAATATTGTCGTCCTCATGTGTTTTTGTTTATGTACAAGCCATACGTTGGCAAGCCTTACAGTGTGTTTTTATCACTCGCAATCTTCGGCCATGACTGCAAGATATATTCATACAAAAAATTCTATAGTTATCCTTAAGATTGAAGTAGTTATAAGACCAGCCGGTTCGATGAATGGCTCAGTCACTTTCTGCCAATGCTGTATCTCGCAGGTTCGATTCTCCCCCCACTGACAACATCTAAAATGAAGTAACGCCACGATTAAAAACAAAAAACAGAATAAAATCATCTTCTTTCATTCCACATGATTGTTCTGTTACCCTCATTTTACGGAGGTTGTATTTTTAAGGTGGTGACGGAGATTTCGAACAATACTTAGCAACCAGAATTGGATTATCACGATCCAATGTGGTTGCACAAAGCATAGTTTGACTTCACATGATGTACTTTTCGCGGAAGAGAATTAAGATATCTGTTCAATTAACTCAGTGGCCGAGTAATATCGTACAAAGTTGGAGGTCTCGGATTTGAGTCCTGTAAGGGTCAAACATTATAATTCTCTGAATTACTTTTATTTTAGTACAATAAACTAATGATTCTGTACAAAAGCTAAATGCTTCGTTTTCACCAGCACTTAAGTTTTTCCTTTATAATTATTATTTTTTATTTTAATTCTATGACTTCATAGGTGAGGCTTGCCCTGTTACAACCGAAGAATTCGTTATTTTATTTATTTGTAGAATTCGAACGAATGAGAGCAGCGTCGTAAATATTCACGATTTGAGACCCTAGCACCAACAAAGCCATTACGTGGTAGTGGAGAGTTGAACTCGTCTTGTTCAGGACTAACGTGATATCAATCAAACTTCAAACTATTGAATTCCCAGTCCCGAAATAAATGCCGGGTATTTTTGTTGGTGGTGAAGCTGTAATGTATTATACGAGGAAATCTGAAACTCATATGTTACTTCTTACTAATGTGACAAGAAATGAATTAAATCCTGGCAATGCATGATAGTTCTACCATGGAAGGATTCCAAGTTAATCGTTAGGTTCATTGGTTACGAATAAGCAACTCAGAGGCATGATAAGTAAAGGCTTAACATAGTTTATCTACCGAATTATGTCGATCCGCTCTCTTGACCAAGATATTTCGCAAATGCGTTACATATTACTCCTTCACACATGTGCGTATTTAGTTCCTTTTCTTAGCTCATTTGGCGTTGGAGTGCTGATTTTCCTTTGATGCGAGTCAAGGCAGCAGTTAAAGGTTCGTTGAACCGAGCGAAAGAGGCAGCTACGCCTGAATATGAATGAGGGGACACAGAAGACGAAGGGAGATGGCCATATGGGCACTTGTCTTGTTGTTACTTGGCAAGAGACATATCAAACCGCATGAGGCAATAGGTAGCCTGAGGGGACGGTGGTACCGCCACTATAATGTCACAGGCCGTGGTTTAGTGCCAGGAATTACAAGTACAGTATGTGTAGGCCTAGTTAGCTAGGATAGTGACCCTTCATTTAGTTCACCGGTGATGCTCATCCTCAGGTTCAATGTTACTACCAGTAGTTAAGATTAGTTACAATTGCTGTTTACTCATAGCATATTAATCCGATAGCTTCTGGTTGATAATTTGGCAACCATGTGGCCCTCGCTGAGTCCAGAATTACTTCCACTTTCGTTTGCCAAACTATCTTGGTCAACTTTTGTTTTCTTCCGCCTCGGAAGGTATTAAGATATTGAAATCAAGGGTGTCTTTTACTTTCCCGACTTGTATAACCCTTATATTTTCCCAATATCTACACATTTGAAGAAGAGCAAAGTCGGGTTACTTCAATAGCGTAATTGTATTTATGAAGGGCATATGACCTTCATGTTTCACCGCATGATAGTCCACCTCATTGCGTAGGGGCCAGCATTCTTGGCTGTCAGCGTCCGGGTTCATTGACGGCTCTGCCAAATAATTTAATGCAGGTCTAAGGGCTGGAACGGGGTACACCCAGCCTCGTGAGGCAAAACTGAAAAGAGGTGGATTCGATTTCTTTCTTAGCCAACCAGGAAGTGGTTTCCCACTTTCCGGGATAGTACCCAACTTAAGGCCATGGCCGCCTCTTACCCGAATTCTACCTTAATTACAAATACACACAGTAGTACAGACATCAGTCGCAAAGCCCCTAGTTTAGGTTAGCCACGGGCCAAGTAGCTGATATTCACCACCTCAAGGTGTAGCGGCTAGCATTCTTGCTTGTTGCCCCGGAAATCCTGGTTCGATTCCCGGCTCTGTCAAGTTATTTAGTTCTGATCTGAGGGCTGGAACATTGGTAAGTGCAAATATAATGTATCAAATGCTAATGAAATACACATCGAACAAGTAGCTCCGCGAAGAACTAAATAGCCTATTTTCATATATCCCACTGGGCTTTTCCATTTAAATTCTCCTGCATACCGTATTACAAGGATTTTCCTAGAAACGTCTATATAAGTAATTAAACTTCGCATTACCGCCATGTCGGATTTGTGTTCATCCGGTTATTGCAAATCCCATAAGTGAACTTATGTTAATAGCCTGTATCAGCATACAAAATTTCAGTTTGATTGCTGTAATAGATTCGGAGATATTGAGAACCGTCGAAATATTTTGGATGATCACTATGCTGGTTTGTTCTATATGCAGGCCATAGAGTTATGTATCATTAGATGAAGAATATTACATAGGTTTGTTATTGAAATGTTTACTTCAATCGCATGATTAGGAAACAAAAAATTAAATAAAGATTTTAAAATTTCGCACAATTGCCATCTTGTTGTTATGAGAAAAACTGAATTGAATTATATGCCAGTAGATTAATTCTAATATAAACATTCGTCCGACTAAGTTTCACTGCAATCGGCTGATTATATCGTGAGAAAATGCCATTTAAATATATTAACTTCGAATGGCCGCCATGTTGATTTTGTACTTACCATGTCTTTAAACATCACATAGCTGAATTTAACTATTTTTCTATCACCGTACAAAATTTCAGGGTGATATCAGTAGTAGTTTCAGAGATATAGAATGCCGGTGAAATATTTCGCCCAACGGCCATGTTGGATTTGTGAGGTGTCTTAAAATTTTAAGGGCACTGTCAGGGTTGGACAAATATTACTATGTCCTTACCAAGTCTCATTGAAATCACTCCAGCCGCTTAGATTTTATTATGGGGTCACACGGACAAAAGGTGATCTCATAAGCCTATAAGAAAATGTAGATATTAGCTTTCATTGATGTCTCATTATGTCAGATTCTTCACACCCACTCCAATGTAATTTTTATCCCCTTCCAGAATAGTTGCGCCACTCTCACAGAACGGTCTGTAGGATGGCGAGTATACAGTATAGTAGGCCAGTGACCTTGAGTTTCGACCGCGCGCTTGCTCCGCATGCAAGGGGTTGGCCCGACGCCAGTTGCAGGGCCTGACACCGGCAGCGCGACGCCTTTTTGCGTCCAAATAAACAATTTTAACGAGTTCCGGCCTCAGCAAGTGGCCGTCACGATAGAGGGCCGTTTCGCTATGAGTTAACCCTCAATTTACTAAAGCATCTCATCAAAAATACATTTCCTTTCTACATTAAGAGCCAAGTAAACGGTACGCATATTTTATAAACACAAGTTTACAAATAATAGCCTTTAATGGCTTATGGTCTTTCATATATTGTGCGTGTTATATCAACGTGAATTTAAGAATGCTTTGCATTATAAAAGCAGAAATTCTAGTTTTCTTACATTAACTTAATTATTTTGATGTTGTTATTGTTGCGGATATCCTGAGTGTTTTCCCCGGGGGTTTTCCGCACTCCCTCCAGACAAAAGCCGTGATAGTACCTTGTTTCAAGTTACGGGGCGTCTACTCCATTCCTGTCCCAAATACAACTATACACATTACTACAATCATCCCAGAAACACAGGTTATCAGACAAGTTCGAAACACACCAAAACACACGGGACTAATGACCAATATGTTCAAAACCCGTGAGTTGAATTAACAATAAAAAGACACGGATAGTTAGTCTGAAAGACTAAACTTTATATCATTTTAAATGCTAGCAGCCGAGTACCAAGAAGGCAGTCCGAGAACAGAGTTTCAAGATTCTATTTTGTTTCTTCACTGCCTACTTGATTGTTCTCGCACTGCCTTCTTGAAACACTGTTCTCGCACTGCCTTCTTGGTACTCGGCTGCTACATCGTACTATGACGTCACAGTTCTCAATGCATTCTCGGTACATTTCGTCCCGTCCCCGTAACGTAACGCCAGACCCCAGATAAAGTCGACATAATCATTTAAAATGATAAAATTCAATATGTGGGCTTAATGTATTTTAGACCACCTCGTGGTGTAGCGGCTAGCATTCTTGGCTGTCACCCCGGAGGTTGGGATTTGAATCTCGGCTTTGCCAAGAAATTAAATTATGGTCTGGAACGGGGACATCGTGAGGTAAAACTGAGAAGAGGTAGGTTCGATTCCCACCTCAGTCATCCTGGAAGTGGATTTCCATGGTTTCTCTCTTCAACTCCAGTAAAATGCCGGTATGCATCCTAACTTGAGGTCACGGCCGTCTCCTTTCTCATCTTTACAAATTAAAAGCACACTCTACTACTGACACCACAATAGCACTTGGTATCAGAAAAATTCTATGCACACCCAAGTACACGGGGTTGAATGACCACGATGTCCAAGCCACTCAAATGATACAATAATAAATATATTTTAGCATGATAATGCTGTAGGGCTCAGGTTGTTGAGGTGAGAGCCTTGCCAACTATGTCATATGGTTGGTCATCGGGTTTAGCCCTTCGATCGTTGGAGAAGGGAAGTTTGAGAATATGGTACACAACATTTGATGAAACTTTGGAACGTATGTAGACAATTGGAGATAGACTACTGATGATTCTACAACTAATTAGCAACACACCTCGGCTTCACCTGATATCTTCAATGGTTTACCCAACCTAAGCTTAAAAAAGCACGGACGGCAGGTCCCAGACGCAATTCAGAAAAGTCGAGGTCAACAGCGAAACTCCAAACACACAATTATACTCTTCTCTGAACACTTAACTCGACTCGACTCCACAGTTTGATACTGGCTGAAGCTGGGGTGATAGACTCGCTCCGAAGGTAGTAATATAAATTTCCACTGAATGGAGATTGATGGAAGAAATGAAAACGTAAAAACTCTTATAGTGGGCGATGTATTAAAGATAGAGATATGCTGTCATGGAAATTTTGTTAGAACATTTCATGCTGAACAATTCTTAAACTTAGATATTTTTAAGGGTTTACCCAGCGTGTGCTCAAAGGGCACATGCACGGCAGGTTTTTCTTCGACTCGATCCAATGGATTCATTACTGCTCGGCTTCCTTTGGCCATAAAAGAATGTTTTCCTACAGAAATCTTCCTCGAGAAATCCTTTACAGGAAGATGAAAACAGCATCAAAATCCATACAGTGGTTCTCGAGATTACCCGTTACACCCAAGAATCGGGGACTTTGTTTTATACTGTGTGGAGATTACGTCACGATCATCAAATAAGCAACCCACCTCCATAACTGTCATTCTGAAATGGTTAATCATCCGGTTGATTTATTCCGACCAAATTGTAGGTAAATGTTCGGAAGAAATATTAATCCAAAAACCGGACCTTTATTCTTATCTCAGTCTAGCCCCGTATTTAAGTTAGCTCGCTCTAGGCTATGGACCGAATGGTCCCAGGTTTAATTCTCAACCCTGGCTTGTGGAAATCTAACTATCAATTCCCGTAGCTCAAGGATTGTGTGATTGTAACATGACTGTCATTGTCATTTTGAAGCATTGGCTTTTGACGGGCGTCAACTTGAAAGGCCTGATCCGGGCACGCACTTTTCATTGCAAACATCTATACATCTATACAAATACATGAGGCTGATAATCTTCTTGTTGTTTTGTTTAGTGGTCTTGGATATTGTGATCATTTCAGCTCCGCGTACTTTGGTATGTGTACAATTTGTACTAGCTACTACACCTAGAGGTGATTTAAGTCCATTGAGCAAAAAAGTCCCTAGATCCTAGAAGAACGTAAACCTACTTATCAGAACTCGCCACTGGTGTTGTTAGGATTGCATGTTGTCCTGTATGTCGGACGGGGAAGGTGACCTTGGGGCGTAGAGTTCACTGATCTAGATACAATGGAATTGCGTGGGATTGCCGTGTGGTAATATTATAGCACGAGACACGCTCCTTGCTCGTTACAACGGTTAGGAGTTCCTTGTGTCTCACGGTGCCGCACTCGTGGTGACAATAGTTTTATAAAACTGTCAACCAGGGGTCACCAGATTCGCGAGATGTTCGGGAAGACTAGGTAGACCTATACCAGACTCGCAAGATGTTCGGGGAGACTAGGTAGACCTACACCAGACTCGCGAGATGATCGGGGAGATTGGTAGACCTATACCAGACTCGCGAGATGTTCGGGGAGACTTGGTAGACCTATACCGGACTCGCGAGATGTTCGGGGAGACTAGGTAGACCTATACCAGACTCGCGAGATGTTCTGGGAGACTAGGTAGACCTATACCAGGCAGAAAACTGTTCGGGGAGACTAGGTAGACCTATACCAGATTCTCAAGATGTTCGGGGAGACTAGGTAGACCTATACCAGGCAGAAAACTGTCCGGGGAGACTAGGAAGACCTATACCAGACACGCGAGATGTTCAGAGAGACTAGGTAGACCTATACCAGGCAGAAAACTGTTCGGGGAGACTAGGTAGGCCTATACCAGACTCGCGAGATGTTCGGGAAGACTAGGTAGACCTATACCAGGCAGAAAACTGTTCGGGGAGACTAGGTAGACCTATACCAGACTCGCGTGATGTTCGGGAAGACTAGGTAGACCTATACCAGACTAGCGAGATGTTCGGGAAGACTAGGTAGACCTATACCAGACTAGCGAGATGTTCGGAGAGACTAGGTAGACCTATACCCGGCAGAAAACTGTTCGGGGAGACTAGGTAGACCTATACCAGACTCGCGAGATGTTTGGGGAGACTAGGTAGACCTATAACAGACTCGCGAGATGTTTGGGGAGACTAGGTAGACCTATAACAGACTCGCGAGATGTTCGGAGAGACTAGGTAGACCTATACCAGGCAGAAAACTGTTCCGGGAGACTAGGTAGGCCTATACCAGACTCGCGAGATGTTTGGGAAGACTAGGTAGGCCTACACCAGCCAGCAAGCTGCTCCATCTGGTGCCCTTCATGACGTATCTCTCTTAGCTCAGGAACAATTCACTCGCACTTATTTTTCAAATTTTGGGGAAAAATATACGACTTCTCCTTGATCCTAACAACAAGACTACAACAGTGAAATTTGTTACTGGTAACCTATATATTGCGGTATTATATATTTATTTTAAACTTGACTCTCTCGGTTTAGAATTTCGAGATATCATTCATGGGTATCCTTAAAGCAATATGGTTTTGCCTATTAATGCATATTATCACAATCTTTATGTTTTTTGTCATATTTGGTTATATTTTGAGTAGTTCTGTTTAAATTTTGACTAGGTACATGTAACCGGGGTGGAGTTGCAAACATGGACTTTGCAAATGGTCCAGTATATACAGTATATTTTCTCTGTATTCCCGGAACAAACAGCAGGTTTAGAAGACCTGATTCCGAGAAAAGCTTCTGTGCGGATGTCTCATTGTGTAAGATGCTACCCCGAAGAGACGAATTTAACTCAGATCAATAATTAGAAAACAAGGAAACTCAATTATCTTCCGCCCAGTTCGGCCTTGATGAGTCTGGTTGGTATTGAAGCTCTATCAGTTTGCGAGATTAAATGTGTCAGTGTTATATTAGTACTGCTACAATACTTGCTATACATCATTTTTACCATTGTTAGATTATATAGCTAATTTTCATATTTCATATTACATTGCATATTTTTCTTTCCAAATCATATTTCATATTATATTGCAAATTTTTCTTTACTTTTGTAGGTCTTGAACATCCGAACCCTAGTTAAGATATTACAGCTAAATTAATGACCTTTTAACGGCTTTGGTGGCGTAGTTGGTAGCATGCTGAACTGATATGCCCAAGATCGCGGGTTCAAACTCGGCCGATGTCGTTGGATTTTTAAGAGTGTTAAAAATCCCTCAGTATGCCTTCCTTCGGAGGAGAAGTAAAGCCGACGGTCCCATTTCATAGATTTATGGCATGTTAAAGAACCTTCCAGAGACTAAGCTTGTGTGATGCTAAATTTCTAGGTTAGATTTCGTTGGAACACACTATCAAAGATCCAACGTTCACCACTAGGTATCAGTGACATGTGGTAGCGAAAGTTGGAACTACTTGAAATTGAACGGAACTTGTAGCTCAGCAGCTACAGACTCTGGCCAGCCGAACATGTCCTCGGACACTCCCGGCAGTAAAAGCCACACGATAAATAATAAATAATGACCTGTTATAGGCCTACTAACTCGATAAAAAAACGTTGACTTTTCCCGTGCATTTTACCATTAATCTTCCCCGGAGATAGATCTAATGGTTTCTGTGTGTATGTCTTTCTGTTACTTACGCCCATCGATTATAGATTTAGGTATTAGAAAGTAATTTTTGAAAGCCTTTGTCTGGAGCGTGGCACTCTATGGAAGTGAAACTTGGACTATTGGTGCAACAGAAAAGAGGAGAATTGAAGCGTTTGAAATGTGGTGTTGCAGGAGAATGATGGAGATCAGATGGCTAGATAGGGTTACAAACGAAGAGGTATTAAGACGAGTGGGAGAGGAGAGATGTTTCTGGTGACAGCTAATGAAGAGAAGAGAGAGGTTGGTAGGTCACATACTAAGGCACCCAGGAATAGCAAGCTTAATTATGAAAGGAAAGGTTGAGGACAAGAACTCTAGGGGTAGACCAAGGTTAGAATATGTTAAACAGATTGCCTCGGATATAGGGTGTGGTAGCTATGTAGAGATGAAACGATTAGCTCAGGACAGGGAGGATTTGGAGAGCTGCATCAAACCAGTCAAAAGACTGAAGACTCAAACAACAACACGCCCAAAATACTCAACCGATTATGCTGAAATTTTGCATCAATATAGCTTTTATAACTATTAAGAACATCACATTCGAAATAAAATATTATCTTCTGATTTCGGCCTCTAAGAACTTGACGTAGAAGAACCTAACACGCTCATTTTAAGCCCATCAGGGCGACATGTTGCATTACTCGACCTTGCGCTATCCGAAACGCTTTTAGTTGCGCGAAAATTGGAACAGCCGTTTCAGCGTAGACGTTCAAGTATCGCAGCTGAAACTCTCTGGCTGTTTTCCTAGAAACCAGGAATTGGAACTCTTTAGAACTATTCCTAGAAGCTCTTTGGCGGTTCTTCACGATTCCTAGTATTCTGTTAACTCATAACTAAGAGAATATTTTACTGTCTTTTGATTGTAGGTTTCATTTATAAGATGAATATATTAAAGAAACCTCTCATTATATGATAACAATAGAGCATTCCTGACTCCGTAACAAAATACTTGGTTGTTTTACGGTGTATAGGTTTACTAGTTCCTGGTATATATTTGATTTCTCATGTTTTGAATAGGCCATTTAACGGGTTCTTACGCTTTCCTAATCTACATTTAAAATACAAAACTTGTATAGAAAAACAAATGCAGCGAGAAAATGGGCTGACATGTGTGAAAGGATTTTCATCGCCTCACAGAGGTAATTGCCAGGTTTAGCGTACAGTTAAGAACAGGCTGAGAATTCAGTATGCTAGCGTCAAGAAAGCTATTTATTACTTTGCCGGCAATAACAGAGCATCGTAATCCACTGCTCTGGCCGGACACTCCATTCAGTGCTGGATTACCCATTAGGCCCGACTAGGCCCAGGCCGAGGGCCCCCAATTATCTGGGGCACACAAAATTTTATTCCGAAGATTTAGAAAATTGTTATCCAGGACTGAGACAGTTTCAGCATTATAGTAAATTACAATGTCTTTTAAAAACTGAGTTCACTCATTCTGAACTTTACGAAATTCTTATTCGAGACAAGCTTGAGTCTGATTTTCCAAACGTTGAAATTGCTTTTCGCATTTCCCTGGCCCTCATGATAACGAATTGTTCTGCGGAGCGCTCGATTTCAAAATTGAAACTGATCAAAAGTGCGCAAAGAAGTAACATGTCACAAGAACGATTAGACATGCTAAGTTTAATGTATATCGAGTCAGGCGGGAAATTGATGTTGATGACATTGTAGAAGATTTCATTGACCGAGAAAAACAGGGGAAAAATTTGAATATATTTTACAGAAGTAAAAAATAGTATGATTTGTTAAATTGTTCATCAAATCATCTGAAATGTGTTCAAATAACGATGATCTTTTCAATTGAAATGTATGTATATATGATTTAATAAACAGTGTATTATTCATCTTGAGAAAAACTCTTGTATATACTTCATTAAATGTACAGGTGCTAAAAAATAAAAATTATTTGAAAAAAATAAAGGGGCTTCAAAAATCTGAGGGACTTGGGCCTCATTTTACCTTAATCCGGCACTGATTCTCCACTAACACACAAATATGTTGTTTTAGTGAGGGATACGAGGGGTAACCTCTTTGGTCATTTAGCCCCATGTACTTGGCTACGTGTGGAATTTTTGTTATGTAACGTGTGTTACTGTGATGGGAGAGAGTTAATACTGAAACATTTATTAATTGAATTCTTAATGGTATTCATCAGATAACTGAAAGTAAGTAGTGGTCTCATAAACCACTGTATTAGTCGGTGCATTTGTAATTTAGATTGGGAAGGAGGCGGCTGTGACATTAACTTTGGAACCATGCCAGCGTTTCCCTGGAGTAGAAAACTACGGAAAACCACATCCAAGTTATCTGAGGTGGAAATTCAACCCACCTCTTCTTAGTTTTGTCTCACGTAGCTGAGAGTATCCCGTGTATCAGACCAGAATTTCATTTCATGGCAGAGCTAGGCAATGAACCCGGACCTTCAGGGGATAGCCAAGAATGCTAGCCTCTACACCACGAGTTGGTCTAACCACTTCTATGATATACATGTAAATGCAACTCAGTTGTTCAGACGAGGCTGTGTATCCCGTCCCAGCTGCTGACAGGCCTAAAAATCGACTACTTCAGACATCACTGTGACACAAGTTATCAGACAAATTCTATTGACAGCCAAGTGCATGGGGCTACATAATCACGATGTCCCAAAGCTCCTGAAAGAATCAACAACAACACTCCAATCCAAGAACTATGGCAGTTGCCTCGTGTCATATCTATTCACCATGAGGATGGCTCATGATGTTATATCCGTGTGAAGAATACTATCTGTTTTAGCCTACTTTTATTTATGAAAAAAATAGGCTTATGAGATCACCTTTTGTCCGTTTGTGTGAGTGTGTCCCTAATAATTTCTAAACGGCTCGAGCGATTTCAATAAAACTCGGTAATGACATAGTACTTTGTTGTCCAAGCCCGACTGTGCCCTTCAAATTTTGTTTCGTCTCACAAATCCAGCATGGCGGCTGTGCGAAATATTTCACCGGAATTCTATATCGAAAAAACTATTACTGATATCACTGTGAAATTTTGTACGGTGTTAAAGGGCACTACTAGAAGTTTATCCATGCAACTTTCAAAAACCTGTTATGTACAAAACCAACATTGCGGCAAAGCGAATTTGAAACATTGAAATAGACTTGTCTCGCGTTTAACTATTCGAGCGCAATGCAACATGGTACAGAAAATCATTATACACATTGAAATGCACTGACATCTAATTTAGTTCAATTGTTTACATAACCTCAAGATGGCGGCTGTGCGAAATTTTAAAATCTCGCTTTTATTTCTTGTGCCCTAATCATACGATTGAAGTTTGAATAATAAGCCTACGCAATGATCTTCATCTAATAGTTCATATCTCCATGGTCTACATATATATATATATATATTTATATAAATCAAACTTGGCGACCATTAGAAATATTAAGATGTTCTCAATATCTACGAATGTATGAATATATTACAGTAATCAAACTAAAATTTGGTATGTTGATAGAGGCAATTAACATAAGTAGGATATATGAAAATAGGCTATTTAGTTCTTCATGGAACTACTTGTATTTACTTTGAATAAAAGCAAAGTAATGCACTATGTTTATATTATAAGGGAAATGAGTGCTAGATAGCGCGAGTCGATGGTACGCAGTCTACTCTTGGTACAGTAGGCTACATCTAGTCGAACGCAACATGCTAGGTTCCATAACTATTTGCTATCGAAGAGCTGTAGAACGCTATTTTCCGTTGGTACTTTGTGAGTCACTAGACTTGTGCGAATTGTCTTATCAGACGAATTATCAGCAAGGTCGTTGTTTGCTAACACCGGATGACTGTGTTTTACCTCATACGTTAGTAGAAGTACTCTAGTTCTCCGAGGAAATTGGAGTTGTTTAGTGCTTTAAGGGAATCTATCCTCAAAAGTATTATCTATGCAACTTTAGTGTACCAATGCCGGGTTCAGAAAAGGGGCACTTAGGGATTTCATGGATCGTCGTTATCCACCAATAGTGGCCTATTCAGCTGCACAGTTGGATGTGAAATTACATTTTATTTTATCCATTATGGTTAATATCTGCTTCATATTACATTTTATGTCCCATATGTTGGCAATAGTGAATTTTCATCAATGTGTGTGTCTGGGAAACAGTTCAAGAGACCTATTGTGCCTCAGAAACATGGCTGCCGGCGTTGAATGAGCAAGAAATAAGAACATTTATTTACGAAATATTACAATTTTTTCGGGTGTAGCAATGATAATAATTGACAGTAATTCAATTCCTAGTGACTCCCAGAAAGGTATGAAAATCATATATTTTCAATAATATGTCAGGTATGAGCGTAAAAGCCAGGATTTGGTCTCCTCCAGAAGTAATGAATTTTCACTTGTACACACATCAAAAAAAGTTTTGCATCACCTCGGTTCCCAGATCTCCGGCATATAGACGTTGACTGTGTATATTGTATCCAAGATACAGTCCCTTTGACTGTTCATAGATGTCACTAAAACTGCTCAAAGATGTAAACAACCATGCATGAGCAGGGCCTATTAGACGGAGGGGGTACGACAGCCGATCAGTTCCAGTCATTCCACCAGGACGAAGGTACGCTGCTCATGTTGTCTGTAGTTCTACCATGCCTAGAAGGTCAATACCGCAGTTCGATCGCGTCCGCATTGTTACTTTGTGTCAAGAAGGGCTCTCAACAAGGGAAGTTTCCAGGCGTCTCAGAGTGAACCAAAGCGATGTTGTTCGGACATGGAGGAGGTACAGAGATACAGGAACTGTCGATGACAGGCCTCGCTCAGGCCGCCCAAGGGCTACTACTGTAGTGGATGACCGCTACTTACGGATTGCCGCTCGGAGGAACCCTGACAGCAATGCCACCATGTTGAATAATGCGTTTCGTTCAGCCACAGGACGTCGTGTTTCAACTCAAACTGTGCGCAATAGGCTGCATGATGCGCAACTTCACTCCCGACGTCCATGGCGAGGTCCAGCTTTGCAACCCCGACACCATGCAGCGCGGTACAGATGGGCCCAACAACATGCTGAATGGACCCCACGGAATTGGCATCACGTTCTCTTCACCGATGAGTGTCGCATATGCCTTCAACCAGACAATCGTCGGAGACGTGTTTGGAGGCACCCTGGTCAGGCTGAACGTCTTAGACACACTGTCCAGCGAGTGCAGCAAGGTGGTGGTTCCCTGATGTTTTGGGGTGGCATTATGTGGGGCCGACGTACGCCACTGGTGGTCATGGAAGGCTCCGAAACGGCTTTACGATACCTGAATGACATCCTCCGACCCATAGTGCAACCATATCGGCAGAATATTGGAGAGGCATTTGTCTTCATGGACGACAATTCTCGACCTCATCGTGCACATCTTGTGAATGCGTTCCTTCAAGATAACGACATCGCTCGACTACAGTGGCCAGCATGTTCGCCAGACATGAACCCTATCGAACATGCCTGGGATATGTTGAAAAGGGCTGTTTATGGACGTCTTGACCCACCAACCACTCTGAGAGATTTACGCCGAATTGTCGTTGAGGAGTGGGACAATTTGGACCAACAGTGTCTTGATGAACTTGTGGATAGTATGCCACGACGAATACAGGCATGCATCAATGCAAGAGGACGTGCTACTGGGTATTAGAGGTAGTGGTGTGTACTGCAATCTGGACCACAAATGCTGAAAGTCTAGCTGTATGATGGTACAACATGCAATGTGTGGGTCTCATGAGCAATAAAACGAGCTGAAATGTTGTTTGTGTTGATCTCTATTCCCTTTGTATTTAAAGGTTCCGGAACTCTTGGAACCGAGGTGATGCAAAACTTTTTTTGATGTGTATTCACATGACATCAAGGAGTTCATCTGACCTTGCCCTCAACCAAAATCAAATGTAATGTAATAGTCTTGCTAATGGATCTCGCCTTCCACCAAGGTAAATGCGGTTAGATACCTATCTGTGTCCATGAAAATGTTCTTTTTAAGTCATTTTTATATGATTCAAGTCACAGTAAATCTGCTTGCTTGAGAACGGCAATGGAAGCTCTAAAGAATTGGGATCGGAATAAAGTAAGTAGACTGAATTTTACTTACGTTGTGCGCCAGACCAGCTCATGATGATTGTAGTGGCTAGGATTTTAGAGTGTCACTCCTGTATTTCTGATTCGATTCTCTCCTTTGCCAAGAAATGGATTCCTGTTGTTGATTCATTTTTGAACTTGCGACATCGTCATCATGTAGCCCCATGTTCGTTGTTGTTGATTTTTTAGGGCTTTGCGACATCGCGGTCATGTAGCCCCGTGTACTTGGGCGTGTGTAGAATTTGTCTGGTAGCCTGTGTCACTGTGATGTTTGTATTTGTAATTGACGTAGGATTTGGGTATGAAGCAGCCGTGGCTTTAAGTTTGGTACTATCACGGCATTTGCCCACAGTGGAAGTGAGAATACCTCGGAAAACCACTTCTAGGGTGGCTGAGGTAGGAATCGAACCCACCTCTTAAAGCCCTCATACGAGAATGAAATTTCTTGGCAGAGCTGGACATCGAACCCGGCCCTTCGCGGTGACACCCAAGAATGCTATCCACTACACAACGACGTGGACCATATAGCAAGGAAGGAAGGAAATTTGTAATTTTACGTGACGGTTAATCTTATGATCATGAGCCACGGGACCTCCTTTTTACGTGGAATCCGAACCACAGTGCATGGGATTTCACTTCAAAAATCTCATTTGCATTAACCGGGAATCAAACTCGGTCCACCTTGGTAAGAACCATATAGTAGCCCCATGCATTTATGTGTGTGTTGAATCTATATGATGATGATCTGTTTCATAGTGATGATTGTACAAACGCCGGTCTTAACGTAAGGCTATCGCTCTCTCCTTCTTCGCAATCCTAGCCTCAAACACAAATAGACTCCTTATTGCAGACAACACAATAACACAGATTATCATAGGTTATTCTCAATCACTTCAAGTACATGGGACTGATATCCACAGTGCCCAAGCTCCGAAATGAAACAGGACTTCCAGCTTAACTCTTTCAATGCTAAACCCGTAAACATATGTTGTGCGATGACAAGCCGCCCGTACTAAACCCTTAAATATACGTTCGTCCAGTGCTTACTTTCTTAAGCCCGTAAAAATATGTGCAACGTCCGATCAGTTCAAATGGTGCGCCAAAAGTTCAAGGAAGTTCTAAAGTAGCGATAGCTCACTTGTTTTTGCACATTTACGTAGGAACATTTTTTCTTAGCAATGTTGAAAGATAGACCTTCTGTGCTTCCAACCACTTTCAATTTATTATCTTTGAATTTATGTTTAATTTCAATCATTTTCGTAAAAAGTCAGTTAAATAACTAGTAAAGATAATTTTCAATACTTGCATATTCTTGAATAAAAACAGCACAGGTTTACATAAAATATCTAGCATTGAAAGGGTGACTTAAACTACACCAACCCCCCAGGGGCTTACATCTAGTGGGACGTGGGTTGGCGACCACGGGGCCCCAGCTGAGTCCGGCATTGCTTCCACTTACTTGTGCCGGGCTCCTCTCTGTCTTCCTTCCTGTCGACCTCACTTGGTCAAATGTTGTTCTCTTCCGACCCCGACGGTATTAGGGTATCCGAGGCCTAGGGAGTCTCTTCCTTTCCCGCCTTAATTGGCCCTTGTCTGATTCTCTCCTTCTGCGAGGGGTCAGCCTTCTTTTTTATTTTATTAATGCAGCCAATGGCCATGTACTTTTCTTTTCAGGACGGGTCAGAGAAGGGATATTGGAAGGAAATCGGCCGTGGACCTATTGAAAGGAACCGTCCCGGCATTTGCCTGGTGGTGAAAATGGGAAACCACGAAAACAATTTTCAGGACGGCCGAGGTGGGATTCGAACCCACGCTCTCCCGATGCCAGCGAGGCACGAGGTAGCGCGTTAGCGCTCTCGGCCACCGCGGCTGGTTCAGCCTTCTTGTTCTTTTCATGTTATCTCCTGCCTTCTGCTCAAGGTCCTCAATGAGGCCAGGTGTGTGTAGCCCTACCACTTTTGGTGCACCCTAGGTAATGCTACACCCTCAGGGGCTCACGGCTGGTGAGTTCGGGAGTTGGCGACCCCGAGGGATTCCTGAGCTGGGTCCGTTTTCCCCTTTTGTCCCTTACCTTTGGGGCAGACCCTCTCCTCTTTCACTTTCCTATCTGCCTTTCGTGGCTCTCCTTCCTTCCAAGTCACTCAATCCGCATTCTTCGAGGGTTGAGGGCATTTCTTTTCCTCCTGTCCTTTATTTGCCTTATTCTCCTTTAGTTTTCCCTTTCTTCTTCTAGTATGTAGGTTGTTGTTGTTGTTGTTTGAGTCATCAGTCTTTTGACTGGTTTGATGCAGCCCTCCATGCCTCCCTGTCTTGAGCTAATAGTTTCATCTCTACATAGCTACCACACCCTACATCCGAAGCAATCTGTTTAACATATTCTAACCTTGGTCTACCCCTACAGTTCTTGTCCTCAACCCTTCCTTCCATAACTAAGCTTGCTATTCTTGGGTGTCTTAGTATGTGTCCTACCAACCTACCTCTTCTCTTCATTAGCAGTCGTCAGAAACATCTCTCCTCTCCCACTCGTCTTAATACCTCTTCGTTTGTAACCCTATCTACCCACCTGATCTTCATCATTCTCCTGTAACACCACATTTCAAATGCTTCATTTCTCCTCTTTTCTGCTGCACCAATAGTCCATGTTTCACTTCCACACAGTGCCACGCTCCAGACAAAGGCCTTCAAAAATGACTTCCTAATACCTAAATCTATATTTGATGTCAACAGATTCCTTTTTTGTAGAAAGGCTTTCCTTGCCTGAGCCAACCTACTTTTTATATCCCCCAAACCATCAGGGGTCGATAACCTCGATGTTAAGCCCCTTAAAACAACAATAATTATCATAATCATCAAACTACTCCAAATAATATGGATATGAAGAAAGTAAGTTTCCAGGATTAGTCTTATGTTGTGCGCCATGAGTAGGCACCTCGTGGGTGAGCAGTAAAGAACATGGCGGGCCTGAGGCCTCTCTTCGAGGTACTGGTTATTATTGCGCTGTAAGCAATGGGTGCGAGGGCGGTCGGCTGGCTGACTCAGTGACCCAGATGGAGAGTAAATATTTGAAGTCAGCTGTTCGCTGTCTTACGGGATCAATTTCTCGAATACAATAGAGGCCATTGCTCCGCCGTGTGTGGCCAAGTGAGCTGGAAAGTGTCTGGCAATTTATAGAACAGGCCTTTTATTACCTGGGTCAATACTCGGAAGCTCTCCTTATAGCCTCTTCCTATATATCGGTGCTAGCACCGTCCTGTACCATTCATTTAGTCATCGAGTTGTTGTCATGTATTGTTGTTATTGTTTTCATTTAGGGACATAGTGGTCATTTCATCCCCGTGGGCTTGAGTATGTAGAGAATATATCTAACCGGTGTTATTGTGGTGTCTGTATTAATGTCTGTGAAGTTGAGGCTAGGATTGGAACGGATACAGCCGTGACCTTAGAAGTGGGGAAACAACAGAAAACCACTTTCAGGGTGGTGGTTGTTTTTGTTTCAATTGAGGGGCTTGGATATCGCGGTCATTTAGCCCCGTGTGCTTGTATGAGTGTGGATTTTTGTCTGAAAAATTACGAGCTTTACAGTAGTCGCCTATGATGTGTAACATGTGACATGTTATCCTACTATGTGTCTGCCAGGAGCGCAAATCCCTTGTTAACAGTGAACTCTGTTGGTCATTGAAATAACTACTTGTAAAACTCCAGTGCCAATGATTTATTGTAGGAATGTCTTTAATGGGGCCTCCAAACCTTGAAGTAAACTGTATGCGATATACATTCCACATAGGGCTGTATGTTTGGCCGACAATACCTCGAATGCTTACATTAAATAATAATCTTTAATGGGGCCTCCAAACCTTGAAGAAAACCGTATGCGATATGCATTACACATAGACACACGGCCGACATGCGCGAACCGGTCAGGATTTGGCTGAGTTTTAATTCACTGGCCGTGAAAGCCAATATACAATCTTTTTGGAAGCCTTTATAGGAAGGTGAAAGGCTGCTTGAGCTCTTAATTCTCGCAGTAGAGAAGCGCGGGTGCGCTTCATAAGAAGAGAGGTATCGTGCAGTTCGCTACTTCTGTGGGGGTCCGGGCACGGACACCAAGAGCCCACTGATGAGTCAGCTTGGTGTCCTAGGCGAATCCCCACACAAGACACGGCATAAACCTAGAAAAATTGCAGAGTTTTAATTCACTGACCGTGAAAGCCAATATACTAGTCCTAGAAGTGTTTATAAAAAAATCGGAAGATACTTTACATGAAGAAAACAAACAAACCAAGATCACATTGAGTACTGAAGATGAACTGTATTCTCTTTCACTATGTATTCAGTTGTGTTCTGTATGTTTCTCATCCTTGGTTCCCATGTAAGGCAATCGATGTTATTTTTACATCTTTGCTTACCTTATGTGCGTGTCTTATGCCATATTAAGTTGTTTCTTAACCCACAGTGTACTGTGACAAGTATGGTGTGCTCAATTGTTGGATGGTGTGCATCTCTATATATATAAGAATGAAAGTTTGTCTGTTTTTTCTGAATTTCTACGGAAATTTGCATTATTTACGCGTTTCAGACTGTTTTATGACGGATGCGCGCGTCTGTCTGTCCGTATGTCTGTCTGTCTGTCTGTGGACAAAGTTGTTGTTCCCTTATAACTCGAGAACGGCTGGGTGGATCAACGTAAAATTTGGTACAGATATCCTTCAGAGGCACGACACTAATCATTGATGTAACTCTTCTCTGTACCTCTCATAAAAGGGGGCCTACCCCCTTAAAATACTTGCTGAAATAGGCGTAGAAGGGCGAGACAAAGCTCATTTTCAGCCCCTCAATGTGAGAAACGAAAAACCATATTTTAAGGCCCTAAAACCAACAGTTTTTGAGATATTTCCAGAAAACTAATTTCATTTAATACAATAACGAAAGAATGCAAGCCGGTTACCATGGCAACGGAATCTCACAGGTCCATCTATTGCAGTAAGACGCAATACAATTCCATTTATTACATTACTGAGATAGTTTGCAAACGACTATAAGGTTATAACGGAATCAAATTAAGCTGTAAAATACATCAATGTCATATAATGCGCTTAAGGGGGTCAAGGGGTACTCTAGATTTTTTCACGCGATTTACACGTTCGGGTGTGGTACGGAAGGCCTATTATATCCCTATCCCTATATTGCCATATTATTATTATTATTATTATTATTATTATACTACGGCCTACAACGACGAGACAAAGCTTATTTTCAGCCCCTTGGTGTCAGAAACAAAACACGGTGCCCCTAATTAGCAGTAAAGGTTCGCCGAAAAGTACATTTTAAGGCTCTAAAACCATCAGTTTCTGAGATATTCCCAGGAAACTAATTTCATTTAATAAACTAATGAAGGAATGCAAGCCAGTAACCATGACAACAATATATGAAAAGGTGACATCCAACTTTCAATCTATTTCTGCAAGAAGTAAAGCCACTCCATTTATTAAATTTCTGTGAATGTTTGCAAATGGCTATAAGGTTATTACGGAATCAACTAAAACTGTAAAATTCATCAATGCGCTTAAGGGGGACAAGGGGTACCCTAGATTCTTTTCACACGACTTAAATGTGCGTTATGTCGTACAGAAGGTCTATTATATTTCCAAACAGAAACATTTTTTTCAAAAATTCCTGAATTGAAATACGGTAGTTTTTTTCTTTTCTTCTTTTAGGAATTTGGGCCATTGGAGTCTAAAAAAACTGAATTTTCATGCACCACAAGCCTTTATAATTTATTAAAGCGGTCTTCCTCTAGATGGGAACTTGACACAACAATGAAGGTCAGTTTTATTTGACGTGTATTGCGTTTCGTCTACGAGGTTTTCATTTTTTTTTTCACGTCGGGAAGTACACGTTAGGTAAATTTAGTTTCAGAGCATATTTTAACTAATCATTTTTCTTTGTCGAGAAACAGGTTCCAAGTCTCTAACCATTGCAACAGTAGCTCAATTGATTACGTCTGGTTATTAATACCTATGACCGTTCGAAGAATGGGTACTTCTGCTAGTATAAGTATATGTGTACAATTATTGCAAGTACAACATGTTAATGTCTGTTTATAAGCATATGGCTTGTATGAGATACTTAAACTTGGGATCATTGCAATATTTAGTTATTTTTAACCGTGAGTGCATTCTTATTTTACTTAGAGCACATCCATTACTTTCTACGAATAATTGTTGCACTAGTTTTAAGAATTAGATATACAGCAGTGGCCATAATATTATAGACTACTCAACAGAGAGATTCTATAGGCGTGTTTGAGGTACAGTAGTGGCCATAATATTATACTCAACAGAGAGATTCTATAGGAGTGTTTGAGGTACAGTAGTGGCCATAATATTATACTCAACAGATAAATTCTATACGAGTGTTTGAGGTACAGTAGTGGCCATAATATTATACTCAACTTGTTTAAAATCTCTCTGTTGAGTAAAATATTATGGCAACTACTGTGCCTCAAGCACTCGTATAGAATCTCTCTGTTGAGTATAGTATTATGGCCATTGCTTTACCTCAAACTCTCGCATAGAATTTATCTGTTGAGTATAATATTATGGCCATTACTGTACCTCAAAACTCTCGTATAGAATCTCTCTATTGAGTATAATATTATGGCCATTACTGTACCTCAAAACTCTCGTATAGAATGTCTCTGTTGAGTATAATATTATGGCCACTCCTGTACCTCAAACACTCCTATATAATATCTCTGTTGAGTATAATATTATGGCCACTACTGTACCTCAAACACTCCTATAGAATCTCTCTGTTGAGTATAATATTATGGCCACTACTGTAAGTAATTTGCGCTTTTGGTTGATGAAGACCTCAATGAAAATTGAAACATGTACTAACAAGTGCATATACATTCTGAATTTTGTATTGGCAGACGCTATATTTTAAGAGTTATCATTAAAACAGAAGTCGCCTCCGTAGCGTAGCGGACAGCATGGTTAGCTGCCGCCCCGGAGGTCCTGGGTTCGATTCCCGGCTCTGCCACGATATTTGAAAAGTGGTGTGAGGACTGGAACGGGGTCTACTCAGCCTCGGGTGTTACAAATGAGTAGAGGGGGTTTGATTCCCACCTCAGCCATCCTCAAAGTGGTTTTCCGTGGTTTCCCACTTCGTCTTCGGGCAAATGCCGGGATGGTACCTTCTTCAAGGCCACGGCCGCCTCCTTGCCTCTTCCTTGCCTATCCATCCAAACCATCCATTACCTTCCCTCATGAGGCCCCCTGTTCGCTTTGCAGGTGAGGCCGCCTGGGTGAGTTGCCAATCCCACCTCACCAGTTGTATGCACTCCGATTAGATGTTCCCAGCTCTTGGACACTGCCCGTAGAGACGGTAGTGGTGAGTTCCCTCGCTGAGTCCGTGGGTTCCACCAACCAGGAGGATAAGCGACTAAGAAAGAAGAAAAAGAAGAATCATTAAAACAGCATACAAGAAAGTGTGTCTAAAAGCCACTAAACTTTGTATATTTAATGTTACCCTAATCTCTGTTTTGCCTAAAATCCTGACGTGATGCAAGGAAACCCTTTACAGATTTGGAGTCGGCACTCCTAAAATATATTAAATCCCCTCTCATAGTTTGCGCAATGTTCTGAAAGTCAAAATTTGTGGCCCGGTGATAATTAATACATTTATTTCAGGCACTGGATGATTAAATTAATTGTTATTCCATGCTCTATCTAATTGGGTCCACTCGTGTTGTCCGCCTCGTTGCGTTCTTGGCTATCACCGCGGAGGCCTGGATTTGATTCCGGGCTTTGGCAAAAAATCTAATCCTGGTCTGATGGCTGGAAAGAGGTACACTCAGCCTCGTGAAGGCAAGACTGAGAAGATTCGGGTTTGAATCCTAAATCAGCCATCCTGGAAGTGGTTTTCCGTGTTTTCCCCTCTTCTACTCCAGGCGAATACCGAGATCGTTACTAACTTAGGGCCACGGACGCCGCATTCCCAATCCTTGTCTGAATTACAGATGAACACACTAATACAGCCATCACAATAACACAGGTTATCAGACAAATTCCACATACACCCAAGTGCACGGGGCTACACACCCACGATACCGCAAAGCTCATAAATGAATCTTCAACAAAAAGCACTCGTGTTGATCGACTGGAAAGATTCTACTAATAAATTACTTACGCAACACTGAAATATGGTTTCTAATAATTCATTATGAAATGCGTGTTGGTTGAGTTGGTTGGAGCGTGGCCGGATTGGTATGAATGACTAAATGCACCTGCCAAGACAGCAGGAAATTCGGGTTCGATTCCAGGTCGTGGTCACATTTTCAAGGTTAACACTTTATAGTATAGGGGTCTTATTATTTACCACCTAATATAAGTACAATTTTAATATTGACCAAGATGCTGATAGTTGAATCATTCAGCAATATATTTTATTTCGCAATTGTTAATACTTTTGAAAACCAAATATTATTTCTTTATTTCCTTGACCTAAGGTGTTTGATAAATTTTATTTAAAAATAATTAAAAATTAAAAAGTAAAAAATGAAATGTTATAATATAAATTAAAATAAATATTTATAAAAATTAGAAATAAATAAGCTCATAAAATTAAAATGATAATAATTTTAAAATCTTAAATTTAAGATTATAAAAATAATATAAATACCCAGGTAATTAAATGTTAAAGTATATTAAAATAAGTAATAACTAAAATTAGGCTAAAATAATGAATGTCATATTTAGATAAATAAAATGTATTTAACACTGTAATATTATGCCCTATAAAGGGGTAACTCTTGACTGAGAGCTTTGTCATAAAGCCATTCCTATGTTTTAAGAATATTGGTTATTGTTAATCATTTAAACCAGTCACCACCACCTACACATTCTGTATTGCAGTAACTTATAATTAGTTGAAGGTTATGTTCATGCAATGGGTGACTGAAGCAACTTTTTGCCTCTGTTCCTCAAGAGCACGAAGGGAAGGTTCATGCACGCACTGTGCGTATTAACGTGTGATCACGCCTACGTAACATTTGGCACGCAAACCCATTTACTTCAAATCCCACATGGTTTATGAAGTTTGCAGCATTTCATGCATCACATTCAACTTCTCAGACACTGCAGAATTTAACTTAACATACTATAGTGTACGGGTGAAGATGTGGAGTCTGGGCTGTTTCCGGGAGGGGGAGGGGAGGTGTGGCTCGGTACAGCGTAGGAAAATCTTCAAAAATAACAATTTTAAGCAATGCTACCATATAAACCAATGGCACCTTTTACATGTGAACTACCTCATGTGTAGAGTACATGTGCAATTTCCAAAACTGGCTTCAGCACAGTTTAACATTTTTAAAATTCAAAATGATGAACGCTAAGTTGTCGAGTTTCACCGTTTCCCTAATAAGTGAAGCATTTATTAATTTTTTTCTTCTCTGCTTATTGGTAGTTGGTTTGTACAGTAAGGTACGTGCTACAACAATCATCTCATTCAGAACTCTATTATTGAATTTACAATGTTAATCATGTAATCTATTAACTTTTTTTTAAATTTGTTTTACAAACAAGCAACCAAGGCTAAAATTTTTGGTCAGTTTTGCTTACACTATCACTAAGAACACCTGAGAATAAAATCATTGAAATATACCTTTATTTATAAAAATTACAAGGGAAAACTATTTAAAATTACAGTTATTGAGAAAATGAACGACAAAGTTATATGGCACCTTAAATAGCCTGTGGAATACCTAGCTTTTAAAATCATAACTCCTAAAATAATGCAGATATTTGTAAAATTATTCCACCAAAATAAACTAAAAAGTAGGGTTATATTTTAAGAAATAATTCGAAACATTGGATGAGAAACCGTGTATAGTTCACCTTCATGACGTAGTGGTTCCTGGTTCTCAGTTGTCACCATGGTGGTTTGGGTTTGAATCCCGGTTCTGCCAGAGAAATTTAACACGTGTATTAGAGTTGTAACGGAGTCCAGTGAGCTTCTTGAAGCAGACTGAGAAGAGGATGGTTCGATTCCCATTTCAGCCACCTTTCCCGTTGTGTCTCACTTTTACTCCAGACAAATGTTGGGATGGTTCCTAACTTAAGGTCACGGCCACGGCCACCTTCTTCCTAAACCTTACTTGAATTATGAATAAACACTACACACCCACCAAAGTGCATGAAGATAAATGACATTGATGTCCAAACTTCTCAAATGAAACAGCAATGAACCGTGTTAGGTTGGTTCCTCAGTTTAGGGGCTGCGACAACGCGGTCATTTAGCCCCTTGTACATTGGGTGTGTGTAGAATCTTTCTGATATCCGGTGTTAATTGTGACGACTGTATTAGTGTGTGTATCTATTTTAATTCAAGTAAGGACTGCAGACATTGAATTTTTCAAGTAGTTCGTACTTTTGCCGCCAAACGCCACCGTCAACGATCAACTAGTTCAGAACTTAGTCACCAGATGCCACCGCAGTCGGCTCTTGACGACGAATGTAGGAACCTAAGAGCGTTAGTCAAATGTTTAACCTAGGCTATATATAATTTAGCTTCACACAGGTGTAATTAGTGGAAGGTTCTTTAACATACCATAAATCTATGACATAGGACCGCCGGCTTTACTTGTCCTCCGAAGAAAGGCATACTGAGGGATTTTTAAAGTTCTTAAAAAATCCGACGACTTCGGCCGGGTTTGAACCCGCGATCATGGGCATAGAAGCTCAGCATGCTACCAACTACGCCACCGAAGCCGCTGAACCGTGTTATTAATGAATGACGAGACCTGAGAGGTGCTGATGCTCAGAATCCATCCAGATCTTATGTTTATATAAGCTAAATACTGCGGACAGCAACGTTACGCCACTACCAACATGTGTGTCGTTTGGCTGCCTTACGCAGGATTTGTTACGAAACTTAAACATTACGTGCTTACCTGCGATACCAATAGACTTTCTGAAACGTGGGTTGAATTCAATAAGAAATAGCGACTCTAACATCAATTCTAGTAAGATACAAGTAACTCGTGAAACACAGCAGTTCTGGAAATCCAATGACGCAATAATAATTATGTAAGATACAGTAGTTTCATTTCTCTTGTTCATTTCTAGGTTTTCAGCTCAATCAAATCGTTTTCATTGTTGTTGTTGTCGACTAATTTAGGTGCTTTGCGACATCGTGGTCATGTATCTCCATCTATTTGGGTGTGTGTGTGGAATTTGTCTGATAATGTGATAACTGTATTAAGGTGTGTATTTATAATTCAGGAGAGCATTTGGAAGGATGTGGCCATGGCCTTACGTTAGGAACCATCCTCGCATTTTCCTGCAGTAGAAGTGGGAAACCACGGAAAACCACTTCCAAGATGCCTGAGATTGGAATCGAACCCTCCTCTTCTCAGTTTTGCCTCACGAGGATGAGTGTACCCTGTTCCGGCCTTCAGACCAGATTTAATTTTCTTGGCAAAGCTGGGATCGAATCCGAGCCTCCGTGGTGACAGCCAAGATTGCTAGCCACTATGTAACGAGTTGGACTAATTTTATATTTATCCCTGCTTCTGTTTTAATAATTTGTTCGTGAGACATCAGGACCTGACTGTGAAATGCGGGCCTGCATATTTTCAGGGGACGGCATGCACTAGGATGATATCAGGACCTGACTGTGAAATGCGGGCCTGCATATCTACAGTGGGACGTGATGGATTATGTTAATTTCAGGACATGACTGTGAAATGCAAGCCTGCATCTCTTCAGGGGGCCAGGTTCTGGCTGTGAAATGTGGGTCTGTATATATTTAGGCATATGGAGATTTAGGACCTGGCTTTGTAATGCGGGCCTGCGTACTTTCAGGGCGATTGAATGTACTATGATAGCCTAATTTCATGACATGGCTATAAAATGCTGGCCTGCATATATTCAGGGACACGGGATGTAGTAAGATTTCTTTCAGGACCTGGCTAAGGAATACAGCCTTGTGTGTCTTCACGCGCACGGGATGTGACTGAAGTTCTCATCTAAATGAATTCTGGTCGTGTCGAGACCGTAAAAATATCGATGACTAATTTGCATTCCCAGAAAGTAGAAGATTCGACTTCGAATTCCAACTGCTGTTGTATATAAAAGAAACTATATAACTGTATGTTTACCGTTTCTATTTGGTGTAGTTTTATCAGTCTATAAAATTGTATCAATGCTAGTTATGAGGTACGGCAAAAGCTTAGTTTCTGCCTTGTAAATTTGATCAGGCTTGATGATAAGGAAATGGGTTTATTGAGTCTAGGAAATCAGCAGTTCCATGGTTCTATGCTCGTAATACTTGATTCTGAGAATGCAAGCGTTTATAATAAGAGACTTAATGAGAAAGGTTGTTGTGTTTTTATTTCAACCAAATGATTATAGAAGACTATTTACATTTCAGGATAAAGGAAAGACCTCTGAATGTTAATATGACTTGAATCAGGCGTCAAGCGGCCCGTGGACAGCAATTATGGAGCATATTTTCCTACATCAACGGTGTTTACAAATCGCACACTTCGACACAAGTAATTTTTTTGAAGACATTATAGATATTTATGAAATTATAGTGCAATAAGCCACTGCTAATGTCTATTCTCTTTCATTTGAATGCTACTGAAATAATATATATGATAAATAGATAAAATTTACGGGAACAAAGACCTATTTACGACGTTACGGGGCTACATGGCCAATATGTCGCAATTCCCACCAATGAAATTAAAACAAACACATTCTATATGATGATGATAATTGTTGTTTTAAGGGGACTAACATCTAGGTTATCGGCCCCTAATTATTTGGGTGATAGTGAAAAAGTAAACGAAATGAAACCAAACCTAAAACTTACAAACTAGAAGAGGAAATGGAAAACGAAAATAATTATAAGGGAAACAAATGACAGGAGGAAAGAAAATACCCAGAACCCTCGAAGAATGAGAATTAAGGGACTTGGAAGAAAGGAGAGCCAGGAAATGCAGACAGGAACGGTAGCGAGGAGAGAAACCACCCCAAAGGCAATGGAAGAAGGAGAGAAACCGGACCCAGCTCAGGAAGCCCTTGGGGTCGCCAAATCCCGAATTCACCAGACGTGAGCCCTTGAGGTTGTAGCATAAATCAGGATGCACCATAAGTGGTGGGGCTACACAATCCCCTTACTCCTTGAGGGCATTGAGCAGAAAGTAGGAGATATAATTAAAAGATAACAAGAAGTATGACCCTACGAAGAATGAGGGATTAGGAAAGATGAGACAAGGGCCAATAAGGCGGGAAAGAGAAAGACTCCCTCGAGGACAAGAACTGTAGGGTAGACCAAGGTTAGAATATAATCAGAATGCTTCGGATGTAGGGTGTTGTAGCTATGTAGAGATGGAACGATTAGCTCCGGACAGGGAGGCATGGAGGGCTGTATCAAACCAGCCAAATGACTGAAGACTCAAGCACACATTATAGCCCTCACAATGACACTGGTTTTTAGAGTTCACACATATGCCTAAGTACACCGAGCTACGTGACTACATTGTTGCAATGTCTCTATATAATTTTAAAGTCTGTCCGTCCAATCTCTTTATGAAAACAGCTGTGCCAATCTTAATGAGAAGTTTACGGCAGCATTATAATCGCCCTGCACACAGGATAGGCTACACTTTTATCCTGAAATTGTTAAAGTGGACGGATCACAGGGGGGCTTAAATCTACCATAAAATCACATCAGTTGTGTTGGCCATTCTAAATATTTCTCACCGTGCAAGCGTGTTTTCAGTCCATTGAGAGAGAAGAGAACATAAGGAGGGATAACTGACGTCTGTGGATCCCACTGCACGTGAACTTGGTGGAACGGTTCTTGGTTTCCAGGATCATGTCTTCAAAGCCCACCTTTCCAAGTAGTGCTGGGATGGAGACGTACGGGACGCGTGACTCGAGCTATTTGACCTGTCACTGGCAGGCGGAAGCTTTTTGCTGCCATGTACTTGCAAGAAACCAAACATCACAGACTGTGAACCCGGATTTCAGTCTGGTGGCCACAAAGGCACGCTTGAGTAGTCCCCCGCTATGGGTGTACTCCTGGTTGATGAATGGGACAAGACACTTCGGTCTCCTGCATTATGATAAGCACTTACCGTTTGTTCGATTCTTCCTGTAGCATAACAAGTCTGTTTTGATACCCCCAGCTGCTACAACACTGCGCAGGGGTGGGTAAAGAGCACGCCAACAATAGTGAGTGTTCATATTATTACTGTCGGATTTTATATTATGGCTAACCGAGTTTAGACCTTAATTACACACAAACCAATAAGCCTATTGAAATCTGAGATGTACCAATAGTGTTCTTGTTTAATTCTGCGTTAGGCTGTACAAGCCAATTATTCTTAAGTTCAATGATTACTGTATTTTTCTATTAGTGGTTGTATAAACAATTGTCCAGGTTTTTGACGGCTTTTCTAGGAACCTCTCACTTAAAAATATATACAGTGAAACCTCTATTAAGAGACCAGTGACGGTTCCATGGAAAACTGGTCTTTTAGAGGGGTGGTCTCTTAATAGGGGTAGGTATTAAACATAATGTTATACTTCATTATTAATAAAGTACAGTTGGAACACATACTTGATTACAATTTATCTGCATTGGTTCACATTTAGCACAAATTAATTACAATTAGTTATTTTCTGAGCTCTGTAATTTAAAAAAGTCACGAATTGGTCCCTGTTTCAGATTAGCACATCTTTTTTTTAACAATTTCACTTTCTAGAATATCTCTGTGTCAGTTTGATAGTGCATTAATTTGTTCTGGGTTCGAACAATCTTCTAGGAGAGCCGTTTTTTTGTATTTTTTTTTATACGTTACATAACACTTTTTCTAATGACATTGTATGCTGATGCAGTTCTGTGCCAACAGAACCATTGTTTACATCATCACCATCTCCAATGGGAAGGCAGACGAGAAGTGGTCTTTTGAAGGAGGTCAGACTGAGAAAATGCCTGGTCTTTGGTCGGGGAGAGGGGTGGTCCTTAAATCGAGGTAACAAATACATTGACATTATGGGGTATTAAATCGGTTCCAAGAAAAATCGGTCTTTAAGAGGGGTGGTCTTTTAATAGGGGTGGTCTTTTCGAGAGGTTTCACTGTACATGAAACACTGCTTCTCTGAGGGTATTGAAATTTCTATATGTTTTAGATACAAGTATTAGTAGTGTAATACTCGAGCATACCAGCTGTTGTTCACACTACCCTACATGGTGCGGGTGTCTTATCTTATCGTTTCACACCATTACGCAGTCATTATCAGGTCTCTAGTTAGCGGTGTCCTTGTTTTAGGCTGTAGGTTCTAAGCGAGCGTCTCTTGCACCTTCTGAAACTCCTAGCATTGGTTACGACTCCAGAAAACTAACACATGATAGGCTGTAAGAACAAACGAGCATTCCAAATTCGCCATAGAAACACAGCTTATCAAACTAAAATCACACCCAAATACACGAAACATTTGGTCCCCCTCGTGGTGTAGCGGCAAGCATACTTTGCTGTCACCGCGGAGGTCTGGGTTTGATTCCCAGCTCTGTCAGGACATGTAAATCTGTTCTGAAGGCTAGAACGGGGTTCACTCAGCCTCGTGAGGCAAAACTGAGAAAAGGTGGGTTTGATTCCCACCTCATCCATCCTGATAGTTTTTTCTGTGGTTTCCCACTTCTACTGCAGGCAAATGCAGGGATGGTTCCGAATGTAAGGCCACGGCCGTCTCCTTCCCAATCTTCACCTGAATTACAAATACACTCACCACTACTACTACATCTGAGGGGCTAGAACATCGTGGTCATTTAACTCCGTGCACTTGAATGTGGATATTATTTGTCTGATAACCTGTGTTAGTGTGTGTATCTGTATTATGGACAGGGATGAGGTAGTTAGTTAGTTAGTTAGTTAGTTATTGTTGTTTTAAGGGGCGGAACTACGAGGTCATCTGCCACGCGTACGCATGCAGATTATACAAATTATAAATCGTGGTGCACTACATATAAACGATTTATTGAATTTAGGAGTACGCTGCATCGGTTGCTTCGCCCACGACAAAATCCGTCGTTAAGATATGATGGGGGTTTCTGTTTAAGAATATTTACGGTCAATGTATTGCCAGCAATCTATGAGAGTGAGAAAAAGAACTTAACTGTTGATTATTTTCGAACGCTTAGCTAAAGATATAGAAGGGAAGGGGGTATTTGACCCTAATGAAAGCGTTTAAATATGGGCCAGATACTAATTACATCCTCCGAGGACTTTCTCGATGGCCATCCCAAAAGGGATACCGCTGATGAGCTTATTTCCTCTCTTGGAAGTTTTTATCGAAGACAAGGCGTTAATTTTGACTCGGGAGGCGAGACGATGTAGGAACAGGTTTGGAATGAATATGCAGGCAGAGAATGTGCTCTGTTTTGACAGCTGAGACAATTCTAATGGATTTTGTTTGTCAAGAGACTAATACGGGCATGGAGATATGTCATATTTTATTAGTGTTGTAATACAATAATAATGTTATAGCTACATCAGACATTCAGCAATGGAATCACCTGATCAGGTATGGAATATAGGCCTAGGTTATATCGTTTCTCTGAAACTCGCTAAGCAAACAATAGCCCAAGTAGTTCAAGAATTCCAAGAGATACTAGGCTGTATGAACGTGACTTATGCGGTAACTCAATGCAGTGGCATCACTCCATGGTACCATTGTGGGTAAATGGATTTGTTTCAATGGGTGCATAATATTTGTCCTTAAACTACGTGTTTGTTCGTGACAGGTTTATGGGTTCAAACTGGGTTGAACCGATGTGAGAATAGAATGAGAATTGAGCATTTTGAAATACATCTAGAACTATAATATGTCTGAATGCCCAATGTATAATTTTAAGACAGAAATAAAGACTAAATAATGTTGTTCAATGTTCATATCCACCATATAGCTCTATATTACGCAGACAGAACAACTAGATATCTTGTATTCAAGAGGTTTAAACGTATAGAAGCAGATGCAATCAATCATTCCAATTTTCACATCACAGCAATATTTTGTGACATATTGGTGTCTTAAAATAGTGAGTACATCGGTCGCCCTCATGATGGAAGTGAAAGAGCAAAATGTCTGATGAATGCGATATTCTGCTCCTGCTACCACATTGGTCAGCTTGATTAATTCTCTACCTTCCGTTTGTATGGCTTGTATTCTTTGTACAAAACGCGACCTAATAGGTAAAATTCCTTCTTGGTCATCAATGCGGTCGTGAAAATCAAAATTGCGGTACTGTATTTATTGTCATTCGCTGCATAGTTAATGTTATTTGTTTGAAACTTCTTTAACCTCAAGCCTGTGGCTTTATTAAATAAATATCTAGGATTGGTTATCACGTCAAATGGTGTTGTCACTTTAGATACTCGGGCGAGGGTAAATGCGGCCTGGCTCTAATAGAAACAGTTTACTGGTGTCCTCTGCGACAAAAAGATACCTAAAGGCAAACGTTTATAAGACAGTTGTACGTTCGGCAGCAATTTAAGGGGGAGAATCCCGCAATGACAAGAAAACATGAACAGGCTCTGCACATGATGGAGGTGAAGATGCTCCGTCGGACACTTGGACTGACTAGATATGACCATGTCAGAAATGCAGATGTCCGACAACAGTAGGTGTCACACCAATTACGGTGAAAGTGCGGGAAGCTCGTCTCCGTTGGTATGGTCATGCTATGAGAATGCCGGACGACTCTGTCGCCAAAATGGCTTTCAAACTAGAACCAGGTGAACTGCGACCACGCGGACGACCTGCGAAGCGTTGGATCGACAACATTAAGACAGATATGCACGCTGTTGGCTTACAACCTGCAGATGTCAACGATAGGAAAAAAAAAAGATACAGTCAGTCTGAGAGACTAGACTTTATATCATTTCAAATGACGCATGCTACAAATGCTACGCATGTTAGAAAGGCTCAGGCTCTGCTGCATGACGTCACGCACTCGCCGTCTCCGTATCGCATAACGCCAGACCCCAGGAGTAAACTCAGACTCGGTGCATATGCACTGAACAACATGACGTCATACACGCCGTAACCGTAACGCATAACGGTAGACCAAAGCATAACGATGAAGTCGACAAGATCATTAGAAATGATAAAAGTGGAGAAGATGTAGTAGTATGGATAAACGCTAGGAATGAAGATAGTTGTCAACTCTGTCCTTTTACTGCCTCAGGCCCCGGGACTACGACCCCGCTTGCCCCTTGCTCTCATCGATCCTGGTAGGCTACCACCATGTCCTAGGATTCAGTTTGAAGAACAAAGATACGAGCCTTACAGTAGTCGCCTATGACGTGTAACATCTGACATGTTATCCTACCTTTAAGTTGTTACCGTTTTTATTATCCTTAACATTCATCAACACACAAAAAATCTTTTTATTTTTTACACTCTCATAATACATAAGAATTCCAAGACTCTCTTTTTTTCTTTAATGCCTACTTGATATTTCTACTCTCGCACTGCCTGCTTGATGCTCTGCTGTTACATCACTCTCCCTCCAGTAACTAAGTTACGGTACGTTAACAGAGACTGACTTTTTTTTTCTTCACTGCCTACTTGATATTTCTACTCCCGCACTGCCTTCTTGATACTCTGCTGTTACAAAGTAATCCGTATGTGATAAACATTCCACATGGTACCACTACCAGCTGGATCACATCCCTTCTGGGATCCAACTGGCAGTGCGTTCTTACACACTTCCGTCCGATCCACTTCCGTCCCATTTTTCAAAATCACTCCCACAAAAATATCCAGCAACCGAGTGGAAAGATGTTACACATCCAAGACTGAGAATACCGCGCTCACGACTGCCCATTTCAGCATCGGAATTCACACCTCCGATATCCAGGCTTGGCGCGTTGCGTGACAACATGCACTGGTACACTATTGTGGTGATTGGCGGAAAGTGAAAGTGTCATCAATGTCGAATGATCGTCAGTATAGCCTGGAAATAACTCTCGTTCTGCTAAGCGACCAAGGGCCTGGAAGCTCGGTTAGTGACCCGCTCCAGCGGTCCCGTTGCCCACTGGATAACCTTGGGATGTAATGTGGTTCAGGGACAGTTCTTCGTGATGTAGCGTATTTTATATCACAATAAAATAGCGGCCAAGTAGGTACTCTAGATTGTCTGAGGCCACCGGCCACACGGCTCGCCACTCGGTCCGTCGACTTCAAGTTCCAATAAAACAAATCTCTTCTGTCTCTTATTACAATTTCGTCCGCCTCGTTGCGTAGTGGCTAGCACTCTTGATTGTCACCACAGAGGCCCGGGTTCGATTCCTGGCTCTGCCAAGAAATTCAATTCTGGTCTGAGGGCTGGAATGGGGCACACTGAGAAGGGGTGGGTTCGATTCCTGCTTCAGCCATCCTGGAAGTAGTTTCCGTGGTTTCCCCATTTCTACTCCAGGGAAAAGCTGGGATGATACCTAACATAAGGCCACGGCCGCTTTCTCCCCAAATCTTCCCTCAATTACAAATACACACGCTAATGCAAACATCACAATGACACAGGTTACCAGACAAATTGTTCACACACCCAAGTACACGGAACTATATGACCACGATGTCGCAAAGCCTCTAAATATTCAACAACTCCTCTTACAATTTTTTACAGCAACTAAATCATTTACCAGTCTCTACAAGCAAATTGACGATATAGGGTGATGTCTCTTATACAGACCCCCCCCCCCCCCAGGGTCTCACAATTTGTGGGACGTGGGTTGGCGACCACGGGTCCCCAGCTGAGTCCGTCATTGCTTCCACTTGTGCCAGGCTCCTCTCTGCTAACTTTCCTCTCGACCTCCCTTGGCCAACTCTTGTTCTTTTCCGACACCGACAGTATTAGGATATCCGAGGCCTAGGGAGTCTTTCACTTTCCCGCCTTAATTGGCATTTCTCATCTTTCCTGATCCCTCATTCTTCGAGGAGTCAGACCTCTTGATTTATTTTCATTGTATCTCATGCCTTATGCTCAATGCCCTCAAGGAGACAGGTTGTGTGTAGCCCCACCACTTATGGTGCACCCTGGATTATGCTACACCCTCAAGGTCTCACATCTGGTGATTTCGGGAGTCAGCAACCCCGAGGGCTTCCTGAGCTGGGTCCAGGTTTTCTCCTTCTTCCATTGCCTTTGGGCGGTCCCTCTCCTCTTCACCTTTCCTATCTGCCTTTCGTGGCTCTCCTTTCTTCCAAGTCCCTTAATTCTCAATCTTTGAGGGTTGATGGCATTTCCTTTCCTCCTGTCTTTTGTTTCCCCCATTCTTATTCTTGTTTTCCATTCCCTCTTCTAGTTTGTACTGTAGTTTTAGGTTCAGTTTCATTTCGTTTACATTTTCACTATCACCCAAACCATTAGGGGCCGATAACCTAGATGCTAGGCCCCTTAAAACAACAATTATCATCATCATCATCTTATACAGAACATTCCATTCATTTGTTTTCATCATTCGTTCTGCAAGAAAATTTTGCTAAAGGAATGTGATCGCTAGAACGGGGTTATCAAGAACAAGAACAATGATTAATGTTCTGCATGTCTTAACCTTTTTTTTAAGCACTTATCCTCCCAGTTCGGCTTCACCCACGGACTCTACGAGGGATCATTCCTTTACCGCCATAAGGATAATGTCTTGGAGCTGGACACACTTTGCTAGCAGATACAAGAGCTGAGCATGGTGACAGGACGATCACCCAGGCGACCTCTAACTTTGGTCTAATTAAGGAAGGGTCAAGGAAGTGGACCTCTTGAAAGCGGTCGTTCACATATTACTTAATCACAAAGAGGGGGAGGAGGGTGTTCGAAACTAATGGTTACGTCGGTGACGTTCAGGAAGAGGGGTGAACGAAATGATCAGGTAATCGCTTAACAAATATCAAAAAATCAACACATTTTACTCTCTATGTGGCTTCCTAGACACGCTGACGGAAGGCGCGAGCGAAGCCACCACGCGGCGGGACGTAGGAGTATTCTCCTGAACGATCCCCTTCCACCTTACCTTGTGCAAACAATACTTATATTCAGATCATAAAGAGGATTTTTGATGAAAAATAAAGTAGGACTTTCTTCAATTGATCGTACATTTCTTGGCATCTTTTTCTTTTCCACCTCAGCACCTCAGCATTACATATTTTTACAGTAATTGTTGTCCCTTAAGGGGATAGTAATTATGACATAGCTGTGCCTAAATCAGATTACAAACCACTTATTAAGGTACAACTTCGGAATGAATGGTTACGGCGCTGGCAACAGTATGCAGGAACAAAGCAAAATTTTACTATGGTATTCAAACTCACATCCCACTACAACCCTGGTTTTTTATAGGCAAGTACACACGACGTCATATCATCACAATTCTACAATTTACGCTTTAATCACGCTTTATCAACTGTGTACTTGGCCCGTTGTAAACTTCGCAATGCCCCTGTCTGTAATTGTAATAGTGCAATTGGTAGCCTACAGTTAATCATATAATATTTCAGTGTTCACTATTCTTTCAAGATTTACAAAATAATATTCTTTTTTTACCGTTAAGTATTACCACTATGCTCAATGCCCCTAAATTTCCTTTGATATCCATATTACTCCCATTTCTTGATGAATGTCGTCTTAGTTTCTAAATTCATATTCGTGACCCGATCTATGTTTGTTTCAGTTGAGGTAGCAAGTCGCCAAGAAGGGTCACTTGAGCGTGAAGAGTAGTTATCCTTGGAGCTTCGTCTGCACACTACCTTTCAGCTCAACATACTTATTTTGCATCATTTTTGACATCCGCTCATTAATTATACCTCCCACTAATGTATAAAAAAGTCATCCTAAACCTGCTAACTCCCAACAGATATTTTAGTAATCGAGTGTTTGTTATTGGGTCAAGAACACCCAAGAAATCGACGAGAAGCAGAAGAAGAAGTCCTTAAGTCTCTGACGTTGTGTTTCTTGTTTCCTTTATTAATACGGATAATTCGTGACGAAATAAGAAATATTCGGTATTGCTTTGTGATTATGTAATACAGGGGTGAGGAGGGAAGGGGTCAAAAATCGACCAAAAATGATTACGTAATAAGTAGATGGCCCTTAGGTTGTTTCTCATCCTTTGTCTGGAGCGTGGCGCTCTGTGGAAATGAAACTTGGACTATTGGTGCAGCAGAAAAGAGGACAATTGAAGCGTTTGAAATGTGGTGTTACAGGAGAATGATAAATATCGGAAGGGTAGATAGGGTTACAAACGAAGAGGTATTAAGACGAGTGGGAGAGGAGAGATGTTTCTGGCGACTGCTAATGAAGAGAAGAGATAGGTAGGTAGGACACATAATAAGACACCCAGGATTAGCAAGCTTAGTTATAGAAGGAAGGGTCGAGGACTACAACTGTAGGGGTAGACCAAGGTTAGAACATGTTAAACAGTTTGCCTCGGATGTAGGGTGTGGTAGCTATGTAGAGATGAAACGGTTAGTTCAAGACAGGGAGGCATGGAGTGCTGCATCAAAAGACTGAAGACTCAAACAATAACAACAACAAAAACAACAACAAGAACAACAACATCCTCGGGTATCAACATCTGGATGGACAATTATGTGAACCTTAATTACATTTGTGCTATATTCAGTCACCGCAAGCTTATATTGTAACATGATATTGGGATACTTTGTATTTGCTACCATTACAGTTAGCTAATAACCCTACACTATTACATTATTGCTCCAGAAGTAGTTAGTACAGTATTTCTTCACTCAGTATTGCAAGCAATAGCCTATACACAGTTTGTTTTTTTCTCTGGACTTCCAACGATCTCTGATTTTAAACGAGCAGTGAATTGGATCACCTTTTCTCTCTCTTCCTTTTATGGTCATAGTAGCGAGTGACATTTCTCATGGCCTGTCTCTCAAACAAACTTGTTGTCGATTAGTGATGCTTCGAATAGTTTCTTGGCTGAAGTTGAGCTGTGTGTGTCTTTACCTCTTACGTATACATCTGTTCCAACATGGACATAGGGGAACATATCTGAATACATGTACATCTGGACCTGCTGCCGTCACAGCCACTTTATTGCGGGGTTATTAGTAGGGCTCGGATTTTTAGGTGCTAAAAATCGGGGAAATATTTTATTTCTTATGCATTAAAAATACCTGAAATATGTGACAAAAAAGTAAAAAATATGTAATTATAATTTAGTTGATTAATGTTAATATAAACAATATGCAGTATTCACGAATGCAATTTATGCTATGCCTCACTGACTCCTGAAGAATTGCAATACACAACGAGATACATCTTTAGGTTTTCCATCACAAATGACCGACGATTATCGAGAAACACTTCTTCTGAAGGCGCGAAACTGCGGCAATACGTTTACTGGCCTTGAGGTGTTGTGTAACTTGAGTTCGCTGTTCAGCCTTGATTGCTTTCCCACATGGTTGGGAGAACAGAACGCCCCCATCAGAAGTAAAATTATCTTTAATTTCCGCAACATACTGCTGCAGACGATAACTTGTAGTTGTTTTTATTTTAGGCATCGTAGAACTGCCTTACACTTCACAGTGCCAGGAATTAACTGCATGTGGATGACTCTGATTCCAGGTAGCTGAGGGAGAGGGAGGGGGGAGAGCACGTGTTGCAATATGGCTATTGACATTTAAATCCCCGGCTTCCGCGATAAGTTACGAATAACACAGTTGCAATCTGCATGAAGACTAAACAGCTCACAGGTTCTTCCTCGTTGAAGTAACACAGAACAAAAATTCAATAAACTGAAAGATTTAGCATATTAATGTTTAAAAGAATGTAAATATCATATATTTTTATGTGCTAATAAGTGAAAAGCTGGAATTTATGTATTTATAGAAAAAATGCCTACAATATGAATTTGCATTTTAAAAAAAGCTTGCCACGGTGGGTGAGTAGTCAACGTGTCGGTCTACTAATCCCAAGCTAACAGGTTCGCTCCTGGCCGTGATAAGTGATTTTTGAAAGGCGGATAAAATTACGACACCATGTCCTACGATGTTGGCATCTCAAAGAACACATTTGAATTCAGTAGGCCGTGTTCATAATGGCAACATTAATCTCGGGAGTTTCCGCCAGCATAAAGAAATCTAACCTCCTTGACTTGCATAGTGTTTCAAGGAACAACGAAATTCGACATGCAAGCTACCCTCTGGGTGTCACATAACAAAGCTTGCACCCGGCATCCGAGGCCATACGATATTAAATTATTTTTGCATTAAAAAACTTTTATTTAGCTAAAAATCCTAGCCCTAGTTATAAGACACTTTCGAATTTAATTCTGTGTATCTCTGTATGAAAGCAACAATCCCTTTCGGCTGGCAACTTAATGTTGAAAACATGACTTGGGAATTAAGATTTTAGGATATCAAAAAAAAAGATCAACTTTACATTAACTACATACGACAAAGGTTGTGGTCTAACTGTTAAGAGTTCATGACTTGTCAGTCAAATTAGAAGTAGATATTTTGATTTGACTATGTATGGGTCAACACTAGCACTCGTAGTGATAGATTTAGTGAAGTAGGCCTACATATGACAAAAGGATGTGATCTAACGCTTGGTGTCCATTTATTGTCTTCGTCTGCTGTTGGCGAGGTTTGCGTTTCTTTGAAGTAATTTCATTTGTAGTTGTTGATCGTTCAATGATTAGTGATTGGGCTAGGGTTCGGAAGTTTACGATCTAAAACAGTACAAAATATGCAAGAAATATGCCCTAAAAACTAGCTCAATATGACCTAAAAACTATAAAATATGTCATAAAAAACTATGAAATATGACATGAATTTTTAGGATAGGTAGAGTATCACTAACGTACAGTAAACGTCTTAAGTGCCAATATACCAGACACATTTAATCATACAAACTGACAGAGAGCTACAGTACATTAACACTTTCAATATCAATTCAGTATCATAGCCTTTAGATGCAGTTCTTGCTCGGTTTATTTACTACACTATTCGGAAATCCTGTGTTGGAAACTCGACGCAGATAACACGTACCTTGTTAACGACACCTCAATTCAAACAAAAATGCTGAAATTATAACCACATATGATCTTATATTACTGAAATATGACCAAAACAATAAAAACAGCCGAAATATGCATTTATAGGCAACATCAAATCGCTTTAAACCTGGTCAGGGACCCGTCATTCAAACTTATTTTTAGCCTATTTTCAATTTTGAAAAAATAGGCTTATGAGATCACCTTTTGTCCGTGTGTGTGTGCGTGTGTGTGTGTGTGTGAGGTGTGTGTGTGTGTCCCCAATAAATTCTAAACGGCTGGAGCGATTTCAATGAAACTCGGTAAGTTCATAGCACTATTCATGGCGACTCCGACCGTGCCCTTCAAATTTTGTTACATCTCACCAATCCAACATGGCGGCTGTGCGAAATATTTCACCAGCATTCAATATCTCCGAAACTATTCCCGATATCACCCTGGATTTTTGTACGGTGATAAAGGGAACCACTAGAAGTTCACCTATGTGGCTTTTATAAAATTGGTAACTACAAAACCAACATGGCCGCCACGCGAATTCGCGAATTTTAAATAGACGTTTCTCGCGATTTAACCAACCAAACGCAATAAAACGTGGTACAGTTTATATTTATACACATTGTAATGCACCGACATCTAACTTCGTTCAATTGTTTACATAACTACAAGATGGTGAATGTACAAAATATTTCACCGGCATTCTATATCTCTGAAACCATTATAGGTATCTCCCTGAAATTTTGTACGGAGATAAAGGACACTTCTAGAAGTTCATCTATAAGACTTTCAAAAACCCGTTAACTACAAAACGAACATGGCGGTCAAGCGAATTTGAACATTTTAAATAGACCTTTCTCGCGATTTAATGTTCAAAATGCAATGAAATCTGGTACAAGAAATGTTTATACACATTGTAATGCACTTGTAGCTAATTTAGTTCAATTGTTTATATAACCTCAAGATGGGGGCTGTGCGAATTTTAAAATTAAGTTTTTATTTCTTGTGTCGTAATCATGCGATCGAAGTGAAAGTTTGAAAAATGAACCTACGCAATAATTTACCTTTAATGGTACATGACTCTATGGCCTATACATTTAACAATCCAACATGGCGACCATCCGAAATATTTAGACGGCTCTGAATATCTACGAATCTATTATAGCAATCAAACATATTTTTTTATATTCATAGGGGCTATGAACGTAAGTTCACCTATAGGACTTTAAATAACCAAGTGATCACAAATCCAACATGGCGGCGACGCGAATTATAAATATTCACATGGACGTTCCTCGCAATTTAACCATCCGAGTGCAGTGAAACTTGGTACAGTAAATCCTTATATGAATGTTAATCCACTGGCATCTAATTTATTTCAATTGCTTCCATAACCACAAGATGGCAGCTGTGTGGAATTTTAAAATCTCCTTGTTACTTCTTGTGTCCTAATCATGCGATTGAAGTTTGAATGCTACACGTATACAATAGTCTTCATGAAACAGTACATAACTCAAGGACCTACATATATAAAATCCAACATGGCGACCATCCGAAATATTTAGTCGGTTCTCAATTTCTACGAATCTATTACAGCGATCAAACTGAAATTTTGTATGTTGACAGTGGCAGTTAACATAAGTAGGATATATGAAAATAGGCTGTATACAGTAGTTCTTCACGGAACTACTTGTTCAGATTCCGGTTAAAATGAGCTCAGGAAAAAATTATGACTTTTCCTTAACATCCGAACCTTAGGTGATTACAATGTCTTCATCTTGTTGCCGACTCGTTTGAGGTTCATCGCTGAATCATACTACTTTCTGTTTTTAATTGTATTATGAAATATTTTTTGTATCAACCAAACGCCTCTTACGTGTTGGCGGCTTGGTGACACACACTAAATTGACAAGTCATGGACACCAAGCGTTAGACCACATCCTTTATCGTATTCACTAAATCTATCACTACGAGCGCTAGTGTTGACCATTACATGGTTAAATCAAAATTGAAATATCTACTTCTGTTTTTACTGACGAGTAATGCACACACCAGTTATGCAAAATGCCATCATACCACTGGTCCACCACTTAATACAGCATCACCACCATCAGTTTATCAGGCAGATTTTACACAGGTAGTTAAGTGCATTGGGATGACAACCATGATGCCTCAAACTTATAAATGCAAGTGTATATCCGTTAAGAAAATAATTTTAGACGTATGTTTTCATAAAATGTCTTGCAATATCTAGAAATGTGTATTCCATTGTTTCAAACGACTTCCAGACTCTGTTCGGGTGGCTACGGTTTTTTTTTTGGTAGCATGCCGAGCTTCTATGCCCAAGATCGCGGGTTCAAACCCGGCCGAAGGCGTCGGTTATTTTAAGAGCGTTAAAATCCCTCAGTATGCCTTTCTTCGGAGGGAAAATAAAGCCGGCGGGCTCATGTCATTTATTATGGCATGTAAAAGAACCTTCCACTGACTACAATTATTGTGTGAAGCTAAATACGTAGGTTAGATTTGATTAACGCTCTATTACTTTCCAACGTTCTCCGGCATCTAGTAGCCAAGTTCACAGCTAGGTTTCGTAGATGGTAGCATCAGGTAGCAAAAGTAGGAACTACTTGAAATTGATCGTCTGCAGTCCATACTTGAATTACAGATCTCGCACACTAATACAGCCATTACAATTAACACCGGTTATCAGACAGATCCTACTACACATGGGGCTACATGACCGCGTTGTCGCCCTAAACTGAGGAACCAACCAACCAGACTCTGCTCCATTTTGTCTTGAGATGACTCGTTCTGTGCGAATTTCCTGTCGGAGAGAACACTATTCAGCTCCACCCAAGCTCCGCACGTATCAATAAGCGCTCAATGGGGTCACGTCATCACATTCCGCCACTTGAGGAACAATTGACGCTCGTCTGCGAGATAATAATAGTCGACGTGTGTGAGCATGCGCATAGCCCTCATTGCATATAAATTCTCCTTTGAGTTAAACAGTCGATACCGAGAATAGTTCCGCCCCTCTTCCGGGATATTAGATACGCGCGGCATTGGCTCTAGTTTGGTTGAGGTTAACAAAAGATCGAACACAAGATGCTATGCAACGGGTGTTCCAAACACAAGAGTGACACAAACTTTTGCGCAGTGTCATATTGTGATAAATTAATTGTAATAATGTAATAATAATAATAATAATAATAATGTTGTTGTTTTTACGTCCCTTTTAAATACTCGGCATTTTAGAGATGCCAGCCCCGCAGAGGCTCACATCTAGTGGAACGTTGGTTGGCGACCACGAGACCCCAGCTGAGTTCGGCATTACTTCCACTTACTTGTACCGGGCTCCTCTCAGCCTTCTTTCTTGTCGACCTCTGTTGGTCAACTCTTATTCTCTTTCGACCCCGACGGTATTAGGGTTTCCGAGGCCTAGGGAGTCTCTTCCTTTCCTGCCTTTATTGGCCCTTCTCTAATCTTTCCCGATCCCTCATTCTTCTAGGGATCAGCCATATTTTTCTTTTCATTATATTTCCTTCTCTCTTTAAGATTCCCGCACTTTTTTTTTTTGTGAATTGGTTCTCCATGTTTCGAAATTACATTTTATGAGTATTTTCGATCTAAACTCCATTTTGTAAGTATTTTCAATCTTCATTGCATTTTGCAAGACGTATTTTCGATCTAAACTCCATTTTGTAAGTATTTTCAATCTAAATTTATATTTTTATTTTGAATCGCGGGCTTCCACATATTGTGAGTATTTTGAATCTAAATTACATTTTCAATTTCAATTGCATTTTGTAAGTATTTTGAATTTCAATTGCATTTTGTGAGTATTTCGAATCTACATTGTATTTTGTAAGTATTTTGAACCTTAACTACATTTTGTGCGTATTGTTCAATCTAAATTACTTTTGTGAGTAGTTTCCTTCTAAATTCCCTTTTGTAAGTAGTCTATTTCCACTCTACTTTTTTTTAGGTCTTTTCCATCTAAGTTTCATTTTGTAAGTATTTTCAATCTCACTTAGTGTTCGTTCTGGTTTCCATTTCATTGTCATTTTCGCTATCACCCAGACCATTAGGGGCCGATAACCTAGATGTTAGGTCCCTTAAAACAACAATTATCATCATCATCAGAGATGCCGGGGTGCCGGAGTTTTGCTCCGAAGGGCATCATTAACGTGCCAGTAAATCTACTGACACGGCTCCCTCGCATTTGCGCACCCTCAAATACCAGCTGACTGCGCCAGGATACGATCCTGCAACCTTGGGAACAGCAGGCGAGAACATTACAGATGAGTCACGCAGCCAGCTAAATTATTTGTAGAGTTTTACGATATTGTTATAATTTCATCCCAGTTATTGCTTTGTCTTGCTGTTGCTGTTGATTCATTTAGGGGCTTTGCAACATCGTGGTCATGAAGCCCCGTGTACTTGGGTGTGTGTGTGTAATTTGTCTGATAGACTGTATTATTGTGGCTCTATTAGTGAGTGTAGTTGTAATTCAGATGGGGATTGGGAAGGAGACGGCCGTGGCGTCAAATTAGGACCCATCTCGGCATTCTCCCAGAGTAGAAGTGGGAAACCACAGAAATCCACTTCCAGGATGGCTGAGATTCGAATCGAACCCGCCTCTTCTCAGATTTGCCTCAGAAGGTTGAGTGTATCTCGTAACAGCCCTCAAACCAGAATTAAATTCCTTGGCTGAGCCGGGAATCTAACCCGGGCCTCCACGGTGGCAGCCAATGTCGTCTTGTGTTTCATTCACTGTCTCTGCAGCGTTTAAAGAAGACAATGCTTAATGTTCTTCCATCTGAATTCCTCTGAATTAATAATGTCAATTACTGTGCAAAACTTCGGAAACTAAACTTTCAAGCAAGCATTTTTGAAAGTGGTGTTGTGTTGTTGTTTCATTTGGAAGATTTTGACATCGTGGTTATTTAGCCTCGTCTACTGGAGCGTGTGTGTGTGTGTGTGTGTACACAGAATTTGTCTGATAACCTGTGTTATTGTGGTGGGTGTATGTTGTTGTTGTTGTAGTCGTAGTGTGTATTTGTAAGTCAGGCGAGGATTGGGAAGGATGCAGTCGTTGCCTTAACTTAGGAACCATCCCGGCATTCTCCTGGAGTAGAAGCAGGAAACCATGGAATACCACTTCTTGGATGGCTGACGTGCGAATCGAACCCTCATATTCTCAGTTTTGCCTCACGAGGCTGAGTGTGCCCAGTTCCAGCCCTCACACCAGAATTTAAATTTCTTGCTAGAGCTGGGAATCGAACCCGGTCCTCCGGTGCTAAAATAACCTTTAACTATCAAAACTAATGTCCGTTAGTTTTAAGTTTGTCGGGAAGCTGAGTTCTGGCTGTAGAGTTAGAGTAAAGGGAAAATGTGCGAATATCGTGACTAAAATTAATTTAACTCAATTAGCAGTTGACTTACAGATGTTCAATGTTGTCTTTCGTGTTTGAACATTCTTTTCGCACATAAATATTTTGTGTAATAAATATTGACTAATTTATTTTGGGGAGGGGGGGGGGGATTTCTGGCCATTTGCTATCTTTTTTAACTTCAAACTTAGTTTTGTTTAACGTTATGAAAATATTTTATGAATCTAGTTATTCACTGAGCTTTAAACACATCGCTATATCAAAGAACGAATGATTTCTGAATTGTCTTGGTTACAACGGTTACAGAGCTGCGTGGCTAAAAGTAATAGTCTAATAAAAAATAATATTGGACCGATAGATTCTGACATTTTTGGCAGAAACTCCCTCGGCCGATATATCGTCCCTCTGGCACTATAAGGGTTAATCTCATTATTATTTATTTAACGGTTAAATCAGGTTTTTTTTTCAATACTTAAACGTCCACTTAATAAAGTTGATATTTTTTATTAACTTTCTTCAGTGTGTTTTTTTTTTTCACTTGCAAATGAAACTGTCACGATAATATACAGGGAAGATAATATTCCAACCTTCATGACGAACAAGACATACGCGTAAGGCTTTTCCAGTGGGTGTCGATGCTTGAGAAGTGTTGTTGCAACGCTATGAAAATTATAAAAAAGACCCTGCACGTGCAGTAGTTCGTTAGAAGACGTAGAGTCACACTTGATCATACGCTGCAGGTCAAATTCTAGAATCATTTTCAATATAGACATGTAATTTAATAAGAAACGGAAGGTCGCTTCTTAAACTACCCGCATGTGGTCAAGAAACTCGTGAAGCTTTGGGTGGTCCGCGCGAGGTCGAACATAGAATATACTGTACTGTACATCGCTTCGAGCGGTGAAGCTTTCCTACCTTGCTGAGTTCACCGTTCATGTCTCCAGAGAGCTACCACGTTATGTCATACTTCTACCAAATCAAAGATCCATCCTAATTCACTACCAGTATTCAGTTTACAAATATTGTGGTGGTGGTGATTACAATAATAATTCTTCTTCTTTTTCTTTAGCATTTGTCCCGCCTCGTGGCAGGGTCCGCTATGATTACAATAATAATAATAATAATAAGTGGATACAAACCGGTGCAGCTCATCGCATTCATGTTTCAAATCAGGCTTTATCACAAGTCGGGCGGCGAGAGGGTTAGGACCTTGCCGTCGACCAACCTTCAAATGGTTTTCTTAAGTCTTCCTAAGCATTCATTGCTGTCATCCCTGAAGTTCAGGTTCGATTCCCGACTCGGTCAACAAATTTAATTCTACATTTTGCCTAGAGTTCACAATGCCGGACTGTACCTTCTAATTGGCTACGACCATCTCCTCTTTAAATTCCGTGTAAAGTATCATTCATTTCATTTGTCATTGACCCCTTTGATGAGTTTAATGTCAGGAAGAGCATCCAGCAGAAAAATCCCTTTTCCTTCAGCATGATCATTTCCCGAATTTTAAACTTTGTAATTTTTTGTACTTTCATTTTATTTCCTTTTTTTAAATTTCAATTAAATATTTATGAACTTGTTTTAATATTATGTCATACGACAATAAAATACTGTAGTTTCTTAGGTTATCAAACAAACTCATTACACAACTGCGTACATGGGGATGATGACGAAAATGTTCCTAGTGCCTCAAATGAATTAACAAGAAATTCAATCACATCTCGAGGACTATGACTGAGACATCACTGGTCAACATTGGTGTACTGTAGTTGCTAGCATTTTATGCTGACACCCCTGAGGTTCTGGTTCGATTCCCGACTCTGCGGACAAATTTGATTCTGCTTTTGGGGTTGGAATGAGTTTTGAGTCATAACTGTGCGTTCGATTCCCACCTTAGCCATTCTAGAGGTGTTTTTTTTTCGTGGTTCCCCACTTCAGCTCCTGGCAAATGCCGGGATGAGTCCTAACTGAAGACCACGGCCGACTCCTTCCCAAAATTTAGCCTTTATTACACATGCACACAGTTCTAAAGACACTGCAGTTATTTATTTATCATATGGATTTTAGTGCCGGCAGTGTCCGAGAACATGTTCGGCTCGCCTGAGTCTGTAGCTGATTCATTAGGGTGAGCTACAATTTCCGTTCAATTTCAAGTAGTTCCAACTTTCGCTACCAGATATCAATGATACCTAGTGGTGAACGTTGGAACTTTGATAGAGCGTTCCGACGAAATATAACCTAACAATTTAGCTGCACACATGTTTAGTCTGTGGAAGGATCTTTTACATGCCATAAATCTATGACATGGGATCGCCTGCTTTACTTCCCCTCCGAAGGAAGGCAAACTGAAGGATTTTAACGCTCTTAAAAAAACGACGACTTCGGCCGGATTTGAACCCGCGATCTTGGGCACAGCATTTCAGCATGATACCAACTACGCCACTGCAGTAATACAGGTTATTAGTTAAATTAATAGTCATAGATTATTATTGTTGGTTGGTTGGTTCCTTAGTTTAGGGGCTGCGACAACGCGGTCATGTAGCCCCGTGTACTTTGGGTGTGTGTAGAATCTGTCTGATAACCGGTGTTAAATGTGATGGCTGTATTAGTGTGTGTATCTGTTTTTTTTTTAAATTCAAGTAACGACTGCAACTTTGAATTTTTCAAATAGTTCCTACTTTTGCCGCCAAACGCCACCGTCAACGACTACTAAGCCTAGCTCAGAACTAGACTACTATACGCCACCACAGTCAGATTATTGTTGTTTACTTGTTTACCTCATGTCTGTCTGATCATGATGTGAGTGAAAGTTCCCTGCCTCCTTGCCCAGAATGTGGTCTGTCTCGCACAAATCCTCTTCGAGAAATGTAGGAAGTGACCTCATTTGACGTCTCGCCGCGCTGACACAATTATAAAGCTTATATAGACCTGTCACGTCACATTCTGTCCATGTCTCCACTCTGACGTAAAGAGCTAGAAATAGAATCAAAACACCTGTTGGAGAGCAGCAGGTGAAACTGAAAGTGCTCGCCTACGCGAGGGCGGTCAAGTGCATTGAGAGTCGCTAGCCTTCGTGGTCTCCTGACGACCTGAGTTCAACTCAGGTATCTGTCAAGAAATAGGTAGGTCTACAGGATCCGGCAGAGAAACCTGGTGGTTTTCAAATTGAAATGACATACAGACTGAATGGCTTCTATTTGTTTGGTTATTACAAAAAATACACTTCGGCCTCGATGACGTAGTCGGTAGCATGTTGAACTGCTATGCCGAAGATCGCGGGTTCAAACGCGACCGAAGTTGTCGGATTTTTAAGAGCGTTAAAATCCTTCAGTATGCCTTCCTTCGGAGGGGAAGAAAAGCCGGCGGGCTCATGTCATGGATTTATGGCATGTAAAAGAACCTACCACTACAATTGGCAGTGTGAAACTAAATTTGTAGGTTATTTGGTTATAAACGCTCTATCAAGTCCAACGTTCGCCGCTAGGTGTCAGTGACAGGGGTAGCCAAAGTTAGTACTACTTGAAATTTGAACTTCCTGGGAACCCATGGGCATTCAATTAAAACACCCTGCTATGGCCATTGGCTGCAATTCACATATAATACAAAATAGACTTCTGATCAATGAAAGCGTAACACGTGGTTATTTTCAAAGAATGAACACACAAATATTTTTACCTGCATTCTTTTGAAACTTAAATCCAAGGAAGATAAACAGTAACTTCATTTTTGGGAAAGATCATTTTTCACTTAAAAGTTTACTTTCAGAGTAGTATAAATGAAGTTCTTTGATTTTTGGCAAATTTTCATGAAGAGACGTCGCTACTCTATTTCCAGTATTTTGTGTTTATCACTGCCACTAAAACGCCACAACACATCCTTTCACATTCAGTCTTCACTCTTTTCCAACGGGCTTCGGAGCTCAAGGTTGAACAAATTTTTAACGCGTGTGTTGGTTGGTTGGTTCTTAAGTTTCGGGGCTGCGACAACGCGGTCATGTAGCCCCGTGTACTTTGGGTGTGTGTAGAATCTGCCTGATAACCGGTGTTAATTGTGACGACTGTATTAGTGTGTTTTATCTGTTTTTTTTTTAATTTAAGTACTGCAACTTAGAATTTTTTAAATAGTTCCTACTTTTTCCGCCAAGCGCCACCGTCAACGTTTACTAGGCCAAGTTTAGAACTTAGCTACTAGACGCCACCGTAGTTGGCTCTTGGCAACGAACGTAGCAACCTAAGAGCGTTGTTTACATTCCTAACATATCCAATTTAGCTTCACACAGGTGCAATTAGTGGAAGGTTCTTTAACATGCCATAAATCTATGACATGGGACCGCCGGCTTTACTTTCCCTTCGAAGGAATTCATACTGAGGGATTTTTAACGCTCTTAAAAAATCCGACGGCTTCGGCCGGGTTTGAACCCACTATCTAGGGCATAGAAGCTCAGCATGCTACCGACTACGCCACCGAAGCCGCCTAACGCGTGTGTTTTTACAGTTACATCTTAAATATTGATTGAAATGCATTCATTCAGTACCTGACATGTTTTCAAATTTACTTAAAGCAAGTTTTGCGTTAATAATGCGAATCAACTGCGTATATTACCCTCAAACGACAACCGTCCTCCATGTTTTATTTCGTACAACTTGGCGTACAATATACTAGCCTGAGATATAATTCGGTCATAAAAGCAGGTGTACTGAGGATGAACAGAGTTATAAAGGGTTTGATACCAGCCATCACAACAGCTTCCTTGCCAGCAAGTGTCGTGTGAGACGGGCCTTAATTAGACCTAAGTTAGCGGTCGTCTGGGCGATCGGCCTGTCACCATCCCCAGTGGTATCTACTGACAAAGTGTGTCCAGCTCCCAGACACCATCTTTGTGACGGTAGAGGAATGATCCCTCACAGAGTCTGAGGGTGAAGTAGAGCTGGGAGGATAAGCGATAGCAAAAATATGACTTTTAAATTTACATCACCTGAAAGAGCAAGAAACTTCCTATAGGACCACATAATTGGTTATTAGATTTATAACTCAGCAATTGTTCTCGATTTGTGCCGTGTCTTGTGAGGGTTTCGCCTAGGACACCAAGCTGGCTCATCAGCGGGCTCTTGGTGTCCCCGCCCAGACCCCCACAGGAGTAACGAACTGCGCGCTACCTCCCTTCTTATGAAACGCACCTGTGCCTCTTTACTGCGAGAAATAAAAGCTCAAGCAGCCATAACCTCCGTATGAAGGCCTCCAAAAAGATGGTATATTGACTTTCACGGCCAGTGAATTAAAACTCAGCAATCTTTCTAGGTTTTGCCGTGTCTTGTGTGGGGTTTCGCCTAGGACATCAAGCTGGTTCATCAGTGGGTTCTTGGTGTCCTCGCCCGGACCCCCACAGGAGTAACGAACTGCGAGCTACCTCCCTGGCCGTGAAAGCCAATATACCATATTTTATTAGATTTATGTTTGCATCATTAGGAAAGAGACAATACCGCTGGTGTAAAAAAGGACGAGGCTAATTTCAGGACATATGAGTGCAAGTGAGAGGGAAATAGTACAATGTAATTCCAAACTCGTTTTTCTGATAGAGACGCACGATAGATTCTAGGTTTCGCAGCGTGCTCATTCGAGCTGGTAGTTAAGTTAATTATATCGTTGACAAGTCTGTTACTTCTGTCAGCAGTGGTGGACTGATGACTCCGCTCAGAGCAAGTAGCTTACATCTCGTACGGAACATGCAAGTCACGATGCGACCACTTTAAATAAATCGTGCTCTTTGCCGACACAGTTACCTGAATTTCTTGAAATACAGTAGTATAACTCGTAATGAAGACTGTTCCTAACATTCCTTTTTACCGTGGCACACACACACACACGCTCGAATACATGCTCTCTAGTCGGCCTCGAGGCGCAGTGGCTAGTATTCTTGGCTGTCGACCCTGAGGTCTGAGATCGATTTCCGGCTCTGCCAAGAAATTTCTGTCTGATCTGAGGGCTGGAACGGGGTACTTTCTGCCTCGTGGGGAAAAACTGAGAAAACGCGGGATTGATTCCCTCCACAGTATTTCTGGAAGTGGTTTTCCGTGGTTTCCCACTTCTACTCCAGGCGAATGCCGGGATGGTTCCCAACTTAAGGCCATCTCCTTCTCATTCCTCACCTTTATTACAAATACACAGGTTATCATGCACTCAAGTACATGGGGCTAAATGAGTAGTTGTTCTTGTTGATTATACTAGGGGTTGCGATATCATGGTCATATTGCTCCGTGTATGTTTGTGTAATTTGTGCAATTGTGGGGATAGGATTGGGAAGGAAGCGGCCGTCGTCCTAAGGAACCATCCCAGTATGTTCCTGGAGTAAAAGTGGAAAACCACAGAAAACCACTTCCAGGATGGCTGCGCTGGGAATCGAACCTTCTTCTCCTCAGTTTAGCCTCACGAGGCTAAGTGTACCCCGTTCTAGCCTTCAGACCAGATATAATTTCTTGACAAATCCGGGAATCAAACCCGGGCCTCCGTGGTGACGGCCAAGAATGCTAGCCACTACTCAACGAAGCAGACCACATGTTATGGGCAGATATCGAGAATCTATGTACAACGTTTATTTGGAACGGCTCCAAACTCTAGATATTTAAGAAAATGTAGGGTTAAAAACTTCGAATATACATCAGATGAATTTATCAATAATTAAGATTCATTGGATTTGTTAAGAGCGTTTAAATCCTTCAGTGTGCCTTCCTTCGGAGGGATAGATTTATGGCATGAAAAAGGACTTATCACTTCAATTGGTAGTGTGTAGCCAAATGTGTAGGTTATATTTCGTTAGAAACGCTCTATCAAGTTCCAACGTTCGTCGCTAGGAGTCAGTGGCATCTATTAGCCAAAGTTGGGGCTACTTGAAATTGAACTTGCTCATTCATCTTCATCTCATCGACACTCAACGGTACTTGTACTGTAGCTCACCCCTTGAGTGTCCGCATAAAAGCAGCTACAAACTCTGGTGAGCCGAGCATGCCCTTGGACACTCCCGGCACTGGAAGCCATACGCTAAATAAATAAATAAATAAATAAATAAATAAATAAATAAATAAATAAATAAATAAATTGGAACAACTTGCAGAATGTGTGTACTGTACTTATCGTGTAAGACCTACTTAAGCTGTCCAGTTATTAGCAATTCACCTTACCCCATTCCTTATACAGGGCGTCCGAGAATGTTCTCCGCAGTGGGTACGTGCAGCTGCGACTGGTTGAGTCATAAGTATAGTTGGTTGCACTGTGTCCTTGAAAGGGGGACTCCCGCGTGTGGGCTGTCGGTGTGTATTGCGATAAGCGAGCGAGCCTGTATGTCCTCAGCGTGTATTACAGTAAGCGAGCGTTCAGATAGATTATTGGAAGAATGCAACAGTATACAGGCGGTAATGTTTACTACTGAAGAGAGTTTTTTTTTAAATATTTGTTTTTCGCTAAGGCAATCGAATTACAGAAAATATAAAATTAAGATTTCAGGCGCGGTTTCCTAGTTCAAAGTGACCAAACCGTGATACCGTTCGGGATTTGGTAAGTAAATTTCGTGTGACTGGCTCAGTTCACGATGTACCGGGAACAGGCAGGCCCACGCTTTTAACAGACGAAAAACTTGATGAAATCTCCGATATAATGCTGCGTGTCGAAGTAAATCAACACGAAAATTAGCTCAACAAACAGGAATCTATAAGTCGACAGCACATGAAGCTGTAAGAGGCAAGCATCAGTTGTTCCCTTATAAAGTTACCGTGGTTCATGAATTAAAACAAACTGATTACGGAAAAAGAGTGATGTACTGTGAATGGTTCCAGCATCTGTTATGAATGGCTGTGGTGAGTACAAAGTTTACTGTTTATTTGTTATGATGCAAGCGGCAGCCGTGCTACCAACGTAACTGATGTAGCTAGCTGTCGCAGACGCATGTAGGCGCTGCGGAGAACATTCCAGGACTCACTGTATTATTTTACCTACTGCATTTACATTTTCTGGTTCCTGCTATTATCTGAGAAAATGAAAATCCACAGCCTGCTTCCAGTCTCCGACCGGGTCAGGAATGGAATGAATGAAGCCCCGATCTAACGGCGAGGATATGAACTGTGCCGGCTGCCGAGGCCTGACGCACTCCTCAGGGGCAATGATTAAATGAATGACAGATGAAATGAAATGATAGTGGAGAGTGTTGCTGGAATGAAATGTTGACAGGGAAAACCGGAGTACCCGGAGAAAAACCTGTGTGCCTCCGTTTTGTCCAGCACAGATCTCACATGGAGTGACCGGGATTTGAACCACGGATCCAGCGGTGAGAGGCCGGCGTGCTGCCGCCTAAGCCACGGAGGCATCTGAGAAAATAATCATATTCATTGTTACCAACCAACCTCTTGCAAACGATCACTAATTGTATGTATTTAATTATTTGTTTGTTTCTTTATTTAGTGGCTAACCAATTTAATTGGGGTATAGGCCTAGTAGTATCTGCAGAACCGCAATACATTTCATGAGAATAAACTTTCTTTTGTAAAACTTCAGTGGCGTAGTCAGTAGCATGCTGAACTGCTATGTTCAACTTTGCAGGTTCAAATCTGGGCGAAGTCGTCGGATTTTTAAGAGTGTTAAAATCCTTCATTATGCCTTCCTTCGGAGGGGAAGTATAACCGGCGGGCCCATGCCATAGATTTATGGCACGTAAAAGAACCGACCACTGCAATTGGTAGTATGTAGCAAAATTTGTAGGTTATATTTGGCTGGTTAGAAACGCTCTATCAAGTTCCAACGTTCTCCGCTAGGTGTCATGACAGTGGCATCTTTGGTTGAAAACGTTGTAACTACCTGAAATTGAACTTGATGAGAGCCTACGGGCGTTCAATTGAAATACCCCGCTATGGCCATTGGCTGCAATTCATGTGTAATTAAACGTCTCGAGATCAGTACAACTTAACTTGGGCAAATGTGAGCTGCGTAATGGCGCAGCGGTCAAGCTGTTGGCCTCTCACCACGGTGGACCGGGTTTGATTCCCGGTCAATGCATGTGAGATTTTTCAAAGTGAAATGACATGTCCTGTTGTTCGGATTCCACGTAAAAAGAAGGTCCCGTGGCTTATAATCTCGAGATTAATGGTCACGTAAAATTACAATCTTCCTTTCAGGAGAATTATGTCAGACACACAGTTCATCACGACATGGTGGTGCCCTTTGCCTGCCGGAAGTTGACAAGTAAATTACTGTCCTCGGCAGATTCCTGTTAAAAAGTCCGTCTTTCACTTAGAAGGCCTTGGTGATGCTAAGCAATAATTTACTTTTGTCTACGTCTTCTGTTTCTTTAACTTGGTGAGCTTGAGCTCTGCTGAATGTCAGCTGCTTTTTGTTCGGATGCTAACTCGTCCTTCTGTTCGTGTAGGCTTTAGATCTTTCGAGTGCTAGCTGTCAACTAGAGCTTACGTAAAATGTAACATCTGCTCAAGCTTTAGAAATAGCAGATCCTGCTGTCGGAGATTTACACTATTCACAAAGAGATTACCAAAATTACCTATCGTAATACCAAGCCTTACGCAAGGCTGTTCAACTTGGACCACCTACGAGACACACATAATCTGCTTGGAGAAATATCATCAACGTTGTTTGAAAAGAATCTTGAGAATAGCATGACAAGACCGGCGTACCAACATCAGCATCCTCGAAGAAGCCAATGCTACAAGCATCGAGGACACAATAATCAAACATCAACTTCGGTGGACTGGTCATGTTGTCCGTATGTCCGATTCTTGTCTCCCTAAGCACATCTTGTATGCTCAACTTACGAATGGACATCTCCGATCGGACGACGAAGTAAAGGACACCGTACAGGATTGGCTCCTGTTACAACCACAAGACTTCTGGGAACAGGGAATCCTGCGGCTAGTGAAGCAATGGGACACCTGTGCACAGGCCTGTGGTGATTACATTTGAATAACGAATAAATGTTATCCACAGTATCGTTTCGTACCTTTTCATTTGAATTCCCCCCACCCATATTTATGATTATTAAATACGTTAATAAGTGTAAACGAGTTAAACTTGTTGGTGCTACGCTACTGGTAGAACCAATGCCTTGCTCGACACGCTGCAATGCACAGTGTTCCGGCCGTTTCGCGGCCTCAGCGAGGAACCGTTCTATATGATGATGATAATTGTTGTTTTAAGGGGTCTAACATCTAAGTTATCGGCCCCTGATGGGTTGGGTGATCGTAAAGATGAAAATGAAATGCAAACTTAAAACTAACTACTAACCTACATACTAGAAGAAGAAATGGAAAACTAAAAGGAGAATAAGGCAAATAAAGGACAGGAGGAAAAGAAATGCCCTCAACCCTCGAAGAATGCGGATTGAGGGACTTGGAATGAAGGAGAGCCATGAAAGGCAGATAGGAAAGTGAAAGAGGAGAGGGCCATCCCCACAGGTAAGGGACAAAAGGGGGAAACCGGACCCAGCTCAGGAATCCCTCGGGGTCGCCAACTCCCGAACTCACCAGCCGTGAGCCCCTGAGGGTGTAGCATTATCCAGGGTGCACCAGAAGTGGTGGGGCTACATACACCCGGTCTCCGTGAGGGCCTTGAGCAAAAGGCAGGAGATAACATGAAAAGAGAAAGAAGGCTGACCTCTCGCAGAAGGAGGGAATCAGAAAATATGAGACATTGGCCAATTAAGGAGGGAAATGAAGAGACTCCGTAGGCCTCGGATACCCTAATACCGTCGGGGTCGGAAGAGAACAAGAGTTGACCAAGTGAGGTCGAAAGGAAAGAAGACAGATAGGAGGCCGGCACAAGTAAGTGGAAGCAATGCCAGACACAGCTGGGGCCCCGTGGTCGCCAACCCACGTCCCACTAGATGTGAGCCCCTGGTGGAGAACCGTTCTATAGGTAGGGGTATCATCTGCCTACGATTATGAAGTTAGGGGAGGATGTACTTCTCATTGAAAGTTATGTAAATTCGAGTTACCTCGTCTGCCTGCTAACTAGTTAGCTTTGGCCATCGTGCAGACTGAATAGTGAGTCTGGCCACTGTGCCGAACTCCCATGGACAATATTGCTTTCTAGGTGCTGCTTCTTCTTCCAGACAAATGCGTCCTCGCAATGATCACTTGTAATTCTGTCGACTCATTCCTTCTTTATTGGTACGATTGATAGTACAGTATATCATTGTCTGGTGTGTTCTAAGTGACCTTTGACTACTAGCCACTGAGCTTCAGGCGGCTTTGATCCATCCATCGAACACCTGACAGCTACTTTGGTTTGGATCCGATAACGCTTCTTCGGTGATAACGCTGAGTGTTTCCGTTTAGGAGGCACTGGTTTGGCTGCAGGCCACCTGTAAGCTTGAGTGAACCCGCCAATCATGGCCCATTGGCTCTAATTTCACGGTGTCTGTCGTGATTAGTTAATTTGTGTGTGGCCATGCGGTACCAGAGTGCGCGTGAGTCGCTGTCATTAGGAAGAGACTGCATGGTGCCCGCGGTCATCGGACATGTCCTTCACGGTCTCATTCAACATTTGACATGCTTCATGTGACGTTCTGATACCTAGGTCGTGAAACACTTGGTCATTCAAGTTCAATGTGTGTGTTTCTTGTTCTGTTCCTGTGCACAGTACCGGTGAAAGGACCGCACGCTTTCGAAGCGTAAATTATGTTGTATTAGTAGGAAGGCTACTGACCAGCAGGGCGTGGATTTTGATGACCTAAAATTTAAAATTAAAAACATATCTATAAATGACTGCAAAAACAATTAAATGAACCAATTCTTAAAATGTTGTATAAGTTTGATTGAAAGTTTTCAACCAATGTATCCATTGAATTGATACAGGCTATATTTATGTCCTCAACACACAAAGAAATGCAAACACAAGCTTTCGCTTCACACAGTCTATTTTGCAGGAAAGAATTTCACCATCGGTAGAAAAAATATCCTTACTGAATTCCGAAATTATTTGTTTGAAATGTACAGCTCCAGATGGTTTTAATTTAGGCATTTAAAATACACTCGAAATGGCAATCGCAGCCAAAAAGAACACATTCACTTAACATACGTATGGTTGCACTGAGGTACTGAACCAAACTGGTAATACTGGGCCTAATGTAGTTTGTCCTGATACTGTCGCATTCAACATCGCTCGCGGACTAGTTGCAAGCGTAGGTGTGTCTCCAGGAGTGTGGCTATCTCCAAGAAAAAAGGACTGAACAAAGTTACTTTCGTCTTCAGAGCGACAATGAATTGTGAAGATTCCTATGTTCCCTGCAGTCATCCAATAATATCCAATACCGCAGGCAAAAGTAAGATTCTTTATTTACACTTCAGTATGATTGTTCATTCCCTGTGCGGCTGTAAAGTTATGAATACATGCATAGTGATTAGTTTGCTGGTGGCATGAACCATGCAGCCTACAGTGGCACATAATAAAAGAAAAATATTATTTTTGGAAAGGTTTACAAATCTCTTTACTATATCAGTCCTCAATGACTGGGCTCGACTGTGCCTTTAGCTTATGGATTTAGATATCATTCGATAATTCAAATGTCCGAATACTTCCGGTTGTTCAAATCATTCGAAGTATGGGAGTATTTCGAATAGTCAATTATTAAATTAAATCGAACAATTCAAATATTAGAATTATTTGAAGGTGATATGTACCCAAAAATTACAGCAATTTGTGTAAAGAAATATTTCCAGTGATCAAGTTGTTTGAAGCAGGAGTGAATCCAAAGTTTTGGATGGGCGTTATCCCTTACCCCATTCAGTCCGATAGAGTTTTATAAATAACTGGCAACTCGCCCCGACTTCGCCCAGGAACAGTAGTTATGAATGCACGGTGATTGGCTACTTTTGATCGAGGTCTTATAAGATTTCCTTATATTCGACATTAATCGTTTTTACTCCAGCAGTAAACACGAAAGCTAGCTTGTAAACTGTCGCCTCAGTAATTGAATGGAGATTGTTGGAAGAAATGAAAACGTAAAAACACTTATAGTGGGCGATGTATTGAAGATAGAGGTATGCTCTCCGGACATTTTTTGTAGAACTTTTCGTGCTGAACAATTCTAACACTCATAGTATATAGTTATTTCTAACGGTTTGCCCAGCTTAAGCTTAAAAAGCGCACAGACGCAAGGTTTTGTTTTCGGTTTTTTTTTCCACTGAAATCGTTACTGCTTGGCTTCCTTTGATCATAATTAAATTATTTTCTACAGAAACCATCCTCGAGATATCCTTTACAGAATGGTGAAAACCGCATCAAAATCCATCCAGTGGTTCTTGAGATTACCCATGATATCCAAGAATCGGGGACTTAGTTTTATACTAAGTAGAGATGATCATTCAAAACAAGACTTGTTCTTCCTTTCTTTCTTTCTTTCTTTCTTTCTTTCTTTCTTTCTTCGTGTATGGTTTGTATGTTTAATATAATTATTGGAACATTTGAATTATTCGACTTGTTTAACGTCAAATCATTCGATCGTTGACTGAATAGTCGGGTTATTTCACTAATGCGAATATTTTGAAATTCTGAAAGGTTTGAATTTCAAATAGTTTGAATATTCGTATGTTCTAATGAAATATTCGTATTATTCTAACAATTCGAATATATACAACCCTACTTTCTTTTACAGGGCGTTCTTCTCTTATCAGGTCTTTATCAGTGTGCTTCTATAATCACTTGACGCTGTTGTCATGGTTACCACGGCTCTAAGAAGAAATACCCTCAGGTTTAATAAATCTAATACACGTTAGTCAATATTTTTTTTTATTATTTCATTTCATTTGTTATTATAGTCTGGTTGGTTGGTTGGTTGGTTGGCTCCTCAGTTTAGGGTCTGCGACAACGCGGTCATGTAGCCCCGTGTACTTCGGGTGTGTGTAGAATCTGTCTGATAACCGGTGTTAATTGTCATGACTGTATTAGTGTGTGTTATGTGTTTTTTAATTCAAGTAAGGACTACACACATTCAATTTTTTAAATAGTTCTTACTTTTGCCACCAAACGCCACCGTCAACGACTACTAGTTCAGAACTTAGCTACTAGACGCCACTGCTTCTAGCAACGAACGTAGGAACCTATGAGCGTTGTTTACATTCTTAACCTATATATAATTTAGCATCACACAGGTGTAATCAGTGGAAGGTTCTTTTACATGCCATAAATCTATGACATGGGACCGCCGGCTTTACTTCCCCTCCGAAGGAAGGCATACTGAGGGATTTTAACGCTCTTAAAAAATCCGACGACTTCGGCCGGGTTTGAACCCGCGATCTAGGGCATAGAAGCTCAACATGCTACCAACTACGCCACCGAAGTCATTTTTTTAAAATTTCATTTCATTTGTTATTATAGTCTGTAAGTGTGTTTGTATTGTTCCCTTTATTTTGCATTCTTTCCTGGACACATAAAATAAATAAGTAAATACAGTTTTAAAATTAATATTTATTAATAAAATACCAGATTTGGACACATTATGGCATTCTTCGTTTCAAAGAAATAAATAAAAAGCTAATGGAAAACTACGAGCAAAGCTTTTGAAACAACATTTAAACTTGGTCTTTCCTATTTTAAAAAGATATAAACAGGAAAGACTATGTTTAAATGTTGTTTCAAAAGCTTTGCTCGTAGTTTTCCATTATTTCTTTTTCTTCTCTGAAGAACTGAATAAGGCCATAAAATGGCCGAAACTGGTATTTAATTAATACATATTAATTTTAAAATTGTATCGACTAAGGTGAATTAGATTTATTAAATACCTGTGGATATTTTTTTAGATTAATTGTCAATAAGGAAATAAAAACATATGATTAAGTCCATTACTATTACGTACCATGGCTCTGTCTAATTACGTACACTTCTATCGCCCGCGTTCGTTACTTGATCGGATAAATTTCAGTCGTTGTTAGATCATGAGGTTGATTGTGGTGAAATGTTGCGTGGAACATGTGACATTCTCACCGTTCTGGGAGAGATTTCTTGCTATGTCTTGGGGGTTAGCCACGTCTTATATGAGACTTTTATCCGTGTCGTCATAAACTGCAGTTAACATCAGACCTTCCTGCTTTGTGAGTCGCCGAAGGCAAATGCTGACAAGCCCGAGTATTTCTCCAATGGGAGGTAGGTCCTGTATTGATCATGTGGCCCGAGTCTTCACAGTATAATCCATAGTTACTAGTTGACTACCTCGTACAATGGAGCGGACGTGGAGCTGATCGAAGAGTAGTATTATCAAGGCGATTCGTTTCACTCGTCTTCCGCGTGCTAATTAATTACAACGGCTACTTTTTACTGTAACAAATCATTATTTAATACGCTTGATGCTACTAAACAGGAAGAATACATATGGAGTGGAGGGGAATGGAATGCCAAGTTCTTTTTTACAAATCTAGCCCACCCAACATATCTGGTGTGTTGTTGCTCAATGTGAAGTTAATCATACATGTATGCATTGGACTACTAACTTTTTTTTGCCCGACTTTAAGAGGCAGATTTTCATTAATGTTCCACCATTTGTAACGGAAATGTGTTGTGAATTAAGAGCTAACATACGGAAGATATCTGAGACGTTATTGATGAATCTGAATTCCGCTTCAATAGCCTGCTAGCTAAAAAAAACTTTCATTTCAATAAAATATAGGAGTGTTCTCGGAGAATGTAGCATACTTCATCCATGGTCTGTTAAATAACTGTTGCTGTTGATTCATTTGGGGGCTTTGCGACATCGTGGTCATGTAGCCCCGAGTACTTAGGTGCGTGTGGATATTCGCAGGTTTATCCGTGGATGTCCGCACCCAAGCATGGCTTTACCTGTGATTGCAGCAGTGTGTGTAGCTTGTATTTTAAGGAAGTTACGGTACACCAACGTAGTTAAGTCATAACGTATCCAATTCTTAAGTGAACTGTACTCCTGCTTGTCATGAATGTGTGGCGTGCACACTGCAGACTCGGTCCTGATGGGAAACACTTTCCATTTCAAGGGAGCTGTTCCACTATTGTATGCTAATGCTGCTGGTCCTTAACGTTCCCTCCGTTCATTACGTGACATTGTCGCTGTGCAGACGTTGTTGTCGTTAATTCTTATTAGGAGCTTGGGACATTGGTCATCAGCCCTGTGTACTTGGGCGTCGGTGGAATATCGATCTGTTAACCCGTGACTGTAGTAGTGTGTGTAGACTAACTATTAAGCCGGTTGTACACACAGTGGATTATTCCGAGCGGATAAATAAACGTCACCGCCGTTCCAACAGTAGCCCATTGAAGTACATTAGAGCTTACACATTAGACGAAAAAAAAATATCGATCGGTCAGTTTGCCGTTGGCGTTAGCTGTGTGGCCGTCGGGTGCCACTGGCGCAGACGGTAGTTTTACCGCCGTCTTGATCTAGTGGTCGCCACCGTAGCGTAGCGGTCAGCATGGTTAGCTGCAGCCCCGGAGGTCCTGGGTTCGATTCCCGGCTCTGCCACGAAATTTGAAAAGTGGTATGAGGACTGGAACGGGGTCTACTCAGCCTCGGGTGGTCCAAATGAGTAGAGGGGGTTCGATTCCCACCTCAGCCATCCTCGAAGTGGTTTTCCGTGGTTTCCCACTTCGGCTTCGGGAAAATGCCGGGATGGTACCTACTGTTAGGCCACGGCCGCCTCTTTCCCTCTTCCTCGCCTATCCATCCCAATCTTCCATCCCATCCCTCATGAGGCCCCTGTTCGCTTTGCAGGTGAGGCCGCCTGGGCGAAGTGCTGATCACAGTTGTATCCATCCCGACCAGATGTTCCAGGCTCCAGGACACTGCCCATAGAGGTGGTAGTGGTGAGTTCCCTCGCTGAGTCCGTGGGAACCACCAACCTAGAGGGTAAATTGACTAAATAAAAAAAATGATCTAGTGGCCTACGTAACCAAATGCGCGTTTACACACACAGCGGATTGTCTACCACTCCAGCTGCTAGCACACCGATTTGAACTTCACATTGGCAGAGAAGTAGCCTATATAGCGTGAACATCGTTTATATGTCGTGAATATAGTACAGGCCGGACGTTTGTTTTAGACGAGTGAAAAATCATAATGGAAGCCTGGAGGCGAGTTACTACAGTGCCTGTGTTGTTATCAGCTGCCCCCAGTCCGATGATTGCCAAATCTTTTTCACACTCCTACTGAAGTACAGTCATTGGCAAATATCATGACGGTCTGTTCGTAACTACGTAACGTGTACTTCCGCCCGTCAGACAATACTTCGACGTGGACTGTACTGTCTGCTCAAGTCTGGAATTCTATTACATCAGACCGGTGGTGACAAGTGTGAAGCGATAGGGTGAGAGAGTGAGTGTGTGTAGGCTCACCTGCAGGCTTCAAGGTCAAGGGCAATCGTCTAAAGCAAACGTCCGGCCTGTATCATTGCGTAAACATGAGTGACGTGATTATCCCTGCTTCTTATATTATCCTATATCATTTTCAACTTTTCAAGTTTGTAAGTTATTTTCACTTACCTCAGTGTTATTGCCAACATTTCTACTGGTTGAATACAGTTCCTCATTTTGGCGCTGAATGGTATCTTTCAACCAGCCATTCAATTCGTCAAAGGAAGTCGTCGACATTCTGAAGTAATTGACGAATTTCGGGTCATCCGGCCTCAACTCTTCAAATAACGTGTAGAAAGTGCCAATCTCATCTCTCCTTTCATTAATTGGATGAACCCAAATCAGTCGATTTTTTCTTCTCCTTTTCATTCGACGAAGGAAAAACAATAACGCTAGAAGCTGCCCTCTGTTCATTTCAAACTACACAAGCAATCAATAATTTGAACATCTGAGGAAATGAGTTGGTTTCAGAAAGTACACTGCACTACTTGTACGACGGAGACGGAAAATTTTCCACCATGTGTGTAACCGGCTGGCGACGGTTAAATCTCCGACCGAAAAAATCCGCCCTGTGTGCAACAGGCCTTATTGTCGAGGATAGGGTAGGTGCCCGGAGACTTGAAATAAGGTCTTATCCCATAATTTGCCAGGAGAGAATGTGAAAAATCCCGAAGACAACCACGCTCAGGATAACCACTGACTGCACCGGGATTCGAGATTACGATCTCCAACTTCTGCAGCTTGCAATCGTGGTTGTGGTGCGCAATTTAACGCGCACGGGGTTATGTTGACAAAATGGTCGGCTATTTGAATTCCAGCGCTACACAGTACAATAATCGTTGGCTTACAAGTGAAATACGCTGTCAGAGAACTCGTTCTTGAGAAGATGAGCCTTGATTGGTGCCCCCAGGGGCTCACATCTAGTGGGACGTGGGTTAGCGACCACGGGACCCCATCTGAGTCCGGCATTGTTTCCACTTACTTGTGCCGGGCTCCTCTCTGTCTTCTTTCCTGTCGACCTCACTTGGTCACCTCTTGTTCTCTTCCGACCCCGACGGTATTAGGTTATCCGAGGCCTAGGGAGTCTTTCACTTTCCCGCCTTAATTGGCCCTTGTCTCATCTTTCCTGATACCCTCCTTCTGTGAGGGGTCAGCCTTCTTTTTCTTTTCCTTTTACCTCCTGCCTTGTGCTCAAGGCCCTTAAGGAGGCAGGGTGTATGTAGCCCCACCCCTTCTGGTGCACCCTAGATAATGCTACACCCTCAGGGGCTCACGGCTGGTGAGTTCGGGAGTTGGTGACCCCGAGGGATTCCTGAGCTGGGTCCGTTTTCCCCTTTTGTCCCTTACCTTTGGGGCGGACCCTCTCCTCTCTCCCCTCTCCTCTCCTCTTTTCGTTCTATTTCCTTTCTCTTTAAGATTCCCGCACTGTTTTTGTTACTTGGTTCACCGTGTATCTAAATTCCCTTTTAGCGATTTTTTAAGGTATTTTTAATCTACGTTGCATTTTGTAAGTTTTTTTTTTCGATCTAAATTACATCCCGCGATTGTTTTCAACTTCAATTGCATTTTGTAAAGATTGACAATCTAAATTGCTTTTTGGTAAGTCTTTCAATGCAGGTAGCCGGGCCTTTTAGTGAGAATTTTGAATTTCAATTGCATTTTGTAAGTATTTTCAACCAAAACCGCATTTCGCACGAATTTTGAATCTCAATTGTATTTTGTTTGGTGGGCATTTTGCACATATTTTGATTCTTAATTGCATTTTGTTGGTATTTTGAATCTAAATTACATTTTGACAAGTATTTTCAATCTAAATTGCATTTTGTAAGTATTGTCAATCCACATGAGTCGTTTGAATCTACAGTACATTTTGTAAGCATTTTCAATTCAATTGCACTTTGTGAATAATTTGGATTGGAACTGGGATATTTCAATCTGACTTTCATCGTGTATTTTCAATTTTAATGCATTTTGTAAGTATTTTGAACCTCAATTGCATTTTGTACGTAATTTCGATCTCATTTGCATTTTGTAAGTATTTTGAATTGCAATTGCATTTTGTAGGTATTTCGACGCTACATTGCATTTTGAACGTATTTTGAACTTACCCTTCATTTTGTGGGTATTTTTAAATCTATTCCTTTTGTGAATCTTTTCGTTCTAAATTCCCTTTTGTAAGAACATTTTGTGAGTTGTTTCAATCCGAGTTCCTTTTTGTAAGTATTTTCCGTCTCACTTAATTTTCGTTCTGGTTTCCGTTTCATTTTCATTTTCGCTATCACCCAGATCATTAGGGGCCGATAACCTAGATGTTAGGCCCCTTAAAACAACAATTATCATCATCATATCCTTGATTGGAATCCTCATGTACGTGTTCTCCGACTTAGTATGTGGCAAAATAAGCAAATATCAGTGGATTTTATTGTTTTGAAGCCTTTTTAAAGTGTTGCCATAGTAATCAAAATGTGATGCTTTTCAGTTGGTCAACATGATTGTACTCAATTGTAGCGGGTGGTTCCCTAATCCTGAAAAAGAAATTACATGAGATTAAATACACTGTGATGACCAGTTTCGATCGTCAAGCGATCATCATTAGATCCATTACACGTAGGCTATTAAATCTATGTCCACAAGTAGGCTATGGGTGATAGTATTTGAGTCGTCCAGTTGCAAAACTTGTGAATAAGGATCATGTCGTAAAATTATTTATTTTATTAGTTAATTTTATTTTATATTATTTTATTTTATTTCGTTTCATTTTGTTTGAAATTGTTTTATTTAATTTTTTGTTTTGTTTTTTGATTTGTTTTGTTTTTTGTTTGTTTTTATTTTGTTTTGTTTATTTTGTTTTATTTTATTTTGTTTTGTTTTATTTTGATTTTCCAGAAAGCAAACATAAAACAAAAAAAACAAAAGACACGAAGCAAAAAGAAAAAATCAAAAACAAAAGCAAAAGCAGAAAACAAACACAAAACCAAAACCAAGAAAGAAAAGCAAAAAGTAAAATTCAAATGCAAAAGCACAAAGCAAACACAAAACCAAAAAACAAAAACACAAAGCTAAAAGAAAAACGTAGAAAACAACAAACACAAAAGATACGCGAGGCAAAGTCAAGAGAAATGTTTCTCATGAAAATGATTCTTATTCACAAGTGGATCAAATGAGTTTTGCAACTCACTATCATCAAGCGATCATCATCAGATCCATTACACTTATTTAGTTGCATATTGTAAATACTATCACCCATACTTTCTTGTAGACATTTAATAGCCTAAGTGTAATGAATTTGATGATGATCGCTTGACTGGTCACCCAAGTGTAGAGGTAGGCTATTCATTAATCTCATATACATTTTTTCATGATTAGGGAACCCTCCATTACAATTAGGTGCAATTGTGTTGACCGACTAAAAAACATCAAATTTCGATCAGTGGATTTCTCCAAAGCTACTTGTCCTTGAGATGACTACCTTGCATTATCCAATCTGAAACTCGCAATTGGCTACAATTGTGAGTAGAATGAACAGTTATTGGAAGAAAATTATCGCATTAAAGTTATAACTGCCATAGATCATGGATAATTATCTTATGGTTTGCAACGCTGATCACATCTCAACGGTGAAACTGACTTGGCGCGCTAGGCTGTGGAATTGGTTGTAACTGAATTAAGTGTGATTAGCAGTAGGAGTGCCGGCAGAATTCTGATAAGTCTTTGTTGCATCATTGAAGCTTTGACGGTGTGCTCTCGAGGAAGAGAAAGAAATCAACTGAAAGGTAATGATATGTTAGGATTGTAAAATAGTGAATACTATGGCCGTGAACTCTGGCAGATAATTATCAAGCTAAGTTTAGCTCAGCCTGAGGCAGCTCGATTTTGTGTTCAGTAGCTTTCTCCCCGTCATTATGGGTGTAAAAACAATGAAACATCCATTACTGTGTGCAGAGGACAGTGCATTAGAAAATAATGTAACTTGATCAGATGTTAACATCTGTGGATGGGGGATTGAATACACCCACGCCATTCCCTGTCTGTCGTAAGAAGCAACGAAAAGGGCAAAGTCCGCATGACCCACCAACGCATGGTAGATTCTGGGTAATCCTGACTGTTGGACAGTAAACACTGAGGGACTCACAGTTGGCAAGTTTGGAAATTGACGGCCCCAACGTAGTCCCGAGCTGAGTCTGGTTACTCCTCCATTGACGTAAGGTGAACCATCTCTTTTTTTACCTACCTTGTCTTTAATGACCCTCATATCTTCCAATACCTTCACCCTTATTCTTCCGGGGGGCTGTGGATAGCATCTTTCACTTATATTTATGTTAGATAGTCGGCCCCGTGGTGTTGGGGTAGCGCGCCTGCCTCTCACCATGAGGCCCCGGGTTCGATTCCCGGCTCCGTCAGGGATTTTAGAAACTGACGTGAGGGATGGGACGGGGTGCACTCGGCCTCGTGAGGACAATTGAGTAGCTGTCTGACAGATCACAAAAACCAAGATTAACGGCCGAGGGGACCCGATGCGCTGATCACGCGTCACCCCAATATCTGCAGGCCAAATGGCTGGGCAGCGGTCGCTTGGTAGGCCTAGGCCCTTCACGGGCTGTAGTGCCAGGGATTATTATTATTTATATTAGAAAACAAGTTAATTGGTGGTGGTGATGGTCGTCCGGATCCAGGTTCTGCAAGAAATTCAATTCTGATCTGAGGGTTGGAACGGAATACACTTTGCCTCGTGAGGCAGCACTGAGAAGAGGTGGGTTCGATTCCCATCTCAGCTGTCTTATAAGTGTTTTTTTATATTCCCCCATATTTATTGATGGCAAATGACGGGACGGTTTCTTACTTACGGCTGCCTCATTCCAAATCGTTGCCTAAATTCAAATACATACTACCACAGCCATCACAGAGACACAGGTCATCAGACAGATTCCACACACACCCAAGTGCTTGGGTGCTTGCGTACTATGTGGCAAACCCCCTTAAGTAAATGAGTAGTCGTAACCAATCTTATATTATCCCTTTTAGATGATTTGAGGTAGGCAGCTTAAGTGAGTAACCTTGAATATACAAAGATATGCAATTAAAATAACGTCTATTTACAATATATTATTTTGAGAATGTAATTAAGTAGTTAATTGTTATTGCTGCTTGGCATGACTTAATTAGCAAGTTAATTGGCGTTTAGCTGAGGGGTGGTACAGTTAATTGAGGTGCGATGTCCTCACAGTAATTGGTGGTAGACTGGAGGACCTTCTTTCTTAATTAAAGTAATATATCCACGGCAATCAAGCATATACCTTGTGTATGGAGGGAACTTTACAATTTTAAATTAAATATGGGGGAAGGGACACGTCATATCACATATTTGCTGACAAGTGCAGGCAAAGAGGTGCTGTAATGGAGTTCCTAGAACTTCTAACAGATAAAACGTCGTGAGAATAAGGTTTTTGTTGTTACTCATTGTAGTTCTCTCGTTCAAGAGCCTGCGATATCCAATCGTCAGCCTCGTGCACTTTTGCGTTGTTATTACGGCGGTGTTTGTCCTGATGTGTGAAATTTGATTGCCTTTCGGCTGAAATATATTCTTGCAATAGCTGAGGGCCTGGCTCCTGAACGAGAGTAGCATTCTCTGTAGTCATTTAGCGTCTTAGTTCTCTTCTGGCATTTCACAAGGTAGCATCGTTCAGTTTTTAGTCTATTTTCATTTATGAAAAAAAATAGGCTTATGAGATCACCTTTTGTCCGTGTGTCTGTCTGTGTGTGCGTGTGTGTGTGATGGTGTGTGTCCCCCCTAATAACTTCTAAACGGCTCGAGCGATTTCAATGAAACTCGGTAAGTTCATAGCACTACTCCGGACGACCCGACCGTGCCCTTCAAATTTTGTTACGGCTCACCAATCCAACATGGCGGCTCTGCGAAATATTTCACCAACATTCAATATCTCCGAAACTATTACCGATATCACCCAGGAATATTTTACGGTGATAAAGGGAACTACTAGAAGTTGACCTATGTGACTTTTGAAAACCTGGTAACTACGAAACCAACATGGCGGCCAATCAAATTTGCGACTTTTAAATAGAGGTTTCTCGCGATTTAACCAACCAAACGCAATGGAACTTGGTACAGTATATGTGTATACACATTGTGATGCACTGGTATCTAATTTAGTTCAATTGTTTACATAACCTCAAGATGGCGGCTGTGCGAAATATTTCACCGGCATTCTATATCTCTGAAACTATTAGTGGTATCACCCCGAAATTTTGTACGGAGATAAAAGGCACTACTGGAAGTTCACATTTAAGACTTTCAAAAAACCGGTTAACTACAAAACGAATACGGCGGTCAAGCGAAATTGAAAATTTTAAATAGACCTTTCTCGCGATTTAATGATCCAAACGCAATGAAACTTGGTACAGCAAATGTTTATACACATTGTAATGCACTGGTATCTAATTTAGTTAAATTGTTTACATAACCTCAAGATGGCGGTTATGCAAAAATTAAAATTAAGTTTTTATTTTTTGTGTCGTAATCATGGGATCGAAGTGAAAGTTTGAATAATGATCCTACGCAATAATTTTCCTTTAATGGTACATGACTCTATGGCCTATACATATCACAATCCAACATGGCGACCATCCGCAATATTTAGTCGGTTCTCAAAATCTACGAATCTATCACAGCAATGAAACTGAAATGTTGTATGTTGTTAGATGCAATTAACATAAGTAAGATATATGAAAATAGGCAGTATAGTTCTTCACGGAACTACTTGTATTCTTTTCACAGAGAGTACACACTCAGGTCATGCAGGTCATAGAATGTTCTCATCTTGCACATCATATGATGGAAGCTATGCACTGCTAATCATGCAATTGCGCTCCTCGTCCTACAGTTTGGTCCCATCCAATCTCTATCGCACCGCATTTGTGGCGTAGAAATCGCTTTCTGCGTGTTCTTCCTTCTCTTTCCGTATCTTGAGGAGTTATTGTTCTGCTTCTGTGGCTGGCAGCAAAAGTTGCATTCTAAGTTCTTCTATGAGGAATGGTTCTTGTGGCTCGTGCACTTTTGCGATGTTATTACGGAGGTGTTTTTCTTGTTGTGTAAAATGTTTTGGCGTTTCGGCTGGAATATATTCTTACAATAGCTGAGGCTGTTCCTAGTATCCTTTTCAGTATCGTGACCCCTTCTATTGCCTTAATGTCTGTTATTGTTAGTTTTTCCCATATCAAGTGTAGCCCATACGATATTATTGGTACTATTTTGTCGTGGAACAAGACCATGGCTGTCTTTATTGAGAGTCTGTATGACTCTTGAACTTCGTAAATGGCTATGATTGCTGCACAAGTTATTTCTACGATGTGATGTCTGTAGGATCTTCTTGTTGTTTGTAGCGTTAGCCGTAGGTATTTAAAGGAAAGCTATTAGTGCCCTAGTGGACAATTTATCACAGGTTCGCACGGGGACGTCGGAAAATCATTTTGTTTCATATTCCAACAATGGGAATTATTCTAATTGATTTTGAAACATTATTGCGTAAAAGAAGCGTGTTAAACTCAACATGCACGAGTGGTAGTTCGGATAGTGAAATGAAACTTACGTTGATTTGTGACGAGTGAGTCATAGGGCTGAGATGATGCGGCTCATTCCAGGCACGTAGGACGAAGGGCTAAACACCTGCAGTGCTACGACAGGTGTGCTCGGCCTTAAAGAAGCTTTGAATATTAAGGTGAGCTGTCAGAGAAGGCTAGAGGTTAACTGCGTAGGGGAATTCCTTGCTTATGTTACATCGTCCACACCGACGCTTATGAAGTAGAATTGATTTCTCCAGGCGTTAGATAATCGAATGCAAGGCATAAAATATACTGTGTTGTTATAGGGTTTGGAACCTCCTCCATTCTTTATCGAACATCGATAATGTATGACTGTAGTTACTATGTTTTATATGCTTTTCATAAACATGAGAAACTTGTTGAAATAATCGTTTGTCTTGAACAAGACATTGTTTATTTTTGTAAGGGATAGTCTGTTGTGGTTAGGAAATGCTTTAATAATTTGAAATGACTGTGTGATAAATAATGTTTAAAAAGTGTCAGCTATTTCGTGTGGGACCACCTCGTGGACTAGTGGCTAGCGTTGTTGATAGTCAACCCTAAGGTCCGTATTCGATTCCCGGCTCTGCCTAAAAATAAATTCTGGATTGAAGGCTGAAACGGAGTACACTCAGCCCCGTGAGGCAAAACGGAGAAGAGGTGGGTTCAATTCCCTAATAAGTAATCCTAGAAGTGGTTTTCCGTGGTTTCGCACTTCTACTCCAAGCAAATGCCCAGCCATCACGATAACACGAGTTATCAGACAAAATTCTACACACACGCATGTACACGGAGCTAAAGAACCACGATGTCCAAACCCCTCAAATAATAATAATAATATCGTATGGCCTCGGTTGCCAGGTGCAAGCTTTGCTATTTGACACCCAGAGGGTAGCTTGCATGTCGAATTTCGTAGTTCCTTGACTATGAAAGTCAAGGAGGTTAGATGTTAGATATCTAATCTCCTTGAACACAATAGCGCTTTCTAGTAGAGAAATGAGGAACTTTGTGCTGGCGGAAACTCCCGAGATTAATTTTGCCATTATGAACTCGGCCTACTGAATTCAAATGGGTTATTTGACATGCCACGGTGGGTGAGTGGATAGCGTGTCGGTCTACTAACCCCAAGATTGCAGGTTCGCCCCTGACCGTGGTAAGTGATTTTTGAAAGGCGGCAAAAAATACCCCTCAAATGAAACAACAGCAATGTTCAAGAGCGTATTTCTATGTCTTCGAATGGAATAACATGATCTCTTTCCCGTGCTAGTTTCACTACAGCAGATGTATCTAGAGTCTACAGTGTTCTTTAATTTATGTTCCTTTTTTACTCTTCGCATAGAGCCTCCGTGGCTTAGGCATCAGTGTGCCGGCCTCTCACTGTTGGGTCAATGGTTCAAATCCCGGTCACTCCATGTGAGATTTGTGCTGGACAAAGTGGAGGCAGACAGGGTTTTCTCCGGGTACTCCGCTTTTTCCTGTCATAATTTCATTCCAGGAACACACTCCACTATCATTTCATTTCATCTGTCATTCATTTAATCATTGCCCTAGGGGAATGCGACAGGCTTCGGCAGCCGGCACAGTTCATATCCTCGCCGCTAGATGGGGGCTTCATTCATTCCATTCCCTGACCCAGTCAGTTGACTGGAAACAGGCTGTGGATTTTCACTCTTCACATAATCATGTCAATACGGCTCAGCAACTCGAAAAGGCCGTTCTGAAGATTCTACCCCTGGCCGTGTTTATACTGTATGCCAGTATGGCATCCGCATTATAGGTGCAGATGACCTCGAGGTTACGCCCCTTAAAGAAATACCACCGCCACCATACAGAACTGAGGCCATGACGTAACAACTCCTTAAATTTAGCAACAGCAGGAACTCAGTTTCCACTACATTCCACATGAGTGCAATTTATTTATTTATTTATTTATTTATTTATTTATTTATTTATTTATTTATTTATTTATTTATTTATTTATTTATTTATTTATTTATTTATTTATTTATTTATCGTATGGCTTCTAGTGCCGGTAGTGTCCGAGGACATGTTCGCCTCTCCAGAGGCTGTAGCTGCTTCTAGCGGACACCCATTCGGTGAGCTACAAGTTCCGTTCAATTTCAAGTAGTACCAACATTCGCTACCAGATGTCAATGATACCTAGTGGTGAACGTTGGAGCTTTGATAGAGCGTTCCAACGAAATCTTACCTAGAAATGTAGCTTCACACAAGTTTCGTCTGTGGAAGGATCTTTTACATGCCATAAATCTATGACATGGGACCGCCGACTTAACTTCCCCTCCGAAGGAAGGCATCCTGAAGGATTTTAACGCTCTTAAAAAGTCCGACGACTTCGGCCGGGTTGAACCCGCTATGTTGGGCATAGCAGTTCAGCATGCTACCGACTACGCCACCGAAGCCGATAAGTGTAATGAAAACTAGTGAAGTGGTTGCGCAGGGTGGGCCGGAACATAAAATGACCCCCCAAGGCTCGATCGACTTTCGCCCATTACCTAGCGCGGTATTTCATCAAGAGACTGTCAGTACTTCAGACACTGTAGCACAGCACAACCGGCAAATGTCAAACTGATACAAGTAACACGTACTCCTGTTGCTTCGATCTGAAACAGTGTGCTAGGATTTTATCCCCCTTTTGTAGTCAATAGTGTACTGCGTATTGAGAGTTCTGTGCAGGGCGTTCGCCAAGCTATAAATGGAATCGTCCTGTCTCTAGAATAATACATTACAATAGTTAACAAAAAATTGAGGATCAAAGAGAACTTCATAAATACCTACTCGCTATTTTTCCAATCATCACAGGATTGGTTATGTCATTATTATTATTATTATTATTATTATTATTATTATTATTATTATTATTATTATTATTATTACTTACTTACTTACTTTTATCGTTGTGGCCTCTAGAGACCGTGAGATCTCAACTTATTTCCTTCTTGTTTGCCCACCACGCTTTCATCCTTTCGGAATGGGATTTCTTCCATTCATCCGAGTGAATATATCTCTTGCTGGGTTTTACTTCTTCTTGATGAACCTGACTTTTTTTTTTTTTTTTTTTTTTTCAATGGGTTTCTAAGCATGATATCTGATTCAGAAATTTCAAACTTTTACAAGTCCTTATCCACTTCCACCAGCCAAAGAGGCATCATCTTTTAAACCTTGGAAGTATGATAATAGACGGTTGGAGAATCTACTGACTGGCATTCTGAGGAGGTGGGTATAGAATGTTATTCTCCGTTTCCGGATTACACTTGAGATCTTTTAAGTGTGGGAGTATATTTCTAAATTACTCCAGAGCTTGTAACCTCCATCTTTGAACTTAGGACCAAGAATTTCCCTAATGATCTTTCTTTCCTTAACTTAAAGTCTCTCGATCGGGCCAGCTGTGCGGTTAGGCATTCCGCTGCATACAATGCTTCCGGTCTAATCACAGTTTGATAGTATCTTAACTTTGCATTCCTAGAGATGGGCTTTTTATTGTACATTTGGTGTGCGAGACGGAAGACAGTTTCGAATTTATTGACTCGTGTTGAGATGGCGAACTTTTGAGAATTATTTTGTTCGATCCACTCACCAAGATATTTAAACTTTTGAACTTCTAAGATCTGGCCGCGGGTGGTTTCAAGATGAGCTGAAGCATCTTTTATATTATACTAGGAGACCCGTGCGAGAAATCTCGCATGTTCATAAACCACACTTTCCCCAATAGGTTTATTATGAGGGACTTATGTAGAAAGATTATGTTTTTATTTCAACCAAATGATTATAGGGCACTATTTACATTTCAGTTAGAATTCCAAGTTCTACGTTCCCTAACTTAAGAAGGCAATCACTGGAAATTGGATCATCATAACACTCACCGGTTATTAGGACGAACGAAAAGTATTGTTACTGCCGTACATTTCACGCTAGCCAGCAAAGGTCAACAAATATTCCTTGATTTCCATCGTCATATACCTTACAACTCAGGCGCGGATTCAAGGGAGGGGTCACGGGGGTCATGACCCCCCCCCCCCAACGGAGACCACTTTTTTTGCAAACTCAAAAGACGAAAACACAATAACCAGACAAATAAAACTTAACGAATTTTTACTCAAAAACAGGTTTCTTTTTTAATTTTATTCATTACTGAAAATACCTTTATTGGAATTATTATGTTCTGTTACAACTGTACATATTTACAAATTCATACCTGATATATAAAAACGATTATTTATATAACAAAATCAACTCGTCTATTTTGTTTATCAAACCTTGTAATTACCGAATCGATGTTTAAAGTGATGTCACGATGAATGTGCAGCAATGCACGAATAGGAATTTGGGGCTTTTTTTGCACCAAAAATTTTTGCCGACCTCCAAACTGCAAGCTTGGTTGGCAATTTAAGCTGTGACTTTCTCCCTTTGTCGGTACCAACTCGACTTGCCGAAACTGTTACGTACCTTGATACTTTTCTCGAAGCTCGATGTAAAAGTCGCAAAACACACCGTTGCAATTTGTACGAATATTTTTGGTGCGCTAAACGCATCAAATTTCTATCCATGTAGCTTGCAAAAAAAATGGACTGGTTTTTACGTTTGGTTATTTTGTGATTGAGTTTTTAGTGATAGGCTACCATTTTTCTTAACAATTTCAATTCTCTGACCCCCTCCAAAGCCAAACTCTAGATCCGCGCCTGTTACAACTTCGTACTATACCAGCACATGAATCTTTTACTGGTAATCATACTTAAATCCCACTAATAAATAAGTCCACGGTACCGAAGGCTGGAGCCGGATTAGTATGGGGTCAGTGCTTCAACTCTCAGCATGCTATAGCTCCGACAGGGCGTCTCTTTATTACTCCTTGGTTGCAGTAGAGGTATAGAAGCTGCAGATTCGCACCTGTTTTGAAGTGGTCTGCAGAGCGTGCCGAGAACCAGTCGTCAAGGAAAACAATCCGCGACTTTGCTCTGTTGGCGGTACTGTTTCAAACCCCGGGACCGGTGAAAACTCGTATTGCCACAGCCGACAGACTTTGACACGTGACCTTGTCTGAGTCCTTGTCGTCACGGGCTATGTGGCAAATGTAATAACTCGTCTGGTCTGGCCTGGTCGGCCAGGCGCTACAACTTTCATCGCAAACGTTGCTTTGTTCAGCCTACTTACACTTTCGCGAGGAATGCAGCCAAATGCTTCTGCACCTTGCTTCTTCTCGCCCCAATAACTGGATGTGTTACAGCTGGCACTAAACCACATGGACTCAGTTGTCAATACCAAAGACTATAGGGCTGGCCTCTACGGTCAATATCTCCCTGAGCCTCTTGTGAGTTTATCTTTCCTTGGACCTGTTTAGACTCCTGCTTCAGCTCTTCAGCCAATAAGTCTTATTATTATTATTATTATTATTATTATTATTATTATTACAGTAGAAATATCCTTGTTGGTGTTGTTTCAAATGACTGGCTACGTAGCGCAGCTGTAACCTTCTCGCCTGCTGTAGAATCGAATCACAGTGGATTCAGTTAGTGTTTTTGTTGTTGTTTCATTTTAGCGGCTTGGACATCGTGGTCAATCAGCTCCGTGTACTTGGGTGAGTGTGGAATGTTGTCTGTTAACCTGTGTTATTATGATGTTTGTATTAGCATGTGTATTTGTAATTCATGTGAGGATTGGGAAGGAAGCGACCGTGGCCTTAAGTAAGAAACCATCCCGGTATTCGCCTGGAGTGGAAGTGGGGAAACCACGGAAAACCACTTCCAGGATGGCTGAGATGAGAATCGAACAAACCTCTTCTCAAGTATTACCTCACGAGGCTGATTGTATCCCAGTCCACCACTCAGACGAGAATTAAATTTCTTGGCAGATCCAGGGATCGAATCCGGACCTCCGGGATGACAGCCAATAACTTTAGCCACTACACCAGGAGGTGGACTCTTAGTTTCGTGTGGGTGTGATGGTGCAGTGGTCAAGCTACTTGTCTCTCACCAAGGCAGACTGGGTTCGATTCCCGGTCAATGCATGTGAGATTTTCGAAGTGAAATATCACGTTCCATGTTTCGGATTGCATGCGAAATGGAGGTCCCGTGGCTCATCATTGCGAGTTTAACGATCACGTAAAACAACAAGCTTCCTTCCTTTAGAAGTTATTATTAATGCCATGCGGATATAATTTACATGGCTGTGCGGATAGCGGATAAGCTGCGGATAATGTTGGCAGTAAATTTCCGGATAGTTTTTAGAATACAATGTGAACTTCTTGAATATCATTATTTAGACCCGGATGTTTATGACATAACAAAAATTTCCGTTATGTTTTTTTTTTCTCATGACAAATGTAAGATGATTTACGCTAATCTCGTTAAAATTATATCATTAAGCACAATTAACACTCCAAACTGAAAAGGGTTGCAATTGTAGCTGTATAAAATTCATTTTAAATATAGAACTTGACATACAAAGCCTAAGAAAACGACTTTCTCCTCAAAACTAAATGTGTTGATTTAATATTTTATCTAATTGAAACTATTATAGTAATGCCAGCAGATTCTGATAAAAACTTGCAGATGCGGATAAAAGTCGTGCGGATGCGGGGCGGATGCGGGGTGTATGCGGATAACAGCCGTGCATATGCAGATAACGTTTTGTTTATCCGCACAGGGCTCTAGTTATTATCAATGACGATTCCTATATTGATGATAGGAAAATGAGTCTTCTTCAGAAGACAGTAATGATATATCAGACAGTAGTGAATATGAATTTGAAGGGAGTGGAATTTCTAGTGATATTCCGTCAAAATGCAGGTGAACTGTCGGATCAACGGAAATTAGACTGTAATTTTTGCCAACTCTACACACATTTAATGGCGTTAAACACAGAATAAATCCAAACATGGATGACGATTTCTTTGCATTGTTTTTTTAATCCAACAGTAAGTTATTACTGTTCATCGTGAGAGTCAAATGACCCCCTCCTCCTAAATTCTCTGCCACTACGTTCTAACCACCATGCCCTTCCATTTCCTTTCATGTATTTCCAGACTCTAGACTCCATGGACCTGTTTATAGCAGGACTAGCAACCCTCCCCGGCTTCGCCCGGTATCTTTAACGGTTCACCCAGCGTAAGCTTAAAAGGCACACCGTCGGCAGGACCCAGACACAATTCAGAAAAGTCGAGGTCAACTGCAAATCTCAAAACACATATACCCTTCTCGGAAGAGTAAAGTCTCGTAAAAGCAAAGCGAAGCCAACTCCGTACAGGCCATGGAGGCCCTGGGAGTAGTGGAAGGTAGAGGCTTCCACCCTTTGTGACATCGGCACTAGATGGGATGGAGTTGTCAGCTCCACGCCCGGCCGTCTTTGCGCCCAGGAATTACCCTGGTACTCATTTCTGGTGTAGGCTGAGTGAACCCCAGGGCCATTTGCGTTTCCGAATGTGGTAGTATTGTTTCTAAAATCCACTACCTGGGTGGGGATCGAACCCACTCCCTTTCAGTTAGAAGCTCAGCGCCTCTACCGACTGCGCCACGCAGCCCCCTAAAGTCTCGTAAACTCGCCCCAAAGCCGGCAATTTAAAATTCCACTGAATGGAGATTGTTTGAAGAAATTAAAACGTAGAAACACTTACGTTAGGCCTATAGTGGGCGATGTATTAAAGATAGAGATAAGCTGTCCCAGACGTTTTTGTAGAACTCTTTATGCTGAACAATTCTTACACTCATAGTATCTCGTATTTACTGTAGATATATTTAACGGTTTACCCAGCGTTAGCTTGAAAGGCTCACGGACGGGCAGGTTTTCTTCGACTCGATTCACTGAAACCGTTGCTGCTCGACTTCTTTTGGTCATAAATGAATGTTTATTTACAAAACCTTCCTCGAGAAATCCTTTACAGAATGGTGAAAACCACATCAAAATTCATCCTGTGGATCTCGAGATTACCCGTTACATCCAAGAATCACGGACTTCGTTTTATAAGTTACTATGTTCTGGTATACAGAAATGAGTTTCAAAAAAGTTGAGAAAAACTCAGTACAATCGAATAGCTCACATTTAAAGGATTAAAACAGCTTCCCTGAGAAATCAAATGACGTAATATATTCGGAACGCCCCTGTAATAAAACAGAAGAAATGTCATCAGAAGCGTTGTTTCTGAGAGACACGTGTCCTCTTAAACTACCCAGATAGGTAATGCCACTGAAGTGCCATGTTGGCTATGTTGGTGATGGCGTAATTAGGGAGGCACCGGATATTGGCTAGGCTTCCATTGTTGATGCTCCATCACACCCTGCTATATGGCGCCAGTAACCTAATTAAGAGAGCTAAAAGAGGTTATTCTGCACATTGTGGGGTTCATTGGCAGCCATTACTTCTGTCTGTTATTGTTCTTTGATTACAGGTTTGGGATATCATGGTCTAATTATGTCATTCTCAACCGGGAATAGCGACACATTGCAGTTCCACGCTAACCAAACAGCAAAATAATTTTATTGTGCACGGTAATAGCATTCCTGTGAATTGGTCAAATATCGATTGTTTAAAATCGTGAAATGAAAATTGACTGGAAGTTTCTTTCATTCATAAGGCGAACATCGTCAGATTTGCACCGTAACCGCGCCTCTCCATCTAAGACCCCAAATTGTGTCGCTGTCGGAGCGTTGCCGCATTGGTGTGAGTGGCTAACTACACCCGCCTGGACAGCAGGAAATTCAGGTTCAAATCCCGACTGAGGTCACATTCTCAAGTCAAACTCGACAGGTATCCACTAAATTGTTAAAATAGGCATAAAAATTCTACATTTGGCACACCAACAGTGCCAAAAATTAAAGAAGAATTTGAAGTTTTTTTTAAATATGATATTAAATGTGAACATTTCATTAGTGCAGGGAAGGAAAGCGTTATGTCCTTCTTTAGCCTGTTTTTGTCATATGAAATATAGGCTCATGAGATCACCTTTTGTCCGTGTGTGTGTGTGTGTGTGTGTGTGTGTGTGTGTGTCCTAACAAAATCTAAACGGCTAGTTCGTCCGACCACGACCAAGCCTTTCAAATTATAATAATTTTCACCAATCCAACATGGCAGCCGAACAAACTATTTTTCCAGCATCCTATATCTGCGAAACTGTTAATTATATCAAGCAGAAATATTGTATGGTGATAAAGGATACTAAGATAAGTGATCCTATGTGATTTTCAAAAACCTGTTAGGTACAAAACCAACATATCGGCCAAACAAAGTCAAAATAATTAAACTTTTCTCGCGATTTATTCATCCGAGAGTAGTGAATCGCTTCAAGGTAAAGGTTCATTCACGATTTAACCTTTGTTTTCATACACTGAAGATGGTGGCTGTGTGAAATTTTACATTTTTTTATTTTTTTATTTCTTGTGTCCTAATCATGCGATCAAAGTGAAAGTTTGTATAATGAACCTACATTCGTAACTATCCAACGTGGTGCTCATACGAAATATTTCGCGTGTTCTCAATATCTACGAATCTATTACAGTAATCAAACTGAAATTGTGTGTGTTGATAGAAGCCATTTATATAAGTTTACCTATGGAACTTTCATTAACCTTATATAAGCACAAAACTAACATAGTGGCGAAGTGAAATTTAAACATTTGAATGGATTATCTCGCGATTTATACATCTAAGCACAGTGAAACTTCACATGGCAAATCTTCATACAAGGCTTAATATGTTATCTAATTTAATCCAATCTTTATGAGAACTTCAAAATGGCGGAAGTGCAAAACTTTCACACACACACCCAAATACATGGGGCTACATGACCACGACGTCGTAAATCCCCAAAATTCCATTGACAACTCTTTGAGATAGGCCTACAAATCCCTAGTTTCATAGTAATCAGTTCCGTGTTCTGTAGATAGGCTATAAGGTGTATTGTTGAAGAAGCTTCTTTCCACTTCGTATGAAGTAATCGGGTAATAATTTTCAAGGATGGTGTTGGGGTAGCGCGCCTGCCTCTCAACCGGAGGCCCCGGGTTCGATTCCCGGCTCCGTCAGGGATTTTAGAAACTGACGTGAGGGCTGGAACGGGGTGCACTCAGCCTCGTGAGGACAATTGAGTAGCTGTATGACAGTGAGGCAGCGCCCCGATCACGAAAAGCAAGATTAAAGCGTAACCCCAATATCTGCAGTCCAAATGGCTGGGCAGCGGTCTCTTGGTAGGCCTAGGCCCTCACGGGCTGTAGTGCCAGGGATTATTTATTTTTATTTAATTTTCAAGGAACTGGTTTATCAAATTGTGTATAGTAAATTTCGTAAAATAAATTGATTGATAGAGAGCATATTTCTCCGCTTGGTCGCGCATTTTGCTTCCCGTTATCGGTATGATTTTGTTGGAATGAGCAGGCAGATATGAGCGCTGTGTAGGGTTGGCAATGACCTGTTCCGTTATGTCTTTTTTGTGAACATAGCAGACATTGTGGGATATACAATGACTCAGTGAGTATTGATCATACAGTTGGTGTGAGGTCATGCGCGAGAAGTAATGATATTGTATCGTGTTGCCATCGAATCGCAGCTCTTATCAAACTTTAAACCTATTAAATAACGCTTTATGTGGAATGTTTTCATGCAAACTCATAGGCTTCTAGCGTAATCACCGTAATCAAATTTAACTGATGTTGTTTGAGTCTTCAGTCTTTTGACTGGTTGGATGCAGCCCTCCATGCCTCCCTGTCCTGAGCTAATTGTTCATCTCTACATAGCTACCACACCCTACATCCGAGGCAATCGGTTTAACATATTCTAACCTTGGTCTACCTCTACAGTTCTTATCCTCGACCCTTCCTTCCATAACTGTCTTTGTTATTCCTGGGTGTCTTAGTATGTGACCTACCAAACTATCTCTTCTCATCATTAGCAGTCGCCAGAAACATCTCTCCTCTCCCACTAGTCTTAATACCTCTTCGTTTGTAACCCTATCTACCCATCTGATCTTCATCATTCTCCTGTAACACCACATTTCAAGTGCTTCAATTCTCCTCTTTTCTTCTGCTCCAACAGTCCAAGTTTCACTTCCATAGAGCGCCACGCTCCAGACAAAGGCTTTCAAAAATGACTTCGTAATACCTAAATCTATATTTGATGTCAACAGATTCCCTTTCTGTAGAAATGCTTTCCTTGCCTGCGCTAACCTACTATTTATATCCTCTTTGCTTCGTCCATCACTGGTTATTTTGCTTCCTTCCCTGCCCATTCGACTTCTAAAGGGGTTTCTGATTACTTTCGACTGCATTCCAATATTTCCAATATTTACCTTTAATTTCATCATGAATTCTTTCCTAAAGACAGAATCCATACCATATAAAAACTCATTCAATAGAGTACCGTACAATAATCAAATATATTAGTCCACATTTGTACAATTAAGAATAAAGGCTATGTTGTGCGTTGAATTAGAATTCACCGCAAATATTAGCGCTCCAAAGTAAAATGTGTTCAACATACAGCGTACGGTATGCGTCTGTACTCATTCGTTGCGTGTTGTGATTGCATTAATTTGTGTCACAAATATCTACTGTATAATCTAATTGCAATAACATACGAGTGGATCACGTGCGTTGAACGCAATGTAAATTCTTGTATGTGTACACATTTATTAGACGAACTCGTCCTCCCTTCATAATCAGATACAATCAAGTCATTGGTGATAGCATGGATGTTTCTATTTTCCACGAATGCTATCCCATCTTCCAATGACATATTGATTGTACCTTCGATAAAGTATATCCTCCATAACTTGCTGACTCCCTGCATCTCCGAGTCACCTTCACTTTATCAAATATAGTATTTTTTACGAGGAAAGATAATATGCCTAAACCGTAATCTTGTAATAAATGCCTCAGGAGGCATCTGGACTAATATTCTGAATAACTCATTAGTTTGTCTTCTTGACCATATAAAATACACGCAAAATTCCTCACCAGTACCATAGCTCTTCGATCACGAAATGTAGCTTTACATTAAAGACTCGAGGTTGCATCTTCTAGCTCAGTATTGTCCGGCTCCGTGGCTAAATGGTTAGCACGCTATACTTTGGCCCGAAGAGCCCAGGGTTCGATTCCCGGCCGAACCATCAGGGATTTTAATCTCCTGGGGGTAAATTCCCGTGGCTCGGGGACTGGGTGTATGTGCTGTCTTCATCCTCACTTCATCCTCATTACGACACGCAGGTCGCCCACGGGCGTCAACTAGAAACACCTGCACTCGGTCTCTCCGGAGGCCACACGATCATCATCATTATAGCTCAGTGTTCTCCAGTTCAACTTCCTGTTGGCCGGTGTAAATGGAATTCGTGGTTCGAAAAAAAGTTGTAGATATCACAAGGTTTCGAAATATTGCGCTTTCCGGTCGGGTCCAATTTTTTCTGATCTATTGATCTTTCAGCCTTTATGGTCTTTGGTGGATTTTTTGGCCGATTTGGCATATTTATCTCTAGTGATCCATTCTTGATAGTTGACTGTACGAGACGAGTCTTCTCTTTCTGGTGCAAGCGTTAATTTCTTCGAATTACTGGTAAAATTCTTGGTTGTCTCTCCTCTTGTATGCCATAACTTTTCTGGGCTTTTACTAGGCCTTCTCAAGATGTTTTCAATCCTTTATACTCTAATTCTGATGGTAATGGTGGTGGTCGTGATTGTTCATTGAAGCGTTGTAAGAAAGAGGTAATTTGCCCAATATAACACAGTCATAAAATAGAATAGTTCGGACCTCTCGAAAAATAAGAATATCAGGAAAGCAAAAGGAAATGGCCATGAGAGACAGGGAAAATAAAACACTATAGAGCACGAGTATTCGAATGCTGTTGAGACCTAAAGACACAAAAAGTTGACTAAAGGCTGGTATACAGAGAGGATCCTGGCACGAGTATTGGAAACCATGCCGGACCTCATGGTGGCCAAACGTTGACAGACTGTAAACATTCTGATGTGTATAGCTTTCTTCACTCATGGGCGTGGTGGTGTGGTGGTCAAGCTGCTTGCCTCTCACCAAGGCAGATCGGGTTTGATTCTCGGTCAATGCATGTCCTATAGTTCGGATTCCACATAAAAATGGAAGTCCTGTGGGTCATGACCGCGAGATTAACGACCACGTAAAACTACAACCTTCCTTCACACGCTGTGATGTAGTTGTGCCCTTAAAATCGCTCACCACGACCGCGAAGAGGAGCTGCAGCAAGTCTGGAGATGGGAGGTTCGAATCTCGGCGCTGACAGCGACTATCTTGGGTGAGTTTCATTCCAGGATTTTTCCACACTTCCTGCAGTCAAATGCCGGGATACCGTAGCACCTTATTTCAAGTCTCAGGGTGCCTACCCCTTTCCCGACACTATTCATTACAGTCACCACCTATCTAGGCTTGTCTCTGCAAACTACCATGCAATCTTTCAGGATTCACATAAAACAACGGGTGGCATCGGCCACTAAAGCTATTTTCGATATTAGAAACATATCTCGACTTTCACTGAAATCCGCCTTAGCACTCTTTGATGCCAAGATTGTTCCGGTCCTCACACATGAGTTAGACATAGTCTGGGATAAATTAAGCTTGAGCGATCTCAGGTCAATTGAAAAAGTCAAAGCGCGATACTTAAAGGCTGCCCTAGGAGTATAAAATATACGCACTCCCGACTTGTTTATAAACTTGCCAGGGAAATATTTCTTATTGAAGACTTCAGATTTCGATTACAATTGCCTTCTACAAGACAGGAACAGAATTCATAAGAATGAGACATGGAAAGCGAGCGGAAATCGACATAGAATTCTGTGGAACTGATGCCATGTCTCAGAGAAATTGGACTGAACCTAACTATGAAATGAGGAGTGCTCTGAATAGACTTTCTGTACACGGCTTCCATCATAAGCTGTGCGTGCGACGTGGTTTTCATGAACCTTGTGAACAGTGTGTATGCATATTATGTGCTAAACGGTGTGGTCGATACCATTTTAGTAAATGCTCTAAGAGAACACTGTCTTTATTGGATTACTCGAAAATGTAATGCACATTTGTGCGCAGTTCCTTTATTATTTAAAAGATTGAACACACACATACCCAAGTACACGTTGCTGATGACCACATCTCAACAAAAATACAACATTAAGAAATACCATTAAAATAAACATTGTGTTCTTTCTTACCTTAAAAGAACTAGAAAAAGATGGCGTGCAATCGTCCGTTTCACGTCGCGGCAGGTTTCACAAACAGCTTGCTTGCAGCACGTGTGCTGTCGTGGAACGGAGCGGAACATGTAAAAGAGAAGGTTTATGAACCCTCTAAAAATAGCAAGGTACAGTATACTCTTTTCGCTTGTTGCAACTAACGATTATTGCCTCGAAACCGTGTGTGTGTATATATCCGCAAGGTACGTGCGTACATATTTTGTCTGTCCAGCGTGAGAATACAGCGTGACGCTTCAAGTATTTTAAGGTCACGGCCTTCTACAGTGAACTCCGGCGCATGGGCCCATGTATCGCCGGAAGTGAACTCATCCTCAGGATCCCAAAGAGGACTCCTTCCTTGCATGTCACTGAGGATGTGTAATGTAATGACAGGCAATTTGCATCTATTTAAACTGTCTTCCACGGAGTGTCATACCCATTGTCTCTCCACGTCAGTTGTCGGCTCCGGAAACGAACCGCTATTTGAAGGAACATTAGGCGGCGAAAGAAAAAAAGCAAGTTCAGAATGTTTAGGAGAAACTAAGATTGAATAAGACATGAGGGGGCTTCTACGGTAGAAACCTTACGTGAGGCAGTGGTCGACTCGTGATGTGGAGGGATAACTAGATACAAGTACAACGTTGGTTGGCCTCAACGCGTAGCTGAGATGTCCTACAAACAAACCTTTTGATGGGGACAGATAGAAAATAATAATAATAATAATAATAATAATAATAATAATAATAATAATAATAATAATAATAATAATAGCCTTACCTTACTGAAGTTGACATTGATCCAATGACTGCAACAAGGACTACATACAGACAAATTTTCACCCAAGAATCCATCCGAGAAAAGCTTGAAACTCCAAAACTCATGGACACAAGAAAGACGACAGGCCCTGAAAGAATGAAGAAATTTTGGGCGAATAAGAAGTTCAAAAAGATGAACTCCAGTGCTATTTAGTGGTTCCACGTGCTCCTTAAGGGGCTGAACGAATATAATAATATAATAATAGCCTCACTCTCTACCAACATGCAAAATTTCAGAATGCTGTAATAGATTCGCAGATATTGATAACCAATTAAATATTTCGGATGATCGCCATGTTGGATTGTTCTATATGTAGAACATAGATTTCTGTACCATTAGATGAAGATTATTGCGTAGGATCATTATTCAAATGCTCACTTCCATCGCATAATTAGGACACAAAATATTAAAACTTAATTTTAAAATTTCGCACAGCCACCATCTTGCTTTTTTGAGAACAGTTGAATTGTTTTGAATTAGAAGCCAGTAGATTAAATCTTGCTTAGACATTTAGGGTGTTAGGTTTCACATCGTTCGGTTGATTAAATATCGAGAAAATTGCATTTAGACATATTTACATCGCTTGGCCACCATGTTCGTTTTGTACAATACAGTACATGTTTATAAGCGTCACATAGCTGAACTTACCTTAGTATTCACTATCACCATACAAACTTGCAGGGTGATTATCAGTAATAATTTCGGTGAATTATTTCGCGTGGTCGCCATGTTGGATTGGTGAAATGTATTTATAATTAAAGGGCACCATCGGGGTTGGACAACACATTGAAATTGGTCCAGCCGTTTAGATTTTATTAGGGGGACACACACACGGGCAAAAGGTGATTTCATAAGCCTATTTTTTCATATGATGAAAACGGGCTAAACACACATAAGCTACAGATACCACAATAACACAGGTTATCAGACGAATTCTATACCTACCCAAGTATATGGATAAAAATTACCACAATGCCCAAGCCCCTTAAAGTAAACAACAAGAACTAGGAACTCAGGTAAAGAATAGGTTTTAATCTAAAGATACACGATCTAACCCTTACTGCAGGTTGTAGGGCCTATATTAATTTCTAACCACATTTGGAGAAGTGTAGTGTCTTCCTGTAGTATCTTGCCCAGAGAGAGGTGGCTTAATCATATTTCTTTCTCGCCCCTTATAACGCCCCTGGCTCGAATGGCATACCAATACGCCAAAAAATAAATTAAAAAGCACGGAGAAATTTCGTCGAAAGAAAATTCTACCTTTTGCAAGTTAATCGTTACCGTTTGTAAGAGAGCCGAAGAGAGAGCAAGATGAAGTTGACAACGTCACCATTGTGGACAGATGTTTCTCTGGTCAAACACACGTCTTCTTGTTCGTGTGCACTGACTGATGAGCCATGCGCACTCGACAGGACATGTGCCAGGCCACGACAAGGGAAGTCAAAAGGAATTCCTGCGCGCACCGGTCTGGAAACTTCAGTTCAAATAGCATTCTTCAAAAGAGCGCAGGGCGTTTTCTTTTTCTCAGAAGGCCAGCGAGTATCCTGCTTGAAGAGATGTCATTTGTTCTTTTGTCCTTACCTACTGAGTTGCTCACATTGAAGTAACCAAAAAACTGCATAAAGTGCTCACCTTGTTTATACTTATCGTCATGAGGTAATCGCTGTGATTGTTAACAATGAAGATGACACGGATACTGGGTCCGTTGTTCAAATCCCGGTCACTCCATGTGAGATTTGTGTTGGACAAAGCGGAGGCAGACAGTGTTTTCCCCGGGTACTCCGGTTTTCCCTGTCACAATTTCATTCCAGCAACACTCTCCACTATCATTTCATTTCATGTTTCATTTAATCATTGTCCCAGGGGAGTGCGACAGGCTTCGTCAGCCGGCACAGCTCATATCCTCGCCGCTAGATGGGGGCTTCATTCATTCCATTCCCTGACCCGGTTGGTCGACTGGAAGCAGGCTGTGGATTTTCACTCATTTATTTAGGCCTATTTGTTGTCAGTTCGGACCACGGTTAACACTTGTCAACCTTCCTAGATTTTCAGTATTGCTTGATGGTAAATGCTTGTTCTTCGTTCTTTAGACCTCTATTTCTGGAAGATTTTCAATCTCACGTACTCAGGCCCTGAGCACACTTCTTTCTTGCACCATGACCTCAGAGAAACCAGTCAGGTCCCCATTCATTGCCGTTGGCTGTGAGAAGTACATTTCCAATCAAGAGAAGATAAGAACTTTAAATGTTTTTGTGTAGATATCTATTTTTATTGTTCAGTATGCCTTATTTGTTTTATTGCTTGTATCATCCCAGTTGTTTCTTGTTTCGTCGAAATAAGCCATAATTTTATTGTTGGGGTTCACTGTCGGTTTTATACACACCATTTTCGCTTTTTTTTAATCCCTGGCAGAGGACTTTCCTTGATCATCATCTAATGGCTGCATGGTGCAGCGGTTACGTTCTCGCCTGCTGTTCTCAAGGTTGCAGGATCGAAACATGGCGCAGTCAGTTGGCATTTGAGGATGCGCAAATGTGAGGGAGCCGTGTCAGTAGATTTACCGTCACATTAAAGATCCTCTTCGGGACATAATTCAGACTCCCCGGCGTCTCTAACAGCCGCGGTAGTTAAAAGGAACGTAAAACAAATAACATTATTATTATTATCATCTTAAACTTGTTCATCGTATATCATTTCATAAGAGACCGATAATCTAGATGTTAGCAAAGCCAACTTCGTACAGGCCATGGAGGCTCTGAGAATAGTGGAAGGTAGAGGGTCCCACTCTTTGTGACATCAGCACTACACTAGATGGGATGGAGTTGTCAGCTCCACGCCCGGCTATCTTTGCTCCCAGAAATTACCCTGGTACTCATTCCTGGTGTAGGATGAGTGACCCCTAGGGTCATTTGCTTTTTCCGAAAGTGGTAGTTTTATTTCTAAAATCGACTACCTGGGTTTGGATCGAACCCACTCCATTTCAGTTAGAAGTTCAGCGCCTCTACCGACTGTGCTATGCAGCCCCCAACCTAGTTGTTAAGCCCCTTAAAACAACAATCACCATCATCTTCCTCATCATCATTTCCATCATCATCATCTCCATCATAATCATCATCATCATCATCATTTCCATCATCATCATTTCCATCATCATCATCTCCATCATAATCATCATCATCATCATCTCCATCATCATCAATTAGCAGCCTTGGCCTCCTACGAATCTGTCACTCTTATTTTCTTAACTTCACCCAGTGCCTAGAGCACTAAGACTCTGGTCAATTAAGATCACAGGTAATCACCAAACCCCTCAAACAAATGCTGTCATGACCCAATCCGCGGTAGATAAAGCTCTTAGAGCCTTGGGGATGAGAGGCTTTATAGCAACATGCCATGCCATGTGGGTCACACGAATTTACTTAAGACACGGGCTTGAGAGATGTAGCGACTTCGCTTCTAAAAACAGTGATGTCTGCGGTAGATCCTGTGCTGGCTCCGCCTTGCAACTCCGGAGATTCTGTGTTACTCTGTGTCTTCTTGCGGTATACTGTATGTTGGAATTTGGCTTTACAAAGAAGATTTCTTCAGATGAATGTGAATGAGTCACAGTTCCGCAAAGCGTATAATTGCCTACTAGTCTACATGTTGCCTATATAGGCTACAGTCAAGCCTTCTTGTCTGCTAATGAGCTATAGCTCACCTTGATTTTTATGCCAACTGCATTCCACATCTCCTTAACCTCACCCTCTCCCACAATCCTACTCCTTCCCAAATTCCAAAACTCCTCAGGCCATATCCTGGTCATTTTGATTCAATGTACCTTACCCTAATACATTAACCTATTAAGTTCCATGTCCTTCCCCCCCCCCCCCCCCCCTGATAAAGCTCTTATGGCCCCATAAATGGGAGCCTACAGGCTAAAATGCACGCAGCGAAGCCGGCTACTCCGGCCTCGCTTGCTTGGGTCCTGAAGATACTGACGAGGGGGAAAATGTTCGACCGTGCCCAGTTGGCGAAATATTAAGGGATGGATTTTCATCCTAGACTAGTTTGAAACTCCGAAGACGCTATAATGAACTGAAGTTTACTTACGGTATCAACTCTTCCTTCCTTTTCCACCACGTGGTATTCACAGTACCCCAGTGCTGGAGAGATAATATAGGTACTTTGCATCGTACAGAAGGGACTGCCGCTTATTATTATTATTATTATTATTATTATTATTGTTCCTTACATTTGACCAGTTTTGACCCCGTGAGATAAGTCCATGATTTTCGTCATCTTCTTAATCTCCACTATTTATCCACCTATTCACCACCTATGTTCTTTATTGCGTAAAGACCAATTTTCTTTGTTTCTTCGCCTTTTATTTATTTCCGGAAAACCCTGGAACATCTTAATTTCTCCTTTAAACTTTGCCATCTCTAAGGCGTCGACTTCCATTAGTTCATTCTTGAAGTAGCCTTTGTTCACTTCTGTAAATCAACAACTTTGCGATTTTTGAAAATATTGAAGTATTTATTACGTCTACCTTTCAGGGGGCTGATAGTCTACACCTGGAAAAATGATTTTTTTTCATTTTTTATTTTTGATCTCGAATGAAAGAATAACCATTTCTTTATCTAAATCTGAAGTTTTATTACGAAATTTCCAATTTTGACCGAGATATTACGATTTAAATCCATGCATGTACTGAACTGTCTGCTGAGTGTTATGTGTAAGTGGAAATGTATATACAATGTTTGGAGCCATTTTCCCAAAAGTTTAATTTTTTACACAAAAAACACAATAACTCAAGAACTAATGGTCCAAATTGCATGAAATTTGGAATTCCCCCTGTTGGAACTAAGATATAGAGGATCAACCTCAATTATTGAATTCATTTGAGAAATATGCTCAGTGCATCTAAAACACCATGTGAAATTCTTAATTTTTTTCAATATTCAAATGAAATACCTATAAAAGGGTACCTTATTCTTCCATTAAGTTCATAGAGGTCTATCCTGGGTAATTTAGAGTTGTCTTTAAGGAAAAAATTCTTCATGCCAATCACATTGGTGGTTTTCAAGATATTATGTTTTTTGTAACATTCAAAAAATAATTTTGTAATATTTTAATATGCAAATTTAATTACACTTGTACATAATGAATTTTAAAACGTTATACATCAAATGAAAGCCCAGCATGTGTACTATAAGTGTACAAAGTTTAATTCAAATCCCTGTTATGGTTCCATAGATATAGAGTAATTTACAAAATGCATGCATTCCAGGTGTATCAGCCCCCTTAAGGATTCATTCAGATCAGGTGTCCGTAGATTTCAGTTCTCTTTTTTCTCATCGTGGATTTAATGGGCTCAGTTATCTGAGCCCAAGGAAGGTGAAGAACCCACAAATGTCCGAAGGGTGGCCTATGTATCCTCCTACTTGGTAACTGGTTTCTCAACTGGCTTAACAAATAATTAGGACATTTTAGCAGTTGTCCTTTTTTCATGAACGATATGTGACCCTAGGATCCATATAAAGTTTTATCCGTTGCAAGAGTGCAACGATGAAGAGTTTAACTACATAAAGGCACTGTGTAATAGTATTTTTATATACGAATGTGACCACCGCGAAGCACAGTGGCTACCATTCTTGGCTATAAACATGAGGTTCGGGCTGGAATCCCAGCTCTGGCAAGGAATTTAATTCTGATCTGAGGACTAGAACGAGATACACTTAGAGTCGTGAGGCAGAACTGAGAAGAGATGGGTTCTATTTTCACCTCGCCATCCTAGAAATGGTTTTCCGTGGTTTCTCACTTCTACTTCAGGCAAATGCCGGGATGGTTCTTAACTTAAGGCCAGGCCGCCTCCTTCCTAATCCTAATCTCAAATTTAAATACACTAGTACAGATATTACAGTAACATAGGTTATAAGACAAATGTTATACACACCCAAGTACACGGGGCTAAATGATCACGCTGTCGCATGCCCCTCAATGCATTAACAATAATACCTAGGTAAAATATGAATGCGAATATGCTTGTAATGTTATTTTTTTAATTTATTGCTAACATTTAATTCTGTTTATTGATGTAAAAATAAAATTTTAAATAACCCGAGATATTCGGGCGGCTTCGGTAGCGTAGTTGGTAGTATGCTGAGCTTCTATGCCCAAGATAGCGGGTTCAAACCCGACCGAAGTCGTCGGATTTTTAAAGAGCGTTGAAATCCGTCAGTATGCCTTCCTTAGGAGGGGATGTAAAGGGGATGTCATAGATTTATGGCATGTAAAAGACTCTTCCACTAACTGCAATTGTGTGAAGCTAAATTTTTAGGTTAGATTTGATTAACGTTCTTTTAGTTCCAACGTTCGTCGCCATGTGTCGGTTGCGGTGGCATCTATAAGCCAAGTTCGCGGCTAGGTGTCGTTGACGGTAGCATTTGGTAGCAAAAGTAGGAACTACTTGAAATTGATCGTCAGCAGTCCTTACCTGAATTACAGATGACACACACTAATACAGCCAGCACAATTAACACCGGTTATCAGACAGATTCTACACACACCCAAAGTACACGGGGCTACATGACCGCGTTGCCACAGTCCTTTAACTGAGGAACCAACCAACCCGAGATAATCGTTTTCTTCACTGACGGTAGTAGGGTAAATAGTCACCACTGACAAACAGCTATAAATGTTGCTATGAGGTAGTGAAAGGTGGGTACAGTTATTTCCCATGGTCTTGCCCTCTGACCTCAAGTGAAAGACATTGCAGAGAGCGCGGTCAATCTGTACTCCCCGCGTTAAACTTGCCCATTATGGAAAGGTATGAGAATTAACCTTGTTTACATGGTGCGATGGATATCAATTGATTGGAAACTTGCACCTTATCGGAGACCCATCGCTACGGCTGCATGCTCGACACTCCCTGTTTAGAGTGTGTGTCAAGTAAATTGTTTATTGTTCGCGCGGGCCTCACTCCCGCAGTGGGAGATTCTGCTTTACTGAGTGTGTGATCCTCTTGATCGGAATCGAAGGTATTTTGACATGTGAATCTTCAGTAGAATATTCCGCAGTGGCAGTTAAAATCTTTTTCACTTTTAAAGTTTAGCCTTTCTCATGGTGGGTTTACTTAATTTAATTTAATATATCAGGCATATTTAAATTCTTCTGAGTCAAAACTATATTCAAACAGACTCAGAAAGAGCAAATTGACAACACGTGAATGTCTAGCATATTTTCTAAGTTCTGGTTGTAGATGGAAAATTCTAAGTTTGTTTTTCTAAATAACCTTAAACACCAAAAACATATATTAAGAAAACACTACTGCAGGTGTTTACAGCATATGGACGTCTTTAGTTAGTATCAGACTGTATGAGATTGGATGAAAATCTTCGTGGCAGATGGTTTTTATGGTCGGATGCCTCATGAGAGGGGTTAGTGAAAGATGAAATTAATGAAGATGAATGAAACTGGACAAGGGTGTAGCCTGTCAGAAGGTACGGTCCCAGCATTTGCCTGGAGTTGAAAATGGGGAAACCAGGGAATACCATTTCAAGGTCGGCCGACGATGGGGCTCGAACCCACGCCTAACGAGTCAGCAGAGAGCTTGGCCCCATGGCCTAGTGCTGCGTTCTAGCGAGCGTAGCTACTGTTGTCGGTATTTAGTCAAATATCAGACCACTGGGCCCTATTCACATAAGCCTACGTGTATGATATCAGCCTGGGTACTAGTGAGATCATCATAAAGCACTGCCATAGGTTATGTGGGTGAATACCCCAAAAACCGAAGACAGCGCCATATCGGGGCATACTGGCCATGGTGAAAGGTGCGGTAGTTCACTTTTGTTTTTCTTTTATAGCTTTCCTCTCAGAGCCTCCGTGGCTTAGGAGGCAGCATGCCGGTCTCTCACCACTGGGTCCGTGGTTCAAATCCCGGTCACTCCATGTGAGATTTGTGCTGGACAAAGCGGAGGCAGACAAGTTTTTCTCCGACGACTCCGGTTTTCCCTGTCACAAATTTCATTCCAGCAACGCTCTCCACTATCATTTCAGGCTTCGGCAACCGGCACAGTTCATATTCTAGCCGCTAGATGGGGGCTTCATTCATTCCATTCCCTGACCCAGTCGGACGACTGGAAACAGGCTGTGGATATTCATTTCATTTGCTTTTATAGCTTTCCTCTCGCTGAGCTATTGCAGCAGTACTGACCCTATGAATAGTCCCCTCCACAGCATCTTTGCTGTGCCAACACAGTCATTACTCGACACCATATTCCATATAATCTCAGCCATCTGATTCATCGGTGAAAAGTCACATTTTTCTCTAGCCTGTGTCAACACAGAAATGCAATATTACTGCATCTAACAAGTGAAGGTAACAGTCACATGGACATCACAACTCCTCGCGATTTTCCCGATATTTATCAAAGGCATTATGGTGTTTGAAGCCATTTAAAGTGATGGGCTGTTCCCTAATCCTGAAAAGAATCTACATGTGATTAATAAATACATTTGGATTTAAAAAAATACGTGAGACTATTAAATTAGGGAATAACCCATCACAATAGGGTAAAATCGTGTTGACCGACTGAAAAACATCAAAATTCATTTTTCAATGAATTAATTTATTCATTTCATTCACTCCCCCCCCCCCCCCCCCCCCCAGGGACTCACATCTAGTGGGACTTGGGTTGGCGACCACGGGACCCCAGCTGAGTCCGGCATTGCTTCCACTTACTTGTGACGGGCTCCTCTCCGTCTTCTTTACTGTCGACCTCTCTTGGTCCACTCTTGTTCTCTTCCGACCCCGACGGTATTAGGGTATACGTGGCCTAGGGAGTCTCTTCCTTTCCCGCCTTAATTGGTCCTTGTCTCATATTTCCTGATACCCTCATTCTGCGTGGGGTTAGCCTTCTTTTTCTTTTCATGTTATCTCCTGCCTTCTGCACGAGGCCCTCAAGGAGGCAGGGTGTATGTAGCTCCACCACTTGTGGTGGTGCACCCTGGATAGTGCTACACCCTCAAGGGCTCACGGCTGGTGAGTTAGGGGTTGGCGACCCCGAGGGATTCCTGAGCTGGGTCCGTTTTGTCCCCGTTTTCCTCTGTCCTTCGGGCGGGCCCTCTCCACTTTCCCTTTCTTATCTGCCTTTCATGGCTCTCCTTCCCTATAAGTCCCTCAATCCTCATTCTTCGAGGGTTGAGGGCATTTCTTTTCTTCCTGTCCTTTATTTGCCTTATCCTTTATTTGTTTACCATTTCTTCTTCTGGTATGTAAGTTTGTAGTTAGTATTAGTTATAGTTTTCATTCTCATCTGATCTTTCACTATCACCCACACCATTAGGGGCCGATAACCTAGATGTTAGGCCCCATAAAACAACAATTATCATCATCATTATCATTCATTCATTCATTCATTCATTCATTCATCATAGATGGTACAAGATGTATGGAATGTTTGTAAAAAGGGACCAGCACATCAACCGGAAGTTGTTTCTCCCACGATAAAAGAGGATCTCTGGATATAACCATGCAGTGAATGGTACATCTGTTGTTTGTTCCCACAAGGCAGTATAACGAACAAGATGTTTTTTTGCACAAACATATCTGATAAGCAATCTAAATGGCTATAGAGCGCGTTTTATGGGGCACGCCCTTCAATTTTATTGCACTAACTATACATTATTGTACGCTTCATTAACATAAGAATCGTAAAGAGAAAATATATGATCCTTAATGTATTATGAAGAGGAGAATATGATGACCTGTACGCATACTGTATGTTCTCTGTAGATAACGCAATAACATCCTTCTCCGGGAGTTCAGCGGCTTCGGTGGCGCAGTTGATAGCATGCTGAACTGCTGTGCCCAAGATAGCTGGTTCTAACCAAGCCCAAGTCGTCGGATTTTTTAAGAGCGTTAAAAATCCTTCAGTATGCCTTCCTTCAGAGGGGAAGTACGAAGGTAATTCCAAAAGTAAGGTCAGATTCGCCGTAAATATTTGAAAGCGGCGCCAAGGGCAAAACACGCATGCGCGCCGACTCCTGGCATGCCTTGCGCGGCAAAAGCCGCCAGTAGCATTGATACTGTTGCTGTGTGCTGTTGATAGTGTCAGTTCACAATGTTTAAGACAATTAATGAGTCCGCCAATTGTGAAGGAAGGGCAGTGATACGGTTTCTGTCCGAAAGAAACATTTCTGCGGCAAAAATTCATCGGCAGATTACTGAAGTGTACGGTCCTAACATAATGAGTGACAGTAAAGTGCGCAAGTGGGTGCGAGCCTTTAATGGAGGACGGGAAAATGTGCACGATGATCCCCGCTCCGTCAGACCATACTGCAAATGACACGCAAACTCTAATCAAGAAATTTGGATGGGAACAGATGGACCACCCACCGTACAGTCCGGACTTCGCGCCAAGTGATTTCCACCTGTTTCGCTACCTAGACGAGTTTCTTGGCGGCAAGCGCTTCGACACAGATGATGAAGTGAAAGAAGCTGTTAAAGACTGGTTAGCTTCGCAGGCGGCCGAGTTCTACGACTTAGGCATTCAAAAGCTTGTGGAACAATGTGACAAATGTGTAAATAAGTATGGAAATTATGTAGAAAAATAGAGAAAGACGTAAGGAATGTCAATAATACAATTGTTTTGGAAACAATTTTTATTTTTGATGTATTTTTTTAACCGGACCTTAGTTTTTGAATAGCCCTCGTAAAGCCGGCGGTCCCATGTCATAGATTTATGGCATGTAAATGATCCTTCCATATACTAAACTTGTGTGAAGCTAAATTGTTGGGTAAAATTTCATTGGAACGCTCTATCAAGGTTCCAACGTTTACCACTAGGTATCATTGACATCTGGTAGCAAAAGTTGGAACTCTTATAAATTGAACGGAACTTGTAGCCCACCCTAAGGGTGTCCGCTGGAAGCAGCTACAGACTCAGGCGAGCCGAACATGTCCTTGGACACTCCCAGCACTAAAAGCCATACGATAAATAAATAATCCGGGAGTTCGCGACTTTTCTCTACATCTAGTTCTCTTTCTTCTTGCGCTCGCATACAGTAGTTTAGTGGTCAGTAGTAGCGACCCGTATGGGTGAGTCCGCATCGATGCGCAGGCGCTAGCATTCTTAACTCTCACCACGGGGGCCTGGGTTCGATTACCGGCTTTAACAAGAAATTTAATTCAGGTTTGAGGGTCGAAACGGGGTTTATATAACCTCACGAAGCAAAACGGACAACAATGGGTTTGATTCGATGTCAGCCATCCTAGACACGGTTTCTCACTTCCATTTCATGCAAATACCAGTATGGCACCTAAATCATGACTATGACCACCTCTTACCTCAATCCTAGTTTCAATTACAAATACACTAATTCAGCTATCACAATAACACAGGTTAGCCGGCAAATTACACACACTCAAGTACAAGCGGTTACATAACCAAGATTTTGCAAAACCCCTATACGAATCAACAACAACAGTATAAAAGAGAGGGAAAAAAAGGTTGTGTTTGTTGCTATTGAAGTGGTAGGCCTATAGGCTGGGGACAACGCCGCGATCACCTCCTTGTTCTGTGTCTCATTGTAATGTTTTAAGGTGGGAAAAGTGCGCCACCATCAAAAGTTAAGTACCATACACAAATTTTCTTGGGAGAGAATGCATAAGATAATCTAGGAAACTACACACAGATTATTGTCATTGTAAGCGTTAGGACTCGAATCTGGGACTTCGAGTCCGCGCATCTCTCTATTCTGGCTCTGGTGCCACCGAAAGTAGCCCAACGGTAGAAAGAAAATGAAGGATCAGATCATTCACTTTTAAGATGAGCAGACGAAAACCAGAACTACAAAAGTCCTCTCTACATTCCCCCTAAGTTCTTCCTGTGTTGGGATGTGAATCTGTGATTTCTGAGTGGTGCAACTCGTCGACCGTAAGTGCTCGGCTACGGAGGTAGGCTTGAGAATAGAAAGTGGACAAGATGTATTAGCACTGGTCAGCTGTTATGATACAGAAGTGCGTGGGGTGAGACACCTGTGCGTGGGATCTCCTTACGTAAAACTCGCAACTGTACTGTCTGTGCGAACAACATTGACTGTCATCACTTGCGTGATACCACATGAGCTCTATAACACGCACCTGTTACTTGTACACTGGAAAGTGTTTCCCTGCCATTCGTCAAGGACAGTGGTTTTTAACCGGTGGTCCGCAAGTGCCTCGGGAGTGGTCCGCGTTAGAAAAGGTCCATCAGCACGTATACAAAAAAGTGGCCAAAAAATGTGGATTTCGAAAACGATGTGCGTTGAACGAGAATCGTCCGAATATATTCGCGGCGATGACTATCAGGTTTTAAATTGAAATATCTTTAAAACGTAACCTCCGTAGAGTAGCGGTCAGCGTGGTCAGCTGCCGTCCCGAAGGTCCTGGGTTCGATTCCCGGCTCTGCTACGAAATTTGAAGAGTGGTATGGGGACTGGAACGGGGTCTACTCAGCCTCGGGTGGTGCAAATGAGTAGAGGGGGTTCGATTCCCACCTCAGCCATCCTCGAAGTGCTTTTCCGTGGTTTCCCACTTCGTCTTCGGGCAAATGCCGGGATGGTCCCTACTGTATGGCCACGGCTGCCTCCTTCCCTCTTCCTTGCCTATCCATCCAAATATTCCAATCCCTTCCCTCATCAGGCCCCTGTTCGCTTCACAGGTGAGGCCGCCTGGGCGAGGTGCTGATCACACCTCACCAGTTGTATCCACTCCGACCAGATGTTCCCAGCTCTAGGACACTGCCTGAAAAAGGCGGTAGGGGTGATTTCCCTCGATGAGTCCGTGGGAACCACCACCCTGGAGGGTAAACTCGATTTAAAGAATATATATTTAAAACAAGTGTTACTGAGGAAGGGTTACACAACTGATGTGTATTGGGGGGAGGGGTGGGGGTGGGGGGTGGTCGTACACGATTCATTTTCAGGCTGAGTGATCCGTAGACTTATACGGGTTCAGAACCACTGGTCTAGGACTAACCCTACTGGAACGATGGTGGATGGTCAGCAGTCAGAACTAGCAAAACAGCTCGAGACACTACAACTAATATCATCAGCTCCTGCCGCAAATGGCCACGGAATGTGATCAAGTTACATATTTGTTGTTGTTGCATTTTAGGAACTTGGACATCATGCTCATTTTGAGCCCCGTGTACATGGGGAGAGGGGGTGGTAAGTTGCAAAACCCTTTCAATCCAATTGAGATTAAGGATCACTTGGATTCACATTTCTCATATTTAAAGACACTTAGCCCATCTGTGTTGATGATTTGCATATTCAGTGCTTCAGATAGTAGTTTACTATGAGTTCCTGCAGCACAGATGGACTATGTGTCTTTAAATATGAGAAGAAGCGAATCCAAGTGATCCGTGGTTGGTTCCTTATTTTAGGGGCTGTGACAACGTGGTCATGTATCCTCGTGTACTTTGGGTGTGTGTATAATTTGTCTGATAACCGGTGATAATTGTGATGGCTGTATTAGTGTGTGTTATCTGTAATTCAGGTAAGGACTCCAGACAATCAATTTTTCAAGTAGTGCCTACTTTTGCTACCAAATGCTACCGTCCACGACACCTAGTTGCGGACTTGGTTTACAGATGCCATCGCAGCCTGCACCTGGTGCCGAACGTTGGATCTAATATGGCGTTATCAAATAATCTAACCTACAAATTTTGGCTTCACACAAGTGTAGTTAGTGGAAGGTTCTTTTTCATGCCATAAATCTATGACATGGAACCACCGGCTTTACTTTTCCTCCGAAGGAAGGCATACTGAGGGATTTTAACGCTCTTTGGATATAGTTTTTGTTGATTCAATTGGGGACTCAGTGATATCGTGACCATGTAGCCCCGTGGACTTGAATGTGAAGGGAATATGTCTGATAAACTGTGCCATTTGGACGGCTGTATTATTATGTGCATTTCTAATTGAAACTAGGATTGGGTATGAGGCGACCGTGGCCTTAGGTGAGGTACTAGGCTGGCGTTTGCCTGGAGTAGAAGTTGGGAAACCATGGACAACTGTTTGTGGGATGGTTGAGGTTGGAATCGAACCCACCTCTTCTTAGTTTTACCCCACGAGGCAGCCCTCAGACGGACCACAGTTAAATTTATCGCCATAATAATAATAATAATAATAATAATAATAATGTCGTATGGCCTCGAGTGCCGGGTGCAAGCTTTGTTAATTGACGCCCAGAGGACATCTTGCATGTCGAATTTTATCGCTCCTTGAAGCGTTATGAAAGTCAAGGTGGTTAGATATCTGAGCTCCTTGACACTATAGCGCTTTCAAGTAGAGAAATGTGAAACTTTGTGTTGGCGGAAAATCCCGAGATTAATTTTGCCATTATGAACACGGCCTACTGAATTCAAATGGGTTCTTTATCATGCCAACATCGTATGACATGCGTATCGTGATTTTTGACGCCTTTCAAAAATCACTTACCACGGCCATGAGCGAACCACTCACCCACCTCAGTGGTGAGAGTTAAGAATGCTAGCCACTGCACCACGAGGTAGTCGCGATTTGATACAAAAACGCCGCAATGTGATGTGAATAAGGGATCGCCGAGGCACCTGTAACTGTGTACTTAGAGAGAGCCAAGATCGGACCCGACAAGCTGTAAAGAGTCACCGAGGTATATTTAGTTCCGTCTGCTCGGCGTGACATTGAGATGTTCCACTTCCCAGTAATGCTGTAAGAACTGGCGAGTCCTTGACCATCTAATTCAGCTGTCAGATGTTTTGTCCGTGGGCTGTAGCATATTATGAATATTAGGCTGGATTATGTGGCAAGTCGAATGAAATAAAAAGTAATATGCTAGAGGCAGCGTGGACGCGGTATGTGTATAAATATCCTGCTTATTCCTGGCTGTGAGTCACAGTGCGTCTGTCTTGTCTGCTTATAGCCGTGGGCCAACATCAGGCGAGGAACACATTGCGTACGGTCAGCAAATTTTATGGTTGCTAATTATAGGCAATAAATAGGAAGAGTCGAAGTTTTATATACAAAAATTCGGCGAAAGCATTTAAGGAACTCCGGAATGCCGAAAATGTTTACGTCGTGTTAAGCTATAAACCGTTAGCTTTGTAACCGTACATTCATTTCCTTGATAACTCGTTTTTGAGAATACAATCGAACTTTTATGTCTCGAATTTCCAATAATTCGAAGAGATTTTAATTTCCCGGCGAAGTATTACACAATTCATATGTTATATTTTTTCTATAAATAGAAGTTCTAATATTTAAATATTTTGATAACTCAAATGATTTTCTGCTCCCCAGACATAAACTATGTGCCTTTATTCCGAAGTTGGGGTGAAAATGCAGTTGAATTACTTTATGTGTTGTAACGTGTCGATAGGGTGGTGGGGTTACTTGGGGATCGCTTGGTGTTTGCACACAAAGGAAACACAATCAATCCCTAGTAATTCACAACTCTGGCTTGGACACATTTTCTTCACATCTGACACCCACCATTTATATTTATTCATCTCACATTCCACATTCCACAATTGTAATCTCTTCCTCTATATCCCAATTCAAGCAAGCATTCATTCAACTATTATCATCAACACATATCATAACCATACACATCATAAAACATATCACTATCATTTCCAACAAGCATATCTCTACATCATCTCAAAACATAACCCAATCCAATCCAATCTAAACAAACTAAACATCCTAATATATCAACACCTCACCATGGTAACCTCTAAGAGAGAGCAAAGCCCCCTGCCACCCATTGCTGGGCCACCACAATGAATCCAGTAAGCACATATACAGGGTCTTTAAATTTGCTTGGCAAGGACATTCTCGCTCACGCGCTACGCCAGTGACGGCTCAGTTGCTGGCGACCGCGCGCGCAAATCTGCGGCAGAGTACGGTGCTTAAAATCAATATCATGCACTTTTACTCACCATGTTGACAGTAGATGCTGAAAATGTTCCCCATCCGCTGCCACACATAATCGGCATCTACTTATGAAGTTTCCGGTTACTCCGGTTAATTTAGCTTCAGTAAGGAAATAATGGCGTCTATTTTTATTGTTTACTGAACCTGTAGACTAGGGTTGAATCTCTTAGCCAGTTGTTTTATTGTCAAATTTATAGGATTGGGTCTCCCTGGAAATTTCACTCGAAACTTTTGTCTTGCACGATTTCCTGCACTTTGTTTACGCATTGTGCAGATATACACGTTCACGTAACGAATATTTCACATAAGGCATTACAGCACTATACACAATCACAATAAAACACTATACAATACGATATACAGTACACAATAGCTTTATAAAGCACCCAATTAGCTCGGAGCTCACACGTCTAACGCAGCAAGAGCGTGGGAATATGGCCGGAGACCGCGCGCGCCAACCTGTAGCAGCCGGCAAAGGTCGAGCGGAATCGCTTTGCCAAGCAAAAATAAAGACCCTGTACTAGACTCTTTGCAGTACCCCATCACTGGGTGACCATGTTCCTAACCTAAAAGTGACTTATGTGACTTGAACAGTCACAGTGTGACATGGGAATTACAATATGGATTCAGTTGTGTAAGGCACCTGTACTGTGTATTTCTGTCAGTAACTTATTATTATGCTACAGTATTTAAGGCTGGAAGACGAGTTGAGGCCAATGTGCACCTTAGATAGTGGGTATAGTAGCCTCACTTTCCTGGTTAACGACCGGCGACTCAAACGTTAAGCATTAGCACGAACCGACAATAACCATTATTTATGGCTGACAAATACCTGACGGTTCTTGACCAATAAGATGCTTCCTCCAGCTGTCCACGAGGAGTGCAGACAAAGTGTTGACGCCAGTCCTGTCTAACTGCTCACCGGCCTTAAGCCGTGAATCCCTCGGCACCCCGCAGCTATGGAATGTAAACATCCGTCCAGCTAGGTTTCAAAGACGAGCCGATCGTAAATCAGGAAAATGAGGTTACTTTAAACAACAATAGCAACAGTTGAATATTTATGTATTTATGATTATAGAACCCTTGTTTTCGTGTATTGTATATCTCGAATTTTCGATATCAAAGTTCGACTAACTTTCCTTACAATTACCCACAACCGTGCATCCAATTTGTAAACCCACAATATCTATTTTTCACTAAATTTCCTTCTATAGATTCTTCGTTTTCTCTTTATTAGACAATAGCCTATACATAATAAAACATTTTTAAGAAAGCAAAACGAATGTTCGGTGTCGGTGCATACCTCGTCCTAAAACAAAAACTGTCACTATTTCCTCAGCTATCCGGAAGGAAGCTGTGGTACTCTGTCGACTCCGGATCGGCCATGGGATTGCTACGCACTCCCACTTGCTAAAGAGAGAAGACCCCCCTGTGTGTACTTGCGGCGCCCACTTTCCTGTGGCACACATTCTCTTGGAGTGTGTGGACCTGGCCGATCTACGAACGACCCTCAAACTGCCTAACACCCACTCCCTTATTCTCCATGATGACGGGCCGTCAGCAGGCCTTGTCATCCGGTTTATGAGGGAGAGTGGTTACTTTTTTAAGTTTTAATGTGAGTTAAGACTTTTAATTCAGGCTAAGTCTGTTTTACGTTTTTTATTGCGTTCATCTATTTTATTGTTCACTATTCCTTTTTTTGTTTTATTGTTTTTTACCATCCCCCTTTTCACTATTTTTATTCGAATAAGGCATAACTGTTGGGGCTCACTGTCTGTTCTATATAAACCATTTTCGTTTCATCCATGGCAGTGAGCCGTTTTTATCTTCATCCTTTCATTTCATGGCATTTCATTTCAGTAGGGGCCGATAACCTCGACGTTAGGCCCCTTAAACCAACAATTATCATCATCAGCATATTTCCTCAGCTATTCTGGTCCTGTGAGTACGCAAAAGACTGAATTCTCCCCACAACTCATCTCACCGTCCGCGTCGCACATTCCTCTCAAGTACACGGAGTTTGGACTCACGCAGTAGTCATTCCTGTAATGATATAAGCCGGTGAATCCACGATTCACAGAGTGGAGAACAAAAATAGACCATAAATGTTACAATGTTACTTCAAACAATACAAGCTATTTACTTGACTAAAGCTTTTATGATGGCCTTGTAGCTGTTGTGAAAGTTCTTCAGCAGGAGGTCATTCTCCTCGCTATTTCATAACATCGATTACACGAAGATGAATTATTGCTGGCGTTCCGGTCTTCTTGCACAGAGATGGTATTGTGAGGCCGTGAACAGCACGCAAAGAAAATAACAACCTTCTCGTATTTAAAATGATTTATAGAACTCGGCAAATGTTCGTTCCATTATCATCACTTAGAATGAGACGGAATTCTTTCACACGGGCAAATACCACATGTTAACAAATATGCTGGTAACTCAAAAATCAATTTTGTAAAATTAAAGGTCTATGGACTGAAATGATGAAAAAAGAGCTGAAATCATTCTCGTGTTAGATGTCTCCATGGACGAAGCCTTGGCACAACCAATTGCAGAAGATGCACTGAGCAACAAATCTTATGAAGACTACAGTATCTGGCCAGATTATTATGATCATTTTTAGATTTCTTGTATTTTTATGTTATTAGCTTTGCTTCCTCTATATAAGAGATTTTTCTTAAAGAAAGATGATTAACTCTCTTCTAAGTTTTTTTTGCATTTTTTTAGTGCCCTTGGAGTTACTCAGTTGGTTTTGCTGAGCGATTATAAACGGGCCTAAGTGTTTCTGTGAGTCCGTTGCTTTTGTAGGTTTTTGATTACAGCCGTATTGTAGATAAGACTGAATTTTCGGTTGCTCTTTGCTAGAAATCCTATCATTTATACTAGTCTTAGATATTTGTGCATTTGACATAATCTTCATTATGATGGGAAAATTAACAATTCATTGCCCTGGAAAAGAAGAGCCCCTGGTTTCGTGCAACTAGCAACGATCCATTACATACAAAAATATGCCAACAAATAGGCAGGTATAGTATTAAATATCTGTGGGATGGATGAAGAAGAAATGACCCGATTTAGAATAACAGAGGATAGAGAAAAGCAGAACACGAAGAAAAACACCACCACAAACGTGTACCAGTACTTGATTATAATAATGTGAACCGGTACTGTATGAATTCTCAAGGTCTGTTTGTAGGACAAATTATCTGTGTTGTTAGTTTACACCTTTCTTTGCATCCAATATGGATGAGAGTTCACTGGCAGACCTAAGCTGGAACTGAATACTTTCCCCTGCCAATCCCCGTAAGGTAAGATTTCACGTTTTCCGCTTAAGGTATTTAACATCTAGGTCATATCCACGTTACAGAATAAGGAAGAATTCCTATCACTCGGAGAATGAGGGCATTGACCAAACACAACGGTCGTATATGGTGAAATAATAATAACTAGCGGATCCGTGCGAGAACTCTCGCATAAAGGGTTGTGTGCACCCCATGTATACAGACTACCCGCCCGGCTCTAGTACTATGCGGGCTGTACGCGACATAGTTCTCGCAGGGGCTATCGTCTTGTTTATTTGTTTAAAAGCACTTTATAAACAAATACATTTATTTCCGTTGACTTTTCAAGAAATGCAAGATTTTTCCCGCACTATTGAGACGATTTGGAAGATTTTGATACAAACCACACCTTCCAATCCCCTCTGGTTTAGGAACTTGAGTTTTGTGAAACATACACCTTAGCGTATTATATAATAAGATAATATCAGTAACTTAATACTAATTGTTTAGTCCCTGTAGATTTAGAGTCACGGAGATGCCAGAATTTTGTCCTAGAAGGGGATCTTCTATGTACAGTACCAGCAAATCAACCGACTGGATGCTCTTTCGCATTCCATCCGACTCTGCTGGAATTTGATTCCAAACCATTGGCACAGTTGGCGAGAGCCTTACTAAGTACGTCACGTGTCATTCGGCCTCTTTAGGCAACCCTAAGAAGAGTAGTGTGTTCGTTTCCTACCTCAGCCATCCTATCACGTAGAAGTGATTTTCCGTGGTTTCCCAATTCCGCTTCAGGAAAAGCCTCGATGGACGTGTTACTCCCCAAACTTATCAAGACGTAGGCTACTTTCAGCTCCTGGGAGACTCTTCTTACTATAACATGGTATCGACCTAATTTGTATCCCATTTCTTACTCTAGTATATTATTATTATTATTATTCCGGTGCTTGACACGGTGGGCGAGTGGTCAACGTGTCGGTTTACTAACCCCAAGCTTGCAGGTTCGCTCCTGGCCGTGGTAACTGGGTTTTTTTTGAAAGGCGGCAAAAAATTTCGACACCATGTCATACGATGTTGGCATGTCAAAGAACCCATTTGAATTCAGTAGGCCGTGTTCATAATGGCAAAATTAATCTCGGGAGTTTTCGCCAATACAAAGTTCCTTATTTGTCTACTAGAAAGCGCTATAGTGTCCAAGGAGCTTAGATATCTAACCTCGTTGGCTTGCATAGTGCTTCAAGGGACAACGAAATTCGACATGCAAGCTACCCATTGGGTGTCAAATAACAAAGCATGCACCCAGCACCCGAGGCCATACGATATTATTATTATTATTCCGGTCACGAAAACCAAGATTAACGGCCGAGGGGACCCGATGCACTGACCACGTGTCATCCCAATATCTGCAGGCCGATCGGCAGGACAGCGGTCGTTTGATAAGTCTGGGCCCTTCACGGGCTGTTGTGCCAGGTGTTATTAGTAGTATTAGTAGTAGTAGTAGTAACAACACTTTGCAAGCTTGTTTATTGCCTAAGATGCCCTGGTTTCGATTCGCGGCTCCAGAAATTTTAGATGAGATGTGAGGGCTGCAAAGAGCTGCACTAGATCTCGTGACGACAAATCCGTAGCTGCTTGATAAAATAAGTAGCGTACCATGGCCCAAAATGAAAGTAAATGTGACTGATAGTGGAAACTCGTAGATCACACTTTCTCCCTCCTGCCTCCAATAATATTCGGGCTTCAAGCCGGGTGGCAGTTGTCTTCGGGTACGCGCAGTCCTCAACGACTCAGACCGAGAACCCAGATGCCTGGATCCTAACAATAACAGATTGTAGCAGAAAAAGCAGATCAGTTTGAATTTGTTGTTCAGTGATATACTTGTTTCATGTTCACTTGTCCCTGAACTTGATTCGCCAAAAATTGCTGTGTGCTAATGTGTCCCTTTCTCTCTTGTTACAGGTGAGTGCTGCCTTCCGACAACTATTGTAAGCATACCTAAGTTTTCAAGTACGGACATCCATATCATATCTAAAAACATTGGCAAGCACAAAATGTGCTATTAGACTCCAGAAGGTTTTTTGTTTTGTCTTTAATTTTATTTATGTATTTATTCGTCTGTTTATTTATTTATTTATTTATTTATTTATTTATTTATTTATTTATTTATTTATTTATTTATTTTTACTCCTTTTGTGATTATTTTTATTTATTTTATTTTATTATTTCTATTTATTTATTTTATTATTATTTAATAATTTTATTAATTTCCTATTCTGGGATACCAGTGTAATCAGGAGCATGTGGTTGCCACTGGTTTTGTGAAATTCTAGATTTTCTTACAAAGTCGGTCAGCCATTAGTCACATGGAAGATGTGCCCATATCACAGCTATCTTTTCTCTTCTTGGCTCTATCTTACTGCACAGGTATTCATTGGATCTCAATCATATTTTCCACTAACCCATCTGTTGCCTCAAACCGTTCGTGGTATATTTCTTTCTCGTTTTATCGACTTGTCCCTGTCCACTCAAAACTCTTCAAAGCACACCTAGCTTACTTTCTGGTTTAAAAGAAAATGCTATAATGCTTAAGTTAAATACCTATACTCACTGCCTTTTCATTATTGATGTTTTTCGTCATATACAGTAGAACGCCCAGTCTATTTTTCAGAACCCGTCATTGATTGCTTCTTGTTCTACCCCATTCCTTTGGATTACCTCACTGAGATACTTGAACTTCTTGACTCGTCCAATATTCCCATAGTGCATCCTGACCCTTCACTGATATTTGTTGTGCATTTTTAGCCTAATTTTCACATTTTGTAAAAAATGAGGAAAAAGTAGACTTATGAGATCGATCCGGGAAAATGTGTGTCTGTCTGTCTGTCTGTCTGTCCTTCTGTCTGTCTGTCTGTCTGTCCTTCTGTCTGTCTGTCTGGCTGTGTGTGTCCCCCCAGTATCAACTCCTAAACGTCTGCAGCAATCGAAACCAAATTTAGTATGAGTAAAGATGTATACCGGAATATCTCACGTCCATATTTGAAAATGATGTCAGTGCTACCAACTGCTGAAAAAACGCACTAGAAATTTGAGCTCCATGTTGGATATCTTGGAAGGTATGAATGGGAGCTATTCCAAAATTGGCACACATGTAGATAACACTATTTCAGTTTAATTTCCAGGAGGCCATACATGAAAGTGCTACCAAAATACACACATCAAAAAAAGTTTTGCATCACCTCGGTTCCCAGATCTCCGGCATATAGACGTTGACTGTGTATATTGTATCAAAGATACAGTCCCTTTGACTGTTCATAGATGTCACTAAAACTGCTCAAAGATGTAAACAACCATGCATGAGCAGGGCCTATTAGACGAAGGGGGTACGACAGCCGATCAGTTCCAGTCATTCCACCAGGACGAAGGTACGCTGCTCATGTTGTCTGTAGTTCTACCATGCCTAGAAGGTCAATACCGCAGTTCGATCGCGTCCGCATTGTTACTTTGTGTCAAGAAGGGCTCTCAACAAGGGAAGTTTCCAGGCGTCTCAGAGTGAACCAAAGCGATGTTGTTCGGACATGGAGGAGGTACAGAGATACAGGAACTGTCGATGACAGGCCTCGCTCAGGCCGCCCAAGGGCTACTACTGTAGTGGATGACCGCTACTTACGGATTGCCGCTCGGAGGAACCCTGACAGCAATGCCACCATGTTGAATAATGCGTTTCGTTCAGCCACAGGACGTCGTGTTTCAACTCAAACTGTGCGCAATAGGCTGCATGATGCGCAACTTCACTCCCGACGTCCATGGCGAGGTCCAGCTTTGCAACCCCGACACCATGCAGCGCGGTACAGATGGGCCCAACAACATGCTGAATGGACCCCACAGAATTGGCATCACGTTCTCTTCACCGATGAGTGTCGCATATGCCTTCAACCAGACAATCGTCGGAGACGTGTTTGGAGGCACCCTGGTCAGGCTGAACGTCTTAGACACACTGTCCAGCGAGTGCAGCAAGGTGGTGGTTCCCTGATGTTTTGGGGTGGCATTATGTGGGGCCGACGTACGCCACTGGTGGTCATGGAAGGCTCCGAAACGGCTTTACGATACCTGAATGACATCCTCCGACCCATAGTGCAACCATATCGGCAGAATATTGGAGAGGCATTTGTCTTCATGGACGACAATTCTCGACCTCATCGTGCACATCTTGTGAATGCGTTCCTTCAAGATAACGACATCGCTCGACTACAGTGGCCAGCATGTTCGCCAGACATGAACCCTATCGAACATGCCTGGGATATGTTGAAAAGGGCTGTTTATGGACGTCTTGACCCACCAACCACTCTGAGAGATTTACGCCGAATTGTCGTTGAGGAGTGGGACAATTTGGACCAACAGTGTCTTGATGAACTTGTGGATAGTATGCCACGACGAATACAGGCATGCATCAATGCAAGAGGACGTGCTACTGGGTATTAGAGGTAGTGGTGTGTACTGCAATCTGGACCACAAATGCTGAAAGTCTAGCTGTATGATGGTACAACATGCAATGTGTGGGTCTCATGAGCAATAAAACGAGCTGAAATGTTGTTTGTGTTGATCTCTATTCCCTTTGTATTTAAAGGTTCCGGAACTCTTGGAACCGAGGTGATGCAAAACTTTTTTTGATGTGTGTAATTTTAAGCCTTCTGATAGGTCCAATTTTTAAATGTCTATAACTTCTACACTATCAATTGGATTTCAACCAAATCTTGTATGTAATATGTGTACATAAACAGATATGACTGAGCGTGTTCTTAAGAGCCACCAGGGCTGCCAACTGTTAATAATTGATCTCTCTATTCTTTTATCCAAATACCAATATATCGGAAAGTATGCAAGCCGACAGCTTTAAACTATGCACACGTACCGTATAGTACCTGACATTTTAGATTAATTTTGGAGTAACTTATATACTTCAGTTGTACCAACATGATTCTAAGCCTGCTGATAGGACCAATTTTTAAATACATCTAACTTCTATACTATCAGTTGGATTTCAACCAAATTTCTTATGTGCTTTGTGTAACATAACAGATATGACTATAAGTATTCTTCAGAAGCAATCAGGGCTGCCAACTGTTAATAAATGCTGTATCAATATATCAGAAAGTATGCAAGCCAACAGCCCTATACTTTGCACACGTATAGCAGCTGACATTCTAGATTACTTTGGAATAATTAATATAAGTCAGTGCTGCCAACATGATTCTATGCCTGCTGATAGGACCAATTTTAAAATACATGTAACTTCTATACTAACAAATGGATTTCATTCAAAATTGACACAACAAGATATCATATTATTTTCGATTATTTCTAACCAGCACACGCATGACATTGTTGCCAACATGCTTTTACGCGTGCTGATAGATCCAATGTCTAAGAGCATGTAACGTCCATTGGACTTCAACCAAATTTTGTATTCTGTACCTTAAGAGATGGAACTAAGAATATATTCAGTCACCAGGGCTGCCAACTGTAGTGCTCTATTAGGCTACATTATACCAGGAATATTTCGAACTAATTAGACATTTCGATATTACCAACTTAATTTCGTCATTATTCTAGGTAGGTTCATATACTGGAGAATAATCATTGGCATGAAAAGTAGGCTCTTTAGTTCGTCACGGAACTTCTTGTTATCTTTGAAGAAGATATCATTACTACAGGGTCTTTCACTCAAAGTGGGGCTGGCCGTACGGCGCTTGGAGGGTCGGAAGAGCAGATGGCAACTTGCTGAGTTTCGGGTCGAGAGAGTGCCCGTACGAATCGTATATAAATAACAAGCACACATAATGAACCCTTTACCCTATGTTGGTTAAATGATTCTACTTTTTATTTCTTCAATTAATAAATATTTCAACCAGCATCATGAAAGTAGCCAGACAGCGATGAGGAAATTTCAGGCATTTGTTGGAGACAGTAGGGACATACCTGCATCAGTTTAACAAAAGGCTAAGTACTTGAGCTATGAAAAGAAATAGCATAGCGATGTATCACAGGGACAGGTGTGGCTACCTCAATTTTAGAAGCGACGCGCGATGAGACATGGTTCTGGTATGTTCATTGTGTTATTCGCGCCTAGAAGAAATATGATGCAGTAACGTGAATGGCTGATGAAGAAAATAGACACTCCCAAGACGCCAAGATCTACTAGAAACCGCCAAATATCAGAAAATGGAGAACCAATGAGAAGAGAATGCCTACTTGCGCGCCAACTCCGGCTGGGGTACGCGGTGGCTAGCATTCACGCGGGAAATCGCCTAGACAAAATCTCTACGATCGATTCTAGGATTAATGGGCATATCCTTGACCTGTGCAATATTACGAGTTCAGTGATATTTATTTCATTCCTGTATCACAATTATTTCGAGAAATTTTTACATAAAATCCCCCTCCATCTAGACCCAAGGGCCAGTTCATTTATAAGTGTGTCGAAGAGCCAAGAGGTAGACTTTTATTTTATGTGTCGAGGACACGAGACTTCTATTTGGTGCGTCTACGGACGTAGACTTTGATTCTGTTCGTCTGAAGAGATAGACTTTTATTCTGTGTCACAAGAACACAAGATATTCATTGTAAAGTGTTAAACTCAGTGATAGATAGTCATTGTACTATAGTTATAGGGAAAGTATCGTCGATAATTCGCCAACGAACAGTGACAGGGAATTTAGTACCTGAACAAGCGAATTTAGTAGACAGACATAAAGTGTATAATAACCTAATTTTTGTATCAGCGCAAGGATGACATCGATGAATGCAGAGGAAGTGTGGAATTCTCAACAGTCCGTCCAGATGGCTGCTATGAGATAAAGAAGCATCCAGTTGGGGAATGGCGTCTGATGTTCTTTGACGGGTGACTACAAAAAGAGATGAGTACCAAATAATATTTTATTATTTATTAAATTAACTTATGGTTTATGGGACATATTTTTGTAAATACTTTGCTTGTGTGATTAATGTAGTATATTTAGTTTTGATCTGACACATTTTTGTTTGGAAGCAGCTCGCACAATTGTAGTTGATGGAAGGTTCTTTTCTTTGTGTTGCGTTAACTAACGTATCTATGTGAACGGCCGTGTTCGCCTAGGTTACGAAGTGCGGTTAAAAAACGTCTCTCGGAGATATGTCGTGTTTCAGAAGTAGGACTGAATTAATATAATTATATAGTAGATTGGAGGGTAATTAAATTTTGTTGAGATTGATTATTGATCAGATTCAGTGTGATTATTGCCTTTTGGAGCAATGTAGTTTGTGACGAAGAGTATTCTGCTCTATCGTAAGTTTTAAATATTGTGTTAAATGTTTGCGAGCTCTAATTCAGCAGACCCGTGTGAAAGGCGTTATGTCAGTCCCAGATGTGTGTATTGTGAGTATATTGTTGTGGTATTAAAAGCGGGAACTTCAACAGAGACTGATTTCTGTCAGTTTGGTACCAGATTCATATTGTATCCTTGCGAGGACAATTATGGATATGTGATTATTGTCTGACCATATGTTGAGTTGGAGGAGATATTAGCTGCTGTTGATTCCTTGAGATAACAGTCCAGCTGGTCGGCTATTTATATACACTGGAAGGGGGACATGACTGGTATTTGGAAAGGGTGAGTTGTGGTCACAAGGGCTGGCTGAGTTTCGCAAGCTCATCATTAGTGGAGTGCACGTCTGGCTCCCAACTTACTTGAAAATAAATATAAATGTGAGAAACTGATCAATGGTAAAATTGTTTAAATAAATGGGAGTTGCCTACGAAACACGATAACCTTCGAAGCGTTTCCTTAACATGCAATTTTGTTAATATAAAGTAATCTTAACCACTCAGGTTGTTTGTTGTTGTTGGTTTATTCTATGTTTATTTTCCATGTCAGTGATCCGTGAGTCACGTGCGGCGCTGTGTTTCCTTGTTGTTGAGCATCTGGCCATGGTGGCAGCTCATTTGGTTAAGTGTGTCACCACACTAATAAGGGTCTCAGAGAGATGCCTGTAAATAGTAGAATTGTAATATGTGTGTCAGAATTAGATTTAAGGATTTTTATTAATGTTATGCCCATATCCATAAACGTTGATTAAAGCGATGATTGTTCGTGAGCACTGTGGCTGTTAACCCGTTGTGAACGAACGATCATCCAAGTACTCATTTCTCGTAGATAGTCATCACGCGAACATAAATTCACATGCAAGATAGTGGAACTTGGATCCACATTTTATTAGAAAAGGGGAGATCCATCTGACTCCTCAAAGTGATAAATATTCCTGTCAGGGGAAAATTCAGGGAGGATTTTTTATTATTGTTTGTTTTATTCTTTTATGCACAAATTAGTTATTAAATCTTGTTATTATCCTACGTTTTGTCTCCTTTCTTTCTTAGTTATAGTTTTTATCCTATAACCCTTGCCTCAGAAAAGCACGTAGTTTGGCGGACGTAAACACCACACTATGAACTGAACGCGACCCCTTGATATAAGATTCTTGCATAAAACACTGCTATTCTGAAGGGTTCAATAAGAAGACATAATCAAAGTAAAATCATTACTCCACTTGTCACAGAAGGTTGAAAATGTCCTCTACTTGCTTCTACACATTTCTGGCATCGTCCAAGGAAATTTTCATTCACATGCATTAGTTCGTCTACCGAGATAGCCTCAATTTCTCTCATGATATTTTGTTTGAGTTCATCTAGAGTGTGAGGGTTTGAGGCATAAACCTTATTCTTCAATTTTCCCCATCAATAAAAATTGAAGCAATAGGATTTAACACTTAGCAATGTTATAAAATGTTGAAACATTACAATTAAACAATAACCACGTAAACACGTTATAAACTTATAACACTTGTAACTTAAAATAGGCAAATCATGCGTCACAACTGTCTCAGCTCCGTGTGGCCATGTGCTCTTCTGACCTTCAGCTCGATCTTCTACCTGTGGCCGGCCCCGCTTTCAGTGAAAGACCCTGTATTATTAGTATTATTATTAGCCTATTATTATTACACATTCGAAGTGCATTACATTGGTGACAATAAATGCCCGTAATCTCTACAGGAGTAAAAGCAACAACCACTACAGCGCTGTGTTCAGGCGTACTTAGCCACTGACTAGCAGTGTTACTAAATTATATGTGCTGTAAATTGCTATGCAGTAACCAAAATCAGTTATGCAGTACAACCCCTGCAATCAGTCACCTTTGGGACTGAGGATTTGGTCGGAACGCAAAAAGGTCGGATTACCAGCAAGTTCAGAAAAATACGGATTTACATTACAATAAACAATCTCTGAACTCGTAATCTCTACAGGAGTAAAAGCAACAACCGCCATAGCGCTGTGTTCAGGCGTACTTAGCCACTGACTAGCAGTGTTACCAAATTATATGTGCTGTAAATTGCTATGCAGTAACCAAAATTAGATATACAGTACAACCCCTGCAATCAGTCACCTTTGGGACTGAGGATTTGGTCGGAACGCAAAAAGGTCGGATTACCAGCAAGTTCAGAAAAATACAGATTTACATTACAATGAACAATCTCTGAACTCAAGATATCGGGGTCCCTTCCCTTGTTTCTTGGTAGAACCACATCCACAATGCGTAGTCAAATAGTTCAATTTTAGACTTCTTCAATGTTTTGCGTTTCTTAAGAGCGTTTTCACCATCTATTATCTCTGTACAGCCTGTTCCGATTCAACACGGAACTCTAAAATGGGTTGCCTACCCACCCGCAATCGGCTTGAAATCTGCTCGCAGCGCGCTACCGACGGGGCTGAGTTCGATTTCACTGATTGCCGCCTTCTTATGCAGCATTGCAAAGTATTTTGCTCATTCAAATATAACTTATTTACACAGGCTTCACAATAAGTTTGAACGATTTCTGTTTCAGAACTTGTTATGTTACGCTTCTGCTAATGGCTTTTGCAGAGCATTTATATGAAATAAAATGTTATTATTCTACATACTTTATTACAACACAATGTATTTTTGTGTTGTATTTTATTTACAACACAATTTATTGCTTTTCAATCTAATACCAGAAAACGAGATACAATTTGGAAATGATGTGTTACAAAATTGTAATCAGTCTTCAACGCGACATATTTTGAAAGAGCAAAATACTTTGCAAGGCGGCAATCAGTGAAATCGAACTCAGCCCCGTCGCTAGCGCGCTACGAGCAGATTACAAGCCGATTGCGGGTGGGTAGGCAACCCATTTTAGAGTTCCGTGTTGAATCGGAACAGGCTGTACATGATTCAATATCTTTCGGATTTCTTCTCAAATCTTTTACTGTCGTAACGCCTACATTGAGTTCCTTGGCAATTTTTGGAGTGATTCCCCTTTGTTTAGTCTTCGTAGCACTGCTATTATTTTTCATTTAATGAAAGAGTAACGTGTTACATATTGAAAGAGCACACACACAATGCACAGTAAACAAATTACTGTACAGTAGTGTAACGAACACAGAAGAACAATGTCGTAAAACCCAACGAACAGTAAGCAGTAAAAACTTCACAGTGCAGTACGTATTGTACAAAACACGGACAGATACGACACGAGAGATGACGGAGCACTAAAACGGACAAGTGATAACAACAAGTACCTGTAAACAACAATGGTGCGACGGGTAGTGAGTCACCGCTACGAGTCGAGGCAATTTTGGTTCGAGCATGTTTGGATTAACCGGAGCGGCGGACGAGAGGGGTTCTACTATATTCCTGTTATAAAGAAAGAAAGAAAGAAAGAAAGAAGTATTTCTGTCGATAAAGCCACTAATCCATATTTTTTAAACAATGCCAAATTCGTAATACTGTATTTTTTTAAACTCTTATGTTATAGCATGACGAATAGAAGGAACTAGTGTGAGGACTCCGCCATTATAGCACGGTAGTTTATGGTCCCGCCGCTACAAGCACTGCAAGCGATAATCTCCATCAACCTGTACCAGGGTTGTAGGTACTACAAGCGCGCCATCAAAAAACAGCAGTTGAAAAACAAGCAACAACTCCATAAACCCATCCCCTCACTCCTCTCCCTCTCACCAACACTTCCCCCACGCAATCCTAGCACTCTACATCAAATCCTACAGCTTTTAATCACGCCAGCAGCACAATAAACTTAATAAATCCAGGCTACAGAACAGACCAAAAAACTACACTTTAAGCTCAACCAAATTCACTTCTCAGCTCGACATAACCCATAATACAAGTTAAAACCTATACAAAACATACTCTCCCTACTGTTTTACAATTATTAAACTAACTATTCGCACTCAAAACCTAAAATCCCTGAAACGGGAGCTAATTTAAAAACGCAGTAGCCTAGCCCGATTACGTCTCAGGCAGTGCATTTCAGGGTGTATGTAGCCCCACCACTTCTGGTGCACCCTAGATAATGCTACACCCTCAGGGGCTCCCGGCTGGTGAGTTCGGGAGTTGGCGACCCCGAGGATTCCTGAGCTGGGTCCGTTTTCCCCTTTTGTCCCTTCCCTTCCCTTTGGGGCGGACCCTCTCCCCTCCCCTCTCCTCATAATCCTCTCCTCTTTTCCTTACATTTCCTTTTCTCTTTCAGATTCCCGCACTGTTTTTGTTACTTGGTTCCCCGTGTATCTAAATTCCCTTTTAGGATTTTTTTTGGTAGGCATTTTTAATCTACGTTGCATTTTGTAAGTCTTTTCGATCTAGATTGCATTTTGTGTGTGTTTTTCAATCTCAATTGCATTTTGTAAGGATTGACAATCTAAATTGCATTTTAGTATGTCTTTCAATATCCGGGCCGGGACTTTTGTTAGTTTTTTGAATTTCAATTGCATTTTGTATTTTCAACCTACCCCGCTTTGTTCAAGTAGTTAAGTCTCAATTGCAATTTTGTGGGTATTTTGAATCTAAATTACATTTTGTAATTAATTTCAATCTAAATTGCATTTTGTAAGTATTGTCCATCCTAATGAGAAGTTTGAATCTACCATACATTTTGTAAGCAATTTCAATTGCATTTTGTATTTTCAACCTACCCCACTTTGTTCAAGTAGTTAAGTCTCAATTGCAATTTTGTGGGTATTTTGAATCGCCATTACATTTTGTGCGTATTTTCAATCTCATTTGCATTGTGTAAGTATTTTGATTTCACTTGCATTTTGTAGGTATTTCGACTGTACGTTGCATTTTGTACGTATTTTGGACTTAACCTACATTTTGTGCGTATTTTTCAATCTATTCCTTTTCGAGTATTTTCGTTCAAAATTCCCTTATGTACGTATTACCGCTCTCCATTTGGTGAGTAGTTTCAATCTGAGTTCCTTTTTGTAAGTATTTTCTCTGCTACATAAGGCATAGTTGTTGGGGCTCACTGTCTTTTTTATCTAAACCATTTTCGTTTCATCCATAGCAGTGAGCTGTTTTTTTATCTTCATCCTTTCATTTCACGCCATTTCATTTCATCAGGGGCCGATAACCTCGATGTTAGGCCCCTTAAAACAACAATTATCATCATCATCGCATATGCATTCATAACTTCACAATAACTTCCAAATTACGACTAAGTGAGCTATCTGCCTGAGTAGTTACAGGTGTTACCGGCTTGCGTGGGACGATGGGTCACCAAACCGGTATTTAAACTCAATTATTAAGCTTTAATTAACCAAATTGAGAGGAAACAGATCAGACCAAAAAACGTACACTTTAAGCTATACCAAATTCACTTCTCAGCTCGACATAAACTTTAATTCAACTCAAAACCTACACAAAACATACTCTCCTTACTGTTTTACAACTATTAAACGAACTATTCGCACTTAAAACCTAAAAACCCTGAAACGGGAGCTACTTTAAAAACGCAATAGCCTAGCCCGATTACGTCTCCGGCAGTGCTACCGCAAATGCATTCATAACTTCACAATAACTTTTGTATAATTTGGTGCAAAATTATGGGTTTTAAAGCTATCTGGATTCAGTTTTTCAACCAATTTATTGTGATGTTTTATGTACGGTATGGTTAATGTCAAACGCAACTAATACCATTTTATCCATAATGTAGAATCTTGGGCTTATGCCGTGTTTTATTTATTCAAACTCGACGCATTTCGAAAGAAACCATGTCTTTCTTCATCAGGAATAAACGGAAATACGACTAAATTGTTGCTAAGAGAAAGCAACAAAGAAACTAAAAAAGGTGCCCTAAGATGAACAATGAAGTGTATATAACACGTCCTTCGAGAAGTGTATGTGGCATTCTTTTCCAGGCCGAGAAAGTAATTACCGGAAAATTAAACTCAAAATCGATGTGGAGCGAAATATTTATGATTGTATCAATTCCAAAGGAACAATTTCAGTTGATCATTCAGGAGCTGGCTGCTGTCTTCAGCGTGCCATGGATATTATCCCTAGACTTGTTTATTTTGGGTGCCGATTCATCTTCAGAACGAAGGAAATCCGCCGAGATTTGCAATCTCGAACATCCGCCAAGTCTTCACGCAAGCTTTCGAAAGTTCAGTACCGTAGCAGACAAAATGAATTGGTAAGTAGAGAGTTACTTTAAATAGTTTATGTGTGCTTGTTTTAATATGCTGGGGATTAGCCGTGGTTTTTATCTGTTTCTGTATACTCCAGGAATCTGTGCGTTCCGTAACATGCAATGAAGACCGTAGTTCTTATTTCCATGAATTATATTTTCCATTGTGCCCTGCCGTGCTATTTTAATTGTAACCGCTAATTACTTTTTAAAAGAGTACTAGTTACAAAGTAATTCGTTTCCCTTTGCACCATCCCTAAGACCAGCTGACCCCGCCAGCGTGGAACTTACCCACTCTAGCGCTGCCTGGCGGGGCGCGCTTGAACTTCAGGAGTCTTCTCACTTTCTCCTTCTATTCGTCATGGTTATAGTATTCGCCAAAGCATTACTTACAAAACACTTAATTGTCTATATTTTACAGACTAATTGTTCATGTTTCAAAACTCATTGGTATCTTCTTCAGCACATAAATACAGGGCGCCAGGGAATGTTCTCCGCAGTGCCTACTTGCTACTGCGAGAGGTAGTCACTAGTTACTTTGGCAGCACGGCTGTCGCTTGCATCAAAACAAACAAACAGTAAACTTTGTACTCACCACAGCCATTCATAACATACTTTTGCACTCTTCCAATAATCTAACTATACACACTGACGATTTTGACAGCCCACAGCACACACATGTGGCCTTTACACTATCAAGGACACCGTGCTGCCAACTAAACTGATGACGCTACCTCTCGCAGCTGTACATAGCCGCTGCGGAGAACATTTCCTGGCACCCTGTATAACTTACCCTAAGTAGACTTAACTAAGAAATGGATATCCTTATGTACTGAAGAAGAAACCTATGAGTTTTGAAACTTGTACATATACAGAGTCTTTCATATAAAGTAAGAACGGTGAGCAGCGGATTTGTTATCTGCTGCTGCAGTGGCCTTGGCCGAGCTTGTGGCGTGCCACGGCCTTCTGCTATAGTATTAATAGCGCGCGCATAGTATATACTGTACTCGACCTTGCAATAAACGTGCAGGTGTTCAGTCGCCAGTCTGAAACTCAGATGTTAACATGAGGCAGTTACCATTACAACATCGTATTTTTGTATGTAAAACTTATTTTAAGTACGAGTCGGCTCGGAGGATACGTGATGCATTTCTTCAGCAATTTCCTGATGAAGTGCCACCTTCACTAGCCGAGATTCACGTAATTGTAAATAAGTTTGACACTACTGACTCAGTGCTCAATAAAAAGCATAAAATTACAAATCAGAAACATTACAGCGGCAGAACTCACTCGCGTCAGCCAGAATGTGGTTATCATATGCAATGCCTGTATAACCCAGGAAGGACGACACTTCCAGCATCATTAAAAGGTAATATTTAGTACAGGATAGTACACACGCTTAAAGCAGGGAGCCATGGTGCGCCAAAAGCTCGGTCAAGGCCACCGCAGGAGCGAATAACAAAACTGCCGCTCGCCGTTCTTACTTTATATGAAAAACCCTGTAGTCTGTAAAATACACCTAGACAATTAAGTGGTTTTTAAGTATTGATTTGGCGAATGCTATAACGTAGGAGTTGTTCATATTTCTATCAATACGGACTTACACAATTTGCTATTATGGCAAATATTTTCGCTTATTATACTGTATTTTGTCATGTAATCATGTAAAAACTGTTGAGTCTAGTGATCTGTGGCTTAAGTTGGCAACACTAGCTACAAGCGAAGTGTACACACCACTGGAGAATATTGCATGCTTCCTACATTGTGCGTTAATTGGCACGGCTGATGAGTAGGCGACTTGTAATGTGTAGGCATTACGACCTTGATCTCTACGCCACTCTGCGCCGTATAGATCTTGACCTTGCTTTCCCACACGGTGAATGATCAAATGGGTGGGTTGGCAAATCAATTACATTGTAAGTGTAGTTAAATTACTTCTCAACCGTACTGTGCAGACAGGGCAGAATGAGTCGAGTCGCTATTGTTCAAAAGATTAATTACGCTAACATCGCTACGTATCAGCCTGAGGCTCAATGCATAATCCCTGAAAACTCGGGGTTATTTATCTTCTGCATGTCATTATTGTTACCATCCTAATTGGCGTCTGTGTATGCCATTTGGAGTAATCATTAGCAATTTGGACGAGTCTATTCCTATGGGTAATAGGGCCCATTATTCATCTTTGTGTTATACAGACGATTTGGCGTGTATTCTTAGCACAAGTTAGTGAGATAATTGGCCCAATAACGGCGTGAACGTACAGTATGTTTAGTCTGGCTTGTAGTCGGTATACTTCACAATTGCCGCCTTTACCTTGTTCAATTTTGGAAGATTAGATCGTCTTCTGCTCCTGAGTAAAGCGATGATGATGATCTTATGAAACTAACATCTAGTTTATCAGCTCTTCATTAGGTTGATGATGAAGATAATTGTTGTTTTAAGCGGCCTAACATCTAGGTTATCAGCCCCTAATGGTTTGGGTGATCGTGAAGATAATAATGAAAAAGTAAAGTATAACTAAAACTAACTACTAGCTTACGGTATATACTAGAAGAAATGGAAAACTAAACGAGAATAAGGCAAATAAAGGACAGGAAGAAAAGAAATGCCCTCAACCCTCATAGAATGAGGATTGAGGGACTTATAGGGAAGGAGAGCCATGAAAGGCAGATAAGAAAGGGAAAGTGGAGAGGGCCCGCCCGAAGGACAGAGGAAAACGGGGACAAAACGGACCCAGCTCAGGAATCCCTCGGGGTCGCCAACCCCTAACTCACCAGCCGTGAGCCCTTGAGGGTGTAGCACTATCCAGGGTGCACCACCACAAGTGGTGGAGCTACATACACCCTGCCTCCTTGAGGGCCTTGTGCAGAAGGCAGGAGTTAACATGAAAATAAAAAGAAGGCTGACCCCTCGCAGAAGGAGGGTATCGGAAAAGATGAGACAAGGGCCAATTAAGGCGGGAAAGGAAGAGACTCCCTAGGCCTCTGATACCCTAATACCGTCGGGGTCTGAAGAGAACAAGAGTTAACCAAGTGAGGTCGACAGGAAAGAAGACGGAGAGGAGCCCGGCACAAGTAAGTGGAAACAATGCCGGACTCAGCTGGGGCTCCGTGGTCGCCAACCCACGTCCCACTAAATGTGAGCCCCTGGGGGGATCTTCATTAGAAGTATTTATTATTGTTTAACAGTGGCGGTGGTGGAACCTTAATGTCCATCACCCTAGAAATGGTTTTCCATGCTTTCCCACTTTAATTAGAATCAACTGTCTGGTCGGTGCTTATGATATGCCCACAGCCGCATAGCCTAGACCAGTGGTTCTTAACCGGTGGTCCGCGGGTGCCTCGGGAGTGGTCCGCGGGAGAGAAGGGTCCACCAGCACTTAAAAAAGTGGCCAATAAATGGGGATTTATAAAATGATGTGCGTTGAACGAGAATCGCCCGAAGGTATTCGCGGCGATGACTATCAGGTTTTGAATTGAAATATCGTTAAAATAAGTGTTATTGGGGAAGGGTTAAAACTGATAAGGAGTATTGGGGATGGGGAACGGGGAGGGGGGGGGGGGGAGGGGGGGGGGGGTCCGTACATGATTGAATTTCACGCTGAGTGGTCCGCAGACTTCTACGGGTTCAGAACCACTGGCCCAGACCCTGGTACTAGTACAGTCATTCAAATTAACAATGAGTGCTCTCCTGGTAACTGTTATCGTAAGTCCCAACGGCGCGGCGGGTGTACATGAAAACCATAACAGTAGCGGCGTGGATTATAGGAAGGTCACTCTACTCATTCCTTTTGAGTTTTGTCTGTGGGTTCAAGAAAGATGGAGGGAAGGTAGACTTTCTTTCTTTCTTTCTTTCTTTCTTTCTTTCTTTCTTTCCTTCTTCGTTGTGTGGACGAAAAATGGTATATTTATAGAACTTGTTAAGAAAGACAAATCCTATGTCAAGAGGATGCTGCATTGAGCAGACGTCTACTATGACAGTGTATTTAGGCCTATGATAGCAGCTTCGGTGGCGTGGTCGGTAGGTCTGACGTTTGTTTTTGGCCGGTGTTTGCTTGTTGCGTAGAAGTCTACGACGAGCCAGAAAGCCTTCTTATTGTGAGCATGTGCAGTAACAACTGCACGCACGCACGATCAGAAGGAAAGAAGGAAGGAGGTTGAACGGTTAGCACAGTGGATGCGCGGAATTCACGGCCACCGGCCAAAAACAAACGTCAGACCTATAGCATGCTGAACTGCTATGCCCCAGATCGCGGGTTCAAACCCAGCCGAAGCCGTCGATTTTTAAGAGCGTTCAAATCCCGCAATATGCCTTCCTTCGAAGGGAAAGTAAAGCCGGCGGGCTCATGTCATAGATTTATGGCATGTAAAAGAACCTACCATTACAATTGGTAGTGTGGAGCTAGATTTGTAGGTTATATTTCGTGAGAAACGCTCTATCATGCCCGAACGTTCGCCACTAGGTATCAGTGGCATCTAGTAGCCAAAGTTGGATCTACTTGAAATTAAACTTGCTCATTCATTCATTTTATCTCATCCACACGCGACGGTACTTGTAGCTCACCCCATGGGGGTTCGCATAGAAGCAGCTACTAACTCTGGCGAGCCGAACTTGTCCTCGGACACTCCTGGCACTAAATGCCATGCGCTGAATAAAAATATTTCTTTCTTTAGCTGATTGCTTCTACAGAAATTTAGGTTATCAGATTTTACACACACACATACACACACCCCTGTACACAGAAATTATGAGCACGATATCCCAAGCCCCATATCATGGCCACCTTTGCTACGAAGGTAGAGGGGGAAGTGTCCAGCAACCTGCAAAACCTCTATAAGCGAGTAAGGGCACTTCCTTGCCGACCTTGCTCTGAATCACAGGAAATTAAATGAGATGAAATGAAAGGAGTAATCCTGTTTCTTCTTCAATTGCACCAATTCCAGATTTCGTATTGCTCCTTAAAATCCCCTTCTTGGGTGAAATTATGACATCCCGGCGTCTCTAAACCCACAGAAGCTTAAAGGGCCGTTTAAACCGTAATGTTCTTCGACGCTGTTCTGTGCCGAAGCCTTCACTTCTCCATACGTCTTTCCCACTCTTTTTGATTCCTCCTCCACAATTCACTTTCAGGTCAACGATGGTGTATTGCTTATGCGCTGCCGACCATGGGGATTCCATTTCAGGGCTTGATGCACTACCGTACTCTTTCATGTGGGCGATTCGTCTCCATTTTAGGTCGCTGATCCATCCACCCATAGGTTTCTCATTTGCTCCATTCTATAGTCATAGTTCGAGGGTGGCTTTGGTGGCGTAGTTAGTAGCATGATGAGATTCTATGCCCAAGGTCGCGGGTTCAAGCCCGGCCGAAGTCGTCGGCTTTTTAAGAGCGTTAAAACCCCTCAGTATACCTTCCTTCGGAGGGGAAGTAAAGCCGGCGGGCCCATGTCATAGATTTTGTTTCTACTACAGAAGTGGAAAAAATCTAACGGTTGACACGTTTCATTCGACTGATGATGCTCGCTTGACGAACGAAACATGTGATCCCTCAGTTTTCTTCCTCTTCTGTAGTCCAAAACAAATATATATACTTTAATCCAGGGACGGTGGGTCATTAAGGGCCGAATGGGCCCTGCCCACCCAGGGCCGTTAGGCAGCATTGCAAAGAATTTGGTTAATTAATGTATTTTAAAACTACTTTATATTACAGATACTCAACTTAAAATAAGTATTTTACCCTTCTAGAATCTCTAAAGAGAATTCATTATAAATAACTCATCCCTAGGTTAAGATCCTGACAGTCTCGTACGGTGTATCGTCATAGCGAGGGCCGGTCCACAGCAAGTCCCATGTAAAGTATATGGCTTAATGGGCCAGGTGAAGAAACAGTGGACATAGCACTGTCTTGCACGCGAATTCTTCAGTGCTATGAAGGGAATTTTCTCTCACTTCAAGGGCCAGTAGATTGGGCCCATAGCGTTGCTTTGAAGCTTTCTGCTTCTGTCTCTGTCAAACAGGATGACGGGAGAAGGGTTCACCTCACCCCGCGCTCTTAAACAGGTATTCAGCTATTGTTCGCAGATTGCTGACATAAGACAAACATATATATGAAAATCCACAGCCTGCTTCCAGTCTCCGACCGGGTCAGGAATGGAATGAATGAAGCCCCCATCTAGCGGCGAGGATATGGACTGTGCCGGCTGCCGAGGCCTGACGCACTCCTCTGGGGCAATGATTAAATGAATGACAGATGAAATGAAATGAGAGTGGAGAGTGTTGCTGGAATGAAATTTTGACAGGGAAAACCGGAGTACCCGGAGAAAAACCTGTCTGCCTCCGTTTTGTCCAGCACAGATCTCACATGGAGTGACCGGGATTTGAACCACGGACCCAGCGGTGAGAGGCCGGCGTGCTGCCGCCTAAGCCACGGAGGCTTAATAAGACAAACATATAATTATACATTTTCAGATGTCTGATATTCCAAGTAAAGAACAAATGCGTTAGTGAGTTCTGTCGATGAAGCTGTAATTTCTACTGTATAAATGTGTGTTTTTTTTTAATGTGTGGCATGGTACGTAGTTATTTAATACGTCGATAGTACGCCGAAATAGGAAAATGAAAGTGGAATTTTTAAACAAATCCACTTTCTTCTATAGCTCTGAACACAAAGTTAGAAATTAAAGAATTATGACCTCATCATCCAGGCTGATGGATAAATTTGCTTCATCCAAACATAGGAGAGAATAATATCTATTAATAAAGAGCCACGTGGGTACAGTTTTTAATGCATCAACTATTTATTAAAACTTGTTACAGATTTTCTGTTGTGGGAATTATGATAATGGCAATATTGGCAACAATGAATGCCAAATATAAAACAATATTTAATATGTAAAAAAATAGTAACATCTGGCCCACCCTAGAATTCTAATCAGGAGCCGCCCCTGCTTTAATCACATGTAATTTCTTTCAGGCAATTTTTTCGCATGCACAAGTAATGGAAGTTATGTTGTGTTAACCGACTGAAACGCTGTAATATCAATGAACAACAACATAGGTTATCAGTCATATCCATGTAAACTGGACGGATGACCAAGATACAAGTTAGAACTGGGGTGTCGTGTAATCTCGATGCCTCGCCAGTCGCGCCGGGCAGTCGACAAGGATGAAAGGCACGTGGAACTGAGGTGAACTCTCTTGGCGGTCAGCTACAAGTGTCCGGAGAAGAAATCGCTCAGGTTTTACGACCTGCTCGTCTGCGCGAGTCATAAAGTTGCTATGACTCACACACAGGAAGGCCAAAGGCTTGCCTGGGCTAAGCACCTTACAGACATTCCGATACCGGCCCGCTAAGCAATGCTCATCCCCAGACGGGATACACTCAGCCTCATGTAGAGCTGGGATTTCTATGTAATTACATATTTTATATATTTTTTCATAATTGTGGGTATTCTACATATTCTTAGTGATATTACATAAAATTACATATTTCAGAGTGTTTCTGTTTTCATATAAAATAAATTGCTGAATTGAAGTTTCACACTCAATGTGGGGCTGTTGTCTGTTAGGTAATTATGAGTGACAGGTATTTGAGAGGATGATAGGATGATAAGTACTGTGCATGGGGAAACTGGTGTAAGTGTATTGAGTAAATTGCAAGAAGTGTTTAAGAGAAATCCTGGTTATTCAACATTTCACAGTGTGTGCCGAATTCTAAATGGAGATGATGTTGATCCTCCCGAGGACATTTCTCCAGCGAAAATTCCTCTCCTAAAATTTGCCCCAGTTACATCATGTGATGTTGAAAGATCTTGTCTTCATATAAGAACATCCTAAGTGACAAACGTTTTTCTATGACCCCAAAGAACATTGAAAAATACTTAACAGTTCACTGTGCAACAAAATTTAATGAATAAACGTGCTTTGAGCTATGAAAGTAATAAGTTTCTATTGAATATGTGTGTGATATATTCATATAATATGACTCCAAAGAACACTGAAAAATACATAATTTTTCGCCGTGCTACAAAATGTAATATAAAACGTGTTTAGTGTGTTGTAACTGACAAAATGGTAAGTTTATATTAATTATATGATGCCCAATCTACATATTTTGCTACATATTTTGGTGCTTTTTGTTACATATTTATGTACATATTACGCCACTTGATATTACATAAAAATCGCAGCTCTACTCATGAGGTAAAAATGAGGAGAGGTGTGTTCTATTCCCACCTCAACCATCCAGGCGATTACCGGGATGGTTCCTAACTTATGGCCACGACCGATTCCTCCCCAATCGTTATCTGAATTACAAATAAACACATTAATTCAGCGATCACAGTAACACATTTTGAAACGATTGGAATAAAGTACAGGGATAGGAGGGTGATCTACAATCTATACAGAAACTGGACAGCAGTAATTCGAGCTGATGGACATGAGAGAGAAGCTGGTATTCAAAAAGGTGTAAGGCAAGGCTGCAACTTATCACCCATACTTTTCAATGAAGGAAATTGGAGAAAAATTTAAAGTGGGAGTGAAGATTCAAGGAGAAATAATTTCAACTCTGAGATTTGCTGATGCCATCGTCATCTTGGCGGACTCGCCAGAGGAATTGAATGAGGTTTTGAAATGGTATGAACTCCCTCTCGAGGAAATAATTCATGATGAAAATTAATAAATGTAAAACAAAAATATTGGAATGAAGCCGAAATTAATCAGAAACCTCTATAGACATGAAATTGGCAGGTGAAAAGCTAAATGAAGTAGGAGACTTCTGTTACTTCGGAAGCAAAATAACCAGTGATGGACGAAGCAAAGAGGATATAAAAAGTGGGTTGGCTCAGGCAAGGAAAGCATTTCTACGGAAAAGGAATCTGTTGACATCGAATATAGATTTAGGTATTAGGAAGTCATTTTTGAAAGCCTTTGTCTGGAGTGTGGCACTCTATGAAAGTGAAACTTGGACTTTTGGTGCAGCAGAAAGGAGGAGAATTGAAGCGTTTGAAATGTAGTGTTACAGGAGAATGATGAAGATCAGATGGGTAGATAGGGTTATAAATGAAGAGGTATTTAGACGAGTAGAAGAGGAGAGATGTTTCTGGCGACTGTAAATTAAGAGAAGAGATAGGATAGTAGGACACATACTAAAACACCCAGGAATAGCAAGCTTAGTTATGGAAGGAAGGGTCGAGGACAATAGCTGTAGGGATAGAACAAGGTTAGAATATGTTAAACCGATTGCCTCGGATGTAGGGTGTGGTAGCTATGTAGAGATGAAACGGTTAGCTCAGGCCAGGGAAGCATGGAGGGTTGCATCAAACCAGTCAAAAGGATGGAGACTCAAACAACAACACAATAACACAGGTTATCAGAAACATACCGACAACAGTGGCTACGTTGGCTAAAGCGCAGCGTTAGGTCGAGGGGCCAAGCTCTCTGCTGACTCGGTAGACGCGTGGGTTCAGGCCCCACCGTCGGCCGTCCTTGAAACGGTTTCCCGTGGTTTCCCCATTTTCAACAACAGGCAAATGCTGGGACGGTACCTTCTGACAGGCCACGGCCGCTTCCTTCAACATCCTTGCCCAGTTTCATTCATCTTCATCCATTCCGTCTCTCATCCCACGGTCGTCGACTTGAAAGACCTGGTCTCGGCCTCTAAGGAGGCCAGACGACAAAAATAGAAAATAAAAAAATCTACACTCACCCAAATACTCGGGGCCAAATGACCACGATGTCCAAGCCCCTCAAATGAACAACAAGAAAACGTCGTCTTACTGTAGGCTAATTGTTGAAGCACTTGTCTGTGAATCGAGAGCTATTAACCTGTAAGCCTCAGTGCAGTGCCCCCGTTGCAGGTATCGTAGCTATGCCCTTGAACTCGAAGAATGTCGGGGAATGTTGTAGCAGGGACTAACTAGAATGTAAACTAAGGAGTTGAAGACTTTAATGTAGCATTAATAAGATTTATAGACATACTTAGTCTAACACACACATCATGTAGATATCCTCTGTAATTTGTCCTCATTGATTCTGTAATATTGTTGTGATGAAGCATTACTTGCACACCCCTGTCTAACCGGTTGTGACAACAAGAGAAGTGAATGAGGTTTGGAGGGTCTGATGTCAAAAAGTAGGTCTTCCTGCAGTGTAGCCGGGCGCGTTGTGTCACGCACTATGCTGACAGCAACCATCCTAATAATGTGCAAGTAATTTCAACCTAAATTGCATTTTGTGTGGTGGGCATTTTGCAAGTATTTTGATTCTCAATTGCATTTTGTGGGTATCTTGACTCTAAATTACATTTTGTAAGTATTTTGAACCTCAATTGCATTTTGTACCCCCGGCTCCGTCAGGGATTTTAAAACTGACGTGAGGGTTGGAACGGGGTGCACTCAGCCTCGTGAGGACAATTGAGTAGCTGTCTGACAGTGAGACAGCGCCCCGATCACGAAAACCAAGATTAACGGCCGAGGGGACCTGACACGCTGATCACGCGTCACCCCAATATCTGCAGGCCAATGGCTAAGCTTGGTCGGCCTTAGCCCGTCATGGGCTGTATAGTGCCAGGGGTTGACTTGACTTTGACGTATTTACAATCTCATTTGCATTTTGTAAGTATTTTGAATATCAATTGCATTTTGTAGGTATTTCGACTCTACATTGCAGTTTGTATGTACTTTGAACCTAACCTTCATTTTGTGCGTATTTTTCAATCTATTCCTTTTGTGAGTATTTTTGTTCTAAATTCCCTTTTGTAAGTATTACCGCTCTCCATTTTGTATTCTTTAGTCTGTGTTAAGAGGGACAGATGACCCTGTAGTTCCGCCCATTAAAAGAACAATAACTAACTAATGTGGTTTTTCATCGGATTCTTCCTCCACACTCCATCCAAGTGAATGCTTGAATGGTAACTTAATCCAAATCCTGGGCACCTACAACAATTCTAGTCACCAAAGAAGCATGGGCTAGCGAATAAACTCAACACACACCCCAACATATGGGACTGATAACCAAGATGTCCAAAGACTCTAAAATAAAACTATCAACGTCAACGAATGATTTTTTTTACGTGGTGCACTTCTTCGTCAAGCGAAACTTAGAAAGGATGGGTTCGATTTCCAGCTCAGTCACCAGGATTGTACTGCTCGGGTCCAAGCTGCGTGAACCTGAGAGGAATGTGGATCGCGCACTATGAGAAGTGATGGTGACGACTGATGAGGTTTCCCGGTCCGTGCTTAGTAACAGAACCAAATACATTGGTCGGTGACTCACTCACTCATTCGCAACGCCACACTGGTTTCAGCAAATACTCTATGTTAGCAGTATTGGAATAGACGGGAATATCGGGTAACGCGGCGGCCTGTTGACAGGCTTCGCAAATCTTGCCTGGCCCTTCCCGCCTCGGCCCTTCACCCCGCAAGTTCACAGAGCTTAGATCCGAGCAGTGCGGTATTTACCCTTTCACGAATTGATTGCCGGCGGTCGAGCTGGGAACTCTTCCTTATTTACTCGTGTCACACATCAGCCTGCTTCGTTGACAGGTACAGTTGCGTAAGTAGGATATGGCAAAGCTTGAGTAGCCTTAGTCGTCGTTTAATTGTCCGTGGTGACATGAGCTCCTGTGACGCGCAATGCTGCTTGACTTAAGTGCAGAATGAACTCTTGTCATCGCTGTGTTCTCCGCTTCGTCCCTCCGGGCAGCTGCTACGATCAACAACAAACACTGGTGCAGCCGCGCTCAGCGGCAATCAAATCTTAAATGGGTAATTAATAAGTATTTACATATTTTTGCCATTTTTATAAATAAATACATAATCTTGCGTATTTATTGATAAGTACATATTTCCTATATTTGGTGGTATGTTGTAGCCTACTCGTTAGATGACTGCTGCCCACATTTCGACCCTTGGCAATTCCAGTAATTTGCTTCTCTATTTCGTTAATGCACCCTTGTCTCTGTATTGTAGTAATATTTCAAGATAGGAATTCCCCGGTCATTACGTATAGCAGGAGGCTGAGGTCAACAGTCTCATTAAGCCTCCAATAGTCCTTACCTCCACAAGAAATTTTACTTGAAATTACAGTGGTCTGCGAAACTTATGAGTATTGACAGAATGCTATGAAAGTTTTTGAAGTAAGCTTTTCTTCTGCTCTTAATGAAATTCGAAAATAGCAGTTACAGGATTTCGTATTGCGCGTAAGTATTGTAGGATTCAGAAACCTTGCCAAGTGGGAACATTTGTACTGTAGACAGGATTATGGATTATTCAAGTCGCTCGACGTTTCAACTATATTTCCAGTAACTGGCGGGCATAAATATGATACAAATTTAAGAACATATTTTGGAAACATAATCACATATTTTCCATTTTTATGCACATAAATAAATACATATTTCTGAAAAGTTAATCACATAACTATCCGGGCCCTGGTAATTAATATCTAACATATTGTCTGCGAGCCAGTTTGACAAGCTGTGACGGGGAGTGGTGGTTTGGGCTGTGCGCAAGCTTATATGAGGCGTTCCGTAAGAGAAGGGCGAGCCTATCACATGTTCATTTGGAGATAATCAGTGTGCAAGGTTCGTGCTCGTGAATTGGATAAGGGCGAGGCCACCTTTCGGTGCTCCGGACATGTTAATGCTGCGAGCAGTTTCAAATGCACACTGTATTGCAATACTACGACTACTATTGAAATATGAAACATAAAGCACAAATATGTATTGCCACTGATGTTACTCGTTGTAAATGAATAGAACAAAATAAAGGTTCAAGAGCAATCTCAAGAAATGGAACATGCTCGTCAACAATGATGAGTTCTGCGACTGCAGCATGTTACAAGATCCAGAACACCTGCTGATATGCCCTTGATGGAGGGCTTATGTTCAAAAGGCGATCTTATGGCTGCAAATAGCTTGCCACGGTGGGTGAGTGAATGGCGTGTCGGTCTACTAACCCCAAGATTGCAGGTTCGCTCCTGGCCGTGGTAAGTGTTTTTTGAAAGACGGCAAAAATACGACACGCAAGTCATACGATGTTGGCATGCCAAAGAACTCATTTGAATTCAGTAGGCCGTGTTCATAATGGCAAAATTAATCTCGGGAGTTTCCGCCAACATAAAGTTCCTCATTTCTCTACTAGAAAGCGCTATAGCGTTCAAGGAGCTTAGATATCTAACCTCCTTGACTTTCATAGTGATTCAAGGAACAACGAAATTCGACATGCAAGCTACCCTCTGGGTGTCAAATTACAAAGCTTGCACCCGGCATCCGAGGCCATACGATATTAATATTATTAATTAATGGATGCACATACTAATGCTGTAACTGTTGCTACTTACTGGCAAATTGTAGTTTGATTCGGACACTGAAAGTAAATAAATGTGGAGATCGGCACTACGTACAGTAACATAACAGTAACATAATAGACATTGCTATACACTAAACGTGACGGTAAATAACGGATAGGATAACGCAACACTATTACAACGTCTATACAAACGTACTACATCCACTCACCACGGCAATCACACCGCGACTGGGGCTGTGACGGGCCGTGGCGCGTTCGCCGTTCTCTACGGGAGCATTTCACTGAATATGATACATCAGCCACCGCCTTGTCGCTGCAGGCTTCAATATAATGTTCACTTTCTGGACGATAAGGGCAAGCTCGCCAGCATGGGGCACCCTTGCATTATAGAGCATAAGGAAGCTACCTGATGAGTAAATTTAAAAATCCTACTCACGGCGGGCTCGCCCTTCTCATACGCAACGCCTCATATACACCTTTCTCATCACATATACTGCAATTAATATCGCAAAACTGTGCGAGCCCGGGAGCTAATAAGAGCGGAAAGGAGGAGAAGGAAGGTAGTGGAGGGGGCCACTACTGCTGTGCTCCTGGGAGACACTATCGTGCAATACAGATACGGCCGATGTGAACATTTCCGTAGCAACGAGTGATGTGAAAGTTCCACCTCTCTGGACCACGCTGTAGCACATGGACTCACCCGCATACGAAACTCGTTGGTTACGCATGTGCTATCAGGTAATAATTGCGGTATACAACCGACGATAAGAAGGCGTGTGCGTTTCAACGAACCATATCCATGATTCGATGTTCCTCAGTGTAGCGGAGAAACTACCTTTCTTTTCTTCTCTCCCTTTTTTTTAAGCGTATGACTTTTAGTGCCGGGAGTGTCCGAGGACATGTTCGGCTCGCCAGAGTTTGTTGCTGCTTCTATGCAGACACCCATGGGGTGATCTACAAGTACCGTCGCGTGAGGAGTGTTGTCTGGGGAGAAAAGTATGAATGTAAGGACGAGGAATTGGAAGGTAGCGGCTGTGGCCTATAGTTAGGGACCAACCCCGGCATTTGCCAGGAAGATGGGAAACCATCTTACCGGCGGGGGGATTCGAACCTCCTCGCCTCCCGGATGTGAGCGACTGCCTGCAGCCACGCCGTAACGACCACGGCTAACTCACCTGGATTTTTCTTCTCTTAGAATAAGCCTTGAAACTGGATGCTGATAAATGTTTTAAAAAATGTATGTTATTCCCTCAGGCTCAACATTTGCTGCCTGGGGTTGACAGAACAGAGAGAATACACAAAGAGTGTCACTTGTAAATATCGTCAGTTATGCATTAATATTCCAAGTCCAAGCTTGCCGCTCATATGTATTCTGATGAGGAGAGTGTTGCGGTGCAGTCGACCAGAAACAGAATCGCTTCACAGGCTCTAAAAGGCATTAAGCCATAACCGTGAGAAGTGTTCGCGCTTACACTAGATGTATCCTCCGGAAGTGGTTAACAACGATCAATATCCTGCCAGGTAATGAACACTTGATGACTGTAAGAGGCCCATCCAGCAATGGTGGCTCATAGAAATGTAGCTGTTGCTTACAAAGGGTATCGTTCAAGTTAAATTTATATTTAAAGTTATAATTGACCCTGGTGAGGTCAATCTTGCAATATGGCTCAGCGGTTTGGGACCCATATCTAGTCGGACTCATCAATGAACTTCTTCATAATGTGCCGTCTCCTCGAAGAACGTTGGTGATCATCGCAGCAATCTTGTTTATGGATCTAGCAGCACTGAAAAGCTCACTGGAACTACATTTGAACCATTTCTTTAGGTTGTCCAACCAAGAGATCCTTCTTCTTCATCGACTCCTTCTGCCCTCAACCTTCCCTTGAATAATTTCTTGCAGAAGACGATACCTATCGCCTCTCATTATATGGCCCAAGTATTGTAACTTCCTAATTTTGACACTGGTAATTAACTCCTTATCTTTACCTACCCTACGCAATATCTCAAGATTTGTGATCCTATCCATCCAGCTTACTCGTAAGATCCTTCATTATGCCGACATCTCAAACGCCTCTAGTCTGTTAATCATCATATATATTATTTCAGTAGTATGCATCCCTCCTGCGGCGCTCACAAGCGACCGATCGTGACAAATGAGCATTCAAATGAAGAGAATAGACATTAGCAGTGACTTATTGCACTATAATTTCATAAATATCTATAATTTCTTTAAAAAAATACTTTTAAAAAATTGTACGAAGTGTGCGATTTGCAAACACCGTTGATGTAGGAAAATACGCTCCATAATTGCTGACCACGGGCCGCTGTGGCTCCTGTTTCATGTCATATTAACATTCTGAGGTCTTCTTTATCCTGCAAATGTAAATGAAAAATGAAAATCCACAGCCTGCTTCCAGTCTCCGACCGGGTCAGGAATGGAATGAATGAAGCCCCCATCTAGCGGCGAGGATATGGACTGTGCCGGCTGCCGAGGCCTGACGCACTCCTCTAGGGCAGTGATTAAATGAATGACAGATGAAATGAAATGATAGTGGAGAGTGTTGCTGGAATGAAATTTTTACAGGGAAAACCGGAGTACCCGGAGAACCAAACCTGTCTGCCTCCGTTTTGTCCAGCACAGATCTCACATGGAGTGACCGGGATTTGAACCACGGACCCAGCGGTGAGAGGCCGGCGTGCTGCCGCCTAAGCCACGGAGGCTTCTATAGTGTTCTATAATCATTTGGTTGAAATAAAAACATAACCTTCCTCCTCAAGTGTCTCATTATAAACCTATTGGGGAAAGTGAGGTTTATGAGCATGCGAGATTTCTCGCACGGGCCCGCTAGTCATATCTTGTTTGAGTGTCCAAGCTTCCATACCGTAGACGAGTATCGAGAACACATAACATTTTAGCAACCTGAGTTTTAAATTTAAACTAAGGTCTCTATTGCATTATAAATTTCTCATTTGATTGAATGCACTCCTGGCTTGTCCTATCCTTGCCTTAATTTCTTGAGAGCAATCATTGGTATCATTAACTATGGTTCATAAATATCTGTATTTAGCTGGATATGCTAAGAAGGAAGGCTGCTAGGTTTGTGCTCAACTATTTTAATCCTAGAAATAGTGTAACTCGAATGATAGAAAAACTAGGGTGGGAATCTCTGGAAGATAGAAGGACGAAATCAGGACTATACCCTATGTTCAACACTTACACTAATCGGCCAGCATGGGCAGAACTAAGCAAACGTCGCGAGATCCCACCTACTTGAACAGGGCAGATCATCCTCATAAAGTTAAGGGCCGACCACAGCGTACAAAAATATGGGAAATATTCTTTAATTACACGTGGTATTGATAATAATTGGAACTCACTACCTACCAAAGTCTTAGTGCCTTTCCCCAAACATATTGATGTGTTTAAGAGAACACTGAAATGTCATGTTAATAGTCTACTACGATGTAATTACTATAGTTCTCAAATCGCGACTTGTGTACATTAAGTGTGTTTGATAGTCTGTTATTGTTGGTAATTTTCTGTAATTATAAAATTTACCACCAGGAAATTACCCCTATTTGCAAATAAAGTAAATGAATGATTGAATGAAAATAACCGGTGCGTCTCCTAAGATTCACATGGCGCCTTTTCTTCTCTGTTAATGAAGATGTCTTCAATTTAATTTGCAAAGAAACTTCACCCCCAGTGAAGTTTCGGGCTGTTCATTTGGAATGGTTCTTCTTATTAAATCTCCTCCTGGAAGACAAAACAACTCGGTAGATCTCGCTTTGCCAGTCGCTTCGGGTATTATACCAGCTTTTGAAGGGATGGCGCCGTGACTAGAAGTGGTCTGAGAATTGAAGAGCAGGTGAAGTTAGACGGAAGAAGGGTTGGGGAAGATGTTTGGTGATAGAGTAGTACATCCAACTATTTTTCGAAAATCCTATGCGTGACAGTGATGCCAACATAATTCTATGCGTGCTGATAGGGTTAATGATTAACTGTATCTAATTTAAATAACATTTAATGTGTAACTGTTAAATTATATATTGTGTGTATTCCGTAAGTGATATATTTGTGCACATTTCCAGAGGCAGCAGACCTACCAACTACCAAATAACTCTCTCAGAGCATTTGAGCTGTAGACTCTCAGTATCTCATAATCCATGGAAAGAATCAATTTCAAACAAGCTGCGGTGATCTATTAACCTTAAGTGCTGACTTTTTTTCATTCGAATTTCAATAATATTGTACAATGGACCCAAAATGTCTGTAGGTTTTGGGTCTTTATTAATCTAATCAAAATGCAGCGGTTTCGGTGGCGAGGTTGGTAGCATGATGAACTGCTGTGACTAAGATCGCGGGTTCAAATCCGGCCGAAGTCGTCGGATATTTTAAGAGCGTTAAAATCCTTCATTATGCCTTCTTTCGGAGGGGAAGTAAAGCCGGTGATCCCATGTCATTGATTTATGGCGTGTAGAAGATCCTTCCACTAACTAAACCTGTGTGAAGCTAAATTTCTTGGTTAGATTTCGTTGAAACGCTCTATCAAAGTTCCAACGTCCATCACTACGTGTCATTGACATCTGGTAGCGGAAGTTGGAACTACTTGAAATTGAACCAGTGGTTTCCCACTTCTATTCCAGGCGAATGCCGAGATGGTTCCTAAATTAAATCCACGTCCACCTCCTTCCCAATCCTCTTCTGAATTATAATTACTCATACTAATACAGCCATCACAATAACACAGGTTTTCAGTCTAATTCTAAGCGCACCAAGGACATGAATAAACAACATCACAACATTTCTGAGGGAAAGATAGGCAAGGTAGAGAGAGTATCATGTTTGTTGTATTACTAATATGATTAGTATTAGTATTAATATTATTATTAATAATAATAATAATAATAATAATAATAGTGTAATAATAGTAATAATAAATAATGATAATAAGATATATTCGATTGGTGCTCGGGTACTTGGTATGCCATGAGGGTTGTGCTTACAGTCTCAAATAGGTTTAGAACGCCTGCTCTACGCTAACACTGGGACGGTACCTACCCTTATTGTCACGGACGCCTCCTTCCTGATCCTAGCCCCATTTACAAACACACAGGGCCGATAACCCTAAATGAAATAAGGTTTTTAAGTATTTCAAATTCAGCATAAATTCTTGTCATATTGGTAACACTGGTCTGGATGTGTCACCAAAGCTGTGGATGGGATTCATGCTGTTGTCAGTACCATATATGGAGTTCCTCTCCAAGCGTTCGATCGATCCTTTTCACTTGTCATACCTTGCTAACCTGTTGCTCGAGTCTCTGCTGTTTGCCTTCCAAGAACTCGGCTTGTGTTTTACTCAGCTGATGGACGTATATAGGTGACGGTGATTCAGTGCCAGATCAAGGACTTTAGAGCTCTTGACACTCATCCCTTGTCGGAGTCGAAAGACTTTTTTTTTTTCATTCATCTTCATTTCCCGTTTTCCAGCTGACACTGGGTGGGGGCAAATATGTTTCCTCTCCACTTTATTCTGTCGTTCCACCATTCCTCTTCCGACACGGTGTTCCAATCCAGGTTCCGTTTACTAATGCTATTCTTCACCGAGTCCATCCAACGCATTCTTGGTCTTCCTCGTCCTCTCTTCCCTGTCATCCGTCGTTCCAGTGCTCGTCTTGAAAGCCTTACTTCATTCATCCGTTTGACATGTCCAAACCATCTCAATCTGTTTTGTTCCAGTTTGTCATTTAGTTTCTGTACTCCCAGTTCTTTCCGTATATCTTCATTTCTCACTCTGTCTCTCCTCGTTTTCTGGACCATACTTCTCAGGAATCTCATCTCTGCTGCCTGTACTCTGCTCTCATCCCTCTTAGTCATTGTCCAAGTTTCTGCTGCATATGTCATTATAGGAACATAATATGCTTTGTACATAACTTCTTTAGCCTTAGTTGGTATATCCTTGTTCCATACTAGTCCCCGTATCTGTCGAAAGTCTTCTACACACGAAAATTCTATCCGACTTCGTGCAATGTGCCGTAGTAGCATCTGAAAGCTGTATTAATAATCATTAGCGAGGAGGGGGGAGTGGGGGGGGGGGGGGGGTCTTTTAGCAGCTAGAAATCATACATTTAGCATTTTGATTTTTATATTTAGTATTTTGTAGTGTTTATACATTTGCACCTTACCTACTTATATATTAAAATAATTGGGAGAAATTTCACCTTTTACTTGAGAGACAACTCGGGACCGACAGTAGTGGCTACGCTGGCTAACGCGCAGCATTAGGTCATGGGGCCAAGCTCTCTGCTGACTCGGTAGACGCGTGGGTTCGAGCCCCACCGTCGGCCGTCCTTGAAATGGTTTTCCGTGGTTTCCCATTTTCAACACCAGGCAAATGCTGGGACGGTACCTTCTGACAGGCCACGGCCGCTTCCTTCCACATCCTTGCCCAGTTTAATTCACCATCATTCATTTCATCTCTCATTAACTCCTCTCCTGAGGTTGGCGTCAGGAAGGGCATCCGGCCGTAAAAACCATCGCCACAAAGACTTCCATCGCATTTCATCCCCGACCCCGTTGGAAAACGGGAATAATAAGGGGTAGACATACTTGAGAGACAACTCACGCTACGCATTATCTATTGAGCCCCGACTTATTTGATTCTGTCATCTGTGTATTTAAAAAAATGTGAATATTCATTTCATCAAGGCCACATTTCATCTTTTACTAAAACTGAAATATCTTGAAAAGTTATTGCGCAACGATGACGTTTGTTGACTTGTAAGACGCATGTTACGTAATATCCATTGAGTCCCAACGTACGAGGGCTGTTTCTTAAGTAAAAGCCATTTTTTTTAAATTAACCGAACATATTATTTTGAAACCACATTTATTTTTAGGTTTTACATACCTTCCTACCTCTTCTACATAGTTGCCTTGTTTATTTAGGCTCTTGTCATACTTTAAAACTAAGTTCTGAAATCCATCTGCATAAAAGTTTGCCGCCTGCTCTGACAACCAAGAATTCCCACTTGAGGAAAATCCATTGACAGAGTGGTTATCATGAATCTTCGGTCCTCGTGAATTGCATTATCACCATACACCTCATAAAGCTGACGATCAATGTCTGCAGCCAACATGTTTATTGCACTCAAAAAACGTATCACAGATCGTACCTTACACTCGGCGGGTGAATCAATAATCTTAAACATTGTAAAGATGCACAGTTCAGCGTGCAGGTTAGCTACACAGCTGCAACTGACGCCTGCTTGTTCGCAAAGGATGCCGGGAGGTAGCGCGCACGCTTGTTGCGGCGTGCGCACTAACTACGGGCTTAAAAAAACGGCCCTTACTTAAAAAACAGCCTTCGTATACGATTCTGTCATCCGTGTATTTAAATAATTTGGAATATTTGTTACACCAAGGTCACATTTCACCTTTTACCAAAACTGAAATATCTTGAAAAGTACCGACAGCAGTGGCTACGCTGGCTAAAGCGCAGCGTTAGGTCATGGGGCCAAGCTCTCTGCTGACTCGGTAGACGCGTGGGTTCGAGCCCCACCGTCGGCCGTCCTTGAAATGGTTTTCCGTGGTTTCCCATTTTCAACACCGGGCAAATGTTGGGACGGTACCTTCTGAAAGGCCACGGCCGCTTCCTTCCACATCCTTGCCAAGTTATCTTCATCCATTCCATCTCTCTTCCCGACGCGCAGGTTGCCCACGGGCGTCGACTAGAAGGACCTGCACTCGGCCTCCCAGGAGGTCACACGACAAAAAAAAAACTTGAAAAGTTATTTCGCAACGATGACGTTTGTTGACTTGTAAAACGATGCGAGTTACGTAATATCCCTTATTTGATTATTTGATTCTCTAATCCGTATATTTAAATAATTTGGAATATTCGTTTCACCAAGATCACATTTCACCTTTTACTAACTGAAATATGTTGACAAGCAATTGTGCTCTGATGACGTTTGTTGTCTTGAGATATGATTCACGCTACACATTATCTATTGAGCCACAACTTATTTGATTCTGCCATCTGTGTATTGAAATAATTGGGAATAACCTATCCATTTCGCCAAGGTAATTCTTCTTGGCAAGCTTTAACTAAGTTTCACTTTCGAACGCCAGGTGGTACCCAACACTCCAGTGATGGAAGGTCGTAGGAATGGCTGACTATCCCCTGATTCTAGTTTTATATTATTTTGGACAAAAATATATTTTGTTTCAATCTAATAAGTGAGTCAGGTCTTTAGAAGTGAAGAAGAAGGAAGGAAGATTGTAGTTTAACGTGACCGTTAATCTCGTGTTCATGAACCACCTTATTACGTGGAATACGAACCACAGGACATAGCATCTTACTTCAAAATTCTCAATTGTATTGACCGGGTATTGAATCCGGTCCGCCTTGGTGAGAGGCAGACAGCTTGACCGCTGAGCCACCACTCCCTACCTTTCGAAGTGATATTAAAAGGTTAAAAGGGAGATAAAATGTATTAAGTAAAAGGTGCATTTATTTAAAATTAAGTAGGTTAAAGTAACACAAAGAAAAATAGGACAATTGATACTAGCTAAAGCATAACACAGGGAAAGAATTATACTGATGATAAACCATAATAATACAGAGAAAATACTCAAAATTAACTTAAATCGTTGTTTCAATTATTAATATTTTTTTCAATTTAGGCTACATTTATATAGTTTGAAATATTATAAGGTATATCTTGACAAGTAGTTCCGGGAAGAACTATACAGCCTATTTTCATACATCCTGCTCATGTTAATTGCCTCTATCAACATACAAAATTTCAGTTTAATTGCTGTAACAGATTCGTAGATATTGAGAACCGTCTAAATATTTAAGATGGTCGCCAGGTTGGATTTTTATTTTTGTACTATTACATTAAGATTATTGTGTACGTGTGGTATTCAAACTTCAATCGCATGATTAGAACACAAGAAGTAAAAACGAGATTTTAAAATTACGCACAGCAGCCATCTTGTGATTATGCAAACAATTGAAATAAATTAGATGCCAGTGGATCAACATTTGTATAAGCATTTAACGTGCAACGTTTCATGGCACTCGGATAGTTAATTCGCGAGAAATGTCCATTTAAATATTTATACTTCGCGTCGCCGCCATGTTGGATTTGTGCTCACCAGGTTACTGAAAGTCCTATAGGTGGACATATGTTCATAGTCTCTATGAACATTTAAAAAAATCAGTTTGGTTGCTGTAAAAGAATCATAGATATTGAGAACCGTTAAATATTTCGGAAGCTCGCCATTTAGGATTGTTATATGTATAGGCCATAGAGTTATCTACCATTCAAGGACAATTATTGCCTAGGTTCATTATTCAAACTTTCACTTCGATCGCATGATTACGACACAAGAAATAATAACTTAATTTTAAAATTTCGCACAGCCGCCATCTTGAGGTTATGTAAACAATTGAATTAAATTAGATGGCAGTGCATTACAATCTGCAAAATCATTTACTGTACCACATTTCACTGCGCTCAGAGAGTTAAATCACGAGAAAAGTCTATTAAAATATTTCAAATTCACTTGCTCGCCATGTTCGTTTTTTACTTGACAGGTTTATGAAATATACATAGGTAAACTTGTATCAGTACCCTTTATCACCGTACAAAATTTCAGGGTGATATCTGTAATAGTTTCGGAGGTATAGAATGTCAGTGAAATATTTCGCACAGCCGCCATTTTGAGGTTATGTAAACAATTGAACTAAATTAGACTCCAGTGCATTACAATGTATATAAACATTTGCTGTACAAAGTTTCATTACGTTTGGATAGTTAAATCGCGAGAAAAGTCTATTTAAAAGTCTCAACTTCGCTTGACCGCCATGTTGGTTTTATAGTCACCAGGTTTTTGAAAGTCTCATAGGTGAACTTCCAGTACTGCCCTTTATCACCGTATACAATTTCAGGGCGATATCGGTAATAGTTTCGGAGATATTGAATGCTAGTGAAATATTTCGCACAGCCGCCATGTTGGATTGGTGAGACGTAACAAAATTTGAAGGGCACGGTCGAGGTTGCCGGAAATAGTGCTATGAACTTCCCCAGTTTCATCGAAATCGCTCCAGCCGTTTAGATTGTATTAGGGGACACACACACACACACCTCACACACTCACACACGCACGCACACGGACAAAAGGTGATCTCATAAGCCTATTTTTTTCAAAATTGAAAGGCTAAAAATCAGACAGTAATGCCTATTAAACACTATTAAATTTTGATGAATTATAATAATGCTAATTATTATTATTATTATTATTATTATTATTATTATTATTATTATTATTATTATTATTATTATTATTATTATTATTATTATTATTATTATACAGTATAATCTATTTTAATGGAAAAATTATAATGAATCTTGGCCGGAACCTTGGGTGTCAAATATTTTAGTTATGTAAAGAAAGTCACTGGATCTAAAATGATAACAGAAGTGAGGTGTCGTAGAGCAAGGTATTTTTACTAGGGGGTGGAAAGTCTTAGCGTCAACCCAATTGTTCAGTAGAAATATAGACAACTAGCGGACCCGTACGAGAAATCTCGCATCTTCATAAACCACACTTTCCCCAATAGGTTTATAATGAGATACTTAAGGAGAAAGGTTGTCACGTCTTTATTTGAACCAAATAATTATAGAACACTATTTAGAAGCCTCCGTGGCTTAGGCGGCAGCACGCCGGCCTCTCACCGCTGGGTCCGTGGTTCAAATCCCGGTCACTCCATGTGAGATCTGTGCTGGACAAAACGGAGGCAGACAGGTTTTTCTCCGGGTACTCCGGTTTTCCCTGTCAAAATTTCATTCCAGCAACACTCTCCATTATCATTTAATTTCATCTGCCATTCATTTAATCATTGCCCCAGAGGAGTGCGTCAGGCCTCGGCAGCCGGCACAGTTCATATCCTCGCCGCTAGATAGGGGCTTCATTCATTCCATTCCTGACCCGGTCGGAGACTGGAAGCAGGCTGTGGATTTTCATTTTCAATTATAGAACACTATTTACATTTCATTTAGAATTCCAAGCTCTACGTTCCCTAACGTAAGAAGGCAATCGCTGAATATTGGATCATAATTCGCTGTCATGTTTTTTGGCATGTGGCTACTGTAAATTTTGGATCATAAAGGAGATTGTTTGATGTTGCTCTCAACAATGGTAGTTCGGTTGCTATGTCTTACAATAGGGAGTAGGCCTACCTGTCTAAAGTCTCCACCGATCAGAATAGTCTTTGTGAAGCGTACAGAAATTATGGAGCGTATTTTCTTACAGCAACAGTATCTGCAAATCGCAAACTTCGTACATTTTTCAAAAGTATTTTTTTTAAAGAAATTATAGATATTTATGAAATTACAATGCTATTCGTCACTGTTAATGTCTATTCTCTTTCATTTGAATGCTCTTTTGTCTCGATCGGTCGCTAGGGAGCGCCGCAGGAGGGATGCATACTACTAAAATAATATATATGATATTGTTGATGTTGATGATGATATGCAACGTGATCGATTGAGGGTAAAGATTAAATGAAAAGCAATGAGATTTTCGTTACTTTGGCATCGTTGACAGGAATTACAGTTAAATGTATTCAATCAATGATTCTGTTTCGTAGCGGTTACTGCTGTATTAACGTTGTTACTTCACAATGAATGACTACGATATCCAAGCCCCTCAAATGAAACAACAATACATTCCTGGACGACAACAATAACTCCATGATCGGGCACTGACCAATGTTGGCTTTGGAAGGAGTGAGAGAATGACTCATTTAAGGTCACTACTCCTGAGTAAATTGCCAGTCAAATTGGCGATGGAAAGTGCGGGCGGGCTGGTGGGTATTTATCGTTATGTAATACAGCACGGGGCACCTCGCCCAGGAAACTGGCGCGATGCCACACTATGTGTGTGTGTGTGTCTGCTTCTCTGGCAACTATGTTTTTGTTTGTTTGCTCCTAAGACGACGTGCCTTGACAACCGGTCCGACTGTCTCCAGCAGGGCTGTCCACCATCTCTCGTGTTCGCACGCATTTTGCCAGCACTGTGCGATAGTAGAACTCTTTAATTTAGTTGCTGATTCTTACACGGGATTTGCGACATCGTGGGCATGTAGCCCCGTGTACTTGGGTGTCTGATAACCTGTGTAACTCTGATGTCTGTACGAGTGTGTGTACTTGTAATTGAGGTAGGATTTGGGTAGGAAGCGGCCGTGGCCATCCCGACATTTACTTAGAGTAGAAGTTGGAAATCACGGAAAACCACTTCCAGAATTGCTGAGGATTCGAAACCGCCTCTTCTCAGTTTTATCTCACGAGGCTCAGTGCACCCCGTTCCAGCACTCAGACCAGAATTAAATTCCTTGGCAGAGCCGGGATTCGAACCCGGGTCTGTGCAGTGACAACCAAGAATGCTAGCCACTACGCAAGGAGACGGACTTTACCATTGCGTTATAGTTGCCCCCAATAGTAAAGAGCCTTGAGTCCATAAAGTCATAAATGTGATCCAAACCTAGTTTTTGCCGTAGGCTACATATCCCATAGTAGTGAAATTAATGAATAAAGGTGTTGAAAGATTACCGCTTGCCATATCTGTACAGTAGGTATAACAAGTAGTAAATCCTTCACAAACTAGTCACTGTGGGTGGCTGGTGTCAGATAAAAGACTCTACCTACTTATGGAGCCAGTTGCAGTGAGTGTCAGACTGTCTTGATGCAGCGCTCCATTTACCCATGTCCTGACCTGAGCTAATCGTCTCATCTCTAAATGGTTGTATTGTTACATAGCTACATCCAAGGCAATCTACTTAACATATTCTGACCTTGGCGTACCCATACAGTTCTGGTTCTCGACCACTTGAAAATGAAAATCCACAGCCTGCTTCCAGTCTCCAACCGGGTCAGGAATGGAATGAATGAAGCCCCCCATCTAGCGGCGAGGATATGAACTGTGCCGGCTGCCGAGGCCTGACGCACTCCTCTGGGGCAATGATTAAATGAACGACAGATGAAATGAAATGATAGTGGAGAGTGTTGCTGGAATGAAATTTTGACAGGGAAAACCGGAGTACCCGGAGAAAAACCTGTCTGCCTCCGTTTTGTCTAGCACAGATCTCACATGGAGTGACCGGGATTTGAACCACGGACCCAGCGGTGAGAGGCCGGCGTGCTGCCGCCTAAGCCACGGAGGCTGGGTTCTCGACCACTTACTGGTTAATAATAATAATAATAATAATAACCCCTTGCACTACAGCCCGTGAAGGGCCTAGGCCTACCAAGCGACCGCTGCCCAGCCATTTGGCCTGCAGATATTGGGGTGACGCATGATCAGCGCATCGGGTCCCCGCGGCCGTTAATCTTGGTTTTCGTGATCGGGGCGCTGCCTCACTGTCAGACAGCTACTCAATTGTCCTCACGAGGCTGAGTGCACCCCGTTACAGCACTCACGCCAATTTCTAAAATCCCTGACGGAGCCGGGAATCGAACCCGAGGCCTCCGGGTGAGAGGCAGGCACGCTACCCCAACACCACGGGGCCGGCCACTTACTACTTACATATAGTTATTGTTGCTTTAAGGGGCGGAACATTGAGGTCATTTGCCCCTTATTACGTATAATTTACAACTGAAATGTGTTTGAAATAGCAAAAGTCAGATGTCTGGAGGCAAAGGTAATTTCGTTTTGATCGAAGCAGCTGTTCAGAAGTTAATACGGGAGACACGCACACATTGCCCAATCATTGATATCATAATCCTAAATTCTATTAATTTTTTACCACCTCGTGGTGAAGCGGTTAACATTCTTGGCTCTCGCTACGGAGGTCTGGGTTCTATTCGCGGCTCTGAGAAGAAATGTAATTATGGTCTGAGGGTTGGGATGGGGTACACATCCTAGAAGTGGTTTTCAGTGGTTTCCCATTTTACTCCTAACTTAAAAGATCACGGCTGCCTCCATGATAGTCCTAGGCTCAATTGCAAATAAACACACTACTACAGACACGACAATAACACTGGTTATCAGTATTTTTGTATTTAGAAGTAAGGATAAAAAAGGTAAAAACCTAAGAAATAGGTAAAATAGGTCAAAACCTAAGAAATAGGTAAAAACCTAAGGAATAGATTAAAAAATAGATAAAAACCTAAGAATCAGATCCCTAGTGATGACTACAGTAATGTGTTTCTCCAAGTAAGGAATCCCTGGAGCCATGACTGCAGGATTCTTCGTCCACTAATAAATGCAATTGAAAAGGCCAGAAAATGGTAATAATTCTTGAAAAATGACCTGGAATGCTTCCTAGGTTGCGCATTATTCTAGAGTATTAGGTTCAATATTTGTGATATTGCATTAAATGTGCATTGTGCAATGTTTGTAAACAGTGTTTATGTAATGTAATCATTTCTGTTTCTTTAAGATATCGCAGATCACCTCGACAAGTCATTACAAGTTCATGCCCTAGTACATGCATCAGAGTGTTAGAGGTTATTAGACTACTTCTACTCACCCCCAAGTACACGGGGTAGCATGACCACGATGTCACAACGTCCCTAAAGAATCAAAAACAACAACTTACCCATGTTTCAGTATGCTGTTCATTCTTCATTTATAGACTGTTAAGGCTAATTGATCTACAGCCCCGCATATGAGGGTGGATTGAATTCATCGGATAATCTGTATTTCTTGAGGGTAGAGGACTGTGGTTGGTGCCTGAGTAATTGAAACATCCTGCCATTCTTATGGAGAGAATGTGGATAAACCATACTCAAGATGGCCAAGTTTCAAACTTTGGATCTTTAAACACTCAGCTCTCCATTAGATTTATTGCGTTTCACTTAACTGCCGGTTATTCCTCTCTCTCTCTCTCTCTCTCTCTCTCTTACTTCAAGTGAATGCTAGGATGGTGCTTAACCTAATCTTAGACCATACTAATTTTAGTTATAATAGCAGTTAGGTGAGACAATTTATTCAACAAATACGACTCACACGCGATTTAACGGCGCTGATGATTAAGGATATTCCAAGTTGCTAAACGAAGCAACAGGGCGAGCCTCCATGGCTAATGCGGCAGCACGCCGGCGTCTCACCGCTGGGCCCGTGGTTCAAATCCTGGTCACTCCATGTGAGATTTGTGCTGGACAAAGCGGAGGCAGTCAGGTTTTTCTCCGGGAACTCCGGTTTTCCCTGTTACACATTTCATTCCAGCAACACTCTCCACTGTCATTTTATTTCATCTGTCATTCATTTAATCATTGCCCCAGGGGAGTGCGACAGGCTTCGGCAGCCAGCACAGATCATATACTCGCCGCTAGATGGGGGCTTCATTCATTCCATTCCCTGACCCGGTCGGTCGACTGGAAGCAGGCTGTGGATTTTCATTGTCAATCGAAGCAACAACAGCGGTAAGATGATTCATTAAAAATAAGTTGTACTTGTTGTTGGTAATTCATTTGAGGGCTTGGGACACAATGATCATCAGCCCTAGGGGCAGATGACCTCGTAGTTCAACCCCTTAAAATAACAATAACTACCTAACTAACTTGATCATCAGCCCCGCGTAGTTTGGTGTGTGTTGAATTTGTATGATAACCTGCGTTGCCCTGATGACTTTACAGTAGTAGTGTGTGTAGCTACATATATTAGGGTCATGGATGGGGCTAGAAATAAGGTACTATCCCGGCATTTGCCTGAAGTGTGTATGAAAAAAAAAACGGGAAGAAAACCACATCCAGGATAGCCGCTGTCATCGTCGGAATTCGACCCTACGATCTCCGGACTTGCTGCAGTTGCCCACACGGTCGTGGTGCACAATTTAAAGAGTACGCCACAAGTTATACTTGTATGCAGTCCTTTGCTATAATACCATTTTTGAAAGAAAAAAAAACACTCGATGAGAGAGACTTGTCTAACCTATGAAATGTGTTTCCAGACAGTAGTGAAGAAGTTTCCACTTGTTCCTCAGTGTCATTCGCCTTCTCTTTACCTGTCTCTTTGTCTCCCGACGCAGTAACCGACTGGTTTCCACATTCTACATCCTACATTACTAGCCTTGTGATCCACTGCAGTGAACGGGTAACATAATGAAGCGCTTAGAATGGATTTTGCGTCAGTCTGGAAGTTGCTAGACCAGCTTTTGCTTCTCCGCTCCTCTCTCTGTTATATGACAGACGTTGTGATCTTGCGATAAGTATAGACAATGGCTCTACGTACCGACAACTATGCATTCCACTCTCAGCCATCCTAGAAGTAATATTATGTGGGTTCTCACTATTATTATTATTATTATTATTATTATTATTATTATTATTATTATTATTATTATTATTATTAATCGTATGGCATGGTGCACACTTGCAGTACATCATATCACAGCTTAATAAAAAGAGAACAGATAGTCTCATAATTTAACATCTAAATTTAAGATACCTAGGCCACTGATGCAGAATTCACTGAGATAAAAACCATTATGTTACCACCATAGGCTCTTAGAGGACAGTCCTGAATGATGTGCTTCACCGTTTGTCCATCGGCTTCACAGTCACACTTTGGAGACCGTAACCTGTTCCACTTGAACAAAGAGTCCGCACAAACACCAGAATTGGTCCTGATCCGGTTTAATTCTGACCATATCCGACGAGGAAGATCAAAGCCAGGTACTTTAGATGTGACAGATGGCATGTCTCGGCACTCCTGTGGAGCAAAAATCTTCCAATTATGAGACCACTGCTGAACTATGTCAAAGTTCTCATTGATAAGTCGCGTAGCTGTCTTCACAGTGAAGTCTGGGTAGACAAGCAGCAGGTATATCAGCATGAATAGGGAGATCCTGATTTTGCAGTATCTTGTGGTATGTTTTGACCAGGATATTACATCTGCAGTGATGGGTTGGTGGAATGTAGCTCAGAACAGGAAGATATTGAATAGGGGTGCATTTAATGGTACCAGATATCAAACGCATGGTCTTGTTGATTTCAACATCTCCCTATGTGAGGGCTGTTTAACCACACAGGGGCACAATATTCAGCTACAGCTAGAACGAGGCTAATTGCAGAAGATCGAAGGGTTGAAGCATTAGAGCCCCATGTTGTTCCACATAGTTTCTGGATGATTTTGCGTGATCTCACCTTAGCAGCAGTCTTCAAAATATGTTGTTTGAAGGATAAGGTTCTGACTGAAGTAACACCCTAGTACTTGGGATGTCGATTGTGTGGCAGAAGGACGTTATGAAAGTACACCCTGAGATCCACGTTAGCCATGCGATTATTCAAGTGGAAGGCACAAACTTCTGTCTTGGTCATACTAGGCTGTAGTCTCCATTAGCGAAAGTAGTCCCCTAGTACACTCAGGTCTGTTGTTAGTGTGTTCTCAGTTGTTGTTATGTTTTAACTTCTTGTAGCTATCGCCCAGTCGTCTGCATACCTAAATGTCCTCGATTCCGTCCTTGGCATTTCAGCTATATACAAGCTGAAAAGAAGTGGAGCCAAGACAGAACCTTGTGGTAATCCGTCATTCAATTTCCTTTGTGCACTAACTGTACTACCCATGACAACTCAAAACAGCCTGTTACTCATCATGGTATTGACTAGAATGGCAATGGTCTTGCAGGGAATTACTCGAAGTAGTTTTTAAATCAGACCTTCCTTCCAAACAGTTTCGTATGCAGCCTTGAGATCAATGAATGCCACTGATGTCTTAAGGCAATTTTGGAATCCTGCCTCAATAAATGTCGTTAGTGACAACACATGGTCTGTACAGCTGCGATGTGGTCTAAATCCCGCTTGCACAATGGGTTCTCACTTAAAGCCACTATCACCTCTTTTCCAGTTTTAGTCCCCAATTACAATCGCCCATAATAATATGTCATATTTCATATAGAGATCACAGCCAATGGCCATAAGAAGGGTATCATTGATTGAACGCCCGAGGGCTCCCAACAAGTTCAGTTTCAAGTAGTTCCAACTTTGGCTTCCAGATGATACTCTCACTAACACTAGCAGCGAACGTTGGAACTTGATAGAGCGTTTCCTAACCAGCCAAATATAACCTACAAATGTTGCTACACACCACCAATTGCAGTGGTAGGTTCTTTTACATGCCATAAATCTATGACATGGGCCCACCGGCTTTGCTTCACCTACGAAGGAAGGCATACTGAAGGATTTTAACGCTCTTAAACAATCCGATGACATCGGCTGGGTTTGAACCCACCATCTTGAGCATAGCAGTTCAGCATGCTACCTACTACGCCACCGAAGCCGCTATACGGGGTGATCGAAAAAGGTGGCCTCAATTTTGATTTGTAATAGCTCTGGCTGTAATAAAGATAATTTAATTATTTTTACACCAAAATATAGAGGAAATCATATAGTTTTGTTTACCTATTTAGTAGGTATCGATGTGAGTTCCGCCTGTGGTACGAATCAGCGATGCGATAGCAACTGTGACTCCTGACATGATTCGGCGGACCTGGACGGAGGTCAAAGACAAATATAGATTCCACATAGACACATGGCCGACAGTACCTCGAGTGCTTACATTAAATAAGAATAGCCTACAGCAAAAGTATGAAGATTTAATAAATAATAATAGTTTTCAGCAAATATGATATAATGAATATTTTCACACCAAAGCACGACAACTTGGAGATGATTTATTGTAGGAATATCTTTAATGGGGCCTCCAAACCTTGTACTAAACCGTATGCGATGTGCATTCCACATAGCCACATGGACGACTATGTGTTTGCCGGGAGAACAGTGAACTCTGTTGGTGATTGAAATAACTACTTGTAAAACTGCAGTGCCAAATCCTGACCGGTTTTCAGCAAATATGTTACAATGAATATTTTCACACCAAACAACGACAACTTGAAGATGATTTATTGTAGGAAGAATATCTTTAATGGGGCCTCCAAACCTTGAAGAAATTTTGTATGCGATATAGATTCCACATAGCCACATGGCCGACAGTACCTCAAGTGCTTACATTAAATAAGAATACACCAAAAGTATGAAGATTTAATAAATCATTGTTTTCAGCAAATATGATATAATGAATATTTTCACACCAAAGCACGACAACTTGAAGATGATTTATTGTAGGAGGAATATCTTTAATGGGGCCTCCAAACCTTGAAGTAATTTTGTATGCGATATAGATTCCACATAGCCACATGGCTGACAGTACGTCGTGGGATCAATCTCCGCCACCACACGCGCTCATTGTTTCCGTCCCATCCATTTCCATTTCATTGTATCCGTCCCATCCATTTCCGTTTTATTTTTCAAAATCACCCCCACAAAAAATATACAGATACCGAGTGGAAAGATGTTACGCATCAAAAATAATTTAATTACTTACGTCGTTCTTGCCGAAAGTGACTGTTACTGCGTAACTTGGTTTCCTAGAGTTGATATTCTTGGTTTTATTTGTGCATGTGCTGCAAGATGATCATGGCATATTCCAGGCGCAGAGGTTGAAGGAACTTCTTCTTGTGGTGAACTGCTGCGCGCGTTACATAAGAGCGGCGAGTTTGACGATGGGTGTTCGAGGGCAAGAGTGTTTGTTTTTAGTGTTTACTTCTCGGAGTGCTGCACTCATTGTTCAGAGTATCCGGCATGGGAGTGACCTGAAACATAAACTGGGTATTTCCCCGTCTCTTGGTGGGAAACTCTCGACTTAATCACTTTGTTGGAGAATATTTGCATGCTCATCAACTGCGGTACACTGTCGGTCATTGCAAACTTTTAGAGCACTCAACTTTGACTAATCCTACAGTAGTAACACATTTCGCAGATTCATAACGTCATGAATAGTACGTGAGCTGTTTTTAGCCAATTTTCATTTTATGAAAAAATAGAGTTATTGAGATCACCTTTTGTCCGTGTGTCTGTCTGTGTGTGCGTGTGTGTGTGAGTCTTCCTAATAAATTCTAAACGGCTGGAGCGATATCAATGACATTCGGTAAGATCATATCACCATTCTGGACGACACCGACCGTCTCTTCAAATTTTATTGTGTCTCACCAATCCAACATGGCGGCTGTGCGAAATATTTCACCAGCATTCAGTATCTCAGAAACTATTACAGATATCACCCTGAAATGTTGTACGGTGGTAAAAGGAACTACTAGAAGTTCACCAATGAGACTTTCAAAAACCTGGTAACTACAAAACCAACATTGCGGCCAAGCGAAGTTGAGACTTTTAAATAGACTTTTCTCGCGATTTAACCATCCAAACTTAATGACAAATGGTACAGAAAATGTTCATACACATTGTAATGCACTGGCGTCTAATTTAGTTCAATTGTTTACATAACCTCAAAATGGTGGCTGTGCGAAATATTTCACTGGCATTCAATATCTCAGAAACTGTTTATGATATCATCCTGAAATTTTGTACGGTGATAAAAGGCACTCCTATAAGTTTATCTATGTAATTTTCAAAAACCTGCAAAGTACAAAACGAACATGGCGGCCAAGCGAAGTTGAAACATTTTAATAGCCTTTTCTCGTGATTTAAGCATCTGAGCGCAGAGTAATGTGGTGCAGTAAATGATTGTAATGCACTGGCATCTAATTTAGTTCAATTGTTTACATAACCTCAAGATGGCAGCTGTGCCAGATTTTAAAATTAAGTTTGTATTTCTTGTGTCGTAATCATGCGATCGAAGTGAAAGTTTGAATAATGACGCTAGGCAATAATTTTCCTTTTATGGTACATATCTCTATGGCCTATACATATAACAATCCAAAATGGCGAGCATTCGAAATATTTTGACGGTTCTCAATTTCTACGAATCTTTTACAGCAATCAAACTGATTTTTTTGAAATCTTCATAGAGGCTATGAATATAAGTTCACCTATAGGACTTTCAGTAACCTGGTGAGCACAAATGCAACATGACGGCGACGTGAAATATAAATATTTAAATAGACGTTTCTCGTGATTTAACCATCCGAGTGCAGTGAAACTTTGCACGTTAAATGCTTATACAAATGTTAATCCACTGGCATCTAATTAATTTCAATCGTTTTCATAACCACAAGATGGCAGCTGTGCGAAATATTAAAATCTCGTTTTTACTTCTTGTGTCCTAATCATGCGATTGAAGTCTGAATACCACACATACGCAATAATCTCCATGTAATAATACATAAATAAAAATCCAACTTGGCGACCATCTGAAATATTAAGACGGTTCTCAATATCTACGAATCTATCACAACAATCAAACTCAAATTTTGTATGTTGATAGAGGGAATTAACATGAGTTGGATATATGAAAATAGGCTGTATAGTTCTTCACGGAACTACTTGTTATTTTCAAGTTCTGATGGACTGTATAAAAATAACAGATTGACATACCAAACAGATTTTACTACTAAATGTTTGCTTGTTTTATTCTTATGTCTCAACATAATTGCCAAAACTATTGAAACATTTGTCGTATCGTTACACCAGCTTTCCAATGCCCTCGGAAAAAAATTCTACGTCTGGAGAGTCTCCTAACGTTTTTCCTTTTTTGCGAGACGTTGCCGCCCAACTATACCTTCAATTCTCGAAAAAGGTGAAAATCATTCACGACCACACTGTGCCAACGTTTTTCAAAGAATTCAAGTGTGAAGTTTTGGAACATCTGCCGTTTAGTCCAAACCAGCACTGAATGATTTTCACTGTACTTTGGGTGTGTGTAGAATTTGTCTGATAACCGGTGTTAATTGTGATGGCTGTATTAGTGTGTGTTATCTGTAATTCAGGTACCTAAGGACTGCAGACGATCAGTTTCAAGCAGGTCCTACTTTTGCTACCAAATGCTACCGTCAACGACATCTAGATGTGGCGTAGGTTACTAGATGCCACCGCAACTGACACCCGGCGACGAACGTTGGATATTATAGAGCGTTAATCAAATCCAACATACAAATTTAGCTTTACACAAATGTAGTTAGTGGAAGGTTCTTTTACAAGCCATAAATCCATGACATTGGCCCGCCGGCTTTACTTCCCCTCCAAAGGAAGGCATACTGAGGGAATTTTAATGCTCTTAAAAATCCGACTACTTCGGCCGGGTTTGAACCCACAATCTTGGGCATAGAAGCTCAGCATGCTACCAACTACGCCACCGAAGCCGCCTTATTTTATTTTACTTAATATTATTTTCTTTCATTCATTTATCAAAGCACAAACTTTGTAGTAAAAGTTGCTTAATGCGTAGCAGGAGTAATTGTTCCTCTTGTAAGGCTTAATTATTTTGCTTTTGGTCGTCCTTAGTAGAAGAAAACCTGCTATGTGAAGTAGTTGTTCCATTCTATTCCCATACAATGTTCACTAGCTCCTTGCCATGAACGTAAATACTGTCCCGCTCTACATTACATTTACTGTAACGATTAATTAGTCTTTTTCCAATATTACCATACATCATTATTAGGGCTTGGATTTTGTTGACCAAAAAATTGTCCAAAGGTGCCCTAAAAACAATGTATTTATGACCTAAAATAGTGATCTTAGCTATGTTTGTCCTATGCGGCAAATTGAATTTTCCCAATTAAACAGCAGAATTTTCTGGGAAATGGTACCTTCTAATAAGAATGAGAGAAATCTGCTGAACGATAACAGAAATCCGTGGACGTAAATTGCCGGAAATTACGGTCCAGTGGCCTATATATAGAATTCTTTTTAAAATGAATCGACATATTTAAGCACAAAAGTTTAAAACAAAATAGCAAAAATAGGCCTTAAGTTCATTAAATGCCCTGCAACGTTATTTTTGAACCTCTAAATTTGTCACAAAATACCCCGGAAGTAATGTTTGTGGCTTACTGGAAGAAAAAAAAACCACCAAATTCTGTTCAGTAGAAGTAGTAGGATTGGCTGCGTGGCTCAGCGTTAAAGTTCTCGCCTGCTGTCCCAAGGTTGCAGGATTGAATCCTGGCGCAGTCAGCTGGCATTTCAGGGTGCTCATATGCGAGGGAGCCGTGTCAGTAGGTTTATTAGCACGCTAAAGATCCTATTTGGAGCAATATTCTGGCACCCCGGTGTCTCTAAATGCCGCAGTAGTTACAGGGGACGTAAAACCAATAACATTATTATTATCATTAATATTAGTAGGAGGTCCAAGAAATGTGTAAGATGGAGTTTCACGTGACAGAGATCTCGCGGTCATGAGCTACGGGACCTCCTTTTTACTTGGAATTGAACCACAGGACATAGCATTTCACTTCGAAAATCTCACATGTGGTCTATTGATCGGGACTCGAACCCGGTCTACCTTGATGAGAGGCAAATGGCATGATCACTATGCCCCTTTACGCTCCCCTCCCCTAAATTTATAGGATGGGAAACACCAGTTTACATCAATAACTTGCAAATAATTTCAGACACACCCAGAATGCACAGAGCAGTTAAGTGTATCAAATGGATAGACAGCCTACACTGGAATTCACCAGGTCGCTCGCTTTTAATCGCAAGGGCCAGAACGCACAAAACCTCCCATTAATATTACTCTTCATAACTTCGTCATCACACTGTACGTTTACAGTGGTCGTAGTTTCCGATAATCATGAATGAGAGCATCAAATTGAGACCAAGTTTCCTGCTGTACGTTTATCCTTGGTTGAGAAAACGTTACGTCAGAAAAAGTATAAGAACTTTTTATTGGGTAGTTGAAAAATATTGAAACTTGAGATTTGTACTACCAATACTTGTGCCTATCACATATACAAATGTCATTACCTTCAGCCAAGTAGTTTACCATGTATATAGTTTTAATTAAGCGGTTCCTAGGAAAGACGTAAAACACACGGACAATTTTGCATACAACCACAAATAAATAAATAATTAATAAACTTGACAATAATTGGCTTATATAGTCTAACGCAGAATTAAACAAGAAAATTATTGGTATAACTCGTTCTTCAATAGGTCTGTTGGTTTGCTTGTAATTAAGGCCTAAATTCGAGTATCCTTAATAAAATATCCAATAGTAGCTTTATGTTTTGCTTCACTGTAAGAATTTGATTTTAGTGTTGGCATGCTGCTGTACTGACGTCAATATTGAGCTGGGTAACCAATGTACATCTGACCAATTCACACCCTCGTAAACACTGGGCAGCTTTCAATAACAGCTAAGCTAGTCAATTATCAGAGATGAGATTGCACTTGCGAATGTGGGTAGTTCGCTCCTAATGAGTTCAGGGTTGGAGATCAGTTCAGGCTGTAACTGAGCCACCAAGCCAGCCACCCCAACGTGTGGGGGGGGGGGGGGGGGGGGGGGGGGGGTGCAATTTACCCGCCCTCAGGAGCGTGTGAATATAATAGCACATGCTAGCTGGTCTTATTAAAGTGGACCGGAAGTGACCGTAATAACTGACCCTTCCGCAGAGGGGAACAACAGCTCGCAGTTTCGCTCCTGTGTGAAATTCTCTGCCTAGTGTCCTTCCTGTAAGCTGCCGGTAGGTTTCAGTAACATAATCGAACTGGTCAGAGATCTGGTGTGCCTTAAAAAGGTGGGGTCCACTTTCTACTGTTTCGGCTAGCATACTTCGCTGTCGCCCTGGAGGTTTCGGTTCGAATCCCGGCTCTGACAAGAAATTTGATTCTAGTCTGAGTGCTAGAACGGGGTACACTCAGCCTCGCGAAGCAATACTGAGAAGAGGTGGGTTCGATTCCCATCTCAGTCATCCTGGAAGTGGTTTTCCGTGGGTTTCCCATTTCTAATAATAACAATAATAATAATAATAATAATAACAATAATTTTATTGGTTTTACGTCCCTTTTAACTACTGTGGTTTTTAGAGATGCCGGGATGCCAGAATTTTGGCCCGAAGAGGATATTGAACGTGCCAGTAAATCTACTGACACGGCAACCTCATATGTCAACAAACTGTGGGAGATTCACTCTCGCTATCTTGGCGCCAGCAGGCGAGAACGTTACCGCGGAGCCACGCAACCAGTCAGTTAAATTTATGGACACTGTACTGTAACAACCAACACCTTCGTATATCTTCTACGAAACGTGAAAACATCATTAACCCGTAACTTACAGGGATGGGACTTTCGGACCCAGGAGTGTTTTCTTTTATAAATGATTCTTCATACACAAATCAAAAGAGGTTTTGCAGCGAAACCGATACCAACAGGGAGGAGGTGGTGCAATGTTTTAGCGTGACATCATGTATGGTTTTTAGAAAACTATCCGCAAATTTACTCCAAACATTATCCGCATGGCGAAACATTTTGCGGATATCCGCATCCGCGCAGGGCTTTAATTATAACGTGTGATATTTAATAAAATATATAGCCTACCGTATATTCCAAAAACTTATACAACTTGAGGTAGAACAATAATGTAAACTTTGGTTCCTGGAGCCCATGGGTGATTGCGGTCGTAAATATAAAGTAACTTGCCCAAGCCTAGCTACCACCATAAAGTCTGCTTCAGTCTACTCGGGTGGTCTGGTCAACAGAAGTAAGTCCCTGAATCGATTAGCCGTTAAGTGCGGTTAGATACACGATTAATCGATGGACTTGTACCGTACAGTAATAGAACAATTTATTTATTGACTATAAGGCATCCAACGTTTAGAATGAAGCACTGGTTAGATAGGGATATTCTTCTCTCTTTCTGTTGCACGCGAGACATGTATGACGCTGTCATTTTCTAGCACTCCACTGTTGCCTTATCATTCAATTTTTTTTCTTCGAAAAAAAAAAACAGCTTATTCGGATAAAACTATGTTTTGCCGATCTTTTTTGTCCTATATTAGAACTACGTAAACTTGATAGAAATGCTAGAAAAATTAGATATCCATATTTTTAAAAAAACTATAAACTGAGTCCCCTTTTTAGTAAAATTGATCTTATATCATGTTGCATTGACTTTGTGATGCCTATTTTTCACACACATGTAGCTAAATGTGCCGTCTTGATGATGGATTATTGAAATATTTTATACTGGCAATATTACAATTTTCATGTAGGTAAAACTTCTGAATATTCTCTCATAACCGCATTGCTGCATTGAAAAAGTTCGTATGCTGCCAACTTTTCTATTTTTAAAGATAACCATGTCATGTCAGTTTGAGAGTTGTAGAAGAATGTTGGAAGAAGTTTTCTACCTGCTTACCCAGAGTGTAGGTTTAATTGTTTAGACAGGCCGGCCTGTTCATTGACCGCGGATTATAAAAATGAGGTTTCGAAGGACAGCGGGATGCAGCATGCTACTCAGAGCTTTATTACTGTGGCCTTCGAGCTTGTATTTCAGTAGTTCGGCTGTCTCTATCTTGAGTGTGTGTGCAGCAGTTCTGTTAGATTGAACGTGTTGTGTTTTACGTATTTCACATACAACAATGGATAGTTTTTTGAAAAGAAAGCGTGGTCACGTGCTCAGAAGGAGGGAAAAGCAGGTCGTAATTAATGTGTTCAGTTATTTTAAGAATCTTAAACCCAAAGGAAGTATAAATCATGAAAGGTAAGCCAATGAGGAGTATTTTCTCTAATAACGTACTTCAACTTTAACTGCAGTCGAAACTTCACACATTTCCTTGTGTTTGTACTTTATTTATTTTATTTTGATTGTTTTCTTTGTCGCATTGAGCATACGTTATAGTTAATTTAATTTAATTTCGTTGTATGTGTTATGTTAACCTACTATTAGTATTATTATACAGTACTTAATTCAAGTTTTCGTCACTGCAAAATCGCTGAATATGCGGAAAGTGTACTGCCTCCTCTCATGGAGTGGCAACCCTGTCGTAACGCGCCATAAGACCAATGCTTCATTCTAAACGTTGGATGCGCTATAGTAGATACCGTGTTTCCACTTGTCGTAAGACATCTGTCAGCGAGGCGAAGAAACAAAGTATAAATTATTATTGTACAGGGTCTTGATATTTGCTTGGCTAGGACATTCTCGCCCACGCGCTCCGCCAATGACGGCTCAGTTGCCGGCTGCCGCGTGCGCGTATGTTCGCCAGAATACGGTGCTTAAAATCAGTATCATGCATTTTTACTCACCATGCTTACAGTAGATGATGAAAATGTTCCCCATCTGCTGCCAAACATAATCAGCATCTTCTTATGAAGTTTCTGGTTACTCCTGTTAATTTAGCTTCAGTAAGGAAATAACGACCTTAACGTCTATTTTTATTGTTTACTGAACCTGCACGTTTGAATCTCAAATTAGCCGGTTGTTTTATTGTCCGATTTATAGGAATGGGTCTCCCTAGAAATTTCACTCGAAACGTTTTTCTTGTTGTAGCGCACGATTTCCCGCACTTTATGTATGTATTGTGCAGATATACACGTTCAAGTAACGAATATTTCACGTAAGGCATTACAGCACTATACACAATCACAATAAAACAACTGCCTAAGTGATTCAAACGTACAGGTTCAGTAAATGATAAAAATAGACGTAAAGGTCATTATTTCCTTAGTGAAGCTAAATTAACCGGAATAATCGGAAACTTCATAAGTAGATGCCCATTATGTTTGGCAGCGGATGGGGAACATTTTCAGCGTCTACTGTAAACATGGTGAGTAAAAATGCATGATACTGATTGTAAGCACCAACTCTGTCGTACATACGCGCGCGCGGCAGCCGGCAACTCAGGCGTCACTGGCGGAGCGCGTGAGCGAGAAAGTCCTAGCCAAGCAAATATAAAGACCCTGTATATGAATTGCAGCCAATGGCTATAGTAGGGTATTTTAAATGAACGCCTGCAGGCTCCCAGCAAGTTCAAATATCAAGTAGTTCCAACTTTGACTACCAGATGCCACTGTCACTGACACCAAGCAGCGAACGCTGGAACTTGATAGTGTGTTTCTAACCAAATAACCTACAAATTTGGCTACACACTACCAATTGTAGTGGTAGGTTCTTTTACATGCCATAAATCAATGGCTTTACTTCCCCTCCGAAGGAAGGTATGGTTGGTTGGTTCCTCAGTTTAGGGGCTGCGAGAACACAGTCATGTAGCCCTGTGTACTTTGGGTATGTGTAGAATCTGTCTGATAACCGGTGTTAGTTGTGATGGCTGTATTCGTGTGTGTTATCTGTTTTCAATTCAAGTAAGGACTGCAGACATTGATTATTTTCAAGTAGTTCATACTTTTGCCGCCAAACGCCACCGTCAACGACTACTAGTTCAGATCTGGTTAACAGATGCCATCGCAGTCGGCTCCTGGCGACGAATGTCGGAACCTAGGAGCGTTTGTCAAATGTTTATCCTAACCTATGATTTAGCTTCACGCAGGTGTAATTAGAGGAAGGTTTATTTAACATGCCATAAATATATGACATGGGACCGCCGGCTTTACTTCCCCTCCGAAGGAAGGCATACTGAGGGATTTTTAACGCTCTTAAAAATCCGATGACTTCGGCCGGGTTTGAACCCGCGATCTTAGGCATAGCAGTTCAGCATCAGTTCCTGTGGATTTTATAACCTAGTACACTCGAGTATTCTCTGGTCGACAGGAGATGTGAATTATCCAGGCATCCAGTCACCAAGGTGTTTATCACTGCCGTGTGAGCTAAGCCAGTGAATGGATCTATAGTCCTTTTAAGGCTATACACTGCTACATTCTCCACTGCTACGGCTCTACTGCCATGGTGGGGTGCTGTCAGATATGTTGTCATTACTAAATACCATTCCCTTGTGATTGTGTCCCAACATCCCATTATAGCTGTAATGGGCGTATTATGTAAAGCGAGCCATTCAGCGGGGAAACTGCGTGGGACAGTAGAAGACAAGGCAGATAGAACGTAACACAGTAGATATTGCTTGGCACTTCCCGACTCATGGCTTTTGGATGATGATGGAAACGGTGGTTGGATGGTTCTTCAGTTTAGAGGCTGCGACAACGTGGTCATGTAGCCCCGTGTACTTTGGGTGTGTGTAGAATCTGTCTGATAACCGGTGTTAATAATAATAACCCCTGGCACTACTGCCCGTGATGGGCCTAGGCCTACCAAGCGACCGCTGCCCAGCCATTTGGCCTACAGATATTGGGGTGACGCGTGATCAGCGCATCGGGTCCCCTCGGCCGTTAATCTTGATTTTCATGATCGGAACGCTGCCTCACTGTCAGACAGCTACTCAGTTGTCCTCACGAGGCTGAGTGCACCCCGTTCCAGCCCTCACGTCAGTTTCTTAAATCCCTGACGGAGCCGGGAATCGAACCCTGGGCCTCTGGGTGAGAGGCAGGCACGCTACCCCAACACCACGGGGCCGGCAACCGGTGTTAATTGTGATGGCTGTATTAGTGTGTGTTATCTTCAATTCACGTGAGGACTGCAGACATTGAATTTATTCAAGTAGTTCCTACTTTTACCACCAAACGCCACCGTCAACGACTACTAGTTCAGAACTTGATTACCAGATGCCACCGCAGTCGGCTCCTGGCGACGAACGTCGGAACCTAAGAGCGTTTGTCGAATGTTTAACCTACTATAATTTAGCTTCACACAGGTGTAATTAGTGGAAGGTTCTTTAACATGCCATAAATCTATGACATGGGACCGCCGGCTTTACTTCCCCTCCGAAGGAAGGCATACTCAGGGATTTTTAACGCTCTTAAAAAATCCGACGACTTCGGCCGGGTTTGAACCCGCGATCTTTGGCATAGACGCTCAGCGTGCTACCAACTACGCCACCGAAGCCGCTGATGGAAACGTTGACAACATCCTCTGCTGCATTACATTGGTTTCTACTTTCTATATCAAGTAGCTACTGATTAGTCCTCGCGAGACTGAGTAGGCTACTCTCCATTCCTGCCCTCACGTCAAATGTTAAATTGTTGGTGGAGTCCGGTACACTTCATGTCCAGTTTCGAACCCCGGTTCTGCAAAATCATTTAATTCTGGTCTGAGGGCTGGAACGGGACACAGCCTCGTAAGACAAAACTGTGAAGAGGTGGATTCGATTCCCATCTCAGTTAGTTTTAGATATTGTGTACATTACATTCTCATGTTTCACTATCAACCACACCGACAGTAGTGGCTACGCGGGCTAAAGCGCTGCGTTAGGTCAAGGGGTCATGCTCTCTGCTGACTCGGTAGACGCGTGGGATCGAGCCCCACCGTCGGCTGTCCTTGAAATGGTTTTCCGTGGTTTTCCATTTTCAACACCAGGCAAATGCTGGGACAGTTCCTTCTGACAGGCCATGGCCGCTTCCTTCCACATCCTTGCCCAGTTTCATTCATCTTCATCCATTCCATCTCTCATCCCGACGCGCAGGTCGCCCACGGGCGTCGACTAGAAAGACCTGCACTTGGCCTCTCAGGAGGCTACACGACAACAACAAAAAACTATCAACCACACCATTAGGGTCCGATAACCTAGATGCTAGGACCCTTAAAACAGCAATTATCACATCATCATTTCCATACAAAATGAAAGAATAAAAGAAAAACGTGGATTTCGCATTTGTATTGCATTTTGGTAGGCTATCATTTTCGCATTATGAATCAAATTCGCATTTTGTCGCTTTCTCAAAACACATTAAAAAGTGGCTTACACGTCGCGAAAAGTGAAAATACAAGAACACAAGTCATTATAAGCATTTCGCACTTTATCGCATTTGCGAAAAAACACCACTCCCTAATTATAATCACCACCCGGGCGCATGGACGGTAAATTACCGTCACCCGCATAAAAGCTCCCGTAACTCGTGCCTAAAGCTGTGCAAGATGGCAAGAGGTGCGTGTAATTACCATAATTGATGGTTACCCTACTTATTGGGTTGCATGCATACAGTAGACGGCAGAGTGTTAAACAATGGGAGCCCTTTCGTTGGGTGGTCAGTGATTTAAGCAACTGGGTCTTCTCGTGATTCACCGTGCCTGTAGTGCGCACTTGTAGTGAAGGACGCTGTGGGGACGCCCACAAGCTGTGATTGAGACGTTCCCATTTCCGTGCTGCCGACAATGCCACCCTCTGTGGGCTGACACATTGTTCAGTATGGCCGTGGGCACAGTGCTTCCTGCGCTCCCAGCCCCACCCTGCCCACTGCTGAGGTAGCAAGATAAACTTCAGCTTAGGTTTCACTCAACTCAACTTGAGATAGAATTATCGCGTCTTCTTTTAGTTTGTGTCACTCACTCGCCCAATTGCTAGAGATGGTCTGTCTGAGGCAAATAAATCATCATTGCTGCTTCATGTTGCTTATTTTAGGAGCTGCGACATAGTGGTCTTATAACCCCGTGAATCTGGGTGTGATAACCTGTGTTATTGTGATGACTGTACTTTTTGTAGTGTGGCCTCCTGAGGGGCCGAGTGCAGGTCTTTCTTGACGACGCTCGTGGGCGACCTGCGCATCGGAATGAGAGATGAGGTGAATGGATGAAAGTGGGCAAGTATGTGGAGGGAAGCGTCCGTGGCCTGTCAGAAGTTACTGTCCTAGCATTTACCTGGAGTTGAAAATGGGGAAACCATTTCAAGGACGGCCGACGGTGGGGCTCTAACCCACGTCTACCGAGTCAGCAGAGAGCTTGCTCCCATAGCCTAACGCTGCGCTTTAGTGAGCGTAGCTACTGCTGTCGGTATGTGTATTTGTAAATTGGTGATATGATTGGGAAGGAGGCGGCCATGGCTTTAAGTTCGGAACCATCCCACCATTTGCCTGGAGTAGAAGTGAGGAAACCAATTCCAGGTTGGCTGAGGTAGGAACCGAACCCTCCTCGTCTCACGTAGGTTAACCAAAATGGTTTTCAGCTTGATGAGTTGAGATTGGTTTCACGTTCTTAAGAGTCTTCTTCCTAGCCCATCTCGCCTTCATTTTCTGACTTTGTAGTTGTTTAGCCGCTTCTGACTTCTTTTGTCTCTGCCCTTTCTTTAGTTTAATCTGTGGGTCTTCTTTTAACATTTTCCGGAGAGCTTGTCGTCTTGTATAACGGATTCAGAGATGTTAAAGCTTTGCAGATCTTGTTCAACTTGCTGGTACCGTACCACAGTGATGTTTTCATGCCGCTGTGGATCACACTGGTCAATCATGACTGCTTGTTCATTCTCTCAAGGTGTCCGTAGAATTGGAGGCGTCTCTTGATGATTGTGTCCATTAGAGGTTCTTTTTTAGGTATAGATCATCATTGGGCCTGTAATACCTTTCTCCATTTATGATTATTATTATAATAATTATTAAAACACATACATATTGGGGAAACTATAACTTGGAACCTAAATGAGAAAGTCGCAATAGAGTACAGAACAACAAAACTGAGACAAGCACAACGAGTCACATGGTCAACTTACAAGAAGAAATCTCTCTCGATGAACACCAAATTCAAACATTATGGTTCAGTAGTTAAACCTGAAGTAACTTATGCAAGCGAAACCCTGTTTAAGATGAATACCAAAGCAACAACAGATAAAATCCAAAAAATAGACAGAAGGATCATCAGGTCAATCGTCAATAAAAACATCAAGTAAATGGACAATGGAGACTGCTGCCTAATGAACTAGTCTATCGGGAAAATGAATCAATTGTGGATACAATGCGAAAAAGGGGAATTGCCTTTTTCAGCCACATAGTAAGACTACCTGACACCAGACTACTGAAACAATTATTCAATTTCTTTTGGAAAAGTAAAACCAAGAACAACTGGTTCGTTGAGGTCCAGAATGATTTAGATGAGCTAAATATTACAATGAATCAAATTGCAGAGAGAAAAGAGAAGAGGATTCTGAGAAGTAGGGATACAAGATTGAAATTAAAAACAGTCAAACGAAAACAGTACACCATTTCAAATGAAGAGAAGGCGGCCAGGTCGGAGAGACTAAAGAAGCTCTGGAAGGAGAAGAGGAGGTTGAGAAGCCATTACAACTAATATTGTAAAGACTGTAGTGTATATGGATTGATTTAAGTGCTCCAATGTGGGCGTAAACTATATAAATACTAATTTAAACACATACGAGGGGTATTCAGAATTTTATTTGTGTGGGGGAGGGGATGTAATTTATATGTTATGTAAATATGGGTGTTGAAAGTGAACCCCAAAATATATTATCGCATTTAATACGGCTACATTTTGAGTCCACAAAGTAACCATAAATTGCCACATTGTTGCGAAGTTGAATATTTCAATGCGCCCATGTGTTCAAGGAAAGGAAGGTATGTACGTGTAGTCAGTATCAATTACTCTTGCAAAACAACACTCCATTATTATCTGAGTTAAAACTTCTCTTGGACAAATCACTTCATAATACGCTATTGTTAACCATTAAGGTGTTGGTGGTCGTCCTACAGACCGTTGCATTATCTACCATGATTATGTAATTTACAAGCCTACAGGGGTATTGTATTCTATCCCACACATGTTTAAATATTCGTCGGCGTTAGCCTCGATGACCAGCACTTTAATGTCACTTCTGGCTAACACTGTATGCGGGCGTGTATCGCAAAACTCACCACACCATGGGTAGGGACAAGTTATAAACATTTAATGCAGGCAATGGCCATAGCAGTACACAGTAAATACATCTCGAGATTACAAATCCTGATCGCAACACAAGTCCTTCAGTGACAAATCCCGCTCACATCTCAGTGCGTGATATCTGTCACAGAGCCTTCCACACAACCGACAGATGCACTCTTCGTCTGGAACATGGAAAGCTCTTGTTTCACACACTCTAAAGTGGAAACCATGTAGCCTACTGCAAATCGTGTCCTGGTGTGGCGGAGCTCATAGTCGGGGCCTTTCCACTCAGAGTTTGTCATTGCCTCTGTTGCAAAAACGTTCTCCCAAATAGCCTCACGCTTAACTTGCAGGTCGTCAAAAATTCACTCAAGTCGCCAGTAGCTGGCAAGAGCATCATCATTCGTAGCTCTTCTAAGAAGAAGGGTTCACCAGTAAGCACATATGTCAGTCTTGAAGGGGTGCATTTAGATACGCAGAGAATTTTCTTGAGAAAAGATGGTTTAACTTGCTCAATTTTTTTTAGGTTGTTTTTGTTGGGACAAGTTATGATCTTCCGTTTATAGGCTTTACGGCAGTCGACCAAACCTTCTTTGTTGGTGTACCACGTTGGATTTGGGGATCTAGTGTGGTACGGCAATAAGTTTAAAAGAAGTATGTAATTCCTCTCTACAAAATGCAGTATGCATAGGCCTATAAATAAAGTATTTACGACTGGCTTGATTCTCCATCGTTGATCGGTTCAGAGAGTAAAGGAAGGCAGGGGAGTAGTGTAGATCGCGACTCCTAAACAAAATACCTGTATCCTTAACGTCATGGATGACACTTAAGGTTTAAGGATGCATACATGTTAACTTTTATCTATTAAGGGAGGACCAGGACCTTTAATGAAAAGAAAAACAAACTTAATGAACATTTATTTTCTCACTAACGGAAAGGGTTACAAAAATGAAATTTGATGTGATAAGTTGCTATAAATCGCGAACGAAGCTCGATTAATCGTGATACATCGGTATGAATGGTTACCTGTGATTGGTTAAGAGTGATTTCACTATTGCCTGCTAGGTAGCACTAGTGTAGCATTTACACGTCAAGTCGCAAGAAATGCTGCCCCATCTATAACGTAACTGTAAATATTAGGATCGGGAATAGGGTAGGTGCCCTGGAACTTGAAATAAGGCTTTTACTCAGACATTTGCCTGGGGAGAATGTGGAAAACCCTGGAAAAACCACACGCAGAACAGACTATGATGGCGCCGGGATTCGAACCTCCGATTTTTGAATTTGCTCCAGCTCCTCATTGTTGTCGTGGTGAGATATTTAACGCCCTCTGCTACGCCACTTGGTATCGACAGAGAGTGAGAGATCGTGTTATGTTGGCTGTGCTGACTGTTAGTGCAAAGCGCACACTATTTGGATCCTTGAGGTGTAATCTATTCTGAAACCCCGGATGACGTCACGACTCCTAGGCGACTGACCTGTGATTGGTCCCCACTGCGCCAGGTCATGTAACAAACGCCTGTAATGAAGCGATCGTATTAACGATGGCGCGGCGGCATTGTCGCCAATTGCGCAGCGATTACCGAGAGCTTTCCGGTCATTTAACCTGAGGAATGGACCTTAATTACACGAACAAGACAAAGGAATTCTAATGATTCACCCAAGACCACTTCCGTTCGTTAGCGGCTTCTTCCGGCCGTTGGCTGATCTCATCATGAGAAGACGTTGAGACCTTCACTCCAGAGCAGACTTCAAAGTCTATCAAGGTCGAGGCAGCTAGCACGATGTTTTGCTTATCTTAATCTCATTTTCTTAACTGAATATGTTGTAGCTCTCTTTTAGCGGCCTGGGCATGGTGAGCATCAGCCCCATGTATTGAGGTGGTAATTTATTCAATTTATTTTTATTCGTATGAGACTACTATTTTGTGGTATTTTAATACTTAATTTTTAATGTTTAATTTGTTTCATTTTTTGTATTTTGTATGTTTGTAATAATTTTCAAAATTATATTTTTAATAGGGCTAGCTTTATTTTTATTTTTATTATTGTTATTTTTAAAATTGTTTCTTTAAATCCTTTATTTTTAATTATTATTTTTTAAATTTATTTTTATTGGAAACCCTTTTTAAGTAATTTATTTTTAATTTTTATTCTTTAAATTTTATTTTCATATTTATATATATTTTGAATATTAAATTTTATTTTTGTTTTTTAATTGGCCTAATTAATTTTTGAAATTTAATTTTTAACTTGTGTTTTTATAATTTTTAATATTTTATTATTACTGCTCTCACACACGAGGTTGCTACTTACATAGTTTACCAATGATATTATAAGGTGAGATAAAGAATCGTTCAACATTTTGTATTGCTGGATCTAGATGACTTTGGCCGTAAGTACCATTCCCTATATTTGCCTGAAACAGAAGTGAAAAGCCATAGAAAACCAAATCAAGTATAGCTTATATAAGAATCAAACCAAAATCTGTGTATTTTATTCTCACGAAGCTAAGGCCAGCCGTTAGATCAAAATTGAATGTTTTGGCGGAGCCCAGAATCTGAAGTCAGAACTTTGTGGATAAGAGTCTCGATACGCACTCCAAGACCAGAAAATTGTACAGTTACTCGATTTATCGATCAGTTTAGCTCAGTGCGTCAAAGTTTAATGCTACAGTGGATTTGGAAACGAGAGACGATGAATTGTTGTAGTAAATGGCGCCATGTGCATTGGGAGCAGTGAAGATCGAAGACCTCTGGACAGATATTAGTCGTAAAGAGGAAATGTTACAGTAAATAACCCCAGATGTACTGAGGGTAGTGAAGGTCAAATATCTTAGGAAAGATTAGGTGTTTGTTCCAAATAGGAGATGTTACAGTAAATAACCCCAGGTGTGCTGAGGGTAGTGAGGTCAAATATCTTAGGGAAGATGCTTGTCCCAAACAGGAGATGTTACAGTAAATGACCCCAGGTGTACTGAGGGTAGTGAAGGTCGAAGATCTCTTTGAAAATGACTAATGTGTGAGCTCATGGAACTGTGAAGGTCGGTCTGTGACATAACAATAGTGAGCAAGTCGTCAACCTGCCGGAGCGAACGACACTTGAGCACGACTGCCTCTTCAAAGTCCTCTTACCGGGATAATGCAATAACTCAACACTGAGTTGAATGCGTATGTTGGGAGCGCGATGACGACGATTATTGTTGTTCTAGGTGGCCTGATAAAGATTATTGACCCCTATTGGAGACGATGATTATGGCTCTGATAATATTGCTACTATTCTCTACTTGTTTTTGGCTGTCACGGCCAAGACCCGGGTTCGATTCCCGGCCGTGCCAAGAAATGTAATTCTGATTTGAAGGCATTTAGAGGCAAAACTGAGAAGAGGCGGGTTCGATTTCCACCTCAGCCATCCTGGAAGTAGTTATCTGTGGTTTCCAACTTTTACTCCAGGCAAATGCCGGGATGGTTCCTAACTTAAAATCACGGCCGGTTCACTCCCAATCCCCACCTGAATTGTAAATATGCACACCACAATAACACAGGTCATCAGACGAAATTCTACATACACCCAAGTACATGGGGAAAAATTACCACGATGGCCAAGCCCCTCAAATGAAACAACAACAACATCATCTTCAAATTCAGTGATATCATCAGTAGCCCCGTGGCTTAGCCGTGCTCGTTAAATCGTGCACCACGGTCGTGAGGGCAGCGGCAGAAAGTCCGGTGATGGTAGGTTCAAATTCCGGCACTGACAGGGCTCTCCTGAGTGGTTTTCCCCCGGTTTCTTTTCACGCTCCCTCCACCTCCCTTCAAGTCCCGGCGCACCTACCCCTTCCTTGTCTGTAATATAGTTACACACACAGCTACATTCATCACAGAAACACGGGTTATGTGACAAGTTTAACACACACCCAACTACACGGGGCTGATGATCAAGTTGTCCCCAACTCCTAAAATAAACTAACAACGATAACAACAGCTATCATCCGTGTGTCTAGGTCGAAGGGTGTCTGAAGGTGATTTTTTAATACTGTGTTTTTATGTAAATTTCATATTTAATATTGATGATACTATTACTATGAAGGAAGAACTCCGGAGGCCAGGAACTACAGATGACGACTGTCGAGACAGAACACAATTCAGGGAAATACTTTCGAACATAAAGGTTCTCGTGGGAGAAAAGAGAGAACGCAGAGGAGGAAGGTGGACAGCAGAGAGAAAGGTGCAACATTCTGAAAGAATGAAGGAAGTGTGGAGGAAGAGATAGGAAGAAAGAGCTAGAGAAGGAAATGAAATGATATTTGCGTGGTCCTTAGTTTTGGCCGGTTCGCATAATGTAATGTAGTCTAATAATAATATGTTTTCCTCGAAGTACTTCTAACCTCCAGTTACGCCTACAAGTTCTGACATTTTGGGAGAGTCAGTGGCTAGCTGACCCACTGCCCAGTAAACTGAGAGCGATCAAGGGAACTACTCGCGTGTGGCGGAGCTCTTTCTGGTCACGGAGAGAGTCCGTCATTTTGTGTAGGCTAAGGATAGGTCAAAAAAGATCCACCCACTCGTACCTAATGAGAAGGGAAGACCCCCACTTTGTACCTGTGGAGCCGTTTTCACCGTGGCCCACATTTTAACCAAGTGTGTGGATCTTGCTGACTTACGAAGAAACCTTGGTTTGCAGATGACACTGAAACTTATATTAGCCGATGACGCGGTGGCTGCTGATCGCGTTATCCGCTTTATAAGTGAGAATGGGTTAGGGCCAGCAATCTAATTTTTCCAGTGAACATTAACTCAAAGATTTGTTCGTTTTTGAATGATAATTTTTTGTTTTTCCGTAATTTTTGTTTATTTTTATAATTATTTTTTAAATTAATTTTTTGTTTTATTAATTTTAGGTCTTTTCAAATTTAGGTGTCCACCTCTAAATTTTAAATTGAATTCCAAATTTGTATTCTTTAATCTGTGTTAAGAGGGGCAGATGACCTCGTAGTTCCGCCCCTTAAAACAACAATAAGTAACTAATTAAAGCCATCTGCGTTGATGATGATTTCACGCCACTGGTCTTGAGTGAACAGCAAATTGTTAATCATATAACCCAGAAGTGGTCAGCTGGGCGCCTGTTTACTCTGGCCCAGCGCAGCCGGGCAGGCGTGACGAAAATGCGGGCGGCTTACCATCATATATACGTCACAGTGTAGCGAGACGAAGCCAGAGAGCATGCCCAGTATCACCAGGCAGGCATTGCACAGTGGGTCAAAATCGAAATCTAGGGGGACAAAATTATTTTTACGTTTTAATCATGAATTTAGAGTGAAAGCAACGTATATAATTTGTTTACTTCATAATAAACATCAGTTAAGACCTGTTTTCAGCTTCATGTACACATGCAAGAAATTGTCTATGACTAGGAGTTGGATAGAGCATTCAGTTGTCTCTTAAGAACAATTTTCTACCCCTGATTTACTTTAAAAGAAAGTCACAAAGTTCCACTTTTGACACAGTCGTCGAACCCAGTGCTTCAAATAGTTGTAAACGTGTGAGAACTGGTTGCGTGGCATCTTCTAAAACGTAAAATAACTAAGTAAGTTGCAAAAGATTCAAAAAATCTTATAACAGGCGTAAACTACAAGACGTTATCTACATTTTAACATTAAGTAGAAAGTGACGCAGAGTGACGCGACATACTAAAAATCTAAGCGAAAGTGTAATTTTAAAAATAATAGTTAAATATTATATAATGTAAATATAGGTAAAATTACGTAATAATTACGCCCATTAAAAACTGAAACACGTTACAAAGATCATAACTTCAGATGCATGTTCCATCTTAAAGCATCACACTAACCACAGACAACCAAACCACAACCACTTACATTCACCCTCCAATGCAGACTGCTCGAACAGCGGTGACAGATTTACACTAAGATGCGTTTATATCCCAGAATAGTGAGCGGCAATTGTGTGAGAATGCTGTAGAAGTAATAAATTTTGATTTTTTAATTATGAAAATAAATAATTTTGCCCTCCTAGATTTCAATTTTGACCCACTGTGCATTGCGAGCGTCGATAGGGATTCAAGGGCGGCAGGTTCAATCTAATAGAGTACCGTTGTATTATTGATAATGTATTTACATTACAAAAATGCAGACATTCATGTGTGTGCATTATGACGTAGGCTATATGTCCCATGTTTTTCTGTAAGCGAGGGAATGTCTGGACAAACACTACTACTTACTGGTATGCATTCGAAGAACGGATCTGTCATTTGTGATCGATGTCTCGATTTGCAATGCTTTAAAGCAGAGAAAAGTTGTTCACATAAATATGTAGAACCAAACATGCACATTATAGCTGCAGCTCAACGTTATATTTTTTAGCTATCACAGAATGTCCACATCCTAAACATCTAGCACGTTCTCCATTTGGCACAAAAAACCACTGCCGTTCCCATTGGGATTCTTGTTGCACGCTGTTTGCGCTAGAACTTGGTCTCTTCTCAGCTGACTCCATATTCGTAGCACCAGCTGTCACTGCAGTGAGGCAATCGGTTGGTTTACGCTGCCAAGACTGAAAGCAGCTACTCTGCCCGCTCGCCGCCCGTGTACGAAGCGCGCGCCCACTTGGCAAAATGCCCAGTTTGAGCAAGCCTAATATAACCCTGACCTTCAGAAACAGAATGCGTGGATGGTGAAACAGCTGCACGGGAAGCATCCGCACAAATTAAATCAAGCCCATGTCGACATGGTTGCGTCGAACTTTTGGCTGACTGCAGACAGATCTTCCCTGTAACTGAAGGATTTGTGGTAGCAAATTGTTTAACGTCCAACCTCAATTCTAGCTCTTAACAGACGCCGGGGTGGTGGAATTTCGTACCGGAGGCGTTCTTTAACGTGCCGGTAGCCAACGACATGCGGTTTGTACGCGTAAACACCCGTAAACACCATCGACGTGTGCAGGTAAACTGTATTAAAAGAGGAGCATTTTGCTTATAACTTGTGACTCGATCGTTTCCGTACTGTGATTCCTTACCTCACATTGATCAATTTGCCTTCCTCCATCATCCCTGACAGTTTGTAGCATCGTCACGGATACAGCCTGTATATGCCAGACAATGTTCTGAGAGTAAAGTATTAATAATAATAATAATAAGAAGAAGAATTGTTGTCACAAGCATAGGAGTCGGACTAAAAGATCTCCGAATAGTTCTAAACCAACTGATTCTACCAGAAGATATAGAAGGCCCAGCTGTCATATTGTCAAGAAGTTCTTGAATATTGGTTGGACCAGCAAATCTTATTGTGTAAGTGCACCGAAGTTTTGCCGAAGACAAGAAAAAACAGTGCTATGGGCATAATTTGTGTTAAAAATGCTGTTCTCGTCGTCGTCTTATACATTATTTAGTACTGTATCTGTCGGCTTCGGAAATAACTCCTGTTGGAAGAATTTTAACTCTCGCCACTGAACTAGTCTCCCGCTCAGCAAGGTGTTAAAGCGCAATGCTGTGTGTTTTTTTTGTTGTTATTCCCGCTGTCTCTGTGAATATTTGCATAGCAGAGACCGTTAGTCCAGACTAAAAGTGTCAATTGAGAGAGAGAATATTCATGAGTTGACACTTGGGGGGCGAGAAGCAGATGTTCTGTAATATTCTGTTGTAACCTTGTGTACTTTCATGATTCCCGTTACAATATAGAGACATTTCAAGGCTGCTGGTGTTACGTTATTCACACATGAGGGCACCGGCACTGCACACATTCGACCCAGTTCATTAGGAATAATCGAGTGCACTGGAGTGACACGCCTCGTTTGTAATAGCTTAGTTGTAACATCGCATCCAACAGTATAACTTACTGATTGGATCATTATGTAGCCCGTATATAGGATGAATCTTCATTCGTGCAATCAAAGGCTGTCACATTATTCCTCAAGGAATATGATCACTGATATAATAATTAACAACAGGCAAAGTCAAAAAAGGAAGAAGTTCCACCATAGGAAATTGAAACATCCAAAGAGTTAGGTAGATTTCATTAGAAAGCTAACTATTGCAATGGGTCCCATGTTTCGACTTCCGGAAAATTTCGACATATCTTCGCGTTTCACATCCCCCAGACCCCAAAACCACCGTCAGTTCAAACGTTTATAATTTATGTATATATACAGTATATATATATATATATATATATATGTATGTATATCAGTTTCTTGTGGACACGATAACTGCCGTAATTTTGCACCAATCGCTTTGAATTTTTTACATAATATGTATCCCCTTAAAATCTCGGTCGAGTTCGTTAATGGGCAAAATCGGTCAAAGGGGGTGAAAATAGAAGGCTTTTTTCGAAAAAGTGAAATATTGCTATAACTCTCTTAATATCTGAAATATTGAATCCATTCAAAGTTCATACTATGTGTCGGACAAGTCCCTTAAATTTATGTTTGAAACGTTTTTTGATAGCACCAACCATTGACCAAGGGGGTGGGAAAAAGTGAGTTTTTCGGGAAACATTAATCATATCTCTGTTAATAGGCACAATATCAAAACCGTACGGAATGGACAATATTCCCCTAATAATTACCTAAAACTTTTGTCTGAAAGAATTTTTGATATGAGCCACCATTACGTCAAGGGATGAGAAAAATGATTTCGGAATTATAGGAAAATGCTCAGAGCTATCAGTGGTTGCCATGGCAACACTACTAAATTGATGAGGGATGAGCCATCTGACGTTGCCATGACAACGCACTTGCGCGAGATCAGATTCAGATTTCCATCTGACTAAGTGTGAAGCGGCTTCGGTGACGTAACTGGTAGAATGCTGAACTTCTATGCCCAAGGTCGCGGGTTCAAAGCCGGCCCAAGTCGTCGGATTTTCTAAGAGCGCTAAAAATCCCTCAGTATGCTTTCCTTTGGAGGGGAAGTTCCAACGTTCGTTGCGAGTTGCTGATTGCGGTGGCATCTAGCAGCCAAGTTCACAGCTAGGTGTCGTTGACGGTAGTATCTGGTAGCAACATTAGGAACTACTGCTTGAAATTGACCGTCTGCAGTCCTTACCTGAATTACAGACTAATACAGCCATCACAATTCACACCGTTTATCAGACAGATTTTACACTCACCCAAAGTACACGGGGTTACATGACCGCGTTGTCGCAGCCCCTAATCTGAGGAACCAACCAACATCTCTGCGGGAGATATAATTTTGCGTGAAGAAGTAACAGACCGTTACATAGTTACACATCAGTGTCGAAACCTTGCATAAGGACAGTGTGACCACAAGTATAAAAATGGACTCCAAATGACAAGGTTACCGTTATCATAAGACAATAGAATGTTTAAAATATGCATAAAATGACGAAAAACAAAGTTAATAAATCTCCAATTATAAAATACTTTCACGCAATAAATGAGGTCTGATCCTTCTACGAAAACCTGCATATTCTGCCTATTTTCGCCTATCCCCAAGTTTGTCCGGTGAAATCTACCTCCGCCTTCCGGCGTGCCGAGAGGACTTCTTTTAAGTTTATATAGTGTTCAGTAATATTTCGTTCGTACTCTAGGGTCCGCCACAGATCATTATGTAAAAAAATAACCCCTGGCACTACAGCCCGCGAGGGCCAAGGCCTACCAAGCGACCGCTGCCCAGCCATTTGGCCTGCAGATATTGGGGTGACGCTTGATCAGGGTGACGGATTCCCTCGGCCGTTAATCTTGGTTTTCGTGATCGGGGCGCTGCTTCACTGACAGACAGCTACTCAATTGTCCTCACGAGGCTGAGTGCACCCCGTTCTAGCCCTCACGTCAGTTTCTAAAATCCCTGACGGAGCCGGAATCGAACCGGGGCCTTTGGGTGAGAGGCAGGCGCGCTACCCCAACACCACGGGGCCGGCTTCAGATCATTATGTAGCCCCTATAGAAAGGACGAATTCTCTTTCGCGCAACCAAAGGCTGTACAAGATTTTGCAAGGAATATGATCACTCATTGGATCATTGTGTAGCCCGTATAGAAAGGACGAATCCTCATTCGCGCAATCAAAGGCTGTACAAGATTTTGCAAGGAATATGATCACTCATTGGAGCATTGTGTAGCCCGTATAGAAAGGACGAATTCTCTTTCGCGCAACCAAAGGCTGTACAAGATTTTGCAAGGAATATGATCACTCATTGGATCATTGTGTAGCCCGTATAGAAAGGACGAATCCTCATTCGCGCAATCAAAGGCTGTACAAGATTTTGCAAGGAATATGATCACTCATTGGAGCATTGTGTAGCCCGTATAGAAAGGACGAATTCTCTTTCGCGCAACCAAAGGCTGTACAAGATTTTGCAAGGAATATGATCACTCATTGGATCATTGTGTAGCCCGTATAGAAAGGACGAATCCTCATTCGCGCAATCAAAGGCTGTACAAGATTTTGCAAGGAATATGATCACTCATTGGAGCATTGTGTAGCCCGTATAGAAAGGACGAATCCTCATTCGCGCAATCAAAGGCTGTACAAGATTTTGCAAGGAATATGATCACTCATTGGATCATTGTGTAGCCCGTATAGAAAGGACGAATCCTCATTCGCGCAACCAAACGCTGTACAAGATTTTGCAAGGAATAAGCTCATTCATTGGATCATTATGTAGCCCGTATAGAAAGGACGAATCCTCATTCGCGCAACCAAAGGCTGTACACGATTTTGCAAGGAATAAGATCACTCATTGGATCATTGTGTAGCCCGTATAGAAAGGACGAATCCTCATTCGCGCAATCAAAGGCTGTACACGATTTTGCAAGGAATAAGATCACTCATTGGATCATTGTGTAGCCCGTATAGAAAGGACGAATCCTCATTCGCGCAACCAAAGGCTGTACACGATTTTGCAAGGAATAAGCTCACTCATTGGATCATTGTGTAGCCCGTATAGAAAGGACGAATCCTCATTCGCGCAATCAAAGTCTTGATGAACGCTGCCTGGTGGAGTATATGCGAGAACCCTCTGGGTCTTGTTATCTCGCGCACGACTAAATTACGGAAATAAAAAGGCTGAATACGATTAATTGTCAGTAGTGTTCGCCGGAGCGTATGTTGGTCAAGCTGTGCGGTCTTGTGCCGCTCCAAGGGCCCCTTGCTACCTGCCTCCTATAAGATACATTAATTGGACCAACCCACTCTCTATCATCAGGTATGATTTCTCTTTCACAGTATCCACAACTTTAGGGCCATTTCTGTTGCTAATAATGATAATATCGTATGGCCTCGGGTGTCGGATGCAAGCTTTGTTATTTGACACCCAAAGGGTAGCTTGCATGTCGAATTTTGTTGTTCCTTGAATCACTGTGGAAGATATCTAAGATCCTTGAACACTATAGCGCTGCTTGCCACGGTCGGTGAGCGGTTAATGTGCCGGATTACCAACCCCAAGATTGCAGGTTCGCCCCTGGCCGTGGTAAGTGATTTTTGAAAGGCGACAAAAATCACGACATGGATGGCATACGTTGTTGGCATGTTAAAGAACCCATTTGAATTTAGTAGGCCATGTTCAATGGCAAAATTAATCACGGGATATTCCGCCAACACAAAGTTCCTCCATTCTCTACTAGAAAGCGCTGTAGTGTCAAGGAGCTTAGATATCTAACCTCCTTGACTTTCATAACGTTCAAAGGAACGGCGAAATTCGACATGCAAGCTGCCCTCTGGCTGTCAATTAACGAAGCTTGCACCCGGCACCCGAGGCCATACGATATTATTATTATTATTACTATGGCGCTTTCTAGTAGAGAAATGAGGAACTTTGTGTTGGCGGAAACTCCCGAGATTAATTTTGGCATTATGGACACGGCGTACTGAATCCAAAGGGTTTCTTTGACATGCCAACATCATATGGCATGGTGTCGTAATTTTGCCGCCTTTCAAAAATCACTTACCACGGCCAGGAGCGAACCTGCAAGCTTGGGGTTAGTAGACCGACCGACACGTTGACCACTCACCCACCGTTGCTTAGCTTACTTCAATAAATAACACAGCATGTCACTGGATAGTCTTGTATTTCCTCTGGCTCATTGAGATACTCAGATATTTGTTCAGAACTTCCTTTCATAATGGTTAGAGACGGTACGACACATTCAATCAAAGACTGTCACAAGATTCATCAAGGAGTAGAATTGCACATAGCCCGTATATACAGGATCAGTCTTCATTCACGTAATAAAAGGCTGTTTAAAGTGTCAACGTTTTCTCACCAACCACATTGTTTCTGGTTTCTTCAAGTGGTCTTGTGAATTCAGTGCATTCAGGGCCAATGACTTGCGAACGAAGAGCTTCCTTCCGCAACAAGAGGTTTTGGCGGACACGAAACTTGGTGTACTGGGGCTCTGAGTTCGCTAATGCTCGCCGAGAGTGAGTTGAACAGCTGGCTAGCCTACTGGGACCACTAAAGAAACCTGTATGCTGAAATGATCGAGTTAGATTTCACAATCAGTTGGGTGCGACAGCCCGGATATATTGGTCAGTGCATTACACTTTCTTCGCTTCCTCGTGGTGCTTGCTAGCGGATCAAGTAAACCTAGTCATCTACTCTACAAGCACAACTTGTATCAGGAGGTATCTAAATATAACAGCAGAGATAATTGTATATTGTATTCAAAGTGTCATATCTCACGTAAATATTGATGAGAGACGTTGATTACATTCGCTGCAATCAACCACATAATGCACTGCCAGTGTTGGTTGGCATTACGTAAAACTACAAAAATACTGTACAACACTGAGAAACAGAAGAAATTCTAAGTCAAGTTATTGTTTTCTCCACTTCCACACAGGTATTTTCCGCATGATTTGAATGTCTCAAGATACTACTCGATAGAAAGTTTGAGCTGAAAGTTGAAATGTTGTATTAAAGCAGGTTTCAAGTAAATCGATTCTTTAAAAATTGTACGAAGTGTGCGATTTGCATATCCTGTTGCTGTAGGAAAATACGCTCCATAATTCCTGTCTACTTCACATTTTGGCCGCTGTGACGCCTGTTTCATGTCATTTTAACATTCTGGGGTATTTCCTTTATCATTTTGCATGGATTTCAGAAACAGTTAATCAAAGGAATGAGTATTCAAATCGCATAATTTCATAAATATCGAATAACAGGTGAGTGTTATGATGATCCAATTTTCAGTGATTGCCTTCTTAAGTTAGGGAACATTGAACTTGGAATTCTAACTGAAATGTAAATAGTGTTCTAGCGGTGGCCGAGAGCGCTAAAGCTAAATCTACCTCGTGCCTCGCTGGCATCGGGAGAGCGTGGGTTCGATTCCCACCTCAGCCGTCCTGAAAATGGTTTTCGTTGTTTCCCATTTTCACCACTAGGCAAATGCCGGGACGGTTTCTTTCAATAGGTCCACGGCCGATTTCCTTCCACTATCCCTTCCCTGACCCGTCCTGGAAAGAAAAGTACATGGCCATTGGCCTCATTAATAAAATTATTATAATCATTTGGTTGAAATGAAAACATGACCTTTCTCGTTAAGTCTCTCATTATAAACCTATTGGGGAAAGTGTGGTTTATGAACATGCGAGATTTCTCGCACGGGTCCGCTAGGTTGCTTTATTTCAGAGAAAGAATAAGTACAACTTAGCCGTAGCCGTAGTGTTGGTGACTGTAAGACCTTCTCTTGGAAACAGGATGAATAGTTAGCATCTCACTTGTCCCCCTTTCTCCTGGGGTGGAGCTGGATTCGGATGTGGAGAGATTTACAGCAGAGATCTGAAGAACACTTGTTAATGGACGTATACAATGCACTAATGGAACATGTTGCCGTCGTAAATGCATACTTACGGCAGTGACGACCGACGGGTGAAGAAATGATTGAAGTGATGGACTAAAAACAAAAGCAAAGCCAACTCCGCACAGGACATGGAGGCCCTGAGAGTAGTGGAAGGTAGAGGCTTCCACTTTTTGTGACATCGGCACTAAATGGGATGGAGTTGTCAGCTCCACGCCCGGCTGTCACGTGTGGCGGAGCTCTTTCCGGTCACGGAGAGAGTCCGTCATTTTGTGTAGGCTAAGAATAGGTCATACAAGATCCACCCACTCGTACCTAATGAGAAGGGAAGACTCGCAACTTTGTACCTGTGGAGCCGTTTTCACCGTGGCCCACATTTTAACCGAGTGTGTGGATCTTGCTGACTTACGAAGAAACCTTGGTTTGCAGATGACACTCAAACTTATATTAGCCGATGACGCGGTGGCTGCCGATCGCGTTATCCGCTTTATAAGTGAGAGTGGGTTAGGGCCAGCAGTCTAAATTTTCCAGTATAAATTGACTCAACGACTTGTTCGTTTTTGAATATGTTTTTTCCGTAAATTTTGTTTATTTTTATAATTTTTATTTATTTATTTGTTTTTGTTTTATTAATTTTTGCTCCTTTTAAATGTAGGTGGCCACCTCAAAATTTTAAATTCAATTCCAAATTTGTATTCTTTAATCTGTGTTATGAGGGGCAGACGACCTCGTAGTTCCACCCCTTAAAACAACAATAACCGGCCGTCTTTGCTCCCAGGAATTACTCTGGTACTCATTTCTGGTGTGGGCTGAGTGAACCCCAGGGCTATTTGCGTTTCCGAAAGTGGTAGTTTTGTTTCTAAAATCCACTACCTAGGTGGGGATCGAACCCACACCCTTTCAGTTAGATGCTCAGCGCCTCTACCGACTTTACCACCCAGTAGTGATAGACTACACAAACTAAAATATTGCATACACAATTCGTAAAATTCCAACCAGTATAGGGGATAGAACTTCGACTCTCCCGGTTCGGAAGCGAATGATAATTCCCAAGGAGTCACCACGGTTTACATAAGTGTGTATATTTTATAGATTGGAGAAAGTGAGAAAGACAGAGTTAGGGAGTGAAGGAGCCTCTAATGTCACTTCAAAAACTACTTCTGCTAAAAGGCCAGGGAGGCTTTATCCCACCATCTCGTGCTGGCTTACATCAATCGGACAACACTTTCAGGTGAACCCAAGGGATTCCGTACTTACCTTTCTTCTCTCTTTAGACCCCCCTCAGTGGCTCACAACTTGCCTTGGTGACCGCGGGACCCCAGCTGAGTCCGGCATTGCTCCACTTACTTGAGCCGGGCTCCTTTCTGTTACCTTTCCTGTCGGCCTCACTCGGTCAACACTTGTTCTCTTCCGACCCCACCGGTATTAGGGTATCCAAGGTCTTTCACTTTTCGGCCATAATTGGTCCTTGTCTTATCTTTCCTGATACCCTCAATCGTCGAGGGGTCAGCCTTCTTTTCCTTCTCATGACATCTCCTGCCTTCTGCACCAGGCCCTCAAGGGGGCAGAGTGTGTGCAGCTCCACCACTTCTGGTGCCCCCTGGATAGTGCTACACCCTCAAAGGCTCACGGCTGATGGTTTTGGGAGTTGGCAACCCCGAGGGATTCCTAAGTTGGGTCATTTTCTTCCCCTTTTTCCACTGACTTTGGAGCGGACCCTCTCCTCTTTGCCCTTTCCTATCTGCATTTCATGGCTCTCCTTCCTTCCAAGTCCCTCAATCCTCATTCTTCGGGGGATTGAGGGCATTTCTTTTTCTCCTGTCCATTATTTCTTTTCTTTTACTTTTTTTTCATTCATTTCTTCTTCCAGTAGGCTATGCAAGTTAGTTGGATCAGTACTTAGTTTTACTTGTAGGTTTCATGCCACTATCAGCCAAACCATTAGGCGCCAATAACCTAGATGTTAGGCCCCTTAAAACAACAACTATTATCATCATCTCTCTTTAGAGCAGATGACCTCACTGTTCTACCCCTTCCTGGTTTTAGGGCAGATTCTCTAATTTTGTTTTTCATGGCGGGACTTATCGACCCTACATCATCTCTCGAAATCTTCATGAATCATCTTCCACTAGGGAGGGGTAGCCGATTGAAGAGCATACTCAGAGGCTTACATATATTTCTTTCTCATTTCTTGTCGTTTAGGTTAATTAGGTTAATCACCTAAGATGTCGACACACATGTGATCTGTGAAAGATATCTGTGTTCTATTGCCACCCTGGTTTAATAGCGGTAACCAACTAACTAAACATATGACTCTACTGCCTGCTGAGGTCCTAGGCCTCCCACGAGACCGTTGGTCACCCTTATGGCCTTCAAATTGTTGGATGGCACGTGGTCAGCGAGACGTGTCCTCTCAGCCATTAATCTTGACTTTAATGATTGCGGATGAACAGCTACTCAATCATCCTCACGAGACTGGGTGCACACCGCCCCAGCCCTCAAGTCAGTTTCTAAAATCCCTAACGGAGCCAGGAATTGAACCTGGGACCTACTAAGAAGAAGGTCAGTGTGATACCCCTACACCACACGAGAAGCTAATGGTAATGAGGGTTTCATAAATATGTGCAACGTATTCCCGTTTCTTAGTTTGAACCATACTGATTTCGTTGTTGTTGTTGAAACTTGCCAACAAAAAATTAACAAAATATTTCAAAATTAGTTCTGTGGGGAGCGTGATGGCGCAGTGGCTAAGCTGCTCGTCCTTCACCCGGACGACCGGGGTTCGAATCCCGGTGACAGCGGGGTGGAATTTTCACCTGAAAAATCACGTGGTGTCAGAAAGGGCATCCGACCTTAAATCCCCGGCCAAAACCAAAATGAGCCTGGTTGGCTCCGGTGACCCCAATTAATTGGGAAAAGCAGAAGAAAAATATTTGAAAATTGAGTTCTGTCCTACGAGATTTAAAACACAGAGGTAAGACCACGCCATGTTTGAAGGTGGTTATCAAATACGATTGAACCGAGGTGAGAAAGGATTCCGTCTACCAGCTTGCTTCATGCTTCTGAATACATAATAGGGGAGATTATGTTGAGAAATATACAGGATAATTATTATGAGTGGTTATCCAGCTAATATAATGGGCGCAGTAGCCTAACCACTTGGATGTTGCTGCAAGAATTGATGAGATTGAAGCAGATAAATAATACAAACACTTTGTAATGGAAAAAGTAGAGCAGCAGTGTATAAACACAATTATCTCTGTCTTAAGCACGATTATTCTTCAGAGAGAGCCTGTGTTCCAACGGTAGTTACTCCACGGAGACGCATGTAGCTTAGTGGTTATATACCACGGGCCTTCAAAACGATGTACTCATTATCATAGAACTGCTCATCTTGTCCTAAATGAGCATCCCCGGAGAGTCAGTGGTAATCCCAAGAATGTGGGCTCAATTTCTGGTTGAGGAAGCCGGAATTTGGAAGGGTGGCAAAAATCCCCGACACAGTTCGTAATGATCTCTCGTAACACATGTGGAGAATTAAGTAAATAAATAAATAAATACATAACAAATACATAGTTATTGTTGTTTTAAGGGGTGGAACTATGAGGTCATCTGCCACTAAAAATAGATAAATAAATAAATAAATAATTTAATCAATGTTAGCCACAGGTTGCATAATTAAGTTGTGGGTTTTACCGCCAGATGGCGGTGTTAGGCAGAACGTCGAAATTGGAGAGTACATCGCCTCAATCGCTTATAATCGTATGTATAATACTTCTTCTTCTTCTTCCTCGTCGTCGTCGTTTGTGTCTACTGGGGACCACGGGGCTCGTATCTCATCGTCGCTTTGTCTTTTCTCTTCTTCCAGTTCTTTTTCATCATCTGACTATGAGCCAGCTTTCTTTCCTCCGTCCATGGAGTTCTGCTGACCCCGGTTTTCTTCCTAGCTATCAGTGATAGAGGAAAAACTCCCTGTCGGATGGTTTGCCGGAATTGTTGGTGGTCCTGTATGGACTTAAGTTGGATCCCTAGGTGGTCTAAATACATCCTGACCGTAGAGATCCACTTGGTTCTAGAGGCCTTTCCTCTTCCTGCCACTGTGAAGATCTTACTGGTGAGCCGGCAAGGAATCATGCAGGTCAAGTGTCCATAGTAGGCCAGGCGCCTTTTTCTTATATAAGTCTCAATGTCTTCTTGACGGCTGTATAGCTGATCATTGTGCCGAATTCTGTAGGTGCCTCCCTCTTTCCGTATGGGAATAAGAACTTGTTTGTTACGTACACTTTTCGTGGTGACTTTGCATGTCTCATACATTTAACATGATACCACCGCGTGGTAGCGGCTAGCATTTTTGTCTGTCCGCCGGAGGTCCGGGTTCTATTCCCGGCTCTGCCAAGAAATTTAAAATCTGGTATGAGGGCTGGAACAGGGTACACCCAGCCTTGTGAGAAGGGGAAGGTTCGATTCCCACCACTGCCGTCCTCGATGTGGTTTACCGTGGTTTCCCCACTTCTACTCCAGGCAAATGCTAGGATGGTAAAAAATAAAAAAAAAAAAATAAGGCCATCTCCTTCCCAATCTTATCCCCCAATTTACAAATACACACTAATACAGCCATCTCAGTAACACCTTTTTCTCAACCTCTTAAAACAATTATCATCGTTCTTTATTTTCTGCAGTATTTTAACCTATTTATACTTACATACAATAAAATATCCCTGACATGATTGTACTTAAATTAGACTGGAACATTTTCCTTTGTCTGTTTTCATATTTGTTTACTGTGATCATTTTTTTTAAATCTTAAGAGTGGTTTACCACTCCTCCCCATTTAAGCAAAAAGTTTCAGACCATGCGTTGTTAGAAGAACTTGCTAACACCGTTTATTACGAAGACTAGTGAATATGCATTTATTTAGGTAAAATGATAATAATAATAATAATAGCATTCATATACCGTCCAGAGCTTTGATGACGTCACAAAATCTCTATTAATATAGTGTTGACCGACTGAAAAGTTACAATATCAATTAATGTAAACAACACGTGTTGAGTAAGACTTGAAAATGTAGTCAGAACTCGAACCCAATTATCCTACTGCCGGAGCAGGTGGTTTAACAACTTTCACTAATGTGGAGCATTAAAAAATCCTCAGTGTGCCTTCCTTTGGAGGGGAAGTAAAGCCGGTGGTCCCATGTCATAGATTTATTGCATGGAAAAGATCCTCCCACTAATTACACTTGTCAAAGCTAAAATTTGTAGGTTAGCTTGATAACGTCATATTAGTTCCAACGTTCGCCGCCAGTTGGTGGCTGTGATGGCATCTAGTAGCCAAGTCCACAGCTAGGTGTCGTGGACAGTAGCATTAGGTAACAAAAGTAGGAAGTACTTGAAAAATTAATCGTCTGCAGTCCTTCTACCTGAATCACAGATAACACACACTAATACAGCCATCACAATTAACACCGGTTATCAGACAAATTCTACACACACCCAAAGTACACGGAGCTATATGACCGCCTTGTCGCAGCCCTAAAAATAAGGAACCAACCAACCAATCAACTGATTTTGTAGGAGTGTATTTATTTCACATCCCCTCCGAGACGCCTTTCATAATATGCACGTGTGCGTGAACTTGCCTCTCTAATTCCTTTAGAGTGCATTATTTATACTGATGTTGCTCTTCTCTATTGTTTCAGGTAAGCGCTGCTTGATCCAGATTGCTTTGATAGATCCACACACTAACCACAGTAAGAACACCTTACTTCACTTTATTCAGACGCCATCAACTGGTGCTCTAGACGTGTAAGTTGAGTGATTGAGGTACCTTCTTACATCTGATCGTAGCGGTCTACTCGTGGTCTGGAGCTTGTATATGACGGAACAAATTATGGCTCACTGTTTAGTATACATTATACTTCTCTCACATTCTTCGTTAACAAGCGGCGACTCAAGCGTCAGACAGTAGCACGCGCTGACAAATCCACTGTTTGCTGCTGACCAATAGCTGTTGGTTTTTGACCAGTAGCATGCTTGCTGTATTTCTCCACGTGGAGTCCCAAGTCCGGTCGTAACTGCTTGCAGGTTTGTTCCTGGCCATGGTAAGTGATTTTTGTAAGGTGGCAAAAATTACGACACGCATGTCATACGATGTTGGCATGTCAAAGAACCCATTTGAATTCAGTAGCCCGTGTTCATAATGGCAAAATTAATCTCGGGATTGTCCACCAATACAAAGTTCCTCATTTCTCTACTAGAAAGCGCTATAGTATCAAGGAGCTTAGATATCTAACCTCCTTGACTTTCATAGTGCTACAAGGAACAACAATATTCGACATGCAAGCTGCCCTCTGGGTGTTAAATAACAAAGCTTGAACCCGGCACCCGAGGTCATACGATATTATTATTATTATTACTGCCGGCTCGCTTGTCAGGTCTCCAGTGTTATGCAGTTGCACGCAGTTCTGTCCAGTCTCGCTGCTTGCTCTCAATGGCTACGATGGAGAGTTGACAACACTGTGCCTCGAGCTGGGAAAGCCCTGGCTCCACTCAGACATGGAAAGTAACCATGGCCGACCTGCGAGGCGGTGGTTAATGAGGAAAGTGAGAGAACTAGTACGTATTTAAGAATTGATTGCTGATGAACTTGGCTGCGTGATCGTAGCAGCTGGAGCTTGCGGGACGAGCATGGGGACACAGTATTGATGGAGTACTCGGTCCTCATAATTCCAGCACTGCTAAGAGTAACAGGAGCACATGTCGCCACGGAAAGGAGAACGATGACTGAGGCGACTGAAGCTGAGTTATATCCTACCCGTGCGACTGTACCTGTCAACAATGCAAACTGGCAGCGTGACACAAGTAAACGAAGAATTATTTCCATCTTGGCCGCCGGAACTCATATCTTAACGCGCAATACATGTCCAGTTGACGATGTGAGTACAGAGCCAGAATAGGCGCCAGCATGACTTGCTACCACCCTAACGGAAGTCACAGTCAAGGTCTAATCCACGACCCAACGGATGTGGCCCCTGCATTGTCTTTTGTATTCAACATTACGCTTCGGACGCTGAAGGCGATGAGCTACCACATAATATGTGTAAATCAAGATATATTAGGTCTACAATAGTCTGCCCGTGAACGGAACTTACCACGTCACAATTGCGTATAGTAAATAATTAAGGGACTTAACGAAAGTTGGGATGAGACTATTCTTTAGTTGAATCTTGTCTGAATGACGTTTAAAATGATATGTTGTAGAATAATTAATGTTTGTAGATTATAGCATTTAACATGTTTGAAAGTAGAATTCTGATTATCGTGTTGGGAGCCATTTTTCAGTATTGCCTAGTTCTTTTACGGAAAGCTTTTCAGTCGGTCGACAAAAATTGTGGCGTGGAAACAAGTAGTAGTGAAAGAAATATTGCATGAGATATTTTTCACAAAATAACTCGATTTTATGTACGAAAAGAGTGGAGAAATAGCCTGGCCCCACTGTTGTGAGCTTTGATGCATAGCTACCTGACTGTAGCGTAAATACCGGGGGGGGGGAGGGGGAGGGGTGGGGGGGGGGGTGTATGTGATTAGGGGGATCAAACCCCACCACCAGAGCCAAATAATAAAAATACGTAATTCGATGAATTAAGTAGTCTATTTATTATTATTTTTGTACATAAAACGTATTATTTTGCGATAAATATCTCATGTAATATTTCTTTCAGATTAGGGTGTATAAATACTTGTTTGCCCACGTTATGTAATTGGGCACATTTTGTGTTGACCGACTGAAAAGCTGTTAGCTGCTAATGTGCTGCTATGAGCGCCCTCTACGAGTATGTATGGACTACTTTTCTAAGCTCCTTGGAGAGTGCAGCTCGTATCCAATGGGCCGTGGTTTTAGTTAGTTCATAACACTCCAATGTATTAAGAATCTTAGTATATAATACGTTAAGGTGTATGTTTCACAAAATTCAAGCTCCTAAACCAGAGGGAGTTACAAGGTGTGGTTTGTACCAAAATCTTCCAAATAGCCTAGTCTGAATAGTACAGGAAAAATCTTGCATTTCTTGAAAAGTCAACGGAAATATATTTATTTGTTTATAACGTGTGGTTTAAACAAATAAACAAGACGATAGCCCCTGCCAGAACTGTAGCGTGAACAGGCCGCATAGCACTAGATCCGGGTGGGTGGTCTCTACACATGGGGCGCACACAACCCTACTACTACTACTACTACTACTATGTCTTAAGTAAAACAGGAAGTCTTCAACCTGGAGCATGCGCAAGGTTAATTGCAAGCCCCTGAGGGTGGAATAGCTCATACTTGGTCCACCAGCTAACCTCTGGTTGACCCTCCTCACAATACCGACAGCGCAGGTAACGGTCAGGTGAGGTCCATACATTGTGAAGACAGGGGTCAGGGTTAGATCTAAACATCACTTCCGCGATCTGTAATGAGATTCTCTTGTTCAAAATGTTTGCGACCGAGATATCAGCATAGCAGACATTCTTATGTCACTGTCGACTTGTAATATTGTCACGCCTTTGCGGTATACGTGTTGGTATGATCGTAGCAGTAGTCCTTATACAGCAGAGATACACGAATAAGCCATTGTTAACACAATGCGGAAAGCCTTTCTTCTCTTCTTTTTAGACAGTGGCAGGATTACATTGACAGTAATTTGAAAATTTATGCCACAAACGTCAATTTTAAAAAAATGTCTACTCATTATTATTTCTGTTTCTACGGAGTACGGGTTTAGGTGAGGTAAGATGAGTTGTGTTTTGTAACTAATGGTTTTTATGTTCGAATGCCCTTTCTGACGGATACCTCATAGTAGAAATAATAATAGATGAACATAATGGTGTTTGAAGCCATTTTCAGTGTGGCCTTAGTAAACGAAAGTTTACGATTGTACCCAAATGAGATGGGTTTTCCCTAATCCTTAAAAGAAATTACAGTGGCCTGCCATATTATTATACTCAGAGAGAAAATAAAGAATTTGGTAACTTTTCAGCCAGAAAAAAATATATTTCTGGTAAATGTTAGTGCATTAGCTTGGGACAGGGAAACATGGACGGCTGCATCAAACCAGTTGAAAGACTGACGACTCAAACAACAACAAATGTTAGTGCATTTTCTTACAAGATTTAATATATTGCCAACTAATTCAATGGAATTTTATTAGAATTTAATGGCGGTTGTGCAAAAATTTTTAAATTTTGTATTTCTACCAACTTACATTTATATTGCTGGATTAGGACACGAGAAATAAAAACAAGATTTTAAAAATATTGTGCAGCCGCCATTTTAAGTTCCCATAAAATTCCATTGAATTAGTCGTCAATATATTAAGGCTTGTACATGAAGATGTACCGTGCTAAGAAAATGCACTAACATTTACCGGAAATATTCTTTCTCTGGTCAAAAAGTAACCAAATACTTTATTTTCTTTCTGAGTAAAATAATACGGCAGACCACTGTACATGAGATTCTTCTTCTTCTTCTATCGAATTTGGCGTACTGTAGGCCGCGGTGAACAATCGGCCGACTTGCCAATCTCTTCTTATCCTCCCAGAATCTCTTTATGCGTTCGCCGAGTCTCCTACTTTCTTCAGATGGCTTTCGTTTTTGAGCCAGGTTTTCCTGAACCCCTTTAAATTTATCAACCTTCCTTCGAACCAATGATTTGTTGAGAATATCTTCTTGAGTGAAGCCAACCTCTTTGAAATCTGTTCATGTTCCCTCAACCCATTTTGTGGTGGACTTTAAATTGCTAATGTAAGTGAATATCCTTTTGGTTAACCTAGTGTTGCTCATTCATGTGAGGTGGCCATAACATTTAATCCTTCTCTTACGCACCGTGTCCGTAAGTTTCTCCGCCCAGTTGTACTAGTCACTATTTCTTCGTCTCCTCCATAAGCCATCTGCTCTCTGTACTGGCCCCAATATTTTCCTTAAGATTCTTCGTTCTTTCTTTTCTAACTTCTCTGTTTCTCCTCTTTTGTTTACAATAAGACATTCAGAACTATAAAGAGCTTCCGGTTTAATCACCGCGGCTTGATGTCGTAACTTTGCTCTTTCTTGTCATACCTTACTTGAGATTCATTATTAATTAATTATTAATATTTTACATGAGATTAATTATTAATCTGTTTAATCTTTTTTTTTTTTCAGGATTAGGGAATAACCCATCTCATACACTCGCGTTGTCCGAATGAAAAGCATCAACATTTCAATAATAGCTGGATTTAATTAATGTGAATGGAATTGGAACATACATTGGAAGAAAGGAGTCGTCCTTGTAGGCCTATTTGCCGTTGAAAATGGGAAACTACGGAAAGTTCGGTCATTGCTGAGGTTCAAACGTACTCGTCTTCCAAGCTGGAAATAGCCTGGCCCCACGGTCGTGGGCGTTAATTCAGAGCGATAGAGTCGAGATGCAGCAAAGCCAATGCAGTGAGTTCTCAGTTGCGATCTACAGTACTCTGCAGGAAACAAGTTAGTGTAACAACGAAACTCTCTCAGTATTTAGACCGGTCTTGCTGTTTGAAAGTGAGAGCTGTAATGTAAAGTTTTGAAGCCATTCTTTCAGTGTTGTCTGTACAAACTGTCAGTTGTTACTCTTCAGTCGGTCAACACAATAACTAGGCGGGGTACAATGTGTATACTATATAAATAATAAGTAAATGGCACTTCTGGAAAGAAATACAGGGTTATAAGTTCATTATTAATATTATTTATTTCTTCATTAAAATTTAATAGATTCCATAAGCAAAACAAAAGTTTAGTGCTTTTCAGTCGGTCAACACGAATGTACCCAAAAGAGCTGGGTTATGCCCTAATCCTGAAATAAATTACATGAGATTAATAAATACACAAGGATGACCAGTTTCGATCGTAAAGCGATCATCATCAGATTCATTACACTCAGGCTATAAAATCTATGTTTGAAAATACAAGTGGAAATATTTACAATATGTACTATTATTTAGTTGCAGTATTGGTAATGCAACTGTTGGTATATGCTAAATGCAGTATATATGATGTTAGGTGAAATGCTAAATGGTGATAGATATCCGGAGTTTGTATATTTGGAGTGACTATATGGTTGTAAAAAATCAACTATGGTTAAACTGTAATATCACAAGCTACTACTTATCTGGTAGTCTTCCTCGCTTGGGCTACGCGCAGTTTCGTGTTCACTGTTACTCCAGGTGTGGTCGACTGAGATGGGCTGTTATCTCAACGACACTGGTTTTTCCCTTTCTCCCTCCTGTTCATATGTGCTGTGCGGAGCCAGTGCGATGTGTTTATGTGGGGAGTTGCCAACCTAGATAAGATGTATGTTATTGAATGTATTGAATGAGGTAGGTCTACAACTATAAAAGACTGTGGATCATTCCCCACCACGCGTGGACCGTAAGCCATTCAAACTAAGCGCTGTCCGGTCTCGTAACTGAAGGTAACTGATATGCGGGTAAGAATGGCAGGAGAGAACTCGTAACGAAAAGATAAAGGCTAAGTTAAGAACGGACACATTAGATGAAGTTCCTCGTATGTGCCGACTCAGATGGTGAGGTCATGTGGTAATAATGGAGGAGGAGAGATTACGTAGGAGATTAATGAACTATGTTATAGAGGGTAAGGGAAGCAGTGGTAAGACCTAGGACGCGATGGTTAGAATCAGTGTTGTGCAATTTCAAGGTGAGAAGTGTAGAAGCAGAGTAGGCTGCGGTGCTAACTGCTAATAGTGGAACATGGGGGCGACTCGTTCGCAAATCGAGACTAGACTGGTTACTGAAAGGCCGAACAATCTCAAAATAAAATGAATGAATGAATATCAAACTAAAATACAGAGACAAGCTAGGAGATGGGGGTGATGTCCCCTCGGTAAAGCCCTGCGCGGGTAAACAGAACGTTATCCGCATCCGAACGTTTGTTATACGAATCTGCTGACATTACAATAATAGTTTCAATTAGATAAAGCATAAAGCATTGAATCAACACATTTAGACATTTGAGGAGAAAGTCGTTGTATGTCAAGTGCTATGTTTATAATGAATGTTACACAGCCAGAATTACAGCCTTTATCATTTCGGAGTGTTAATTATGCTTAATGACATTATTTGAATGAGATTAGCTTAAATAATCATCTTACATTTGTCATGAAAAAAATATAACGGGAAAATGAAATTCAACTAGTTCGGATTTTATTCTCAAAGCTATCCGCAAATTTACTCCGAATATTATCCGCAGATTATCAACTATCCACACAGTCATGCAAACTATATCCGCATGGTGTAAAATGTTGCGGATATCCGCGGATAAATCCTCGGATATCCGCATCCACGCAGGGCGTTACCCCTAGGTACGGAGATGGGCGTTAGGTGTCCTTTCTCCGGATCACGACGCGACGCGGAGCAGACAGCAACTTTCTTTCTATGTGCTGTACGTGGAGTGCTTCATCACGTTCAGGACGATAATTACAACCTTGAACTGAGCTGCTAGAGAGAGAGGAGCATGTACAAAGATAGTTGGGAAGCTGTGCTATATTTACACAGCTCATTGTGTGAGGGGCAGTCAGATAATAACGGGTCCGGCTTTGTGGCAAAGTTGATAGGCCACTAACCGTTGGTGTGAAAGGCACCGGGTTCGATTCTTAGGTCATGGGAGTTTAACTTCGGATAGCTAATTCCCCTGGCTTGGGAAAATAGGGCTTGTAACGTTTTCATCATTCATTTCTTCCTTATCACAACGCGCAGGTCGTACACGGGCATAAATCTGAAGGATCTGCAGCAAACTTCTTCAGCGGCACGCAGTTATTGTTATTATTATTATTATTATTATTATTATTATTATTATTATTATTATTATTATTATCGTTTTGGTCGTCTAGGGACTACGAGCCAATTTCAATGCTTTGTCCTCTGCTGTTCCTTCTTCTTCCTCCAATATTCCTTCATCATCTCACTTTGTTTCCTCTTCCTTTCCTCGAACTATTTCGAGCCGGTTTTCTTTCCCTTCCTCCCTTGGAAGCCTTCCATGTTCAGCACATTTTGCCCTAAAATATCTCTCTGTGGTGAATCTTCTTCTCTGATATTGTTTCTTTCCAAATCCTTTTTCACTTCTTGTACCCAGGTTGTTGTTGACTTCTTGTTCCACAGGAATGTGAAGATCTGCTTGGTTAACTTACTGTCATCTATCCTGTACAAATGTCCATAAAATTATTACATTTTATTTGTCCAAAATTTAACATTAATTAACCTCCCTCATAAGTAGTTCTCTCTCCCCTTCAGAATATCTTCCATCTGCTGAGACAATAGGCCGGTGAAGTGGCCTGATTTTCGAGACAAAATAAACCATCAAAGTCTTTTTGCCAATAACGATGTATAATTTATATCAATATCTCTACTTAGTATAAAACAAAGTCCCCTATTCTTGGATGTCACGGATAATCTCGAGAACCAATGGATTGATTTTGATACGGTTTTCACCATTCTGTAAAGGATGTCTCGAGGAAGCTTTCTGTAGAATATAATTTATTTATGATCAGAGGAAGCCAAGCAGTAACGATTTCAGTGAAAAAGTCGAAAAGAAAACCTGGCGCCCGTGCGCTTTTTAAGCTTACGCTGGGCAAACCGTTAGAAATATCTATATACTAAACCCTTTGGAAAATAGCATGTAGACAAGATTCAAAATTTCGGGGTCGTAATGGATTCTTGTGAATGTGATTTAGAGGTTTTGCTATCAACATAACTTCCAGGATTCATAAGGTTAACTTATTATTATTACCAAGCCAAGAAAACAACAGGATCTACTAACAAATGAAATTTATTAACTGAATCAAACATAAAAAAAAGAAAACTATAACCACCCTTTTATTGTTCACTCGCGTGAACAGATCTGACACTGACCAGCCTGACGTACCATGATGACACGGTATGACAGCTGTCAACAAGCATTGTGACTGCAATGTCACCTAAATCAGAGTAACAAAAGAAAACGGATCACAAGATCCAAATATAACAAACAAATAAAATAGTACAAAAATTTAATATTTATGAGCGACACGGGTTTTAAGACTAGTTCAAGTAATGAGCATTTTGACGGGCGCTCGTTTCCGACCAAAACAGTTGGTTCGGGAACGGACTCCGTACTGCGAAGGACGAATTACGGAAATGTGGGAACAACAATTACATATTTATATACACTACTGACATGCTCTAACCTTAGATTACCACAACCAAATACACGTGTGTATTATTTAAACTAAGGGCTGCGGAATTACCGTCTTATACCTTAAACACTAGGATAGCATAACATGACATGAACAAGTTTGGCCGGTTGCCAAATTATATTTATATGAATACAATGGCCTTGAAAATAAGAGCCAACAACAACAAAATATAACTTTTAATTTTCACGCCGGAAAGTTTGGCGTTTTAAAACAATGAACAAATAAGTCGTAGTAATGATAAAAGAAACTTGGATCGACAACATGGCAACTTCCCAAATTAAACCAAATAAAATAACCTTAACTCATTAGGCTTTAAAGCAAACATAACGTGTCATAACGAGCTGGAGACAACCGGGCCTGTTATCGCATCACCGAGAGAGTGGCTGATTTCTTCCCCCAAGTAGTAATTAGTGCCATGCTAAATATAGATTCTGGCCCATAGCCAGCGTACAGCACCTTTGCTAATCGCCACCTGTTAAACGCGTACAAATAAATAACACATTATCTCAAAACATCCTCTCAGGGATTTTTAAGAATACATTCCCAGGTCAAACTTATCCCCACGGATAACTAGTTTGCCGGAATGATATCGCAGTCATGGACAGGCTTTACCTCTCCTCATCATCAACACTTACACCCAAAAATACGTGGCACATTTCTCGAAGATCACGTCGTAGCATTAATCAGCACACCCCTCAGATAATGACACACAACATGTCCAAATGACAATAAAGAATTAATAACAGGATCAGTCCTAGCCGAGTTATCAAAGCAACAAAATGCAAATATTCCCCCCACGTAGTAATTAGTTTAACATATCATTAAATCAGTCCATTTATCATTGTCGTTCCTAGGTTCTCATTCATGGCTACACTTTTTATAGAAACGTTAATCGATGCGGCCGTTTCGCAATAAGAATTACGTATACATCAGGAAAACATTTAAATTACAATATTTACTGTACAACATAATTGTCACGCAATGCCAAAATTTACTATACGCATGTCAGTTAAGAAATCAAACCCTGAAATTTAAATTAAACCACACAAATAAAATCTATACAAAGTTCCACACATCTCTCGCGATTCCCCTCGTCCAAAATCAATAAATCAATTTTTTAATACTCATCACTTAAACTGCTTTCCAGAGGCCTCCCGCCTCGTCAATTCCCATCATTAGGCCGTTAGCCCATAACACTGATGGTAATGGAGGATGAAGCTTGCTGTCTTCTCTCCATGGTCGACATTTTGCTGCTGTTAAAACACAATTATCAAAGTTTTTAAACTGTTCTATCTGCGTTCTAAGTATTTTATTTCCTCAGATCGTCCTATGCAGAATCGTCGACTTTCCCTATTCTATGGCTAATTGCCATCTCACAATTTATGAAAATTTTCAACTTCGTTGCCGACACACAACTATAACTTTAAAACCATATCGTCTTAAGGACGTCTTAAAATGACTGTCGAAGAATAATTAGGAGTGTCCCGGTTCATCTCAGACATTTGTATATATACAGAAAGCCTAAAGTTTCAATGGTGGGAGAAAAACAGCTCCTCAATATTTTAAGTAATGGGCCTATAATTATGTGTGACCTCTCAAAATTCTTGTATTTTCTCACAGGTCGCGAATCTGCCGTCGAACATGCAAACCGATCGCTAGATCTTTTTATATCCGATTGCCGCGCAAAACACACTGACGCTATGTTCTGGCGTCATGTTTTCTTATTGGTCAGATAAGTTGGCGTTGGAGCTCTGACCTTACAAATCCCGCCCTTATTTTCACGTCACGACTATTCTCCTCTCTCTCACTCCTTGCCTTGTACGCAGCATTGTGGCCTTTTATGGTCACGTACGCCACAGCGTCATATCTGATTTTCTCAGAAATCCAAGAATAACATTGGTTGTGAAACTATTGGTCATTTCCAGCCAGCACGTAGCATGTCTTACCAAGTCCAGATTTCTTGCTACATCAATTTTACTCAAATATCCAGCATATCATGTATTTAGTATTTCCATCGTTTTTATTAATATGAAACATTATTATTGGACACAATGATAAGGGTTCATCTGACCCCTAGTTGATGAAATTCGAACTCAAATGAAGTCGAATTTCACATCCCCTACTTTTCTGGCTCAAATTTGAAGTTGCTGGTCACCCTCAAATATAATGACTGTCCGCCTCTGTCTGTTTCAGTAGCCGTCTCGTTCCAAACTCATTAGGAAATTCCTGTATACATATGCCCTCCGGCCTCTTTCCTTGCTACTCGTCTCCCCTCTCACTCTTTCAAAACATCAACATATTCATTAACGACTTCCGCCTGAACTTGTAAACACGTCAGAGCTGTCTTTTGAGCGCTTTCACCACTCGAGTACCCCCGTATCTTTTGTTGTATGTTATCACGCGAATGTTTAATTTGCTGCAGTAACATTATTTCTCGGTTCGTATGGCTCTCTCTGATGATACAATTTTAAATTTGAGATATTATACACTGCCATGTTTCCTGTGCTCACCTCTCGGACTCTGTAGGCGTTGTTACCTAAGTTCGTAACCCCTAGTTGAACTTCCTTAAGCCGCTCCTGTCTCTTCTCCATTTTACCGTGATGTCATCTCCTTCTTCTCCCCCGCGTTGCCATCTTCTTCCTTCTCCCTTCTTCTTCTTCTCCTATTCCCGTACAATAACTTTTTTTTACCATATTTCGAGACCCTTGCCTGACACGGTCTGCGAATCTCTCCTGCTATTCTTCTGTTTCCTATTGTCGGCTGCTCTATTTTCTTCTTCTCCATGCAGCTCCTCCAAATATCTCTGGGTTTCTACATGCATGGCCTCCAACATTTGATGTGTTCCGTTTTCCTCCTCGTGGTTGTCGGGATTCTTCCGCCGATCTATCGCTCTTTCCCATTTATCATTATTTCCTTCCATGTTACGTGGCTCCTCCAGGTACTGTTGCGGGTCAGCGTGTCTCTCGTTCCAATTTCTCTGATCATCCCTTGGATCCGATTGCTCGTTAAACCGCTGGTTATCTTGTGCGTTATGTTGTTGATTGTAACGCCTATTGTCCCTGGGCCTATATTGTTGATTATAGTGTCCTCCACGCCATCCCCGATTGTAAGGTGCGTTATTATTATTATTCCTATTGTATGACGTTTGGTATCTCCTATTATCTCGCCACTGCTGATTGTTTGTGTTCCGGTAGCGGTTAGTTCCTTCCTGATTGTTATGGTTTCTGTCCCTATTTTCGTATCTCGGTTGAGATCTCGGCTCATATTCTTCGGTGCTCTGCCGTCTTTGGTTATCCCCAGTGTTTGTAGCTTGCGACCTCGTGTTTTTGTTCGGTGTCTTGACTACTTCGACTGCATTAACTAACTCTATCTGTCTCTTCTCTCTCGGGTTGATGTAATTAGTGGTTTCATCTATCTTCCTTAATACCTCTTCTGCCTGGACCACGGTCGTAATATTTGCCGCCACCAAGAATTGCTGAACGCTAATAGGCATCTGCTTTCCTATAGTAGTTATTAGCTCCATTTCGCTTGGGGGATTATCAAGATCCTGTAATTTGACAAGTTGCATGGCGAAAAAATCTGCATATTTCGTCTGATGCGTGGAATGGTATTTGCGCGAGTATAAGTCCATTCGCAAGCTTTGTTGATACGACCCACTCCAGTATTTGCTTAGGAAGGCCTTGTGGAAACCTTCCATTGATTTAAATGTGTTCTTAAATCCAAGATACCAGGTAAGTGCTGAGCCCGCCAAAAAATTTTCAACCATTCTTAATTGTCGCGTTGAGCTAACATTTTGGTCCGAAAAATATTCTGTCAGTTCCCTTAAGAAAGCTTTAGGTGTCCCTCCGCTCTCTGGTAAAAACTTATTCGGTTTAAATTCGTTTCCACGGATGACTTGTATAACTTGCGTGGGAAGTTGTGTGTTTTGAGGTGTCGAGCTACGACCCTCATAATTCTGGAATGCTTGCGTGTCTACCGTTCTTGGACTTTGCCCAAGCTCGTGGCTGTCTATTGTGTGCTCTCTTTCCGCATTCTCCCCTTTCCCCTTTTCCATTAGTGTCGCAAACATCGTATTATGTCCAAGTGACTGCAACTCCGATTTTATCATGCGGTCCTCTTGAATTTGAAATCTTAACTTCATATTTTCTTCTAACGCCTGTATTTTCGCGTTATTTTCCCCTAGCTTCTTGCTTACTGCGAGCCGTTCATCTTTCGAATCAGCGCTCATCTTGGTCCAATCTTTCCTAATAGTATCCTTCAATTTAACAAAGCGTTCTTCGACTTCCTGTTGATTAGCCTCCTGATTATCTTCAAGTTTATCTATCCTTTCTCCCAGAGAAATGTTGTTCTGTTCTAATGTTTGTTTAATTTCTTCCTGGTCAATTTCTAACTTTTTCCATTTCTTAATTGATTGTATTTCTAATTTGTTGAGTTCCGTCACTAAGCCCGTGATATTGTTATCTACTGTAATTATCTGATCTTGCATACCCTGTGTCCCTCGTTCGATATTCTCAAACCTTTTTTCTAAGTTTGTGTGTGCTTCTTTGATTTCAGATGAGCTGGTCAAACACGCTTGCTCGATTTGTGCTAGTTTTGCCATAACAGTCTCATCCATTCCTTTTATTTCCTTTTTAAACGAATCTTCGATACCTTTTATTATTCCTAATTGTTTGGTATTGTTAGTGCTAACGTCCTTTGCTAATTGGATTAGCTGTTCTTTTGTGTGCTCTTTGATTTCTACCGTTAGCGCAGCTAGATTTTGAGTGTTCCTTTCGTCTTGTGCGTTTAATATTTCATTGTTTTTCTCAGACTGCCTATGTAATTGTTCACTAACCAGAATGTTTTGTGTAGCGATTTTCTGATTTATATTCTCGTTAACTTCAGATAGTTTTGTGTTTAACTGTGTCTGTATTTCTTCCGATTGTTTATTTATAGCAGCTAACTGTGTCTGCATTTCTTCATTATTTGCCGCCAACTGTGTCTGCGTTTCTGCCGATTGTTTATTTATAGCCGTTAACTGTGTCTGCGTTTCTTCACTATTTGCCGCTAACTGTGTCTGCGTTTCTTCACTATTTGCCGCTAACTGTGTCTGTATTTCATTGGTTATGTCCTTTCTCATCTCACTAAGTTGTTCTCGCGTACGAGCGGATGCTAATTCAATCACTTCGCGGATTTCTCCCAGAGTTGCCATCACAACAATAATATATTTGAGACATAGGGAAATGACATAAGGGCGGAGCCCTGGATACGCGCGCTCACACATATTAAATATACACACATTAACCCTTTACATACTCAGTTCATTTACTTTAAATTACTCCCACAAACTATAGCATCACTGAGTATAATTTACTTATTATTCCATTTAATTTTAACCCTTTGATTCAGTTATAATCTTCCTGACCTTACTTTACTTACAAATTTTAACCAATTAATAGAGTATTAATTAGTTTTTAAGGTCTAACCTTCCTTTCAAATAATTCTTTGAGTTTGGCTTTTCTACACAAAGCTAATTTAATTTTATTGGGCGCCTGGAACAGTTTGTTCTAATTTTAATCAAAGTTCAAACACTTAACTTGTTCCACATTTACTTTATTGCAAACTCCATGACTTTATATTTTCAAACATTTGGCGGTACTATCTTCGCCTAACTTACGTTAATAAACTTATCACATGCCGGTGATCTATTTTTTTACTCTAAAACACAAATGCCACACGTTCGGAAGCCAAAGTAACTCTTATAAACCCTTTGGAAAATAGCATGTAGACAAGATTCAAAATTTCGGGGTCGTAATGGATTCTTGTGAATGTGATTTAGAGGTTTTGCTATCAACATAACTTCCAGGATTCATAAGGTTAACTTATTATTATTACCAAGCCAAGAAAACAACAGGATCTACTAACAAATGAAATTTATTAACTGAATCAAACATAAAAAAAAGAAAACTATAACCACCCTTTTATTGTTCACTCGCGTGAACAGATCTGACACTGACCAGCCTGACGTACCATGATGACACGGTATGACAGCTGTCAACAAGCATTGTGACTGCAATGTCACCTAAATCAGAGTAACAAAAGAAAACGGATCACAAGATCCAAATATAACAAACAAATAAAATAGTACAAAAATTTAATATTTATGAGCGACACGGGTTTTAAGACTAGTTCAAGTAATGAGCATTTTGACGGGCGCTCGTTTCCGACCAAAACAGTTGGTTCGGGAACGGACTCCGTACTGCGAAGGACGAATTACGGAAATGTGGGAACAACAATTACATATTTATATACACTACTGACATGCTCTAACCTTAGATTACCACAACCAAATACACGTGTGTATTATTTAAACTAAGGGCTGCGGAATTACCGTCTTATACCTTAAACACTAGGATAGCATAACATGACATGAACAAGTTTGGCCGGTTGCCAAATTATATTTATATGAATACAATGGCCTTGAAAATAAGAGCCAACAACAACAAAATATAACTTTTAATTTTCACGCCGGAAAGTTTGGCGTTTTAAAACAATGAACAAATAAGTCGTAGTAATGATAAAAGAAACTTGGATCGACAACATGGCAACTTCCCAAATTAAACCAAATAAAATAACCTTAACTCATTAGGCTTTAAAGCAAACATAACGTGTCATAACGAGCTGGAGACAACCGGGCCTGTTATCGCATCACCGAGAGAGTGGCTGATTTCTTCCCCCAAGTAGTAATTAGTGCCATGCTAAATATAGATTCTGGCCCATAGCCAGCGTACAGCACCTTTGCTAATCGCCACCTGTTAAACGCGTACAAATAAATAACACATTATCTCAAAACATCCTCTCAGGGATTTTTAAGAATACATTCCCAGGTCAAACTTATCCCCACGGATAACTAGTTTGCCGGAATGATATCGCAGTCATGGACAGGCTTTACCTCTCCTCATCATCAACACTTACACCCAAAAATACGTGGCACATTTCTCGAAGATCACGTCGTAGCATTAATCAGCACACCCCTCAGATAATGACACACAACATGTCCAAATGACAATAAAGAATTAATAACAGGATCAGTCCTAGCCGAGTTATCAAAGCAACAAAATGCAAATATTCCCCCCACGTAGTAATTAGTTTAACATATCATTAAATCAGTCCATTTATCATTGTCGTTCCTAGGTTCTCATTCATGGCTACACTTTTTATAGAAACGTTAATCGATGCGGCCGTTTCGCAATAAGAATTACGTATACATCAGGAAAACATTTAAATTACAAAATTTACTGTACAACATAATTGTCACGCAATGCCAAAATTTACTATACGCATGTCAGTTAAGAAATCAAACCCTGAAATTTAAATTAAACCACACAAATAAAATCTATACAAAGTTCCACACATCTCTCGCGATTCCCCTCGTCCAAAATCAATAAATCAATTTTTTAATACTCATCACTTAAACTGCTTTCCAGAGGCCTCCCGCCTCGTCAATTCCCATCATTAGGCCGTTAGCCCATAACACTGATGGTAATGGAGGATGAAGCTTGCTGTCTTCTCTCCATGGTCGACATTTTGCTGCTGTTAAAACACAATTATCAAAGTTTTTAAACTGTTCTATCTGCGTTCTAAGTATTTTATTTCCTCAGATCGTCCTATGCAGAATCGTCGACTTTCCCTATTCTATGGCTAATTGCCATCTCACAATTTATGAAAATTTTCAACTTCGTTGCCGACACACAACTATAACTTTAAAACCATATCGTCTTAAGGACGTCTTAAAATGACTGTCGAAGAATAATTAGGAGTGTCCCGGTTCATCTCAGACATTTGTATATATACAGAAAGCCTAAAGTTTCAATGGTGGGAGAAAAACAGCTCCTCAATATTTTAAGTAATGGGCCTATAATTATGTGTGACCTCTCAAAATTCTTGTATTTTCTCACAGGTCGCGAATCTGCCGTCGAACATGCAAACCGATCGCTAGATCTTTTTATATCCGATTGCCGCGCAAAACACACTGACGCTATGTTCTGGCGTCATGTTTTCTTATTGGTCAGATAAGTTGGCGTTGGAGCTCTGACCTTACAAATCCCGCCCTTATTTTCACGTCACGACTATTCTCCTCTCTCTCACTCCTTGCCTTGTACGCAGCATTGTGGCCTTTTATGGTCACGTACGCCACAGCGTCATATCTGATTTTCTCAGAAATCCAAGAATAACATTGGTTGTGAAACTATTGGTCATTTCCAGCCAGCACGTAGCATGTCTTACCAAGTCCAGATTTCTTGCTACATCAATTTTACTCAAATATCCAGCATATCATGTATTTAGTATTTCCATCGTTTTTATTAATATGAAACATTATTATTGGACACAATGATAAGGGTTCAATACTATGAGTGTAAGAATAGTTCAGCATGAAATTTTCTACAAAAAAAAGTCCGCGAGAGCATATCTTTATCTTCAATACATCGCCCACTATAAGTGTTCCTACGTTTTCATTTCTTCCAACAATCAATCAATTACTGAGGCGACAGTTTACGAGCTACCTTTCGTGTTTATTGCTGGAGGGTAAACGACTAATGTCGTATACAAGGAAATCTTATAAGACCTCGGTTAAAAGTAGCCAATCACCGTTTATTCATAATTGTTCCCGGGCGAAGTCGGGGCGAGTTGCAAGTTATTAATAATAAGAATACAGTGTGGCACAAACAATGAATACTCCTAGCCAGAAAGATATATTTGCGTACAACTGTTAATTAGCAATACATTAATGTAGGCAACTCATATAATTAATTTATGGTCTCAACCACCCGAAAGTATTAGGTCTCAGAAATCAGTCTCACAAGAGAGGAAGGAGAAATTGTTAGCCGAGTATAAGAAATAGAGAACGGAAGCAAACCAAAAAAAAGGAGTTCTAGTCATAAGCTCTTCTCGTGGACTTAATTAAAAAGTAAACAAATTGAAGGAATTAAGATTCCATCATTAATGTTCACTCTTAATTAGCTACCAAGAAATCACCAGGTTTCTGCATAGTCATTCTTTCTTAGCAATTCCCTCTAGGCATCTGTCACAGCTCATCAGCCATGTGTTTGACTGGGATGCCGATAAAGCTAGCATAATTGCTGATAATCACACAAAAGCTTAGAATAACAGGTCGAGCCAGTATACAACACATACACGGTAGCCAGAGAACCGGAAATCGTTAATTAATTTTCGGCAGATTCACACGAATGTCCTACTTTCAACAGGAAATTCTTGTCAGAAGTGTTATTAAACTGATAAGTTAGATGCAATTCCCATTTACGATTTCCCCGTCCTCCAGAACAAGGAGATGTTATCGTGGGAAACAGATCAATCTTGAGTCGTGTTCCAAGAAGGAGAGTGAGGTATTATTCCTATTAGGATATTACTGCCGCACTGATCTAGTTCTTGGTTTTTACTGTGAGCTGTTCAGGTGGTTCCAGATTTGATGTTCATCTCTACCGTAGGCTGGTACTTTTAATCGATTAATTTCAAAAACAAAAGTTTGGTGCTTTTCAGTCGGTCAACACGATTGTACCCAAATGAGATGCGTTATTCCCTAATCCTGAAAATAATTACTTGTGACAAGCGATCATCATCAGATCCATTACACTTAGGCTGTAAAATCTATGTCTGAAAGTACTGTGTGAGTGAAAATATTGACAATATGTACAGTTATTTAGTTGCAGTGTTAGTAATGCAACTCATCGGTATTTGTTAGTTGGACAGACAGTAACTTTCGAAGTTACACCGTTACATTATGTAGCTACTCCTATACCACTCTGCGTGTTTACTGTAATTAATCGAAGCACGGATGTTAGCCAGTTTGATGTTCAATTGCTGGTTAATTTAAAATACAAAGTGAGCATATCAATCACCCGTACCCTAGTGGAGCTGGAGAACAATATACGGCAGCAGATATCCCTCAAAACAGAAGGGAATTACAACGTGTAAACGGTAATTTATTTACACGATACAACGCCTGTCTGTCAGTTGAAAGAGAATATTATCAGCATCTTCTGTGAAAAGGACTTGATTTGCTGGTGAATTTACCATTAATTAATGGACTCTGTTACGGTTTCCACCTCCGCGAAATCTGTGACCCGAGCTTTGTTGGCTGGCGGAAGGCGTGCGCGTGCATGATAGCTGGCCGCTGGCCCCGCTCTATCTAAAAAAAAAAGCACCCTGTATTACAGTCGCTACCACAGCTATCACAATTACAAAGTTTAGCACACACCCAAGTACACGGGACTTCATGACCACGATTTCGCAAAGCCCCTAAATGAGTCGACAAAATCTGGACGCCCCACAAGGGCTCACATCTAGTGGGACGTGGGTTGGCGACCACGGGGCCCCAGCTGAGTCCGGCATTGCTTCCACTTACTTGTGCCGGGCTCCTCTCCGTCCTCTTTCCTGTCGACCTCACTTGGTCAACTCTTGTTCTCTTCCGACCCCGACGGTATTAGGGTATCCGAAGCCTAGGGAGTCTCTTCCTTTCCCGCCTTATTGACCCTTGTCTCATCTTTTCTGATACCCTCCTTCTGCGAGGGGTCAGCCTTAATTTTCTCTTCCTGTTATCTCCTGCCTTCTGCTCAAGGCCTTCAAGGAGGCAGGGTGTATGTAGCCCCACCACTTCTGGTGCACCCTGGATATTGCTACAACCTCACGGGCTCACGGCTGGTGAGTTCGGGAGTTGGCGACCACGAGTTATTCCTGAGCTGGTCCGGTTTTCTCCCTTTTATCCATTACCTCTGGGGCGGAGCCTCACCTCTTTCACTTTCGTATCTGCCTTTCATGGCTCTCCTTCCTTCTAAGTCCCTCAATCCACATTCTTCGAGGGTTGAGGGCATTTCTTTTCCTCCTGTCCTTTATTTGCCTTATTCTCCTTTTGTTTTCCATTTCTTCTTCTAGTATATAAGTTAGTACTGTAGTTAGCTTTAGTTATAGTTCACATTTCATTTTCATCTTCACGTTCGCCCAAACCATAAGGGGCCGATAACCTAGATGTTAGGCCCCTTAAAACAACAATTATCATCATGATAATCATCAAAATCTGGACGGTACTGCATGACACCAAACAGTCTGGAGAGCTATGTTCCAAATTCTTTGATGGATGGATGGTTGGTTCTCTCTGTAACCTAGTTTCTTGATGGGAACTGACAGCGTTTACACAGAGATATGTAGGACAGGTTTGGTATCTAGCTTGGACATGATCTGCAGAGATAATGGATCATTGGACATTGGCCAACCGTATGTTGCCACCGTCTATCGGTTAGTGCCATCATGTTTCCAGTCAGTGTACGTCTGAACTGACGTGTGAACCGGTAAGACTTCCTCCGCCTGGCAAGTAACCAAGGTTATTTCGAGTGCAAGGTGACAGAATGAGCTACTTATGGATCTTCGTCAATGTATGAGTGGTTAATACTGTACCATTTTGATATGAGTAGTCCACCTTTGGAGTAGTGGCTAATATTCTTGCCTGTCACACATGAGGTCCAGGTTCGATTCCCACCTCAGACTCCTAGAAGTTGTTTTCCGTGGTTTCCCACTTCTGCTGCAGGCAAATGTCGGGATGGTCTCTACCTTAAAGCCGCGGCTGCTTCCTAACCAATCACATGCCCCTTATTTTGAAAAGGTAACACTTACATAATAGGCTACAAATTTTACAGGAGGTAGAAAAAACTAATTATTCCAGTAAATACATCGCAATTCATAGTTTTGTTGGTTCCTCAGTTTAGGGGCTACGCAACGCGGTCATATAGCCCCCGTATACTTTGGATGTGTGTGAATCTGTCTGATAACAGGTGTTAATTATGATAGCTGTATTAGTGTGTGTTAGCTGTAACTCACGTAAGGACTGCAGACGATCAATTTCAAGTAGTTCCTACTTTTGCTACCAAATGTTACCGTCAAAGACCCCTAGCTGTGAATTTAGCTACCAGATGCCACCGCAACTGGCACCTGGCGGCAAACGTTGGAACTTAATAGAGCGTTAATCAAATCTAACCTACAAATTTAGCTTCAAACAATTTTAGTTAGTGGAAGGTTCTTTTACATGTCATAGCTCTATGGCATGGGCCCGCCGGCTTTACTTCCCCTTCAAAAGAAGTCATACTGGGGGAATTATAACGCTCTTAAAATTCCGACGACTTCGGCCCACGATCTTGGGCATGGAAGCTCGCCATCGAAGCCGCTAGTAAATACATTGCTATTCATAGTTTGATGGTTATAATGTGACAGTGTAGGTGTTAATGAAGGGGTCTGACAGTTTTGCACTTCGTAATATACTTCTATGTTTACACAATAACAATATTAACACACTGTACATGTTATGTTTTCAAAATAAACCGATAAATTTCTTTTAGAAGTATCCCTCAAATGATAAACAAATGAGTAAAATATTTGAGAACACGCTGTTTACATGTTTGTTCACCAGGGTGTCCCTTTTAAACAGTAATCATAACTAAAAGTCATCTTTTGTCAATTCAACTTGTTGTATGGATGGCCAGTTGTGGATTTGAGACCAATATTCTTTTGCCTCTTCAGGTATGTAGTCGATCAGTTTCCTCAGGTCATCTAACTTCATATGATTAATAGGTGTTTTGTTAGAGTAGGCAGAAAAATAGAGTGAAATAGAGTGAAATCTTCAGAAACTACTCCATCGATAAGGTGCACATGCTATCTTTTCGAAATAAATGATTTATAAAACTCTTCACCGTACTTCACATAGAAGGTTGGGTATAGGGAAAAACTTTTCAAAAGACATGCTAAAATAGGCGAAAAATAAACATTATCCTAGAAAGTTAGTTAGTTATTGTTGTTTTAAGGGGCGGAACTATGAGGTCGTCTGCCCCATTATCCTAGAAAGACGACCAAAGCATATGGTGCGCTTCTCAAGGTGAGACACAAAACTAGGGAGTCTATAAAGAGTCTCCGAAAACCACATTTTAATGTCCTTAAATTAACAGTGTCTGTGATATACCTAGAAAACTAACTTCGCTCTGATAAACTAACGAAGCAATGACAAGACCCTAACCATTGCAACAGTAGCTCAATTGATAACGTCTGGTTAATAATACCAAAGACCGTTCGAAGAACGGGTACTTCTGCTAGTATAACATATAAAAATGTCATTGTCCTCAGACAAGTAGTTTTCCATGTACTGTAGGCTATATATTTTTAAGTGAGCGGTTTCTGGAAAGAAGCCAAAATCCCGGACAATTTTTCATACATCCACAAATAAAAAAAAAAAGATACAGTCAGTCTGATAGACTAGACTTAATATCATTTCAAATGACGCATGCTACAAATGCTACACATGTTAGAAAGGCTCAGGAGGGCTTATCGCCAGGACTCTTTCAACAGACTCCATTACCCATTAAATTAGACTTCCCGCGCGGGGAACGGAGAGCGGGAGGTGCATTTTGCTGCATGACGTCACGCACTCTCCGTATTACTACCCTGCACAAATTGTAAACTGTAAGTAAGCAAGTTTAACGAACGAAGCCGCAAGTACAGAGATAGCAAGAATCACGTGAACGCTTCATGATCAACAAGTTGCAAGTCATTCAGTATCACGCAGCTAGCGCGTGAGTCTGCTGCATGACGTCACGCACTCGCCGTCTCCGTTCGCATAACACCAGACCCCAGGAGTAAACTCAGACTCGGTGCATATGCACTGAACAACATGATGACGTCATACACACCGTAACCGTGACGCATAACGGCAGACCTAAGCATAACGATGAAGTCGACAAGATTTGAAATGATAAAATATTGAACTTGAGAATAGGCTTGTATAGCCTAACGCAGAATTAAACAAGGAACATATTGGTGTCACTCGGTTCTCAATTGGTTTGTTGGTTTGTTTGTAATTAAGGTCTAAACTCGGGTATCAATAATTTAACAAATCCTACAGTAGTTATGGAAGGAAGGATGGAAGACAAGGAATCTAAACAGATTCCCTCGGATGTAGCGTATGGTAGCTATGTAGAGGTGAAACAAATAGTTCAGGACAAGGAGCTATGGAGAGCTGCATAAAACCTAGTCTAAAGACTGAAAACTCAAACACCCAAAAAAATCTGACCTTAATATTCATCTCAACGGCCTCACCTTTGAGGCAGACCGTACCTCTATTAACTACTTAATCGCAGCATCAACTCTCGAACACAAGGGGGACTGCTGTTTTCGTTTGTCCAGACCGTATCAGTGCTATATCAGGTTAACAAGAGGTGGGGCCGTATTGTTCTCAATGTGGGCGTATGTGTGCCCCAATAAATCATGGCTCGACCTTGTCAGACAGGCCTCGTGCGCTCACATTATTGCTATAATTAGTATACCCCGTTACTCCCCGTGTAATCATCACTCACCTGTCCTCATCGCTGTATACAAATGACATATTTAATGATCAAGCGGTCCATGAAGGAATGTCATCCCAAGACTTGATTGATTTACGGATTAGGTCATAATTAGTCGATAACTTTCACGGAATGACGTCCCAGGGCCTAGAACACAGCTCTTCTGAGGTGATTGCCCTTTAGGGTGAAATAACTGGGGTTCGATTGTCCTTTAGGTTGAAATAACTGAGGTTCTTCCTACTAAAATTCAGGAATATTCATGAACCGACATACTCTTCGTATGTCTTCCTGGTTTGGGGTATTGTGCAGAAGAAGTGAAGAAATTAAACGGTTTCTTAGGCGATGTGTGTGTGGGTGGTGGGTTTAAAAAGTTCAATTAATTATCAGAAAATTTGACGAATGAATTTATAATAAAGAAAACTTTACAACATAGCTATTTGAGTTGTTTGTTAGGTTATACCAATATTACAAATATTACATCTATAAAGCGTTTGGGACCACTGGGAACTATACAGACATCAATCTTCCATTCAGTGCCCTCTCCGGCTCTCACAATTTATCGTTTACTAGCTGACTCAGCCCGGCTTCGCACGGGCGGCCATATATATTAAATATCTCCCTATATACTACATCACGTGACTCTCCATAGGGGCCCAACACAAATAATTTTTCTTTGGAAGTAACACGCGACAGGGCCATGTAGAGTTGACCGTAAGAAAAAAACATTCAACGTTTAGAGTTTGGCCCTGTGCTTTATTAATAGTCATACTGAAACATAATTTTACTTGAAATTGGTGCCTTTTAAACTGACATGGTAGGTCGGTGGGCATCGTCGGTATTCGTGGGACCAAAACAATTTCACCGGCTCCACAGCCAGTGAGGATTCGACATTCAATTAGGACATTTTGTAACGATTTTATTAGTAGGCTTAATCTTGTGCCAGTGAACAATTTTGGTAGGTTTAGGTTGCGCAGTAATATTTTAGGGGAACCAAGATTTAAAATCAGTTTGTGGAGAGGAGTTCCATGAGGAGTCGAAGTACTTAAAAACATACAGTTGGATAATGTACCGCCTCTTCTATATCCAGGACAGTATCAACTGAATGGTAAATTTTAGACGGCGCGGCGCATCAAACCTAGACATTATCAAGTAATTTACTTTACTGACTTGCTCGTTAGTTGGAGACAGTGTAGCTCTCTCCTCAGACCATCTCTGCATCTTGATATAAATTTTTGAATGATCCGGGTAAACCTTTTCTGTCAAGTCCCTCAGATTTGAGGACAAAACACAAGGTCACTCATAAATTTTTCCATAGCTGATAGGTAATTCACCATTGCCTATTTGAAGTAAAACATCAGCAAAGGCTCTACCATTCTGTCATAATATCGGCTTTTAGTTTGGTTAAATCTGGCCAAAGGTAAGGCTTCCACAGTGATGCGTGGACAGCATGAACTCTCGTCCCTCTTGCTACAACTGGTAGGCCTATTATTGGGCAAAACTGAGTAGAGTTGGGTTTCGGTTCCATCAGTCATACTAGAAAAGGTTTTCCGTGGTTTCCCATTTCCACTCATGGCATGTGTCGGAATGGTTCGCAACTAGGCCATAGCCACCTCCTTCCCAACTCTAGCTTCAATTACATGCACACACTCCTACGACACCACAATAACACAGGCTATCAGACAAATTGGGTCCACCCACCCAAGTGCACGATAATTAATTTATTGTTGAATTGATGAGCCATTTAGGGACTTCTCACATCGTTGAAATAAAATTCCGCGTACTTGTTTGTATGTGTGGAAACTGTGTGTTAACCTGTGTGATTGTGGTTGCTGTACTAGTGTGTGTATGTGTAATTGAGGCTAGGATTTAGGTAGGAAACGACCGTGGCCTAAATTTTGGTACGATCCCAGCATTCTCCTGGAGTAGAAGTGGGGGGGGGGGGTACGAGAAACCACTTGGGGAATAGAACCCACCTGTTCTTAGTTCTGAGTCACGAGGCTGAGTGTACAAAGTTTCGTCCTCAGAGCAAAATTACATTTCTTGTTAGATTTACGAATTGAACCCACACCTGTACAGTGACGGCCAAGAATGCTAGCCACGAAGTGGATGGGCTGAGATGACGACTACCGTATGTCGAAGTCCCTAAATTAAGAGCAGCAACAACAACGTAACAGTTTTCTTGAAAGAAGTATAATGTTATTGTATTTGCATCCCTTTTAACTACTGCGCCTTTAAAAGAGACGTCGGGGTGTCGGAATTTTTCCCCGAAGGGTATCTTTAACGTGCTAGTTATTATTTATTTAGCGTATGCCTCTTAGTGCAGGGAGTGTCCGAGGACATGTTCGGCTCGCCTGAGTTTCTAGCTGCTTTTATGCAGACACCCACGGAGTGAGCTACAAGTACTGTCGCCTGTGGATGAGATGAAATGAATGAACATGAATGAGCAAGTTCTATTTCAAGTAGTTCCAGCTTTGGTTACCAGATGCCACTGACACCTAGCGAGTAACATTGGAACTTGATATGGCGTTTCTAACGAAATATAACCTACACACTGCCAATTGTAGTGGTAGGTTCTTTTTCATGCCATAGGCATAAATCTATGACATGGGCCCGCCGGCTTTCCTTCCCCTCCGAGGGAAGGCATACTGAAGGATATTAACGCTCTTAAAAAAAATCCAACGACTTTGACAGGGTTTGAACCCGCGATCTTGGGTATAGGAATTCAGCATGCTACCGACTACGCTACCGAAGCCGCTAACGTGCCAGTAAATCTACTGTCACATCTCCCTCGCATTTGTGGACCTTCAAATGCCAATGGACTGCGTCTGGATTCGATCCTGCAATCATGGAACAGCAGGCGAGAAGGTTACCACTGCGCCACGCATTAGTTCCTGCATTAGTTCAGGGGTCTTCTGTTCAATTGGCGAAGGTTAAACACGCACATTGTCAAGCTTCTTACCAATGAATTACAGTTTGTTTAATAATCGGATTACCTAGCACTTTGTATTGGATGCTGTGATGTTTGTTTATTATTTCCTTCTCGGTTCATAATTTGTTTCTATAATCGGATGAAGGGGATTACATCTTTATGAGCCAATTAGTATCGGCTTAGTAAAAAGGATTGTATCCATCCATGCATTAAGACAGCAACACATCTGGCTTGTAACATCTTGTAACATTTGCTGAGGTAGAAAGTCTCAATCATGGTGCTCTTTATCGAAGCAATTGTCTCGTCTTTCACACTTTTACAACATTGCTGACCTCGTCTGCAACAGATGGGATGATGGATCCATATATTTGCAGTTTTAGGAGCTAAATATGAGTAGCACACCATTTACGTACCAATAACGGGTCCGAATGCTCCCTTCCCCTCCTTCAAGGTCGCTGTTGTCACCTCCTCTTCTCTCGAGTGGGCCAATGGACGAATGTTAGTTAGAAAGTCTGCTGGGTTAGGTGGACACTCTCCTGTCCACAGTGGGCATTCTCATTGGCTAAGAACAGCGAGACCTAATTATTTAATGGCTCTTGTCACAAACCGGAGTTTGAAGCCTCGTAATACGAAGGTGCGGCTGAGTGCTTTGTAATGCTCTCACCTGCTAACCCAAAGGTTGTGAGATTGGAACCCAGTGCAGTCGGTTGGCATTTAAGCTTTGCCCACAGCGTAGCCGTGCAAGTGAAGTCAATCACCACGCCTGCAATTGCCAGTTGGAAATCCTGAGATCGAACGTTTGAATCCAATGCTGACAGAAGCCACCCAGAGTGTGCGTTCACCGAATTTTCCCTCCAAAACTCTGCAGGAAAATGCCTTATTTTTAGTCTTCGGCCACCTACTAAAATCTTATATACTCATAATTAAAGTTACACGCGTCACCACTGAAACACAGGTTATAAACATACACCCAAGTACCTTGGTTTTCCGTGGTTGCCTACCCTAAGGCCACGGCCGCTTCCTACCCAAATTCTACCTCGATTACAAAGATGCACACTAGTACAGACATCACAGTGACGCAGGCTATCATACAAATTCTACACATACCCAAGTACACGAGGCTACAATAACACTATGTTGTAAGGCCCCTAAAGAATCAACAACAACCACTTTGGACTGACGTCAAAGATGCCTTAAGCCCCTATAAGTGATTTAAAAGAACACCAACGGAAGCATTTATGGTGCTTAAATGTTAGATACCATTGTCGTTTAACTATTAAACTGATCGTAGAGTTTAAATACGAGACCTCAGAATCTTCCATTAAGAAATTATCTAGGCGTAGACGAATGAAGGAATGGACAGTGTTTGAACTCGAAAATATCACGATGACACAATTTTCACTTATTTCCCTTCTTTCTCTTCTCTTCCCAAAATCTCTTCATCCTTTGACTGTGAAGAGTCTGTGTGTTCGTATAGCTTGGTAGGACTCTTCATCCATATGCCATCTCTGTGTACTGCTCCAAATATTAGTATCATTATTATTATTATTATTATTATTATTATTATTACTGTTAAATTTAATGAGTTTGAGTCGGAATAAAACCCACACTTTACCAACTAGGCTACTCAGCCAGATAGTAATGGCAAAAGGATGCTAGTGTGTTTGAAAGGTCAGGCATACAAGACTCCCGAAGACCTGCTCTGCTGAAGAACTCTGAATACTGACGAGTCAAAAGCAACTGAGTGGTTACATGTAATTAAAAAGTAACTGCCAATACAGTCTGTTGTGCGAACATATTTGAAGTTTCTTTCCAGTAAACAAAATGCGACTACAGCATTTTCATGTTTTAAGAAACACTCTGGAGAGTGAAGAGAGTACTAGAAAGCGTGGATGACCGAGGAAAACATGGAGACCTGTTTGCTTTAGCAGGAGAAGAGACTTGGACAAGACTGAAAGCAGTACGCCCTCAGGGGTTGAAGAACTGAAACTACACGAATAGTGCATTGTTACGAAGATGAACAACAACACTTAATTGTATACCGTATTTTTTTAATGTATAAAATAAAGTATAGTCCGATCAAAACATCCTCTTTACTGGACTCACACTTGACAGACCAAGTAGCTTCCAACCCTACGTCGCTTTTTCTAGTCAGTTTGTCCAAATAACCAAATGTAACTACGAAGGAAAGTTTGGTGCTTTTCAGTCGGTCAACACGATTGTACCCAAATGAGATGGGTTAATCCCTAATCCTGAAAAAAATTACATGCGATTAATAAATACATTGGATGACCAGTTTCGATCGTCAGGCGATCATCATCAGATCCACATAGACTATTACTGGTTGGTTGGTTCTTAAGTTTAGGGGCTGCGACAACGCGGTCATGTAGCCCCGTGTACTTTGGGTGTGTGTGTAGAATCTGTCTGATAACCGGTGTTAATGGTGATGACTGTATTAGTGTGTGTATCTGTTTTTTTTAAATTTAAGTACTGCAACTTAGAATTTTTCAAATAGTTCTACTTTTGCCGCCAAGCGCCACCGTCAACAACTACTAGGCCTAGTTCAGAACTTAGCTACTAGACGCCGCCGCAGTCGGCTCTTGGCAACGAACCTAGAAATCTAAGAGCGTTGTTTACATTCTTAACCTATCCAATTTAGCTTCACACAGGTGTAATTAGTGGAAGGTTCTTTAACATGCCATAAATCTATGACATGAGACCGCCGGTTTTACTTCCCCTCCGAAGGAAGGCATACAGAGGGATTTTTAACGCTCTTAAAAAATCCGACGGCTTCGGCCGGGTTTGAACCCGCTATCTTGGGCATAGAAGCTCAGCATGCTACCGACTACGCCTCCGAAGCCGCCCACTATAATTACTAACAAATGCCGACGCGTTGAATTACCTCAACTAATAGCCTACTGCAACTACTAAATAAGTGTACTTATTGTAAATATTTTCACCCATATTTCCAGACATAAATTTTAAAGCCTAAGTGTAATGGATCCGATAAATAATAATATCGTATGGCCTCGGATGCCGGGTGCAAGCTTTGTAATTTGACACCCTGAGGGTAGCTTGCATGTCGAATTTCGTTGTTCCTTGAAGCACTAAGAAAGTCAAAGAGGTTAGATATCTAAAGTCCTTGAACTCTACAGCGCTTTCTAGTAGAGAAATTATGAACTTTGTGTTGGCGGAAGCTCCCGAGATTAATTTTGCCATTATGAACACGGCCCACAGGCGAAACCCCACACAAGACTCGGCACAAACCTAGAAGAATTGCTGAGTTTTAATTCACCGGCCGTGAAAGCCAATATACCATCTTTTTGGAAGCCTTCATAGGGAGGTTAAGCCTGCTTGACCTTTTTGTTCTCGCAGTAAAGTAGTGCAGTTGCACTCTATATAAATGGAGGTAGCGCGCAGTTCGTTACTCCTGTGGGGGTCCGGGCAGGGACACCAAGAGCCCGCCGATGAGCCAGCTTGGTGTCCTAGGCGAAACTCCACACAAGACACGGCACAAATTTAGAAGATTTGCTTAGTTTTAGTGAACTTTATACTCACCACAGCCATTCATAACATACTCTATCACTCTTCCAATAATCTAACTATACACACTGACGATTTCGACAGCCCACAGCCCACACATGTGGCCTTCACCCTATCAAGGACACTGTGCTGCCAACTAATCTGATGACGCAACCACTCGCAGATGCACGTAGCCACTGCGGAGAACATTCCCTGGCGCTCTGTAGTTGCTTCATTTGAGGGGCTTGGACATCGTGGTCATTTAGCCCCATGTATTTGAGTGTATGTGTGTACAGAATGTGTCTGATAACCTGTGTCATTGTGATATCTGTTGTAGTAGTAGTCGTAAGAGCTTGTAATTCAGGCTAGGATTGGGAAAGAAGCGGCCGTGGCCTAAGTTAGGTTCCATCCCGTCATTTGTCTGGAAAAGAAGTGGGGAAACCACGGAAAACCACTTCCAGGATGGCTGAGGTAGGAATGAAACCCGCCTCTCCTCAGATTTGCCACACGAGGCAGTGTGTACTGTACGTACCTCGTTCGAGCCGTCAGACCAGAATTAAATTTCTTGACAGAGCCGGGAATCGAACCCAGGCTTCTGCGGTGACAGTCAAGAATGTTAGCCGCTACGCAACGAGGCGGTATCCAAACAGTAAGGACTAAGAAAGTTACTTTAGTCTTCAGATCGACAATGAGTTGTGAAGAAGCTCATGTCTCGGCATTCATCCGATAATATCCAATACCACACGCAAAAATGCATCGAAACTTTTGAAAATATGAAACAATGACTCAAAAATTATAGCCTAAAATGATCTAATAAATTCCACGAAAGGGCTAAGTAATGATGTATACTTTTAGAAGAATTACCTAAAAATAAAAGACAAAAAATTACCGAATACTGACGTAATAAATTACAGTAGAGTTCCGCTATTCCGAATCCCGCTATTCCAAAAATCCACCTATTCTGAACAGAGTTCAGAAAAATAGGCTACCGATTGTTCTTTTTTACTTTTTATTTTTTACTTAAAAACGGGAGAAATCAAGAAGACGTTAGATTTTTCTTGTTAAAACGTACATGTTTTGTACAAGGAAGTTAAATACATACTATTAGACAACACAGTTCAAGAAATTTTGCAATAAGCGCACACAGTTCACCAAACTTCGCTAGAGTAAACACTGACCTGATAGGACTAGACAGAGCGCAGTGCAGTGAGTCGCGTGTATGGAATGCGGGGCGAGAAGGATATGTAGGGTGGGTTGGGGGTGGAGTGACGAGTCTATTTTATCATTTTAAATGATCTTGCCGACTTCGTCCTTACGCTGGGGTCTGGCGTTACGTTACGGTGACGGGACGAAATGTACCCAGATGCACTGAGGTGTGTGACGTCATAGTACTGCTTGGTGCATGTGTTCCCCGACAATCTCTACTTCGTTAGTATAAGACAAAAATCCCCGATTCTTGGATGTCACGGGTAATCTCGAGAACCGCTGGATGGATTTTGATGCAGTTTTCACCATTTTGTAAAGGATATATCGAGGAAAGATTTTGTAGAAAATAATTTATGTATGATCAAAGGAAGCCAAGCAGTAACGATTTCAGTGAAAAAGTCGAAAACAAACTTGGCGTCCGTGCGCTTCTTAAGCTTACGCTGGGCAAACCGTTAAAAATATCAATATACTATGAGCGTAAGAATTGGTCAGCATAAAAAGTTCTACAAAAACGTCCACGAGAGCATATCTCTTTCTTCAATACATCGCCCACTATAAGTGTTTTTAGACTAGATGGAAGGGGCACGTCCCCGCGCGCTCTGGTGAGCGTGACGGCATCCCACGCGCTTGACCTTGCTTTGCCCTTGGTTTGCACTCGCCGTTCGCGAGTAATTTGAAACAAGATAAAGTATTGTAAAGCAAGATAAGTATTATGCAGATAATTTTATAAAATGTCAAGAGTCTTTGGTTTCGAGCGAAGCGAGAAGCCTCCAGCCTGTCGAGCATTTTTCAGCATTTGTAGCATTTAAAATGATACAAAGTCTAGTCTTTCAGACTGACTGTCACTTTTTACAACACAGTCTATTGTCTTTGCTATGAATAGTCGAAGGTCACTGTGCTTCCCTTCCGGCTTTCACTGAACCTGTTCACGGGCTGATCAATACTGTGTTGAGCTGACACTAGCAGATGTCCCAACACTTAATTTACGCCTTAACTAGTCAATTAAATCCGCTTATTCCGAAATTCCTGCTAAACCGAACAGAGTTCGGTCCCTATTAGATTGGAATAGTGGGACTATACTGTAGCATCTCCACAATTTGGGAACTGTGATAAGGATTTCTGTATAAGATAGCAATGTCTGTGGTGAACCAATTAAAACATGATATGTCATCGATATTCCGGCTGTGGTCATCACGATCATGGTGTGTAGTTACACCATGATCACGATTACATTGCATATTATAACAAGGTGACGAGACAGATTCTATCAACTAGACTCGAACCTCCCCCATCAGATGCCATGAGCAGCTGGGTGTGATCAACAGGCAGATGATTCATCATAGTGGATGTCCAGATTGCTGGGTGGGGATTGAGGGTTCGCTTCTCGACAGGACAGCAACAGATCTGTGATGTGTGATTTATGCCGACACCCCTTTACCCTGGTGGTCGCTCGGATTACACCACCCCCTGTGATTTGCATGCTACCCCTAGCTGAACTGGTCAATAAATTAGGCGATTCAATGCACATCATGAACCCGTTTTAATAACCACGCTTAATTAAATGTTGGTTTTATTGGACATTATTAACTCCACCCTTTTGTCCAGAAGATCCTTCCTTGGTTAACCCTATCCTGTCCCCTGATAACCTTTCATTTCCGCTCCTAACGAATGGCATCTGTTCAAACACACAAGTCGTGTGTGTCATATAGATCACACTCTGTGGTGTCCCGCATCCAATCATCGCGAGGAAATCGCTTCAGCCATGAGTGTTATTCGAGAAGGATCCTCTCTCGGGTTTAGCGAGCAAACAATGAGGACGAACGGGCATCACTCGCCTCATGTGTGTTTTGAAAGAGTGCAGAAGACATCAATAAATACTCATGAATGATCGATGGTTGCAGACGAGAGGAATTGACGGGCAGTGTGGCCCACTTGGTAGTGATCTTACCTACTTTCTGTGGAATTGTGGAGTAGATTGCTGACACAGTTGGTGTGATGAGTGCATTTACTGGTAAACTTACGTTAATATACCCCGAATTAGGGGGAGGGGTGTAATGCGATTTGCGTACGTCCTAGATGCGTACGGTGCGATTTCCGTACGTGGTATGAAGGTCATGGTTGTATGGTGCTAGTTGCGTACACCGAAAATAGACAAGGGTCGGTGAGTCAGGTTAGGTTGAGTTAAGTTAGGAGACCGGCGTAAAGGTGTCTTTTTTTAGCGTATGGCTTTTACAGTAATGCCGGGAGTGTCCAAGGACATGTTTGGCTAGCCAGAGTTTGAAGCTGCTTCTATACGGACACCCATGGGGTGAGCTACTAGTACCGTCGCGTGTGGAGTGTTGTCTGGGGAGGAAAGTGTCTATGTGAGGACGAGGAATTGGAAGGTAGCGGCTGTGGCCTATAGTTAGGTATCAACCCCAACATTTGCCTGGGAGGAAGATGGGAAACCACAGAAGACCATCTTCAATGTTGTCGGCGGGGGGATTCAAACCTCCTCGCTTCCCGAATGTGAGCGACTGCCTACAGCCACGCCGTAACCACCACGGCTAACTCACCCGGTGTAAAGGCGATGAAACAGTACAGGAGCTAGAATGGCTACACCTGTAATCGCAACTAGCACGGTTCTTTGATGGTGGCGCAGGTAATCTACGCAACTAGCACCAAAATGGTATCAATTAGGGTTGTCCGCAGCTAGGATGTAGTTGGATATACTCGTAGAGGCGCCATATAGACTCTACAGCCGTAAAATGAACGCAAAACTCTTATAAACATGGTTATGTATTAGGGCTATCTGTCAGTAGCGTTGATTAAAAAAAACTGACATGGCAAAAAATGTTCATGATCTAGACCTATGCATTCTAGTTCAGTAGAGACGTCTGTATGCAATTTTCCGAAAAAGGTGAGATTGAAATCCAGAAATCCTCCATGGAAACTGGGGGAGAAGCTGCTGACAAGAGCAGGCACGAAGAATGGGCTGCATCAGAACCGCCAGGTTTCATTTTACCGAGAGAGGTATGAACATCATTGAACAGGGTCAGCACAAATCACGGTCAATGCAATTTCTGGCTGCACAAGTGGGGAAAATTTCAAAGCCCATTCTGCGACTGTGCCAATGTACCACAGACCGTTCAGCATGTTGCCCTCGAGAGTTCAAGGAGGAGATTTGAAGGAACTATCCATGACCTACACAGTGCTACCGATGATGCTGTCAACTGGCTGAATACCCTGGGCATTGTGCTGTAAATGTCTAAATTGTTACGGTACTTTGTGAATATTGTGTACATTTTAACCTTTTGGTTTTGTTTGAATTTAATTCCTTGCCGCAATGCATCCTCATTTTGCCATACGAAATAAATACATCTATATGTTGCTCTGGAGCCTCCGTGGCATATGCGGCAGCACGCCGGCCTCTCACCACTGGGTCCGTGGTTCAAATCCCGGTCACTCCATGTGAGATTCGTGCTGGGCAAAGCGGAGGCAGACAGGTTTTCCCCCGTATACTCCAGTTTTCCCTGTCACAATTTAATTCCAGCAACACTCTCCACTGTCATTTCATTTCATGTGTCATTCATTTAATCATTGCCCCAGGGGAGTGCGACAGGCTTCCGCAGCCGGCACATTTCATATCCTCGCCGCTAGATGGGGGCTTCATTCCGGTCGGTCGACTGGAAGCGATGGAGATGCTCTGCTGCTGGCCCCTATGATGATGATGATGATGATGATGATGATGATGATGGTGGTGATGGTGAACATCATCGTACTCTACCTGAAGAAGCAGCGGCGCCGCCGGCAGTGATTAGAATGCAGTGTACGTGTGTATCGGCCAAGGCCACGCGCGATACAGGCGGGAGAGCTACGCGGGCAGTCCACCTGCTGGAGTGACCAAAATTAGCCTTCTCAAGGTCTGATCTTGGCTCGTGCTACCTTCCAGCTGTGTGCCTTGCTCTTGCTAGGTTACCTTCATCTCAGATGGTCTCAACAAGTTGTACGAGGAGAACTAGATAGCTCTCCAAGAATATCTCAAAATACCATTTATATTCAGTCATGCTAACGTACAGGTATCTCAGCACCAACCAGCGTAGCTGAGATGTTTATGGTGCACTTCATGACTGGATAAATGGTTGACAGCTGACGTTCTGAAAGTAATATCTCATTAGTTTTCTTTCCACATTCAAAGGAAATGCCGCAATGGTAAAGTCACGGGATCATACCCCATCCATGGACGTTTAAGGTACATCATCCTCATAAAAACGACCAATAACCTAGACGATTGTCCCCTTAAAACAACATTCACTTGTCATAATTTGTATAGCCATTAGTGACAAACCTGTGTTCAGTGTGGACAAAATAGGGCCAGCAATCTAAATTCTCAGGTGTATAATATTACTCAAAGAAATTGTTCTTTTTTGAATTTCCGACTTTTTGTTTTCCGTGTATGATTGTTTCTTCTTCTGCTTCTTTTTTCGATTTTGCTATTTTGGACCACGGGAAACAATTGACTTGCCGGTTAGTCCTTTTTTATTTTCCCAGAACTTCTTCATCTTTCCGCTGAAGGGGGCGTGGTGGTGCAGCGATCAAGCTGTTGGCCTCTGACCACGGCGGACCGGGATCGAATCCCGGTCATTGCATGTGAGACTTTCAAAGTGAAATGCCATGTTCAGTGGTTAGGATTCCACGTAAAAAGGAGGTCCCGTGACTTATGATATCGAGATTAATGGTCACGTAAAACTACAATCTTCCTTTTTTCGTTTCGCTGAGGTTCCTCTTCCGCTCTTCCGACCAGATGTTCTTGGCTCTTCTTCTTTGCTTTTCCTGGCAAAAGAAAAAGCAAAGCCAACTCCGTACAGGCCCTGGAGGCCCTGGTAGTAGTGGAAGGTCTTCTCGGGTCTTCTCATATGGAAGTAAACTGCAAATTATTGTGTTATCAAACAAACCTTGGTTTAGGAATACATCAGCAGTAGTGGCTACGCAAATATTAGGTTTGAGTCACTCGCTAGCTGTGCCCTTCCTTCTCCATGTGATTGTGATCGACAAACTCTGAATGGCGTCGCATCCACAAGTAGCCCGACTTGGGTCACCTCGTACAGGCTGTCCGCAACATTCCTTAACACAAGACTCAAGGTGTTTCAAGAGGGACAATGCATTTGAAATTTGCCCGCTTCGTGGCGTAGTGGCTAGCATTCTTGGATGTCACCGTGGAAGCCCGGGTTCGACTCCCGACTCTGATAAAAAATGTAACTCTGGTCTGAGGGCTGGAACGGGGTACACTCAGCCTCGTGAGGCAAAACTGAGAAGAGGGAGATTCGATATCCACCTCAGTTATCCTGAAAGTAGTTTTCCGTGGTTTATCACTTCTGCTCCAGGAAAATGACGGGATGGTACCTAACTTAAGGCCACGGCCGCTTCCTGCCCAAACTCTACCTCGATTACAAATACACACGCTAGTACAGACAACACAGTAACGAGGTTATCAGACAAATTCTTTACACATCCAAGTAAACGGGGCTTTATGACCCTAAGTAATCATCAACAACAACAACAATGAATTTGAACTTAATAGCTAAAGTGGAATCATGATCATTTCAAATCAGAGTGATAGGCTATTGCATTCTACAAGCGGAAAAAGGGTTGTTTCTAGATCTTAACTCTAAAGACTCTCTCACTGTTAGTGCAACGTTGGTTGGAGACCACAAGGCCCTATCTGAGTTCGATGTTGCTTCCATTTAGGTCTACTTGTTCCGGGCTCCACGCTTTCTCTCTCTTTCTCGTCAATTTTGAATATTGTATAATAGTCTAATAGTTAATGGTAATAGTAGAGTAAGCTAAAACAGAATATATGACAATGGATGCAGGAGAAATCGGAACAATTCAAGTCGACGGCGATGATCTGCCTCGAACGACAAAATTTAAGTAACTTGGCGCTACGATAACTGCTGAAAGTCGTGTCACTGAGGAGGTCAACGTAAGAATTAATGCTGCGTGGATGAAGTGGCGAACAACGAGAGGTGTCATGTGCGATCACCAGATGAAAGACCACCTGAAATTGAAGATTTACCGCACTGTCATTCGTTCCGTGGCGCTTTTTAGTACCGAATGCTGGCCGACCACGAAGGGAGCAGAACCTTTGCTAAGTGTCATGGAGACCAAGATGCTTAGATGGACAGCTGGCATTACTAGGTTGGATAACATCCCCAATGAAAGAATAAGGGAACGATTTGGTATCGCGGCAATATATAACAAAATGCGTGAGGGTCGTCTGCGATGGCTTGGGCATGTGCTACGATCAGGAGTGGACACCATTGCAAAACAGGGCTACACACTAGAGGTCGCCGGGAAAAGACCAAAGGGGCGACCGAGACAACGTTGGGCCGATACACTGCACAGGGATCTGAAAAGCGTCAACCTAAATCCGGTCATGGTCCATGACCGAGTAAAGTGGAGACAGCGGATTCACATAGCGGACCCTGCCACGAGGTGGGGCAAACGCTAAAGCAAAAGAAGAAGAAGAAGAAGAAGAAGAAGAAGAAGAAGAAGAAGAATGGTAATAATAGTGTAATTTCTACATCTAAATTTCAACCTACTTTGATCAACTCTTGTTCTGTGCCTACCCCCGACGATATTAGAGTACAAGTGACACCATTACCCATGGGTAGGTCTAAGTGGCTTATTAGCAGTGGTAACAAGACTCCATAAGCGTGATAGTGCTTGTCCTCCTTCAGAAGGAGTGTGTGTGTATGGGGGAGGGGGGGGGGGGGGGGGGGGAGGGGCGCTAGATATTTCATGATTCAGAAGGGGGGCGCGCCAGAAATAGTTGAAGAACGCATGTTCTAGCGCACACTGGGTAGCTGCTCTGTTTGGAGATTCAAATTTCAAGTCTCGACTCTTAGTACTGGTCGATTAGAGTGTGATTTGCCTCAGGTTTATTTCACACTCGTTCCAGAAAATATTGAGATTGTTTCAGGCATACGGTAGTTATCCCCCTAAATTGAACAATAAGTCTCACGTGATCTGCAACTCTCCAGTTCTAGCCACGCCCCTGAGTCACCACTCTTAACGAATTCTTAAGAGATGATACAGCATGTGAAAACGGTAGCCTCGTGCTGGTGTTACGTCAGAGGAGGTGTTCACCTGCCCCATGTAGCCGGAAGAACTGAAGCTGGTGTTGCTCAATGGAGTGTGGGCCGCAGATCTGGTCGGGCATAGCACGTGGGATGCTAGCCAGGTGCTTCCCACACTTTAGCATATCATTGATACATTCACTCTCTTCTTGTTTACACTCTCTACTGACTTAATTGGCTCAGATATTCATATCTGTAGGGGTATCGTACCGGGACGGCCTGCTTGGTTACACGCACCTTAACTAAGGGTACATGTCGCAGATGTTTATACTTTATAATTCATACTATTTTATTTATTTCCTAGTTAGATATCTAAGTAATGAGGCAGATGATTTTAAAACAGCAGCTAAAATACAAACCAAACCCCGTGGCACTACAGCCCATCCATTTGGCCTGCTCATTGTGGGGTGACGCATGGTCAGCGCGTTGGATCCCCTCAGCCATTAATCTTGGTCTCCGTGACCATGGCACTGCTTCACTGTCAAACAGCTACTCTTTTGTTTTCACGAGACTGAGTTCACCCCGTTCCAGCCTCTCGTCAGTTTCAAAAATCCCTGACGGAACCGGGAATGGAATCCGGGGCCTCCGAATGCGAGGCAGGTGCGCGTCTCCAACACCACGGGGCTGGCAAAACAACCACCAACTAACTAACTAAATAACGATCTAAGTAATGTCTTATAGCCTTGGAAAATATAGCTTGTATATTCAATTTTGCAAATAATTTAACGAAAAGCTGTAGTAATAAATTCAATAATAATATTTATTTATTTATTTATTTATTTATTTATTTATTTATTTTTGTCCTGTGGCCTCCTAAGAGGCCGAGTGCAGGTCTTTCTAGTCGACGCCCGTGGGCAACCTGCGCGTCGGGATGAGAGATGGAATGGATGAAGATGAATGAAACTCTGCAAGGATGTGGAAGGAAGCGGCCTTGGCCTGTCAGAAGGTACCGTTCCAGCATTTGCCTGGTGTTGAAAATGGGAAACCATGGAAAACCATTTCAAGGACGGCCGACGGTGGGGCTCGAACCCACGCGTCTACCGAGTCAGCAGAGAGCTTGGCGCCATGACCTTACGTTGCGCTTTAGCCAGCGTAGCCACTACTGTCGGTAATAATAATAATAATATTAATAATAATAATAATAATCCTATGATTTGATTTTCTTATTTCCACTTCTCTCTCCAATTCGAAGTAATTTCATACAGTACATAGGCCTACTATTAAGTATATTATTTCTCCTTCTTCTTCTTCTTCTTCTTCTTCTCCTCGATGTGGACCACGGAGTAACAACCACGGTATCTTGGATCATCATCTTTTCCCTCCACTGGCTTTCATCGTCTGCCAATACAGCTTCATTCGGTTGCTCATCTTCTTCGTTCTTTTCTCTGAAAATACCACCTTTGAATATATTATTTTCTCCTCTCTTCGGAAACCTCTGAAGTCTGAACCTAATTGTCGAACGTGGTTCCAGTCTTAAACATCTTTCTGACTGATGATCATTCTCTCCATATCAGTATGTATCTCCAGAAAGCACATGGAAACATTCCTTTTCCCTTCAAAATATGCAAGGAGTATCTTGCTTATTTACTTAAGTATTGCAGCAATATAATTTTGTCAACACGATCCTCATTTGTTTTCATATGTATTATTTTATTGTTATTATCATGAGTTGTATTAGTACTGTATTCCTCTTAGATGTAAGTACTATGGTACCATGCATACTTTGGTTGTTTACATTGTATTCATGTTATGATCTTGCTAGATGACAGAGAGTTCATTGACCCTATTCTTGCCAGAAAAAATAAATCTAATCTAATTTAATTTAACATAATCTCCTTCTGCTAAACCTTCATCGTTATATATATATTGCATACTACTTGTTTTCTATCCTACAAGAATTAATTTACTATGACACTGATACAGGTATAAATATTACTACATATCTATACTTTACGGGTATCCAGGGAATTTTCCCCCGCATGCCAGAGAGGAGAGAATTGCAGTATCGGGAGAAAACTTAACTTTTCTTCCTTTAGTTTCATTTTACTGTATATCAAGTGTCTCAAAATGTGCTCTACTGGAGGTTCATGACAGGCTAAGAGGGCCAAAGAATGACATTTCATGACAGATAATTGAAAATGGGTACCACGGAAAGCTATTTGAAGGATTGCTAACACTGCGGCTCAGACCTACTTGTCTGTTGAGTGCTGAGATAGCTACCATAGCACGTGTAGCTACCACGAACGGTTTTTTTTTTTTGAACCCTGGCAAATAAAGTCAGTAGGTTCTGAAAGATGAACCAATACTAGTCGTCAATACGGTCTGGAAAGTGCCTTGGCCCTACAGTGTCACGTTTTAAACTAAGCAAGTGTTTATGTGACCTCTTTAAGGGACTTCATGGTCTTATTGTACTTTCTCCTTGACCTCTACGGCTCATAATTAACGAGTGGTTTCGTCGTATCTCCGTAATTTTACCATCACGAATCGGCTTGGTGCCCGAAGGAAATGATACGGAGTGAAAGGTCCTTCACCAATGTCTTTTAATCAACCAGCAGCTCAATGTTCTATTGAAGAACTCCGTCCACGTGCTAAATTTGAACTGATGTATGATTATTATACTTTTAAATTTGTTTAAACCGTTCGGAACCTTGAATAAACAGTGGTACGATACAACTCGGTAAGTACGTTTTTATATGAGGCCAGAAAATCTAGCGTTTTGATGTTCAGGGGCTACGGTCTTATTTTGACGAAAGGAAGTGATCAGCGCTTCATTATGAAAATGATTGGGTGGTATTTTCAGGTGTCCATCAATATCAATGGGCATGTTCAACCTCTTCAATCCCAATAGTATTGCAATCGAACGTTCAGTACGACTGCTCTCGTTGCCCCTTGAAAGCTGGCAACCGCAACTACTACAGTGTACTCTCGTGTGGTATTCGTAGGAGAAGATTATGCTCAATTTGCAGACTGCGGTAGCTCGATTGTACTAGCAAGCCTGTACGGGTTCCCCAATAGATACATTCTACTCATTCATTCATTTCCGTGTCCGGTCAACATTTCCAAAAAATTGCAGCTGCGATGGCCTTGTTACTTCCTCTAAAAACATCTTCCATTGTGCATGGGTTGTCCAGGAGGGGGCAGATAAGTAGGTGAGTTGGGTCTTGTTCAGCTCTATATTCTACTTATGTTCACTTCATGGAAAGTGATACAAAATGCATTGGCCTTCATCTTTAATTTACTTTAGTGGCAAGGAATCATAAGCTACAATCCTATTCCCAGTACTATGCTGCGGAGTACTCGACTCAGTGAAGTCTCGACTCGGAAAGTGGTGATTTCGAGATTTATTTACTTGCAGTTGTGTGAGTTGGGGCAGCACCGGACCGTGGTACTTGGTCCCGCGCTGCCTGTGTTAGTGTATAACTTTTTGTTGGAGATGTGGTTTTAGTTTGGAGTGTGTACTTGGGTGTGTTTGAGATTAGTTAGCCTTTGTTTACTCATGTAGCTCTCATGTTCGACAGTTGCAGCAGCTTCATTTGGTGGTAATAAGTCACTGATAGTTATGTTAATAGTTTAAAAAATTTACTTTGAAAGGAAGAAAGACCATTAGTGGGTTAGTTTTGGTACTATGAAATATTTTGGAAAGACTTATAGTAGGTATGGTTGTTTAAAAATAACACTCCTTCGAGGCAAATGCTGGTATAGTACCTTACTTCAATCACCGGGGCACCTACCCCATTCTTGACCCTATTACAGTTACTCACACTACTAGAGCCATCACAGGAATACAGGTTATCAGACAAGTTCACCACACTCCCAATGACACGTGGCTGATGTCCAAGATGTCCCAAGCCCCTAAAATGAATTAACAACAAAACAAATCAATATAACTAGTTTATGTTTTAAAATGATTGAACAAGTATGACACTAAAGATGTTACATTAATTCAGTCATACCTTGTATAGCTGGATAATATTTCACGTTCCAGGGTCACTATTTTTGAAGCATTTCAAAAATCCCCAATAAATTACCAGTCCCAACTCTCACTTCTCATCTTTCACACTCCCGAGTTACCTTATGTAACAGTTAAACGGTTCTCCACCCAAGTTACTGTTCAACATAATAAGGGGATTGCTTTTAGATATTTATGGGACGTCAAAGATGGAGTATTCAGTTAACTTCAGGTGCTTGAACTTTCTTTGATATTTTATGAATGAGAGGGCCGCCATCGCTTATTATTAAGAAAAAAAAAAGATCCTTTGCTTGTTTTACTAGCCCCCTCATCATTATCATCCATCGCTTTAGTTCCAACTAACTGGCGAGAACCTGTTGCGGCCCACTTGTACCAGCGAGTAATAAATGTTTACGTCTGAGAATTGACGTATGCCTCTTCCTCCGTTATTAATTAACAGTTATCTTTTAGGAGTGGCAACCTCTGTGCTTCACGCCCAGCGCTATCCATATGCATATGGAGGTCTTACCAGATACATCTTTTCTTCCCTTCCCTCGTGAGTGTCCAGTTCCCACTCGGTTCGTCTCCGGGAATCGTATTTTTATGGTTCCTCATAAACCTGTTAGAGATTCTGAAGCAACAATTATAATTTTTGTTGCTAAGACTTTCTGTTTTATAAACGGAGGTCTCACGCAATGGATGTCCGTGGGATTGGCGGCCCCATGGCTTCTCTGTGTTTGGAGAGGTAATATTTGTGCTCTGGAAGGACGTCAGACTACCTCCATGGCTCTTGTGTACTCTGGGCTAATAGCTCGTGTACGTAATATTGTTCGTCTGTTTGATTAAGACGAGTAATTAGTTCTTGTGTCACCATCTATTGGACTAGAAATGCAGTTCCATCTATTTCTAAACGAGCTGTGTTGAAAAGTTCCACGAGTTAACGGATGCAGTACCCAGCTAGAGAGGTGGATTCATAAAATTGAAGATGGTTGATGGTTGATTGGTTAGCTCCTCAGTTTAGGGGCTGCGACAAAGCGGTCATGTAGCCCCGTGTACTTTGGGTGTGTGTAGAATCTGTCTGATAACTGGTGTTAATTGTGATGGCTGTATTAGTGTGTGTTATCTGTTTTTAATTCAAGTAAGGACTGCAGACATTCAATTTTCAAGTAACTTAGTTCCTACTTTTGGTACCAAACACCACCGTCAACGACAACTAGTTGTGAACTTGGTTACTAGATGCCACCGCAGTCGGCTCTTGGCGCCGGACGTTGGAACCTAACGGCGTTAGTCAAATCTAACCTATAATTTTGCTTCACACAAGTGTAATTAGTGGAAGGTTCTTGTACATGCCATAAATCTAGGACATGGGACCGCCGGCTTTACTTCTTCTCCGAAGGAAGGCATACATGATGATGATGACGATGATGATGATGATGTTACATGCCACGACTGGGGGAGTCAGTTAACCCTATATCTTCCATGTTACCACATAACAAACAAACTAAGCCCTATTAACTCAACAACTACTAATAAACACATTAAAATGCTATTTTTACAGGTCTTAGCATATATTTATTTCTGTTCACGCTAGTAAAATCGTTAATCTACAGTGTATAGTTACACTACTATAATATCTTTAAAAGAACGTTAACTTTGTGGGAAATATGTCTTATTTACATTATATTTTCAATGTTGTTTTACACTGGGCTGAATAATTTTACTACCAAACAACAAACGCAGGATGATAAACACATGGTGAAAATGTCAACTTGCTACCTCAATTGAATCGGTCGGAGGTGAAAAGCATTAAGTAACAACATGCTCAGTAAAGAACATATAGCCTACTTTCTCCTAAATGCATGGGTATTGTTATAACTCTTTGTCCTTTTCAAGGAGTATAATTGAATGTTGGTTGTAGTAGCTTGTTGAAATACAACGTGCTATTGACGTCCGAAACGGGGGAGGAGCTTACGGTCAGCTGTTTGCAATATGGCGGCGATATGGTGACGTGAAGTAATTGGGTGTGCGTTTGTTACGGCTTCTAATTTATGATGGCAAAATACTACATATTTCCTTTCATTGATTGAAATATTTTTATAATCAATTTAAATGCAGTGCCTAATTACTACCAGTTAAAAATATTACCCACATGTAGATAGTTAATTTACTGTCTGCTGTTACATATATGAAGCCTGTACTTGGGAGCCTAGCGGTATCGATGTTTTTTATTAATTTCACAATATATATATATATATATATATATATCACATAACACAAAGGATGACTCCCTGATAATAAATTGAATCAAGCAACCCTGAATTTGCATGAATGTTTTGGGTTCAAGGAAGCGTTACTTGGGATGCTCAAATCATACTTCAATATTGCAAATATTGACCTACATACTTGCTGTTCAAAGGCGAGAATGTTAATTTATTAATCTCTTGCCACAGGCAAGTTAAAATGGAGGCATCCTCTTTATCAATATATTTAATTAAATATTTAAAATACAGATATTTAACAAAGCTGGAGTCTTCATTTGAACTTGTCATAAGCAAACGGAACAGATCAAAAACTACACTAAAAGCCAAACCAAATTCACTCCTCAGCTCGACATAAACCATAATACCAATTAAAACCTATACAAAACATACTCTCCTTACTGTTGTACAACTTTCAAACCAACTATTCGCACTCAAAACTGTAAAACCCTGAAATGAGAACTAATTAAAGTTAGAATAGCCTAGGCCGATCCGGTCTCCCACTACATTACCGCATATGTAGCCTATACTTAACATCACTATAACTTTAAAATTACGACTAAGTGACCTATCTGCCTGAGTAGTATAGGTGTTACCGGCCTGCCTGGGATGATGGGTCACCAAACCGGTACTTAAAACTAAGATTTTACATTTTAATTAACTAAATTCAACAGTACCGTAGGGAGATCATAGCCAAAAACACAATCTAAGCCAAATCATACTTCAATTACCTACATACTTGCTGTTCAAAGGCAAGAATATAAATTCTCTGGCAAATTAAGGCTAGGAACAGCATTTTTCTTAAGTTTTCTAACCATTCGGCTATTGTCAATCGGAAGAACCCCTTAAATAAGTTTACGAAGAGCGGATTACATTCTTTGTACGGCACAGAAGTAATAGGCTATAAGTTTATCAGTATTTTTGATGTAGCTAAATCTATGTGAATACAAATTAGAGACAATAACTATCAATAATCAACAGTACCGGTGGAAAGAAGTCGTCTTCACAAAAATGCAGGCTGCACACTGTCATGTAACATGTAACACGTTTTCCAATTGACAGCGCCGAAGCCCATCTTTCTCTCTGAACTTTTTGTACAGGAAAGTAGTGAAGATATTTCGTAGCCGTTTTATACGTTTTGCAACCTTATACAGAGCAGTACCTCCTCGAATTTGACAAATTTCTTTCTGTTTCCATCACGACGTCAATGCTTCACCATCTAAATAAATCTCACCAATCACAATGTTACAGCTTCAACATTCTGCCGCGTGGCTGCGCCATCCAACTTTTCTGACGTGTATAGGGATATTAAACTTGAATATGAGGTGCCCTTTGCTAGTGCTACCTCTGTAAAAAAAAATCATTCAATTCGGTTTCACCGTGTTTCAATTGATCTGGGGAATGGATTTGCACACATACATGGCCGCTATTTGCAAACTATTGGGCTGATGACCCTGTAGTCAGTCATAAGATGCTTTCCACAAAAAGGCATGTTGTTGTTGCAAAATCCGATAGAGATCAAATTATTAGGATGGTCGAAATTTGATTTAAGCTTTTAACATTTGGGTGGCCGTCATTCCGTTTCCGTCAAGATGGCGGCGATATAAAACATGACACTGAGGTGCCTTTTGCTAGTGCTACCTCTGTACCAAATTTCGTTCAATTCGGATTCACCGTGTTTGAATTGATAGGGGGAATCGATTTGCACACATACTTGGCCACCATCTGCAAACTATTGGGCTGATGATCTAGCAGTTTGGTCAGAATATACTTCCCGCATAAAGATTTGTTGTTGAAAAATTTGGTAGAGACTAGATTATTAGGTTAGTCGTAATTACATTTTAGCCTTTAACATTTGGGTGGCCGCGATTACGTTTCCGTCAAGATGGCGGTGATATAAAACATGACACTGAGGTGGCCTTTTCTAGTGCTACCTCTGTACCAAATTTCGTTCCATTCGGTTTCACCGTGTTCGAATTAATAGGGGGAATCAATTTTCACACAAAGATGGCCGCCATCCGCAAAATATTAGGCTAATGACCTATTAGTTTGGTCAAAGGATGCAAAATTTGGTAGAGATCGGATGATTAGGTTAATCGTAATTTGATTTAAGCTTTGAATATTTGTGTGGCTGCCATTACGTTTCCGTCAAGATGGCGGCGATATAAAACATGACACTGGGGTGCCCTTTGCTAGTGCTACCTCTGTACCAAATTTCATTCCATTCGGTTTCACCGTGTTCGAATTAATAGGGGTTATCGATTTTGAAACAAAGATGGCAGCCATCCGCAAACTATTAGGCTAATGACCTATTAGATTTGTCAAAGAATGCTCCCTCCATAAAGGTATGTTGTTGCAAAATTTGGTAGAGATCGGATGATTAGGTTAGTCGTAATTTGATTTAAGCTTTGAATATTTGTGTGGCCGCCATTACGTTTCCGTCAAGATGGCGGCGATATAAAACATGACACTGGGGTGCCCTTTGCTAGTACTACCTCTGTACCAAATTTCGTTCCATTCGGTTTCACCGTGTTGGAGTTAATAGGGGCAATCGATTTTCTCACAAAGATGGCCGCCATCCGCAAACTATTAGGCTGATGACCTATTAGTTTGGTCAAATAATGCTGCCCCCATAAAGGTATGTTGTTGCAAAATTTGGTAGAGATCGGATGATTAGGTTAGTCGTAATTTGATTTAAGCTTTGAACATTTGTGTGGCCGCCATTACGTTTCCGTCAAGATGGCGGCGATATAAAACATGACACGGAGGTGTCCTTTGCTAGTGCTACCTTTGTACCAAATTTCGTTCAGTTTGCGCTCACCGTGTTCGAATTGATAGGGGGGACAGACATTCAGAGTCCACACACTCACACAGACACACACACACACACACACACACACAGACTCACACACATACACACACACAGACAGACACACTTTTTTTCGCCCTGTAGTGATCTCATAAGTCTACTTTCATTTTTTGCAAAAATCGAAAGTAGGCTAAAAAAATGGCCATTCTTTAAAGAATTAGTATTCTGAAGTATTGACCCAAGAGCCTTGGAACGGGATGGGAAAGAATTAAGTCAGCATACTGTTTAAGCTACACACAAAACACTTTCTTGAGGGGAAAAAAAGCACGGAGGCTCACTGGCAAGGCAAAATCCATCACAAAGCAATTTGTTTTGTGGGTTTAAGTCAGAAACCACTGCTCCATGTAGTGCGATCACAGGAGAAAAGCAATAAGTCAATTACTTGATGCCTTTCAGCACCGTATTCCGTACTTAATGTTGGCCGCACTGCAAGATTCCCGCGAGTTACAGTGCTATTGTAAATTGCATTTGTACAGGGTTTAGATGTTTTTTATGTTACAAATCCATTTCAAAATAACATATCATGTGAAATATTCATTCTGTATGGCATTAAGTTACGTTTGCAAAATTGATTAGTTAAAATATGTTTATTAAATTATAATTGATATTCCGCTAACACAAATATAACCTGAATAGTTGCTTCACAACATAGATGACTAATATAGTGTGTTTGTTAAGTTTTGTTCTGTCAATGACGTTTTATCTGTCCCCTGAAAAGTAGTGACAACTGACTTAATGTTTTTCAGCTCCGACCGATTCAATTAGTTCCCGAGAAACTAGGTCAAATGTGCAGAAAAACTCTATTCTTCAGAAACTCCACCATTGGAGATTCAAGTCCCTGGCCTGGCTATCACAAAAAACACTTGTACACTTTATTTATGCTTCTGATGGCGCCATTCGTTTTATACCAACATATGAAATGGAGTTTCTTCTACAAAACAAAAAAAAGCCTCCCCAAGTTTCTACACTAAATAGCTTTGAAAATATATTTTTTATGTAATAGCGTGCATTTTTTTTATAATACAGTCAAGTAACAAGTGGGCTATGCATTCACAGCAGTTTTGATGTCTTAAAATTGAAGGCATCATTCCAGGAACCACACAAGTCCAAAAATTAAATTGTTCAGAAACTAATAAAACAGCTCAGCTTCATTTGTGCGGAATGAAATAAAAATTGCTTTTAGGCCTACTATTGTCTCACTAACAGCTTTACATTGCATACAAAAGAAATATATTTTTATGAGGATAGTTGAGGGAAATTAAAATAAATTTAGTTGAAATCTTTGTTGAATACAAAAATGAAAAATATTTTAATCCTCAAATAATACGATTATGTATTATGTAAATCCTGACAAATTACAGATCATTATTGAAATCCAAACATTCCAGGTAACTAATTATCATGAAAAAGCATTGGACTTGTCTAATTTTTGTAGAATCCCCGATATTTCACACTCGTAAATAGCCCGACCTGTCTGCTTTTTGAAGACAGCAAATTCGTAGAGCTGGTCTTGAAGAGGAAGAAGATGTCTCGATTTTGGAATGAACCCTTAAATTACAATAGACCGAAATAATAATAATAATAATAATAATAATGTTATTGGTTTTACGTCCCTTTTAACTACTGTGGCTCTTAGACCGAAATAGAATACACCATTTTGTTCAGAGAACTTAACATTTTTTAAAAGGCATGTTTGAACCACTCCCTCCCCCCCCCCCCCTCCCATCCCCCTCTCTCCTCCCTCCTTTTTCTACTTTCCAACAAACTTACATAATCTTGGTAAACCTATTAATTTAGATTTTTTCATCTTTATTTCTGATAGACAATATAAGTTAAAATAATTATTAAGGCATGTTCTACTAAAGCCCGAAAAAAAACGTTGATTCAGATGTGTTTATTGATATACGTAAAATGTACCTTTTTTCCGGAACTTTCCAACATGGTACAAGGTAAACATTTTTAGAAGTATATAATTAAACTTATTCCGCTGAAGGTTTGCTTGTAGGAGACGACTATTGGCTGTGCGGCGAATTAAGATAAGAAACAACTTTGAACATCTCCTTCTTACTGCTTATATGTTCAATGATATCTTTACAGTAATTCACTTGACTGCAATTCGCTGTTAGATCTTCCATAAGCAATTTGTATTCAACGTGTTCTTTGGCAAATAGTGAAACCCAACTCATTTCCATAGCTGTTGGCATTTTCTCTCCGTATCCACTATGTAGATCATGAGGTTAAGTAACATGTCTCATCTCACAGACTTGCAGCTTCTCTCCTCCTTCCTAGCTTGTCATGTCACTCACAACTCAGTGGCGCCAATCAAAACACTGCCGTCATTCCTGCTCGGGCATACTGCACTAGAGTAGGTCTCTGAACACATAGGTTGGTAAACTATGACATTGCTGAGTATATTTATTTTAGTTCGGGCTTCGGACATCGTGGTCGTGTACCTGAGTGGAGCTGGGATCTGTCTGAATATACACCCTCTGTCTGAAAAGTTCGGTGAATGGGCTATATTATGAACGGATTGTAGGCCTACCTGAAACTGCCGTTACTATCCTTCAGAGTAATCCCCGTGGATGGTTATGCACTTCTGAGAACGACTGAATAAGTCCTGGAAACTCCTTGCATAGTCTTCTTTAGGAATAGCCTTAAGTTTGGGTCGTCAAAACTCTAAATTGAAAGCAAAAGAGAAGCGTGAATTTATGCAACCTGCCTTGCACACCTGATAGACGGGCGGCAGTGAGAAGGGTCAATTTATGCAACCTGCCTTGCACACCTGTGCGACGGTTGGCAGTGAGAAGGGTGAATGTTCAATGGAATGGTCCTGAAAATCATCGTCACGGGTGACGAGACCTGGTGCCTGAGGTTCGACCTCAAGGCAAGCGTCAAATTATGGAGTATCGGGGTCCAGGGTCGCCAAAAAGCCCTGAAGGGCCAGAGGTTTTCGGACATTTCGGACGACCCGACTGAAGACTATCCCTCAGGAAGACTATGCCAGGACTTGTACAGCCGGTCTAAGAAGTACATAACCTTCCATGGGGATTACTTCGAAGGACAGTAACGGCTGTTTCAGGTAAGCCAACAATCCGTTCGTAATATTGCCCATTCACTGAACTTTTCAGACAGAGGGTGTATTTTCTTGCTGTGGTGTCTGTACCTGTAGTTGGGACTAGAGCTAGGATGGAGGCTAGGGTCGGTTGACCTCACTGTTCCGCCCCTTAAAACAACAACAACAATAACTAACTAACTAACTAACTACAGACTAATTTTAATACGAGGGGAAAAGAATAGTATTCAGTTTCGTTTGCGGAATTAGCTTGCAGTGCATTAGCATTTCTTTTAATACCATACGGAATGCAAGGAGAGAAATATCGACCTTCCTGTCAAGAAGCGTTAGTTGGGCTGCATAAAACAATATTATTAGGAGCAGCTGATTCACCCCACCATTACATTCCAAAATCAATCAAAAAATGCACTAAGGAAAATCGAGTACATTCTCACAAAGGCTAATGAATCCAAAATTACCGTCGTTAGGAGAGTTACCTATAATTCATATGAAGGAGGCCAATTGTTAACTGCAGAAAAGAAAAACTTGTGTGAACCGACCGAAAATCAATTGTAGTGATAAATTCAAGTTTTATTACATTTACTCTCATTTCTCGACGAACAGTAAAACCAGAGAATGGTGGAGAGGATGCCTTGACCTTGAAGGTGTACTTGCGTGCTCTGAACTTTCTTCTTCATCATCGACCTATTACGAGCGGTAGACTTCTTCCTCTTTTCTTTTTTTCCATATTGGGAAAGGAAAACAAATCGTGTAAATTAGAAAAGTGTGTCACTGTGGAGGTCTTCGTGACCGCTGACCACGTGACGATACCACAGCTTCCCACAGTCATGGTAAAGCGCTATTGTTCTCAGTAAAATGCTGCGCACTATGGCACTAAAATAACAGTGCGTATTTTATAACATATTGGTGTAACATGTGGTTAATATATTAAGTAAGGATTGTATGTCAGTCACTTACCATGTTACGGGAACAGAATTAGGGATAATATTAACATTGACTTAACATACTGGTCTAGAAGAAAAAGGAACGTCGGCGTCGTCTTCCGTCGTCACTGTGTTCCTTATAACGCGCACAACGACCGTGAGGGCAGCTGCAGCAAGTATGAAGATCGCAGGTTCGAGTCTCGGTGCTGACAGCGGCTCTCATGAGTGTGGGTTATCCCCAGGTATTTCCTCACTCCCTCCAGGCAAATACCGAAATAGTACCTTACTTCAAGTCCCGAAGCACCTACCTCATCCCTGCCCCAAATACAGTTACACACACGCGTACAGTCATCATATAAATACAGGTTATCAGATGATTTAAACACACACTCATCCACACGGGGATGGTGATCAAGATGTCCCAAGACCCTAAAATAAACAAAACATCGGCCATTTTTAAATGGTTTTTCGTGGTGTCATACACCAGGCTCTCAATATATGCCCCGAAACAACAGCAGGAGGCGTTGGAATTTTAATCAAATCTTCGTAATCCATGGACAACAAAAACTCCTAGTGCATGTTTTGATAGACTAGTTCATTCAAGCCAAGAAATGTAATTCTGCTGGCTGCGTGGCTCAGCGGTAGCGTTCTCGCTTGCTGTGCCCAAGGTTGCAGGATCGAATACTGGCACAGTCAGCTGGCATTTGAGGGTGCGCAAATGCGAGGGAGCCGTGTCAGTAGATATATTGGCGCGTTAAAGATCTCCTTCGGGGAAAAGTCCGGCACCCAGGCGTCTCTAAAAGGACGCAGATGTTAAAAGGGACGTAAAACAAATAACATTATTTTTATTATTATTATTATTATTATTATTATTATTATTATTATTATTATTATTGAAGCCTCCGTGGCTTAGGCGGCAGCACGCCGGCCTCTCACCGCTGGGTCCGTGGTTCAAATCCCGGTCACTCCATGTGAGATCTGTGCTGGACAAAACGGAGGCAGACAGGTTTTTCTCCGGGTACTCCGGTTTTCCCTGTTAAAATTTCATTCCAGCAACACTCTCCACTATCATTTCATTTCATCTGTCATTCATTTAATCATTGCCCCAGAGGAATGCGTCAGGCCTCGGCAGCCGGCACAGTTCATATCCTCGCCGCTAGATAGGGGCTTCATTCATTCCATTCCTGACCCGGTCGGAGACTGGAAGCAGGCTGTGGATTTTCATTATTATTATTATTATTATTATTTTTATTATTATTACATTATGCGAACCGGCCAAAACTAAGGACCACGCAAATATCATTTCATTTCCTTCTCATAGTTCTTTGTTCCTTTCTCTTCCTCCACACTTCCTTCATTCTTTCATTGTTGCGCCTTCCTCTCTCCTGACCACCATCTTCCTCCCCTGCGTTCTCTCTTTTCTCACACAAGAACCTTTATGTTCGAAAGTATTTCCCTGAAGTATGTACTGTCTCGACAGTCGTTATCTGTAATCCCTAGCCTCCGGAGTTCTTCCTTCCTCTGCTTGGTGTAACTCCCTTGGCTCTTCAGATTATATACACACATCAAAAAAAGTTTTGCATCACCTCGGTTCCAAGAGTTCCGGAACCTTTAAATACAAAGGGAATAGAGATCAACACAAACAACATCTCAGCTCGTTTTATTGCTCATGAGACCCACACATTGCATGTTGTACCATCATACAGCTAGACTTTCAGCATTTGTGGTCCAGATTGCAGTACACACCACTACCTCTAATACCCAGTAGCACGTCCTCTTGCATTGATGCATGCCTGTATTCGTCGTGGCATACTATCCACAAGTTCATCAAGACACTGTTGGTCCAAATTGTCCCACTCCTCAACGACAATTCGGCGTAAATCTCTCAGAGTGGTTGGTGGGTCAAGACGTCCATAAACAGCCCTTTTCAACATATCCCAGGCATGTTCGATAGGGTTCATGTCTGGCGAACATGCTGGCCACTGTAGTCGAGCGATGTCGTTATCTTGAAGGAACGCATTCACAAGATGTGCACGATGAGGTCGAGAATTGTCGTCCATGAAGACAAATGCCTCTCCAATATTCTGCCGATATGGTTGCACTATGGGTCGGAGGATGTCATTCAGGTATCGTAAAGCCGTTTCGGAGCCTTCCATGACCACCAGTGGCGTACGTCGGCCCCACATAATGCCACCCCAAAACATCAGGGAACCACCACCTTGCTGCACTCGCTGGACAGTGTGTCTAAGACGTTCAGCCTGACCAGGGTGCCTCCAAACACGTCTCCGACGATTGTCTGGTTGAAGGCATATGCGACACTCATCGGTGAAGAGAACGTGATGCCAATTCCGTGGGGTCCATTCAGCATGTTGTTGGGCCCATCTGTACCGCGCTGCATGGTGTCGGGGTTGCAAAGCTGGACCTCGCCATGGACGTCGGGAGTGAATTTGCGCATCATGCAGCCTATTGCGCACAGTTTGAGTTGAAACACGACGTCCTGTGGCTGAACGAAACGCATTATTCAACATGGTGGCATTGCTGTCAGGGTTCCTCCGAGCGGCAATCCGTAAGTAGCGGTCATCCACTACAGTAGTAGCCCTTGGGCGGCCTGAGCGAGGCCTGTCATCGACAGTTCCTGTATCTCTGTACCTCCTCCATGTCCGAACAACATCGCTTTGGTTCACTCTGAGACGCCTGGAAACTTCCCTTGTTGAGAGCCCTTCTTGACACAAAGTAACAATGCGGACGCGATCGAACTGCGGTATTGACCTTCTAGGCATGGTAGAACTACAGACAACATGAGCAGCGTACCTTCGTCCTGGTGGAATGACTGGAACTGATCGGCTGTCGTACCCCCTCCGTCTAATAGGCCCTGCTCATGCATGGTTGTTTACATCTTTGAGCAGTTTTAGTGACATCTATGAACAGTCAAAGGGACTGTATCTTGGATACAATATACACAGTCAACGTCTATATGCCGGAGATCTGGGAACCGAGGTGATGCAAAACTTTTTTTGATGTGTGTATTTTATCAAAAATTTGTTTATTTATTCTTGTTTATTTATTATTATTCTTTATTATTATTATTATTATTATTATTATTATTATTATTATTATTATTATCATTATCATTATTATCATTATTAAATTTAATTCTGGTTTGAGGGCTGAACGGGATGCACTTAGCCCCATGACGCAAAATTGAGAAGGGGTGGGTTCGAATATAGTCTCAGCCATCCTGGAAGTGGTTTCCCGTGGTTTCTTCAATTCTACTCATACAGGTGAATTCCAGGATGGTTCCTAACTTATGGCCACGGCCGCCTCTTTCCCAATCATATCCCCTAACTTACAAAACCACACATTAGTACACAGGCTATCACACACATATCCAAGTACATGGGGCTACATGACGACGATGTCGCAAATCCTCTAAAATAAGCAGCGCCACACAGAACTTTATAGGGCCAAACTAGCTTTTTATTTTTATGTGTTTTTAAATTTAAATTTATTTTAATTATTACTATTATTGCTAATGCTATTTTTGTTTATCGAATTGTAATGCTTCTATATTCATTTTTAATTTTTAATTTTTGTTCTTATAGATTTAACTTTGATATTTTCCTTTTTAATTAATTTCGAATTAATTTAACAATTATTTTAATAACGTATTTATAGTTCTGTTACTTATTTTAATTGTTGTATTTATTTTATTATTGTAATTTTATTTTTATGATTTCTATATTTATATTTTATTTTTACACTTTATTTGTGAATGTTTTTAGTTTTATTTTAAAAAATTATCCACCACATTATGTCAAGTAGATACGTATATAATATTTGATTTTTAGAAATACTAGCACTTGGCATGAACATTTTCCGAAATTTGGCTAAAAGATTCAACTATCAGCATCTTTGAAAGCATAAACTGTCCTTATGACAGGTGGTTAATATAGAGACCACTATCCCATAACACGATTACAGCTGTCATATTTTGGACACATTATGAGGCGTTCTGATTCGTTGCAAAATACAATAATGCTTGGAAAGGTGGAAGGGTCTCGGAGACGAGGGCGGCCTGCATTGTGATGGATCGACTCCATCAAATCCAACATGAATATGTCAGTGAAGGATCTGAAGTAGCCTATATGGCTGAAGACCGAATCATATGTAGACAGTCCATCCATGCAGTCGCTAGGAGTCGACGCCGTTTTGATGGCACCTGATCATCATCATCATCCCATAAATGGTTAAGTTCGCATTGAGGACGGACGGACGGGCGTAGAAGACTGACAGTTCTTAAACTGTCAAGAGACAGCCCTTATTTAAACACCAGTTTTTCTCATGTGCAAGCTATCGGTTTTGGTTGTGGTATTGAGGACTCATTAAAATCACTTCACTTCTTTCACGCCGCTCGACTTCTGGGAAGTGCAGGAAGCGAGTGAGCGGATCTATAAAATTATCTTTATGTGTAACGTGATCGCAGGGGATAATGGAGACTGGGTTTCAGGTCTGGCTACACGCATTGAGCATAGCGTCATAACACTGGCGATAAATATGCATGGAGAGGTCTATATTGCTCATTGTTCGCGACCCCAATAGCTGCAGCAGACACGTACCCACCTAGTACGCCATAATCGGGACATTACTCTTCTTCCTTCATACTATGATGGTATGAATCGCTAATTATAGAAACAATGCAACGCCACATTTTTCATAAATGCATTTATATACTGTTGTTTATAATATTCTGAATATTGTGGGCTTTGAAGCCATTTTTCAGTGTTGCCTTAGTAAACAAAAGTTTGGTGCTTTTCAGTCGGTCAACACGAATGTACCCAAAAGAGTTGGGTTATCCCCTAATCCTGAAAAAAAAACATGAGTTTATAAATACACTACATATCCTAGTATATTTATTAATCTCATGTAGCCTAATTTTTCAGGATTAGGGTATAACCCAAATTTTTGGGTACATTCGTGTTGACCGACTGAAAAGCACCAAACTTTTGTTATTCTGAATAGAAGTTAATTTACAACCGGTGTGTTTTAGCGACAAATTAAGTAAAAGTGATAATCAAACGTCAGGAGATTGCCGTGTATGTTCTGCGATTTCTTTGTGGGTTCATCAGAAGGACGTTTTGGTGTAGGCTACCATGATTGGGGCTTGCTGGGATAACAAACGTGGTGCTACGTCCCAAATTTTAGATACAATCTTAATTCCTCTTTCCTTACGTAGCTAACCCGTAGCCGTGCGCGTTAGATGTTGCACCACAACCGTGATAGGGAGTTACATTGTTAAGGTTATGCGTACCTAAGGAGCACGATTATTATTATTATTATTATTATTATTATTATTATTATTATTATTATTAATATTATTTAAAACGTTATACCCAACTAAAGAGGACGATTCTCCCCCAGGGGCTCACAAGTAGTGGGACGTGGGTTGGCGACCACGAAACCCCAGCTGAGTCCGGGATTGCTTCCACTTACTTGTGCCGGGCTCCTCACTGTCACCTTTTCTTTCGGCCTCCCTTGGCCAACTCTTGTTCTCTTCCGACCCCGACGGTATTAGGGTATCCGAGGCCTAGGGAGTCTTCCACTTTCCCACCTTAATTGGCCCTTGTCTCATCTATAAGTTACTGATCCTCATTCTTCTTTTTCTTTTCAAGATATCTCCTGCCTTCTGCTCAAGGCCCTCAAGGAGGCAGGGTGTATGTAGCCCCACCACTTCTGGTGCACCCTAGATATTGCTACACCCTCAAGGGCTCCCGTCTGTCAGTTAGGGAGTTGGTGACCCCGAGGGATTCCTGAGCTGGGTCGGGTTTCCCCCTTTTATCCATTACCTCTGGGGAGGACCCTCTCCTCTTTCACTTTCCTATCTGCCTTTCATGGTTCTCCTTCAAAGTCCCTCAATCCGCATTCTTCGAGGGGTGAGGGCATTTCTTTTCCTCCATTCCTTTATTTGCCTTATTCTCCTTTTGTTTTCCATTTCATTTTCTAGTATATAAGTTAGTAGTTAGTATTAGTTATAGTTTACATTTCATTATCATCTTCTCCATCACCCAAACCATTAGGGGCCGATAACCTAGATGTTAGGCCCCTTAAAACAACAATTATCATCATCATCAGAACGATTCGTTCTTCCCTTCTTCTGCCCATGGAGTAGTGGCTCTCATCCATGGCTTTGCAACAAAGTGATGTTTGTTCACCAACCTGAAGCCAGATAGCTTATGTATCAGTTACCCTGAATCTATTCCTGTTCTCACTTCCATAAGGCAAGGTCGGTCTAAACACTGAGCGATGTAGTGAGAGTCTCTTAGCTACACTAACTTCTTTCTTGCATAAAACTGTAGATCACAACTGAAGACTCACTACATTGATATTGCAGTGCCCAATTCCCATAATCTGCAACAAACCTGCTGTGATAAGATCACCAAATATCTGCCCTTGGCTGAGGAAATACGGCAAATGTGGGGACAGGTACGTGTAGTGGTTCTACCCGTAGACTAGTCATTTCTTCTACCGGCATCATCCCAAAATCATAGGCTCGCAATCTTGAAATATTGGGAATACATCGTGGTCTACATATCACCATGCAGAAAGCCATCATCTTGGAGACCGGTTCCATTGTTCGCTAATTTCTTAATGTACCACCCTGAATGAAGTCGTCATACCGTCTTGCAAACAAGCTGACGATATGTTGATTTGTCTCACGTATGTAGTGAAATTAATGAGATTGCAATAATAATAATAATAATAATAATACGACTTTACTGCACAGTAATACGACCGGAGGCTATGGTGCCGAATGCCTTGCTATGAGTAGAAAGGGTATGGTCGAGAAGCTAGAAATAAGAGAAAGGCAGTTCTTGAGAAAAAACCTAGATCCAATCAAAGAAAATGGTGAGTTAAGAAGGCGACACAATCATGAACTCGACTCTCATGTAGAAAAGATTACGGACACCATTCGTAAGAGAAGCATAGTTTTCTATGGCCACATTGCTTGTATGAGTTCTACAAGGTTGAGCAATAGGATCTTCAGTTTTCTTCTTAACAAGAAAACCAAGGCGGCGTGGTTCACCGAGGTTGAAAAAGACCTGCGTGAAGTGGGAATAACCCAGGAGGATATCCAGAAAAGTGTTCCACTAAAGTCGAAACTCCAAGAACATCATGGATTCCAAGAAAAGCTAAAACTAAAATCTGGCAAGACATGGACTGAAGCGAGGGAGGAACAGCATAGGAAACGAATGCGGGAATACTGGGCGAACGTTAAGGCCCAGGCGCAAACACATGGAAAAGGGCAGTTGAAATAGCGTGGTCCGTAGATGGCCGAAGAAGAAATGTTGGCAGGGAAGAAACACAAGAAAATAGAATGTCGGGTAGAAGGAACTAAATTGGAGCAGGTGGAACATTTTAAATATTTTAGGGTGGCACATTAAGAAATTAGCGAACAATGGAACCGGTCTCCAAGATGACGGCTTTCTGCATGGTGATATGTAGACCACGATGTATTCCCAATATTTCAAGATTGCAAGCCAATGATTTAGAAATGATGCCGGTAGAAGAAATGGCTATGGGTAGAACCACTACACTTTCCTGTCCCCACATTTGCCGTATTTCCTCAGCCAAGGGCAGATATTTGGTGATCTTCTCACAGCAGGTTTGTTGCAGATTATGGGAATTGGGCACTGCAATATCGATGAGAAAGGTTCTCTTCTGCACCTTGTCCACAAGAACGATATCTGGCCGGTTTGCTTGTATGGTTTTATCAGTAATACCGACAGTAGTGGCTGCGCGGGCTAAAGCGCTGCGTTAGCTCAAGGGGCCAAACTCTCTGCTGACTCGGTAGACGCGTGGGTTCGAGCCCCACCGTCGGCTGTCCTTGAAATGGTTTTCCGTGGTTTCCCATTTTCAACACCAGGCAAATGCTGGGACAGTACCTTCTGACAGGCCACGGCCGCTTCCTTCCACATCCTTGCCCAGTTTCATTCATCTTCATCAATTCCATCTCTCATCCCGGCGCGCAGGTCGCCCACGGGCGTCGATTAGAAAGACCTGCACTCGGCCTCTCAGGAGGCTACACGACAAAAAAAAACAGTAATAACTGATCGGTCCCATGATAACTTGTGACTAGGATTTTCCAAAACGGCGTCAGGAACATACTGATAGTAAGGCAAAGTATTTTCAGAAAATAAGTGCTTTTTAGCAAGGTTTAGGTGCAGTATTTTGGCCACTTGGTTGTGTCTTTTCATGTAATCATTACAGGAGATTGCTTGGCAGCCTCCTGTGATATGTTGAATTGTTTCCGGTTCTAGTTGGCATCTTCGGCATTTATCATCCTGAATATTTGCCTTAACTATACATTTAAGATAGTTTTTGGTAGCCACAACCTGACCCTGGATTGAAACCATAAATTATTAAACCTTATGTCTATGCCCTGTTATACTTTTCGCTTTGCAGTGCCTCTAACTCCCTGCCCTAATAATGCCTCAGTAACAACCAAGTGACATACTTTGGCTTAACTCAGCGTCTTCAGTCCATCTTTCCCATACTCGAGGCAGTGATATGCTGAACGTTCTGAATGTAACATTGCCTAGTTTCTAAACTTAGCTCTCGACTAATTGCTGTGTTTAAGGTGGGCTGCACGCACTCAGAATTATAGAGCACCTGTGGATACACGAGCCATGTAAGGTGCTCCACGCTTTACGGCTATCACAGTCGCGCCGCGGGTGGGGGGAGGATTCTCTAACCGGGCCATGTCACTGCACACACTATTGTTGTGTTAAGAAGACTCTAACCATGACAGCAACCACTGCTCTTAACGTAGAGATCGCGGCATATCAACTCAATATTCGCTAATACCAGGCGGCGTAGCCATGTGCGTTAAATCATGCACCACGACCACTAGGGCAGCTGCAGCAAGTCCGGCGCTGACAGAGGTTATCCTGAATGTAGTTTCTTCCTGGGTTTTTCTACACTCCCTCCGGACAAATGTCGAGGTATTGTCATCGCTCCAGGAGATGGCAGTTCAACACGCTGTGACGGGGTACGGGCGGTCTTGCAGTACGCATGCGCGGCCCGCCTATTCCAAACCTAAATAATTATATCGGCTTCCCGTATGTCAATGGTTGTTATCGCAGCAGACGACACGCAGCCAGTGAAAGAACGAATGAGCTGAGCGAGTGAAGCAAGAAGTGACCAACTTAATGTTTTTGGAGTGCGCGATACGCAGTGACCGGGAAGACATCTGCAATAGTACCATATTTCAAGTCCTAAGGCACGTACCCCATCCCTGTGCCTAATACAGCTAACACACACTACTACAGTCAACACAGAAATACAGGTTATCATACAAGTTCAACACACACCCAAATGCACGGGATTGATGGTCAGGATGTCCCTAGTCTTGAAAATGTATTACAACAATAAGTAGGGAATTTGAAGTGGCTGCACGTAAACAAGCGGAGAATGTACGCGAGCCTAGATCTGATGTCAGTACAGAAAGCACATAGAAAATGACACACTGCTAAACTATTCAGCCAAATCTCTCTGGAAATATATGACATTATTATTCTCGTGAGGACAATTGAGTAGCTATCCCAGTGAGGAAATCCAAGATTAACTGCCGAGGGAACCCAACGTACAGAATACGCGTCATCTGACAATCTGCAGGCCGTATGGCTAAGCAGCGGTCGCTTGGTAAGCCAAGATCTTTCAAGGGATGTGGCCATTTTGTCATTTTGCACACTGTGTAAATGAATTAGTTGCAGAACACGGAACTTGACAATGCACGCCCATGTATTGTCTGCGTTGCAGTGTGCTTTACCACGATTTAATAGCCACAGCATGGTGCCCCTCTGTGTGTATACAAGCAACGCGTGCCATGACAAGGTACCTTAGCGCTGTTATACCTTTCGTTTTGCAATGCTTCATATCCCTATATAATTACTACTACTAACAAACAAACCCCGTGGCACCACAGCCCTTGAATGAAGAGCCTACCAAGCGACCGTTGCCCATTCATTCGGCCTGCAAATTTTGGGGTGAAAAGTAGTCAGTACATCGGGCGCCCTCGGTCGTTAATCTTGGTTTTCCTGACCAGGACGCTGCCTCACTGTCATACAGCTACTTAATTGTCCTCACGAGACTGAGTGCACCCGTTCCAGGCCTTACATCATTCTAAAATGCCTGACGGAGCCGGTGAACGAACCCGGGACCTCTGGGTGAGAGTCAGGCGCGCTACCACTTCACCACGGGGCTGACTCAATTACTACTACAGCCATTACAGTAATACAGGTTATCTGACACAAGTACACTGTCCTGTAAGATTAGTGTAAGGAAATGAATCCTGTGGTTTAGGTTAATCTCGCGCTGATAACTGCGGGACCTCCTATTTACTGGGCTGCTGTGCCCGAGGTTGCAGGATCGATCCTGGCGCAGTCAGCTAACATTTGAAGGTGCGAAAATGTGAGGGAGCCGTGTCAGTAGACTTACTGGCACGTTAAGGATCCCCTTTGGGGCAAAATTCCGGCACCTCGGTATCTCTAAAAGCCTCAGTAGTTAAAATGGACCTAAAGCCAATAACATTAATTAATTAATTAATTAATTAATTAATTGCGATAACAGATGAAATTAGAAAACGTAGAGCCTAATTTTACACTCACATCCACAGGATGGCCACCTCCACATTGCCAAAGAAACTACCCGGTATGATAACACAGAGCAAATGCGGCACAGAATGGCTTAAAGAGGCACAGAGAGACTAACAAGTATACAAAATTTCGAAGACCGAACTGAGTGCCAGACGAAAATCGCGAATGTTAAGTTTGAACCAAGATCATTATGACAACCTGGGAAAAAGTGGAGGGATGAGAGGAAGAGGGAGCATTCCGCGAGAATGAAGAGATTTTGGGAGGAGCGGAGGAGACACACCTCGAAATGACATCATGTTATCAAGTTTAATCGTTCTCCTGTAGGGAAATTTTCGCGTAAATAATAAAATTACTTGTAATCTGAACATTTATCTGGTTAATTCATTTAAGTGTCTGTGACATCACAGTCATTTGTATTTCGGACTTTTCTGATACCCTGTGTTATTGTGGAGTCTGTATTAGTGTGTGTGAAATAGTAATTGGGAGCGAGGATTTTGATGGAGGCGGGCGTAGCCCTACATTAGGAACCATCCCGGCGGTGTTCACCTGGAGTAGACGTGGGAAGCCACAAAGAACCACTTTCAGGATGGCTAAAGTGGGAATTGAACCGATGCTTTCCTTGCCTGAACCAACCTACTTTTAATATCCTCTTTGCTTCGTCCATCACTGGCTATTTTGCTTACTTAGTAACAGAAGTCTCCTACTTCCTATTCACATTAATCCTTCGGGAAATAATCAGTCCCTGAAGAACTAGCTGACTTGCCAATTGCCTCAGGGATATGTTCTTAACCACAGAGCGCTACGCACAGCGAGCTCTTATCCATTCTCTGGGATGAAGTGTGAATAATAGCTTTTCAAAAAACATGGTAATGAGGCTTAATATTTTACGTTGCATGTATCTGATGCGATGCTATTAGAGTGATATGCAAAGTAGTAGGTATCCCATAGGTAGCGGTATGCTGTGTTGCAGATCAGGGTCACATGATGGGAGATTATAGCACTGGCCGCCTAGTGCTCCACTTCGTTTACCAGCTGGCAGATAAACCGCAACAAACAGCCGTTATTAATACTTGTGTTGTGTGACTCAAAGAAGAACGCCTCAATTGAAACGGGAATGTCATTCTGTGAGGTACAAAGGACCTCTGCCAAAGAATGGCAATGGCGATCGAAGTGTCTTTTAAGGAATGATAAAGAGAGGAGAACATCTGAGACGCCATGGGTGGTCATAGCACTTGAGGCGTGATTAAATCACTTTTCAGAGGATATTATTGCTGACAAATTGTATTAGTCATGTTGAAATGTGCCTGACGAACTGAGAAGATTGAGATATGCAGCCAAGTGTACTGACAAGAGTTGAATACGTATTTTACAAGCCATTGAAGCTCATTGAACGTAGTGTGAGTGCATACTACAGGGTCATTTTCTATGTTCGCCCCGATAGACACGGCAAGCTAAGCCGGTTCTGACGGGCACGCGTACCAGGTTCAGCCGGTGGTGGCACGCACTTTCACATTTTAAACAAACATGTTCAATAATGTGTACTTACAGTGCTCATAGGTGATGCTGAAAATGTCTCCCTCTCTTGTAACACACACCTGACATCTTCTGATGAAAGAGTGTCTGTCAACTATTTTATTATTTACGGAGCCTGTTTCCTTGAATTGTTTAGCGAGCTTCATAATTGTACTAGCATTAGGCACAGGTCTTTCTGGAAACTTGATTCGAAATTTTCGTCTCGTTTCAGAACAAGATTTTCTGCTTTTCATGAACGAATTATGGATATACACACGTTCGCGCAATGTGAATTGGTGTCTAGGCATGACAAACAATCACAGTTATCACAATACTCACTAAACGTGCAACACTAATGTCTAAGCTTTGCAGATACACGTCCATATGATTGACAAAACACGTGTGAACTAGCGATATGAGTCAGCGGAGCGCGCCAACTACCGGTTGAACCGGGTACGCGCGCGCCCGCGATATGTGCCAGTCACAGTCGGCTTAGCTTGCCGTGTTTATCTCGGCGCACATAGATAATGAGCCTGTAGTATGACATAAACAGGACATAGTCTTTTTGGAAAGAAGGGTGGATAATGACGTTTGTGTGACCATGTGATCAATGAGAGTAGGCTACGTCCAATAGAGGCTCACTCATTGATGGCTCTAGGGAGGGGGGGGGGGGGAGGGGACAAAAGAGGGACATCACCCTCAGGTGGAACGTGTGAGTTTTGCAAAATAATAATCCCAATGCTCCAGTTTTATAACGGTGTAATTTGTACGACCTTAGGAGAAAATAAGTTCACAATATATATTTTGATGAATTGTGTGATATACCTAAATAAAGCTGGTAAGAAGCGATATGCGATAAATCGACTAATTGAATAATAGTGTAATCGACTAACCGAGTAATAGAAGAACCGATTCATTGATTAGTAGACACGAGATAAGAAAATACGTTTAAATGAGAGGTCATCGCTTAAGTTGACTTACAGTACGCTTATTTTCGGAATGATGTGTGTAGAAATCTATAAAAGTTACTTTTTGCCTGAATATACAAAATGCCCTTCCTTGCTTATGTTAATAATAACCAAATAGAATCAGTGACAGTGGAAGGACAAACTTCAATCAAATTGGGAATGATTTCGAAAAAATAAATCGACGACTTTTAAGTTATGATTTTCAATTTTTGTTTATATTTTAGCAATGGATCATTTTAGTTTTACTTTGGTTTAGCCTAGATTTCACAGAAATGGGCATTATTTGAAAGATAATACAATACATAATGAATTAAATGTGTGTTTTGATACTGTGGGAGCATAGTGAAAGGACATCGATTAATGACAAAACAATCAGTTATTCGACCAACCGATTAATCAATTGAACGGCCAATCGATTAATCAATTTAACTCAATCGATTTAATGCACAATCGATTAATCCGTTATTTGTAACAGTTAATCGAATTTCTGCTTCGATTGATCGATTATTCGATTACTGAAATTAATCGATTAAAAGTGCCAGCCCTATACCTAGCCGATGTTAGTGTTCTTTATTGTTAAATATTTACAGTAATTGTTCTATTTTATAGGCATAGAGCCGTAACTTTAGAAAATAAACGTAAGAGTAATTACACATGTGAAAGAAAGTACAGGTATTACTCACAGTGGCTAGGGAAGTTTCATGTTTCATTGTCACTTTCTGTGTCTGTGCAGACACTTTCATACCCAAATACACCAAATTTGACTAGGTATTGTTATGCCCCAAACCCCCGCAGGGCATAATCACCCCCCTTGTGTCTGTGTCTGCCTCCTGGCATTGTGGCTAGCATTCTTAGCTGTCACCGTGGAGTTCTAAGTTCAATTCCCGGCTAAGCATGTGGGATTTTCGAATGTGGGATGTCACTTTCTGTGGTTCGGAATCCACGTAAAATGGAGGTTCGGTGGCTCATTATCACGAGATTATTGGTCACTTAAAACTACAAGCTACACCTTCTAATAGTCCACGGCCTCTTCCTATCAATGCGTTATCAAATTTAATTCCCATTTATATTATCTCTAATCCATTCATCTCGTGTGGCTGGCATCAGAAAGGGCATCCGGCCATAAAGGCTATCCGTCAAATAGAAATAAATTGCATGTCATTACTGACCTCGTAGAAACTGGAATTTAGAGAGTAGTCGTAGACTACATTCAGGAATAGAAAAATAATGAACGGCTCAAGTTTAGGTCTGGATTCCTCACAATCTTTTCTTCCACTTTTCATTGTCCACGAATTTTTATTAGTACTGTATTTCCTTTTCTTCTTTTATAATTTCTCAATTTCTATTTTTGGTTGATATTTATTTTATTTTTCATTCTTTTATTACTTTACTTTTTAATAAATTTTTCATTTTTGTATATTTAAATATTCTTAATTTTTTTTGAATTTGTAATATTTTCTTTAATGATTTTTTTTACTTTTCGTAATTGTTTTTTCTAAAAAAATATATTTTTATTAATGTTCTAATTCTAATTATTGGTGTGTAATTTTAATTTTTAATGATATTTTTTTTTTCGGCCGTTACATAGTTAGTTAGTTAGTTAGTTAGTTTAGAAAGCTCTTGTAATCCACTCCAAGGCTTGAGGTGCGGCCCAATCAACACCTGACGATTTTACAGTTAGTTTCTCTTGTGTACTCTGTGGAAAAAGCAACAGGAAGCAAGCGCCAAATTGCCATGAATGTGATAAAATGTAAACCTACTGGTGACAGCTCAGTAATATGTTATTAGCAATATGATGATTATAGCTCTGACGTGGGTTTCTTGTTTTTGTCGTATCCAATTCGAGTTTTAACAGCTCTTCTGCAAATCACGCACACCGCTTTACCACTACCACGAGACTATTTCTTAAGAGCTACCACAAAATCGAAATCTTTAATCACTCTATCCATATTTAACAGATACGTGTATGGGAGAAGGGGAGGTAGGGAAATTGTTGTTGTTGTTGTTGTTGTTGTTAATAATTTATTTTGAGCTTGGGGCATCTTGGTCATCATCAGCTCCGTAACTTGGGTGTTTAGCCTATTGAAATATTTCTGTGGTAACTGTCCCAGTGTGTGTAACCGGTGTTGACTAATTGCGCCGGCTAATCTTCCGAGTTTATATTTCTTATCTTGTCATTCCATCACTCAGTCCTTTCACGCCACTTGCCACAGGCCAAGTTCTTGTTCTTCCGCTGAAATCATCCTACCTTCCTTCCCCCACCACTATCATTGTGAAAACCCAAAAGCGAAGATATTTTTATTTGTACTTGTCTCTGAAATTTCCTGTAACCACTCGACCATACAGGGCCATTCTATGAAAACTGTTTGTGTGTGTGGTTTTCTTTTCACATTCATATTTTTGTGCAATGAAAATTTGGTAAAATGTTAGAGCTTACACTTAATTTCTATTAACGCTGTCAGTTTATTTAACACAATCTCATGGATGTCAATATTTGTGAAACTATTGAGGAAATATCGTTTTCTTTGGATGAATCACATAGTTGTTACGATATCTTGAACGCTAGGTCATATATGTGGCTTTGACCAATCGACACCCCTGAGACGGTCAAACTGGGAGTCACTTCCCCTCCAACAGTCTATATGACGAAAGGTTGGAACATATGAATAGTTTGGTATTTGTAGGCTGCAGAATGGGGGAAGAGAGGGGAGGTTGCTAATGAGTTATCACAGACACAATCGGACTATGAATTATCGAAGGGGCAGATCAGACTGGCGTCAAAACCCCATCCGATTTTATCAGTGTAATTAACTGGCGCAATTGGACTGCGCCCTATGTAACTGTATTATTAAAGTCAGCGATTAGGGTAAGTGCCCAGGGATTTGAAGTAAGGTACTATCCCAGTATTTACCTGGATTGAGTATTGAAAAGCCTGGGAGAAAACCATACTCAGGATAGCCGCTGTCAGCACCAGAAATCAAACCTCCAATATCCGGACTTGGCTACAGCGTCCCCATTGCAGTCGTGGTGAGCCATGCCAGCTATATCACGGAGTCTATGGAAATTGATACGCAGTACAGGACTGCAATAATTCTTTTGTAAGTTAATATTCCTGTATCAGTGCCTAGATTTTCTTTTATGCCGGGATGGTCCCTTTCAATAGGTCCATGGGTGATTTCTTTCCAAAATCCCTTCCCTGACCCGTCCTGAAAATAAAATAAATGGCCATTGGCTGTATTAATAATACCGGTAATATACAGGGTGTCTTTTATGTACCTTTAGAGAATGATAGGTCGTGTAGGGGACGGGTATAGAAGTAATTTGAGATAGGGAACTTGAGGTTGGAGCGGCCTCCTTAACCCCTAAAATAAGGGTTGATTCAGGCCCTCCACCCTGTAAGTTAGGCAACCGATCCAAGCCTCTATTACCTTTCTCAGTCCTTGAACTCTTGGCAAGATTCATTTAACCATGTGGCGCTGGCGTAATGGATAGCGTTGCGGTGCGAAAGGCCGGTAGTCCCGGGTTCGATTCCGGTGAAATGAATCTTGCCAAGATTTAAAGGATTGAGAATGGTAATAGAAGCTTGGGTCGGTTGCCTAACTTACAGGGGGGGAGGGCCTGAATCAACCCTTATTTTAGGGGTTAAGGAGGGCACTCCGACCCCAAGTCCCCTATCTCAAATTACTTCTATACCCGTCCCCTACACGACCTATCATTCTCCAAAGGTACATAAAAGACACTCGGTATATAAGAAAAGAATGTTGTCACAAGAGTTCCTTCACTGTATTAGTTTAAGGGAGTTGGGGAATCCATGTGAGTGTTCGGTGCTTGAGCGTCTTATAGGGGAGACCTTCCCCCTTCCTCACTGTTGTGTTTTGTCTTAGCAAGCGCGCTCCTGGATCAGCTGTCTGGGGCTTGTTTGTTTAGGCACACTGACGTTTCGCGGCCCAGCCCGGCACTCACACCACAAAGCAGACCTCCCCCAAGCTATGAGCAGACAGGGACGCCACTGTGTTTACCCTGCGCTGCGAGGGGAGGAAGTATTACATTTGCATGTAATTTGACCGGCGAGCCCAGGGAGTTCACTTGGAGAAAATCCCTGCAATTCAATTCTCAGTTGTGCGAACTGTGACACTTACCCACTGCAAATGTCATCATTAATGTAATGGTGCAGTTTGACATCGTCTGTATGCAACCCTCTTCAGGCAGACTGTCAACAAGATTGTTGTTAATTCTTTTAGGGTCTTTGTGACATCGTGGTCATGTAGCCCCGTGTTCGTGGGTGTAAGTAGAATTTATCTGATAACCTGTGTTACTGTGATGTCTACCGACAGCGGTGGCTACGCTCGCTAAAGCGCAGCGTTAGGCTATGGAGCCAAGCTATCTGCTGAGTCAGACGTGGTTTCGAGTCCCACCATTGGCCGTCCTTGAAATGGTTTTCGTGGTTTCCCCATTTCAACTCCAGCCAAATGCTGGGACGGTACCTTCTGACAGGTCAGGGCCGCTTCCTTCCACATCCTTGCCCACTTTCATCCATTCATCTAGTCTTTCATCCCGACGCGCAGGTCACCAACGGACGTCGACTAGTAAGACCCGCACTCGGCCTCTCAGGAGGCCACAAGAAAAAAAAAAGATACGAGCCTTACAGTAGTCGCATATGATGTGTAACATCTGACATGTTATCCTACTCGTATACTACTCAGCTTGGACATTCTTAAAATGTTAATTTACACTCCATTTTCATACTGGTACTATGATGAATGTATAGATTGAACTGGAGATATGCTACTGTCACATTTGTGGCGCAGCGGTCAAGCTGTTAGTCTCTCACCAAGGTAGACCCGGTTTGATTCCCGGTCAATACATGTGAGATTTTCGAATTGAAATGCCATGTCCTGTGGTTCGCATTCCACGTAAAAGGGAGATACCGTGGATCATGATCGTGAGATTAACGGACACGCAAAACTACAAGCTTCCTTCCTTCCTTTTACATTAATAATTCATAATAACAAAGTGACACACAACGTCGACAGTACTCTCAAATACTGTGAGCACATTCCTCAGTAACTATAACATTCATTATTCTCAAGGCTCTCATACAGTTCGTCGTAAACAATCAAAACATGGCTTCCTACAATCATGCAATGACCTAGTCTCACATATGATGAAAATACAGCTTTTATTCCACTCGTATAACAACATTCTGTTATGCATTTAATATTTGACTACTCACCCACAGCTTGACAATAATGCCGCTTACTTAAATGCCATTTGTCGTCTTTGTCCTACCCCATGTGATATTCAACCTTGAGCGTGAAGCTTCATAAACAGCTCATTGACAAATGAAGGTCGGTGAAACATTTGCCACTGTGCTCGTCAAACCAGTGCCTGCTAAATGCACTGCCTACTGTATTGCCATAACATTCTCGCGCTACAGAGCGCACACTGCCTTGTTTCCAATACACACATTTTCAATTATACATCCAGCTGGCAGTGCGTCTTCACTTCCGTCCGATCCACTTCCGCCAGATTCACTTCCGTCCCATTTTTCTGGCAGTGCGTTTTCACTTCCGTCCGATCCACTTCCGTTCGACCCACTTCCACCCGATTCACTTCCGTCCCCAATTTTCAAAATCACTCCCACAAAACTATCCAGCAACCGAGCGGAAAGATGTTACACATTAAAAAAAAAAGGACTGCAAGGTCTGTATTTGTAATCGAGGGAGGTAGGATTTGGGCAGGAAGCGGCTGTGGCCTTACGGTGGGTATCATCCCGGCATTTGTCAGAAGTAGAAGTGGGAAATCACGGAAAACTACTTCCAGGATGGCTGAGGTAGGAATCGAACCAGCCACTTGTCAATTTTGTCTCACGAGGCTAAGTGTACCCCGTTCTAGCCCTCAGACCAGAATTACGTTTCTTGGCAGAGCCGGGAATCGAACCCGGGCCTCCGCGGTGACAGCCAAGAATGCTAGCCACTACGCAACGAGGCGGACGTCAACAAGGTTTAACATTTGAAACGTTGTGAGAATATCATTACAAAAAAGTCCCAGAAACTCGAACTAATGTGGAGTGAGAGGTTGTCGTATTTTAAGAACTCTTCTAAGAGTTACGTCCCCAGAGGAGGGTCGAATCCTCAAGAAGCACCACTGTAGGTTATGTGGACAAAATACGAAAAACACAAAACAGCGCTATGATAAGTCACAGTTCGGGCTGCTGAATGTCATATTAAAGTAATACAAATGTATGTATTTATGCATGTCTACCCCTTATTATTCCCGTTTCCAGCGGGGTCCCCCGAGATGCGATGAAATTCTATGTGGCGGATGGTTTTTTCGGCCGGATGCCCGTCCTGACGCCAACCTCATGAGAGGACTTAATGAGAGATTAAATGAATGAAGATGAATGAAACTGGGCAAGGATGTGGAAGGAAGCGGCCGTGGCTTGTCAGAAGGTACCGTCCCAGCATTTGCCTAGAGTTGAAAATGGGGAAACCACGGAAAACCATTTCAAGGACGGCCGACGGTGGGGCTCGAAACCATGTCTACCGAATCCGCAGAGAGCTTGGCCCCATGGCCTAGCGCTGTTCTTTAGCGAGCGTAGCAAATATTTAACATAATAATACAGACGTGTCTAGATATTTCGGATCAACATTCACCTCAGATGTGTAGTACGGCACCTTTTCTTATCTTAATAGTTCACTGGCTGCGTGACTCAGCGGTAACTTTCTCCTCTGCTGATCCCAAGATAGCTTAATCGAATCCCGGCGCAATCAGTTGGCGTTTGAGAGTGCGCAAATGCGACGGAGCCGTGTCAGTAGATTTTCTGGCACGTTAAGGTGGGTGCGTGGTGCGCGGGGTGCGTGCGCCGCGCATGTGTTGCTCGTCCTGAATTATTATTTAGACGAACCTCCCGCGATCCATAGGAAACCCACCAACATGCACTAGTCAGTTTCGAGTGTGGTAAATATAATCATGTCCCCACCGCACAAGGAAAACCTCGCGATTGCGGTGATGAGTGGTGAGGCTTTTTTAATGGCAAGTTTGTGCAAGAGGAAAAAGAAACTACGACGACGTTGGTGCCACACTGACTTGTTAAAAAAAGGAATGGTGCGAAGCTAATGATGGACTTGGAGTCACAAGAAATAAGCGGCCAGTATAAGAATTTTACTCGAATGTCATTTTCTGACTTCGAGAATCTCCTGCAGAAGATTGGACCTCCACATTTCCAAAGAAGATGCGTATTTCCGCCCTGCGATTTATTTTACTTTTCTCACGCCGGTAGGAAGACAGCAGAGATATCACCTTCTTCTTGCATTGGTCCGCAGATATATCCATCTCAGCTCCTATTTCCCTCCAGGCATCTGCTTTTAGTCTAATGATTTCTTAAAATGATCCTTATGTTGAGGATCCCACAGAAGAGGCTTTTTGCTATAAGCATCGATCAGTTTTATGAAAGATTTGTCTGACCACTTCATTATCACCACTCAAAACAAACAAATATTGCGATCAGATGCGCACAAGAAACAACGAACTTCTCACAATCCCGTCCAAATCTGAACTGCGAACACTCAAAGTGCGCGTGAAAAAAAAACCGACAGGAGATGGATCGTAGTGCGCCGGGCGCGCGCAGCTTCGAAACCCCGTACTAATCTAGCGAACTTACTGCGCACGAGTGGCGCGGCGCGCAAGTTTAAAGATCCCCCTTCGGGGTGAAATTCAGGCACCCCGGCGTCTCTGAAAGCCGCAGTAGTTAAAAGGGACGTAAAATCAATAACATTATTATTATACTTAATAGTTGGTGCTTTGTACTGAATTCTCGATCCATTATGTTTGGAACATAATCATGATTGTTCTTATGTGCAAAATAACAACATGATATGATGTGCGGGGGGGGGAGGGGGGGGGGTACGCGTACCCCTTAAACATTTGAAAACTGTTTAAGAAAAAATATTGGTACATTTGTATCCAGTCCGGCAAATATAACTTCCGACTAGAAAGTTCATCAATCAGCTGGCGTCAACACGCTGTTCACAACAGCTGGGGAAGATTTCGAGTAATCCTCGATTTAAATCGATCTATCGAATCAGTTTCTTTTGGTCGGCAGCTCGGCACTCCATTCTTTTAAGCACGCAGGCTAGTGTTTGGAGTCGGGGTAGGTTGTTATTTTGTGCGTGTGGTTAGTTTCGAAGGATGAAGAAAATAACGAACTATTTAATATCCGCCCAGGCATCGAAAAGCTGAAAGTTAATGATTCGAACACAAACAAGGACCGGATTTTGCAAATTGCCAAAATTTGCAAGATTGTGATGTTTTGTCGACTAAGTTACAACTGAGAGAACCCCTTAAATGTTTTTAGAACAAAAGCACTGGCTGTAAAGTCCAATTGTATCTGCAGTGGTCATCTCGCGCAGTGGCTTCCTTCAGAATGAACTTCCTAAAGTTCTTTGTTGCAATGATCTGGTACTGAATGTCCAACATAATTCCTCCTGTTTCATGAATTATCTGACTACAAATTAGACAAATATCGACGATAGCTTGGATGATTCCATTCAGTGGCTTCGATAACCGGGCAATATCACTCCGCAGTTGATAATAATATTATTTATTACTCATTAATCATTATTTATTATCTATTATTTGGACAATAACCACTTGCTGTCGGTTCCGCAGGGAAAATGAAACCCCTAGCCCACGTCCTTGGATCTTGTCCATTCGATGATGTTACGGTACTGTGGAATTTCAAATCTGTCGTCGATTTTCGTTTCTGGAATACCAATTTGCATCAAGTTTTTTCACATTCTTGGGACCATCTCCATATTTTGGTTGCCTTTGATTTCGTGAAATACCAGATTTTTTAGTCAGTCGGTCATCAGCCATACGGAAGATGTGCCCGTAGAACAGCAATATTTTCTTCTTCTTCTTCTGCTCATTAATATTATTGTTGTAGTTAGAGTCTTCAGTCTTTCAACTGGTTTGATGCAGCTTTCCATGCCTCCCTGTCCTGAGCTAATCGTTTCATCTCTACATAGCTACCACACCCTACGTCCGAGGCAATCTGGAGAAAGTTAAAAGATGGGGTATCACGGGTCTGAAACTCTATGAAGTACACCAGTAGCAGCTAACTGGGAGGAACCTCTGCATTTGAACATTACTTATTAAGGCAGAGCTCACAATTTAATACGACCCGGGCTGAATACAGCACCAACATTCAAGATGTTTACAGATGAGTTCAGAGGGTCACCCATTTCCATCATCGTGCCCAATTACTGTGACTGCACACGACTCGTATTTCTGTTTGCATTATGACTTGTCTTCGTTAGCGGCAAGAGATACTGTAGGAGGGCGGGGTCATTGTATTTGTACTCCTTGTACACAAGTAATAACATTTACTAAGGGAATGTTATTTTAGGCATGCGTCTTCCTTTATCGTCTGGGAACACACTAAAAAGTACAATTAGGAAATTCCACCGGCCTTTATCGAGGGCGTGTACTTGTAAGTATGAGGTCCTCTAGAGACACGCTCGTGTTGTTAAGTCTAAACAGAGTTACTATGATCTGATCTCAGAAAGTAGGCGCTGTACGACCCAAGTTTATAAGACATTTTCTTCTTGTTTAGATGCGTAACTTTAACTTTCTACAATATTGGATAAGTATTTTAACATCCTGTGTATATCACGATGCGATTGAAATAGGCGGGATTGTAGTAAATAATCTTCTCTCCCTCATGTCTTAAAACTTTGCTTATTTTCCAGATACTAATATGCCAGTTTTCAGGGGTTTTCTTACATGGTGAGATATCAGTTTCTGGCAGGTGAGAGGGGAACGGCATATCTCATTTCCAAGAGCCTATATGGCCCTTGTCTATTCTCTTCTGATACCCTCATTTTTCAATGTGTCAGACCTCTTCCATTCATGTTATATCCTGCCTACTGTACGAGGACCTAAAGAAGTTAGAGAGGGAGAATATGTATCTCTCTCTCTCTCCCCACCACTCATGGTGCACCTTGGATGGCGCTACAAGCTTGGTGAGCTCGGAAATTGGAGACCCCGAGGTGTTCCTGAGATAGGTCCGCTTTTTTGGCTTTTTCCATTGCCTTTGGGGTAGGCCCTCTCCACTTCCCCTTTCCTATCTGCCCTTCTTGGCTCTCCTTCCTTCCAAGACCGTCAATTCTCATTCTTATAGGGTTGAGAGCATTTCTTTTCGTTCTATCTTTCATTTACCTCTATCGATTCTCTTTTTGTTTTTCATTTGCTCTTCTAGTAAGTTATATACGTCTGTAGTTATTCTTTAGTTATAGTATCGATTACATTTTTTCATCTTAAGGATAGCTTTGAAGCCATTTTTCAGTGTTGCCATATTGTAATGGGGCGTTATGAGAGATTTGTGGGAAATAAATTAACATAAAATGATGAATGAAATGAAAATGAGACACAATTAAAATATGCACTTTTGTTTTGTACTTACCTTGAAGTGTACACTAAAAATGATATGATTTGGTATGGGCGCCAGACTAATTAGATAGTCAAAATAAGGGGATTGCACAGCTACTCATTGGCAGAAAACAAGATATCTTATCCCCGGTCGAAGTGAAACCGTAGTACTCAAACCGATTCAGCATTATGAAGGATAGTTGGGTTAGCCTTATATAATATTACTAACTACTATAAATGAGGGACCTGACATTGACTTAAATGAATTTAATGAATCTAGGTAACAAATATAAAAAGAAAAACACAATAAGAATAGTTACAAATTTGAATTTAAAGAAATTTTACTGCGGCTCAACAGATAAAGGATAATGAATGGATTTAACTAAAAATGAACACAAGCTTGATTTTACATGGCCTGAGAGACGTGAGATAAATCATGATCTTCGCTCACCTCTTGAAGTATTGTCATATATATAGATAATATGATTGATGTCCTCGTTGATCCGTCCCGTAGTTGACATGTTGTAGTACTTCCTGCATGATGCCTCGCTAATATTGGATGGTCGATGCTCAGGGAACGACGGTTTGATGGCGACCCCCCTCTCACGTTAAACTGACTCCCAGTACGTAGCACTACTGGAGTGACTGAATGAATAATATTAAGTGTCTCTCCTCTGACTTGAGCTACAGTATTTATAACATTTTCAAGTTTTTGTCGATAATATGGTTCTTCACGTCCACCCTTTCAATTAGACACAGTCTATAAGTCACTGCTCCTTCACGAACAATACTCATCCGGAATACTGACATTTCCATTATAGAATATGCCATGTCTTCAGTTATTTCGACACAGCTGCCAGGGTTTCTTACATTCATTTGGGGTTGAGAATGTTTCTTAAAGTCCAACCCTTTCAATTAGACACAGTCTATAAGTCACTGCTCCTTAACGAACAATTCTCATCTGAACTACTGACATTTCCATTATTGAATAATGTCATTTCTTAAGTTATTTCTCCGCAGCAGAAAGGGTTCCTTACATTCATTTGGGGTTGTGAATAGATTTACCACTACTGGCACTAATAGTGACCGGAAACCGCATCGTCTTTGTCACGCGCTAGGACCTTCTTCAGGAAATAACATCAATTGTAGAAATGTAAGCGAACCTGTCACTTCCCACGTCTCTCTGACAACTAACTTGACAACCATTCGTAAATGAAAATCTCTTCAGAATGATTTGAGCTGCTTACAGACAGATAAAATCTTGTAGCATGGAATACTACTTAATAAAAAATTAATATATATATATAAATAAAACGAAAAAGATTAATTATTATAAATATAAAAGCCTGGGGATCGAATCGTTACAAATCGCCCCTTGAAATAAATGATTTTACATGAAATGACAACATTATTTCTTTCAATGCACTCGGCCAAAAAAATATCTAAATACGTTACACTCAAAATGAAAATACACAAATACACTTCAGAATGACAACATAAAAAATTTCCACCCTGACAATATACAATTACACTACCACAAAATTATACATATATACAAAATATATCCTTCATTTTATATTTGCGTTCCCCATTTCTCAACTTCTCAAGTGTTCATATAGTCTTTGGTTTTATTTAAAGGAATTCCTGAAGGAAAGAGACATTGATGTACCCTTCACTTTCGCATTAGACGTAATTCGTCTTCGTTGTACTTTAATAACTGAGATATCGTATGCATATCATACGTGTTAGCTTTATAGCTAATGAGCGTAGAATTTTTCTGTCAGCCTAGTGTAGGAATACATAGTTGTTGCACTACTGACAATATCACTCGGTACACATCACTGCACACGATTACTTTCACGAATTACATAATTTATCTTTCGTCTCTTTAAAAGAATTACGAAGTTGCAATGAATCAATCTGGTGATGCTTAATATGTAAATGTAGAAACAAGGAACAATTAGCAATACTCATAAAACAACCCAAATGTCAGTACATATGTATTACTCATGAAATTACCCCACATACACATGAAATTTCCGTCAATTGATATTATATTTACCCAAGTATTCTACTTGCTCTTATCCGGACACATAATAACACAGGTTATTAATAACTCTTTCTCTCGTACAATTATACATAGAACCCTCACTTACCTTTACCTGTTTTATCCGTAGTTACCTGCCTTCATACTCTTTAATTATTATCCTACCGCGAAATCCGCCTGATAACATGAGATTTTAATTTCTCCTCTAAAGACATGACTTACCTTTAAATCCATAGTACCGTTATTACCTCACTATTAATAAACGTAGCACCGTGCACCCCTTATTCCTTTAACTGATTTAAAATTATTAATAAATGATATCTCCGAAATCTCTTCTGACAATAAGTCTCAATGCTTTCTCACCCAATAAACTACCAGTAAAACCGCCCCTTCATTTTAAATTTCACATGAATTAGTCCCACTTTGCATACATTAACTTCTTCTCCGAATACTTCAACCATTCAAACAATTATCTTTGAATTATAACAAATTCGTTTCAATAACTTCTGAATATTAGGTCAACCAAATTATAATAATTATTATTATTATTATTTTTAAACTTGTGTCGAACAATAACACACTATACCATTAATTCCTTCTCACTCATCATCAGTAACTTATGTTAGAAGTGGTTCAACTAGGTATTAAGCTTTGTAATCTATTTGGCTGTGTTCATAAATTAAGTATAACGATCTATATCAAAAACTTCGACCAACTCTCATCTGTACTCCCTTGCATACAACAGCGCTTCTTCCTACTCCAAAAACTCCCAGCATCACCTCCACGTGGTCCTTAGACACCATAAAAAACTCTTGCTCAGAGATACCAATCTACTCTGGCACACTTATTTCTTCAACTCTCACTTCAATAAACTCATTTGGCCAACTACCAAATCTTAAACCCCAAATGCTCAATGGCACTAAACATCGCTAGCCTACTTCCTCCTTACACCATCTATGTGACCTTACACATCCACATATATTCTTCTCCATGTATCCGACGTCCTATTACTCCAATACTCTCTTTTCTCCACCAGATGTTGGTTAATTCACTATGCGTTACCTTCGTTAACTTTAAACCACTTCTACATTTCTCCACTTATAGTACCTGATTATCTCGATGTCCTCAACTGAAACTACATTACTGTATATCAATATTTACTTAATCAACTTATTAATTTTATTCTCAATGTACCACCTCAACGTAAATCAATTAACCATCTCTACTTTATTATTATTATTATTATTATTATTATTATTATTATGGTTGGCATAATAGTTATTGCTTTCAAGATATTCTTTTCATTTCTGTTTTAATACACTTAAATACTTCTTCCAACTACGCACATATTAATAGAAGCTACCTATCGTTAAGCAGTTTACCATGTTTACCTATCCCACTACCAAGAAGCACAGGTATGTGCGCCCCTCGCACTCTAAATTCTACGACTGAGTTGAATTTATTATTAATTGGTTCCTCTGGTACTTCACATAAATCAAATAGTAATTCATCACGAATATTAGGGTCCTACGGATAATTAACACATGATAATACACTCTTACATAACTACTCTCTCTGTTATTTTGCAGTCCTCACCACTCTCTTCTTCCATTCTACCTTTCTTTATTGTTATATTTTCTTCTCTCCTTATCACCATAGTTTCTACCTCCTCTGAACTATATTTTTCAATAGTAACATTATACTTTGTCTCACCTACTTCCCCTACTCTAGCTACGATGGTACGCCATTGCATCTCATATTCTCTCTCTCTTTCTTTCATCTTATGTTCTAATTCTTCTAATAACTTCGTTCTCTCCTCTTTCGTTTTATTTCTGGAATTTCTACCTTTAGGCCTTCCTATCATTTCTCCACTACTATTATTTAATGTCCCCTTTAGCTGCTGCTTATTGCTTCTGTTCTCCTCAATCTCCGTTCTCCTCTCATCTTCTCTACTGTCATCCTCCATCATCTCTTCCAACATCGTGCTTTGCTTCTGCTTTTTCTTCCTATTATTAGGATTCCTTATCTCAGCCTTCCGCTTTTCCTGTTCAATACCCATGTCTTTCAGACTGTGACTTAACGCGCACTTCTCTATCTCCTGTAATTTCATTTTAACTTCATCTTTATAGGCTCTGAATTCTTCCCGTGTCTGCCTATTTTCTTTATCCATAATTTCCTGCATTCTTATTTCCTGTGTGCTCAGTACTTTCTTTACTTGACCTATTTCTGCTCCAACCAACTTGCTAAAATTTTCATCCTGAGTTACTATTTTATTCTCAATCTGCTTAACTATTTTCTTTTCAATCTTACTTTCTACCGCTTCTAATTGTTCATCCATTTTCTCTATGATATATTTAGTCTTCACTTCTATCATCTCCTTAATTTCACCTCTGATTTCCTGTTTCACCCCCTCAATACTCTTCTGCATTATCCCATATTTCATACTTAATTCTTTATTCATCTTTTCCACTATATCTAGCTTTTGATTTAGCTCTTTATCTAATTTCTCAAATTTCTTACTCATGGCCTCATTCAACTCCCTACTATTATTATCCAATTTCAAATTCATGGCCTCCTTCATCTCCTGATTTTCCCTACCCATATTCTGCAACGCCCTCATGATTGCTTCGAATTTATCTTCCGGAATATCTGGAGATTTCTGTTTCTCATCCGCCATCTCGAAGTACACCGTTTTAAAAATTGCCCTTCCAAAATCACTTCACTCCCTCAAAATCACACTTGCACTGACATTTATACCTTTCTTTCATAAATACTGATCAAGTTTTCGAGCGCCACGTTAAGGTGCCATAATGTAATGGGGCGTTATGAGAGATTTGTGGGAAATAAATTAACATAAAATGATGAATGAAATGAAAATGAGACACAATTAAAATATGCACTTTTGTTTTGTACTTACCTTGAAGTGTACACTAAAAATGATATGATTTGGTATGGGCGCCAGACTAATTAGATAGTCAAAATAAGGGGATTGCACAGCTACTCATTGGCAGAAAACAAGATATCTTATCCCCGGTCGAAGTGAAACCGTAGTACTCAAACCGATTCAGCATTATGAAGGATAGTTGGGTTAGCCTTATATAATATTACTAACTACTATAAATGAGGGACCTGACATTGACTTAAATGAATTTAATGAATCTAGGTAACAAATATAAAAAGAAAAACACAATAAGAATAGTTACAAATTTGAATTTAAAGAAAATTTACTGCGGCTCAACAGATAAAGGATAATGAATGGATTTAACTAAAAATGAACACAAGCTTGATTTTACATGGCCTGAGAGACGTGAGATAAATCATGATCTTCGCTCACCTCTTGAAGTATTGTCATATATATAGATAATATGATTGATGTCCTCGTTGATCCGTCCCGTAGTTGACATGTTGTAGTACTTCCTGCATGATGCCTCGCTAATATTGGATGGTCGATGCTCAGGGAACGACGGTTTGATGGCGACCCCCCTCTCACGTTAAACTGACTCCCAGTACGTAGCACTACTGGAGTGACTGAATGAATAATATTAAGTGTCTCTCCTCTGACTTGAGCTACAGTATTTATAACATTTTCAAGTTTTTGTCGATAATATGGTTCTTCACGTCCACCCTTTCAATTAGACACAGTCTATAAGTCACTGCTCCTTCACGAACAATACTCATCCGGAATACTGACATTTCCATTATAGAATATGCCATGTCTTCAGTTATTTCGACACAGCTGCCAGGGTTTCTTACATTCATTTGGGGTTGAGAATGTTTCTTAAAGTCCAACCCTTTCAATTAGACACAGTCTATAAGTCACTGCTCCTTAACGAACAATACTCATCTGAACTACTGACATTTCCATTATTGAATAATGTCATTTCTTAAGTTATTTCTCCGCAGCAGAAAGGGTTCCTTACATTCATTTGGGGTTGTGAATAGATTTACCACTACTGGCACTAATAGTGACCGGAAACCGCATCGTCTTTGTCACGCGCTAGGACCTTCTTCAGGAAATAACATCAATTGTAGAAATGTAAGCGAACCTGTCACTTCCCACGTCTCTCTGACAACTAACTTGACAACCATTCGTAAATGAAAATCTCTTCAGAATGATTTGAGCTGCTTACAGAGAGATAAAATCTTGTAGCATGGAATACTACTTAATAAAAAATTAATATATATATATAAATAAAACGAAAAAGATTAATTATTATAAATATAAAAGCCTGGGGATCGAATCGTTACAATATCATCATATATATTATTTCAGTAGTATAGATCCCTCCTGCGGCGCTCACAAGCGACCGATCGTGACAAATGAGCATTCAAATGAAAGAGAATAAACATTATCAGTGATGAATTGCCCTCTAATCTCATAAATATCTGTAATTTATTTTAGAAATTACTATTAAAAAATGTACGAAGTGTGCCTTCCTTCGGAGGGGAACTAAAGCCGGCGGTCGCAAGTCATAGATGTATGGCATGCTAAAGAACCTTCCACTAATTACACCTGTGTGAAGCTAAATTATATATATGTTAAACATTCGACAAAAGCTCTTAGGTTCCGACGTTCGTTGCCAGGAGCCAACTGCGGTGGCATCAGGTAATCAAGTTCTGAACTAGTAGTCGTTGACGGTTGCGTTTGGTGGCAAACGTAGGAACTACTTGAAAAAAATCCAATGACTGCAGTTCTCACTTGAATTGAAAACAGATAACACACACTAATACAGTCATCACAATTAACACTGATTCTACACACAGCCAAAGTACACGTGGATACATGACCGCGTTGTCGCAGCCCCTTAACTGCGGAACCAACCAACCATTTATCAGTAATAATAAATTACCACACTTACTCAGTTTTCTGACAGGTTTTCTTGTATTTTGTTTTTGGGGGGCAGAGATTGTCTGTGGGTGTCACTGTAGGTTTGGTAGTGTTTTGTAGAGCTATTTGTCTTGCATATTTGGATCTGATGATGATAACTTGACGAGCTAAGCATGTGATCCCTTAGTTTTCTTCTTCTTCTTCTTCTTCCTCTTCTTCAATTGTCCGCAACTGAGTGAAAGCTACAATGTTATTATAATTTTCATCTTCACTAACACACAAACAATTAGAAGGCCGATAACCTAGTTGTTAGGCCACTTAAAACAACAATAATCTTCATGTACTAGTCCTTGTTTCCCTTTAAAGCTCGCGATTGTTACTGAACACCAGGCTGTTAATCAGTACAACCTGTCACGACCGACAATTTATCATGTTTTATTAGCAGACTGGTAACTGTGGTTCATCCTTGTGGAGGTCATGACTTCGATTTCAAGGTACTTTTTCTATCTCAGCGAAACGTTTTTGTTAGAAAACTTTCCTCGACGGCCTCCCTACAATGTTCGTGACAAAAGACCAACCACGCCATGAGGTGTGTCTGCCGTTACGCTTAGCTCAACTTAGTCGTGTGAACACTGTCATTTGAGCAGTGTACAGCCATACAATTTGTGATTCGTCATGAGCTGCAACGGATTGGGGACGAGACAGTTTTAACTATAGGAAAGCGAGCGATGAACCAGTAATTTACCCTACATACGACTAATCACCCCCACCTACATACCTTTGTAGTCAAGCGTGCCAAGATGCACCATTCGGAGAGGGGGCGTGATGGTTCAGTGGTCAAGCTGCTTGTCTCGCAGAAAGGTGAACCGGGTTCGATTTCCGGTCAATGCATGTGAGATTTTTGAAGTGAAATATCACGTACTGGGTGGTTCGGATTCCACGTAAAACAGAGGTCCCTTGCCTCATGATGGCGAGATTAACTGTTACGTAAAACTACAAGCTTCATTTTACCTTTCACAATTTGGATATACGACGTTCTAATCATAAGGCTGCCAGTGGCTACATTGGGTGTGATTGTTCGTCGGGGTCACCACATGGCTATCGTCTCCGAGATCCGGATTATATTCCCGGCTCTACCAAGAAATTTAATTCTGCTTTGAGGGCTGGAACGGGCTACTTTCTTGAATAGGTTGTGTGTTCTACGAAACTCTGCGGCCATCCTATCTCGTCTGCTGTTGTTCGCTCCTCTTTCATTGGTTCTCTTATACACAATCTCGCTATGGCATTTGACGTTTTGTTCGATCTAAATTGCATTTTGCGAGTGTTTCAAACTCAATTGCATTTTTTAAAGATTAACTATCTAAATTGATTTTTAGTAAGTCTTTCAATATAGGGGATGGGACTTTTGTGAGTATTTTGAATTTCAATTGCATATTGTAAGCATTTTCAACCTAAATCGCTTTTTGCAAGTATTTTAAATCTAAATTGCATTTTTATGGCGTGCATTTTGCAAGTATTTTGATTCTCAATTGCATTTTGTGGGTATTTTGAATCTAAATTACATTTTGTAAGTATTTTCAATCTAAATTGCATTTTGTAGGTATTGTCAATCCAAATGAGTAGTTTGAATCTACCGTACATTTTGTAAGCATTTTCAATTTCAATTGCATTTTGTAAGCATTTTGAATTTCAATTGCACTTTGTGAGTATTTTGAATCTGAAATGGGAGTTTTTCAATCTGAATTCCATTGTGTATTTTCAATTTCAATTGCATTTTGTAAGTATTTTGAACTTTAATTGCATTTTGTACGTATTTTCAATATAATTTGCATTTTGTAAGTATTTTGAATTTCACTTGCATTTCGTAAGTATTTCGACTCTACATTGCATTTTGTACATATTTTGAACCTAACCTACATTTTGTGCGTATTTTTCAATCTATTACTTCTGTGAGTTTTTCGTTCTAAATTCCCTTTTGTAAGTATTACCGCTCTCCATTTTGTGAGTAGTTTCAATCTGAGTTCCTTTTTGTAAGTATTTTCCGTCTCACTTCATTTTCGTTCTGGTTTCCATTTCATTGTCATTTTCGCTATCACCCAGACCATTAGGGGCCGATAACCTAGATGTTAGGCCCCTTAAAACAACAATTATCATCATCATCATCATCATCATCATCATCATCATTGGATGTTATTGACCCAATTTTACCATGCCTTGTATTTAAGCTTTGTGGAGCTGCCCAGATATTCGTTAAGTAGCCTACAATTTTTTTTCGAAGAGTCTGTCTTTTGTGACCTATTTTTAAAGATTAATCTGTTGCTAGCTGCGCCTGTGGTTCTAGACAGGATTACCAAATCATCAGCAAAAGTCAAGCAGTAGAATTTGACACCATTCTTGGAGTGCATGATAAAAACTTGTAGTTTTACATGACCTTTAATCTCGTGATCATGAACCACGGGATCCCCATTTTCACGTGGAATCCGAACCACAGGACGTGATGTTTCGCTTCGAGAATCCCACAAGCATTAACCGGAATCCAACCCAGTGGTGAGAGGCAAGCAGCTTGACCACTGCTCCACCACACCCCCGGGAGTTTATGATAAATTCGTATGTTATCAATATGGAATACTTTTTACACTAACGGGAATAAAACAGTCACTAAATCCAATCAAAATAATACGATATGTAAAATATTTTATCTCCTAAATGTTCTGATGATGATGAAGATAATTGTTGTTTTAAGGGGCCCAACTTCTAGGTTATCGGCCCCTAATGGGTTGGGTGATCGTGATAATGAATGATAATGGCATGAAACCTACAACTAGAACTAACTACGGACTGAACAACTAACTTACATGTAAAAAAAATGAATAAAAAAGGAAGAGAAAAGAAATAATGGACAGGAGGAAAAGAAAAGCCCTCAATGAATGAGGACTGAGGGACTTGGAAGGAAGGAGAGCCATGAGAGGCAGATAGGAAAGGTAAAGGAAGAGGGCCCGTCCCAAAGTCAGCGGAAAAAGGGGCATAAAGGGACCCAGTTCAGAAATCCTTCGGGGTCGCCAACTCCCAAATTCACCAGTCGTGAGCCCTTGAGGGTGTAGCACTATCCAGGGTGCACCACTTTGGTGGGGCTACATACGCCCTACCTCCTTGAGGGCCTTGTGCAGAAGGCAGGAGATAACATGAAAAGAAAAAGAAGGATGACTCCTTGAAGAATGAGTATATCAGGAAAGATGAGATAAGGGCCAATTAAGAAGGCGGGAAAGTGAAAGACTCCCTAGACCTCGGATACCATGTTAGCGTCGGGGTCGGAAGAGAACGAGTGATCAAAGGAGGCCGATAGGAAAGATATGAACGGAGCCTGGCACAAGCAAGTTGAAGCAATGACGGACTCTGCTGGGGAGCTGTGGTCGCCAATCCACATCCCACAAGGTGTGAGCCCCTGGGGGCCTAAATATTCTGAACTGTCACTAGGTCTATCGATAAAATCACTAAATTTGAACACTGGATGGAGGGAAGCAGCCGTGGTCTATTAGAAGGTAGTCTACCTTCCCGGCATTTGAATGGAATTGAGAATGGGAAACCAAGTACAACCATTTCAAGGATGACCGATGGTAGGGTTCAAGCCCGCTCGTCAACAGAGTCCGTAGGACGCTCGGCTCCGTGGCTTAGCGCTACACCTTAGCGAGCTTAACTACCGCTGTCAGTCAATGCTTGTCATGCGATAATAAAATGAAATGCATTCATTCATTCACTCATTCATTCATTCATTTATCAGTGATCTCTTGTCTGTATATAAACAAGAACGGTCGCCCTCTGTTATCTTATAACTGTTCTCTGTATTGTTTATGCAGATCTGTGCCCTCAAATGCCTGAACATAGTGATAAAAGAGATCGTGTTGTTCAAACAAGCCCGAGTGAGATGCAAGTCATCCATGCTCTAATCGCATGTCTGTGGTCCACAGGTCGGGGGTATTGTTGGCTCTGGCAGCAGGACAAGGAAATAAGTCGGGACAATGGGTCGCCATTTTCACACCTCAGCTGCCCACAGTACAAAGTAAACAGCAGATGTTACAGATGGAACACGGATTCTGGAAGTTATGTGACCGTTCACGTTTCTACTTTCCTTGCATTTTCCATCGTAATTCGATGTTATATGTAAACAATTTCGAGTAAATATTTATTTATTTTGTTATAGACTGAGATCCAATGCAAAAATTTATAGTAAAATTGACAACCTTGAAGTGATGATCAGAAAACGGCGACTTCAGTTCTACGGACATATTGTCCACATGGATTGCTCAAGGTTAAACAAACAAATTTTTGATAAAATCTGGAATTATAAAGGTCAAGGAGGCTATGTAAAACAAATGAAAGAAGAACTTCAAAAATTCAAAATTACTGAAGAAGATTGTCTAAATCGAATAGAGTACAGAAAAAAAATGTTTGGCCTCAAAATTCTTGTTGGGGAGAAGAAGAATCTCAACAGAGGAGAATGGACTGCTGAAAGAAGAGCTGCGCAGTCGACCAGGATGAAAGACTTCTGGAAGAGAAAGAAGGAAACTATATAGACCTATAATAATAATTTTATTAATGCAGCCAATGGCCATGTACTTTTCTTTTCAGGATGAGTCAGGGAAGGAATATTGGAAGGAAATCGGCCGTGGACCTATTGAAAGGAACCGTCCCGGCATTTGCCTGGTGGTGAAAAAGGGAAACCACGAAAACCATTTTCAGGACGGCCGAGGTGGGATTTGAACCCACGCTCTCCCGAGGCACGAGGTAGCGCGTTAGCACTCTCGGCCACAGCGGCCGACCTATAAAGAAGTGATATTTGCGTGGTCCTTGTTGGCCTGTCCGGGGTGTATATATTTATTTATTTATTTATTGAATATACAATGCAAGGGGAACCCTATTCCTCTTATTATTATTATTATTATTATTATTATTATTATTATTATTATTATTATTATTATTATTATTATTATTATTCAATTCCCTTACGCCTTCACGAGTCGGGGTAGCCTCGTTTCAGCCATTTCTGCCATTCCGCTGTATTTCTGCACATTCTCTTCATTTCCGCCACCTCTCCATTTCCGCAACGCCCCCCCCCCCCCTTTTTTTTTTTGTCTTAATCTCACAATCCTATTCTCCCATGTAATGCGGGGTCTAACTCGTCAATCTCCTCCCTCAACTCGCATTTAATGTATTTGTTTTACATTTCTGTCTTCTTCCATTCTCGTAACATGTCCGTACCATCTCAACTGACGTTCCTCAACCACTTCACCCATTGCATTTTGTGGAACCCTATTCCACTGAAGTATAGACTATTAGGGTTGTAGTTTTAGAAATTAGAGGTTACATATTGTATAAGACAATTTACAAAGATAATTTAGAGTAAATGCGATGAGCGTTATGTTAAAAACTGATTGTAACAACAAGATTTTTGAAAAATGTGATAAAAGTGGTTTGTTAGTTCATTATTGCAGTAATTCAAATGATGATACAGATTATATATTTCTCTTTCGAAGGCAGGACAGTCAAATAGAAGGTGACTTATGCTTTGAGATGATCCACAGATGCTAGAGTAATCGTCTTCTACTTTAATTTTGAAACGTTCGAAGTAAAATTGAAATTTTCCATGGCCGGAAAGCAATTGTTAAAGCTCAAAGCTTGGTGTCAGCATTTTGCGTTGGAGTTGGTCGAAAACTTTGGGGAAGAATATATTCCTGGTAACTGCGCCCTATGAAGAGGAAGTCCATATGTGGTTCCACCGATCGAAGGTGTATAAACATACATAACATACTGGAGATTTATCACAGGATACCAGCAAGTTAGACATGGCAGCAGTTTTGGAAGCTGGTCTGCTCTTCGAGTAAATACAGGTTTCAGATATCCCTCTATATAGACCATATCAAAATGAGAGTTTGTCCTTTTCTGAATGCCCCCGGAATATTGCGTTATTTACGCATTTCAGACTGTTTTAAGGCGGGCAAAGGAGGAGGATTCAACGTCAGGCTTACAGCAACAAACCAGTTGGTAAAAACATCTCTTGCGTCTAAATACACCGGCTACAAGACCGCATCAAGTGAAAGGAAAGTGCAGAACAGCAGACCTTGCAATTCAGCAGGATAAATGCGAAGAAGAAGAAGAAGAAGAAGAAGAAGAAGAAGATGGTGATGGTGATGGTGATACTGTTTTATGGTGAATGCGCGAAAAAAATGTCTGTTTGAGAAGGGAAGGAATTAATCCTCCTCCGAAGATGTAGGTTCTATTCCCACCTCAGCCATCGTGAAGTTGGTTTTCCGTGGTTTACCATTTCTACTCTAGGTACTGGGATGGTACCTAAAGTAATGTCACTGACGCCGGCTTCCCAAATCCTGCCCCAAATTACAAATACACACAGTCATGCAGCCATCCCAATTACCGAGGTTATTAAACAGAATCCATATACACACCCAATTATAAGGGGATTACATGTCCACAATGTCCCAAAGCACTTAAACGAATCAACCACAACAAAGACAACAATATGGGCGTGGTGGTGTAGTGGTCAAGCTAGTTGCCTCTCACCAAGGTGGACGAGGTTCGATTCCCGGTCAGGAGATTTTCGAAGTGAAAAGTCACGGTGGGTCGGATACCACGTAAAAATGGAGGTCTCGTGGCTCATGATCCCGAGAGTAACGGTCACGGAAATATACAAGCATCCTTCCATTTTTGAAAAAAAAAAAAAAAAAAAAGACCACAGTCAGTATGGCCGCTGTCAGCGTTGGAAATTGAACTCAGAATTTCTGAATTTACCATGACTTATGGCGCACTCGGATGCACTTCAACACGATGCTAGGAAATTTATGGCTAGACTATGCACGGATACAACTCGTAAGGCGGGTTCTCACGGAGTCGTGAAGTGGGCCAGAGCACTACTGATCGATCAGTCGGTCTTGGATACGACCTCGTGTGAGCCAGTGGTAGTGGGAATGGGGGTCGTGCCCGCCATCGAAAAGGTGGGGCGTGAAATCTTCGACTGGTTGGAGTAAGCACCGCTTCAGTCGTATTCTTGCCGAATGGATGACAACATGTCCGTAAATAAAATGAGTAGTGTCCAGGTGATGAAGTTTGTCGAGTTTTACCGCAAAAAGGAATGTTTGTGGAAAGTAAATTCGGAAGCATACCAGAATCGAGATACTAGGGACGCAGCATTACAAGAAATATGCAGTGAAATGAACATTGATGGTTTCGGCATTCGTGAAGTTGTAATGGGTTTGTTGTCTTAAACTTGCCTCACTAGTTGGGCGTTATTTGTAATGGGTTAATGATACTTTGACTATTAATAATAAGAAAAGCGCTCCGCTAGTTGGGCGTCATTGTAATGGGTTAGAGAAATATTTAAACTTGATTACTGCTAATAAGAATAAAGTTAATAAAAAAGTTAATATGCAAAGCTCATTATTTAAATAGTCGCCCACTTTAGGGTGATCAAAAAGAAACATTTAATTGTGTATTAATCTAATAGTGTATCTGTATTGTTGTCAGCTTCACTAAAAAAAAGTACATAATGTGTAGTATCATATGTATTGCCAGGGCGCCAGATCATTTATATGTCATGATCAAAATAATATATTAAAACCTCGGTTAAACAGAGGTAGAGCATCGAAATTCCTATCTCCAGCCGTAGTGAAACTTACGTAATCTAACCTTACGATAATTAGTTCAGGAGTATGGTGTTGCCTTATAGTAATTTCTAGCTACTAAAGGAAACCAGTCTAACATTTGAATTTAAAAATGAATTTAATATATAAAAACAACAAGTGCAAAAAAGAATAAATAATACTAAAGATAATAATAATAATAAATTTAAATTAAAGAATCTACTGAATTTACTTGTATTATGGTTCTTGATTGGAAATTGGAGTATACTGAGTTAATTGAATAGAATATATTGAATTTAATAAGCATGATAGCCTTCTGATTTGACTGGAGTATAACTGTTTACATCGCTCACCGCATTGAAGATCTTTGTAGTTGGATTGTTGCGTAGAGAGTTCCAGATGGCCCTGATCATCCTCAAAGTAATTAATTTATATGTGGATGACGGAATAAATTCCAAAAATCATCCCTGTGACAATAGCCTCGTACACAACCATGTCACAGTTTGATGAGACAGAATGTCTTATCAAATTCACATACTTAATAGTCAACTGTCTTGTTTAGAACTGCGTTACAGACTCTATCTCGCTACAAGTTCGATTCCTCTGCTCCACTCAGCATCATTCTCTCTTCTCCAGCAATTCAATAATAATAATCACCTTTCAGTTGGGAGGCCGTCATATATATAACGTTCCCAGGTAAAGCACGTGTTTGACCCCTCTTCAGAAGTCGCTAGGCGATATAAGCCCGCCTTTCATATATCAACAATGACAATACTTCATTGTAGCATTTCTCAGGAGGTCCAGGTATATAGTTGCAAAGGATTCATTCATCGGCCCAGCATTGTTAGTGGCCAGTCTTCTTAGAATCCCTTCTTAGTATGATTTGTATATTGGTAGAATAATTGATGTGACAGACATAAGTGTCTATTTATGTCATTTCCAAGAAGCCGTGAATAAGCCGCCTTCTGTGAACACCCTCTTTTTCTCTTGTTCGAATTTTCTTCAGAAATAATATTCAGTCAAGCGTCAAACTTATTTCAAATATAATGTGTATCGCTCCAAATCCTTTCAATTGCCATAATATTCTACATTACCGCATAATAATAGATATAAATATATTAGTTAACATAAAAACTAATAAAAGGTAAAATGTAAACTTAAAAAATTTTGATAATAATAATAATAATAATAATAATAAAATATATAAAATTATTTCATTCTGGTCACAAATTGGGACCATCACATATTCGCCCCAGAGAATTATGGTATATGTCAACAATCATATCACCATACTTCTCTTCAACACTTGTACAAATATGAAATATTATACCCTACAAAGAAATTACCAACATCGACAATATTATACTCTTCAAAGCAATTACCAACATACAAAACATATACCCTTCAAGTTTAATATATATATATATATTTTATCATTTCAGTCTATCACTGTTCATAATGTCTTTTTCTTTCTTCTTTACATAATTAAAGCGACCTGTAAACAATGCACATCAGAATACCCTTCACTTTTATATTCTTGTTTTGGACATAAGTCATCGTTGCACTTATGTATATTTGGGTGGCATACACCTTTGCTTTATATCTTGAGGACGTAGAATTCAATTTTCAGTCTGGTGTCGAACTGAATACACTATGGCTAGTTGGTGGGACTGCCAACTGATTAATTCACTTTATCACTTCACAACACTTGGTATGTGATGCGAATCACCAGATCTACTCCAGTCTCTCAGGAATTATATGTATCTAGTAACACAGGCATATTATTAAAAAAATGAAACTTTATTAGCTTGTATTACCTAAGGCAACATCGTTCAGTGCAAATGCAGTGCGCTAAATTACCCCACATATGTATATATATCACACTCAAATACACAAGCTTATAGCCGACAAAATACGCTTTATATTTCCTCTGTGCTCTTCAAGACACACAATATCATAGGTTGATGCAAACCCTCCCCATTACTTGCTCGTTCAGACCACAATCATTCACTTATTATTAAGCGACTTTCCTTACTTACCATCAACTTCACTTCTTATTACTCATGATACATATTTCCTTAAGGATCTCACATTGTAAGTGCCGTATAATCGTTTTCCTGCATTTTCTGATTACTCACCTTTTTAACCGTAATTACTGATCTTATTTCTCACAATTACACTCCATTCTATTCAAGATTACACATCTTAATCACCTGTCGATACTCACCTTATTTCTCAAAATTATACTTCTTTCTATTCAAGATTACACCTCTTTATCACCCGTAGTTGTTCACATTATTTCTCAAAATTATACTTCTTTCTATTCAAGATTACACCTCTCTATCACGGAATCCGTATTCACTTACTTTATTTCTCAAAATTGCACTTCTTTATACTTCCGATTACCATTCTTTCGCTAAATCCGTATTCACTTACTTTATTTCTCAAAATTACACTTCTTTCTACTTCATAATACCTTTCTTTCGCGGAATCCGTATGACCGATAAAATTTAATTTCTCCAGTACAAAAAATGACTTTCCTTTAAATCCTTGCATTACCATCCTAGCTACTGAAATATTAACTGTTCACAAAATCTGCATAATTAAATTACGGGCATCAAAATATAGCTTTATTTTCCTTTCTGACTTGGGAACTACCCTTAACGAATTAATATATGGGCTAATTAATATAGGGTTCTATAATTTTATCCTGCAACATGCTTTCAATCTGCCTTCTCACAGCTTCCTGAAATTTGTAAGGCACGGGGTAGCGATGACCTACAAAAATACTATGATCATGTACATATAATGAATGTTCGTAGCAATTAGCTAATCCAATACGGTTCTCAAATATATACTAATTCTCTTACAACACCTTCAACACTCGATCCACACGATCAACAATCGATCCACACGATCACACTCTAACGCACTCTGTAATGCAGCCTCACGCAAGGAATCCTCTAGATAATCCTTCGTCATCATACTGCCTAAAAATGTAAAAAACAAGGTTCCCTCTCAAGAGATACCCCTACAATCTCACCACTCACCACCTCACTACAAATATCGACTCCTTTAGTCATTAATACCTCCTCAAGCGTACATCTATTCTTAGAACCACCATATAACTTACTTCAATTATTAAATGACATGATCATATCTCCACCCATTCATCTGAATTTAACACTACCCTCCTTATAACATAGCAGTGCAGAATGTTGCGACATCCTGTCCGAACCCATAATTAGTGAATATATCAGATTTGGAATCAAAAAAACATACTTGTGTTCCAATCTTACTTTCTTTTAAAATTTCTCCAACCACTTGTTTAGAAATTATTTGGAATATCTTTCCCATCGCAGTTAACACGAAAGTAGTTCTAATTGGAATTTCCTATATTTTTATACCATGTTCCTTCCTATTATTATAAAATGCTGCACTGATGCAAGAAACCTGACAGCCACTGTCAAAAAGTGTATCGATACACGCCCCTAACACTTGTAATTTTAACACTGAGTTAAAATTAATAACGGTAGATTCTTTAGATACATCCATAAATTCACTTAATAAATCATTACGGATATTTAGGTCATACGGTTCGCTCAAAATAGTAATACCGACTCACATAACTACTCTATCTGGCAGTTTTAAGTTCTTATCACCTTCTTCTTCGCTTTTATATTTATTTATAGTTACACGTTCCTCTTTCATCATAACAACAGTTTCTTCCTCCTCCGTATTATATTTATTAATAGTAACACTGTGTTTCGCATCTCCGCCTATCACTTCCCCTATTCTACCTTCTATGGCACGCCACTGCACTTCATAATCTTTCTCACTCTCTTGCATTATATTCTCTATTTCCTCTAACAACTTAATTTTCTCCCCTTTCATTTTACTTCTTAAAGTTCTTCCTGCATACCTTCCCTTCATTTCTCCACTATCTCTCCCCACCATTTCCTCTAACATCGTGCTTTGCTTGTGCTTTTCCTTCCTATTCTTGAGATTCCTTATCTCAGTCTTCTGCTTTTCTTGTTCAATCATTATGTCTTTCTGACTATGATTTAACGCACGCTTCATTATCTCTGTTAATTTCATATTAACTTCCTCTATACAGGCTTTGAATTCTTCCCTGGTCTGCCTAATCACTTCATATATGATTTTCTGCATTTCTATTTCTTGAGCGCTTAGTACTTTATTTGTTTTACATACTTCCGCTCTTTCTTTCAAATTATTCTCTTTTTCTATTAATCCATATCTTAATATCTTCTTTTTCTCCTCCTTCTTACTACGTTCTATAATCTCTTCTACAGGTATCCAGCTTTCACCTATCATCTCCGCTACCTCAGCTGACTGCTGTTCCTCACCTAAGCTACTTTCACCTATGTCTGTCATACTTTCACCTACACTCGTCTCTAAATACTGCACATCTACCTCACAATCCTCTACCGTCTCTATCAACTCTACTGTGCTTTCTCCTACTATCTTCGCTAACTGCTCTTCCTCATCTAAGCTACTTTCACCTATGTCTGGCATACTTTCACCTACACTCGTCTCAAAATACTGCACATCTACTTCACAATCCTCTACCGTCTCTACCAACTCTACTATGCTTTCTCCTACTATCTTCGCTAACTGCTCTTCCTCATCTAAGCTATTTTCACCTATGCCTGTCATACTTTCACCTACACTCGTCTCTAAATACTGCACATCTACTTCACAATCCTCTACCGTCTCTATCAACTCTACTGTGCTTTCTCCTACTATCTTCGCTAACTGCTCTTCCTCATCTAAGCTACTTTCCCCTATGTCTGGCATACTTTCACCTACACTCGTCTCTAAATACTGCACATCTACTTCACAATCCTCTACCGTCTCTATCAACTCTACTGTGCTTTCTCCTACTATCTTCGCTAACTGCTCTTCCTCATCTAAGCTACTTTCACCTATGTCTGGCATACTTTCACCTACACTCGTCTCTAAATACTGCACACCTACTTCACAATCCTCTACCGTCTCTACCAACTCTACTATGCTTTCTCCTACTATCTTCGCTAACTGCTCTTCCTCATCTAAGCTACTTTCACCTATGTCTGGCATACTTTCACCTACACTCGTCTCTAAATACTGCACATCTACTTCACAATCCTCTACCGTCTCTATCAACTCTACTGTGCTTTCTCCTACTATCTTCGCTAACTGCTCTTCCTCATCTAAGCTACTTTCACATCTTCTCTCCCTCATCCGCTTCTGACGCTCTCTGAGTTCTCCATCCACTCCTGATGTTCCTTCTTGCTCTCTTCTATCCTCTTGTATATTGCCTTGCTTATCTCCTGATTTCGCTTACTTATTTCCTCTCTCATCTCCCTACTCATCTCCAGAAACATTCCCATGATCTCATCTAATTTGTTTTCCGAAATATCCAAAGGCTTTTGTTTCTCCTTCCCTCCACTAGTCTCAGGATTTATTTCAGGATGTACCTCTATATTCGTCTCAGGGTTAATCTCGGGATTATTCTCAGGAATACTCTCAAGATTTACCTCCGACATCTTGGTATAATCCTCTACGCTCTCAGCCTCAGTATCACTATCAACTTTCGTATAATTCGCTTTCTCGCCTTTACCCCTACTCCTCAATTTCCTTTGTTCCTCATCCGCCATCTCGAAGTACACCGTATAAAGTTTACCGTTCCAAAATTCACCTCACTTTCCCCCAAAATCAATCACTAATAATACACTAATTCACTTCACTTTCCCCCAAAATCACTGATAATTTGCACTGAATTAACACTCCCTCCTTCCGTAAATATCGTTAGGTTTTCGTGCCACATAGTTGGGGGCCATTTGTAATGGGTTTGTTGTCTTAAACTTGCCTCACTAGTTGGGCGTTATTTGTAATGAGTTAATGATACTTTGACTATTAATAATAAGAAAAGCGCTCCGCTAGTTGGGCGTCATTGTAATGGGTTAGAGAAATATTTAAACTTGATTACTGCTAATAAGAATAAAGTTAATAAAAAAAGTTAATATCATTATTTAAATAGTCGCCCACTTTAGGGTGATCAAAAAGAAACATTTAATTGTGTATTAATCTAATAGTGTATCTGTATTGTTGTCAGCTTCACTAAAAAAAAGTACATAATGTGTAGTATCATATGTATTGCCAGGGCGCCAGATCATTTATATGTCATGATCAAAATAATATATTAAAACCTCGGTTAAACAGAGGTAGAGCATCGAAATTCCTATCTGCAGCCGTAGTGAAACTTACGTAATCTAACCTTACGATAATTAGTTCAGGAGTATGGTGTTGCCTTATAGTAATTTCTAGCTACTAAAGGAAACCAGTCTAACATTTGAATTTAAAAATGAATTTAATATATAAAAACAACAAGTGCAAAAAAGAATAAATAATACTAAAGATAATAATAATAATAATAAATTTAAATTAAAGAATCTACTGAATTTACTTGTATTATGGTTCTTGATTGGAAATTGGAGTATACTGAGTTAATTGAATAGAATATATTGAATTTAATAAGCATGATAGCCTTCTGATTTGACTGGAGTATAACTGTTTACATCGCTCACCGCATTGAAGATCTTTGTAGTTGGATTGTTGCGTAGAGAGTTCCAGATGGCCCTGATCATCCTCAAAGTAATTAATTTATATGTGGATGACGGAATAAATTCCAAAAATCATCCCTGTGACAATAGCCTCGTACACAACCATGTCACAGTTTGATGAGACAGAATGTCTTATCAAATTCACATACTTAATAGTCAACTGTCTAGTTTAGAACTGCGTTACAGACTCTATCTCGCTACAAGTTCGATTCCTCTGCTCCACTCAGCATCATTCTCTCTTCTCCAGCAATTCAATAATAATAATCACCTTTCAGTTGGGAGGCCGTCATATATATAACGTTCCAAGGTAAAGCACGTGTTTGACCCCTCTTCAGAAGTCGCTAGGCGATATAAGCCCGCCTTTCATATATCAACAATGACAATACTTCATTGTAGCATTTCTCAGGAGGTCCAGCCCACCTTTTGTATATAGTTGCAAAGGATTCATTCATCGGCCCAGCATTGTTAGTGGCCAGTCTTCATTGAATCCCTTCTTAGTATGATTTGTATATTGGTAGAATAATTGATGTGACAGACATAAGTGTCTATTTATGTCATTTCCAAGAAGCTGTGAATAAGCCGCCTTCTGTGAACACCCTCTTTTTCTCTTGTTCGAATTTTCTTCAGAAATAATATTCAGTCAAGCGTCAAACTTATTTCAAATATAATGTGTATCGCTCCAAATCCTTTCAATTGCCATAATATTCTACATTACCGCATAATAATAGATATAAATATATTAGTTAACATAATAACTAATAAAAGGTAAAATGTAAACTTAAAAAATTTTGATAATAATAATAATAAAATATATAAAATTATTTCATTCTGGTCACAAATTGGGACCATCACAAAGTGACATAGAAAATAAAAAAAAGTCCTCTCGGCACGCCGGAAGACGGAGGTAGATTTCACCGGACAAACTTGTGGATAGGCGAAAATAGGCAGAATATGCAGGTTTTCGTAGAAGGATCAGACCTCATTTATTGCGAGAAGGTATTTTATAATTGGAGCTTAATTAACTTTGTTTTTCGTCATTTTATGCTTATTTAAACATTTTATTGTCTTATGGGAACGGTAACTTTCTTGTCATTTGGGGTCCATTTTTATACTTGTGGTCACACTGTCCTTATGCAAGGTTTCGACACTGATGTGTAACTATGTAACGGCCTGTTACTTCTTCACGCAAAATTATATCTCCCGCAGATATTTTGGTTGGTTCCTCAGTTCAGGGGCTGCGACAACGCGGTCATGTAACCCCGTGTACTTAGGGATGGCTGTATTAGTCTGTAATTCAGGTAAGGACTGCAGACGGTCAATTTCAGGCAGTAGGTCCTAATGTTGCTACCAGGTACTACCGTCAACGACACCTACCTGTGAACTTGGCTACTAGATGCCACCGCAGCCAGCAACTCGCAACGAACGTTGGAATTTCCCCTCCAAAGGAAAGCATACTGAGGGATTTTTAGCGCTCTTAGAAAATCCGACGACTTCGGCCGGCTTTGAACTCGCGACCTTGGGCATAGACATTCAGCATGCTTGCTACCAGTTACGTCACCGAAGCCGCTTCACACTTAGTCAGATGGAATTCTGAATATGATCTCGTGCAAGTGCGTTATCTTGGCAAAGTCTGATGGCTCATCCCTCATCAATTTAGTAGAGTTGCCATGGCAAGCACTGATAGCTCTTGGCATTTTCTTATAATTCCGAAATCATTTTTCTCATCCCTTGGCATAATGGTGGGTCATATCAAAAATTCTTTAAGACAAAATTTTAGGTAATTATTAGGGGAATATTGTCCATTTTGTACGGTTTTGAGATTGTGCCTATTAAGAGAGATATGATTAATGTTTCCCGAAAAACCCACTTTTTCCCACCCCTTTGGTCAATGGTTGGTGCTATAAAAAACTCTTCAAACATAAATTTTTGGGCTTTATCCGACACATAGTATGAACGTTGAACGGATTCGATATTTCACATATTAAGAGAGTTATAGCAATATTTCACTTTTTCGAAAAAAGCCCCCCATTTTCACCCCCTTCGACCGATTTAGCCCATTAACGAACTCGACCGAGATTTTATAGGGATACATATTCGGTAAAATATTCAAAGTGATTGGTGCAAAATTACGGCAGTTATCGTGTCCACAAGAAACTGATATGCATATATATATATACAGGGTGATTCACCTAAAACTTGCACTGTAAATATTTCTGAAATGGAAGGTGATATTGATATGCGGTTTTAACCTAATGAAATTGTAACCAAGGGCTCGTATTTGTAGCTGATACACTGATATTTATAATTTTTAGAAAGTGGTATTATTTACAACAATTACAATTTTTTAAATGGAACAATACCCATTGACATTAAAAAAATAAAAATAGAACAAATTAGAATACCAATGGTGTTTTGTGCACGATTCTAGTGCAAGTAGTTTACGAGATATTGATTGTTATTCGAAAATTGTACGCAATAACAACCAAGTGCTTAGTGGCGAGGTTACGATGTTATGTTTGTTGAGGTTGTGGTTTGTGTACACTGAGTGCACTGCGACTTTCCAGTCAGTTATTGTGTGATACTTCAAGTAGTAGGACGTGCTTGCAGGATGAGATTTACCATTGCAGAAAAAGCCGACATGCTCATGGTTTATGGCGAATGTAGGAAGAATGCCGTTCGTTCTTGTACCGTGTACGCGGAAACATATCCCATTAGACGTCAACCATCTCGGCAATTATTTGTGAACCTTTTCAATCAATTACGTGAAAGTGGTAGTATAACGCCTAGAAAACGTAACAGAGACAAACACGTGACTGGAGAAGAGGGAGAAATTAAGGTTCTGTCTGCTGTTGCAGTAGATCCACAAATTAGTTCCCGTGCAATTGCACATGGAAGCGGCATGAGTCAGGCAAGTGTACTACGCATTCTCCATCGTCATGAGTTCCATCCGTATCACATCTCTCTCCATCAAGTGCTGCATGGTAATGATTTTGAGAATCGTGTTAACTTTTGTACATGGGCATTAAGACGTGATACTCCAGATTCGTCATGTATCTTGTTTACTGATGAAGCAACATTTTCTAATCATGGCCATGTCAATCTTAGAAATATGCACTATTGGTCTGTTGAAAATCCCCGTTGGCTGCGTCAAGTAGAACGACAGCGTCCAGGGAGTGTAAACGTCTGGTGTGGAATAGTGAACCATCACATCATAGGTCCCTTTTTTCGTAGAAGGAACACTGAATTCGTGCAAGTACCTCAACCTCCTAACAGACCATCTTCCACAGATGTTAGAAGACGTTCCGCTTCAGACTAGGAGGAACCTGTGGTATCAACATGATGGCTGTCCGGCCCATAGTGCACGAATTACTACAGATTATCTTCACGGATTGTTTCCAAATCGTTGGATTGGACGAAGGGGACCTGTACTTTGGCCGGCCCGTTCACCAGATTTGACTCCTTTAGACTTTTTTCTGTGGGGGAAGTTAAAAGACACTGTCTACAAGGACATACCAACTACACCAGATGATATGAAACGGCGTATTACTGCTGCCTGCGCTGAAATTTCCTCTGAAATGCTAGAACGTGTGCAGCAATCTTTACATAGCAGACTGGAAGCTTGTATTGAGGCTGGTGGTCGTAATTTTGAACACAAGCTTTGAGGGTACACTGTACTTGTCAGAAACCACAGAATTACTTCATTCCCATTTGTTTTTCTTTAGTTTGTCCTAGGCATTGTCCCATTGTGTACAAATAACAATATCTCGTAAACTACTTGCACTAGAATCGTGCAAAAGACACAATTGGAATTCTAATGTGTTCTACTTTTATTTTTTTTAATGTCAATGAGTAATGTTCCATTTAAAAAATTGTAATTGTTGTAAATAAAACCACTTTCTAAAAATTATAAAAATCAGTGTATCAGCTACAAATACGAGCCCTTGGTTACAATTTCATTAGGTTAAAACCGCATATCAATATCACCTTCCATTTCAGAAATATTTACAGTGCAAGTTTTAGGTGAATCACCCGGTATATATATATATATACACATATACATACATAAATTATATATAAACTTTTGAACTGACGGTGGTTTTGGGGTCTGGGGGATGTGAAACGCGAAGATATGTCGAAATTTTCCGGAAGTCGAAGCATGGTACCCATTGCAATAGTTAGCTTTCTAATGAAATCTACCTCTGGTTGGTTCCTCAGTTTAGGGGCTGCGACAACGCGGTCATCTAACACCGTGTACTTTGGGTGAGTGTAGAATCTGTCTGATAAACGGTGTGAATTGTAATGGCTGTAGTAGTCTTAATTCAGGTAAGGACTGCAGACGGTCAATTTCAAGCAGTAGTTCCTAATGTTGCTACCAGGTACTACCGTCAACGACACCTAGCTGTGAACTTGGCTACTAGATGCCACCCTAACCAGCAACTCGCAACGAACGTTGGAACTTCCCCTCCAAAGGAAAGCATACTGAGGGATTTTAGCTCTCTTAGAAAATCCGACGACTTCGGCCGGCTTTGAAACCGCGACCTTGGGCATAGACATTCTGCATGCTACCAGTTACGTCACCGAAGCCGCTTCCCACTTAGATGAAAATACTGAATCTGATCTCGTGCAAGTGCGTTGTCATGGCAACGTCTGATGGCTCATCCCTCATCAATTTAGTAGTGTTGCCATGGCAACCTCTGATAGCTCTTGGCATTTTCTTATAATTCCGAAATCATTTTTCTCATCCCTTGGCATAATGGTGGGTCATATCAAAAATTCTTTCAGACAAAAGTTTTAGGTAATTATTAGGGCAATATTGTCCATTTCGTACGGTTTTGATATTGTGCTTATTAAGAGAGATATGATTAATGTTTCCCGAAAAACCCACTTTTTCCCACCCCTTTGGTCAATCAATGGTTGGTGATATAAAAAAAACTCTTCAAACATAAATTTTTGTGCTTTATCCGACACATAATATGAACGTTGAACGGATTCGATATTTCATATATTAAGAGAGTTATAGCAATATTTCACTTTTTCGAAAAAAAAAAAGCCCCCATTTTCACCCCCTTCTACCGATTTAGCCCAGTAACGAACTCGACCGAGATTTTATGGGTATTCATATTCGGTAAAAAGTGATTGGTGAAAAATTACGGCAGTTATCGTGTCCACAAGAAACTGATATATATACAAGTATACTTTTGAACTGACGGTGGTTTTGGGGTCTGGGGGATGTGAAACGCGAAGATATGTCGACATTTTCCGGAAGTCGAAACATGGTAGCCTACCCATTGCAATAGTTAGCTTTGTAATGAAATCTACCTCTGTATGGTTCCTCAGTTTAGGGGCTGCGACAACGTGGTCATCTAACCCCGTGTACTTTGGGTGAGTGTAGAATCTGTCTGATAAACGGTGTGAATTGTAATGGATGTATTAGTCTGTAATTCAGGTAAGGACTGCAGACGGTCAATTTCAAGCAGTAGTTCCTAATGTTGCTACCAGCTACTACCGTCAATGACACCTAGCTGTGAACTTGGCTACTAGATGCCACCCCAACCAGCAACTCGTAACGAACGTTGGAACTTCCCCTCCAAAGGAAAGCATACTGAGGGATTTTAGCGCTCTTAGAAAATCCGACGACTTCGGCCGGCTTTGAAACAGCGACCTTGGGCATAGACATTCTGCATGCTACCAGTTACGTCACGGAAGCCGCTTCCCACTTAGTCAGATGTCAAAGTCAACCCCTGGCACCATCCAGCCCATGACGGGCTAAGGCCGACCAAGCGACCGCTGCCCAGCCATTTGGCCTGCAGATATTGGGGTGACGCGTGATCAGCGCGTCGGGTCCCCTCGGCCGTTAATATTGGTATTCGTGATCGGGGTGCTGTCTCACTGTCAGACAGCTACTCAATTGTCCTCACGAGGCTGAGTGCACCCCGTTCCAACCCTCACGTCAGTTTTAAAATCCCTGACGGAGCCGGGGATCGAACCCGGGGACTCCGGATGAGAGGCAGGCGTGCTAGCCCAACACCAAGGGGCCGGCTTAGTCAGATGGAAATACTGAATCTGATCTCGTGCAAGTTCGTTGTCATGGCAACGGCCACGGCGTTCTTAAGTTAACAGGCGGGAGCGGTACCCCCACTCTGCCACCGGTGAGTGACGTCAGGGGTCTCAGCTGGACGGCCGACAGCGCGCTAGTCATAGGGCAGAGAGGTGCATTCATGTAATTAAATCGGTTTTGTTTACAGAAGATATTGGGATGGACTTCCGAATTTCACCACAGTCCTACCTTAGTGATCGATGATTTGTTTGAGACGTTTTCCGCTGTCACTACGGGCGATTAAAGCAAATGACTGCGATACAAGTCAGCCCAGAGCGGTATACAAAAGGAGCATGCTGGAAACTGTTTGATTGCATTACAAGTAGGCGGTTTTTGTAACTTCTACAGAACACAATAATTAGTTGAATATATTTAAGTGAGCATATCATATCTGTTTATGTACTTTAACAAACAAGCAGATATTTTATTACTCATCGGTTTTGTCCAACCACTAATGAATGTCACTTGACAGCATACAGGTAACATTATGGGGAAAGGAATTTGCATCCCTTCCTGAAGCTTTCAAGCAGAACAATGACATCCTCAAACAGCTTGGCGTCACCGATAACAAAGTACAAGGAATCTGCTTACGTGTACTAAAAGATTCTCTTCACATACGGTACTTCCTAACTATATTCTGGCAGGAAGAAACCCGGGAAACTGGAGCTGGAGATGATTTTAGTGATGATGAGAGCGAATTATTAAAGACTAGCTGTTTTATTTTCTTACAATACAAAATGTTTGACATTTTCGTTATTAAAATGCCTGCTTGAAGAAAACTCGACTCATCACTCTCCTTTTTAGTGTTCTTGATTACACTGGAGGAAACGTACTAATCGAAATAAAGTAAATTTCAGAATATGGCTCCACACACACACACACGCCCGCGCGAAAATAATAATGTTTATCTAATAAATCTGCACAGAATATTCATTTTATGTCTACTTTGTGTTTTAATCACTTTAAAGTGTTCAATTTTCTTTTTCTTTTCGGGGCCTTTTCTAAAGAAACTTTATCACATCTTGCTTTCTTGTAATTAGACAGGATAATGTTACAAAGTATACAAATAATACGATCAGTAATTTTCATAATCGGAGTACCACACACACATGTACGCTCCAACATTTGTCTCAGGTCCACGTCTTCGTTGATAACAAGTTTGATTAAAGAACGTAAAATTGAATAATGCCTTTTACATCGCTTTAAAAACTTCGTTTCGTATTTGCTCGATACCATAACTTGCATCGAACGAAATGCATATTTTCCTATGCTGATTACTGTACTTGATGGCACAGTCAAACCACCCCTGTTTATCTCCTCAAAGTAAGTATCCTCCCTATTTTCACCAATTATGAGATCTCTGCAGATTTTGCATTCTATTTTGGCCGCTGTCTTAAAACTTACGTAACCACACACAAATAGCAGAGCAGAAGCGTCAACATCACTGTTTACCATACATTCCTGAATTATCGATGGTATGTCGTCACGAAGAATACAATCCAGTTCGACTTCGGTTTTAATTTCTTCATCACACACTTTTAAATTGTCCACATTGAGAGCAATTTGGCCGTAACGAGCAGATCTGATTCCTAAAACACTTTTTGCTCTGATCTTTCTTTCCGAGTCCATTATTTCCCTGACACTAACGGAGTAGTTTCCACCGCTCATTTGACGGTATACACTGAAGCGTTTTTCAAGTCTATCGGTTTGAAGTTTCCCTGGTAGGACATATTCCACTGAGAGGTGCAGCAACGCGAATCTTATGATTGAGATTAGTATCTTTGTTGTATGGATCAATGCTTTTCCTGTGTCATTGCTTAGACTGCCACCATGATATTGTTGTCCTATTTTCAGCCAGGTATTGACCCATAAAACAAATCTCTCTAAGATCACGAATCTTTGGTCATTTAGTGACGTAAAAGGCACCCCCATCATATTATTTCTACAAACGCCACTTATTTTACTCTTTGCATTTACGATTTCCCACCATTTCCAAATTATTGTAATGAAAGCTGCAGTCTCATTAAACCCTTTAGCAGCAAGTGCTGCGCGTGTACTTTCATGGAAAACGTTTACGACCAACATAACATTCTGCCTTTCCAAGTTGGTAGGATATAAAGTTCTGTAATTTAGTTTAAAGGCCTTCTTCAGAATGTAGTTTGATTCTTCTCTGTACACGGAGCGCAGGTCACTAAATTGTGCTCTCAGAGATGATTTCTCTTCATTGCTATCCTGTACGTCAAATGGTGGAAATATGAAGGTGTTGGAGCTGTCTTTCTGATTAAGCCAGTTATTTCTAATATTTTTAAACAGATGTACGGTATCATACATATAGTACACGGGGTGATCAATATCTGGCAATGAAAGAAGAGAACTATCTTCTGAGTCCCTACTTAGAATTGAAAACATATTCTGGTTCAGTCTATTGTTGTCTGAAATTACACAGAGGACTTTGAAACCACACTCCTCTAGCAAAGCAATATACTCTTTTGTCATACCCGCGAGTTCCTGTCCAGGGAGATGCTTCACCGGATTCAAGGAAATTACATGTTCTAAAGACGAAAAAGCTCCAGTTATCATGAACACTTGCACAGTTTTTGCTTCACTTAACTGTTCTTGGTTTTCAGCAAATCCAGTTATGTTTCCCGACCTGTAGGCAATTTCTTCTTTAACATATATTTCATCAAGTTGCAAAATTACCCACTTATCATCATATTTTTCAGCGGCTTTTTTTTTTCAAGAAATGAACGTTTTCGTTAAAATTAACCGGAGCTACATTTAGGGAAGAAGTCAATCTTTGTAAATGTTTAGAATGAGGAAGGGATAGAGATTTGTTCTACCTGATAGTATCATAACACTTCGCGGATTGCATGTACAATATGTAAGAGCAAAGTATCATGTTGGGAGAATACCTTTTTTGTTCTTAAATATGAGAGAGAATTGCTTGGATAAAAAATTAACTTGCTGAGAAATTCCCTCTTCTCCACTATCCAATAAAGTTTCTTGAATGACATCCAGCAATTTTAAGACATTGGCCACGTAATTTTCCAAGTTGGTTTGGAATCTCTTCTCAGTAAGATACTGTAACAAACTGAACAGTGTTCTCCAACCCTTCACAGCTGTTTCACCTCCCAACACAGAAGAAAGTTCTGTAGAAGACAATTGCAAATTGTTATAGAAAGCCGAAACAAGTAATTGATTAACTAGCCTACATTAATATAAAGAAACAAAAGTCATAGACTCAAAATTGATTCTATATATAACCACTCTATCGTCAAAAATATTGAAATTAATAGCTGAGTCCCCTTTCACTTTAGTACTATTATCTGCTAATCGTTTCTCCAGAGAATTGCATAAACTCTCGAAACTGATTATAACATCGTCCCATTCTTCCGCAGCGACAGCACTTTCTTGAGCATGTTTCTTCCTCACTTAGATTTCTCTTCTCCTCTCTTCTGGATGTTTCCGCTTAATTTCACTTTCCTTTGTCAAGTATTTCGGCAAACCTTCAAAAATAGTAGGACAAGAACCTTTAACTAGCTTAGGATGATCGTATGTATACACTTGTTTCTGTCCATTAGAATCACAGTATTCATTCTGTAAAATAATGCAGTCCGGTTGAAAATGTTTAATGCACACAACACTGTTTACCGAAGTTGTCCAGTCTTTCCTCGGGATGCTTCTCAGCCATTTATTTCTCAAGTTTACTTCCTTGGGAAAAGAGAAACAGTTCACGTAGGCGGTTTCAACTCCACGAACCTGAAAATTACTCCTACATCCTGGTACACAGCACCTTCGTGGCATTGTATATACATTAAAAATATATCACGTGTGGCACGGGTATATTTATCGCTTGTTACTGGACAACAGGAAAATCAATATATTGGGAATTGTCACCCTCGATACATGAAACAATGACCACATCACAGCGCGCCAACAAGACTGAGCATCTGTTTGCTGTGGGGAGTAAGACCCATGACGTCACAGCCCCGCCGGCAGTGTTCCCGCCTGTAACTTACGAACGCCGTGCAACGGCTCATCCCTCATCAATTTAGTAGTGTTGCCATGGCAACCTCTGATAGCTCTTGGCATTTTCTTATAATTCCGAAATCATTTTTCTCATCCCTTGGCGTAATGGTGGGTCATATCAAAAATTCTTTCAGACAAAAGTTTTAGGTAATTATTAGGGGAATATTGTCCATTTTGTACGGTTTTGATATTGTGCCTATTAAGAGAGATATGATTAATGTTTCCCGAAAAACCCACTATTTCCCACCCCTTTGGTCAATGGTTGGTGCTATCAAAAAACTTATTTGACATAAATTGTTGGCACTTATCCTACACATATTATGAACTTCGAATGGATTCGATATTTCACGTATTAAGATAGCTATAGCGAAATTTCAATTTTTCGAAAAAAGCCCCCCATTTTCACCCCCTTCGACCGATTTTGCCCATTAACGAACTCGACCGAGATTTTATAGGGATACATATTATGTAAAAGATTCAAAGTGATTGGTGCAAAATTACGGCAGTTATCGTGTCCACAAGAAACTGATATATATATATATATATATATATATATATATATATATATATATATAAATTATATATAAACTTTTGAACTGACGGTGGTTTTGGGGTCTGGGGGATGTGAAACGCGAAGATATGTCGAAATTTTCCGGAAGTCGAAACATGGGACCCATTGCAATAGTTAGCTTTCTAATGAAATCTACCTAATATTAGAACTTCCTATTATCAGGAAATTAAATAAACTGAATGAAACGGAATCAAATCTAGATTCGACAGTGCAAAGTGGCACAACGTCAAAACAGCCAGAAGAAACAAAGTTCTTACATTGATGGTGCTCCAGTAGGAAGCTCGTCAAATTAAAAAGAGACAGATGAACGTTTTAAAGGCCCTCATTCACATAGGGCCACTGCATTAAAAAAAACGAGCCTTACATGATGATGATGATGATGATGATAATTGTTGTTTTAAGGGGCCTAACATCTAGGTTATCGGCCCCTATCGAGCCTTACAGTAGTCGCATATGATGTGTAACATGTGACATGTTATCCTACTATGTGTGTCCCGGGTGCGCAATTCCCTTGTTAACAGTGAACTCTGTTGGTCATTGAAATAACTACTTGTAAAACGTTTTGTAATGGAAAATATTATTTAATGAAAACAAAGTTCTCCAATGGATCTGCAGTAGTGACATTACCTTTTAACTAGTTGAACTATGGTGTGCGGGAGCACGGCCGACTGGATGCGACATGGCGAGCGCAGCTCGCATCCAGTCGGCCGTGGTGGAAGCAATCCATTGCCTACTTGATGCGAGCTGCGCTCTATACCGGCCAGTTAGTGAACCCATGCCAGCGATGTTATTGAAAATGGCCACCCACCGTGGCAGGCTTTTTTAATGCTGAAAACATGCCTTAGCAGAAAAAGTAAGGGTCCTCGTTTGCCGAAAGAGCGCACTGCCAAGTATAGGCGCGATTAAAAATTAGGTGTTCAGAAGGTATATTAAATGGGTTCCTCCAAGTGACACGTTTAGACCAACGGAGTTTCAATTATTGTTAGTAGTCAGTGTTAATGTACTGAATTCCTACATTGTTTGAAGTGTTTGTTGATGCAATATAGATTCCATATAACCACATGGCCGACAGTACATCGAGTGCTTATATTTAATGAGAATACAGCAAATGTATGAAGATTTAATAAATCGTAATTGTTTTCAGCAAATATGATATAATGAATATTTTCACACCAAAGAACGACAACTTGAAGATGATTTACTGTAGGAAATATCTTAAATGGGGTCTCCAAACCTTGAACTAAACTGTATGCGATATACATTCCCCATAGCCACATGGCCTACAGTACGTCGTTGTACCGATCTCCGCCACCACGCGTGCTCATTGTTTCCGTTCCATGCACTTCCGTCCCTTTTCCAAAAACACTCCCACAAAAATGTCCAGCTACCGAGTGGAAAGATGTTACACATCAAAAAGAGACGCCAAGATAGATATATGCCACCTTCGCACATTTAAAAAGGAATTGAAAAGCTGGAGTCCATACAATCAAAACTTGCAACGGAGGCAGAGTTTGATGTTTGGACAACGAGCGAGAAACTTACGCCCAGCGAGAACACTTCGTCCGTGTGAACGGAACAAGGTCGTGGGTTCTTGAGATGAATAAGCAAGTTGTGTCGCATGCTCAAAACTAGTAGTGCTCTAGCCCCCTTCACGACTCCGTGTGAACCTGCCTGTAATCTAGTGATAATTCTTGATGCCAGAGTTGTATGACTTGATGGAAGAGTTTCTTTAGGGACAGTGCTCACAGCCTGGGTGTGTCCCTGACGGGGGATTTATGAGCTCAGAGTGACTGGCTGACCTCGACCTTTGAACCCCAGACCCACCACGTCGCTGGCATCACTTCCGCCGTTCTGCGCACTTCCGCAGCCACACCAGATGACACCAGTCAGTTTAAAGCAAACAAGTCCATTTGTTCTCATGTTTTGCCATGTTCATTTCATCCCCCTTGTGTTCACCTCTCAGGAAATGAGGCTAGGCGCCATTAACGCTAGACAAGGGGATGTCTCCCCTCTGAAAATATTCACAGTCGTGGTTGAAAACAAACCTGTGTCTGCTGTTTTTGTGGGGAACAGGATGGGGTGCAGAAATAGATGTCAGGTAGAGAATGATCTGTCCAAACCTAATCCTCACATCCCTCATGGCTCACTGATCTCTATTATGTTGACGTGATTTATGAATCTTCTCCAAGAGAAGTCTGCGATGGCTAATTTAGTTCTCTCAGACCGGTATATTTAGGATTTGTGTCTCCGTTGTGGAAGGCGAAGGTTTATATTTTATTTCGACTAGAATTGTGTTCCATTTTAAAGGGTAGGTACTGTCAGTTGTCACTTTTCAGTCGGTCAACACGAATTTGCCCAATGACTGGGCGGGGTACAATGTATATAACACAGGATCATCGAAAAATAATGCCTAGAATTTAATTAATGGCTATAAAAGAACTATTACAAGTAATGTACAGTCATTCGAAATAACTTTGAACTAAATTTTTTTTTTTTTTGTAAATTTTACCCTCCAGGTCGGTGGATCCCACGGACTCAGCGAGGGAACTCACCACTACCGCCTTTCGAGACAGTGTCCTTGAGCTGGGAACACTTGGTCGGATTGGATACAACTGAGGAGGTGTGATCAGCACTTCGCCCAGGCGGCCTCACCTGCAAAGCGAACAGGGGCCTCATGGGGGATGGGAAGGGAAGATTTGGATGGATAGACAAGGATGAGGGAAGGAGGCGGCCGTGGCCTTCCAGTAGGTTCCATCCCAGCATTTTCCCGAAGACGAAGTGGGAAACCACGGAAAACCACTTTGAGGATGGCTGAAATGGGAATCGAACCCCCTTTACTCATTTGGACCACCCGAGGCTGAGTAGACCCCGTGCCAGTCCTCATACTACTTTTCAAATTTCGTGGCAGAGCCGGGAATCGAACCCAGGACCTTCGGGGTGGCACTACATATTTTTAAATTAAATTTTCTCCTCTTGTGTTGTGATGATGTACAGTACATACGCAAATGTATTAAAATGAAAGAACTAGTCCTAGATTATAGTTTATTTTAATTAAGAATACATAAAATAATAATTATATATGGACAATACTAGATTTTACCCCGGTGCAAAGTTACACTTACATTAGAGGTAACTTTGAACCCAAGAGCGTTAAAAATCCCTCACTATGCCTTCCTTCGGAGGGGAAGTAAAGCCGGCGGTCCCATGTCATAGATTTATGGCATGATAGAGAACCTTCCACTAATTACACCTGTGTGAAGCTAAATTATAGGTTATCTTCGACTAATGCTCTTAGGTTCCAACGTTCCTTGCCGGGAGCCGACTGCGGTAAGCATCTAGTAACAAAGTTCAGAACTAGTTGGTCGTTTTGGTAGCAAAAGTTGGAACTACTTGAAAATCGAATGTATACAGTTCCTACTTGAATTTAAAACATATAACACACACTAATACAGCCATCACAATTAACACCGGTTATCAGACAGATTCTACACACATCCATGTCGGTGATTTTGTATTTTTGTTTGCCATTATAACTACAATGGTTGATCGGATATCTTTTACATTGTCGACTTTCAAATCATGTAATCCGACATGTTGGATTCTGTTCAAGTGCGAAGCTATCAAGTACCTAATTGGTCACACATCATACATCTTGAGCCCTGATTGGTTGAAGAAACTGTACCATAATGAAAACTTGTACTATAATAAGCCTCATTATAGTACAGTTTCCTGACATATAGGGTAATGGTCAGGGTCGAACATAAAGTTTATATTAAAACTCAGCAATTTTTCTAGGTTTATGCCGTGTCTTGTGTGGGGTTTCCCCACGAACACCTAGCTGGCTATATTGCATGCAATTCTCAAACTAGTGAAATATATGTCAGGCACAAGATATCAGCTGCCATCTTGTCTTGTAACCGAGACGGATTGGCTTTTTAAATTCACTGCTACCGTGTAATATTATTAAATGAACTTAAAATACCGAACGGGCCACGTTCTTTAGGACAGTTTAGACCTTTCTCGGTTCGATAATCGGAACTGGTGGGTTCTAGGTTATGAATTATAGGCTAATGCTTGCACAATTAACACGGCCGCTATCTTGAAATGGTCCAGCTGATGACCTTGTAGTTTGGGCGCAAGGTATGTTGTTACCAAATTTGGGAGAGATCGGATGATTAGTTTAGTCGTAATTTGATTTTACATTTTGAACGTTTGAGTGGCCACCATTCAGTTTTGGTAAAGATGGCGGCGATATAAAACATAAACATAAACATAAAACATGACACTGAGGTTCCCATTGCGAGTGCTACCTCTGTACCAAATTCCGTCCAATTCGGTTTCGTCGTGTTTGAATTATTTATTTATTTATTTATTTATTTATTTATCGTATGGCTTTTAGTGCCGGGAGTGTCCGAGGAGGACATGTTCGGCTCGCCTGAGTCTGTAGCTGCTTCCAGCGGACACCCTTAGGGTGAGCTACAAATTCCGTTCAATTACAAGTAGTTCCAACTTTCGTCACCAGATATCAATGATACCTAGTGGTGAACGTTGGAACTTTGATAGAGCGTTCCGACGAAATCTAATCTAACAATTTAGCTTCACACATGTTTAGTCTGTGGAAGGATCTTTTACATGCCATAAATCTATGACATGGGACCGCCGGCATTACTTCCCCTCCGAAGGAAGGCATACTGAAGGATTTTTAACGCTCTTAAAAATCCGACGACTTCGGCTGGGTTCGAACCCGCTATCTTGGGCACAGCAGTTCAGAATGCTACCAACTACGCCACCGAAGCAGATGCAGATATACACACTCTCACACACAGACAGACTGACAACTTCTGGCCCGTGTAGATCTCATAAGTCTACTCTCCTTTTTTGCACAAAAAAAAAAAAGAAACATTACCTGCTTACCCTTCAGAGGGTACCCTACTCGAAATTAAGTCATAAATAAGGAATTCTGGGGGCTAAGGACCGAATGTGAAAGTTGAGAGTTGAGAATGTCTCTGGAGCATTGACATGACCGCAGATTCCCCTTGGCTGCCAGAAGCCGCCTGCCCTTTGTGAAAATAAGGTCTTGACGGCGTCACAAGAGAAGTCGTGCAGTAGTTGAGCAAGTTTGTTCCGACATGCAAACTGTGTGACCTCCGTGATTTACACAATTGAGTCCTATTAACATAGCCGGCCACATACTCCGCCCTGGCGGCTTCGGTGGCGTAGTTGGTAGCATGCTGAGCTTCTATGTCCAAGATCGCGGGTTCAAACCCGGCCGAAGTCGTCGGATTTTTTCAATTGCGTTAAAAATTCCTCAGTATGCCTTCCTTCGGGGAGGGGGAGTAAAGCCGGCGGGCCCATGTCATAGATTTATGGCATGTAAAAGAACCTTTCGCCAACTAAAACTTGTGTGAAGTAAAATTTGTAGGTTAGGTTTGATTAATGCTCTTAAGTTCCAACGTTCATCACCAGGCGCTGGTTGCGATGGCATCTAGTACTAGCCAAGATCACAGCTAGGTGTCGTGGACGGTAGCTTTGGTAGCGAAAGTAGGAACTACTTGAAATTATAGTCCGCAGTCCTTATTTGAATTACTGCTGTGCCCAAGATAGCGGGTTCAAACCCGGCTGAAGTCGTCGGATTTTTAAGAGCGTTAAAATCCTTCAGTATTCCTTCCTTCGGAGGGGAAGTAAAGCCGGCGGTCCCATGTCATAGATTTATGGCATGCAAAAGATCCTTCCACAGACTAAACTTGTGTGAAGCTAAATTGTTAGGTTGGATTTCGTCGGAACGCTCTATTAAAGTTCCAACGTTCACCACTAGGTATCATTGATATGTGGTAGCGAAAGTTGGAACTACTTGAAATTGAACGGAACTTGTAGCTCACCCTAAGGGTGTCCGCTGGAAGCAGCTTCAAACTCAGGCGAGCCGAACATGTCCTCGGACACTCCCGGCACTAAAAGCCATACGATAAATTAATAAATAAATAAATAAATAAATAAATAACTTGAATTAAAAATAGATAACACGCACTAATACAGTCATCGCAATTAACACCGGTTATCAGACAGATTCCACACACACCCAATGTATACGGGGCTACATGACCGCGTTGTCGCAGCCCGTAAACTGAGGAACCAACCAACCTCCTCTACACACCTCACCTTCCGGGTGGATGACAGCTGTCAGGGTTCTTCTTTCATAATACAGCCTTAGTTTGGCAATTTCGTTCTCAAACCAGATGGAGAGACGAGAAACGCCAATACCATTCTTGAAACAAACAGTTTGCTACTCACTCATTGAAGTAGTTGTACGAATGACAGTCACGTGGGAACTGTCAGTGTGGTAATAACAGCTGTCAGCGATAAACATCATCGACATGGCACGACTAAATAGCGTGATCAAACACAGGAAGTAACCTTTTCTGCTACCAGATCCTATTCTTGAAACCGTGAGGAAACACATTGCAGGATATCGTATGTTTTATGAGTGGCACAGCCAACGTGCTGCGATGTTATCGGTGCTCTTATGGTAACTACTGATATCGCGTCAGGAGTTGGCAGTCGGGTTTGAACTGCATGGGTCTTCCCGCTCACTGCGTAACGCGCATTCCAAAAACATTCACTCAGGACATTCCTTCTTTCGGTGGCTGAGTGTCGCCTGCTGCAATGACAACCATTGGCATGCGGCAAGCCGATATATTTAACTTAGGAATATGCGGGCCGCGCATGCGTACTGCAAGACCCCCCGCACCCCGTCACAGCGTGTTCAACTGCCAACTCCTGCCGCGATGACAGTAGGAGTGCGTTGCACAAAGGTAGGCAATCAAGAGTGGTCGCTGGATTTTCTGGGAGAGAGCCTGGAATCATCTACTAACAAGTGTGTATTAGAACAGTGATTCTCATAAAGCTGTGCGCGTACCCCCGGGGGTACGGGAACGATTCTTATTGGAAAATTGACAAATTGACAAAAGAACTAAACGTTTCGATCAGTTTTCGTGGTATACAATATGAAATTTCTTCTTTGATTGTCTAAGGAACATAGTAATATTATGACGCAGCACTACAGTAGAACTGTATTTCTTCTACACTACTACAGGTTTACCATCGGCTTTGCTGCATTTTTACCTTAACACCTTACTTTGTGAATCATTCCCACTGAGGTGGGTACGTCTGGAGAGTCTCCTGAAAAGTTTCCTTTTTGGCAAGGAGTTGCCGCTCAACCATACCTTCAATTCTCGAAAAAGGTGAAAATCATTCAGTGCTGGTTTGGACTAAACGGCAGATGGTCCAAAACTTCACACTTGAATTCTTTGAAAAATGGTATTGTAACGTTGGTACAGTGCGGTGGTGAATGATTTTCAACTTTTTCGAGAATTGAACGTATGGTTGGGCGGCAACGCCTCGCCAAAAAGGAAAAACTTCAGGAGACTGTCCAGACGTATCCACCTCAGTGGCGGCAGAATTCTTTGCCGAGGGCATTGGAAAGCTGGTGTATCGATACGATGTTTCAATCGTTTTTGGCGATTATGTTGAGACATAAAAATAAAACAAGCAAACATTTAGTAGTAAAATCAGTTTGGTATGTCAATCTGTTATTTTTATACAGTCCATCGGAACTTGAAAAAGAAACAGCCCTCGTATTACGGTCGGTGTTACTCCGTCGTTATTTTAAAATAGCGGTTACGAGTGACTCGTTACTCCCCAACCCAAAATATTTAGTCGCGGGACCTCGCGTTTTTTTCCCCGCTGCGATAACCCTACATTTTTGATGACTATTCATCCGCCGGATATGGTTGTGTGTTATGTACACATCTCAAGCATTAATATCACCCCTCCTTGGCGCAATGAATATGGCAATTGTTAGTTCTGGGAAGAGCTGCGGGGTGTCGCACGTGTCGCTAAGTGGAAATGAGCCGCCATGTGCTCACAGCATGGGGGATGTAAACATCACATGAGTCTGTGGATTCAATTAATCCGCATATTGCGGTCTGGCTTCAATGGCGACACGTGTACATCCCTTAGATGTAAACGCAATGACACATTAGGTAAGGAAATCCTTGGTGGTTCCTCACGTGTTTTGGGCTATCTGCCCCTTCATTACTGTATATTGTTTCCATTCATTTTGGGGCAGATGACCTCGTAGTTACGCCCCTTAAAACCTCAATAACTATAACTAGCTACCATTCATACTGCCGATAATTCTTTGCTGACGGCGTGGTTGAGTGGATCAGTGTAATCTACCACTTGCGGGGATTTATATCTTGCCCTATGCCTTTACGCCGGCCCTGTGGTGTTGGGGTAGCGTGCCTGCCTCTCCCCCGGAGGCCCCGGGTTCGATTCCCGGCTACGTCAGGGATTTTAGAAACTGACGTGAGGGCTGGAACGGGGTGCACTCAGACTCGTGAGGACAATTGAGTAGCTGTCCGACAGAGAGGCAGCGTCCCGAACACGAAAACCAAGATTAACGGACGAGGGGACCCGATGCACTGATCACGCGTCACCCCAATATCTGCAGGCCAAATGGCTGGGCAGCGGTCGCTTGGTAGGCCTAGGCCCTTCACGGGATATAGTGCCAGGGGTTATTATTTACCTTTGCCTTTACATCTGTGGACCAATGGGTGCTAAAGGCCAGGGTAAAGTACAATCTGCTGACGATTAAAGAGATTAATAATAATAATAATAATAATAATAATAAGCCTCCGTGGCTTAGGCGGCAGCACGCCGGCCTCTCACCGCTGGGTCCGTGGTTCAAATCCCGGTCACTCCATGTGAGATCTGTGCTGGACAAAACGGAGGCAGACAGGTTTTTCTCCGGGTACTCCGGTTTTCCCTGTCATAATTTCATTCCAGCAACACTCTCCACTATCATTTCATTTCATCTGTCATTCATTTAATCATTGCCCCAAGGGTGTGCGTCAGGCCTCGGCAGCCGGCACAGTTCATATCCTCGCCGCTAGATGGGGGCATCATTCATTCCATTCCTGACCCGGTCGGAGACTGGAAGCAGGCTGTGGATTTTCATTTTCATCTCCTCAGTTATTCTTGCAAAGGTGAGTGTAACCTGTTCCACCCTTCTTGCCAGAATTACATTTCTTGGTAAATCTGGGAATTGAAGGCAGGATCTTACGAACAGAAGAACTGAATAACATATCCCTAGATCTTAGTTTGCTAAGGGAATAAATCATTGTGCTGGCTAAGGAAAGGCTAACATGCACTCTCTCAGACAATCACTTTAGAGAATTATAATGTTATCTTTCTGTTTTTCTTTCTAGGTGAGTGGCGATGACAGCTGACTGAAGGAGTTTATCTACTCGCTGTGAGTTTCATATCGACTACTTTATTGAAAATCAATTCTGCTAGAGAAATGTGGGATAGATATTGGGGGGATAAGGCTATCTTCTACGCCACTGAGTAAAGTCATTGACATTCCAGGCTGGTCTGTAGAATCATAAGTCTTGAGTAAATCGTTGTTCCTTTGTAGCACTGGTTTGCCATAATTTAGTCCATCGATCACTCATATTATATTTATTGTTATTGACTTGGCAAGTTTGTAATGGATTAATACTTTTAATGTAATGATCTTTCTAAGTGAGCGCTCCGTTTTAGACATTGTAAAAAGAACGGAACTTTTTTTGTTCAATCAGATATAAAATTTTAACGGGTTACAATACAAATGTTTACTCTACATAGCTAAACGCAGAATAAAATAATGAAACGTTTGGTGTAGCTTGTTTTTATGTAAGACTACGGGTAACGGTTTTATTGACGTCTAAACTCGAGTATCTATACTTTTTCCCCCCGACAGTAAGCAGAATAGCCTATAGGTCGTAGAACATCGGACTCAGAAAGAGTGCACTAATGTAGCCTTCAAGGAAATCTTATAAGATCTCGATTTAAAGTAGCCTATCGCTTTTAATTCTTGACTGCTCCCCTGCGATGCCGGAGAGAGTAGGTAGTATATAAATAAATAAACAAACAAATCAATAAATAAATAAATAAATAGCATACCTGTAAATGCAGTTTGTTATGCAATTCCGAGCTCTATCCGGTCTCAAAATCGAATATTTTCCCATTTGAAAAACACTTACAGCGACTTTTGTTTGCAATTTCTTTGACGTTCCCTTGTAGAGATTCTCTATTCTCCCAATTACTCTCTTTCAGTCATACCACCTGGCATTTTTTGTTGTCTTCCACATGACTTGCACCAAACAACGTTCAGTGATCCGATGGCGCTGTTTGTTTTTCCACTTGATGTGATGCTCCAGATTGAGGAAGTCGTTACGATGTTGCAAATGAGGCACATGTGTGGCTTCCTTCCTGCAGCGTGTGTTTGTTCAGTGTCCCTTAATTCCATGCCTTGCAAATATTTCCCTTCCCAGGCGTCGCGCTGCTCCGCATGGCTCACTTGGGAGGGAGGGTTGTTGTTCTTCTTTCATTTATGGCCATCAGACCCTTGTGTATGTGTGTGTGTGTATAGAATTTTGTCTGGTAACCTGTGTTATTGTGGCGTCCATTAGTGGCTTGGGAAGGATGTTGGAACCCCATGACGTAGCCTTGCGCGTTTAGCCGCACACCATAACTGCGATGGAAAGCTGCAACAAGTCCGGTGATAAGTGGTTCGATTTCAGTAGGCCGTGTTCATTATGGCAAAATTAATCTCGGTATTTTCCGCCAACACAAAAGTTCCTCATTTCTCTACTAGAAAGCGCTATATTGTCAAGGAGCTTAGATATCTAACCTCCCTGACTTTCATCGCGCTCCACCTCGTGGCGTAGTGGATAGCATTTTTGGCTGTTATCCTTGAAGTCCGGTTTTGATTCCCAGTTCTACTCTATAATTTAATTCTGGTCTGAGGGCTGAAACAGAGTACGATCAACCCCGTGAGACAGAACTGAGAGGAGACTGGTTCGATTCCTCTCTGCACCATCCTAGAAGTGGATTTCCTTTGTTTCCTAACGTCTACTCCAGGCAAATGTCAGGCTGGTGCCTAACAAGGCCACGGCCGCCTCCTACCCCATTCACGCTCCAATTACGAATACACACCCTAATATAGCCATTACTGTACAATGACACACATTGTCAGATAAATTACACACACACAAATACACGGGGCAATGTCGCAAAGCCCCAAGTGAATCAACAATAGCCTTATTATAGTTACGCGCACAGCTGATGAGGCAAGTCCCTTAAATGAATTAACAACAATAACAACAGAAACAACCGCTATAAGCTAGGAGCCATCCCAGTATTTGCCCGGAAAAAGTGAGGAAGCCTCGGGAAACCCAATATTCTAGGAAGCTTAAGTAGGAACCGAACCCTTCTCTTTTCATTTTTGCCTCCCAAGGCTGACTGTACCCCATTTCAACCCTCAGGCCAGAGTTAAATTTCTTGATAGAATCTGATATCGAGCCCAGGAACTTGGGGACTGGAATCTAGTTAGTTAGTTAGTTAGTTAGTTAGTTAGTTAGTTAGTTGTTGTTGTTGTTGTTGTTGTTTTAAGGGGCGGAACTACGAGGTCATCTGCCCCTGGACCGGAGTCTCACCACATAAGGCGGAGAAGAGAAGGTTTTTCAACAACAACAACATCCTCTCACTTTATAGGAAAGTATAATAGCCTACAATAGAATGAAGCTGAGGGAGAAAATAATCAGATAAGTTAACATACTATTGTATTGCGTGCCAGAAGAAGTCGGCTGGGTTTGAACTACAGAAGCCTTCCCGCGTTCTGTATACAACGCATTCAAAAAGCATCAAGTCGGTCACTGCCAGCTTCATTTTCTCCATTTGTACTATGACAACTACAACTACTACCAATCATATTTAGCCTATGTTCATCAACATAATATCCAAATGTCATTCTTGTGATGTGTGTTTTCAAGTCCCTGTTAATAATAATAATAAGTACAACACCATGGATGAAAGAAGTACAAAGAGACATGCGAACTGCTAACATAACCGACACATCAGACAGAGACTCCTTCCGTAACAAAGTGAACAACTGGGAAGTCCAACCAGAGCAACCAAAACCTACACCTTACAGACCTCAATGGTCTGACGAAAGAAAATTGGCATTCTCCAACAGAATGAAACAATACTGGCAAAATAAGAAGAACGTCAAGAATTGAGTCAAAGTGCTTAACGCTTTCCAATATTGGAAAAAAAAAACGCTGTAAATAAATAAATAAATAAATAAATAAATAAATAATGTTATTGGTTTTAAGTCTCTTTTAACTACTGCGGCTTTTAGAGACGCCGGGGTGCCGGAATTTTGCCTCGAAGGGGATCTTTAACGTGTCAGTAAATCTACTGACACGACTCCCTCGCATCTGCGCACCCTCAAAGTACAGCTGACTGCGCCAGAAGTCCCTGTTAACTTCCGTGCATTTAGAAATTTACATCTTAAACAATATATGTTTTTCTTTCTTAAAAATAACACCAGTATTTTATTTTTCTTATTTAATGATAATCCAAAGTCCCTAATAATGAGGCAACTCTGAAAATGCCTTCAAAGAAATTGTTTGGTCAAATTTCAAAATTAACTATTTTCCACAATTCCCTATAATTTCCGTCGACACAAATTAAAAACACACACAAATAAAACTGCTCTGCCTCTAATATGTGTCACGGCACCTTTCCCCGACATAAACTACGAGTTGTACTGATAGTAAAGTGTGTGCGGTCACTCAGACTGTTAGTGGTTAGAAAGTGATTGTGGTCCCCGAACTTTCTCTGCTTTGAGGACCGCTCGCAAATACAGTAAAGTTCTCACACAACGCAGTGACACTGCATTCCAGGTCTCAAACAGAAAAGTCTCTTCTCGCTGACAAAAATGCCATCCTATTGAAGTGATACAGCATCAAAAACTAACAAAAGACTCTTTTAAGGGCATATGAAAGTTGACTTATTTCCTCAACATCGGCATCATGAGGATTTGGATTTGAATCTCTCCTCAGACATCCTTTAGTTAATTGTCCTCTCACTAGGTTCTTCACATTTCTGTCTGAACGATGTAACAGCATAAAGGAAATAATGTATATCTCGGAGAAGCAAACTTCATATCCTCATTGTACGTGCTGTTAGCAAAGTATTTCCCTTCTTCCCTTCGAAAATCTGGGATTGAATACACTCAAGATTTTCCCTACTTGTCATCAGAGGTGAAGAGAAGAGCTAAGTATTTGGACTCGAGTGGCGTATGACGAGGCCTGACGCAGGTCTTTCTAGTTGGTGTCCGTTGAAGAACTGCGGCGCGTCGTAGTTAGGATAAAGCGAATGATCAAGACGCCATTAACACCCACGCTGAGTAGAATGACCCACAAGTTACTAAGTTGTCGCCTTTAAAAGGTGTTATTTTTATTTTCCTTTCAATAACTTTAATTTTTCGAATCCCTCAAATCTAGGGGTTGGGGACCTTAAGAGAGGGTAGACTCCATTTGTGATCATGTGCTGTTCAAGTATACGGTATTGTGTACACAGTCTAGGTCTCATGGTAGAACAAACACTCTAGAGCTAGGAGCTGATGTAATGAAGTGTAATCCAATAGATCTCAACAGCTATAATTGCCCAAGCCTCGTGTACTATTTCTTCTCTGTGTGCCTCTCTTCTTCTCACTTTTGATTCAAGTTACGGGATCCTCATTCAGTCATTCTTTAGTCGCATAACCCCTTCATGTCTTAGCTATTCTTATAACTACCCTATCCTTCAGGGACCGATGGCAACTTCAACTCATCATATTTATGTTCATCAATATAACTTCCAAATGTCGAATCTGTGATATGTGTTTTAAGACCCTGTTAACTTCCGTGTAAGGGCTGAGTGCCTGCTTTGGTCGAATAGTGATGAGGAGAGAATGAAATGGACTCAGTAGATCACCTACCGACAGTAGTGGCTACGCGGGCTAAAGCGCAGCGTTAGGTCAAGGGGCCAAGCTCTCTGCTGACTCGGTAGACGCGTGGGTTCGAACCCCACCGTCGGCTGTCCTTGAAATGGTTTTCCGTGGTTTCCCATTTTCAATACCAGGCAAATGCTGGGACAGTACCTACTGACAGGCCACGGCCGCTTCCTTCCACATCATTGCCCGGTTTCATTCATCTCCATCCATTCCATCTCTCATACCGACGCGCAGGTCGCCCACGGGCGTCGACTAGAAAGACCTGCACTCGGCCTCTCAGGAGGCTACACGACAAAAAAAAAGTAGATCACCTTTCCCTAACCTTACCTTTTATCTCAAATGGCTCACAACTGGGGACGTGTGTAGCATGGTTTCGTGCTGTGACGCTACATTGCATGATCCTGATTGCCCTTACTCGAATGTCATTTCTATGTATCGAAATTAGATTTTTTTCAATGTTTCCAATGTGACAGGTATTGAAAGACATTCATTCACCCTGTGAATATTACAGTAGTTTGTATCGTAGAATCCTGAATGTATGGGCTTCTCCGTGGGGAAATTCGATTCAGGAGTTACCTGTCGATCGAATCTCTGGATCAGATCGAGCGTGCTTGTTAGCGGGCCCAAGACTGCCCCCTGTGGAGAGCACCTCCCTGCTTGTTATCCCAGCAGCCAATATTCATTACGGCTCTGTTTGATGTGATGTGTGAATCTTTTGACGCCTAATAGACGGGTTAATATGGTGTGATTTTACCTTTGAAACAAAGAGCGGCTCATTTCCATATAAATTAAAGCAGTTAAATGACTTCTTTTGTGCCTTCCTGATGAGTATGGTGGTGGAGGTCCTCGAGGGGAAGTGCGATTGAAGTGATGGAACGCGATTATAATATCCTGATTTAAGTGTTAATTATTCTACTATAGTACCCTCACACCCATCGTAGCTTAGTTCATTTTGTGTGTTTCTGCCTCTCACTTCGTACACGGTGTCCAATGAATTCCGTCCATTCCTCCAGACTGCTACGAATGACTCATTTAGTTGCTCTTATCACAGCGTTATTGTGTGTATGTGTATTACTAGGAGTTAAGGAATCACTTACATCCCACAATGCAACCTTCTGTTTATGTGGAAACGACAACTTCGATGATGACAGTGCACTATTTACAAGAAAATGGCAACTTCCAGACTGACAGTACGCGTTGACACAGGGATGTATTGTGCTTTAATTGGACGTGGGATATTTGGATTGGCCCACTAACTCTCCCGAACTTCATCCCAAAGAGCAGGTCTGAGACGCAATGAGAGCGAGCTTTTCTGCTATTTAGAAGTAGCAGTTAAGGGCTGAGTGCCTGCTTTGGTCGAATCATAATGAGAAGAGAATGAAATGGAGCTACTGTCGATCCGTTCCACAACAAGGGGGAAATAGAGACGTGGAGGGGAATACAGACGGCATTCTCACATCTGATTTCTCAACGAGCGAGAGTGATCGTGCTCACTTCCTTTTCTTTCTTTTAAACGGGCCTACTACTGTATAATTAATCTATGGGATTTTGTGGAACATACCTTTCCAAACTCGGCTCACCAGAGGCTACCATCAGGGATAAATGGAGTTTGGTTCTCATGGCTATATTAGCAACAACAATAAGAGTTAATTTTCTTACTAGGCTTGGAGGCTTCCACTTTTCGTGACATCCTCAGTTTTATTACTAATTTATACCTTTTCAGTCAGCCAACATACGTTTGCACAGATTACGCGTGGCAACTATACAGGCTGTTGGGGAATTCCGGCCACAAACTTCTAGCACTTTTAGGTTAGAGGGGAGTGAGTACATAACATGTAAACGTACCGTTTCCGTTCTAAATCAGTTTCAATGCAAGAGTTTATCTTATCCACTTCTGCTGAGGGAACGAGATTGTTGATTTTCGTATCTACAGTTCTCTAACAGTTCTCGGAACACCAATTCAGTCTAGTGCGAGTTTATCCTCAAATAAAATTATGAAAGTTGGTACGAAATGCCCAACACAACTAGATGTTACATTCGTTCGTACAAATCAGTCTTCTTTTGTGAGGGCTATGATTGCAGATATGGACACAATCGAGGTTTCCGATGTTCTGACACATTTGCCAACTCTCATTTTCCAAAGGAAATGGGGGGGGGGGGAGGCTTTCGTCCACGTTAGTGAATGTTAGGATATAGAACCGAAACGGTGCGTTTACAGACATGGGTTCCTATTCAAAATGTTAAGTACAGTACCAACTCCCTTCTACTAGTACTATAAGTTTTTAATCGGAAATTGCAAACACCTGTATATGTAGTCTATATATAAAAGTTACAAATGTGAGGGAGCCGTATCGGTAGATTAATTGGCACGTTAAAATTCCCCTTCGGGGCAATATTCCGGCAACCCCGCGTCTCTAAAAGCCAGAGTAGTTACAAGGGACGTAAAACCAAAAACATTATTAGTAATATTATTATTATTATTCAAAAATTTACATGTGTTAATAGCAAAATAACAAATGTTGGTCGAGGCAAAGACGATATAAGTGAATGGGTTCAGGCAAGAAAAGCATAAGTTATCTACAGAGGATAAATCTGTTAATATCAAATACAGATTTCAGCATTATAAAGTCATGTTTGAAAGTCTTTGTCAGCATTGAGGCGCTCTATGGAAGTGAAACTTAACTTTTGGCGCAGCAGAAAAGAGGAGAATAGAAGCATTTGAAATGTGGTGTTACAGGAGAATGATGAAGATCAGATGGGTAGATAGAGTAACAAATGAAGAGATATTAAGATGAGTGTAGAGGAGATAAGTTTCTGGTGACTGCTAATGAAGAGCAGAGTTAGGTTGGTTGGACACATACTAAGACACCCAGGATAGCAAACTTAGTTATGAAGGAAGGGTCGAGGACAAGAACAGTGTGGTTATAATATGAAAGGTCCACGGGAAGAAGGAGAAATGTCGTTCAAAATGTAAAATCGAGATATCAGCGCGATCTGGTCGCCTCTTTGCGATGTATTGAAGGCACAATTGTGTCTGGCTAAGAACAATGAGGGTCATGAGAAAATGACGTTTCAAGTTCCGCATACGTATCTCTACTTAGTATTAAACAAAGTCCCCGATTCTTGAATGTTACGGGTAAACTCGTGAACCACTGGACGGAGTTTGATGCGGTTTTCACCATTCTGTAAAGGATATCTCAAGGATGATTTCTGTAGAAAATAATTTATTTATGATCAAAGGAAGCCGAGCAGTAACGATTTCAGTGGAAAAGTCGAAAAATAACCTGGCGTCCGAGCGTTTTGTAACCTTACGTTGGGCAAACCGTTAAACATATCTAAATACTATGAGTGTTTGAATTGTTCAGCATGTTACGAGCTAGCTAAGGGCGAGCCTATCATCCCTGTTACAAACTAGCTAGCAGGCGAACCCATTACCCCAAATACAGCCAGCAGCAAACCGTTGAGTCGTGTTAAATTAAGACTTCTGAAAAGGGTGGTTGTGTTTGGAGTTTCCCTGGAAGTGCAACTAGGGTTTTCTTAATATCGCCTGTGAAACACAGTCAAGTTAAGATTGGACGGAAGGGGGATTATATTATATTAAATTATACTGATTGGCATATAATCTGTACTTAGTATAAAACAAAGTCCCCGATTCTTGGGTGTCACGGGTAATCTCGAGATCCACTGAATGGATTTTGATGCGGTTTTCACAATTCTGAAGAAGATTGTAGTTTTACGTGACCGTGAATCTTGTGATTATGAGCCACGGGACCTCCTTTATACGTGGAATCCGAACCACAGGACATGGCATTTCACTTCGAAAATCTCACATGCAATGACCGGGAATCGAACCCGGACCGCCTTGGTGAGAGGCATACAGCTAGACCGCTGAGCCACCATGCCCATTTCACCATTCTGTAAAGGATATCTCGAGGAAGGTTTCTGTAGAAAATAATTTATTTATGACCAAAGGAAGTCAAGCACAAACGATTTCAGTGAAAAGGTCGGAAAAAACTGGCGTCCGTGCGCTTTTTAAGCTTACGCTGGGAAAACCGTTAAAATATCTATATACGTACTATGAGTATAAGAATTTTTCAGCATGAAAAGTTCTACGAAAAAGCCCGGGAGAGCATATCTCTATCTTCAATACATGTCCTACTATAAGTGTTCTTACGTTTTCATTTCTTCCAACAATCTCCATTCAGTTACTGATGCGACAGTTTATGAGCTAGCTAAGGGTGAGTTTATCACCCCAGTTACAGCTTAGCTAGTGGACGAGCTTATTGCCCCAGATACAGCCAGCAGCAAACTGTCGAGTCGTGTTGAGTTAAAAACTTTAGAAAAAAGTGGTTGTATTTGGACTTTCCGTGGAAGTGCAACTCGGCTTTTCTTAATTTCGCCTGTGAACTTTTCGTTTCGCAAAATTCGCAGTCAAGTTAAGATTGGACGGAAGGGGAATTTGTGTTTCATGCACGTCGCCATTCTTAAATTACGTCTGACAAGAATTTGTTGCACGTGCATCTCCATGGTAATATAATTAATAGTCCAGTCAGTGATTCTAACCCATCATGCCTGGACGTAAAACGGATATTGGTCGCTGTTTATTGACATTGGGGGAAAAAAGCGCCTATCACGTAATGCATTCATAACTGTTCCCGGGCGAAACCATGTCGGATTGCTAGTAAGTACAGTATATAAGTAATGAGACTTAAAAAACTCGTTTCCTGAAAATTTTTCATTATTTGACATTCCCCTTCTTCCCCTAGACCCTTCATAATTATGTTAAACAGATGCCTCATATGTAAGGTGTGGTAGCTATGTAGAGATGAAACGAATAGTTCAGGACAGGGAGGCATGGAGTGCTGCATCAAACCAGGCTAAATACTGAAGACTCAAGCATACAATAGTGCCCACTGATAAAGGGGGGATTAAGGATGAATAATATTAAATCATTAATTTTTTCAGGAATATATAAGAATCTAATTGGGCAAAAGCGTATTGACCGACTGAAAAGTATAAATTGCTAGTTGGTACAGGCAACACTGAAAAACTGGTTTCGACTTGGCCACATGGTGTAGTTCCGTAGTTGTAATACCTGGAGATAGGTTAGTGCAGTGTGATATTTAGCGCTTAGTGTTGTGGTACCAGTTTCATATTGTATGGCAGGAAGAATGTTGTTATGAGTAAGGGATCTTCACGCGTGGTAAGAACAAAGCCCCTTCAAGCCTACGCATGCGTGCTTCACGTGACTTTCGGAAGTGCGGAAGGCGCGTATCTCAAGCGACATTTCCGGCGCATAATACAACTCAATATAGCTCCTTGCTTTAGAGCTGTTCCATTATTTACCGCGAAATGAGCATAGTTTTATTCGGTCTAGATTTATAAGTGTCTTGTATAATGTTGTTGTTGTTGTTGTTTCGTTTGAGAGATTAGGACACCCTGTTCATTAGCCCTCAGTTGTTGAGTGTGTGTAGATTTTTTCTGATAATTTATGTTGTTCTGATGACTATAGTAGTGTGTGTATTTGTAATTCTGCTGAGAATTATGAAAAAATGACCGTGCTCTCAAGTTAGGAACCATACCCGTATTTGCCTGGAATTGAAACGGGAAACCACGGAAATCCATGTTCAGGATGGCTGAGATGGGAATCGAACCCCACCTCTTCTCAGGTTTTGCCCCACGGGGCTGAGTGTGCCCCATTCCAACCCTCATGCCAGAATTACATTTCTTGGCAGAGCCGGGAATCAAACCCGAGAACCTTCGAGCCAAAGTCTAGCGTGTTAAACAATTTGCCACGGGGCTGGACGTTAGTAGATAGTAGAAACAGCGTGCGTTGTGGAGCAGTGACATAGCTGTGGCCATCCCGTGGTGAAACTGAAGTTGTCTAACTATTTCGTGTTCATGACAATACCAAAATGGCGAGCGAGTAAAGTCTGGTTGGTTGGTTCCTTAGTTTAGGGGCTGCGACAACGCGGTCATGTAGCCCCGTGTACTTTGGGTGTGTGTAGAATTTGACTGATAACCGGTGTTAATTGAGATGGCTGTATTAGTGTGTGTTATCTGTGATTCAGGTAGAAGGACTGCGGACGATTAGTTTTTTTAAGTAGTTCATACTTTTGCTACCAAATGCTACCGTCCACGACACCTAGCTGCGTACGTGGCTAATAAATGACATCGCATTCAGCACCTGGTGTCAAACGCTGGAACTAATATAGCGTTATCAAACTAACCTACAAATGTAGTTAGTGGAAGGTTCTTTTTCATGCCATAAATCTATGACATGGGACCGCGGGCTTTACTTCCCCTCCTAAGGAAGACATACTGAGGGATTTTAACGCTCTTAAAAAAACGACTACTTTGGCCGGGTTTGAACCCGCGATCTTGGGCATAGAAGCTCAGCATGCTGCCAACTACGTCACCGAAACCGCTGATTAAAGACTGCACACTTGATATAAAGCCTTAATCAGGTTTTCTCAGATATTCGGTTTCGCACAGTTCAGAACAGTACATGAACCAAGTTCCGCTGGTTAGAGAGATACTAATGTTACGTTTTCATTGCCATTGTTCCGAGAACACCGGATGTTACTTTCGCTTCATCCATGTTCAAAAGACGTAGTGGTACCATCCACAGCTCTAATCGCACTGCTTGATTTGAATTCAGCAGTGCTCTCTTAAGATATACCCTGCCATGGAAACATCTCATCTGATAGTAAACATCTCTGGAGGTGAAGCAGCCTTTGTTTTCGCTGGCCATATTGAGATTCTAGGAGTGTTGCCGGCAACTTCCGGTGCGGTACGGCATGGCGCGGCGCTGTGGTTGGTGAAGACGTGCCTCAGCGCAGGTTGTCGGCCCTGTTGCTCGCTGTGCTGGGATGGAAATAACCAAGTTAGTTTGCACAGTGTGTTTAGTAAAAATCACGCAAACAAATTAAATATATAAAACTCAGCAAATCTAGGTTTGTGCCGTGTCTTGTGTGTGGTTTCGCCTAGGACACCAAGCTGGCTCATCGGTGGGCTCTTGGTGCCCCGCCCGGACATTAGAGGGTGCGTAAATGCGAGGGAGCCGTGTCAGTAGGTTTACTGGCACGTCAAAGATCCTCTTCAGGGCAGAATTTTGGTACCTCGGCGTCTTTAGAAGCCACAGTTGTTAAAAGGGACGTGAAATAACATTAATATACGAATGTCACCTCACAATCGTGCAGGCTTAGGGTAGTCCATGGCTGCTCCATGTTTCCACTGCAGACCTTGACACTTTATAAGTGCCTGACAAGTGGGACCGTTCCCCTCGGATGTACTTTCTAGCTGAATGTTGATTGCTGAGTGGCAAGAATCTCGTTGAGCAATGCCAGGCTCCCACTTGACAGTATTGTTCAAGAGTATAAACAGCACTCGACATTGGAAAGCTGCTCTCAAGCCGCTAGGTCGCCATGCTTAATGAATGGACCCAAAATTAGCTGTGGGGACACGAGAGTACAGCTTTAACCTCTTGTAAGTGAAAGGACACTTGAATAATGTCAATTTGAGACGGAATTGGCCTTGATGTTGGTAACCAGACTCCCGCATATTAAAACAAATACATCTCTTTTTTATTTTCACATCCATTGATGTTCTGACCTTCAACGCAAGAGGTCGTAGTTCCAATTCCTACTCACCTCCATTGCGGAGTGCAGTATGCCGCACTGTAGCCTATATCAAGGGTTATTGTTTTGGAAGCCATTTTTCAGAGTCTTCTTCTTCTTCTTCTTCTTCTTCTTCTCGTCCCTATCCGTTCCGGATATCGGCAGCCATCATGGCTGTGCTTTCTGTGTTCTGAGTCGTTTGGAATAACTCCTCCGATGTCTTGAGAGTTCAGTCTCTGAGGTCTCTTAGCCAGGAGATTCGTCTCCTGCCAACACTTCTTTTTTCGGGGTATTTTTCCTTGCAGAATTCCTTTCAGTAGATGGCATCTGCTTCTGTTGTGCATAATGTGACCGAGGTATTGCATCTTTCTCGATTTTACAGTGGCCAGTACTTCCATATCCTTTCCCATTCTTCGAAGGATCTCGTCATCAGTGTTTCCTAATGTTTTCCAGTCGGTCAACACGATTGTACCCAATTGTAATGGATGTGACGGAGGTTTGCACCTTTCTGGTTTTTACAGTGACCAGTAGGCCTAATTCCATATTCTTTCCCATTCTTCGAAGGATCTCGGTATTTGTGTTTCCTAAGTAATCAAAATTAAGTGTTTTTCAGTCGGTCAACACGATTGTAATAGGTGGTTCCCAAATCCTGAAAAAAAAAAAAAAAAAAAACATGAGATTAATAAATACACTTGGATGACCAGTTTCGATCGTCAAGCGATCATCAGTTGCTGTAGTAATTAAACTAGTACAACTACAGAAACAAAATAAGTGTAAGGTTACTGGCCCAATATCCGTCCCCGAGCGCAATTTCGTCCCCGCATGTTTCGAGCCCATTGAGTGCTGCAGTCTGGTGGGAGACAGTGGAACATGTGACAAAGCATACAGTAGTGAGCTTCCCACGCTTAGGTGCATCCCCGGTGATTGTGTTCCGAGTATTCTGAGTTGAAGTTTATTGGTTTGCCACGCTTGTAGTACATCCCTACTTGTCGGAGCTGTTAAACTATTCAAGGTACGTTTGACTCACATTTGTTTGTACTTACGTGCAACTTAAATATGTATAGCAGCAATATATATGGGTTGTAGCGATCGCTGTACAAAGGGAGCACTGAATGACGTAGCCATGTAGGTTGGTATCATTGGTCCGATATTCGTCCCCCAACAACGTTCTTATATTCGTCCCGGGGACGAAATTCGGGACGCTGTTTTCCAAACTGGTATCATGAGATTAAACTGGCATATCAGTTGTATGTCTACCTCCACACTCCACAGACAGAATGCAGCCCTTGGATGTAGCCTTCATGTTCCCATTGAAGACTTTCTATGCCAATGCCATTGAAGGCTGGTTGGCGAATCACCCTGGTCGAATTGTGAGAAAAGGACAGGTATCTTCATTGTTTTCAGAGGCATATTTGAAAGCAGCGACTATGGAAACAGCTGTCAACGGCTTCAAGAAGACCGGCATAGTTCCTTTCAACCCCAATATTTTTCCTGATGAGGATTTTATTTCCTACAGGCAGAAAACTAACGATCAAGATGACATCGAAAACGGATCTACCACTGTTGTAAGCCCTAAGGACATTCGGGTCGTTCCAGTTATTGAGACTACATTTTCAAACAGGCGAGGTTCAGCATCGTTGGTCACTGGGACTCCCCACAAAATCAAAGTAATGGAAGCGTCACAGAAGAGAACACAGGCGAATGAGGCAAAGGTACAAAAAATGCTTCAGTTTGATAATCCATCGTTCCCTCCCAAACGTAAGAAAGCTGCCTCTTCAAGATGTCCCTCACCTGATTCTAAAGCTGGACCTTCAACTTCTGTTAAGTTCACCTCCTCGTCCGAGCAATGTCATGGCAGGAAACGCCTATCAGCTAAAAAAAAAAAAAGGAAGAGAATGCCTTCCCTGCAAGACCTATCTAGTGATGGTTCGAGTCTTGAAGATTCAGACGAAATTCCTTACGTCTCAACAGACGACGAAGATAGTGAAACTGATGACGCCGTACGCACTATGTGTGGAAAATCCTACTCAGCTGATAAGATGGGAGAAAAGTGGATTAAGTGCACAAAATGTTTCCAATGGTGTCATGAAACGTGTTCGTCAGAAAGTGACAAGTGTATGTTCATATGTGACATTTGTTTGGAAGGATAAACTTTCTTGGCTTTTATTGCCTACAACGTTAGGCATTATAACTTGCCATTGAAAATAATAACTATCACATTTTTCTGAAGAGATACATGGGGACGAATTTAGGAACGCCCTTCATTAAACGTGGGAAGGTGCAACTTTGTATTCTTTTTTGAATACATTATTTTGTGTGCTATATTTCCTGAAGTTAAATATATTCATTTTAAAACAACTGTTCAGTCGTCCTATCTGAATGATTCCAGACATTTTTCTCCAAACATTTTTATAATATATGCAAAAAACTTAAAGGGGGACGGATATTGGGCACCTTACCTTATATATTGTAAATATCATAATCCATACTTGTAGGCATTGATTTAATAGCCTAAGTGTAATGGATCTGATGATGAACGCTTCACGATCGAAACTGCTCATCCAAGTGTATTTATTAATCTCATGTATTTTTTTTTTCAGGATTAGGGAATAACCCATCACAATTGGGTACAATAGAGTTGACCGACTGAAAAACATTATATATCGAGTACATCAAGGACTTGATTGGTGCACCACAACAGTAATCTTAATACACTGACCGGCAAAAAAGTGGAACAGTTAAAACAGTAATTTAAAAAGTATAAAATTAGCCATGAGAAAGATGTAATCACATTTTAAAAGCTTTTCACGCATTAGGACACACATCTGAAACATCCGTGAATAGAAATTGACATTTCTTAGGGTGGTTTATTACCATCAATTACCCCCAATCTTCGATGAGTCTAACAAGCTGTCATGGACGCTAAGGGTGGAAACACTCGTTTTTAGTGACCAGTGTTCCGGTACAGTGCAGTGCAAAAATTAACACTGTTTTGTTTGGCAAAAAAACAGCCCACAAGAGCATTAGTAAACAAGATGTTCAGTAAAGAACATATAGCCTACTTTCTCCTAAATGCATGGGTATTGTTATAACACTTTGTCCTGTTCAAGGAGTATGATTGAATGTTGGTTGTAGTAGCTTGTTGAAATACAACGTGCTATAGGGATATTAAACATGAATATGTGGTGCCCTTTGCTAGTGCTATCTCTGTACCAAATTTCGTTCAATTCGGTTTCACCGTGTTTGAATTGATAGGGGGAATCGATTTGCACACATACTTGGCCACCATCTGCAAACTATTGGGCTGATGTTCTTGCAGTTTGGTCAGAATATGTTTCCCACATAAAGATATGGTGTTGCAAAATTTGGTAGAGACTAGATTATTAGGTTGGTCATAATTACATTTTAGCTTTTAACATTTGGGTGGCCGCGATTACGTTTCCGTCAAGATAGCGGTGATATAAAACATGACACTGAGGTGCCCCTTGCTAGTGCTACCTCTGTACCAAATTTCGTTCCATTCGGTTGCACCGTGTTCGAATTAATAGGGGGAATCAATTTTGACGTAAAGATGGCCGCCATCCGCAAACTATTAGGCGAATGACCTATTAGATTGGTCAAAGGATGCTCCCTCCATAAAGGTATGTAGTTGCAAAATTTGGTAGAGATCGGATGATTAGGTTAATCGTAATTTGATTTAAGCTTTGAACATTCGTGTGGCCGCCATTACGTTTCAGTCAAGATGGCGGCGATATAAAACATGACACTGAGGTGCCCTTTGCTATTGCTACCTCTGTACCAAATTTCGTTCCATTCGGTTCCACCGTGTTCGAATTAATAGGGGGAATCAATTTTGACATAAAGATGGCCGCCATCCACAAACTATTAGGCTAATAACCTATTAGATTGGTCAAACGATGCTCCCTCCATAAAGGTATGTTGTTGCAAAGTTTGGTAGAGATCGGATGGTTATGTTAGTCGTAATTTAACTTAAGCTTTGAACATTTGTGTGGCCGCCATTACGTTTGTGTCAATATGGCGGCGATATAAAACATGACACTGAAATGCCCTTTGCTATTGCTACCTCTGTACCAAATTTCGTTCCATTCGGTTTCACCGTGTTCGAATTAATAGGGGGAATTGATTTTCACACAAAGATGGCCGCCATCCGCAAACTATTAGGCTAATGACCAATTCATTTGGTCAAAGGATGCATCCTCTATAAGGGTATGTTGTTGCAAAATTTGGTAGAGATCGGATGTTTAGGTTAATCGTAATTTGATTTAAGCTTTGAACATTTGTGTGGCCGCCATTACGTTTCCGTCAAGATGGCGGCGATATAAAACATGACACTGAGGTGCCTTTTGTTAATACTACCTCTGTACCAAATTTCGTTCCATTCGGTTGCACCGCGTTTGTATTAATAGGGGAATCGTTTTTCACACAAAGATGGCCGCCATCCGCAAAGTATTACGCTGATGACCTATTAGTTTGGTCAAAGGATGCTCCCCCATAAGGGTATGTTGTTGCAAAATTTGGTAGAGATCGGATGATTAGGTTAGTCGTAATTTGATTTAAGCTTTGAACATTTGTGTGGCCGCCATTACGTTTCCGTCAAGATGGCGGCGATATAAAACATGACACTGAGGTGCCTTTTGTTAATACTACCTCTGTACCAAATTTCGTTCCATTCAGTTGCACCGCGTTTGTATTAATAGGGGGAATCCTTTTTCACACAAAGATGGCCGCCATCCGCAAAGTATTACGCTGATGACCTATTAGTTTGGTCAAAGGATGCTCCCCCCATAAGGGTATGTTGTTGCAAAATTTGGTAGAGATCGGATGATTAGGTTAGTCGTAATTTGATTTAAGCTTTGAACATTTGTGTGGCCGCCATTACGTTTCCGTCAAGATGGCGGCGATATAAAACATGACACTGAGGTGCCTTTTGTTAGTACTACCTCTGTACCAAATTTCGTTCCATTCGGTTGCACCATGTTCGAATTAATAGGGGGAATCGATTTTCGCACAAAGATGGCCGCCATCCACAAACTATTACGCTGATGACCTATTGGTTTGGTCAAAGGATGCTCCCCCCATAAAGGTATGTTGTTACAAAATTTGGTAGAGATCGGATGATTAGGTTAGTCGTAATTTGATTTATGCTTTGAACATTTGTGTGGCCGCCATTACGTTTTCGTCAAGATGGCGGCGATATAAAACATGACACTGAGGTGTCCTTAGCTAGTGCTACCTTTGTACCAAATTTCGTTCAATTCGCATTCACCGTGTTCGAATTGATAGGGGGGGACAGACATTCAGAGTACACACACTCACACACACACAGACACACACACACTCACACACACACACACACACACACAGACACACACACACACACAGACTCACACACACACATACACACACACAGACAGACACACTTTTTTCGCCCTGTGTTGATCTCATAAGTCTACTTTCATTTTTTGCAAAAATCGAAAGTAGGCTAAAAATAGAAAATTGTTAGATTTGTGAAATGTAACAAAATTTGTGAGTTAAAGCGTGTTGTAAAACATGTTTCAGTATTTTCTGTAGCCAACCATCTAACATTTACATGAATAATGCAAATATTGGAAAACCGATACATTTTAGTGGAATAAATTAAGAAATAACATAAAAAATTGAAGTGTTCCACTTTTTTTTCCGGTCAGTATATTTTTGATGTGAAACATCATTCCACTCGGTTATTGGATCTTTTAGTGGGAGTAATTTTTAACAAGTAGTTCCGTGAAGAACTATGCAGCCTATTTGCATATATCCTACTTATGTTAATTGCCACTATCAACATACACAATTTCAGTTTGATTGCTGTAATAGATTCGTAGATATTGAGAACCGACTAAATATTTCGGATGGTCGCCATGTTGGATTTTATATATGTAGGTCCTAGAGTTATGTACTGTTGCATGCAGATTATTGTGAACGTGTAGTATTCAAACTTCAATCGCATAATTAGGACACAAGAAAAAACAAGGAGATTTTAAAATTTTTCACAGCTGCCATCTTGAGGTTATGGAAACAATTGAAATAAATTAGATGCCAGTGGATTAACATTCGTATAAGAATTTTCTGTACCAAGTTTCACTGCACGCGGATGGTTAAATTGCGAGAAACGTCCATGTGAATATTTATAATTCGCGTCACCGCCATGTTGGATTTGTGATCACCAGGTTATTTAAAGTCCTATAGGTGAACTTAAGTTCATAGCCCCTATGAACATTAAAAAATGCAGTTTGATTGCTAAAATAGATTCGTAGATATTCAGTATCTTCTAAATATTTCGGATGGTCGCCATGTTGGATTGTTAAATGTATAGGCCATAGAGTCATGTACCATTAAAGGAAAATTATTGCGTAGGTTCATTATTCAAACTTTCACTTCGATCGCATGACTACATCACAATAAATAAAATCTTAATTTTAAAATTCGCACTGCCGCCATCTTGAGGTTATGTAAACAATTGAACTAAATTAGATACCAGTGGATTACAATGTGTATAAATATTTCCTGTGCCAGGTTTCAGTGCGCTTGGAACATTAAATCGCGAGAAAGGTCTATTTAAAATTTTCAAATTCGCTTGGCCGCCATGTTCGTTTTGTAGTTAACCGGTTTTTGAAAGTCTTATAGATGGACTTCCAGTAGTGCCCTTTATCTCCGTACAAAATTTCAGGGTTTTACCGCTAATAGTTTCAGAGATATAGAATGCGGGTGAAATATTTCGCACATCCGCCATCTTGTGATTATGTAAACAATTGAACGAAGTTAGATGTCGGTGAATTACAATGTATATAAACATATACTGTACAAAGTATCATTGCGTTTGGTTGGTCAAATCGTGAGAAACGTCTATTTAAAAGTCGCAAATTCGCTTGGCCGCCATGTTGGTTTTGTAGTTACCAGGTTTTCAAAAGTCACATAAGTGAACTTATAGTAGTTCCCTCTATCACCATAGAAAATGTCAGGGTAATATCGGTAATAGTTTCGGAGATATTGAATGCTGGTGAAATATTTCGCACAGCCGCCATGTTGGATTGGTGAGTCGTAACAAAATTTGAAGGGCACGGTCGAGGTCGCCGGGAATAGTGCTATGAACTTTCCGAGTTTCATTGAAATCGCTCCAGCCGTTTAGATTTTATTAGGGACACACACACACACGAATCACACACACACACGCACACACACACACACGGACAAAAGGTGATCTCATAAGCCTATTTTTTCAAAATTGAAAATAGGCTAAAATGGGACGGAAGTGGATCGGACGGAAGTGCTTTAGCAACCAGGAGGGTTGCGATCCAACTGGCAGTGGTACCATGAGGAATGTTTGTCACATACGGATTACTTTGTAACAACAGAGTATCAAGAAGGCAGTGCGAGAGTAGAAATACCAAGTAGGCAGTGAAGAAAAAAAAAGTCAGTCTCTGTTAACGTAACTTAGTTACTGGCAGGAGAGTGATGTAACAGCAGAGTATCAAGAAGGCAGTGGAGAGTAGAAATATCAAGTAGGCAGTGAAGAAAAGAAAGGATTCTTAGAATTGTTATGTATAATGAGAGTGTAAAAAATAAAAAGATTTTTTGTGTGTTGATGAATGTCAAGGATAATTAAAACGGTAACAACGTCAAGGTAGTATAATTTATGTCAGATGTTACACATCATATGCGACTACTGTAAGGCTCGTATCTTTTTTTCTAGCAGCTACTCTATCTTTGAATTGAAAATTGGCTGCTCTAGCATGATGATTACGGTTCTAGTTAAGAAGCCGGTAGTAGGCTATATTGGTTTGAAGCTATGTGGCGTCTAAAATGTTTAACTTAGTAGTTCTGTGTAGAATATCTCGCTTGTGAGTAGCTTCAAAGCTAGATCTTTCATGGGAATGATTTATTCCTTTTTTTATTATTATTTTAAAGAAAAATCTACTGTCTTTTCCTCCAACAAGAGACATCCTTCTCACGGGAGCCCCTCCCAAGACTTTCGAAAGATAGCAGTGGAGCGTTAGGAGGGGAAGCAGAATCATACCAACTGTATAGGGGTGCATTTTGAAGCAGAGTAGGTGGGGGAGGGGTGCATTGAGTTAGAACAGAGAAACAATTTACTTAATTTAACAGAATAAGTGCTGGAATCCCTCTCTGAGTGTATCTGTCATAATTAATGGAAGCTGCGTCATTTAGAGCAAAAGCACCACCATTGATCTTTTTGTATTCCTTGTTCCAGCTGAATTCAAGGGGAGAGACATTGTAATGTTTACTCTTAGAGATGTTATCGTGTTGGAAGCCATTTTTCATTGTCACCTTAATAAACGAAATTCGAAATGCTTTTCAGGCAGTTAACCGGATTGTGCCAAATTGTAGCGGGTGTATTCCTTAAACCTGAAAAAAAATGCATTAATCTTACGTATGTACGAGAAGCATTTCAAATTTTGTTTCTTAGAGATGTTAGTTTGAAATGGCTTGGTCTATGCTTCCCCAACGCGTGTCCATCAGGCTAGGACGCCCGGTGAGAGCTCTTGAGCTTTCCCCACTACATTTCTGCTACCCCACTCCATTGTAATACGTAATCACAATGCAGTACCTAATCTTTCTGATTTCGTCACGATTTACCGAGTTGGTTGGTTCCTTAGTTTAGGGGCTGCGACAACGCGGTCATGAATCCCCGTGTATTTAGGGTGTGTGTAGAATCGGTCTGATAACCGATGTTAATTCTGATGGCTGTATTAAAGCGTATTATCTGTAATTCAGGAAGGACCGCAGACGATCAATATCCAGTAGTTCCTGCTTTTGCTACCAAATGCTACCGACAACGACACCTAGCCGCGAACTTGACTACTAGATGACACCGAAATCGTCATATGGCGGTGAACTTTGGAATTAATAGAGCGTTAATCAAATCTAACCTAGAAATTTAGCTTCACACAGTAGTTAGTGGAATGGCATACATCTATAACATGGGCCCGCCGGCTTTACTTCCCCTCCGAAGGAAGGAATACTGAAGGATTTTAACGCTCTTAAAAAATCCAACGGCTTCGACCGGGTTTGAACCCGGGACCTAGTGCATAGAACCTCAGCATGCTACCAACTACGCCACCGAAGCCACACGATTTACCCGTATAAATAAATAAATAAATAAATAAATAAATAAAACAAGAAACAATGACAGAGACTCAGTTACATACATTGCTGTAAAAATATAACACTTGAGTTTGCTGACGTGCTTCGGGGTAATAAGCACAGGAAATGTACTGTATGAACAATTGGGGAAAATCGCATTTTATTTGTCACCAAAAATATTCTTTTAACCACTTTATGATCTGAACAGAAGTACAAGGTAAAGCTTCTGCTAGTTTTATAAGTGCCTGCCCCGAGGTGTTGGGGTAGCGTGTCTGCCTCGCACTCAGAGGCTCCGTCAGGTCTTTTAGAAACTGACGTGATGGCTGGAACGGGGTGCACTCAGCTTCGTGAGGACAATTGATCAGCTGTCTGACAATGAGACAGCACCCCGGTCACGGAGACCAAGATTAACGACCGAGAGGTCCCGACGTGCTGACCACGCGTTACCCCATTATCTGCAGGCCAAATAGCTGGGCAGCGGTCGCTTGGTAGGCTTAGGCCCTTCATGGGCTGTAGCGCCATGAGGTTTGGTTTGGTTTTAGTTTTATAAGTAAAACATAAGCGATCTTTACATTCAACTTACAATGTAGCTGAAGGCTTCTATTGCGCCGTCCGTCAGCGAGGCTGGAAAGTCGCGTAGAGCGTAAAATGAGTTATTTTTTGTTATTTGTTAAGCGATTGCGTAATATGTGGACTCCCCCCTAGGTGCCATCTTCTCACTACAATGCACAACGAACATTTAAATTGTCTTAGACCACCCGTGTCAAATCACACACAATATGAATAACTAATACAGTTATAGTAGTTTCTGCTTTAGTCACCCACAGAAATATATCGTCTCTATAAATATTGTCCTTGCAGGCTGTAACAAACATCGTAACTGTCCCACAGGAATTCATACTCCGCAAAAGAAACTGTTCCTGATTTTCTGCTAACCACCGTACTATCTCGCTCATGTGTCCATTTCATGATAAGCGCTTCGTATTAGAATTTACTTTCCTGATCTCGTAAGCGAACGTTTGATGCCTTTCAGTCGGACAACACGAGTTTTTCCAAAATAGATGGGTTATTCCCTAATCCTGAAAGAATTACATGAGATTATTAAATTAATTGGCAGACTGAAAAGCATCAAACTTTCGTTTACCAAGGCAATACTGAAAATGGCTTCAAATACCATAATGATCTCGTAAGATAAAGTGGTATTTCTTGGGAATCTTGAAAGAAATTCTTTCATATACTTCGTATTTGACATATTTTAAACCAACAACAATTACGAATATTTTCAAGTCAACCATATTTTTACGCTGTAATTTTAATTACATTCCTCGTTAGGGGAAACATTATTCTTATCTCGTATCTCAGTTCAGTGCAGGCAGTGACGAGAGTATTTTTAACGCTCTTAAAAAATCTGACGACTTTGGCCGGATTTGAACCCGCGATCTTGGGCATAGAAGCTCAGCATGCTACCAACTACGCCACTGAAGCCGCCTATTAGAGTGGATTGTGAGTAATATGCGGTCCGATTGCAGCTAAGTATACCATCCACTCTAACCTGACCATTTAACAACAATCAGATAATCACACTAAGCAAGCAAATTTGAAGGTTAATCACCACGTTCAGTATCTCAACAAAAAAAAATCACATATAAAACAAACAAGTATTGACTTTTGTTTACTAAGGCAACACTGAATAATGGCTTCAAACCCCATAATGTATTGACTAGTTGTGTTAGATTAACTTTGTTGATTATTGTAGCAGGAGCCCCGCAGGGTAAAGAGGAGAACACAGTGATAACACAGTGAAGTCTGCACATAAGTCAAGCAGCTTTGCGATCGCTACCTGTCTTAGAAGCTCAGATAAGTGTCACAGGAGCTCATGTCACCACGGACAGCTAATGGAGCTAGAGTCATATCCTACTCGCGCAACTGTACCTGTCAACGAAGCAGAGTGACGTGTAACACAAGTAAACAGAGAATAGTTCCCATTTCGACCGCCGGCAATCAATTCGTGAAAGGGTAATACTACTGCAACTAAATAAGTGTTAATATTGTAAACACTCTCACCCATACTGGTAAACATAGATTTAATAGTAAGTGTATGTAATGGAACTGGTGATGATCGCTTGATGATCGAAACTTGTCATCCAAGTGTATTTAAAGGAAGCTTTTAGTTTTACGGGACCGTTAATCATGCGATCATGGGATGAGCTACGGGACCTCCTTTTTACGTGGAATCCGAACCACAGGACATGGCATTTCACTTCAAAAATCACACATGCATTGACCGGGAATCGAACCTGATCCACCTTGGTGAGAGGCCAACAGCTTGACCGCTGCGCCACCATGCCCCCTCCAAGTGTATTTATTAATCTCACGTTTTTTGTTTTGTTTTCTTATTCAGGATTAGGGGAAACATCCATTACAATTGTGTACAATCGTGTTGACAGACTGAAAATCATTAAATTTCGATTCCTAACGCAACCCTGGAAAATAGCTTCCAACACCATAATGCGAATTACAAATACACACACTAATACAACCATCACAATAGCACAGGTTATCAGTCAAATTCCACAAACAAACAAACAAACAAACAAACAAGTACCTGGAGATATACATACTGTATCCACGATACTGCCAAGCCCATAAATGAATCAACAACAACTCCTTTCTTTCTTTCTTTCTTTCTTTCTTTCCATCCAACCATATTGTAGAGCTGATTCGGTGGCGTAGTCGGTAGCATGCTGAGCTTCTATGCCCAAGATCGCAGGTTCTAACCCGGCCGAAGTCGTCGGATTTTTTTAGAGCGATAAAAAACCCTCAGTATGCCTTCCTTCGGAGGGGAAGTAAAGCTGGCGGTCCCAAATCATAGATTTGTGGCATGAAAAAGAACATTCCACTAACTACTATACACTTGTGGAAGCTAAAATTTGTAGGTTAGTTTGATTTGATAACGCTATATTAGTTCCAACGTTCGCCGCCAGGTGCTGACTGTGATGGCATTTAGTAGCCACGTCCGCAGCTAGGTGTCGTGGATAGTAGCATTTGGTAGCAAAAGTAGGAACTACTTGAAAAAAATACACGGATAGTTAGCCTGAAAGACTGGACTTTATATCATTTTAAATGCTAGCAGCCGAGTACCAAGAAGGCAGTGCGAGAACAGAGTTTCAAGATTCTATTTTGTTTCTTCGCTGCCTACTTGATTGAAACTCTGTTCTCGCACTGCCTTCTTGGTACTCGGCTGCTACATCGTACTATGACGTCACACACTTCAGTGCATTCTATAGGTACATTTTGTCCCGTCACCGTAACGTAACGCCAGACCTCAGCGTGGACAAGATCATGTAAAATGATAAATTAATCTTCTGCAGCCCTTCTACCTGAATCTCAGATAACACACACTGATACAGCCATCACATTAACACCGGTTATCGGACAAATTCTACACACACCCAAAGTACACGGGGCTACATGACCGCGTTGTTGCAGCCCCTAAACTAAGGAACCAACCAACCATATTGTAATGGTCGGCTTCAGCTTCTCTTGCTTGAAAGCCAAGCCCCCTCAACGCCATCTGACAGACAGACCCGTTGCCATGGTGATGTGCTAGGTAGATCAGGTAGCTCGACGGCTCCTATTCCAAGGGCCCCGATGAATCCCACAAGTTTCTCCACTCTCGGCACGCTACCTGTTGAACTCATCACAGGCGGCCATGCGTGCTCACTTAACATCACTTAATCGAGCACATGATCGTTAGCACGAGGGGGCTTTGGAATGTATCCAACTAATAACTGTTATCTTAAACTGTCTGGTCCACCTCACTTTCCCGGAAGTGATGTAATCACTATCATCTTGTAGTTCTCAGAATTGAATTTGGCTTTAAAGACTTGTATTGTACATATTGATAGCATTGACGACGTCACCTGATGGACTCTGGATATCATGGATTTTATTTTTCTTGCCACTAAGTCCACTTCAACCGTAATATTAGACTCCATAGACACGTAGCAAGGAGAGAACTGTGGATCATTAAGCCCAGTAATGATTTTAACGATAGAGGTTTTCTTTCTCGGACATCTTAAGAATTCTTTATATTAAGTTATACTTGCATTTTTATTTTTTGAGTTTAAAATATTTTTGCTTTCCGTTGCCTCATCTAGGTAATCAGCCCCGTGCACTTGTGATCCTGTAGTATTTGTGTGGTGACTCAGTTAGTTGGTAGTTGTGTTATATAGAGGCTTCGACATCGTCGTCATTTCAGCCCGGTATTCTTTCTGTATGTCTATGTAAATAAATAAATAAATAAATAAATGTTCTCTGATAACCTGTGTTATTGTAGTGTCAGTAGTAGTAGTAGTAGTGTGTGTATTGGCAATTGCGGCGAGGATTTGGCAGGAAGCGGTCTTGGCCTTCGGTTAGAAACCATCTCAGCATTTGTCTGGTGTAAAAGTGGAAAACCACGGAAAACTACTTCCAGAAAGGCTGAGGTAGGAATCGAATCCACCTCTTCTCACTTTTACCTCACGAGACTGAGCGTACCTCGTTAGAACTTGAAGACCAGAATTTAATTTCTTGGCAGAGCCGAGAAACGAAACCGGACGTCAAGAGTGGCAGCCTACAATGCTTGCCAGTACACCACGAGGTGGAGACAGAATTAGTGTGTGCCAATAATTATGTGGGTACGAACCCCGGAACTTAAAGTAAGGTTCCATCCCGTCATTTAGGCTACATGTAGTGAGGAAAACCACGTTCAGGATGGCCACCTTCAACACTGGATTTCCGAACGGTAGTTTCCCATTGCAATCGTGGAGCGTGCCTAATGCGCTCTCCTATGCTGCTAACCAAACAATAAAATACGTACGCACGGAATAACATAGAATCATTGGTATAGAGTTTCTTTGAATTCGTGAAATGCTTTGTACTTTTCTGCATCTGTAGTTGCAGAGTAGACTGGCGTGTCGAGGATAAATTTTAAAGCTTACTCTCTTCCTTTTTTGCACGTTTATGTTCGCGTTGATTATTACACTTTCAGACCCCGTGGCGTAGCCGTACCCGTTAAATCACTCACTACGACGCGACGGAGGGCTGCAGTAAGCCCGGGTTCGAATCCCGGCACAGACAGTGGCTATCCTGAGTGTGATTTTCCCCCGGATTTTTCCACACACTTTCTAGACAAATGCCGGGGTAGTACCTTATTTCAAGTCTGGCACCTACCTCATTCCTGTCTCTAATACAGCTACACACACTACTACAGTTGCAACAGAATCACAGGTTGTCAGATATATCAACAAATGCCCAAGTACTTGGAACGGATGACTAAAGATGTCGCAAGTCCCTTATACGAATTAACAACAACATCTTACAGCGTTCAATATGATACATTTGTTTTTTTACTTTTATTTTAGTCGTTTTACCCTCCAGGGTTAGTTTTTCCCTCGGACTCAGTGAGGGATCCCTCCTCTACCACCTCTAGGGGCAGTGTCCTGGAGCTTGAGACTTTGGGTCGGGGGATACAACTGGGGAAGTGGGACTAGCACCTCACCTAGTCGACCTCACCTACAAAGCGAACAGGGGGCCTCATGAGGGATAGGAAGGGATGGAAAGATTGGGAGGGAGAGACAAGGAAGAGGGCAGGAGGCGGCCGTTGCCTTACGATAGGAACCATCCCGGCATTTGCCTGGAGGCGAAGTGGGAAACCATGGAAAACTACTTCGAGGATGGCTGAGGTGGGAATCGAACCCCCTCTACTCAGTTGGACCACGCGAGGCTGAGTAGACCCCGTTCCAGTCCTCATACCAGTTTTCAAATTTCGTGGCAGAGTCGGGAATCGAACCTTGGATCTCCGGGGCGGCAGTTAAGCACGCTGACCACTACACAACGTAGGCAACTACAAAATAAATAAATAAATATGTGTGTAACAAAACAAGCAATACGTAACTTAAGACACGTAACTAAGAGCTTGTGTTCTTATAGCGACGTAGGCTATAGATGTTGCTACGGACCTAGTATGCACAGATGACGAGCACTGGTTGCCATACTTGCCATAGTATCGGGAAATTGAGTGTCGCTAATTCCAGATAGACGCCCTTCCAAAAAACACATTTATGTTTAAAAGGTTAGGATTCCTCTGTACCACTATCTTGGTATATTTCAACACTTGTCCACAACTCAAGATTCGGATGTTGGGTGTTTGTAACGTGGACAGCTCGCAATCAGGACGACGCCTTCTGGCGGCATTGCTATATGCGTGGTGCCAGAAGGCGGGTTGCCTTCCATTGTGTGAGCATCGGGCGTGGACTAGGTACAGACATTAATTGATACTCAATTAAGTGTAATTAACTGATTATGTTACTTCCGTCCGTCTTTGTCATCGAGAGAACCCAGCTGTAACGTCAGGGCCTTCCGTATCAGTCGACCAGTAGAGTAGCAGCTCATGTCGTTCCTTGTCCTTAATATACACTGCATCAACAAAAACAAATCTTAAATATTAGAAATGAAAATAAAATACACCATCACTGAGATACCAAACACTTTCGGTGTGAGTGTGAATGAGTGTTTTCATGGGCAAGAGTACAGACGTTACCTCTGTCGTATTTAAGGTGAATCCATCTGACAATACCGAAAAACAATTGATTACCGGTACAGAATTTTATTTTATTTTATATCTTCTTTTTCTTCTTCTTTCTTTGCATTTTTTCTTGTTGTCTTTTTCATTTTTTCTCCAATTTTTCATTTCACTTCTTTTCCCCTCTTTTTAGCTCTTTTCCTTTTTCTGTTTCCATTTTCTTTTTTCACATTATTACATCTATTATTTTTAAAGTTTAAATTTTTAATTTAATTATTTTTAATTTGTTCAATTGTCTAATTTTTCACTTTATTTACCGAACTCTGTAGTTATGCGCAGACACCATGTAGCGTAGTGGCTAGCTTAAGGTCCGGGTTTAGTTCCAGGCTCTCCAAAGAAATTGTATTTTCTTTTGAGGGCTGGAACAAAATACAATCATCCTCGTGAGCAAAACTGAGACGAGGTGGGTTTTATTGCACCCCATCCATCCCGGAAGTGGTTTTCCGTGGTTCCCCACTTCTGCTCCAGGCAAATACCGGGATGTCTCCTAACTTAAGGCCACGTATGGCTACTTTACTATCCTCACCTCAATCACAAATGCACACACTACAATAGACACCACAATAACACAGATTATCTGACAAATTCTATACACAGACACACACCCAAGTATACGAGGATAAACGACAACGATGTCCAAACCTATGACATGAAACAACAACCTTTACTGTATGTACCCGTTAACGATGGTTATGAAATCTAGTGGTTTCATAGAAACAAATCTGCAGTTTTGGCTCAGTGTCCCTGCATATTTAGCTGCCCACAATGGCTTCGAAGGAGAAGTCGGTAACATGCTGAACTGCTATGCCCAAAATCGTGGGTTCAAATCCGGTCAAAGTCGTCGGATTATTAAGAGCGTTAAAATCCTGCGGCGGGAAAGTAAAGCCGGTGGGCCCGTGTCATTGATTTATGAAATGTAAAAGAACCGACCACTACAATTGGTAGTGTGTAGCTAAATTTGTAGGTTATTTGGTTAGAAACGCTCTATAGAGTTCTAACGTTCGCAACAAGGTGTCAGTAACTGCGACATCTCTGGTAGCCAAAGTTTCTACTACTTGAAATTGAACTTGATGGGAGGCGGCTTCGGTGGCGTAGTAGGTAGCATGCTGAGCTTCTATGCCCAAGATCGCGAGTTCAAACCCGGCCGAAGTCGTCGGATTTTTTAAGAGTGATAAAAATACCTCAGTATGCCTTCCTTCGGAGGGGAAATAAGCCGGCGGTCCCATGTCATAGATTTATGCTATGTTAAAGAACCTTCCACTAATTACAGCTGTGTGAAACTAAATTAGGTTAAAATGTAAACAACGCTCAGGTTCCTACGTTCGTCGCCAGGAGCCGACTGCGGTGGCGTCTAGTAGCCAAGTTCTGAACTAGTAGTCGTTGACGGTGGCGTTTGGCGGCAAAAGAAGGAACTACTTGAGAAATTCAAAGTCTGCAGTCCTTACTTGAATTAAGAAACAGATAACACACACTAATACAGCCATCACAATTGACACCGGTTATCAGATAGATTCTACACACACCCAAAGTACACGGGGCTACATGACCACGTTGTCGCAGCCCCTAAACTGAGGAACCAACCAACCATCCGAACTTGATGGGGAGCCTACGGCCGTTCAATTAAAATACCCGGCTATGGCCATTGGCTGCGATTCAAATTTAATAACAATGAGATGCTACATTCATCTTGTATGGAGGATATCTGAGATACCCAGAGAATATGAAATGGCAACAACGGCGAACTGTCAGCAGATCGTGCAAACTTTATGGCACGATTTGAATCTTCTCTTGTACATGTTATGTTATTGTGGCGTGTTGTGCAATGCAACGATAAAATAACGCTGAGAGTTCCGTTTCATTGTATAGCAACTTATCTTGCACCTTCAATCTTTTCTCACCATCATAATAGACCTTGACTTTGCACTGTTCTTAATTGCAGTCTATCAACCTTTCATGAAATGAAATGAAAATCCACAGCCTGCTTCCAGTCTCCGACCGGGTCAGGAATGGAATGAATGAAGCCCCCATCTAGCGGCGAGGATAGGAACTGTGCCGGCTGCCGAGGCCTGACGCACTCCTCTGGATCAACCTTTCATAAGATTTATAAAATGTCTCCATAACATGGAGTGCACGTTAGAGAATCTTTCTCCGAGTCTCTACAGAAATTGATGATTTTTTTTAAATATTTGTCGTGGCCCAGAGCTTTATCGCGTTACTTCGTGCATCCCTGGAATCGGGATAGCGTCCTGCAAATGGTTTTCGTTGTTTCCCATTTTCACCACCAGGAAAATGCCAGGACGGTTCCTTTCAATAGGTCCACGGCTGATTTCCTTGCAAAATCCCTTCTCTAACCCATCTTGGAAAGAATATAAATGGCCATTGGCTGCGCTAATAACTTGTAGACTTATTTATAAAGGAAATTGCATTGCACCGATATTACCACCAGTATTTCTTCATTCTTGATCAAAACTTCAAACGATCAAGAAGTGCAGTGGGCCTTATATTCTAAAAAAAACTGCAATTAATACCTGATGGCACAAAACTGCGCGAAGAGGGGAAAGGAGGGGAAGGAAGGTAGTGGAAGGATTCACTGCTGCTGTGCTCCTATGAGACACACTAACGTGCAATACAGTTCCAGTTCCAGTAGGAGCCATTGTGAACAATTCCATGGCAACAAGCGAAGGGAACGTTTCTCCCTTCTCAACCACGCTACACCATATTGCCTCACCCACATCCGGAACTTACTGGTAACGCATGTACCATCAGGTAAAAATTGTGGTATACCACCTGCTTAATCTGTTGGCCTTCACAAGTGCTGGTTGTACCTTTCTTCGTAATGAAAATTTTAGCTTACTGAACCAAAGAGGCCGGTTCGGATGTATCAAAAACGCATGTCTTCAGAACGGCATTGAATAATATTCCCTTCCAAACTTTTTCAGGCTTCGGTAGCGTAGTTGGTAGCATGATGAACTGCTGTGCACAAGATGCGGGTTCAAACCCGGCCGACGTCGTCGGATATTTTAAGAGCGTTAAAATCCTTCAGTATGCCTTCCTTCGGAGGGGAAGTTAAGGCGGCGGTCCCATGTCATAGATTTATGGCATGTAAAAGATCCGCCCACAGACTTAACTTGTATGAAGCTACATTTCTAGGTTAGATTTCGTTGGAACGTTCGCCACTGGGTATCAGTGACATCTGGTAGTGAACGTTGGAACTACTTTTAATTGAACGGAACTTGTAGCTCACCTTATGGGTGTCCGCTTGAAGCAGCTACAGCCTCTGGCGAGCCAAGCATTTACTCGGAAACTCCCGGCACTAAAAGCCATACGATGAATCAATAAAAAAATAAAATAATAATCAGACTTTGGACTGACTTCATTAAGTTATAGGTATGCTTAAATATTTTGTATAACCCTCTTTATTCCTATATGGTGGGGGATGAGTTGAGATGAGTCTTTGTGTTTTACAGCCGAATGTCCTTTATGCATCAATGTTATCCGAGGCGTTAATGAGACTTTATATGAATATAAATGAACTGGCCAGCGAGATGGAAGGAAGCAACCGTGGTTTCTTTGAAGTAGTGACCCAATATTACTTGTAAATGGAAAACAAGGGAGAACTTTTATAAGGACGGCCAAAGATCGAAGTTCTAACTCCATCATCTCTCTAGCGTAAGCCTAAGCGTGTCCCCATGACATAGGTCTTTTACATAAATCGGTTGGTAAAAGTGTGCGTAAAATATTGCACATTAGTTTCCATGTAGGGGAATGCCTTCAATTCTCTGGAACATCCAAACTACTGGTTCGAAGGAAATTTCTGAATATTGTTCTTCAATACGTGTAATATCTCAGTCCTGCCAGGAACATTCGAGGATATTTATATTCTTATTGTTGTTTAGCTTGCCACGGTGGGTGAATGGTTATCGTGTCGGTCTACCCACCCCAAGCTTGCAGGTTCGCTCCTGACCGTGGTAAGTGATTTTTGAAAGGTGGCAAAAATTACGACACACATGTCATACGATGTTGGCATGCTAAAGAACCCATTTGAATTCAGTAGGCCGTACTCATAATGGCAAAATTAATCTCGGGATTTTCCGCCAACACAAAGTTCCTCATTTCTCTACTAGAAAGCGCTATAGTGTCAAGGAGCTTAGATATCTAATTTCCTTGACTTTCATAGTACGTCAAGGAACAACAAAATTCGACATGCAAGCTGCCCTCTGGGTGTCAATTAACAAAGCTTGCACCCGGCACCGAGGCCATACGATATTATTATTATTATTATTATTATTATTATTATTATTATTATTATTATTATTATTATTTTATTTATTTACTCAACTTACAGTTGGTAACATGACTCATATCGGTACATTGAGTACAAGAAAATGAGTAAAGTAACACTTTGAAAAGCCTATAGCATACATTTTCAAACTATATAACATAGACGTTTGACAGTTAATTTTCTTTTCCAGTAATGTTATCTTCCACGTCTCCTTTTCACAAGAAGGTCCGAAAAATCCTATTATTATTATTATTATTATTATTATTATTATTATTATTTATTGTGATTATACTAAACCATACTTGAATCTTGGAATAATCAACTCTGTCAAAAGCACTTAACGTGCACTGATCAAGTTCTTTTTTTTCTCATCAATAACATTGCGCGACAACAGTGTGTTTCCTCTGGACTGTTGTTCTGCTTCATATCGTTTTAGTTTATTGGAGTGTATAAATGAATCCATATTACGTGTACTTCGCCAACACCTGAGTTGTTCTCACGTGGCGAGGTCGTAGCACGAAAGAAGTTCCGGCTATCTTACGTCATAGCGGGAAGCAATCAAATCAGTCTTCCACGGGAAGGGTTGACGTGGGGTTGGTAGTTCATTAGTGAGTTCTCATGGTCCTCGAGGGTTGACCTTGGTGATGCTGTGGCGTGGGAGAGTTGAGCTCATTCAAGCCTGTGGTACCGTACTCTCTTCAGTGTCTGATGTCACCTCACACACTACAAGATTAGCGTTAACCCATTGTTTGTAGGTGGCAATGGGAGAATGATTTTATTTAAACAAGTTCACCGTAGCAAAGGGAACGTGCCATTAACCCAAACAGACTACTATACTTACCAAGATTACTGTGATTGGTTGGTTAGTTCCTTAGTTTAGGGGCTGCGACAACGCGGTCATGTAGCCCCGTGTACTTGCGGTGTGTCTAGAAACTGTCTGATAACCAGTGTTAATTGTGATGGCTGTATTAGTGTGTGTTGTCTGTTTTAATTCAAGTAAGGACTGCAGACAATAATTTCAAGTACAGTAGTTCCTACTTTTGCTACCAAATGCTACCGTCCACGACAACTAGCTTGCGGAATTGGCTACTAGATGGCATCGCAGTCAGCACCTGGCGGCGAATGTTGAAATTAATAGAACGTTATCAATTCTAACCTACAAATTTTGGAAGGTTTTTTTTTTCATGCCATAAATCTATGACATGGGACCGTCGGCTTTACTTCCCCTCCGAAGGAAGGCATACTGAGGGATTTTTAACGCTCTTAAAAAATCCGACGACTTTGGCCGGGTTTGAACCCGCGATCTTGGGCATAGAAGCTCAGCAATTCAGGAATGTTACCGGATGTCTCAGTTACAAGAAAAATCCAGTAGATGGCAGCATTAGCGAGAGATAGATAAGAAACATAATTTTGTCATGTCGAGTTTCAGTCTGTAGATTCCAACCTCCATGACTTGGAATATAGCACGCTATTACTGACGGAATGTTTCTGAGAGGGAGATATTTTTGCATATTGATATTATAATGTTTTAAAGTTTTTCCTTGCATAATAATCATTCATTAGCCTTTAAGCCCACAAAAAGTATGTCATTTCATTTCCCATTCCTGTTGTAAGACATGGTTAGGGTTCACCTTGAACCACTCATAAGTCACTATTTTTTGTTTTGAAAATCCATTAAAAATCTTAGTACAGGCTGCTAAATTGTCAGACAAAGTGCCAGACCTGAAAGTAGAAAGAGGTGGAACATCGAGGTCATCTTCCCCATGCTCTTATAACAAAAATAATTAATGTGAAGACTTCTAACCGGTGAACATTTGAATACAGCTTTTGACCTGAACTGAATTATGTGCAGTTCAAATGTGATACGTTTCTATTAAGAGCTTAGAACTGATAAACGGAGGAATCTTAAACGAGGTTGGTAAGGATAGCTGAAAGTTTTGTTAACGCATAATTTTATATCCATTTTCTTGCATTCATTATGAAATCGCCCTGTATCCACACGCATATCCTGTTAAAGGCTGTAATTGATTACCTCATTCATATTGACTTGAAGGTTATTTGTGGTTAAGCGGCTAGCATTCTTGGCCGTCACCCCAGAAGTCCGGGGTCGATTGCCGGTTCTGCTAGGAACGTAATCCTAGTTTGAGGGATGGAACAGGGTACGCTCAACTTCGTGAGGAAAAACCTCATCCATCCTAGAAGTGATGTTCCGTAGTTTCCTTCTTCTACTCCAGATCAATGTCAGGGTGTGAAGTAAAAATACACACACAAATACAGCTATCAACATAACACAAATTATATCGGACTAAATTCCACTCACCCAACTTCACGGGGCTAAATGCCACCATAATGTCCAATCCCTTCAGAAGAAACAACAATAACTAATTTGTGCACTGTGTCTCTTTTTATTCGAGACGAACATAGGTTTCTTCTAAGCTGTCTGCGTGGCCTAATAGTAACGTTCTTGCCTGCTGTGCCTAAGGTTGCAGGAGTGAATCCTGGCGCAGTCAGTTGGCATTTGAGGGAGGGAGCCGAGTCTGTAGATTTACTGTCATGTTAAAGATCCCCTTCGAGGCAAAATTCCAGCACCCTGGCGTCTCTAAAAGCCGCAGTAGTTAAAAGGAACGTAAAACCAATAACATTAACATAGGTTTCTCCTCTACTTGCTCATTGAAGTCTCGGGATATCAGTGATTTTAAAATTCGTAAGAATGGTAGAACCAAAGGGTTTGGTTATAATCGCGATAATCTGAGTGTCATTGTACTGTAATCTGAAGCGTTTACTTACTTACTTACTTACTTACTTAATTCCTCTTGTTCCCACTGGAACATAGGGTATCCGTAAAACGTCTCCATTGCGGTCGTCGACTTGCCAATGCTTTAACTTCCTTCCAGGTCTTCCCAATTTCAAGTGCCTCCTCCTCTACAGTCCTCCTCCAGGTCTTCCTAGAACGACCTCTCCTCCGTGCACCTTGCGGATTCCATTCCAATGCTGTTCTTTCTACAGATCCCACTGGCTTCCTCAAAGTATGACCTATCCATTTCCATTTTCTCCTTTTGATTTCCACTTCAACTGGAACTTGATTTGTTACTCTCCATAGTTCTTCGTTGGATATTATTTCTGGCCATCTGAAGTTTATGATGCGTCGTAAACAACGGTTTATAAATGTTTGCAGAAGATTAGTGATAGTTCCTGTAACCTTCCAAGATCCACAAGCATATAGAAGGACTGACTTGACATTAGTATTGAAAAGCGTTTACTGATTGGCTAAATGCCTGAGCTGCCAACATACACGCTTGAGTCTGACTGAACTGGACTCGCTCGGACTACCTGCTCACCTGATGACCCAGTGTATCTCGGCAGGGCGCCTGGGCCGCTCCGTGCGCAATATAATGCACTCTCATTATGCAAGACCGTTAGTCGTGTGCGTTTTATGATGGAACGTCACCTGATTATTGTGTGGCTATGTCACACCACAATTAAAATTTCTTGACAGAGCCGGGAATCGAACGCGAAACGCTAGCCGCTACACCACGAGGTGGTCTACATTTACAGTGCATCGCCCTAGACGGAGCAACACTTCGGTTGCTGATTTTACTGCTGCTCTTAATGAATCCAGATCCACACGCGAAGCGATGGCGTTTTTTATCAGCTGTGGAGAAAACTCCCACATTATGTGTTTATTTATTACTACGCCATAGTTTATGCAGGAAGAGAATTGTTGTTGTTGATTCATTAAGGGTATTTTCAATATCTTGGTCATTAGGTGTGCGTGGAATTAGTCTAATAACCTCAGTTATTGTGTGTGGAAGCGGGGGGGGGGGGGGGGGGCACCAAAAACCACTTCCAGGATGACTGAGGTGGGCATCTGACCCGTTTCATCTCTGTTTTGCCTCACGAGGCTGAATGTACCCCGTTCCAGCCCTCACACCACAATTAAAATTTCTTGACAGAGCCGGGAATCGAACGCGAAACGCTAGCCGCTACACCACAAGGTGGTCTACATTTACAGTGCATCGCCCTAGACGGAGCAACACTTCGGTTGCTGATTTTACCGTCGTGGACAACACGGCTCTGCCAAGAAATGTAATTCTGGTCTGAGGACTGGAATGGGGTACACTCAACCTCGGGAGGTAAAACTGGGGAGAGATGGGTTCGCTTCCCACCTCAGCCATCCTCGAAGTGATTTCCCGTGGTTCCCCCACTTCTACTCCAGGAAAATGCCAGGATAGTTCCTAACTTAAGGTCACGAACGCCTTCTTCCCAATCTTCACATGAATTACAAACACACCACTACTACTACTACAGACACCACAATAGCTCAGGTTATGGGACCTATTCTATACATACATATATATATCCATGTACACTGGGCTAAATGATCACGATGTCCAAGCCTCTCAAATACCGACAGCAGTGGCTCAGCTGGCTAAAGCGCAGTGTTAGGTCATGGGGCCAAGCTCTCTGCTGACTCGGTAGACGCGTGGGTTCGAACCCCACCGTCGGCCGTCCTTGAAATGGTTTTCCGTGGTTTCCCATTTTCAACACCAGGCAAATGCTGGGACGGTACCTTCCGATAGGCCACGGCCGCTTCCTTCCACATCCTTGCCCAGTTTCATTGATCTTCATCCATTCCACCTCTCATCCCGACGCGCAGGTCGCCCACGGGCGTCGAATAGAAAGACCTGCACTCGGCCTCTGAGGAGGCCACACGACAAAAAAAAAAGCCTCTCAAATAAAGCAACCACCACCACCAAAACTAATATCGATACTGTGTTGTCTTCTTAATATCTGCTGCATGCCCCTCCCCCTCCCCCCTCCTCCCCCTTAGCTGAAGTATTAAAGAAATTACAAAGAGAGGTTTATTGATGCTCTCATGGAACGTAGCTATCATTCCGTTAATTTCTTACTAGTAAATATAACCTTCTTTGAACTCTATTGAACTTAATCGCTGTAGCTAATCAAACCACCGAAGACTATACCAGACTTCCACTTTTCTCTTTGTTCCTGCTAAAACAAACAAAAGAAATTGACTGTGTGAATGTACAGTATAACTTATTTCCTATAGCTTCTTCACTTACGACGTTCAGTCAACCACAACAGAAAAAGAATCTGTGTTTCAATCCTATAATTTGAGCAAGCATGAATGAGGAATTACATAAGCAATCATTATGCTTTACAACTAGTGAGTTATTCTGGGGAAAAAAAATTGCTATCAATTCTATCATTGGTGTAACGGAGCCGTGCAGAGAAAAACTTGATTGTTGGAACTCGAACTCTGGAATATCTAATGTAACACCCGTCCTTATAATCATGTATAACTGGACACCACACACTAGAACACATCTTAGCCTGCTCCTTATTAAGTTACATCTGCAATCAAGTGTTATAGAGCAAGAAAATCGCCAGTGGAGGACGATGAAGAAACATCCCGTTAACTGATACGTTGATTAAGATTTTCACGGCTCAGAATTCTGAATTTATACATAACTAGCGGGCCCGTGCGAGAAATCTCGCATGTTCATAAACCACACTTTCCCCAATAGGTTTATAATGAAACACTTTAGGAGAAGGGTTATGTTTTTATTTCAACCAAATGATTATAGAACACTATTTACATTTCAGTATAAAGGAAAGACCTCAGAATGTTAATATGACATGAAACAGGTGTCACAGCGGCCCGTGTACAGCAATTATGGAGCGTATTTTCCTTCATCAACGGTGTTTGCAAATCGCACACTTCGAACAATTTTTTAAAGTCATTTTTTAAAGAAATTATAGATATTTATGAAATTATAGTGCAATAAGTCACTGCTAATGTCTATTCTCTTTCATTTGAATGCTCATTTGTCACGATCGGTCGCTTGTGAGCGCCGTAGGAGGGATGCATACTACTGAAATAATATATATGATTTTTTTTGCTGTTTTTAAACTAATGTGCTAGGTGTTTCGCTAAAAATCATGCTTTCGTGGTCAATAATATAACGTGATCTAATAATGTGTGGTATTGAGGTTATAAAATGTAGGAAAGATCCTGTGCTCGTCACTGGCTCGTGGCTGACTGACGCCACTGTATGTGTATATAGTAGTCCAACAATGCGCCATTTCTTGACAGGAAGGAAGAAGGTGTATTGAAGGAAAGCGACACTCTTAACAAGCCAACAAACCTTCAGCGCAAAATTCTGGTAACTGGGCGTCCTGGTCTCAGGACTGGAAGGGGGTACACTTCAGGGGCGTGTATACAATTTTTTTTTCGGCGGGGCCTGGCTCTCCTGGAAAATTGTGAGCATTCTCAGGGGATTTTCACCGCAAAATGCCCAGAAATATCAACCAATATCTTAGAGCATAAAACTTTCTGTAATTATCTTAGATAAGATTCAAAGTTTATATAGCCTACAATATTATTGGCAATGCACAAAAAGTGTTAAAATACAACAGAACTCACAAATAAAATGTTATACTTGAATTTTCTATTATGGCCTGTGTTATGGAGTATGAATGGCAAATATCTAAATATTTGTCAATTTACTAAGCAGAAAGGTAAACAGTTTTTTTTACAAGTTGATAATTTATTTCTAAAAAGTACCGGACTGTGGTATTCACAGTTTTGCCTCACAAGGCTGAGTGTACCCCGTTCCAGCCCTCAGACTAGAATTAAATTTTCTTGGCAGAGCCGGGAATCGAATTCGGACCTCCGGGGCGGCAGCCAAGATTGCTAGCCACTACACCATGAGTCAGTCTAATTTCAATCTTAATATTGTTTATAACTTACCCAGTACGTTAAGATTAGGGTACAACCAAACTTACAATTATTTTATGCTCTTACAAAAGCAACACTTTCTTAATTTTTATTGACTTTTTCGGGGGGCGGGGGGGGGGAGGCTAAAGCCCCCTCAGCACTCCCCTTATATACGTCCCTGGTACACTTCAGTCTCGTGAGGTAAAACTGAGATGATGGGGGAGGGTTTGATTCCCAGCTCAGCCTTCCTGGAAGTGGTTTTCCGTTGTTTCTCACTTCTACTCCAGGCAAATGCCGGGATGGTTCCTTACGTAGGGCCACGATTGCCTCCTTCCCAATACTCACTTATATTACAAACACACACTAATACAGTAAAACTTGCTCAAAGCGGACCGTATATAAAGCGGAGACATGTTCAATGTGAACGAAAATTATGGTCCCAGCGCACTGGGTATGGCTTTGCATGTTACTTTCTGTATGTTGTATAAAGCGGAATCTGTTCAACGCGGAAACGGAAAGAAATTATGAATATGATTGTTCAAATGTTACTGTATAACGCGGAACTTACGCTTTAGCTGTGTAATTTATTTAGACATATCCGGTACTGCAGTAAAGTTGCTACAAAATATTTGGTCAGGGGGAAGCCAGGTGTTTACGTACCGTGTCACGCTGCTCTATGAGGTCCGGGTTCCCCAAATTCCTCGAAGAATCTCCACTAATTGCCTGACTCTTGCCATGGTTCGTAATAATAATAATAATAATAATAACCCTTGGCACTACAGCCCATGAGAGCCTAGGCCCTCCAAGTGACCGCTGCCTAGCCATTTGCCCTGCAGATATTGGGGTGACGCGTGGTAAGCGCATCGGGTCCTCTCGACCGTTAATCTTGGTTTTCGTGACCGGGGCTCTGCCTCACTGTCAGACAGCTACTCATTTGTCCTCACGAGGCGGAGTGTACCCCGTTCCAGCCCTCACGTCAGTTTCTAAAATCCCTGACGGAGCCGGGAATCGAACCCGGGGCCTCCGGGTGAGAGGCAGGGGTGCTACCCCAACACCACGGGGCCGGCAAATTAAAAGTATTAGTTATACTGTATTAAAAAAATAAGTTATAAAAAGTTGTAAGTTATTTTTTATTATTAATGTCTTATTAACTTATGTACATAGGCCTATTGCCCGTGAAATATTTAAACGTTTTAAAAGCTTACTTTTAGGGGGTACTAATTTATATAAATATGTATAAAGGGGTACGGGAGGAAAAATAGGTTGAGAACCGCTGGACTAGTGGATAAGGGTTAAGTAATTTGTGTATCTTTTTGCATACTTTTGTTCAATCCTGGAAGTTGTCTAATTCTGAAAAGAATCTCGGACCCTTGCGATTCCGTTTTGAGAAAGATTTACTGTATCACCATCACAATGACACAGGTTATCAGACAAAATTCTACTCACTCCCAAATACACTAGGCTAAATGATGACGATATCCAAGCCCCTCAAATGAAAACAAGTAGTTCCATGAAGAACTATACAGCCAATTTTCATATATCCTACTTATGTTAATTGCCTCTATCAACATACAAAATTTCAGTTTGATTGCTGTAATAGATTTGTAGATATTGAGAACCGTCTAAATATTTCGGATGGTCTCCATGTTGGATTTTGATATATGTAGGCTAGAGAGTTGTGTAGGCCTACTATTAGATGATGATTTTTGCCTAGGTTCATTATTCAAACGTTCACTTCGATCGCATGTTTAATACACAAATAATAAAAACTTAATTTTCAAATTCTGCACAGCCGCCATCTTTAGGTTATGAGAACAATTGAACCAAATTAGATGCCAGTACATTACAATGTGTTTAAACATTTTCTGTACCAAGTTTCATTGCGTTTGAATGGATAAATCGCGAGAAAGTCTATTTAAAAGTATAAATTTTGCTTGGCCGTCATGTTCGTTTTGTAGTTAACAGGTTTTTGAAAGTATCATAGGTAAACTTCTAGTAGTGATCTTTATCACCGTATAAAATTTCAGGATGATATCAGTAATAGTTTCGGAGATATAGAATGCCGATGGAATATTTCGCACAGCCGCCATGTTGGATTGGTGAGACACAATAAAATTTGAAGGGCATGGTCGGGGTCGGCCAGAATAGTACTATGACCTTACCCAGTTGCATTGAAATCCCTCCAGCCGTTTAGAAGTGATTAGGGGCACACACAGACACACATGCACACACACACACACGGAAAAAAGGTGATCTCATAAGCCTATTTTTTCATAAATGAAAATAGGCTAAACACAACGTTTATCATTCCATAACAACTTCCTCAGGTGTGCGCAATTATCAGATTGGGACGTGACGTCACAGGCTCTCTTGAGGATGAGTGGTGCAGTTTCCGGCTGTCATATGGAAACCAATCAAGCACGTGTGTGTACAATGATGTGATTGTTGCTGGAGCAGATGTTACTGAATATGTAGTAAGCTGATATGTATCAGACTGGGAGCCTAATAGCTTGGCTCTCCCCTTCCTTGGCCGTGGGCTGCCACCACACCCACTATTCAAATCTACCCTTCCTTACCTCGCGGTAGAAAGAGCCCTTGTTCCTGTCGAGGGCCCAGACCAGCAGATGTAATCTACAGCCATTAACTGCTTGTGTTTCAACCTCTTCACGTAACCGTTGAGGACCATCTGTGTTGACTCTCAGAAGACGGCGGAGACACTTCATTCATGAGCCCTGACGAAGACCGAGAGCAAAACATCTGGGAAACAAACCACAGGCAACGCACTTGACTTGCGCGTATAATACTGATGGAAAAACCGGTCACGGTGGCCTCACTGGCATTGGGAAAGCGTAGGTTCGGATTTTTTAAGAACGTTAAAAATCCCTCAGTATGCCTTCCTTCGGAGGGGAAGTAAAGCCGGCAGTCCCATGTCATAGATTTATGGCATATTAAAGAACCTTCCACTAATTACACCCTTTGTGGTTTTTCATTTTCATCATCAGGCAAATGCCAGGACGGTTCCTTTCCATAGATCCGCGGTCAATTTCCATATAAAATCCCTTCCCTGATCCATCCTGAAAATAAAATGAATGACCATTGACTACATTAATAAAATTAATACTGATGGAAAATTAATTTCGCAAGTAACTTAATCCAGGTTCCAGGTCTGGATATTTAAAAACGAGGAATTCATTCAAAACTTATTGTATATGCGAATTTTAATCTAAACTACATTTTGTGCCTAATTTTTCATTTCAAATTCCTTTTGTGAATATTTTCCTTCTAAATTACTTTCTGTAAGTATTTCCACTCTATATTTTGTGTGTAATTTCAATCTGAGTTCCATTTTGTAAGTATTTTACGTCTAACTTAATTTTTTTATGGTTTCCATGTCATTGTCATTTCCCCCCAGGGGCTCACATCTAGTGGGACGTGGGTTGGCGACCACGTGGCCCCAGCTGAGTCCGGCATTGCTTCCACTTACTTGTGCCAGGCTCCTCTCCGTCTTCTTTCCTGTCGACCTCATTTGGTCAACTCTTGTTCTCTTCCGACCCCGACGGTATTAGGGTATTCGAGGCCTAGGGAGTGTCTTCTTTTCCCGCCTTAATTGGCACTTGTCTCATCTTTTCTTATACCCTCCTTCTACGAGGGGTCAGCCTTCTTTTTCTTTTCATGTTATCTCCTGCCTTCTGCTCAAGGCCCTCAAGGAGGCAGGGTGTATGTAGACCCACCACTTCTGGTGCACCCTGGATATTGCTACACCCTCAAAGGCTCCCGTCTGGTGAGTTCGGGAGTTGGCGACCCCGAGGGATTCCTGATCTGGGTCCGGTTTTCCCCCTTTTATCCATTACCCCTGGGACGGACCCTCTCATCTTTCACTTTCCTATCTGCCTTTCATGGCTCTCCTTCTTTCGAAGTCCCTCAATCCGTATTCTTCGTGGGTTGAGGGCGCTTCTTTTCCTCCTGTCCTTTATTTGTCTCATTCTCCTTTCGTTTTCCATTTCTTCTTCTAGTATATAAGTTAGTAGTTAGTCTTAGTTATAGTTTACTTTTCATTATCATCTTCACGATTGCCCTAACCATTAGGGACCGATAAGCTAGATATTCAGCCCCTTAAGACAAAAATTATCATCATCATCATCATCATTGTCATTTTCTCTATCACCCAGACCATTGGGTGCCGATAACCTGGATGTTAAGCCCCTTGAAACAATACTTGTCTTCATCATCATCTTTCTCCGAACTACACACATGAGGTACAGTAATTATACACGCTACCGCGTGTTTTCATTTCCTCGTCACCTTGTGTAAGTGTCGTACAATAACTTACTAGTTATGAGGAAGACAAAGGCGAGAGGTAGGCTATAGCTATAAAAAGTACCTGAGTGACTTTTTATGCTCGTGTTTTATGGCTTCAGTCAGGTGCAATACTATCAAGCGTAGCTTAATGATTCAGAAAACAGTCATAACATTGAGAAACCGGCTGTTACTATATCAGACACTCCACTTTAGGGTTCCTAACTTGATTCTACTCCCACGTAGCTTACAATGGCTGCCGACCGTTTAGCGTGTTTACTCATGCGCAGTGAGAGCTTCTGATTGGTGAAGGTTTCGTTTATAGTCTTTAACTATCTTTTTTCTTTATATCAATAAGGCAGCACTGGAGAATGGGCTCAAAGTTCTTTATATGAGTCGTCCAGTTGCAAAACTCATTTAATCCACTTGTGAATAGGAATCATTTTCATGAAAAACATTTCTCTGGACTTTGCCTCACGTATCTTTTGTGTTTGTTGTTTTCTACTTTTTTCTTTGTGTGTTTGGGTTTTTGGGTTTGTGTTTGCTTTGTGCTATTGCTTTTGAATTTTACTTTTTGCTTTTCTTTCTTGGTTTTCGTTTTGTGTTTTTTTCTGCTTTTGCTTTTTGCTTTGTGTTTCTTGTTTGTTGTTTTCTGCTTTTGGTTTTATTTTTGAATTTTGCTTTGTGTTCCGTGTTTTTGGTTTTGTGTTTGTTTTCTGGAAAAACAAAATAAAACAAAATAAAATAAAACAAAATAAACAAAAACAAAATGAAACAAAACTAAACATAAAATAAAACAAAACAATTTGAAACAAAATAAAACGAAATAAAACAAAACAAAATTAAATTAAATTAAACCAAACAAAATAAAACAAAATAAAATAATTAAATAAATAAGGAAGCATAGTGTATACATGAGAGGTTCTTGGGGGAAAAAAAGAAGAAAGGGTTAGAGTAAAACATGAAAATTGATTGTGTTGTAACGCTCTCCTTATGGGGAATTAACGAATCAATAAATAATTTCAAGACGTGATCCTTATTCACAAGTGGATTAACTGAGTTTTGCAACTGGACGACTCATATCTTTCTTCTTTCTTTATTCGTGTTAGAAGTAGCCATAGTTTAACCGTGGTCTAACATACAGAGATAGGAAATTACCATGTTAGCCCTGTTCCTTATTGACGAAGTTTAATAAATCCTGAAGATTAATAGCATTAAGTCAATATTAATTTGTACTTTTTTATTTTTCCTCACCACAAGTAATAATAGTCTATGACTAGAAAAGCAAGACTTACAGTCTTACTTACTTACAATTTACCATAAAAGAAGGTTATTGTTGTGAATCTAATTTCGCCAAATAACCGACAAACTTGTTCTCACCTCGTTTATCAAAACTTTATTATCAGCGACGTTTCGATCGGCAGATCATTTTCAAGCTACAACAAAACATCACATTATCAGTCTCCATTCTACATCTTTCTTTCAAATTAATAAATGTTCTATGTATGATATTGTTTATAACAAGACGTTCCGTGAAGAACTATACAGCCTACTTTTCATGCCAATGATTATTCTACAGTATATGAACCTATCTAGAATAATGACGAAATTAAGTTGGTAATATCGAAATATCTACTTAGTTCAAAATATACCTGGTATAATTTAGCCTAATAGAGCACTACAGTTGGCAGCCCTGGTGACTGAATATATTCTTAGTTCCACCTCTTAAAGTACAGAATACAACATTTGGTTGAAGTCCAATGGACGTTACATGAAGTTAGACACTGGATCTATCAGCACGCGTAAAAGCATGTTGCCAACAATACCATGCGTGTGCTGGTCAGAAATAATCTGAATTATTATGATATCTTGTTGTGCCAATTTTGGATGAAATCCATTTGTTAGTATAGAGGTTACATGTATTTTAAAATTGGACATATCGGCAGGCATAGAATCATGTTGGCAGCACTGCCTTGTATTAATTACTCCAAATTAATCTAGAATGTCAGGTGCTATACGTGTGCAAAGTATAGAGCTGTTGGCTTGCATACTTTCTGATATATTGATATTAGGGTAAAATAATATAGACAGCATTTATTAACAGTTGGCAGCCCTGATTGCTCTTAACAATACTTATAGTCATATCTGGTATGGTACACATAGCACATACGAAATTTGGTTGAAATCCAACTGATAGTATAGAAGTTACAAGTATTTAAAAATTGGTACTATCAGCAGGCTTATAATCATGTTGGTAGAACTGACGTATATAAGTTACTCGAAATTAATCTAAAATGTCAGAATATACTGTACGTGTGCATAGTTGAAAGCTGTTGGCTTGCATACTTTCTGATATATTGGTATTTGGATTTAAAAAAATACAGAGAGCAATTATTAACAGTTGGCAGCCCTGGTGGCTCTTAGGAATACGCTCAGTCATATCTGTTTATGTACAGATATTACATACAAAATTTGGTTGAAATCCAATTGATAGCGTAGAAGTTATATGCATTTAAACATTGGACCTATCAGAAGGCTTAAAATTATTTTGACAACACTGTCATGGTTGGCCTCCTGGAAATTAAACTGAAATAGTCTTATCTACAAGTGTGTCAATTTTGGAATAGCTCCCATGCATACCTTGCAAGATATCCAACATGGAGCTCAAATTTCTAGTGCGTTTTTCAGCAGTTGGTAGCACTGACATCATTTTCAAATATGGACGTGAGATATTCCGGTGCACATCTTCACTCATACTAAATTTTGTTTTGATTGCTGCAGCCGTTTAGGAGTTGATAGGGCGGGACACACACACAGCCAGACAGACAGAAGGACAGACAGACATTTTCCCGGATCGATCTCATAAGTCTACTTTTTCCTCATTTTTGCAAAATGTGAAAAGTAGGCTAAAAATGAGATGGTGTGTGTCTGTCTTTCTGTCTGTCTGTCTGTCTGTCTGTCTGTCTGTCTGTTACCTAATAACGCAAGAACCACTGGTCCGATTTAAGTGAAATTTTGCATGGATGTAGCTGAAATACCAGGTTTACATATAGTATACTTTTAATTTCGATATTTTGCACTATTAAGAAATGGCGACCATTTTAGTGACGTCACTACACCCTTTGGTTTCAAAATTTCATATTTCCATATCCAATAAAAAGAGAACGGTAGGAAATAGCAAACTTTTGATGGCACATACGAGCTTTGAAATTTAATTTCCTATCCGAAAGGTTCTTATCACTTTTCGTGTATCTCCAACGGTTAGCGAGTAAAACCTACTTTTGTGACGTCACTACACCCTTTGGTTTCAAAATTTCATATTTCCATTTCAAATAAAAAGAGAACGCTAAGAAATAGCAAACTTTTGATGGTATACACGAGCTTTAGCATTTAATTTTCTATCCAAAAGGTTCTTATCACTTTTCGTGTATCTCCGACGGTTAGCGAGTATAACCTAAATTTGTGCAATACAACCCGGTCAACACCGAGCGGTGCAGTATATCTCTATATATATAAATAGAAAATTTGTCTGTTTTTTTTCTGAATTTCTACGGAAATTTGAGTTATTTACACGTTTCAGACTGTTTTATGATAGATGCGCGCGAAAATAATGTTTTGGTCTGTCTGTTTGTTTGATTGTCTGTGGACAAATTTGTTCCCTTATAACTCGAGAACGGCTGGGTGTATCAACGTAAAATTTGGTGCAGATATCCATCAGAGGCACGACACTAATCATTGATGTAACCCTTCTCCGTACCTCTCATAAAAGGGGGCCTACCCCCTTAAAATGCATGCTGAAATAGGAGTAGAAGGACGAGACAAAAATCATTTTCAGCCCCTCGATGTCAGAGACAAAACTCGGGGGCCCTGAAGGGTCCCCGAAATCCACATTTTAAGGCCCTACAACCAACCGTTTTTGAGATATTCCCAGAAAACTAATTTCATTTAATAAACTAATGAACGAATACAAGTCGGTAACCATGGCAACAGATTCTCAGAGGTCCATCTATTGCTGTAAGACGCAATGCAATTCCATTAATTACATTGGTGTGAAAGTTTGCAAACGGCTAGAAGGTTATCACGGAACCAAATTAAGCTGTAGAATTCATCAATACGTATAATGCGCTTAAGGGGGTCAAGGGGTACAGTAGAATTTTTTCACGCGATTTACACCTCCGGGTGTGGTACGGCAGGTCTATTATATTCCTATCCCTATATTATATTATTATTATTATATTATGGCGTACAACGAGGAGACAAAGCCCCCTCGGTGCCAGAAAAAAAACTTGGGGGCCCTAAAGGGTCCTCGAAAACTACATTATAAGGCCCTAAAACCAAAAGTATCTGAAATATTCCCAGAAAACTAATTTAATTTAACAAACTAATGAAGGAATGGAAATCGCTAACCATGACAACATTATCTCAAAGGGTGGCATCCAACTTTCCATCTATTTCTGTAAGAAGTAATGTCACTCTATTTATTACATTTCTGTGAAAGTTTGCAAATGGCTATACGGTTATCACGGAACCAACGTAGACTGTATAATTCATCAATGCAATTAAGGGGGTCAAGGGGTAACCTAGATTTTTTTCATGCAATTTTCACGTGCGACATATAGTACAGAAGGACTATTATATCTCCAAACATTTGCAAACTGAAATGCCATGCCCTGTGGTTCATATTCCACGTAAAATGGAGGTCCCGTGGCTTATGATCTCGTGATTAATGGTCACGTAAAACTACAATCATCCTTTATATCTCCAAACAGCAACATTATTTTCAAAAATTCCTGAATTGAATCCGCATTTTTTGCGGCTTTTAGGAATTTGGGCCATTTGAGACTAAAGAACCTGAATTTTCATGCACCACAAGCCTTTATAATTTATGAAAGAGGTCTTCCTGTGTATGTGGACCTAACACAACGTAGAGGGTCATTTTTTATGTGAGGTGTATTGCGTTTCGTCTACAAGTCTTTCAATTCTATTTCACGTCAAGAGGTACAAGTTAGGTGAATTTAATTTGAGAGCAAATTTTAACTAATCTTTCTTTTGTCGACATACGGGTTCATCGTAAGGATGATTTTGTTTGATACTGTATGGCAGATATACCCATATTTGGATATCTGGGTGATATGTTGTAGACAATAGAATTGTCTGTCTGTCTTTCTGTGTATCTTTATGTACGCCTATAAATCGTGTTCGTAGGCGTGGTGCATCGTAAAATTAGGTATGGTAAACTTGAGTCAATACACCAATCATTTATAAAAACCCTCACCGTACTTTTCAAACAGTAGAAGGGTGGATATAGGGAAAAACTTCTCAAAATACATGCTAAAATAGGCGAAATATAAAAAATTATCCTAGAAGGACGATCAAAGCATATGTTGCGCTTCTCAATGTGAGACACAAAATTCGCGAGTCTATAAGGGGTCTCCGAAAACCACATTTTAAGGCCCTTAAATTAACAGTGTGTGTGGTATTCCCTGAAAACTAACTTCGTTCTGATAAACTTATGAAGGAATGAAAAACCGCTAACCATTGCAACAGTAGCTCAATTGATAATGTCTGGTGTTAATATATAACACCGTTCGAAGGACGGGTACTTCTGCTATACCAGTATATAAAAATGAGATGGTGTGTGTCTGTCTTTCTGTCTGTCTGTGTGCTACTCAATAACGCAAGAACCACTGGTCCGATTTAAATGAAATTTTGCATGGATGTAGCTGATTTACCAGGTTTACATATAGGATACATTTTATTTCGATAATTTGCACTATTAACAAGTAGTTCCGTGAAGAACTATACAGCCTATTTTCATATATCCTACTAATGTTAATTGCCACTATCAACATACACAATTTCAGTTTGATTGCTGTAATAGATTCGTAGATATTGAGAACCGACTAAATATTTCGGATGGTCGCCATGTTGGATTTTATATATGTAGGTCCTAGAGTTATGTACTGTTACATGCAGATTATTGTGAACGTGTAGTATTCAAACTTCAATCGCATAATTAGGACACAAGCAAAAACAAGGAGATTTAAAAAATTTTCACAGCTGCCATCTTGAGGTTATGGAAACAATTGAAATAAATTAGATGCCAGTGGATTAACATTCGGATAAAGATTTACTGTACCAAGTTTCACTGCACGTGGATGGTTAAATTGCGAGAAACGTCCATGTGAATATTTATAATTCGCGTCACCGCCATGTTGGATTTGTGATCACCAGGTTATTTAAAGTCCTATAGGTGAACTTAAGTTCATAGCCCCTATGAACATTAAAAATGCAGTTTGATTGCTAAAATAGATTCGTAGATGTTCAGTATAGTCTAAATATTTCGGATGGTCGCCATGTTGGATTGTTAAATGTATAGGCCATAGAGTCATGTACCATTAAAGGAAAATTATTGCGTAGGTTCATTATTCAAACTTTCACTTCGATCGCATGACTACATCACAAGAAATAAAAACTTAATTTTAAAATTCGCACTGCCGCCATCTTGAGGTTATGTAAACAATTGAACTAAATTAGATACCAGTGGATTACAATGTGTATAAATATTTCCTGTACCAGGTTTCAGTGCGCTTGGAACATTAAATCGCGAGAAAGGTCTATTTAAAATGCTCAAATTCGCTTGGCCGCCATGTTCGTTTTGTAGTTAACCGGTTTTTGAAAATCTTATAGATGGACTTCCAGTAGTGCCCTTTATCTCCGTACAAAATTTTCGGGAGATACCGCTAATAGTTTCAGAGATATAGAATGCCGGTGAAATATTTCGCACATCCGCCATCTTGTGATTATGTAAACAATTGAACGAAGTTAGATGTCGGTGCATTACAATGTATATAAACATATACTGTACCAAGTTTCATTGCTTTTGGTTGGTCAAATCGCGAGAAACGTCTATTTATAAGTCGCAAATTAGCTTGGCCACCATGATGGTTTTGTAGTTACCAGGTTTTCAAAATTCACATAGGTGAACTTATAGTAGTTCCCTCTATCACCATAGAAAATGTCAGGGTAATATCGGTAATAGTTTCGGAGATATTGAATGCTGGTGAAATATTTCGCACAGCCGCCATGTTGGATTGGCGAGTCGTAACAAAATTTGAAGGGCACGGTCGAGGTCGCCGGGAATAGTGCTATGAACCTTCCGAGTTTCATTGAAATCGCTCCTGCCGTTTAGATTTTATTAGGGGGGGACACACACACGAATCACACACACACGCACACACACACGGACAAAAGGTGATCTCATAAGCCTATTTTTAGCCTATTTTCAATTTTGAAAAAATAGGCTTATGAGATCACCTTTTGTCCGTGTGTGTGTGTGTGTGTGTGTGTGTGTGTGTCCTAATAAATTCTAAACGGCAGGAGCGATTTCAATGAAACTCAGTAAGATCATAGCAACATTCTGGCCGACCTCGACCGTGCGCTTCAAATTTTATTGTGTCTCACCAATCCAACATGGCGGCTGTGCGAAATATTTGACCAGCATTCAGTATCTCCGAAACTATTACCGATATCACGCTGAAATTTTTTACGGTGATAAAGGAAACAGCTAGAAGTTCACGTATGAGACTTTGAAAAACCTGGTAACTACAAAAGCAACATGGCGGCCACGCGAAGTTGAGACTTTTAAATAGACTTTTCTCGCGATTTAACCATCCGAACGTAATGACACATGGTACAGCAAATGTCTATACACATTGTAATAATCTGGGGACTAATTTAGTTCAATTGTTTACATAACCTCAAAAATGGCGGCTGTGCGAAATATTTCAATGGCATTCAATATCTCCGAAACTATTTATGATATCACCCTGAAATTTTGTACGGTGATAAAGGGGACTGCTACAAGTTTATCTATGTAATTTTCAAAAACCTGTAAAGTACAAATCGAACATGGCGGCCAAGCGAACTTGAAATACGTTAATAGACTTTTCTCGAGATTTAAGCGTCCGAACGCAGTGAAATGTGGTACGGTAGATGATTATTCATATTGTAATGCACTGGCATCTAATTTAGTTCAATTGTTTACATAACCTCAATATGGCGGCTGTGCCAAATTTTAAAATAATTTTTTGTTTCTTGTGTCGTAATAATGCGATCGGAGTGAAAGTTTGAAAAATGAAGCTACGCAATAATTTTCCTTTAATGGTACATGACTCTATGGCTTATACATATAACAATCCAAAATGGAGAGCATCTGAAATATTTTGACGGTTGTCAATATCTAGGAATCATTTCCAGCAATCAAACTGAATTTTTTGATGTTCATAGAGGCTAGTTCGCCTATATGACTTTCAGTCTTCTGGTGAGCACAAATCCAACATGGCGGCGACGGGAAGTTTAAAAATTTAAATGGACGTTTCTCGTGATTTTACCATCTGAGTTCTGTGAAACACTGCACGTTAAATGCTTATACAAATGCTAATCCACTGGCATCTAATTTATTTCAATTGTTTTCATAACCACAAGATGGCAGCTGTGCGAAATTTTAAAATCTCATTTTTACTTCTTGTGTCCTAATCATGCGATTGACGTCTGAATACCACACGTACACAATAATCTTCATGTAATAGTACATAAATAAAAATCCAACCTGGCGACCATCTGAAATATTTAGACGGTTCTCAATATCTACGAATCTGTTACAGCGATTAAACTGAAAATTTGTATGTTGATAGAGGCAATTAACATAAGCAGGATATATGAAAATAGGCTGTATAGTTCTTCACGGAACTACTTGTTTAAAATTGAAAATAGGCTAAAAATGGCGACCATTTTAGTGACGTCACTACACACTTTAATCAAAACTTCATATTTCCTTATCAAATAAAAAGAGAACGCTAAGAAATAGCAAACTTTTGACAGTACATACGAGCTTCACTTTTCGATTATCTCCAACGGTTAGCGAGTAAAACCCACATTTATGACGTCACTACACCCTTTGGTTTCAAAATTTGATATTTCCATTTCAAATAAAAAGAGAACGCTAAGAAATAGCAACCTTTTGATGGCATACATGAGCTTTAACATTCAATTTTCTATCCAAAAGGTCCTTAACACTTTTCGTGTATCTCCAACGGTTAGCGAGTAAATCCTAAATTTGTGCAATAAAACTCGGTCAACACCGAGCCGTGCAGTATATCTCTACATATATAAATAGAAAATTTGTCTGTTTTTTTCTGAATTTCTACGGAAATTTGAGTTATTTACACGTTTCAGACTGTTTTATGATAGATGCGCGCGAAAATAATGTTTTGGTCTGTCTGTCTGTTTGTTTGATTGTGGACAACTTTGTTCCCTTATAAATCGAGAACGGCTGGGTGTATCAACGCAAAATTTGGTACAGATATCCATCAGAGGTACGACACTAATCATTGATGTATATCTTCTCTGTACCTATCATAAAAGGGGGCATACCCCCTTAAAATACATGCTGAAATAGGAGTAGAAGGACGAGACAAAGCCCATTTTCAGCCCCTCAATGTGAGAGATAACATTCTCGGGCCCTAAAAACACATTTTAAGGTCCTACGTCCAACCGTTTTTGAGATATTCCCAGAAAACTAATTTAATTTAATAAACTACTGAACGAATGCAAGCCGATAACCATGGCAACAGATTCTCAGTGGTCCATCTATTGCTGTAAGACGCAATGCAATTCCATTAATTACATTATTGTGAAAGTTTGCAAACGGCTAGATGGTTATTATGGAACCAAATTAAGCTGTAAATTTCATCAATATGTAAAATGCGCTTAAGGGGGTCAAGGGGTAGTCTAGAATTTTTTCACGCGATTTACACCTGCGGGTGTGGTATGGCAGGTCTATTATATTCCTATCCCTATATTATATTATTATTAGTAGTATTATATTGTGGCGTACAACGACGAGACAGAGCCCCTCGGTGCCAGAAATAAAACTCTAGGGTCCTCGAAAACTACATTATAAGGCTCTTAAACCAACAGTTTCTGAAACATTCCCAGAAAACTAATTAAATTTAATTTAACAAACTAATGAAGGAATGCAAATCCGTAACCATGACAACATTATCTCAAGGGGTGGCATCCAACTTTCCATCTATTTCAGTAAGAAGCAATTTATTACATTTATTACATTTCTGTGAAAGTTTGCAAATATAAGGTTATCACGGAACCAACGTAGACTGTATAATTCACCAATGCAATTAAGGGGGTCAAGGGGTAATCTAGGATTTTTTCATGCAAATTTCACGTGCGACATATAGTACAGAAGGTCTATTATATCTCCAAACAACAACATTATTTTCAAAAATTCCTGAATTGAATCAGCATTTTTTGCGGCTTTTAGGATTTTGGGCCATTTGAGACTAAAGAACCTGAATTTTCATGCACCACAAGCTTTTATAATTTATGATAGAGGTCTTCCTGTGTATGGGGAACCAACACAACGTAGAGGGTCAGTTTTTATGTGACGTGTATTGCGTTTCATCTACAAGACTTTCAATTCTATTTCATGTCAGGAAGTACACGTTAGGTGAATTTAGTTTGAGAGCACATTTCAACTAATCTTTTTTCTTTTCTTTTTTTTGTCGACATACGGGTTCATCGTAAGGTTGATTTTCTTTGATACTGTGTGGTAGATATACCCATATTTGGATTTCTGGGTGATATGTTGTAGACAATAGAATTGTCTGTCTGTCTTTCTGTGTATCCTTATGTACGCCTATAACTCATGTTCGGATGCTTGGTGCATCGTAAAATTAGGTATGGTAAACATGAGTCAATACACCAATCATTTATAAAACTCTTCACCGTACTTTTCATACAGTAGAAGGGTGGATATAGGGAAAAACTTCTCAAAATACATGCTAAAATAGGCGAAATATAAAAATTATCCTAGAAGGACGACCAAAGCATATGTTGCACTTCTCAATGTGAGACAAAAAATTCGCGAGTCTATAAAGGATCTCCGAAAACCACATTATAAGGTCCTTAAATTAACAGTGTGTGTGATATTCCCAGAAAATTAACTTCGTTCTGATAAACTTATGAAGGAATTACAAGCCGCTAACCATTGCAACAGTAGCTCAATTGATAATGTCTGGAGCGTCTCTAAAAGCAACAGTACTTAAAAGGGATGTAACACCAATAACATTGTTATTATTATTATTATAATGTCTGGTGTTAACACCGAACACCGTTCGAAGAACGGGTACTTCTGCTAGTTTACCATAAAAAAAGGTTATTGTTGTGAATCTAATTTCGCCAAATAACCGACAAACTTGTTCTCACCTCGTTTATCAAAACTTTATTATCAGCGACGTTTGGATCGGCAGATCACTTTCAAGCTACAACAAAACATCACATTATCAGTCTCCATTCTACATCTTTCTTTCAAATTAATAAATGTTCTATGTATGATATTGTTTATAAAAGCCACAGGTATATATACGAATTGTGTTTGTGGATTCATTCAGAGGGTTTGAGACAATGTAATCATGTGGCCCCGTATATTTGGGTGTTTATGGAATCTGTCTGATAACCGGGGCCAATGTGCTGGTTGTAGTATGTGTTTATTGGTAATTAAGACTAGGAATTGAATATGGTGGTCACGGTTTTAAGTGAAGAGCCATTCCGATTTTTGTCAGGAGTAGGAGTGGAAAACAACGGAAAACCATTTTTAGTACAGATGAGGTGGGAATCAAACCGATTTCTTCTTCCATGTGCTGTCCGTGTTGCAGTTTGCTGTGTCCACCTCGTGGTCTTGTGGGTGGCACTCTTGACTGTCAAAGACACTTTGGAGATGCTGTTTCCAAACTTTGGAATAGGCTATAATTTGAATTGATTGGCGGAACATTTTAATTAATTAAGCCCCTCAAATGAAACAAGAACAACAACAACAACAATCAAATCCCTCGCCCTATAGGTCTAATAATATCGTAGGGCCTCGGGTGCCAGGTGCAACGGTTTTTTATTTGACGCCCAGAGGGCAGCTTGCATGATGAATTGTGTTGTTCCTTGGAGCGCTATGAAAGTCAAGGAAGTTAGATATGTATGCTCCTTGACATTATAGCGCTTTCTAGTAGAGAAAGGAGGAACATTTGTGCTGGCGGAAAATCCCGAGATTAATTTTGTCATTATGAACACGGCCTACTGAATTCAAATGGGTTCTTTAACATGCCAACAACGTATCACATGCTTGTCGTGATTTTTGTTACCTTGCAAAGATCACTTACCATGGCCAGGAGCGAACCTGCAAGCTTGGGGTTGGTTAGTCCGACGCGATAACCACTCACCCACCCTTTTAATATGTAACACAGGGTGCTTGTGTTAGGAGTATCCTCTGAAGGATGCACCACGGAGGAGAGATCTGTCTCCCCATACAGAGTACTGTAATGACTCATCACTCAGGGGACGCCAACAATAACCTGCAATTGCTATATTTACCCCCCTCCCTCTCTCTTCTTCTTCCTTTGTCATGCATGAGCTATGTTTGGAGCGAATTGACAAACGGAGCAAATTATAGCCTGCCGTCGATTATGAATATTGGCCTTCTCGTTGTACCCAGACTACCGGCTCATCACAATAGCGACCTTAAGTGTATCCCGTTACGTTTCTTGTGCCGGCTACTTATTATGAGAGGCTCGCAATGCAAGCATATTCGAGTAAACAATACCGAGAGCTATATTCGCCGAATGGAAGTCATTTCCCTTAATTTCTAGCAGGGCTAGTCATTAATCAGAAAAGTACTGAATAGAACCAGGTTTCATCCGCTGCATCATTATCCATTCTCTCTCCTTAATGTCTGCCAGTGTCATCTCGTTGATGCCTTTGATGTGTTACCCCCCCCCCCCCCCATTCTTTCTTGACAGCCACTGAACATGTATTGCTTTATGTTGTTATTGATTCATTTAAAAGCTTAGTGACATCCCGTGTCCTGGGAGTGTTTGGAATCTGTTTGATAACCTGTGTTGGCAGCATTGCCTAATTCAAGCCTTATGCAACGGTGTACAGCAATTACAGCCTGAGATAAGGGTGATTGAAAGAAGAAAAAAAGTGGAAAATATCAGGGGGAAAATGTGTTTTAATATAACTCAAGTTAGGTGAGAGGTAGGAGGTTTTATATGACCGATGGCATACCTGGTCATATATACCTTTCATATAAAAAACGAATTGAGGAAATCGGGTAGAACGTCTGGTGTGACGGTGTCATGCCGGTTGCGACCGTGCCGGATGCGACCCGTGTCGCTAGCGACCCACCAATTTGCCATCGTGCCACTAGCGACCCAAGCACTGATGTATCGGTGGAATATGGAAATTTCAATTCCGCTTAGGTTAGACGCCGTAAAAATTGAAGAGCTTATTTCCAAAGTGACGTAAATCCAAAATTGACGGTTTTTCAGCTTTTTCTTTCATAAGCAAGTTTATAGGTTCTCTCAACGTATAGCAATTTGAAAGTTCAAATTGGATATCGGATCAACCATTGTAGTTACCATCCCAAACACAAAGACAAAATCAGCACGAACCTTTACGGTAACAAGAAAATACTATGACATATGCAAGAAATTTATGAATCTACGTCCAGAAGTTAGCAACACAGCATCCTTCTATATAAATTACCGACATGGAAAGTGCACCGTCCCATATGTTCGCGTAAATAAACTGGCGAATATGAGACAAGAAATAGAACTGTACCTTAATATCCCCAACTCCAATTTCTACATAGTGCATTGCTTTCAAACGTTTTATAAACATACTCGTGCCTTAATTATTGCCATTATAGGTTCGTTACATAATGTACTATATTATTACTATTATTCGTATGCCACATTCGTTAATTATGCTGTTTAACATACTTAATTTACTCTTTTGATCATCATAATGAACTTGTAAGGTATTTATTTTACTACTTCAAAAATTGTGTCATATGTACTGGTAGCATATTGCGTGGTTAAGTGTAAGATAGGGCCATGAGCCCAAACTTCACCACTACTAAAGACATAAAATAAAGAACTAATTAAAAGGGGAGGGTGTTGAGCATTCTTAATGCTGCTACTTCATGATTCAGTGTGTACTATGGCATGTTGAATATTCCGCCGTTAGGTTGGCCTGCAGTTCTCTGGCCTCTGATTAGCCCATGAAGATTGCACGTTGGTTCGTGGGTAAAGGACAACACTCACACGTAGAACTGTGGTTTTGTCACTAACCACATACACTTCCTCGTGGAGGACGACCTGGGCACTACTGTACAAGACCGGACAGTGTGTTATCAACCCTTCTTTAGCCTATTTTCGTTTATAAAACAAGTATTTCCGTGAAGATGATGATGATGATGATAATTGTTGTTTTAAGGGGCCTACCATCTATGTTATCGGCCCCTAATGGTTTGGGTGATAGTGGAAGATGAGATGAGAATGAAAACTATAACTAATACTAATTACAGACTTACATACCAGAAGAAGAAATGGTAAACAAATAAAGGATAAAGCAAATAAAGGACAGGTAGAAAAGAAATGCCCCAAACACTCGAAGAATGAGGATTGAGGGACTTAGAGGGAAGGAGAGCCATGAAAGGCAGATAGGAAAGGGGGAAAGAGGAGAGGGCCCGCCCCAAGGTCAGAGGAAAAAAAGGGACAAAACGGACCCAGCTCAGGAATCCCTTTGGGTCGCCAAATCCCAAACCCACTAGCCGTGATCCCTTGAGGGTGTAGCACTATCCAGGGTGCACCAGAAGTGGTGGGGCTACATACACCCCGTCTCCTTGAGGGCCTTGTGTAGAAGGCAGGAGATAACATGAAAAGAAAAAGAAGGCTGGCCCCTCGAAGAATGAGGGTATCAGGAAAGATGAGACTAGGGCCAATTGAGGTGGGAAAGTGAAAGACTCCCTAGGGCTCGGATACCCTAATACCTTCGGGGTTGGAAGAGAATAAGAGGTGACCAAGGGAGGTCGACAGGAAAGAAGACGGAAAGGAGCCCGGCACAAGTAAGTGGAAGCAATGCCGGACTCAGCTGGGGTCCCGTGGTCGCTAACCCACGTCCCACTGGATGCGAGCCCCTGGGGGGTGTCCGTGAAGAACTAAACAGCCTATTTTCATATATCCTACTTATATTAATTGCCTCTACAGGTGTATGATTTGCTGCCCGTAGTGGAGCAATTTCTCCTTTTATATGACCTCTTATAAGCGCAACGTCTATCGCACTTTTCCCATCATGGCATAAATATGTAAGTATGTTGTGGTTATTCAGTAGGTGTAGGCCATCTTCCTGCATTTTTTCCATTACTAAAGTTGTTTTACAGTTTCGTACATCCAGTCTAGAATTTAAGTCTCCGGCTAGGATTCGAGGGATATCGTGCCTACTCAGTGAGATTAGTTGCCCTACTGCATCTATTATCTCCATGGCCGTTGTATGCGGTTGAAAGTAATAGGTAAAAATTGTGATGTATTGTGATTCAATTAGCAGAGAGTGATCTATTAACGACACTGAAAAGGAAAAGAGAAGGAATCCCACTGGAATTTTATGGAACGGGGGCCATGGTTGACCGGGCGTGGACATCAGCTAGCTTTGAGATGAGGCACATGTTCACACGCCTGGCTGTTCATGATTTTCACCATTTGGTTTGTACAAATAAAGCATACCATGATTCGGATGACACATGTGTATGTCAACTATGTGGACACACTTGTGAACGCTACCATATAGAAAAGTGGAGCAAAAGAATCAAGTCCATAAAAGACTATGCTACCCACGGCGCAGGTGCGCAAACATAGTGTAGGCTATATAAATGTATTATATAGCTGTTTAGATGCAATAAAAGTTTTATTATTATTATTATTATTATTATTAATTGCCACTATCAACAAACATATTTTCAGTTTGATTGCTGTAATAGATTCGTAGATATTGAGAACCGTCTAAATATTTCGGATGCTCATTTTGTTGGATTTTTATATATAGGCCTTAGAATTATGTACTATTACATGAATATTATTGTGTAGGTATTTTATTCAAACTTCAATTGCATGACTAGGACACAAGAAATAAAACGAGATTTAAAAATTTCGCTCAGCCGCCATCTTGTGGTTATGAAAATAATTTAAATAAATTAGATGCCAGTGAAGAGCCTCCGTGGCTTAGGCGGCAGCACGCCGGCCTCTCACCGCTGGGTCCGTGGTTCAAATCCCGGTCACTCCATGTGAGATTTATGCTGGACAAAACGTATTGTCATGATGATAACTGTTTTAAGGGGCCTAAGAAATAGTTTTGCACTAATTACTCCCCGTGACTGCAATTGGTAAGCTGCTCGCAATTCTGCACCAGAACACTGGTAAGGGCGACGTGATGCAGCCGGCATTACCAGGCAACAATAGACTTTGAAGCTGTTCGGGAGAGCTTGTTGTTACGACTTACTGAACAAAAATCAATCTTTAAGGTTACCTGAGAGGTGTAGCCTAATGCTACATAGCCTAAACTATTCCTCTTGGATCAGGCTATCATATACAAAAATATTTTTTCGAATCCGACTGGTAGATCTTGAGTTTAGTGAGTTTAAACACATAACTCTATGTAGGCCATAGAGTTATGAGGAATACCCCTGCTGTTCGGACAGCTACGTTTAGCCACAAACACCAATACGACCACGCTCTCACCATGGCCATTTTTCAAGTCTTAGTCGGAGAGGTGCTGCGGCTTCTGGAATGACATGGATCGCCTAGACAAGGGGTGCCCAACCTTTTTTAACTAATGGTCACATTGCGAATAGTTGGGGGACCTTGTGGGCCAATAACACTCCGGGGAGGTTGGGAGATATGGATTTTTTTTTTTTAAAGTTGCAGTATGGTGAGTTTTGTGGCTGTCTGAGCTTAGTTTTCATAGTATTGTTGCCGTTTTCTATATTTATTTATAGTGGATAAAAAACACACATTTTTTTAAATAAATCCCTTTAAAATAGAAGTACCATGACATTCAATACACATACAGCATGAATGACAAAGAGTGAATATTTCTGTTCATTTGACATAATTAATAATCAAATTATGAAATAAAGTTCATGATAATTTAGTTTAGTGCGACGACTGGAAAAGCTTTGTACCGGAACTTAAAATTTCTCTCCTCTTAGATTTGAGCTTAGTTGTACCAATCATTAACAAGGATTTTAAGTGCTCAACAGTGAGTCAATTACCTTGGGAAGGGGTGCGCGCGCACTGCTTTGTCCAGTTGGCTTTAGTAGTTTCCAAGTTTTGTCGACACGGCGCGGACGCGGAGCGACGGGCCGGGCAAAATAGTCTCGCGGGCCATATTTTGGTCAGTCCTGGCCTAGACGATATAATACACAGAGGCACCTGTTCGCCAAAGTCTAAACTTGAATTGAGATTATCAAGACTTAGAAATGCCTTTAGGACGTAGATGTACTTGGAGTGGTCATACTTGTTGAGGAATGTGTTAATTTTAAAAGCTGTATTCCACTCCCACGCACTGGATCCGTGTTCCGCGTCAGTTTAATCGCTTAATGTTGATTTTATCCGGTTTATATTTACCACCATCGCATAGAGTGAGTGACCTTCCAAGAATGTCCTCTGCTAATTACAATCCGATCGAGGGTGAGACGCTACCAAAGTGCCCTTTCCATAATTGATAAGGCTTATCAGTAGACGTCGGTACACCTTGTCTGGACCATTTCTGGGATAGCAGCTACTGCTATGTCCCATCTATAGTAATGCCAGCGTTACGTCCGAATTGATGTTTCAGAGCTATATAGTGGTCAGAAGTGTAATCACTCAAACCAGCCAATTCAAATTAATCGTGATACAGTCTATAGATTTAAATGGCTGCCTGTGATTGCCTGGTTAAAGTGATTTCACTTATGACCGGTAGATGCCTCCAGTGTAGCACTGAAACGTCACTGATGCATTACTATTGTCCCACTCTAGTTAACTTCTGTCATAATTAGCGACGTAAATTTTGAATCTATAGGCCTACCAGTTGCGGCTGGCGGATATTAGTTCTGGGTGTTGCACTATTTTCATCAAGGTGGTACATGGGCACCCACAAGATTTTGTCTAGGGGGGGGGGAGGCATATATTATTTTTTATTTCATTACTTAGACTACATGTCACTAGGTGATGATGAGATGTACTTCCCCCCGTAATTTTCGTTTGCTTTCTTACTTGCTTCGAGACATTTATTATTTGGCTGCTCTGAAACCGTTGGGTAAGTTACATGGCCTTTCTGGCATGAATGGGAGATATTTTTTTTAGTTCATAGTTTTTGTCGATAGAAGTTCTGTTTTCTTTGTGAATCATCGTTATAATGTTCATTTTTTTAAAACAGCCAAAAAGTAGTTGTATCGCAATGTATCGACAAAAATCAAGCAGTTCATTAAAATAGTAATGTTCGCCGATTTTTAAATAACTGAAGATATTTTCAAATAATTCCAAATTACTAAGTTAAATAAAACTGTGAAATTATCCCTACATCTAAATCAGTTAACCATCAGTAACTTCAATTGATGAAATAAACTGGTGTGATAATGAACTATTCTCGGGATTTCAGGGGGTGGGGGCACGGCCCCTCTTGCGGGCGCCCATAAGGTGATAGCGTAAAAGACTGCTTGATATCGGAGAAAACCGTATTCAATTGCGCGGTAAAACGGATGTACCTCATTCATAACGAATGCCGCAGTTCAGAGACATCACATTTTCATCGGATTAAATGGAATATCAGTTAGTCTACATGAAAACCTTCACAAGAACAAAACAACGTAAGTTGTATATACGAGGGCGAGAACTGCGAGTGTCACAAGTACGCCCAACATTGCAAGACATGGTTTCGGCAGTTGACGAAGCATTTCGCTGTCTCCGTCCGCGCCTGCGCCTCGGCTTCCTGGTTGCAGTCAGCGGGCAACGACCAGCCGTGTTAACTGTTGGGATAGGGCTTACCCGGTCTAGCATCTCTGCCATACCCTTCACTATTGAGATCTGGTCGGTGCTTAGAGCTGGCAACGACCAAACGTACGAGCGCTCCTAGACGGCTGGCGCGCCTCGCTTTCTCAGACAGTTCACAGTAATTTACCATAAGATTTTTCTTGAATTATTAAAGAACAGAATTATGAATTCCTATACATATAAAAGGAAACATACAACTTTTATTACTAAAAATATTATGACAGTATTAATTGTTTTTCCTGAATTAATCTGGTCGTTGTGCAACAACACTGCAACCTTATTACCAGCCGCCACTGAGGCCTACTCCTTCTTTTATAAATTACCAATCCGAGTATTGACCATGCCTCTAAGTTGAGGTTTACAGCTATGTTAAATACTGACCGGAAGCCTGGTGTGTTTAAGCATTTATTTAATTAATGAAGCTCCTATATTGTTGGGGCGGGGCAGGTGACACGAGAATGATGTCAGGACACGTGCCGTCTGAACTTCCTTTGTTTGTCATCGCCATTAACAATGCCTGCATTGTTCTGCGGCCTTGGCGGGAGCAAACCCGAGAACCCTACCTACGCTCATGGTGACCGCTGAGACTGGTTCTAACGCGTCTTAAAATCTAGTTTCTAAAGAAAGAATGTCAACATGAGCAAGTAAATGAATTCTCCAAAATTCTACAACAGTTCCAGGAAGAAACCTTCACAGTTATCTGCTGTACGCAAAATCTCGTCGACAAATACACAGGTTTACATTCTAAATGGATCTGTCCTGGGATTTATTTATTTCTATTTATTTATTTATTTATTTATTTATTTATTTATTTATTTATTTTTATTTTATTTAACATTTTTTGTAGTCTATAATTTATTATACCTTTTTAAATTTGTATTTCAAGACATTTATAATGTTGGGATTTGAAGCCATTCTTTTTTCAGTTTTGCCTATACAAATTGACTTTTTGTAGCTTTTCAGTGGGTCAACACGATTGTGCCCAATGAATGACGACTTGGGGGGTCGAAACGCTTAATCCTAATTGCCCCATTTAATTGTGATCATTAACTAATGTACATGTAGAGCCTCCGTGGCTTAGGCGGCAGCACGCCGGCCTCTCACCGCTGGATCCGTGGTTCAAATCCCGGTCACTCCATGTGAGATTTGTACTGGACAAAGCGGAGGCAGACAGGTTTTTCTCCGGGTACTCCGGGCTTCCCTGTCAGATTTCATTCCAGTAATAATCTCCACTATCATTTCACTTCATCTGTCATTCATTTAATCATTGCCCCAGGGGAGTGCGACAGGCTTCGGCAGCCGGCACAGTTCATATCCTCGCCGCAAGATGGGGGGCTTCATTCATTCCATTCCTGACCCGGTCGGAGACTGGAAGCAGGCTGTGGATTTTCATTTTCATTTGTATCTTGTACCCCGTCCATTCATTGGGCAGAATAGAGTTGACCGACTGAAAAGCTACAAAAAGGACGTTAATAAGGATATTTCAGTAACACATCCTAACAACACAACCTTTTGACGTAATAAATTAGCATTTTTACAATGTGGAAAGTATGTTCTATATAAGTTAGCAATGTATGTGGTTGTTGCTTCAGTCTTCAGTCTTTTGACTGGTTTGATGCAGGTCCCTATGCGTCCCTGTCCTGAACTAATCGTTTCATATCTACATAGCTACCACACCTTACATCCGAGGCAATCTGTATAACATATTCTAATCTTGATCTACCCCTTGTCCTCGACCATTCATACCATAACTAAGTTTGCTGTTCCTGGTTGTCCTACCAACCTACCTCTTCTCTTCATTAGCAGTCGCCAGAAACATCTCTCCTCGCCCACTCGTCGTATTACATCTTCATTCGTTACTATACCTACCCATCTGATCTTCATCATGTTCCTGTAACACCACATTACAAATGGTTCTATTCTCCTCTTTTTTACGGCGCCAACAGACCACGTTGAACCTTCATAGTGCGCCACGCTCCAGACAATGACTTCATAATATCTAAATCTATATTTGATGTCAACAGAGTTCTTTTCTGTAGAAATGCTTTCCTTGCCTGAGCCAACCTTTCATATCCTCTTGCTTCGTCCAGCACTGGTTATTTTGCTTCCTAGGTAGCAGAATCTCCTACTACCTTTAGCCTGTCACCTGTCAATTTGACGTCAGCAGGGATTTCTGTCTGTGGTAAACCATTTAAAAGATGACATGTCACGAAGATCCGTGTCCTGCTAATCAGGCATCGTGAGTCGGAGGTTTCGTACAGTTCCTTTCCACTCCTATTGCCACAGCATCCATCAGCTATCCATTTAACCTCCACCCGGCATGTAATCTTGACTCAGGAGCCAACAACTTTATTGACTTCACTACGAGGTTTGTTTACTAGTCTACTAGTAGGCTATGCCAAATCGGCTTGTATCGGCCTAATTTCACCACTGCTGTGGGGGCGTGTCATATAACACAGTAGAAGTTCACAGGGAATACAATCGCATATCATCATTATGTATTCTCCTACGGCAATGTTATGCTACATTCTCACGTAACCAAGTTACAGAACTGGTCCCTTCTTAAATTACCGGCAGATTTCTGAGTGGTGACTTATATGGGAAGAAGTGATTTCACCTTCGACCTTTGCGACTCGAACCCCGTGGTTTCCTTCACACTGACCGATAGTCTTATTATGGGTAACGGTACGTCAATTGTAGTTCATGCCCCTGTCCAAATATGGCGTAGCAGAGCAGCAGATGTCGGGGGCGGGCTGTGAAACTAGGCTAAGTTCGCACGTAATAATGATGTCGCCAGTCTGCTCGCACGTAATGTAAACAAGGCACCACACTCTGTGCTCCTTCCAGCCCATATATCTCTTACCGCAACCAGGGGGACGTACAAATCATGTTATAACTTCAATTAGACCTGTGACCTTCCGCCAAGAAATTCGTGATGATTTTTATGACCGCAGTTGGCTGACCTTTGCTCATTATAAGGATCTAAAAATAATATTGCGGTCCTGGCCTCAATAATAATAATAATAATAATAATAATAATAATAATAATAATAATAAATAATGTCCAATACTTACGGGAAATTATACAACCATCTTGATTAAATCGTGAAACAAAGACAGAATCTCTAAATTACATAAAGCCCATAAAATCATCTGGAACAGTTACAACAAAAAATCATATCACGGAACGAACAAGTAGTTCCCCGACGGAAATAGAGAGCCTACTTTTCTTAAAATTTAAGATTCATGCCAATGAATAATCTATATATCATAAATGAAATGTTACATTGGATCTATCAGTGCGCGTAAAATCACGTTGGCAACAGTGTCATGTATGTATTGCTTTGAATTAATCTGAAATAGTATGATCTATTACTGTCCCAATTTTGGATAATAATCCATTTTTAATAAAGAAGTTACAAGTATTTAAAACTTGGACCTATCAGAAGGCTTAGAATCATGTTGGCAGCACTGACATGTATCCACTTAATTCCACTTATTTCCTTTATCTCCTAAGTGGAGCATAGGGATCAATGAATTTCCGCCATCGGACTCTGTTCTGCGCCATCCTCCTTATCTCGTTCCAGGTCTTTCCTCCTTTCTCCATTCCTTCTGTTATTACACTCCTCCTCCAGGTGCTCCTTGGTCTGCCTCTTCGCCTACTACCTTGTGGATTCTATTCCAGGGCTTGTCTTGATATGTTGTCTCCATCTCGTCGTAAGGTAACTGACATGTATCAGTTATTAACAATTAATCTAGAATGTCAGGTGCTATACCTGTGCAAAAATTAGAGCTGTTGGCTTGTATATTTTCCGATATATGCCTATTGGAATTATTATTTTTAAAACTAGAGAGAGCTCTTATAACAGTTGGCATCCGTGATGGCTCTTAAGAATACGTGTAGTCATATCTGTTATGGTACACAAAGCACATACGGAATTTGGTTGAAATCGATTTTTTAGTATAGAAGTTACATGCATTTAAATGTTGGACCTACCAGCAGGCTTGGAATCATGTTGGCAACACTTTCATATATGGGCTCCTGAAAATTAATCTGGTATGTTATTACCTCTGTGTTTGCCAATTTTTGAACAGCTCGCATGCATAACTCCTGAGATATCCAACAAAGAGCTCAAATTTCAGTTGTGATTTTTCATCAGTTGGTAGCACTGATGTAATTTTCAAATATGGTCGTGAGATATTCAGGTATAGATCTTCACTCATACCAAATTTGGTTTCGATAGCTGCAGAGACAGACAGACACACACTTGTCCGGATCGATCTCGTAAGTCCACTTTTTCCTCATTTTTTTTTTTTTTTTTAGAAAATGTGAAAAGTAGGCTAAAAATGAAACACTCTAGCACGGTAATTCAACCTGAAGCATTATACGCATCAAAAACCCTTATCATTGGAGGCTGATAACTAACTAAACATGTAGAGAAACAAGTGAGGAACATCCTCAGAAAATAGTTGGTCCAGTGGGCATAGAGAGAGTGTCGATGAAAAGGAGGTCTCGCGAGTTATTCCAACATTCACAGAAAATGTCAGCCAGTATTAGAAAAAGATGATTGAAATATTATGGATATAATCAAAGAATAGACTGTGAAAGCTTGACTGAATCGATATTTAATCATGCCTCCTCATTAAAAGTCAAGAATAACAGGATAAAAGAAATTGAAAATGATCTTATGAAATCAACGTAACAGATGGAATTTTATGAGACAGGCCTAGCTTCAGAAAGTCGGTAAAAAGCATCACTTTGCTGAAAACCCTCGAATGAAAGCCAACACTGCATGGATAGAAGAAAGGAAGAAAAATCAGCTCACAAGAACTTGCATAGGTTGGAATATGTATTTATGTTCTTGATCTAATGGAAATTTTGAAGTGATCTGAAATAAAAAAGGTCCTTGACAAAAAAAAACTGTCGTGTTGTAATATATGGTAGTCTTGTTATTGAAATTGTAATGAAGTCGGATTTTGTCATCTGTTACAGATCTGTTTTAACTAATTTTTAAAAAACTGTTCATAGAAACCCCAAGTAAAAATATTAATAACAAAGTTTAGCTCGTAATTACATTAGTTTCTTTTCTTTTTAACAACATCGCTGAAGAAGGCCATAATATGGCCGGAACTGGTACATTTCAGTAATTAATGTATTGTAGGTTGACTAATGTGTAATACATTTTTAAAATACCCGTTGTTCTCCATTTGGATCAACTGTGCATGCCAATGATCAGAGTCTCTTTCTATGAGCATGCACAGCTCACTGACAGCCGAGCTGCTCGGAGCCGGCCAGCAGCCATTTGAGCTGGAGAGGCCTGCGCTGAGGTTAACTGTGCAAATTACAGTGACCACAGAGTCTGGCTATGGGCACACACAGCCCACTACATGGTTGGAATCCATGTCCCGTCAGCTTAATGACAGAGTTGCTATAATTGCAGGCATAAGGAGAGAAGTAGTCGCATGAACGAAACTAATGAGCCCTAAATAAACTGTGTGAGCAATAAGAAGTGTGGTGGGCGTGTTCACCCTTCAGCCGTAGCGGTGATTGTCCACTCTGTTTATTATGCAAATTATATAAACTGACTCCTTCACATCCTAGTTTCTTCTAGTGCCACAGTTTTAATCAACAAGAGATAATCTTGTTCTTTCTTTTTTTTTACCCCAAGGAGCTCACATCTAGTGGGACGTGGGTTGGCGGCCACGAGACCCCAGCTGAGTCCGGCATTGCTTCCACTTACTTGAGCCGGGCTCCTCTCCGTCTTCTTTCCTGTCGACCTCCCTTGGTCAACTCTTGTTCTTTTCCGACCCCGACGGTATTAGGGTATCAGAGGTCCAGGGAGTCTTTCACTTTCCCGCCTAAATTGGCCCTTTTCTCATCTTTCCTGATCCCTCCTTCTTCGAAGGGTCAGACCTCTAGTTTTCTTTTCATTATATATCCTTTTCTCTTTAAGATTCCCGCACTGTTTTTGTTAATTGGCTCCCCGTGTATCTAAATTCCCTTCAGCGATTTTTTAGCCTATTTTCAATTTTGAAAAAATAGGCTTATGAGATCACCTTTTGTCCGTGTGTGTGTGTCTGAGGTGTGTGTGTGTCTCCCCCCCCCCCTAATAAAATCTAAACGGCTGGATCGATTTCAATGAAACTCGATAAGTTCATAGCACTATTCCGGGCGACCTCGACCGTGCCCTTCAAATTATGTTACGTCTCACCAATCCAACATGGCGGCTGTGCGAAATATTTCACCAGCATTCAATATCTCCGAAACTATTTACGACATCACCCTGGAATTTATTACGGTGATAAAGAGAACTACTATAAGTTCACCCATGTGACTTTTGAAAAACTGGTAACTACAAAACCAACATGGCGGCCACGCGAATTTGCGACTTTTAAATAGAAGTTACTCGCGATTTAACCAACCAAACGCAATAAAACTTGGTACAGTATATATTATACACATTGTAATGGACCGACATCTAACTTGGTTCAATTGTTTACATAACCAAAAGATGGCGGATGTGCGAAATATTTCACCGGCATTCTATATCTCTGAAACTATTAGCGGTATTACCCTGAAATTTTGTACGGAGATAAAGGGCACTACTGGAAGTTCATCTATAAGACTTTCAAAAACCGATTAACTACACAACGAACATGGCGGCCAAGCGAATTTGAAAATTTTAAATAGACCTTTCTCGCTGTTTAATGTTCCAAACGCAAAGAAATCTGGTACAGGAAATGTTTATACACATTGTAATGCACTGGTATCTAATTTAGTTCAATTGTTTACAATACCTCAAGATGGCGGTTGTGTGAATTTTAAAATTAAGTTTTTATTTCTTGTGTCGTAATCATGCGATCGAAGTAAAAGTTTGAATAATGAACCTACGCAATAATTCTTCTTTAATGGTACATGCCTCTATGGCCTATTCATTTAACAATCCAACATAGCGACCATCCGAAATATTTAGACGGCTCTGAATATCTACGAATCTATTATAGCAATCAAACTGAATTTTTATTGTTCATAGGTGCTATGAACTTAAGTTCACCTATAGTACTTTAAATAACATGGTGATCACAAATCCAACATGGCTGCGACGCGAAGTTTAAATATTCACATGGACGTTTCTCGCAATTTAACCATCCAAGTGCAGTGAAACTTGATACAGTAAATCCTTATACGAATGTTAATCCACTGGCATCTAATTTATTTCAATTATTTCCATGACCACAAGATGGCTGCTGTGCGAAATTTTAAAATCTCCATGTTACTTCTTGTGTCCTAATCGTGCGACTGAAGTTTGAATGCTACACGTGCACAATAATATTCATGTAACAGTACATAACTCTAGGTCCTACATATATAAAATCCAACATGGCGACCATCCGAAATATTAAGTCGGTTCTCAATATCTACGAATCTATTACAGCAATCAAACTGAAATTTTGTATGTTGATAGTGGCAATTAACATAAATAGGATATATGAAAATAGGCTGTATAGTTCTTCACGGAACTTCTTGTTTTTCATCTACACTCCATTTTGTAGGTATTTTCAATCTACGTTGCATTTTGTAAGTCTTTTCGATATAAATTGCATTTTGCGAGTATTTTCAACCTCAATTGAATTTTGTAAGGAATGACAATCTAAATTTCTTTATATTAAGTCTTTCAATTTAGGGGGTGGAACTTTTGTGAGTATTTTCAACCTAAACCGCTTTTTGCAAGTATTTTCAATCTAAGTTGCATTTTTTATGGTGAGCATTTTGCAAGTATTTTGATTCTCAATTGCATTTTGTGGGTATTTGGAATATAACGGTTAGCTCAGGACAGGGAGACATGGAGAGTTGCATCAAACCAGTCAAAAGACTGAAGACTCAAACAAAAACAACAACAACAAACTACATTTTGTAAGTATTTTCAATCCAAATTGCATTTTGTAAGCATTTTCAATATCAATTGCACTTTGTGAGTACTTTAGATCTGAAATGGGAGTTTTTTCAATCTGAATTCCATTGTGTATTTTCAATTTGAATAGTATTTTGTAAGTATTTTGAACCTCAATTGCATTTTGAACGTATTTTCAATCTCATTTGCATTCTATAAGTATTTTGAATATCAGTTGCGTTTTGTAAGTATTTCGACTCTACATTGCATTTTGTACGTATTTTGAACCAAGCCTACATTTTGTGCGTATTTTTCAATCTCTTCCTTTTGTGAGTATTTTCGTTCTAAATTCCCTTTTGTAAGTATTACCGCTCTCCATTTTATGATAAGTTTCAATCTGAGTTCCTTTTTGTAAGTATTTTCCGTCTCACTTAATTTTCGTTCTGGTTTCCATTTCATTGTCATTTTCGCCATCACCCAGACCATTAGGGGCCGATAACCGAGATGTTAGGCCCCTTAAAACAACAATTATCATCATCATCTTTCTTTTTTACAGGTTTAGATCTTCGTTGCACATCGTCTGAAATAACGTGTGTTACGGTAGTGCTGATATGTGAATTTGTAATTGAGGCTAGGATTGGAAGAAAATTACTTTTTTTTCCAAATAAATCAAATAAGACCATTTTTATGATGACTCATGCCCAAATCTCTTCAATGACCAGCCCTTCGATAGGTTGAGCTTTCCTGGTCGGCAATGGCCAAGAGAGCTACTGTTCTACACTAGCATTGACGGTTTCCCTTATTTACTGTATTACTTATAGTTTGTTTTCAACGTCTAGGAAACAAAGAATGAAGGTAATTCATTAATGAGTATTATGGTATTTAATTTTCCTTATTTCCTAATTAAGAACTGCATCCTTTGCACTTTGTATGAGCTGAGATTCAGATCATTTTGCATTACACACATCTTTGGCAGCCATTGGCTATGTTTCCTTTCATGTAACTTAACTCATTAATTTTATTTTCATTTTTTTTATTTAGTCAATTTACCCTCTAGGTTGGTGGTGCCCACGGACTCAGCTAGGGAACTCACCACTACCGCCTCTATGGGCAGTGTCCTGGAGCTTGGAACATCTGATCAGGATGGATACAACTGGGGAGGTGTGATCAGCACTTCGCCCAGGCGGCCTCACCTGCAAAGCGAACATGGGCCTCATGAGGGATGGGAAGGGATGGAAGACTGGGATGGATAGGCTAGGAAGAGGGAAGGAGGCGGCCGTGGCCCTACAGAAGGTACCATCCCGGCATTTGCCCGAAGACGAAGTGGGAAACCACGGAAAACCACTTCGAGGATGGCTGAGGTGGAAATCTAACCCCCTCTACTCATTTGGACCACCCGAGGCTGAGTAGACCCCGTTCCAGTCCTCATACCACTTTTCAAAGTGCGTGGCAAAGCCGGGAATCAAACCCAGGACCTCCGGGGCGGCAGCTAACCATGCTGACCGCTACGCTACGGAGGCGACATTTTCAATTTAAACCGTATCAAAATCGTGGAATATATATTAACAGAAGTCTTTCACCTATGCTACGTTTGATATTTTCAATGTTTTTCTTGACGAACACCGAATTTGAGCTCAGTAACTATGAGGGTGACAAATTTCGAAGTTCTTAGAGTACAGAGCCACGCAATATCCCTATGCAGGTTGTCACAATGGCCAGATTGCAAGGGTAAAAATTCACTGACTATGAACTGGAAAAGGCGTCATGATACACTCCAGCAAATGACGTCAAGATGACGTTATGTATTTATTAATTCAATTATGCATCGAAATTTAATGTTTTTGAGTCGGTGGACATGATTGTAACCAATTGCAAAGGGTGGTTCCCAAATCATGAAGTAAATTACATAAGATTAATAGATTCTTATTCATAAAATAATATGATGGTTTTTTTTTCAGGACTTGGGAAACACCCATTACAATTGGGTACAATTCGCGTTGATCGACTGAAAAGCATTAAATTTCGATTACTAAGGCAGCACTGAAAAATGGCTTCCAACACGATAATCACTCATGCATTCATTCATTTGTTTATTTAATTTATTCATTAATTTGTTTAAGTATTCATCCATTGTAGCCTCCGAGGCTTAGGCGGCAGCACGCCGACCTCTCACCGCTGGGTCCGTGGTTCAAATCCCGCTCACTCCATGTGAGATTTGTGATGGACAAATGGTAGGGGGACAGGTTTTTCTACGGGTACTCCGGTTCTCCCTGTCAATATTTCATTCCAGCAACACTCTTCACCCTCATTTCATTTCATCTGTCATTCATTTAATCATTGCTCCAGATGATTGCGACAGGCTTCGGCAGCCAGCACAGTTCATATCCTCGCCGCTAGATGAGGGCTTCAATCATCCATTCCTGACCCAGTCGGTCGACTGGACACAGGCCGTGGATTTTCATTTTTTCATTTATTCATGCATTCACTTATTTATACATTTACAGTATATAATGTTTTTATTATTCAGCAATTTATCTGGGTCTATGCCGTGTCTTGTGTGGGGTAGTGTATTCGCAGCAGATTCGTATTAAGCGACTTACGGCGATAAGTATCGAACGTCAAACTTGCCTCAACGTCTCTTCTGTTGCAAATTTTTGAACAAAAACGTGTTACGTTAATGACAATGTCGCTTTACGGTCACTGATCGCGTGATTCTGCAGTATAGTGTGTGCGCACTGCGACAGGTGGTGTCGCTAACGAGTCAAACGAGCGAGTTATGTGCACCTATAATAAGGTTAACGAGGCTGATGACTGCTACAGTGTTGCCAAGCTGCGCATTAACAAGAATAGCAACAAACGCTCGAAGCCAATCATTCAGAAAATACGATTTAAACCTTTATGGGGTAGAACATTGAAGATATTTATTTTTAAAATTTAATATTAATTATTTTAGCATAATATTAATCATTATGTTGTTGTTTTTTTTTTCATTTTAATATTCATATTTATTTTTCTTCTTCTTCTTCTTCTTCTTCGTGAATGGGTCTCTAAGGACCACGCGGAATCAACTCTTCTTCGTCTTCCTTTTAGCCCAGTATTTTTTCAAACGAGTGGGTGTGTTTTCGTTGCTCGGACCATGTACTGTGTGTTGTTTTGTCTTTCGCTCTGCTTCCTCTGTGTGATCTTTCTGATTGCTATTCGTTCTAGTCAATTTGGTGACCCCAATTCTTTGATATCTTTCTCTGTTTGTCTGTACCAATTTGGTTTGGCCATCTTGTTAAAGAATGTATGAATTCTATGCGTTAGCCTGTTGGAATCCACTCTTACTATGTGCCCCGTGAATTGGATTCTTCGCATGTGCATTGAATTTGTGAGTTTGGGAATCTATTTGTAGATTTTTCATAATTTTAATTTGGGCTTTCCTGAGTCCCTTAGTTAGTTAGTTAGTTAGTTAGTTAGTTAGTTAGTTAGTGTTGTTTTAAGGGGCAGAACTACGAGGTCATCTGCCCCTCCTGCGCCCCTTAACTCAGGTTTTTAAGTAATAATTGGGCATTAATAGTAGCTTTTGTGGTTGTAAATGTCTCTCAAAAGGTTTACAATCTACAATACGTTATATTTTTAAAGTTTCCCCTGGACCTTCCATTACCCTGAGGGGTATTCCATTACCCCGGTTATCCTTGTCATCCTCAGGAAAAGTCTAAATTTACGCCTAGCCTATGTTGCTGCCAACTGTAAGCATTACGTTAGAAGGTGGGTGGCGCAGCGGTTAAGCTTCACCTCTTACCAAGGGCTACTGAGTTCGATTCTTACTTTATAAGCAACTAGAGGATATGTGCGAGAAATCTCTCATGTATTAAACCACCCACCTGTCATTACTGTTATGCGGGTTCCAGGCGACACAGTTCTGGCAGGGGCTATCGTCTTGTTTATTTGTTTAAAAGCACTTTATAAGCAAATAAATATATTTCCGTTGACTTTGCAATAAATGCAAGATTTTTCTGTACTATTCAGAGTATTTGGAAGATTTTGGTACAAACCACACCTTCTAACTCCCTCTGGTTTAAGAAGTTGAGTTTTAGGAAACATATAATCTTGTGCATATTAATGTGAACAAGCAGGCAAATTTAGTTGTTTAAGTAATAAAGAGGTACCAACTGTTTTCCGTCAATTGTTAACAGCATGAATACCCATTGTTGAGATAGGTAATTGTAGTGAACCCTCTTATTATTGCTTGTCTTTGATAAGAAAGAATAAAAGCAAATTTCCTCAAGCGAGCATTATGCCTCTCAAAAACTACAAAATCGAGACTTGTGTATGTACTGACAAGACAAACATTTTTCAATGAAGATCTGCGTCATCAACTGGCACTGCCATCTACGTTACCATATATAGGACTCTTACGTAAACGACAATCGAAAATGGAGGAAATCTGGATGGACTTTTATACTACAGACGCAATGACAAATAGAGACTGGATGCGAGCCGACTACGAGCTCAGACATATGATGACGCGACTCGCCGTGCACGGCTTTCACCACCGCCAGAACAAGAGCTACCACCAACCAGAAGACCAGTGCCTTTGTAATCTGTGTTACAAAATTTGTAATAATAATAATAAAATCGTATGGCCTCGGATGCCGGGTGCAAGCTTTGTTAATTGACACCCAGAGGGTAGCTTGCATGTCGAATTTCGTCGTTCCTTTGAACGCTATGAAAGTCAAGGAGGTTAGATATCTAAACTCCTTGACAGTACAGCGCTTTCAAGTAGAGAATGGAGGAACTTTGTGTTGGCGGAAAATCCCGACATTAATTTTTCCATTGAATACGGCCTACTGAATTCAAATGGGTTCTTTAACATGCCAACAACGTATGACATGAGTATCGTGATTTTTGTCGCCTTCAAAAATCACTTACCATGGCCAGGGGCGAACCTGCAATCTTGGGGTTGGTAGTCTGACACTATAACCACTCACCCACCGTGGCAAATTTGTGAAAGATACCACGTCCTTTACTGTGACAAAAGAAAAACCTCCCTAACTGACTTCTGCCGAGGATAATGTATGAAATCTGCACATTGTGCGTTATCTCTATTATTATTTGATAGTTCATACTTGACATACGTTTATAGCTGCTTGAAACTGCATTCAGTGAGTATAAAGTCATAATGGATATCACACCAAAGAGGAGAAGCAAGATTATAACCCTCCACGAATATAGTGGTATGACTCGGAGATAAATATCAGCTGAAAGTAATGTAAGTTTGGGTACTGTTTTTAATATAATTAGGAGGAAAAATGAGAAAGTCTTGCCGAAACACATCAAACAGACAGTAACGTTTCCACAAAAGAAGATGTTTTGGGGCTGTTCTTCATTCACGGGCCCTTATTGTTTGGTTCCTGTCGATGGAATGATGAACAGCGACAAGCAGGCTTACATCCCAATTTTAGAGAGAAAAGCTGCCCCAGAACTGACGATATTGGCTGAGGAACTGAACGTCGAAAAAGCGATTTTCCATCTCTGTTCACATTAATATGCACAATACTGTACACCTTAGCGTTTTATATATACTGTATGATGATGATGGAGGATACCAACTTAATAGTTAGCCTCGACAGACCCATGGAGAAAAGAACGGAAGGAGATGCCTTCGCTGCGCTGCCTAGTGCAAGCTGCTGAAGCCAAACGGCTCGCCCACTTTGGTTGCAAGAAAATGGCTGTTCCTATGCTTAAAGCCGTAAACCACTCCAACTAGTCTTAGATTTTAGTGACATAAAACTACAATGACAAGTCAAGATTTTTTTCTTGGATGGGCAGAATACACTCTGTACATCACCGTACTTGGCACAAATAAGCTGCGTTACCGTTTTAAAAGCCAATTTAAATAGAAATATGAGAGCACCTATGCAAGGCTAGTTTTGTAAGAAAGACGAGGCAAAAAGTAATAATAGGCTGAAACACTGATCAAATTGAATACAGGTGTCTGAAGGTGCGAGTTATACCAAAGAAGGAACATCTTGGGAACTATCATAATGATGCCGAACTAATCACGGTATTTACACTAAATTGATTTTTAAGTTCTTACTGGTGTTGAGGCATTCATCAGTTTTTAGGCCTAATTTCGAGCACAGCCACTTTCAATCATTGTTCGTACACATTTTGATATTCAAGAATGCGAACCTTAAAATTAATAAACAGAACACTTACTCGATTCGTACAACAATATGCAAGTCACGGAACACCAAATACAAGCTAAGGTCACGCCCACTTTGGACGCAACGCTTGGCTTCACTCAAACGAGCTCAGGGTATCTCCTCTTATTCTTTCCTCCATGGACAGACCCAGTTTTGACCAACATTTGTTTGATTGAAATGCATAGAACTAACACATGATTTCCAAAGCTTAGGGTTTGTGTTAAAAATATGTTTATACTTGTGGGTGTCAAGACACTCCCCTGTACACGTCCTTTTTATATCGGATAAATAATAATAATGATCGTGTGGCCTCCGTAGAGGCCGAGTGCAGGTCTTTCTAGTTGATGCCCGTGGGCGGCCGGCGCGTCGTAATGAGTAGGAAGTGATGATGAAGACGGCACATACACTCAGTCCCCGAGCCACGGGAATTAACCTCAGGAGATTAAAATCCCTGACGGCTCGGCCGGGAATCGAACCCGGGGCACTTTGGGCCAAAGCCTAGCGCGCTAACCATTTAGCCACAGAGCCGGACTATCAGATGTTTCGTTTCAAGTGAGCCAGGTTGTTTCATTTAAAAGTGCTTCGTCACTTAAGTCGACTTGTATTCTATTTTCTCGCCTCGCTATGATTAAGAATGACGTTTGACAGCGATCTACCGCCCGAGTAGAGTTTAGTTTCTCCGCCAAGCTCATGCCGTGATGAATGGAGTGGTCTGTTTTAATGGGACCGCAGTGCGATTAAGTTACGTGTAACTCTACAGAAGACAAGACATAAAAACTGCCCCCATCTGTTTTCTGCTCTGATTCACACGATCTTTAATCTGACCAGAATGTTGTAAAGGATTAAAGTACTTTCCTCTACATGTACCATGCTATTCTTGTACGCCATGAATACACTACCTTGTATGTGCATTACATTCGTATAGAAATTAAATATTTATCACATGATGCAGGCATTAGGAGAAGGTCAAGCACCAGATAGCTCAAAGGCTGTTAATGTTAAATACAAGGAATAATTCTTTACAGATTATATTTCTCCACTAGTCTCCATCTTGCAATCTTAATGCCTTAGCATGAGAGGTGAGAAGTCTCGTGGATGTAACTGAGGAGCAGCAGTGGATTGAAAGGCGTGAGAATGGGCAAGAAATAATTTCTTACAGCCATGACTTCTGCTTATTTCTTTTCTCCGGCATCTACGAAGAGACTAGAGATGATCTCGCCTGTTATAAAGTAATGTACTGGGCACCGGTGAGACTCACAGCTTGATTCTTGTCAGATCACTTTATTCTAAGATTTAATTTCAACAGATGTTGCCCAATCCAGAAATACAGGTATTTATTGACCTATTTTATATGGTTGTTCTTTTTCTGAATTTTATTGAACGTTCGTTTCAAAATACCTATTTTACAGTTTTCACTGGTTTCTTTCAAATAAGTAAATAGATAAATAAATATATTTCAAAACAAGCATCACTTTTATCTCTTTCTTCCTTTCATTCATTCATTCATTCATTCATTCATTCATTCATTCATTCATTCGTGCATGCATTCATTCTTTCTTTCTTTCTTTTTTCTTTCTTTCTTCATTGATTCATTCATTCGTTCTTTCTTTTTTTCTTTCTTTCGTTCATTCATTCATTCTTTCATTCATTCTTTCTTTATTTATTTCTTTCTTTCTTTCTTTCTTTCTTTCTTTCTTTCTTTCTTCATTGATTGATTGTTTCTTTCTTTCTTTCTTTCTTTCTTTCTTCGTTGATTGATTGATTGATTGATTGATTGATTCTTTCTTTCTTTCTTTCTTTCTTTCTTTCTTTCTTTCTTTCTTCCTTCATTGATTCTTTCTTTCTTTCTTTCTTTCTTTCTTTCTTCATTGATTGATTGAATCATTTATTCTTTCTTTCTTTCTTTCTTTCTTTCTTTGAATGAATCGACTTGTTCGTTGAATTATTCGATTATTGACTGATTAGTCGGGTTATTTCATTAATGCGAATAGGTTGGAAACTCGAACATTTCGAATGTTTAAATGACTCGAAAGGTCAAAATATTCGTATGTTGGAATCAAATAATCGTTTCGAAATTATTCGAAGAATTCCATGTTTGAATATGTTCAGCCCTAGCTCCTATTAAGTAGCTGAGATACATTCGACCAACGATACAATAAAAGTAATATGTCTTAAGAATCATTCACCAATATAGTTCACTGTACGTACCTAGACGATATCGTCTGTTTTATGTCAGTCGCTTCTTGGTAAGTACAAGTGTTCTATTTACGACTGTTTTCCCCGCTAAAGATAAAAGTGGCTGTGTCCGGCAAGACGTGTGGGAGTTGAGACAACATTCCTGTGGCACAATAGACCTGTAATTGGAGCAATCAAGTCATCTATCGCTTGCACGTGGTGCCGTGTCACACTGGGCCGCACCCTCTGCAGCTAGCCTTTCCTCAATGCAAATCCCCGTCCTGTAATGATAATCATGGAGAATTAAGTCCTGGCGCTGTAAAAGAAAAAAAAAAATTACGAGCCGTACAGTAGTCGCATATGATGTGTAATATCTGACATAGAAGAAACCTCACATGGAATTGTTGATACACCGGTATTGTATGTCTACCCCTTATTATCTCGTTTTCCTACGGGGTCGGGGATGAGATGCGATGGAAGTATTTGTGGCGGATGGTTTTTACGCCCGGATGCCCTTCCTGACGCCAACCTCACGAGAGGAGTTAATGAGAGATGAAATGAATGATGGTGAATGAAACTGGGTAAGGATGTGGAAGGAAGCGGCCGTGGCCTGTCAGAAGGTACCGTCCCATCATTTGCCTGGAGTTGAAAATGAGAAACCACGGAAAACCATTTCAAGGACGGCAAATTGTTGATACACTGGTATTTAATAATATTTTTGGCAAAAATATTAATCTATTGTAAAAGGGAGTGTTTTACAGATATTGTAGTTTTTAATACGGAACTCATTTTATTAGAGGTTTTGTAGCTTCCACCAGTACTAGCCTAAATAAAGAATACGATATAGCTCAACTAGAAATCAGAGGTTCCCATTAGGTGACCACCTTGGTCAGGGGGTCCGCGAAGAGTTGTTAAGAAATAATGCAATAATGAAAATGTAAAACGGAGAAAGTACAAACAGTTCCTTAAAAATAATAATTATGCGTTGCCATCCACAGCATAAGTGGCGCAGCTTAATTTGAGCTTTTCAAGTTTCCTGCTAGAGAGCGTTCTGCTCCTTTCCGCAGCCATTTGCATTTTGTGTGTTAACGTTAACATACTTAGGCTACATGAGTTTTGAAAGTTGAAACTTTTGATTGTTTTATTGTTAAAAGTCCATTGAATATGGATCGTTGGTTGAAGAGTGGATATTTAAAACGAAATAGGCCCACTGCTATAGACAGTGACGAAGAGTAAACGGTGGTAATATAGAAGTGAATGGGCCACCTGCTGCCTCTCTTGAGCCTAGCTATTCAAAGAGTAAGCCTACTGCGAAAATTAGGAAATATGACATAAAATATCGGAAATTGGCTCTACGTATTGTTGACCTAAAAATTGTCGTAGTCCTCAATGCGTGATATGCTTTGAAACCCTTTCCAACGAGATTGTGAAACCTGCAAATCTCCGGAGGCATGTAGGTACCAAACACTCGGAGCCCAAATGTACAATAATTCCGTTGAATTCTTCAAAATAAAGTTAGCTGATCAGAAATCATGCCGGAAAATGCAACGATTGAATCCTACGAAGTATCTCAGCTTTTCGCAAAACGTGCCAAAAGCCATTCCATTGCTGAAGAGCTCATTCTACCTTCAGCAATTATTTTGTGCAACAGAATGCTGGATGATGCTGCCGCAAAGCCCGTAAGTACCGTCCAGCTGTCTATCAATACTGTGCAAAGGCGAATTACATATATGTCAAACAATATTGAAGAGACGTTGTTGGCATGTTTGCTCTGCAGTTGGATGAAAGTACCGACATATCTAAAAAGGCGATAATGTTGGGTTTTGTACGGTTTTTATGTCATGAACGAAATATATAAAGATTTTCTTCTTTCCTGTGAACTGATACAGAGGTTTCCATTAGGAATTTAAATATTTTAAGTCTTAACTTAAAAGATTTTGGAACGGGGGGGGGGGGGAGGGGTCCGTGCTTACACGTAATTTCATATGGATTCTGTTAAAATGAGTCATATTAATATGATAAATATCCTTTAAAACGATAATCTGATAGCAAAAATATCTAACTCGTCCGGGATTCGAACCCGAGACCTGTAGATACACGCTAACCCCACGACTATTAGGAACACGATGGTGACTTATTTTCACGTCCCAATAATACTGCATCACGGAATTAAGTTTCATTTATATTTTGCTTGTGTCGATAATGTTCCTGCGTGGAATAGAGTTTAAAATGCCTTATGAATAGGCCCTCTTGTGAGTAAAGAGAATGTATTCTGCAATAGTTCATGAAGGCTTGCTCAGTTCTCGTATAAACACAATGATTATATTATATTGATGACTGCATTACCGTTATGTGGGTTAATATTTGAATAGCCACTTTGCAGAAACGTAACACCGGCAATGCCGACTACTTACAATATTTGACATTAAAGCTTTTTATCATTTAAATACTAATACGAAGACTTCAAACATGTGCCATGTGCTTTGTTTCAATCACTAGACACCTGAGTTCGCATGAGCGTTTACCGTCAGAATGAAAGTGTTCAGCAATGTGATCCAACTGGCAGTGCGTTTTACACACTTCCGTTCGATCCACTACTGCCAGCTGGATCGTCCGATCCACTTCCGTCCAATTTTTCAAAATCACTCTCTCACATATCCAGCAACCGAGTGGAAAAATTTTACACATCAAAAAAATGGTTTTCTGGGACTATACTAAATCATACCGATACATCAGTTCAAGTTAGCCCTGACTGAAGGTTTGAGAAACATTACTATAAATCTCATGTTTACGGTATAAAATAAAAAGACTTTTCCTGTGTTTGAAACGGTCTATTGTTTGGTTTTCTACAGCGTGTTTTAATATCAGTCAGATCTTGAAACTTATTGAACCCCACTTTCTATGGCTTACACATTTTTCTACTTTTCCCCCGCGGTGTAGCCGTGCTCATTAAATTGCGCACCACAGCCACGAGGGCAGCTTCAGCGAATCCGGAGATCGTAGGTTAGAATTCCCGCGCTGACAAAGTTTATCCTGAATGTGCTTTTTCCCCGGTACTTCACACTTCTTCCACTCAAATAGTTCAGCGATAGCCTATACAATACACGATTTACACGTGCATAATAATAATAAATAATAATGTCGGCTTCGGTGGCGTAATCGGTAGCATGCTATATATGCCCAAGATCGTGGGTTCAAACCCGGGGAATTCGTCGAATATTTAAGAGCGTTAAAATCCTTCATTATGCCTTCCTTCGGAAGGGAAGTAAAGCCAGCGGGCCCATGTCATAGATATATGGTATGTAAAAGAACCTACCACTTCAATTGGTAATGTGTAGCTAAATTTGTACGTTATGCCGGGTTGGTACCGAACGTAAGGCCACGGCCTCTCCCTACCCAAATCCCACCTCGATTACAAATACATACACTATTACAGACATCACAGTGACACAGGTTTATCAGACAACTTCTACACCCACCCAAGTGCACGGGGCTACATGACCACAGTGTCGCAAATTTCCTAAAGAATCAACAATAATAATAATGTGATTGTTTAAATGTCCCTTTTAACTAATGTGGCTTCTACAGACGCCGGCGCTGGGGTGCCGGAGTTTTGCCGCGAAGGGGTTCTTTAACGTGACAGTAAATCTACTGACACGTCTTTCTCCCATTTGCCCCCTAAAATGCAAACTGACTGCGTCAGGATTCGATCCTGAAACCTTGGGTACAGCAAGCGAGAACGTTACCGCTGGTCCACGCAGCCAATCAAAAAGAATCAACAACAACTAATTGGGAAAAAAGCATGTTGACCGCGTTAAAGATATACGTTTATAGTCTGTACAGGCAACACTGTATAAATGACTTCAGAACTTAACAAGAATCATGCTGGCTTCAGGAGATGGACCTGTCGTTGCTGGCTGGTCGGGTGGGCATTGACAATTCGGGCGACCGAAATATCGATCTGTATCGCTTGTTTTCCGCACTTAGCATTCATTGAGGTGGAAGCATTGCCCTCTGACTGGAATACCTATCATGCTATTATAAAACAAACGTTACAAAGCGCTCTGGGAGGAATAGAAAGCAGTGGTACATTGTTACAGCCAGTGGGAACTCAGTCGCTGACGGACGTGTGAGTGGACTGCCTAATGCATCCTGCCTGACATCTACATGAAGTGACACTTCTCTCCAAGCTGGAGGACTGCAGGAAGACACTGTCTAATATATTTCGAATCGACTGTTAGTTAGTTAGTTATTGATGTTTTAATGGGCGGAACTACGAGGTCATCTGCCCCTCTTAACACATTAAAGAATACAAAATGAAGAGCGGTAATACTTTCAAAAGGGAATTTAGAACGAAAATACTCACAAAAGGAATAGATTGAAAAATACGCACAAAATGCAGGTTAGGTTCAAAATACGTACAAAATGCAATGTAGAGTTGAAATACTTACAAAACGCAACTGATATTCAAAATACTTATAGAATGCAAATGAGATTGGAAATACCTACAAAATGCAATTGAGGTTCAAAATACTAACAAAATGCAATTGAAATTGTAAATACACAGTGAAATTCAGATTGAAAAAACTCCCTTTTCAGATCCTAAATACTCACAAAGTGCAATTGAAATTCAAAATGCTTACAAAATACAATTGAAATTGAAAATGCTTACAAAATGTACGGTAGATTCAAACTACTCATTTGGATGGACAATACTTACAAAATGCAATTTAAATTGAATCAACATCAAATCAACTGATCTCAGTCAACTTGGTGGTCTTTAGCTGCCCGTTTAAGACTTCTTTACCGAAGGTCCTGGGATTGATTCACGGCTGTTGGGCGGAGTGGCACAATTGCTCCAACATTGGTCTTCAAACTCATAGATTGGGGTGTGATCCCGGTTCAGTTCAATGCCATTTAAGAGTGTTCAAATGAGATAACCTTGTGTCAGTAGATTTACTGGCACATTTAAGAACCTCTTCTGGGCACTGTGACACCCTGGCGTTTCTAAAGCCATAGCAGTAAGAAACGGCGATAAAACTACATTATTATTATTATTATTATTATTATTATTCATTCATTCATTTCATTTCCGTGTCCGATCATTTCCAGAATGTAGCAACTCCGATGGCCTTGTTGTTTGCCTCGATCAGGTCCTGGGTAGTGCAGGGTTGTTCTAGTAGTGGACAAATGAGCAGGTGGGCTGGGTCTTGTGTTGCTCCACACTCGCAGGACGTGTCTCCATCAGCTGGAAGGATACCCCATTTCTGCATGTTGGTCTTGCAACGAGGGACGCCCACCCTGAGACGATTAATATTATATTACCAAAAACCGGATAAGCAAAATGGAAATAGCTTACCGATTTACTTTTTCAGCGTATGGCTTTTAGTGCCGGGAGTGTCCGAGAACATGTTCGGCTCGCCAGTCTGTAGCTGCTTCTATACGGACACCCTATGGGGTGAGCTACAAGTACCGTCGCGTGTGGAGTGTTGTCTGGGGAGGAAAGTTTGAATGTAAGGACGTGGAGTTGGAAGATAGCGGCTGTGGCCTATAGTTAGGGACCAACTCCGGCATTTGCCTGGAAGGAAGATGGGATACCACAGAAGAGAATCTTCAAGGTTGCCGACGGGGGGGATTCGAACCTCCTCGCCTCCCGGATGTGAGCGACTGCCAGCAGCCACGCCGTAAAGACCACGGCTAACTCACCCGGTACCGATTGATGAAGGACTCTTACAACAAGAAAGTGCTATCCTACGGGGCTAAACTAAGACACCTAGACACTGTCGTCAAACCCGAATGTCTGTATGCAGCAGAAACGTTGGACGTGATTGGGAAAGGTAGGCTTGAAAACGTCAGAAAAATGGTTTGAAAAATCCTGGACTCAAAGATAAAAGATGGAGAGAGAAGGCTAAGACCACACAAAGAATTGTACAAGAAAACTGAGGGTATGGTTGAACTGATGAAGAAGAGGAGATTACAGTTCTATGGACACCTTCTGAGAATGGATGGCAACAGACTGACAAAAATAATTTTCATTTTTTTCAGGACGGGAAAGACGGAGCTTAAGTGGTTTCGAGAAGTGAGAACGGCCCTAGCCAAGATAGGGGTACAAGAAGACGACATAGCAGATAGGGAGAAATTTAGGCGACTAATTGAGGAGTAGAGAGGTTTCCAGGAGACGGAGGAGAAGCCAGTGACAAAGAAAAGAACCTAATTATTGTTGTTTTAAAGGGCGGAACTACGAGGTCATCTGCCCATGCAATAGCAATAGCAAGAAACAAAAAAGATGTATTGTGATATTGTCTACAACGTAGGCAATGTACAATATTACACTCAGACATATTACCGGAGATTTATTGCTTCCCCCAATTTTTTGTCTTTTGTAGGGTTGAAAATTTAAAAATGTACCTTTTTGGAATTTTCCCGTTGGTTGCAAGGTGAAAGGAATGATTTGGCCAAATATCAAGTTTATAACTCATTTGGAAGTGGGTCAACATTTATGTCAGTGAGTGAGTTATTCGTAGGACTTAGAAAATTTCGGCCAAAAAGTACAAAATCGTTAATAACTCCCTTATTGTTGGTCGTATGAATGAGAAGATACTGGCACAGAGTCAAAGCAGAGAAGGCAAGCCATAATGTAAAGACTGTCAAGTGTGGTCCATAGAAGGCCAAGACGAAAATAAATAAATAAATAAATAAATAAATAAATGCCGGTAATTATTATTGCGTAAAAAGTGAACTTAAAGTAATTTTTCCTTCGGGATTAAGCCTATATTACCGCATGTGACTGGGGTGTGGTCAACAACTAAAAGGAGAACAGTGTACTGTAAGAAGGATTGCAATCGTAGTGGGAATATATTTAGTTTATTTCTCACGTACATTTGTATCTGATATCACCTTGAGTCCATCGCATCATGACCATCTCCGAGACTAGTGGAATGTTAATGCTACAGATTGAATAGAGCTCTATTATTTGTTCTCTATAGAGTCAGTCTATTAATTGGCCGCACGATAATAGCTTATAAAATGATGGTGTGACCTCGGAATAAATTAATATATATATACATGCCGGTAAAGCTTTCTCTTTGAATTCTCATGGCCAAGGACAGAGTAAATTGCTCTACCATCTGGGAAAGTCTTACAAACAATACCCGAATTTTTCATCGCGTGTTACATAACACATTATCAAGTATGAGTCGTCCTCAGGGTCACGGCTCAAGTCCACAAAGTGAATTACTTGCCGCTTATATTTAACAGTAATGATATGTTGTTGCTAGGTGGTTCTCCATTGTATGCACATTCTCATGTGTTAGTGTCCATAAACAGTGTGGTAATGGAACTCTTTACTCCTTGAGAATGTCTTATTCCTATTTATGAGAGTCATATCCTTGAACTTCAAATAGTTTCAGAAACTTATAAATATATACTGGATATTGACTGTTAGTGCCCTGTTCTTTCCTAAAACCTGTGGCGTAGCAGTCCTCGTTAAATCGTGCACCACGGCCGTGAGGGCACCTGCAGCATGTCCGGAGATCGTAGCTTCGAATCCCGGTACTGACAGTGGTTATCCTGAGTGTGGTTTCTCCCCTGTTTTTTCCACATCCCTCCAGGAAAATTCCTGGATAGTTGTCTATCTTATTTCAAGTCCAGGGGCATCTGACTTAATCATTACGGTTACATACACTACTACAGTCACCACAGAAACACGGGTTAGCAGTCAAATTGAACACACGTGTCTAAAACGAAATAACAAGAAACCACAATGCAGTGCTAAAAAGCATACAAAACCAGGAGGGAAATGAAGCTGCGTAGTCAGTTCCTTCACCCATTGAAGTTTGTTTTTTAACCCCTGGCACTACAGCCCGTGAAGGGCCTAGGCCTACCAAGCGACCGCTGCCCAGCCATTTGATCCGCAGATATTGGGGTGACGCGTGATCAACGCATCGGGTCCCCTCGGCCGTTAATCTTGGTTTTCGTGATCGGGGCGATGCCTCACTGTCAGACAGCTACTCAATTGTCCTCACGAGGCTGAGGGCATCCCGTTCCAGCCCTCACGTCAGTTTCTAAAATCCCTCACGGAGCCGAGAATCGAACCCGGGGTCTGGGTGAGAGGCAGGCACGCTACCCCAACACCACGGGGCCTGCTATTGAAGTATATGGCACGGGTTAACAGTATTGCATATTTACAGTATGCGATAAATTTCTTGAAAGCAAAGTTTATGGAAAGGAGGCTGGTGACGTCCTTAGAGACCTCATAGATTACATGGCTAACCTTTCAGCGACATTTAACATGTCCATTGTTTTGCTGAAAATATGATTGCCTTTCGTTGATAAATTCTGTAGTGCCAGGGAAAAGTTGACAAGTCGAAAAATTAAATTTTACGGGAGTGTGAAAAATCTGTCCTAACGAATAAATTACTGTATTGACATTTTTTTAAACATCAGTTTCTCCTCTGTAATTGCCAAATCTCTTGAGCCTCTCTTCTCAAGTTGGATATGATACAAATGCCCACTATAATTAACTATAGAATATTGACTTATGCCATTCTTCCCCGGCATTACAGAATTATAAGCGACTGACAAGGGGACTCCGGTAGCGTCTACTCCCCGATCGGATTGTAATTAACATTAAGCCTCTATTTCAAGCGATAGATGAGACGCAGAACAGAAAGCCAGTGCGTGGAAATGGATGGCTGTCGGTTGCCTGGTCCATTTCCACGCACTGGCTTTCTGTTCCACGTCTTTTCAATCACATTAAATACAAGCTTAATGGTAATTTCACTGATTTGTTTTACTACCATCCAAGAGTAGGATCCTTTGTCAATTTCAGTTCCAATCTGTGGATAGACACTATCAGAGTTTCCTTGTAAGTATGATTAGACTTATTGTAAAATAAGTATCATTAGCAATAAATGGCTTTACGAATTCTAAATTGACTGTGCACTCTTACTAATCCATTGTACCCACATAGGGTGTAACCAAGGCGATCGATGTCTTGCAAGAAATGACATCATTGAGTAAACCAATCTCGATTAGAACCATGAAGCGATTACAGATACACACTATCAGTCTGGATAATGCCCGTCCAACATAAAAGAAGGGTTTCATGGACAAACTTCATTGGCCTCTTCGGTCTCCAGATTTCTCCCGCATTGAATGTGTGTGATGATAGCTCCAACCTGGTCACTCATTGAGCATGTGAAGATATTTACATCACTTCTATTGTCTGAATTAAGCTTCATCCATATGGACTGATGCATTTGGATGGAAATAACTGTAACACATGATTCATAAACGCAGTAAGTTTGCAGTGCCAATTACAACGACGTTCTTAACTCCTCAGTGGAGCATTTTCTCAACAAATACAAATGTCAGGTGTTTACCCGCTGCCTCTCCGAATTGATTTCGTTTCATTAATCATTAATGTATTTGTTTTACCGACAGCGGTAGCTACGCACCCTAACGCGCAGCGTTAGGCCAAGGGCCCAAGCTGTCTGCTAACTCGGTAGACGTGGGTTCGTGTCCAACCGACAGCCATCCTTGAAGTTGTTTTCCGTGGTTTCCCCATTTTCAACTTTAGGCAAATTCTGGAACAGTAGACTACCTTCTGACAGGTCACGGCCGCTTCCTTCCACATCCTATTCAAGATTAATTCATCTTCATTTCATCTCACAATTTCCTCTTCTAATGAGGTTGGCGTCAGGAAGGGCATCCGGTCAAAAAAGCCATCCGCCACATAGACTTTCATCGTATCTCATCCCCGGCCCCGGGAATAATAAGGGGTAGACATACGATCATTACTTGTTTGTCGCCTGTGTGGTTGAGCTAACGCAGTATGTGTGTTGTCTGTTGCAGGGCGGCGATGCGGTGTGTCCGCGCGGTTGGCCGCTGACGCTGGGCCCGGCCGGAGTGGTTCTGCAGCTGGGGGAGCTCGACCCGTCCCTGCTGCGAACCCGGGACTGTTACCTGTGTGTGCGTGGAGCTGGTGCTGTGGAGCTAGCCGTGGTGTGGCGAGGGGACGCGGCTATGGGCAGCCAGGCAGTGCCCGAGCCGCGCTGTCTCGACACTGTGCTGGGCATGGAGCTCGCGCTGGCCGAGGCGGATGGGCTGCCCGCACTCTTACAGGTACATCACCCTAAACAGGTTTTTTGTTGTGTTTTTTTTGTGTGTAGTGTCTAAAATTCTCAGCTGTCGCCGACAGCAGTGGCTACGCTCGCTAAAGCGCAGCGTTAGGTCATGAGGACAAGCTTTCCGCTGACTCGGTAGACGCGTGAGTTCGAGCCCCACCGCCGGCTGTCCTTTAAATGGTTTTCCTTGGTTTCCCCAATTTCAACACCAGGAAAATGCTGGGACGGTACCTTCTGACAGACCACGGCCGCTTCCTTCCACATCCTTGCCTAGTTTCATTCATCTTCATCCATTCCATCTCTCATCCCGACACGCAGGTCGCACACGGGCATAGATTAAAAAGACCTGCATTCGGCCTCTCAGGAGGCACACGACAAAAACAACAACAAAAAACTGTCACCGTGGAGGAACGGGTTCGGTTTCCGGCTCTGCAGGGAAATTTAATTCTGCTCTGAGGGCTGGAACACGGTACTGTGCCCAAATCTAGGAATGGGTATTCCAAGTTTCAGACACCTAGATATCAAGGGAAAGGCTGTAGCCGCTTTTGAAAGTTCAGATATTTGAATATCGCGCTACATTGCTTCTCGAAGCTTTTCGAAGGATTTTGCCGATAGTTGGATGGTAAATGACGTAGCGAGTCATAGCAGAGGTGGAGACTATTTATTGATTAAATAGTTAACTATGGAGCAGAGACTTGAGACTGGGATCAGATTACTGGCACGGCCAAATGAAAGAGAATGCAATTAGTATCAAGTAAATCGGACCAGGGATTCAAGAGATATGAGGATTTCTAGATATCAGGCGATGACGCGTGATCCTGACCGTTTTTGTATAAAAGCAAGCTGGAGCAGGAATGGATAGCTCACTTCATAACAAGCACTTGGCGAACAAGTTGCGTCTACGCTGAGCCAAGGCACATGGTTGCCGCCTCTACGAAGAAGTACTTTTCAAATCGTGATAGTCACGAGAAGTGCTGCGCAAACGAGTTGGAACTTAGTAAGTTTCTGGTGAGGAGAATCACTGAGGTGATTGTTTTTCTACAGACATTGGTGGAAATATTTATATTTCCTAAAGGACATATGCTAGACTTGGTCTAGAAAATAGTATATTGTCACAGTCCAATAGTAAATTAATACTTGGATGTTTAAATCCATTTAAAGTCAGTTTTCATATTTTGTAACTATTTAACCACTTCGATCCGTCAGTACATTGAAGAATAGTCTATAACGGTGGCGTTCATTAGTCTACGCAAGGGAAACTGCAGGTTGTCTAGCGCATGGCAGATGGTGATTTTGATAAACCATGCCCAGGGAACGATCTTCAGAACAGCCGTTAACTGCTTAGACTGTCAACGTTTTTCTTGTACTGATGAGATTACAGTGAGTTATGTTACAACTGACATATTTAAGAAGAGATCGCTTAGATCTGACCCTTTTCAAACAAACTGTTATGGCTTTGATAGAAGCCCATATTAAAATGGAACCACAGTCATTTAAAACGTCGAAGGATACCACACTATGTCTGACTAGACGATTTGTGGGTCTACAATGGCGGCCGATACAAGGATTATACGTGCTTGTCCGATAGGGCATATCTACGGATAAATCTGGTACAGACCAGGTTTACTACACTTCAAGAACATCAAGAAATGTAAGCCACATTTGAATTATATTATGCTTAGCTAATTGGAACAAACTATTTTTCTGCAGATGACCAACACATTTTTTTCGTCATATTTAAAGCTTGTAATGATTTACGCAAGACTTGTTAGATTTATTCTGAGCGTTTTCAGCACTCAGAACAGTTTAGGATCGATGACCGAGCATTTTGAGCATTTATTTGAATTTTTCATATTTTTGGGAAATCACGGTAATCAGCCGATGTAACTGTAAAAGTTAAATTTATTTTTGTTGAGGAATGGATATTTTTTCCATATTCGAAGGTTCGAACATGTGGATTCTCACATAATGAGATGATAATTAAACATATTTGAAATAATAATAATAATAATCCACTAATAATAATAATAATAATAATAATTTTCATAATTTTTCTAAATAATTCTTGGATATTATATTTTATAATAATCATATGTATTGAGAGAAAGAGCCTATGAAGTAGTTGAAACATTTCTAGTTTGGAACAGGAGATTTTCCGAAGGAGAGTGGTTAGCGCAAGCCCGCATTCAACCAACATGTCAGTTCTGGTTGAACAGTTGATATTTGCAAAGTATATGTTTCATATAACACGGAGAGGCATGAAACGGGAAGCAATTGATATTTGTATCAAATAGGATATTGTTGTATTTATATAAAATCATGACGTAAATACACTTCGAAAGTGAAATAATGCTTTTCATGAGTATGGTAAATTCACGGGTTGAACTGAATGGTAAAATAAAATAAACTTGTAAGTTTATTAATCTTCCAGTGTTGATAACAAGCAGAGGCTTGATTTATTGTATAAATTTTGGGAAGATAATTTATGTGTGTGGAGTAGTTGAAATGCCATTCCCAGGTGCGCAGGTTTAAGTCGCAGGAATGAAGGTTTTTTCGAGCATCAATCAAATAGCAGGTTCGATGGCTCAGGTTTATAGTAGGAGTATTGGAGCCACACATTTCGTCGTATGAATAACCCGAAGGTTATTTCTTTGAAACCATCAGTTCTTATTTCAACCTTGTTTACGAATTCCATTTAGACTTTGATTTTGCTAGAACCCGGATTTGTCATGATAGTAGTTTATTCTTCTTCAGAGGAAGACCTTTGCCGTTGTTGTTGTTGTTATAATATTGTGTTCTTACACAAATAGTAGAATGGGCCACTGCCAATTTAAAATAATTCTTTAACCACGAATAATTTGAAGGATATTTTCAATCCTAGTGCCATGAACTAAATGAATTCATTATAAGACTACAATTCTAATTTCCGCATTCTGTCGAAGAATTGCAAGTTGTAAAAGTTGCTAAAAATGGCCATAAATATAAATATTTTTATAATATTGTTCCCAAGTGGAAAATCTAATAGTTGAATGGTTCAACCATTTATTGATCAAGTTAATGATTCAGAAATCATATATTTTGTTTGGAACTTGAAGTTCATAATCGAGTCACTTCTCGAATGTTTAATGTCATAAGAACAATTAATTGTTGTTGTGCTTCGCACAGTTCTTCGATGCTATGCTCAATGGTCAAATAATTTTCAGATGTTGTTAATATGTGTTAATAATTTGTGTTGCTACGATGATAATGATAGTTTCAACGATATGTTTTGGAAAACTGGTAAACAAGTGAAAGTTTAAGAAATTCTATAAACATTTATTCTACGAGTGTTAATATCATGTAAATAGTCAAACAGTGATCGACGTTATTTCCAGTATGGACAATTCATTTTGAAACTGGAATAAAATGTTAATAATTTTGGAACACAGTCCACAGGACTAACAATCGGACTTGTGTTTTCAAAAAGATTGTCAAATGTGTTTGGAAGATTTCTGTATATTGTGTGTAAATAAGAGTGTGGATCGCCACACGTGGGATGATGCTGCTTTGAGCATTATTATTGCAGTCAGATTTTAACTTTAAATAAACTGAGATAATTTTACCAGATGTGTTTCACCCAATTAAATCTCCTTCTATCCTTATTGTTGCATTGAGCCAAAAATCAGCAAAGCATTTTTATAAATTTGATGTCGTTTTTGCGATTTGCTTTAACCCATCTGGCGCTCCGGGATATTTTGATTCTCGTGCTGACTGATTATTGGTAAAATGCATATGTGGTCGTGCGGACTCCGGTCTAAACGGGCACAGTACAGTCAGCCACGTCAGGCTAAACTGAGAAGAGGCGAGTTTCATTCCTACCTCCACCATCCTGGAAGTGGTTTTCCGTGGTTTCCCACTTCCACTCCAGACAAATGCCAGGATGGTACATAACTTAAGGCCACGGCGCTTCCTACCCAAATCCTACCTCAAGTACAAATACACACACTAGTAGGCTACAGACATCTCAGTGACACACGTTACCAGACAAATTTTGCACTCACCCAAGTACACGGGGCTACATGACCACGATGTCACTAAGCCCCTAAATAATCAACAACAACAACAGTTCCCATTTTCTACTCCAGGCAGATATCGGGGTAGTAATATCTAAGAGGCCACGACCGATTCCCTACAAAATCTTGCCTAACTTCATTCATTCATTCATTCATTCATTCATACATTTCTCATTGCCTCCTCTTACGAGGCGGGCGTTAGGTCGGGCTTCCAGCCTTAAAATCTTTGCCACTTAAACACTCTTTTACCTCGACCCTAATGCCACACAAACGGAAGTTCAATACACAAATAATTGTGTGTCTACCCCTAATTATTCCCGCTTTCAACGGAGTCAGGGATGAGAGGCGATTAATGGCTATTGGGGCGGGTGTTTTATGGCCGAATGCCCTTCCTGACGCCAACCTCATGAGAGGAGTAAATGAGAGATGAAATGAATGAAAATGATTAAATCATGGCAAGGATGTGGAAGGAAGCGACCGTGGCCTGTCAGAAGGTACCGTCCCAGCATTTGCTGGAGTTGAAAATGAAAAACCACGGGAAAGCATTTCTAGGACGGCCGACTGCAGGGATCGAACCCACTTCTACTGAGTCCGCAGATAGCTTGGCCCCATGGACTAGCGATGCGCGTTAGCGAGCGTAGCTACCGCTGTCAGTAAGTACATTAATAATGGATAGAGGAATATTATTAAGAAACGATTATTATTATTATTATTTATTTAGTCGATTGTTCTCCTTTAGGAGAGCGATTGAACTTCAATACATGATTAATTCATCATCTGGCGTATTCCCGCTTCTCTTCCCAAAATCTCTTCATCCTCTCAGAAGCTCCTTCTTTCGCTCAGGTGTCCATTTTCTTCCAGCCTGTCGTGATGGTCTGTGCTCAAACTTAACATTTTTAATTTATTCCGGCACTCGGTGCGGTCCTCGAGATTTTGTATGTTGATCTGTTGTAGGTCCCTATGGACCTCTGTCAGCCACTCCGTGCCACACTTACTTTGTGTTATAACATTGAGCAATTTCTTCGCCGTTCTGAAGTTTTCCATCCTGGAAATGTGTGTATAAAACTGTGCTCAGCGTTTTCTGATTACTTCCGTTATCGTGTGGATCTTTTGGTAGAGTTCGTTTCGAGGTCTCTTCATCCAAATACCGCAATTATTAACTGCCCCGTAAATCTTATTGAGAATTTTTCTTTCCTGTTTGTCTATATCCTTAATTTTGGAATGACCGTCGATCACCATTGTTTCGGCTGCATAAGTTGCTTCCGGAACAATCACCGTTATATAGTGCCTTAATTTCGCGTCTATTATTATTATTATTATTATTATTATCACTTCGTGGTGCAGTGGCTAGTATTCTTGGCTGTCCCCCTTGAGGTCCAGTTTCTATTCTCAACTCTGGCAAGAAATGTTATTCTGGTCAGGAACAGGGTACACTCAGCCTAGTGAAGCAGAACTAATCAGAGGTCCTTTCGACTCCCACCTCATCCATCCTAGAATTAGTTTTCCGTGGTTTCCCATTTCTACTCCAGGCAAATGCCGGGATGGCTCCTAACTTATTGAAATACCTATTGAAACTCTTGTTTCTTAACACAAAGGTTCAAATCTTAGTCCTCAGACTAGAGTTTGAAATAAGGATATGAGTCAGACTATGGATGTCTGCTGTTAAATATTATTAAACTCATACATCACTCCTGTTGAACTGTCAGACCAATGTTACTGATTGCAAAATTTTAAATATTCATGAGGTAGAACTGGTCTAATCCATGGCCTCCTTTAGAGTAATATTAATTGTTCCCTAGAGCCTGTTGGTGCCTATGGAGTATGACTCTTCAAACTATGGCCCGCAGGTCACACCCGGCCTTTTATCATTTCAAATGATCTTGTCAACTTCGTCGTTATGGTTGGGGTCCATCGTTATGCGTTACGGACACGGTGACGGACGTGACGTCATGCAGCCGCGCGGGAAGTGACGTCATGCAGCTGCGTGGGAACGTGACGTCATGCTCACACGGGGAGCGAGAAGCAGACGCTAATGATTATTGGAGTCTGTTGAAAGAGGCCTGGCGTCGAGCGACCTGGGGCTTTGAGCGAAGCGAACACAAGAATACAGGGTGACTTCTAAAGAGATATGCAAGATGCCATATAAGAATACAGGGTGCCTCCTAAAGAGGTGTGCAGGATGTCAGAGAAAAAATTACAGTCAGTCTGAAATAAGAATACCGGGTGCCTCCTAAAGAGGTGTGCAGGATGTCAGAGCAAAGCATCGAACCAGTCCCAATATTCCATCCCTACTCTCACTCAAAATAGCCCCCCCCCCCCTAATGTTCAGCCCGCCACTGCTTGCTCCCAGGTTCTACAACTCGTCTCCCAACTCTCTATCGTTACACTAGTCTAGCCAGATCGAACACAGGCCTGCCTGGGGCAAAAACACTCCTTTTCAGAGAAATAAGAACTCCGCAACAAGTTTCACGAAAACCCAAATTAAAATCGAAAATTACATTCTACAAACACCAAATTCAGTAAACTTCCCTCATTTCAGTTACTCTATACTTTAAACAGACACAGAAGGCATAGTCATGACTCCTTCATGGAGTAGGCAATTGTCTAATCATGTTCACCTCTCCTTCACCTTTACCATAAATTTCATAAACTCTATTTAAAAATCAGAAACTCACTCCACAAATCAGTAAATCAGTGTTCTTCCCTTATTTCAGATACACTATTCATCAAACAAACATATAAGGCATAGTCATGACCCTTTCATAGAGTAGGCTATTGTCTAAATCTGGACACTCATACTACATCCTTACACTAATTCAAATTGACGGCCAAGTGATCCTTCTGACAGGGAGGCAAAGGTTTCCGCCGGCTTGCCTGGGATGATGGGCCACAAAACCGCTATCAAAAAGTACACAATTTACGCTTTATTCAACCAAACACATCTCTAGTACAAGTACAAGAAACACATTTCTTCCCGTGACCCTTAAAGAGGTGCCCACGTGGGAAAGCTAAGTTAATGGGTAATGCAGTCTGTTGAAAGAGCCCTCCTGAGCCTTTCTAACATGTGTAGCATTTGTAGCATGCGTCATTTGAAATGATACAACGTCTAGTCTTTCAGACTGACTGTGTTTTTTTTTTTTTTTTTTTTTTTCAAATACATTATTTATCATTTCGGATCACTTCAACATTTCCATTGGAGCAAGAATATGAATACATATTCCAACCTATGTTCCATTCCACAAAGAGTCTATATTCATCACATAGAAAACACACTCCACACCTTGTTGATCATCTCAAGATATTTTTAAAGAAATGTTTATAATGTTTATTATATTATACCAACTATTTAGATATACTGTAAGTCATTTGTGCAAAATTGTTTAAATTAACATCTAATTAAAGCCCACATTTGTTATTTTTATAACAATTCTCATAGCAAACCCATGCAAAATATGAGTAACAAAGCTTTGCTCGTAATTACATTAGTTTATTTTGATTTTAACAACATCGCCGAGGAAGGCCATAATATGGCCGAAAGTGGCACATTTCATTAATTAATGAATGTTTATGTATTATTATTGAGTAAGGTGGAATATATTTATTAAATACCCATTGTCATTTCATTTAGATATGAATATGGATTGAAGATTCCATCAAATAATTATATGCAACTTAATACATTCCCGACACAGCTATTCCGTTTGATTGCTTCTTTAGTATACTAGCAACCCGCCCCGGCTTCGCCCGGGAACAGTTATGAATGCCCCCAGGGGCCCACGGCTATTAGGACGTGGATTGGCGACCACGGGACCCCAGCTGAGTTCGGCATTGCTTCCACTTACTTGTGCAGGGCTCCTCTCTCTTATCTTTCCTATCGACCACCCTTGGTCAACTCTTGTTCTTTCCCGACCCCGACGGTATTAGGGTACCCGAGGCCTAGGGAGTCATTTACTTTCCCGCCTTAATTCGCCCTTATCTCATCTTTCCTGATCCCTCATTCTTCGACTGTTCTCTTCCTATCTCATGCCTTCTGCTCAAGGCCCTTAAGGAGGGAGGGTGTGTGTACCCCCCCCCCCCCTCGCACTTCTGGTGCACCCTGGATAGTGCTACACCCTCAAGGGCTCATGGCTGGTGAGTTCGGGAGTTGGCAACTCCGAGGGATTCCTGAGCTGGGTCCGGTTTTCCCCCCTTTTTCCAGTGCATCTGGAGCGGACCCTCTCCTCTTTCCCTTTCCTATCTGCCTCTTCTGGTTCTCCATCCTTCCAAGTCCCTCAATCTTCATTCTTCGAGGGCTGAGGGCATTTCTTTTCCTCCAGTCCATTGTTTGCCTTATTTTTTATTTGTTTAACATTCCTTCTTCTAGTTTGTAAGACAGTAGTTAGTATTAGTTAAAGTTTTCATTACATTTTCATCTCATCTTTCACTATCACCCAAACCATTAGTGGCCGATAAGCTAGATGTTAGGTCCCTTAAAACAACAATTATCATCATTCTCATCAGTTATGAATGCATTACGTGATAAGATTTTTTTACGATGTCAATGAACTATGACCTTTATCCGTTTTACGTCTCGGCATGATGGGTTAAAATCACTAACTGGTCTATTAATTATATTATCATGGAGATGCATGTGCTACGAATTCTTGTCAGACGTAATTTCAAAATGGCGAGGTGCTCGAAACACAAATCCCCCCTCTGTCCAATCTTAACTTGACTGTGTATTTTGCGGAACGAAAAGTTCACAGGCGAAATGAAGAAAAGCCGAGTTGCACTTCCAGGGAAACTCCAAACACAACCACTCTTCTCTGAAGTCTTAACTCAACAAGACTCGACAGTTTGCTGCTGGCTGTATCTGGGATAATGGGCTCGCCCCTAGCTAGCTTGTAAACTGTCGCCTCAGTAATTGAATGGAGATTGTTGGAAGAAATGAAAACGTAAAATCACTTATAGTGGGCGATGTATTGAAGATAGAGATATGCTCTCGCAGACTTTTTTTTTAGAACTTTCATGCTGAACTATTCTTACACTCATAGTATATTGCCATTTTTAACGGTTTGTCCAGCGTAAGCTAAAAGGCGCACGGACGCCAGTTTTTTTTTTCGACTTTTTTAGTGAAATCGTTACTGCTTGGCTTCCTTTGATCATAAATAAGTTATTTTCTACAGAAACCTTCCTCGAGATATCCTTTACAGAATGGTGAAAACCGCATCAAAATCCATCCATTTGTTCTCGAGATTACCCGTGACATCCAAGAATCGGGGACTTGGTTTTATACTAAGTAGAGATTGGTTTACAACTATATGTTAGAAATGAATGTCTTTTCTGTTACAGAGCCTACTCGTGTCCGTGGAGCGCGCGTTGGAGCGAATACCGCTGGACGACCTGGCCTTCCCGTGCCCCCAGTGTCGTGAACCGTGTGTGTGCTCTTGTCCCCCCGCCGTGCAGAAGAGGGACACCTCCATTCAAACCAGCCCCATGTTCGAGTTTGCTGGCGCCATCCCCCACATCGACAGCGACGATGAGGTCGACCACCAGGAGGACGGCATGGCCACCCAGACTCCCAATAGGCAACCCGATGTCCGAGGTAGGATGCTCAAATTTCAATGGATATGGTCATTATTACGTTGTTTTAAACAATTAAAGAATTTCTGAGGTGAATGTGATGATCTCTGTACTGCGGCATTCGCGATGACTGGACTACATCAGTTTCACCGCGCACTTGTTTACCGTATTCTCTGATATCAAGCAGCCTCTCACCCCACCCCCCTCAGTGGAAATAGTGCAAAACCCAGAACAAGATTCCACCAGCCGCCACGACGTTGCTCTCTCGCAAGAAATGACCTGAAATTAAAGAATGCTTGAAATTTCCAACAAAAGTCTCGTACTGATCAAGTGCACCACCAAATTGCTTGCCACGGTGGGTGAGTGGTTATCGTGTCGGGCTACCAACCCCAAGATTCCAGGTTCGCTAATCACGACATGCATGTCATACGTTGTTGGCATGTTAAAGAGCCCATTTAAATTCAGTAGGCCGTGTTCATAATGGCAAAATTAATCTCGGGATTTTCCGCCAACACAAGGGGTTCCTCCATTCTCTACTAGAAAGCGCTATAGTGTCAAGGAGCTTAGATATCTAATCTTGACTTTGGTTGGTTGGTTCCTCATTTTAGGGGCTGCCACAACGTGGTTATGTAGCCCCGTGTACTTTGGGTGTGTGTAGAATGTGTCTGATAACCGGTGTTAATTGTCATGGCTGTATTAGTGTGTGTATCTGTTTTTATAATTGAAGTAAGGACTGCAACTTTGAATTTTTCGAATAGTTCCTACTTTTGCCGCCAAACGCCACCGTCAACGACTACCAGGCCTAGTTCAGAACTTAGCTACTAGACGCCACCACAGTCGGCTCTTGGCAACGAACGTAGGATCCTAAGAGCGTTGTTTACATTCTTAACCTATACAATTTAGCTTCACACAGGTGTAATTAGTGGAAGGTTCTTTAACATGCCATAAATCTATTACATGGGACCGACGGCTTTACTTCCCCTCCGAAGGAAGACATACTGAGAGATTTTTAACGCTCTTAAAAAATCTGATGGCTTCGGCTGGGTTTGAACCCGCTATCTTGGGCATAGAAGCTCAGCATAAAACTTGAATTTCATAGCATTCCAAGGAACAACAAATTTTGACATGCAAGCTGCCCTCTGGGCGTCAAATAGCAAAGCTTGCACCCGGCACCCTAGGCCATACGATATTATTATTATTATTATTATACCACCAAATTCCGTTACTCTGTCCCCTCTTATGAAGTCAGTGTCCAGCGCCTTGATACAGTTCATGAGGTGGGTGGCAGCGGACTCCTGTGGTGCCTAGAATAAGGGTCGTTAAGAGTTAATCTGGTGGAACTACAATGTCATATGAAGCGTGTAGGCGGGACCATGAAGAAGATGTATGGCGCTCTCCATGTCAGCAGCTATTATTCAGTATAATTTGAATCATATCCAGTCAAAAGACTTCTGTGTTCATCAAAATGTATCTGTCCATCACATTGCCAGCAGGCCTCAGCTGTGTTCTTCCACGCCCTGCAATTATGGCCGGGTGTAACAAGTCTTTTGTAGATCATAAACCAAACCAAATTACTGTATCTAAATGTTCTTTGATTGGTTGGTTTAGTCCATGCTTCTACATATCAAGTGTTTACAGCTCCCGTCATTGAGGGCACTATGGTCTGGAACTTTCTCACTCAGGAAACGGATTTGGCTCATGAGTTCAGAGCTAAGTTAAACAAGTAGTTCCGTTACGAACTAAAGAGCCTACTTTTCTTAAAACTTAAATCTATATATCAGAAATTAAATGATATATTGGATCTATCCGCGCGCGTAAAATCATGTAGCCAACAGTGTCATGTATGGGTTGCTTAGAATTAATCTGAATCTATTATTGTCCCAATTTTAGATAAAATCCATTGTTTAATATGAAAGTTACAAGTATTTAAATATTGGACCTATCAGCAGGCTTAGAATCATGTTGGCAGCACTGACATGTATTCCAAATTAACCCAGAATGTCAGGTACTATACGTGTGCAAAATTTAGAGCTGTTGGCTTGCATACTTTCTGATATATTGGAATTAGGATATAAAAAACTACAGAGAGCAATTATTAACAGTTGGCAGCCCTGGTGGCTCTTAAGAATACAGTACGTGTAGTCATATCTGTTATGGTATACAAAGCACATACGAAACTTGGTTGGAATCGATTTGATTGTATAGAAGTTGCATACAATTAAAATTGAACCTATCAGCAGACTTATAATCATGTTGGCAGCATTGACATATATCAATTAGGCTACTTAAATTAATCTAAAACGTCAGGTGCTATACGTGTGCAGAGTTTAGAGCCGTTGGCATTCATACTTTCTGATATATTGGTATTACAATAAAAATAGGGAGAGCATTTATTAACAGTTAGCAGCCCTGCTGGCTCTCAAGAATATGCATAGTCATATGTTATCGTAGACAAAGCACACACGAAATTTGGTTGAAATCCAATTGGTAGTATAGAAGTTACATGCATTTAAATGTAGGACCTATCAGCAGGCTTAGAATCACGTTGGCAACACTGTCATATATGGGCTCCTGAAAATGAATCTGGTATGTCAATATCTCTGTGTGTGCCAATTTTCAAACAGCTCACATGCATAACTTCTGAGATATCCCAACATAGAGCTCTAATTTCAATTGTTATTTTTCAGCAATTGGTAGCGCTGATGTCATTTTCAAATATGGCCGTGAAATATTCATACCACATTTGGTTTTGATAGCTGCAGTCGGTTAGGAGTTGATAGGGGGACAGACAGACAGACAGACAGAAGGGCAGACAGACAGAAAGAAGGACAGACACACATTTGCCCGGATCGATCTCATAAGTCTACTTTTTCTTCATTTTTACAAAATGTGAAAAGTAGGCTAAAATCCACTAAAGAAAGCAAGTCTTCGAACTAACCGTGCAAACCACCACTTGCATTCTACAGGTTTGTTCAAATGAAACATGGAATGGTGCCTACAAACGAATACAATATGCGTTGTAAAATGTACACTATCGCAACGACAGTATTCATATCCATCTCGAGGGAATCAACAGATATTCACTTCCGCTTTCCAAGCACCTGTCCCAATGCTGAACTGATTTCTCTTGACCCTCCACGAAGAAGGATGCTGGTTTCTGAGGAAACCACTCACCCACTGCATCATAAATCTCTTGATATGTCATTAACATTTTTGGAGGACTTACTACCACCTCGTCCAACCCAGACTGTTCCTTTAGAATTTCGAAATGTATCACGAATTCAACGTGGTGGCCACGGGAAATATCCATCAGTATAGAATATCTCCGAACTCATCGCAGCAATCAACCTGAAATTTTGCAAGGTCATACAGTATATTCGTTGTAAAATTAGTGTGTACAATATATACTGTGTTTTGTTCTTTTCTAGACATAATTTTATGTTTCATGTGAACAAGCCTGTAGAATTTGTATTATTCATCAATTTGAACCCATTATTCCCTTTTAAAAAATAAATGTATCAATAAAATGCAAATTGGCATGTAAGACGGTTTCTGTACCGTGAAGTTGATACAAGAGGAACGAGTTGTTCATAGAGTAGAGTCCTCATTTCGTACTTCCAAATAGTGAAATCCTATACAAATAGGCATTCATATAAGAAATAATCGTTAATGGCATGTTGTCATCCCATGACGATTTGAATTTTCGCATTTGTCTCTTGGCACAGGATTATTCACCAGTATCACATATTATTTTCGTGGAAGGTACTAAGGTATGGGTGCTGCCTTGTAAGGGTACTCCTCACTATATCTTCGCCGTATATTTATGAGGGGGATTAATTCATTTAACCTATGATGGGGATTTTTGCCGATCCAATCAGCCTCGCGAGTTAAAATCTGACAGCTGAAGTAACATAAAAGCACTAAGGGAAATATTTCCTTCGCAAATACCTTGAAACTCATCTTCAACTTGCTAGCCAACCATTGGTGACTTGGGATAAACAAAATAGGCACTTGTGACTAAATCATGAGCGTAATAATCCAGCATTCACATGGCACGAGGTGAAGGACGCACCTCAGTTACGTGCTACTTTCGGTACCGGTTCCCTGTCACTGACTTGTGTGAATGAGTCATGACTGTTGTCACAAGTTCATACCCTGATTAAGAATAGCGGTCTGGGAAGGAAATAGAGAAACATTTACATAATTATCGTGGTGAAGAGCCCATGGCAACTCGGGAGTCCATCACGCAAGCTGTCTCCTCGTGTACTCAGCTACAGTTGAACTAGTGCACTTGGTAGTTCAAGGCAGTTCATTTCTTCTTTTACAAGTGACTTTTCCTTCTAGAGCGTTGGTGATTACTATACCTCTGGTCACATAGAGACCTAAGCGGTCCCTTTGATGTTCTGGTCTGTGAAGAGGCCAACGTGCCAGGAAATAGTTCCCAATTCTTCTGCTAGTTTGTGGCGTACCTACAAGATAGTCCAGCACATATTGCTAAGTTTCAATATGCTGGCTAGATAAACCTTTTTTTCTGAATTTGTTTTGTAAAAATCTATGAATACATTTTTCATGTTCACGTTGATTGGGAGCTTTCCATGTGATGACTTGTGTGTGTGTGTGTGTGTGTGTGTGTGTGTGTGTGTGCATAGCTTTTAGTGATATTTTGAATGATAGGCAGAGTAATTCAGTACTATTTTACTATTATATTACATTTTATTGTGTATAAACCTTGTTTGAGCGGCAAAAGAGCACCCGAGTAATTCGATTGTATGGCAAATCTGGCTCTAAGGTATGGCAACTCTGTTACAATTGCACAGAGTTCAACATGGTTTCCTCAAGTAGACAACAGCAGCTTTTAAACTTGAATCACCAATAAAATACTTCAAAGGTAATACAAGTGGAAAGAAGTTGAATGAAAGATGCAAAACTTTTAAGTGTACAGTATATACTGTAGTAGGTTGATCGATGACAATCTAGAGTTTCCATGCCGGAAACACAAGAAGGGACTGACAAGGGAAGTCTCTGAACCGGGGAATCACGGATCCTGCTGGAACTTAGCCGATACGTTGCGTAAGCCCAACTAGGCAGAACCGTGAAGAAAAATCTTTCGGAAATTAACTCCTACCCACCGCAGACGGCAGTAAATACAACAATTTTGAACTGTGCGCGCTGGTCAAGAGGGAGTGTGCCTCACGCTTGATTGGTGGCTCAAATGATCACGTTCGAAACGACTGCCCTACCGTACTCGCGCTCACAAGCTGAGACATTAATGCTGCATCTTTACAATATATAGGTGTCCATGTTCATAGTACTGTTTTCTATACAACTAGTTATGATACCTGTAAATATCAATAAGCACAACAAATAAACACATTTGTTACAACAGACGAACGCCAGAAAACCAGATAGGCACAAAACCATCAACATACCATCCAAACTGTCCAATAAGTCCTGTTCTTGAATGCTGAGAGACCTTTCCATACATTTTCCATACTTTTCCTTCTGTCAACATATAACTTTTTCAATGTTACCATTCATCATGCAATGCATGGGACACTCACCGTCTGTTGCCTCTCATTCGGTGGTTGTACGCCGTATGCCGTAAACCATAGTACGGTTGGAAAGCAACCTCTGACGCAGCCAATGAAGCTCACGCCGCTGGCGCACCAATTTAAATCTGTAAATCTTATTTTTCATCTAGTACAAGGGAAAGTTTATTTCCGAAATATTTTTCTTCACGGTTCTGCCTAGTTGGGCTCACGCAACGTATTTGAAAAGGTCCAGCTAGATCCGTGATTCCCTGGTTCAAAGACTTCCCTTGTGAGACAGGACATGCGCGGAGAGATATCTTCCTCAGGACTAGACCTGACGTTTGGTATAGCATGATCTTCTTCTTGTCCTGTTGGTCTGAGTGGAGAAGATAGCCTTCAACACCCAAGATGACTGGTTTAATTTCGACTCATTCAGATGATATTATCATCATCAATGGCACGGTGCCCCTCTGTGGGGGCCTAGTGTCAAGTTCCTCCGATTGGTAATCTTAAGGATTTGAACATTCTCTCTCACACCTTCTTCCCATCTGAGCTTTGATCTTCCAACTTTCCTGGTTCCTTCTGACATGGTATTAAATATCTTCACTATCATTCTGTCGTCAGCGCGCAGTTCATGTCTCGCCCACTCAAGCCTTCTAGTCTTCATAACTCATAATTCATAATTAAATCATCTTTTCCTGATATTTTCTTCCACTGGCCCAAGAATGTAAGCTACCTGAAGATTCTCTCAAATATGCCCAGTTATCAATCATCTGATTTCAGATGATTTTAATGGTGTTAAAATGTGACAATTTCGTGTCAAATTAACTGGCATGTTAAAGAATACCTTCTGGAGAAAATTCCAGAAGCCTGCGTCACGTTAGCCACGGTGGTTATCAGGGACGTTTAATTCGTATCATCATCATCATCATGAATTTAAGAGACATGCCATGTTTCTGGATGTGTTTAGACTGTCCTGGGAATAAAGGGTTTGGAAATATTGCTGTTTGTTAGGCGCTTGAACATCGTGGTAATTTCAGTCCCTTGTTCTTTGGGTGTACGTATAATTTGTCGGATAATCTGTGTTACTGTGGTGTTTCTAATATAGTGTGTGTATTTGTAATTAAGGCTAGGATTTTGAAGAAGGCACCCGTGATCTTAAGTTAGGAACCATACCGATATTTGCCAGGAGAAGTTGGAAGGTAACATGGAAAACCCATTTCCAGGATATCCGAGTTGGGAATTGAACCCACGTCTTCTCAGTTTTGCCTCATAAATCTGAGTGTACCCCGTTTCAATCCCCAGATCAGAATGAAATTTCTTGCCAGAGCCAGGATTTGAACCAGGAACTTTGGGATTGAAGTCATTGTCCATTATTTTATAAAGGAAGTAGGTGCATAGTAGTCATCAAACACGTGTACTAGGATTTTGCATTATGATGGATTGTGCTTTATTTCTTGTAAATTGGTTAAGGTTTGGTAATGAGGCGTCCTTGACGTTTTCCTGTAGTAACTGAAGGGAACCCACTTATTTATGGGGTGACTTTGGTGAGAATGAAGCCCACCTTGTCTTGGGTCTTCTCGATGCTGAGTTAACTATAACTTGTTCCAGCCTCAGACTAGAGTTACATATCTCGGCAGAGCTTAAATGTATTTGTAGCCTAGTATCGTGAAAGCGGCTTGGAGGATTGTAGTGAACCAATTTCGGTGGCGTAGTTGGTAGCATGCTGAACAGCTGTGCCCAAGATAGCGGGTTCAAACCCGGCCGAAGTCGTCAGATTTTTAAGAGCGTTAAAATCCTTCAGTAAGCCGTCCTTTGGAGGGAAAGTAAAGCCGGTGGTCCCATGTCATAGATTTATGGCATGTAAAAGATCCTTCCACAGACTAAACTTGTGTGGAGCTAAATTTCTAGGTTAGATTTCGTTGTAACGTTCACCACTAGGTATCATTTACATCAGGTAGCGCAAGTTGGAACTACTTGAAATTGAACGGAACTTGTAGAACATCCTAGGGGTGTCCACTTGAAGCAGCTGCATCCGAACATGTCCTCGGACACTCCCGGCAGTAAAAGCCATTCGATAAATAAATAAATAAATAAATGGACTGATGACTCGGACAGAAACCACTTAACCCTTGTAAAAATGAAACGAATCGGTCCCATGTAGCCTACTCTTACTAACCCGAGCGACCAAGCTGTATTGTTTATGGGGTGACTTGAGGTGTGAATGGGGCCCACATTGTCTTGGATCTTCACGAGACTGAGTAGACTGTAACACGTTCCACCCTCAGACTAGAATTAGATATCTTGGCAGAGCTTAGAATTTATTAGTAGTTCTTTGAGGCGAGAGTCATAATATACCCCTGGTATCGTGGAAGCGGCTGGGGGGATTGTTGTAAACCAATTTCTGGACTGATGACTCAGACGGAAACCACTTAACCCTTGTAAAAATGAAACGAATCTGTCCCACTTACCAAGTGATATGTGCCCGCTGAGAACTGTTGAAGTTGGAGATGATAAATGTTGTCACTCCAGTAATGGAATCCCTGATGGAAGACACAGATACCTGACTGGCAAAAAAGTGTTGTCTCCTTTCTGGACACAAGCCGCCGCTATCTTCATGCTCGCCTTATTAGGGCTGAGAGCTCTAGCCGGCTCGACACTAGCGCCAATAGCGGCGCCACCCTGAACCACACAAAGACACGTGAATATGTATTATGACCAGGGCTAATCACATAATGGCTTTAGCGCCCTTCCTCTCGATACAGGGACGCTATCATCAACATTTGGCCCAACTCACTCTGTCATTTTGTGCTCGGGTATGGGATTTCGCTAGCTTGATCTATGATAATTCAGACCACTATCCTCAAAGGATTTTATCCTGGAGAATGTACACAGTGTATCTATGTATTTGTTCCTACAAAGTAGTTCCTAAATTCCTACGGCGTAGAAACTCAGGCTCTACACATACCGACTCAGCCATCCTGAAAGTGGTTTTCGGTGGTTTCCCACTTCCACTCCAGACAAATACCGGGATGGTTCCTAAGTTAGGACCACCATATTATTCCCGTTTTTTCAACGGTGTCGGGGATGAGATGCTATGAAAGACAATGTGGCGGATGGTTTTTAAGGTCGGATATACTTCCTGACACTAACCTCATGAGAGATGAGATGAATGAAATAAGGCAAGGGTGTGCAAGGAAGTGGCCGTGGCCTGTCAGGAGGTACAGTCCCAGCATTTGCCTGGAGTTGAAAATGGGCAAACCACGGAAAATCATTTCAAGTGGGCTTGAACCCACTTCTACCGAGTCCGCAGATAGCTTGGCTACTGCTGTCTGTACACACACACCCAAGTACACGGGGCTAAATGACCATGATGTCCAAGTTCGGTCGGTTGGTTGGTTCTTAAGTTTAGGGACTGCGACAACGCGGTCATGTAGCCCCGTGTACTTTGGCTGTGTGTAGAATCTGTCTGATAACCGGTGTAAATTGTGATGACTGTATTAGTGTGTGTTATCTGTGTTTTAATTTAAGTACAGACTGCAACTTAGAATTTTTCAAATAGTTCCTACTTTTGCCGCCAAGCGCCACCGTCAACGACTACTAGGCCAAGTTCAGAACTTAGCTACTAGACGTCACCGCAGTCGGCTCTTGTCAACGAACGTAGAAACCTAAGAGCGTTGTTTACATATTTAACCTATCCAATTTAGCTTCACACAGGTGTAATTAGTGCAAGGTTCTTTAACATGCCATAAATCTGTGACATGGGACCGCCGGCTTTACTTCCCCTCCGAAGGAAGGCACACTGAGGGTTTTTTAACGCTCTTAAAAATCCGACGGGCTTCGGCCGGGTTTGAACCCGCTATCTTGGGCATTATGTCCAAGTTCCTCAAATGAAAAACAACGACAAGAAGACTTTTGAGTGGATGACTGTGGAAGAGTGATGCGAGTGCTTGTGGCAGGGGCGTACATACAATATTTTCGGTGGGGGGACTGACTACTTTTGAGTGGATGACTATGGAAGTATGATGCGAGTGCTTGTGGCAGGGGCGTATATACAATATTTTCGGTGGGGGGACTGACTACTTTTGAGTGGATGACTGTGGAAGTATGATGCGAGTGCTTGTGGCAGGGGCGTATATACAATATTTTCGGTGGGGGGACTGATTACTTATGAGTGGATGACTGTGGAAGTATGATGCGAGTGCTTGTGGCAGGGGCGTATATACAATATTTTCGGTGGGGGGATTGACTACTTTTGAGTGGATGACTGTGGAAGTATGATGCGAGTGCTTGTGGCAGGGGCGTATATACAATATTTTCGGTGGGGGGACTGACTACTTTTGAGTGGATGACTGTGGAAGTATGATGCGAGTGCTTGTGGCAGGGTCGTATATACAATATTTTCGGTGGGGGGACTGACTACTTTTGAGTGGATGACTATGGAAGTATGATGCGAGTGCTTGTGGCAGGGGCGTACATACAATATTTTCGGTGGGGGGACTGACTACTTTTGAGTGGATGACTGTGGAAGTATGATGCGAGTGCTTGTGGCAGGGGCGTATATACAATATTTTCGGTGGGGGGACTGACTACTTTTGAGTGGATGACTGTGGAAGTATGATGCGAGTGCTTGTGTCAGGGGCGTATATACAATATTTTCGGTGGGGGGACTGACTACTTTTGAGTGGATGACTGTGGAAGTATGATGCGAGTGCTTGTGGCAGGGGCGTATATACAATATTTTCGGTGGGGGGACTCACTACTTTTGAGTGGATGACTGTGGAAGTATGATGCGAGTGCTTGTGGCAGGGGCGTATATACAATATTTTCGGTGGGGGGACTGACTACTTTTGAGTGGATGACTGTGGAAGTATGATGCGAGTGCTTGTGGCAGGGGCGTATATACAATATTTTCGGTGGGGGGATTGACTACTTTTGAGTGGATGACTGTGGAAGTATGATGCGAGTGCTTGTGGCAGGGGCGTATATACAATATTTTCGGTGGGGGGACTGACTACTTTTGAGTGGATGACTGTGGAAGTATGATGCGAGTGCTTGTGGCAGGGGCGTATATACAATATTTTCGGTGGGGGGACTGACTACTTTTGAGTGGATGACTGTGGAAGTATGATGCGAGTGCTTGTGGCAGGGGCGTATATACAATATTTTCGGTGGGGGGACTGACTACTTTTGAGTGGATGACTGTGGAAGTATGATGCGAGTGCTTGTGGCAGGGGCGTATATAAAATATTTTCGGTGGGGGGACTGACTATCCTGGAAAATTGTGAGTATTCTCGGGAGATTGTCACCGCAAAATACCCCGAAATATCAACCAATACCTTAGAGCAAATAACTTTGTGTAATTATTTTAGATAAGAGTTAATTGTAAAATTCTACTTTTATATAGCCTACAAATTAGTGGCAATACAAAAAAAAATTGTAAAATACAACACAACACACAAATACAATGTTACACTTCATGAATTTTCTATTATGGCCTATGGAGTATGAATGGCAAATATCGAAATATTTGTCAATTTACTAAGCAGAAAGGAATAGGTTTTTTTTTTTTTTTTTTTTTTTTTTTTTTTTTTTTTTTTTTACAAATTGATAATTTATTTCTCAACAGTACCGTACTGCGGAATTCTCAGTTTTGCCTCACAAGGCTGAGTGTATCCTGTTCCAGCCCTCAGACCAGAATTAAAATTTCTTGGCAGAGCCGGGGAATCGAATTCGGACTTCCGGGCTGGCAGCTACGAATGCTAGCCACTACTCCACTAGGTAGACTAATTTCAATCTTAATATTATTTATAACTTAGCCAATAAGTTGAGATTAGGGTACAACCATTTTTTTAAATTATTTTATGCTTTTACCAAAGCAACACTTTCTTAATTTTTATTGGCTTTTTTTTCGAGGGTGAGGGGGGGGGGGGGGGGTGCTTGAGGTTCACTTGCTTAGTACATCTACTCGTATAGAAACAACCGAGAGAGGGGATGCGATGCGATCTTCGGCCGTGGACTTGAGGCATGGAGGATTCTCTATGACTTGAGGTGGGATTGTACAGCGGACAGACGTTTCGCAAGCAGAGTTGAACGAACCACAGAGAAGTGAGACTTCCTGGAGGACACGACACGACACACGAGACAAATGAGAGGCTAGCTTATCGGATACGAGACCTCGACATGGACCATTTTCCTGGTGGCAAGAGACCTGTAGGATCGGTACCCTAAATCCATACATAACACCTCGTGATCCTCCACTCGCTCCGCTTGAAAACATAAATAATGATCGTCAGACATGATTGTTGTTGTTTTTAGGTAGATTTCATTAGAAAGCTAACTATTGCAATGGGTACCATGTTTCGACTTCCGGAAAATTTCGACATATCTTCGCGTCTCACATCCCCCAGACCCCAAAACCACCGTCAGTTCAAAAGTTTATATATAATTTATCTATATATGTATCTATCTATCTACTCGTATATATATCAGTTTCTTGTGGACACGATAACTGCCGTAATTTTGCACCAATCACTTTGAATTTTTTACATAATATGTATCCCTATAAAATCTCGGTCGAGTTCGTTAATGGGCAACATCGGTCGAAGGGGGTGAAAATGGGGGGCTTTTTTCGAAAAAGTGATATTTCGCTATAACTCTCTTAATACGTGAAATATCGAATCCATTCAAAGTTCATAATATGTATCGGATAAGTGCCAAAAATTTATGTCAAATAAATTTTTTGATAGCACCAACCATTGACCAAAGGGGTGGAAAAAAGTGGGTTTTTCGGGAATCATTAATCATATCTCTCTTAATAGGCACAATATCAAAACCGTACAAAATGGAAAATATTCCCCTAATAATTACCTAAAACTTTTGTCTGAAAGAATTTTTGATATGACCCACCATTACGCCAAGAGATGAGAAAAATGATTTCGGAATTTTAAAAAATGCCAAGTGCCACCAGAGGTTACCATAACAACGCTTTTAAATTGATAACGGATGATCTATCAGAGGTTGCCAAGACAACGCCATTGACGAGATCACATTCATTTTTAGCCTACTTTTCACACTTTTCAAAAATGAGGAAAAAGTAGACTTATAAGATATATCCGGGAAAATGTGTCTGTCCTTCTATCTGTCCTTCTGTCTGTCTGGCTGTGTGTGCCCCCCCCCCCCCTATCAACTCCTAAACGGCTGCAGCAATCGAAACCAAATTTAGTATGAGTAAAGATGTATACCGGAATATCTCAGGCCCATATTTGAAAAAGATGCCAGTGCTACCAACTGCTAAAAAAAACGCTCTAGAAATTTGAGCTCCATGTTGGATATCTTGGAAGGTATACATGGGAGCTATTCTAAAATTGGCACACATGTAGATAATACTATTTCAGTTTAATTTCCAGGTGGCCATACATGACAGCGTTGCCAAAATAATTTTAAGCCTTCTGATAAGTCCAATTTTTAAATGCATATAACTTCTACACTATCAATTGGATATCAACCAAATTTTGTATGTCATATGTGTACATAAACATATATGACCGAGTGTATTCTTAAGAGCCACCAGGGCTGCCAACTGTTAATAATTGCTCTCTATTTTGTATCCAAATATATCAGAAAGTATGCAAGCCGACAGCTTTAAACTATGCACACGTAAATTACCCGACATTTTACATTAATTTGGAGTAACTTATATACGTCAGTTCTACCAACATGATTCTAAGCCTGCTGATAGGACCAATTTTTAAATACATGTAACTTCTATACCAACAAATGGATTTCATCCAAAATTGGCACAAAAATATATAATATTTCAGATTATTTCTGACCAGCACTCGCATGACATTGTTGCCAACATGCTTTTACGTGTACTAATAGATCCAATGTCTAAATCCATGTAACGTCCTTTGGACTTCAACCACATTTTGTATTCTGTACCTTAGGAGATGGAAGTAAGAATATATTTAGTCACCAGAGCTGCCAACTGTATTGCTCTATTAGGCTACATTATGCCTAGTATACCTTATTTCGAACTAAGTAAGACATTTCGATATTACCCACTTAATTTCGTCATTATTCTAGATAGGTTCATATACTGTAGATTAATCTATGGCATGAATCTTAATTTTAAGAAAAGTAGGCTGTTTAGTTCGTCACGGAACTTCTTGTTCCATCTGACTATGAGGGAAGCGGCTAACTGGTAGCATGCTGAACTTCTATGCCCAAGGTGCTGGTTCAAAGCCGGCCAAAGTCGCCGGATTTTCTAAGAACGCTAAAAATCCGTCAGCATGCTTTCCTTCGGAGGAGAAGTTACAACGTTCGTTGCAAGTTGCTGGTTGCGGTGGCATCTAGCAGCCAAGTTCACAGCTAGGTGTCGTTGACGTTAGTATTTGGTACAAAATTAGGTACTACTACTTAAAATTGACCGTCTGCAGACCTTACCTGAATTACAGACTAATACAGTAATCACAAATAACACCGTTTACCAGACAGATTCTACACACCCCCAATGTACACGGGGTTACATGACCACCTTGTCGCAGCCCCTAAACTGAGGAACCAACCAACATCTCTGCGGGAGATAAAATTTTGCGTGAAGAAGTAACAGACTGTTAGATAGTTACACACTAGTTCCAAACCTTGCATAAGGACAGTGTGATCACAAGTATAAAAATTAACCCCAAATGACAAGAAGGTTACCATCCCTATAAGACAGTAAAATGTTAAAATTATGCATAGAAAGACGAAAAAATGTTAACTAACCTCCAATTGTAAAATACTTTCTCGCAATAAATGAGGTCTGATCCTCCTACGAAAACCTGCATATTTTGCCTATTATAGCCTATCCCCTAGTTTGCCCGGTGAAATCTACCTCCGCCTTCCGGCCTGCCGAGAGGAATTTTTTCTTGATAGCAATCGGCACTGAATAATAATAATAATAATAATAATAATAATAATAATAATAATAATAATAATAATAATAATAATATCGTATGGCCTCGGGTGCCGGGTGCAAGCTTTGTTATTTGTCATCCAGAGGGTAGCTTGCATGTCAAATTTCATTGTTCCTTGAAGCACTATGAAAGTCAAGGAGGTTAGATATCTAAGCTCCTTGAACACTATAGCGCTTTGTAGTAGAGAAATGAGGAACTTAGTGTAGGCGGAAACTCCCGAGTTTAATTTGGCCATTATGAACACGGTCTGAATTCAAATGGGTTCTTTGACAAGCCAACATCGTATGACATGGCGTCGTAAATTTTGCCGCCTTTCAATAATCACTTACCCGGCCAGGAGCGAACCTGCAAGCCTGGGGTTAGTAGACCGACATGTTGACCACTCAGCCACGTGGCAAGCTAATGTAATGAACGTCATGGATAGTTTTGTCTCTTGCCCACTCGCTTCTTGCTGTCTGTGTAATCGCTTTAACCAATTTGTGCTAATTGTGTGTGATTTGATTAGAGTTGTGCGTGGGAAGGGAACTGAGCTGAGCCCAATTAGAAGGACTAATGGCGCATGCTCCTGATGGTATCAGCGTTTCGGTCCACCCCGTGACCTGATTTATGTGTTTACCACAGGGAGGGGTTACCCCTTGACAGTGTGGGAGCCACTGTATTGTACCGAGGCACGCCGGTCATACCTGGATTGAGTCTCATGTCGTGTTGGGACCTATATCACGCAATGACGGGTCTTATCTCCTAAATCAGTGTGGTCGCGCACCACGGTCCATGGGGGAGGATTGGAGGTTCCAATCACGGCCCTGACATTGGCAATCCTGAGTGTGATTTTCATAGCCTATATTTTTTATGTGTAACATCTTTCCGCACGGGTGCTGTATATTTTTGTGTGGGGGTGATTTTGTAAAAAGGGACGGAAATGCAACGGAAACAATGAGCGGTGGCGGAGATTGGTACAACGACATACTGTCGGCCATTAGGCTATGTGGCATGTAAATTGCATACGGTTTACCTCAAGGTTTGGAGGCGCCATTACTCATATTCCTACAATAAATCATCTTCAAACTGTCGTTCTTTGGTGTGAAAAAATTAATTAAATCATATTTGTTGAAAACAATTAGTCTATGATTTATTAAATATTACGCAATTCATAGAAGCCGTGGTGATAAGTGAAAATCCTAACATACAGTATGTACTCTTCTCTGAAATCTTAAATCGGCACGACTCCACAATTTGATACTGGCCGAAGCTGGGGTGACAGGCTTGCTCCCTAGCTCGTGAACTCGCTCTGAAGCTAGTAATTTAAATTTCCACTGAATGGAGATCGTTGGAAGAAATGAAAATGTAAAAACAATTATAGTGGGCGAAGTATTTAAGATAGAGATATGCTGTCGCAGACTTTTTTGTAGAACTTTTCATGCTGAACAATTCTTACACTCTTAGTACAGTATATAGATATGTTTAACTGTTTACGCAGCATAATCTTAAAAGGCGCACGGATGGCAGGATTTTCTTCGACTCGATTAACTGAAATACAGAAACTTTCCTCGAGAAATCCTTTACTGAATGGCGAAAGCCACATCGGAATCCATTCAGTGTTTCTCGAGATAACTCATTACATCCAAGTTTTATACTATGTAGAGATGAGCAACAGTAGAGAGGCTGTGGGGGTTCTGCTTCAAATACCGTTATTTATGCAAATGAGGGGGGCGTGGCAAGGTCAATGACCTTGAGGTAGGTCATGGTCAATGACCTTGAGGTAGGTCATTGACCCCCAAGGTCGCCGGGACCCCGGAAGGTAAACAAACCTTGGAGGGTCCAGGAACCGGTTTGAGGTGGTGTGGGTGGAGGGGAGGGGTGGTGGGGAGGGGGGAGGGGGAGGGAAGGGTGGGGGGGGACGAGGGGGGGGAAGGATGGAAGAGGCTCTGCACGAGACCCTCCTCGACCCAGTCTCTCTCTTGGACTGAGCGCCGTCTCTGATATTATCCTGGGCTATATAGCTTTGCTTTGAGCCCGATGAGATCCGAGTGTTGCCGAAGGTTTCCGAATCCTTGGTTGTGAATGATTCGTCAGAGAATTGAACGGTCAACTGGTGTGTGTGTGACGTCACAGCAGATTACGGGATGTGAGGTAGGTCATGGACGGGAGTGTTTTGAATGGAAAACATGAATGGCGGTGGATGGCGGTGGTTGTTGAACCCTGACGTGGTAGGTTGGTTAGGTGTGAATGGGTCTGAGAGACAAACAAGATGGGGTTGAAAGCGCTCAATGGTAAACAAACATCAATGGTATCTGGAGTAGTGAATGGAATTGAGAGAGAGAGGGGGAATGAACTGGTTGTTGAATGTGCTCAATGGTAAACAAACGTCAATGAATCTGGAGTAGTATTTCCTGTAAATGGTAGGGTGGGGGTAGGATACAAATCGCATGGCATGTTGACTCGGCCAGCTCGACATGAAATAAAAACAACAAGGTGTACACCAGATCTGATTTATTAATCCATGAATTATATGTGGCATTAAAACCTAGCCACTTAACAAAAAGTTTATTGCCACGTTTTTGTACAATTTTTTCAACAAGATAATGCTTGGGATATTGCGTCCTTTGCAGTTCCTCCATGTAGAATCCTCCTTGGATTGGCTGCTTGTTGAGGTCATCAAGTAAATAAACAACTGGATTAGAAAGTTTTACCTTGCGAATACGAAATATTTCTGTGCTCCAGTTTGGTGTGTATCCTTTGGCGAAGATTGTTTTATGTTTACTGATGCGCACATAATCACCAATACGTAATTGATGACGTCGCGGATCTACTGTTTTGATTTTGTGATGAATGCGATCCAATTGCGCAATGTTCTTGGTTACAAGGCGTGGTTTCATTTTGATGGTTCTATGTTTAGTGTTGTTGTAACGTGTCACCAGGTCGCCTACAAGTTCAAGCCAGCGATAGGATCCTCTTGCTGTAAATTGTTCCCACATGCGCGTCTTGAGTGTGCGGTTGAAACGTTCTACAACACTTGCCTTTAGATTGCTAAAAGTGGAATAGTGATGGATGTCAAGTGATTTGAGATAAGCGGAAAAAGTCTTGTTGAAAAATTCTTTGCCTTGATCTGTTTGAAGCAAACGAGGTTGTCGTCTTGACCGCTGAACGATGGTCTTGAATGCAGCGGTGACCAGTTGTGCAGATTTATTCCGAACAGGTTCAACAAAGGCCATTTTGGAATAAACGTCGATGACGGTGAGCAGATAGTTGACCCCGTTGTTAGCTTTGGCATAGGGAATCATTTCAACCAGATCAGCTTGCCAAAGATCGTCAACGCCCCGTGTGATGACATGACGACGATGGTAGAGACGACGAGCTGGTCTATGCAACTCGCGAGCAATGCCAGCCTTAACAGGCGAGGGTGTATGAACACGTTGACTCATTAGACAATAATGCCAGCATGACGAAGCTCCTCTTCTATTTCTAAAACTTCCGCCTCGTGTCCGGTATGACCAGCCTGTTCTGATGCACGCAACAGTTGCAGACGTTTAACCAACTTATTTGGATTGTTCCAATAGGCGAAATCGATGAATGGTTTCAAAGTATTAAACGTGATACCGGACGCTGAATTTGCACGGCGAACACTTGCATAGGCGGGAAACAATTTTGATATGATGGTTTTATATTTGAAGCTCTTATTAGCATTTACTGCTTCAGAACGTTTATAATTACGTCTAAAACCATTTGTAGCCATCAAGATGTCTTTATACTTTTCAAGATCTTCTTTATCATACTCCTCGGTAGAAGGTGTACGTGAAAATAAAAGTTCTAAAAGACCTGGCGTCAATTTATAACGAACTGTTTTAACAATCAAAACATTGTCACTTATCTTGATTGGTGAATCGCCAATTCGAAATCTATTGTTTTCATAGCGAACACCATAAGTAGTATCAGTTTTCTTAGTAAAAAGATCTTCAAGGAAGGGGTAACCAACGCACCATAATTTTGTAGTAAAATGGATTTTAACCGCACATATTGTTCGGGCGTATTTAATATTTCTTTAAGAGTAGGCTGCTTTTCTCTGGCTCTAGTGGGTGTTTCAGCAATTATTGATGTTTTCAAAAACTGGGGCAGCGGTGATTCTTTGGAGCTAGAAGACGGAAGCAATGGAGAAAAAACATCCTCAGGTTCTTCATCATTTTCTTCCTCCTCTTCAATTGTTTGAGTTTCTTTTGAGCGTGTACTAGGTTTTGATGTTCCTTTCAACACAGCTTCCAGAGGTGACTTCAAATGTTTTTCGACAAACAGTTCACTGTCGGCATGTGCACGTTTTAGATAGCGAAACTTTTGTCGAATGCTATTTCGTGCACGGATTATGTGCTTTTTTAATTGACTCCCTGTTGTCGCCATGACATCTGAACAAATGATGTTCAGAAAAGCAATGCAGCTACTTAAATACGAATGAAATGATCAAATCCCATGCGGTAGCGTCCATTGTTGATGTTGCTCTGCTTATCAATAACAAGACAACTGTGGTGATGAGCGTTCCAACACATGGCAAACAACTGTGTAAAGGCTTGAAAGGTCATGTCTGGGTTCACGTGATCATCGTAGACGTGATGCATGTTGCGCCCATCCTGTCGGAAGAGAACAATCACGTTGGCATTGTCACGAATTAACTGTTTTGGTATTCGCGAATAGGTTTGAGCGAGATAAAAACAATCAATATATTTATGACGTCCCATGCTAAAGTAAGCCTGAATAATACCCTGTCGTTCTGTGGCCACATCGTCAAAAATCATAAGTGAATGGGGGCGAACATTGTCTGGAGAAATGACATCTTCGTGTGCTGCGAATGTGAAGTAGCCCATGTTGCGCAGACCTGACATGACCTGTTCCAAGAACACATACAGCGGTTGATACAGCGATTTGGCAAAAATATAGATATTTTGAAAGCGCACTCCGTTTAAGGAGGTGATGAGGGTAAGCAGAAGATTGGTTTTTCCACATCCCGACGGGCCGGCGATGAGACAGCGAATGGAGGATGGGAAGAGTGATCCATGACGTTGTTCGGACGATGTTGAGAAGAGGTGTGAAACCAAGTCTCCCACCGGAAGTGAATGTTGTTGCTTAATAATCTGCATATCAACTAAATGTGAAAGGGGAAGAGCTGGTCTCTATATACATGAGGCAAACGGGTGTTTCAGTTCCAGTGTAACCATGGACGCCTTTGGAAGAACTCTCAAAACAAATGAACGATTTGCTTTGACAAACGATCCAAAACATGATACAGATCCGGCTACTAAACGATATGTCGATGCTAATGTATTGTCACGCACTACAGATGGCAATTACGACTTTAATGGAAAGCGATTGACCAATATAACAGAACCCGTATTACCCTCGGACGCATGTTCAAAAAAGTATGTAGATTATTACCGATTACGACGTATCAAAGGAGATTATGAGGCTCAGAATAAACGTATTACAGGCGTTGCAGATCCTGTGAACGATCAAGATGTGTGCACCAAAGCCTATATGTTAACCAATGCTGTGGTGTTAACAGAAGCAAAGGACTATGACGTACACCAACGTCGAATCACTCAGCTGGCTCTTCCAACAAACAACACGGACGCTGCTCGAAAGGACTATGTAGATAACAAGGTGAAACAGGTGCTCAGTATTGTGCCCACCCTAACTGCAAAGGGCTATACAGCAAATAATGCACGCCTTGTGCATGTGGCCGATCCTGAAGATGATCAAGATGTTTGTACAAAACGGTTTTTAAACTCTGAAATGGAAAAGGTGTGGGAAATTAAGGAGAACGCTCTACAGATGAAGCGAAGACGAATAGCAGAAGTTGCTGATCCTGTGCAACCTCACGACGTGACGACCAAACGATTTTTGGAACAACGGTTATCGCTTTTTATTAAATCAATACCCTCTATATTTCTGCTTCACATTGTAAACCAACAACCGGTAAAAGATCCCAATAACCTCGCCTACATACTACGTTCGGGGTATGACAATTACCGTTTAATGTATGATGGTGCCATTCGTGTAATTGAGTATGCACCAGATTTGAAACATTTAGAGGTACGATTAAACGGTAGTGTTCAACCACTTATTGATCAACCGGTGAAAGCCGGAGACAAATTATTCTTTCACTTGAAACTCTCGTCTGAAGAAAAAGAGGCGGGGAAAACGATGAACGATTTTCCTCTGTATATAGAACTTGAATATACAGCCACCATTGAATAAATAACTACAGGTTCCCTTCCTGAGGAGCGTTAGTTGTGTTCTATACTTTGCGGTGTGAGGTTGTCTTGTTCTTTGGTCGCGATGGTGAAACAGAGATATGTGGTGAAGAAGAGGAAGAAGTTGTCAAGAAAGGGAGGCTTTAAAGCTATTCTTCATGCGGCACGTCAAGCTTCGCGCGGAGAAACAAATAGTGAGTTGGCTATTAAGAAAGCACTCCGAGCAGCACGATTGCATGCGAATCCCAAAAGTAAACTACGTTTTAGAAAACGTGCCCGAGTTATTCCTGTGCCGAAACGTGGTGGATTTTTACCTGCACTGTTTGCTGGACTAGCAGCCCTGGGTTCACTTCTTGGAGGAGCAAGTGCGGTAGCACGAACGGTGAAAGCTGTTGAGGAGGCGAAGCAACAGTTGAAGGAAAGTGAAAGGCATAATAAAACTATGGAGGCCATAGCACTGCGCGGTAAAGGTGTGAACATGAAGCTAGCACCCTACAAGAAAGGACTCGGCATTTACATGTCGCCAAAAAACGGTTAATCGATGCACTGCCACGACGAGCCATGACGCATGAGGAAGTTATAAGATATGCAAAACAGCTTAAGATCTCCCACTTTCGAGGCGTGTTTATGCGCAACCAACTACCGTCTCGACCACGGAGCCATGAAAGTGCAGTTGTCAATTTGGATGACAGTCATGGACCGGGAACGCATTATGTGGCCTACATAAAGCATGGGCGAACCGTGTGGTACTTTGACAGTTTTGGAAATCTTCCTCCTCCGACAGAGCTTGTTCGCTATTTTGGAAGCAGTGCAACAATACACTATAATGTGAAACGAGTGCAAAATTTTAACACGCAACAGTGCGGTCGTCTATGTTTGACTTTTCTATATAAGACCGAGCACGGCGGGTGACGTGGTCATTATGACAACAGAAAGTAGAACGTTTACAGTGCACGGACAAGGTGCGGAAGTAACTGTTGACTTTTATCCTCCTATTGAATTGGGACGACGACCCTACGTGCTGGGACTTGTTTCGTTTGAAGGTTATAATAGAATCTGCAACATAATTGAAGACGTCAATGATAAGTTCTACTACGATGACTATGTGTTAACTCTACCGTCTGGCAGCTACACCGTAGATGATATTCACGATCACATCTACACAACTCTCACCAAAGAATTTAGTCTAAAAGCATTTCTGGACGGGACACACAAGTTTGAACTCATAGCCAACAACGTGACACATCGCTGCAGTATTCTTTCTTCTTTTAGGATTGATTTTAAATCTCAACCAGATTCGATTGGGTCATTGTTAGGCTATTCACCACAAGTGTTAGTACCGAACGTGATACACAAGTCTGACCAACCGGTGAAAATAATTGAAGATCATCACGTATCTGTCACGTGTAATATTATTACAGACGTCTACACCAATCAAGATCCCTCGCATTCGCTTTATGATTTTATTGTTACTTCACCTGGTGGTTATATCATCCGCGAAAACCCGTCGGTGGTGCTCTATCATCCTGTGAGTGTGACCAACATCAGGAATATTACCTTAAGACTGGTGAATAGAAACCAACGTCTCATCCGATTAGACCCTCATACACCTGTGACCTACAAACTGTATTTGAAGCCAGCATGAAACAAGTGTATAAAGCGGCAACGCTGTCAAGAGCAGGTGTTAGTTGTGCTCAACGCGTGTACAGGTTAACACGTGTCAACAAGCAGATCCTACAACAACTTGGTTACATCTTACGTCATGAATTCGATTCTAGACGTGACAAACCCTGTCGAAGTTCAGGAGGGTATTGTAAGAATTGAACACCATTCCTACCAACCGTATACTCAGGGACTAAATAATAATGATGAGATTCGAATTACTATTAACCAACAAGATATCTACACGCTTCCACATGAAAGTTACATCCAGATTGAAGGGCAACTCACCAAATTGGATGGTACCATTCCAACAACGTCAAAGTTGGCCAACAATGCTTTGGCCTTTTTGTTTTCTGAGGTTCGCTACGTGATCAACGGTATTGAAGTGGATACTACTCGAAATGTTGGCATAACAAGTGTCATGAAACTTTATCCCTCGTACGGAAGCGAAGAGAGTAAAGCTTTTTGTATGGCTGGTTGGTGTCCCAACTCAACCAACGACTGGATGATTAACGATGATGGTACATTTACTGGACATTTACCTCTAAAATTAATACTAGGCTTTGCAGAGGATCATAAGCGCATTGTTGTGAACGCAAGACAGGATCTGATTCTTGTACGAGACAGGAGTGATTATAATGCGCTAAAGGGAGCTGATACAGCGCCAATAGATACAAAAATTCTACTGCAACGAATTCTATGGAAAGTACCGCACGTTACTCTATCAGATCAGAAAAAATTGAGTCTGCTCAAGATTGTGGAGAAGGATACAGCTTTACCCATTCAATTTAGAAGCTGGGAGCTGCATGAATACCCTGTATTACCACTCTCCGATACACATACTTGGTCTATAAAAACCTCACGGTATACAGAGCGGCCACTCTACGTCCTGGTTGGATTTCAAACAGATCGCAAATATCAACAGAATAAAGATGCATCAAAATTTGACCACATCCAATTACGAAATATACGACTTTTTTTGAACGGAGTTACCTTTCCCTATGAGGGAATGGATTTAAACTTTAACAAGAACAAATATGGTAAGCTCTATGACATGTTTGTAAACTTTCAGTCTTCCTATTATCAGAAAGAGGCATGTCCGCTATTATCACCACAAGACTTCAAGTCCAAGGCGCCTCTGGTGGTGATGGACTGTTCGTATTTGGAGGAGTCGATGAAGGAAACAACAATTGATATCAGACTAGAATTTGAAACATCTACAGTTATTCCAGAAAAAACAACAGCCTATTGCCTTATTGTTCACGAGGCGCAAGTGTTTTATCAACCGCTGTCCAATATGGTGACCAGAGTATAAATAGCATGTCTTCCTGTATTGCCCTTCACAGTCATGGAAAGCTACGATGAAGTCACAACCCCCTCTGCGAGGTGGGTCTGCAAATGTGAAAGTGATTCACCAGGTTCAGATGAAGATTCAAGGTTTACCATTTATCGCGCCCTAGTGAGTGAAGCTATAACTGCCTATCACAAGAATCATACTGTGCTTAGAATGCCGCCGCATCTGGTTCACTATTTACCAGATGGATTCATGTCTACGTTTGGTATTCATGACAGGGGCTACAACAACAAGCCCATCGCTAATCAAACAAATAATGTGGACGATGGCGTTGCCAAAGCTTCATCTTGTCATGTTGGAGAGCGGGTAGATTGCATGGACTGCAAATGCGATCGTTGCTCAACAAGTCGAGACGCTGATGCAGCATTTGAGATTTATCGCACCCTGGTGAGCTTAGCAATACGCGCCTACCATAAAGCACAATTTCTTCGTGAAATGCCGCAGCATCTGATTGCCTATTTACCAGCTGGATTTCTGACCGCGTACGGTGCACACGACATTGACCTTAATTGGGATAAGCTACCATTACACCTCCGTATGTCGGCGGATGTTGCAGCCTGCCGTCCTTGTCGTAGACACTTTATGCATCGAGGAGATTCTCACTGTGATTGGGATGGTCCAAATCCTATGATAAAAAATTGTAAGCGATGTACTGATAACTTTATGAATAAAATTGTGTAATTGATTCTTTGTGTGTATATTATTTTCCCGCTCCTATCCAATCAGTTAGTTGTTAAGAAGCAGCGGTGGTGGAAGGTGTGATATCCGTCGCCATGCCGAAAACATTGATTGTCGACGTGCAGGGTTTCAAGGTGAACGGAAACAAGTTTGTATTTAAAGAAGTAGGAATTATTGACTGTACAACCATGTGGGCACCAAGAGTAACCAGTTTTGTCTTTGAACCACCGTTTCCATTGCATTTGCAGTCAGACGAGGACAGAAGACAAACAGAGTGGTTGCAACGCAATTTGGGACTAGTCTGGAAAGAAGGCGACATTCCTTACCAGCATCTATCACTTGTTCTGAAAGCTCACTTGTTTGGTGCTGACCTTGTATTTGTAAAGGGAAGTGAAAAAAAGGAATGGTTGCGTCAGTATGTTAATTCACCATGTCAACTTGTTGACCTTCATGATCTGGGATGTCCTGCACTGTACAACCTGTCCGTGCCTGATGAACCTCTACAAAATAAAACACTTCAAAATGTTTGGAAGCTTTTTGATTGGCTAGCTCGCAGAGCATGTCAAAACTTGCATGTTGAGTGCAAAGCGTTGTAACGTCAGCTTCAGTGTGAGACATACCAGTGATCAGTGTGGACGTGTAGTAATATGGCAGCAATTGAAGGTTTGGACTCAAACCCCACAGAGCGAGCTATTGTCAAGTTTTTTGCCTGTAAAAAAAAGCTTGACAGTTTCACAGATGAGGAATTGAACGCTTTACCCAAGGCGTTCCTTTTTTATGTTGCTTCAAACGCGGTGAAAAATATTTGGCACAGTGTACCTAGTGAGTGGAGCAGAGATCCTGGTCTGCGTGAACTACAACCATGCACTGACTTTAGTCATCACCAGCAAGTGTCTATCACTAAAATGGCATCCATTAGACAGTGTGGAACGTGTCAGCTCATCAAATTGTACCACGGCCATACAAATATACCGTCCTGTAAAGACTTTGCTTCATCATTCCATGGTTGCGATGACGAAGAGGAAGAAGAGACAGCAGCGGCAGTATCGCCAGCACCAAAAAGTAAGACAACGCTTGAAAAAGATATGCCAGACCTTTGCTGGTCATGGTCTAGTTAACAAGGCCATTGATCTACTTCCCATTGAACTGCATATTCCTGGCTATCAATTTTGTGGACCTGGAACTAAACTAAGCCAACGTCTAGCACAAGGGAACTCTGGAATCAACATATTGTATGCAGCGTGTAGAGATCATGACATTGCTTACAACAACAAGAATATAGAAGTACGTCGAGTTGCAGACCGCATTCTTCTAAGAAAGGCCATGCAGCGTGTGATGTCATCTACTGCTTCTATTGGTGAGAAGATTGCAGCCTTGATTGTAGCAGGAGCGATGAAGTCAAAGCTATTGATTGGTGGTGGATTAGTGAGGAAAAGGACAAAGTAATAAACATGAATCAAATATTGTGAAGTATTTATTTGAGAGTCAGTCCACCAGTTCATAGTATACACAAAATATGGTTTAGTTTTCTTCTTGTAAAAAACATACAATTTTAATAAAAAGAATTGAAAATGAAAGCGTGTTCTTTTTTTACTAGGTGTGGAAATGTCCATAAGGCAAGCTATTTACACCATCCCACAGACGTTTATTGTCATATGCTGTCAGCGATGTTTTATTTTGATTTACTGTAAAAATATTATGGTTCTTTGAAAGAATGCGTGTTTGCTGGTATAAGCGAGAGGTGTTTGCGTAGAGTACACATCGATATTCCTCAACATTGAGGAATTGTGTAACGCTACGAAGAACGCCCTTCGCTTTGCATTGACCTTTATTCTTTTGTGTTGAAAATGCGTACATTTTCGGCGCCAAAGCCACAAATTCTGTCATAACATCACCGGCGCACTCATCCTTAAATAGACCTATTTTTTTTTATTCATGGGAATTATGCCAAACATATTGTTAACCTCATAGTTTGAGGTATCAAAGTAATTTGGATGTGCTCTCATCACTGAGTAAACATCTATCTTATTGGTTTGATAAATAAGACTGTCTGTATCCATATACAGTAATTTTACATCTCCAAACTTTTGTTTGGCAAACTCATAATGAAATTGATACATTACAAATTTTGAAAAGTCAAGTATTACCATTCCCAAGTAAATTGGTTTGTTATACATGATTTCTGTCTTTGACAATTCAATGGTTACTAAATCAGTTTCAATAACTCGTACAGAATGGAAATTAGGCATAGCTATATATTTTCGTGCGCCATATCGACCGTCCCAGTGGTTTACCAAATGAATAGTTCTATGCTTTCGAATATTTTCCATTGATTTACCGTAGCACGCATTGTTCATTAATTTATAAAAATTTGATTCAAATGTGGTCTTGGCGTGCTGCCGATGATGAGTATTCAATTGCATGTACGGTTGTAACCATGGTTTTTGGTCAAAGCAAATAATGCGGTGAATGGATTGCAGTTTCAAACCATGTTTCAAACATTGCATTAAATTTTCAATGTGTATGACGTACCGATTTTTTGAATTTAACGTTGCCAGCAACTTTTTATTGTTGGAACGTGAACTGGGAGGTTGTAATTTTTCAACACAAAATGGTAGATCAGAATGATCATTGTGTATCTCACAGGGATATAATAAGTCGACCTCTAGAACGTAGCCACGCGTGTCATTGCTCAACACATCTTTTAAATTAAAATTTGAAACTTCATCTGAAGTCAACCATCGAAAATTTTGATATGGAAGAGGTTTTTCCATAGCATATCCGTGTAAATTGTTACAATCTAGGTAGGTGAGGTATGTTGTAGGTTGGTTTGGTTTGTATGTATCCATATATGGATTATTTGCTTTGGCGTGCTTTTGCACAAGCGAAACAAGACCACCACGTATTCCACGTTCAAAAAAGAGTAACATGTCGATGTCTGTTAATAGTTCCAGTTCTATGTCAGTCACCTTCAACATACAGTCCCAACTATATCCGGCAAGGGTGTAGTAATGGGCTGGATCTAGATTGTAGATTTCAAGACACAGTTTGCGAAAGTGTTCAAACACGTCTGTCAAAAGTAGTGTATCAATTTTGAGGTATAAATCAGCATACTCGCCCAAAGTTGATATCTTGAACACGTCCCATACTTTTTGGGCGTGTAAATAGTCTTCTTCAGAAATATTACTTTTTGTTAAGTCATTGTAAAATTTGTCCTTTGAAGGGAGTGCAGTTTCCTGTAAACATGCCCAATTGTTTACATAATTATAGGGAAACACTCCTTTTCGAATGCATAATTCAAATTGTTTGGCATCAGTAAAGTGTTGACGTACAAAATGCAAATTGTTTGGGTGAAGCCCTTGAACAAGCGCATCCAATGATGATGCGAGGAATCTATACGAATCTAAAAATCGTATACTGATTCCATTTCGCCATTTCGAAAACGAAATAAAATTTTCATGATTTTGTGGAATTAAAGAAAACTTTTGGTTTTCAAGGTTAACAAATTCCTTAATAATTAGATGACTGTCATACCGAGACATGTTGTGCAAGAAACAAGAAATATAGCGTGCTCTTTTATAGGCCAAATTACATGCACTATGAGCCGCTCCTCTAAATTTGCCAGTGTACCGATTATGGTCTCTCACTGGCGTGTCACAAGTTGCCATTGGTTTTTGACAAATGTGGCAAGTGGTTGCTGTTGCAAAAGCCACCTCGTCTGCATCCAACATTTGAAGCGGAATTGGGTTTTCCAGGATATTGTACACCCGATCTGCCAAGGCATCCAATTCATTTAAAAACCAAGCAGCAGCATTTGCATCGCGATAAGATTTGAAGTATGAAAGTGAAGGGTCATATGAACAAATCACGTTTAGAGCACAACTGAATGGCACATGTTGCTGTACTTGTTGAGTGTACGGGCGTGCTGGATCCGGGTTACATGTGTCAATGGGTGTGGTTAAACATTCAAAATCTGCGTATACTGTAAATGGAAGCGGTTCTTGACGAGACACATTTTGAAATTTCATACTGGCTTTATCCTTTTCTGGGAATGTAATTTTTACAGCTGGTTGTGTAATGCAATCAATAGTATGGGCTGTCAACTTTTGATTGCTAGTAAAATATTGCAAACAGCGATCACATATATATACCCTATTTTTACTCTTTGTAACTTGTGAACGAACTAGTCTGGAAAGATCTTTCATATAACAATAATGGTTGCACAATTCCCCTTCAATGTACAATAAATTAAAATGCTTTTCTTTTTTTTCCTTTGTCACATAGAGTGGCCCAATAACTTTGTCCCCTTCAACTCCGTATACATTAATGGAGTAAAGCAGATTTTTAGATTCAAAACGAGAAATGGCGTTGAGGTCCATTGGGAATTCTATGTCTGCTAAATTTAGACTGATCATTAATTCCATAAATTTCTGGTGATATTTTCCCATTCTGTGAACATTTTCAGTTGCAGGACTTAACCCAGCAGCCAGGGACCACACAAAGCAAAAAACGTCATTATTATCCACATTGATGACTGCGTGATGTTTTTCCAACTGTTTAGGCAAATTAACATGAGATGAACCACTGTTCATGGGATCAAAGGTGCATACATTAATTTTAAGATGATTGATAGCTTCCAGCGATTTGCCACTTTCCAATTCTTGAAACTCGGCAAAGCGCGTCATGAGCTTATCGACAATGTTTTTACTATACCAACTGTGTATATTATCAGTGCGGTACAATTCACACATTTTCGTATGTAAATAAATCGGTTTGGTTATTTCAACACCTTGTTTTAAAATAACAAAATCACATAATAACTCAGCGTTAATCTTTAACGCTACATGTTCTCTTAAACAGTCTTGCATTTTATTTTGAAAAATGTTGTAGCTAGCGTTTAAAAATTCATTTGGGTCTAAAAATTTAGCATCATTATTAATTTTAAAGCTACATAACTTATTATTGAAACAACTATCCACGTTCTGCCAACTAAGTTCTGGTGCTGACGTCATGACACTTACAGTAATTACATTTACTACAAAAACAGCAAATCACTGAACAGTTTGCAGAGAATGAAAACAAAGTTTATTGTCTCTGCAAATTCTGTTTTAACATTAACAAATTTTAAATTTTATTTGATTCTTCAATAAATTCTACCAAACATCTTTTGTTTTCTAGTCCCAAATATTTTAGGTAGATGGTTCCTTTGTTGAGGTCATTTACAGCTTCGTCGTTGAGTTCCATGAACCTCGCAGGTAAGAAGACAGCGAAATCTTCTAGTTCACAAACTATTCTTCCCCCATATTTCGTGCTTACCCTGCGAACAGCTCTCACCAAATAGGACTCGTTAACTGGCAGGTCCTGTAATCGTTTAGTCTCCAGACCTGTTGCTCTGCCAATGAGATTCGCAACTGTTATAGCAGACATATTGGTTCTGAAAGGTAATTATAAAGTGTTTAGGTAAACTATTAAAAATGTTCAGGTACCCTCCACCTTTATTTATTAGCACATTAACTCAAACCCTGATCTATAGACTAAACCATCAAATGTGTATACAAAACTTATTTGCTAAGACGAGGAGTCTCCTAACAGCGCTTAGTCCCAGTAAATCAGTCGGATAGAGCGAGATAAGGTAATATCTCTTTTGACTGACGTCAAGCCTGGTAATGACTGTTAGTTGCAATAATAGTTTCATATATCCACTTGAGTAGTGTGTCCTGCATCCCCATCCAAACCTCTAGACTAAACCATCAAATGTGTATACAAAACTTATTTGCTAAGACGAGGAGTCTCCTAACAGCGCTCAGTCCCAGTAAATCAGTCGGATAGAGCGAGATAAGATAATATCTCTTTTGACTGACGTCAAGCCTGGTAATGACTGTTAGTTGCAATAATAGTTTCATATATCCACTTGAGTAGTGTGTCCTGCATCCCCATCCAAACCTCTAGACTAAACCATCAAATGTGTATACAAAACTTATTTGCTAAGACGAGGAGTCTCCTAACAGCGCTCAGTCCCAGTAAATCAGTCGGATAGAGCGAGATAAGGTAATATCTCTTTTGACTGACGTCAAGCCTGGTAATGACTGTTAGTTGCAATAATAGTTTTATATACCCATTTGATATTATTATTATCCACTTGGTAAATATTTAAGGTCAACTGTATAACCATCGACAGATAGAGAAACTAAAAGTACTGTGTTCAACTACCAACTCGTGGACTTCTCTGGCTAGCAACAATAATGTCACGGCTTATATACCCTTACAATCAGAGGCAACACACCGGTTTGCCCGCTTTCTCAGTAACTGGATGACCTCCATATTTAGTGTCCGCTTTCTCAGTAACTGGATGACCTCCATATTTAGTATAAATGAACCTGCTACTTTACAAAGAATTATCATTCACTGCTGCTATGTCGGATCATGAAAACACCCATCATGGGGATGAAGAAGAAGAATCCGCAAATTGGGATTCATCTTTAGACATTTTCATGTAAGTAATATTCATTTTTTTTAAAATTGATACCAGGCTAAAAAAATTAAATCAAAGCCTAGAACGCTAACCAATTAACCATGGGACCGGAATATATTTTTAATTAAGACAATACAAACACCCAGTCCCCAAGCCAGGGGAATTAATCACCAGAAAATACAATCCCCACAGACCTCCCAAAAGTCTAACCCAGGACCCTCCAGTTCAGAGGCTAACAGCAGCCAAGAACAGTATAGTTCAGCCACACAGCTATACACATAGTTGTATCTTGTCTCGCAATAAACAGTCAAGTTAATTATTACACTATTGTTTAAATGCAATGTCAAGCTTGGCTAACACTATTGCTGTTAATGTTAATAGCGTTTGTCAAATTGTGGTCAAGTAGCTTTGAACACTTAGATAGGCGTTAAGGTTTTATAAACTTAGCCGGGTGTGACCTTTGTGTAATAACTTGTACTAGTCGAGAATGCAAATTGTATGCAAGTAGTACTTTCTTCAACACTTGTTCATATATATTAACTATAATAACAGCAGCTCCACTCACTAAAGCGCAGCGTTATGTCATAGGGCTCAAGTCGCCCACGGGTGTTAACTAGAAAGACATGCACTTGACCTCTCCAGAGGTCGCACAATCATTATTCATTACCTACCATTAGTTTCATTACTCATTAATTCATCCTGCAAAACTTTTAATTTAATTTAATTTCATAGCTAGTTTTTTTGTCGTGTGACCTCCTCAGAGGCCGAGTGCAGGTCTTTCTATTCGACATCCGCGGGCGAGCTGCGCGTCGGTATGGAGTGGATGAAGATGAAACTGGGCAAGGATGTGGAAGGAATCGGCCGTGGCCTATCAGAAGGTACCGTCCCAGCATTTGCATGTGGAAGGAATCGGCCGCGGTCTATCAGAAGGTACCGTCCCAGCATTTTCCTGGTGTTGAAAATGGGAAACCACGGAAAACCATTTCAAGGACGGCCGACGGTGGGACTCGAACCCACGCGTCTACCGAGTCCCTCCTACCAAGCTTTTAATTGAATTTCATGGCTAGTTTTTTTTTGTCGTGTGACCTCCTCAGAGGCCGAGTGGAGGTCTTTCTATTCGACGTCCGTGGGCGAGCTGCGCGTCGGTATGGAGTGGATGAAGATGAAACTGGGCAAGGATGTGGAAGGAATCGGCCGTGGCCTATCAGAAGGTACCGTCCCAGCATTTGCATGTGGAAGGAATCGGCCGCGGCCTATCAGAAGGTACCGTCCCAGCATTTGCCTGGTGTTGAAAATGGGAAACCACGGAAAACCATTTCAAGGACGGCCGACGGTGGGGCTCGAACCCACGCGTCTACCGGGTCAGCAGAGAGCTTGGACCCGTGACCTAATGTTGCGCTACAGACTAGTTGAAAAAAAAACTTTCTTTTTTCTCCCAGTCCCACTTAAGAAACATGACTAATTTATTGTAATTTAATGCAAATTGTATTACCGGTTGAAGACCTGTTAAATTTATTGCCAAGACATACTGCTTTAACAAAAATAAAAGTTAATAGCCTACATCCTCAATCTTGATACCAGTCTAATGTCAAACAGGCTTTCAATATCTTAAAGTTGTGACAGTATCATTAAAATTGTGTTGGGCTGTTATGTAAATTAGCAGTAGTATACCAGCTCTCACCGCTGATCTGCAGTTTAAATCTCACTTACTTCATGTGAGATCTGTGTAAGGTACGGCAAAAGTTGAATTGTTGTTGTTTGAGTCTTCAGTCTTTTGACTGGTTTGATGCAGCTCTCCATGTCTCCCTGTCCTGACCTAATCGTTTCATCTCTACATAGCTCCAACATCCCTACATCGGAGGCAATCTGTTTAACATATTCTAACCTTGGTCTACCCCTACAGTTCTTGTCCTCGACCCTTCCTTCCATAACTAAGCTTGCTATTCCTGGGTGTCTTAGTATGTGTCCTACCAACCTATCTCTTCTCTTCATTAGCAGTCGCCAGAAACATCTCTCCTCTCCCATCGTCTTAATACCTCTTTGTTTGTAACCCTATCTACCCATCCGATCTTCATCATTCTCCTGTAACACCACATTTCAAATGCTTCTATTCTCATCTTTTCTGCTGCACCAATAGTCCAAGTTTCACTTCCATAGAGCGCCACGCTCCAGACAAAGGCTTTCAAAAATGACTTCCTAATACCTAAATCTATATTCGATGTCAGCAGATTCCTTTTTTTTGTAGAAATGCTTTCTTTGTCTGAGCCAATTTACTTGCTTCGTCCATCACTGGTTATTCTGCTTCCTAAGTAACAGAAGTCTCCTACTTCCTTCAGCTTTTCACCTGTCAATTTGATCTCCATAGAGGTTTCTGATTTATTTCGGTTGCATTCCAGTATTTATGTTTTACATTTATTTATTTTCATCATGTATTCTTTCCGTAAGACGGAGTCCATACCATTCAAAAACTCATTCAAATCCTCAGGCTTGTCGGCCAAGATGACAATGTCATCAGCAAATCTCAGAGTTGACATTATTTCTCCTTGAACCTTCACGCCCACTTTAAATTTTTCTCTAATTTCCTTCATTGCTTGTTCAATGAAAAGATTGAAAAGTATGGGTGATAAGTTGCAGCCTTGCCTTACACTTTTCTGAATACCAGCTTCTCTCTCATGTCCTTCAACTCGAATGACTGCTGTCTGGTTTCTGTACAGATTGTATATCACACTCCTATCCCTGTACTTTATTCCAATTGATTTCAAAATGTCAAACAATTTAGTCCAATCAACTTTATCAAAAGCATTTTCTAAATCTACAAAAGCCATGAACGTTCTCTTATCTTTCCTTATTCTACCTTCTAAAATCAGCCTAAGACTTAGTACAGCTTCCCTTGTTCCTACATTTCTCCTGAAACCAAACTGATCTTCACCCAACTCTGTTTCTATTTGGCTTTCAATCCTCTTGTAAATCATTCTGGACAGGATCTTTGAAGCATGAGTAATCAAGACGGTTGAATGAAGGATAACAAAATTAACAGTATTATTCTCTTCTTGCAAAACATTTTTTAAACTCAGCTTCCAAAAGCTTACATATAGCAGAACGCGGATTTTAAAACTACAGAGGTGACAGCCGAGTTCAGCATTGCTTCCACTTACTTGTGTCAAGCTCTTCTCTGTCTTCTTTCCTATCAACCTCGCTTGGTCAACTCTTGTTCTCTTCCAACTCCAATAGTATTAGAGTATCCAAGGCCCTTGCCACATCTTTTCTGATTCCCTCCTTCTGCAAGAGGCCAGTCTTCTTTTCCCATTATTTCCTACATTCTGCCTGTCATTTAATCATTGATGCAGATAAGTGCAAGGAGTATGCCTCCATAACTTAGGAGGTTTTCTTCTGTGTACTTTGGTTCACCCTGACACAAACATCAAGACAGTTTATATTCTCGCCGCTAGATTGGGTATTCTAATGACATTGATGGACATTTTTTCTATTTTATAGTTTTTCTAATGACCGTGTCATGGCGGAGTTTTTTGTCCGCATGATGATGATGATGGAGGAGGTGGAGGAGGAAAATGAAGGAGGCAGTGACACCGAAGAGGAGGCGGAAGAAGAAGCTTCCGAAAATAATAACAAGTAAATGTAAGAAAAAAGAAAACTATTAATAAAAAAAAATATTGTTTTGATTTATTTGTCTATCATTCCCACTTTTATTTTTTTATATGAAGCTGAGCGAGCCAACATGTCAGGTGTCAATCTCAGAAATTTACTCCTGTGACATCACACATCGGTTGACCGTTCAAATCAGATTATTCATTCTAACACCCATCCATGTCCATTAACCATGTCCATAACACATAAATTCAAATCTCCCATGTCAGCATAAATGAAAATCCTTCGGCTGCACTAGGTCTCTGTGATTATGCCTCCATGGCTTAGGGAGAAGCATGCCAACCTCTCATCGCTGGGTCTGTGGTTCAAATCCCAGTTACTCCATGTAAAATCTGTGCTGGACAAAACAGAAGCAGACTGGTTTTCTCCGGGTACTCTAGTTTTCCAGACAAACTTTTATTCCACCAACACTCTCCACCATCATTTAATTTTATCAGTCATTTATTCAATCGCTGGCTCAGAGGAGTGCGATAGGCTTCGACAGTCGGCACAGTTCATATCTTCACAACTAGATGGAATATTCCAATGTCACCAATAGACATTACACCATCTTGTTTTTATTTCATGTCGAGCTGGCTGAACCGACATGCCATGCGTTTTGTATCCCCCACCCATTAACAATTTGTTTACCGTTAAGTATTAGAAAAAAAACAATCCCATCCATGACCTACACTACATTCTGCCTGTGACGTCACAACCTCCATTCACAGTTCCATCTTCATTCACGTTTGTTTACCCGCCAACCTAGCACGTCAGGGATCAACAACCACCATCCATCTCCATTCATGTTTCCCATTAAAACACTCTCATCCATGACCTGTGCTACATTCCGTAATCTGCTGTGACGTCGCAACCTCCATTCACGGTGCCATCTTCATTCACGTTTATTTACCCGCAAACCTAGCACGCCAGGGTTTAACAACCACCACCCACCACCATTCATGTTTTCCATTCAAAACACTCGCGTCCATGACCTACCCCACATCCCGTAATATACTATGACGTCACACACACACGCCAGTTGACCGTTCAAATCTGACGATTCATTCACCGACAAAGATTCGGAAACCTTCGGCAACACTCGGATCTCATCGTGCTCAAAGCAAAGCTATATAGCCCAGGATAATATCAGATAAGGCGCTCAGTCCAAGAGAGAGACTGGGTCGAGGAGGGTCTCGTGCAGAGCCTCTTCCATCCTTCCCCCCTCGTCCCCCACCCCACCCTTCCCTCCCCCCTCCCCCCCCCCCTCCCCTCCACCCACACCCCCCTCAAACCGGTTCCTGGACCCTCCAAGGTTTGTTTACCTTCCGGGGTCCCGGCGACCTTGGGGGTCAATGACCTACCTCAAGGTCATTGACCATGACCTACCTCAAGGTCATTGACCTTGCCACGCCCCCCTCATTTGCATAAATAACGGTATTTGAAGCAGAACCCCCACAGCCTCTCTACTAGCAACAATACCGGAATCTAAAAATGAATTATACTCACAAAGACAAATTTGAAAAAAGTAAAGTGTTATCCTACACCGTTGGTTGCATGGGGGATACCTGTCACCCACCGTTGTTGAAGAGTTTCTGATTGCTAAACAAATAATTCAATCAACATAAAAATTATCAGCTATTGTTGGTGATAGCCTAATTAACTTGGAAGGTACTTGAAATTACGAGGACCTGGAACGGATCAAATACCAATGGCATAAAATAGAAATTACCTGGGTGACACCTGTCCCCTACGCGCCTGCTCTAGGGCTAAGGGAATATTTAACGGATCAGTTAATCTACAGGCATAGATATGTCAAATTAAATACCCTCAAATGCAAGTAACTGAGCCGCTGCCTTGGACACAGCAGCGCCACGCCGCCAGCGAATTATTGTGTATTTGGCACGCGCTGTAAGTAGCGTACATGTAGCTGTTAGGCATTAGTCCCAAAATAAAACAGCACGTCTTAGAATACCATTATGACTGAAGTTCCCGTAAATGAGAATTGCTGTCAGATGATTTGCTGACGGGAACAAAGTCTACTACCGTGGCTAGCTCTTGGCCAACCGGTTTGGAGTTGAGTGTCACCACGGATCGTAAATAAGATCCATTTCAACAATGTGTTATTACGGGAAATAAACTAGTGTGCTTTGCCAAGTAATCTGCAATTAGAGTTCCAGTATGTTGATTAAGAAGGTGGTCGCCGCACCCTGTTCTCTCTCTAGAGGGAGGCGTGTTTATACCCCAGTCATTTCCTGGTCTCATCAAACAGCTGGAGAAATGCAATACTGCCACAGTGCAAGATACATTGCCGTGTCAATAACTGTCAATGACCCTTCGGAGAGATCCTTCTCTCTTTAAATGCATGTTTCTTATCTCTCACTCAATTGTGGGTTAATGGTCGAAAGATCAATTATCGATCCTAAAATGGCACGTCAAGACTTTTGAAGACAGAGAAAATTGGCTTGCTACTGACCTCTCGTTTCATATTGATTGACTGCAATACAAAATGAAATCTCAACTCATCACAGATCGGACTCGTAAACCTTTGGCTAATCTCAAGAATGGCATTGGAAACGAAACATCAAAATTTATGCTAGGAGCCATAGTTTGCATCACCTCAATGATGCACAGTTAATAACCGTGGTTATGCGATTCTTCTTCTTCTTCTTCTTCCTCTTCTTCTGACTGGCTGCATGGCTCAGCGTGCGCAAATGCGAAGGAGCCACGGTGGTAGATATACTGGCAAGTTAAAGGATTAGAACCCTCATCTTCTCAGTTTTGTCTCACGAGGCTGAGTGTACTCCGTTCAAGCCCTCAATCCAAAATTAAAATGTCATGGCAGAGCTGGGAATCAAACCCGCACTTATGTTAAGACAGTAGATATGTGAAAGAAAAATTGAAATAAATTCATTGTGGTAGTTTCTAGGTGATCACAAAAAAATGCCAATTTTGTTTACAAACCATTATTTGGACACCCCTTAAATTGTAAATTAACCATTCTCATGGCATTATTGTCTCTATTTACGTTCTAGTTAACCACTAATAATTTGGACACCCATTAGCCATTCTGATGGCATTACTGTCTTTATTTACGTTCTAGTTAACCACTAATAATTTGGACACCCATTAGCCATTTTGATGGCATTACTGTCTTTATTTACATTCTAGTTAACCACTAAAAATTTGGACATCCCTTAAATTGTAAATTAGCCTTTCTGATGGCATAACTGTCTTGATTTACATTCTAATCAACCAGTAAAGATTTGGACACCCTTTAAATTGTAAATTAGCCATTCTGATGGCACAACTGTCTTTATTTACATTCTAATTAACCACTTAACATTTGGACACCCCTTAAATGGTAAATTAACCATTCTGATGGCATAACTGTCTTTATTTACATTCTAGTTAACCACTAAAAATTTGGACACTCCTTAAATTGTAAATTAGCCATCCTAATGGCATAACTGTCATTAATTACATTCTAGTTAACCACTAAACATTTCAAAAAGTTTGGTTTACAGGGCCTAATTATGGAAAGTTTCTTATATCATGTATGTGAATACCTTAAGCGTTCTGAAAAAAGGCTCAGTCCACTCTGCCGGGAGATGACATGTTATCTGGGAGGACGAGCTTGAAAGCGCCCCGTGGACGCCAGGCTCCAGCTAATCTCCGGTTGGTTGTAAATTGTCTACAAGTACACGTCTGAAAGTGTAGGCGGCTCTAATTGATATCTCACGCCCTTCAGACGGGTGAAGGGTCACTGCCGACATGAAATGCAGTCACCTGACGCCTCTTGCATACTGATGGCTGTCGCAGCTCACTCGACCTCAATACCGCCACATTCAAATGAGAGCGGGCGTTCACTTAAACAGGTCTCTTGTTAATTCAGTTTAGGGGCTTGCGGCATCTTGGTAATCAACTCCTTGCATTCGGGTGTGTATGTACAATTTGTTTGATAACTTCAATTACAGTGAGAGCCTTCCCTACAGAACGGGGCCTCGCAGTCGCCGCGTGACGGCGGGGGCGCTGTATGTAGCCGCCTGTCAAGCAAGAAATTTGAGCTAGCAGCAGCGAAGCGTCCAACTAGTTAAACACACTTACACTTTTTAACGTATTTAATAACCGTCATTACTTAGTCTACATGAATTTCAGAGTAGTTGCTGGAAATGCTGTCCTTCATTTACTAAACACACGTTGCACCGACGTAGGAAGTTTCGGTACACTCACTGTAATTCATCCTCACTGATATCTGGTATCAGTGTAGTTATTCCGTTCTCGAGAGCCTTCAGAGTACGCGGATTGTTTCTGTATAGCATACCTTTTGTTTGAGGTTTCCCCACAAGTAAAAATCGCACGACGCTGAAACATACGAACACATTTACTGGAAGACTTCTTCTTGAGAAAATAAGTTTCGAGTAGGAAAATACGATGTTTTGTTCCATACCTAACCATGTTCACGGGATACGAGATGGGCTACAGTACTTCTGCACAAGTCTTAACTCTCTGAACTAAGGTATCTTGACAGCTGGGAAAGCAAACAAGCTATGACCGCATGTGGTGATTCCCGAAAAACTGTTGTGTAACGGCAGATGCTAGTCAGGTGGCGGTGACTAATCGCTCTCACCCGTCACACTGCACAAGCAAGTATCTGTTCCATAGAGAAAACTCTCACTGTATTATGACAGCGGTAGAGGTAGATAATGTCATGATTGCAGTAGCAAATGTCTTTATAAACAACAATTATTCATTCATCGCCTAGTCAATACTTTGTTGTTGATGGATTTAGGGGCTTTGCGACATCGTAGTCATGTAGCCCATGTACTTGGGTGTGTGTGATTTGTATGCTGACCAGTGTTATTGTGATGGCTGTTTTAGTGTGTGTATTTGTAATTCAGATGAGGATTGAGAAGTAGACGGCCGTTGACTTAAGTTAGCAACCATCCGGGCATTTGCCTGGAGTAGAAGTGGGAAACTACGGTAAACCACTTCCAAGATGGCTGAGATAGGAATCGAACCCTCCTCTTCTGAGTTTTGCCCCACGAGCCCTCAGGCCAGAATTAAAATGTCTTGGTAGAGCCGGGAATCGAACCCGGATCTCTGGGGTGCCAACTAAAAATGCTAGCCGCAACACCAGGAGGTTGATGGTTGGTTCCTTAGTTTATGGGCTGCGACAACGCGGTCATGTAGCCCCGTGTACTTTGGGTGTGTGTAGAATTTGTCTGATAACCGGTGTTAATTGTGATGGCTGTATTAGTGTGTGTTATCTGTTTTAATTCAAGTAAGCTCTGCAGACATTCAATTTTTCAAGTAGTTCCTACTTCTGCTACCAAATGCTACTGTCCACGACACCTAGCTGGAGACTTCGTTACTATATGTCATTGCACCCAGTACCTGGCGACGAAGTTGGAACTAACATAGCGTTATCAAACTAACCTACAAATTTTAGCTTCCACAAGTGTAGTAAGTGGAAGGTTCTCTTTCATGCCTAAATCTATGACATGGGCCCGCCAGCTTTACTTCCCCTCCGAAGGAAGGAATACCGAGGGATTTGTAACGCTCTTAAAAATCCGACGACTTCGGCCAGGTTTAAACCCGCGACCTTGGGCATAGAAGCTCAGCATGCTACCAACAGTTAAATAACTTACTGATTATATTAAAATAAGACTAATTAAAGCCTTGAGTGAGATTCATTTTGTAACTGAAGGTTTAACACCCACTTTAGCAAGAAGTTCCGTGACGAACTAAAGAGCCTACTTTTCTTAAAATTTAAGATTCATTCCAATCTATATGGACTATTTAGAATAATGACGAAATTAAGTTGGTAATATCGAAATTTCTAATTAGTTCGAAATACTGTATACCTGGCATAATGTAGCCTAATAGAGAACTACAGTTGGCAGCACTGGTGACTGAATATATTCTTAGTTCCATCTCTTAGGGTACAGAATACAAAATTTGGTAGAAGTCCAATGGATAGCATGGACGTTACATGCAGTTAAACGTTGGATCCAACAGCGCGCGTAAAATCATGTTGGCAACAATGACATGCATGTATTGGTCAGAAATAATCTGAAATAATATGATCTATTGTTGTGTCAATTTTGAATGTAATCCATTAGTTAGTATAGAAGGTTCATGCATTTTAAAATTGGACCTATCAGCAAGCTTAGAATCATGTTGGCAGCACTGACGTATATTAGTTACTCCAAATTAATCTAGAATGCCAGGTACTATACGTGTGCAAAGTTTAGAGCTATTGGCTTGCATACTTTCTGATATATTGATATTAGGGTAGCAAAAAATAGAGACCGTATTTATTAACAGTTGGCAGCCCTGGTTACTCTTAAGAATCGGCATAGTCATATCTGTTATGGTAGGCATAGCACACACGAAATTTGGTAGAAATCCAAATGATAGTATAGAAGTTACATGAATTTAAAGTTGGACTTCTAAGCAGGCTTAGAATCATGTTGGTAGCACTGATGTATATAAGTTACTCCAAATTAATATAGAAAGTCAGGTACTATACTTGTGCGTAGTTTAAAGCTGTCGGCTTGCATACTTTCTGATATATGGATATATGGATAAAATAAATTGAGAGCATTTATTAACATTTGGCAGCCCTGGTGGCTCTTAAGAATTCGCTCGTTCATATCTGTTTATGTACACATAGCACATTCGAAATTTGGTTGAAATCCAATAGATAGGTCCAAATTTTAAATGCATATAACTTCTACACTATCAGCAGGCTTATAAATATTTTGGCAACACTGCCATGTATGGCCTCCTGGAATTTAAACTGCAATATTATTATCTATACGTGTGCCAATTTTGAAATAGCTCCCATACATACCTTCCAAGACATCCAACATGGAGCTCAAATTCCAATTGCGATTTTTTAGCAGTTGGTAGCACTGGCATCATTTTCAAACATGGCCGTGAGATATCCAGGTATAGATATTTACTCCTACCAAATTTTGTTTCGATTGCTGCAGCCGTTTAGGAGTTGATAGGGGGGACACACACACTCACACAGCCAGACAGACAGATAGACAGACAGAAGGACAGACAGACAGACACACATTTTCCCGATCTCATAAGTCTACATTTTCCTCATTTTTGCAAAATGTGAAAAGTAGGCTAAAAATATAAAAGTCCAACAATTCATATAAACAAACGGTGAAAGTCAGCTCAAATCAATGACTAAATTTTGAAAAATGGATAAAAATAGTAAGTTACAGTTTGAATTTTAAAAATTTAGAACTGTACTTCTTATAGCAAGATAGGAGTAGATGAACTCGTAGTTCCGCCCCTTAAAATAACAATAACTAACTTATAGCAAGATGTGTGTGTTTCCGTGGAAATGTGTATAATTGTGGTGCAAGATCTGTGATAGGCACAGTTATGATATTAAAATAGCTGTTATTGTTTCAGCTCCCTAAACTGTATGTTCCCACGAATGACTGCATGTCTCAGCGGTAACGTTCTCGCCTGCTGTGCCCAAACTTACAAAATCGAATGCTGGTGCAGTCAGTTGGCATTTGAGGGTGCGCAAATGTGAGGGAACCATGTTAGTAGATTTACTGGCACGTTAAATATCTCCTTCGGGACAAAATTCCGGCGTCCCTAATAGCCGCAGTAGTTAAAAAGGACGTAACCTAAAACTTATAACATTATTCTTCTTCTTTCTTCGAATTTGGCTTCCTGTGAACCACGGGAAACAATTGATTTGCTGGTCAGTTCCTTTTTCTTCACTCAGAATGTATTCATCCTTTCGCTGTGGTTCCTCCTCCTTTCCTCTGACCAGATGTTCTTGATCGTTCTACTGGGTCTTTCCTTGAACCCCTTGAAGTGATCAATTTTACCTCGAAACACAGCCCTATTCCAGATGTCTTTTGGATGTACACCAACTTCCTACATATCTTTTCTCGTTTCTTCTACCCACATTGTAGTCGCCTTTAGCTTGGTGATGTAATTAAAGATTATTTTTGTTATTCAATTCTCATCCATTCTTATGAGGTGTCCATAAAATTTCTGTCTCCTCTTACGCATGGTGTCCGTGATCTTCTCTGCCTGTCTATAAAAAACATAATTTCTCCAATGTCTCCATGTACCATCAATTCGTTTTTCAGGCCCTAATATCTTCCGCAAGATTTCTCTCTCTTTCTTCCCTAATTCCTCAATTTCCCCTTTTAGGTAGATTTCATTAGAAAGCTAACTATTGCAATGGGTACCATGTTTCGACTTCCGGAAAATTTCGACATATCTTCGCGTTTCACATCCCCCAGACCCCAAAACCACCGTCAGTTCAAAAGTTTATATATAATTTATGTATGTATATATATATATATATGTATATATGTATATCAGTTTCTTGTGGACACGATAACTGCCGTAATTTTGCACCAATCACTTTGAATTTTTTACCGAATATGTATACCGTACCTATAAAATCTCGGTCGAGTTCGTTACTGGGCTAAATCGGTCGAAGGGGGTGAAAATGGGGGGGGGGGGGCTTTTTTCGAAAAAGTGATATATTGCTATAACTCCCTTAATATGTGAAATATCGAATCCGTTTAAAGTTCATACTATGTGTCGGATAAAGCCCAAAAATTTATGTTTGAAGAGTTTTTTTTATAGCACCAACCATTGACCAAAGGGGTGGGAAAAAGTGGGTTTTTCGGGAAACATTAATCATATCTCTCTTAATAGGCACAATTTCAAAACCGTACAAAATGGACAATATTCCCCTAATAATTACCTAAAACTTTTGTCTGAAAGAATTTTTGATATGACCCACCATTACGCCAAGGGATGAGAAAAATGATTTCTGAATTATAAGAAAATGCCAAGAGCTATCAGAGGTTGCCATGGCAACACTACTAAATTGATGAGGGATGAGCCATCTGACGTTGCCATGACAACGCACTTGCACGAGATCAGATTCAGATTTCCATCTGACTAAGTGTGAAGTGGCTTCGATGACGTAACTGGTAGCATGCTGAACTTCTATGCCCAAGGTCGCGGGTTCAAAGCCGGCCGAAGTCGTCGGATTTTCTAAGAGCGCTAAAAATCCCTCAGTATGCTTTCCTTTGGAGGGGAAGTTCCAACGTTCGTTGCGAGTTGCTGGTTGCGGTGGCATCCAGTAGCCAAGTTCACAGCTAGGTGTCGTTGAAGGTAATATCTGGTGGCAACATTAGGAACTACTGCTTGAAATTGACCGTCTGTAGTCCTTACCTGAATTACAGACTAATACAGCCATGTTGTCGCAGCCCCTAAACTGAGGAACCAACCAAAATCTCTGCGGTAGATAAAATTTTGCGTGAAGACGTAACAGACCGTTAGAGAGTTACACATCAGTGTCGAAACCTTGCATAAGGACAGTGTGACCACAAATGACAAGAAGGTTACCGTCCCCATAAGACAATAAAATGTTTAAAATATGCATAAAATGACGAAAAACAAAGTTAATAAAGCTCCAATTATAAAAAACTTTCTCGCCATCAATGAAGTCTGATCCTTCTACGAAAACCTGCATATTCTGCCTATTTTCGCCTATCCCGAAGTTTGCCCGGTGAAATATTCCTCCGCCTTCCGGCGTGCCGAGAGGACTTTTTAAAATTCATATCAGGCATTCGGAACTGTAAAGGCCTTCCGGCTGGACAACCGAGGTCTAGTGTCCTATTATTATAATAATAATAATAATAATAATTATTATTATTATTTTATGTTCCCTATTAGCATAATATCATAAGTTATTTAATATTTTGATGATATTAACAGTACATTCATATTCGATTTTAAACTGATGTAATCTCAGTTTAAAGTCATTCTGGTCTTCATTCTGACTTGGTCCAGTGCCGCAATTCAAAACCCATTTGAATAAGCTTATATTGCCTGATACGAGGTGTATCGAGTCACGCCTAACGAGATACAATAAGTTGTATCGTGAACCGGGAGGGAGATTTGCATAAGCTAGGAATGTGCCTGCTAGGCACTCATTACGATGCTTGTCAGTGTTAGCCACCTTCTCCCTGACAACTTGTACGAGCCTGCGTGACGGCTCGCGGGACCTGTAACACTCTGGTGGTGTCAAACAGAAGCCCCCTTTGTTAATAATACTACAAGACTCGAACAGGGCAGAAATGATAACTGAAATTTTGTTTTTACATAGATTCCTGTGTTGGAGTATTGCTGATATTCCAGAAACACTTAACATCAAAATTCAAACACAGAATGCCCATGTTAGCTTCATTGACGACCAGCTCACATATTTTATTACCATACTTAGTAATACTTTTCTCCCTATGGACTTACAAATTTTCCATAAGGAATATATTGCTTCTAGTGTTTTCAGAATTAGAGATTTTGATGGATGCCTGAGATGAGCCCGTTTTCTCGTTGTTCAATTAATTGGAACGAACCCACTAAATCAGGCGATTTTAATCCATGGTCCATGAACCTTTTAATAGGTTAAGAGGGGACCATCAGTAAAAACACTTCGAATCCCTCTGCTCTAAATTCACACGAAAACTAGATAAAGTATTGAAATCTAAAAGTTATCACATTTTGTACTAGCAAGGTTCCTTTTGTAATGAAAACTCAAAATAGTCATTATACTGTGAGTCTCTTAAGAGAAAATATACAACTATTGGTTAAACACTTGAAGTAATGTCAGCGCATTGCAAACATTTTTGTTGCATTAAGTCATGAACAGTAAAAGAATAGTGTTTGAAAACTAGAAACTAGTCTAATAATTTGCACCCCTCTGTACAAGGTGTCCGAGAAGTCCCCGTACCCCTTCGTCAAAACATTATACTGTATAGTGGAGTACTTACATATAAAAACTATGTATCCAGGGGATCTGTATGTGCACTATCATGTCTTATACAGAGTTCTAACCGTCTCCAAGTTCTCATTCACATCTTGCGGAGCATCTCAGGAGTTATGGTACGAAAGGCTTCCTCCACACATTGGCGCAATTCTTCATTAGTCGTATACCGACGTTGAGCCACATAAAGAGTTGTCTGGCGTGGCAAGGTCCAGGCTTCGTGGTGGACATTTCTATGGGGCTGGAGATGTTGGTGAGCCACGGCCAATCCAGCGGCCTTGAAATTGTTGATCAAAGAACTCGCGCACCTGAATAGCAAAATGTACTGGAGCGCCATCCTGCTGTAACCACACATGAACCATGATTCCCGTGTCTTGAAGCTGAGGTATTAACCAAGATTGTAACATATGCAAATAAGATTTTTCCATTCACGTACCCATTAAAACAATACCGTATGTGTTCGTTCGTGCATCCACACACACGCTTCTAATCGCTCCTCAACAGTGTAGCTGTGTCCGCTCACGTCAGCCATGGCTTCACAATTGAAATGAGTCTGACATTAACGCTTTTGAGAGCATCAAAGCAGGGATAGCAATAAAACATCTATTTAATTCCCCAATTATACAAACGCAATTGTCCAAGTCATAATAAAACAAAATAATAATATGAAAATAGGGGTACGGCGACTTCTCGGACACCCTGTAGAGGTGGGAAACCACGGAAAACCACTTCTAGGTTGTCTGAGGTAGAAATCGAAACCGTGTCTTCTCAGTTTTGCCTCACAAGACTGAGTGTACCCGTTCCAGTCCTCAGACCAGAAATGAACTTGTTGTCAGAGCCGAGAATCAAACCCTGGCCTATGCTAGCCACTACGCAACGAGACTTAGGGCTGATAGTGGTTGTGTCATGATTGCGGGCTGTCCAGATTGCAAACAGGACTATATTCACCCTTCCTTGCCAGGCACGTTGGCCCGCACGTATTTCTTCCAGAATGGGACATTAAATAAGTGGGGGATGACAGTCCTCTGAGTTTTATGGTATATTATTTCTATGGAGACCCTTATCAGGTAGTGAGGTGACTGTGAATAGATTATTTAGAATCAATTCGTAACTCTTTTGTTGTGATCAATTAAGAAGTGCGTATGTTTAAGGACCCCTTCGGTTCAAAATGGGAGCCCAGGAGATTCAGTGAAGTTTTAAATAAATGCCTGCGCGGATGCGGATATCCGCGGATAAACCCTCCATGTGGATATAGTTTGCATGGCTATGCGGATAATGTTTGGAGTAAATTTGCGGATAATTATTAGAACAATCCGAACTTGTTGAATAGCATTACTAGGACCCGGATGTTTATGACTTATCATATGTTTTCCGTTATGTTTTTTTTTCATGTCAAATATAAGACGATGATTTTCGCTAATCTCATTCAAATTATGTCATTAAGCACCACTAACACTTGCAATTCTGTCTGTATAACATTCATTTTAAACATAGCACATGACATACAAAGCCTAAGGGAACAACTTTCTCCTCAAATGTCTAAATGATTGCGTTATACCTTTATCTAATTAAAACTACTGTATTATTGTAATGCCAGTAGAATCTGATAAACGTGTAGATGCGGATAAAAGTCATCTGGTTGCGGGGAAGATGCGTATAACAGGCGTGCGGATGCGGGGCGGATGCGGGGCGGATGCGGGGCGGATGCGGGGTGGATGCGGATAAGGTTTTGCTTATCTGCGCAGGGCTCTAGTTAAAAACTACGTACGTGTTAAAGTTTTGAAATCCCTGCCGTACAGCGACAATTTGCAAACCCCCGACCGCCTTGTTCAAGTGTTTGGTTTCCATTACCGTGCTCTGAAGCAGTGACATGCAAATCAAGTGCTCGTGATGGATCGCTCGTTTAGCGGCCAATCAAGTGGACCAGCCGTTGGTTCTCAAGAGGAGTGGGGATAAATCATCGTAAAAGAAAATCAAACATATTCGATTTGCTTGTTTAATGGAAAGTTTTCTGCATTCTATTTGAATATTAAGTGGATTGTAACCGGAAGCTTTCAGTCCCTCCCAGCTGCTGTGATTCCAGGGAACAACATCACAGGGATGAATGTCTGAACTTGGAGAAAGCATGTTCTTTTTGTGTTGCAAAATGAAAATCATTCTTCCCCTCTCCCACCAGGGGCTCCAATCTAGTGGCTACCACGGGATTCCAGCTGAGTCTGGCAATGTTTCTTTTTAATTGTGCTGGTTTCCTCCGTTCCACTTTCATGCCGACGTCCCTTGATCAAAATTCAGTTAAGAATATTAACCCTTACCCCTCGACTTAAAATTCTCTTAACTTTCCCAACATCTCTATCAATATCCAATCCGCCATGTTTGTTTACTACTATTCTGGTTTTCGCCGATGAACAGTTGACTTGCTGCACGGCCTTCTAAATACTGTAATAGTTAAGCGGTTTCTTGCTTCGCACATCAAAATTATACGACGTTTCTCACGCAACTAACAGATAGCAGCACCAAATAGGAATGGATAATTAGTCAGGGCAGAGACGACAGACGATGGGTAAGGGTTAATTAATATAATCGTTGTGTCAAATCTATAAATTACTGATTACAATGAATAGGCTAATAATTTGCTATGACTAAATCACAGAAATAGCAAATTATTGTTCTTTGTAATCAGTAATTTATAGATTTGACACAACGATATCTTAATTAATATTCTTATTTGAACTTTTAGCTCAAGAAGGTTTCATTGTCAGGCCAAAACATTTAGGCTACAACAATTGAATAGATCTTCAAAAATGATTGAATAGTTGATTTCTTAATTTGTATTGATTGTCGTAGTATTATTAAGAATTATCTATTAATCAATACAGTGAATATCGTACATTCTACTCACATGGTAAATGTTACGGTATTACTTTGTTGTTGTTGTATTTTATGGCCAAAAAGAAGTGGATACTAAAAATACACACATTGTTTTACAGGTCCAGGACTAATAGTTTGCTGCATAGACCCTCTATTTAATACCTGCAGCAGTATTTGGCATTGAATCAAAGAGCCTGGTCAGACGCTCCTCAATTATTATTAGTAATATTATAATTGCCCCGTGATGTTGGGGTAGCGCGTCTGCCTCTCACCCGGAGGCCCTGGGTTCGATTTCCGGCTCCGTCAGTGATTTTTGAAATTTACGTGAGGGTTGGAACAGGGTGTTCTCAGCCTCGTGATGACAATTGAGTAGCTGCTTGACAGTGAGGCAGTGCCCTAGTCACGAAAACCAAGATTAACGGCCGAGGGGACCCGATGCGCTGACCACGTGTCACCCCAATATTTGCAGGCCAAATGGCTGGGCAGTGGTAGCTTGGTAGGCCTAGGCCTTTCATGGGCTGTAGTGCCAGGGGTTATTTATTGTTATTTTAATTTTATATTATTATCGTTCATTGTTTGACAACATTATCACGGCAAATACCGGCTACATTTTATGTTACAGCCTGGTTCGGCCTTAGCAAGGAACCATCTGTACTGAGATAATTTCGTATACACTGTTCAGAGACTTCACATTAGGACTGCTTTACATCCATGTCGTGCCCGCAGTCTTCACGATGGGTAAGGGTTAATTAATATAATCGTTGTGTCAAATCTATAAATTACTGATTACAATGAATAGGCTAATAATTTGCTATGCCCCGTGATGTTGGGGTAGCGCGTCTGCCTCTCACCCGGAGGCCCTGGGTTCGATTTCCATCTGAATATTATTATTATTATATTTATTACTATACAATCAGATTAATATTATTCGGGGGTTGAGGCATTTTACGAAATATTTACCACTGAAGCATTTTATTCCCCCTGAAACATAGACCTCTAATCATGCCGCCAGTTGACATTAGTTAAACTTTGTTGTAAGAGATGACCGACCTACTACTGTGATTTGTGATTCCCCTTGTTCGTCATTAGGCTCACCTGTCGCGCTAATAACTCTTGCCTAATTGCGGCTAGTGTACCACTCCGCTTGTCCTTATTGGGCACCGTGTTGGCCGTGTCACCCACCATCTGCGATCCAGAACACTCGCTTTCCCTCACAAATTTTGAATTTTCTCCTCCTAGGCTGGTTTAGGAACGTGCAGACCATAGAAACACTGCCCCAACCAGATCTTCCCAATTAACTCTTGCTGTTCTTCAAAGGACACTAGAAAGCCGCCCAAGTGGTCCACTTTGTTAGAAGGTGACTCTATATTTTCAGTATTCCTGGACTGGAACAGGCCAGTCATCAAGATGTTGGCACTCGACCCTGTACCGTTACAGGATTGTTTTTGATACGGAAATAGCGAGACAAAGCATAGCCCACGAGAAGAATGCTACGAATAGCGCTAATCAAAGGCCACCATGTATCTGCAGTTGGCGTTTGACCCAAGTATTTTAACATTTTCTTCGTGGATTTATTGTACTAACAAATGCATCGCACATAACGAGAAGACAATGAGATCCATCGATTATATTATACGTGTGTTGGCTGAGTGTTTGGTCTCTCCAGGAGGAGCAGGAGGTATTTCCACGCCCTTCAGGTAATGCCCCCCCCCCCAACCAATAATAATATCGTATGGCCTCGGTGCCGGGTGCAAGCTTTGTTATTTGACACCCAAAGGGTAGCTTGTTGCATGTCGAATTTAGTTTTTCCTTGAAACACTATGAAAGTCAAGGAGGTTAGATATCTAAGTTCCTTGAACACTATAGCGCTTTCTAGTAGATAAATGAGGAGCTTTGTGTTGGCGGAAACTCCAGAGATTAATTTTATCATTATGAACCCGAACTACTGAATTCAAATGGGTTCTTTGACATGCCAACATCGTATGACATGGTGTCGCAATATTTGCCGTCTTTCAAAAATCACTTACCATGGCCAGGAGCGAACCTGCAAGCTTGAGGTTAGTAGAACGACACGTTGACCACTCACCCACCGTGGCAAGCTAATAATAATAATAATAATAATAACCTAACGTTAACCAATAAGGGGATGGTTGACTTCAGCAAGTGATAAGCATGGAAAGAAAGAGCGTTAAAAACCCTCAGTAGGCTATGCCTTCCTTCGGAGGGAAACGAAAGCCGGCGGGCCCATGTCATAGATTTATGGCATGTAAAAGAACTTTCCTCTAATTACACTTGTGTTAAGCAAAATTTGTTGGTCAGGTTTGATTAATGCTCTTAAGTTCCAAACATTCGTCACCAGGCGCTGGTTGCGATGGCATCTAGTACTAGCCAAGTTCACAGCAAGGTGTCATGGATGGTAGCATTTGGTGCCGAAAGTAGGAACTACTTGAAATTATCGTCTGCAGTCCTTACTTGAATTAAAATCAGATAACACACACTAATACAGTCATCACAATTAACACTCGTTATCAGACAGATCCTACACACACCCAAAGTACACGGGGCTACATGACCACGTTGTCGCAGCCCCTAAACTAAGGAACCTACCCCAGGGGCCCACTTCTTGTGGGACGTGGGTAGCCAACCACAGGACCCCAGCTGAGTCCGGCATTGCGTCCACTTACTTGTGCCGGGCTCCTCTCCGTCTTCTTTCATGTTGACCCCTCTTGGTCAACTCTTGTTCTTTTCCGACCCCGACGGTATTAGGGTATCCGAGGCCTAGGGAGTCTTTCACTTTCCCACCTTGTCTCATCTTTCCTGATCCCTCCTTCTTCGAGGGGTCAGACCTCTTGTTTTCTTTTCATTATATTTCCTTTTCTCTTTAAGATTCCCGCACTGTTTTTGTCAATTGGCTCCCCGTGTATCTAAATTCCCTTTGGCGATTTCTTGCATCTACACTACATTTTGTAGGTATTTTTAATCTACGTTGCATTTTGTAAGTTTTTTTTCGATCTAAATTGCATTTCGCGATTGTTTTCAACCTCAATTGCATTTTGTAAAGATTGTCAATCTAAATTGCTTTTAGTAAGTCTTTCAGTGTAGGAGCAGGGCATTTTAGTGATTATTTTGAATTTCAATTGCATTTTGTAAGTATTTTCAACCAAAACCGCATTTCACAAGAATTTTAAATCTAAATTGCATTGTGTGAGGTGGGCATTTTGCAAGTATTTTGATTCTCAATTGCATTTTGTGGATATTTTGAATCTAAATTACATTTTGTCAAGTATTTTCAATCTAAATTGCATTTTGTAAGAATTGTCAATTCAAATGAGTAGTTTTAATGTACCGTACATTTTGTAAGCATTTTCAATTTCAATTGCATTTTGTAAGTATTTTGAATTTCAATTGCACTTTGTGAATATTTTGGGTTGGAAATTGGATCTTTCAATCTGAATTGCATTGTGTATTTTCAATTTCGATTACATTTTATAAGTATTTTGAACCTCAATTGCATTTTGTACGTATTTTCGATATCATTTGCATTTTGTAAGTATTTTGAATTTCAGTGGCATTTTGTACGTATTTCGACGCGACATTGCATTTTTTACGTATTTTGAACCTAGCCTACAGTTGGTGCGTATTTTTTAATGTATTCCTTTTGTGAATCTTTTCGTTCTAAATCCCCTTTTGTAAGAACATTTTGTGAGTTGTTTCAATCTGAGTTCCTTTTTGTAAGTATTTTCCGTCTCACTTAATTTTCGTTCTGGTTTCCATTTCATTGTCATTTTCGCTATCACCCAGACCATTAGAGGCCGATAACCTAGATGTTAGGCCCCTTAAAACAACAATTATCATCATCATCATCATCATCATCATCGTCAAACTAAGGAACCAACCAACCATCAGCATTCCAACTTGCTATGCAGAAGGCAGCACCCAGCTAATATATACACACGTTGTCATTTAATCCTCTATTCCTCAGAGGGTCAGTGTAGTGTGTCCGCCTCGTGATCTGAAGATGGCGGGTTAATTCCTGGCCGAGGAACCGTGGAAAAATTCCACGGCACTCTGAGTAGTTCGTAAAAGATCCCTCGTATCACATTTCAAGATTTCAAGACATATTTCATTAAAGCTGAGCCACAAGTTGCCCAATAGAGTTCTGGTTTTCACTGCCACCTGGCAGTGTTAAAGAAAATGGCAAGCTGACTCAAAAGATTGACGGCAAGGTAGCTGAGGCTTTACGATTATTATTATTATTATTATTATTATTATTATTATTATTATTATTATTATTATTATTTTTTAGAAATAGTTTTGAGGGGAGTGTTCAGTGCGGAGTGTATCCGATATACTAAGTGAATTAGAAAGAAGCTAAGCCTAGGAGGTAAGCTGAAATGAAGTGCAAATGTTACAGAAAGAGGCGTACTACGAAAGTACTAATCAATTACAAACATATACCAGGGTACATAGTTAAAAAGTCTCATGACAAATCCACTGGCGTGCTAGCCCGATAAGTGAGGTTAAGTTAGCATAGTCACGGATCGCCCACCGAAAGAGTAAACTCTGGGTAGTTCATACAGGCAACACAAGGCTCAAGTGTAGCAGGTGCGCACAAACATTTCACACCACACGGAGCGAGCAAAGGTACATGCTAGCATTGTGTAAAGACTTTCAGTCAGGAAAATGAACTAGATACCTCATGCAGACGGAATAAGGCTGAAGTGTTACAGTTGCGCAAAAACATTCAAATTATTATTATTGTATTTGAAGCGACTTACCAAAGCGGAGAGCATGGAGAGAGTTTCTGTTATTGAGGACCAGTCAAAACAAGAGAGCATTGGGAATCTTCGACCGAGTATGGAGGATCTTTTGCAACGGTGTCGAGACATTCTCAATAAGATGAAGCTTGCAACTGGCAGGCAGCGTAATATATCCAACGATGTGAAGAATGGCATAGTGGAACTAGAAGAGGCCATTGATTCTATAGCCTATTGTGATCGTACTTCACATGCGGCACAAGACGAAGCTCACAAGGTTGTATTGAATGACCTACCGAAGGACATGACCCCCAATTCTAACAGCCGGAACGAAGTTACTTCGGGAACTGTAGCTGCTCAGGAGGGGGATAAGAAGAATGAGACAGAGTCGTCAGAAATATGGACTCCTGTTACATCGAGGAGAGACAGAAGATTGGTAAAGGTTAGAGAAAATGCTGAGAATAGGCAGGAGGATTTTGCTGATAATGTTGACATAACTACCACCCACCAAGCAACCCCAAACAGACAGAAGCGACCTAGTAGGCCAAGGCGAGCAGCCTTACTGATCAGACCAGCTGAAGGTAAATCATATGCCGATATTCTGAAGGAGATTCGCCAAAAAGCAAACCCTAATGATACAGGAACTGAAGTCCGGTCCATTCGACAAACTAAAGCGGGAGACGTCCTTGTCGAGTTGGGAGCAAGTTCCAGGGATAAAGCAGCTTTTGGCAATTCTCTGAGAAATGTTCTGGGGTCCAATGCTACAGTTCGTAGGCTTGAAGCGAAGGCAACTGTTGAAATCAGAGACCTTGATGCTCTAACTACTTCCGAAGAGGTCATGGAAGCTATCCAGAGAACTATCCCAGAACTCTCTCCAGATACCAAGGTACTGGTGACGAGGACGAATACGAGGGAAGTGAAGATGGCTGTTGTCACATTAACAACTAGTGATGCAGATGTGCTCTTGAGGCAAGATCATATCACCATAGGATGGGTCAATTGCAGGATTAGACGGAGGATCATGGTATCTCGTTGTTATAGATGTCTGGACTATGGACATGTTGCTAGCAACTGCAAAGGCACAGATAGAAGTAAACTTTGCTACAATTGCGGCGGGACAGGTCACAAAGCTAGAGGATGTACGGCCTCAAAGAAATGTGTTCTTTGTGAAGAACGAGGTTTTATCAAAGATTTAGCACATGCTATGGGATCTGGCCAGTGTAAGGTCTTCAGAGAAGCTTTGGACAAAGAAAAGGCACTGAGGTTCAAATGATTCGTATACTTCAAGCCAATCTACATAGAAGTAAGACAGCCAATGATCTGCTATATCAGCTAGTCACAGAGAAGCAAAGCGATCTCTTGCTAATCAGCGAACAGTATAAAGATAAAGAGTCATCTCTTTGGTTCAGTGACACACTTGGCACTTCTGCAATCTGGGTGTTGGATTCTAAAAAAGTTATTATAAAGGATCATGGAAGTTCTGATGGTTATGTTTGGGTGAAGACCAGAAGGGTCACCTATTTTAGTGTTTACCTAACTCCTAATGAGGCAATTGAGCACTTCCGCCGCAAAGTAAATTCTTTGGAAGATGCAATTCTAAACGCCACAGATAGTGTCATAGTGGCTGGAGACTTTAACGCCAAAGCAGTGGAATGGGGTATGCCAAGTACAGATTCCCGGGGTAAGTACATTCTAGAGATGGCATCCAGGATAGGCCTTCTAATATTAAATATTGGTACAGTCCCAACTTTCCGACGTCCAGGATGTGAAGGAACAATTCCGGATGTCTCCCTGGCATCAGAAGTAATTGTGCCATTCATTAAGAGATGGAAAGTGTTGGAAGATTATTGTGCTAGCGATCATCAATTCATCGCCTTTGACTTTGAATCAAATGTTCAGGGACGGGAAGTACCTCCCCAGAAATGTCAACGGTGGAATGTAAATAGGATTAGCATGGACAAGTTCAAAGATATCATTGGGAAGGGTGAAGAACAGATTCGAAGTGCTGAAGCACGGAGAGAGTTTGAGGTTGAGGATCTGGTTTCTGCAACCATGAAAATTATTACGTCAGCTTGTGATGTTTCCATGCCCTCCTCAGTACCACGTCACCGAAAGAGCCCTGTATACTGGTGGACCAGAGAGATAGCAGAATTAAGGAAGAACTGCCTCAGGCTTCGCCGTCTTGCCCAGAGAGCAAGAAATCGGGAAGAAGCTAATGAAAAATCAGCGGAGCATAAAGCAGCAAAGAAGCTACTTCGGAAAGCCATAACTACGAGCAAGGTTCAGAGTTGGAGAAAGCTTCAGGAAGATATTGACACTGATCCATGGGGTTTGGGTTACAAAATTGTAACACAGAAACTTGGAAGTCACAGAACATCGTGCATCATGGAGGATGATATTATGAACACCATTGTTCAAAACCTTTTTCCAACTCATCCCACAAGACCTGAGAGGAATTTTGAAAGTGATCTAGATTTCCCACTGTTTACTGAAGATGAACTTCGGGTTGCAACGCATTCTTTACGGAACAACAAGGCTCCGGGGCCGGATGGGATTCCTAATGAGGTTCTGAAAATAATAGTTGATCAAGATATGTTGTTGTTATTGTTGAGAATGTTCAATGTGTGCTTCAAAGCAGGAATCTTTAGCTTTCGCTGGAAGATCTGTCGCTTAGTGCTCATTAGTAAAGACATGGGTGACCCTGAGTTACCATCATCGTACCGCCCACTTTGTATGCTTGACACAACAGGCAAACTATTTGAGAAACTCATAAGACGGAGATTGCTTGAAGCAATAATCGCAGCCGGCGATTTATCACCAAGACAATTTGGATTCAGGGTAGGCCGGTCGACACTGGATGCAGTGCAAGAAGTCGCCGATAAAGTACGAAGAGCGGAGAGTTATAATCATTACTCTCGCCGGGTGATTCTTTTTGTTACACTGGATGTTAAAAACGCTTTCAACTCTGTCAAATGGACAGATATCATGGATGCTCTAGAATTTTCATTCCATGTTCCAAAGTATCTCCTTCGGATCTTAGACTCTTACTTGAAAGATCGTGCTCTGCTCTACGATACTACAGAAGGGATCCGTAGAGTACAAGTCACGGCTGGGGCTGCCCAGGGTTCGATTCTAGGACCTGATCTCTGGAATGTTACATACGACAGCTTGTTGAGGCTTGAAATGCCTGAAGAAACTATTCTAGTAGGATATGCAGATGATGTTGCTGCTCTTCTAGCAGGAAGAAGTGTCGAGCAGGCACAGTTGCGACTCAATATGGTAATGCGCAAAATCAATATATGGATGGAGGAACATGGTCTGTCTCTAGCACTTAGTAAGACGGAAATTGTCATCCTAACAAAGAAGAGAATTCAGACAATACTTAAAATACAGGTAGGACAAATTCAAGTAGAGACGCAGCCAGCAGCAAAATACCTGGGCATCATGATCGACAGTAAAATGAATTTTGGAGAACAGATTAGACGGACTGCAGATAAGGCAGCCAGAGGAGTAACGTCCCTCAGTCGGCTCATGGCCAATGTTGGTGGGCCAAAATCTAGTAAGAGAAGACTATTGATGACAGCCATCCATTCAGTTCTGCTGTATGGAGCGGAAATATGGGCGGATGCCCTGGATAAGGAAATTTATAGGAAGCCACTGGCGCAAGTGCAGAGGCGGGGGGCTTTGCGCGTGGCATCTGCATATCGCACGGTCTCTGAGGAAGCAGTTCTCGTTATTGCCGGGATTATTCCGATTTTTTTTCTTGCGAAAGAACGCAAGAACATTTACTTGAGGAAATCTGATATGGGTTTACAAAATGCAAGACGATCGGCAAGAGTACAAACCTTTCAAAATTGGCAGATCAAATGGGAGCAAGGAGATCAAAGCCAATGGACTAAGAGAATGATCCCTCAGGTGCAGGTTTGGACAGAGAGGAAACATGGTGAGGTTGGTTATTATCTCACTCAGTTCTTGACTGGCCATGGGTACTTCTGTTCCTACCTTAAGAAGATGAGGAAGGTGGATTCATCAGATTGCATCTACTGTATCAACGAATTAGATAATGCTAATCACACCTTCTTCTCTTGTGGACGGTGGGTACAAAATAGGCAGTCTCTTCAAGATCACATTGATGTAGAGATATCCCCGGACAATATTGTTGCAGTGATGCTACAAAATGAGGAAAACTGGAAACTGGTAGCAAGCTTTGTTGAAGATATCCTCCGAACAAAGAAGACGGATCTGGATCGCCACTGAAGATGATTCATTACGGAAGAGTGCCCTACAGGCAAATATAAAATGACTCTAGCCTGAAGTAATGTGCTAAACGGTTCCAGGCTAGTGTTCAGAAGTAACGGGGGAGTTTTAGTCGGTAGTCTGCTACTCAGGAGCAGGAGCCCGACACTCTGTGCGTAAATGCATTTCTTCCCCTAAAAAAAAAAAAAAAAAAAAAATATTATTATTATTATTATTACTAGCCACGATAGCTGAGAGCGCTAACACACTAACTCGTGCCTCGCTGGCATTGGGAAAGCGTGAGTTCGATCCCATCTCGGCCGTCCTGAAAATGGTACCGTGGTTTCCCATTTTCAGCTCTAGGCAAATGCTGGGACGATTCCTTGCAACAGGTCCACGGTCGACTTCCTTCCAAAATCCCTTCCCTGACATCTTCTTAATTAGACCCAAGTTAGCGGTCGTCTGGGCGATCGGCCTGTCACCATCGGTTGTAACTGCTGACAAAGTGTGTCCAGCTCCAAGACGGCCTTGCGACGGTAGAGGAATGATCCTCGCCGAGTCCGTGGGTGAAGCCGAGCTGGGATGATAGCGATTTGAAAATATATTATTATTATTATTATTATTTTCATTATTTGTGGACATGGGTGGTGAAGTTGTTTTAGCATTGAGCTTCAAAACCAAAGATTGCGGATTTGATTCGGACTCAGTCCGATGGTGTTTAATTATGTTACAATGTGACACCATGACGTAAAGAGAGATGTATCATTGTTTCTAGGGATGAAAGAACCGATACATTTCTTAATTGAGGAAGTGTTGTAGCGAGTTAAATTACGGGTTCTTGTTAACCAGTAGTCTGTGTAATCATGGCTCACGCTTTAAGGAGCACTTAATTCAGGAGGGACGCGCGCCATATTTGGACTACTAGAACAGGCTGGTGCACGCGAGGGGATGTTGCTCTAGTAGGCGTGTCCTCAGCTCTAGGTAAATAGGGCCTTGACCTCCAGTTACCGTCATACTGACTAGCTCTTGAGGACAGCATTCCAACACCCCGACACGAAACAGCACTTTTGGTGGTGGTGAAATATCATGGTTACCTGCCCCCCGTAAAAAACAAATAAACTATGCCATTATTGATGATCATTTGATCAGAATTTAAAAGTATAAATATACACATAAATAGTCTTCTTCGTCTTCCTTCTCCCCTTCTTTTTCTTTTTCGTCTTCCTCTTCTTCTTCTTCGTCCTGGTCTTGTTGTTCTCTTCGTCATCCTCCTCCTCCTCTTCTTTTATGTCTTCCTCTTCTTCGTCTTCGTCCTGGTCTTGTTGTCGTTCTTCATTTTCGTCTTCTTTCTCGTCCTCTTCTTCTTTGTCTTCTTCTCGTTTGTCTTCATCCTCGCCTACCTGTTCTTCTTCATCTTCGTCCCCTTCTTCGTCTTTATCTTCCGTCTCCACATCTTTTTCGTCTTCCTATACTTCACTGCCACCTCCTCCTCCTCCTCTTCTTCGTCTTCCTGCTCTTCCTTATCTTTGTTCTTAATCCACCTCCTCTTCTTCATCTTCTTCCTTCTTCGTGTTCTTATTCCTCCTTTTGTTCTTCGTCTTTCTCCTCTTCGTCCTTCTCCTTCGTTTTCCTCTTCTTCTTGGCATTCTTCCCATCCTATGTGAAGTCTAACTAAATCAAGAAAGAAATAAATAAAATCATTAAGTTATTTAATGTAAAATTAACCATTGAAAATTATTAACAAAAAATAATTTTCTTTATAGAAAATACTTATAAGATAAATACAGTGAAGAGTTGCTCACTGACAGCGATAGCTACGCTTGCTAAGGCAAAATTCTAGGCCAGGCTATTTGCGGACTCGGTAGATGTAGGTGCGGACCTCACAGTAGGGCGTCTTTGAAATGGTTTCCCTTAATTCCACATTTTCAACTCCAGATAAATGTTGGGACTTCACCTTCTAATTGGGCACAATTCGTGTTGACCGACTGGAAAGTTTTCTTTATTAGAATTAGGTAACGCTCAAAAATGGCTTCTTATCACTTCCCTTTTAATAGGCCACGGCTGCTTTCTGCCAACTGCTTGTTCCATTCATCGCAATTCAATACATTTCTCGTTATCTCCTCTCATGAGGTTGCTGTCTCGAAGGGCGCCCAAACTTAAATACCATTCACCTCATAAAAATGCATCATATCTCATCTCCATCCGCACAGAAAGAGAGGAAATAAGGGGTAGACATAATGTCTAGAGTAAATAGTCACTTGTCAATTTAAAGAGGGAGTGTGGTAGCAAGAGTGGTGTAACTACTCCTTGCCTTCCTCAGTGAAGACTGAAAGCAGGTCTACCTAACTCTGGTGGACCCTTTAATTCAGAGTCGGCTAGAAAGTTTGTTTGTATGCGAAGGTCTTCTAGCTAGCTGCACACTTCCCCTTCTTTCCCTCCCTCCGCTTGGCCACACCGCAGAAATAAGCCAGTCAGAAACGAGCAGTTCAACCGAGATCACATGACATTGTGGTGGAAAGATGAATGTGACACGCCTAACAGGTGACTTCTAATTTGCATGCGAGCAACGTACTCTGTCCGGGAGGACCTTTGCACAGCTTCGGCCATCTGTGCTTAAATCGCCTTTAATTTGCTCGGTGTTCGATTAGCTAGTTTCTGAGATGTCCAGAATGTGGCGTTACTGATGAGAGTGCGAACTACTGCACACTTGCAGATATACCATTGTTTGAGGCGTCTTTGAAGTGCATTGCCAGTTGATGAGACATTACACAATAACACGTCGTTGTTGTTATTGGTAGGTTTAATGGCTTATTATGGGACTTGGAATCACTTAAAGCTTGCTATGCTCAGAAAAGAAAGACGAGAAGCTTACAATATATTCGAATCCCGGAAGGAATGAAAGTTTTAGATTAACTACTCAGAATATTCAAAGCTCATCCGGAAAGAAAAATAATCCTCATAAGTTTTCATTTCTTATTTTACCACTCAGAAATAAAACATTTGGAAATGATTTTCGAAAAGAGAATAGCTCTTCACAAAGTTTGGGTTTCCTAATGCTTTGATATTATGTTGAACTCGTTTGGTTTCTTGTATCCACGGCACCATACTAATAAAACCACAGCAAGAGAGTCCACTCAACTCTTATACTTCTTCTCCTTCCTCTTTTATCATGATTATTATTACAGTATTATTAGTATTTATATTTGCGAATTGACCACTTCGGATCACGCTACAATTTCATTTTTTCTTTGCATGAAGTTTCCTCTTCCTCCAGTACTCCTTCATATGGGCGCTATGCTGTTTCTTCTGCTCATCCGTCCAGGCTCTTCCCTTCTTTGTGGTTCTTGTGACGTGAAACCCTTCCAAATTTTGAATTATGTACCGAAATGTTTCCCTGTTTGACATCTGAACTTCCTGGGTGTTGGAATTTTCGAGATCTTTTCGAACTTCCTTAATCCATGTCGTTGTTGTCTTCTTGTTCCACAGGTAGTCGAATAACTGTTTGGTTAGTCTAGTTTTGTCCATTCTGTACAAGTGTCCGAGAAACGATAACCTCCTCTTCTTCATGGTCTCTGAGATTCTCTCCACATTTTTATAGACTTCATTGTTGCTCCGAAGTTTCCAGCCGGTTTCAGTCTGGACTGGGCCCATGATTTTCCGTAGTATTCTTCTTTCTAGGATCTCTAGCTTCTCCAACTTTAATTCATCGAGAGGCATTCGCTGGCATACAGGCATTCTGTTTTTACTACTGTGTTGTAATGTTTTAGTTTGGCATTCCATGAGATGCATTTCTTGTTGTAGATGTTTTTAGTTAGCCCATAAGCTCTTTCCATTTTTGAGATACGATCTTCTACAGCAGCTTTCTCTAGGCCGTCCTCTTGTATGGTTTCACCGAGGTATTTGAACTTTTTCACCCTCTGAATCCGTCCAATCTCTGTTTCAAGGAATTGTGGTCCATGTTTGTCATTCATCATGAACTTGGTCTTCTCTTTCGAGATTCTAAGTCCTGTCTTGCTAGCGATCTTTTCTAAGAGGTTGATCTGTATGGCCGCTTCTTCTAGGTTCTCTGAAAGTATCGCAAAATCATCAGCGAAAGCCAAGCAATTGACTTTGATTCCTCCCGTTTTTCGTCCTAGTCAGATCGGGGCTATCTCTTGATTTTCAAGTTCGGAATTCCAAATTCTCACAATCCTCTCGAGGACACAGTTGAATAGTAATGGTGATAATCCATCACCCTGTCGCACACCTGTCTTGATTTCAAATGACTGAGACAATTCTCCCATGAACTTCACCTTAGAAGTTGTGGCTGTAATGGTTTCTCTGATAATATTGACCAGTTTGGTTTTGACTCCAAATTCTCTAATGATCTTATCTAGGGTCCCTCTGTCCACCGAGTCGAAGGCTTTTTTGAAGTCAATGAATGAAACCACTATACTTTTGCCGTTCAGCGCTCTGTGGCGAATTATTGATTTCAAATTTAGGATTTGTTCGGCACAGGAACGGCCTTTCCGGAACCCACCTTGGTATTCTCCAAGTTGCTTATCTAGGATTCCTTCTATTCTATTCAGAAGTATCCTTGAGAGGATTTTGTAAGTGACTGGGAGTAGCGACACGCCTCTGTAGTTGTTAACATCTTATTTGTTCCCTTTCTTATGGAGTGGGTGGATCAGCGCTGTTTTCCATTCGTCTGGTAGCTTTTCCGTCTCCCATATTTGTTGGAAGATATGGTGCAGGTCGTCTAGGATTTCCGGTTCTGCCCACTTCAACATTTCTGCTGATATGGAGTCTTCCTCGCTTTCCTTGTTGTTCTTGAGACTTTTCAGGGCTTCCTTTATTTCTTCTTTTGTTGGTGGCATATCATCTTCTGAGTTTATAGGATGAGTCTGAAATTTTAGTTTGTTGGTTGGAGGCGGGCAGTTGAGGAGTTTCTCAAAGTATCTGGCTAATATATTGCATTATTATTATTATTATTATTTACAAATGAAGGATTTCAACTCTTATGTCGTGTAATGCTCAAATATTAGAAGCCATTTAGATGGAATGTTTGACCCCACGTATAGTTTCATCTATGCATCCGAATGAACATGCTTCCATCGAGTTGTGACTTATGATGAACCTGCGTAAGTTAATGTTTGAGTGGTGCTCGGAGTTAGCCAGCCCCGTGGTGTTGCCTCACACCCGGAGGCCCCAGGTTCGATTCCAGGCTCCGTTAGGGATTTTAGAAACTAACGTGATGGCTGGAACGGGGTGCACTCAGCCTCGTGAGGACAATTTTGTAGCTGTCTGACAGTGAGGCAGCGCCCCGGTCACGGAGACCATGATTAACGTCCAAGGGTACCCGATGCGCTGACCACGCGTCACCCCATAATCTGCAGGCCAAATGACTGGGCAGCGGTCCCTTGGTAAGACTAGGTGTCACGAGGTTTTGGAGGGTGGGGGGTTGTTCGGAGTTGAATGCCTGTTTCTGAAATTACATACTGTTATTCTTCTTCTTCCTCTTCTTCTGTCGTTTAGGCTGACTGTGGACCGGGTTAATTTGATTTCAGCTGCTTCTGGATCTTTATTTTTGCCCAAAACTCCTTCATTCTATCGCTCTGCATTCTCCTCCTTTCTTCAGTCCACGGTGCCTGGATCCGGGATGTAGGATGACCCTTAAAACCCGTGAAATCCTAATTTTGACTTTGTATGTGTCCCTGTTGCTGATTTCAGCTTCAGATGTTGCCATTTCTTCCGGGTCCTTCTTCACCTCCAGATATCAGCGAGCTGTGGCTTTCCTGGTCTCAAAGAATTTCATTATCTGGTTGGTTATTCTACCTGGGTCTATTCTGTATATACGAGGTCCAAAGAACATGACCCTTCTTTTGCGGATGGTGTCTGAGATTTTATACTGTTATTTTTATTATTATTATTATTCTTCAAAAGTTTAGTGCTTTTCAGTCGGTCAACATCAATGTACCCAAAAGAGCTGGGTTATGCCCTAATCCTGAAATAAATTACATGAGACTAGGATGACCAGTTTCGATCGTCAAGCGATCACCATCAGATCCATTTTTTTTTTTAGCGTATGGCTTTTAGTGCCGGGAGTGTCCGAGGACATGTTCGGCTCGCCAGTTTTGTAGCTGCTTCGAGACGGACACCCAATGGGTGAGCTACAAGTACCGTTGGGGAGGAATGTTGGATGGGAGGGTCGAGGAGTTGGAAGGTTGCGGCTGTGGCCTATAGTTAGGGACCAACCCCGGCATTTGCCTGGAAGGAAGATGGGAAACCACAGAAGACCATCTTCAAGGTTGCCGGCGGTGGGATTCGAACCTCCTCGCCTCCCGGATGTGAGCGACTGCCAACAGTCATGCCGCAACGACCTCGGCTAACTCACCCGGTATCAGATCCATTACACTTAGGCTATAAAATCTATGTTTGAAAATACAGGTGAAAATATTTACAATATGTACTATTATTTAGTTGCAGTATTGGTAATGCAACTGCCAATTGTAGTATATATGATGTTAGGTGAAATGCTAAAATGGTGATAGAAATCCGGAGTTTGTCTATTTGGAGTGACTATATGGTTGTAAGAAATCAACTATGGTTGTACTGTAATAGTACAGGCTACTACTTATCTGGTTGTCTTCCTCGCTGGAGCTAAGAGCAGTTTCAACTTCACTCTTACACCAGTTGTGGTCGCTCCAAATAGACAAACTCCGGATTTCTATCACCATTTTAGCATTTCACCTTACATCATATATACTACAATTAGCAAACACCGACAGTTGCATTACCAATACTGCAACTAAATAATAGTTCATATTGTAAATATTTTCACCTGTATTTTCAAACATAGATTTATATGTATCTGATGATGATCGCTTGACGATCGAAACTGGTCATCCTAGTGTATTTATTAATCTCATGTAATTTATTTCAGGATTAGGGCATAACCAGCTCTTTTCGGTACATTCGTGTTGACCGACTGAAAAGCACCAAACTTTACTAAGGCAACACTGAAAATGGCTTCAAACCCCACAATTATTATTATTATTATTATTATTTAATCGTATCGGCCAACTAAGGACCACGTTATTTCAACTGTCTTCTCTGGGCTTTGATCTTTGCCCAGTGTTCCTTCATACGTTGCCGGTGTTGCTCTTTTCTTTCTTCCGTCCACGTCTTTCCCGTCTTCAACTTCGGTTTTTCTTGAAAACCCTGGTGGTCGTGTAGTTCCTTCCTGAGGGGATTGCGTTCTTGAATATCCCCACAGGTAATTTCCATCTTGTTATTATTATTAAAATTACTGAATTTTCTCAGTTCATGGTCGAAGTTAAAGATATCTTCGTGCTAACGAACATTAGCATTAGCCTTGGCTCCACTTGTTCGTCTCCAATGTTTCATCAGTAATTGACAGATGAAATTCCTGTGAAACAGGAAGGCTGTTGGAGGCTTTAGTGGGCTGACAATGTGTTGTGTCGGCTGTTGACCCCACTGCCGCCTGGGCGTGTGTATATTTAGCACAGGTGGCCACACCCGACTCATGCAAGGTCCTCCTCCGGGCACCATGGTTTACTGTAGGCATTTCCTCGATTCTCTTTACGGTAGATAGAACGCCTCCCACGTCCTATTACTCTGCAATCAACAGGTGATGGAGGAACCTGCGCTCAAACAAGAGGACATCACAACCCGTAGTTACGCAATACTGTATTATATCTAAAGAGTTAAAAGTGGATTGCCCTGAAGTGAAATGGTAGACGCGCCGGTTCAAGTACATGCCACGATACGTACGTGTCTAGGGGAACTTTTTAGTGTAGTCGATGACGTCAAGGATGACGTTTGGACGTGTCATGTTCGTTTGTTTGATGTGGCTTGAATTGCTGTCATATTGCTCAGCTGTATGAGGGTCTTAAACAGCTTGTCGTAAAATGTGGTATAGTCACATGTGTTCAGGGGCGTGGTTTGCTGATGAGTTAGGAATGTTCATAAGTTACTTTTAGTGGTTCAATATAATTGAAAAGATGCACTGTACTCTTCAACAGCCATGGTGAGACAAAGCCATTGGTCAGTACTTGGTTAAACTACGGTCTGCGCGAAACCATTGTTCACTACTTGTTTAGACGACGGTCTGGGCGAAACCATTAGTCACTAGTGGGTTAGACGACGGTCTGGGCGATACCATTGGTCACTACTGGGTTGGACTACGGTCTGAACGAAGTTAGTTATTGAAGTGTTAAGGGGTGGAACAACGAGGTCATCTTCCCCTGGTCTGAATAAAAATTACTGCTTGTACTACAAGCAAGAGGGTCTGGGGTGCAAGCCCCTGGTTAGGTTTGTGTTTGTATGTAAGACCTTATTAACAGAATTTAACATGTATGCATCGTTTAAACTTTTAGTGACGTCCATGACGTCATGGATGGCACCGTTTTGTATCTTGGTAAATTTTGTAGTGAAAAGTATCGCACACTATACTACTTCCGATGCACCTGCCTGCCTGTTGCAGACCCCGACGTGCTCATTTCTAACCCATACGCATCAACCTGGCATTTGTCTATATCCACAGTGAAAATGCCACTGAAATTGCTCCTACAATGACCGAAAGTTGAATTTGAACTGATGCACGTCATGGCGTGTTGACTAGCATTCTTAGCTGTCACCATTGTGGTCCCGATTCGATTCCCGGGTCTGCCAAGAAATGTAGTGGTTTTTCCGTTGTTTCACACTTCTACTCCAGAATCGAATTTTGATGCATTCGGTTAGCATTTGACGGGGCTCAAATGTTGTTGTTGTTGCTTTATTTGAGGAGCTTGGACATCGCGGTCATTTATCCCCGTGTACTTGAGTGTGTGAAAAAATATATCTGACAACCTGTATTATTGTGGTGTCTGTAGTAGTGTGTGTATTTGTAATTCAAATGAGGATTTGGAAGGATAAGGCCGTGACCTTAAGGTAGGAAACATCCCGGCATTTGCCTGGAGTATAAGTGACGAAACCACGGAAAATAACTTCCAGGATGACTGAGGTGGGAAACGAGCCCACATCTTCTCAGTTTTGCCTCACGTGGTTGAGTGTACCCCGTTCCAGACTCCAAATAAATAAATAAATAAATAAATAAATAAATACATCTCAGAAACGTTCTGTATAACCGCCGTAATTTTGTTTAACAGAAAAGCTAGAGTTTGATGAACTGAGCGCGGTTCAGTGCTCTTTACACGTGTTGTGAGCTCTTTACTCCTATTGGTCCGCTAATTCAACTGACCGTCACGCTCCGGGCTGTCAGTAATTAAATATGTGTCTGCACACAAGATTAAAAGCTTTGTTATTAACCAAATAAACCACAATTTATAAGCGAACTGGAATCGTGATAGCAGTCCATGTTAAACGAGTTTGATTTATTTCTCGCTAGTAATGAGATTCGTGAGCATTTTAGAAGTCGACAGGGAGTTTATTCTGTAGTCTTGATAAGTACTAATTACACCTTTTTCGTATCAAAAATACCCGATTCAATGCATCAAATCTGCCACCCAAGATATATTAAAAGCGCTCGTGTTAATGAATTACACATTATTCGCCTCAAAAGTTTTCAAGAATCATGACCAGTTGTGCATTAGCAACAGGTGGAGTTACATCTACTGTGTATTAAGTGACATTTAGTCAATTGTCTGACATATTCCGTGTTTTTAGAAACGAGTGCCGTTGTTCTTCGCTGTGCCAGCGTTTATTGATCGTAGCAGCTTGGGGAACAAAGAGGAGAACGATCGATGTGGTGTCCATATAAGTCCAGCTCATCCAAGTTATTTATATTTGAGCTGATTAAGGCTTCACTTGGTAGCCAAACCGTGTCCCATTTCTTGTAATGGGATTCATTATTACTATACTGTGTGCCGGCCCCAGGTTCGATTCCCGGCTCCGTCATACATTTTATAAACTTACATGAAGGTTGGAACGGGGTGCACTCAGCCTCGTGAGGACAATTCAGTAGTTTTTTTTTAGCGTATGGCTTTTAGTGCCGGGAGTGTCCGAGGACATGTTCGGCTCGCCAGAGTTTGTAGCTGCTTCTATACGGACACCCATTGGGTTAGCTACAAGTACTGTCGCGTGTGGAGTGTTGTCTGGGGAGGAAAGTGTTAATGTAAGGACGAGGAATTGGAAGGTAGCGGCTGTGGCCTATAGTTAGGGACCAACCCCAGCATTTGCCTGAAAGGAAGATGGGAAACCACAGAAAACCATCTTCAAGTTTGCCGGCGGGAAGATTCGAACCTCCTCGCCTCCCGGATGTGAGCGACTGACTGCAGTCACGCCGTAACGACCAAGGCTAACTCACCCGGTAATTCAGTAGTTGTCTGACAGTGAGGCCCTGGTCACCGAAAACCAAGGATGTGTGTAGCCGCACCACTGGGGCCGGAGAGGGGCTACCCGACGCGCTGACGACGTGTCACCCTATAATCTGCAGGCCAATTTGCTGGACAGCGGTCGCTTGGTAGGCCTAGGGCAACGATGTTTTTATAACTATACTGTAAGAGCTGAGTAGGTTGAAATCGAATGTCTATTCTTCTTTCGTTTGACCCTCTTTGGGGTACGTTGAATCAATCATTTGTTTGTGTGTTGTTCTTTCCTTGGTGCGCAGTATCTCTTCATTCATTCTCCCCCTCCCCAGGGGCTCACATCTAGTGGGACGTGGGTTTTCGACCACGGGACACCAGCTGAGTCCGGCATTGCTTCCACTTACTTGTGACGGGCTCCTCTCTGTCATCTTTCCTATCGACCTCCCTTGGTCAACTCTTGTTCTTTTCCGACCCTGGCGGTATTAGGATATGCGAGGCCTAGGGAGTCTTTCACTTTCCCGCCTTAATGGGCCCTTGTCTCATCTTTTCTGATCTCTCATTCTTTGAGGGGTCAGACCTCTTCTGTTCTCTTCATATCTCCTTTCTTCTGCTCAAGGCCCTTAAGGAGGCAGGATGTGTGTAGCCGCACCACTTCTGGTGCACCCTCGATAGTGCTACACCCTCAAGGGCTCACGGCTGGTGAGTTCGGAAGTTGGCAACCCCGAGGGATTCCTGAGCTGCGTCCAGTTTTCCCCCTTTTTTCCATTGCCTCTGGGGCGGACCCTCTCCTCTTTCACTTTCCTATCTGTCTTTCATGACTCTCCCTCCTTTCAAGTCTCTCAATCCGCATTCTTCGAGGGTTGAGGACATTTATTTTCCTCCTGTTCTTTATTTGCGTTATTCTCCTTTTGTTTTCCATTTCTACTTCTAGTATAGCCTATAAGTTAGTAGTTGGTTTTCGTTATAGTTTACATTTTCATTATCATTTTGATGATTAGGCCCCTTAAAAGAACAATTATGATGATCATCATCATTATTTCTGATCTTCTTTTCCTCTCTTCTTGCATGATGATAGATTTGGAGTTTAGTGTAGGTTTGACTTGGAACCTTATATTTAGAGTTCATTCTGTAAAAATGTGTCCTCTCTTTTTCGCATAGTAAAGAGTTTTTAATTTTCCCGTAGAGAGTCTCATTCTTGATGTATGTTGTCTTACTATCCTGAAATGTTGGTCCTATGATTTTCCTTAATTTTTTTCTTTCCTTTACTTCGAATTTCTCCTGTAAAATTCATGTTTAGGGTTTCTGCTGCGTACAGTGTTTCTGGTTTAATCACTGCCGTATAATGTTTAATTTTGGACCCACGTGAAAGGGTTTTCCTGTTGTATGAATCTTTTGTTACTTGGAAGGCCATTTCAACTTTATCGAATGTCTATTCCTTGTGAAGAAAAAAATTAAACCTTAATGAAATACTAGAAAACGTACTGTACACAAGATTTCAAATCTGCATAAGAAGTAATATTAATGTCTATTTTAGCATACTGTATTACCAGTTCATTTTATTTGCTATAATCATAGGACTATGAAGAGGTTTGCAATTTCTCCCAAGATACACGGTTGAGCGCCGTGACGTACGCGGTACAGGCAACTACTCGAACACATCTGTCAAGCGGATTGCTTATCAAGTACACGACAGGCGTGTGCTGTAACAACACTCAGCATCTACAGCTGCGCTGCTTGCTATTGCAACACCGTTCATTTCTTCGGTTTATTTCAGTTTATCAGAAACCTGTTAACAAAATCCAGTGTTATTATTACCTCATAAGAAACTGTATCATCTACCCATATCTATGCATCATCCGACCAGTGTATATTAGGCATATTTCTGAGGAAGCCCAGGGCTGTATTCCACTTTAAGGCCGCATCATTAATAGCTAGTGGTTATTCTTAAGTTCGCATTCCTTATTATTTTGATTTCAGAATTAGAATTGATAAGTAGCTGGAAGAACGTTACGTGTGAACGTTTTGGGGTGACTTCCCTTCACATTATTGTGTTGGAAGCCGTTGCCTTACAGTAGATGATTAGTCGTCCAAGTGTTTTAATTAATCTCATGTGTATTTCTTTTCTGGTTTAGGGAACAACACCCATTACAATTAGGGTACAATCGTGTTGACCGACTGAAAAGCATTTACATTCTAATCCATTCTCATTATTTATTTCTGTGATTCCTTCATCTTACGCCATTCTTCAGCCAGTTGAGGTTATTGTTGTAGATTGATTTGGGGGCTTTGCGACATCGTGTACTTGGGTCTGGGTAGAATTTGTCTGATAACCCGTGTTGTTGTGAAGTCTGTAGTACAGTGTGTATTTGTAATTCAGGTGAGGATTGGTAAGGAGGCGGCGTGGCCTTAAGTTGGGAATCAATCCGGCATTTGCCTGGAAACTACAGAAATCCACTTCTAGGAAGACTAAGGTGAAATTATGATTTACCTCTTCTCTTATTTTGCCTCACGAGGCTGAGAGTACCTCATTCCAGCCCTCAGTTCAGAATTTAATTTCTTGTCAAAGCCGGGAATTGAACCCGGACCTCAGGGGTGACAGCCAAGAATGATAATCGCTACACTAAGTAGTAGACACATATATTTTTAGCCTACTTTTCACATTTTTCAAAAATGAGGAAAAAGTAACCTAATGAGATCGATCCGGAAAAATGTATGTCTGTCTGTCTGTCTGGCTGTGTGTGTGTGTGTCCTATCAACTCCTAAACGGCTGCAGCTATCGAAACAAAATTTGATATGAATAAAGAATATCTGAATATCTCAATGCCGTATTTGAAAATGATGTCAGTGCTACCAACTGCTGAAAAATCGCAATTGAAATTTGAGCTCCATGTTGGATATCTTGGAAGGTATGCATGGGAGCTATTTCAAAATTGGCACACGTATAGATAATAATATTTCAGTTTTATTTCCAGGAGACCATATTTGGCAGTGTTGCCAAAATGGTTCTAAGTCTGCTGATAGGTCCAATTTTTTTATGCATATAACGTCTACAGTATCAATTGGAATTCAACCACACTTCGTATGTACTATGTGTACATAAATAGATATGACTGAGCGTATTCTTAAGAGCCACCAGGGCAACCAAATGTTAATAAGTCCTCTCAATTTCTTTTTTCAAAATGCCAATATATCAGAAAGTATGCGAGCCGACAGCTTTAAACTATGCACACGTATAGTACCTGACATTCTATATTAATTTGGAGTAACTAATATACGTCAGTGCTACCAACATGATTCTAAGCCTGCTGATAGGTCCAATTTTAAATACATGTAACTTATATATTATCATTTGGATTTCAACCAAATCTCGTATATGCTGTGTGTACCATAACAGATATGACTATGCGTCTTCTTAAGAGCAACCAGGGCTGCCAACTGTTAATAAATGCTGTCTCTATTTTTGTTACTCTAATATCAATATATCAGAAAGTATACAAGCCAATAGCTCTACACTTTGCACACATATAGTACGTGGCATTCTAGATTAATTTGGAGTAAATAATGTACGTCAGTGCTGCCAACATGATTCTAAGCCTGCTGATCGGTCCAATTTTAAAATGCATGTAACTTCTATACTAACTAAAGGATTTCATTCAAATTTGGAATAACAATAGATCATATTATTTCAGATCATTTCTGACCAACACATGCATGACATTGTTGCCAACATGATTTTACGCGCGTTGTTAGATCCAATGTCTAATGCATGTAACGTCCATGCTATCCATTGGACTTCAACTAAATTTTGTATTCTGTACCTTAAGAGAGGGAACTAACAATATATTCAGTCACCAGGGCTGCCAATTGTAGTGCTCTATTAGGCCATATTATGCCAGGTATACTGTATTTCGAACTAATTAGAAATTTCGATATTACTGACTTAATTTTGTCATTATTCTAGATAGATCAATTTAGATTAATCATTGGCATGAATCTTAAATTTGAAGAAAAGTAGACTCTTTAGTTCGTCACGGTACTTCTTGTTAGAATCTGCAACGTAAAAGGGGAGCAGATCAATTAATTTATTTATTTATTTATCGTAAGGCATACATGAAAATTATTTATAATTTGACATCAAGGTTAGAAACATCATGAAGTGCCTGTGGTGTCCCTAGGAAGAAGTCGCTGTATTCACCACTGTAAGATGTTTGTGGGCATTCTTGTACTAGGTGCCGAACAGTCTGTCTTTCAGCACCGCACTCGCAACTTGATGAAGAATTTTTCCTCCACTTTTTGCAGGAGATCCCCGCATACTCCGTGATTGGTCCGGATTCTATTTAATTTTGACCAGGTCTTTCTAGGCTGAGTGAACCCGCACCTTCTCAGTTATGCATGGCATTACTCAACTCTCTGGAGGGGCAAACGAATTCCAATCAGAAGACCATCTCTCAGTCAGGTTGAATTTGTTGTTTGTAAGATTCTCCTCTGTGCAGATAGGTGGATGTCTTGAACGTAATTGTTTCACATGTAGATCAGCAATGTCTCCATGGATAGGTAGATGTTTGTTGGTCTGTATCTTTATGTATTCTCTTAATAAAATGTGGAGCAGATGAAAATTAGGTCTAACAGGGGGACATTGTGAACTCACCTATCTAGATGAAACTTGCAGCACATATTTGTTAGACCCAAAGAAACTAGTGGTATTTCGTCCCCAGAATGTATTTGAACCATATATGAAAATACTGTGAAATTATAAGAGAGACGTAGTGTCGATTAAAGTGTGCGAGCTAAGCCTCTTTGTCATCTCCGACCACTTGCTCTGCTATCATTTTTTGCTTAGCAGCCTGTCTACGGTGGCATATACCAAACATATCTTAAGTTAAACTGACCTTAGGTCTTAATGCTGTCATAAGTGACAGTGGTAAAGTACAGTGAAGATCAGTCTTTGTCGGTGGATCAGTGATAGTGTCCGTCTCCTGACCTCAGGATTGTATGTTCGATTCCCGGAGGATGGACAACAAAGATCGTAGATATGATGAATGAGAAATGTGTAAAATTAAAGTATTGAATAGGCGGAAAAATTGAAAAATTCTCATTCTTCATAATTACTGTCAATACGGAACCTAAAATGAATAATATTTCTATTCCAGGTGCCTTATTGTCATTATTGCCAATTTTAATAAGACACTAGAAAAAAAATGAATCTAATTACTAGTGATCACAGTTTTCATGCGAAAGTTATCAAAATGTCTTCATGTTTCTCTGTCGCGTACTTCAGATGGCAGTTCGCACTTTTAAAATGTATCCACCCACCCTTTGTTAAGCCTTCTCATTGTATGTCCGCTTCCTGGCTAGCTTTCTTAGCTGCCACCAGGGATATCCAGGTTCGATTCCCGGCTCTGCCAAGAAATTTAATTCTGGTCTGAGGGTTGGAATGAGGAAAACTCAGTCTCGTAAGGAAAACCTAAGAAAGGTGGGTTCATTCCTAGATCAGCAGTGGATTCCCACTTCTACTTCAGGGAAATTAAGAGAGGGTACCTTACAACGGACGCCTCCTACCAATATCAATTACAAACACACACACTAGTGCAGTCATCACAATGACACAGGTTATCAGACGGATTTCACATAAATCCAAGTATGCTATTCTAGGTTACATGATCACGATGAGGGAGCTGTACTAAGTCCGGAGACCGGAAGTTCAGATCCTGGCTTTCACAGCGGCTATCCTGTGTGTGTTTTTTCCTGAGGTTTCCACACTCTCTCCAGGTAAATGTCGGGATAGAACCTCAATTCAAGTCCCGTGGCACCTCCCTCATCCCTAAACTAATATAATTGCACACACTACTACAGTCCTCACAGCAATACAGGTTATCACACATATTGAACACACACTCAAGTACACGGGGCTAAATGACCAAGATGTCCAAGCCTCGCAAATGAAACAACAATAATCTATCCATTGTGTGTTCTCTGTTAGATTATAATCTATTTAATCTTGGCGACTTCGGTGACGTAGTTTATTTATTTATTTATTTATTTATTTGTTGATGGTACACAACAGGGCTCAGTGTGCGCCCCAATAATAGTGCACCTACACAGTAAGATACATTTCCTGCATTAAGTATTAATATCTTAATGTAATTCTTAAAACTAATAAGTTCACACAGATCAAAATGCATAGTAGTAAAAAGATAATATAAAAACTAAATCTAAATATGATCTAATGCCAAATATAAAAACAGGTTTTGGAATTATTACATAATAAACTAATGGGTAACATCAATAACTAGGGAACAGGCCTATCCACATATATACATTGTTGATTCTGTTATGTGTGATAATTTTATTTCAAGTATGAATTAGAGTGACAGGGTTATAATTTCCAAGAACGGTCTGATTGAGAGACAGAAATCTAGTTTCCAGTTTACACGAACCGCATCGTTGTAAATACTGCAAAGCCTCCATACAGGTGAATTGTTATGTGAAGTGGTATTGGTTATATCATTTTTGAATGTTATGGTTGATCTTGTAGTTAAGCGAGGGATGTTGAAATTTAGGAGCGATAGGAAAAATGAGTTATCAATTTGACCGTTAATGACTTTATAAAGGAATTTCATATCATTCACTCGCCTTCGAGACTCCAAACTAGTCATGCCGAAATTCAACAAAAGTTCACCGTAGGGTACCATGTGTGGGTAATTGCCCGTTATTTTGAGGTGTAGATATCTGAGGAATTTCTTTTGAACTTGCTCAATGTACTTAATGCATGTTTTCTGCCAGGGACTCCATACTTGGCTGGCGTACTCGAGCTTGGATCTCACCATGGCAGTATAAAGTTTTATGCAGGTACTGGTCCTAATGAATGGCTTAGTGTTTCTTATTATAAACCCTAACATGCGGTAAGCATCCCCGACCGTCTTTTGCACATGATAAGTGAAAGCAAGCTCTCGGTCAAACAGAATCCCTAGATCTTTCTTCTCGCTTACTGTTTTCAATGACTTAGGTCCAATTCCATAAACAAATGTGATTGGGTTCTTCTTACGTGTAAAGGTCATAACAACACACTTCGGTACGTTTAAGTATAATTTGTTTTCTATACTCCATTTGTGTATATTATTTAGGTCATTTTGTAGTAGAGTGCAGTCATTAGTGGAAGAAATTGATTTAAAAATTTTGAAGTCATCTGCATATAAAAGACTATTTGAGTGCAGTATACATCGTGGCAAATCATTTATCATTGCTAGAAAAATCAAAGGTCCAAGGTTCGAACCTTGGGGTATTCCGGAATGAACTATGTATTCCTTTGAGACAATTTTCTGGAACAAAACAAATTGTTTCCTGTCTCTGAGATAGGAGATGAATAATTTTAGTAATGGGTGGGAAAAACCCAAAATACATAATTTTTTAAGAAGGATATCGTGATTTATTGTGTCGAAAGCTTTCTCGAAATCTGTAAATATGACATCCATCTGCCCTCCTTTATCTAACTCTTTAGATATAATTTGAGTAAAATTAATTGCATTCGTCACTGTAGATTTCCTGGATAGGAAACCATGTTGGTTATCTGTTACGAGTGGTCTGAGGAATACTGATATTCTTCCGTGCAATATGAATTCAAATACCTTGGCTACTGCGGATAAAATAGATATAGGACGGTAGTTATTAATTAGTGATGGGTCTCCCGATTTTAGTATAGGGCAGACGCGAGTGATTTTCCAGGCGTCAGGGAACGTACAAGTTTGAATTGCTAAGTTAAATATAAAGTGTAACGGGTCCCTGAGGCTTTCAGCACATCCCTTAACTACATACGGTGGAATATTATCAGGACCAGCCGACGACTTAGGTTTTAATTTTTTAAATGCCATTTCTATCTCTTCCTTTGAGACAAGTTTTATGTGAAGGGTGTTGGGAGTATTCGAATTGCAGGCTGGGACTTTGTATTGGGCTGACTGAGAGTCATACACTGATTTGAAATATGACGCGAAACCTTCAACAATGGAATCACCCCTGTCCAATTCTTCATTATTATATTTAAAAGTGTCGCATGAGTTCCTATTTTTTTTCTTGTTTTTAATAAACGTCCAAAATTTCTTTGAGTCCCTGCTAATGTTTTGTTCAATATTATGGATATATTTCTTATAAGATAATTTAATGTCCTTTTTAATTTCTGACCTTAATTCTTCAAAACGTAGTCTATGATGATCTGAGTAATGTTTTCTCTTCCTATGGTGTTCCTTCTCCTTCAATTTACTCTTTATTTCCTTAGAGAACCAGACAGGATATTTTCTGCCCGTTTGTCGTTTACATATAGGAACGGTTTCGCCAAGTACTGTGTTAAAAATCTGATAAAACAGGTCTACTGCAGTATTTACATCAGTGCACTCGTATATTTGACCCCAGGCACTATCCCTCAACCGAGTGTACATTTGCTCAAAATCGGCTTCCCGGAAGTTATAGGTATCATTAGGCTGGATAATTACTTGGTTTCGACATATAGTTAGAGATATTTCCACATCCAGAGCTGGGTGATGGCGATCCTGCGGTAAGAGTGGGTCTGTGTTTTCCGTTACATTTATGTTGGGTTTGTTGGATAGAACTAAGTCCAGCGTCCTCCCGTTACGGTTTAGTACTGAATTATAAGATTTTAGCTGAAGATAATTAATAAAATTTACGAGTTCTCTTGTGTGAATATTGTCATCATTAATTATTGTACTTTGTATTGTTGGGATATTGAAGTCACCAAATATTAATAAATTTTTATCATATATTTCTCTGCGGGATTCCAGCCACCGATATACTTGCCTGTACGATTCTACTTTTGAAGCTGGTGGGATGTAAACATTACAGACGTACCAAATATTTCCTGAAATAACCAGTTTCACTAATAGACATTCCAAGCTGCCAGTCATTCTTTCGACCTTGAGTACTGTTAATCCGCTACGAACCAAGACAGCCACCCCACCCCCTGTTCTGGCAGGCCTCTCAGCCCTGTATACTCTGTACATATCACAACAGACCTCACTGTCAGCGATTTTACTAGATAACCAAGTTTCTGTAATTAGAATTAAGTCATGCTTTTTGGTGATCAGGTTTTCATTGAATAAATCTAATTTTGTATTCATTCCTCCTACATTTTGATAATAAATGGATAATCTAGATTTTGATACCATTAGAGAGTGTTCAGGTCATCCTCATTTCGAATTACGATGACTCGAGAACCTTCAGATTTGCGTATTTTAATGTGTCCATTTCTTACCCACAAGAAAGAATACTCCTTCTCTCTCCTGATGTTCCGAGCTTGTGACAGTAATTTCCTCTTCTCTGGTGATAAACTTTCGTTCACATAAATTACACTGTCCCCAGGAAGACCGACGTGACGAGTGGAGAGATTCCGTTTCACCCGGCGACGCTCCATGAAACGCTCCTTATCGTCCCGCCGAACGAATTTTAAGATGATGCCACTGTGTTGATGATTAGGTGACTTAGGCAGTCGATGACAGGCATCTACCATTGTTTCACTGATGACCACATCCAGAGCTTGACCTACTTTCTTCACAGTTTCAAAAATGTTTTCGTTAGGAACTTCCGGGACACCGTGTATTTCCACCGTATTCCTACGTGTGTACTGCTCAGATTCTCCTAGGCGGTTTTCTAGGGATTTTAGCTTCGCCTTGAGATTGACATTTTGCTGGGTTAATGTGTCAATCTGTCCTTTACATTCCTTAATTTCTGTCTGCTGGTTAGAAATTAATGTTACACAATCGTCTAGTTTCTTATGGCACAATTCCAATGAGTTACCTAGATCAGTCTCTCTCGCTCTTTGTTCGTCTTTTATGATTTTAAGTTGTTCTTTTACGTCTTTCAGCATTCCATAAATATTCTCCATTGATGGAGTGTCTTTGTCACTTACACTGTCACTTATAGTTGCACTATAGTCCACACATTGCACACACAGCCACTCGGTGAATCTGTTCAATGTATTCACGCACTTCTTATGAAACCACTTTTTACATGAACCACACTGTACCTTTCCAGCCTTCCCCAAGCTACCACCACACTCTCCACAGTCGCCCATGTTGCCAATGCAGGTGAAAACTCCTATTTAACCGATTTACGAGGAAGTTAGTAATTCTAACTGATGTTCTTATTAGTTACTGGGCAACTTATGCACTTATATTGTCGGGTGACAAATATGGTTTAGGTTCTTCCTCGAATACACTCTTAAATACACAATGTTTTCGGAGCTACTCCCTGCCGTGTTGTTCACTCAGCCGCCATTGAGTTGGTAGCAAGGTGAGTTTCTATACCCTAGATCGCGGGTTCACACCCGGCTGAAGTCGTCGGATTTTTAAGTGCGTTAAAATTCCTCAGTATGCCTTCCTTCTGACGGGAAGTAAGGCCGGCGGGCCCATGTCATAAATTTGTGGCATGTAAAGGAACCTTCCACTAACTACAATTGTGTGAAGCTAAATTTGCCGGTTAGAATTGATTAACGCTCTATTAGCGGCTTCGGTGACGTAGTTGGTAGCATGCTGAATTGCTGTGCCCAAGATAACGGGTTCAAACCCGGCCGAGGTCTTCGGACTTCTTAAGAGCGTTAACATCCTTCAGTATGCTTTCCTTCAGAGGGGGAGTAAAGCTGGCGGTCCCATGTCATAGATTTATGGCATGTAAAAGATCCTTCCACTAACTAAACTTGTGTGAAGCTAAATTTCTAGGTTAGATTTCGTTGGAACACTCTATCAAAGTTCCAACGTTCACCACTAGGTATCAGTGACATCTGGTAGCGAAAGTTGGAACTACTTGAAATTGAACGGAACTTGTAGCTCACCCTATGGGTGTCCGCTTGAAGCACCTGCAGCCTCTGGCGAGCCGAACATGTCCTCGGACACTCCCGGCACTAAAATCCATACGATAAATAAATAAATAAATAAATAAATAAATTAAACAAATAAATAAATAAACGCTCTATTAATACAACATTCGCCGCTAGGTGCTGACTGCGAAGCCATCTAGTAGCCAAGTCCGTAAGCTAGATGTCATGGACGGTAGCAAAAAATGGAACTACTGTACTTGACATTATTGTCTGCAGTCCTTACTTTAATTAAAACAGACAACACACACTAATACAGCCATCACAAAATTAACACCGGTTATCAGACAGATTCTACACACACCGCAAGTACACGGGGCTACATGACCTCGTTGTTGCAGCCCCTAAACTGAGGAACCAACCAACCTACATAATCTTGTATAACAACACTAGAATCCTTGAGGTGATAGATAATATTGAGGTCGTGAGGTTAACGATCCTTTGAGGTGTGATCATGCTCGACTTTGTCACTCCCACAAGAAAGCTCGTCCTTTACAAGCAGAATATACCGTGTGTTTATAAAGGTTACATTTCTAAATTAGGACGATGAAATTCTTGCTTTCATTGTGTGCTGTCAGGGATCTGGGCCAATTTGCCGCAGCTATTGTGAGCTTGTAACCTGTGAATCCAACTCAATTTAGCTGAGATAGCGATCGCTTTCTTGTTGTGCTGTGGGTGAGTCTCGCCCACACTTGCCTTACGCCGCGGGACTCTGCCTCCTAGGTGCCAAGTTAATGATATTAGCACTCCACTCCTTGGCCCCTTTAATCAAAGAAATTAACTAGCTTTCGTTTTATTTTCTCATCCCTCCAGGGGGCTCACATCTAGTGGGACGTGGGTTGGCGACCTCGGGGCTCCAGCTGAGTCTAGCATTGCTTCCACTGACTTGTGCCAGGCTCCTCTCCATTTTCTTTCCTGTCGACCTTACTTGGTCAACTCTTATTCACTTCCGACCCTGACGGTATTAGGGTATCCGAGGCCTAGGAAGTTTCTTCCTTTCCCGCCTTAATTGGTCCTTGTCTCATCTTTTCTGATATCCTCCTTCTGCGAGGGGTCAGCCTTCTTTTTCTTTTTCTGTTACCTCCTGCTTTGTACTCAAGGCCCTCAAGGGGCAAGGTGTATATAGCCCCACCACTTCTGGTGCACCATAGATATTGCTACACCCTCAGCGGCTCACGGCTGGTGAGTTCGGGAGTTGGCGACCCCGAGGGATTCCTGAGCTGGGTCTGGTTTTCCCCCTTTTATCCATTACATGTGGGGCGGACCCTCTCCTCTCTCACTCTCCTATCTGCCTTTTATGGCTCCCCTTCCTTCCAAGTCCCTCAATCCGCATTCTTCGAGGGTTGAGGGCATTTCTTTTCCTCCTGTCCTTTATTTGCCTTATTCTCCTTTTGTTTTCCATTTCTTCTTCTAGTATATAAGTTAGTAGTTAGTTTTAGTTATAGTTTACATTTCATTATCATCTTCACGATCACCCAAACCATTAGGGGCCGACAACCTAGATGTTAGGCCCCTTAAAACAACAATGATGATCATCATCATCATCGTATTCACCTCTACATAGATCTTATCATTTCTATACCAGCACGTAGCGTAGTTACTAGCTATCTTGGCTGTCAACACGGAGGCCCGGTTTCGATTCCTGGCACTGTCAAGAAATTTAATTCTGGTCTGTGGGCTGGAACGGAGTACACTGAGCCTCGTAAGGAAAGCCTGAGAGCAGGTGTGTTCGATTCCCACCTCAGCCATCCTGGAAGTTGTTTTCAGTGGTTTTCTACTTCTACTCCAGTCAAATGCCAGGATAGTTTCTAACTTAAGGCCACGGCCCCCTCATTCCCAATCATCACCTGTTAGCAGAGCAGGCTGTGCGATAATTCCTTGCATCGCAGAGCACCGAGTTTTACCAGAGTGGCTTCTTCTAACTAATTGCACACTACAAGGGCAGTGGTGGCTGGCGGAGAATTGTTCTGGGTGTTGCACTATTTTCATTAAGGCGGTACATGGGCACCCGCAAGATTTTATCTAGGGGGGGGGGGGAGGGGCATGTACTACTTTTTATTTCATTACCTACATGTCACTAGGTGATATTGAGACGTATACCCCCCAAATTTTCGTTTCGTTTCTTACTTGCTTCGTGACATTCATTATTTGGCTGCTCTTAAACCGTTGGGTAAGTTACATGGTCTTTATGGCTTGAATGGGAGGAATATCTTTTTTTTTTTTTAGTTCAGAGTTTTTGTCCATATGGGTTCGCTTTTCTTTGTGAATCATCGTCATAATGTTCTTTTTTTTTTAACAAGCAAAAAGTAGTAGGACGCAATGTACGACAAAAAAATCAAGCAGTTCATTAAAATGGTAATGCTAATCCAGTTCGCCGATTTTTAGCCTACTTTTCACATTTTGCAAAAATGAGGAAAAAGTAGACTTATGAGATCGATCCGGGCAAATGTGTGTCTGTCTGTCTGTGTGTATGTGTCCCCCCTCCTATCAACTCCTAAACGGCTGCAGCAATCGAAACAAAATTTGGTAGGAATAAAAAAATCATGTCAGTGCTACCAACTGCTGAAAAATCGCAATTGAAACTTGAGCTCCTTGTTGGATATCTTGGAAGGTATGAATGGGGGCTATTTCAAAATTGGCACACGTGTAGATAATAATATTTCAGTTTAATTTCCAGGAGGCCACACATGGCAGTGTTGCCAAAATGATAATAAGCCTGCTGATAGGTCCAATTTTAAATGCATATAACTTCTACACTATCAATTGGAATTCAACCAAATTTCGTATGTGCTATGTGTACATAAACAGATATGACTGAGCGTATTCTTAAGGGCCATCAGGGCTGCCAACTGGTAATAAATGGCCTGAATTTCTTTTATCCAAATACCAATATATCAGAAAGTACGCAAGCCGACAGCTTTAAACTATGCACACGTATAGTACCTGACATTCTTTATTAATTTGGAGTAACTTTTATATGTCAGTGCTACCAACATGATTCTAAGCCTGCTGAGAGGTCCAACTTTAAATACATGTAACTTCTATACTATCATTTGGATTACAACGAAATTTTGTATGTGCTCTGTGTACCATAACAGATACGACTTTACCGGCCGCCACTGACTACAAGTATCTCAATTTCGGTGGTGACTATGTCAAGAATTGTGCATGCTGTATAGTTCATGATATCATGCGAGTACAGTTCACGATGGCAGACAGACGTGTACTGATAACGTGGTTATGACAGTTTGGCAATAAGTGGTCCCTGAGGTAAAAAAAAATGACGAAACTATTTTTTTGAACTTCCCCCGTATATACTATTCTGTAGATAAAAGGTAGAGAGTAAAAATGATAAAATGCGTGCAGGAATACAATCTTTATCAAGCATTTCAGCTAGGCGAGGGACTGGGAAATAAAAATTTGTTCTCATTAACAATTATTTTGCTACCGACCTGGGCATTGTTCAGCTGATGGTCGGCTCTTGCCTCAGAAGGTACCTTGATATGCCTCTCTACTGCATGTGTAGGAATGATTTTAAACAAGCAATACAATACAAGATGCTGGCGTGGTTAAAAATGAGCTGTCATCTCGCGACATCCATCATCTGTGGGCAAACAGTGCTCCGACAAACTCGTGCCACGCCGGTTCCTCGCTTGACCGAGCGTGCAAGTCTCCAAGCAGGTGCCACACCTGGATACAGTCGTCCGATATGCTTCACTTCATATTTACAGACACATTTATTGTCGAACCTCACCTCGATTATTGTAAGAATGTACTGCCAAATTCAGTCAAGTGCAACAGACAACGCGTCATTATTGAATTATCTGGATGTAAATGTTGTTGTTGATTCTTTATTAAGGGTCTAGGGAAGGGGTTCCCAACCTGGGGGGAGCGCCCTCCTAGGGGGGCGTGTGGCTTTATCAAGGGGGGCGTGACGTGATTTCCGAATTAAGTATTTTTAACTCGAATATTACAATTCTGTATAATAATCATTTTTCGAATCTCTCCAAGTGATTGTGGCGCCAAGTCAATCGTTCAAAAGCACTGGTAATTGCCAACTGTCGGCACGAACCTCTGCGGAGCCGCGAGGTTGGAGGTGAAATAAGGAATTTGCTGTGTTGTAAGGAGAAAAATCAGTGCCAATTTTATCATCTCATAGGCATATCTTTGTGATTTCTTTGAAGCTTTGAACAGTTTAGTTTGAACTTAAAGCCCCAAGGCAAAACCTCCAATATTATGCTTGCTTATGATGCCATCAGAGCTTTCCTGAAAAAAAAAAACAGTTATGGAAACTCCGGCTTCAGTTGAAAAACTTCTCATTCTTTCACCGCCTTAAAGAAATTTTGCCGGAAAATAAACGTGATCGCAATAAACTTAAGGTGCAAATTCAGTCACATTTGGACTCCCTGGAACACGAATTCAACTTCTACTTTCCTGATATCTCGTCGAATGAATGGTCCTGGATTTTGACAAGAAATCAGTTTGCCGTTGGCATTGAAGCACTGCCAGCACAACTTCAAGAAGAAGCCATGGGTTTGAAGTGAGAATCAAAGCTAAAAGATGATTCCAAAATATTAGGACTGGGTGACTTTGGGGTAAACTGGCTTGCAGTGTATCCTGTAATATCCAAAGTTGCATTGCGTGTCATTATCCCATTTTCAACAACATATTTATTTATGCGAGTCAGGATTTTCAACGCTGAGTGTCATAGAAACAAAGCAGCGCTGTCGGCTTGATGTTACAAGTGATCTCCGCTGTGCTCTGTCAAATAGAAAACCAAACATACCGAATCTTACCAAGAGAAAACAGTGTCAATCCTCTCACAGACATTTGTTGACTAATATAAGGATTTATTGTAAAAGTGTGTTCTTTGTATTGTGCTAAAAAGAAGTTCGTATGTAATTGATATGAAGCGCGTACTTCATAATATTTTTTCAGAAATAATTATTCCATTAGGTCCATATCCTCCGCGTCAGTTTATCGAAGAGGTTATAGAAGCGACGGGGAGGGGGGAGGGCGCAATGACCACCGGTGTCTGAAAATGGGGGCGTCAGCTGGCAAAGGTTGGGAACCATGAGAAGTTTTTCAACCATCTTGGTAATTAGCTCCGTGTACTTGCTTGTGTGGTCTATTTGATAACTAGTGATTGTGGTTTTGTATTTAAAGACATAGGTCTAAGTTTGAAAATTCCTGTAATTATCTGCGTATTTTGTTCTAATTTTGCGAATATCATTAACCTATACTACTGATTAATATGTACATTTTTCTACGATTCTACGTTTCAGAGAAGTTGCCTTTTTGTTTCCGAAAAGCGCAAATTTTAGAAATGTTCCTTAAAGAAACACCAAAACCCCGTGGCGCTACAACCCATGAATGGTCTAGGCCTACCAAGCGACCACTGCCCAGCCATTTGGCCTGCATATTATGGGGTGACGCGTGGTCAGGGCGTCGGGTTCCCTCGGTCGTTAATCTTGGTCTCCGTGACTGAGGCACTATCTCACTTTAGGCAGCTACTCAATTGTCTTCACGAGGCTGACTGCACCCCGCTCCAGCCCTCACGTCAGTTTTTAAAATCCCTGACGGAGCCAGAAATCGAACCCGGGATTTCCGGGTACGAGGCAGACGCGCTATCCCAACACCACAGGGTTGGCTTGGAAATGTTCCTTGAGTCCAACAAATTGTTGCTGTATCATTGGATATCATGGTCATTTAGCTCCATGAATTTGGGTGTGCTATTATTTGTGTGATGACCTGTGTAACTGTAGAGTCTGTAGACTAGTGTGTGTAATTGTAACTGAGTCTAGGATTGTGAAGGCTGTGACCATGGCCTTAGTTGGTAACTATCCCAGCATTTGCCTGCAGTAGAAGTGGTGGAAACCACAGAAAAACTCTTCCAGGATGGTTGAGGTGGGAATTGAACTCGTTTCTTCTCAGTTTTGCCTCACGAGGCTAAGTGTACCCCGTTCCAACACTCAGACCAGGAATAAATTGCAGAGCCGGGAATCCAACTGGGACATCCGGGGTGACAGTCAAGAAACGCGAATATCGATAAATTACACATTACTTGGAGTGAGTCTACAATAAAGTGGTTTGCCTTGCTGATGGAAATGTCTTATTATAGGTCTGTTTTGTGTACGTGAGCATTGCAGTTGTAAATTACGGTCTAAGTATAAGTGAATGAATTATACATGACCACTACCTTATGCTTTAATGCAGCAATACAGCCTGACATCCTTACATGACCACAGTCTTAGCTGAGATACAGGATGTGTTTTTCATTAATTCATTGATGTGGCCTCATTTATGTCACCTTGATTCTAAGAAAGTTCCTCGAAGATTCATATGAATAAAATATAATTACACTTAAAGAAATGTATTAGTTGGTATTTTCTGTAGGTCTGAACATTTATTGTTTTCATAGTCAGTTTACCCTCCAGGTAGGCTTTTCCCACGGACTCGGCGAGAGATCCCACCTTTAACGCCTCTACGGGCAGTGTCCTGGAGCTTGACATCGGGTCTGGGGAAGCGGGACTAGCGGCCTCGCCCAGGCGACCATACCTGCAATGCGAACAGGAGGCCTCGTGAGGGATGGGATGGGATGGGAAGAATAGGAGGGATAGACAAGGATGAGGGAAGGAGGTGGCAGTGGCCTGACAGTGGGTACTGTACCCGAATATTCATGAGAATGCACTTGTCGAAATCCGAAGATCGACTGGATCGTAGAATTTTGAAGGACCCCGGCTAGAAAAACCTGTAAATCCTACTGACAAGCATTACTTGAGGATACATCAGTCCTGCGATTGTGTTATGGACTACTCTACTGGGACAAGTACTCAAACTATACTGGGAGAGTGAGAATCTTACGATTCTCGGGGCGTAATGGGATCTGGAAAATGGGTGCCTTATACCTTGATCCATTTCCATAACACAATCTCTTTATAACTAATATAAATCACGAGTCACAATGTATAAAAACAAACTAAATAAATTTATTAACCAAGTTATTACAATTAAATAACAATAAAAATTAAACTTCCGAGCTATTCTCAGAATTTCAAAAATAAATAAATAAATAAAATAATAATAATAATAATAAAATAACAAATAAATATCGTATGGCCTCGGGTGCCGGGTGCAAACTTTGTTATTTGACACCCAAAGGGTAGCTTGCATGTCGAATTTCGTTGTTCCTTGAAGCACTATGAAAGTCAAGGAGGTGAGATATCTAAGCTCCTTGAACACTATAGCGCTTTCTGGTAGAGAAATGAGGAACTTTGTGTTGGCGGAAACTCCCGAGATTAATTTTGCCATTATGAACACGGCCTACTGAATTCAAATGGGTTTTTTGACATGCCAACATCGTATGACATGGTGTCGTAATTTATTCCGCCTTTCAAAAATCGCTTACCACGGCCAGGAGCGAACCTGCAAGCTTGGGGTTATTAGACAGACACGTTGACCACTCACCCACCGTGGCAAGCTAATAATAATAATACTAGTTAAAATCTGGAAGGCAAGAAAGGATAAAGATAATAAGAGACAGTGAATGCATTGGGTTATTTTATGCGGTCCAAAGATGGCCAAAATCGGGGAAAGAAGAAGAAGAATAATTAAAATAATTAAAAGTATTTAAATCCGTCTCATAACAAATCCTTGTATTAATCTATAGACTACACAATACTCCGTTCTTTAAATCCTTCACTTGCAATACAGCTGTGCTCAAAAACTAGCATCAATCGATCGGCTGTTCCACTCCTACTCGAATATCTCAATTTATAAAATATTAACACTTTCTTTATTCACGTATTTACATTTACAATCACTTAATAAAGTGTTCTATCACCTTCCTTCCTTCCTTCCTTCTTCTCCTTGTATTAATATACTTCAGTTTAAACTGCTTTTTATTAACATCAAATTAAAGCCCACATTTGTTACCGATCTATTTTTAACTATTATTATAAAATGTTCATAGAAAAAACAATTAAAATATTAATAACAAAGCTTTGCTCTTAATTACATTATTATCTTTTCATTTAAAAAACAGCGCAGAAGAAGGCCATAGTATTGCCGAAATTGGTACAGTTCATTAATTTATGATTAGACTAATACAAGGATTTATTAAATACACAATAACCCCTGGCACTACAGCCCATGAGGGCGTTGGCCTACCAAGCGACCGCTGCCAAACCATATGGCCTGCAGATATTGAGGTGACGCGTGATCAGCGCATCGGGTCCCCTCGGCCGTTAATCTTGGTTTTCGTGATCGGGGCGCTGCCTCACTGTCAGACAGCTACTCAATTGTCCTCACGAGGATGAGTGTACTCCGTTCCAGCCCTCACATCAATTTCTAAAATCCCCCCAGGAGCTCACATCTAGTGGGACGTGGGTTAGCGACCACGGGACCCCAGCTGAGCCCGGCATTGCTTCCACTTATTTGTGCCGGGCTCATCTCCGTCTTCTTTCCTATCGACCTCTCTTGGTCAACTCTTGTTCTTTTCCGACCCCGACGGTATTAGGGTATCCGAGGCCTAGGGAGTCTCTTCCTTTCCCGCCTTAATTGGCCCTTGTCTCATCTTTCCTCATACCCTCCTTCTGCGGGGGGTCAGCCTTCTTTTTCTTTTCATGTTATCTCCTGCCTTCTGCTCAAGGCCCTTAAGGATGCAGGGTGTGTGTAGCCCCACCACTTCTGGTGCACCCTGGATAGTGCTACACCTTCAAGGGCTCACGGCTGGTGAGTTTGGGAGTTGGTGACTCCGAGGGATTCCTGAGCTGGGTCCGTTTTGTCCCCTTCTTCCTCTGACTGTGGGGCGGGTCCTCTCCTCTTTACCCCTCTCCTATCTGCCTTTCATGGCTCTCCTTCCTTCCAAGTCCCTCCATCCTCATTCTTTGAGGTTTGAGGGCATTTCTTTTCTTCCTGTCCTTTATTTGTCTTGTCCTTTATTTTTTTACCATTTCTTCTTCTAGTCTGTGGGTTTGTAGTTAGTATTAGTTATAGTTTTCATTCTCATCTCATCTTTCACTATCACCCAAACCATTAGGGGCCGATAACCTAGACGTTAGGCCCCTTAAAACAACAACAATAATAATAATAATAATCATCATCATCAGTTTCTAAAACCCATGATGGAGCCGGGAATAGAACCCAGGGCTTCCGAGTGAGAGAAAGGCGCGCTACCCCAACACCACGGGGCCGGTAAGTACACATTGGTATTCATTTATATTTGAGAGTTCCGGCTGTAAAATACTGCTTGCAATGGAGCTCTTCAATATACTGAGATTGGCACAAATGTGGAGTTTAATTTCAGCGGAAACACGAAACGGTCGTGTGGCTTCAAGAGTCTCTCGTGAATTCTTCACTGAAAGTGAGCAAACAAATCAGCGTAGTGGCGGCCAGGTGCAGTAAACCACACAGACCGTTCTCAACATCTGCCAGCTAATTGGTTCGCTGAGTCACCGACAGCTGCCCCAACCTGCTTCCTCACTATCAGCTGATGAGGGGGTGATGCGCCCAACAATGGTGTAGCTTTCCGTACTTTGGGAGACAAAATAATAGAATGTAGGGGTTCCCAGGAGCGTATTGATGTGACAGCTTCCTGTTGTCACGCCTTCATTATAAGATTCTATGGCAACGACTGATAGGCTATCTATTGATTCGGCGTGGCTTGTTGTACAAAGCTTACGCAGTTTTTCCTTCCATGGTGGTATATTGTGCTCTTTCTTTTGTTCAAACTCTTGAGGATAAAGCGAAATATTGAGAATTATCCTACATTCAAATGAGCCAAATTTAGTGAATTTATTGTAAAAATTATTACGCGTCGATCGAGGTATCCACGCGCGTTGACTACAAGGCCATGGGGTCAGGCTATTTCCGGTATTGGAAGAAGGGTGTGTTCGAACCCAACCGTTGGCCATTCTTTCAATGGGTTTCTGTATTTTCTCATTTTGACCTTGAAGCAAATGCTTGTACAGTAACGTCTAAAGGTGGCTACACACGTAACTGCGAGCTTGACAAGCATGCATGTTCAGTCTTGTTGTGCAAGTAGGCTTTAGCGTCTGTAGGATAATTCTGCGCCAGCACTTTAATTGTACAAGCCGCTTGAAGATGGATTGAATTAAAATCATGCAAGCTTGTAAAAGCCGCGTTTGTCCAAGCGAAACAGAGCTTGTGTATCACGGATGTGCCAGCTTGTGCAAGCAAACGTCAGTCGTGAGTAATCTACATGCGGTGACATCATTTGGACCATGTCTAGTGATCTGAAGAAGGTCAACCGTCAATGACCATTGTTCGCTACTGACCAATAGCTGACGATTCTTAGGAAATACCACACTTCCTCTATCACTCCACGTGAACTCCAATGTCCCGCCCTGGCGGCCAACTCACGTGTCACGCAGGTGTCCAGTGTTGCAGCACAGTTGCATACAGTTCTGTCCAGTCTCGGTGCTTGCTCTCAACGGCTACGGTGAAGAGTTGGCAACACTGTGCCTCGCGCTAGGAAAGCCTTGATAAACATATCCGCCCGTGATCATATTCTTATTTTTAATTAAAGGTGTTATGAGTGACAAAAGGTTCAGATAAGTTTCTTCATTCATTCTGATATAATTATGCCAATCACGCGGATATATCTTCAATTCACTCAGCAAATTAACGTGGGATATACAGTAGGATTTCTCTTCAATAACCACTCTTTGCACCACATAGGTCAATATATGTTGTACATTAAAACTGCACCGGTTTCAGTCGCATTGTGGCTTTGCTCAGCGTAATTTAAGACATGTAAATGCGCAAGAGGAGCCTCCGTGGCTTAGGCGGCAACCCGCCGATCTCTCACCGCTGGGTCCTTGATTCAAATCCCGGTCACTCCATGTGAGATTTGTGCTGGACAAAGCGGAGGCAGACAGGATTTTCTCCGGGTACTCCGGTTTCCCCTGTCACAATTTCATTCCAGCAACACACTCAACTATCATTTCATTTTATCTGTCATTCATTTTATCATTGCCCCAGGGGAGTGCGGCAGGCTTCGGCAGTTCATATCCTCGTCGCTAGTTGGGGGCTTCATTCATCCCATTCCCTGATCCGGTCAGTCGACTGGAAGCAGACTGTGGATTTTTTCAAATGTGCAAGAACATACACTTATTGTAAATTTTGTCATAACTGAGGATTCTAAAAATATTCTTGTTCCAAAAGCTCTCAAATTAAAATTTTTCAAGATCAGATCTGTTACAAAATGTGTTAAGAAAAACGTGAAAATGTCTTGATAAATACAGCGTGGAATAGAAGAGATGTGGATGTGCAACTAGATAAGTTGAAATAGTGAGGTTATATATGATAGTTTGCTATGTATTTGCGATGCAGAGAAATACTGGAATGAAAACGTTGGAAATAAGTGTTACGAGGTAATGTTATGAATCAGTTATTCTTGCCTTTTAGTTAATTATTATTATTGCAACGCTTGGTGGATTAGAATGAGGATGATCATATCCCTTCACCCATCTGTCGTAGATATGTCGAGTTAGTGCCATCTAGGTGATTTAAGCATCAATTTCGACGTTTCCTTCCCCATACCGTTTAGGAGACAATCCGAAAATCTCTATGGGTGATCTGTGCGTGAAATTTTATTTTGTGTCACGAAGCACGATACGAGCCGACTGCATACTAATCGTTGTATGGTGAATTTTTGCCTTCATTCAGAAATGCAATTTTATTGACCAAGTGTCCGCCTCGTTCCGTTGTGGGGAGCATTCTTCGCTGTCACCACGGAGGCCCGAGAACGATTCCCGGCTTTACCAAGAAATGTAATTCTGGTGAGGCAAAACTGAGAAGAGATAGGTTCGATTCTTACCTCAGCCATCCTGGAAGTGGTTTTCCTTGGTTTTCCACTTCTACTCTAGGCAATGGTACCTTACTTTACGCCAAATCCTACCTCAATTACAATTAAGCACACTAGTACAGACACTGACACAGTTTATCAGACACAATTCTTCATACACCCAAGTATATGGGGCTACATAATTACGATGTCACAGAGTCCCTAAATAAATCAACAACAACAACAACAACTCATTGGCCGCAATATCACATCCACGATAACTACTAGTAGTAGATGTGTGTCATTGGGTAGCTACCGTAATAATGCATCCTGAGGACTGACGATCACTCGGAGGCACCGTGTTGATCATGGAGGTAACGGGGGATCATCAATTTTGTTGTCTCGAACAATTAGACGAACGGTGAAGTGAAGCATGACTGGTGTCGTGACGGGGATCCAGACAAGGTTTAATTGCTAGCGGTCATGTCCTTGACCTAGTCTCGGGATGTGTGTCGCAGCGACGACCTAGCCCCTATCGAGTGTTGGGTAAAGCCCTACGCGGATAAACAAAACGTTATCCGCACGACTTTTGTCCGCATCAACACGTTTGTTATCCGAATCTGCTGGCATTACAATAATATGTTTAATTAAAGTATCAAAGATAGACACATTTAGACATTTGAGGAGCGAGTCATTCCCTACTATCGACCAAAATATTATGTGCACTCGAGTTTTTAGGTTGTTTGTGAAGTAACCAATAGACCTAATTAAATTTCAATAACATCATCATTTTCATCGTTCTATTTTACGTTAGTTCGTGTAGGTTTGGAATTTTTAGTTTATATTTTAATATTTTTTTATCGCAGTGGAAACACAAAAAGTGCCCGTTTTTAAGCGTGTTTCAACGATGCGTCACAGTTAAGAATTATTATCTCACAAACCCGTCATCAGATCGAATCCAAATTTTAACACAATATATATTGGAATGTTGTATAACTTGTGTTTTAATTTCAAATTTTGTGTGTCGAAGAAACAAAGTTGTTATCATTTTTGTAAGGTAGCTTTCTCTCGGCTCGGGGTGGTTGGAAAATACAGTTCTTGGTCGCGTTGTAATCCTTTATCAAAACGGTATGCTGTATGACTGTGGAATACGTAAATTAATTCACTTATTTTGTATCGGTTTGTATTTGTAAGGGGAAATAAGACATGGTTCACCAGCTAGCCGCTCCGGGGAATGCTGTACAGCGTTGCTGAGATGGAGCCCATCACTTCCGAGCGAGGCGTGCCATGACGCTTGATGGGCTCCATCTTGGCAACGCTGTACAGCATTCCCCGGAGCGGCTAGCTGGTGAACCATGTCTTATTTCCCCGTACAAATACAATCCGATATAAAATAATTGAATTATTTTATGTATTTCACCTTTTGATGTATAAGGATTACAACGCGACCAAAAACTACATTTTCCAACGACCCGAGCCGAGAAAAAGTTACCTTACAATAATGATAACAACTTTGTTTCTTGGACACACAAAATTTTGAAATTAATAAACCATTCATACAACATTCAAATGTATATTGTGTTAAAATTTGGATTCGATATGACGACGGGTTTGTGAGATAATAATTCTTAAATGTGACGCATGGATGGAGCACGCTTACAAACGGGCACTTTTTGTGTTCCAACTGCGATAAAATTATTAAAATATAAATTAAAAATTCCAAACCTACATGAACTAACGTAAAATAGAACGACTAAAATGATGATGTTATTGGATTTTATGTAGGTCTATTGATTACTTCACAAACAACCTTCAAACTCGAGTGCACATAATATTTTGATCGACAGTAGGCTATGTATTCGTATGTCATGTTCTGTCTTTAAAATGAATGTTATACAGCCAGAATTGCAATCCTTTTCAGTTCGGAGTGTTAATTGTGCTTAATGACATAATTTGAAATTAGCGTAAATCATCATCTTACATTTGTCATGAAAGAAACATAACGGAAAAAAATATGATATGTCATAAACATCCGGATCCTAGTAATGATATTCAACAAGTTCGGATTGTATTCTAAAAGCTATCCGCAAATTTACTCTAAACATTACTCGCAGCTTATCCGCTATCCACACAGCCATGCAAACTATATCTGCATGGTGAAAAATATTGAGGATATCTGCAGGTTTTTGAGTAACACGAAAGATGCTGATTCAACATGAATGTCCACACGTAAATGTATCTTATACAAGCAGTTGCGGCATGCCAGGTGAGCACTTCTGAGGGAGAGGGAGATAGGAAAAGGAAAGAGGGCGCATGTGTTATTGCCACGGTGGGTGAGTGGTTATCGTGTCGGACTTCCAACGCCAAGCTTGCAGGTTCGCTCCTGGCCGCGGTAAGTGATTTTTGAAAGGCGAAAGAAATCACGGGATGCATGCCATACGTTGTTGGCATGTTAGAGAACCCATTTGAATGCAGTAGGCCGTGTTTATAGTGACAAAATTAATCTCGGGATTTTCCACCAACACAAAAAAAAGTTCCCCCTTTCTCTACTAGAAAGCGCTATAGTGTCAAGGAGCTTAGATATTTAACCTCCTTGACTTTCATAGTGTTACAAGGAACAACAAAATTCGACATGCAAGCTGCCCTCTGCATGTCAAATAACAAAGCTTGCACCCGGCATCTGAGGCCATACGATATAATTATTATTACATTATAATAATAATAATAATAATAATAATAATTTCTTCGATTCGGCCAACTAGGGACCACGTCAGTTCAACTGTCTCTTCATACGAGCTCTAACTACCGCCCAGTGTTCCCGCATTCGTCTCCGGTGTTGTTCTTTTCTCTCTTGGGACCACGCCTTCCCTGCCTTCAGCTTCGGTTCTTCCTGGAAACCTTTGTGCGTACGTAGTTTTTCGTGAAGTGGAACACGCTCCTGGATGTCTTTAGGGGAAATTTCCATTATTATTATTATTATTATTATTATTATTATTATCGATTGGTACGACATGAGGATGGTGCTCAGTCTAAAAAGGGTTGAGAGCGCCTGCTCCAAATGATCAAACAGAAAGATTTTGTCTTGTGATAGTGAAACACTAATAATGGTTTGCCTCGCTCTCAGCCACTATTTGTATTTGCAACACACATTGCTGAGTTATTACTAAACTTGCTAATTCAAGCAGTTGAACGGCGCCCATGTTTGAGCGCTTGAACACTTGTGCTGGTCGTGTCCAGGCCTTATTAGGACCGACCGCCTGTGCGGTCTGCAGCAAGTAACTGCGCGTTGACTCTCAAGGCAGCGCAACTGAAAATAATATCCACTAGGGATGAGGACGATCCGATAAAAGCACTTTACTATGACAAAACTAAACCAAGCCCCGTGATACCAGAGCCTATGAAGAGCCTTGGCCTTCAAAGCGACCGCTGCCCATCCGTACAGATCTTGGGGTGACGCGTGGTTAGCATGTCGGGTCCCCTCGGTCGTTAATCTTTGTCTCCGTGACTGGGACTTTGCCTCACTGTGTGACAGCTACTCAATTGTACTCACGAGGCTGAGTGTACCCCCCTTTCATCCCTCATGTCAGTTTCTAAAATCACTGACGGACTTGGGAATGGAACCCGATGCCTCCGGGTGAGAGGCAGGCGTGCCACAGGGCACAGATAGCAGCATTTAGCTTTACACTTGACCTTGAGAGCTCAGCGGTGGGAGAGGGGTGTAGAGCGGTGCGGGGATCGTGCCGAATACTTCCCTGTCTGAGAATATTGCCGCGCGTGACACTAGGTTCTCACAATCAGACACAAACACGCTCAGCGTGGCAAATGTTTAACGTTGCAATAGTATACCGAGGGAGTGGGATGGGAGAGTAAAGAGCTAACTGCCGGTGACTGTGCCAGGTTGCGGGATCGAATCGCAGTGCAGTAAGTTGGCAATTTATTATTGCTGTTGTTCTGGTTTGGCCGTCGCGGTTATTCATCCCAGTGTACTTGGATGTGTGTATAGAATGTTTATGATAACCTGCGTTATTGTGATTCATGTCAGCCCTGCGTTGTTGGGGTACCGCGCCTGCCTCTCACCCGAAGGCCTCGGGTTCGATTCCCGGCTCCGTGAGGAATTTTAGAAACTGACGTGAGGGCTGGAACGGGGTGCACTCAGCCTCGTGAGGACGATTGAGTAGCTGATTGACAGTGAGGCAGCGCCCCGATCACGGAGACAAACATAAACGGCTGAGGGGACCCGACGTGTTGAACACACTTCACACCGAAATGTTTAGGCTGAGCAGCTGGTCAGTGGTCGCTTTGTAGTCCAGGGCCCTTCATGGGTTTGGTTTTGGCTATTGTGGTTCTATAATAGTGTGTGTATTTGTAATTCAGATGAGGATTAAGAAAGAGATGGCCGTGACTTTAAATTAGGAACCATCCCAGCATTTGCTTGGAGTATAAGTGGAAAATCAAGGAAAACCACTTCCAAGATGGCTGAGGTGGGAACCTAACCCACCTCTTTTCAATTTTGCCTGACGAGGCTGAATGTTCCCCATACCAAGCTTAAGATCGGATTTATATATCTTGGCACAACCGGGAAACGAACCAGGATATTACGGATGACGGCCAAAAATACTAGTTGATACACTACGAGGAGGTATGAATAGGTGCACACTTCGTAGGTGATTTCAGCGATCGACTTCATACCCACTTGGTCATCAGGTCAATATGTATTCTTGAAAAGTTAGTTTTAAGTTCGAGTGTCTTTCCCAACACCTCGTGCTTTCTGCCCAAGGAAGTGCTTTAAGCTCAGGAAAGGAGGCATCCACCAGAAGTTGAAGAAACTAATCCTTGGGAATAGATTGGAACTTGGTGAACTCAACTTCGTAAGGACAACTGAGAGGAGGGTTGGATTCAAATTCCACTCTCAGCCATTCTAGAAGTGTATTTAAAAAAAATGTCTGCCATTTTAACTCCAGACAAATGCCCGGATAGTACTGCATTCAAGGTTATTACAGTACCATCACATACCCATCCTACCTAGCCTTACCATGATTACACGTTCACACGTTGTATTAGCGTACAGGATAGGAAATGAAGTGGTTAATAACTTCGATTAAGGTACCATCTCGGCATTAGCCTAGATTTCAAATGAGAGACCACGAATACCACACAGACAGATTTTTCACACACCGAAATACAGTATAAGTGGCTGATTACGACGATAGTCCAAGTCCCTAAGTAAACCACGATCAACAAATGCAACCTTTCAAATCGATATAAGCCTTCTCTACCCTCAGAAACTGTGTGGATATTCTGCTAGAAAGGAGGTACTGTATGTGGCACACGCTACATTGAGGGTCATTGTTACTATGTTCTATTGTATTCATAGCCACACACGCTGCTCATGGTGGATAATCTATAGCTCTCCTGCCTCACTACTAGCAAGGGGTCACACATAATTGGACATGCTGTTCTGATGACAAAATGATTTACGAGAATCTGGTCAGTAAAAGTTCCTTGTTGCGGAATTCAAAGGGACAGTGAGTAAGGAAGCTTGTCGTTTTACGTAATCTTGAACCTTGCAATCATGAGGCCAGGACCTCACTTTTACGTAGAATCCGAACCACCATACGTGATATTTCACCTCAAAGAGTTTCACTTGCATTAACCAGGAAGGAAATCCAGTCCATTATGGTGAGAGGCATCACGCAATCCGGACCGAGAGTTATTTCCACTTCAACTATATATTACTACAAGCTGTAGTAAGTAATATAAGAGAAACAGATTCTATGGATAGAGAGATTTTTCGAAATAAGGTGTTAAGTATGGAAGGATTCCAGGGAAGAGTGGAAAGGAAACCTGGGGCGAAGTGATCTGAGGACAGATAGAAGTTAAGAATGAATGAATATTGGAAAGATAAAACAACAAAGTGAAGATTTAAAATTGGAGCGTGGTCTATAGCAGGCCTCATCGGAAAGAGGAAGAAGAGGACGAAGAAGAAGAAGAAGAAGAAGAAGGAGAAGAAAGAGAGAATTATGTTAGTACTAATATTAATGAATAAGGCACATGCATAATAATAATAATAATAATAATAATAATAATAATAACAATAATAACAAAACCCCTCTATCGTCCAAAAGTATTACAAAGTTCTTCCTTGTTATTCTAGTGTCCTTCATGCGTTAAAATGCAGAGTAGCCTACTTGTTATTAAATCAGGCATTCGGTTACGAGTTACGCAATGTCTGTGCGGGAGATGACCCAGCAGCCTATTTGTGAGCTTATGGTGGATAATTATGAGTCTGAAAATGTAATCAAGTGTGGTAGTATTTAATATTCTGTAAACAGCGTCATTTAAAAACCTGTAGCGATCATTATCTGTACACACAACACTGGCTAGCTGCAGGGCATTGAGTTAGAACACACACGCATGTCATAGTAAGCATTCAGTTTACCAGTGGGTCGAGGTCAAATACCAGGCTGTAGTCAGGGGGTCTTCAAACTTTCCTTACCACAGGGATGCATTTCCTCCATGAAAATATTCTTACATGCCGCAGGTTTTTCTTTCAGAAAACACACACATTCTTGCTACATACAAATATCAACGAATATTTCGTACTTTACAAACAAGTTATAATTTTGGCTTGTTTATTTATTTATTTATTTTATGAATTAAATTTCTTCTTCTTGTTTCCTCGATTTTGGACATCTTTGGACCGCGTAAAATAACCCATTGCATTCACTGTCTCTTATTTCCTTTATCCTTTCTTGCCTTCCAGTGGTTTTTCATTACTTCACTTTGTCTCCTCCTCTCTTCCATCCAGATGTTAACCCGCTTCTTCTTTTCCTTCCCCTGGAAACCCTTGAAATTTTTGATCATATTTCTGAAAAGTGGTCTGTCCTGAATAGTATCTATTGTTACTTCCATCTCTTCCATATCCCTTTTTATACTTTGTACCCATTGATTACCATTCTTGCTTTTGTATACATGACTGAAAATTTGTTTTGTGAGTCTGGTGTTATTCATCCTCATTACGTGTCCAAAGAAATTATTTATTTAATCATTCATTTATTTAATTAATTAACTATGTATTTAATCATTTATTTATTTACTTATTTATTTATGTACTTATTTATTTACTTGTTTAATTGCTTAGTTACTTATTTACTTATTTATTTACTTACTTTCTTTCCCATTTACTTATTCACTTGTTCATTTTTTAGTTATTTACTTACTTACTTATGTATTTACCTAATTACTTTCGTATTTTCTTATTTTCGGGTTTACTTATTTACTTATTTACATTTTATTTGCTTATTTAATTACCTATTTATTTATTCATTCACTTATTCATTATTTACTTAATTACTTTTGTATTTACTTATTTACGTATTTATTTGTTTATTTACATTTTATTTACTTACTTCATTACATTTTTTATTTATTTATTTACGTATTTAATTATTTCCTTACTTATATTTTATTTTTTTAAATATAGTTAGCCTATATTTAATCATTTTTAAACACTAATTTAATGTAATTTAATTGACTTGCATACTAATGCAAAAATACGAGTATGTTCTTTGTTACATCTAACACTCGCCTTTCTTGCTCCCTATTCTGCTCCGTCGCTTGTCCTCAACCACTGTTCACCTGAGATTGTTACTTAAATAGGGTTATCTTTTGTTCCAGACGTAAAGCTCTGCACTCCGGAAGTGCTATTCACTCCAAAGAGCATAACCGAACTGCCGGAGAAGCTGCTCATGTCAGGAATCCATTTACCAGGTGAGTACTTCCAACGTCTTCGCTTTTACATCAATGGATTAATTGTTTATTTTAAAGATCGATAGTTTATAAAAATATATGACAGCAATTTATTTCAAATTTCATTAGAAATCTTCTATTTATTTAAAGTTATGCGGGCTATTTAGTTTTATCATTCATTTACAATTCAACTTAATCTAAAGGCCAAGGAGATGAAGTGGCACAAAGTTTTCCTTTGTTTATCTTAATCCGCCTTGTAGTGCAGTGGCTAGTATTGTTAACTGTTACTCCTGAGCCTCGTTGAACTCCGTTCTAGCCCTTATTTAAAAAAAAATCCACAGCCTGCTTCCAGTCTCCGACCGGGTCAGGAATGGAATGTATGAAGCCCCCATCTAGCGGCGAGGATATGAACTGTGCCGGCTGCCGAGGCCTGACGCACTCCTCTGGGGCAATGGTTAAATGAATGACAGATGAAATGAAATGATAGTGGAGAGTGTTGCTGGAATGAAATTTTGACCGGGAAAACCGGAGTACCCGGAGAAAAACCTGTCTGCCTCCGTTTTGTCCAGCACATATCTCACATGGAGTGACCGGGATTTGAACCACGGACCCAGTGGTGAGAGGCCGGCGTGCTGCCGCCTTATACGAGAATTAAATTCCTTGGCAGAGCCGGGAATCGATCCATCAGTCCTGGCTGTCACCGCGGAAGCCCGAGTTTGATTCCCGGTTCTGCCAATAATTTTGAATCTGAATTATATTTGAATTCAATCTCGTGAGGCAAAACTGAAAATAGGTGGGTTCGATTTCCACGTCCGCCATCCTGGAAGTGGATTTCCGTGGTTTCCCACTTCTCTAGGAAATTGCCGAGATGGTACCTTACTTAAGGCCACGGCCGCCTTGAACGAAATCATCATCTGAATTACAAATACACACACTAATACAGACATCACAATAACACAGTTTATCAGATAATTTATATACACACCCAAGTACACGGGGCTACATGACTACGATGTCGCAAAGCCTTTGAAAGAATCAACAACAACAACAACAGCAACAAAATTTTAACAGTTTACGCAGCGTAAACTTGAAAGGCGCACGGACGGCAGGTTGTTCTTCAACTCGATTCACTGAAATCGTTACTGCTCGGCTTCCTTTAGTCATAGATGAATGTTTTTCTACAGAAACCTTCCTCAAGAAATCCTTAACAGAATAGTGAAAAACACATCAAAATCCATCCAGTGGTTCTCGAGATTACCCGTTACATCCAAGAATCGGGGACTTTGTTTTATACTAAATTGAGATGATTTGGTGACAGATCCGATTTCCTAGTTGACTGTTTATTTTGTATATTTGAAGGACTATCCAAAGACTACGACACCACTAAATACACGAATATACTTGCAATTTTCAATTGTTTCTAAAGATTATGCTGATGAAGACCAGAATGTGGTCGAAACTAGTTCAATAAACATCGGCTAGTAATTTATTTTATTGCTTTTTGGTGGATTACTTTTAATATTTTGATATGTATAATTGCCTGTGAGGTCCTTCTGTCTTAGCTTTCTATAATATTTTGTACGACGAGCAATTTTATATTGAACTATATATTACTTTAGTTCTAATTTTGCTACATATAATATCCTTATTTTAACAAATTTGTCACAAAACACTAATTCTGAAAATCATAAATGCTTCAAAATGTTAAATTTGGAATTCTGAAAGCAAGATTGTGTATTTTAAATGAATAAAAACCGCAATCCCTTATCGTGGTAGATGAAGCTTTCTGATGGAAACCAATAAGTGACATTACTTTACAGTCCCTTATGACTGCTCAATTGGGCAAGGTGTTTCTTGTTATTTAGTCAACCCAGACGCTTGTTGGACCCTCAGTAGAGTACTCCCAAACATTATGTCGGAATAAACCCATAAAAGCCCTCACCCAGCCATTGCGGTAGTACGACTCGGAGTAAAACCATTCACAACATCTACAGAAACTAGCTGTACCCCGAATGTCATCATTTAGCACCATCCATACCTCAGTACGTTCCATAATCACAGCTACGAATGAGACTGAGACATCAGTGAAAATCCACATGCAGCTGGTGGTATTAATTAATCGCATCATCCAATGCAAATAAACATTATACTAGCTTCATTTGAGAGCAGAACAATACATAATACCTTAATATCCTGGAATAATTCCCTAATCTGCAACTCATTGTGTGGGCTCTCCGAAATCTGCCATTATGTTCGTCATGTGCTCGAACGATGGAGAGGAGGTGCCACAGGGATCTGTTTTGGAGCCCTCATATCGCAACTAACGAGCAATGCCCGGGGTACAGGACTCATCATGACACCAATCTAATGCCCCATTCTCCTGCACGGGAATAATTAATTCGACTTTAAAGAGAGCTTTTATCCGCCCTACTTGTGAATTGGCTAATCGCTTTTGTACTGTGTATGAGCTAGAAAGTTCGTGGTTAACCACAGAATGCCCGGTCATTAGTGCTGACCCTGCAAGGATTGAGAGATCTGCGCTTTACTCTGGATGCTAGTACCTGATTGAGATGGTCCTCACATCTCGAGCTTTATTCCGCAGTACTTAACCGTACATAATAACCACCACCAGAGTGACAAAAGTTACTTGTATTAATTTAAAAGAAGCATAAGGTTATTAATAGAGTCTCCAAATAGAGCATACAATGTGAAAGAGGTAGGTCTTGTCAACCATGAATGAGTCTTCTTCTGACCAAACCTAGTAAAGCTTATTTGAAACTCGACATAAATCTTAGATACATTCTCTCAAAATAAATCTTCCAGTTAAACATATTTATACTTTATCAGATATAATTTTAACATCTCGCATTCTAGCATTCGAATCTCGGGTATCAGAACTTGCAGCTCCCCAATTCTTCCATGAAGATTGACTTACCATGCTCAAGTACGCTGCTAGGTACAATTATAAAGATATGCTGGAATTTAATATTACATCAGCTGCGTAGTTCTGAAGAAAATCATTTTTAAAACGCTATGAACATACCGAGAAAGTTCAGAAATATTATTATTGCATGGGGTCACCATCATGAATGTTTCAAAAAATTAAATCACGTTATAACTATATTCTTTTAATTTGCTTGGTTTTTTGAAAGTTATATATTATATAAACTGTCTTTTTACAGCCCTCTATAATCGTGAACAATTTGAGGTTCATTACTGTAACAGTTTTTGAGATATTGGACACTCATAAAATATTTCGCCCAGCCGGCATGTTGAATTGGAAAGGATTAATCAAGGTCGGATGGAGTAGTAGTAACAAAGTCCCTACCAAGTTGCATTCAGTTGTAACTGAAAGACCCGGCCGATTCTTCTCCAACAGTAGTCTACTTTGGTTTCATACAAGTAGTACAATGGCAAAGGTTATCAGATATGTTCTACACTTGGGGCTGGTGACGACGATGCTGCAAGCCCCTACATCAACAGCAAAACAGCCACGTGAACATCTGTCTTTTCATGTTTGGAACTCGGACACTGAACATAGCCTTAGTGGAGATTTTCCCGGCTCATTCCACAGATATGAGAGTTGTTTTCGGAGTGGGTCTAACACCCAGATTATCGGCCCCACTCATGCAAATCATATGGTGGAACAGTGCCCTAGTTCAGGTCCAATAGAACCCACAAAAATACAGATTATGAATTAATACAGATATCGCAATATCATTTAACTTACACAAAGAAAGTACATGGGCCTGATAATTGCAATACCCTATTATAGTGATTATTAGACTTTTATTATCACGACTCAAAACCAACTACTGTAGGTGATCAACGTGCGGGACCTATGGGTCCATTTTAACGTTAAACTGCGTTAATTTAAAAAAGCCTTTATGAGTAAGTGTAGAAATTTATTATTATTATTATTAGAGAGCAACTGCGTTGGTTCCATTGTTTTTATTTCGAACTCGTTAATAATTCGTACTTTTTGTATGGTTCCTTGACATCCTACTCATGAAAATGAATCCTGAACAATATTTCATTTCTTGTTGGTGATTTCGATTTCGAAGTAACCAAGTTCGAGTATACCGTATTATTACAGTATATTTTTAATTATTATAATACAATATTTAAGAACGAAATGTAAAAAAAGCACATTACCGGCATGAAAAGTTCAGTTTGGCCATTCACTTTGCTCAAGTTGCAGATAGTCTCTAATCTTAGTTTGCATGATGGAAAGTGTACAAACGCCAGTTTAAAATGAACATTGTGACTCAAAGGTTCGTCACTTAGGATGTTAATCAGCTCTTTTGCTCTTGGAGAAGGTATGGATGGTGTACATCCCGAAAGCCACGGCGACCCATGTTTGGGCCGCGATCTGTAGATTAAGAAAGCCTGCCCTAATAGTTACAACTCTGTCTGAAGAAGTGATTGATTGTTCGGCTAGGGTACGCTAATGTTCAGAAGTGAGCCTTGGTCCATACCCAGCGGCATGATCGAGTACAGCATGTTGTGAAAGGAATATTAATAAACTCGCATGTGATGTAACACACACCTTCTGTCACCTCACACGAGTGCAGCAAGGATGTTCTCTGTCGTCCAGAGCGAGTAGTCAGGTGTTTGACCTTCCACTCGTTACGTAACTCTATTCATTGCATTAGCGCACAGACGCCCACTCATCAAGATTTAATTGCTTAATAAAAACCTCATAACAAGCTTCGCATCATATGAGATGAATTTTAATATCTGCAACATCGCACTGCGCCTTGATACTGCAACTCTCAGATGAAATACAGGGTCTTCATTTTTGATTGGCAAGGCGATTCCGTTCGACCTTCACCGGCTGCTACAGGTTGGCGCGCGCGGTCTCCGGCCGTATTCCCACGCTCTTGCTCCGTTTGACGTGTGAGCTCCGAACTAATTGGGTGTTTGATAAAGCTATTGTGTACTTTATATCGTATTGTATAGTGTTATATTGAGATTGTGTATAGTGCTGTAATGCCTTATGTGAAATATTCGTTACGTGAACGTGTACTACTCGAGTCTAAGCTGCGTGGACCTGAGAGGAATATGCATCGCAGACTATTACGAGTATTATGAGTGGTGGTGACGAGTGATGCGGTTTCTCGGTCCTTGTGTAGTAACGGAAGCAAATACATTAGTCGGTGACTCAGTCACTCATTCCCAACGCCACACTGGTTTCAGAAAAGGCCCATGTTAGCAGTATTGGAATAGACGAGAATGTCAGGTAACACGGCGGGCTGTCGACAGGCTTCTCAATTCTCGCCTGCTCCTACCCTGCCTCTGCTCTTCATCCCGCAAGTTCACCGAGCTTGGAACCGAGCGGTATATCTGCACAATACGTACACAAAGTGCAGGAAATCGTGCAAAAGAACAAGACAAACGTTTCGAGTGAAATTTCCAGGGAGACCCATTCCTATAAATTTGACAATAAAACAACTGGCTAAGAGATTCAAACCTAGTCTACAGGTTCAGTAAACAATAAAAATAGACCTCATTATTTCCTTACTGAAGCTAAATTAACCGGAGTAACCGGAAACTTAATAAGAAGATGCCGATTATGTTTGGCAGCGGATGGGGGAAAATTTTCAGCATCTACTGTAAACATGGTGAGTATAAATGCATGATAATGATTTTAAGCACCGTACTCTGCCGCACATATACGCGCGCGGTCGCTGGTAACTGAGCCGTCACTGGCGGAGCACGTGAGCGAGAATGTCCTTGCCAAGCAAATATAAAGACCCTGTATGTATATCAGACGTACCACCCCACATGTTCTGCAAAGAAGCGGTGTCAAAATTTAGAGTACTTGGATCCGATATGAATTTGCGTGTTCTCTTCTTATAGAGTTATTATTACACCGTGATATATTCTGTATGCAAATCATCAGTATTTAAACTCTATGAATAAAGTATGAGGATCCCAGAAGACAGTGGCCATCACCTTTCCTGCTGACAAAACGGTCTTCGCCTTCTTCGGTGCACGTTCACCACTTTTTATCATTTTAAATGATCTTGTCGACATCGTCGTTACGCTGGGGTCTGGCGTTACGTTACGGTGACGGGACGATATGCACCCAGATGCACTGAGGTGTGTGACGTCATAGTACGGCTTGGTGCATGTGTTCCCCGACAATCTCTACTTCGTTAGTATAGGCCTAAGACAAAAATCCCCGATTCTTGGATGTCACGGGTAATCTCGAGAACCACTGGATAGATTTTGATGCGGTTTTCACCATTCTGTAAAGGATATCTCGAGGAAAGATTCTGTAGAAAATAATTTATGTATGATGAAAGGAAGCCAAGCAGTAACGATTTCAGTGAAAAAGTCGAAAACAACTTGGCGTCCGTGTGCTTCTTAAGCTTACGCTGGGCAAACCGTTAAAAATGTCAATATAATAAGAGCGTAAAAATTGGTCGGCATGAAAAGTTCTACAAAAAAGTCCGCGAGAGCATATCTATGTCTTCAATACATCGCCCACTATAAGTGTTTTTAGACTGGATGGAAGGGGCACGTCCCCGCGCGCTCTGGTGAGCGTGACGGCATCCTGCGCTTTTGACCTTGCTTTTCCCTTGGTTTGCACTTGCCGTTCGCGAGTAATTTGAAACAAGATAAGCAAGATAAGTATTATGCAGATAATTTTTAACATGTCAAGAGTCTTTGGCTTCGAGCGAAGCGAGAACCCTCCAGCCTTTATTGCATTCTTTAGCATTTGTACCATTTAAAATGATACAAAGTCTAGTCTTTCAGACTTACTCTCACTTTTTGTCCATTGTTTCGATTGCCGTTTATTTCTGGAGTGTTGAGATGTATCCGAGTTTCATCTACGGATGTGAATCTTCGCAGAAATGTATTGTGGGTTGCGCCTAAACATTGCCCGATTCTGCGTTGAAATGTTCTTTCGAATCCGTTTTTGGTCCAATGTCAGCAATTACGGCACCTATCGCACACAAAGTTTTCTCAAGGTCAGTTTTTCATGGAGGATGAAATGCACTCGTTCAGTTGAGATGCCTAAAGCATAAGCTAGCTCGCCTCTTTCATTCTGCGATCTTCCAATACCACATCATGCACTTTTTCGATGTTTTCTTGAGTGGTGACATCAATTGGGCGGCCAAAGTGAAGTTATTCTTCTGTGCTTCTTCGGCCACGTTTAAACTCATTAATCCAGAAGTAAATGGTATTTATTGCTGGCGCAGAGTCCACTTGAACTTCATCCAATTTGTTTTTAATTTGTGCAGCTGTCCAACCCTTCAAATTAAAATGTTTAATGACAGCACGAAATTCGATTATGCCCATTGTTCCCGCCTGACTACACATACAACACTCCAGACAGCTGCCAACAATCAACTACCTACGGCATACGTTCGAAACTTTCAGGGTTAGCTTTTAAAGAATCATGTTTACCAACCATGGTGCGAAAGAAAAAAGAAAGACACGGATAGTCAGTCTGAAAGACTAGACTTTATATCATTTTAAATGCTAGCAGCCGAGTACCAAGAAGGCAGTACGAGAACAGAGTTTCAAGATTCTATTTTGTTTCTTCATTGCCTATTTGATTGTTCTCGCACTGCCTTCTTGAAACTCTGTTCTCGCACCTTCTTGGTACTCGGCTGCTACATCGTACTATGACGTCACACACCTTAGTGCATTCTCGGTGCATTTCGTCCCGTCACCGTAACGTAACGCCAGACCCCAGATAAAGTCGACATAATCATTTAAAATGATAAAATTCCCCTCTTTAATAACAATTTACCAGACTTATCAAACTACCCTCGTATATGATGGAAAGTGTCTGTTTCACCATCCATCACGGCTCCAATAACAAGTTTGAAAAGGCATTGTATGTCATTGCAGTAATGTAGTAATGCGTGTAACTGTAATTCATAGGGTTGAGTGTGGGGTGGGAGCCCTGGGACTTGAAGTAAGGTACTATCTCGAAAAGATGGTATATTGGCTTTCACGGCCGGTGAATTAAAACTCAGCAATTCTTCTAGGTTTGTGCCGTGTCTTGTGTGGGGTTTCGCCTAGGACACCAAGCTAGGCTCATCGGAGGGCTCTTGGTGTCCCCGCCCGGACCCCCACAGGAGTGACGAACTGCGCGCCACCTCCCTTTATATAAGGTGCAACTGCACCACTTGACTACGAGAACTAAAAGCTCAAGCAGCCTTAACCTCCCTATGAAGGCTTCCAAAAAGATGGTATATTGGCTTTCACGGCCGGTGAATTAAAACTCAGCAATTCTTCTAGGTTTGTGCCGTGTCTTGTGTGGGGTTTCGCCTAGGACACCAAGCTAGACTCATCGGCGGGCTCTTGGTGTCCCCGCCCGGACCCCCACAGGAGTGACGAACTGCGCGCCACCTCCCTTTATATAAGGTGCAACTGCACCACTTGACTACGAGAACTAAAAGCTCAAGCAGCCTTAACCTCCCTATGAAGGCTTCCAAAAAGATGGTATATTGGCTTTCACGGCCGGTGAATTAAAACTCAGCAATTCTTCTAGGTTTGTGCCGTGTCTTGTGTGGGGTTTCGCCTAGGACACCAAGGAAACCCCACACAAGACACGGCACAAACCTAGAAGAATTGCTGAGTTTTAATTCACCGGCCGTGAAAGCCAATATACCATCTTTTTGGAAGCCTTCATAGGGAGGTTAAGGCTGCTTGAGCTTTTAGTTCTCGTAGTCAAGTGGTGCAGTTGCACCTTATATAAAGGGAGGTGGCGCGCAGTTCGTCACTCCTGTGGGGGTCCGGGCGGGGACACCAAGAGCCCGCCGATGAGCCTAGCTTGGTGTCCTAGGCGAAACCCCACACAAGACACGGCACAAACCTAGAAGAATTGCTGAGTTTTAATTCACCGGCCGTGAAAGCCAATATACCATCTTTTTGGAAGCCTTCATAGGGAGGTTAAGGCTGCTTGAGCTTTTAGTTCTCGTAGTCAAGTGGTGCAGTTGCACCTTATATAAAGGGAGGTGGCGCGCAGTTCGTCACTCCTGTGGGGGTCCGGGCGGAGACACCAAGAGCCCGCCGATGAGCCTAGCTTGGTGTCCTAGGCGAAACCCCACACAAGACACGGCACAAACCTAGAAGAATTGCTGAGTCTTAATTCACCGGCCGTGAAAGCCAATATACCATCTTTTTGGAAGCTTTCATAGGGAGGTTAAGGCTGCTTGAGCTTTTAGTTCTCGTAGTCAAGTGGTGCAGTTGCACCTTATATAAAGGGAGGTGGCGCGCAGTTCGTCACTCCTGTGGGGGTCCGGGCGGGGACACCAAGAGCCCGCCGATGAGCCTAGCTTGGTGTCCTAGGCGAAACCCCACACAAGACACGGCACAAACCTAGAAGAATTGCTGAGTACTATCTCGACATTGTCACATAGGCAGTGTGGAATCCCAGGGCATAACCGCTGTCAGTGCCGTGGTTCCGAACTCTGGTCTCCGGACTTGCTGCAGCTCCCTATCGTGGTCATAGTGAGCGTTTAACGCGCTCGGCTGAGCCACAGCGTCCCAGTAATAACGCGAGAGAATGTCATGACTATATTTCTTAATAACCACCAGAATTTGTTGGTTTTCTACTGCCTCTCGCTCCTTTCTCGGGCCGAAGAATTGATTGCCTTAATTTTTATTCGTGAGCGTATAATCATGTTCTTGGATGTCTACTTTTTCATCTGATTATTTCTGCCATCATCCCAAATTATGGTAAGGGTTAATCTGGGTCTGAAAGGTTAAAAACTCTCATTAGAAATCGCCGTGAACCCCCTAGAAACTGTCGGGAAGCGGGACAGTATGTACCGCCCTATTAATGGGGGGCTCTTGTGCAGATCGTGTGGAACGCGCCAGGTTGGGCTCGAACCCACTAATTGTGGCGAGCACGGGCCAAGAGGTCGTGAGAGCTGGTGACGGTAAACGTAGAGTAGGTTAGAGCTCTGTCTGTCCCCCTTCTGTCGAGTCTTGTCCTCTACCTGCTCGCACACCACTACCTAGTTCCCACTACTGCTTCTCGTCATATGTTCACACACTGACAGCGCAATAACAGATGTCATCAGGCAAACTCCGCGGTCCATCTCCTGGTGTAGTGGCTAGCATACTTGGCTGTCTTCCCGGGTTCGATTCCCGGATCTGCTAAGAAATTTAATTCTGGTCTGAGGGCTGGAACGGGGTAGACTACACTCATCCTCGTGAGTTAAAACTGAGAAGAGTTGTGTTCTATTTCCATCTCAGCCATTCCGTGGTTTCCCGCTTCTACTCCAGGCAAATGCCGGGATGATCCCAAACTTAAGGCCACGGCCGCTTCCTTCCCAGTCTTCGCCTAAATTACAAATTAGCACACTATTACAGACTCCACAATATTACAGATTATCATACAAAGCACGCAGCTAAGTACTCGAGGCCGAATGACCACGATGTGCAAGCCCCTCAAATGAAACAACAACAACAACAACAAAACTCTATAAGAAACAACCACCTTTCTCAATCAATCAATCAATCAATCAATGTCCACCTCGTGACGTAGTATCTAGCATACTTGATTGTCACCGTGGAAGTCTGGGTTTGAATTTTGGCTCTGCCAAGAAATTAAATTCTCGTCTAAGTGCTGTGTCCACTCAGCCTCGTGAGGCAAAACTTCGAAGAGGTGGATTCGATTCAAACCTCTGCCAGTCTGAAAGTGGTTTTCCGTGGTTTTTCCACTTCTACTCCAGGCAAACGCCGGGATGGTTCCGAACTTAAGGCCACGGACCACTTCATACTCAAATCCTACCTCAATTACAAATGCACACTCTAGTACAGACATCACAGTGACACAAGTTATCAGACAGATCCTACACACATCCAAGTACATGGGGCTATATGACGACGATGCTGCAAAGCCTCTAAATAATCAACAACAACGCATCTATCGCAAATGCTAAAAAAGTTAAATTCTACTCAGTCTATTATTGATTTCACCCTTTATGAGCTAGTGGTCTCTACAGGGTCTTTCATATAAAATAAGAACGGCGAGCGGCAGCTTTGTTATCCGCTGCTACAGTAACCTTGGCCGAGCTCATGGCATGCCAGGGCCCCCTGATGTAGTATTGAAAGCGCGCACGTAGGCGCATATACTGTACTTGACCTTGCAATAAGCGTGCAGGTGTTCAGTCGCCAGTCTGAAACTCAGATGTTAACATGAGGCAGTTATCATGACAATTTCGTATTTTTGTGTGTAAAACTTATTTTAAGTACGAGTCGGCTCGCCGGGTACGTGATGCATTTGATCAGCAATTTCCTTCACTAGCAGATTCACGTAATTGTAAATAAGTTTGACACTACTGACTCAGTGCTCAATAGAAAGCATAAAATTTAAAATCAGAAACTTTACAGTGGCAGAACTCACTCGCATCAGCCAGAATGTGGTTACCAGATACAATGCCTGTATAACCCAGGAAGGACGACACTTCTAGCATCTTTTATAAGGTAATATTTCATACAGGATTGTACACACGCTTAAAGCAGGGGGCCGTGGCGCCCCACAAGCTCGGCCAAGGCCATCGTAGCAGCGAATAACAAAACTGCCGCTTGCCGTTCTTACTTTATATGAAAAACCCTGTATATTAACCACCTGTCATAAGAACAGTTTATGCTTACAAAGATGCTGATAATTGAATCTTTAAGCCAAATTTTGGAGAATTTTCATGCCGAAGGACTAGTATTTCTAAAAATCAAATATACCTACGTATCTGCTTGACGTAATGTGTTGGATATTTTTGTAATTGAACTAAGAACATTAACAATTAAAGTGTAAAAATAAAATAGAAATATAGAAATAAAAATTATAAAAATAAAATTACAGTACCGGGTCCAGAAAGAAATATAAAAATTTAATTATGAACATAACTATAACAAAAAATATGAAAATAATTGTAAATATCAATTCGAAATTAGTTAATTAATTAATTCCAGAAAACTATCAAAATAGTTAGTTAGTTATTGTTGTTTTAAGGGGCGGAACTACGAGGTCATCTGGCCCTAAAAATATCAAAATTAAATCTATAAGAACATAAATTCAAAATTTAAAAAAAACGGAGGCACTACGTTACCGTTATTCGCTCGGAGGCGTTATATGCATCAGAATGCCAGGCGATGAATAAGAAAGGCCTGGCAGAACAACTCGAAGCCAAAGAGAGGAAGATTCTTAGAAAGATCTTGGGCCCGGTCAAGGAACGAGGAGAGTATAGAAGACGAAACAACGATGAACTTTATCTACATGTAGAGAAAATAACGGACACCATTCGCAAAAGAAGACCCTCCTTTTATGGCCATTTAACACGAATGAACTCCGGAAGATTGGCCAATCGAATCTGTGCCTACTTTATGGGAAAGACAACCAAAGGGATCTGGTTTACAGAGGTGGAAAAAGACCTACAAGAACTGGGAATATCACATGAAGACATCTTGGAACGTGACTCTTGGAAGAAGAAACTCGGGGAAATACAGAGTTTTTAGCCAAAACCGGCAAGAAGTGGACCGAAGAACGAAAGGAAGCTCACCGAAGAAGAATGCGCGAATACTGGGCCAATGTGAAAGAACTAGGGAAAAGGCATAGAAGACCGAAACGATTATATAAAAAATAAAAATAAAATAATGTGTAAAAACGATCTATTTTTACAATTTATTTAAAGTTTAGGTACTATACATTTGTTTATAATAATGTTTCATGAATATAAAAATATTTTTGTCCAATAAAGGGTAAAGTTACATGCTGCTTGTACTTTGTGTTGTGCAGGAACTCGCGATGCAGAGGATCGGCCGCTGCTCCTCGTCGACTCCTCAGCGGTGGTCAAATCTGGTCTGGACCGTCACCAGGTGGCCACATTGCTGCTGTACTACGCCTCCATCCCCAGGTGAGTCAATATTACATTGTCATGAGAGACGGGAGCATCAGATCTCCACAGGTGGTCCCGAGATAGGGAGACTCCACTCGGGTGACCCAGACATTGCTACCCGGATATCAGTCTCACGATGTGTGTTTCTCATATGTCAGACCACGCTACTGGGGACTCCATCTCGCAGTGATCTAATTACGGACAATGGAATAGTTCAAAGGCAAATGTTGTTTAGTTGTGAGAGGTCTTGCGTGTAGGATTGCCAGTTTTCAAGAATGGAAAAACGGAACACAAATCCCAAAACATTTTTTATCAATTTTGTTAAATGTTGTAATAAATAATACACAAATGTATAAAATAAACATTACATAATCAAATATACAAAATTGAAACTAGATATTGTTGACATATCATATAGGCCTATGACGCCAGCAACTTACAAATACTTTTCATTTGAACGACCGTTTGCAAGGATTTTTTAAAAAATCTGTAAGTACCTTCTAATAAAATTCACTACAATTTTCGTCATAATTGAAATATGTGAACAATTCTTGATTATCAAACTAATGGAGCTTCTGTTTCTATCATTTCTCCATTTGATATTCATGACAGAAAAAACTATCTCCGTAAAATCATTGGAGGGGAAAATGCTGAGTATGAATTTCACAAGGACTAAGATATTCCTTAATGTTGTTGCCCCTAATAAATCTACAGTATAACATGTACCATCTATCTGACACAGACATAGAACTCATTTTCTCTTTCAAACTTGCACCTGTATCATACCACTCAGTAAAGTGAAGCTACGCGGCCGGCGTGCCGGTGCCGATTCTCTTTGACGTCACTAACAACAATCGCCAATCACGCCAAGCATGGGTTGTTCAAGCGGGACATTTGAAAATTGGTGCGACATTGAATATATTAACAAACAAACAAAACCCGGAATATTTGGCGTTCCGTTAAAGATTAAAACGGAACGGGGAACAAAACAAGAAAAAACACGGAATTGTTCCGGGTAGACCAGAACGTCTGGCAGCCCTACTTGAGAGGGATAATTTATTCCCCATTACTCAATATTTTGATTAGGCTAGTAAATCATTATCATGCTGGAATCTATTTTTCAGTGTTGGTTTAGTAATATAATGGCTATACTTAAGACACGAGTATTTTTATAAAACGAGCGTACGCGAGTTTTATAATTTCCATACGAGTGTCTTAATTACCATTATAGGCGAGTTGCATACGACTGTTTGTGTTCGACGATAATTATAACTTTATTATATGTTTTAACTTAAATATTCATAAATATCTGTTGAGATTGTCACTAGAATTTTGTGATCGGGTGCTGCGCAGGGTAGGATATCTCTGAATTCCAAGCTCTCTGACCGACCGACGCATGCACTCTGTGTGCTTCAATGCCATATGTGCAGATGGAGCACCAGTATTCAGTAAAAATGTCACCGAAATCGTTTGAAAACAACCCGCTGTGTAGAAATTGGGTTTGGGGATATTAAGGTACAGTGTCTCATATTCACCAGATTATTTACGCGAACATATGGATGGTGCACTTTGGGTAATGTGTATAGACATGTTGGATTTTGAGCGCATGCGCGAAGGTATCCTTATCTAATTGGTCAAACAACTGTTTCTTGAGCTGTGATTGTTGGGAGAAACTGTTTCATAATGAAAAATAGTGTTATAATGACCATCATTATGATACAGTTTTCAGACATATAATTGTCAGGGTCGAATATAAATTAAATTTTAATGTTTTTCAGTCGGTCAACACTATTTTACCAAACTGAAATGGGTGTTACCCCCTGAACTTGAAAATAATTACATGAGATTAATTAATACAAGTGTATTATTGGAGTGACGGATAAAGGTAAGGTCATGGTTTCTTCGTACGTAGACGGTAGTTTCACCCTCGTAAGTGCAAGCACTGGTTACCTCATCCATTGCGGACCAGTTGTGTGTGCCCTTGATAATGAGGTGATCAATTGCCAGGCAGTGTAAAGGTATCAAGTATCTGCTTACAGCTTTCGGCATTCCATGTACGTAATTAGATGCTGAATAACTTGACTGCTCCATGTCCTAGCTACTGATCTTTTCGCATAGCCTTTCTTGTTTATGGTAAGAGACATACTCAGTGGTAAGACAAGTTGTACATTATGATATAGAGCTCTTGGATTTATGAGCGGTTCATTTTATTGCTAGACTCATGACACGGAACCCATATAAATTGGGCATGTTATTCGTACATGTGAAGAATACGTGGCTTAGGCAGCAGCACGCCGGCCTCTCACCGCTGGGTCCGTGGTTCAAATCCCGGTCACTCCATGTGAGATCTGTGCTGGACAAAACGGAGGCAGACAGGTTTTTCTCCGGGTACTCCGGTTTTCCCTGTCAAAATTTCATTCCAGCAACACTCTCCACTATCATTTCATTTCATCTGTCATTCAATTAATCATTGCCCCAGAGGAGTGCGTCAGGCCTCGGCAGCCGGCACAGTTCATATCCTCGCCGCTAGATGGGGGCTTCATTCATTCCATTCCTGACCCGGTCGGAGACTGGAAGCAGGCTGTGGATTTTCATTTTCATTCGTACATGTAATCACATCAACAGCATACAGATGCTAGTTTGAGGGGTTGTGTCCTGATTGCGGTCACTTTCATTTTATGGAAGAACTATAAACATTCCAGCGTCCAGATTGCGATCTCTTTTTTTGGGAGACCGGTTCTTGGTTCTTGTTTCTTCCCGACTTACTCATACCTTCCGTTAAGTTTTGTGGATAACAAGGGCAAACTGATATTTCACTACCTAACCAAAGAATACAGTTCAGTTTTCAGCTGAGCACACCCCATAAAACTTCGCTTAAAAAAATCAAGTCCCCTCCCAATCTGACGGCACCTCGTAAAGCAGTCTTAAGAATAGAATCGGAATCAACGACCTTCACTTTCAACAAAATTGTTGTAACGGGAAATTTTATACTTACATGATATAATTTTTAATTTCTGCCCCTCCTCTCCCATTTGAGGCGCGAGATATCTATTTTTATAATAGGTAATCTACTGTATATCGTGAAAAACATTCATTTCATTACCTCGAAAAATTCATCTCGTAAAAGTAATTTGTTCTGCGTTTGATTCTAAACCCCCTTTGTAATCAATGTTTGTCCCCGCCCCCTCCCACACACAAAATCAAACATTTGAAGTTTTAGGTTTATTAACATTCCAAAGAGAACTGACATATGACATGTACCTCTGCATTAGCAAGAGGGGTGCAAGTGAAAGGTGAGGAAATCCCCAGGGGAGTTACAACCCGACCGGTCTTCCAAGAAAAGTGACCGCAATCTGGACGCTGGAATGTTTATAGCTCTTCCCTAAAATGAAAGTGACCACAATCTGGACTGCTAATGAGGTGAACGCAATCTGGAATGACCCCAATCAGGAATACACCGTTTGAGCGAGTCTAGAGATATTCACCTGCACTGTTCAGGCACCTGTCCCAATGTTTCCCAATACCCTCTGCAAAGAGGATTTCTCAGCTGCAGCAAAAGATGAGGTACTAAAAGCCCTCTATGGTATGGGCATGAAATTCCTGCGTTGGTCCATGGGTATTGCAAGACTTGGCCGTGTTAGAAATGAACATGTGAGGAAGCATTATGGGAGTTGCAACAATGTCCAATGTTCATGTCCATACCACGGAGGGCGTGTTCGTGTTTGGTTAAGCTAGCCAACATTCTATGCCGTAGAGTGCCACTGGCCTTATCATGGTCTTGTAAAGACAAAATGAGGGAAGCGCCTCTTCGCTGGTACAGACATGTCACTAGAAGTGATGACAACTCTGTGATAAAAACAACCCTGCGATACGATCCAGGAGGGCATTGACCCCGTGGGCGCCCAAACAAACGATGGATGGATAGGATCAGTGAAGACCTACTGGTGTGCGGCCTCAAACCTGAAGATGCCCTTGACAGGAAGAAGTGGCGAACAACAACCAAGCAAGTGGACCCTGCGTCAACGCGGGAAATACGCTAGGAAAGAAGCAGATCTTTACAACAACAACAACGTACAGTGGAACTTGGATAATTCCAACCTCAAGGGACCAGTAAAAAAATCGAATTATCCAAAAATTCGAATTAAGAAAGTTCTTTGAAAAGGGTAGAGAAAATAGAGTATACAGTATTGTATTACGTTTACATAATGATTTACCTTCAACAAAGCAGATTAACAGACAACGGTACTTTATAAAGACCTCAAAAGTTTCAAATGAAAAATAAAACCAAAATGTACTATTCACCTATTTAACGACAGTAGTAATCCCAGAGAGATCTACTGTTTTTCAAAATATTTTTGAGAATTTTACCTGTTTCCTACAATTAAGTCTCTCAGCCATCACAAAACAATCTAACAAATTTAAGGAACGGAAATCAGAACGTCATATCTACTGAAAAAAACAACGCATAAGTTCTGTGATGTGGTTTGTTGCTTGGGCTGCACTCGGAACAGTTCTTTCGGGAATTGTCCCAACTTTTTGGCTTCCGATCGGCTTTTTACACTACAAACTTCGAATTATTCAAAATATAATTCGAACTAACCATGATTTTTTTTAGCATTGATTGTATATAAAATGCCAGGGACCCAAGATAAAATTTCGAATTAAAGAAGATTTCGAATTATTGAAGTTCGAATTAGCCACGTTCCACTGTATTATAGACCTGGAAAGAGTGACGACACTAGATGGATCAAAGAGCGCATGCGTGACCATAACTCTTGTAGGTTGCCCATCGAGCTGGCTAAAGCTCTTGCTACTCGGGGGGTTTGTTTCTTTTAATTGGCCAAAAGTCACGACTTTCTTCGAGGAAATTCAATTAAGGACTTAACTATACGCTCTGATTCTCGAGAACCAGGTTGGCCTTAAAGACCACAGTGATTCCTTAAATCCCGTAACAGTTGCGAAAGAGCAAGGCCATTTCCATAATTCAACTACTGCATTTGAGTAGTAGCAAGTGTCAGGTGATATTTATGTTAGGGTAAGAGATACATGAGCAGATAATATCGTACAAGCTGTTGGTCTTGAGTGGAAAGATATCAAGAGTACTAGAGCATAATTGGAAAGCACAGCAGCCAGCCTGCAACTTGCATAAGAATGTGGCTTGACTTCGTACAGACACCGGTCTTCATGCAAATACACTCATAAAGACTATAAAATGATCGTGTTCAGCCGGTAACTAGTAGCATTATCGGCGTTATTAGTTTAAAAGAACATGGATATTCTTTAAGTTTATCATACTAATTAGAATAAGTTTGTATTCCTGTCAAAGAAGCATTAGTGCTAGGTTCAGGCGATTGTATGCAGGGTTGCCAGATTTAAAGAATGGAAAAACGGAACACACGTCCCAAAATATATTATTTTTAAATTTAAGGTTGTTAAATGTTGTAATAAATAATACACATATGTATTAAATAAGCATTACATAATCAAATACATAAAATCAAAATTAGATATTGCTGACATATCATATAGGCCTATGCACCAGAAACTTACAAATACGTTATATTTGAACGACCCTTTGCATGGATTTTTTACTTGTAAGCACCTTCTGATAAAATTAACTCCAATTTTCGTCATAATAGTAATGTGTGAACAATTCTTGTTATCATTTTAAATGATCTTGTCGACTTCGTCGTTACGCTGAGGTCTGGCGTTACGTTACGGTGACGGGACGAAATGTATTTAGAATGCACTGAAGTGTGCGACGTCATAGTACGATGTAGCAGCCGAGTACCAAAAAGGCAGTGCGAGAACAGAGTTTCAAGAAGGCAGTGTGAGAACAATCAAGTAGGCAGTGAAGAAACAAAATAGAATCTTGAAACTTGGTTGTCACACTGCCTTCTTGGTACTCGGTTGCTAGCATTTAAAATGATATAAAGTCCAGTCTTTCAGACTGACTATCCGTGTCTTTTTTTTTATCAAACTAATGGAGCTTCTGTTTCTATCATCTCTCCATTTGATATTCATGACAGAAAAAAAAACTCTCTCCGTAAAAGAATTGGAGCCTGGAGGGGAAAATGCTGAGTATGAACTTCACCAGGACTAAGATATTCCCTAAATTTTGTGCCCCTAATAAATCTATAACATGTACCCATCTATCTGACACAGACATAGAAATCATTTTCTCTTTCACACTTGCACCTGTATCACCAGAAAACAACCTTGATATTACAATCAATTCTGAACCGGGACATTTGAAAATTGGTGTGAAATTGAAGATATTGCCAAATTAACAAAAAGAAAATATTTGGCGTTCCGTTGAAGATTAAACCGGAACGCGGAACAAAACATGAAAAAAAAAACGGAATCGTTCCGGGTAAAACGGAACGTCTGGCAACCCTTTTAGAGGGACTCGGTGTCATAGGTGCCTAAACAACTTGTCGTTTAAGGTTACTTTCCTATGTTGTGTACATAGGGGTAAAGTCCTTATTGAATTGTGGGTTAAACAACTGTGGCACTGAGCCACTTTATGCCACTGCTGTGCTACAAACAGGCATAGGTAACTCTGCGCCCCGATTCCTGGTTTTGCCAAGACATTTCAATTTTGCTGTTAAGGATTGGAACGGGGTACACTCGACCTCGTAAATTAAACTGTGAGGAGGTGGGTTTGATTCTCACCTCAGCCATCCAGGAAGAGGTTTTCCGTGGTTTCCCACTTCTACTTCAGGTAATGCCGGGATGGTTCCTAACTTAAGGCCACGGCTGCGTCCATCCTAATCCCCACCTAAATTACAAACACACTCACCACTACAGACACCACAAGAGCACTGGCTATCGGACAATTGTTCACACACCTAAGTACCCGGGGCTAAATGACCACGATGCCCAAGCCCCTCAGCTTTTAGGCTTGAGATCTGTCTGGAATTAGCGTTATCAATTTCCCAACCCCATGGTAATCATGACAACCCGTTTTCGTCACCCATGTATACCAAGTCAGTAGAGTCATCTATACGTTGCTATAAGAACGCAAGCTCTTAGTTACGTGCTGTTTGTTCATCTATGGATCCTCGGTCGGTTGCATCCTTAAGTATATGTTGCTGTAAGAACACGAGCTCTTAGTTGCATGATGTTTGTTCATCTATACATCCTAGGTTGGTAGCATCATTAGGTATACGTTGCTTTAAGAACGCAAGGTCTTAGTTACGTATTATTAGTTCATCTAGCTATGCAATCTAGGTAGGTAGCTTCATTAGGTATACGTTGCTATAAGAACGCAAGCTCTTAGTTACGTGTTGTTTGTTCATCTATGCATCCTACGTCAGTAGCGTCATCTATACGTTGCTATAAGAACGCAAGTTCTTAGTTACGTGTTTTCTGACCAACAATGCATCCTAGGTCACTAGCGTCATCTATAAGTTGCTATAAGAACGCAAGTCTTAGTTACGTGTTGTTTGTTCATCTATGCATATTAGGTCACTAGCGTCATCTATACGTTGCTATAAGAACGCAAGTTCTTAGTTACGTGTTTTCTGACCAACAATGCATCCTAGGTCACTAGCGTCATCTATACGTTGCTATAAGAACGCAAGTCTTAGTTACGTGTTGTTTGTTCATCTATGCATATTAGGTCACTAGCGTCATCTCTACGTTGCTATAAGCACGAACGCTCTTAGTTACGTGCTGTTTATTCATCTATGCATATTAGGTCACCAGCTTCATCTAGACTTACCTATAAGAACACAAGCCCTTAGTTACGTGTCTTAGTTACGTATTGTTTGTTTCGTTACGAATTTATTTATTATTTGTAATGTTGAATGCTGAATAGTGTAAACATTATCGCGAATGGGAACAGGTGGTGAAGGAAGAGGACGAGTTTTAAAAATGTATTCTGGACACGGCATCCTCCTCTACAATTACCGATGTTGACAAGTACAAAACGTTTTAAACATTGAAGGAAGCTCTGAAGTCAGAAAGTTGCAAACATATCCATAATTCTATGATTTATCATGTAGCGAATAATAGCCTATGTATGTTTTTCTAAACGCTTCCAATGTACAAGAAGATGTAAGAAAAAACCTACATTTGGTTATCATTTAGTTACTCCCAGTTGATTTCTGTCCCTGCCATCTTTGCTTAGGGCACGTGAGCTTCTGTCTAAAGGGTTGAAATTTGATATTTGTGTCGTGAGAAGTTGGCTGTGAAGCGAACACGTGTCTGTATGACTCACGTGGCTGTGTTTTGGGGCCAGAACCCCTCAAGAACAAATATTAACCATTAGGTGAGGACAATGGACCTGGGGCTTGTTAAGTCAATTGGCTAAACAGAGTAACGAGACACTCAGCGCACGTGTGCCGCTTGTTCAAACCACAACGGACGTACTACTGGACGTGCTCGTAACTTTCAAACACCATCCTTCCCTGATTCACAAATAGTTTCGAACATGTAGCGTCTTTCATCTACAGTGCCCAAGTTTGCGTGACGCAGTCAGTAGGCGAGGGCGGATCGAAGAGTATTTGCCCCCTTTTCTTTTAGCCAAAACAATTATTGGGTGTGTGCAACTACGATGCGCAGCGATATTTGAGCGTGATAACGTATTCTCGGACTGATTTGTTTAAACTGTCACTCTTGCGAAATTTCAGCTTCGTATATGTTTTAATTATGTATTTTGCGGAAAGGAAAGTTCACAGGCGAAATGAAGAAAAGCCGAGCTGCACTTCCAGGGAAGCTCCAAATACAACCACTCTTCTCTGAAGTTTTAACTCAACTCGACTCGACAGTTTGCTAACGGCTGAATCTGGGGTAATATGTTCGCCCGATAACTAGACAGTAACTGGAGTGATAGGATCGTCCCTAGCTAGCTCGTAAACTGTCACCTCAGTATTTGAATGGAGATTGATGGAAGAAATGAAAACGTAAAAACACTTATAGTGGGCGTTGTATTGAAGATAGAGATATGCTATCACGGACTTTTTTGTAGAACTTTTCATGCTAAACAATTCTTACACTTATAGTATATAGATACTTTTAACGGTTTGCCCAGCGTAAGCTTAAAAAGCGCACGGATGCCATGTGTTGTTTTTTTCAACTTTTTCACTGAAATCGTTACTTCTCGTTATTTTCTATAGAAATGTTTTGAATTCTACCACAAGGCCATCTCAAATTTAGTACTGCGATGGGACAAATGTCTGAACAAATGTGGAGACTATGTGGAAAAATAGTGTGAAGTACTTAGAACAGTACGGATATTTGTAATTAGCTGTATGCATTTCTTTTTTTGGCTAAACAAAGGGGGCTAAATAATTTTTGATCCACCATCGTGGAAGGTAGCCTCGTCAGTTGATGAGCTGTCGGCGCTGAAGACCTTTCTTCAAGGCAACATTTTGGCACCCTGATGTCTCTAAAACTACAACAATTACAAGGGCCACTTAATTCCGTGTGATACTATCACAATATTTTCACCAGTAAAATATTTGTTGTACCAGGGATTCTCAATTTATGCGATTTCACTTAACATGAACTGCCAAGAACAGAACTGGTTTTTTTAAACTATTTTAGTAAAAATCATTAAGATTAATATTGAATACAATTTTTCTTATACGAATTTTATAGACATTTCAATTTGAAAAGTTACAATTTTTTGGTTTATCTTTTGTTGTTGTTGTTGTTGTTGTTGTTGTTGTTATTGTTTACTTTCAGGGATGCGTGATCGTGCTCGTGTAGCCCAGTATACTTGTGTGTGTGGAATTTTTGTGATGGCTGTACTAGAGTATCTATTTGTAAGTTGGTGATAGGATTGGAAAGGAGCCGGTACCTACAGGTCACGGCTACTTCCTACCGAAATCCTACCTCAATTACAAATTCACACACTAGTAGGGCCTACAGACATCACAGTGACACTGGTTGTCAGACAAATTATACATAACTACGATGTCTCAAAGCCCCTAAGGAATCAACAACATATACTGCTCAAAAAAATTAAAGCACCACTTTTTTCAAAGGCCACCAAATTTTGAAAAGTTGACCTACAAGCTCGAAATCTCAGTATGACGTTTGTCCTGACGCCTGCCAAGCATATACTTCAGCACGACTCCCCAACTTGAGTAGTTTCGGGGTAGCACCCCGAAAACCAGCCCATTTTCGAAAACCGCAAATTGAAGTTTGCGAAAAACGCTGCAGGACTTGTCGCAGGTTGCCAAAGCAGTCGAAAATGAATGAGTCTTGCTCTTAAAGGTTCCACAAACACGTTGAAATCGTTACATTTGACGTTTGGGCATTTTCAACCCCCTTCATCATCCCCTAAACATGGACTACCATTGGGGGCGTCTGAGAAGGTACCGGGTGTGTTTAACCACCTGAAAACCTGTACACCGTCCTCAGTTGCTGATTGCAGTAAGTTCTTAAGGCCTCCGGCAATGTCCACACCCCCTAACACCCTCAACTGGCATGGGACCAAACCACCCCTGCTCGATTCACCCCTAAGGAAGGTTTTAATCGAGATGTTTATCAGTGCTGCTAATGAGGGGGGGGTCTTCCCCTAACTTTTCAAAAAAGGAACTGTGCCTTTGTCACCACCCCTTCTCCCTGCAACCCCCGTTTGTATGATTTTTCGAATCAGGCCCTTTTTAAGGGCTGAAACGTCGTTTTAATCGCTGAAAGGGCTGTAAAGGTCCTTAGAAGTAGTGGTGACACGAAATCAACCCCTTCCGATCGATGATTGACATTCCGTCCCCCAAATTCGAAATTTTTGCACCCCCAACCCTCCCTGTCTGGACGCGTAATGCGTCATGGCAGAGTTTTCAGAGTTGGATGAAAATGAAGCTTATGGCCTGCAATGGAGCCCAAAACAGCAGGCTGGATAGAAATTCATCGGTAGGTTGGGAAACGGGACCAAAATTTTTCAAAAAAGTGTACAGCGTACAGTAAGTACGCCCATGCATAGGCAACCCACATCACGTCCGTGCGTGTGGGTTGCCTATGATCGGCAATAGGTTACAAAGTTTGGAAATGGGAGAAAAATGACGTGATGTGGGTTGCCTATGCATTGGTGTACTTACTAGAGGCTGTTAACTTTTTTGAAAACTTTTTGGTCCCGTTTCCCACCCTACCGATGAATTTCCATCCAACCTTCTGTTTTTGGCTCCATTTCAGGCCATAAGCTTCATTTTGATCCAACTCTGAAAACTCTGCCATGACGCGTTACGCGTCCAGACAGGGAGGGTTGAGGGTGCAAAAATGTCAACTTTGGGGGATGGAATGTCAATCAAACATCGGAAGGGGTTGATTTCGTGTCACCACTACTTCTAAGGACCTGTACAGCCCTTTCAGCGATTAAAACGTCGTTTCAGCCCTTAAAAAGGGCCTGATTCGAAAAATCATACAAACGGGGGTTGCAGGGGAAGGGGTGGTGACAAAGGCACAGTTCCTTTTTTGAAACGTTAGGGGAAGACCCCCACCATTAGCAGCACTGATAAACATCTCGATTAAAACCTTCCTTAGGGGTGAATCGAGAAGGGGTGGTTTGGTCCCATGCTAGTTGAGGGTGTTAGGGGGTGTGGACATTGCCGGAGGCCTTAAGAACTTACTGCAATCAGCAACTGAGGACGGTGTACAGGTTTTCAGGTGGTTAAGCACACCCGGTACCTTCTCAGACGCCCCCAATGGTAGTCCATGTTTAGGGGATGATGAAGGGGGTTGAAAATGCCCAAACGTCAATTGTAACGATTTCAACGAGTTTGTGGAACCTTTAATCCAAGACTCATTCATTTTCGACTGCTTTGGCAACCTGCGACAAGTCCTGCAGCGTTTTTCGCAAACTTCAATTTGCGGTTTTCGAAAATGGGCTGGTTTTCGGGGTGCTACCCCGAAACTGCTCAAGTTGGGGAGTTGTGCTGAAGCATATGCTTGGTAGGCGTCAGGACAAACGTCATACTGAGATTTCGAGCTTGTGCAGTCAACTTTCCAAATTTGGTGGCCTTTGAAAAAAGTGGTGCTTTAATTTTTTTGAGCAGTATATTTTGTTCTCACGCCTAGAACGTCAATTGTTTATTCCTCCGTGTAGCTAGTAACGCAAAGAAGAGTAGAAGAATAGAGACTACGTTCCTAATTCCAAGTTTAATACTTCTGCAGTGCAGAGTCTTTGAAAAGTTTTGATCATTTTAAGACTTTAATGATCGCAATGAGGGTAGGCCTCACTCTGTAATCGTATTAAACAACTTAAAACTTTCATTATCTTTGAAGGCCGACATGAGTGCGGGGAAAGAGACTCGTAACTTTATCGCTGCAAACTTTGTGCAAACAAGGAGGGGGCTGTTTCCTTGCCCGATTTCTGGTGAACATATTTTGCGTGTGCAGACATTCGTGTCCAACATCTGTTATAAAGTGAACACCTCCTTTACAGAACGGAATCTCGCAGGCTCTGTCATGTAAAAAATATTACGGAAAAATATGATATGTCATAAACATCCGGGTTCTAATGATGATATTAAACCAGTTCGGATTTTATTCTAAAAGCTATACGCAAATTTTCTCCAATCATTAACCTCAGCTTATCCGCACAGCCATGCAAACTATATTCGCATGGCGAAAATTTTCGCGGATATCTGCGGATTTGTCCGTGGATATCCGCATCCGCGCAGGGCTTTAACTTATGTGTAGTGTAACCCCACCCAATCATATTGGTCAAAACGCGTGTTGACCGACTGAAAATAATCAACCAACTGACCACCTACTGTATGTAACGTTCAACCCTTTCTGGAACTTCCCAATTAATCCACCACGGGTCAAATCATTCACATGCTCTCATTGCCCCATTCAATCATTCCTAGTGCACACTGAAATGGATTAACGATGCTCTCCTTCTGAAAACACAAAGATTACGCTTGTCTTCTTCTGGCGGCTTCGGTGGCGTAGTTGGTAGCATGCTGACCTTCTATGCCCAAGTTGGCGGGTTCAAACCCAGCCGAAGCCGTCGGATTTTTAAGGGCGTTAAAAATCCCTCAGTATGCCTTCCTTCGGAGGGGAAGTAAAGCCGGCGGTCCCATGTCATAGATTTATGGTATGTTAAAGAACCTTCCACTAAATACTCCTGTGTGAAGCTAAATTGGATAGGTTAAGAATGTAAACAACGCTCTTAGGTTTCTACGTTCGTTGCCAAGAGCCGACTACGGTGGCGTCTAGTAGCTAAGTTCTGAACTAGGCCTAGTAGTCGTTGACGGTGGCGTTTGGCGGCAAAAGTAGGAACTATTTGAAAACTTCTAAGTTGCAGTCTGTACTTAAATTTAAAAATAAAATAAAAAACAGATACACACACTAATACAGTCATCACAATAAACACCGGTTATCAGACAGATTCTACAAACACACAAAGTACACGGGGCTACATGACCGCGTTGTCGCAGCCCCTAAACTGAGGAACCAACCAACCATGTCTTCTTCTGGCAATGATTTATATGAGGGTTGCCTAGGCTACATTATGTTGGGACGTTTATAACCTATAGATCTGCTGATTTGTACACCGTCCGTTAGTTCTGAACACAGTGTATTTAAATAAAATATAATAGATGTAACCAACATGCTTTCGTTGGGATATTTGGCTCCGATATAATCCTTCCCGGGGCCTACCCAAACTCGTTAAATCGTGCACCACGGCCACGTCTAGCATCATCAGCAGGAAGTCAGGAGGTCGTAGGTTCCAATCCCGGTGCTCACAGTGGTTATGCTGTATGTACCATACCCCGGGTTAGTACCTTACTTCAAGTCCCGGGGCACCTATCTCATCCCTGTCCTTAATACAGTTACACAAACTACTACAGTCATAACATACTATAAATCCAGGTTATCAGACAAGTTCAACACACACCCAACCACACGGGTCTGATGATCAAGATATTGATGATGATGATGAACGTTGTTTTAAGGGGCCCAACCTCTAGGTTATCGGCCCCAGGTCAAGATGTATCAAGCCCCAAAAATGAATTAACAACAACAAACTAATAGAATCCCTTCTCATGTTAGTCTTGTTCCTTTTCAGGCCTGAACGGCTGGACAAGGGGTTTGCCGTGTTGGTGCTGTCTGGAGTCCAGGAGGCTGCAGTACTGGAGCTTTTGGACAAGGCTCTCCTTCTTGTCGAGGTGAGTCGTGGTCCTTCATACTTCCTTGTTCCTTCTGCAACAAAAGTACAAACAGTAGGGTGAAAAATTATTTTAATTTTGGCCCACCAGTTAAATTATCTTTCTGCACAAAGAAAATGAGTGAATACCGAATGCCATACGCACGTTTCTTTCACGTAGAGTAGAGAGCAAGTTTTCAGGCATGTCGACTGTATGCCGTAGACCAGGGGTTCTCAACCGGTGGGTCACGACCACCTGGGGGGTCGCAGGATGTGTCTTATGGGGTCGTGAGATACAGCGACATTTTGGATCTTAAAAAACTAATATTGTGCAATACACTTTGTCCCAAAACACCATGTCAAATTTCTGCTGGGGGACTTTCAACGAGAATAAAAATATGAAGGACTAGAAATAACATATGCAATTGATTGAATGTCACTTTTGCCTGATGCCCCACAGGTTGTTTCATAATGCTGTATTGTGTGTTTCTGTTGCCAGACACACGTCAGAGTGGGATGCCTCTTGGTGTGGCGACCTAGCTCCAGTGACGTCACCACGCGGAGCCACTACAAGAGTGGGAGTAGGAGCCATCTGGGGGAGTCCAAGATACCAGTGAGTATAATGTGTTCAGTCATAAATAGACCTTGCCATGTTCAATCATATCAGACTTTCCCGCTAGTTGCTTCCAAGGTCATGACGTCTCTAACATGGAGGTAGCTGAATTATTCTTACAAAGTAAAAAGATCAGTAGGAACATGGAGGATGATACTTTTTAACATGGATATATTTTTGGGCCGGGGATCAAGCCAAACTTTGCGTGATACAATTTGCGTTATACACAAGTAAGTTTGACGGTCTACTGCGCATCTTGCCCCTAAGCGGGCTCGCGCAGATACTACCCGCATCTCACTGCTGCTTTCTTGTTCGGGATTTGCACTTGTCCCCGCAACTTCAATGCAAAAATAGCTAAATCATTGTGTGTACTAGAGGGACGGGACTGAGGGGCAGGGTTATGTGCATGAAAGAGCGCCGACTGGGGATCCGTTGGCCGTCACAACTATATGTGTTGCTTCCCCTTCAACTGTGGACATTCTCATTTAGATTGTGTTAATTCTTAACGGGGCTCAGAGTACAAATAAAGAAATTTGTTGTTGTTGATGATTCATTTGCGATATGTGGTCATGTACTTGGCTCCTGTTAATCCCCGCTAATCCACGAAACTCTTACCATAAGATTTTCATGACTTTCATCACTTCGTCATAGGTTTCCATCCTTCAGTGTCCTTCTCGCCGCTCTCCTTCTTCCAGTACTTGTATTCCTCTCTTAGTAGATATGACCTTGATGTTAAGTTCTAAATATATATGTATCATTACCAAATGGTTCTACTATCAGGTGGCAAATTTTTCGAGCCAGGAACTGCTTGATCTTTCAGCTCAGAGTAAGTTTATTTTTAGGTTATCGGCCCTATTACTGAGGAAGAAAAAATATAAAGACAAACCACCACCATGAAAAGTTGCAGTGAAAGAAAATGTATCCCTCCAATGTTATTATAATGTTGAAATAGGAGGAAATCTAGAGTTGTCCCTAGCATAAGTGAAAGCAATTTCGGTTCTCGTGGTCATCATCGAGGCGTAATCTGTCGTGAGCACCTGAGGAGATAACCGTTGGAAAGCCTTCATCTTGTTAATTGCTGAAACTGTATCTTTGTTTGTAGTGGTAAGGTATGTGTAATGTTGATGAGCTAAAGTTGTCGTCAAGGGTTTTTTAAGCACTTGTGGGAGAGTCTCTGTGTGTGATGATCGTCTTACACTTGTTCTTGTCTTACACAGTACCGCACAGTGAGTGGCGAACACGCTCTCCGCATCTTCTTGTCGGAGGACCAGGCGCCTGCGTGTTGTGGTGGTCGATCTAACCACGACCAGCTCGAGTGGGTCGAATTCCACAAGGTGAGTAGCCTCGTATGTATTGTCAAACAGTCTGTGTGCCTCTCACACGAGTGAGATGATGTGTAAAATTTAATTTCTACTTACTATGTGGCTTAGTTGCTAGCATGCTGACCTTGTATGCCCAAGATCGCGGGTTCAAACACGACCGAAGTCATCGGATTTTTAAGAGCGTTAAAAATCACTCGGTATGCCTTCCTTCGGAGGGGAAGTAAAGCTGGCGGTCCAATGTCATAGATTTATGGCATGTTAAAGAACCATCCACTTATTACACTTGTGTGAAGCTACAGTATAGGTTATGTTTGACTAACGCTCTTAGGTTCCTACGTTCGTCGCCAGGAGCCCACTGCGGTGACATCTAGTGACCAATTTCAGAACTAGTTGGTCGTTGACGGTGGCATTTGGTAGCAAAAGTTGGAACTACTTGAAAATCGAATGCCTGCAGTCCTTACTTGAATTGAAAACAGATAACTCACACTAATACAGCGATCACAATTAACACCGGTTATCAGACAGAATCTACACACACACAAAGTACACAGAGCTACATGACCGCGTTGTCGAAGCCCCTAAACTGAGGAACCAACCATAAACTACTGCCCTTGTAAAGTAGTAAGCTTCGAACAGCGTTGTATGTATTGTAATTTTCTACTACAGTGAGAGCTTCGCCAGGGCCGTGTGATGGGTGGAGAGCGTTAAATAAGCGCCATTTAACTATGATCTACCGTTACACTACAGAGGGTCGTGAAGCCCCAGATGCGGTCATAGCTTGATTACATTCCCAGCTGGCAAGATACCTTAATTGGGAGAGTTAAGATTTCTGGTGAAGTACTGTATCCTATCACGTATCCAGTGAACATAGTTAGGTATAGAACAAATATAGAATTTTCCTAGTGAAAACTTATCTTCTCAAGAAGAAGTCTTCCAGTAAATATGTTCGTAAGTTTCAGCAAAGTGCGATTTTTACTTGTGGGAGAACCTCAAACAAAAGGTATACAGAAACAATCCGCGTACTCTGGAGGCTCTCGAGAACGAAATAACTGCACGATACCAGATATCAGTGAGGATGAATTACAGTGAGTGTACCGAAACTTTCTACTTTGGTGCAATATGTGTTTAGAAAACGAAGGACGGCATTTCCAGCAACTACTCTGAAATTCATGTAGACTAAGTACAGTAAGTTGGTCGTCATCCTTGGCCAGGTCCGTTAATGCCCAATATGAGGTCATTCTGTAATGACGGTTATTAAATACGTTAAAATGTGTAAATGCGTTGAACTAGTTGGGCGCTACGCTGTTACTATCCACAGGCCTTGCTCGACAGGTGGCTAGCCACAGTGCTTCGGCCGTCACACGGCGCCTGCGAGATTCCGTTCCGTAGAGAAGACTCTCACTTTTGTTATTATGTCCATAAGCCCTGCTCCTACTGTGTAATATGTAGGGCGCTACTGAAAAGGAGTTCTTAAGCTCTAAGTGTAGCCTTAGAAAAAGAAATCAATAAAAATCAATCAAATTAAAATCAATATATCTCTCTCGTTCATTCGCTCTCTCTCACTCCCTCACACACTCTCTGTCACACACTCACTCTCCTACTCACTCTCTCTCACACACACACACTCTCCCACTCACTCTCTCTCTCTCACACACACACACACTCCTACTCACTCTCACTCACACACCCACACTATTCCCCCACACACTATCTCTCTCGCACACACTCTCTGTCACACACCCACACACACACTCTCCTACTCACTCTCTCACACACACACACACTCTTTCTCTCAAACACACTCTCTCACACATACACACTCTCTCTCTCTCTCACACACACACTGTTTCTCCCTCACTCTCTCCCTCACACACTCTCCCACTCACTCTCTCTCACACACACTCTCTCACACACTCTCTCATACACAATCTCTCAAACACACACTCTCTGTCACACACACACACACTCCCTCACATGCACTCTCTCTCTCCCACCCACGCTATCCCCCACACACTATCTCTCTCGCACGCACTCTCCACCTCACTCTCTCTCTCACACACAACTCTCCCACTCACTCTCTCTCACACACACTCTCTCATACACAATCTCTCAAACACACACTCTCTCTCACATGCACACTCTCTCTCTCACACACACTCTTTCTCTCAAACACACACTCTCTCACACATACACACTCTCTCTCTCTCTCTCTCTCACACTGTTTCTCCCTCACTCTCTCCCTCACACACATTCTCTCTCTCTCTCACACACACACACACACTCAGTCACTCTCTCTATCTCTCTCTCTCTCTCTCTCTCTCTCTCTCTCTCTCTCTCTCTCTCTCTCTCTCTCTCTCTCTCTGAGCCACTGCCCGGCCTGCTGCCACTGTAGCATTTAAGTTGGACTGCCCTGTTCTAGACGGCCTGACTATCAAAAGCCGAAGTCCCGTATACTCGTACGTTGTTGATTGACCAATGGTTTTATATGACCACCAAACCTAACCTCGGTCGACCAATTGACTTTGACAATTCTCAGCTCACACTGCGCAATGAAGAGCGCAGGTCAGGGTTTGCAGTCTCATCGTTGATGCACTGCCAGCAGCAACATGATTGAGGTGACCTGGGATTGTTACGCTCGGTTCCGGACATCATTCAGTCTATTTACCGTGCTCTCAGGCGGAACGGCTCAGCTCAACGTGGTAATGGGTCTCCTTTCAGAGAATAATCCTCGCGAAATTAACGATAACACTCAACATACACAGGCGAGATTGAATTTGTAGTTTACGTTTTACAGAAAAAGAACCTTCTAAATTTTCAAGTGAATTTTATGTATGATGATTCATTTGCGGCAAACTGGCTGTGTGGCTCTGGTCATTGACGTGTTCGCCTCCTGTGTCAAAGGCTGCAGGATCAAATCCCGGCATTGTCGGCTAGCGATTAAGGGAGTTTAAATGCGAGAGCTCTCTGTCACTAGATATACTAGCACGTTAAATATATACTTCTAGGGCTAAATTTTATCATGTAAGCGTCTCTATAGCAGCAACAATTAAAAGGAGACTTAAAATGGTAGTAGTCAACGTCTAGTTCCTTCGGAGCGGAGACAATGCTGTTAACACGGCGGTTCAGTGTTCAATACAAGTTTCTGAAGAAGCAAATATTTGCGTTTTATGCTTTTGTGCGATGATATTTCTTTATGTCAAGTTTCTCCGTTCCCCTTTACCAATCCTTCATGACTAAGCCATCCACAGAAACAACTTCTGGGATACAGAAACTTACTGTACGTATGAGATGTATTCAATTAAAATCCCTTCGTAACATGCTACGTGATTTGGTGTTGGCGGTTGGAAATAAGTTACGTGTCCGCAAATGCAGTTGAATGTACGGCTACTGGGCTGTGGTCGGATACCTGTGCTTTGCTTTGTTTATAGACACGTGACATTACATCAAGATAGTTAGTGCGATTCAGAACTCGTCCAAGCAAGAGCAATGAATAGTAGCCCAGTTTTTAACGGCAGAGGGATACAATCCAGTGGAGATTCATCGGAGAATGGTTGCTGTATATGGGCGATATATCCTTACCCAAGACAACTCTTAGGAATTGGTCGCGAATGAAATGTGATTGCTATGAGGAAACGACAGTTTTTTCGCGTACTGGTCAAGGAAACAATGTTGTGACCGAGACTCTCACAGTTGCTATTAACAATGCGATCATCGAAGCATTCGTCCCTAGTTAGTTCGACGTGTCTGTCGATACTGTAGACAACATAGTCCAGATTTGGCACCTTGTGACTTTCGTGTGTTAGGGACAAAGAAGAAATTGGAGTTGGCTGTGAGATTTGAACAGCCAAAAAGCCAATATTTTACTTTTTGCTTTATTTTGCCTCCTGGCTGATAGTTTGTATCGCTTAACAAACGACTGATGTTTATTGTCACCCAAACTGTTTTTCCTTTCAGTACCTAATTCTAAGAAGAAAAAAAAATAATAATAATATCGTATGGCCTCGTGTGCCGGGTGCAAGCTTTGTTATTTGGCACCCAGAGGGTAGCTTGCATGTTGAATTTCGTTGTTCCTTGAAGCTCTATGGAAGTCAAGGAGGTTAGATATCTAAGCTCCTTGAACACTATAGCGCTTTCTAGTAGAGAAATGAGGAACTTTGTGTTGGCAGAAACTCCCGAGATTAATTTTGCCACTATGAACACGGCCTACTGAAGTCAAATGGGTTCTTTGACATGCCAACATCGTATGACATGCGTGTCATAATTTTTGTCGCCTTTCAAAAATCACTTACCACAGCCAGGAGCGAACCTGCAAGCTTGGGGTTGGTAGTCCGACACGTTAACCATTCACCCACCGTGGCAAGCTAGAAAAACAATGTATATTGTATAGGGCGGAGGTTACGAAATCATTCGAATACTGAACAAACTGGCTTTCTTCAAAATACAAATTTCATCAAATTACGTTTCTTTAAATTATTTGCCTCTGGGGGGAGATTGATCCCCCTAATCACCCTCCTTAGTTACGCCACTGACGAGAGACTACCCACCCGGATCTAGTGTTATGCGGGCTGGACGCGACAAAGTTCTGCCAGGGGCTATCATCTTGTTTATTTGTTTAAACACTCTTTTTAAACAAATAAATATACTGTATTTCCGTTGACTTTTCAAGAAATGCAAGATTTTTCCTGTACTATTGAGATGATTTGGAAGTTTTTGGCACAAATCGCACCTTCTAACTCCTTCCGGTTCAGGAGCTTGAGTTTTTTGTCGGATGAACTTACCGTATTATAATAATAGATTGGCATTCACTGTACGTCTTCTTGAGACATCCCACCCAACACCGCCTACAGAACATGTCCGGACATCGACTCGACGGCCATGCCACCTACACGCAGTAGGCTACGTGTTAAAATGAGGAGCTCGGTGTTCATTGAATTCATTATAGACAAGTGGTCTATCGTGTTGATGTATGGAAGTAATCAGCAGCGCGTCCATCAAGTGTGGGATGCATGCCGGCACGTCCGAGCGACACGTGGGGCAGGGTACACTCGTGTTTCTGTGCTCACTGAGCTGAATGTTACTGGTGTTCTCAGGCTATCACTAGAGCCCTGTGCGGATAAACAAAACGTTACCCGCATCCGAACGACTGTTATCCGCATTCGCCCCGCATCCGCACGACTGTTATATGCATCCGCCCCGCATCCGCACGACTTTTTTACGCATTCCCACATTTGTTATCCGAATCTACTGGCATTACAATAATATTTTTATGTTCGACCCTGGCGAAATTTAAATATTATATGTCAGAAAACTGTAGCCTACTATAATGAGGCTCATTATAGTACAAGTTTTCATTATGATACAGTTTCTCCCACCAATCAGAGCTCAAGAAACAGTTGTGTGACCAATTAGATGAGGATAGCATCGCACCTGCGCTCACTTCCATGGCCCCCTTTTTAAATTTCACTGCGTGGCGAGTGTCATAGTGAGGTATTCCAGGAGGCCATGGTCAAATACAAGGTATTCTCTGCGTCCCATGCGCTCTGTTCAGTACATAAAACTGATGAAATCTCGACAGATATTTATGAATACAGTATTTATGTTCATAAAATAGTTTATGTTCGACGATATCGAAATGTAAACATTATTTGTCAGAAAACTGTATCTTAATGAGGCTCATTATAACACTATTTTTCATTATGAAATAGTTTCTCCCACCAATCAGAGTTCGAGAAACAGTTGTGTGACCAATTAGGTAAGGATACCTTCGCGCATGCACTCAAAATCTGCTGTAAACAATGGGTGTTCTGTGTTGGCAAGCAAAGTGAATGGTTTCTGCGTTCGGAGTGCCTTGGCCCACGCATGCGCTCTGTTCAGTCAGCAAAGCCAGCAAGCCCTGTTAACTAACTGAATCCCACAGATATTTATGAATATTTATGTTAAAACATACAATAAAGTTATAATTATCGTCGAACATAAACAGTCGTATGCAACTCGCCTATAATGGTAATTAAGACACTCCTATGAAAATTATAAAACTCGCTTACGCTCGTTTTATAAAGATACTCGTGTCTTAATTATTGCCATTACTGGCTCGTTGCATAATGTACTATATAATTATCGTCGAACATAAACAGTCGTATGCAACTCGCCTATAATGGTAATTAATAATTGCCATTATAGGCTCGTTGCATACTGTACTATTAATTACAGTAAATAAAGCAAAAATTACTAAAGCAACGCGTTTAGACATTCGAGGGGAAATCGTTCCCTTAGGCTTTGCATGTCATGTGCTGTGTTTAAAATGTATTTTATACAGCCAGAATTGCAACCCATTCCTGTTCGGAGTGTTAATTATTCTTAATGACATAATTTGAATGAGATTAGCTTAAATCATCATCTTACATTTGTCATGAAAAGTGCATAACGGAAAAATATGATGCTATAAACATCCGGGTCCCGATAATATGAAACCAGTTCGGATTGTATTCTTTAAACTACCCGCAAATTTTCTCCAAACATTATCCGCATATTATCCGCTTTCCGCACAGCCATGTAAACTATATCCGCAAGGCGAAACGTTTTGCGGTAGGAAGATTAAACTCAGGACTGCAGCTATCAGCGTTGGAATTCGAGCCTCAAATCTCCGGACTTGCACCTCCCCAATGCAGTCAAGGACAGGGTAGTTGCATTATGTGATCAGAAGTATCCGGACATACCCCTAAATACGAGTTTTCCCTAGTGGACGACACAATATCACGGGACATATGGCCAGTGGTCACAGTAGGCGAGACAGCAGAATAAGATGTTCTGTAGAATGGATGCTGCAGACGTAAGAACACTGTGCACGATATTTCCATCCTCTTAATCAACCCTGTCCCATGGTGTAGTCGTGCCCGTTAAATTGTGCACCACGACCACGCGGGCAGTTCCAGGAAGTCGGAGATCGCAGGTTTGTATCCCGGCGCTCACAGTGGCTATCCTTTAGTGTGTTTTTTCACACTCCCTCCAGGCAATTGCCGGGATAGTACCTTATTTCTAATTCCGGGGCAACTACCCCATCCCTGTCCCTAATACAGCTACACACACTACTACAGTCATCACTTAAATGGAGGTTATCAGACAAATTCAACACACCCAACTACACGGGGCTGATGACCAAGATATCGCAAGCTCCTAAAATAAATTAACAACAAAATTAAACATCCCTAGGTCCATATTGTCTGATATGGTAATGACAAAGAAACGTGTACAACCCAGCAACGTGCATGACGACCACCTACTGTATGTTGGCAAAACTGAGAGAATAGGTAGGTTCGATTACCACCTCAGCCATCCTGGAAGTGGTTTTTCGCGGTTTCCCCACTTCTACTCTAGACAAATGCCGGGATGATACCTAACTCAAGGCCATGGCCGCCGCTTTCCCAATCCTCACCTGACTTGTAAACTCACACGACTACATACACCACAATAACAGTAGTTATTCTACGCTCACACACCAAAGTACTCGGGGCGAAATGACCACGACGCGACGTCCAAGCACCTCAATTGAAACAGCGCAATCCAGAGGTGATCGAGTGTGGTCATGTTTGTCCTGGTAGGCACTTGCCTCTCCCCTCTAGTTGTTTTTCACACCAATGTCACGTAAACCATCTACCAAAGTCCAGTTAAGGGATGACCACTCTGTATTTCAATATGAAACATATTGCACGAATTTTGGAGGAGTGATTTCCCAACAACAGTGTCCCACTATTTATTTATGTATCGTATGGCTTTTAGTGCCGGGAGTGTCCAAGGACATGTTTGGCTCGCCAGAGGCTGTATCTGCTTTCAGCGGACACCCATAGGGTGAGCTACAAGTTCCGTTCAATTTCAAGTAGTTCCAACTTTCGCTACCAAATATCAATGATACCTAGTGGTGAACGTTGGAACTTTGATAGAGCGTTCCGACGAAATATAACCTAACAATTTCGCTGCACTCAAGTTTAGTCTGTGAAAGGATCTTTTACATGCCATAAATCTATGACATGGGACCGCCGGCTTTACTTCCCCTCCGAAGGAAGGCATACTGAAGGATTTTAACGCCGTAAAAAAAATCCGACGACTTCGGCCGGATTTGAACCCATTATCCTGGGCACAGCAGTTCAGCACACCTTTGGTGTCCCCCCAATGGACTAGGATGCACAGAGTTCTGATTTGCTTCCCATAGAACTTCTCAGGGATGTTTCGGAACGTCGACTTTCTGACAGGCCACAAGGATTAATGCACGTTACCCAAATCTATCTCATAAGTCTTTTTCCTCTTATTTACAAAATTTGAAAAATAGGCTAAAAACAAGTACAACTGTTCTACGTGGAGATCAAACCATAGTACAAGGATGAGAATTTTAAATTCGAAATTGCCACATCCATTGATCGGGGATTGAACCGTGACCGCATGGGTGAAGAGACAGTGATTAAAGTAAAGAACTCTAAAGCCATTTTTCAGTGTTGCCGTATTAACTATTGATATTATAACTTTCAGTCGGTCAAAACAAAATAATTCCAATTGCTGGAATTTGAGAGAAAATATAGGCCTGCTGAAATAAATCACCTCTGTTCGGCGCTCCGCGAAGAATGGGCTGTCATCCCCCAGGAAAACTTCTGCCAACTGACTGAACGCGCCAAAGTGGTGGCTTTCATCAAGGCAAAGGTGGGCCGACACGCCCAATGCCATATAGACAACAACTGTTAACAGTACAGGCCGGCCCAAGCTTCATCTTCATTTTCATACGAGTGTCTGGAGGCTTCAGAGCTCAGTGTATTACATGCTTATCAATTAAATGATGATTAGGGCTCGGATTTTAGGTAAATGCATATTTTTTATGTAAATACATATTTTATGCTAGATCTTTCAGTTTGTTGCCTTTTTGTTCTGTGTTACTTCAACGGGGAAGAACCTGTGAGCTATCTCATCATCATGCAGAGCGTATGTCAGCTTGCAACTGTGTTATTCTTAACTTGTCGTCCCGTACCACTCACTGTGGAAGCCGGGGATTTCCTTGGCCTTAGCCATATTACACCACGTGCTAGACCTCCCTCACCTACATGGAACCAGTGTCACCAACATGCAGTTCATTTCTGGCACTGTGAAGTGAACGGCAGTTCTACGATGCCAAATAAAGGAAAACCAACTACAAGTTATCGTCTGTTGCAGAATTTAAAGATAATTTTACTTCTGATGGGGGCGTTCTGTTCCTCCAACCATGTGGGAAAGCAATCAAGGCTGAACAGCGATCTCAAGTTACACTACACCTCAAGGGCAAGAAACATATTGCCGCAGTTTCGCGCCTTCAGAATAAGTGTTTCGCGATAAAAGGCGGTCATTTCAGAACCCATTCGCCCGGGATGGCATTTGGCGGGCCAGAGAGCACACTACAAGCCCATAATCTCAATAACTCAGTAAACCATAGCACAAAACAGCACTCGACAGTACAATCTTCACTATTAAATAACAATATTCCCATTTGCAAGTTCATTCAAACTATAAAACCAAATAGTCAGTTACTACAGTCGAACACAGGACCCGCGGATCAGTGGCGCGCCTGCATGGGGATTAGGCGAAAGCCAGCTCAACTGGGATGGCGCGCTGCCTACTGACGGGCCACACACAGTCCATAGGCACCCTACCCTACCAGTTCCGAAACTCAATATTAAACTACTAGCTCCGAATATGCCAAATTACTCATTTTCAACTCCCTTCAGAAACACAAATTAGAATATTCACAGGCGAAATACAGCTCTGATCCACAGAACCCAGGTAGCCAATCACAGGCCCGTATTGGAACTTGGAACGTCCGACCAACTTTTACACCCATACCACAACAGATTAGGCAAACCAAACTTCTCTACAGCGTAGCTGCATCCCTAAATTACACATTCGCAATTAAAAAACACAAATTGACAACCCGGAAATACTCTAAATAGGCCAAAACCCAACCACCAATCACAGCCCAGTACAGCTACCCGCTCAGCCAAAACGTTCAAATACAGCCAATCACAGCCCAGTTCAACACACAGCTCATACATCTCCTTGAAACCATCTAAATTCATCATTATCCCGAAAAGCAAGGCTTATTATTATTATAATCAAATGTATTTTTAAAAAACATACCTACTACAGGTCTATCTATCATTTCATACTATCCAACGCCAACCCACTAGAGGTCTGCCTTCCTTCCTAAAGCTTATAACTTAATTTTTCAACTCAAAACTTATTATTATTATTATTATTATTATTATTATTATTATTACTACTAAGCTGAAGCTATTGCAACGCCGTGCATACGTTACATACCAGAGCCAGAACATCAGGCTATCAGAGGCTAACAGAGCTAGACTGCTATGCCAACTATTTATTCCCCGAAACCTAGAAATAATAAATCTTTTTATTTTACTTTTACAACTTATTCCATAATGACAACTTAAAACCAATTATCAATTTATTAACGCAGCCGCCAAAGCCAAAGCGAACCGGCCGACAATCGCTTGCGGCGGAAAAACTCTATTATATATTAAAGAATCATACATATTTATAAAATAAATCAAAATCCACGTCCCTAAAATAAAATACACCAGCGCATAGTCGCAGCGGTACCTGGTCTCCTAGCGCCGCTGGCCTACTCGCTTCGCTCGCAGCCAGCGGATTTAAAACAGATTAGCAGGCGGTCATTTCTGATGGACAACCTGAAGATGTATCTCGTTGTGTAGTGTAATGCTTCAGCAGTTAGTGAGGCATATAATAAATTTCATTCGTGAGTACTGCATATTAATAAACTAAATTATAATGAAATATCTTTCATTTTTGTCACATATTTGAGGTATTATTAATAAATAAAAAATAAATATTTTCCTGATTTTTAGCACCTAAAAATCAAAGACCTAATGATGATAACGGCTGCTCTGCAGTCCATTGGTATATATTGAAATAATTTCTCAGTATGGCATTTTATGTGCTACTTCGCTCAATTTTTTAAGAGCGTTAAAATCCTTCAGAATGCCTTCTTTCGGAGGGGAAGTAAAGCCGGCGGTCCCATGTCATAGATTTATGGCATGTAAAAGATCCTTCCACAGACGAAACGTGTGTGAAGCTTAATTTCTAGGTTAGAGTTCGTTGTAACGCTCTATCAAAGTTCCAACGTTCACCACTAGGTATCACTGGCATCTGATAGAGAAAGTTGGAGCTACTTGAAATTGAGCGGAACTTGTAGCTCACCCTATGGGTGTCCGCTAGAAGCAGCTATTATAGCCTCTGGTGAGCCAAACATGTCCTCGGACACTCCCGGCACTATAAGCCATACGATAAATAAATAAATAAATAAATAAATAAATAAATAAATATAACTACCTTTAATGGAATGATTAGGATTGCACAATTTAAATCATGACAGCTGGAAATGGGGATTGCGTTCTGTCAAAGGTAATTGACTAATAAATGTCAGCCTGTGGATGGCCTGTCAATTATTGCCAGTTACCAGTTCTAAGTCTAGTATCGTCATGTTCAAGAAACGTGACAGACAGATTGTATTAGAATTGCGCTGATTTGACAGCGAACAAGATGTTTGATGTTTCATTCTGGTGGCTATAATATGTGTCGTATACAGGGGTGAGCAAATTATTAGACTCAACACCACTTTTCCAAAATTTGATTTATTCTTTTCATGACTCAATGCACTAAATATGTTTAGAAGGTGCTGCAACTATTTAAAATATGAAATGAAGAGTCATAATTACATTTTATTTTAATGTTTGAGTCTTCAGTCTTTTGACTGGTTTGATGCAGCCCTCCATGCCTCCCTGTCCTGAGCTGATCGTTTCATCTCTACTTAGCTACAGCTTGCCACGGTGAGTGAATGATTAACATGTTGGTCTAGTAACCCCAAGCTTGTAGGATCGCTCCTGGACGTGGTAAGTGATTTTTGAAAGGCGGCAAAAATTACGACACGCATGTCATACAATGTTGGCATGTCATAGAACCCATTTGAATTCAGTAGGCCATGTTCAAAATAGCAAAATTATTCTCGGGAGTTTCCGCCAACACAAAGATCCTCATTTCTCTACTAGAAAGCGCTATAGTGTTCAAGGAGCTTAGGTATCTAACCTCTTTGACTTTCATAGCGCTTCAAGGAACAACGAAATTCGACATGCAAGCTACCCTCTGGGTGTCGAATAACAATGCTTCCACCCGGCATCCGAGGCCGTACGATATTATTACTACATAGCTACCACACCCTACATCCGAGGCAATCTTTTTAACATATTCTAACCTTGGGCCACCCCTACAGTTCTTGTCCTCGACCCTTCCTTCCATAACTGAGCTTGCTACTCCTGGGTGTCTTAATACGTGTCCTACCAACCTATCTCTTCTCTTCACCAGAAACATCTCTCCTCTCCCACTAGTCTTTGTACCTCTTCATTTGTAACCCCGTCTACCCATCTGATCTTCATCATTCTCCTGTAACACCACATTTGAAACTCTTCAACTCTCCTCTTTTCTGCTGCACCAATAGTCCAAGTTTCACTTCCAAAGAACGCCTAGCTCCAGACAATGACTTCCTAATACCTAAATCTATATTTGATGTCAACAGATTCTTTTTTGTAGAAATGCTTTCTTTGCCCGAGCCAACCTACTTTTTAAATGCTCTTTCGTTTTATTTCAATAAAATCATAGTAAAATGATTTTGTAGAGTTTCCACTAAAAGAGGGGTTTTGTTAATGCAAAATGCCACACGTTTTGTTTGGATTAACTTATTCTACTTTGGTTGGTTCGTTCCTTAGTTTAGGGGCTGAGACAACGCGGTCATGTAGCCCCGTGTACTTTGGGTGTGAGTAGAATCTGTCTGAAAACCGGTGTTAATTGTGATGGCTGTATTAGTGTGTGTTATCTGTTTTCAATTCATGTAAGGACTGCAAACATTGATTTTTTCAACTAGTTCCTACTTTTGCTGCCAAACGCCACTGTCAATGACTACTAGTTCAAAATTTGGTTACCAGATATCACCGCAGTCGACTCCTGGCGACGAACGTCGGAACCTTAGAGCGTTTGTCAAATATTTAGCGTACAATTTACCTTCACACAGGTGTAATTAGTAGAAGGTTCTTTAACATGCCATAAATATATGACATGGGACCGCCGGCTTTACTTCCCCTCCGAAGGATGGCATACTGAGGGATTTTTTACGCTCGTAATAATCCGACGACTTCGGCCGGGTTTGAACGCGCAATCTTGGGCATAGAAGCTCAGCATGCTATCAACTACGCCACCGAAGCCGCTTTATTCTACTTTTCGCGTAAATATAGGTCCGAGGAACTCAAAGTCCGTTTACTGATCATCCACTCTCGAACTATTCAAAGATTCGTGAAGCATGGTTGGAAATCACCTGATTCAGAAGCGGCTTCGGTGGCGTAGTTGGTAGCATGCTGAACTGCTGTGCCCAAGATAGCGGGTTCAAACCCGGCCGAAATCGTCGGATTTTTAAAGAGTGTTAAAAATCCTTCAGTATGCCTTCCTTCGGAGGGGAAGTAGTAAAGTCGACGGTCGCATGTCATAGATTTATGGCATGCAAAATATCCTTCCACAGACTAAACTTGTGTGGAGCTAAATTTCTAGGTTGGATTTCGTTGGAACGATCTATCAACGTTCAAACGTTCACCACTAGGTATCATTGACATCTGATAGCGAAAATTGGAACTACTTGAAAATGAACGGAACTTGTAGCTCACCCTCTGGGTGTCCGCTCTGGTGAGCCGAACATGTTCTCGGACACTCCCGGCACTAAACGTCATACGCTAAATAAATTAAAAAATAACCTGATTTAGAGGGATCATTCCAAAGTCAATGAAGCAAGAGAAAACGTCCCAGATCAGGCATACCTCGGAATACACAATTCTTAATTTTTCCAGAAGCAATTCCTAATGGGAAAAGTTCTAAGTCTACAGGGGAGAAAACATTACTAAGTAGTGTGATAAAAGATGCCAGCATTTGGGCAATAAAATAATTTTGAATATAATATTCTGACTGATTTAAATTCATTATTGATTCTAATAACCCTGTACTTGCGGAAAGTTGTTGCTAATAATGTTAAAGGTTTAACCCTTCCAGTGCCATTGAGATGTTGTACTATTCTTTGAGAGTTAATTTTTTCAAGGAAACTTTTTAAGAAATGCTTATTTGTTTTTATTTCTTTTATATCGTTTAGAAAAGGCATTTTAAAAGAGGGAAAATAGTACAAAATATGAATTAGATCTGAGAACCGTGGAATTTACATCATGGAAAGCAGGCAAACCTTGGAACACTACACTAACTTGTATCTGAATTGACACTGCTCTCAGTTTCATTGTCACTTGATAACCCTGAATCTTTTCAACCCTGAATTCAAATCTACTGTACTCCCTATCCGATTCGTCCAATTATCGTGCAGCCTCCCCCAATCCCCCCACATTTCACTTTTATATTGTACGTCAGCTGATACTGTCAAACATTAGTATTCATCTAATCAACCCTGAAATACTGAAACATGTAGATGAGACTATTCACGTAGTATTTTCCGATTCCAGGTGAGTTCATTAAGGTTGTCAAATACCTTCCTGCCATCTACCGTAATTAAATGTAAACTTGTGATAGCCTGCGGAATATTCCGTATGTGACCGGCAAGAGCTAGAATTACGTTGCGGAATATTCCGGAAAAGACACGGTAAGGGATAATATCGCTCTTATCCATTGTGGCCTAAGGGCCGCTTTCACCAACTCTCTACTAACGATTAATTAGTTAATGCGTATTTAACTTAAATACGAGAGTTAATGCATGGTTAACGTCGATGCATTTCACGAGGTCATTCAAGTTTGCAATTACTTAAATACGCTTTACGGCCCTCGCGCATACGCAAACTCGGTTTCGTTCGCCCTGGAGAAACAAGTCAGGCAGATCAAGAAGTGTGTAGCGCTGATCGTTGTTTGCGATGCTTCCTTGTGATTTTCTGGAACATAATTAGAAAGGAAAGAAAATACAGAAGACCTTCTTCATGGCAAAAGTACTGACAGTTGTGTGTATACATTGTTTACTTAGTTAAATATGACAAGCTCTCCCCGTTATCTTCATTCATTATGGAGAGCTGGAAGGAGTTCGAATCATACTTTGGATATGTTAATTTTTTATTTTATTTATTTCCATATTCTTCTGTCTTGGTAGAGTATTAGTAACATGTATACCGGGTGAGTTAGACGTGGTTGTTACGGCGTGGCAGCAGGCAGTCGCTCACATCCGGGAGGCGAGGAGGTTCGAATCCCCCCGATGGCAACCTTGAAGATGGTTTTCTGTGGTTTCCCATCTTCCTTCCAGGCAAATACCGGAGTTGGTCCCTAACTATATGCCACAGCCGCTACCTTCCAATTCCTCGCCCTTACATTGAAACTTTCCTCCCCAGACAACACTCCACACGCGGCGGTACTTGTAGCTCACCCCATGGGTGTCCGCATAGAAGCAGCTACAAACTGGCGAGCCGAACATGCCCTCGGACACTCCCGGCACTAAAATCCATACGCTTAAAAAAAGTAACATGTATGATATTTTATCATTTCATTGTCATAAACATGTAATATATAAAAGTGAAAGTCTGTATGTATTTTCGGTGTACAAATCTACACCGTTTCACTAATCTCAACCAAATTTTGCATAAACATAGTTTAGGACCCAGAAGAAACCGCTGGCTACATGAATTTTCGATAGTCTTTCTCATGCTTCTGATATCGCCCTATTTGCACTCGAGCAAAGGCTAATAAAGTCAGAAAATTAACTTATGAAGGAACGGCAAGGCCGGTGATCTCTATGGCAACAGTAGCACAAGACGGGTCCACCAAGTTTTCATCTATCTCGGTAAGAGGCCATGTCACTCAATTTTCTCAACGGCAACACTACCTCAAGAAGTGATCATCAGGTTTCCACATGTCTCTGTAAGGGGCCATCCACTCCATTTTCTCCATGACTACAGTCAAGACGTAAACACGAGGCCATGGGCCTCCATTTTCTATCCAAACCACGATAAGAACATTAGGATACTGAACGCCATAAAAATCTGAATACGTAGTTTTAAAAAACAATTATTAACAGGGGTCGATGTAGGGGAAAATAATAAATAACAAATACATCGGCTAACCCTGCACGCGACCTAACGTAACAACGGCTATAGATATCATCACGAAACCTAGGGCCGTTTTCACCAACGTCAGTTATCTCTTAATTCATCATTTAAGGTTATTTAACTTTGCACGAGCATTTCACCAAACAGAAACGCTTTTTAACTTACCACTAACAAGGAATTACGTTAAATGGCCAACAAATCTGGCTACTCAACTCCCTAAAGCATCTTTAAAGTGGCGGGAAACAGCTGAACTGTGCCTTGCGCATTCCACAATGACGGTTTGTTTCCGAGTTTCACACGAACTTTCATCCATATGAATATAAAATATGTTTATGGCACTGAAATTATAAAACATCACACACACTACTATACGTTTTAATACCAAGAAAGACGAATACGCAAATTAAAAAAAAACACACATATCCGAAGGGGGATTCGAAGTGCTGCCAGTATGCGTAAGAAATTGTGAGTCTGCAGCTCTACCGCTTACGCTACGGAGACAATTAGGTAGCTCTTCCTAATAAGGTGTCTAGTAGCACAACTGCCAGTTCTCCTAAATACTTTGTTGTTTATATAATTTTAAGATTTTGCAACGAATAAGGTCTTCTGTATTTTCCTTCCTTTATAATTATGTTCCAGAAAGTCTCAAGGAAGCATCGCAAACAACGATCAGTGCTACACGTTTCTTATTCTGTCCGCCATGCTCTCCAAGATGAAAGCGAGTCCACGCATGCGCGAGAGCCGTAAATCTTATTTAAGTAATTGCGAACCCTAATGGGCACGTGAAATGCATCGAAGATAATCACGCATTAAATCTCGTATTTAAGTTAAATGCTAATTAATTAACTAATCGTTAGTGAAGAGTTGGTGAAAACGGCCCTTAGTATTAAGATTATGAAAAAAAATGAAAATCCACAGCCTGCTTCCAGTCTCCGACCGGGTCAGGAATGGAATGAATGAAGCCCCCATCTAGCGGCGAGGATATGGACTGTGCCGGCTGCCGAGGCCGGACGCACTCCTCTGGGGCAATGAATAAATGAATGACAGATGCAATGAAATGGTAGTGGAGAATATTGCTGGAATGAAATTTTGACAGGGAAAACCGGAGTACCCGGAGAAAAACCTGTCTGCCTCCGTTTTGTCCAGCACAAATCTCACATGGAGTTACCGGGATTTGAACCACGGACTCAGCGGTGAGAGGCCGGCGTGCTGCCGCCTAAGCCACGGAGGCTTCATTAAGATTATGAAAATGAGCTTAAATGATTCTGTTATTGTTGATTGATTTAGAGGCTTGGCGACATCATGGCCATGTAGCCACATGAACTTAAGTGTGTATTAATTTTTTTCTGATAACCTGTGTTACTGTGATGGCTGTAGTAGTGAGTGTATTTGTAATTCAGGTGAGGTTTAAAAAGGAGGTTGCTGTTGCCTTCAGTTAGAAACTATCCCGGTATTTGCTTCGAGTAGAAGTGGGAAACCACGGAAAACATCTTCCAAGTTTTGCCACGGGAGGCGCAGTGTACCTCCTTCCAGCTATCAGACCAGAATTAAAATTTCTTGGCAGAGCCGGATTCAAACTCGGACCTCTAAGGCGACAGCCGAGAATGTTAGCCGCTAATCCACGTGGTCGTCTAAATGTGACATTTAGGGTCTAATTTCAAACTCTTGATGCCACTGCTGTTACGGGTGATTTTGAATCTTTACCTTATGACGGAAGGTATCACGCGCAATAGGCTATATTGTATTGTAGTGTTATACTCTCCGTTAAGGTGTGTTCTGCTACTGATATGTTGACGTTTATGTTTTATTGATCCTAATGTTTTTATGCTGCATTGTTTTAATTGTTGACAGTGTTAACCTATACCGGCTATCTTTTGTATTACAAATCAGGAATACAGTAACTGTGATAAGACTTGACTAAGACTAACAGAACCAGAATAATTTGTAGCAACCAAAATGAAACAGTAACCTAAAATGATTAACCACTCTATGAACACGTCCTCTTTTCTACTTAAGACGTTGGGTTCGGTTTAGAAGTACTACGGCAGCTCCCTGTACACTCAATACGTAAAAAAAGATGACTATAAGAGTAAATGATTTGTACAGAACATTACCTCCTTCACTGCCCTCAACAGATATAGTACCGTAGCAAACCTACAGGTAACTGAGGTCGCCAATAATTCTCATAGTAATCATTAGAAGCCATGACCAGGGACCTTCTGTACTTAAACTTGGATACTTTCAAATTACTAAGTAAATAATATCGTACGTTTTTTGTACATCATAAAACTACATCTATACTAATATATAAAAATGAGATGGTATGTGTCTGTGTGTCTGTGTATTACTCGATCACCAAAGAACCACTGGTCCGATTTACATGAAATTTTACATGGAAGTAGCTGATTTACCTGGTTAATATATAGGCTCCTTTTGATTTCAATACTTTGCACTATTTAAAGATGACGACCATTTTAGTGACGTCACTACACCGTTTGGTTTCAAACATTCATATTTCAATTTCAAATAAAAAGAGAACGCTAAGAAATAGCAAACGTTTGATGGCATATTCTAGGTTTAAAATTTAAATTTCTATCGAAATGGTCCTATTCTTTTTTCATTTATCTCCAACTGTTAGCGAGTAAAACCTAATTTTGTGCTATAAAACACGGTCAATGTCAAGCGGACTAGCTGGACAAAATGTTCCATCCTAACTCTCCCTCCGCGCAGCACCTCACCTATCCCCTGTTTTAACTGTCACCTTCACATTTCAATTTATTTATGACCAGTTGCTAAGCACAGGTACTTCAGCTAGTATTTTATATTCATATGGATGAAAGTTCAAGTGGAGCTCGGAAACAAACCAATTATTTCGTCATTGCAAGATGCGCGAGGTAGGATTTAGCTGTTTCCCTCCACTTTAACGATGCCTTAGAGAGTTGAATGGTCAGATTTGGCCATTTAATGTAATTGCTTGTTAATGGTAAGTTAACGAACTTTTATGTTTGATGAAATGCTCGTGCAAAGTTAGTTAACCTTTAATGATCAATTAAGTGATAATAAACGTTAGTGGAAACGGTCCTATTATTAGCGCTGGAGTATCGAGATTTTGCCCTGCAGGAAATCTTCAATGTATAAGACAATATACAGGCACAAGACTGTCGCATTACACATCATTAAATCTCATCATGCTGGGCCAGGATTGAGCCTTCTATCTGTGGGGTAGGGTCACTCTTATCTGTCCACTTGGAAGAAGCAAAGTAAAACTCTGCTAATATCCGTTCTTTCACTAAGTGCAGAGGAGTTAAAGAATTTATACTTTTGTCAGAGTAGAGATCAGGTTTCTGAGAGTCGCTTATAAGAGTTGAGAGTTGTTTGCAGATCCAACATTAATTTCTCTAGCTGGAATAGTTTCTCCCAGGCCTGTAGAATAGAAGCAACCTGCTCCAAGTTGCGGAAGTTTGATGGTGTCTATAACGGGTTCTTTTGGTTCTCAATTCGCTCCGGCTACTACAATGTTCTGTCCGTTGTCTTCTCTTTTCTTGCGGTGACTTGGACCTTGTCCTCAAAAAAGTTAATTTGCTACATAAGAGGAAGATGTTTACATTAAACGTTGTTCATAGGAGGGCGCTGGTTGCGCTGATCTAGATAGAGTATTCTTTTTCTTAAACCTTGACTAGATAATTGACCGCTAAAAGAGGGTCTCTATCTCCACTTTGTTCAGGAAGTTTCGATACTGTAACTCTTATTAAGAATATATATATATATTTTTTTTTGTCGTGTGGCCTCCTCAGAGGCCGAGAGCAGGTATTTCTATTCGACGCCCGTGGGCGACCTGCGCGTCGGGATGAGAGATGGAATGGATGAAGATGAATGTAACTGGGCAAGGATGTGGAAGGAATCGGCCGTGGCCTATCAGAAGGTAACGTCCCAGCATTTGCCTGGTGTTGAAAATGGGGAAAACACGGAAAACCATTTCAAGGACGGCCGACGGTGGGGCTCGAACCCACGCGTCTTCCGAGTCAGCAGAGAGCTTGGTCCCATGACCTAACGCTGCGCTTTAGCCAGCTGAGCCACTGCCGTCGGTATTAAGAATTTTATCATCAGAGCAGAGCCTCCTCCGGATCCTTCGCTCAGATATAAGATTTAACAAGAAGATCCGTGACGAACTAAAGAACCTACTTTTCTTAAAATTTAAGATTCATGCCAATGATTAATCTATATGGATCTATCTAGAATAATGACGAAATTAAGTTGCTAATATCGAAATTTCTTATTAGTTCGAAATACTGTATACCTGGCATAATTTAGCCTAATAGAGCACTACAGTTGGCAGCACTGGTGACTGAATATATTCTTAGTTCCATCTCTTAAGGTACCGTACAGAATACAAAATTTGGTTGAAGTCCAATGAATAGCATGGACGTTACATGCAGTTAAACATTGGATCTAACAGCGCGCGTAAAATCATGTTGGCAACAATGTTATGCATGTAATGGTCAGAAATAATCTGAAATAATATGATCTATTGTTGTGTCAATTTTGAATGAAATCCATTAGTTAGTATAGAAGTTACATGCATTTTAAAATTGGATGTATCAGCAGGCTTAGAATCATGTTGGCAGCACTGACGTATATTAGTTACTCCAAATTCATCTAGAATGCCAGGTACTATACGTGTGCAAAGTTTAGAGCTATTGGCTTGCATACGTTCTGATATATTGATATTAGGGTAACAAAAATAGAGACAGCACATATTAACAGTTGGCAGCCCTGGTTGCTCTTAAGAATACGCATAGTCATATCTGTTATGGTACACATAGCACATACGAAATTTGGTTGAAATCCAAATGATAGTATGGACGTTACATGTATTTAAAGTTGGACCTCTCAGCAGGCTTAGAATCATGTTGGTAGCACTGAGGTATATATGTTACTCCAAATTAATATAGAATGTCAGGTACTATACGTGTGCATAGTTTAAAGCTGTCGGCTTGCATACTTTCTGATATATTGGTATTTGGATAAAATAAATTAGGAGCATTTATTAACAGTTGGCAGCCCTGGTGGGTCTTAAGAATACGCTCAGTCATATCTGGTTATGTACACATACAACATACGAAATTTGGTTGAATTCCAATTGATAGTGTAGAAGTTAAATGCATTTCTAAATTGGACCTATCAGCGGGCTTATAATCATTTTGGCAACACTGCCATATATGGCCTCCTGGAAATTAAACTGCAATATTATTATCTATACGTGTGCCAATTTTGAAATAGCTCCCATTCATAACTTCCAAGATATCCAACATGGAGCTCAAATTTCAATTGCGATTTTTTAGCAGTTGGTAGCACTGACATCATTTTCAAATATGGCCGTGTGATATTCAGGTATAGATCTTTACTCCTACCAAATTTTGTTTCGATTGCTCCAGCCGTTTAGGAGTTGATAGGGGGGACACACACACACAGCCTGACAGACAGACAGACAGACAGACAGACACATATTTGCCCGATCTCATAAGACTACTTTTTCCTCATTTTTGCAAAATGTGAAAAGTAGGCTAAAAATTATGAATTGTTATCAGACACTATTAGAGAAAGACGATTAAAATTTTATGGGCATATTCATAGAAAGGTCTGTGACAGACTTACTAAAAGAATATTTAACCTTGTCTCATCATTAAAAGCCAAGAGTAACTGGATGATTGAAATTGAAAATGTCCTTCCAGAAATCAATGCAACAGTTGTAGTGTGACAGGAAAAGAATGATTTTCTCCAATTCCCTAGTTAAACCCCCACCCCCGGGGTGTTCCATCCTCAGAACTCCCTGTGCTCCAGAGATCCGGTACTCATAAATTTATAAATTAAGCCCGGTCTTACGAGAAACAGTGAGGAGACTGAGGTGATGTCCGAATATGTACCCCACCTGTTGGGACAGAAGCAACTGTCCAAGTGACCGGCTGAGTTACGCGGTGGGCTTGTGGTGGCGCAGCGGTCAAGCTGTTGGCCTCTCACCAAGGTGGACCAGGTTCGATTCCCGGTCAGTGCATGTGAGATTTTCGAAGTGAAATGCCAAGTCCTGTGGTTCGGATTCCACGTAAAAAGGAGGTCCCGTGGCTCATGATCACATGATTAATGGTCACTGAAAACTAAAAGCTTCCTTCCTTAGTTACGCGGTGGGTTAAGTCTTTCACCTCATGTGCCACGTACACAGTCGGTTGGGATTGAGGATCCTGAAATATGACATACCTTTGTATGTTATTGAAAATCCACAGCCTGCTTCCAGTCGACCGACCGGGTCAAGGATGGAATGGATGAAGTCCCCATCTAGCGGCGAGGATATGAACTGCGCCGGCTGCCGAAGCCTTCACACTCCCCTAGGGCAATGAGTAAATGAATGACAGATGAAATAAAATGATAGTGGGAAGTGTTGCTGGAATGATATTTTGACAGGGAAAACCGGAGTACCCAGAGAAAAACCTGTCGGCCTCCGTTATGTCCAGCACAAATCTCACATGGAGTGACCGGGATTTGAACCACGGACCCAGCGGTGAGAGGCCGGCGTGCTGTCGCCTAAGACACGAAGGCTTACATCTTTGTATGTTATTAATAGAAATAATCCGGCAGTGTTCTAATTCATACAGAGCAGAAATTAGTATTACGTCGCCAAAATCGGTGGATCTGTCAACTCGTCACTAAAGTAGGCAACAGTGCGTGGGAGTGGTGTGATTGATAAGGTTATTTAGTACTTGTGATCCGAAGTACTCACTCCGGGCCTCTCGCTTCCTAATGATGGTAGTGGCTACGCCTCTCCCCCCTGTCGGATGTTAGATTGGGACAGTGAACGTGCATGCTGCACCACAGTCCACTGGCCCATTGCACTGTGATGGAGCCTCAAAGGTCAGATACGATGGAACGAATCATTGTGCTCTCACTCTCTGCAGAAAGTAGGCTAATAGTTCCTAGTGGGAATTTCTTTTGCATGACCTGTAAGCAAAGCATCTGCTTAGAAAATCGAGTGCATTTCGTTGGCTGAATGAGGTGGAAAGCGACTTGATCTCGGCTCGCATGGCAATGATGTGTAAGTTATTAGAAACCAGACTCATTCTCGCCATCGACCTATATACGCTTCAGTTTCAATTATCTCACTGTAGGATGATCCCAGAGGTCTTCGCGTCTCATTTAAGGGCTCCCGTATGACGAAGTGCATATAATCAATTAGCTACACGAGAAGAAATAAAATTAGTTGCTTTTTGTTGCTCTTGATTCATTTTAGGAGTTTTGCAGCATCGTGGTAATATAGTCCCTTGCACTTGGGTGTGTGTGGATTTTGTCTGATACCCTGTGTTGTTGAGATGGCTGTTCTAGTGTGAAGATAGCTTTGTAGTCATGTTTTAGTGTTTTCTTATTAACAATTGATATTGTAACTTTCGGTCGGTCTCCTTGAAATGGTTTTCCGTAGTTTCCCATTTTTCAACTCCAGGCAAATGCTGGAACGGTACCTTCTAACAGTCCAGGACCGCTTCCTTCCACATCCTTGCCCAGTTTCATTCACCATCATTCATTTCATCTCACATTCCTCTCATGAGGTTGGCGTCAGGAAGGGCATGTGGCCGTAAAAACCGTTCGCCACAATAAATTCTCATGTACATTCTGCACATTGTACTTTCAGTCGGTCAACAACAAATTAATTCTAATTGCTGCCGCCGACTTTACTTCCCCTCCAAAGGAAGGCATACTGAAGATTTTTAACGCTCTTAAAAAATCCGACGACTTCGGCCGGGTTTGAACCCGCTATCTTGGGAACAGCAGTTCAGCATGCTACCAACTACGCCACCGAAGCCGTGATTTAATGAATCACAATGTACAAAATGTAGTCTATGTTTGTATTAACCGATAGTTAATTGTTTTTGAAGAATAAAGAATAACGGTAGAGACTGTAATTTATGTACCAGTCTCGTCGTCATGAAGCCATACATGCAAGATAAAAGTTATTGTTGAATATGCATGGGTGTGTCGGAGAAACTGGAGACCTAAACAGGCTCGGGACTCGCTGAAAGTGTTCTTTTGCTAATTAAATGGCGCGCTTGAGGGACATTGTGATTACTCGCGGTGAATACCTGCTGCTATTCTGGAGTAAAATAAGGAGCACGTCGAGAACTTTCTGATTTGCTCGGCGTGAAAATGGCTGTGTTGAGGGCCGGACAATTTCTTTGTGCAGGGTCATTATGTGTGTGCACACCAGTAAACACGGCAAGCTAAGCCGACTGTGACGAGCGTAGATCGCGGCCGCGCGCACCCGGTCCAGCCGGGGGTCGGCGCCCACTATCACACTTTTACCAAACATGTTCAATAATGTGTACTTACAGAGCTCATAGGCGATGCTGAAAATGTCCTCCCTCTCTCGTAACACATGTAACACACACCTGACATCTTTTAATGAAAGAATGTCAACTATCTTATTATTTACGGAGCCTGTTTCCTTGAATCGTTTAGGGAGCCTCCTAATTGTACTGGCGTTAGGCACAAGTCTTCCTGAAAACTGATTCCAAATTTTCGTCTTGTTTCAGAACAAGATTTTCTGATTTTCATATACAAATTATGGATATAGGCTACACGCGTTCGCGCAATGTGAACATAATGACCCTGTATGCCTTCAAGACCCCTCCCGGATCAGTGCAATGGCATGTAAGAATGTTGGAAGTCCACAGGGTAAGTCCATACATTTATTGGAACGTTCAAACAAATGAAAAAAATAAAATACTGCATTCGTCGAGGGATGCCCTTCGTTTTTACACTCAAAATCCATAAGTTTATATTTATTCATGTCAGCCCCATGGTGTCTGCTCTCACCTATGACGCTCCGCGTTCGAGTCCCAGCTCATCAGGGCATTTATAAACTGATGTGATGGCTGGAACAGTCTCGTGAGAATAATTGAGCTTCTCGCCCTTGTCAAGAAAGCCAAGCGAACTGGGCGCTACCTACCTTTTTATGAAGCGCACCTGTGCCTCTTTAATGCGAGAACTAAAAGCTCAAGCAGTCATGGCCTCCCTACGAAGGCTTCCAAAAATATGGTATATTAGCTTTGGTTGGTTTTTTGGTTGGTTGGTTCTTAAGTTTAGGGGCTGGAACAACGCGGTCATGTAGCCCCGTGTACTTTGGGTGTGTGTAGAATCTGTCTGATAACCGGTGTTAATTGTGATGACTTATTAGTGTATGTTATCTGACTTTTAATTTAAGTACAGACTGCAACTTAGAATTTTTCAAATAGTTCCTACTTTTGCCGCCAAGCGCCACCGTCAACGACTACTAGGCCAAGTTCAGAACTTAGCTACTAGACGTCACCGCAGTCGGCTCTTGGCAAAGAACGTAGAAACCTAAGAGCGTTGTTTACATTCTTAACCTATCCATTTTAGCTTCACACAGGTGTAATTAGTGGAAGGTTCTTTAACATGCCATAAATCTGTGACATGGGACCGCCGGCTTTACTTCCCCTCCGAAGGAAGGCATACTGAGGGATTTTAACGCTCTTAAAAAATCCGATGGCTTCGGCCGGGTTTGAACCCGCTATCTTGGGTAAAGAAGCTCAGCATGCTACCGACTACACCACCGAAGCCGCTATATTAGCTTTCACGGCCAGTGAATAAAACTCAGCAATTTTTCTAGGTTTGTGCCGTGTCTTGTTTGAAAGCCAATAAATATACCATTATTCCTTTTTAGTCGGGATTTGTTAGTTACTGTATATGTGTTTTTTTCTTTTGTTGTTGTTGTTGTTGTTGTTGTTGTTGTTGTTGTTGTTGTTGTTGTTGTTGTTGTTAAGGGACTGATAGTGGTGTTGGGCCTTCAAGTTCGATTGCTTAGTGTGATTATGTGATTATTATTAAATGGTCAGGTTGGAGTGGATTGTGAACTTAGCTGGTTGAGCGATGTGTGGTCCGGTCCCATGCAGCTCATATCACCACTTTGCAACGTTTCTCTCGTGTTCAAGACAAGTTTGAGATAGCTCTATTGCTAAAATCCTGCAGTCATAGCCCATCTGAACTTTCCTGTGGCCTTCTATAATATAAAATGTAATATACAGCAGTTTTCTTCTCCTTTTTAATCTTATTTGCTACGTTCCTCGAAAACTTTGAGTAAACTTTAAATTGCTTTCTATCTCTTCCAGGAGGTGGAGCCCTTTTCGGCGCTGTGTTACCAGTGCGGCCGGCGCCTGGCGTCTGTTATGTGCGAGCTGCGAACCGCCGATTGTTTGCCGCCTCTGAGTCGTCGTCAACTCCATCAACAACACCGCGCTCTGACCCGTGCTCTGGCTGACCCCGAGCTGCAGCGCCTGCGCAGAGAGGGCATCGCTACACTCAACAGACTGCAGGAGCGAGCGCAATGGCTCCCCGCCAGTGAGGACGTTAGGTTCGTATGTCCAGTGTTATGCCCATTGGCTCACGGTAAAATTTTCCTTCAAATTTATTGTACAATAATTAAATTTTATAAAATATCTGTTGCTCACGGTCAAATTCAAGTTTTATAAAACCTTTGATAAAACTTTCCATAAAATAGGACATGTTCTATTCCGTAAAATTAATTTTACGAAACGAACCAATCAGGGAAGCTGACATGAAGATGATGCTGGCGCCACGTGGTGAGAAGATTGTGACGCTTGCTTGTAAACAAACACTTCGAAAATGGCAGGCTCCGGCTGGACTAAGGAAGCTGTTAGTGTTTTCTGGACGAGTACCAGAAATATCAGTGTTTGTATGAGGTTAAAACGCCCATATACCACAATAGAAATGCAAGAAGGGAGGCAGAAATCTCAATCGCCGAATATGCTTCACAAATTCGACCGAACACAAGCCAGGCTGATGTGAAGGCGAAGATAAACGGGCTTCGAACTCACTCGCAGTCTCATTTCAGGAGAAATGGCTTGCCTCATGTTAGTGTCATGTCGAATAATTTTGGGACCAACACGATCTAGGAGTTTTTTAAAACTGCTTTCCTCCATTCTTAGAAAATTCCTATATGAATTCTGATCTTCTAACCTCAATTCATTTTCGACCAAGGACAGCATTCGTCTACTCTTCTCTTCTTTTTATCCATTCCCGAGTCCAGGACTTCCTAGCATTTCTTTTCTTCATTCTTACCACTGTTCGACATATAATTGTAGCTAAAACGGCAATTTTTGTTTTGTTTGTTGGAGCCATACTCTCAAACCAATGTGTGTTGAACAGCTGATTCTTGGTTCAGAAGTTTATCGGTAGATGGCGACCCTGATACATCCACGGATTTTATAAAATAATTTTACCGTGAACAACACAGCTTGCTTTCGTCAAATTTTTATAAAATTAGTTGTAAAATAAGTTTTAAGAAACATTTTACCGTGAGCAACGGGCTTTTAGATTTCTTGGCTTTTAGAACCCAAAATATTCCTTTTTAACATGGATATGTTTTATGGCTGGAGGTATTTTTCTATGAAGAAAATGATGATGATAATAGTTGTTTTAAGGGCCCTAATATCTAGGTTATCGTCCCCTAATGGTTTCGATGATAGTGCAAGATGAGATGAGAATGAAAACTTTAACTAATACTAATTACTACAGACTTACATACTAGAAGAAGAAATGGTAAACAAATAAAGGATAAGGCAAATAAAGGAAAGGAAGAAAAGAAATGCCCTCAACGCTCGAAGAATGAGGATTGAGGGACTAGGAAGGAAGGAGAGCCATGAAAGGCAGATAGGAAAGGGAAGGAGGAGAGAGGGCCCGCCCCAAAGTCAGTGGAAAAAGGGGGGAAAACGGAACCAGCTCAGGAATCCCTCAGGATCGCCAACTCTCGAACTCGCCAGCCGTGAGCCCCTGCGGGTGTAGCAATATCCAGGGTGCACCAGAGGTGGTGGGGCTACATACACCCTGCCTCCTTGAGGGCCTTGAGCAGAAGGCAGGAGATAACATGAAAAGAAAATGAAGGCTGACCCCTCGCAGAAGGATGGTATCAGGAAAGATGCTGGTTGGTTCTTAAGTTTAGGGGCTGCGACAACGCGGTCATGTATCCCCGTGTACTTTGGGTGTATGTAGAATCTGTCTGATATCCGATGTTAATTGTGATGACTGTATTAGTGTGTGTTATCTGTTTTTTTTTTTGTGAATTTAAGTACAGACTGAAACTTAGAATTCTTCAAATAGTTACTACTTTTTCTGCCAAGCGCCACCATCAACGACTACTAGGCCAAGTTCAAAACTTAGCTACTAGACGCCACCGAAGTCGGCTCTTGGCAACGAACGTAGAAACCTAAGAGCGTTGTTTACATTCTTAACCTATCCAATTTAGCTTCACACAGGTGTAATTCGTGGAAGGATCTTTAACATGCCATAAATCTATGACAAGGGACCGCCGGCTTTACTTCCCCTCCGAAGAAAGGCATACTAAGGGATTTTTAACGCTCTTAAAAAATCCGACGGCTTCGGCCGGGTTTGAACCCGCTATCTTGGGCATAGAAGCTCTGCATGCTACCGACTACGCCACCGAAGCCTCGAGGAAAGATGAGACAAGGGCTAATTAAGGCGGGAAAGAAAGAGACTCCCTAGGTCTCGGATGCCCCAATACCGTCGGGGTCGGAAGAGAACAAGAGTTGACCAAGAGAGGTCGACAGGAAAGAAGATGGAGAGGAGCCCGGCACAAGTAAGTGGAAGCAATGCTGGACTCAGCTGTGGTCCCGTGATCGCCAACCCACGTCCCACTAGATGTGAGCGCCTGGGGGGGTCTATGTAGAAAGGTGCAGGAGTAGGATAGTGTACCAGAAGGGCGTTTTGAAAAGGTTGGGGAAAATCAATACTCAGGATAGCATCTGTTAGCGCCGGGTTTCAAACCTCTAATCTCGAGACTTGCTGCAGCGCCCCACTGCAGTCGTTGGAGCGATTTATCACGCATGGCTACGCAGCGGGGTGGGTTGTTAGAAATTAATGGAAAGATTGAAGACTTCTGATTTTAGAACTTAAAAGGTTTATTCTGGTTTCGTTTTGATAAACTAATTGAGTAATAAACAGGTTAAAGGTTCCGCCTGGACAATACTTTTATTAAATATGATCACTGAGTGGTCATTAGTGGGGGTGTCGTGACAGTTGCGACCGTGCCGTTTGCGACCCGTGCCGCATGCGACCCACCAATTTGCCATCGTGCCACTAGCGACCCAAGTACTGATGTATCGGGGGAATCTGGGAATTTCTAACATATATTTCTGGGGGAGGCGGGATTACCCCGTCATGTAGACTGATTGATTGGAAGGCACTATGAGCCCTTATTCATCTTGTAACTTGCAACCACTCAATATCTGTGTTAAGTTTGCTTTACAAGTGATTTGTGCAATGGAAGAATCCTATGTTATTACAACTAAAAAAGGAAAGCCATCTTTAGTTTTTGGATTGTATTCATATCGAGTTCATAAGACTACTCAACGCTGTATATCTTTCCCTGTATCGGCAAGCTGGTGAACGATGCTGTTTTTTTCCCGTACAATTACAAACCTATATAAAATAAGTACATTCATTTACGTATTTCACAGTCCTACAGCATAGCCTTTTGATATAGGCTATAAGGATTACAACGCGACCAAGAACGCAATTTTTCAACCACCCCGAGCTGAGAAAAAGTTACCTTACAAAAGTGATAACTTTGTTCCTTGGACACACAACATTTTGAAATTATTAGACCAGTTATAAAACATTCCAATGTACATTGTGTTAAAACTTGGATTCGATCTGATGACGGGTGTTTGTGAAACTAATTCTTAAAACTGACGCATGGTTGAAACACGCTTAAAAACGAGCAGGCTTTATGTTCCAGCTGCGATAAAAATATTAAAATATAAATGAAAAACTCCAAACTTACATGACTTAACATAAATATAAAGACAAAAATGATGATATTATTGGATTTTATGTAGGCCAATTGGTTACTTCTCAAACAACTTTCAAACTCGAGTGTACTTAATATTTTGGTCGACAGTAGGTAAAACGGCGCACCGTAAAAATTCTTCTCTCGAACAATGGGTCGCATGGGACACTGTAAGCTACTAGCAGGGTTGCTACTGGCACGATTTTTGGTGGGTCGCATCCGGCACGGTCGCACCCGGCACGTAACCTTAGTGGGACATGTTTCGAGGCCTAATTATTAGTTTTGAAATATTAAATATTTCCATCATTAAGTTACTACTGGATTCCAACAACATGTTTCATAGTATTTTCGCGTGTGCTGTATAGACATTGCCCTTGTCACTACAACACTGTATAATTCACTTGTTTTCTTGATCACTGGAGTCCCGTTATATTAAATATGTACAATCTTTATCATATCGTAACTTTAGGGGAATTCACTCCTTTTGATTAATTCTCTGAGCTATCTCATTAACTATAGCCCAAAACGTTTTAGGATTTCCTGAACTAGCATTTACTAAATGTCTGTAGTAATCTATTTTTGCCCAGTTTATTAGCTCATTTAATTTGTTTCTGTATTTTTATATATATTTCTCTCTTAATTCTTAATTATTTTTATTTGTCATATAATTGCGGTATAATTTATCTCTAGTGTTTATGGATTCTACCAATGCAAGGGTAATCCACTCTTTTCTTTTGACTCGCTTTGAGTTTAACTGTCTGGTAGATTCATGGATGCAGCTTTGTATTGTTTCAATAAATATATTTAATCTAGTATCCAAATGTCCTTCTCCCAGTTTATGTTTCATTAAACATCTGTAGACCACAGTGAAGCGTGTGTTCATTATCATAAATTGTCTCGTCGATGAACACTTCTGAAGATTTAAACTAACGCTATTGAAAGTGTTCCTGGTTTATAAGACTTTTTACATCAATTTGTGTTACTTTAGGGGTTCAATTTTCAATCTATCTTTATAGTGCACCATATAAGATTTAGTGATAAAGGAATTTTTAGTGTTACTTTAAGCAATTATCTTGTGTCGTATTCATTCATATCGGCCGGTGAAGGGACCAAAACTAATAATTAGGCCTCGAAACATGTCCACACAGTGATCATATTTATTCCAAAGTAGCGGCTTCAGTGGCGTTGTTGGTAGCATGCTGAGCTTCTATGCCCAAAATCGCGGGTTCAAACCCGGCCGAAGTCGTCGGATTTTTAAGAACGTTGAAAATCCCTCAGTATGCCTTCCTTCGGAGGGGAAGTAAAACCGGTGGTCCCATGTCATAGATTTATGGCATGTTAAAGAACCTTCCACTAATTGCACCTGTATGAAGCTAAATTATATATAGGTTAAACATTTGACTAACGTTCTTAGGTTCCTACGTTCGTCGTCAAGAGCCGACTGCGGTGGCATCTGGTAACTAAGTTTTGAACTACTGTAGTTGCTCGTTGACGGTGGCGTTTGGCGGGAAAAGTAGGAACTACTTGAAAAAAATCAATGTCTGCAGTCCTCACATGAATTGAAAACAGATAACACACACTAATACAGTCATCACAATTAACACCGGTTATCAGACGGATTCTACACACACCTAAGTACATGGGGCTACATGACCACGTTGTCGCAGGCCCTAAACTGAGGAACCAACCAACCTGTATTCCAAAGTATTGATCAGTCGGAAATTTTAACTTGTTTATTACTCAAGATTGAAGACGTCACTGGTCTCCTTGTAAGTGAGGTCTTCGCAGGGGATTAATGATTTATTGATAAGTATCTTACCTTGGATCCTTCCTGAGCTCGTCAGAGGACGGAAGATATTCTTCCCTCAGGGACAAGGCTGTGGGTCTAGCGGTAAATGACCATTGGAAACCTTGAGTCACCACCCCCGCTTTGTAGACTCGTCTCACAATCAGTGTAATTATCACAAGGCTGATGTTACGTTTTGACTTCCGTAATTTGCGGCTTGAGAGCCTGGAACTCTCTAATTGCTGTAATAGCAGCCGAATTGAGAGCACTTCTAATTGTCCTTAAAAGTTACCATGTTCCAGTCAGCTTAACTGGTTTGTGTAATCAAGCCAGTTTCCTGTGGAGAATTGGCCTCATCTTCACTGGATTATTTCTGGTCCGTGTTCTGTTTGGCTCGAAGGAGAGTGTTGTTTGTTGCTGTTAATTGATTTCAGGGCCTTGACCATCATCCCTGTGTATTTTGTAAGAGCGTTAAAGTACTTCAGTATGCCTTCCTTCGGAGGGGAGTAAAGCCGGCGGTCCCATGTCATGGCATGTTATGGCATGTAAAAGATCCCTCCTCGAACTAAACTTGTGTGAAGCTAAATTTCTAGGTTAGATTTTGTTGAAATTCTCTATCAAAGTTCCAAAGTTCACCACTAGGAGTAGGTGACATCTGGTAGCGAATGTTGGAAATACTTGAAATTGGACGGAAATTGTAGCTCACCCCATGGGTGTCCGCTTGAAGTAGCTACAGCCTCCGGCGAGCCGAACTTGTCCTCGGACACTCCCGACACTAAAAGCCATACGCTAAATAAATAAATGCCTGTGTACTTGGGTGGGTGATGAATTTCGAAAACCCCGCGGCGTAGCCGAGCTCGTTAAATGTGCACCAAGGCCAGGAGGGCAGCTGCAGCAAGTTTGGAGATTGGAGGTTTGAATACCGGCGCTGACAGCAGCAATACTGAGCAGGGTTTTTCCCCGGATTTCCCACACTCCCTCCTGGCAAATGCTGGGATAGTGCCTTACTTCCAAGTCCCATGGCACCTACCCTGCCCCTACTACAGCAACACAACACTACAGTCATCATAGATACATAATGCAGCAGGCTGTTCCAGCCGAGCAGCTCGCTCGTGAGCAGCAGAGTACCCGCCGCCTGTCGTGAGTAAACCTGCAAAATGCAATACAGCCCTGCTGTGTGGGGCTGCAGTCACTTCGCAGTGGATACATCATGACGGAACGAATAGACCTGTGCTATGACCTTTGCCCAGTGACGCATTGGCTCTCACCCCCAGTCCCTCTCCAACCGTGCTCCGAGCATCACTGCTGAGTACTCGCGTGTACGCATACTCAAACTCATGGATTTGGAACAGTCTGCAATACAGGTTATCAGACACGCTCAACACTCAACCAACTACACGTGGCTGAAGACCAAGATGTTCCAAGCCCCCTAAATAAATTAACAACAGTCCGGAGATCTGACGTTCTAATTCCACGCTGACACCCCCGGCCTGGGGCACCTATCCCATCCCTGTCCGTAATACAGTTACACACACTACCACAGTCACCACAAAAATCACAGCACGCATGTCATACGTTGTTGGCATGTTCAAGAACCCATTTCAATTTAGTAGGCTGTATTCATAATGGCAAAATAATTATTAATAACCTCGGGATTTTCCGCCAACACAAAGTTCCTCCTTTCTCTACTAGAAAGCGCTATAGTGTCAAGGAGCTTAGTTATCTAACCTCCTTGACTTTCATAGCACTCCAAGGAGTGACAAAATTCGACATGCAAGCTGCCCTCTGTATGTCGAATTACAAAGCTTGTACCCGGCATCCGAGGCCATAGGATAGTATCATTACCACAGATATACAATTTACACTGGTCTACAAAATTAAACTTGTAATCCTCAGAAATAAAGCTATGTACAGTATATATAGATCGGTTTCCGACGCTGATCACGAAGACCCTGTCCAAGTTGTTCTAGCACGTACAGTTTTACCAGTACAGTGTACAGGGCCGGAAGATTGAATTGAAATCCGTCACTGTTGAATATCTAAGACATGAAATATGATAAACATACCTTATGTTATTGGTGTGTGTAACTTCAATTTTTTGGGTGGGGTAAGTGTCCCTTGATTAAAAATCAACGTTCTTTAACGGGTTAGCACACAATTCCGTAGGATATCAGACAATATTCACTCATGATTAAGTACCCACAATTGTGCTGACCATAACCTTAAAATAAACCAATTAGCCTGACCAGATTCGTACGCGAATTTGGAATTTGATTAGCCGGAACCCCTCAAGAGTGCTCGATCTTTAGCAAACTCACCAATATCCCAAGATGTTCACATTCGCTTCCCTGTTGTGTTGGCTCTTAGAACATGCCTCACGCCAATCTGAAGAGGCACAGGTGTTGCTACCATGAATATTTATCTCCATGTTCATGCACAAATATTCTGTTGAGGAATGCACAGCTGACTTTCAACCACCGTTATACGAGCATTGATCAGATTCATTACCATGCCGACCAACAGAAGAATATGTCTGTGATGCTGGGAGGACATGAAGGCTAACGGTGAAGATGGTCTCGCGGTAGACCACCCACTGAAAAATTCCTCGCTAAACGATAACATGGTTCAGGAAATTACTGGCAAGCCCATGAAATTGGTAATGTGTTACAATTATAGCACTTTCCGGAAATAAAAGAAAGAATTAATTTCGGAGAAATGAGATTCCTTGCAAGTTCTTGAGCGACCTTGCCAATAAATTAGCGAGTGTGCAAATGTAATGGGACGGCCTATATCACGTTGTTCAGCCGTAGCATCCAGCACGACCGTTTTGGAATGTATGACAATTGCGGTTAGCAAGAATTGTAGCTCGGTATAGCGGCTAGAGTTCTTGGCCATCGCCTCGGACCCTCCAGGGGGTCAAATCTAGTGGGACGTGGGTTGGCGACCACGGGGCCCCACCTGAGTCCGGCATTGCTTCCACTTACATGTGCCGGGATCCTCTCCATCTTCTTTCCTGTCGACCTCACTTGGTCACCTCTTGTTCTCTTCCGACCCCGACGGTATTTTGGTATCCGAGGCCTAGGGAGTCTCTTCCTTTCCCACCTTAATTGGCCCTTGTCTCATCTTTTCTGATACCCTCCTTCTGCGAAGGGTCAGACTTATTTTTCTTTTCCTGTTATCTCCTGCCTTCTGCTCAAGGCCCTCAGGAAGGATGTATGTAGCCCCACAACTTCTGGTGCACCCTAGATATTGCTACACCCTCAGGGGCTCACGGCTGGTGAGTTCGGGAGTTGGCGACCCCGAGGGATTCCTGAGCTGGGTCCGATTTTCCCCCTTTTATCCATTGCCTGTGGGGCGGACCCTCTCCTCTTTCACTTTCCTATCTGCCTTTCATGGCTCTCCTTCCTTCCAAGTCCCTCAATCCGCATTATTCGTGGGTTGAGGACATTTCTTTTCCTCCTGTCCTTTATTTTCCTTATTCTCCTTTTGTTTTCCATTTCTTCTTCTAGTATATAAGTTAGTAGTTAGTTTTAGTTATAGTTGGCATTTCATTATCATCTTCACGATCGCCCAAACCATTAGGGGCCAATAACCTAGATGTTAGGCCCCTTGAAACAACAATCATCATCATCATCATCATCATATCGCCTCGGAGGTCCGGCTTCGATTCCCGGCTCTGCCAAGAAATTTTAATTCTGGCGTGAGGGCTGGAATGGGGTACACTCAGCCTCGTGAGGCAAAACTGAGAAGAGGAGGGGTCGATTCCCACCTCAGCCATTCTAGAAGTAGCATTCCGTGGTTTCCCCACGTTTACTCCAGGCAAATCCTGGGGTGGTTCCTAACGTAGGCCACGGCTGCCTCCTTCGCAATCCAATTTACAAATACACGCACTAGTACAGCCATCATAATAACACAGGTTATCACACTAATTTCACTCACACCCAAATACACGGGGCTATATGACCTGACCACGATGTCGCAGCCCCTAAAATGAGTAACAACAACAAGAATTGTGGCGTGGAAAAATGAGAATATTTAATCTTCTATATGCATACAGTGCATTCGCTTCCCCCTGCGGCCGGGCGATTCCCATGCAAACATTAGAGAATCAGATGGGGGTTTTATTTCGGGAGATCGCCAAAGCTTTCAGACTAACTGTCTCTGTTTCAGGTTATTGGCAACCGACCAGGAAATATAATCATATTATTTATCGTTGTTGTTTCATTTGAGGGGCTTGGACATCATGGTCAAATGGTCAGGTGGACTTGTGTGTGTGTCTCTGATAACCTGTATTATTCTGGTATCTGCAGTAATATGTGTATTCTTAATTCAAGTGGGGATTGGTAAGGAGGAGTCTGTGGCCTTAAGTTAGGAACCATCCCGGTAGTTGCCTGGAGTAGAAGTGAGAAACAACGGAAAACCAGTTCCTGGATGGCTGATTTGGGAATCGAACCCCCTCCCCCTTCTCATGCTTGCCTCACCACATTCCAGTCCTCAGACCACAACTAAATTTCTTGGCAGAGCGGAGAGTCTAACCCGGATCTCTGGGAAGACAGCCAATAATGCAAGGCACTACACAACGAGGTGGTCCCTTACGATTTGGGAGAATATTGTGGTGAATTAAATAACAGCATTTTGAAGGCGTGTGGAGAACTCGATGAAACCCGCTCAAGGAATCTCTATTGGGACTCTTCGAAGCTCAGATTTTCGGATTGCCGACCCCTAAGCTACCATGACCCACTCACCCAAATAGCTGAAAATCTGCTATGAAATTAGCGCCTCAGACCAGAATTAAGTTTTTTGGCAGATATGAATTTATCATTCAACCTCTTGTATTAAGTTAAAAATTGCGAATAGCGTTGCCCCAGTGTTGTGAAAAATGAAAATCCACAGCCTGCTTCCAGTCTCCGACCGGGTCAGGAATGGAATGAATGAAGCCCCTATCTAGCGGCGAGGATATGAACTGTGCCGGCTGCCGAGGCCTGACGCACTCCTCTGGGGCAATGATTAAATGAATGACGGATGAAATGAAATGAGAGTGGAGAGTGATGCTGGAACTAAATGTTGACAGGGAAAACCGGAGTACCCGGAGAAAAACCTGTCTGCCTCCTTTCTGTCCAGCACAGATCTCACATGGAGTGACCGGGATGTGAACCACGGACTCAGCGGTGAGAGGCCGACGTGCTGCCGCCTGAGCCACGGAGGCTCCCCCAGTGTTGTATTGTAGTGAAATTAGAAGTGAATGGTTTTCAAATGCAGCATCATCGTAATTACTTTGCATAATGTTATGGATGTAGCAAACCAAATTAATGAGCTTGAATTAGGGAGACCTTCACTAACAATAGCCCGAAGCTTGGTAGTAAAAACATTTCAGATTGGCATCCTGGTGCAAAAAAGAAACCTACAAATTTCACGTAACCCGTGACCTAAAAATATGTTTGGATGTAAGCAAAAAATTTAGTTCGTTTAATTTTCCCTGCAGCACAGTGCCTACAGTATTGAACCCAATTCTTTAAAATCATGTTAGACGTGCATATTTACTGTACAGCATCCCCCGAGTGTGACTGGTGATTTCTCGGTAGAGCATTGACCTCGTAACTTCAGAATACACTCAGTACATGAATATATGTGCCAGTTTCCATATTTTACACTATGATCGATTGAATGGATATCAGATCTTGAACTTTCAATCATACGCTTGAAATTAGGCGCATCTACTCTGCTATGTTGAGAAAAGCTTCTTTCGTTTGGTTCCCTTCTGTGATGACACACAGTTCAAGAGATTAGTTCATACTCGAGCGTACCTCTCAAAGGTGAAATTAGGATGTAGAGCTTGCCCTCATTCCGAGTCAATCAATAGCAATCCCTCTGTTTCTAAGTGTTGGACCCCGAGGCGTAGCCGTGTTCATTAAATCATACCCAACGACCACGCGGGCATCTGCAGCTAATCTGGAGATCGCATGTTCGAATGCCGGCGCTTACAGTGGCTGTTCTGAGTGTGGCTTATCCTCGGGTTTTACCACATTCCCTCCAGTCAAAGGTCGGGATAGTCCCGAGGCACCTATCCCATCCCTGTCCCTATTACAGTTACACAAACTACCACAGTCATCACAGAAACACAGGTTGTCAGACAAATTCAACACACACCCAACTACACGGGGCTGCTGACCAAGATGTCCCTAGCCCGTCTGAATTAACAACAAACAACTCTATGTGTTGAAATTTGCGAGTGCCTCGGAGAATTCTTCTGGACGTCTGGAATCTCATTCAGTCCAGATGTTTTCTGTTGTTGTTGATTATTTTAGGGGCTTTGCGTCGTGGTAATGTAGCCCCGTGTACATGGATGTGTCACTGTTATGCCTGTACTACTGTGTGTATTTGTAATTGAGGTAGGAGTTGGGTAGGAATCGGCCGTGGCCTTAAGTTAGGTACCATCCTGGTATTCGCCTGGAGTAGAAGTGGGAAACCATAGAAAACCTCTTCCAGGATGACTTAGGTAGGGATCAAACCCGCATATTCCCAGTTTTTCCCCACGAGGCTGAGTATACACCGTTCCATCCGTAAGACCAGAATTTAATGTCTTTGCAAAGCCTGGAATTGAACCCGGACCTCCATGGTGACAGCCAAGAATGCTAGCCACTACCCAACGAGGCGGATAATCCAGATATTCTCAGATTGTTGTTTATACTAGCTTCCTTACTGTATTTCAAACACCCACCTCGTGGTGTAGTGACTAACATTCTTGGCTGTCACGTCAAATGTTCGGGTTCGATACCCGGACTCTTCGAAGAGATCTAATTCAGGTCTGAAGGCTGGAATGGGGTATATCAGCTTCTTGAGGTCAAAATGAGAAGAGATGGTTTCGATTCACTCCACAGCTACCCTAAAAATGGTTTTCCATGGTTTCCCCGCTCTTACTCCACGCAAATGCTGAGATGGTTCCTAACTAAAAGCCACGGTCACCGCCTTGCTAATCTCGCCTGAATTACAAATACACATGCCTACTACTACAAACTGCACAATAACTCAGGCTATCAGACACATTCTGCACCTACCCAAGTACATGGGCTAAATGACCACGATGTCCAAGTCCCTCAAATGAGACAACAACAATAACAAGGTAGCATCTCACCAAGGCAGACCGGTTCGATTCCATTTTAATGCATGTGGGATTTACTAGGTGAAATGCATCGTCCGGTGGTTCGGATTCAACGTAAAATGTAGGTCCAATGGCTTATGATCGCAAGGTTAATGTTCACGTAAAACTACATATTTTTTATGTGACTTTCCTCTTCATATCATTCCAAGTGAAATGATTACTGTCCTGTATGGCAAACATCTGATGTTGCACCTGATGGCAGTTATGAGCTAGGTATCTACTGTATATAAACTGTATCAATGGTTTACTAACTGGAGAGTTCTTTCAGGTTGTTCTGTGTTAACATCAGAGGTCTCGGGAAATATTAAGGTGTATAATAAGCCTAGATGCAGTGAGCACAGATCGTGTACTAATGTTTGCAGGTTGAGCACGGAGCGCGCTCGGCGACTGTTCGCGGAGGTGGACCGGGCAGCGCGACGGTTGGAACAGCTGTGTGACGCTCGTCGTGAACGTCTGAGAGACATAGCGCGCCTGCGTGCCCTGGAGGAAGAGAGCTCACAGGTAGGACTTCTATTTCAACTTTACAACCATGTACTTCCCTCGGCAGCCTTCTGACTCTCGCCCAAATGTATTTGAACATTCAATGAAAGTTGATTATTTAATTGTTGCTTAACAATACATAAGTGATTCACTTTACTTGGCTGTCCGCAAGGATAAAAATCGATTTCTTGCATAGAAATCTTTTGAAGACTGCTACCTCGGGTTTCACTGATACCGCAATACGTCTCTCTGTGCATGCATGTTGTAGCAGTTTGCAATGTCGCATGTAAGCTTTTTTCAGATAGATCTTCAGAGTCTCTCCATAAGGAATATAACATCTTTGTAGGAAGCAGTATCCCGTACGCCTTAACGTGAAACACCTCCCTGTAGAGTAGTGCTTCTGTTTTATGCTTATCCCAGAATTATTAGCTCCCAACTTCAAAATATCAATCTGTTTGCGAAACCAAATTGAGGGTTTGATAGTGCCTATACAATAATAGTACATTATGCAACGAGCGTATCATGGCAACAATTAAGACACGAGTATACTGTATTTATAAAACGAGTGAAGCGAGTTTTATTTCGCTCGTTTTATAATTTCCATACGAGTGTCTTAATTAACATTGTAGGCGACTTATACGTTCGACGATAATTATAACTATTTTATGTTCGAACATAAATATTCATAAATATCTGTCGTGATTTCACCAGTTATATGTACTGAACAGAGCACATGGGACGCAGAGAATACCTTGTATTTGACCACGGCCTCCTGGAATACCCCACTATGACACTAGCCATGCAGTGAAATTTAAAATAGGAGGCCGTGGAAGTGAGTGCAGATGCCATGCTATCCTTACCTAATTGGTCACACAACTGTTTCTTGAGTTCTGATTGGTGTGAGAAACTGTTTCATAATGAATAATAGTGTTTAATGACCCTCATTATGATACAGTTTTCTGACATATAATATTTACATTTCAACATCGTCGAACATAAAACTCATATTCTATGCATGAAGGTCTCTTTGAAAAAAAAATGCTTGTTAAGTACACAAGCTATAAAACTAGTTTTAAGTTATATTTTAACATCGACATGTTTTTGGGCTGGGTTTCAAGCCACAATTAGCGCGATACAGAAAGTGAGCCGGTTACTGCGCACCTTGCCCCTAAGCGGGCGTGCGCAGATACTACCCGCATCTCATTATCACATGAAAAACATATCCTCTTTCATAAATATGTATTTACAGTATTTTTGTGCTTTAGAATGGAAAATATGTGATTAAGTTTCCAAAATACAGTATGTTCTTAAATTTGTATCATATTTATGTCCCCCAGTAACACGAAATAAAGTTGCTAGCTGCTTGAATAATCCATTTTCCTGTCTACAGTACAAATGTTCCCACTTAATAGGCCGGGGCTTGCATCAGTTTCCGAATCCCACAATACTTACTGTAGATGCGCGATACGAAATCATGTACTGTACTGTATGTGCTGTTTCCGAATTTCATTCTAAAGAGCCGAAGAAAAGGTCGCCTCAATAACTTTCATAACACTGTGTCAATAATCAAATATTCAACTAATACGCCAAATCAATACTCAATTTATATATAATTCTATATAAATAGGACATGTTTCGGCCTTCAATAAGGCCATCTTCAGCTAAACAAGAAATCAATTAAGAATTAAGTTTAACTATTATAAAAGTACTTAATTCTAATAACAAAAGAAATATTAATGTTAAAATTGAATAAAATGAATCACTATTAAAATGGATATCCTTACAAATCAAATTAAATAAAATGAAAATAAAATACTTGTCATTTTTTTTTCAAAATGTAGTTAAAAACGAGAAAATATTATTGGCCAATGTACACAAATACTAAACTATATGATAATTCTTATCAAAATAATACACTTAAAATAATTTAAAAATAAAGTTCTGTAACCAATAATTAATATAGATCGGTGAAATTGAATAAGCACATAGTTAAATGCTTAAATGAATAAGTAAATCTTCTATCATCAACATGAAGTTAAAATTCTCAATAGGTGCCAAATACTAAGTGTGCCGACATGAACGTAGTTTAGAGCTCGAAATATTATGTAAATGGATCAGTACTTGAAACGAATAAGGAGATCTTCACTCAAGATGGACTTAAAATTTTGAATACGTGCCCAATAAGTAAGCGTGTTTACATAAAGTGCCCTTGATGTAAGAGAACGAAGAAATTGGTGCGACAATGTGAGATAAAAGCTTCTTTTGCGCAAATGTCTGTGAAGTAATAGTGGGCAATATGAAGCACATGTATAGAAGATTGAAGAAATATTAACTGCATTTGCATATTATTATGTATTCTTATCTTCTATAGCTTTATCGTGGTATGTAAATAACATATTTAACCTATAGTATGTTCCCCGTTTTGATCAATGAAGCTAAGTGACACTAAAAATAATTTACAGATGGTCGAAAATGTGGCCAGCAATCATCTAAGGAGTACAACACACCACCAAATAAAGGAAATATGAACTGTACTTAAGAATAAATACCCCAGAATATGTATTTATTTATAAAAACTGCAATAATATGTAAATAAATAGAAAAGATCTAGTTAAATAAATGATATATAAACACATACCTATCCGGGTCTTAATCATCCAAGTCGTGCCTTGTTTTTAGAAACTCTGACTGTAACCCGTTGCTGTAAATAAGAATGAAGTTAAGATAGGAAAGAAACTTGGACAAAAATAATTAGCGAGGAGCAGCGCCCTCACATCCCAGCGATGTCACTCAAACTGCTCCTGTAATTGGATAGCTAACAAAAGTTGTCCCACAACTTCCTAAAATTAGTTTATAGAAAATTGAGCGGGGATGTAACTTTTAAGTTGAAGTTAATTGGTACGGTTCCTGTCTCCGATCAGGTCTGCTTAATGGGGCTTTTAACATCAAATTACTGTTACAGTGCGCTGCTCTGAGTATACATACATTCTCTTCCTCAAGCATGCTTCATGTGGTGAACACGGGATAATTATAACAGTTTATGTTACCAATTGGATTTTATTATACAAGAGTGTGGTGCTAATGACTTATCTAGCCTATATTTTAGAGATTTCACATCTGAGATCCTGAAGCAAGGCTGTCATTTTCGTTTATAAGCAATACTCCTTTCCCTCGTTCAGCTGATTTGCATTTATTTACTGCGAGCTCATTCTGTAGAGTCACTGTGCGTCAACAGGAAGGGATTGGGTTTGACTCACAGCCACCTAGCGGATCCACAAACTCAAATGTCCCTGAGGTTAACACAGCCTACAACGTTTAAATAATGAACCTACGCAATAATCGTCATATAATAGTACATAACTCTATGGTCTATATATATATATAAATACAACATGGCGACCAGGCGAAATATTTAGAAGGTTCTCAATATCTTCAGATCTGGTGCAGCAATCAAACTGTAGCCTACTGTAATTTTGAACGTTGATAGAGGCAAGCAACATAAGTAGGATATTATCGAAAATATGCTATTTATTTCTTTACAGAACTTCTTGTTTCTTTGTTATTACAGTACTTTCTTCCCTTTTGTCCTTTCTTTCATTTTCTTTTGATCCTTTTTCCTTTACCTTTACTTTTTCCTGTTGTTTCTTTTTCTCTTTTTCTATTAATCTTTTTCCTTTTTCATTTGTTGTTTCTTTTTAGTTTTTCATTTATTCATTTTTCCATTTTCTTTTGTTGTTTTTTTCCATTTCCTTTTGATCTTTCTGTTTCTATTTGTTCTTCATTTTTCTTTATTAATTCCTTTTCGTTTTGTAGTATTTTTTGTTCTTTTCCTTTTGTTCTTTTTTATTACTTTCTTCCTTATCCCTTTGTATTCTTCCCTTTTTCATTATTTTTTCCTTTTGTTCTTTTTTTTCTTTTCCATTTGTTATTTTTTCCTTTTCCTTTACTTATTCCTTTTCCTTCATTTTTTCCTTTTTCTTTTGTTGTTCTTTCCCTTTCCCTCTTGTTGTTTTTCATTTTCTTTTTCTTTATTCCTTTTTCTTTTGTTGTGTTTCCATTTCCTTGTGTTGTTCTTTTTTCATTTCATTTTGTTCCTTTCTTCTTCTCTTAATTTTGGCAGCAATTTTGCTAATTTTTAGATGGTGATTAGGCTAAGTGAATTGAGGTCCGTAGATTACTACAACATTAAATAACCCTTAAAGGGCAAAATGATACACCCCGTCGTCTCCAAAATAGTAGACTAGCCGTTTGAAGTATATTATGACGAATCGTGATATTTTAGCGTCATTTATGTGTTTTTAACAACAATTATACATCTGCCTTAGTCAATACATAAATGAAAGGAAATATAATTAGATTTGCTTCTGGTACATATTTCAGGGATTAATTGCTTTTATCCCCTTCATCAGCCAATATTAATAGCTGAAGAAAATTATAATAGTACATTATGCAACGAGCCTATAATGGCTATAATTAAGACACGAGTATGTTTTATAAAACGAGCGTATGCGAGTTTTATAATTTCCATACGAGTGTCTTAATTACCATTATAGGCGAGTTGCATACGACTGTTTATGTTCGACGATAATTATAACTTTATTATATGTTTTAACATAAATATTTATAAATATCTGTTGAGAGTCAGCTACTGGAATTTTGTGATCGCAGAGCGAGCGTTGGGTGTTATACCTTCGTCTTTCAAGAGCTTTGAACGGCCGACGCATGCGCTCTGTGGGCTTGCAATGCCATATGCAGCCATATGTTTACATCAGCCGTCCCTCAGTAATATTGTCACCGCAGTCATTTGAAGACAATGCGCTGTGTAGAAATTAGTGTTAGTGATTTTAAGGTACTGTGCTATTTCTTGTCTCATATTCGCCAGTTTATTTACGCGAACATATGGACGGTGGGTATTCCATGTCGGTAATTTATTATAGTTCGATGTTGTGTTTATGTCCGACATGTCCGACATGCGCGAAATTATCGTTACCTAATTGGTCAATGAACGAGCTCTGATTGGCTGGAGAAACTGTATCGTAATGAAAAACGGTGTTATAATGACCATCATTATGATACAGTTTTCAAACACATAATAGTGAGGGTCGAACATAAAATAGCGTAGCACTCAAAAAACAAATGGCTATTAGACTTAATATGGTGCACTATATAAGTAGGTCACAGAAAAATATTTTAAATCATATTTTTTAGTATTGCGTGGTGGCGCAGCGGTCAAGCTGTTGGCCTCTCACCACGGCGGACCGGGTTCGATTTCCGGTCAATGCATGTGAGATTTTCAATGTGAAATGCCATGTCCTATGGTTCGGATTCCTCGTAAAAAGGAGGTCCCGTGGCTTATGATCTCGCGATTAACGGTCACGTAAAACTGCAGTCTTCCTTCCTTTTAAAAGCAATTAATCCCTGAAACATGTACCAGGAGCAAATCTAATTATATTTCCTTTCATTTATGTATTGACTAAGGCGGATGTATATTTGTTGTTAAAAACTATTTAGTACGTCAATACGGAACCATCATGGAAAGTAATTTAAATAATAGAATCATTTATGTATGGCAAAATATTTGTCAATAAATCTTTTAAGTCCCAATATAGTATGACCTGGTGGCATTGCGAACTGAGAAGTTATAAGGAGAGTATTTATTTATATTTACTAGCTTCCCCCCAAGCTACTCGTTCATCGGATGAACTTATAACTTATCCACGTTAATCTTGGGAGCTAATGTGGCCTTTGACCCACTCAAACAAACGATTGCGTGTACCGTGCGTATCTCTGATGCTATTCCTAAGATATGCCGCATTAACATTAGATTTTGGTTGGGTCAAGGGTCGGCTTTCTACTTTGGGATCTTCTCCCAACTTGCGTTCGACTGCCGAAGTGCGTGGGTGGTTCGTGTCACCAGTAGATGTTATCTCAAGTCCATTTTGGGCGTCACTTTCAGTACCACTAAAGGTTCGTCCGCATTCCAGGCAACCGCAACATATGGTGTGCAAAATCAAATAAGCATGCCTTAGAAAATAGTGAAACGTTTTAAATTGATCGGGGAAAACAACCCTAAACGTACAGCGTGAACATTAAAACAACGGTTGTAATATCCATTGACTGCTTCAGGTGTATCTCTATGGAGAATTACGTTTTTGTGATTCTTATCTCTGGTGCGATATTATATTGCATCAAGTTAGTTAAGTCATTGTTGTTTTAAGGGACGGAACAGCAAGGTCATGTGCCCCTCAATATTGAATCACGTTTCACTGAGTGTATTTATTTTAAACATAGGCCTATACTAGGTATATATTATATATTTCCGTATCCGGGAGACGCACTAAATTCTTCCTTTCCAGAACTCTGCAGCTCTTATCCCTCGGTCTGTGGCCAACATATGGTTTTTCTGGCTGTAGGTGTCATTCAGATTTTGTCACGTGAGCAGGTGTTGTGGAGTCTGGATTTCTCCACAGGCACATCTTGGATCTTGTGCATAACCCCACTTTAGAAGGTTGCTACCTCATCCGGTTTTCAGATGGTATAAGGCAAATGACTACCACTGCTCAGTTCTTATTTAGGGATCTTGGATCTTGTGCATAACCCCACTTTACAAGGTTGCTACCTCATCCGGTTTTCAGATGGTATAAGGCAAATGACTACCACTGCTCAGTTCTTATTTAGGGGTAAACCCCTCTGGTACTATTTGTTTCCAGAGTGACACACGCCGGACGTTGGTTTGGCATGGAGGGGTACTGTTCCTTAATAAAACTCTTCCTGGATCTTAGGCGAGGAGTGGTCACCTTGTGATTGAACATAGAATGACTGGGATCTGTCTCAAGCTTTTGTATCTCTTTCTCTGCTGCCACCACGCGTCGAATAGCTGGAGGTGCAATGCCAGCGAGAGGGTAGATCATCTGCACTGAAGTAGGTCTCAGACATGCAGTGTAAACACTATTTTACGAAATATGCTATACAACACTCGCCCCTCCCAACCGTACTTCTCATAACCTATATTTCTACTCAAAATACGGTAGTAATCCACACACAGCAATTTACCAAGTTGTGTAGCTTAGAGCGTTAACATACCACATCATAAGGTGGGGTTCAAATTTGTCCTCCATCATCCTTGTAATGGCTATCTATATGCACATGGCTATCCAGAGACATGTCAAGATATATTTTCAGAATTATAAGGCTGTGTCCCAAAGCTACATTTTCAGCCGTAGAGAACTAGTTAGTCGACTAGTATTCCGAATGTTACGACACAAAGGTGCTTAGCTCATAGCAATCAAGTCTGTAGTAGCTAGTGAACGAAAGTGTTTGCTTGATTGTCGACTAGCACAAAGAATGTATAGACTATAGATGTTTGGCACCAAAATGTAAACATTTTTCTTCTTCCGGTGAAATCTACCTCCACCTTCCGGCGCGCCGAGAGGGATTAAGTGTACGTAAATAACTCATGCACTTATTTCAGGCACTAGGAAATAATTGTTAATCCCCGTCCAATTTTACTGGGCAAACTCGTGTTGACCGATTGAAAAACGATTCTACAAATAAACAATCATTGAGAAAGTAGTGCCATGCCTTTATAAAAATGAGGTATCGATGTTTCGTGAAAGTTGGGCCTAACCAGGGTAGAACAGTGGACCATGCTGGTGTGTCTGATTGTGCTAAAGATGTGTGTATAAGAGACCGGTTCTCTATTCCATTGTCCATATACGTTCTCTCTGATAAAGATCTTGCAAGCGAGCGAAATTAAGCAATTTAGCTGCTCCTCTGCGGTGGTCCCTACAGGTGTGTGTTCCACCGCCTGGGAATGCTACTGCCATGGGAATACGATCCTTCCTCCATGTGTGCACTTCCAAGCTGAGCAATATTTAGGTAGACCGTGAAGCCTATTTACTCTGCTATAAGCTTACCACGGTGGGTGAGTGGTTATCGTGTCGGACTACCAACCCCAAGTTTGTAGGTTCGCTCCTGGCCGTGGTAAGTGATTTTTGATAGGCGAACATAATCATGGCACGCATATCATACGTTGTTGACATGTTAAAGAACCCATTTGAATTCAGTTGGCCGTGTTCATAAAGAAAAAAATAATTTTCCGCCAACACAAAGTTCCTCCTTTCTCTACTAGAAAGCGCTATAGTGTCGAGGAGCTTAGGTATCTAACCTTCTTGACTTTCATAGCATTCCAAGGAACGACCGATTTCAACATGAAAGCTGCCCTCTGGGCGTCAAATAACAAAGCTGGCACCCGAGGCCATACGATATTATTATTACTGTGCAATTATAATCATAGTAGGCTACTTCCCGACACCAATTAGGCCGCACTCGCTCCGCAGAATTCTGGCCAGTTGGCTACTGGTAGCCTACTGTACAGTGTTGGGCTCACATCTACAGTGATATAAGTTTTGACTGAGTAGCTACCAGATACTATTCATCAGATGTAGGTATTTCTTTTTTGTAATTAATTAAATTTACAATACAACTAATAACAAGAAGTTCCGTGAAGAACTATACAGCCTACTTTTCATGCCAATGATTATTCTACAGTATATGAACCTATCTAGAATAATGACGAAATTAACTTGGTAATATCGAAATATCTAATTAGTTCAATATATACCTGGTATAATGTAGCCTAATAGAGCACTACAGTTGGCAGCCCTAGTGACTGAATATATTCTTTGTTCCATCTCTTTAGGTACAGAATACAAAATTTGGTTGAAGTCCAATGGACGTTACATGCAGTTAGACACTGGATCTATCAGTACGCGTAAAAGCATGTTGCCAACAATACCATGCGTGTGCTGGTCAGAAATAATCTGAAATATTATGATATCTTGTTGTGCCAATTTTGGATGAAATCCATTTGTTAGTATAGAAGTTACATGTATTTTAAAATTGGACATATCAGCAGGCATAGAATCATGTTGGCAGCACTGCCTTTTATTAATTACTCAAAATTAATCTAGAATGTCAGGTGCTATACGTGTGCAAAGTATAGAGCTGTTGGCTTGCATACTTTCTCATATATTGATATTAGGGTAAAAAAATATAGACAGCATTTATTAACAGTTGGCAACCCTGATTGCTCTTAACAATACTTATAGTCATATCTGTTATGGTACACATAGCACATACGAAATTTGGTTGAAATCCAACCGATAGTATAGAAGTTACATGTATTTAAAAATTGGTACTATCAGCAGGCTTATAATCATGTTGGTAGGACTGACGTATATAAGTTACTCCAAATTAATCTAAAATGTCAGAATATACGTGTGCATAGTTTAAAGCTGTTGGCTTGCATACTTTCTGATATATTGGTATTTGGATAAAAAATAGAGAGAACAATTATTAACAGTTGGCAGCCCTGGTGGCTCTTAGGAATACGCCTAGTCATATCTGTTTATGTACAGATATTACATACAAAATTTGGTTGAAATCCAATTGATAGTGTAGAAGTCATATGCATTTAAACATTGGACCTATCAGAAGGCTTAAAATTATTTTGGCAACACTGTCATGGTTGGCCTCCTGGAAATTAAACTGAAATAGTATTATCTACATGTGTACCAATTTTGGAATAGCTCCCATGTATACCTTGCAAGATATCCAACATGGAGCTCAAATTTCTAGTGCGTTTTTTCAGCAGTTGGTAGCACTGACATCATTTTCAAATATGGACGTGAGATATTCCGGTGCACATCTTTACTCATACTAAATTTGGTTTTGATTGCTGCAGCCGTTTATGAGTTGATAGGGGGGGGGGGGGGGACACACACAGCCAGACAGACAGACAGACAGAAGGACAGACAGACAGACACACATTTTCCCGGATCGATCTCATAAGTCTACTTCTTCCTCATTTTTGCAAAATGTGAAAAGTAGGCTAAAAATAATAATGTTATTGGATTTACGTCCCTTTTAACTACTGCGGATTTTAAAGACGCCGGGTTACTGGAATTTTGCCCCGAAGAGGATTTTTAACGTGCCAGTAAATTTACTGGCACGGTTCCCTCGTATTTGTGCACCCACAAATGCCTGCGCTAGGATTCGATCCTGCAACCTTGGGCCCAGAAAGTGAAATTAGCTTAAGAGATTTGAATCTTTTGGCATCTTGATTTAGGGGGCGTGGTTGCTCAGCGGTCTAGCTGTATGCCTCTCACCAAGGCGGTCCGGGTTCGATTCCCGGTCAATGCATGTGAGATTTTCGAAGTGAAATGCCATGTCCTGTGGTTCGGATTCCATGTAAAAAGGAGGTCCTGTGGCTCATGATCTCAGGATTAACGGTCACGTTAAACTACAAGCTTCCTTCCTTTTTTATGCATCTTGATTTCCCTGACTGACATTGAGTAAAGATAGCTTAGAGATCTTCACCTTAATTTAGTTAAGGTTATTTTTCACATATTCCAGTAATTGGAATGACTTTTGTGTTGACCGACTGCAAGCTAAAATATTAATTAAGAAACTTTATCACAGACTGAACCTCACAAGAGGTGGGAGACAGAATAAGAGACGCCATTTCGAATGCCTGATGCTGCGCTATTGACACCAGTCTGGCTGGTATATGATTGCTACGTTATATAAGGTGCGTTCAAAAAGTAACGAGCCGGAAGCTGTAATGCGCAAACCGGTGACGACATCGGCTAATCGTGGCGTGTGTAACGAGGTGTGGTTCCGACCAGAGCGTAGAAGGTCACAGACCGTCGCTTGTGGGCACGCGTGCACGTCACGTGACGATACAAAGGAAGCAGCACTATGCATCAATCGTCCAATGCTGCCAGTCGCATTGCAAACAGTGGCATGGAGGCGTCAAACGAAATGCAAAGAGGTGTTGTTCGGTTTCTGACAGCGAAATGAGTAGGGGGAACGGACATCTATCGCCGAATGTCACAACTGTACGGCGAACACTGCATGTCCCTTGCAAGTGTCAAGGCGCGGCACAAGCGCTTCAGGGAAGGACGGGTGTCAGTAGTCGGTGATGCCCGGTCTGGGGCACCCCCCTGCATTACCGATGACAACGTTCAGCTGGTTGGTGCACTCATTACCCAGGACCGCCGAGTGACAGTGAACGCCATAGCCGCCGTGGTCGGATTGAGCGGCGGAAGTGTGCACACCATCATGAAGGAATGACTGCACTTGCGCAAAGTGTGTGCCCAATGGGTGTCCCACAGTCTTCAACCACACCAGGAAGCATGTCGAATGGCCTACTGTCTTGGTCTTGGTTGGACAATTGATGCATGCTGCCGCTCGAATTTGTATCGTCACGTGACGTGCAGGCGTGCCCTCTAGCGACGGGCTGTGACCTTCCATGCTCTGGTCGGAACCACACCTCTTTGCACACGCCACGATTGGTCGATGTCGTCACCGGTTTGCGCATTCCAGCCTCCGGCTCGTTATTTTTTGAACGCACCTTATAGATCTGGTGCGCATGCTCATATTTCCTGGCTAAATACGTTACTTTAAAAGAAGAAATATAGAGCAACTTATATGCTGGATGGTCCTCGTACCACAAAGAGCGGCTGCTGTGAAGATTCATTACGGTGAGCGTGCTGATTGCCTAGGATCAACACATGTCCCGCAGTAATTAACGAAGCCATGCCCGCACAAAGCGACTCTCATTAGCTCTATATTATCAGACATTATCACCAGATTGATCAGCAGCGCGTGATTTGCGATGGCTCTCTGCTGATGGCGCGGCCCGTGGGACTCCTCCAGTCGAGGGGGATCTGAACTGAACGCTCTTCAGAGCTCGGAGGTTGATTGCCTATTACTCATCATAGGTAATGTAACAGCTACTATTGAGCTTAGAGTATGTAGAGAGTTTTAGCGTACTTTTCACATTTTGCAAAAATGAGGAAAAAGTAGACTTATGAGATCGATCGGGGCAAATGTGTGTGTGTGTGTGTGTGTGTGTCTGTCTGTCTGTCCGTCTGGCTGAGTGTGTATGTGTCCCTATCAACTCCTGAACGGCTGCAGCAATCGAAACATAATTTGGTAGGAGTAAAGATCTATACCTGAATATCTCAATTCCGTATTTGAGTATGATGTCAGTGCTACCAACTGCTGAAAAATCGCTTTAAAATTTGAGCTCCATGTTGAATATTTTGGAAGGTATGAATGGGTGCTATTTCAAAATTGGTACACCTATAGATAATAATATTTTAGTTTTATTTCCAGGAGGCCATACATGGCAGTGTTGCCAAAATGATTCTAAGCCTGCTGATACGTCCAATTTTTATATGCATATAACTTCTACACTATCAATTGGATTTCCACCAGATATCGTATGTGCTATCTGTACATAAACAGATATAACTGAGCGTATTCTTAAGAGCCACCAGGGCTGCCAACTGTTAATAAATGCTCTCAATTTATTTTATCAAAATACGAATATATCAGAAAGTATGCAAGCCGACAGCTTTAAACTATGCACACGTATAGTACCTGACATTCTATATTAATTTGGAGTGACTTATATACGTCAGTGCTACCAACATGATTCTAAGCCTGCTGAGAGGTCCAACTTTAATTGCATGTAACTTCTATACTATCATTTGGATTTCAACCACATTTCGTATGTGCTATGTGTACCATAACAGATATGACTATGAGTATTCTTAAGAGCAACAAGGGCTGCCAACTGTTAATAAATGCTTTCTCTTTTTTACCCTAATATCAATATATCAGAAAGTATGCAAGCCAATAGCTCTAAACTTTGCACACGTATAGTACCTGGTATTCTAGATTAATTTGGAGTAACTAATATACGACAGTGCTGTCAACTTCATTCTAAACCTGCTGATAGGTCCAATTTCAAAATGCATGTAACTTTTAGACTAACTAATGAATTTCATTCAAAATTCTCACAACAATAGATCATATAATTTCAGATTATTTTTGACCAATACATGCATGACATTGTTGCCAACATGATTTTACGCGCACTGTTAGATCCAATGTTTAACTGAATGTAACGTCCATGCTATCCATTGGACTTCAACCAAATTTTGTATTATGTACCCTAAGAGATGGAACTAAGAATATATTCAGTCACCAGGGCTGCCAACTGTAGTGCTCTATAAGGCTACATTATGCCAGGTATACACTATTTCGAACTGATTAGAAATTTCGATATTACCGAGTTAATTTCGTCATTATTCTAGATAGATCCATATAGATTAATCATTGGCATGAATCTTAAATTTTAAGAAAAGTAGGCTCTTTAGTTCGTCACGGAACGTCTTGTTTTTTTGTTTTTTTTTTAGTTTTTTTTTTAGTATGAACCGACTGGCTGGGTGTTACTGCGGTAACGTCCTCGCCTGTTGTATCCAAGGTTGCAGGATCGAATTCTGGCACAGTCAGTTGGTATTTGAAGGTGCGCAAATGTGAGGGAGCCGTATCAGTAGATTTAATGGCACCTTAAAGATCCCCTTCAGGGCAAAATTCCAGTACCCCGGCGTCTCTAAAAGCCACAGCAGTTAAAAGGGACGTAAAACCAATAACATTATTATTATTATTATTATTATTATTATTATTATTATTATTATTATTATTATTATTATTATTTTCGTTTGAGTCGTCTAGGGACCACGAGCCAATTTCAATACTTTGTCCTTTGCTGTTTCTTCTTCCTTCTCCAGTATTCCTTCATCATCTCACTAAGTTTCGTCTTCCTTTCCTCGGACTATTTTGAGCTGGTTTTCTTTCCCTTCCTCCCTTGGAATCCTTCCATTGTTAGCACTCTTTGCCTAAAAAGTATTTTCTTTTCTGATATTGTTTCTTTCCAAATCCTTTTTGACTTCTTGATTATTAGACTATTTTGAAATATGAATTGCATTTAGTGACAAATCCTCGCGAATAAACTGGAATAAATGTTCCAGGAGAGTCAGAATGTTTTGTGACGTCTTCATGGAAACAAACAATTGAATAAAGTAAAAAGTAAATCGTAAAAAAGGAAAGTAAACTTTTTGTTTAAGTGGTGCGGTGGCCCTCGGAGACCCGGGTACGATTCTCAGTTCTGGCAAGATATTTAATTCTGGTTTAAGAACATTAATGATATTGATATGCAGGTCATCCATGTGTTGTTAATTTTTAAGAACTGCATCAGTGAGATTAGAAAATATGAAGTTTACTCTTTTATTCGTGGAAGCCTCCGTGGCTTAGGCGGCAGCACGCCGGCCTCTCACCACTGGGTCCGTGGTTCAAATCCCGGTCACTCCATGTGAGATCTGTGCTGGACAAAACGGAGGCAGACACGTTTTTCTCCGGATACTCCGGTTTTCCCTGTCAAAATTTCATTCCAGCAACACTCTCCACTATCATTTCATTTTATATGTCATTCATTTCATCATTGCCCCAGAGGAGTGCGTCAGGCCTCGGCAGCCGGCACAGTTCATTCATTCCATTCCCTGACCCGATCGGAGACTGGAAGCAGGCTGTGGATTTTCATTTTTCACTCTTTTATTCGTGGAATGTGAATAAGCGCGCATGGTAATGCAGCTGGGTGGTGATCAAATCCTAACAATGTCGGTACCAGAAGAAGGAATGACACGCGAACCTGTCTATTCTCATCCATTTAGGAGAGAGGCGAATAAGAATTAGTGGACTGTTGAAAGTAAAAATTGTATGGTTGACTTTCCTTTATACATAACAAGGAAGTGACTCGCATAGGTGTACATGAATACCAAGCAGAGAAACACGACCAAATCTATTACCAATGAAGTCTTGTGGATTTACAATGGCGTGTGAAATTAATGTCAAAGCGAGAGTATTGGAAAGTGTTCCTGTGGACCCCATGCAAATGGGAAATGTTGGGATAGGAAGTGTATTGGGCCCGATAGGATCGTGGTGAAAGTTGGGGAGGCATCCTCCTCTCTTGTGTGTTGCATCTGATAACAGTCAATAAAGAGAAATCGCCCCCGGTCGTGGAGGTCGCTAGTCACCGGTTCTCATCCCTCACCCATCTTGTTCTTGCTACAGGTTATTCACGCCTGTCACATCTATTGTGCTGTAACTCTCAACTTTAGTTGGCAGCTAAATTTACATTTTAAGCTATGTAATGTGCTTCGAACATTGTCTGCTAGATGATTCCTATTTTTTAATTTTATTTTTTACCGTCCGCGGTGGCCGAGAGCGCTAAGGCGTTACCTCGTGCCTAGCTGGCATCGGGAGAGCGTGGGTTCGAACCCCACCTCAGCCGTCCTGAAAATGGTTTTCGTAGTTTCCCATTTTCACCACCAGGCAAATGCCGGGATGGTTCCTTTCAATAGGTCCACGGCCGATTTCCTCCCAATATCTCTTCCCTGACCCGTCCTGAAAAGAGGAGTACATGGCCATTGGCTGCATTAATAAAATTATTATATTTCTTTTTTATCCTCCCACATTGTGGTGTAGTGACTAGCATTCTTGGATGTCACCGTGGAGGTATGGATTCGATTCCTGGTTCTAGCAAGATAATTAATACTGGTCTGAGGGCTGGAATGGGGTACAGTAAACCTTCTGAGGTAGAACTGAGAAACGGTAGGTACGATTAACATCTCAGCCATCCTGGTAGTATTTTTCTCTGGTTTTCCATATCTACTCCAGGCAAATGCCGGGATGGTTTTGAACTTAGTCACGGCCGCTTCCTTCTCAAACCTCATCTGAAATACAAATACACACACTACTACAGCAACCATAATACCATAGGTTAACAGAAAAATTATATATACGAGTATATACCTAAATACACGGGGTTAAATGAGCACGATATCCAAGCCCCTCAAACGAAACACCAGCAACTACAACAACAGCTTTGCAGAAGATTCTTATTTATTATCCGCCCACCTTATGGCGTAGTGGTTAGCATTCTTGGCTGTCACCATAGAGGTCAGGGTCCATATACAGTAGATCCATAAATTCTTGGAATTCATTTTATTTTTCGTTATCGTAATCTATAAGCCACGTCAACGACGATCGTTAGGAGCTGGTATAGATGGGCTGGTCATTCGTGGCTGGTCGTAAACGTGGGAGAATTCTTCTCAAAGCCCGAGTGGATCACTGAGACCACTGAATGTGCACATGCCTTGCGGAGTAGCTGCATTGATCACAAAGGTATGAAAGCTCACTGTGCGTGGAGACACCACTGCGAGCGTAATATTATGTACCGGTCAAGAAGGAACGGCCTACTAGGGTAGAGTAAGCGGCTTCTTTGGCTTAGTCGGTAGCATAGTGACTTGCTGTGCCCAAGATCGCGGGTTCAAACCTGGCCGAAGTCGTCGGATTTGTTAAGAGCTTTAAAATCCTTCGGCGGGGAAGTAAGATGTAATAGATTTATGGCATGTAAATGAGCCTACCACTACAATAGGTAGTGTGTAGCCAAATTTGTAGGTTATATTTCGTTAGAAACGCTCCATCAAGTTCCAACGTTCGCCGCTAGGCGTCAATGGCACCTGGTAGCCAAAGTTGGAACTACTTGAAATAGAACTTGCTCATTCGTCTTCATTTCATCTCATCCACACGCGACGGTGCTTGTAGCACACCCCATGGGTGTCCACATTGAAGCAGCTACAAATTCTGGCGAGCCAAACATGTCCTCGGACACTCCTGGCACTAAATGCCATACGCTAAATAATAAATAGTGGTAGACTATACTATTGATGGCAGGAAGTTCGGCTTTAAGCACTCTCAACTGCCCATGTCCGGCTCCGTTGCTAAATGGTTAGCGCGCAAGGCTTTGGCTGGAAGGGTCCCGGGTTCGATTCCCGGCCGAGCCATCAGGGATTTTATCTTTTGGGGTTAATTCCCGTGGCTCGGGGACTGGGTGTATGTGACGTCTTCATCATCACTTCATCCTCATTACGACGCGCAGGTCTCCCACGGGCGTCAACTGCACTTGGCCTCTCCGGAGGCAACACGATCATCATCAGCTGTCCATACCGGTAATACATATTTATGAAGTTACTTATTAGTTATTTTTGTTTTAATGGGCAGAACTTTGAGGTCATCTGCCGCTTTATGCAGTTAAAAGGGGATAATAAACGCTGATTATGGCTGACCCATCTTCTTCGATATTATTGTACCTGTATGTGGGCGTTATTTCGCGTATGTTCCTTGTGAGAAGCTTCACTTGTGAATGTCGTTGCAGGATATGTGGTCACCGCCTGTTATTAAAAACAATCTTAACTGAAACGTGCGGATGTCATCCTCAGAAATTAAATGTCATTAAAGAGCTGCAGTTCATCCACCGGAAACCTTTTGTTCAATTCGTCTTCCTGTCACGGACCGACTTATACAGTAAGGTCCTTCTCTTTAGAACGGAACCTCGACGGGCCGTGTGACGGATGGAGAGAGCGATGGGTAATGGCCAGATGACTAGCATCTACCAAATACACAAGAGCGGGTCGAGAAGCACAGTGGCGATGTATAACAATAATACTATCGTATGGCCTCGGGTGCTGGGTGCGAGCGCTGTTATTTGACACCCAGAGGGCAGTTTGCATGCCGAATTTTGTTGTTCCTTGGAGCGCTATGAAAGTCAAGGAGGTTAGATATCTAAGCTCCTTGACACTATAGCGCTTTCTAGTAGAGAAAGGGGGAACTTGAGGGTTGGCGGGAAATCCCGAGATTAATTTTGCCATTATGAACATGGCCTACTGAATTCAAATGGGTTCTTTAACATGCCAACAACGTATGACATGCGTGTCGTGATTTGTGTCGCCTTTCAAAAATCACTTACCATGGCCAGGAGCGAACCTGCAAGCTTGGGGTTGGTAGACCGACACGATGTATTAAAGATATAGAGATGCTGTCGTGGACTTTTTTGTACAACTTTTCATGCTGAACAATTCTTACACTCATAGTAGGCTATATAGTATTTTTAACGGTTTACCCATCGAAAACATAAATGGCGCACGGGCTGCAGGGTTTTCTTCAACTCGATTCACTGAAATCGTCACTGCTCGGCTTCCTTTGGTCATAAATGAATGTTTTTCTACGGAAACCTTCCTCGAGAAATCCTTTACAGAATGGTGAAAACTGCTTCAAAATCCATCCAGTGGTTCTTGTGATTACCCGTTACATCCAAGAATTGGGGACTTGGTTCTACTATGTGGAGATTCCTCACGCCCTAGTAAGTTAGGACTGATTATCATGATTTCACAGACCCGTAAAATAAACAATAACAACAACAACAACAACAATGCTAGCCACAATTTCCAATGTGCGGGACGAAACCCTTGTACACCTATTCTTTGTCTCCCGTGCTGACCCAGCATATGTTACAGTAAGTTCAAACTAGTAACTTGTTTCTAGATCGTTTGATAAGAGTGTACTGTATAATGTAAACCCCAACACGCAAGATGCCTGGTGTGGTGTATCAAAATTATGTACATCCGGTGCAAGTGCGTGCACAGTGCACACACATCCTGTGTGCTGAGTCGCTAATTATGTCTTGAAACTCTTCCCTGTGCATCTGAACTCGCGTCTTCCAGTAATTTCCTCAGAGAAATTTCGTTAAATTCAGTATTGTCTGTTGGGGTGCTCCAGGCGGACCAGATGCACCATATTTATTAAACAATAAATATTATAAGTGTTGGCCGAAATCCCCAGATTAATTTTTCCATTAAGAACACGGCCTACTGAATTCAAATGGGTTCTTTAACATTCCCCCCCCCCCCAGGGGTTCACATCTAGTGGGACGTGGGTTGGCGACCACGGGACCCCAGCCGAGTCCGACATTGCTTCCACATACTTGTGCCGGGCTCCTCACCGTCTTCTTTCCTGTCGAACTCACTTGGTCAACTCTTGTTCTCTTCCGACCCCGACGGTATTAGGATATCCGAGGCCTAGGGAGTCTCTTCATTTCCCGCCTTATTTGGCCTTGTATTGTCTTTTCTGATACCCTCCTTCTGTGAGGGGTCAGGCTTCTTTTTCTTTTCTTGTTATCCCCTGCCTTCTGCTCAAGGTCCTCAAGGAGGCCGGGTGTATGTAGTCCCACCACCTCTGGTGCACCCTAGATATTGCTACACCCTCAGGGGCTCACGGCTGGTGAGTTCGGGAGTTGGCGATCCTGAGGGATTCCTGAGCTGGTTCCGGTTTCCCCCTTTTGTCCCTTACCTGTGGGGCGGACCCTCTCCTCTTTCACTTTCCTATCTGCCTTTTATGGCTCTCCTTCCTTCCAAGTCCCTCAATCCGCATTCTTCGAGGGTTGAGGACATTTCTTCTCCTCCTGTCCTTTATTTGCCTTATTCTTCTTTTGGTTTCCATTTCTTCTTCTAGTAGCCTATATAAGTTAGTAGTTAGTTTGCATTTCATTTTCATTTTCACGATCACCCAAACCATTAGGGGCCGATAACCTAGATGTTAGGCCCCTTAAAACACCAATTATCATCATCATCATTTAAAATGCCAACAACGTATGACATGCGTGCCGTGATTTTTGTGAAAGAAGAGTGGGAGGTTTATATGCAAAATTTCAGTGAGGTGGAGATTCACGCCCGTGATGCTCCCTTGTCAGTTGTGATAACGCACACCACCACTCATGAATATGAACTAAGAACCTGTAATTTCATACTAACGTGTTCGAAGCACACACCCACTCATATGCTCGCCAACACTAGAAGGACATGGAGCCAGTCACGAACTCAGATCCTCAAGTATATTTGTTTTCACCGTGCAATTTGTATCGTGATGATCTGTGAGATGCTTGTGATTACTACCAGGTATTCCCACACCTGCTGTTAAAGTGGCGGCCCGGTAGCCTCGCCTCACCTCACCTTGCCTTTCACCTTTGACACACGCCGCTACATGCCTTCACTAACCTCTCTCTTCTCTGAGCAGCGCAGTGGCGGCTCGGCAAATATCAAACAGGTGGTTGGTTGTGTTCGCCGCTAAAAGTAGGGCAAGGATATTTAGCACAGTGGTAAATTGGGCCACGGTGTGGCGTAGTAAATAGTAATAATGTTATTTGTTTTACGCCCCTTTTAACTACTGTGGCTTTTAGAGACGCCGGGGTGCCGGAATTTTGACCCGAAGGGGATTTTTAACGTAGGCTACCTGTAAATCTACTGACACGGCTCCCTTGCATTTGCGCACCCTCAAATGCCAAGTGACTGCATTGTAAACCTATTTCCATTTTTAAAAATGCAATGGCTATTAAAATTTTATATCAGTTAGGCTATACTTAAAAGATAACTTAATAAAATAATTATTGATGGTCAACACCGCTTGAAGTTCATTAAAATAACATTTCCTACTATTTAGAACGGTTTCTTAGTTCAGATATTTGAAAAAAAAAATGTAGTTATATGTCCGCCTGTTCATATTTTGTTGATAACCTAAATAGAAACGCTAAAGTGCATGAACTTTTGGGCCTTAGCCTACTATTTACAAATGCGGTACTTTTTATGCTGTAAGTAATTTATGTCAGTGCTGTACAAAAAGTATTATTATATTATGTTATTTCATTCTTGCGGCTGCGCAAAGCGTTGGAGCAGGCGGACCGTCGGCTGAACGCTCAACCCTTAGGCCATGGGCAAATGAGAGTGTGTAGTTGAATTGAGAAAAGACTAAAGAAGAGTATGTTCGTACACACGTAAAAGAAGAAAAGGGAAAAATTGGCGCAGAGGAATCCCCGACCCAAGGTGACCCCACCGTACCCCCACCCCCTCCCCTCCCTCCAGGGACCAAACCCCTACTAGCCCCGTTTATTGATCTAAAAACATACATCATATTCAAAACAAAGAGATATGGGCAAGGGTATACAAAAGCAAATAGCAATTAGCAGAGGAAAAAAGATCAATGGTGTGTACGAAAACGGGGGGATCGAGAGAAGATAAAAAGGAAAAATAAACATAGAGAAATGAGGTGCAGTATAATGGGGGAGAGGGGAGGTACAAGAATTCCACTCCTGTTCTCTACCCAATCACGCATTGTATAACCTCGCAATTGCACAGTGTCTCAGAGAGTCAATTATTATAGGTCGCCAATTGGCAACCTTTTTGAAAAGCAGGTTATCAGACAAATTCTACACACGCACACCAAAGTACACGGGGATAAAATGGCCACGATGTCCAAACCTCTAAATGAAACAACAACAGCAATAACCACCTCTCTGAAATGAAGCCTGTTGTATGATGGGATAAAGAATGGGAGGGGACCAGCCATCTGTTGAGCTGGGCACTGACTATTTGTCTCGCATTATGCAAGGCAGCTCAGTGCATTGTATCACTAAATGAGTGGACTTGTTCAATTTTGATCGGAATGTTGCCGCGGGCATGTCTGCATTCCCCAATGAACCACTTGTACCGCATTCTCTGTCAGTGGACCAAACAAATGTGCAGTTAACATTTAGCATCGTATGCAAGCCCAGCATAGCTTAAATCTCAAGAACAATTTATTAATGTTGAAGCTTATATTTTGGAGTCAAGGACACCGCTGTCATTGACCTCGTGTACCCATTGTGACAAGGATGCTCTCGATATTGTCGTATCTATAGAAGTGTACAGGATTGGGAAGGATGTCCCAGAGCTTGAAGGAAATTGTGGCGACTCTACCGTCTGGACATGGAACAAAATAATTATTCCATGATGGACTTACTTATTTACTTACTTACACAATAACCTCGTTTATCCGGACCTCATTAATCAGGATCTGTGGCTTATCTGGATCTAAAATAACGAAAGATTATTTTTACTGGGTACAGTATATCTTCTACAGGGTCGACTCGTCTTGAATGTCTTTTCCACCAAGAATAGTTAAGGACAGGAATTTGAAGTAATTCTGCCACGGTCTATCAAAGGTACCGTCCCTGCATTCACCTGGAATTGAGAACTGATGTTAGTAAAACGTATTCGTGATCGTGCTGCGCGCAAACGCTATACTAATGTAAAACAGAAAAGACTCACACATTATTTTAGTGCTTAAAACAGTCCTAAATGTAAGGAAAGTGTTCTTATATTTTTTACAATTGAAAAAAGGTATTACAACTTGTGTTAATCGAGTATATAACATGTATTTGTTCTTTTTATTCCTCGGATTATCCGGATTTTCGATAATCCGGATCAGTTCCAGTGTCTTAATTACCATTATAGATGAGTTGCATACGACTGTTTATGTTCGACGATAATTATAACTTTATTATATGTTTTAACATAAATATTCATAAATATCTGTTGAGAGTCAGCCACATGAATTATTTGCGCTGGGTATGATATCTCTGTCTTTCAAGCTCTCTGACCGACCGACGCATGCGCTCTGTGTGCCTGCAATGCCATATGCAGGCCATATGTTTACATCTGCCGTCCAGCTCTTTAGCATTCACTAATATTGTAACCGAAGTCGTTTGAAAGCAATTCGCTGTGTAGAAATTGGAGTTGGGGATATTAAGGTACAGTGCTATTTCTTGTCTCATATTCGCCAGTTTATTTACGCGATCATATGAACGGTGCGTATTCCATGTCGGTAATTTATATAGAAAGATGTTGTGTTTATGTCCGACATGTTGGATTTGGAACGCATGCGCGAAGGTATCCTTACCTAATTGGCCAATGAATGAGCTCTGATTGGCTGGAGAAACTGTATCGTAATGAAAAACAGTGTTATAATGACCATGATTATGATACAGTTTTCTGACACATAATGTTTACATTTCGATATCGTCAAACATAAAAATTCAAACAGATCAATGTTGATCAGTGAAGAGAGGACCTGCTCCTTTGATGCCACAAGTGATCCGTGAACGAATTCGGGTAACCGTAATGATGATACAAGTAATTCCTCTGACTTTTTTTTGTAAGCTTAGTCATTATAATAATATAGAATAATAATATCGAGCACGCCTACGCCGCGGATTTTATAAGACAAATAGGCCTACACGAAGGAAACATCACAGAGAAAGAATGAAGAAATATTTAAAACAAACTAATATCAATAAAGGGGACAAAATCGCAAGGAAGTTATGTCACGTGGTCTATAGACCGAAACCGAAGAAGTAATAATAATAATGGTTGTTGTTTTGTTTTATTTTTGGAAGCCTTTATAGGAGGGGGTGGGGGTGAAAGGCTGCTTGAGCTCTTAGCTCATCAACGAGAATAGTTTTAGAAGAAATAGTCATTAGATTGGGAGATACGTACGGCAATCGAAAGTGCCAATACTTGGCCTAATCTTGAGCTCAAGGCTGATGGCAGCTTACAGAATAGTGCCATAAATGTCTCCTATAACGCATATTAGGGTGGAGTAAGTACATCACGTAGTTGGTGGGAAGTAATGTGCCACTGTAGCGAATGACAGACAATGAGAGTGGAATAGGTTTGATAATGGCACGGCCTGCTAACCTAGTTAGTTACCTTCGCCCTAATTCATCACTGTCACGTTAAACGGTGTTGCACTACGGTAGTTCATTTTCACTGTTTATCATCGGACTATCCCAACACGATAACCCAATCCATTACCTTTAACATTTTTCACTAAATACAGTATCTATTCGGGTGATTACTGAGCTCGAATCCCGCCATCTACCAAGATAGAGGGGGCCTCCGTAGTTAACTACTGGATTTCAAATCTAGGTAAATAGTGCGTTTTCGTGGAGTTACAGCCACTCCCTCCTGTCTAAAACATCTTCTCTTTAGGGTGCGAAAATGCGAGGGAGCCTTGTCAGTAGATTTACTGGCACGTTAAAGATCCCCTTCGGGGCAAAATTCCGGCACCCCGGCGTTTCTAAAGCCAGAGTAGTAAAAGGGACGTAAAACCAATAACATTATTATTACGGTATATAATTTTCTCTTTATCTCAGATCGAGCATATCAACTCACAGGCTCCACAGAAGAAGGAGATACAGAAAGGGGCGGCTTTGGTGGCGTAGTTGGTAGCATGCTGAGCTTCTATGCCCAAGATCGCGGGTTCAAATCCGGCCGAAGTCGTCGTATTTTTTAGGAGCGCTAAAAATCCCTCAGTATGCCTTCCTTCGGAGGGGAAGTAAAGCCGACGGTCCCATGTCGTAGATTTATGGCATGTTAAAGAACCTTCCACTAATTACACCTGTGTGAAGCTAAATTGTCTAGGTTAAGAATGTAAACAACGCCCTTAGGTTCCTACGTTCGTTACCAAGAGCCGACTGCGGTGGCGTCTGGTAGCTAAGTTCTTAACTAGTAGTCGTTGACGGTGGCGTTTGGCGGCAAAAGTAGGAACTATTTGAAAAATTCAAAGTCTGCAGTCCTTACCTGAATTTCAGATAACACACACTAATACAGTCATCACAAGTAATACCGGTTATCAGACAGATTCTACACACACCCAAAGTACACGGGGTTACATGACCGCGTAGTCGCAGCCCCCAAACTTAAGAACCAACCAACCAGATACAGAAAGGAGCTAATAAAATTATTCTACTAGCTGAAAGGGTATGACAGCTCAATGGCTTAGTCACTGTTAATATTGCAATCTTCAGTCGGTCAAAACAAAATAATTACAATTGCTGGATTATATGAAAAAACAAGTAGTTCCGTGAAGAACTATACAGCCTATTTTCATATATCCTACTCAAGTTAATTGCCTTTATCAACATACAAAATTTCAGTTTGATTGTTGTGATAGATTCGTAGATATTGAGAACCGTCTAAATATTTTAGATGGTCGCCATTTTGGATATTTATACGTATAGGCCATAGAGTTACATACCATTAAAGGAAAATTATTGCGTAGCTTCATTATTCAAACTTTCACTTCGATCGCATGATTACGACACAGGAAAAGGAAACATAATTTTCAAATTTTGCACAGCCGCCATCTTGAGATTTTGTAAACAATTGAACCAAATTAGATGCAAGTGCATTGCAATATGTATAATCATTTACGGTACCACATTTCACTGCGCTCAGATGGTTAAATCGCGAGAAAAGTCTATTAAAATGTTTCAAATTCGCTTGGCCGCCATGTTCGTTTTGTATTTTATAGGCTTTTGAAAGTTACATATATAAACTTGTAGCAGTGCCTTTTATCACCTTACAAAATTTCAGGTTGATATCAGTAATAGTTTCGGAGATATAGAATGCCAGTGATATATTTCACTCAGCCGCCATTTAGAGGTTATGCAAACAATTGAAGTAAATTTTACGCCAGTGCATTTCAATGGGTATAAACATTTGTTGTACCAAGTTTCATTACGTTTGGATGGGTAAATCGCGAGAAAAGTCTATTTAAAAGTCTCAACTTCGCTTGGCCACCATGTTGGTTTTGTAGTTACGAGGTTTTTGAATGTCTCATTGATCAACTTCTAGTAGTGCACTTTATCACCGTACGAAATTTCAGGGTGATATCTTTAATAGTTTCGGAGATATTGAATGCTGGTGAAATATTTCGCACATCCGCCATTTTGGATTGGTGAGACGTAGTAAAATTTGAAGGGCACGGTCGAGGTCGGCTGAAATAGTGCTATGACCTTACCGAGTTTCTTTGAAATCGTCCCAGCCGTTTAGAAGTTATTATGGGGACACACACACACACACACGAATCACACACGCACACACAGACACACGGACAAAAGGTGATCTCATAAGCCTATTTTTTTCATAAATGAAAATAGGCTAATAACTGAAATAATTTCAGTCATGTGATCTATAAGGTGCGTCCAAAAAGTAACGAGCCGGAGGCTGTAATGCGTAAACCCGTAACGACATCGGCTAATCGTGGCGTGTGTAACGAGGTGTGGTTCCGACCAGAGCGTGGAAGGTCACAGCTCGTCGCTAGAGGGCACGCGTGCACGTCACGTGACGATACAAAGCCAGCAGCAGCATGCATCAATCGTCCAACAAAGACCAAGACAGTAGGCCATTCGACATGCTTCCTGGTGTGGTTGAAGACTGTGGGGCACTCATTGGGCACACACTTTCCGCAAGTGCAGTCGTTCCTTCATGATGATGTGCACACTTCCGACGCTCAATCCGACCACGGCGGCTATAGCGTTCACTGTCACTCGGCGGTCCTGGGTAATGAGTGCATCAACCGGCTGGACGTTGTCATTGGTAATGCAGGGGAGTGACCCAGACCGGGCATCATCGGCTAACGACACTCGTTCTTCCCTGAAGCGCTTGGGCCACGCCTTGACCCTTGCAAGGGACATGCAGTGTTCGCCGTACACTTGTGACATTCGGCGATGACTGTCCGTTCCCCCTACTCCTTCCGCTGTCAGAAACCGAACAACACCTCTTTGCTCTTCGTTTGACGCCTCCATGTCATTGTTTGCAATGTGACTGCCAGCGTTGGACGATTGATGCTTGCTGCTGCTCGCTTTGTATCGTCACGTGACGTGCACGCGTGCCCTCTAGCGACGAGCTGTGACCTTCCACGGTTTGGTCGGAACCACACCTCGTTACACATGCCACGATTAGCCGATGTAGTCACCGATTTGTGCATTACGCCTCCGGCTCGTTACTTTTTGAACGCACCTTCTATATAAATATTATGGACTAGTGAAGAGGTGAAATCGAAGGGAAAACATGTTTCGCATAATCACATGTAATTTGTTTCAGTTTATCTTTTCACATATTCCAGTAATTGGAATTATTGTTTGTTGACCGACTGAAAGTTACAATATCTCTAGTTAATAAGGCAACACTGCAAAATGGCTTCAAAACTCTCATTACTTTAATCACTGTCTCCTCATTGATCAATTCATGTGGGAATTTCGAATTGAAAATTCACATCATTGTACTTCGAAGTTTGCTCTGCATTTAGAACTGTTGTCCTCGTAGTTTTTTTTTAAATTGTGTTAACTGCCACTGCCACTTTCGCTTGGCTTTTGCTTTAAACTCATCAAATTTTAAGGCACTAAGTGTTTTCAGCGAACTAGAGAAAAATAATACTTATACTGGGAATGAAATCACAGTTTGATCAATGAACAGAATGGAGATTCAGAATCAGGTGAAGGAAGGAAGAAAGGAAAGAAAGAAAGAAAGAAAGAAAGAAAGAAAGAAAGAAGGAGAGACGGAAGGAAGAATGGAAAGGAAGGAAATAAGGAAGAAAGGAAAGAAGGAAGGACGAAAGGAAAGAAAGAAAGAAAGAAAGAAAGAAAGAAAGAAGGAAGGAAGAAAGGAAAGAAGGAAGGGCGAAAGGAAAGAAAGAAGGAAGGAAGAAAGGAAATAAAGAAGGAAGGAAAGATGAAAGAAAGAAAGAAAGAAAGAAAGAAAGAAAGAAAGGAAAGTAAGAAGGAAGGAAAGAAGGAACAAAGGAAGGAATAACGGTAAGGAAGAAAATAAGTAAGGAAAGAAAGAGAAAGAAAGGAAAGAAGGAAGGAAGCAGAGAAGGAGAAAAGGAAGGAAAGAATGAAGGAAGGGAAGGAAGGAAGGAAGGAAAGAATGAAGGAAGGGAAGGAAGGAAATAAGGATGGAAGAAAGGAAAGGAAGGAAATAAGGAAGAAAGAAAAGAAGGAAGGACGAAAGGAAAGAGACAAGGAAGGAAGGAGAGAAGGAAGATAGAATGGAAAGGAAGGAAATAAGGAAGAAAGGAAAGAAAGAATGAAGGAAGGAAGAAAGGAAATAAAGAAGGAAGGAAAGAAAGAAAGAAAGAAAGAAAGAAAGAAAGAAAGAAAGGAAAGTAAGAAAGAAGGAACAAAGGAAGGAATAACGGTAAGGAAGAAAATAAGTAAGAAAAGAAAGAAAGAAAGAAAGAAAGAAAGAAAGAGAAAGAAAGAAAGGAAAGAAGGAAGCAGAGAAGGAAAAATGGAAGGAAAGAATGAAGGAAGGGATGGAAGGAAGGAAATAAGGATGGAAGTAAGGAAAGGAAGGAGAGAAGGAAGGAATGAGAGAAGGAAAGAAGGAAGAAAGGAAAGGAAGGAACGTTTCTTTAATTACCATTGACGATCTAATCCTGAGAACCAGCAGAGCAGTCGTGTGGTTTGAATACTACTGTAGGCTACTCTTCTACAGACACCACAATAACAATGTTTACCAGAGGCAATGATTTTAGGAGGTTGATGCCCAAGGCTCGAAATTACGCTCCTATCTATCGGAGTGGAATGCATCCAAACCACTAGGGCCTACTTCAGATTCCGTATTTCACCCTTCCAACTTCATATTACCACTATTTATCCTGGAATATTACGGCGAAGGAAGCTGAAGAGTACAGCTGTTGCTGGTGCAAGCCTAACAAGTCCTTAGAGGTGTTACCCCATCCATTGTGGTCAGTTTGCGAAAAGTGCAGGTCATATATCCCGCAGGGCCTGCGGTCTGTGGGTACCAGCAAATTGCAGTCGGCACTGCAATTTGTTGATGGCGTGTAACTGGAACTTATCAACAGAAACAACATAGCCAAGCCTGCCAAGAATATTAACATCTAGCATTTTCGGTATTAAACTGTTCCATTTTCGCAGTGAATGTGAAGTTTTGAAGCCATTGTTTCTATAACAACTCTTCAAACGGTCAACACGATATTGTCCAATACGGCAGGACAGGTACAATATATGTATATAAGCACTTACGAAAAAATTACTTGTAGTAATTTGAGTATTACATGTACTGTACAAATAATTCCCCCTTCCAGACCACCTTACAGAGGTGTGAAAATTATTAGAATCAAATGAAAATGAAAATCCACAGTCTGCTTCCAGTAGACCGACCGGGTCAGGGAATGGAATGAATGAATCCCCCATCTAGTGGCGAGGATATAAACTGTGCCGGCTGCCGAAGCCTGTCACACTCCCTTGTGGCAATGATTAAATATAAAATGAGATGATAGTGGAGAATGTTGCTGGAATGAAATTGTGACAGGGAAAACCGGAGTATCCGGGGAAAAACCTGTGTGCCTCCGCTTTGTCCAGCACAAATCTCACATGGAGTGACCGGGACTTGAACCACGGACCCAGCGGTGAGAGGCCGGCGTGCTGCCGCCTAAGCCAAGGAGGCTCTATTAGAATCAATAATGAATTTAAATCAGTCAGAATGTTTTATTCAAAATTATTTTATTGCCCAACTGCGGGCATCTTTTATCACACTACTTAGTAATGTTTTCTCCCCTTTAGACTTAGAACTTTTTCCATTTGGAATTGCTTCTGGAAATTTTAGGAATTGGGTATTCCATTGAATACCTGATCTGGGTCGTTTCATTTGGAATGTACCCTCTAAAGCAGGTGATTTCCAACCATGGTCCACGAATCTTTGAATAGTTTAAGAGTGGTTGATCAGTAAAAAGATTTTGAGTACCTCTGCTTTGAAGGTGGCTTCGGTGGCGTAGTTGGTAGCATGCTGAGCTTCTATGCCCAAGATCGCGAGTTCAAACCCAGGCCTTGTCATAGATTTTTGGGATTTAAAGAACCTTCCACTAACTAAGCTTGTGTGAAGCAAAATTTGTAGATTAGGTTTGTTTAATACTCGCCACGTTGCGATGGCATCTAGTAGTAGCCAAGGTCACAGCTAGGTGTCGTGGACGGTAGCATTTGGTAGCGAAAGTAGGAAGGAACTACTTGAAATTATCGTCTGCAGTCCTTACATGAATTAAAAACAGATAACACACACTAATACAGTCATCACAACTAACTCCGGTTATCAGACAGATTATACACACACCCAAAGTACACGGGGCTACATGACTACGTTGTTGCAGACCCTAAACTGAGTAACCATCCAGGCCATAGTACAGTATGGTCATCTATCTTTGTTGGGGAAGTTACAGCAACTGAACGTGTTAATGCGTGAACATTGTGAACTGTAACCTTCTTATTTCTTCAGTATCAGATATTTATAACAATATATAATTATTATTCTTCTCCTTTGGTTATATTGGTGTAAGTAGCCCGGACAGCAGGAGACTCGATCCCGAATACCGACTGCGGTCACATTTTCAGATGTTACCGAACTGGTAACAATTTATTGTTATTAGAAAACTGAACATGGATATTTTAGCCTACTTTCATTTTATGAATAAAAAATAGGCTTTTGAGATCACCTTTTGACCGTGTGTCTGTCTGTGTGATGTGTGTGTCCCCCTAATAACTTTTAAACGGCTCGAGCGATTTCAATGAAACTCGGTAAGATCATAGCACCATTTTGGTCGACTCCGACCGTGCCCTTCAAATTTTTGTACGTCTCACCAATCCAACATGGCGCCTGTGCGAAATATTTCACCAGCATTCAATATCTCCGAAACGATTACCGATATCACCCTGGAATTTTGTAGGGTGTAAAGGGAACTACTAGAAGTACACCTATGTGACTTTCGAAATCCTGGTAACTACAAAACCAACATGGCGGCCAAGCGAATTTGCGACTTTTACAGTAAATAGAAGTTTCTCGCGATTTAACCAACCAAACGCAATGAAACTTGGTACATTATATGTTTATACGCATTGTAATGCACCGACATCTAACTTCGTTCAATTGTTAACATAACCTCAAGATGGTGGCTGTGCGAAATATTTCTCAGGCATTCTGTATCTCCGAAACTATTACTGATATCACCCTGACATTTTGTTCGGAGATAAAGGGCAATGCTGGAAGTTCATCTATGTGACTTTCAAAAACCGGTTGACTACAAAACGAACATGGCGGCCAAGCAAAGTTGAAAGTTTTAGATAGAATTTTCTCGCGATTTAACTTCAGTTCACTTCCCAAGTATTAAGGAATGTACAGCATTTAATGTATTTAAAGATCTGCCGAAATAAAAAATAGGATACTTTCATTCATTTGGACAGTCTTAAGGCTAAGGCCACATTATTCCAATTATATTACCACGTCTGTGGACTTAACTCCACTCGTTAAGGGGATCAAGGTGGCAGTTTATGGCATTAAATTCTCAGTTGCATTGAAGGTATCGGCATGGTTCCAAGGTTGCAGTAAATGTACCTTGTTGGTGCGGGGGGGGGGGGGGGGAACTAGCACCACTGCTCCCCTGACAACATCACTCCATGGGCAGATGACTTCGCTGTTGCGCCCCTTAAAACTGCAATAACCTACTAATCACTTCGTTGCTTGTAGAAGCTTGAAGTTCTCAGGGAAACGCTGCTTTGTCCGGCTAGATCAGTAACACGTGGTCAGAGAAGAATTATCGATAATAATGGAAACACGGAAGACAATCGTGCCGCTATCTTCACACCCTGTTTGGTGGCGTGGTACACGCACCGAGAAGGTCGCCGGCACGTCTTCATCAATTTCGTGAAGTGAGAGTTAGCAACGAGACATGATGGACCGAAGATAACAGCTGTGTTGCCAGATGTACCAATAAAAGTATGATTTCCTTAAAACTATGAAGTATACAGAAGTAAAGACTGTATTCCTAATCGTCGCACCAAGATCGTAGTATTTAATTTTGCTGTGAATTGTTTCCTTCCTGAAGCGGTCAAGCTGTTGGCCGTTCACTAAGGTGGCCTGGGTTCGATTACCGGTCAATGCATGTCAGATTATCGAAGTGAAATTATATGTCCTGTGGTTCAGATTCCACGTAAACAGGAGGTCCCGTGGCTCATAACCACAAGATTCATGGTCACGTAAATCTACAATCTTTTTCTTATTCTTCTTATTCTTCTTCTTCTTCTTCTGTTTCTATACTCTTTATAGTAGTTAGTTATAGCATGAATGAAGCAACAACACCAACAAGTTCATTGCCAGTTATGGTATAAAATTTGGGTCGTGACCTTTAAATCCGGTGCCTCAATACGTACCCCGAAACCACAGAAGGGGGGAATTTTAACTACGCGGACCTCTGATGCAGCCCTGTCCGCTTGAATGTTAGCCAAAGAGGGATCCTCTTTGTAACTGGGCTTAAATTGGCAACTAAGTCGTAATTATAACTGAACATTTTATACAGTATAATTCTTTCAATATGACCAAGCCTCGAATTCCACACACTTACTTAATCGCCTCCTCTTCTACCTTGTGGTTGAGGTTTTCCCAAAGGAACGTCATCGGGTACTGTCCTGTGATTATACCATGGCTTGTTGCAGGTTACAGTCCTTTGACCTTGCCCTGTATATCAAAGCGCGATGTGAGTTTGACCATTCAATCAGAGGTTAGCTCAAAGCTTTTTACATCAAGCTAGCCAGCAATTCTTGTAGGCTGCTACCATGTAGCTGGGCCTGGAAATATCATAGGGAGGACGAAGTCCACTGAATAGTTGTGAGAACGCATGCGCGGTAAGAACTCTTACTGGCTGACTCGCTCTATAATGAAGCCTCACTAGAAAAATAAATCAACTTGATAGTTGGCATGTCAGCCTTGCTATTCGGCGTAATGTACTTCAATGGTGCTCTGGTTACACTGGCCTGTGAGGTTACTGAGGTATTTCTAGGTGAGAAATTATTTTTTACAGTAATTTGTTGCTATCCGATGGCTCTGATTCAATTAAGTTCTAAGCACAATGCTTCGAGGAGGTGATATTTCAGGCATTTCAACTTATATTACTTGATGACAAGAAACATAATGATGTAGCCAAAAGAAAATTAGAAAATCCGTCACTGTCAGTTTCTTCCTCTATGGGCGTGAGAGCACGACGTTTTTGTATATTTGTGCTACCAAGGTTAGTCCGAGAATGATTGTATTTTTAGAGCAGCGTTTGATAAATTAGAGTTCTTGACATTGCTTTCACCATCAAAGTGATTCATATGCCATAAAAAGAACATTTCGAAGGAAAAGCAGAAGTCTGCAGACCACCACGTGGTGTGATGTTTAGCATTTATGACTGTCGTCCCTCAAGCCCCAGTTAAATTTCCGACTCGGCCAAGAAATTTAACTCTGGTCTGATGGCCGGAAGGGGTACTCGCAGTCTCTTGAGACAGAATTCTGAAGAAGGGTGTTAGATTCCTATTTCAGGGTGTCATAACAATTGAAAGGCTGTGTTGGGTTATTTACTAACCTCTTGGTTGGTTCGTTAGTTTAGGGGCTGCGACAACGCGGCCATGTAGTCCCGTATGCTTCGGGTGTGTGTAGAATTTATCTGAAAACCGGTGTTAATTGTGATGGCTGTATTAGTGTGTGTTATCTGTGATTCAGGTAAGGACTGCATACGATCAATTTTCAATACTACCGTGCACGACACCTAGCTGCAGACTTGGCTACTAGATGCCATCCCAGTGGCAGCGAACGTTGGAACTAATATTGCGTTATCAATTCTAACCTACAAATTTTGGCTTCTCACAAGTGTAGTTATTGGAAGGTTCCTTTTCATGCCATAAATCTATGACATGGGCCCGCCGGCTTTACTTCCCCTCCGAAGGAAGGCATACTGAGGGATTTTTAACGCTCTTAGAAAATCCGACGACTTTGGCAGGGTTTGAACCCGCGATCTTGGGCTTAGAAGCTCAGCAAGCTACCAACTACGCCACCGAAGTCGCCTTACTAACCTCACCTTCTGGTTTGGTTAACAACCAAAATGTCGTTCCTTGTAAATCCTAATAATTATAAAGAATCAAAGCAGTGCTGCGGAGACAAATACTTAATAGGAGGACAAAGAAAAGTATCCTTATTGCAACAGAAGGGGTATGTGGCAATATTCGATTGGTACTTGGCCGCTCGTATGTATGGTTTCATTTGATACAGAACCATCATAATATAAAACGCTAAGGTGAATTAAAACTCAGCAATTTTCTAGGTCTGTGCCGTGTCTTGTGTGGGGTTTCGCCTAGGACATCAAGCTGGTTCATCAGTGGGCTCTTGGTGTCCCTGCCAGCTTGGTGATCCTAGGCGAAACCCCACACAAGACACGAGATAAACCTAGAAAATTGCTGAGTTTTAATTCACTGACCGTGAAAGCCAATATTGTCAGTTAGTTATTGTTGTTTTAAGGGGAGGAACTAGGAGGTCATCTGCCCCGAAAGCCAATATACCAGCTAAGGTATATGTTTCATAAAACCAAGTTCTTATATCAGAGGGAGTTAGAAGATAAGGTTTGTGCCAAAATCTTCCAAATCGAGACAATAGTACAGGAAAAATCTTGCATTTCTTGAAAAGTCAACGGAAATATATTTACGTAGTTGGTAGCATGCTGAGCCTCTATGCCCAAGATCGCGGGTTCAAACCCGGCCGAAGTCGTCGGATTTTTTACGAACGTTAAAAATCCCTCAGTATGCCTTCCTTCGGAGGCGAAGTAAAGCCGGCGGTCCCATGCCATAGATTTATGGCATGTTAAAGAACCTTCCACTAATTACACCTGTGTGAAGCTAAATTATATATAGGTTAAACATTCTTAGGTTCCTACGTTCGTTGTCAAGAGCCGACTGCGGTGGCATCTGGTAACTAAGTTCTGAACTAGTTGGCCGTTGACGGTGGAGTTTGGCGGCAAAAGTAGGAACTACTTGGAAAAAATGAATGTCTGCCGTCCTTACTTGAATTTAAACAGATACACACACTAATACAGTCATCACAATTAACACCGGTTATCAGACATATTCTACACACACCCAAAGTATACGGGGCTACATGACCGCGTTGTCGCAGACCCTAAATTAAGGAACCAACCAACCAAAATATATTTATTTGTTAATTAATAAAAATAAATAAACAAGCTCCTGCCAGACTTGTGTAGCGTCCAGCCCGCATGACAATAAAGTCAAGCGGGTGGTTTAACACATGTGAGACTTCTCCAACAGGCCCTCCAGTAAAACGTTATTGTTATGGGTTTATGCTGTATTTAAAACTGAACTACCTTACAAAGGAGCTTGTTTGGAATGTTCATGCTGAGCGTAATTCTAGTGACCATGTGCAGATTGTCCAAAATTGGAGCTAGTATTGCAACATACGTGTGAAGGTGCAAGGTACTCACTAACGGGCACATACCGGGACCAGCCCCACCAAAATGAGGACATGGCTTGTTTAATGGAGGTATTTACCCGTCCCGTCAGGTTCAATGTTCCCTACGTAACGTAAGAGGCGTGTTTTACTTTCATTGAGCCAGACCAGTGTATTGCGGTCGGAATGCCTCCCCTCTCCATGTCTGTCTGCTGTTAATAGCGGCGTGCTGCGCTTGGTAGACGACGGCGCCAAGAGAGAGGTAAGGCCGATATTACACTATCAAAGAAGTTTGTCAAAGAAATTTTATAAAATATTTTCAAAAAACGTAACTTTTATAAAAGTTATACAAAGCAATCATCACACCATTACACTACATCAAATGTTTTATCATAGTTCAGGAAAATTGTTGAAAGACAGGTTCCTTGTTCAATTGACTGTATTACGGTACCGGTAGTTGAAATTCTGCAGTGGTAATACTGGTATGTAAAATAAACGGAAAGATAAGCTAGACGTCTATGGGTTAAACCATGGGTCGCCCACGTGACAAGAAAGATATTTATACGAGTAAAATATTGGTGAACGAGCTGCAGTACGAGGACTTGAAATATTAAATTAATATTTAATTAATAATAATTATGATGAAATGAATGATGGTGACTTTCGAAACCACCACTGCCCGAGTTAAGGAAATTGAAACATACGAAGTAAAAAAGTATGCATTAGGTAGGATTCGATCCCTAGTCCCCAAGTTAAGCGCTCTACCCATTCGGCCAACTAGACACTTGCCGATAGTTGTTGGTTACATGTGTTACCTACCGTTAAATATGAAGTGCTTATTTACACTCGCTTGTGTGAAATTAACGAATTATAATACAAATATTATAACATACTATACACTACTTAATATTCACGGCTCATTTCAGCCTATTTAACTATTTAATTCTTCTTTATGTCCTGAAATGTGCGCCCTTTATGTGCAGCGCTTATAGCCTCGGCTATTTTTACCAACACTTTCTATCTTTTATTTATGTTTTACAGTGACACTATTCATTATGTAACATTTCATGCATTTCACACTCTGATATGAGCATATATATTATTATTTTTTGTGGTAATATTCCAGCTGTTATGATCCACCATTTTGGTTTGAATCTTTTATCAAAGAAAGCATGGTGCTCATACATTATATAAAATATTTTTTTTAAACCACCTTTTATAAAAGATTTCCCTATTACACTGTCATATCTTTCATAAAAGATCGTTTATCAAAGATCTTTGACAACTTTCTTTGTTAATGTAATACCGGCCTAAGGCAGTTTTAGTCCACTGGACTATCGCCAACTGCTCTAGAGCAGAAGTTCTCAAAGTGTGTGTGGGGGGGGGGGGGGGGGCGCAGAAAGTGATAAAGAAGGGCGCCGGCTCTGATTGAAATATTTATATTTCATATTGTGTAACAAATATTGCTATCCTTCCCATTTTGACGTAGTCGTACGTATTTTAATGAAGTAATTTTACACCTGGTGTCTTCCTATGAACTATTCCCAATATAAAGTGAGGTTCATTAATATTTTTTTGAAAATTAACACGCAGAGAAATGACAATAATTTTCGTAGCAGTATAATGGCGCCTAAGTAGTCATTTCGATTTTTTTGGACAAAGGAGCTGATGACCAAGGTGTCCTAGAATCTAAACATGGATAAACAAGAACGTGAGATATGTGATTGTGCTGCGCCAAAATACTGTATTTGGATTTTCTCCCTTAATGTTTATAGATGTCCGGAATAACTTAAGCAGGAAATGATAACGCGAGGACTGGCGCCATGGGTAAATCTGACCCGACCGTAAATAATATAGAAATAACTTGAGTGTTCCAAAAGCTATGGACATGTTACTTTTTCAGGGTGAAGTTCAAGGCTAGGAGCGAAGGAAGGAAGGTACAGTAAGCGACAGGAAATAAGGGCTGACCAAAACGAAAATATAGAGCATTATTTGAGCCTCGGGTCATGCGCCAGTCCTCGCGGGTTCAACTCGTACTTGCTGTCTTGTTTCACAAGAACTGATCAGTAGATCCTGCCGGCAGAAATTCTGAGAATAGGTGTAGAGTAACATTTCCAATACTGTACAGCACCCTTTCACCCGCCACCCACAGCGATATCTCCTTACCAAACACTTCACAACCACTAAAGACAATAAGCCGCTTGACAATGTGACCGCCACTTCCTTACAAGAATAGATTATTCTATTTCTGCCATTGTCGACTCGAATTGATCCAGGCCTTTGCAGTCAGTTCAAAGACACTGAGTGAACAGGTGAATTCTAGTGCGTGTTCAGTGGAAGTGGTTAGCCCGATTTACAATTTATGTATTTATCTACGAGGGCAGATGAAAAAAATAAGTTGCACTTTTTAGTTGTGTCCATTTATTACACCACCTATACAACAGCAACACGCCTATAACGACAAACTATGTAACGTCACTTTTCCACATACTGATATCGCGCCAGGAGTTGGCAGCTGGGTTTGAATTGCAGAGGTCTTCCCGCTCATTGCGTATCGCGCATTCCAAAAACATACAGTTCGTGACTACTTGCCTCACTCACTCAGCACATTCGTTCTTTCACTGGCTGCGTGTCGTCTGCTGCAGTAATAACCATTGGCATGCGGGTAGCCGATATATTTAAGTTTGGAATAGGTGAACCGCGCATGCGTACTGCAAGACCCCCCGCACCCTGTTACAGCGTGTTCAACTGCCATCTCCTGCCGCGCTGACAGTAGTTTCCAAGAGACTCCAAACATCTCTGCGAACCCACAACCAACTTATCGATGCCGGATGCATAGAAAGTTCCTCCAGCGATCTGCAACCACACGGAGACGCGGCCTTCACCTCCTCATCGGTCTGGAAACATCGACCACCGAGCTCCGTTTTGAGCTTACCGAACAGATGAAAGTCACATGGCGCTAGTTCGGGACTGTAGGGTGGATGTTGCCAGATCTCCCACTTGAAACGCTGCAGCAGTTCACTCGTTTGGCGGACCTAGTGCCATGTGACTTTCATCTGTTCGGTAAGCTCGAAACGGAGCTCGGTGGTCGATGTTTCCAGACCGATGAGGAGGTGAAGCCGCTGTCTCCGTGTGGTTGCAGAACGCTGGAGGAACTTTCTATGCATTCGGCATCGACAAGTTGGTTGTACGTTCGCAGAAATATTTGGAGTCTCTCGGAAACTATGTGGAAAAGTGACGTCACCATTGTTTGTCGTTATAGGCGTGTTGCTGTTGTATAGGTGGTGTAATAAATGGCCATAACTGGGAAGTGCAACTTACTTTTTGATCTGCCCTCGTATTTATTTATTTAATAATTATTACATACAATCATGATAAGGTCATTTTACACTAATATTTTAACAATTTCAAATAATATTAACAAAAACAACAACAATAACAGGTAACAAATGGCAGTGTTGGCAGCAAGGGATAAAGCTCGGGAAAGAAGCAGGGAATGATTGGGGTAGTGGGTGATTAGGAGGGTGAGGGGGTAGGAAATGAGGATCTCTCCCTCATCTCCAACTGAGGCTGATAGCTATTTATTGAATCCCCTTAAAACAACAATCATCGTCGACTAATTCTTAGTCGTAGTAATCAAGGGAACATTACACTCGGAACTTCAATGAAGGCCGCGGTTTCAAGTTTTCCTTACTAAGATTACAGCTTGCAGGCATTCTTCATAATACTAATTACGTTGTATGACGTCACTACTTCCTGTAATAGAGATGAGACTGGTTTGGATCCAATTACGTTCCTTCACTCTGTAAACTCATTATTTTTCATCAGTGATTTAGCAGGTGTATTGTCTTGATTGCTAAAATATAGCATGTTAAGATGCTGTTCATTATGCTGGACTGCATGTTAACACACTTGAGTGGACATACTACAGCTGTGTGTGTTCAACTCTCCGTTAACTGTTGCTTTAAGTAAGATGGATGCTCTTGTGAAATGACAGATTAGTTTCTAGTGTTCATGTCATGCTTTCAAACAAAGGGCGAGAGTTTAATTTCAAATCACGAATTTATAGCACATTTTGTAATTGGTGCTACTTGCCTGAATATAGGAGTGAAGGAGAAGAAGAAGAAGAAGAATGTAGACTAGATGGCATATCATTAGGGACCGGATTTTTTGAAAATACATATGAGCTATGCAAATGCATATAAGGTGCGTTCAAAAAGTAACGAGCCGGAGGCTGTAATGCGCAAACTGGTGACGACATCGGCTAATCGTGGCGTGTGTAACGAGGTGTATTTCCGACCTGAGCGTGGAAGGTCACAGCCCGTCGATAGAGGGCACGCGTGCACGTCACGTGACGATACAAAGCGAGCAGCAGCATGCATCAATCGTCCAACCAAGACCAAGACAGTAGGCCATTCGACATGCTTCCTGGTGTGGTTGAAGACTGTGGGGCACTCATTGGGCACACACTTTCCGCAAGTGCAGTCGTTCCGTCATGATGGTGTGCACACTTCCGACGCTAAATCTGACCACGGCGGCTATGGCGTTCACTGTCACTCGGCGGTCCTGGGTAATGAGTGCATCAACCAGCTGGACGTTGTCATCGGTAGGCCAGGGGGGGGAGGGGGGTGCCCCAGACCGGGCATCATCGGCTAACGACACCCGTCCTTCCCTGAAGCGCTTGTGTCACGCCTTGACCCTTGCAAGGGGCATGCAGTGTTCGGGTGATACCGAGCTCCGCTAATGAGTTCTCTCCACGGGGGTCAATTAGGAAAATCCAAACAGGGGAAGTTGCCTGAGGCGTGTTTTACTGCCCCCCACTACAAACTGGACGTGAAGGTAGTAATATTATGGAATGTGTCAACCTGCGATGATCTTCACTATCTACTCTTGTTATCTCAAACACGTAGTCCATATCACTCATTAGAAATTCTAGGTGTACCTACTATACAAATCAATATGCACATTTTAATTTGTATGTTGTAGCTTTGTAAAAATGTTATCATATGAAAGTTATAACCAGCAGTATGAGCATTACAACGATATTCTGCTACAAGGTGCAAAACTGCAGACAAAAGCTTTACTTCCACTGACAGTTCGTGGAGTTAACGTTAAAACTTTGACGGTATGAAAATAATTCATCTTCTTAGTATTTTCATTCAATCAAGACGAAGTAATGGTATAAGAACAAAATTGAATGTAGAAATTTTATGACACATCGTTTAAGTCCTAAGAGAATAAAAATAACCTTTACCACAAGGCGATTTCGCAAGTCTGCAAATGTGTAAATTGGGGGATCAAAGTGAAGCGATCATGGTGGTGGGGAATTGTGTTTAAATGTACCTCCTGTATTAGTCCGATAACTAACCAAAATACTCATTCTACTAATATTTCATATAACAACTGCTTTTTTTTGGTGGGATGTGAAATTTGTCATCCCACTGGTAGCCCCACTAAAGTACATTTAGTGGCAATATACCTAAATGAAACCTTGTTATTGTCACATTGCAATACATTTCATTTGCATATTCCTTGTTGGTGCGCACTGTTTCTTGAAGATACTCGGTTGAGTTTATTCTCGACTTTTCCATATATTTTGGCCCATCAATGTCCAAGTATTTCATTCAACCTATAAATATACTTGGTGAAGGAAGTTTGAAAATAAATGTGAAGAATATACTCTGGTGGACTGTAATTTATAGTGCTGGGATTTCAAATCACTGGACTTCTGTGGAACATTTAAACTAATTATATTATATTACACAATTATATACAATACATGTTGATACATTAATACACTGTCACTCGTTCGATATAGTTTTCCGAGATTGCATAGCAGCAGGTCTGCTTCGCTTTCACCCCGTGGTGACTTGTCCAGTCGAGCACAATAGTGGCACTGACTCAGGAATGTACGGTACTTGGGCGCGGGGTGGGGCAGGTAGCAAGCACACCCCTCACGACCAGTGGATATAACGGGATTCGCCACAAAGCAAGTGAGGCCTGACGAACCGTTTAACACTTGTTCCTAAACATGCCGCCCGCCAAAAAAGAGTTTAACACTTTTTTCCAGAAACAGTCACCTGAAATATAACACCAACAAACAAACGAGCACAAAGCAATGAACATAGTTAGTTAGTCAAAACACCACCTTCACAAATGCCGTTGTCTGGCATGGGAAGTGGGCAAAGTTTTGTAATGGGTCTCTTGAATGTACCGGAAGAGGTACGTATAGTGGCAACACGTACGAGCCCATCAGCTCCAGGGTGGACCTGATCAACCACTGCAAGCTTCCAGCACAGTGGGGGAAGTTTGTCTTCTTTCACGATCACCAGCGTGCCTGCCTGGACGTTGCGCCCTTCCTTCTTCCATTTTCCTCTCTGTTGTAGATGGGACAAGTAGTCGGTTGACCACGCCTTCCAGAATCCTTGGAACTGTCTTTGGATTTGCTGCCATCTGGAAAGCAAGCTTACACGCACATTACTCAGATCTGGTTGGGGTAGTGCTGTGATTGGTCGGCCAATGAGAAAGTGACTAGGGGTAAGGACAACTAGGTCGTCGGGATCATCGGATGCCGGGACTAGAGGCCTCGAATTGAGACATCCTTCGATCTGGGTTGTGAGTGTGGACAATTCCTCGAAGGTAAGGTATGCGGTGCCCATCACTCGCCGAAGATGGTGTTTAAAAGATTTGACACCTGCCTCCCATATTCCTCCAAAGTGCGGAGCTTGAGGAGGAATAAAATGCCACTTAATTCCTTCACTGCTTGCAAAGGTGGATAGATCACGTTGATGCGTTCCCTCGTTGAATGATCTTCTTATCTCCTCCAGTTCCCTATTGGCTCCAAGACTGTCGATCCGAATTTGGTTGAGAAGTGGAAGTTCGCCGCACAACTTCTGCCAACGATGAAGTAGCTCTGGTGGTAAAATTTCATCCCACCCTAGACGTAGCTGCCACAGTTGCTGTAAGAAGAACTTGCAGGAGATGATGATTGGACTCCCTAGCCCAAGTGGGTCGTAGATTGAAGCTATGGTTGATAGTACCTTCCGTTTTGTTACTGGGTTGCGTAGTTGTAAGTTGCCGTTTACGATTTGCAGTTGGTCACTAGCAGGATGCCAAAGCAAGCCTAATGTCTTAATGTTTTCCCCATTATCTAGTTGAAGTGGGAGCTGGGTTTCTCGCCACTCCGAAGGAACTGCTTCAAGTAGTCGGGGATGATTCGAACACCATTTTCGTAGCTGGAACCCTCCAGTTTGTAGAAGGTTGATGAGTTGATTTTGAGTGTCTAACGCGTCCTCGACGGTCGCACTTCCAGACATACAGTCATCAATGTAGAAGTCTCTCTGTAAAATCTTCGCCGCTTCAGGAAAGCTGTCTGATTCTTCCATAGCGAGCTGTTGGAGGCATCTAGTGGCGAGGAAGGGTGCTGACGCTGTGCCGTAGGTAACGGTGTTGAGCTGGTAATGTTTTACAGGATCTTCTGGGGATGATCGCCACACGATTCTCTGAAGTCTGCGGTCATGACTATCAATCCTTATCTGCCGGTACATCTGTCGAATGTCTGCCGTAAAGCATATTTGGTGAGTGCGAAATCTGGTGATAATGGACCAGATATCTTGCTGGATTGTCGGCCCAACCCTGAGGATGTCATTGAGTGACCGTCCGGTGGTAGTACTGGCGGAGGCATCGAATACAACCCTGGTTTTTGTAGTTGAACTTGACTCCTTGAACACTGGATGATGGGGCATGAAGTAGCTCTGTACCTCCTTATCAGACGCCGTGGTTATAGGCTCCATATGCCCTAGAGTCTCGTACTCTTCTAAAAAGCTGACGTAATCCCCCTTCAACTGAGGGTTTCTTTCAAGGCGTCTTTCGAGATTGTGAAACCGTGACGTAGCCATTGTTAGTGAGTTTCCAAGTTCTGATGGTTTTCCACAGAGTGGGAGTCGTACCGTGAATCTACCTTCTGCATCCCGCCTGACTGTGTCAACAAAATGCCTTTCACAATCGATTTCATCATTCGATTTGATTGGTTGAGTGATCTCTTCTAATTCCCAGAATCGTTGAAGTTGCTGGTCGAGTGAATGGTCATTCATAGTGAAGAATGACTGTACAGGTGGTGAACCCGGACCGCTCGCCTTATCCATTTGAAACTGTCCCGCTACAATCCAACCGAATTCCGTGTTTTGAAGGACTGGATAGGGTCCGCTCCTCGTGCGTCTTTCAGGCCTAAGAAGATCAAAAAATATCTCTGCCCCGATTAACATATCAATCTGACCTGGTTGGTTGAAGCTGGGGTCAGCTAAGGTCAGTTCTTCGGGAATTTGCCAGTCTTGATAGTTAATGTATGATCCTGGCAATTCAGCTGAAATTCGTGACAATACAGCACAATTAATAACTACTTGATAGTTGCTAGTAATGGAATGCACCTCTATGTTTGCACTATGATGCGACTCTGCGTCGATACTACTTATACCCTGGATTGGAATTCTATTCCGTACCTTCTTTAAGTTCAGTCGTTGTGTGCAGGCAGTCGTGATGAAGTGTGCTTGACTGCCCGAGTCTAGTAGGACTCGGCAAGTCTGAAGTTGGCCCTCCCCATCACGCACTTTTACTAATGCAGTCGAGAGCAATATATGAGTATGCGGTTTAATTTTCAGTGAGCAATAGGACGCTGTGTCGGCACGTTGTTGCGTAAGAATAGAGTTGTTGGGTCTTGCCTGTTGCCTATCATGCGTGTTATCAGGCGGCCGTGGGGTAGGAGAACGACCAGTTCCTCGGTTGCGGTGAAGTAGTGTGTGATGCTTCAAACCACAAGAATAGCAAGAACCTGAAGAACAATCACCAACAATGTGACCATGTCTCAAACAATTTGTACACAATTTATGCTGTTTGGCAAATTCTGTTCGTTGTGCAACACTAACACTGGAAAAGTCTTGACATTTATAAAGAGGGTGCACGCCAGTACAAAATAAACAATTATTGTTACTTGAAACATACACTTGTCTGACTTGGTTCGTGAGCTTCTTTCTAGTGATGTTTTGAGTGGTAGAATTGACAACTGGGGTAGGAATTCGGTTACCATTGATTAATTCTAGGGCTTGACATCTGTCCTCTAAAAATTTACTTAGCACTTCCAGTCTTGGGAATTGTGAATTTGATGACGTCAGCTCCCACTGTTTTCTGCTGACGTCATCAGTCTTTTCAAGAATTAATTGCGCTAGAAGGATTTCGTGAAGAGGGATTTCAAGTTCAAGTGCTTCAAGTGCATTTAAGTTACTTGATACCTGATTTAGAAGTGCTCGTAACTCTGTGGGTGATTCATTGTGTACACGTGGAAGGTTCAGCAAGTTGTTGATGTGTGCTGTGGCAATTAATCTAGGATTATTGTATCTCTGACAGACAGTTTGCCAAGCAATTTTAAAATTAGGACCTGTTATGGGAAGGTTCTTAATCTGGCCATGTGCTTCACCCGTTAATGAAGATAACAAATAGTGGTATCGTTGTATATCGTCAATTGCTTGATTGTTTATTACCAGGCTAGTAAATGTGTCACAAAAATGACGGAATTCAGTGACCTGGCCCCCGAAGGAAGGTAATTTAATTGTAGGAAGTGTCAGCTCTCTCTTGCCGGAACTAGACTGACCATCACTTTTAGTACTCGAAGGATTGTTCTGTTTTGATCGTAACTCTACGCTATCTTCAATTAACGTGGTCATTTTATCAACGAGATCATAATACATAGTCTCAAAAGTATTCCTATCTTCACTGTGGTCCTCGGATTCGTCTTCTAATTCTAATCTCTCCTGCGCTTCTTCATACTTCTGCCTTAATTTTGGTAGATCGTCTAACCTTGCCCTTATTGCGTTAATACTTGACCCTGGTTGGAAACTCTTGACGAAGTTATGTAAACGAGTAATATTTGCCTTTGCGAGGCCCCTAGTCTTTACGAGAAGTGCTTTCAATTTAGGATCCATAATGGGAATAGCATACAGGAATACAGGTAACCAGAACTGAGTATGTACTTACCGAAGCTGCTTAAAGTTGAATTCCTTCCATGTGTAATGTCTCGAGGTTCAATATGCACCACTGCGCGCTGTAGTTAATACGAATCATCGAAGAAACACACGATTACCGCTCATACTTCGCGTTGAGGCTACCGTTACAATGCACAATGCGAGGCGTCATTAGAAATGATGCACGAACTATAACACACGTCCGTTGTTCCACAGAAATCCGGCCGGTAGGACCATGAAGGAAGTTTGAAAATAAATGTGAAGAATATACTCTGGTGGACTGTAATTTATAGTGCTGGGATTTCAAATCACTGGACTTCTGTGGAACATTTAAACTAATTATATTATATTACACAATTATATACAATACATGTTGATACATTAATACACTGTCACTCGTTCGATATAGTTTTCCGAGATTGCATAGCAGCAGGTCTGCTTCGCTTTCACCCCGTGGTGACTTGTCCAGTCGAGCACAATAGTGGCACTGACTCAGGAATGTACGGTACTTGGGCGCGGGGTGGGGCAGGTAGCAAGCACACCCCTCACGACCAGTGGATATAACGGGATTCGCCACAAAGCAAGTGAGGCCTGACGAACCGTTTAACACTTGTTCCTAAACACTTGGCAAATTGAATTATGGTATGAAATAAATCACCCGTTTGGACAGCTAGTTCTACAGAGCTAACCTAGAAGTAGGATCCTTTGGTTTTATTCGAGGTTAGTTAGTTAGATGGTTTTATCATTTATAAAACATATTTACGGTGTTCGACCATCTGGAAATAACATATTGTAACCACAAATATATTTCAACAGGACTCTTTTTACGCTTTGTTGCACATCAGTATGCCTGGCTGGAAACAACATCCCATAGCATCCATCAGCGACATCCGTTTCAATATATAATAATAATAATAATAATAATAATAATATATGGCCTCGGGTGCCGAGTGCAAGCTTTGTTATTTGGCTCCCAGAGGGTAGCTTGCATGTCGAATTTTGTTGTTCCTTGAAGCACTATGAAAGTCAAGGAGGTTAGATATCTAAGCTCCTTGACACTATAGCGCTTTCTAGTAGAGAAATGAGGAACTTTGTGTTGGCGGAAAATCCCGAGATTAATTTTGGCATTATGAACACAGCCTACTGAATTCAAATGGTTTCTTTGACATGCCAACATCGTATGACATGTCGTAATTTTTGCCGCTTTTCAAAAATCACTTACCCGGCCAGGAGCGAACCTGCAAGCTTGGGGGGTTAGTAATCCGACACTATAACCACTCACCCACCGTGGCAAGCAATATATTATTATTGAGCCGTATTGAAGAAATCTAGTCTAATATAGGCCTAATAAAGAAAGTTTGGGTTCAACTAGAACGTTTTTCAAGGTTAGAGGACTTTTATCAGTCAAAAATTGTTACGCATTTCACCAATTCTTTATACGTGGAAACAACATCTTTTTGCAATCAACAGGAGATCCGATTCATTCTATTGAACCATAGTGAAGAAGTATAATGTAGACAATCTATTAAGGTAGATTTATGTTAACTTTAGTCTTGTTTCGTTTGTGTATTTTTCTTGTTTTTTGTGACCTTTCATTTTATTTAAATTTTAATGTGTACTTTGTAAATATATCCATTTTCACTTTGGCATTTGTTAACATAGTTTTTAAGATTCTTTTCTTATTTCAATCTACGCTGACGATTATCATTGTATACCGAAACATGTACGTATTAATTCAAATATTAAACGTCTTTTAAGTGTTTGACAAGGCGGCTATTATAATTTGAGATTAATATAATGAAAACCAAAATGTTAATGTATAGTCTATTTCATTTTAAAGCTTATAAAACAGGTTACAACGTTAATACTGAGAGCTCTCCGTTATTTTTTGACGGAGGTCCGTGTTTTATTCCCGGCTCTGCCAAGAAATTTAATTCTGGTCTATGGGTTGGAACGGGGTACACTCAGCCTCGCGAGGAAACACTGAGAATAGATGGGTTCAATTCCCACCTCGGCCATCCAGGAAGTTGTTTTCTGTGGTTTCCCCACTTCTACTCCAGGCAAATGCTGGAAGGTTCCTAACTTAAGGCCACGGCCACCTCCTTCCCAACCCTCCAGTCTAGTCTGCAAGCCTCTGTTTGTGAACAAATCACCTCCGTGATCCCCTATTAGCAGTTAGCATTGCGGCCTCCTCTGCTTCTACACCTCTACATTGAAATCGTTCAACACTGAATCTAACCATCGCCTCCTAGGTCTACCTCTACTTCTCTTACCCTCTACAGCCGAACTCATTAATCTCTTAGGTAATCTCTCCTCCTCCTTTCTCTTCACATGACACCACCATCTGAGCCGGCTCATACGAACATCTGGCGTGTTTATTTCTAACTTATCCTGTTTCTCTTCATTTACATACAACACTACTTAAATGTTCCGTCTATAAAAAATAGTTTCTCTTTTACACAATTATTTCAAATTTGATGCAGTAGAAAACATAATGTTATTCTCTCTGTCTTTTACCAGAAGCATATTTTCTTTTATACGGCCCCGTGGTGTTGGGATAGCGCGTCTGCCTCTCACCCGGAGGTCCCGGGTTCGATTCCCGGCTCCGTCAGGGATTTTAGAAACTGACGTTAGGGCTGGAACGGGGTTCACTCAGCCAATATTAACGGCCGATGGGACCCGATGCGCTGATCACGCGTCACCCCAATATCTGCAGGCCAAATGGCAGGGCAGCGGTCTCTTGGTAAGCCTAGGCCCTTCACGGGCTGTAGTGCCAGGGGTTATTATTATATTTTCTTCTAAGTTCGATCGAATGCCCATAATGGCTAGAGTATCATGAACTTCTTGCTTATTTTGAGGCAGAGGTGGTAAGTTTCTCAGTCGCAATATTATTTTAAATCCTCTCTATGCCATTTGATAGCAAATTAACAGACAAGTGCTTAGGGGCAGCAAGTATGTCCTTTCTCATCAACTTCGATGGCCGTTCACATATATTGTCACGTACATTTCTTTTTACACTGTTCGAAATAAATTCTTGATTAATCGTCGTACATGGTTCGTGATTGTGAGACTCACATAACAGAAAGTTACCACCATTTGTAAATAAATGGGCAGAACATTTCCTTGACACCTCCACTGTTGGCCCCATTTTGACAACTCACACTTATGAAATTTATAGTTTCCTATAATTCTCAATTCTCCAACTCTTTGACTGTACATGGATAACATGTTCGCTGCACTGATTATATCTACGGAAACTCCAGGGGGTCCAGGTGTATATGTAGCTGTCAGTCAACTCATGACTTACAAACATTTCAGGAGAGGTTGCCTACCCCCACTCTCTTCCCAAAACCATTAGCGTGAGCTGACAGGACTGTTTGGGTTAAACCTAATCAGCGGAGTTCGACCATCCCGCAGTGTTCGCCGTACACTTGTGACATTCGGCGATGAATGTCCGTTCTCCCTACTCCTTTCGCTGTCAGAAACCGAACAACACCTCTTTGCTCTTCGTTTGACGCCTCCATGTCACTGTTTGCAATGCGACTGGCAGCGTTTCAATTATTATTTCGTGTGTGGTTCTAAATAAAGTTATCTAAATGTAAACCAGTAACTGATATCCAGAAGGTTTAGGGTTAGGAGTGTTCCATGTACAGGTATCGGTCTTTTTTTTTCGCTTTTCTTACATTTCTTTTAATGACCTTGCCTTGCATTTGGAAGTCATATATTGTTCTTTAATAATTAAAACAAATACAGTGTTATTCAAAATATTAAGTTGTTGTTAATTCATTTTAGGTGTAGGTGGGAGTGACTTGAACTTGTCTGTTAAGTTGTATTTCTGTGATGACTGTAGTAGTGTGTGTAACTGTATGAGTAGGGTTTCTAGCTTTTCATTCATTCATTCATTTTGGTTATGTCCGGCCGGCAGTTCTAATTTATCGATGTCCGGCATGTTTCTTTGTAAGATTGCTCATTTAGGTGTTCCCCTTAAAGTCAGACAGATGTTAAATACATTTTCAGAAGATGGTTTGGATAAAGAATGCAAGGTGTTTATGGGAAATGTATTTTGTTTGTATGAAGCCTGCACTTATTATTTGGTTAAATGGATGCATCATGTGGAGAAATTCAAGTGTTTCATGTGGTTGAAACTTCCAGGACCTCTGTTTTGAGAATATTGTGCCATTTATTCAATATTCTGGTGTTTGAAGCCATTTTTCAGTGTTGCCTTAGTAAACAAAAGTTTGGTGCTTTTCAGTCGGTCAACACGAATGTACCCAAATGAAATGTGTTATGCCCTAATCCTGAAAAAATTGCGTGAGATTAATAAATAAATTTGGGTACATTCGTGTTGACCGACTGAAAAGCACCAAACTCATTTTTTTTATTCAATATTTACGGTCAAAGGGTGTAGAAATAGATGTTTCAAGATTATTCGACCAGTTCTGCAACGTAAGGGCTTATTCTAAAAGTTCAACTTTGGATAAAGACACAACACTAAACCAACAATGGTCTGTTTTCTTTAATAAGAGCCAGAACATTGAGTATTTTTTCTGAACTTTTGAACATTTTCCAGTTTGCCACTGAACGTGTGTTTTCATTCATATATGCTCAATGGACAAAATAAAGGAACCGTGTGTTGGTAGAATCAGTGAAAGGAATGCTACTTGTGAAGTCCAATTTCAAAGATAGGTATCGTGTGAAGAATTTTATAAATATGTGCTTTAAGAAAATAATTCACGTCTTCTTTCAAAAATAGGTTCTGTTGAATAATACAGCTTAAAGGAAAAGAACTGCAGCAAGGTCTGATCATTAAGATATTTGCTCTTGTAAAAAGTATTATGTAATATAGGCCTACATAGGCTATAATTTTGCTATCGATTGAACTTGTCAGGCATTTTTCTTAAATATCCTGCTTTTTGATGAGCAATGTCTTGCAATTGGAAATATTCAGTTGGGACAGGGACAGGGATGAGGTTGGTGCCCCGAGACTTGAAGTAAGGACTATCCCGGCATTTGCCTGGAGGGAGTGAGGATTCGCAAGGAGGCGCTCGTTGCATTGTTATGAACAATTTCGGCATTTGTCTGGAGTAGAAGTGGAAATCTATGGAAAATCACTTCCAAGATCGCTGAGGTGGGAATCGAACCAACCTCTACTCAGTTTTGGCTCACGAGGCTGAATGTACCTCAATGCAGACCTCACACCAGAATTGAAATTTATCGGCAGAGCTGGGAATCGAACCCGGTCCACCTTGGTGAGGCAAGCTGTTTGACCACTGCAGAAGTTGACGCTGATGTTGCTCTTGTTCATTTGATCAAATTGGACATGGTGGTCATTGAGCCCACCTACTTGTAAATAAATAAATAAATAAATAAATTCATCGGCAGAGCTGGGAATCGAACCCGGACCTCTGGGGAGACAGCCAAGAACGCTAGCCGCGTTGAACAGTAAGCAGAGGAATATAAATTCAAGTGAGAACAGGGAAGAATTCCGCCTAACAATGTTTATTATTTCAATCACCCATACAGATAATTTCAATAAAGCAAGGCATAAAACATGCAGTAAAAAGGAGGGAGGATATGATAAAATAATTCAAAAGAAGTAAAAATTTCTGCCCTCAGGCAGTATTGAACCCGGGACTCAAATTTACCAAGCTCGTGCGATATCACTTGTGCACATGCGCGCTCGCTAAAGAAGTATATTATCATAGGTCATAATACATGTGGTTAAATGTCGAATGATTTCACTTAGACCTTAAATGTTGATTAGAACGCATTCATTTGCTGCGTGGGTTGTTTTAAACTTGATCTAAAGCAAGTTTCATGCCTGTTTCACGCTAATAATGCAATTCAACATCGAATATTATCCACATCTCACTCGATAACCTTCCTCCATGTTTGATCGGATGTGACCCCTGCTACTACCTACCGTCTCGATTCGGAACCAGGAGAATGGCATGACATAACAGCCAATAAGAGGCTCAGAATTACATACTGTGGCTAGGCTCGGGCTGAAAAAAAAATGCTCGCGGAGTACTATGGGTATTTCACGAGGATTGGAGCACAGCAATGCACTAAGGCAACAATCGGCTACCTAGTTGAGCACAATCCTCTCTCTTCTTTGTCGTGCAAGAAGCATGGAGAATTGTACCGCCACTGTGTGGTTTGAGACCAAGTTTGGCTCTAATGAATACATGCCAAGTAACAAACTAGATAATTACCCACTTCCTCAGACAGTCACGTTCGATATGAAAGGGAAATTCGCTTGTGGATCCTCGTCATACTGTATGTGTTTTTGTAATCCCCTGCAATTAGCAGCCCTCTATCCAAGGGAAGGGAAAGTTAGCAATAGTGTCACTTGTGTTCTTGCTCGGATCAGGAGAAATTTGGGGATAAAAGATCCAGTAATAATAATAATAATATCGTATGGCCTCGGGTGCCTGGTGCAAGCTTTGCTATTTGACACCCAGAGGGTAGCTTGCATGTCGAATTTCGTAGTTCTTTGACTATGAAAGTCAAGGAGGTTAGATGTTAGATATCTAATCTCCTTGAACACAATAGCGCTTTCTAGTAGAGAAATGAGGAACTTTGTGCTGGCGGAAACTCCCGAGATTAATTTTGCCATTATGAACTCGGCCTACTGAATTCAAATGGGTTCTTCGACATGCCAACATCGTATGACATGCGTATCGTATTTTTGCCGCCTTTCAAAAATCACTTACCACGGTCAGGGGCGAACCTGCAATCTTGGGGTTAGTAGACCGACACGCTATCCACTCACCCACCGTGGCAATCTAAAGATCCAGTGTACTGACACGTGATTCTTACTAGATTCCCGACTCAGTAAAGAAATCGAATTCTTGTCTGAGGGCAGGAACGGGGTACACTCAGCCTCATGTGGTAAAACTGAGAAGAGCTATCCATTCCCACTTCAGCTATCCCAGAAGTGATTTCCTGTGATTTCCCCACGTCTACTCCAGGAAAATGCAGGATGGTTCCTAACTTAAGGCCACGTAAAATCAAATAACGACTAAATTAAGACTTTCTGAGAAAGCGCTCCAATATGGGCTTAAGATTTTTACATGTGTTTCTATCATTATCACTTGCCGTTATCAAGTAAATCCAACTTCCTGACTGACACTGAACGAAAGCAATTACCTGATAAACTCTTCAAAATAAAATTAAATACCTTTGATTGGAAGAGGGATGTGTCTTTAAATTTTAAGATATTCATTTCCAGTTCCCTTCTTGGGTTGCAATTTCTCTTTCAAATGTTCGTGCCGAAAATTGTGATCGATCCTACAACCTGCCACACGAAAGCTCTCACTTGCCAGATGTCTCACGAAAACTGCTAAGTTACCGTAAGATGATAATAATAACTTTAACTACCATGGCTTTTGGAGATGCTGGGGTGTCAGAATTTTGCTCTGAAGGGTATCATTAACGTGCCAGTACCGGGTGAGTTAGACGTGGTTGATACGGCGTGGCTGCAGGCAGTCACTCACATCCGGGAGGCGAGAAGGTTCAAATCCCCCCCACCGGCAACCTTGAAGATGGTTTTATGTGGTTTCCCATCTTCTTTCCAGACAAATGCCGGGGTTGGTCCCTAACTATAGGCCACAGCCGCTACCTTCCAATTCCTAGTCCTTACATTCACACTTTCCTCCCCAGACAACACTCCACACGCGACGGTACTTGTAGCTCACCCCATGAGTGTCCGGTTAGAAGCAGCTACTAACTCTGGCGAGCCGAACATGTCCTCGGACATTCCCGCAACTAAAAGCCAGTAAATTTACTGACACGGCTCCCTCGCATTTGCGTACCCTCAAATGCCCACTGACTGCGCCAGGATTCGATCCTGCAACTTTGGGAACAACAGGCGAGAACGTTACCTCTGAGCCACGCAGCTAGTCATTGGCGTAAGATAGAAGACCAGTGTCACATCCCAAACACAAGTAATTATCTGGGTTTCAATTTCTATTACCAAAATTTAACCCCAGAACCTTTTACCTTCTCGTATCTCAACAATCAACGCTCTATCATTGAATGTGGCGTCTTATTACTGTTTGTAACCAGCATAAGTAACTTCTTTAGATGATTCTTTTTTAAATTCTCGTTCGGTAGCCTCTGGTCAAGTTTATCTATGTGCAATACATTGAAACCAGTTTCATACCGATGTTCGTGTTAAGGAACTTGTTATTCTTGATGGTCAAATAAGCATGTGCAGCAGAAATTAGGCAGTCATCACTTTAAAACACACACTCCATCAAGTAGCAGTTCATCAATCTGTGCGAATTCATTCTCAGGTTGATCGACTGTTCTTCGCTGAGGATGTTTTGCGCTAGCTGATTGTTGAGTGTCTGCTATATACTTTAGCCGCCAAGAGTATGTTATTTGAGAGAAAGCTTAATCACCTCTTCATACCGTGAAGCAACACTTCTTAAACGGGGGCACACACCATGCAATTGTATTCCTGCCTTCAGGGGATTTATATTAACATAGTAGGGGTGCTAATGGTCAGTTGTCAGGTCTTAGAGGTCGTGGGTGACACCTCATATCTGACCTTACACCACACTCCACCAATAATCATGAGATGGTGTACCATGTGTGAAGATTATTGGGTATGTTTTATGGAGCTAAGATATTCAGTAGATGCAATCTCTCTGTTATTGTTAACTTCAGTTCAAAGTCACTTTGCCACTAGGACCGATGTTTAGCCTCACAAGAAAAAGTATCAGTTTTTTTGGTCATGTGACCTCCTGAGAGGCCGAGTGCAGGTCTCTCTAATCGACGTCCGTGGGCGACCTGCGCGTCGGGATGAGAGATGGAATGGATGAAGATAAATGAAACTGAGCAAGGGTATGGAAGGAAGCGGCTGTGGCCTGTCAGAAGGTACCGTCCCAGCATTGGCCTGGTGTTGAAAATGGGAAACCACGGAAAACCATTTCAAGGACGGCCGACGGTGGGGCTCGAACCCACGCGTCTACGCTTTAGCCAGCGTAGCCACTGCTGTCGGGAAGTATCAGGTAAGACAGGTCGAAACCTATCTTGAAACTTTGTGGACGCAATCGTTGTGATATAAGAGGACAACGTGCGGAAAATGAGCCGCCGGATTGAACTACAAGGCTCCGAAATCGTATCTGACATCCTGGTACGCAGGCATGACGGCTGACGGAGCTGGGCATCCCTGAGGCACTCGGAGTTGTCACGTGGCGGGACGTATATGCAGGCTGCTTCCTACCGGCCTTGAGTGGCTGGGCAGTCAGGGCTGTCCCTTCCAACATGTACGGTACTCGCTACTTCCCATTGATTTATATGAGAGATTATGGCTTCCATTTCATTGTCATTTCGCTCTCACCCAGACCATTAGGGGCCGATAACCTAGATGTTAGGCCCCTTAAAACAACAATCATCATCATCGGATGTTATTTAGTTATTGTTGTTTTAAGGGGTGGAACTTGGTCGATACTATCACAGAAATAATTTGAAGCCAAATCCAGCCAAAACGCAAGTTTGTGCTTTCCACTTGCGAAATAAAGAAGTCAAGAGGACACTGAACATTAAGAGGCAAGTTGAAACACTCTTTCATTGTTTTAAACCAAAATATGTTGGTGTCACCCTCGATCGAACTCTGTCTTTCAAGCGACATTGCTTGAACACCAAAGTAAACTATCTGCACGAAATAACATACTAAGATGCCTAACAGGAAGGACATGGGGTGCTCACCCCACCACTCTCAGAACTTCAGCCCCTGGACTGAGCTTCTCAGCTGCTGAATATCCAGCACCGGTGTGGCTTTCTTCTCCACATACCAAAGAGGTGGATATAGCTCTGAATGAGACTTCCAGGATTGTATCTGGGTATCTGAGACCAACACCACTTCAGAAGATCTACCTTCTTAATGGAATTTCTACACCTCATGTCCGAAGAATGGTAGCAGCAGCATCTGAGAAGAAACGGCAAGAAACCGATTCAAGTCATCCACTTTTCGGCCAACAACCAGCCCGACAGAGACTTAAGTCCAGAAACGGCTTTTTGAGAGGAGTAACAGCCCTCGAAGGCTCACAAGAAGCTGCCCGTGTGAATATATGGAAAACAGAAATCAAAGTCCCAACTATTGCTCTATCAGATAAAATGGCACCTGGTCACAACTTGCCATATGGAATTTGGAAATCATTGAATAGGCTGAGGACGGGGGTTTCACGCTGCAAGAACAATCTCAAGAAATGGAACATGCCCGTCAACAATGATGAGTTCTGGGACTGCAGCATGTTACAAGATCCAGAACACCTGCTGATCTGCCCTTAGATGGAGGACATATGTTCCAAAGACGATCTTAAGGCTGCAAATACACACATCAAAAAAAGTTTTGCATCACCTCGGTTCCCAGATCTCCGGCATATAGACGTTGACTGTGTATATTGTATCCAAGATACAGTCCCTTTGACTGTTCATAGATGTCACTAAAACTGCTCAAAGATGTAAACAACCATGCATGAGCAGGGCCTATTAGACGGAGGGGGTACGACAGCCGATCAGTTCCAGTCATTCCACCAGGACGAAGGTACGCTGCTCATGTTGTCTGTAGTTCTACCATGCCTAGAAGGTCAATACCGCAGTTCGATCGCGTCCGCATTGTTACTTTGTGTCAAGAAGGGCTCTCAACAAGGGAAGTTTCCAGGCGTCTCAGAGTGAACCAAAGCGATGTTGTTCGGACATGGAGGAGGTACAGAGATACAGGAACTGTCGATGACAGGCCTCGCTCAGGCCGCCCAAGGGCTACTACTGTAGTGGATGACCGCTACTTACGGATTGCCGCTCGGAGGAACCCTGACAGCAATGCCACCATGTTGAATAATGCGTTTCGTTCAGCCACAGGACGTCGTGTTTCAACTCAAACTGTGCGCAATAGGCTGCATGATGCGCAACTTCACTCCCGACGTCCATTGCGAGGTCCAGCTTTGCAACCCCGACACCATGCAGCACGGTACAGATGGGCCCAACAACATGCTGAATGGACCCCACGGAATTGGCATCACGTTCTCTTCACCGATGAGTGTCGCATATGCCTTCAACCAGACAATCGTCGGAGACGTGTTTGGAGGCACCCTGGTCAGGCTGAACGTCTTAGACACACTGTCCAGCGAGTGCAGCAAGGTGGTGGTTCCCTGATGTTTTGGGGTGGCATTATGTGGGGCCGACGTACGCCACTGGTGGTCATGGAAGGCTCCGAAACGGCTTTACGATACCTGAATGACATCCTCCGACCCATAGTGCAACCATATCGGCAGAATATTGGAGAGGCATTTGTCTTCATGGACGACAATTCTCGACCTCATCGTGCACATCTTGTGAATGCGTTCCTTCAAGATAACGACATCGCTCGACTACAGTGGCCAGCATGTTCGCCAGACATGAACCCTATCGAACATGCCTGGGATATGTTGAAAAGGGCTGTTTATGGACGTCTTGACCCACCAACCACTCCGAGAGATTTACGCCGAATTGTCGTTGAGGAGTGGGACAATTTGGACCAACAGTGTCTTGATGAACTTGTGGATAGTATGCCACGGCGAATACAGGCATGCATCAATGCAAGAGGACGTGCTACTGGGTATTAGAGGTAGTGGTGTGTACTGCAATCTGGACCACAAATGCTGAAAGTCTAGCTGTATGATGGTACAACATGCAATGTGTGGGTCTCATGAGCAATAAAACGAGCTGAAATGTTGTTTGTGTTGATCTCTATTCCCTTTGTATTTAACGGTTCCGGAACTCTTGGAACCGAGGTGATGCAAAACTTTTTTTGATGTGTGTACTAATGCTGTGACTTGCTACTTACTGGCAAAATTTAATTTGATTCGGACACGGAAGATAAATAAATAAATAAATAAATAAATAGCGACGACACCATAGTTGTCTAAATTTATGTCGTATGAAATTTGAAGTCGAGTTTTACATGCAATTTCATGAAGTTTTTCCAGAGAATGGATAGCTTCTTGCCTATTGTTCGATAGAACCCTTATTATTATCTTCTAGGCGAACAGAAGCATGTGACGCCAACTGGTCCTCATAGTCTAATCTGTTTTCTGCGTTGCCTTCAAGGCATGTGTTTCACACCTGCCAACATCGCACACCTATCATTGACTGTTAAGAAAGTGTTCTTCTAACTGCTGTAAGATGCTCCAGGCAACTCCTACTAGTCGCATTTCCTTTTCACTCCAACTAAGAAGCATTATTTCCTTGCTGCTCTCATACACCGTATATGGCCGTCGAGCGCCATCGTTCATATTTCCAAAGCTCTGGAAACTTTCACTGTCGGTCGATTAGATTTCTACAATAAACATTTATTGCTCCTTACGGATATGCGTGTGAAGTTTCTCTCACATTAGAGATACCATGGCAAGTGGTCATCAGCCCCGTAGCGGCTTCGGTGGCCGAGTTGGTAGCATGCTAAACTGCCGAGTTCAAACCCGGCCGAAGTCGTCGGAATTTTTAAGAGCGGTAAAAATCCTTCAGAATGCCTTCCTTCGGAGGGGAAGTAAAGCCAGTGGTCCCATGTCATAGATTTACGGCATGTAAAAGATCCTTCCACATACTAAACTTGTGTGAAGCTAAATTTCTAGGTTAGATTACGTTGGAACGCTCTTTCAAAGTTCCAACGTTCACCATTAGGTATCAGTGACATCTGGTAGTGAAAGTTGAAACTACTGGAATTTGAACGGAACTTGTAGCTCACCCTATGGGTGTCCGCTTGAAGCAGCTACAACCTCTGGCGGGACGAACATGTCCTCGGACACTCCCAGCGCTAAAAGCCGCACGATAAATAAATGAATAAAATAAATAAATCAGCCCCGTGTACTTGAGCGTGTGTTTAAATTGCCTGATAACCTCCGCTTTCTATGGTGACTTTAGTAGAGTTATAATTATTAGTTCCTTGTTTTTTGTTTTAAGGGGAGGAACAGCGAGATCATCTACCCCTTGTAGTATTGTGTGTAACTTTATTAGGGTCGGAAATTAGGTATTTGCCTCGGGACTTGAAATAATTACTATCTCAGCATTTCCTTGGAAAGAAGGAGTGGGGGGGGGGGGGTGAAGACACTCAGAATAACTAGTTAGCGCCGGGTTTTCGAACCTGCGACCTCCGGACTTGTTGCAGCTTCCCATCACGGTCATGGAGCAATTTAACTCTCACGTTAAGGAAGTCATAATTTTCTATTTAAAGTTGAATAATAATATAATTTTGCAACTTAATTACATCAATCGTATAACTCCACCTCGTTTCGTAGTGGCCAGCACTCTTGGCTGTCACCACGGAGGTCCGGGTTCGATTCCCATCTCTGCCAAGAAATTAAATTCTGGTCTGAGGGCTGGAACGGGTTACACTCAGCCTCGTGAGGCAAAAATGCGAAGAAACGAGTTCCATTCACACCTCAGCCATACTGGAAGTGGTTTTCCTTCGTTCCCCACTCACACTCCAGGCGAATGCCGGGATGGTCACTAAATTAAGGCCACGGCTGCCTCCTTCCCAGTCCTCATCTGAATTACAACTACACACACTACTTGGGGCTACATGACCACGATTTCGCAAATCCCCTCAATGAATCAACAACTCATCCGTCTAATAAATAATTGGAGGGTTTCAGAGGAATAAGGGTAATTCCTGGGAGTAAAGACGGCCGGGCGTGGAGCTGACAACTCCATCCCATCTAGTACCTATGTCACAAAGAGTGGAAGCCTCTACCTTCCACTACTCCCAGGGCCTCCATGGACTGTACGGGGTTGGCTGTTTTTTTTTTTTTTTTTTTTTTTTTTTTTAGAATAAGAACTCATCTCAACTCGAGTATGTTTAGAGAAATACAGAGAAATAAATCCCATTCGCTGAAAATTCCTCACGAAGTCCACTCAAAAGAAGCCTGTTATAGCTAATGAATACATATTTCAAGACTATGTACTGTATTGAGAAAGTATAAACCACTGTTTTACTGTTGCGTAGTGGCTAGCATTCTTGGCTGCCACCACAGAGGTCCGGCATCGATTACCGGCTCTGCCAAGAAATTAAAATCTGGTCTGAGGACTGAAACGGTCTCCACTCAACCTCATGAGGCTGGTTGGATCCTCAAAAAGCACCGCCGTTAGGTTATGTGGGTATATACCCACAAAAACCCAAGGCAGCGCTATATTGAGGCGTACTAGGCAAGAAGAGGAGTGAGGTAGTTTGCCATTGCTTTCCTCACTGAGTCAGTACAGTACTAACCCTATGAGTAGGACCTTTCAAAGCATCCACAGGCACTGACTGTGCCCTGAATGTCATTACTAAGCACCACCCATACCTCAGTAGTTTCCATATAATCACAGCCATGAGTGAGACCGAGACATCGGTGAAAAGCCACATTTTACTCTAGCCTGTGCCAACAGACAAATGTAAATGTACTGCATTCATGAAGAGATGGCAAACAACACATACAGACATACCAGTGGCACAGATTATCAGATGAATTCTACACACACCCAAGTACACGGGGCTACTTGACACGATGTCGCAAAGCCCCTAAATAATAAACGACAACAAACTGTTTCACTAAAGAAATTATATTTAGTAGAAAATAAAGAATATTGCAATTTATCGCCAATTAAATAACGCAAAATCTACTGTTGTTGTTGTTAATGTTAATTCATTTTAGGGGTTTGGGGCATCTTGTTCATCAGCCCCATGTAGTTGGGTGTGTACTCTACTTGTGTTGTACCTGTGTTGATATGATGGCTGTAGTATTGTGTGTAACTGTATTAGGGACAGAGATAAGGTAGGTGGCCCGGGACTCGAAGTAAGGTACTATCCGACATTTGCCTGGTGGGAGTGTGGAGAAACCCGTGGAAAAAACTACACGCACCACCGAGATTCGAACCTGTGATCTCCGGGCTTGCTCCAACTGCCCTCGCAGGTGTGGTGCACGACTTGACGTGCACGGCCACACCACGGGACTAAAATCTACTCGTAGACTTCATACAACATGAAGGAACCCCATCTGCTTTAATACCTTTTATGGTTTGTATTGAAGCAATCAGAAATATAATTCGACCTAAAATAAATTTCCAATTAAGAAGAAATTAAAGCTGCTAACATTTTTACTTCCGGGAGAGGTCGCGTTGCGGTATTTTAGACCATGTTCGTATTGTTCACGTTACCATCGTTGTTTGCTGCACGCCCCCACCACCATACTTCATCTAATTAACGCGGAGAGTATCAGCAACAGTTTTCTGCTGTCCGCCAGTCCAAATGTGGGTGGTAAGATGAACTATTCACCAATTCAACCAGACCTGGTCTTTTCCACCACACACGGCCTGTTGAGTTTTGCATTTTATGATGGACTCCGAAGAAGATAGAATTAGGACGCTCTTAGAGAGTGTGGAGAAGGAAGAACGGAACAGAAACGAAGTAGCCTACACATAGTGCTAAAAGACAGAGTATGAAGGGAACTGTTTAACGTAGAACAACAGGGAGAAGGGGAGTTTGAAGACGATTATGATGAAAGTGCTTGTAGTGCACACAACATAGACCCAGAGGAATTTGTGGATGAACAATATTGAGGTAAGAATAAAATGAATCCCAAAACAAACAAAAATCATCAAAAATGAATTCAATACTAGGAAATAATCACCACAGTAAAGTAATGCGACATTTGAAACATCCTGGTCTAAAAGACCCAGCGCGATCTCTCCCGAGTTAATGGTTTAACCCTATTAACATTTCTATTTATATAGTTAAAAAGAAACAATACCTTTTCAATGTATTACGTGCTGAGTTCTGGACAAATTTCGCTTCTGTCACCAATGCTATGAACCACGAAGTCCTGCCATGAGTTTGAATGGATGTGTGTGAAAGTTCTTTTTCAATGGAACTCTCGGTTTACGAGCAGTGTGTGTCCAGACCTCTGCCGCGCAGTGCTGAAACAGGTCCCTTGACCAAATCCGTGACTGATGGTGCTTCTTGGAGCGTTACTACACGATTAACTCGCCACACGCAACCCTCAAGTTCGTGAGCTACCCAACGATAAAGACCGTTGCTTGGTTTTCTAACATTTAAAATATACTGTAATATTAGTTTATATGGTCGCTGTTAGCGGAAGTTGTTCAACTTGAGTGATATTCTCAGTTCAATGTTCTGTTCCAGAGTTTGATCACAATTGCAGTTTAGACAAACAGAACCTCAAGGGCTATGGTATACTAATTTATTGGAATAACATTGTATATTTTACTGACTTTTGCGTAATTATTTACGCATATTTTAAAATTCACACGAATCAGGAGGAGATCAACCATAATCCTCCCTGATTCTAATCATTCAACATTGGACAGAGAGGTATATTGCGTGTTTGGTCTTCCAAAGAATCACCAGATCATGGAAACAGCCGAGAAACGCAAGCAGATGAAACCGGACCTTATATTGAAATCAGAGTAACATATCAAACGTTTGACTCGGTCTCAATTATTCACATCTGTCCGGGCTGAGAGGTTAGTACGCTAGAGATTTTGTCCAGAAGGACCCGAGTTCGATTCCTGGCCTGGGCTGACTATTTGTGCCGTTTTCATATCATCTTCATTTCATCTCTATCGTGACGCACCGATCGCCCGCGGCTTCAATTCTAAAGGTCTACACCAAGTCTCTCCGGATGCCGTATGCTATCACCGTTATTTCCCTATTTTATTGAGAATCTTCTTCGTGCCCGTGATGACTTGACAGTTTCCCCTACACCCCTCATCCACTTACACCATTCGTGACGACACCCCCTTCCAACACTTATCTCTGGCACTCCAGTTCAAATCAGGCAATTGGGACTAGTATTCTGTTGAGCGTAATGTTATGTCAATCTAGGTACAACGTAACTATAGAACAGATGAAGCCTTATTTATTTATTTATTTATTTATTTATCTATTTATTTATTTAATACTAGCAACCCGCCCCGGCTTCGCCCGGGAAAGTTATGAATGCATTACGTGATAAGCGCTTCATTATCGATGTCAATGAACAACGACCAATATCCGTTTTACGTCTCGCCATGATGGGTTAAAATCACTGACTGGACTATTAATTATATTATCATGGAGATGGATGTGCAACGAATATTTGTCAGACATAAGTTAAGAATGGTGAGGTGCATGAAACACAACTTCCCTTCCGTCCAATCTTAACTTGACTGTGTATTTTGCGGAGCGGAACGTTCACAGGCGAAATTAAGAAAAGCAGAGTTGCACTTCCAGGGAAACTCCAAACACAACCACTCTTCTCTGAAGTCTTAACTCAACACGATTCGACAGTTTACTGCTAGCTGTATCTGGGATAATAGGCTTGCCCGCTAGTTAGGCTGTAACTGGGGTGATAGGCTCGCGCCTAGCTAGCTCGTAAACTGCAGTCTCAGCGATTGATGGAAGAAATGAAAACGTAAAAACACTTTTAGTGGGCGATGTATTGACGATAGAGATGTGCTGTCGCGGACTTTTTTTGTAGAATTTTTCATGCTGAACAATTCTTACACTCATAGTATATTGATATTTTAATGGTTTTCCCAGCGTAAGCTTAAAAAGCGCATGGACACCAGGTTTTCTTTTCGACTTTTTCAGTGAAATCGTTACTTCTTGGCTTCCTTTTATAATAAATAAATTATTTTCTACAGAACCCTTCCTCGAGATATTCTTTACAGAATGGTGAAAACCACATCAAAATCCATCCAGTGGTTCTCGAGATTACCCGTGACATCCAAGAATCGGGGACTTTGTTTTATACTAAGTAGAGATTTAATTTTTAGGTTGTTTGTTTTATATTATTTATGCTTTATTTTTTAGATTTATTTTAATTTTTGTTAGTAAATTAGTTATTTATCCCCAGTTTTGCATTTCTCACCTCCTGTCTGTGTAAGGAGATCGCCGCGCAAGAATTAGGACATAATGCTCATTCACACCTAGTGTTCTGGTCTCTCAGTACGTGACGGACCAGTAGATAGCATCGAGAAGCCAGTGCTCCCGGCAAAGCAGGTGTGTTTTGATGTGTTGTCTCCCAATTAACGCACGTGAGGACGGGAACAGGAGTTTCTCGAGGCACCCATAATTAATAGATTATCATGCGGGTTCCGGCTTTGAAATTGTTTCAAAGTTCAAGACATCGCCAAAAGCTGTGTATTGACTTAGAAATAGATTATTAACCACGTCTATGGCCTAAGTTTATGAAAATTTGATTTTTTTTCCTGAGGGTCCTTGATTCGACGGTCAGCCTTGCCAAAATTTTAAATTCTGATATGAAAGAGGCTTGTCTGAGAGGGCACTCGGCCTCGTCAGAAGAAGCGAGTACGGATTCGTCTTCAGTCTTACTAGAAATGTTTTGCGTTGGCTTCTTATTTCAGCTGTAACCAAATGCCAGTTTTAGTGAACTAAAAATCATAGACGCTTATTTCTACACCCTCCACAGTTTAAAAAAGACCGTTGTAGTTTAGTCTCCACAATATCAGAGGTTATCACATGGATTCCATAATAATGTCATCACGCCAGGAGTAACTGAAACTTTGGCAGTTCAACACGCTGCGACCAACGGGGTAAGGCGGTCTTGCAGTATGCATGCGCGGCCTACCTATTCCAAACTTATATATCGGCTGGCAGTCAGTTGCTGCTACTTCCTGCATGATAATTTGTCATCGGGCTTCACGTGTGTGTGTATTTTTACCTACCTTCCTACTGTCGATATTCTTACAAGCCCTTGTGTTTACTTTTAACAGTGTGGCAGTATCAGGTACAGTAATGGAAACAGTGACCAACTTAATGTTTTTGGAGTGCGCGATACGCAGTGAGCGGGAAGACAACTGCAGTTCAAACCCAACTGCCATCTCCTGGCGAGATATCAGTACTAACAGGGTATATTGTTTGTTTGTGTGTGTGTGTGTGTGTGTGTGTGTGAATTCCGATTGTTCCATCGTTTATGAGCCATACGATCAATATATTTTATGAATAAATGCGCAACTTCTACCTGTAGTATTTGTCTCATCATTTTAGGGACTAGCAACATCCTGCTTGTCAGTTTCAAGTAGTGATTGCGTGTAAAACGTGTCAATGTTTTTGCGGTGTCCCGTTCCACCCCGCTCTTTGTCATGGTTTGGGTTTGGACCTGATTTTTTTTATTATATTAATGCAGCCAATGGCTATGTACTTATTTTTTCAGGATGGCCGAGATGGGATTCAAACCCACGCTCTCCCGATGCCAGCGAGGCACGAGGTAATGCGTTTGCGCTCTCGACCACCGCAGCTGTTTGGACCCGATTTTGGTTTTGGGTTTGAGTTTTGTTTTGGATTGGTTTATGTGTTCTATTATTTCTGTTTTTTGTTCGCGTGTTCTTTTGTTTCTGGTTTTGTTCTAGTATTTAGTTCCGTTGTATGTATAAGTTTAAACAAGACTGTAGACAACCCACAAAAAAGAGTGGAAGAAATGCTAGCTAAATCGTGCACCACGTCCGCGAGGACAGCTGCAGAAAGTCCGGAGATTGCAGGTTTGAATCCCGGTGCTGACTGCTGCTATCCTGTGTGTGTTTTTCTCCGAGTTTTCCCACACTCCCTCCAGGCAAATGCCAGGACAGTGCCTTACTTCAAGTCCTGGGGCGCCTACCCCATCCCTGTCACGACTACGCTGCACACACTACTGTACTACAATGGGGCGTGGTGGTGCAGCGGTCAAGCTGTTGGCCTCTCACCAAGGTGGGCTGGGTTCGATTACCAGTCAATGCATGTGAGATTTTCGACGTGAAATGTCATATCCTGTGGTTCGGATTCAACGTAAAGAGGTGGTCCCGTGGCTGATAATCACAAGATTCACGGTCACGTTAAACTACAATCTTACTTTTTACACACTACTACAGTAATCACAGGAATGCAGGTTATCAGACCTCAACACACACATGGGGCGGATGACCAAGATGTGCCAAGCCCCTTAACACACGAGGACTGGCGCTTGGGTATTTTTGACCCGTGGCTTAAAACATGCTCTACATTTTTGTTTTGATGATGAGCAGGTGCCATCAAGTTGGCGTCGACTCCTAGTGGATGGACTGTCTCCACATGATTCGGTCTTCAGTCATATACTACAGATCCTTCACTGACATATTCATGTTGGATTTGATGGATTCGATCCATCTCAATGCTGGCCGCCCTCGTCTCCGAGACCCTTCCACCTTTCCAAACATAATTGTATTTTCCAACGAATCAGAACGCCTCATAATGTGTCCAAAATATGACAGCTGTAATCGTGTTATCAATGCTTCAAGAGACAGATCTGGTTTGATTTTTTGAATCACCCATATATTTGTCTTCTTGGCAGACCAAGGAATACGCAGTATCCTTCTCCAACACCAGAGCTCAAAAGCATCAATATAGGCTACTTCCTATCTCGTTTCCTTATGGTCAGCCCTTATTTCCTGTCCCTTACTGTACCTTCCTTCCTTGCCTTCAACTTTACCCTGCAAAAGTAACATGTCCATTACTTTGTGAACATCCAAGTTATTTCTATATTATTTACGATCGGGTCAGATTTACCCATGGCGCCAGTCCTCGCGTGACAATTTTCGGCTTACGTTAGTCGGGACAATCTGTAAAAAATAAGGGGTAAAATCCACCTATTTTGGTGCAGTACAATCACATAACTCACGTTCTTGTTGATCCATGTGTAGAGTCTCCTTTGTTCAAAAGCATTGAGATGACTGCTTTGCTCGTCAATTATACTCTTACGAAGATTATTGTCATTTCTGTGCATGTTTAATTTGAAAACTATAAATAAACCTCATTCTATATTGGGAATAGTTCAATGGAAGACACCAGGTGTAAAATCACTTGATTAAAATACGTACGACTACGACAAAAAAAAAGATACGAGCCTTACAGTAGTCGCATATGTTGTGTAACATCTGACATGTTATCCTACCTTGAAGTTGTTACCGTTTTTATTATCCTTAACATTCAACATCACACAAAAAAATCATTTTATTTTTACACTCTCATAATACAAAACAATTCCAAGACTCTCTTTTTTTTTTCTTCACTGCCTACTTGATATTTCTACTCTCCACTGCCTTCTTGATCCTCTGCTGTTACATCACTCTCCTGCCAGTAACTAAGTTACGTTAACAGAGACTGACTTTTTTTCTTCACTGCCTACTTGATATTTCTACTCTCACACTACCTTCTTGATACTCTGCTGTTACAAAGTAATCCGTATGTGATAAACATTCCACATGGTACCACTGCCAGCTTGATCACATCCCTTCTGGCTGCTATGCTATCCAACTGGCAGTGCGTCTTACGCACTTCCGTCCCATTTTTCAAAATCACTCCCACAAAAATATCCAGCAACCGTGTGGAAAGATGTTACACATCAAAAAGGAAGAGACACATTATAGGTCAAAATCACCTGGCGCCAGTCCTCGTATAATATTTTTTCACGCCAGTTCTCAAGGGTTAAATGAATTAACATTAATAACAAGGTAGACTATTCGAGGAAAGTATTATCCCAGCATTTGTCTGCAGTTGAAATGGGGAAACCTCATCGATGATTCGAACCAACCAGTTCCCTGAGTCTATGTAAAATGTCCGTAGTACTAGCTCTCCACGTTTGCTTCTTGTTGGCAGGCAGGAAGATGAGACGCTTGGTGTCTTGTCTCTCCCTTGCCATGTCAGCTGTTCAGTGTTGTGTGCAAAGCGCTCCTATTACAGGAGTCTTGTCGGCACTTTTCACACGTGTCGTGTCTATCTGGTGCTATGTATCTTCTCTAGAAAGTTCACTCCTCGCAGCCGATCGAGTCCCTCCACTTGTCATAGGACACTCCCTAACCCACTACGATAACGAACCCTTGACTCCCTGGGAAGGAGGTCACTACGAGCCGACACAGCTAGAAGCTATTGTTGGTTAGACATAATATTGATCTGGTAATTGTAGACTGAATCGTTCGATGGTTCAACAAAAGAACTGCATTTGTCTTCCCACGCTTGGCGTCAGCTAGTAACTGCGGTTGGTTGGTTGGTTCCTCAGTTTAGGGGCTGCGACAACGCGGTCATGTAGCCCCGTGTACTTTAGGTGGGTGTAGAATCGGTCTGATAACCGGTGTTAATTGTGATGACTGTATTCGTGTGTGTTACCTGTTTTTAATTCAAGTAAGGACTGCAGACTTTGAATTTTTCAAATAGTTCATTCTTTTGCCGCCAAACGCCACCGACAACGACTACTAGTTCAGAACCTAGCTACTAGACGCCACCGCAGTCAGCTCCTGGCAACGAACGTAGGAACCTAAGGGCGTTGTTTACATTCTTATTATAATTATTTAGATCCACACAGGTGTAATTAGTGAAGGTTCTAGCTTGAGTGGATAGCGTGTCTGTCTACTAACCCCAAGATTGCAGGCTCGCTCCTGGCCGTGGTAAGTGATTTTTGAAAGGCGGCAAACATACGGTACGCATGTCATACGACGTTGGCATGTCAAAGAACACATTTGAATTCAGTAGGCCGACTTCATAATGGCAAAATTAATCTCGGGAGTTTCCGCCAACACAAAGTTCCCCATTTCTCTACTAGAAAGCGCTATAGTATTCAAGGAGGTTAGATATCTAACATCTAACCTCCTTGACTTTCATAGTCAAGGAACAACGAAATTCGACATGCAAGCTACCCTCTGGGTGTCAAATAACGAAGCTTGCACCCGGCATCCGAGGCCATACGATATTAATATATATTTATTTATTAGTCAAGGTTTTTTAACATGCCATAAATCTGTGAGATGGGACCGCCGGCTTTACTGAGGGATCTTTAACGCCCTAGTAACTGCAAGGCTCCGAAATCATGTAGCGAATCAATGGGAAGTAGCCAGTACCGTACATGTTGGAAGGGACAGCCCTGACAGCTCAGGCACTCAAGGCCAGTGGGAAGCAGCCGCACGCTCCAGTCAGTATATACGCCCCATCACGTGACTACTCCGAGTGCCATGGATGTACAGCTACGCCAGCCGTCATGCCTGCGTACCAGGATGTCAGGTAGTCTAACGTTGTCCTCTTATAGTACAACGATTCCGTCCACAAAGTATCAAGATAGGTTTCGACCTGTCTTAACTGATACTTCCCTTGTTAAGTAGTTTCCAAACACTTTGGGTTGCCGAACCCTACTTTAGAAGTTGTTTGACAATAACAATCGGGTGTTGACTGGCATGATGACTCTCTTCATTATGAGAAGTAGTAACTTACTCCATAAACATAGGGATCATAAATTATGTAAATGAGGGAAACTCGTGTGTTTATCCAGGAAGTGGGGCAAGGTAGCGCAGTACCTGCTCGCCGGAGTTGTAGTGGTCCATGATTGATGTGGATAAGAAGTGGTGTCAAATGCTCGCAATTGAAAGGAGTAAAAAGACTGCTAAATGACGGGCAGCACGACAAGGCAAAGAAAGTTATAATGAGCTAGCAGAAGGAAAAGAGCTTAAATGACTTCTTACCTCATGAGGCTAGAAATCAGGATTGAAATTCTTAGAACATAATATGGAGCAATGTATAACGTGGGCAGTAATTAACTGGAACTTGGCGTGGTGGGAACAAGTCATTCACTCTGAAGATATTTTTTCCTGTTATATTATGTAGATTCAAGGATAATTCAATATATGTGTAAAATGGCCATCCTGACTGTATTTTTCAAGTGATTCTCCTCTCTCAATTGAGAAAATTCCTGCAAGGCTTTTCGAGTCCTGGACTCACCGCCGTAAGTGTGGTAAGTTATGGTTTCCTACACGCATGAAAATCAAACGCTAATAGCCACTATTCTTGCTGTAAATTCATTTGAGGGATTCGCGACATCTTAGTCATCAGCCCCGTGTAGTAGGGTGTGTGTGGAACGTGTCTGATAACCTGTATTGCTGTGATGGCTGTAGTAGTGTGTGTAGCTCTTACTATTATTATCATTATCATTATTACGGGCACCAAATGACTCAGGTTATCAGAGAAGACTGTAGACAACCCACACATAATTAGGGCTGATAACCAAATATGTTTTTAGTCCCTAAAATAATCTACACCTTAGGCACTACCACCACCACATCTCGAAATCTGCCTGAGCTTTCCTCCATCCTAACCTTCTAATAATCAGTTCCTTACTTCGTATAAACGACACAATAACGCAGTCACTTATGTTAATCAACCATTGTTCGGGCTAGTGTTGGTATCACGCACTGGGGAAAGCAAAGAAGTTTATATCGCTTCAAAATTAATGGAAGATTGTTTTTTTAATATCGGAAAATCGAAAATATTTCGCTTATTGCTTTGAGTACTGATAAGTACTGTACCTAGGTATTTACAGTAGAAGCTGATAGCCTACCTCAGTCTCATGAGGCAAAACTAAGAAGTGATGGGTTCGTTTCTCACCTCACAAATGGTTTTGCGAGGTTTATTCCAGACAAGTTCTGGCCTCGATTACAAATGCTCACACTTCCACAGCTATCACATACATTTCACACACATCCAAGTGCACGGACTACATGATCAAGATGTTGTAAAGCCCTTAAGTGAATCATCATCGACAACAACAACCTAGCTAATACACAAATACAATGCCCAACACTTTTCACTAACTCTTCTTGAGAGTCAAATTGCATTTTGAGATATCAAACTGTAAAATTAGTCCCATCTGCGGAGTTGGGCCATTATTTTCTTGCCAGTAGACGACATTGAACTTCATAGCCGAAGAAGCTGGACCTGAGAGTTCGAGGCAGGCTCGCCAGTCGCCGAGGTGTTGTAAGAACGGGACTCGTGGCCCATCCCTGGAATCCTCAACGTGCACGGCTCTTTTTTGTGAGTCGTAATTACAAAGGCCAGTTAGGCGGTCAGAATACTAAACCGACGGGAGCGTGTTTACATTGTGACAAGAAGCTGCCCACTCCTGAATTCATTAACAGATTCATACTAATTACACTTGTACTCGGATTGTTTTAATTAACACGCAAGGGAACGAGTATGGCTCGTGACACTCCTCACCACTGGCCATGATAATGTATGGTTCTGAAAAAGACCAAGTCACTGCCCTCTGTATTACCTGAGGTCGCAATGTTGTCTGATACTGAAGGATACCACGGCACTGTTTTCTGTATTATCTGAGGTCTCAATGTTGTATAGTATTGCAGTGCAGAATACCAAGTCACTGCCATCTGTATTATGTTGCAAACTTGTCTAGTCTGGTAGGCCTACTGAAGAATACCAAGTCACTACCGTCTGTATTATGTTGCAAACTTGTCTAGTCTGGTAGGCCTACTGAAGAATACCAAGTCACTACCGTCTGTAATATGTTGCAAACTTGTCTAGTCTGGTAGGCCTACTGAAGAATACCAAGTCACTGCCGTCTGTATTATGTTGCAAACTTGTCTAGTCTGGTAGGCCTACTGAAGAATACCAAGTCACTGCCGTCTGTATTATGTTGCAAACTTGTCTAGTCTGGTAGGCCTACTGAAGAATACCAAGTCACTACCGTCTGTATTATGTTGCAAACTTGTCTAGTCTGGTAGGCCTACTGAAGAATACCAAGTCACTACCGTCTGTAATATGTTGCAAACTTGTCTAGTCTGGTAGGCCTACTGAAGAATACCAAGTCACTACCGTCTGTAATATGTTGCAAACTTGTCTAGTCTGGTAGGCCTACTGAAGAATACCAAGTCACTGCCGTCTGTAATATGTTGCAAACTTGTCTAGTCTGGTAGGCCTACTGAAGAATACCAAGTCACTACCGTCTGTAATATGTTGCAAACTTGTCTAGTCTGGTAGGCCTACTGAAGAATACCAAGTCACTACCGTCTGTAATATGTTGCAAACTTGTCTAGTCTGGTAGGCCTACTGAAGAATACCAAGTCACTACCGTCTGTATTATGTTGCAAACTTGTCTAGTCTGGTAGGCCTACTGAAGAATACCAAGTCACTACCGTCTGTAATATGTTGCAAACTTGTCTAGCCTGGTAGGCCTACTGAAGAATACCAAGTCACTGCCGTCTTTATTATGTTGCAAACTTGTCTAGCCTGGTAGGCCTACTGAAGAATACCAAGTCACTACCGTCTGTAATATGTTGCAAACTTGTCTAGTCTGGTAGGCCTACTGAAGAATACCAAGTCACTGCCGTCTGTATTATGTTGCAAACTTGTCTAGTCTGGTAGGCCTACTGAAGAATACCAAGTCACTGCCGTCTGTATTATGTTGCAAACTTGTCTAGTCTTGTAGGCCTACTGAAGAATACCAAGTCACTGCCTTCTGTATTATGTTGCAAACTTGTCTAGTCTTGTAGGCCTACTGAAGAATACCAAGTCACTGCCGTCTGTATTATGTTGCAAACTTGTCTAGTCTGGTAGGCCTACTGAAGAATACCAAGTCACTGCCTTCTGTATTACCTGAGGTCGCAATGTTGTATGATACTGAAGAATACCACTGCACTGTTTCCTGTTTTATCTGAGGTCTCGACGTCGTTTAGTACCGCACTGCAGAATAGAAAGTCACAGCCTTCTTTATTATGTCACGAACTTGTCTGCTACTGAACAACACCATGACACTGTCTTATGTATTACTACAGGTCACGATATGCCTGGTACTAATTAGTATCAAGTCTCTTTGATATTACCTGAGATTGGGACGTTGTCGGGTACTAAAGATTACAAAGTCTCTGCCTCCTATACTACCTGAAAAAATACCGATTTAAAGCAAAATTCCTACTCACTTACGTCTCTTAATATACCACAGTATTTAAAATACATACACAGATATCACTATACCACAGTTTACCATACAGCTGAGAATACAAAGCTGATGACCACGATAAACGAAACTCCTCAATGTTGGTCTTCCGGATCCTAAGTCTCCTGGGAAGTAGGCCCCCACCACAACCGTCAAGCTACTTTCCCTCGTATCCAGGCTTCTGTCAGGTCACCTCTGGTCTCCTTACAAACAGCTTCTCGTTGACAAGCGAGCATGTCGTGAGTTCCATGTCTTATTGCTCGCAAATAGCCTCCTCAGGGGGTAGAGGCAGCTAGTTCATTGGCCCCGTAGGTGTAATGTCTGATAACCTGTGTTATTGTGCTGTCATAAGTATTTGTCTGCAATTATTTTCAACAATGATTGGGTTAGGTTCCCCGGAACTTACTGTAAATGGAGTGCCAGCCTAGCATTTGTCTGGAGTGACGTGGAATGCTCCTCTAGAGAGCCTCACTTCGGGTGTCTGCTCTCATTGCTAAGACTTCGAAACTACGATTTCCGTGCGAACAGTCTTAACTTTCCAGTCCTCTCGTAAATTGAGTTTTAGAATACTCGACCACTGAGGAAGATTTCGTGAATGTTGAACTAGGCCTATTGTCTTCGCGCCAAGAGATGTCTGCTGAGTTTGAACTGCATATGCCTTCCCGCGCACCGTATACCACGGTGACAGCTGAAAAAAAAAGTTATTCGGGCTATATAATTGTATATACTAGCAACCCACTCGGTGTCTTTAATGGTTTACCCAGCGTAAGCTTAAAAGACGCACGGACTTCAGGTCCCAGACGCAATTCAGAAAAGCAGAGGTGAACAGTGAAACTACAAACACATATACTCTTCTCTGAAGTCTTAACTCGACACGACTCGACAGTTTGATGCTGACCGAAGATGGGGTGATAGGCTCACTCGATAGCTCGTAAACTCGCTCTGAAGCTCGTATTTAAATTTCCACTGAATGGAGATTGTTGGAAAAAATGAAAAAGTAAAAGCACATAATGATAAATGTGTTGAAGATAGAGATATGTTGTTGCTGACTTTTTGGAGAACTTTTCATGCTGAACAATTCTTACGCTCATAGTATATAGATATTTTTAACGGTCTACCCTGCGTAAGCTTAAAAGGCGCACGGACGGCAGGGTTTTTCGACTCGATTTACTGAAATCGTTAATGTTTGGCTCCCTTTGGTCATAAATGATATGTTTCTTCAACAGAAACCTTCCTCGAGGAATCCTTTACAGAATGGTGAAGACCACATCAAAATCCCTCCAGTGGTTCTCGAGATTACCCGTTACACCCAAGTCTCGGCGACTTTGTTTTATACTATGTGGACATTTGTTATGGACTAGATAAGAAGAACCAACCCGGCAGGCATTTGGCTTGAGTAGAAGTGGGAAACTACGGAAAGCCATTTCTCCCTCTTCTATAGCTTAGTTCTATATGTTGTTTGTTCGCAAGTCCCAATAATTGGGATTATAATTATTATTGTCTTGACGTACTGAAAAGTTCTGATAGCGTCCTTTTAAACTGTAACTCTGTGATATAATTGATAAGTGGTAGGAATGCTTTATTCATTGACTAGCAGTAGTGCCCGGCTTCGCCCGGTGGATTTATTTGTTTTACAGAACTGGAGCGCTCAAGGATACGGATCGGAATAAATGAAAGTACATTTGAAAGCACCAAAGCTTATAGCAGCTGATAACCTCAGTATACTGCACCAACACCATCGCCCTTACACAGAGGCATACTATTGTCATAATGATAACTGTTTTAAGGGGCCAAAGAAATCTTTTTGCACTAATTACTCCCCGTGACTGCAATTTATAAGCAGCTCGCAATTCTCCACCAGAACACTGGTAGGGGCGACGTGATGCGGCCCGCATTACATGGCAACAATAGACTTCGGTATTATTGAAGCCGTTCTGGAGCGCTTGTTCTTCCGACTTACTGAACAAAAATCAATCTTTAAGGTTACCTGAGAGGTGTAGCCTATTGTTATATAGCCTAAACTATTCCTCTTGAATCAGGCTGTCATATACAAAAATAATTTTTTGGATCCGACTGGTAGTTCCAGAGATTAGCGCGTTTAAACACATAAACACACAAACTCTTCAGCTTGATTATATTAGTATAGATCAGTGGCGGCCGGTAACAAGGTTGCAGTGTTGCACAACGACCAGATTAATTCATGAAAAACAATTAATACCGCGATAATATTTTTAGTATTAAAAGCTGTATGTTTCCTGTTATATGTATAGAAATTCATAATTCTGTTCTTTAATAATTCAGGAAATCTCATAGTGTGTTACAGTACTGTGAACTGACTGAGAAAGCGAAGCGCGCCAGCCGTCTAAGAGCGCTCGTCCGCTTGGTCGTTGCCAGCCCCAAGCACCGACCAGATCTCAATAGTGAAGGGCATGGCAGAGATGCTAGATCGGGTAAGCCCTATCCCAACAGTTAACACGGCTAGTCGTTGCCAGCTCTTTGCAACCAGGAAGCCGAGGCGCGGCCGGAGACATCCGAGATGCTCCGTCAACTGCCGATAGGCTACTATGTTTTGCAATGTTGGGCGTACTTGTGATACTCGCCCTCGTATATAACTTACATTGTTTTGTTCTCATGAAGGTTTTCATGTAGACTAACTTATATTCCATTTAATCCGATGAAAATGTGATGTCTCTGAACTGCGGCATTTGTTATGAATGAGGTACCGGTACCGGTACATCCATTTTACCGCGCAATTGAATACAGTTTTCCCCGATCTCAAGCAGTCCTATCACCTCATGGGCGTCCGCAGGAGGGGAGGGGGGGGGGGGGGGGCACAAGGAGGCGCCGTGCCCCCCCTGAAATTGTTCATTGTCACACCAGTTTATTTCATAAATTGAAGTTACCGATGGTTAACTGATTTACATTTAGGGATAATTCCACAGTTTTATTTAACTTAGAAATTTTGGATTATTTGAGAATATCTTCAGTTATTTAGAAAATCGGCGAACTGGATTAACATTACCATTTCAATGAACTGCTTGATTTTTATTTTTGTCGGTAGGCCTACATGGTGATACAACTAATTTTGCCTGTTTAAAAAAATGATTTATGACGATGATTCACAAAGAACTCCTATGGACAAAAACTCTGAACTAAAAAAAAAAAATATTCCTCCCATTCATGCCATAAAGATCATGTACCCAACGGTTTAAGAGCAGCCAAATGATGAATATCACGAATCAAGTAAGAAATGAAACGAACATTGCGCGGGGGTGTACGTCTCAATAACACCTAGTGACGAGGTAATGAAATGAAAAACATATTACTCCCCCACCCTTGAAAGAATCCTGCGGGTGCCCATGTACCAACTTAACCCCCCCCCCCCCCCCTTAATGAAAATAGCACAACACCCAGAACAATTATCCATCAGCCGCCACTGGTATAGATACCGAAATTATCCCCCCTGATCCTATCTTTAGCGTCAGTTTTGTGGTTGAGAAGCTCATCCACAGAAGTGAGCATGGGAGGAAGGAGGAAGAGGTAGGTCAAGGCCAGCGTGTCTGCTTCGCACTCATTATTTCTCTATAGCACAAACTACCGGTATTTATTGCAAATGTAGTATTGTTTATTTACATTATCACTTTGTAAAATGTATGACATAAAGATGGTATATTGGCTTTCACGGCCAGTGAATTAAAACTCAGCAATTTTCCTAGGTCTGTGCCGTGATTTGTGTGGGGTTTCGCCTAGAACACCAAGCTAGCTCATCAGCGGGCTCTTGGTGTCCCCGCCCGGAGTTTTAATTCACTGGCCGTGAAAGTCAATATACCATAATTTTGAAAGAGGTGCAGGTGCGCTTCATAAAAAGGAAGGTAGCGCGCAGTTCGCTATTCCTGTGGGGTTCCGGGCAAGGACACCAAGAGCCCGCTGATGAGCCAGCTTGGTGTCCTAGGCAAAACCCCACACAAGACACGGCACAAACCTAAAAAAAAAAAAAAAAAAAAAAAAAGAGCTGAGTATTAATGTATTACATAGTTCCAGAATTTGTTCTGTTGTGAAAGGATTTGATGCATCAGCAAAATAAGACAGTTTTCTAGGAAAATAAATGTTTTCCTTTCACAGTGGAGTGTTGGTGCACCCAAGATTGCACAGTCCCATTCGCGGCGTGTAGTTGCGGCAATGAGCCGTGTTGCAGTATTCGTACTTACGGACAGTGGCAAGCACATGGCGTGACACAGTGTCCTTATTTTGTCACTCACTGTCAGTATTATCCCGTGCACCTATTGACGTGTATCTGTCTCACGATAGGTGATCCTTTAGATAACAGTGAAAACTGCATACAAATCATTCCAGTGGTTCTCGTGTTACACGTGCATACGGCAATGCACGTTGAGATAACCTGTCACAGTGGCAACGTGGCATTTCCCCACGAGCTGTCAGCGTTCTTCTATCATAATACAGACTATAGCGTACTACTCGAGTCCAAGCTCCGTGAAGCTGAGAGGAATGTGGATCGCGGACGTTGAAGTGTGATGGTGATGGGTGATGAGGGTTCCCGATCCGTGCGTAGTAACAGAACCAAATATATTGTTCGGTCACTCACTCACTCATTCACAACACCACAGTGGTTTGAGCAATGTTAGCAGTATTGGAATAAACAGGAATTCCAGATAACACAGCGGGCTGTTGACAGGCTCTTCAGTACTTGGCAGTCACCACCTAGGCCCGGGTTCGATTTCCGGCTGGTCTGAGGGCTGGAACATGGTTTACGCTGCCTTGTGAGGAAGTATTGAGGATAAGTGGGTTCACATCCTAGGAGTGGTTATCCGTATACCGCGGCTTCCAAAAAAATATCCGAGCCTACTGCACCCTGAATAAGGGCAACTGAAGGATACGATGAGGACATACCCACAAATAATCTACTATTGAACATTGTAAATACCTAAATGATTGCAATAAAGTGATTCTATTTGGAGGAGTCTCAAAATTTTGGAGGATTCCTCTACCCCTCTTCCTCCTCTTTAGCTACAGACCTGAAGCTGTGCTCTATCCAAATCGGGAGCAAGGCAATGCTCGCGAGTAATTGCCTTTGGGTGCACAATACAGCGGAAAGGGAGTCCACTTGGAACTAATTGCCATATTGTGGCACTGCTAGTTCAAGGTTGGGGACGTTTTCGTTTGTTGACCTCAATCACATGATGCTTCAGGCTGCTTTTATGCGAGCAGAAAATATCGTTATCATTCAACGATAAAAGGTGGTGTTGTCTATAGATAACGCCTTGCGTGGATGTGGATATCCGTGGATAAACTCATGTGGATATATATTTCATGGCTGTGCGGATAGTGGATAAGCTGCGGATAATGTTTGGATTTATGTTTTTTCCATGACAAATGTAAGATGATGATTTACGCTAACCTCATTCAAATTATGTCGTCATTAAGCATAATTAACACTCCGAACTGGAAAGGGTTGCAACTCTGGCTGTATAACATTAATTTTAAACACAGCACATGACATACTGTACAAAGCCTAAGGTAACGACTTCTTCCTCAGATGTCTAAATATGTTGCTTTAATGTTTTATCTAATTAAAACTAGTATTGTAATGCCAGTAGATTCGTATAACAAACGTGCGGATGTGGATAAAATTCGTGCTGATGCGGGGCGGATACGGATAACAGTCGTGCTGATGCGGGGCGGATGCGGATAACAGTCGTGCTGATGCGGGGCGGATACGGATAACAGTCGTGCTGATGCGGGGCGGATGCGGGGGGTATGCGGATAATGTTTTGTTTATCCGCGCAGGGCTCTGTCCATCGACACATTGGTATCAAATGAAAACCAGCAGCATGGTATTTCATCGTACTTATGCCATTGGCCAAGATGTTCCACCCCTCAGGGTCTCACAACTTGTGGGACGTGGGTTGCCAACCACGGGACCCCAGCTGAGTCCGGCATTGCTTCCACTTACTTGTCCCGGACTCCTTTCAGTTTTCATTCCTGTCAACCTCCCTTGGTCAACATTTGTTCTCTTCCCACTCCGACCGCATTATGGTATCCGAGGCCTAGGGAGTCTTTCAATTTCCCGCCTTAATTGGCCCTTGTCTGTTATTTCCTGATATACTCATTCTTCGAGGGGTCAGCCTTCTTTTTCTTTTCACGATATCTCCTGCCTTCTGCACAAGGCCCTCAAGGAGGCAGGGTGTATATAGGCCCACCACTTTTGGTGCACGCTGGATAGTGCTACACCCTCAAGGGCTCACGGATGATGGGTTTGGGAGTTTGCGACCTCGAGGGATTCCTGAGCTGGGTCCTTTTTATCTCCCTTTTCCATTGACTTTGGGGCGGGCTTTCACCTATTTTTCTTTCATATCTGCCTTCCATGGATCTCCTTCCTTCCAAGCCCCTCGATCTTCATTCTTCGTCGATTGAGGGCATTTTTCTCCTTCTGTCCGTTATTCCTATTCTTTTCCTTTTTTATTTACTCATTTCTTCTTTAGTATGCAAGATGGTCGTTAAATCAGTAGTTAGTTTTAGTAGAATGTTTCATGTCATTATCATTCATTTTCACAATCACCCAAACCATTATTGGCCGATAACTTAGATGTTAGGCCCCTTAAAACAACAATTATCATCATCAAGCGGCTTCGGTGGAGTAGTTGGTAGCATGCTGAACTTCTAGGCCCAAGATACCGGGTTCAAACCCGGTCGAAGTCGTCGGATTTTAAAAAGCGTTAAAATTCTTCAGTATGCCTTCCTTCGGAGGAGAAGTAAATCCGGCAGTCCCATGTCAGAGATTTATGGCATGTGAAAGATCCTTCCATAGACTAAACTTGTGTGAAGCTAACTTTCTAGGTTAGATTTCGTTGGAACGCTGTATCAACGTTCACCACTAGGTATCATTGGCATCTGGTAGCGAAAGTTGGAACTACTTGAAATTGAACGGAACTTGTAGCTCACACTATGGGTGTCCGCTTGAAGCAGCTACAGACTCAGGCGAGCCGAACATATCCTCGGACATTCCCGGCACTAAAAGCCATACGATAAATAAATAAATAAATAAATAAATAAATAATAATCATCATCAAGATGTTCCAACCCCCTCCAGTGAATTAACAACAACAAACAACGTAATTAGGATCAAAAGTGTTCTTAACTTTAAGCCATCTGTGGGTGCGACTTGGATCAAACACGATTACACTATCACTTAATCTAGTTTGTAGAACCCGCTCTTATGTAGCCAGTACACCGTCACATCAATTCGCTCTGCAAAATCTATTGTGCTCGCGTAATGCTGATATACTCGTATCACATGGTACAGAAGGAAGGGAGATTATCTTTTATTAGCATTCCAATCTGTGGACTCGGGACACGTACTGTATTGAAACTCTGGTACGAAAGGCCTTGGGTTCGATTCCCGGCTCTGCCAAGACATTTAATTCTGATCTTAGGGTTGAGTCTTGGGTACATTCAGTCTTGTGAGGCAAAACTTAGAAGAAATTGGTTCGATTCTCACTTCAGCCATCCTAGAAGTTATTCTCCGTGTTTTCCCATATCTACTCCAGACAAATGCCGAGATGGTTCCTAACTGAGGGCCACGGCCACTTTCTTCCCAATTCTTGCCTCAATTATAAAGACACACACTAATACAGGAATCAAAATGACAGGTTATCAGACTACACACACCCAAATTGAATGGGGATAAATGGACGACGATGCCCAAACACCTGAAAGAAAAATAAAACTACTGTATTCCATTTGGCCATTGTTTAACTCGTGATCCTCGACGCCATTCAGATCCATTAGTATCTTAAGCAGTGGCGTAAGTGGAGTTTGCTTCTGGAGGGGGATGAACTGAGTCAAAATTATATGGGGGAGGGGCTCAGACCTAATGAGACATATTTTATTTCTCAATGTGCAAATGCTCGAAAATTAATAATTGTGTTGATAGAAGCAATTAACATAAGTAGAATATATGAAGATAGGCTGTTTAGTTCTTCACGGAACTACTTGTTTTCATTCAGTAAGTGTTAAGTTAGGGTAACACGAAAACATTTTATACGAGTGAAAAGATATTCTTTCAAATTAGTTAGTGTAAACTTACATAATTCAATTATCTGTCATCAGTCCGACGATTGGATTTCACAAAAATTAGAAACTTCAACAAATTACATTTCTTTTTTTTATTCTTCGGCTGGGGGGATAGATCTCCCTGATCAACCCCCGTAGTTACGACACTGATTATAAGTGAAAAATTAATCGAGTTTAGTGGTTGGTTAGTATACTGTAGTACTCAGCTAACCTCCAACTCATTGCCGGCTATGTAGTGCAGTTGGCTCAGGCATCCACTTGCTGTGTTCGAGGTTGTTACATCAAATCTTGGCACAGTCGGGGGAATTCAAGTGAGTTTAATGTTTGAGACGTCAGTAGATATATTGTACTCCTCGGCGTGGCCATAAATCGTGCACCATGGCCACGCGGGCAACTGTAGAAAGTTAAGAGATCGGAGATTCGAATACCGGCGCAAACTGCGGCTAACCCGTGTGTAGTTTTTCCCCGCGTTTTTCCACATTCTATCTAGGCAAATGCCGTCAAGTCCCGGGGCGCCTACCTCATCACTGTACCTGCTACATTTACACACATTTACAAATATTAACGTTTTGTTTTTTACAAAGGTCAAAATAGTTGATTTACGTGTATTTGAGTGTGCTGAAGTTGAAAATGACAGTTAAAATCTAGATTAGCTCAGGTTTGGAAGTTATTGAAACTTTTATATTCTTCACATATTATAATGGGCCAAAAATTATTGGGGTTATTAGCACATCTGCGGGGCAGTTTTGATTCCACACAGTAACTCAGAAAATAGCGTCACAATACACACTGGAGCACTACGGAAGTCAAGCAATCTCAGACTGTGTAAGCTAGAAACACAACTCAGCATTCATTGGCATTCCTAAAATGAGAAGAAACGATGACTAAAACCAGAAATAAGGACATAAACTTCATATAGCACCTAAACGGGAACTAAAACAGAAATAAGGACGGAACAAACTTCATCTATAGCACGAAAACGGGAACTAGAAAACGAAAATTATTGTCATTTTCGAATTCAGTGTACCAAAATCTACAAAGTTTGGGTATTTTTCTCTATGAAAGAATTTCATTGTTGAAAAGTGTTATCAGAAGAGTTCAACACACACCAAACTACACGGGTCTAATGACGAGGATGTCCCAAGCTCCTTAAATGCATTAACACAGATATGTACTGTGCCTTAGGTTTGACGTGGAACTCTTTTCTAGACGAACGTGACGTTTCATTTGAAATATTTCACATACGGTGCAAAGGAACTCCTGGCTATTGCACTAAGCTACAGCGTCTCTCAAGAACTTCACCAGAATAAAATGTTGGCACTGTGTGGGCAGATACGATGAACTTTATAACGCATATTATTATCATGAACTCTGCTTCCATTTCTTGCTTTTTCATTCTATACGAGCAAGTCTCCTCAAGAAACGTGTGGTCTTAAGTTGTGGTGATTCTTTGCTTGATATTACATACATCAATGTGGAACAAATTCCAATATTGTTAAGCCGTCATGGTTACGTGATGCAATGTGAATATTGTAGTGCTGTTAAGCGAGCTCTCCCTCCTTGCTTTAAAACTGGTGATTTATGTCGAACTAAGGTGCTTATTTAGGTAAATGTTTTATGGCATGTGGATCATGTATAACACCTTTCTTCAAAGCTTCATGCCACCGTGTAATCTTAGTCACTAACTTTGTCCTCTTACTTTATACCAAAGAACTACTTCTTCAACTTGTACTAGTTGTTATTGTTAATTCATTTGAAGAGCATGGGACATTTTGGTAATAAGCCCCGTGTAGTTGGGTGTGTGTTGAACTTGTCTGATAACCTGTATTCCTGTCATGACTGTAGTAGTGTGTGTAACTGTCTTTATTTGTTTATTTATTTAACAATATGAAGGAACACAGGCATAAGCCCGAATACATTCCATCTTGATGTATCTAGTTAAAAATACAAAATATATCAATAACATAGTGGGGTTTGAAGCCATTTTTCAGTGTTGCCTTAGTAAACAAAAGTTTAGTGCTTTTCAGTCAGTCAACACGAATGTGCCCAAAGAGCTGGGTTATGCCCTAATCCTGAAATAAATTACATATATTTATTAAACTCATGTAATTTATTTCAGGATTAGGGCATAACCCAGCTCTTTTGGGTACATTCCTGTTGCCCGACTGAAAAGCACTTAACTTTTATACATCAATAAGAAGAGAGAGAAAAAAAGAGTACACAGTAGAAGAACAAAAAATAAATACTACAAAAGAAATTGAGAAAATATAGGCTACACTATAGAATGGAAAGAACTTTACAAAATAGAAAAAAAGAATATACAAAATATAGGAGAAAATGTACCCAGTATTCAAGGAACAGCTGCTTTTATTTGTTTATTGAATGCGTTATTGCCAGCGAATAAATCTACTTGGAACATTGATTGAATTATAAAATGTTAATATTTTAACTAAAGGCGAATTAGAATGGTAAACACTTCTAGATCTTGGGATGTGAAAGAGTGTTTGCTGTCGACATCTTATTTGTGGTACATGAAAAGTGATGATTCTAAATAACTCTTGGCAGTCAATTTTTGTCCAGTTAAAATGTTCCTCAGTAGTTGCAATGAAATTATCGAGCTTCTATTTTTCAAAGACGTAAAGGTGAACAAATGCTGTACAAACGTGAGTCGAAGTGTCAAATTGACAACAACAAAAAAATTGAACGTCTTATAATACAAGTATCTTAGAAATTTATTATGCACAATCTCAATGTGAAGAATTTGATCTTTATAAAAGGGATCCCAAATTACTGCTGAATATTCTAACTTACTTCGAACTAAACTTTCATACAACTTATTAGCGACAGGGATGAGGTAGGTGCCCCTGGACTTGAAGTGAGGTACTATCCTTGCATTCACCTGTCAGCGGCTATCCTGAGTGTTAGTTCTCCCAGGGATTTCCCCCCCCCCCCCCCCCAAGGAAATTGCCAGGACTGTACACTACTACTGTCATCACATAAGTACAGGTTATCAGACAAATTCAACTCACACACAACTACACGAGGCTGATGACCAAGATGTCCCAGGCCCCTAAAATGAATAAAAAGGAAGGAAAGAAGCTTGTAGTTTAACGTGACCGTTAATCTCGAGATCATGAGCCACGGGACCTCCTATTTTACGTGGAATCCGAACCACAGGACATGGCATTTCACTTCGAAAATCTCACATGCATTGACCGAGAATCGAACCCGGGCCGCCTTGGTGAGAGGCATACAGTAAAATGAATAAACAATAACGATAGTAGAGGACGAAATTGTACAATCTCTACTAGAAAAGGCTCACATGAATTTAGGGGTGAAATGCAATCACACCCGATTTCCTTGTTATGTCGTCGTGTTATGCCTCTTTGGGTAGTGGCTAGCATTCTTGGCTGTCACCGCGGAGGCCTGGGTTCGATACCCTGCTCTGCCAAAAAATTAAATTCTGGTTTGAGGGCTGGAATGGGGTACACTCAACCTTGTGAGTTAAAACTGAGAAGAGGCGGCATTGATTCCTTCCTCAGCTATTCTGAAAGTGGTAATCCGTGGTTTTCCACTTCTACTTCAGGAAAATGCGGGATGATCCCTGAAGACCACGGCCGTCTCCTTCCCAATCCTCATATGAATTACAAATACGTACAGTAGTACAGACATCACAGAGACACAGGTTATCTGACAAAATATACACACACCCAAGCACACGGGGCTACATGACCTCGAGTTCGCAAAGCCCCTAAAGAAAAAAAATTATACGAGCCTTACAGTAGTCGCATATCATGTGACATGTTATCCTACTATGTGTGTCCCGGGAGCGCAAATCCCTTGTTAACAGTGAACTCTGTTGGTCATTGAAACAACTACTTGTAAAACTCCAGTGCCAAATCCTGATCGTAATAAATCATAATTGTTATTTGCTAAGACGATGTATCTTAATCGATTGATAACATATTGTGCATTTTGCAATGGAAAATTAAAAGTGTATATTGTAATATTATAGTGCAGAAGTGGTTTTAAAAAGCTTAGCCGTCTCGGCTGCAGACAAGATGGCAGCTGATCTCTTGTTCTGAACTATATTTCTCTAATTTGAGTATGTTGCATGCAATATAGCCTACAGATATAAAAATAATAGGAACTTTGTATGAAATGAACTTGGTTTGAAATATACTCCAGTGAAGAAATCGTTTAGTCAAAGTCATTATTGGCTAAGACGTATCTTAATCGATTGATAACATTCATTTTGGGAGGACATAATTAGGTCTGTGGTTACAGCGTTGGTCTCTCAACAGGCCGGCTGGGGTTCTAATCCTAACAGAGTTGTATTTTTTTGCTTGCTTCTTTTATATTTATTGTTTTTTTTTCTGAGGCGTTGTACAATTGAGCGTTATATTGTGCATTTTGCAATGGAAAATATATATTTAATTAAAACAAAGTTCTCCAATGGATCTGCAGTAGTGACATCTACCTTCAACTAGTTAAACTATGGTATGCGGGAGCCCAGCCGAAGCAATCTACTGCCTACTTGATGCGAGCTGTGCTCTATACCGGCCAGTTAGTGAGCCCATGCCAGCGATGTTATTGAAAATGGTCTCTTCCTGCCGATAGAGCGCACTGCCAAGTATAGGCGCGATTAAAAATTAGGTGTGCAGAAGGTACATTAAATGTGTTTCTCCCAGTGATACGTTTAGACCAACGAAGTTTCAATTATTGTTAGTTGTCAGTGTTAATTTACTGAATTCCTACGTTGTTTGGAGTGTTTGTTCAAGACCAACTACAATCCTCAGACCTTAATGTAGAAAAAACATGGCGGCGATGGTTGCCCTACCAATAGCTAAGATCATGTCATCGGGGTTGTCACAGTTCGTGTAAATTATTATTTTTACTCACCTAAGAACATAAAAGATATCTAAAGACGAGACTAGGTTCCGAAGAAAGATGCATCAATAATTTAAACTTGCCTGAATTAATTTATCTATATAATGCTGGCCTCGAATTATAGGTTTCTTCGTCTTCACCCAAGGGGCAGCTACAATAGTCTCACTGTTTCTGTGGTTGAATAATAAGCTTTTTGGCGAGTTATCACGATTTGTATTTAAGTTCAGTAATTATAGATGAATATTATTAGCATAAAATCAAACAGATTCTGAAGTGGGAGAGAAGAAAGTTCCCGGTTACTGAAGTGCTGCCCCAGCACATGCAGAGTATTTGTGTACACAATCGGAATGAGAATAGTTGCCTGAAATAATCGAACCAACGCTATAGAGATACAATTCAATTAAGACCTCTCGTAGAATTGTCTAAAATCTCGGCTAAAACATCACACCGAATTAGTTGATTGAAATATGCAAAGAAGTCGTCGTGTGGATATCTGAACATAATTATGGAGATTACCACACACAAAGGACACGAAAATATGTTACCATCTAACCTATTAAACATTCACTGTTACCGTTTGGAATAGTTGTACGCTGGAAATAGTAGATTTAGTAAAGTAATGTAGGTAGGAAAGCACCATCTCCCTCTTACGGAATTATCGCGGCACACCATCTCGCAATATAAGTACATAATTGGCAAGTTACTCACAACACTTTATTACACACATCATAATAAAAAATAACTTGCAAGCTGTAAGAATCACAAAAGTATGAATAATGACGGAACACAATGAGTTCACTGTTTGGCACAGGGGAAACATCTTCCTTAACCAATAAAACAGAAGTTCACTGTAATATTTGGCGTGTATACAAGGCAGTGTAGAACATCTGCTAGACTGGTAAGGATTTACGGAGGTACATGAAGCTGAGCGTTCAAGATAACGTCAACGGTTTGGTCTTGCCGTAGATGCTCATTGCGTTTTCCCTTTACGTACTTGAGTTCGACACTACCGGTACTGAAGTGTACTAAGCTATTATTATATTGTCACTAACTAGCAAATCATTGCGGTGTATATTCTTGAGACACTTCTATTGATGCTTTAGTCTTAGATACTTGAACATCTGTAGTAAATGACACAATGCCATCGGTCGACTGAATAATCATCACACAATCGAACCAGTCCATATTAAGCGTATTATCACATATTTACACACGATTGCAGTACATTAACGCGAACTGGACTTTACAGACATACTGAAGACACTAAAAATTACCGATGAGCAATAGTTTATCCCAACTTTCATCAAACGAAGCTAATCAAAGCTAATATTGTATCCCAGCAACGAATGTAAACAAACAATATCTCGGGCTTCCGCATACGCCATTTTCACACTTTCGATACCTGCATTAAGGTCTGAGTATTGTAGTTGGTCTTGGTTTGTTGATGCGATATCTATTCCACATAGCCACATGGCCGACAGTACATCGAGTGCTTACATTAAATAAGAATACAGCAAAAGGATGAAGATTTAATAAATCGTAATTGTTTTCAGCAAATATGATATAATGAATATTTTCACACCAAAGAACGACAGCTTGAAGATGATTTATTGCAGGAATATCTTAAATGGGGTCTCCAAACCTTGAACTAAACTGTATGCGATATACATTCCCCATAGTCACATGGCCTTCAGTACGTCGTTGTACCGATCTCCGCCACCTCGCGCACTCTTTGTTTCCGTCCCATGTACTTCCGTCCTATCCATTTCCGTCCCATCCACTTCCGTCCCTTTTCCAAAATCACTCCCACAAAAATGTCCAGCTACCGAGTGGAAGGATGTTACACATCAACAACAAAAACAATCTCACCAACATGCATGCACATTTTAGCACGATTCGGGGATTCACATTGGCGATGTTTACCTTGTTCGAAGCTTGCCACGGTGGGTGAGTGGATATCGTGTCGGTTTACTAACCCCCAAGATTGCAGGTTCGCTCCTGGCCGTGGTAAGTGTTTTTTTTTTTAATTTTTTTTTTTGAAAGGCGGCAAAAATACGATACGTATGTCATACGATGTTGGCATGTCAAATAACCCATTTGAATTCAGTAGGCCGAGTTCATAATGGCAAAATTAATCTCGGGAGTTTCCGCCAACACAAAGTTCCTCATTTCTCTACTAGAAAGCGCTATAGTGTTCAAGGAGCTTAGATATCTAACCTCCGTGACTTCCATAGTGACATAGTGAGTCAAGGAACAACGAAATTCGACATGCAAGCTACCCTCTGGGTATCAAATAGCAAAGCTTGCACCCGACACCCGAGGCCATACGATATTATTATTATTATTATTATTATTATTATTATTATTATTATTATTATTATTATTATTATATTACCTTGTCCGAGATTCAAACATTCTATATCTTCACGCGAAATGTTCCTTTTTGTAATGGTCAGTGCAACCTTGGACATGAGATAAGAATCCCCCCCCTGCTATCTATCCGTGGACTGTCCCGGCGCACACCTAGCATGAGATTGGATCGACTACTCCTGTTCTCGCGTGAGTTCACAGAATAAAATGTTTTTGCTTCTTCTCATATATGTTACTTGAAGCATATCTCCGGAAGAAAAACTTGATCGATATTAATACGATGCTCATCTCTCTTCCTCGTGTAGTTCTTTTACATTAGTCACGTCATCAACAGAACATGGTGGAGTTTGATAAAGATATTTTCACAGATATAGCAAGACTGAATTGTCTTGGGTTCTGCGAGGTTTTCTGAACACATAACTTTAACGCTAACTGTCGTAGATCCCCCATGTTTCAAGCACTGTTAGATAGTCTACACTTTTTACGGCTTCACTGACGTTGAAAGTGTTGTAAATGATAATTTACATCCTAATGGTGTTAAATTTTAAACGCAAGGAGCTGGGTGGCACAGATGGTTAAGCACTGACCTTCACGATATCAAGTTTGTGGGATCGAGACCAATAACAAAAAGAATGTTCAAATGCAATAGACTCTTGTCAGTAGACGTACTGACACGTTTAATATCCTCTTCAGAGCAAAATCCTTCGTCTCAGCACAGGATCTCTATAATTACAACAAAAGATGCATTAAACCTACAAATTACAGTATTATTATTACCGGTATTATTATTATTATTATTATTTCACCTGCTATAATTAATGTTCTCTTTCCAAACTTTTTTTTGTCGTGTGGCCTCCTGAGAGGCCGAGTGGAGGTCTTTCTAGTCGACGCCCGTGGGCGACCTGCGCGTCGGGATGAGAGATGGAATGGATGAAGATGAATGAAACTGGGCAAGGATGGGGAAGGAAGTGGCCTTGGCCTGTCAGAAGGTACCGTCCCAGCATTTGCCTGGTGTTGTAAATGGGGAAACCACGGAAAACCATTTCAAGGACGGCCGACGGTGGGGCTCGAACCCACGCGTCTACCGAGTCATCAGAGAGCTTGGCCCCATGACCTAACGCTGCGCTTTAGCCAGCGTAGCAACTACTGTCGGTTCTTTCCAAACTGAAAGCCATTGATTATTTCGTTGTCATTGGGGATTTTTATAGTGCTTAGTAGTGCAGTAGTGGTTGATGATTTATTTAAGGTCTTTGCGATATAATGATCATGTAGCCCTGTGTACATGGATGTGTGTGGTATTTGTCTGATAGCCTGTGTTCTTGTGATGGATGGATTAGTGAGTGTATTTGTAATTATTAATAATAACAAATTTATTACGCACAATGTGCAAATTATGTACATTACATCAGGCTAAATAACACTTAACTCAAGAATCTGAGCAAAATTGAACCAGAGAGACCGCTCTCTTCTTGCACTCCATTACTTGAGAGGTATCGCACTGTTCTCTACACAAAACACATGGCCACTCATGGCTAGCCTGGTGAAAGGATTTCCTGGCACATATTCGATGATGAAAACTGTGTATCGCGAAGCGCGTCATGAGGAGTCTCAACTCGTATTCCTTTTTCATCCAATCTTTGGTGATCATTGCGTCTGTATTGTAGAAGATTTCTTCGATCGAGTCCCATTTTCCTCGTAGCTCTTGTAACAGTTGTTTGTATGCTGGAGTGTAATTGTAATTGAGTTGAGGATTGGGGAAGGAGGCGGCTATGGCCTTAATGTAAGTACCATCCCGGAATTCCCCTGGAGTAGAAGTGGGGAAACAACTTGTTCAATTTTGTTGTCTTGTGAGTATACAGTTTTATTTTGGGGACTTACCGCTAAAGTATATGACACCAATAGTAGCCACACCTTTGTGCTTGACATTGTAGGGTACAGCACGTTTGTTGTCTTGTATATATGATTGATTTGATATACATGAACCTGACGATGTTCGCTTGTCGAACGAAACCTGCAATCCTTGTACATCCCTTCTACCTCTAATATGTGCAAATAATAATCAATCATTTGTACGAGACTCATCCAGAAATTAAGTTTTCCTACTTTCTGTAATAAAACAGAAAACATGATTAAATGAAAAAAAAATGTATTAGCTCCAAAAACAGCGATATTTTAGCTATTTTTCGACATAATCACCACCAGAATTGACCTGTAATATCGTGGTATCAACTTTCGATTATACTGTGTCGTAGAACTCTGCCGTCTGGGAATAGAACCATCGAGTGAAATTCATTTTTACCTGCTTGTCAGTGTGAACATGCTGACTAGAGGATGTGCAAGAAAAGATAGAAATCGTTGGGAGCAAGATCAGGACTGCGGGTAGTTGCCGTATTTTTGTAGCGTTCGTGTTGTTATAGGCCGGATATAGTCTCACTAATCTGTTCGAAAGCTGCCGTATTTCCTAATTCATATGTCTGTGATGATGGTCATTCCACTGGAATTATCAAAGCTCTGTTAACTGGAGAGAATCATTTTGATATTGCGGACGTATTTATCGCATCATTTCATCTGCTTCCAGTTATAATTAAACACCTAAAAATAAATACCAGTGTCTTCAGGTCAGATGCGGTGTCCGATCAGAACTTCATTCATTCTTGTAACAGGTTATTTCCACTCATGTATGGAATGTTTGAGGTCCATTATGTCTCTTGTTGCCATGGAAACACACTCGCAGTGGCTACCTGTTGGTCGATACAGCGTGCTTCTTGTCTTCCAAGAATGGAACAAAGCCTGTTGCTAGAAACACGTTTTTTTTCTAACCAGATGGTTGCAATGAGTTTATTGCTGAAGAAAAATAAAAGTCGTGTAGAAAGTCTTTCACTCAGTACGCACGGAGCCAAGCAGCCTGCTGGTCTCCATTCTGCAGCCAATCAGAAGCCAGAAGCTCTCATTTCACCGCCATTGGTCATCACGCTCATGGCTTAAATTATACAATGGAGAAATGAGAAGGGTGACAATACTATTTAGGAAAATGATTTGGCACTTGCTCCCCGAGGTACAACTTAATGTATGTTTATGACTTGAAGTGATAGACTTGTGTTCCTGTCGGTCCAAACAAAGGATATTTTGGATGCCAGGGAAAGCTCAGATATCTGTAACCTGATTGATGGTCGGTTAACTAGTACACGAAAGTGCACTTTTAAACGCTGCACAGTGGCGCAGGTATCTTTTCGACGCAAGGTTTTGTTGTCTTCCCTTACCTCTTATACTCGTGTTTGTGTGGGCTGTCTTTTCCTTGCCCTTGATTATTGAGTAGATGCTTTATTCAAAAACTTCAATCGCATGATTAGGACACAAGAAATAAACACGAGATTTTAACATTTCGTTCAGCCACCATCCTGTGGTTATGAAAACAAATGAATTAGATGCCAGTGGATTAAAATTTTATAAGCATTTACCGTACCAAGTTTCACTGCGCTCGGATAGTTAAATCGCGAGAAACGCCCCTTTAAATATTTAAATTTCGCGTCGCTGCCATGTTGGATTTGTGCTCACCAAATTATTGAACGTCCCATAGGTGAACTTATGTTTATAGCCTCTATACACATACAAAATTTCAGTTTGATTGCTGTCATATATTAATAGATACTAAGCACCGTCTAAATATTTCGGATAGACGCCATGTTGGATTTTAATATATGTAGGCCATAGAGTTATGTACTATTAGATGAATATTATTGTGTACGTTCATTTTTCAAAAATTGAATTCGATCGCATGATTAGAACACAAGAAAAAAACTTAATTTTTGAATTTCACACAGCCGCCATCTTGAGGTTATGTAAACAATTGAACGAAATTAGATTTCAGTACATTGCAATTTGTATAGACATTTGCTGTACCAAGTTTCACTGCGTTGGGATGGTTAAATCGCGAGAAAAGTCTATTTAAATCTTTCAACTTCGCTTGTCCGCCATGTTCGTTTTGTAGTTGACAAGTTTTTGAAATTCACATATGTGAACGTCTAGTAGTGCCCTTTATCATCGTACAAACTTTCAGGGTAATATGGATAATAGTTTCAGAGATATACAGTAGAATGTCGGCGAAATATTTCGCACAGCCACCATGTTGGATTGATAAGAAGTAATACAATTTGAAGGGCACAGTCGGAGTCGGCCAAAATAATAATATGACCTTACCGAGTTTCATTGAAATCGCTCCAGCCGTTTAGAAGTCATTAGAGGAGGAAAAGACACACATACACACACACACACACACACGGAAAAAAGGTGATCTCATAAGGCTTTTTTTTTTCATAAATGAAAATAGGCTAAAAATAATCGTACGTATGATTTAATTCGTATATTATAAGTACAGCCTTCAGTGTATGGTGATCGCGCACGCTTCGATGAGTGGGAATTAAGTGCACTTGATACGGTGACTTGGTGTCGGAAATTTGTCAAAGAAGGACTATCCAAGCTAATTCCTGATAGACTATCCATGCTAGAAGAAATTTTAAAATTTAAAATACCTGCTTTTACTTATCGGTGATATGGTAACATTTGGCAACCACGAATCACAAGTAATTTGTACATCAGAATTTCATGAATTCAAATTTCTCATTTATAAATATTAGATCATTCCTTTCAAACAGAAATCACGTAAAACCATAGCAGCTAGATGGTATTTAAGTGTCCACCACGTGGTGTAGCGGCTATCATTCATGGCTGTCACTCCGGAGGTCCGGGTTTGATTACTGACTCTGCCAAGAAATTTAATTCTGGTCTGAGGACTGGAACGGGGTACATTCAGCCTCGTGAGGCAAAACTGAGGAGAGGTGGGTTCTATTTCCCCCTTGGCCATCCTGGATGTGGTTTTCCGTGGTTTCCCCACATCTAAGTCAGGCAAATGCCGTGATGGTACCTAAACTAAGACTACGGCTGCCTGCTATCCAAATCCTACCCAATTACAAATAAACACAGTACTGCAGCCATCACAATTACACAGGTTGCCAGACAGATTCAACACACACCAAAGTACACGGAGATACATAACAACTATGTAGCAAAGCCCCTAAATGAACCAACAACAGATACGTATTCTTAACGATTTAATTGTAGATTTTTTAACAGATTTGCGAAAGTAGAAATAATTCTTGTATTTCAACTACTTGTATAATTTCAAAATTGCTGGAGCTTCAAATATCCTTGGTAATGCAGGTAGAATTGTGAATACTTAAATGGATTGTGGCTTGTGCCGAGTCTTTTTCACGTATTCGTCAATTGGAAGAAGACTGTAATTGTTGCAAGCTGACAGCCAAGTGAGTGTAATAGTAATTATTAGCTGAAGAATGGAAAGTGTGAAATGCTACTGTAGTACAGTACATGGCATAGGCTAAAGGAAGTTCTTGTAGGCATGGTAGGGAAGAAAGTGTATGAGGAGTGGACCCTGTATTTATCAGTGGTAATTAATGAGTCTATGATGGACCCTAATGGGTAATCATTGGACAGGAAATTAACATGGTAGTTGAAAAAATGGATTGGAGAAGAGAAATCAGACAACCATACTGGGCGTGATCGAGGCTGTAATTCACTTCGGAAGTGAGGAGGTTCTTCGTAAGAGGAAGTATTTTGTTACTGCTGACCTCAGCTTATCACATATCTTCAGAATGTTGGTTAATACCTCTTCCGCAAATGAAATACTTCCGTACGGAACACTTCCGAGTCATTTGTTAGAAGGTTTATAGCGAAACAATTATGTTCAATTGCGGTGAACGAAATACTTCTCTAGGTTACAAACTTTCAGAATATGCTGAATAGTTTGTTTAAATAAAAAATGAACGTCAACTTTATAGTACTGCTCGGGTCTAAGCTCTATGAACTTTCGGGGTGAGGTGACACGGACGGCGGGAAGAGAAGGACCTGTCAACAGTGTTATCTGGAATTCATGTCGATTCCAATAATGCTAACATAGAGCCGTTGCCTAAACCACCGTGGTGTTGCGAATGAGTGATCGACCAATGTATTTGGGTTCTGTTACTACGTACGGACCGGGAGCCCCACACATCTCATCGTCCGCGATCCATATTCCTCTCAGGTTCACAAAGCTTGGACTCGAGTAGGTAGTACTGTAGTTGTAGTAGTTATTCGTGTCAGTGCGGCTATTATTTCAAAGTTATTAAATTCCATTTAACTATTCTTTTTCCTCGGTGTGCCTTGCTCAGTATTCCGAATGTTGGCAATTACTTCTATTAGTATTTCTTCATTCTCTGCCTGTAGAAAAAAAATAGTCGAGTAACTTACTTGTATTTTCCAACGTCTGGGATCCTGGGCAAGGCACATAGTAATAGAAAAAGAATTAAATGGCACTCAGTTCCTTTTATATCAAAGCCGTCCAATTATATGAACACAACAGAACCATAGTACACAATGAAAATATAGAAGCATGAAATAACAAAAAGAAACTGGAAGGGTACTGCAGTAAATCGTCCGTAGGCAGTGCCAGTTCAAGACTTCATGGACAGAGATCTTATAGCCTGATGTATCGACTAGTTTGTCCTCCGCAATCGCAAAGCATCTGTCCATCTTGTCCACTTGTTTCAGTTATCCTTGGATCTCGCGACGCCTGTCCGCAGCCTGGTTAGGCACTACCAAGTTGTCCAGCTTTCTTCATGATCAGAGAGTAGTTCCGGGTGTTCGGGATATCTACGTTTCCATGGATCAAGTCTCACTTTCTTTGGATCTACTTTCACTTTACAGTGAATCCAAGTTGAAAAGCTAGGTTCTTCTTAATTTTGGAAAGAAAGAAACAACAAATAACACCTATATATCGTAATACCATCATGATGAGTGATGCTTGAACAGAACAGAGGAACACGTAAAATAATAATCCAGCAACATTTCTGTGTGTTTGTCGTGTTTTCAGCGGGATTTCGCCTAGGTGCATTAAGTCAGCCTCATCAGCGGGCATTTGGTGACCGTGCCCGGACCACCACTGGGGTAGTGGACAAAGCACTACGTCGCCTTATATGGAGCCCAATTGCTCTTCTTTACTGTAAGATCTGGGAGCTCTTACAGCTTTTCTCCTCTCTATAGAGGCTTCCAAGAAAGATGACATATTTTAAAGTAATTTGTCATCTTAACGTTGTTTTAAATTGTAGGCTTTAATAAAGAGGTTCCCACACAATCAAGGGAAAATAATCGAAGAGTGATCTAATAATACATTTGCTCGTCACTGAACATCGACTCATCTGTGAGAACCAACAGTTACGCTGCTAACGTCAGATGAATCTCATTTAGCCCTACCGAGGGTGTATCAGGTGGAGATGGATTATTATCCAACCACCACCTCTTTCCTGAAGAGTATAGAGACTAGACGGTAGAAAGGAGTAGGCTGATCCCATCTAGCACGTGTCTTCCTGTGATGGATGTGCTCTTCGATGGTCCCGACCTTTCTCTGTAATTACTACTTAATTATATCTGTGCTCTCCTCGGCTCCAGGGGTTTGTCTGACTCGATGACCACACACGCACTGTACAGTCCTTCCTCAACAGTGATCTAACGTGACACTTCCAGAAGAAGGTTCATTAATTAACTGCCCAACGTTACACATCTATCCTTCATATTTCCAACAGTTAAAAGGCTATCTTTTGGATATTTCTACAGATCTTATTTAAGCAGCGTAAGTATTCATTGATACGAAGTACATCATACCTCATAGAAGTTATCCGTATCTCTCCATAGTATAAAGCAAAGTCCCCGATTCTTGGATGTAACGGGTAATCTCGAGAACTAGCCTACTGGTTTGATGCGGTTTTTACTATTCTGTAAAGAATTTCTCGAGGTATGTTTATGTAGAAGCACATTCATTTATGACCAAAGGAATCCGAGCAGTATCGATTTCAGTGAATCGAGTTGAAGAAAATCATCCCGATTTAGGCGGAAGACTCCCGATTTTTCATAGTTTTTCCTGCCTCACGATTACTCAAGTAATTCTCCCGATTTTCCAGTATTTCTTGAAGTGTTTATAGTGGACAGTTAATGAATGTTATATAATACCTGAATTTGTAAATAGGGTTTGTTCCAGTGTAAGCGATTGTTTATTGACTTTACTGCAACATTTTTGTCACATTCTAGTGTTTTTGCTTGGTGTTTGACTCTTCACTATGGACGAAGAAAACAATTACATTTTGAAAGAGTTTTCGGAACAATTTACGGTCATGATTGAATCCAGCAAAGGTCAATTATTTTGCATTTTGTACTGTTTGTCGATGTAATCGTTTGATATCACATGGTGGAAATAGTGATATTTCGAAACATGTGGGGACAAAGGAGCACCTAGAAAATGTAAAGTGTAGCAACAAATTTAAAAGTAAAATATGTAGTCTGTATAATAAAAAGATTGTGGTGTTAAAAGTGAAAGTGATGGAATAATAAATGCTGAATGCTTATTTACATCCTTCATTTTGAGGCATTGTTTTCCAATTAATTGAGCTGATATGTATTATTTGCATCTACTGAATTCTCCTGATTTTCATATTAAAATCTCCCGATTTTTGGTCTTGTAAGGTTGGCAGATATGTAAAACCACTAAAAATATCTATGTACTGTATTATCTTCATGTAATAGTGCATAACTCGATAGCCTACGAAAATCCAACATGGCGACCATCCGAAATATTTAGACGGTACTCAATATCTACGAATCTATTACATCAAACTGAAAACTTGTATGTTGATAGAGGCAATTAACATATGTAGGATATATGAAAGTTGGCTATTTAGTTCTTCACTGAACTACTGTACTTGGTTTATTTATGGGCTTTGTAGCATTGTGGTCATGTAGCCCCGTAAACTTGGGTGTGTGTGGAATCTATTTGATACCCTGTGTCATTGTTATAGCTGTACTAGTGTGTGTATTTGTACGTGGAGCTAGGAGATGGGAATGCGGTGGCCATGGTCTTAATTCAGGAACCATCCCGGCATTTGCCTGAAGTAGCCGTGGGAAACCACGGATAACCATTTCGAAGATGGCTGAGATGAGAACCGACCTATCTCTTCACAGTTTTGCCTCAAGAGGGTGAGTAAACCCTCAAACCAGAATGAAATGTCTTGGCAGCAGCGCTGGGAATCAAAACCGGATCTCAGTGTTTGATAGCCAAGAATGCTAGAATGGGCGGTTTCTCCAGTTTAAGGGGTGGGCAAGTAATTAGGAAGTGTAATGCACTATTAACAGATGCCACGCCTGGGGATGAGATGTGTCCTACATGTGCCCCGCTGACCCAGGCAGGGCGCTAGAAAGTTCGTATGATCCACTTCCACCGCTAAGCGCACTAGTGGTGCATCAAGACGAGAGGGTCCAGTCAGAATCTGCGACTCTGCACTGTGTTTTGATCTGCGCCATTCAAGACAAAGATAGCCATTTTGCAGTGTTGTCTTATTGGCAATAGATATTACCACTTTTCAGTCGGTCAACACAATATATTCCTATTTATTGGAAAATGCGAAAAGAAATTAAAATCATTACATGTGATTAAAATTTATATACAGTATATATAACGTGTGGGGGAATAAGACTACAAAAGTTTGAGGATTGATTTTAAACGTTCAATTTTGAGCACACTAAGGCCCATTGGCAAAAACGTTCAAACAGAGGTAGAATAATTTTTAAGAAGCTAAACCCACCAAATTTGAACACTTTTCTAGTAAACCACATGGCGGCGTCTCCAATTACGTCAGTAGTACTTGATGGGGTTAGTGAATTCTGCAATCCTGTGCGGTGTCTGAATAGCTGCTGTGAATGTCGGTACTCTTGTGTGCTCTAATTAAACCTCGCCCTGTTGACTAACTTCCTCTGTTGCATTATACGCCCCGCTCTGTGCTAAAACAAAGGTGGGAGGTCTCAGAAATGCACAGCTCGGGAAGGCAGAATTGCATTTTTTTAAAATTTTAACGGAACAACAGAATACGTTTTTCATTATTGTACTGACGTGAAGCGTACACGTCTTCTCCGTTGTCCCGTAATCTCCCTAAACCTTTTATTGCGTATGAGATTAAGGGCAGATGACCTCGTAATTCCGCCCCTTAAAACAACAATAACTAACTAACTAACTAACTAACTAACTTGCGTATGAGATTAAGAGGTGAATTGTTTATTAGTTTATTTATTTATTTATTTATTTATTTATTTATTTATTTATTTATTTATTTATTTCCATGGCTTCACTTAAAACTTAATAGCTCCTTTATAGTAGCGCCCTACATTAGATAAGTTCAGGACTTACATACTTAGTAACAAATATTTGTACAAGAAATGGAGAGGATAGGTATGAGGATGGTCTGGAGAAAGAGTTAAGAAAGTACACTTGAAATGTTATAATAATTTTTTGACAACAATGAATTGCACATTATTAATCGTAACTTTATGTTCTCTTCCTACTTTTTCCCGATCCTAGCTCCAATTACAAATACACAATAATATAGCCATCACACGAACACAGGTACACGGTACACATACACATGTACACGGTGCTGATGACCAAAGATGTCCTCGACCCGTAATTGAAGTAACATCAAATAGGCAGTACTGGATTGTTTCTGAAATAATGGTGGTGTGTTTCGTTCAATCCCGAGTAAGACAATAGTTGAAATAATAAAGCAATGTGGATGCTTTATTTATATTGATTCAAACGTTCCATTTTAATCAAAACCAAATTATATTTTGTTATGTATTTAATGAGACTTTCATTTATTTTGAAACTTGAAACTAATCATTTGGCAACTAATTGCTACTAATTGTCAATCCCATTTTTTTTAGAAACACATTCTACAATGTTTAATGACAAGGGGAGGCAATGAAGTCCGCGTCATTTAAATAAGCATCCAAGAACGCCTCCCTTTTGGCCGAGATGAAATGGGAATGACTGATGTAGTAAGCTGACTCAACTACCGCAAATTAAAAAGTAAATTAGTTCCATCACAGCAGGCTTTCAGTTAACATTAAGGTTAATTGTTCAGCGAGGCCAATGCATTGCTGTGAGCTCCGAGACAAACCAGCCAGAGGTATTGTAAAGAGCCCTGATCTAAACCTTCCAGCTCCTTAAATAATAAATTCAGCAGGTCATATGAGAAATGGTTTGTTAACGCCAATAGGATCCTGTTAATAACACAGAACATCCACATTCAGACACAAGATATAGGCTCATCTGATAAGTTCCAGGAGTCCGAAACATTGGGCAGATGAACAGAAAGAAGCTGCAAGCAGAGAATGAAAGATTATTGGCGCCAAAGAAAAATTGTCTTGAATAGTTATTTGCGTGGTCCGATTCAATAATAATAATAATAATAATAGTTTAATAGGCCTAATAATACACACAACAGTCCAACCAGTGACTCTTGTTGCTAACACGGAGGACACCGAACTCGAGGTGGCTGTGGAAGCGATGGGTGTTGTGCGTGGACAAATGTTCAGTAAAATTAGAGTCCAAACATTCCATTTGCCAGGTCCTGTCGTGTTCTTTATTTAACTCGTTTCTTAAAACTACGCCCTGTTTATAAGGTTGGATCGTCTGGAGATCAAGCCGATTGGCTGCCATGATTCTTCCTTAGTTCTAAACGATCAAGTGAAATTGAATACCTCCTTGTTACTTTCGCCTATGTTCAACTCATTGGAATCCCCCTGTTCCTTCTCAACATCCTGACCTTGTTTCATATAATATCTGTTTTAACATAGAGATTTGGGTCGAAAAATCTCCAAACTTAGTTACCATAGGCAACAAATGCAAGCACACTTTCGTGATCACCATACACAAGTCGAAGGCCGTACTTACGACAGACGGATGAAAACATAAGCACGGTATATTTTGGTTCTGAAACACCGTAATTTTTACGCGTGTGTTTTGCCTGTTCTCGGATACGCCCCGGAGGTCAGGGTTCTATTACCTGCTCTGCCAAGAAATTTAATTCTGGTCCGAGTACTGGAGCTGGGTACACTCACCCTCGTAAGGCTGATTTTCTATTTCTACTCCAGGAAAATGCCAGGATTGTTCCTAACGACTGCGTCCTTCCCAATCGTAGTCTCAATTACAAATACACACACTACTACAGACACAACAATAAGACAGGTTATCAAACAAATCCTCATTACACACATACGCTCGAGTTCACGGGGCTGAAAGACCACAATGTCGCAAGCCCCTGAAAGAGTCATCATTGCAACTCATTGCTGCTGGATTTGACCTAAATGAAAGCTGGAAGCATGAGTGGTCAACTAAAACATTGATAACAAGTGCCCACCATCTTGATCCCACAAAGAAAACAAACGGCTTTGACTTACCGAGGAATTTCTGGTGCCGCGTCAACAGGCTGAGGACTGGACATGGTTGCTGCAATTATTTCAGGTACAAGTGGAGCTGGATCAGCTCACCAATGTGTGAGTGTAACCTGGAAGAACAGACGATCGAACATCTGGTCCAACGCTGTCCTCTTCATCCGTACCCTGGCATTCCTGACGATTTGTTCGCTCTCACACCCGATTTAACCGAATGGTTGAGAAGGATGGACATTAAAGTTTGATTATACCTTGTTATGTATAATTTCCATACGATTAAATAAATAATCATCATAATTGGGGCGGATGACCTCGCTGTTTGCCCCTTTAAACACCAGTCACAACTGCCACCACTGTAGTTTTCGCATGGAGGCGTGGCAACATTGCAGATCCCACTGAAGTGCGTGTGTTAGTTCTGATTAACTAATCGAATAAGAATGCATGTTGTTGAAGCACGTGGGTAAGCTGTTGTAACCGTAAATTTATTCCACCAATGTACTATCTCAAGTGCTGCTCTCCTTGTCAACTCATAATTCCACACATGTATGTATATCAACTAATGTTCTATCTCCGTGCATTCTGCATAACATTGCCTACCGGTTACAACTCTTGCCCTTATCTGTCCACGACACATGCAATTTGTCCGCAACTCAAACCGGCCAACTCGCGCTATGAATCATGGGTAGCCCGCCATCTTGTAACTCGAGGGGATGGAGACGTTATCTTCGTAGACAAATTATAATTTCGTATACTGCTGTCTTGAGAAAGATAAGTTATCTATATTCTATAAATTTAACTGGCTTCGTTCGAATGTTACGTATTTACCTCCGACTATCTCAGGACATATCATCCTTTCAACGATTTTATACATGTTTTTCGAAAAATTTCTGGCATTCTAACCTAAGAAAATCTGTAACAAAAGTTGCAATTAGGTTTTAGGCTGAAAGAATCATTTTGGCGTAGGCTATCGCAAAGCAACTCTTACATGGACAGAAATAGGCTTTATGTTTCCGAAGTGTTCGACTAGCTCCGCAATGTCTAGGATTATAGGCTATTAAACGCTACACTTTGGATACAATAACCAACAATATAATTATCAACAATGTGTCTTCTCTTTCAAAATTGTAGGTCCTTTTCTGAACATTTGAACTTGACGATTTTTCTTAGCCGTTCCGTTCCTATACTGAACTAGTATTTTTTCCCTCCCTTAGTACTCAACTGACGAAAGACTGGAACCATCTGTTGATTGAGGACGCCTTATTTTGTATTGGTTGGTGCATACGCCACATAATCTTCGTGTATTAATTGTCCTTTGTGATCAGAAATGAGCCGGTCATCTGGCTAGTTGGATCAAGTGCTTGCGTGCAATACCCAAGGTTGAAGGATTGAATCTGGCATAGTAGGTTGACATTTAACTGATCTGAAATACGAAATTTCCATATCAGTAGATTCACTCGGACGTTAAGAAAGGAAGAACCATTACTAACCTTTAGTGAGGTAATCGTTACTTCCGACTTGACGATCCAGTACTTCGCTAGAGCTATCTAGCGGTCAGAAGTGAAATTGTTTTAACCATCCGACCATCCAATCACAGGCAGCCATTCAGTCTATATTATCTCGACTAGTCGAGTTTAGTTCGCGATGTTGTACCCGGCATCTCAAAGACTCCAATAGTTAAGGTGTATTATTATGACATTCATTTCACCACATCAGTGAGTACAAACCAACACATCGTCGGCTTATTTAAAAGACGGTATGACAACTTCCCTTGGGGTGGCACATTGAGAAACGAGCGACTATGGAACAGGTCTCCAAGATGACTGCCTTCTGTATAATTATTGTGAACGAAGGTTATGTGGCGTATGCACCAACCAATACAAATTATTATTATTAATGTACCGACAGTAGTGGCTACGCTGGCTAAAGCGCAGACTTAGGCCATGGGGCCAAGCTCTCTGCTGACTTGGTAGACGCGTGGGTTCGAGCCCCACCGTCGGCCGTCCTTGAAATGGTTTTCCGTGGATTCCCATTTTAAACACCAGACAAATGCTGGTACGGTACCTTCTGACAGGCCACGGCTGCTTCCTTCCACATCCTTGCCCAGTTTCATTCATCTTCATCCATTCCATCTCCCATCCCGACGCGCTGGTCACCCACGGGCGTCGACTAGAAAGACCTGCACTCGGCCTCCTCAGGAGGCCACACGACAAAAAACAAAATTGTTTTATTCAGTACATATAACACATTATTATTTATTTATTTATTTATTTATTTATTTATTTATTTATTTATTTATTTATTTAGTATGTTTCGACCCATACAGGATCACATAAAGCAAGTTATGATCTGTTGCTGTTATTTTTCTTGTTCTTCCAGAATTCTTTCATCATGTCGCTATGTTTAGCTCGACGTTCGTCAGTCCATTTTCCCCTAGGTCTGCTGGGCTTATCTTCTGATGCAGCTTCCCAAGTGTAGATCTTTGTCTGAAAGTTTTGCGGTCTTCGATATCTGTGGGTGTGATGTTGGCGTTATTGAGATCAGTTTGGACTTGTTTAATCCAAACCGTTGTCGTCTTTAATTTTTGTGAGCACATCAATATTTTCTTTGTTAATCGGTTGTCATCTAGCCTCATAATGTGTCCATAAAATTTCAAGCGTCTTTTACGGAAATCGGTTTCAATATTTGAATATTTTTCTGTGATCTTGTGCGATTGTAAACGATATCCTTCATCTGTAAGTCTTGGGCCAAGAATTTTTCGGATGATTTTCCTTTCAGCTTTCTTGATGGTTTCAAGATACCCTTTATAATTGAGGTTTAAGGTCTCACTGGCGTAGAGTGTTTCGGGTTTGATGACCGTCACGTAATGTCGAATTTTAGTGTTAATGCTCATGCATTTTTTGTTGTAGATGTTTGCGGTTTTCCCATATGCTTTCCGCATTTTGAGTTCACGTGTTCTTTGTGCTATTCTTTCTGTGCCTGTAGGTTCAATAATTTCACCTAAGTATTTGAAATGATTAACCTTATTATTATTATTATTATTATTATTATTATTATTATTATTAGTCTATTATTGTTATTATTACTACTACTAATATTAATATTCTTCTTCTCGCAGAGTAAGGTATAGCAAAACCCTGCTCCCAGTAGGTTTACGTTATTCAGAGAGAATTCCCAGAAGATTATAAACAACAAAATATGAGTGTGGGGGGAAAAACTACGATACTGACAAACAAGGGTAAAGTAGAGTACAATATTTTTGGCAGTAGGCGGTGGGATCGCACGCATTGGGTCTGGAACGAAGTATTGTACCTGTGAATCTACTTTCAGAACTGGAGAAAGCTGTCCGCCGCGCCACTCCACACCGATCAGATCGATAATTGAGAACAATTCGCTCGTATCTGGACGAGGCTTGATTGGTTTGCCTCCCCCTCTACGTTCCCTGAGGATACAGTGATCCGGAACGGCAACTGTCATCGTTCCTTGTGGTCTAGTTTCTTTCCATTGGCCAGGCTAACGCCTACAACTTTCTACACACACATCAACAACTTTTCTTCTACTATTTATCTGCAACTGCACTCTCCTGTTGGCTTCTAGTTCATCTGTGTTTGGAAATACCATCGTTTTATTTTATTCCCAATTCATTTTGTTGTTGTTGTTATTGTTGTTATATTCCTCTATGGAATTAATCCCACAGTTTACATTATCGTGTTGGAATCCATTTTTCAGTGTTAGCTTAGTAATCTAAATTAATTCTTTTCAGTTGGTCGACACGAATTGTATCCAATTGCAATGGGTATTACCCTAAACCCAAGAAAACATTACATGAGATTTATAAATAAGTTCATGTATGTCTACCCCTTATTATTCCCATTTTCCAATGGGGTCGGGGATGAGATGCGATGGAAGACTTTGTGGCGGATTTTTTACGGCCGGATGCCCTTCCTGACGCCAAGCTCATGAGAGGAGTTAATGAGAGATGAAATGAATGATGGTGAATGAAAATGGGCAAGGATGAGGAAGGAAGCGGCCGTGGCCTGTCAGAAGGTACCGTCCCAGTATTTGCCTGGAGTTGAAAATGGGGAAACCACACGGAATACCATTTCAAGGACGGCCGACGTTGGTGCTCGAACCCTCGCGTCTACCGAGTCGGCAGAGAGCTTGGCTCCATAAACTAACGCTGCGTTTTAGCGAGCGTAGCCACCACTGTCGGTTTATAAATAAATTCATAAATTAATCTAATGTATTTTTTTCCAATTTTAGGGAAATATCCACTGCACCTTCTGACATACCACGACCACTTCCTTCCACATACTTGCCATGTTTCATTCATTTAATCTCTCATGAAGGTGGTGTCAGGAAGGGCATTTGTCCGTAAAACAACCCGCCACATCGACTTTCATCGCATCTCATCTCTGACCCCGTCGAAAACTGGAATAAAAAGGGGTTGGACATACAAACAATACAACATGTCTACTTGTAATGCATGGTGCTATTGACTACGGTCCTAACACAAACTTTTTCTGACCATCGTCCACTTTCGAGATTTATAATATTTTTTCACCCACCTGATATCAAAAAACGCACACATATGAAAATTACTAACACGTACATTCAAATACCTACATATAAGTTGAGAAATGAGGATTTTTACGGACATTTTTCTCTTAATATGTAGTCTACATCATGTTTATTTAGGTATAATTATGTACATGAAAAATTTTCAAATAATAGGTCTAAAAAAGGAATAACAATCAATGAAATTAATTAAAGAAAAAATAAAATTAAAACTACATGAATTTTACATCTAATTAATTAAACAACATGAATACCTATGTCTAATTAAATGTAATTTGATGAACTACTGTAGTTGTAAATAGATTAAAAAGGAAACATAATTTGATATAATTAAATTACTTGTTTGCATTTTCATTTTATTGCTTGTTTTTATAGGCAAAAACTTCTCGTCATATTGTATACTGTGTATAAAAAACTTATTTATTTGCCCACCAATTCTTTCAAATCGCCCATCTAATTCACATTCTGTCAGTTTCGCCCACTGGCGTGCTAAAATCGCCCACTACTCGGCGAATTCGCCCAGTTTGGGAATCTCTGCTGTAGATGAAGGCATATAACATCCTCTACTGCGCTCAACCAACCAATTTCAGAACCACTGATCATTTTAGAATGTTAAACATTGTTTTAGACGAGAACGTCCCTTGGGCAGATACTGTATGTCGGAACAGGATGATGGCGTGACACAACTTTATGTGAGGAGTGTATATTAGACTGGAATGCCATTGAATCATCATGTTTACTTACGCCATATTAGACGTAGGCGTATAACCTCGACGCTTTTCTTTTTTACATTCTCAGCCACAAGTGCTTCTGAATAATACCTCTCAATTAAACCAATAAAACTCACTTTCCGTAGCTTTTTTTTTTCTCTTATGTACTCCTCTGTGCAGCTCTTCTACAGGTCCGTGAACCATAAACCATTATTTGGATTAAGCTGGCTTCATGGCCCATGTGTCCAAACGCCTTTAACGCCAATATAAAAAATTAAAACATTTTGACGCTTCATGGTTTAACATACTGAGGAACTGATTCATGCTGTGAGAAGAATCACGTCTTCGCATCGCATCTAGCAGAGTTTTGAGAGCACCGCACCGACTTGAATTCAGAGAAAGCGATTCCAATACTGAAGAGAAATGCTGGACATCATGACCTTGCCCCCTAAGTGACTTGATCCTCGAAATACACGATGGTTTCATTATGTTTCACTCCTCGCCACTGGCCGTACAACAAGAAGAAAGTAATTTTCTGTAATTGTCCGCTCAATTGCGATACGTGAAGCTGGACCATACCTTCTTGACCTTCATCTTACAGCTGCCCCTTCGAGTCATCTCTTTTTCTTTTTCTTTGTTCTGCTTTTCCCAATTAATTGGAGTCGCCGGAGCCAACCAGACTCATTTTTGTATTGGCCAGGGATTTAGCCCGGATGCCGTTTCTGACGCCAAGTGATTTTTCAGTTGAAAATTCCACCCCGCTGTCACCTGGGTTCCGACCCCGGCCGTCCGGGTAAAAGACGAGGAGCGAAGCCACTAGGCCAGCACGCTCTGTGCATGTAAAATCCGAACTAGTATTATTAGACTCAAATGTGTAGGCAATGTCTACCGTTTATTATTCCCGTTTTCCAACAAGGACGGGGATGAGATCCGATGAAATCTTTGTGGCGGATGGTTTTTACGGACGGATGCCCTTCCTGACGCTAACCTCATGAGAGGAGTTAATGAGAGATGAAATGAATGATGGTGAGTGAAACTGGGCAAGGAAGTGGCTGTGGCCTGTCAGAAGGTAATGTCCCAGCATTTGCCTAGAATTGAAAATGGGGAAACCACGGTAAACCATTTCAAGGGCAGCCGATGGTGGGGCTCGAACCCACGTGTACCGAGTCCGCAGATAGCTTGGGCCCGTGGCCTAGCGCTGCGCGTTAGTGAGCTTAGCTACCGCTGTCGGTCATTATTAGACTCAAATAAAGAAGTTTAATATTAGTCTTAATGTTTTGCACAAAATTATGTTATTAAGCAACTGGTTACAATGATGCCATCGTTACTTCCAACTTGACGTTTCAGTAGGCCTAGCTGTTCAGCATGCTACCGACTATGCCACCGAAGCCTGTTAAGTCGGGTTGTATTGAACTGCGCCCAAGCTTTACTAATGACCCTGGTCATTAGCATCAAACTTCTAAAAGTGGCAGTGGAACTGCGCCCATTGAGAGCGGTCAGGTAAGTTCCCTCCCTCCACCCCTCTACCGAATTATGTTGTGTCGAGTGGTGTGAATTTGAAATGACTCATTTCAAATCGGTTGTGTCTTGATTGCGAACAAGTCAAAAACCGTCCAGATTGCGAACAACTAAATATATCCTGTCCAGATTGCGGACAAGAGTGTTGGCCTGGGATACATAAAACAGGTACAGTTTTCAAAACAGACTAATATTTAATTTTTGTTCTAGCAATATTAGCATTAACTGGTACATTGGGATGTTTTCGACAACCTAACCATATTTTAAAAATAGTTTTGTTATTGCAAATGTATAATAATCTAGTTTGAGGTAATCTTACCATTTAGAAGGTTATTATATTTTTTTTAATTGTATAACAAAACTAGAGGGGTAGTTATTTATGGTGGATTAGAGAGAGTTGTATTATTATTATTATTATTATTATTATTATTATTATTATTAGTGTAGCCTCCGTGGCTTAGGCAGCAGCGCGCCGGCCTCTCACCGCTGGGTTCCGTGCTTCAAATCCTTGTCACTCCATGTGAGATTTGTGCTGGGCAAAGCGGAGGCGGGACAGGTTTTTCTCCGGGTACTCCGGTTTTCCCTGTCATCTTTCATTCCAGCAACACTCTCCAATATCATTTCATTTCATCTGTCATTCATTAATCATTGTCCCAGAGGAGTGCGACAGGCTTTGGAAGCCGGCACAATGCCTATCCTCGCCGCTAGATGGGGGCTTCATTCATTCCAACCCTGACCCGGTCCAATGACTGGAAAAAGGCTGTGGATTTTCATTATTATTATTATCATTATTATTATTATTATTATTATTATTATTATTATCATCATCATTATTATTCGCCTCTGTGGTGTAGTGGTTAGTGCGATTAGCTGCAACCCCCGGAGGCCCGTAGTACAGCTGCTTATCGGGATGGGGGACTACCTCTTATTCTCAGCAGTGCAGAGGCTAGTGGTGGGAGCCAGTCCGTCACTTCCCCTTAAACCGACCTTGGGGTAACAGCCGACTTGACTATGGGCGCAGTTCAATCGGCCTAATTAAAAGGATCTGGAAATACCACTGATTATGGGCGCAGTTCCATATCTCCCGTTAAGTCAGTATTTAGTTTTAGTCAGGGCTAGATTTGTGACGGTACGCACCGGTACGCCGTATCGAAACCTCTGATTGGGGGAAAAGTTGAATATATAACATCATTTTTAGAACTGTTGAACGTTAGTGTTAGTCAAGGTCAACTTTTCTAAACTTTGAACAATTTTATAAATTGTGAGGTAAAACATGTTTAAATACAGTACCTTTCATTAATAAATACTTATTTCAGAAAACTGTATTAAAACATGAAATAAAAGATTGTTGGTGAACATTTGTGTATTTTAAAACCGATTGTATATCATCAATAAATGATAAAAATGGTCCGGTTAGCTCAAACAATGCCAGCGTTTCGCCCCAGTGTGCCGTTGGGCTCGTCAGTTGGTACAGACACACCTACCAATACGCGTGGCTAGCACATGCTGAGAAGGCCATGCAAGACACAAAATACAAGCAGTATTGACGTCACGAGCATGCCAATGTGCTACGGGAGTCAAACTCCCTTTCTTAAAAACAAAAGCCTTACCTTGGCAATCCAATTAAGGTTTTGAATATTCCCAAAGGGAATATGTTGTAGTTTCCATTCATATTCCCTTTGGGAATATTCAAAACCTTATTTTGATTGTATATCATTCTTAAATTACGTAAAAAAATTAAATTGAAATAATGTACATTGTTTGAATGGTAGCCTAGTTGGCCTACATTAAAATTTAATAAAGGCCAACGGCTATGGTAAGAAATGTTGCTACAGCAGTCTCAATTTAATTAAAAATTGCAATCAAAATTAGATTGCTATTATTTTTGTCCACTGATGAATTTTTAAAGGTGTTCATAAACGCGTACAATAGTACATTATGCAACGAGCCTATAATGGCCATAATTAAGACACGAGTATTTTTTATAAAAGGAGCGTATGCGAGTTTTATAATTTCCATACGAGTGTCTTAATTACCATCATAGGCGAGTTGCATACGACTGTTTATGTTCGACGATAATTATAACTTTATTATATGTTTTAACATAAATATTCATAAATACATGTATGTGTTCAGTCACTAGAATGTTGTGATCGGGTGCTGCGGTGGGTAGTATATCTCTGTTTCTCATGCTCTCTGGACAACCGACGCATGCGCTCTGTGTGCTTCAAAGCCATATGTTCAGATTGTGCTCCAGTATTCAGTAAAACTGTCACCGAAGTCGTTTCAAAACCACGCGCTGTGTAGAAATTGATTTTGGGGATAGGTAAGGTACAGTGCCATTTCTTGTCTCAGTTTATTTACGCGAACATATGGAAGGTGCAATTTCGGTAATTTATATAGACATGTTGGATTTTGAGCGCATGCGCGAAGGTATCCATTTCTAATTGGTCACACAACTGTTTCTTGAGCTCTGATTGGTGGGAGGAACTGTTTCATAATGAAAAATAGTGTTATAATGACCCTCATTATGATACAGTTTTCTGACACATAATAGTTAGGGTCGAACATAAATGTCGTTTATAGAACTCTATTTCAATATTCCATAAAGCCCCCCCCCCCCCCATCCTTCCAACACCACCCGAGAGCCCACAGTACCGGAACTTTTTTTTTTTTCACAAATCAAGCACTGGTTTTAGTTGTGGGTTTCATTTCATCTTTCATTTTCACCATTAGCCAAACCATTAGGGGCTGATAACCTAGTCGTTAGGCTCGTTAAAACAAGAATTATCACCATCCATTGTAACGGTATTGCACGTTAGTCTGTCTACAAAAGCTCAGTGTAGTGACCCCCTCCACTGCTTTCTTTCTTCTCTTCTCCCCTCGACGCTCTCCAGGTTTGCGCGATTAGGTAATAATCGCAGTCAACCGCGCATCTTCGCCTTGCCCCAACCTGTATTCTGGAATCAAACGGCCGTACGTGTAATCTCTGAGTACCAGAGTTTGTAGGTTTTTAATTCCCCTTCTGAGAGACTACATTTTCTCAAAACTGGTGTCGCCCAGCGGTAATGTTCTCGCCTGTTGTGCCCGAGGTTGAAGGATCGAATCGTGGCGCAGTCAGTTGGCATTTCAGGGTGCACAAATGCGAGGGAGCCGTGTCAGTACAATTACTGACACATTAAAGATCCCCTTTGGGGCAATATTCTGGCACCCCGGCGTCTCTAAAAGCCACAGTAGTTAAAAGGCACGTAAAACAAAATATAACATTGTTATTATTATTATTATTATTATTATTATTATTATTATTATTATTATTATTCTTTCTTACTCCGTTAGGGTCTTCTGAGGACCACGAACAATTTCAATGTTTAGTCCTTTGTTGTTCTTTCTTCTTCCTCCAGTGGTCCTTCGCCTTTTCGCTGTGTCTTCTTTCTCTCTTCCGACCATTTTGAGCCTGTTTTCTTATATTGCCTTCCTTGGAGTCCTTCCATTCCCAATATTTTTTTTTATTTCTCTAGTGCACCTTCTTATCTTACATTGTTCTTTTTTCTAATTCTTTCTTTACTTCTTGAAACCAGGCTGTTGTCGATTTCTTTTTCCAAAGATATTTAAAAATCTGTTTGGTTAACCTGCTATCATTCATTCTATATAAATGTCCGAAAAATAACAATCGCCTCTTCTTTATTGTCTCCGTTATGTTATTATTATTATTATTATTATTATTATTATTATTATTATTATTATCAAAACTGGTTTCCCTGCTTCCTTCTGCTATGAAATGCCTCTAACTTCCCTGTTGAAAAGGATTCAAAATTCCTTGAAGTAATTAAAATGTATCCCAATTACTTTTTATCTAGTACGTTTCCTACTATTGGTCATAATGCATGCAAATAACAGGACTGTACTTTTTACGTGCTGTTCTTTGCTCGTGTTTCGATCGTTATTTACAGCTCCAGGGTCCACTAGAACATAAATACTACACTGTTTATGTTGGAGAATCGTTTCCTTTCCGGAAGAACGGAAGGAAGCAGGTTGAGTTTGGAGCTTTCCCAAGGCTGTGTCGGTGCCTTTAAAGGAGAATCCAGCTCGTCATGAGTCATGGAGAAACTAAGAAGCAGCACCTGTTGCGTGCCCAACAATCAGGGTCAGCCTTTACTGCAATACAGAGTTGTCTGTCCTCACTTAGTTAGCACAATTTGTGATGTTCATGTAAAGGGGAGTCGGGGGGGGGGGGGGGGGGCACTGTCTATCCCCCACCCCCAGGACCCGTTGCATGCCTAACAATAAAGGGCAGCGTTCACTACGATAAATTTATCCGCCCTCTTGTCCTGCTCCAACGGGATACCGCCCCCCAAAGCGCATTTTTCTTTCGTCTTTCTGACCACGAAATCGGCGCCAGTTTGTCCGATTTCTTATGGTATTATTTTTACTTTTGTTTTGGGTTGTGGTGACTTGAGTGATATCTGATATGTGATGAGAAGGAGATTTAAAGATACTGTAATATAAACATCCATGCCCGTGGTCGGACTCGAATCAGCAGCAGGTGTCTCCCATAGTTGCAGAGCTTCGAGGGGGCGTGATCGAGCAGTGGTCAAGGTCAAAACTGCTTGCCTCTAACTAAGGTGGACCGGGTTTGAATCCCGGTTATTTCATGGGAGATTTTTAAGGTGAAACACTCACGTCTGATGGTTTGGATTCAACGTAAAAAAAAGGCCCATGGCTTGTGATCGCGAGAGTAACTGTCACGTAAAGCTACAAGTCTTTCAAAGCCTCGTATCTTGGCCCTATGCTATACCTCCCAGCAACTCTTGTTAAAGGGAAGAAGTAAATACAACCCCATCCCTGTGATTGATAAACACTACATGATGAGTCTGGTAAACCAATTGTTTTCCGTTATTCCCTTACGATCTTGATGACATTAGATAAATTGCGAGCTACGAATATGATTGCATTTATTTATTTCTTTATTTATACTCAAATCCTAGTAATAATTACAGACACACACACACACACAAGAACAGCAATCACAATGACACTGGTTATCAGACAGGTTCAACACATGACCACGATGAGCAATGCCTCAGCCACGTGAGGCAAAACTGAGAATAGGTGGGTTCGATTCCCGTCTCAGCCATTCTGGAAGTGGTTTTCCACGGTTTCCACTTCTACTCCAGGCGAATGCCGGGATGGTTCCTAACGGTAAGCTCAAAACGGAGCTCGGTGGTCGACGTTTCCAGACCGAAGAGGAAGTGAAGTCCGCTGTCTCCGTGTGGTTGCAGAACGCTGGAGGAACTTTCTAAGCATCCGGCATCGACAAGTTGGTTGTGCGTTCGCAGAAATGTTTGGAGTCTCTTGGAAACTATGTGGAAAAGTGACGTTACATTGTATGCCGTTATAGGCGTGTTGCTGTTGTATAGGTGGTGTAATAAATGGCCATAACTGGAAAGTGCAACTTATTTTTTGATCCACCTTTGTAAGCGCAGTTTTTACAATAACAACTTCTACACTGTCTTGGCACTTCTCCTCAAGCTGCTGCTGACCAATTTACTTTATTAACTAGTCCAGCCATAGCGCGGGTGGTCCCAACAGAGGACTCACCTACCCGTAGCCTGGAGGGATTGGCCATGGCACAGCAAACCGAAACTGTGTAATCCCAATACATGCCATACACTTACTTTTAATACATGCAAACGTGCATCTCAACTAAAATGTCAAATTAGTTGAATGCACAAAACAACGTAAGTTAATAATAATAAAAAAAAAAATCCTATAAATTAAGGGGCATAAGGAGCTCAATTTGAGCGCCAGGTCCCAAATTATTAAAAGGGACATAAACTTTTATGTCTACCTGCCTGGGATTATAGCCTAACTAAATCAAAAACAACATCAACACAACGATATCCAAAGCCCCTAAATGATGATGGTGATTCTTTTGAGGAGCTTGGACAGCGTGGACATTTGCCCGTGTACCTGGGTGTGTGTGTGTAGAATTTGTCTGATAACGTGTGTCATAGTGGTGTCTGTAATATTGTGTGTATAGTATTTGTAATTCAGGTAAGGATTGACCAGGAGGCTGCCGTTGTTCTAAGTTAGAAACCATCGCGGTATTTTCCTGGAGTAGAAATGGGAAACCACGGAAAACCACTTCCAATATGGCTGAGGGGAAATCGAACTCAACTTCTTCTCAGTTTTGCCTCACGAGGCTGAGAATACCTCGTTCCGGCCCTCAGACCAGAATTAAATTTCTCGGCAGAGTCGGGAATCGAACCCGTACTTCCGGGGCGACAGCCAATTATGCTAGTCGCTACACCAGGAGGTGGTCCAAACATGGTGTGTAGACAGACCCGAGACCACTCCGTGGGAACTAGCGTAGTTATGTCTACCGCTACAACATAAATTCCTTCAATGAGACATTATAACTCGACGTGGTATTTTAATGAGCTGCTGATTGTACACAACAATGCTTGACTGAATGAATAGCAAGTCCCACTGGTAAGGGTATGTTGGCATTTTGTTTGTTTCATCATTTAAAAACTTGCGAGATCGTGGTCATCAACTCTGAGAACTTGTATTTTTGCAGCAATCGGGGATCGATGGAACAAAGGCTATCCAACAAATTCAACACAAGCTGAAGTACGCGGCCTGATTACAGAGATGTCCGCCCTCCTCCACCTCCCCATCCTTGGACTGCATGGGGCAATGGGAACGTTCTCGGCCGCAGGATCGATCGTTGCGCAGTCAGTTTGCATTTTCGGGTGCACAAATTTGAGGGAGTTGCCAGTTGACTTACTGGCACGCTAAAGATCCCCTTCGGGGTGAAATTCCGGAACACCGGTGTCTCTATAAGCCTCAGTAGTTAAAAGGGATGTAAAACTAATAACATTATTATTACCGGTATTGGTTTTATTATTATTATAGTACATACAGTATAACACATTGCTGGTGATCACGGGCTTCGGGGAACCAAAGTATAGTTACTGGAACAGCCACTTCTAAGCTGGAAAGTCGCTACCCATGAACTTCCGAACGATTCAGGTTGTTGAAAGAACTACTGCCTTCTGCATTAGTTTGTACAGTTGCGTATCCAGATCCAGTTCTTTAGGGCCTTGGAGCAAGCTACTTGTTATCAAGCCCGTACTTGAGACAATGATAGGTATGGTCTTTACCCGTTCTACCTGCCATTGCCTTTTCATAGGGCCGACCAAGTCGCTATGCTTGCTGATCATTTCTATGTGTTTTGACTGGAGATACATGTTGTTAGAAATCGCAACAAAAATTATTATTATTATTATTATTATTATTATTAAAATGTCTCCGGCCCTAAAATGGCGCAATCAATGTCCCATTAATAACAGTGAGTTTGTGCAAGAAATCTGTTTGATAACGTATGTTATTGTAGTAACTGTGACCTACTAATGTGGGTAGTTGCGATTAGGGCTAGGATTGGGGGGCATTTGATCATTTGGCTGGAGAAAAAATAGAGAAACCATGGCAAATAGGACGACTGAAATAGAACTCGAACTCACTTCTTCGTAGTTATCCTCACGACCCTGAGTGCACTCCATTCCAATCCTCTGATTAGAATTAGATTTCTTCAGTATGTTTTAAGCCACTGCTATCATGGGCAACGCATTGGCCATGTTCGATAGCGTGTGATCTCCGAAGTTAAGCAACATTAATCGTGGTCATAACTTGGTTGATTGACCGGTCCTGCGGGACCACCTACTCCTATGTAGGTCTTTCCTAAGATCACATCGTGGTGTAGCGGCTAATATTCTTGGCTGATGCCCTGGAGGTCCGAGTTCGATTCCCGCATCTGATAAGAAATGTAATTATTTTCTGAGAGGTGGAACAGTGTTGGCTACACACAGCTTCGGGAGGCATAGCTGAGAGAAGGTGTGTGCGATTCCCTCATCAGCCGTTGATTCCCACTTCTGATCCAGGAAAATGCCGGGATGTCCCAAGATAAATACATGTCGAACGACTGAAAATTATCAAGTAATTAACTGTGTGAAGCTGAATATGGCTTCAGGGCTTTCTATACACCCTGTCCTAGAAGAATAAATGAGTGACCCTGACCCAGAGGTGACCTGGCTGGTCAGTAAACTGACCTTTCTCAACTAGCATGCTACACGCACGCTGTCAAGTCATCGACCAGCTCTGACGATAGTAACCCTCATCACGCACTACGACAAGAATAATAATAAATAGATTGTTTCTTCTGTTTGTTGCTATCAATTTATAATTGCTTACCACGGTGGGTGATTGGTTATCGTGTCGGATTACTAACCCCAAGTTTGCAGGTTCGCTCCTGGCCGTAGTAAGTGATTTTTGAAAAGGGCAAAAATCTCGATACGCATGTCATACGTACGGTATTGAAATTTTAAAGAACCCATTTGAATTCAGTAGGCCGTGTTCATAATGGCAAAATTAATCTCGGGATTTTCCGCCAACACAAAGTTCCTCATTTCTCTACTAGAAAGCGCTATAGTGTCAAGGAGCTTAGATATCTAACCTCCTTGACTTTCATAGTGCTTCAAGGAACAACAAAACATTCGACAGGCAAGCTGCCCTCTGGGTGTCAAATAACAAAGCTTGCACCCGGCACCCAAGGCCATACTATATTATTATAATAATGTATAATTTTCAGTCGGTCAACACACCGTTTTCCCAGTATGATTGGGTGGGGGTTCACTTCATGAAGAAACACGTCAGATAGTGCAACTGTCCATTTTTAGCCTATTTTCATTTATGAAAAGAATAAGCAGCAAAAATAGGGCTTCATATCTCTTATGAAAAAACTAAATTTATGACTTAACATAAAAAAAGCTCCACATGAAATTGATATTAACGCTAACAAAATTGCTAGAGTAAAGAAATTTGAATAGTTAGGCGAATGGGTTATAGAAAATGGCAATGAAAATAAATCTGTAACATCAAGAATCCAGAAAATGGAGGTTGCTTTTCAATACACAAAAAATGTTTATAACAAGCAATTAATGCTTGTCATGGAATAGTAAAATTCGCCATTACTTAACAGTGATTAAACCGGAAGCTCTGTATGCTTCAGAAAGGCTCAATTTTCAACTTAGAATATTAAAGGAACAGTAAGAGATTAAGGAAAGGAAAATTATGCGAAAGATCTTAGGGCCAAGAATTAAAAATGGCATACACTATCCCAAACCCAACTCTGAAATATATATTAAAATTTCTAAACTTACCGATACCATGAGAATGAGACGAATTCAATTTTTGGGCCATTTGGAAAGAATGAATCATACGAGACTTACTTACCGAATCCACAAATTTCTGCAGAACAAACGTACAAGACCAAAGTGGTACAAACAGGTGGAGAGGGGCCTAGTGGAGATGGGATCGCCAGATCTGATGAATAGAAATGCTATCAGGAATATTGTTCACACAAGGGGATTTGAGGAAGATCAGAAGAAACCAACACGACGTGCATGGTCGGAGGAACAGAAACTACAACAATCCTTGCATATGAAGAACTATTGGGCAAGGAGGAAGGCTCAACATACGTTGATTCCGCGTGGTCCTAAGTGACCCATCCGCGAGAAGAAGAAGAAGAAGAAGAAGAAGCTTATGAGGTCACATTTTGTCCGTGTGTATGTTTGTATCTGTGTGTGACTGTGTGTATGTCCCCCCTAATAAAATCCAAATGGCTGGAGCGATTTCAATGAAACTCGGTAAGTGCATACTACTACCACCTCGTCCGACCTCGACCGTGCCTTTCAACTGTTAATAAGTTTCACCAATCCAACATGGCGGCGGTGCAAAATTCGAGTATTTCACTGGCATTCTATATCTCCGCAACAGTAACATATATCATCCTGTAAGTTTTTACGGTGATAAAAGGGTACTACCAGAAGTTCATCTATGCAACTTTCATAAACGTGTTAAGTATAAAACGAACATTGCGGCCAAGCGAAGTTGAAACATTTAAATAGACTTTTCTCACGAATTAACCATCCGAAAGCAGTGAATCTTGGTACATCAAATGTTTATACACATTGTAGTGCACTGAAATTTAATTTAGTTAAATTGTTTACATAACCTCAAGATGGTGGCTGTGCGAAATTTCAAAATTAAGTTTCTATTTCTTGTGTCCTAATCATGTGATCGAATTCAACGTTTGAATAATGAACCTACGCAATAATAGTCATCTAACAGTACATAACTCTATGGACTACGTATATAAAAAATCCAAATGGTGGCCATCCGAAATATTTAGATGATTCTCAATATTTGTTAATCTATGACAGCAATCAAACTGAAATTTTGTGTGTTGGTAAAGGATATGAGCAAAAGTTTACTGATGGAATTTCAATAACCTGGTGAGCACAAATCCAACATGGCGGCGACGCGAAATTTAAACATTTAAATGGACGTTTCTCACGATTTAACCACCCGTGCACAGCGAAACTTGGTACGGTAAATGCTTATACAAATTTTAATCAACTGGCATCTAATTTATTTCAATTGTTTTCATAAGCACAAGATGGTGGCTGTGCGATTTTTTTTTTATTTTTTTTATTTCTTGTGTCCTAATCATGCGATTGAAGTTTGAATAATACACTTACGCAATAATCTTCATGTAATAGTAACTCTAAAGCCTACATAAAATAAAAATCCAACATGGCGACCATCCGAAATATTTAGACGGTTCTCAATATCTACGAATCTATTACAGCAATCAAACTGAAATTTTGTATGTTGATAGATGCAATTAACCTAAGTGGGATATATGCAAATATGCTATTTAGTTCTTCACGGAACTACTTGTTACATAATGAAGTGCCTAGGTTTTCATGAATTGACGGATTTAATTTTCTGACTAAAACATAAAAGTACTGAAAAAAATACACGTATTACTTGTTATTTACATAAATAAAGGGCATTTAGGGTGGCTTAAAACTTCAAATAACTGTTTGTCGGTAGATGTGGCAGTACAGTATGCATATTGGATGAGCATCGTATAATAAGGATGACCGGTTCAGGCAACGCTTGGCCTACTGACCATTAAACCTCTCACGCAATGGTTTATGCTGCTAATGATGTGTAGGATGGTCGTAAATCCTTGTGGACAAGTATGTGCTGTCCTGGGCCCGAGGCCTTCAGAGGCATAGCAATTATGGAAGGAGGATCAAGAGAATGTATGTCTCGCAGATATGTTATATTGTGCATACAAACCAGTTACATTCGTTTGTTCCATATACTAGTATGCTTGTTAGCTTTCAGTCTAGTCTGTGAGCGTCTTTGAGCGAACGATTTAGAATCTCAGCCAACTCTGATTCTTGAAATCACCAAACATTGAAACTAACCACATCTTCATAGGTCTAGGCAAGCTTCTCTCACCTTCTGGAGCTGATTCTCCTTGGTCTCTTAAGTAAGGACCACATCGTTGTGTGCCAGCTAGCATTCTTGACTGTCACCTCAGAAATCCGGGTTCGATTCCCGGCTTTGCCTAGAAATTTATTTCTGCCCTGAGGGCTGAAACGGGGTACACTCAGCTTCGGGAGACAAAACTGTGAAGAGGTGGGTTTGATTCCTGCCTCAGCTATCCTAGAAGTGGTTTTCCGTGGTTTCCCTCTTCTACTAAATATGAATGTCAGGATGGTTCCTAACTTACGGCCATCGCCTTTCCAATCCTCCCTCATCTGAATTACAAATAGGCACACTAATACAGCCATCACAATGACACAGGTTATCAAACAAAAAAATTACGCTCGCCCAAGTACACGGGGCTGAATGACCACAATCTCCAACCCCTCAAATGAAACAGCAACAGCAGTCTTAAGTAACCTCTCCTCATACACATTCTCAATATGCGGCCCCACCATCAAAGTCAACTCTCCGGCCAGTCATATTCAGCTTTTTTTATTCCGGCCTTACCCTGCTCCGTGGATAAGTTGTTAGCATGCTAGCCTTCAGCCTGAAGGGTCTCTAGTTCAATTCCTGACCAGTCGTGGGATTTTTACCTCGTATGGTTAATTTCCGAGGCTCGAGGACTGAATGTTAGTTACGTCTTTATCTTGTATTTCTTTCTCTTCACGAAACTAGAAAGAACTGCACCAGGTCTCACCGAAGACCACATGCCAGTATCTTACTTTACCTTTTCCTCGTTATTACAAGTAGTATCCTCGTGTTATTGCTGACATATGTTTATTCCTGTAATCATTCGCACTAGTGTCATCAAACAAATTCGGCAATTCCATTCTGGACAACTAGGTTGAAGGCTACAAGGTACAATTTAAATAGTTAATGTATATTAATTATATTGACTTAGCTGGAATACAATAATTCAATGCAATTTGGTATTCACTTTTGATCACTGCGTGATGTAGCGGCTAGCATTCTTGGCTGTCGCCCAAGAGGTCCGTGTTCGATGCTCTGCCAAGCAATTTTAATTCTGGTTTGAAGGCTAGAACGGCGTAGGCCTACACTCAGCCTCGTGAGGCAAAACTGAGAAGAGGCTGGTTGAATTCTCACCTCAGCCATTCTGGAAGTGGTTTTCCGTGGTTTCCCTACATCTACTCCAGGCAAATGCCACATGGTTCCAAACTTAATGTCCGGCCGCCTTCTTTCCAATCCTATCCCAATTTACAAATACACTAGTACAGCCATCACAACAAAACAGGTTATCACACAAGTTCCACACGTACATATACACACACGCTCAAGTATACGGCGTTATATAACCACGATGTCGAAAATCCCCTAAAATACACAACAACATCAACTAGGTATTCAAGAAATGAATGATTACCCCGAATAAAGATATAACCCACAATAAATCGAGAGTTATGTTTTCAGCGGGATCATGATTTCTGTATAATATTTTCCCTCATGTGTGACCTAGGCTATATGTTTTATATTGCATAGAAGATTCAAAAACGAATGATTTGCTTATGAGATTTAAACCAAAATCAATGTTGTTTTCCCTTTTGCCAATAATTTCCTATTTGTGGGTTAGATCTTTATTCGGGGTTGGTCGGTTCCTTAGTTTAGGGGTTGTAACAACGGGGTCATGTAGCCCCGTGTACTTTGGGTGTGTGTAAAATCTGTCTGATAACCGGTGTTAATTGTGATGACTGTATTAGTGTGTGTTATCTGTTTTTAATTCAAGTAAGGACTGCAGACGATAATTTCAAGTAGTTTCTACTTTTGCTACCAAATGCTACCGTCCACGACACCCAACTGTGAACTTGGCTACTACCAGATGGCATCGCAACCAGCGCCTGGTGGCGAACGTTGAAACTTAAGAGCATTACTCAAACCTAACCTACAAATTTGCTTCACACAAGTTTAGTTAGCGGAAGGTTCTTTTACATGCCATAAATCTATGACATGGGCCCGCCGGCTTTACTTACCCTCCGAAGGAAGGCAATCTGAGGGATTTTAAAGCTCCTTTATTCGGGGTAACCATTCAAATTCTGCAACCCCAATCTTCCCTGGACTACAACAATGGTTGCCATGGTAGCCGAGCTCTGCACCTGTTAACACCTTTCACTCTACCCTGGCGCTTTCTCTGATCGCGACCGTGAGAAGAAGAATTATGTAGTACAAAAAAAGACTGCATTTTGAAATGAAAACAAAGAGAGAATGCCGTTTAGCCAGTCTGTGATTATGTGGAAAGAAATCGCAGTCTCAAATGATGACCTTGACCCCCATGAATCATTTGACCCCATTCTGGAGGCAGGGAGCTGAAGATCGTGGCCAGGGAAAGGAAACTGAGCAACGCTGTGATTGGTGGAGGATTTGAGGCGGTCCAGTGCCCAGGAAGGAAGGAAGGTGGAAATGTTCGGGGCGGGAGGTACGGACGGCCGGACGGAAGCTGCGCCACGGAGAAAGGTTCGGGTTCCCCCACACTGTCACACGCGCGCGCGAATCGCTTCCGATCCGATCCGCCAGCAGTCTTACCAGCGTGGCTCGCTGCATCAAGTGTGTGTGTTTGTGGTTATGTTATGTCATGTTCAGTGTCTTCTTAGAGACGGGCGATAGAAAGTGTGTGTGGCAATGTAGTCATGAAGATTCAACACCAGGATATCGTGTCGGATTTACCATTCAAGTTCCATTACCAACTTAATGAATCTCTAACGGATTTGGTCTCCGATATGAAGATAACTCCAACTCAGGATACTGTTGAAGATCCGTCAGAGAAGATCCTCTATGAGCCCTGTCACTTGGAGGAAGAGGAGACTGAGGATCCTGGACGTGACCCACTGTTGGATCTCCCTGATGACCATGAGTGGTACCCGGTGAGTAGAGGTTATTAGACCCATAGGCATGAGGGGAGAAGCCGGCAGGCGTAGCTCAAGCCAGTGTGTGAGGCTCTGGAACTGAGCGATGCGTCTACTGCCGGTTTGAATCCAGCCTTGGGCATTTGTGCTCGTTTTGCATTTAATTCAGTGTCTTATAATTATGTCAAGCTCATATTCATCCGATATAGGCCTACTATTACTGAGTACTGGGGAGTGTGGAATTTATATAATAACAATCATTATTGTGGCGTCTATAGTAATTTGTCCTTCAAGGTTGTCTGACGCTGCGTGCACCCTATTCCAGGCTTCAGATCAGAAATACCTTTCTTGGTAGACTGGGGAATCGAACCCAGGGCCTTCTTTTTTTTCTTCTTCTTTATTAGGAATATTCTACAATACAGTAGTTTTCCTTCAGCCCAAAAATATTCTACTCCACAAATTTCGGTCTTTACCATCTTCCTCGGTTCAGCCTCCGGTAGCCGTGCTTCTCTTCACACCAACCATCCATTGTTCTCTTGGTTTATCCAATTTCCGTTTATTTTCAGCTTGTCAATGTATCGGTAACATTAAATTTGGAATTCTACTATTCTGCATCCTTATGTCCACCATTGTAATACTGTTTCTTCAACCACTTCTAGTAAGTATTCTTACCTGCATAATTTCTCTGATTCTCGTGTTTATATTTTATCCAATCTTGATTTTCTTGCGCCCTCCTCCAATAATCCATCTCTGTTACTAATAATTTGTTTGCATGCTGTCTGTTTAACGTCCAAGTTTCTGCTCCATAGGCCTATAACAAAATACTTTGTACCAATGAACTGTAAATAAGTTTCTTAGTTTTATTTAAAATATTTCTGCTCCATGAAACAGAATTTAATACTCCAATTGTTCTCCTAACCTCACTTACTCTTTTCTCAATTTCAGATGAACATGTTCCCCCTTCTTCTATTATTGAACCCAAATATTAAAATTTAGTGACTGTTACCTTCATTATCATTATTATCATTATTATTATTATTATTATTATTATTATTTATTTTATTTACAGCGTATTTTCCCAATATTGGAAAGCGTTAAGCAATTTGATTCAATATTTGACTTTCTTCTTATTTTGCCAGTATTGTTTCACTCTGTTGGAGAATGCCAATTTTCTTTCGTCAGACCATTGAGTTCTGTAAGGTGTAGATTTTGTTTGCTCTGGTTGGACTTCCCAGTTGTTCACATTGTTACGGAAGGAGTCTCTGGCTGATGTATCGGTGATGTTAGCAGTTCTTTCATCCATGGTGTTGTACTTTTGAGTGATGATATGTAATCTAGTATTCTTTTGGTTAGTCGTGTATTCGGCAGTCTACTTATGTGCCCGAAGAATTTCAATCGTCTTTTTCGGAAGTTGACTTCGATGTTTGAGTTTTTTTCAGTTGTCTTGATTGACTGTAGTCGGTACCCGGCAGGAGTGAGTCTTGCTCCCAGTATTTTCCGAATGATTTTTCTTTCTTCTTTCTTGATGTCTTCAAGTTCATATTTCTTATTGAGTGTAAGTGTTTCGCTTGCGTAGAGACTTGCCGGTTTGATGACAGTGTTGTAATATCGAAGTTTGGTTTGTCTTGACATGCAATTTTTGTTGTAGAGGTTTTGGATAAGTACGAGTGCTCTCCTGGTTTTCTGGAGACGGTTTTGTTGTGAGATATTTTCGGATCCAGTTGGTTCGATAAATTCTCCCAGATATTATTATTATTATTATTATTATTATTATTATATCAAAAATTGTTTCATTAAACACAGTTCTTCTCGTCTTCAGCAAAACTTCGGTGGGCGAACACAAGATGCTTTGCTGGTTCTCAATCACTATTCAAGAATTTCCTGACGATATTACAGCTGTTCAATATTGCTGCCTTCTGCATTTTCTGATGGATGTTGGGTATAGAGCTGGTTTGAGCTGTATCTGTATTAATCCCGTGGCTGAAATTATAACTGGGATGACAGTGACTGTTGTTTCCAAAGGCGTTTAATTCTTCTTCTCTCCTCCTTCTTCTTCTTATTATTATGACCTGTTCCGACAGCGGTAGCTACCGTCACTAAAGCACAGCGTTAGGCCGTCAAGCTCTCGGCGGACTCAGTAGACGTGGCTTCGAGCCCCACCGTCGGCCGTCCTTGAACTGGATTTCCGTGGTTTCCCATTTTCAACTCGAGGCAAATGCTGGGACGGTAGACTACCACGGCCGCTTCCTTCCACATCCCTGTCCAGTTTCATTCATCTTCATTAATTTCATCTCTCACTATCTCCTCTCATGAGGTTGGCGTCAGGAAGGGCATCCGGCCGAAAAAACTATCCGACATATAGCATTTAATTGCATCTCATCCTCGACGCCGTTGGAAACGGGAATAATCAGGTGTACATTATTATGACCTGTAACGTAAGAAGGCTAAGATCAACGGGGTGGATGTGGATTGGAGCCCGCGTAAAATTGGTCCAGTCTCCGAAGGTTAACTTCGAATTATTATTTTGATAATGTGTAAAATGTGTTTTTTCACCGATGTCTCAGTCTCTTTCATGGCTGTGATTTTATAGAAGCTACTGAGGTATGGGTGGTGCTGAGTAATGCCATTCAGGGCACAGGTCTAGTGCCTGTGGGTGTTGTGAAAGGTTCTGCTCGTAGGATTAGTACTGCTGTACCGACTCAGTGAGGAAAGCAATGACAAACTATCTCATTCCTCACCTTGCCTAGTACGCCTCATTATAGTGCTGCCTCGGATTTGTGAGTTTCTACCACATAACCTATGGTGGTGCTATTTGAGGATCCAGCCAGCCTCCAGGCTGTCTACCCGACAGATAGTTTTAAGAAAGACCGTTTGGGATATCTGAGAGCCCTTAACTTGAAATGATTATAGTCCGTTCTCCTGACACAAGAATAGACAATTGTTTTCAGGCGTGTTTGTAGTGAACTGTGGAAATATTTGGTTTGGCCACTGTTCTCCTAACTTCTTGGCGAATCCGCTGGAAGCTACGGGCCTGCAGTGATTACAAGCAACTGTTCTTCTTGTTTGCTTTTGTCCAAGTTACTCGAACCCGTAACCTGAAGCTGTTTGCTTAAGAATGCGTATAAAAAGCTGGAACAGGTAATTGTAGTTGTCCGTGAGTAAGGAGTGTGTAATTGTCTATACACAGTGGCATTCAATAGAGGAATGGCAAACAGTCCAACTAATGACACTAATTTGAAGTTTGCTTTTATCGTCTCAAACACCTGGATTATGGCCACGCTTCACTCAAATTATGCTTCGGAACGTACGACCAAATGTATTGAATGCATGCTCTGTTAAAACCGGATATTAGTCACGATGTTTGCGTGTTTGGGAGGTGTATATTTTGTTACCAATAAGGCGTCCAATTGTATTATCAAGGCTACGCCCTCTCGTCTCTGATGACGAAGCGAGGTTGAAATGTTACTCTCATTCAAGAAGTTAAATTGCACATGCCTTCCAGCTCTGGTGTTGAGGAGTACTTTCTCAGCCAGTGTGTGGGTGATTGAGTTGCGGTTCCAAGAGCAAGGTCATCACTCCAAGGGCAAATTTAGTCTGTCACCACAAGTAGCGTTGTTGATTCTTTTATGGGCTTTGTGACATCGTGGTCATGTAGCCCCGTGTACTTAGGTTTGTGTAGAATTCGTCTGATAACTTGTGTCAGTGTGAGGTCTGTACTACTGTGGAGGAAAAATGGTATAGATACACGAGTTTATACGACAATAAGAACGTTACCCGTAGTCTTGGCCGACACGCCTGATGATTTGAATGAGTTTTTGAATGGTATGGACTCCGTCTTGAGGAAAGAACTCATGATGAAAATAAATAAATAAATAAATGTAAAACAAAAATATTGGAATGCAGCCTAAATAAATCAGAATCCTCTATGGATATCAAATTGGCAGGTGAAAAACTAAAGGAAGTATGAGACTTCTGTTACTTCGGAAGCCAAATAACCAGTGATGGACGAAGCAAAGAGGATATAAAAAGTAGGTTAGCTCAGGCAAGGAAAGCATTTCTACAGAAAAGGAATCTGTTGACATCGAATATAGATTTAGGTGTTAGGAAGTCATTTTTTAAAACCTTTGTCTGGAGCGTGACACTCTATGGAAGTGAAACTTGGACTATTGGTGCAGCAGAAAAGAGGAGAATTGAAGCGTTTGAAATGTGGTGTTACAGGAGAATGATGAAGATCAGATGGGTAGATAGGGTTACAAACGAAGTGGTATTATGACTAGTGGGAGAGGAGAGATGTTTCTGGCGACTGCTAATGAAGAGGAGAGATAGTTTGGTAGGTCACATACTAAGACACCCAGGAATAGCAAGCGTAGTTATTGAAGGAAGGGTCGAGGACAAGAACTGTAGGCGTAGATCAAGGTTAGAATTTGTTAAACAGATTGCCTCGGACGTAGGGTGTGGTAGCTATGTAGAGATGAAACCTTTAGCTCAGGACAGGGAGGATGGAAAGCTGCATCAAACCAGTCAAAAGACAGAAGAGTCAAACAACATCAGTCTTACATAAAAATAAGCTATACCAAACTTTTCCTTATTTTATTCTGCGTTTAGCTATGTAGAGTTAACATTTGTATTGTAACCCGTTAAAATTGTATAGCTGACTGAACAAAAAAAAGTGCAGTTTTTTTTACCAAATCTAACGGAGCGAGCACTTACAAAGATCATTACATTAAAAGTATTAATCAGTTTGTAATGAAACTTGAATACGTCTTGAAGGAACTTATTGTTGACGTGTATACGGAGTTTTAATGTGACCTGACGGTTCTGAAAATAATTGTTAATTTTGTAAACCAACATTTTCTCGGGCCTAGGTGGTCGTAGCCGTATGAAATATGGCTTGTTTTCAGGCTCACAGCAATGCAAGGCTAAACGAAAAACTACATTTTATCTACACTTGATGGTGATTTTGTATGGATTGATATTTAATCTGGTGGTTATGTGGGAGGAATGTGTCGTAGCTAGCGACGCGACGGGAACAATGCTCTCGGCCGAGGAACCTCGTGCGACGTTGCCCAGTGAAACAAGATGCGCGCGTACCATTGTAAGCGGCCGTAGCTTTGAGTTAGAAGTGGGAAATCACTGAAAACCACTTCCAGGATGGATGAGGTAGGAATCGAATCCACCTCTTTTCAGTTTTCTCTGACGAGGCTGAGTGTACCCCGTTCCAGCCCTTAGATCAGAATTAAATTTCTTTCCAGAGTTGGGAATCGAACCCGGTTCGCATGTTTAACTATCGAATACTTAGGGAATAGCGTGCTCTACGTTCATTCTATTGGTGAAAGACGCAGACAATCATTCTGCCTTCCTTGTCAAACATCAGGCAAGGTTGTTATTATCAGTTGATTTGATTTGCGTCTGTACCACTATTTTGTTGTAATAAGCTTCACCTTCATGTCTCTATTGTATCACAGAATATTTTGAAGACCTCCATGAAATGTTTTATTAGGTCATGGTATGTCGGGACTTTCTCGAAACCAAGACGAAGACGCGTTGGCCGCCAAGAATAGTGAGGCTGGCAGTAATGGGTACCTGTCAGTACTCTACGTCACCGGTGCTTTAACACAGGAACAAATCAATTAGCAAACAGACAGGTCTGTGGGCTATAAATGTTCTCTTTACCGCTCGTCTCTTAATACATAACAGTGATGCGCTCATTGTTGCGTCACTTCCGCATATGGTGCGTTGCATGCCATCTTGTTCCGGTGTACGCGTTCAAGGCCGACCTCGTGGTAGACAGTGCAGAAAAGGTGAGCACAACAGGGCTGCCAACGTTAGCGGTTTCCCGCCAAATCTAGCTAGTCCATAGCACATCACAGAGTGAAATTCTATTTTTTTTTTTTTATTATTATTGTTTTTTTTTTATCTAGCGGCAGGGGCGTAGTAGAATTACGGTGTTAAGGTTTGAAGCCGCTAAGGTTGGACTAAGATAAACTCAAAGAAGACAAAAGAGCTGAGAGTGAACTCGGCAGTACAGGCTGGCCTCCCTGTGGGAGGAGCAGATGTAGAACAGGTGGATACATTTGTTTACTTGGGAAGTGTGTTAACGAGAAGTGGAGGGGCTGAAGAGGACGTCAAGAGCAGATGAAAAATGAAAATGAGACTTTTGTTCAGCTCTATTCAGTCTGGAGAAACCGTAACATATCCAGGATGACGAAAATCACACTTTTTAATACCAATATGAAAGCTGTCCTATTGTATGCATGTGAAACATGGGAAGTTACCGATCCTATTAGCCACCAACTTCAAGTATTCATCAATCGTTGTCTACGCCAAATTCTGGGTATACGATGGCCAGATATAATCCCAAACGAAGAGGTGTGGCAAAGGGCTAACCAACAACTTATACAGGGACATTATTTATGTGCGCCCCGATAAACACAGCAAACTAAGCTGGCTGTGATTGGCGCAGATCGCGGTCGCACGTACGCGGTTCAGCCGGTAGATAATGACCCTGTATAAGTCCATATTAAATATAGGAAATGGGGCTGGATCGAGCATACTCTGCGGAAACAGAATGATGCAGTAGAAAGGTGAGCTCCAGACTGGAATCCTCAAGGGGCTCGGAGACGAGGAAGACAAAGGAAGACCTGCAAAGATACCATTGAAGAGGAGGCCAGGACAGCTGGATAGACTTGGGGGGGGGGGGGGGGGTGAAGAACTTAGCAGCAAACAGAGTCAGATGGAAATCATTCTTCTCCGCACGGAGCGAAAGGAAATAAATATGTAAGTACTAGTGTTAAGGTTGCACATTTTAACCCCCCACTCTCCAAAAGAAAATTACACGTAATTAAAATATATATGTTTTCTCCCTCTTCTGTAGTCTACTCCAAAACAAATATAAATATATTTATCACATGTAATTTTTTCAGGTTATTTTTTACACCTCCCAGTAATCGAAATTACATAATGTTGACCGACTGAAAAGTGTAATATCAATTATTACTTAAATAATCGACATATTAGTTCCACTGCAGTATTTAAAAATGTGTGCTATCGCCAGTAAATCTACTGACACGGCTCCCTCGCATTTGCGCACCCTCAAATACCAGCTGACTGCGCCAGGATACGAACCTGCAACCTTGGGCCCAGCAAGCGAGAACGTTACCGCTGAGCCTAATAATAATTATAATGATGATGAAAAACCCACAGCCTGCTTCCAGTCGACTGACATTGTCAGGGAATGGAATGAATGAAGCCCCCATCTAGTGGCTAGGATATGAACTGTTCCGGCTCCCGAAGCCTGTCGCACTCCCCTGGGGCATTGATTTAATGAACGACAGATGAAATAAAACGATAGTTGAGAGTGTTGCTGGATTGATATTTGTTACAGGGAAAACCGGAGTACCCGGAGAAAAACCTGTCGTGCCTCCGTTTCGGCCAACACAAATCTCACATGGAGTGACCGGGATTTGAACCACGGACCCAGCCGTGAGTGACCTGCGGGCTGGAGCCTAAGCCACGGAGGCTTTATAATGATGATAATAATAATAATTATATTATAGTGATCTTCAACAAAAGATTGAAGGAAGTCACACTGATTGGTGTTGCCATTCCAAATATGCATAACCTGCATTTTTCCCCGAAGGAGATCTTGAACGTGCCAGTAAATCTACTGACACGGCTCTATCGTATTTGCGCTCCCTCAGAAGCCAGCTGCCTGCACCAGGATCGATCCTGCAACCTTGGGAACAGCGGTAGAAGACGTTACCACTTGGCCAGTCAAAAAGCTTAGAAGGGATGGGTTCGATATCCATCTCAGCCATTCTAGAAATGTTTTTCCATTATTTCTCACTTCTAGTCCAGGCGTATGCCGGAATTGTCCTTAACTCAAAGCCACGGCCGCTTCCTTCCCAATCCTCGCCTGAATTACAAATACACACATTAATACTGCCATCACAATAGCACAAGATATCAGACAAAATTCAACACTCACCCAAGTACACGGGGATAAATAACCACAATGCCCAAACCCCTCAAATGAAACAACAACAAACAAAACAACAGAGGATTCAAATACAACATAAATTTTAATGCTTTTTGCTTCCAATTATTTTAGTTATATGGCCTAAGATAGTGCCTTCTTTTAAGTGTCCTAAACAAATCGTTCATTGTCTCCATGTTTCATATATGTCGTAAAACACAGAACTGGTTAGTTACGTTGGGATTCCTGCAGCACGAGAGCTGCCATGTGGGGCAAGGCCGCTAAAACATCATCAGTGACGTTCATCAACGAGTTGAAGGCTGAATTATGTTGTCCTGAGTTACCTTGTTAGGTAATAATACTACTACTAATAATAGAGGTATTTCTCAGCTACGTGATCTGGGAATTCGGAGGTGATGACCCGCTCTGTTTTTCTAGCCGTTTAAGAAAGAACTAAACCTCCATATAAGTTAGGTGGCTTGTAACTTTGATTTGGATTTTACGTTCACCAAATGTCCTAAGACAGGACAACACCACAAAAGAATCATTGTTTCTCAGCCTTATGACTGTAGTGTGTGGTTTTTAGTCCATCTCGTGGTGTAGCGGCTAGCATTTTTGGCTGTTGCCCCGGAGGTACGGGTTCGATTCCCGGCTCTGCCAAGAAAATTAATTCTGTTCTGGATCGAGGTACACTCAGCTTCCTGAGGCAAAACTGAGAAGAAATGGCTTATATTCCCACCTCGGCTTTCCTGGAAGTGGTTTTCCGTGGTTTACCACTTCTACTCCAGGCATATACCGGGATGGTTCCTAGCTTAAGGCTACAGCCGCCTCCTTCCTAATCCTCATCTGAATTACAAATACACACATTACTACGGACACCAAAACAACACAAGCTATCAGATATATTCCTACACACAGCCAAGTACGCGGCACTAAATGACCATGATGACCAAACCCCTCAAATGAAACATCAGTTCGGAGTATTCTAAAAGTCCTCATTTTGTTTTTGTTTTTTCAGATTTAGCATTTTGTGGGAAATCTATAACAGATGACGATTTTGTGTAATATTATGTGGCTATTAGGACTGAAATAATATACCATACTTCATTTATTTATATTGCTCTTCATAATATTTACAAAATTATATGAAAACACGTGACAGAAGAACTTTACAAGCAATACATGTACCATACAAATATTCAGTTTTGTAAGTAATCTTGGTTTTAGGTGTTGACCATGGAAGATTCGAAACAAAATCCTCGCTAATGAAAGCTAATTTTAGCTGAAGTATACATGTTTCAAGAATTTTTACTGTTCTTGCAAAGGTATAAAACTCCTAATTATTTAAAACTTATTCATTTTGTAGAAAATCTAGTAGGCCTATATGACAATTACTTCACAGTAAACGATTAATTTCGCCTTTTATTGCTAATTAAATACAGCTAAAATCAACTCAAAGGGGACATACCACATGAAGAGACATAACGCAATGAGCTTTGGACAAATTTCGCATGTGTCTTAAGTTATGCAAACCACAAACTCTGGTCATAACCCTTCATTCTGTGCCACACAAGTCATTCTTAAATCACATCTATTTCTGTATTTTGAACTACAGCACTAGAGCAAACTTAATATACGAACTATCACACTCACTTAAATGAAACATATATGCAGTACATAAAATCAAATTTGAGCACAATACATTTAGGTTATAAACCATGATTTCAAATGGACTCCTGTTAGGCCCATATTTCTTCAATATCGACACCAGGCGACCAACACAATGTAACAACATCATATTAGACTATATGACGCTTCCCACTATACACACAGTTCTTCCAAGTTTAGAAGATTATTTACACCGTTAATATACAATAATCAACTAGAAGAGGCAAACTGATACCCCTTTTTTGATAATGTTGACTTTTATGAACTTAAATTTTACAACTTGGTGAGTACCACCATTTTAGTCCAATGAACATCTTCTAGTAATTTAATTTATTGACTTTTGGTAGGTTACTTTTAATGCCAGTATTGGATTGAATGTGTTCAATGGTCACGACGCACAGTTATAAGATTTCTTGCTGAACTAACGAGCACTCTGTTATATAGCAATCGATTTGGGAAAGCCTAGGCTAAACTGAGCACTCTGTTATACAGTTATCGATTTAAACGCCTAGGCTAAACTGAGCCCTCTGTTATACAGCTATCGATTTGTAAACGCCTAGGCTAATCAGAGCACTCAGCTATACAACAATCGATTTTTAAAAGGCTAAACTGAGCACTCCATTATACAGCTATCGATTTGTAAAGCCTAGGCTATACTGAGCACTCTGTTATACAGCAGTCGATTTGGTGCCAAGATTAAACCTAATTCTTGTTTGATGATGCGTATATATCGTTCTGTATCACGTGTTCATTTTGAATCACTTCCAACCCAAGCGTGACATGTTACTTAGCATTGGACGCGGCAAAAACTAATCAAATAAAATTCTCCTTTGATGCTTCTCCCCAGACCCGCTGGTCTTTATAAAGATCTCTCTTCAATGGTCATTTAACGTTCTTTTCTGAGAAATACATTGCCTTTGGTAATTCAAGCAGTCGTTTGTAATCAGTTGGAGAAACGTGACAGCGATTTCAATGCGGTATTTCTGCGGGAGTCTTTATTGCTCGATTTGTTGGCAGAGATTATGAAATAAAACAGCTTAATTCCCTTCATCTGGCTTCCATTGGGAAACTATTGGACTATTGACGTTCACGATGCTGCTAATTGCAGTCCAACAGAAGAACGTACTTCTCTGTGGGTGGGAATATCATAGTGACATCAATGCTTGTGTAGCCTAGAAACCTGAAATCCATCAAGCAAGTTGACAAATCAGCACGGCGTCGTAAAGTTTTGGGATCCTCTGAGTAAATCACTTAATGTGCACCAGTTTTACTAGATATATCAAAAGAAGGCGTTAATATGGCATTACTAGAGTAACATTTCGTAGAATTTCAAGTCATCTTGGTTTTCATCGAAGCCCTAATTAATAGGTAGTATTCAGTGGATGGTGTCTCCTTGTAGGCTAAGTCAGTTTTATAGTGTCTCGGGGATACCTTCTATTTATGTCTTATTCCTAATTTTAGCCTATTTTCTTGATACGAATTTTACGATTATGAGATCGACATTTGTTTATGTATGCATGCATATTACGATCCGTCCCACTAATAACTTTTTATCGACTGAACCGATGTTAATGAAATTATATAGAAAGTTATCGCCATCTTTTGATATTTCACTTGTCTTTCGAATTTCCATTCTCGTCACCAATCGAACATGGCAGCCACGCGAAATATTTCACCAGTATTCAATATATCTGAACTATTGCAGCAATCAACCTGAACTTTCATATTGTGATAAACGATTTTGTGGATTATTACATGTAGCAATTTGGACTAAATCAAATGTAGTTCAATAATTTAAAATTGCCTTTCATACTATTTACAAAGTATTATACAAAACTATACGTAACAAAAATGCCAATTTCCAAAGTAATTGTAGGCTACATACAAACATTCAACTTATTAAACATTACACACTTTGGTCGTTGATGGTAAAAAAAAACTTCAATTTAAAACTTCCAAACACAGTCCTCCCCAAATAAAGCTAATTCTATACATACATTTCATTATGGTGTTTGGAGCCATTTTCAGTGTTGTCTTAGTAAACGAAATTTGATGTTTTTCAGATGGCCAACACGATTGCACCCAATTGTGATGGGTTACTTCCCCAATCCTGAAAAGAACTCGCATGAGATTAATAAACTTGGATGACCAGTTTTGATCGTCAAGCGATCGTCATACTGTATACTGGAACATCTTCAACTATTAAAGACCAGTTTCCATTCTCGCCACGCATAAGCTGAATATCCATATCCAAGCGCAAACGGTCAAAAGAGAATGTCCCGGAACCTTTAATACTGCCGTAAATGCCGGCCTAGGTTTCAGGATATACGATGTATCTTTTCTTCAATAAACCTAGGGTGGCATTTACGGCAGTATTACTGGTTCCGGGAATTCTCTTTTGACCGTTTGCGCTTGGATATGGTTCTTTAGCTTATACGTGGCGAGAATGAAAACTGGTCTTTAATAGTTGAATATGTTCCAGTATACAGTATGATGATCGTTTGACGATCGAAACTGGTGATACAAATGCATGTATTAATCTCATGTGACTTTTTTCAGGATTGGGGAGTAACCCATCACAAATGGGTGCAATCATGTTGGTTGACTGAAAAACAACAAATCTCGTTTAAAAACATTTCAATCATATGAAGGTAGCTTTATATACCAAAATTGTATTTAGACTAAAATGTGTTTATTTTGTAGAAAATCAAGAATCTCGCATTTTGATCCAATATCACAATTTATTGCAAACTGAATACCACTAAAATCCATTCTTCGGGGACATAGAACAGGAAGATACTAATTTCACATCTGTCGCAACTAGTATAAGTTACTATAAATCACAAATTCTAGTGATAATAAATCCCCAAACAGTGTGCTAATGGTAATGATAATTATTGTTGCCGGTGGTGTTCAAAGGATTTTATTTACTTTATGATTATCTAAATAATGTGTTTCTGCGCCATCTGTTGTGATGGACGGTTGAGGGAAGTGTTGAAGTAGGATGATCAGAGAATGAAAGCTTCTTACGGTCGTGGGAACATGTCACCCTTTAAAGACTAGTCAGTTCGTCAAGTGCTACGATGAGAAAGAGGTGAGAGTAGAGATCAGTAAATGAAGAACTGATAAGCATCTGAAGGTCCGGAAATGAGCAATACTGATTGATAGCGGATGCGCTGTTATTGTAGGTTTGGTGCTTCACTCGAATGTGAATGTCTTCCGCAACGAGAGAAAATTAGAGCTACCTTCTCCATTTTCACTTGTCATGATTGCTGACTACTCACCTTTTCCCATTCTGAAGAGTCCTCGCTTATTTGTTTGGTTGTTTGCTTGCCTCTTTTATTTTCATTTCTATTGTTAGTGCAATATCCAGATTCTGCAAACTATGGCCTCCAGCTAGAAGGTGTCTAAAGATAGTTAATTGGCACTACAAACTAATCTCTATATATAAAGCTCAATGTTTGTCTGTCTGTCTATCTGTCTGTCTGTCTGTCTGTTATGTATACAAATCCACGCTGTTTCACCGATCTGAACCAAAATTTGTAGACTTACCCTTCGGAACCCTGCGGGTAACCCTGTCCACTTGAAATTTCCGACAGACCACCCCATTCCCTGCATTTAGGCCCTTTGGCCCAAATCTACACCGTTTCACCGATCTCAACCAAAATTTGTATACTTACCCTATGTAACCCTGTGAATAACACTGTCCACTTAAAATTTCGGACAGACCACCCTATTTCCTGCATTTAGGCCCTTTGGCAAACATCTACACCGTTTGACCGATCCGAACCAAAATTTGTATACTTACCCTTTGCAACCCTGCGGGTAACCCTGTCCACTTGAAATTTCGGACAGTACCTTATTATTATCATAAGGGCAAATGACCTAGATGTTACGCCCATTATACCACTAATCACCACACACAATAAGTCTTTATCGCCTGTGAATTTTGAAATATTTATTTCTATCACGGTAGTTTGTAAGTTTGTCGTGTCAATTCAACAGTAGTTTTCATTATCACCCTCATCAAAAGGGCAAATGACCTAGATGTTACGTCCATTATACTACTAAGTAACACCACAGTCTTCATGGCCTGTGATTTTAAAATGTGTATTTCCATTAGTTTGTAAGTTTGATATACCCGTTCAGTAGTAGTCGTCTTCATTATCATCCTCATCAAAAGGGCAAATGACCTAGATGTTACGTCCATTATACTACTAAACAACACCAGAGTCTACCTAGCCTGTGATTTTAAAAATATGTATTTGCATTAATTTGTAAGGTTGATATAACCGTTCAGTAGTAGTCGTCTTCAATATCATCCTCATCAAAAGGGCAAATGACCTAGATGTTACGTCCATTATACAGTACTACTAAGCAACACCACAGTCTTCATTGCCTGTGATTTATAAAATGTGTATTTCCATTAGTTTGTAAGTTTAATATACCCGTTCAGTAGTAGTAGTCTTCATTGTCATCCTCATCAAAAGGGAAAATGACCTAGATGTTACGCCCATTATACAGTACTACTAGGCAACACCACAGTCTTACTCGCCGGTAATTTAAAAATATGTATTTCTATTAGAGTGTAAGTTTATTATACCCGTTCAATAGCAGTCGTCGTCAGTATCATCTTCATCAATGACGTTGAGTGTTAAGGAGACTGAAATATTATCATCATTCCACCGGGCGAAGCCGGGTACTACTGCTAGTGTGATAATAAATCTAAATTAGAAATCAAACTGGCCACAGTGGAACTAATGTGCTAGCTCGTACCTCGCTGGCATCGGGAGAGCGTAGGTTCGAATCTCTCCTCGGCCGTCCTGAAAATGTTTTCCCGTGGTCTCCCATTTTCACCCCCAGGCAAATGCCGAGACGGTTCCTTTCAACAGGTCCATGACCGACTTCCTTCCCAATCCCTTTCCTGACCATTCCTTAATTATACCCAAATTAGTGGTCGCTTGGGTGATCGGCCTGTCACCATCCCCAGTTGTATCTGCAGACAAAGTGTGTTCAGCTACCAGACAGCATCCTTGCGACGGTAGAGGAATGATCCCTCGCAGAGTCCGTGGATGAAGCTGAGCTGGGAGGATAAAACAAAACAATAATAGTAACAATAGGCCAACAACTTGCACATTTTCTCAGCTACACGAAAAAGCATAGAATCATGAATATTTTAACGATTTTCTAATTTCTGAGCTTCTTTGAATCCTTAAGATGATTCGTACTTTTCTACATCGGTAGTTGTAGAACAGAATAGCGTATCGAGGATACATTTTTTTGAAACTCGTTCTCTTCCTTCTCCGCACGTTTCTGTTCGCAATGTTTTTTTTCTCTCTTTTAGCGTTCAGCATTATACGAAAAAATTAATTCGTAACGAAACAAGCAATACGTAACTAAGATCTTGCGTTCTCAAAGCAACGTATAGATGACGCAACTGACCTAGTGTTCATAGATGAACAAACAATACGTAACTTAGAGCTGGCGTTCTTATACCAACATATAGATGACTCTACTGACCTAGTGTATGTAGATGAACAAACAACACGTAACTAAGAGCTTTGCCTTCTTAAAGCAACGTATAGATGCCGCCACTGACCTAGTTTTCATTGTTGAACAAACAACACGTAACAACGTGTAGATGTTGGTACTGACCTAGTATGAATAGATGAACAACACTTAACTGAGAGTTGCGTTCTTATAGCAACGTAACCTATAGATGACGCTACTGACATAGTGTACAGTACATAGATGAACAAGCAATACGTAACTAAGAGATTGCGATCTTATACCAACCTATAGATGACACTACTGTCCTAGTGTACATGGATGAAGGAAGCTTTTAGTTTTACGTGACCGTTAATCATGCGATAATGAGCCACGGGACCTCCTTTTTACGTGGAATCCGAACCACAGGACATGGTATTTCACTTCGAAAATCTCACATGCATTGACCGGGAATGGAACCCGGTCCACATTGGTGAGAAGCCAACAGCTTGACCACTGCGGCACCAGGCCCCCTTTTACAAACAACACGTTAATAAGTGCTTGTGTTGTTATAGCAACGTATAGATCACGCTACTGACCTACAATACTTAGATCATGGTTGTCATGGTTACCATGGTGTTGGGAAAATAAGACCCCCAGCCTAGAAACATATCTACGTCACAACGTCGGTGCCAGTGCTGGACATCGGATCATTGTATCAATGACGTGCAAGTACTCATGGAAAGAATCATGGCAGAATGATACCTTTTCAGTAGGCTATATAATCTTAAATTGTCTCTCACTGGCGAATTCTTTCGCATACAACTCGGACATAATTCTTAGAGAATATCAAAAGAATAACCCTTCACTAAATAGCATCTACGGATATTCTTACCTGCAGTGGTTGATGACAAGAGCAAAAACAAATTGGTGTCCAATAAAATTGAAATGAACACCGTTGAGAAAGTTCCAGTGTATAATTTGCTCTGACCGACCTTGCGCGGTCTAGTTTCTGCGTGTAAGTGTTCGCTAATGAAATAATGATACTCCCCACAGTTGGGCAGACCCTGTCTCAATTATCTCCCAATTATTAATTCATTACCTTACGGAAGCTTAGTCGTGTTTTTCTCTCTAATGTTATTAAATAGCTTGTTACTTAGGTTTTTTCTGCACCTTTCGACCGTGTTTAATAATTTTCTTGCATAAAAATCTGTTTCATACACAATTTACCAACAAGAGGGGGTAAAAATGTTTTATAGCACTTTCTCTTTCGCTCGTTAGTGATTTCTGTACCGGCTTCGGTGGCGTAGTTGTTAGCATGCTGAACTGCTGTGCCCAAGATAGCGGGTTCAAACCCGGCCAAAGTCGTCGGATTTTATAAGAACGTCAAAAATCCTTCAGTATGCCTTCCTTCGGATGGGAAGTAAAGACGGCGGTCCCATGTCATAGATTTATGGCATATAAAAGATCCTTCCACAGACTAAACTCGTGTGAAGCTAAATTGTTAGGTTAGATTTCGTCGGAACGCTCTATCAAAGTTCCAACGTTCACCACTAGGTATCATTGATATCTGGTAGCGAATGTTGGAACTACATGAAATTGAACGCAACTTCTAGCTCACCCTAAGGGTGTCCGCTTGAAGCAGCTACAAACTCAGGCGAGCCGAACATGTCCTCGGACACTCCCGGCACTAAAAGCCATACGATAGATAAATAAATAAATAAATAGTGTATTTCTGTGTTTATATGTTCATATTCTTCCCAGCCTAGTCCGCCTCGTTGCGTAGTGGCTAGCGTTCTTGGCTATCACCGCAGAGGCCAGGGCTCGATTCTCGGCTCTACCAAGAAATTTAATTCTGGTCTGAGGGCTGGAAGGGGGTACACTCAGCCTCGAGAGACAAAATTGAGAAGAGGCTGGTTCGATTCCTATATCAGCCATCCTGGAAGTGGTTTTCCGTGGTTTCCCACTCCTACTCCAGGCAAATGCCGGGATGGTGCCTAACGTGAGGTCACAGCCGCTTCCTGCCCAAATCCTACCTTGATTACAAATGCACATACTAGTACAGACATCACAGTAAGGCAGGTCATCAGACAAATTCTACACACACCCAAGTACACGGGGATACATGACCATAATGCTACAAAGCCCCTAAAAGTATCAACAACTCTTCCCAGCCTTCTTCACTCATACTTTTCAATAAATACCCACACTAGTTAAATATACATTATGTGTACATTCTCAGCATTTAGCACTCGGGGCTTCGGTGATCCTCTGAATGACATTACAAAGTGTGGTAATAATTTCTTTCTTTGCAACAAAATGATGTTTGTTCAGCAACGATCTGAAGCTAGGCTCTCCCCTTAAAATTTCATCCATTACCTTGATTTCTGGATGGTCATTTTCAATTTCTATTATCCTGATATTCTTGGCTTGATTACTATTATGGGGAGCGTGATGGCGTAGCCTAGTGGCTTCGATGCTTGTTTTTCACCCGGATGGCCAGAGTTCGAAATCCGGTGACTGGGGGGGGGGGGGGGGGGGGGTAGAATTCTCACCTGAAAAATCACGTCGGGCCAGGAAAGGTATCCGGCCTTAAATCCCTGGACAGAACCAAAATCGGCCTCGTTGGCTCCAGGGACCCCGATTGATTGGGATAAGCCAGAGAAAGAAATTATTATTACTATTATTATTACTAGCAGTAGTGCCCGGCTTCGCCCGGTGGATTTATTTGTTTTATGGATGATAATGAATACTACTACAGAACTGGCACATGATACTTAAACTAACAGAAACCAATATTTTAAAAATATATCTTTTTGTGGTGGTGGTGGTGGTGGTGGTGGTGGTAGTTGTAGTGGGGGTGATAAGTAGTACAGTATAATGGACGTAACATTCAGGTCAATTTCCCGTAATGATAATTATGAATAGGGAAACAGCTATTTACTAACTACAGCACTGACACATGTAATTTATAAATAAATTTACAAAAATAAATAAATAAATAAATAGAAAGAGCAGTAAGTGAAACAAAAGACATTGCCTAGGGCCTATATCTCATTGGCTGTTAGAAATGTAGAGACCAATAGTGTCGTCTTTTGTCGCATAGCGCCGTAGGAAAATAATCAGAACTCTTTGGCAAACTTCGGCTGTCCCGAGCTACTGAGGTTGCAATAGTATCATTTATCGCCACATAGCGCTCAACGATAAGTTTCGGAAAGTATGAAAGTCAATTTGAAAGCACCAACGCTTATTGCAGCTGATAACCTCAATGTACTGCACCAACACCATTGCACTTATACAGAGGCATCATATTTTCATGATGATAACTGTTTAAAGGGGCCTAAGAAACGTTTTTGCACTAATTACCCCCCATGACTGCAATTTATAAACAGCGCAAGATGCAACTATTTTCGCAATTCTGCACCAGAACACCGGTAGGGGTGACGTGATGCAGCCCGAACTGCCCGTCAACAACAGAGTTATTGAAATACTCTTACAGTTACACTACTGCGGACATGAATGGTTCTAGGGCCTTAATACGTGGTTTTCATGTTCATTTTGTCTGTTATTCTAAATGTAGGGAATGGGGAGCGTTGTCCAAAATATCAAGTGAACAGTGTTACCAGCAGGGTTTCAAAGTGTATGTAAAATTTGGTGCAATTAAGAGAAACGGTGTAGATTTGTGATGAAGGGCCTAAATGCAGGGAATGGAAGGTCTGTCATAAATTTCATGCAGACAGTGTTACTCGCAGGGTTCCATAGGGTAAGTATACAAATTGCCGTTCAGATCGGTGAAACGGTGTAGATGTGTGCCAAAGGGCCTAAATGCAGGGAATGGAGTGGTCTGTCCGAAATTTCATGCTGACTGTGTTACTCGCAGGGTTCCAAAGGGTAAGTATACAATTTCGGTTCTGATCGGTGAAACGGTGTAGATTTGTGCCAAAGGGCCTAAATGCAAGGAATGGAGTGGTCTGTCCGAAATTTCATGTAGAGTTATTCGCAGGGTTCCAAAGGGTAAGTATACAAATTTTGGTTCAGATCGGGGAATCGGTGTAGATTTGAAACTAAGGGCCTAAATGCAGGGAATAGACTGGTCTGTCATAAATTTCACGTAGACAGTGTTACCATCAGGGTTCCAAAGGGTAAGTATACAAATTTTGGTTCAGATAGGCGAAACGGTGTACGTATCACTAACCATAACGGCAGCGCATGCGGATAGAGCTGTTCGGGAGCACTTGTTCTACCGTCATACTGAACAAAAATCAATCTTGAAGGCTACATGAGAGGTGTATCCTAATCCTACATAGCCTAAACTATTCCTCTTGAATCAGGCTATCATATAAAAAAAGAATTTTTCGAACCGGACTGGTAGTTCCAGAGATTAGCGCGTTTAAACACACAAACACACAAACTCTTCAGCTTTATTATATTAGTATAGATTAAGAACTATACATGAAGACAGAAGGAGTCGTAGCTTGAATGAGAAAAAGGAGAATAAGTTACAGTTTTATGGGCACTTGGTGAGAAAGAACAGTACCAGATTGACGAAGAGGATTTTTGGGTTCTTCAGGAGGAGGAAGACGGAGCCGAAATGGCTTCGGGAAGTGAGATTGGACTTGGATTGGATGGGGGTGAAAGAAGATGATATAATGGACAGATAGCGATTTAGATGACTAGTTAAGGAGTTAACAGGTTTCTAGGAGACAGGGGAGGAAAGGAGTTAACAGGTTTCTAGGAGACAGGGGAGGAAAGGAGTTAACAGGTTTCTAGGAGACAGGGGAGGAAAGGAGTTAACAGGTTTCTAGGAGACAGGGGAGGAAAGGAGTTAACAGGTTTCTAGGAGACAGGGGAGGAAAGGAGTTAACAGGTTTCTAGGAGACAGGGGAGTAAAAGAAGATCTTACACGGAGGTACACAAGAAGGAAGTGGTAGAGAGGATGAAGAGATATTGGGAGAGAGTGAAGACAACAAAATAATGTAAAAACTGTCAAACGTGGTCCATACTTGGCCGTAACGAATAAATAATTATTATTATATTCTGAATGTGGTTTGGTGACCAGATATAAGGAAAAGAAAGGAAGGGTACAGCATTGTGGCATGCATGGCATCGCGTGCACCCCGACAATATCCTTCCTTTGTTCTCTCTAGTCTCTACTATCTTGTAAAGCACCTATTGGCGTAAGGAAAAGCCGATGCTATAGGTCTCACGTACTGCCTTGTCGAAGATAAACGCGCTAGAAAGTTCAGCCACGGCCGTAAGTTCGCATTTCCACATCTGATGATCCGTGGCTAGACCACCTGGAAGTACTCCCTGCATGTGACTTCATCAAGTAGAGAAGCATGAGTTTAATGTGATACCCCGCTGCGATAGGTAGCGAATGACTGGCGGCTGAGAAAGTCTATATATTCTGCTACCTGCCACTCCGATAACAACTATGGACTGTTCATTCCAAGGCAAGTCACTCGTTACTTGAAGCTGAGATCATTTCCGTTTCTGTACTGCCAACTAGCTTACGATTTCTCGTTCCTTTGCCGACTTCCCCCATGTAAAAAACAACGGCCCTTGGGCGTAATTCTTAATTTCCTTCCGAGTTCTCAGCCATTCGTCTGTGACCATATTCTATTTTGCCCATAGCGGCTTCGGTGGCGTAGTTGGTAGCATGCTGAACTGCTGTTCCCAAGATAGCGGGTTCAAACCCGGCCGAAGTCGTCTGTTTTTAAGAGCGTTAAAAATCCTTCAGTATGCCTTCCTTCTGAGGGGAAGTAAAGCCGGCGGTCCCATGCCATAGATTTATGGCATGGAAAAAATCCTTCCACAGACTAAACTTGTGTGCAGCTAAATTTTTAGGTTAGATTTCGTCAGAACGCTCTATCAAAGTTCCAACGTTCACCATTAAGTATCATTGATATCTGATAGCGAAAGTTGGAACTACTTGAAATTGAACTGAACTTGTAGCTCACCCTAAGGGTGTCCGCTGGAAGCAGCTACAGACTCAGGCTAGCCAAACATGTCCTCGGACACTCCCGGCACTAAAAGCTATACGATAAATAATAATAATAATAATAATATATAACCATCTTCGTCCTACCCTACTACACACAGTAGGCAAAAGTGAAGGAGATGCTTACGTTGTCTCCCACACACAATTCCCCTCCTTGAAGCTCTTCCTAGCAGACCAAGACTTTACTTTCCAGCTCCAGTTTTGTCAACTTGTAGGAGTTTGCTATGGATTTGTGAACTTCTATACTTAAATGACGTCGTAACTTAATTATAACTCAAGTGAACCGTTTTGGTGTCCATAAAGCGTCATCATTGTGAGTTTGTGGTCTGGGAATTTGTCTTCGTTAAACAGCCTCCACTTCTTGGCGGGTGGAGCGCTAATGCTACTCCTGTCATATAACACAGCCTAATTGGTAGGAAGTTCATAATTCATGTATCAACAAGAGAGGCGATGCACTTAGCTGCCAGGATTTATCGAGCCTCTGCCTAGAGGCCCTAACCTAAACTAATACCACGGCCGTCTCCTACCCAGGGACAGATGATCTCGCTGTTCCACCCCGTAAAACAACAATAACTAAGAAATGAGCGTAGCCTACCAAAATTCTAGCTCCAGTTGCACAGCCATCACAGTGACGCAGGTTATCAGAAAGATTCTATACACACCCTAGCATTGTTAGCTGTCACTGCGGAGGCCAGGGTTCGATGATTCCCGGCTCTGCCAAGAAGAAAGGAAGATTGTAGTATAACGTGACCGTTAACTTTCGTAATCATGAGCCACGGGACATCATTTTTACGTGGAATCCGAACCACAGGACATGGCATTTCACTTCGAAAATCTCACATGCATTGACTGGGAATCGAACCCAGTCCGCCTTGGTGGGAGGCAGACAGCTTGACCGCTGAGCCACCACGCCCCTTCCGCTCTGCCAAGAAATGTAATTCTGGTCTGAGGGCTAGAACGGGATCCACTCAGCCTCGTGAGGCAAACCTGAGAAGAGACGGGTTCGATGTGTACCTCAGCCATCCTAGAAGTGGTTTTCCGTGGGGTTTCTCACTTCTACTCCAGCCAAATGCGGGGATGGTACCTTACTTAAGGCCACGGTCGCTTCCTACTCAAATCTTACGTCATGTACATTACATGTATACACAATAACACAGACATCAGTGACACAGGCTATTCGTCAACTTCTACACACACCGAAGTACACGGGGCTACATGACCACGATGTCACAAAGCCCCTAAACAATCAACAACAAGAATATCCGAGTGCATGGGGCTATAAACAGTAGATAAATAAATGAATAATGCAATCAAGTTGATTCACAACAGAATTGAGTCAATGATATAAGTCTATCTGTACAGCACATCACGTAATATCTCTCACAGAGTTTCCCTCATATACGACAAATACAGTCCACGCATGACTCATGAAAACCTACGGTCCTACAACACTTGTGATGGAAACCATGCACTGCAAATCTGGTAACAAGGTGTCTGAACTGATATTTCATCGTTATCATGGCATCCGTGGTGTAAAATTCCATCCAAATATATTTTTTCTTTGCTATGTGTTCTCTGTAGGCCGGTGTGGGCGTAAGTAGCATTTTCAAGCGTAGTTCTTCTAATAGCATAGTTTCTTTAGATAGTTCGTAGACAAGCCTCGACTGTGTGTGTTCGCTTCAGGAATGTTGCTTTCACCTTTTAAACGTCCTTTAAGTTGCTTATTGAGAGGAATCTCCTAAGTATTTTATTTTATTTATTTGGCCTTAAATAGTTTCATAGCTGTTTCTAGGAAAATCTTTTGCAGGTACTTACTTTACTTTCCGTGTCCGGGAGACGCACTAAATTCTTCCTTTCCAGAACTCTGCAGCTCTTATCCCTCGGTCTGTGGCCAACATAAGGTCTTCCTGGCTGCAGGTTTCATTAAGATCTTTGCACGTGAGCAGGTGTTGTGGAGTCTGGATTTCTCCACAGGCACATCGTGGATCTTCTGCATATCCCCACTTCACAAGGTTGCTACGACACTTAGGCACTCCTGTTCTCATCCGGTTTAAGGACCTCCAGGTGGTATAAGGCAAATGACTACCACTGCTCAGTTCTTCTTTAGGGGTAAACCCCTCTGGTACTATTTGTTTCCAGAGTGACACACGCCGGACGTCTGGCTTGGTATGGAGGGGTACTGTTCTCTTAATAAAACTCTTCCTGGATCTTAGGCGAGGAGTGGTCACCTTGTGGTTGAACATAGAATGTCTGGGATCTGTTTCAAGCTTTTGTCTCTCTTTCTCTGCTGCCACCCTGCGTCGAATAACTGGAGGTGCAATGCCAGCGAGAGGGTAGATCTTCTGCACTGGAGTAGGTCTCAGGCATCCAGTGACAATACGTGTGGACTCGTTAAGAGCTATGTCCACTTGCAGGTGATTGGTGTCATTCATTGCTGTCGTAGCCGCTCTTATATGGGGCTATATAACAATGATGTTGCAAAGCTCCTAATTTAATCATCAACAACAACAATAGTTATTGTATGGTGCTGATTGGCATGACTTTCCGAATATCTAAATGAAAAAAAACATCAACATTGTAAATAAACGTTCTTTTTTCTTCAGTCTCAGAGATGTAGAGCGTGGCTCTAAATACTGTACTCAGAGTTTGCATCGCGGAGAATGCCCGAGGGCTCGTATCTATCACAGCTCTTCGTACTGAACGACATGATGATCTCTCGCGAATATGAGATTGGCTCTCCTTCGCGCCATCTCGCGTGGGCACCGCACTCCTGCTATCTTATTTTGCCAACCCAATAACTAGTTTGGCCATGTTGATGTTAAATAATTAAGGTGGTAGGAATTGGATCGTAAATCTCTAACGTGCTTCCCTGTGGCCAGCTACTCACGATGTTGGCCTGCAATCTTCACTTCATTTGTTAAGACGTCTGTTGGATGAGATGGCTTTTGCCTTCATAAAATGCTTGGTTATTTATCGAGCCCCGTGAACATAGGCTAACTGAGAAGAGGTGGGTTCAATTCAAACCTCAGCCTTCCTAGGAGTGGGTTCTTGATGGATTATATCCTCTATTTTAGCCAATGCCACGGTCGCATACTTCCCAATTCTAACTGATTGAAGTTAAAACTTTTAAATAATTGATTGATAAATGTTTAAAGTAAGGAAAAACAAGCCTATTTAAGTTAAAACTAAAAACTAAGAAACAACCGTTTAAAGTAAATAGTATAAACAAAACCAACCCACTAAATTAAAAAGTAAAAAGTTAAAATCAAGCGATTAAAGTTAAAAGTAAAAACTAAAACAACCGATTAAAGTTAAAAGTAAAAACTAACATTGTGAGGTTTGAAGCCGTTTTTCAGTGTTGCCTAAGTAAACAAAAGTTTGTATTTATTAATCTCATGTAATTTGGATTAGGGCACAACCCAGCTCTTTTTTTGGGTACATTCGTGTTGACCGACTGAAAAGCACCAACCTTTTGTTCTTTTTAGTAAAAACTAAACCAACCGATTAAGGTTAAAAGTTAAAACTAAAACAATCGATTGAAGTTCAAAGTAAAAGCTAAAACAATCGATTGAAGTTAAAAGTAAAAACTAAAACAACCATTTAAAGTTAAAAGGAAAAAAATAAACAGCCTACTTGAGTTAAAAGTGAAAGTAAACTGATTACAGTTAAAATTTAAAATTAACTAATCGATTCAAGTAAAGAACAATAACTATAAGTAAAAGTAACAACATTTGTCCTGTCAAAAAGTATGAAAGAAACATTATTCATCAATATTTTGCTCAAGACTGAAAGAATTATTACAAAGCAGGAAGACGGCATGAAAAATGTCGTCTTAACAGAAACAACATTAACTATCTACTGTTAAATGTAACCACAGTCTCACAAATGTTTGACTACCACCTAACACTAAGGCTAACGCTCAGATTTATGAAAACTAAAAAAAGAATTTTACAGCTTTAACCGTTAATTCAAAGTCTGGGTACAAATTGCATGCACCACAATGAAACAGGTTATCAGGCATAATTCATACATTCAAATTCATGGGATTACATAGTTCGGCCCTCTCTCTTCGGAGGTAGATTGCGATGATTGTCAATCAGACTTACAAGTCTTCTACTCCCTTCCCATGTACTAGTTACAGTGAGCAAGACTCACCATGTGTCAATTTCTAGACTCAAAAGCAGCATTCGTCATTTTTATTAACTTGCAACAGAGCTTGTTGGTTCCGTATCTTTTCATCTTTTCTTTTCTCTTCATCGTTATGCCTGTCTAAGAAGCGTGGTTGATCAAGCTGATCTTGCTATCTTGCCCACCCAAAATCTCTTCATCTTCTGGCTATGGCCCTTTCTGTGATCCTCCGTCCAGGTTATTTTGGATGCAATGTTTAGGGGATCTGAACACTGATTATTGTCAACTGAATTTATTATTATTATTATTAATGCTAGCTTTAGCCCGAAGGGTCTGGAGTTCTATTCCCATCCCGGCCGTGCGAGATTTAATCTCCTGGGGTTGATTCCCTAGACTTGGGGATTGGGTGCTTGTGACATCATCCTTGCATCCTTATTAAGACGCGTAGGTCACCCAAGGGTGTCAACTTGAAGGACGTGCACCAGGTGTCATAGGACATCCACATGATGTTATTATTATTACTATTAATATAACGGTTTGGCTACGCTCGGTAACGCTCAAGACTATGTGTTCAGGCTATATCTATAATTGGGGGGCGAGTGGGCTCAAATCCCACCGGTCACCTACCTTGAAATGTACAGTATTTCATTGGTTTCTCATTTACAACTACAGTGCCTTCTAATCGGCCACGACCGCTTCCTTCCAACTCCTCAACTTGTGTCACTCCTCCTCTTTCAGTTTATTTTCCATTAACTTCTTGGATGGGTTTAGCATGATGAAGGACATATGGCCATTAACCCTATTCGTTCATAGACACGGGCATAAAATACACTGCCATTGGTCTTACCCAATTAAAAACCATTAATAGACATGTGACTGTTACGGGATTCGAGCTCGCGATCATGAGTGACTCACTGTCAGCTTCAGAAAGATTTAGGCCTACTTGTTTGATCTCGTAAAAAATGAAAACATTGACACACGAAGGTCAAGAGAGTCGTTCTGCTAGCCTCAAGAGTTTGGAAAGTGTGTCATTGGAATCCAGCAGTTTGCGGTCTTCCAGTTCCCCTGTGAGCCACACAGCATGCCGCAAGACACAAGATTATCAGGTAACTCGCAGAATTTCTGGGTGATTTTTGCCAAACATCTTGATCATACGGCAATTTCTGGTCGGCGTGATAGTGGCTGAGAAGATAAGCATAGGTTGTGTTGCGAGAGTGATAAATTACAGGTGTGAGGCTGTTTCTCGCTGTTGAAGTACCTCTACTTATTGCTGGCATCAGCCGACCTCTAGCTCTCCACTCACTGGGTCTCACAAATCATGCATTATGTCTCTAGTCTAAAGAAACACTGATGGCATTGCGCTATTGCGTTCCTACTCCTATCCCTTTACCTGCCCAAATGCTTGCCACGGTGGGTGAGTGGTCAACGTGTTGGTCTACTAAGCCCAAGTTTGCAGGTTCGCTCCTGGCCGTGGTAAGTGATTTTTGAAAGGCAGCAAAAATTACGATAACATGTCATACGATGTTGGCATGTCAAAAAACCCATTTGAATTCAGTAGGCCGTGTTCATAATGGCAAAATTAATCTCGGGAGTTTCCGCCAACACAAAGTTCCTCATTTCTCTACTAGAAAGCGCTATAGTGTTCAAGGAGCTTAGATATCTAACCTCCTTGACTTTCATAGTGCTTCAAGGAACAACGAAATTCGACATGCAAGCTACCCTTTGGGTGTCAAATAACAAAGCTTGCACCCGGCATCCGAGGACATACTATATTATTATTATTATTATCTGCCCAAATATGATTTACTGTATCTTTCGAGCTTCTCTCTTTCCCAAATCGACTTCAAATCGAGTAAAACCTTCACAAGTCCCATTTCATTTTGAGAGTTCCTTGAATCAAGACAAAAAAAAACGTATATGCTTATATCGAATTATAACTTTAGACTTCTGCTTTCTGATTTTAATAGATTAATATTTCGTATATTAATATTTTAAGGACGTCCACTTTGTAATGTTTATTTATATTGCCATTTATGACATTGTTTCATAAAACATACCTATGAATTTGTAAGGCTAAGAAAGCAGGCTGAAGACGGACTGAAAACATGCTCCCAATAAAGAAGAGAGTATTAGCAGATGTCAACAATTTAATTAGATGCAATACTAATGACATGAACAATTCTGACAAACACAAAGGATATGAAAGGCAAGAGTTTGTGAGTAAGAAGGGACATGGACAGAGAAAAGTTACGAGAACAGAGTATCTTGCAATTTTACAAATATAAGCCAGGCCTCATACCTAGAGTCCCGGATTTCTGCTTTTAACGATATCCGCGAATTTTTTCAGCAAACGTATATATGTTATCACAACGATATATTTACCCCAAATATGACATTTATTTCGATATCGAAGTCGCGAAATGTCACGAAAAGAATATTTTGCCAAATTTGTTACTTTCATCCTAAAATGCGAAATATTTACCTTTAAATTAATTTAAATAAGTTTAGTTCCTCAACTGTCGTTTGATTGAAATTAAGAAACCTTAAATATGAATGTTTTATAAGATAAGGCAGCAAAAGAAACTTTTCTGCCTGCTCATATAGAAGTACAATTCTGCGTCCAAAAATCATGGAAACACTGCTTTTCTTATACTTTGAGGACAACATAAGTTTTACGAGACAGCGAGAAAGGACTATGGTAGCCATGGAGAATACTTGTTGAAATAAATGTTAGGTTAGGTATTAAAGAAACAAACATGTTTGTTATTCTTCCAAATGTTTGTAAATTGTTCATAATTTAACAAAATCCGTGCACCGTACACACTCAATCCTCATTTTTTTAAATTTCACATTCAAACAGCGAGAATACAGTATTTCATTTCACCGCTTTGAACATTTTATTTCACCACTTTGGAGCCTTTCATATTACCATAAATAAGAAGCCTCCGTGGCTTGGGCGGCAGCACGCCGGCCTCTCACCGCTGTGTCCGTGGTTCAAATCCCGGTCACTCCATGTGAGATCTGTGCTGGACAAAACGGAGGCAGACAGGTTTTTCTCCGTGTACTCTGGTTTTCCCTGTCAAAATTGCATTCCAGCAACACTCTCCACTATCATTTCATTTCATCTGTCATTCATTTAATCATTGCCCCAGAGGAGTGCGTCAGGCCTCGGCAGCCGGCACAGTTCATATCCTCGCCACTAAATGGGGGCTTCATTCATTCCATTCCTGGCCCGATTGGATACTGGATGCAGGCTGTGGATTTATTATATTACCATAAATCTGGGTCCCTACTCATACCTTGTAGAAATGAAGTCTTCCAGCGGCAGTACTGTCAAACTCCACTATTTCATCTGCACCAGACGATACAGCCCAGCCCACTCGCTACGCTAGTGAACCACAAAAACTGTTCCTCCTGCTAACGAGACACGTCTCTCTCTCTCTCTCTCTCTCTCTCTCACTTGGGCAAAAAAAGTGAGTCCGCACCATTGTTTGAATCTACTGTGCAGCTGCCTAGGAGATAATTTATATTGTATCAGATCTTATCAGGTATATGTAGATCATAATTACCATGTCGGAACATGGCACTAACAGGATGACTGCGGAGAGAGTTTGGTTCCAGTCCTACCTCAACCAGCTGAGAAATGATGCTCCTCACTTCGACTCGAAGCAAGTACCGTATTGCTACCCAGCTGAAGGTTACGGCCATCTCCGTTCTGATTGGTTGGTTCCTCAGTTTAGGGGCTGCGACTACGCGGTCATGTAGCCCCGTGTACTTTGGATGTGTGTAGATTCAGCCTGATAAGTGGTGTTAATTGTGATGGCTGTATTAGTGTGTGTTATCTGTAATTCTATTAAGGACCGCTGACGATCAATTTCAAATACCTAGTTCCCACTTTTACTACCAAATGCTACCGTCAATGCCACCTAGCCGTGAAATTGGCTCATAGATGCCACTGCAACCGGCGAACGTTGGAACTTAATAGAGTGTTAATCAAATCTAACCTACAAATTTAGCTTCACACAATTATAGTTAGTGGAAGGTTCTTTTACATACCATAAATCTATGACATGGGCCCGCCGGCTTTACTTCCCCTCCGAAGGAATGCATACTCAGGGATTTTTAACGCTCTTAAAAATCCGATGACTTCGGCTGGGTTTGAACCCGCAATCTTGGGCATAGAAGCTCAGCATGCTACCAACTATGCCACAGGAGTCACCTCGTCTCCGTTTTATTCTAAGCATCAAAGATCCGGAGATGGCACAAAGGAAGGCTGCTGAGTTTGGGCTCAACGATTTTAAACCTAGAAGTAGTGTAACTTGAATGATAGAAAAGCTAGGGTGGGAATCTCTGGAATATAGAAGGACGAATCTAGACTATACGCTATATTTAACACTTAACACTAATCGGCCATCATGGAGAGAACTAAGCAAACGTTTGGGAAATTCCACCTACCTGGGCAGGGCAGATCTCCGCATAAAGTTAAGAGCCGACTGCAGCATACAAATTATTCGTTTATTAATCGTGGTATTGATAATTGGAACTCATTACCTGCCGCAGTCTTGGAGCCTTTCCACAAGCATATTGATGTGTTTAAGAGAAGACTGAAATAGTGTGTAAATACTACAATACAATGCAATTACTATAGTTCTCATTAAGTGTGTTTGATACTATTGTTGGTTATTTTCTGTAATTGTACAATTTGCCACCGGTGAATTGCCCCTATTTGCAAATAAAGTAAATAAATGAATGAACTGCAAGTACACACCCTTATACAGACACCAGAATAACACAGATTACATCGGGGAACTTTTCTTTTTTCTTTTGCATGATATTTAACAGCTGCTCCTATATCATGCTGTGTATCACCTCGTATAGTACTGGCGAGCAAGATTGACTGTCACCCCAGGGATCCATGGTTGATTCCCGCCAGGAAATGCATTTCTGGTCTGATGGTTGGAATGGGGTGCAATCAGCCTCCTGAGGCAAAACTGCCACCCTAGGACTGGTTTTCCGTGGCTTCCCACTTATAACTTCCCAATACTCGAAATTAATTGCAATTACATAAACACTACTGTAGAGGGGCCGGTCATTCGTGGCCGGTCGTAAGCGCGTGAGAAATTTTCTTAAAACCCGAGTAGAACACTGAGACCACTGAATATGTGCACATGCGCTGCCGAGGACACATTGCGCACTTTATTTGCATTGACCACAAAGGTATGAAGGCTCTCTGTGCGTGGAGACACCACTGCGCACGTAATATGTACCGGTCAAGAAGGAACGGTCCACTTATACACTAGTTGTTGATTCTTTAGGGGCTTCGCAATATCGTGCTCATGCAACCCTGTGTACTTGGGTATGTGTAGAATTTGTCTGATAACCTGTGTCGCTGTGATGTTTGCACTAGTGTGTGGATTTGGGTAGGAAGCGACCGTGGCCTTAAGTTATGTACCATCCCGGCATTTGCCTGGAGTAGAAGGTGGGTTAACTACGTAAAACCACTTCCAGAAGGGCTAGGGTTGAAATCGAACCCACCCCTTCTCAGTTTTGCCTCAGGAGGCTGAGTGTACCCCGTTCCAACCCTCAGACCAGAATTAAATTTCTTGGCAGAGCCGGGAATTGAACCTGGGCCTCCGCGGTGACAGCCAGGAATGCTAGCCAATACACCACGCTGTGGACTTCAATATGTTGAATTAAATGTCTTCTCCTGGTACGTTTTATGAAGCTTAATGTACATCTGGAAAAGTAGGAGGGGAAAGAAAAGTAAAGAAGAAAGAAAGTGGCATTAAGGCGAAGGAATTACTTGAATGCGTTTTGTTCTAACTTGTTCGCGTACAGAAACATTTTAATGTGATCAACATTCTTGATTCTACTGTACTTAACAATGGATCATAAATGAAGTGACGTAACGCACTTTCCACTGGCTCCCTACGATAGGCCATTGATAATATAGAGAATTAATTAAACATTTCTATAAACTACGCGAACATTTACGAAGTATGGATACTGTTCTCTCACCGTGCACAAGAGGCCACCTGCGATGAGTCACTTGCTTTGAAATCCCAATCCGGACTATCCTTGTATGTTTTTCCATGGCTTTCTACTGTATTTCAATCCCATAAAAAATGGTTCCATTCTAGAAGGTCGTGACCACATCCGTCATAATACTAGTCCTAATTATTACCTGTCTGACGAATCGTTGCCGGCGGTAGACTCCAATACCACACTTGGCTAAACGGATTTGTTTTCATATTCACAATCCTGTTGATCGACCCCCCCCTCTAACGTTACATTGTTCCACAAACTCTTATAACCTTTAACCCTCTCCTGTAGTGTTAAATCAAGCCTAACGGCTGCGATGGTAGCTGCAGCAAGTCCGGAGATTGGGATTTCGAATCCCAATGCTGGCAATGGCCTAATGAAGAACTACTTGGATATGTCACTATGTCCAAGAACGAAATATTAGGACGGAATTTGAAGCGATGTATCTTAAGACAGGGAACATATTGAAGCAATCACGACGGCCTGCGCGGAGCGGTGTTTCTAATGATTCTATTGTTTCCGTTGATCAGAACTCGTTCATCATCTGTATGCTTGGAGGAGGTTCGGTTCAGCTCGGCTCGGTCTGCTATCAGATGTGTGGTCGCGGTTTCTTGAGGCCCAGACAGTGGCTCGCTTTTTCACACGGACTTGACGTCTAGTATATCATATCTAACGTGCCATATAAATCACTTGGAAGTGAATTTGAGTCATATCGGGTTAGTTTCATAAAGAAGACCATGAAAGAGTAGTGGTTTCGGTGGCGTAGTTGGTAGCATCCTGAGCTTCCATGCCCAAGATTGCGGGTTCAAACCCGGCCAAAATCGTCGGATTTTTAAAGAGAGTTAAAAATCCCTCAGTATGCCTTCCTTCAGAGGAGAAGTAAAGCCGGCGGGCCCATGTCATAGATTTATTGCATGTTAAATAACTACTATTGAGTGAAGCTAAATTTGTAGGTTAGATTTCATTAACGCTCTATTAAGTTCCAACGTTCGCCGCCAAGTGCCGGTTGCGGTGGCATCTGGTAGCCAAGTTCGCAGCTAGGTGTGGTTGACGGTAGCATTTGGTAGCAAAATTTGAAATTGATCGTCTTCAGTCCTTATCTGAATTACAAATAGCACACACTAATACAGGCATCACAATTAACACCGGTTATCAGACAGATTATACACACACTCAAAGTACACGGGGCTACATGACCGCACTGTCGCAGCCCCTAAGGAACCGACCAACCAACCAACCAACCAACCAAACATGAAAGAGTGTGTGGTCATCTCTCCAGAGCCGGATTAAGTCTTTGTGGTAGGACTGGTAATACGCGATGTTCGGTTAATCGATTATAATTTGATATTAATCGAAACTACTGACCGTTCAATCGATTAATCGACTAACCGAAAAATAAATTAATCGGCTAACCGAAGTATCGATTGTTGATTTATTCTTCTTGCGTTACGGCCTTCTAAGGACAACGTTACAATTTCATTTCGTCCTTCTTATATTTGTTCTTCCCCTTTCTTCCAGTTTTCCTTCATTGTTGCACTACTGTATGTCTTCAGTCCACTTTGCGCCTGTTTTCTTTTCCATCCTCCTTTCGTCCTAAAAACCTCCTTTTGCAATAATTCTTCTTCTCTTATGTTGTTCCTTCCAAGATCTTTGTTGACTTCTTGAATCCAGCTGATGGTTGATTTCTTTTCACAAAGATATTTGAAAATTCATTTATCAGTCTATTGTCATCTATTCTGTAAATATGTCCAAGAAACATCAATCTCCTTTTCTTTATTGTTTCTGATATTGTTTTCTAAATTCTGGTAAATTTCATTATTTCATTATTTATTTATTTATGTTTTTATGTATTTATTTATGTATGTATGTATTTATTTATTTATTTATTAAGTTTACATTTTAATGAAATGTTAATTTTTATTTCAACATTGAATTGATAATTTTATTTCAGGTTGTAATTTAATTATTTCAATTTGATTTTAAATTTCAAGTTTTAATTTTTAATTTCAAATTTAATTTAATTTTATATTAATTTATTTTCCATCTCTTCTTTAGGAAACATATACATTGATGATCTCCCATTATAACGCCATGCATAGCTTAATTTTCCCGTCGGTTAACCCTGAAATCCAACTTACACATAAGGATAGTTGTTAGTGAAAATGTTTATATCTCAAATACGTGAAGTGAGCTACATGATTACCATTCAAGCTACAGGATTACCATTAAACTGAATCTCACCCGGTCATACCGTATGCCTTTCGTTAAATGATCCATGCATAATTCACGCACTTTCTTTAGCCAACAGAAAGCCTTCATAGCGCACTTTCTTTACTTTACAAAGCTAGTGCGTGGCTAACGAGTCATGATCGCGATTAGGATTCCCTTTCAGCGGTATATTCATTTGTGCATGCCCCGGGCGACACGCCTGCCAACACCGCGGCATGATGACCGACTTCTTTACATCTCGCTTTTGTTTACAAAACGTACACTGCTTGTGAGAAAGTGTATCATGAATCGTGCACCATATGTATGTCTTGTCTGTTCCCTCATCAGGGTTTGTTTGCTGGACGAATAGCTCGTGTGAAAGTTAAGTCAGCCCACATCTTAAGTTGTGGTTGTGCAGTCCTTTTCTGAGATAGATATTACTTGAATAGCCACCTCGATTCATTTTTAGCCTATTTTCATCATATGAAAAAATAGTATTATGTGATCAACTTTCGTCCGTGTGTGTGTCCCACTAATTAAATCTAAACGGATGGAATGATTTTAATGAAACTCGGTAAGGACATAGTAGACTAATAATTTCTCCGACGTCAACCGTGCCCTTCAATTTTGAATACGTTTCACCAATTCATTACGGCGGCTGCGCGAAATATTTAACCAGCATTCTATAGCTCCGAAACTATTACTGATATCACACTGAACTGTTGTATGATGATAGAGAATACTACGTTCTTTAGCTTAGTTTTCATAAATTTTGATTACTAAGGCAACCCTGAAAATTGCTTCCAACACAATAATAAATCATAGATGCCGTGCATTTACTTGTCTAAAAATTAATTCCCGGTTACAGAAATATGACATCTCGCGGGAGAGGAGTCTTAATCACCGATATGGAAAGCTATATAAGCTATTCTAGCACATAACTTCTCACTCATTGTAATGATATTGATGAAGACATACGTTGTGAACCAAAAGATGTTCCAAGAGTCCTTGTAATAAGCAGAAGAATTGTTAATGGAAAAGACTAGTGGGATATATGAAAATATGTTATTTAGTTCTTCACGAAACTACTTGTTATTTTTTTTTTAAGTATTCAGAATTTAAACGTAAGGTTCATGGTATTTATGGTACTGCAATATACTGGCATTCTGGTACGTATGCACATGTTAAAGGTATGATTTTGTGAAGACTCAAACAATCATTAACAAAAGCTTAGAATTATCAAGGAGGAGCGGCTTCAGTGGCGTAGTGGATAGCATGCTGAGCTTCTATGCCCAAGGTCGCGTGTTCAAACCCGGACGAAGTCGTGGGATTTTTAAGAGCGTTAAAAATCCCTCAGTATGCCTTCCTTCGGAGCGGAAGTAAAGCCGGCGGTCACATGTCATAGATTTATGGCATGATAAAGAACCTTCCACTAATTACACCTGTATGAAGCTAAATTGTAGGTTATGTTTGACTAACACTCTTAGGTTCCATCGTTCGTCGCCAGGAGCCGACTGCGGTAGCATCTAGTAACCAAGTTCAGAACTAGTTGTCGTTGACGGTGGGTATCCGAGGCCTAGGGAGTCTTTCACTTTCCCGCCTTCTTTGGCCCTTCTCTCATCTTTCCTGATACCCTCCTTCTGTGAGGGGTCAGCCTTCTTTTTCTTTTCCTTTTACCTCCTGCCTTGTGCTCAAGGCCCTTAAGGAGGCCGGGTGTATGTAGGCCCACCCCTTCTGGTGCACCCTAGATAATGCTACACCCTCAGGGGCTCACGGCTGGTGAGTTCGGGAGTTGGCGACTCCGAAGGATTCCTGAGCTGGGTCCGTTTTCCCCTTTTGTCCCTTACCTTTGGGGCGGACCCTCTCCTCTCTCCCCTCTCCACTCCTCCCCCCATTTCCTTTCTCTTTAAGATTCCCGCACTGTTTTTGTTACTTGGTTCACCGTGTATCTAAATTCCCTTTTAGCGATTTTTTAAGGTATTTTTAATCTACGTTGCATTTTGTAAGTTTTTTCGATCTAAATTATATCTCGCGATTGTTTTCAACTTCAATTGCATTTTGTAAAGATTGACAATCTAAATTGCTTTTTGGTAAGTCTTTCAATGCAGGTAGCCGGGCCTTTTAGTGAGAATTTTGAATTTCAATTGCATTTTGTAAGTATTTTCAACCAAAACCGCATTTCGCACGAATTTTGAATCTAAATTGCATTTTGTTTGGTGGGCATTTTGCACATATTTTGATTCTTTATTGCATTTTGTGGGTATTTTGAATCTAAATTACATTTTGTCAAGTATTTTCAATATAAATTGCATTTTGTTAGTATTGTCAATCCACATGAGTCGTTTGAATCTACCGTACATTTCGTAAGCATTTTCAACTTCAATTGCATTTTGTAAGTATTTTGAATTTCAATTGCATTTTGTAGGTATTTCGACGCTACATTGCATTTTGTACGTATTTTGAATCTAGCCTTCATTTTGTGGGTATTTTTCAATCTATTCCTTTTGTGAATCTTTTCGTTCTAAATTCCCTTCTGTAAGAACATTTTGTGAGTTGTTTCAATCTGAGTTCCTTTTTGTAAGTATTTTCCGTCTCACTTAATTTTCGTTCTGGTTTCCGTTTCATTATCATTTTCGCTATCACCCAGATCATTAGGGGCCGATAACTTAGATGTTAGGCCCCTTAAAACAACAATTATTATCATCATCATCATCATCGTTGACGGTGGCGTTTAGTAGCAAAAGTAGGAACAACTTGAAAACACTAATACAGCCATCACAACTAACACCGGTTATCAGACAAATTCTACACACACCCAAAGTACACGGGGCTACATGACCGCATTGTCGCAGCCCCTAAACTAAGGAACCAACCAACCAGTTATCAAGGACGAAATTACACTTTTTTCTTATTTTCATTTTCAATGAGACTTACAGTCAGGCGTGATTATAGAACATGTCTTCTACTTAACAATTCTTTAATATTAAAAATACATTATTCGATTTGTGTCAAGAAAATGTATTAACATCGAGTTGTTTCTGTGACAGTTTACCGAAATTTAGGCCTACTTTGTGTAACATTCACTCACACATTAAATGTTTAGTCAGAAATGTTTGTAGAGTAGACCGACAGAAGAGCCTTAAGTCCGCCTCGTTGTGTAGTGGCTAGCATTATTGGCTGCTACTTCGGAGGCCCGGGTTCGATTCCCAGATCTTCCAAGGAATGTAATTTTGGTCTGAGGGCTGGGACGGGGTACACTCAGCCTCGTGACGCAAAACTGAGAAAAGGCGGGTTCGATTCCTACATCAGCCATCCTGGAAGTGGTTTTCCGTGGTTTCCTCACTTCTACTCCAGGCAAATAGCGGTTTGGTACCTAACTTCAGGCCACGGCCGCTTCCTACCCATATCCTACCTCAATTACAAATTTACACAGTGGTACAGACATCGCAGTGAGACAGGTTATCATACAAATTCTACACACGCCTAAGTACACGGGGAAACATGACCACGATGCCGCAAAACCCATAAAAGAATCAACAACAGAAGAGCCTTACAGACCGATATTTTAGGACTATTTCGGGAGGTCTTTCAGATGCTTTTTTTTTTTCGTGTAGCCTCCTCAGAGGCCGAGTGCAGGTCATTTTATTCGTAGCCACTGTTCTCGGTTTTCAGATGCTGCGTACTACTCACTATTTGAACTTAATTTCTAATGAGTTTGTATTTGTAATACTGTATTTATACATTTATGAAACCTACGCAATTGATATTCAGCCAACGGGTGGACGTGGACCACGCATGAAGATTTGGTACGAGTTGTTTGCTGATGAGTGAGACAACGGTCTGTAATGATCCACTTATTGAATACTTTAGAACGGGTTCCCTTGACACAAGAACATACATCAGAAGATTCTTGGTGCTACATGTAATCGGTGTCGATACAATGAAGACTAATGTCTAAATTACAGGATGGTTATTGTCCAACACGGAAACATTCCTGTCCGAACTGCATGCTACGTAAATAGTACTGCTGTCAGAGGTCATTCATCTTATGATTTCTCAGCATTCAATTTTCGTGGAAAGCTGCTCAAAGGTTTCATGCCAAGCTCTAGCGATGATCATCCTGAGTGTTTCTTGCCCTCTCCTATTTCAGGAAAACGCCATTGTACTTGGTTTGAAGTTGTATCCGCATTCCTAGCTTATGAATGATAGCACACTAGCACATTTATGTAATTTATGTAAACGTTAAATAACTAAATATCCGTTAATCATCAACAAAAGTGGAGTCCTGGTCAGTTAGCAAGAGCCCCAGAGAGGCATGCTTTCTCACAAAATCACAAGTAATTCCTCTTCCGGTCTATAGTTCCTGCTTTAGGTACACAATGATACAGATGATACTGACTGCCATATTTTGACAAACGTGCATGCTCCTTAGTTCTTGCGTTCACGGCTGTTAGATTTAATAAAAACTTCTGGTTATGCCCAAGATCGCGGGTTCAAACCCGGCGGAAGTCGTTGGATTTTTTAAGAGCTTTAATAATCCCTCATTATGCCTTACTTCGTAGGGGAAGTAAAGCCGGCAGTCCCATGTCATAGATTTATGGCATGAAAAAGAACACATTTGTGGAAGCTAAAATTTGTAGGTAAGTTTGATAACGCTATATTAGTTCCAACGTTCGTCGCCGTGTGCTGACTGCGATGGCATTTAGTAGCCACGTCTGCAGCTAGGTGTCGTGGACGGGAGCATTTGGTAGCAAAAGTAGGAACTACTTGAAAAAAAATCGTCTGCAGTCCATCTACCTGAATCACAGATAACACACACTAATACAGCAATCACAATTAACACCGGTTATCAGACAAATTCTACACACACCCAAAGTATACGGGGCTACATGACCGCGTTATTGCAGCTCCAAAACTAAGGAACCAACCAACTTCTGGTTATACAGCCCTTCGAGGGCCTTGGCCTACCAAGCAACCACTGCCCAGCGAGCAAATTGCGGGATGGCGTGTCCCTTCAGTTGTCAATCTGTTTTTTATTTACCAGAGTCACTGCCTCTCGCATCAGAGATCACGTTGTGACACAGTGGCTAGTATTCTTGGCTGTCACCTTGGAGCTCCGGGTTCGATTCCCGGCTCTGCCAAAACATTTAATTTTGATTTCAGGGCTGGAACGGGCTACCTGAGAAGAGAAGAGAGCACCTCATCCATCCTGGAAGTAGATTTTCGTGGTTTCCCACGTTTACTCCAGGCGAGTACCGGGATGGTTCCTAGCTGGAGGCCACGGCCGCCTCCTTCCCAATCCGCACCTGAACTACAAATGTATACACTAATACAGCCATCACAATAGTAGCCTACAGATTATCAGATAAAAGTTCAACACTCGCACCCAAGCACACAGGACTAAATGACCGCAATGTCCAAGTCTCTCAAATGAAACAACTACTACTCTCGGATCAGACAGCTATTTAATTGTTCTCAAGAAGCCATTAATAATAATAATAATAATGATCGTGTGGCTCAGGTAATTAGCGTGCATATTCCGAGGAAATATTCGACCCATAGAGCGTAATAATTAGTTTTAGTAAGACAGGATTTAAAACTGAATGTTTTTGTAAAATTTGCGTCTGAATATCTTAGATGTTGATATTGCCTAGCCGCAGTGTATTAAAAATAGAGAAACTCTGCACTGCACTGCCTTAGAGCAAAGACTTCAGTGTGTTGATTGACATTGAACTTCAGAAACCAAGAGTGTACGTCCGAACATTAGCGCTAAGGTGGTGAATCGAAGTCTCGAGTCAATCGCGATTCAACACTTCACGTCTGTTAATTACTGTTGTACATTTTGATTGACCCTGGAAACTTGTTCTTTGTATCGTAGCGGTTTGACAGCCCGTGTAATTTGCTCCTCGGCACGTATCGTGCGTCACAATTAGCGATCGTCCGCCAATGATGGATGACGCCCATCTTCCTTGAGTCCCTCCGGCAGATCACCTCCTCCCCCGTGGCGCATAATTACAGGCTCACTGAATGATCAATCAGGAGTTAGTGCGTGTGGAGCCTTTGAAAAAATCAGGACCGTGATAGTAGACGATTGAACATTATTGGTACATAGAATAAAAGGAGCCAATTCATATCAACAGACCTAAGAAGATAATGCACTAAGGTTAACCAAATTTGCGTGTATTTATGCATTCTAGAGGGCTTAAATATGCACCAAATGAAGAATAATTTGCATTATAAAGTGAAATTATATTAGTTATTTGCCGCAAAAAGGCCGTCCACATATTACGTTATAATTTTATTGGCAGGATTTTTGACATCCTTCTCCCGCCCCTCCATTTAATCACGCGTTATCATCGAAACGACCCCACTCCCCCTCCCCCTGTGTATTAGGCAATCACAAAGCAATCTCGACCTAGTATAAAACCAAGTCGCCGATTCTTGGATGTTACGGGTCAACTCGAGAACCACTGGATGGATTTTGATGCTGTTTTCACCATTCTGTAAAGGATATCTCGAGGATGATTTCTGTAGAAAATAATTTATTTATGATCAAAGGAAGCCGAGCAGTAACGATTTCAATGGTAAAGTCGAAAAGAAACCTGGCGTCCGAGCACTTTGTAAGATTACGCTGGGCAAACCGTTAAAAATATCTAAGTACTAAGAGTGTAAGAATTGCTTAGCATGAAAAGTTCTACAAAAAAGTCCGCGAGAGCATATGTCTGTCTTCAATACATCGCCCACTATAAGTGTTTTTACGTTTTAATTTCTTCAAACCATGTCCATTCAACTACTGAGGCGACAGTTTACGAGCTAGCTAAGGGCGAGTCTATCATCCCTGTTACAGCATAGCTAGCGGGCGAACCTATTGCCCCACATACAGCCAGCAGCAAACCGTTGAGTCGTGTTGAGTTAAGACTTCTGAAAAGGGTGGTTGTGTTTGGAGTTGGCCTGGAAGTGCAACTCGGGTTTTCTTCATTTCGCCTGTGAAACACAGTCAAGTAAAGATTGGACGGAAGGGGGATTTGAGTTTCATTCACCTCGCCATTCCCTGGAAGTGCAACTCTTATTTCGCCTGTGAACTGTTCGTTCCGCAAAATTCACAGTCAATTTAAGATTGGACGGAAGGGGGATTTGTGTTTCATGCACCTCGTCATTCTTAAATTACGTCTGACAAGAATTTGTTGCACATGCTATCTCCATGATAATATAATTAATAATCCAGTCAGTGATTCTAACCCATCATGCCGAGACGTAAAACGGATATAGGTCGTTGTTCATTGACATTGAAAAAAAAAAGCGCTTATCACGTAATGCATTCATAACTGTTCCCGGGCGAAGCCGGGTCGGGTTGCTAGTATCTAATATTTCTAATTTTATAAGTAAAATAAAAAATATTCAACTTGCAAGGTAATGCTCCTTCTCTACAGCCGACCTCATTAACCTATAAAGTAATCTATCTGCCCTATTCTCGTTACATGACTCCACCATCTGAGTCGGCCCATACGAACAGCTTCATCTAGCGCAGGGGTCTCCATACTATTTAGTCTAAGGGCCACACTGACTCCTCCACCAAGCGCCAAGACTAATCACACCAATATAGCATACTGGAGTTTTGAATTACGCGCAACTTTTGGTTCCAGGACTCGCTGGCGAGTGAGATATCATGGCGCAGTGCGCGGGGGGTGGACTCCACTCCGTTTCTACGTGGCTTATTTTCTGCTCTTGGCACTACTTCTCTGTGTGAAGTCCGGCTCCGTGACAAAATGGTTAGCGCTTTGAGCTCACTTTCAATTTTTGCAAAAAAATGAAAGTAGACTTATAAGATCTACACAGGGCGAAAATTGTGTCTGTCTGTGTGTGTGTGTGTGTGTATGATTTGGTATGTCTGGCCCCACCTATCAATTCAAACACGACGAAACCGAATTGAACGAAATTTTGGTACAGAGGTAGCACTAGCAAAGGGCACCTCAGCGTTATGTTTTATATCGCCACCATATTTACCATAACTCAATGGCAGGCACTCAAACGTTCAAAACGTAAAATCATATAACGGCTCAACTTATCCGATCTCTACCAAATTTGCTTTCTAAGGTCTTCAACCAAGAAATGATTCTATTATACCCTTTGATAAAGACAAAGAGTTATAACTAGGGTTCGTATTCGAGCATATTTGCATATTTTATTTCCTGAATTGTACACATTGTAAGAAGCCTTTCGGTGGTATTTTCACCTCTCTGGGACCAACAGAATTGAAATTTATCGAGCATATAAATGCATAATACCGCGGTTTTCAGAATAGAAGCATATAAATGCATATTCTTTTGGTTTACGTCTAATTAGTTTGTTCTTCTTCCAATTCCCCCCCCCCCCCCGAATTCGGGCCTTGACCATTCTTAAGGTTCGAAAACAGAAATAATTATTGAAAAGCCTATGTGGTGCGAATAATAGAACCGCAGGTTTTTAACCTTTTGTGAGGTCGTTCTCGTCATTGAAACTTTTATTGATTGATTTAAGAAAATCATACAGAACTGAAAACATAGAAAAAATTCTTGTTGTACAGACCAATGCAGATCTACTTCATTGACTCGCCTAATTCTGAACATTTTGTAAATGAACTTTTAAACAGTAACTTTTATAAGAAAACTTCTCTTATATTTACTTGAAAAACTTGAATGCGAGTATATTGCAGTATATTATACATACAATTAGAAAATAAAGCTCGTATGTTATTGTTTTTTTTTTCACTTTCCTTTCTATAGTTTTTTTAGCATATTCTGCATATTTAACCGCATATAATGGATTTTTCGAGCATAGCTATCGAGCATATAATGGGTTTTTCGAGCATATCTATCGAGCATAAAACGCATGGGTTTCGAGCATAAGTTATCTGGAGATTTTATCGAGCATATCGATCCGAGCCCTAGTTATAACTATACTCATACATTGAGGAGAAAGTAGGCTATATGTTCTTTACTGAACATCTTGTTTCATAAATGAAAATAGGCTAAACATGAACTATATGTACTGTAATAGTATAGACTATGCGGTGAGGCGAGAAAATGCCCTTGAACGCGCTATCGACTGCTCACCCTGGGGTGAAATCCTGAGATCTTGTAGGCGTTGAGAGGTGTTACCCTTGTGCGTGAGTGAAGGACAAACTATTTAATGTATTCAATAACCACGGATGTATGAGGTAACAGAGCAATATTGTATGATGTCATGGACTATAATGACACTGGTATATTCAGTTTTTTTTTCAATCTGTTACCAGGTTTCTTTCAACGCTCATTTCATCGCTATAAACAGACCAGTTATATTGCCAATACGGTATAAACTGGTGTTGTTGTTGTTGATTGACTTAGGGGATTTTGCGATTTCGTGGTCATGTAGCCCAGTATTATGTAGAATTTGTCTGTTAACCTGTCTTTTTGTGATTGCTGCATTTGTGGTGGATTTGTAATTCACATGAGGATTGGGAGGAAAGCAACCATGGCCTTAAGATAGAAAACATCCCATCATTTGCCTGGAGTAGAAGTGGGGGAAACCAAGAAAACCACTTCCAAGATGGCTGCGATAGGAATCGAACCCACATCTTCTCTGTTATGCCTCACGAGGCTGAGTGTACACCGTTTCAGCCCTCAAACCACAATTATGTTTCTTCGTACAGTCGGGAATAGAACCCGGACCTCCGCGAAGTTAGCCATGAATGCTAGCCGCTACATCGCCGCGTGGTTTTTCATTTTTTTGGCAGAGCCGGGAATTCAACCCGGACCTCCGGGGCGACAGCCAAGAATGCTAGCTGCTACATCACCGCGTGGTTTTTTTTTGGCAGAGCCGGGAATACAACCCAGACCTCCGGGGCGACAGCCAAAAATGCTAGCCGCTACATCATGTGATCGAAACTTCAATAGGCGTTGCAGTCTATGTGTTATCCGGCTGATGATGTTAATACTGGGGAACTTGGAATGACATCACACCAACTGATAGCGATCAGCTAATGTTGCCAAATTTCAAGTTACATTAAGGCCCCTTTCACACTGAAAATGCAAGACGCAAGATGCATTCATCCTGGGTGCAGGATGCATGTGCGTCTTGCATCTTGATGAAAGGACTTTCACACCAAAGATGCACGTGCCACTTGCACCTTCTGTTAATATCCATTATCTCGGTTTAGTTTAGTACGTGAGTTAGAAAAATGAATAATCAATGAACCGACTCTTCAGACGACGAAATTATAATTCAGGCTTGTGCATTCAGATGAAGAAGAAGACGAAGACAAAGAAGGAATCGTTTATGGCAGCATCCATACTGGGATAATGCTGGAGAGCATGGCCCTGCTATTGTGTCTCAGCAATTACTGAACCATCCAATAACATTTCAGGCGTATTATAAAATGGAGATTTCGACTTTTAACTTTTGACAAGTCAGATTTCTAAGGTAGGGGCGAGCACAACAAAGATGCAGCCGGCTGGTTCTCAAGAGGCAAGTGCGTCTTGCATCCAGGGTGCGAGACGCACTTGCCTCTTCGGTGTGAAACTTGTCGTTCAATTACATAGTCTCGGTTTAAGTTGCATGCATCCTGGACGCAGGATGCATGCATCTTGCGTCTTGCATCTTCGATATAAAAGGGGCCTTAATAGTGCCAGTTCAATGTCTGCAAGCATGGTGACTTTGAAACATGACTGATAACAGCAAATACAAACCTGATTCAATCTTACAGTAAGAAATTACATGAAATTGTCATGAAATATAACCAACTCCTATGGAATACTTAGGACACATAATAAGACACCCAGGAATAGCTAACTTAGTTATGGAAGGAAGCGTCGAGGACAAGAACTTTAGGGTTAGACCAAGGTTAGAATATGTTGAACAGATTGCGTCGGATGTAGGGTGTTGTGAAACGATTAGCTCAGGACAGGGAAGCATGGAGCGCTGCATCAAACCAGTCAAAAGACTGGAGATTGAAACAACAACAACAGCACTCGAAGATTTTATGAATAAAGAACGTTTTTGTAAATGAAAATTGTAAGGCTATTCATTTCATTTTATGAACAATTGTTACACTAGTTTTAAGAATTAGATATAAGCAATTTGGCTGATGAAGACCTCAATGAAAGGTTGAAACATGTACCAACAATTGGGTGTCAAATAACAAAGCTTGCACCCGGCATCCGAGACCATTCGATAGTATTATTATTATTATTATTATTATTATTATTATTATTATTATTATTATAATTATTATTGTTATCTATTAACCCTTTATACCCGACGCGCTGATCACGCGTCACCCCAATATCTGCAGGCCAAATGGCTGGGCAGCGGTCGCTTGGTCGGCCTTAGCCCGTCATGGGCTGGATATTGCCAGGGGTTGTTTTTATTAACCCTTTATAGGGCCGAATATTATTGATGATATTTTATTTTTTTAAATTTTTATTTCAGTTCAATTTTTTCAACGAATTATAATAAATATTAATTTTAGTTTTCTTTAACATCTTTATGTTCATATTTGTTTTGATAATTATTCGTTTTTATAGTTTTTACAATCCCAAATCGTTACAATTTGATTTTTGAGCTTATTTATTTTTAATTCTTACGAACATGTTTATTTTTAATTCTAATTTTACAGTATCGTCATATTTTATTTGTTCACTGTCCGGCTCCGTGGCTAAATGGTTAGCGCGCTAGGCTTTGCCCCGAAGTGCCCCGGGTTCGATTCCCGGCCGAGCCATCAGGGATTTTAATCACCTGGGGTTAATTGTCGTGGCTCGGGGACTGGGTGTATGTGACGTCTTCATCATCATTTCATCCTCAATACGACGCGTAAGTCGCCCACGGACGTCAACTCGAAAGACCTGCACTCGGCCTCTCCGGAGTTCACACGATCATTCGTTCATTTGTCCAATCTTTAATTTCAAATGTTATTGTTTGAAAATATTTATTTCAAACAACTTAGGTATAATATTTGGTTTTTAGAAATATGAACTCTTCAATAATAATAATAATAATAATAATAGTTCATGGATTAAAAGAAAAACCACAGACTTGTACACAGTAATCAATAAGGTCACTGCCACCGTGCGTAAAAGACGATTGAAATTTTATGGTCACATCTGCAGAATGGACACCAGATATGAAACAAGATGTTCAGTAAAGAACATATAGCCTACTTTCTCCTAAATGCATGGGTATTGTTATAACTCTTTGTCCTTTTCAAGGAGTATGATCGAATGTTGGTTGTAGTAGCTTGTTGAAATACAACGTGCTATAGGGATATTAAACATGAATATGAGGTGCCCCTTGCTAGTGCTACCTCTGTACCAAATTTCGTTCAATTCGGTTTCACCGTGTTTGAATTGATAGGGGGAATCAATTTGCACACATACTTGGCCACCATCTGCAAACTATTGGGCTGATGTTCTTGCAGTTTGGTCTGAATATGTTTCCCACATAAAGATATGGTGTTGCAAAATTTGGTAGAGACTAGATTATTAGGTTGGTCGTAATTACATTTTAGCTTTTAACATTTGGGTGGCCACGATTACGTTTCCGTCAAGATAGCGGTGATATAAAACATGACACTGAGGTGCCCTTTGCTAGTGCTACCTCTGTACCAAATGTCGTTCCATTCGGTTTCACCGTGTTCGAATTGATAAGGGGAATCGATTTTCACACAAAGATGGCCGCCATCCGCAAAATATCAGGCTGATGACCTATTAGTTTGGTCAAAGGATGCTCCCTCCATAAAGGTATGTTGTTGCTAAATTTGCTAGAGATCGGATGATTAGGCGAATCGTAATTTGATTTAAGCTTTCAACATTTGTGTGGCCGCCATTACGTTTCCGTCAAGATGGCGGCGATATAAAACATGACACTGAGGTGCCCTTTGCTAGTGCTACCTCTGTACCAAATTTCGTTTATTCGGTTCCACCGTGTTCGAATTAATAGGGGGAATCAATTTTGACATAAAGATGGCCGCCATCCGCAAACTATTAGGCTAATGGCCTATTAGATTGGTCACAGGATGCTCCCTCCATAAAGGTATATTGTTGCAAAGTTTGGTAGAGATCGGATGGTTATGTTAGTCGTAATTTGATTTAAGCTTTAAACATTTGTATGGCCGCCATTACGTTTCTGTCAATATGGCGGCGATATAAATCATGACACTGAGATGCCCTTTGCTAGTGCTATCTCTGTACCAAATTTCGTTCCATTCTGTTTCACCGTGTTTGAATTAATAGGGGGAATCGATTTTTACACAAAGATGGCCGCCATCCGCAAACTATTAGGCGAATGACCTATTAGATTGGTCAAAGGATGCTCCCTCCATAAAGGTATGTAGTTGCAAAATTTGGTAGAGATCGGATGATTAGGTTAATCGTAATTTGATTTAAGCTTTGAACATTCGTGTGGCCGCCATTACGTTTCAGTCAAGATGGCGGCGATATAAAACATGACACTGAGGTGCCCTTTGCTAGTGCTACCTCTGTACCAAATTTCGTTCCATTCTGTTCCACCGTGTTCGAATTAATAGGGGGAATCAATTTTGACATAAAGATGGCCGCCTGCCGCAAACTATTAGGCTAATAACCTATTAGATTGGTCAAAGCATGCTCCCTCCATAAAGGAATGTTGTTGCAAAGTTTGGTAGAGATCGGATGGTTATGTTAGTCGTAATTTAACTTAAACTTTGAACATTTGTGTGGCCGCCATTACGTTTCTGTCAATATGGCGGTGATATGAAACATGACACTGGGATGCGCATTGCTAGTGCTACCTCTGTACCAAATTGCGTTCCATTCAGTTTCACCGTGTTTGAATTAATAGGGGGAATTGATTTTCACACAAAGATGGCCGCCATCTGCAAACTATTAGGCTAATGACCTAGTCATTTGGTCAAAGGATGCTTCCTCTAAAAAGGTATGTTGTTGCAAAATTTGGTAGAGATCGGATGATTAGGTTAATCGTAATTTGATTTAAGCTTTGAACATTTATGTGGCCGCCATTACGTTTCCGTCAAGATGGCGGCGATATAAAACATGACACTGAGGTGCCGTTTGTTAGTACTACCTCTGTACCCAATTTCGTTCCATTCGGTTGCACCGTGTTTGAATTAATAGGGGGAATCGATTTTCACACAAAGATGGCCGCCATCCGCAAACTATTACGCTGATGACCTATTAGTTTGGTCAAAGGATGCTCCCCCTATAAAGGTATGTTGTTGCAAAATTTGGTAGAGATTGGATGATTAGGTTAGTCGTAATTTGATTTAAGCTTTGAACATTTGTGTGGCCGCCATTACGTTTCCGTCAAGATGGCGGCGATATAAAACATGACACTGAGGTGCCTTTTGTTAGTACTACCTCTGTACCAAATTTCGTTCCATTCGGTTGCACCGTGTTCGAATTAATAGGGGGAATCGATTTTCACACAAAGATGGCCGCCATCCGCAAACTATTACGCTTGTGGCCTATTGGTTTGGTCAAAGGATGCTCCCCCCATAAAGGTATGTTGTTGCAAAATTTGGTAGAGATCGGATGATTAGGTTAGTCGTAATTTGATTTAAGCTTTGAACATTTGTGTGGCCGCCATTACGTTTCCGTCAAGATGGCGGCGATATAAAATATGACACTGAGGTGTCCTTTGCTAGTGCTACCTTTGTACCAAATTTCGTTCAATTCGCATTCACCGTGTTCGAATTGATAGGGGGGGACAGACATTCAGAGTACACACACTCACACACACACAGACACAGACACACACACACAGACACACACACACACACATACACACACACAGACAGACACACTTTTTTCGCCCTGTGTTGATCTCATAAGTCTACTTTCATTTTTTGCAAAAATCGAAAGTAGGCTAAAAAAAGCTGCTTGATATAATTAGTTCAAAGAAGGTCAAAATCAGTTGGTTAGAAGAAATCGAACATGACTTAAAGGAAATAAAAATTACAGAAGATATCATCATGAATCGCAAGACTTTTGGAACTCTAGTTACAAATCACTCTTTCACCGGAAAAGCTAAAAAGACCACTGGAAAGAAATGGACGGAGGAACGTAAGAAGAGGCATAGTGAGTTCATGAGGTGATTTTGGGAGGAGAAGAAGAGGAAAACACCATCAACCCGAGTCAACAAGTTCAAACGTGCTCCCTAAGTGGGCAAAACGAAGAAAGAAGAAGAAGAATAGTTCATTGAAATATAGCTGCAAGATTCAACCATCAGCATGTTTGGCAATGTGCTTATACAGTAGTAGGCCTACGTGGTAAATTACAGATCGCTGACCAATAAGGGAGTAATGAATACGGAGAATATCAAACATTTCCCAACATGGTAAATGCTGTTGCTTTTTGTAAGAAATTACGTTGTGTTTGTCGAGATGGTAAGCAGTCAGCTGAGTGGACTAAGGAAATGAGGGAAGGAGCACGACACTGCCCGCACCCATGTCCGGCTCCCAGTCTGTAATTACCAGTAATTGTTCTGAGAAGCTGTGCTGCCTACGAGTTTTATGGCTCGAGCCGACTCTCAAGGCCTTCTGTCGCGCATTCAAGACATTACAATCAAGTCATACACTCCTAGATTTCATCTGGTGGGTGTCTATACCTTGCCTTCATTTTTGTAGACGAACTTCAGAAGGTTGGTATAGACCTCGTGCGAATGGCGATATTTTAGCTGCTGGTGCCCCTAGCGGCAAATCACCCACTGACAGTGCCTGGGTCTGTCGGGACCCCTTGTTGGTGTTCCATTTATACAAATGCCGACTACAAATACCACAATTAAGGAGGCGTTCCTTCTACGAATGTACTGTTTCTTGTTTCTGAATACGAAGAATTACGTTCCAGGTGGATATTTCTGTATGTGTAGTTACATTCAACTACAGAACGATTTGCCCTATTCTCTGTAGAACTTTTACCATCTTGAGCTTGAAATCTTTCCGCAGCATCAGAGTATAATCACGATGCTCCACTCAGACAGAGGTCATGATGAATATTTGAACGGCTTGCCACCAGAGCGCAGCAACGTTCATTCGCACGAGGTCTATATGTCAAGAATGTCCGCATGTGAAAGCAATATTGAGTCAAATTTTGTGCCATCTGGACTAAACGTATTCCCAATTTCAGTTTATCTTGTTGACATAAGTCGAAAGATGTACACCAACAAACTGATGCTATGAGATTATTATTATTATTATTATTATTATTATTATTATTATTATTATTTCGTTGAGACCCGCTATGGTCCACACAACAATTTCATTACATTCCTTACTAAACAAAGATAGTCGTTTTGTTCCCACCATCCCCTCCCCCTCCCCCTTCGGACGCGTCCTGCCTGGCGTTCCTCCCCAGACACAGACCTTGTAAATAACCTGTAATAATCCTGGCGCAGTTAGTTGGCATTTGAGGGTTGACACATTAAAGGTCTCCTTCGGGCATCCCGGCGTCTTTAAAATCCGCAGTAGTTAAATGGGACGTCAAACCTATTAGTCAAGCCTATTAGTCTATTAATAGGGGGGCGTGATGACGCACTGGTCAAGCTGCTTGCCTATAACCAAGACGGACCGGGATCGATTCCTGGTTAAGGCATGTTATATTTTCAAAGTGAAATGTCGCGTCCTGTTTTTGAATTCCGCGTAAAATGGAGGTCTCATGGTTCATGATTGCGAGATTAACGGTCATATTAAACAACAAAATTCCTTCCGTCCTTCCTCCCTCTTCCTTCCTTCCTTTCCTCCCTCCTTCGTTCCATCCTTCTTTCCCTCCATCCTTCCTTCCATCACTCCTCCCTTCCTTCCTTCCTTCCCTCCTTCCATCCTTCCTCCATCCATCCATCCTTCCTTCCATCCTTCCCCCGTCCATCCTTCGTTCCTTCCTTCCATCCTTCCTTCCTTCCCTCCTTCCATCACTCCTCCCTTCCTTCCTTCCATCACTCCTCCCTTCCTTCCTTCCCTCCTTCCATCCTTCCTCCATCCATCCTTCCTTCCATCCTTCCCCCGTCCATCCTTCGTTCCTTCCTTCCATCCTTCCTTCCTTCCCTCCTTCCTCCATCCATCCTTCCTTCCATCCTTCCCCCGTCCATCCTTCGTTCCTTCCTTCCATCCTTCCGCCCTTCCTTCCTTCCGTCCTTCCTTCCCTCCGTCCATCCTTCCTTCCATCCTTCCTCCGTCCATCCTTCGTTCCTTCCTTCCATCCTTCCTTCCTTCCGTCCCTCCTTCCTTCCCTCCCTCCATCCTTCCTTCCATCCTTCCTCCGTCCATCCTTCGTTCCTTCCTTCCATCCTTCCTTCCTTCCGTCCATCCTTCCTTCCTTCCCTCACTCCATCCTTCCTTCCTTGATTTCTTCCATTCCCCCTTCCCTCCTTCCTTCCATCCTTCCCCCGTCCATCCTTCGTTCCTTCCTTCCATCCTTCCTTCCTTCCCTCCTTCCATCACTCCTCCCTTCCTTCCTTCCATCACTCCTCCCTTTCTTCCTTCCCTCCTTCCATCCTTCCTCCATCCATCCTTCCTTCCATCCTTCCCCCGTCCATCCTTCGTTCCTTCCATCCTTCCCTCCTTCCATCCTTCCTCCATCCTTCCTTCCATTCTTCCCCCGTCCATCCTTCGTTCCTTCCTTCCATCCTTCCTTCCTTCCGCCCTTCCTTCCGTCCTTCCTTCCCTCCGTCCATCCTTCCTTCCATCCTTCCTCCGTCCATCCTTCGTTCCTTCCTTCCATCCTTCCTTCCTTCCGTCCCTCCTTCCTTCCCTCCCTCCATCCTTCCTTCCATCCTTCCTCCGTCCATCCTTCGTTCCTTCCTTCCATCCTTCCTTCCTTCCGTCCATCCTTCCTTCCTTCCTTCCCTCCTTCCCTCACTCCATCCTTCCTTCCTTGATTTCTTCCATCCCCCCTTCCCTCCTTCCTTCTATCCTTCCTCCCTCTTTCCTTCCTTCCTTCCACCCTCCTTCATTCCCTCCTTCCTCCCTTCCTTCCTTCCCTCCATCCTTCCTTCCATCACTCCTCCCTTCCTTCCTTCCCTCCTTCCATCCTTCCTTCCATCACTCCTCCCTTCCTTCCTTCCCTCCGTCCATCCTTCTTTCCTTCCATCCATCCTTCCTTCCTCCCTTCCTTCCATCCATCCTTCCTTCCATCCTTCCTTCCCTCCATCCTTCCTTCCTTCCTTCCATCCCTCCTCCCTTCCTTCCTTCCCTCCTTCCATCCTTCCTCACTCCTTCCTTCCCTCCTTCCTTCCTTCTTTCCATCCTTCCTCCCTTCCTTCCATCCATCCTTCCTTCCTTTCTTCCATCCTTCCTTCCCTCCTTCCCTCCATCCTTCCTTCCTTCCTTCCTTGCATCCCTCCTCCCTTCCTTCCTGCCTTCCTTGTGTCTCAATAAGATACCTGCTTAGTTGAAACCATTTTAAATTCAATTCGGTTTACTGTCCCTCCTCCATTCCGTGTTTGATCGCACGAAGCGCCACTTAACGGCCATTCTGCATGATATATGAGGCAAAGGAAAATACTCCATGTCGTGCTATCCCTAATGTAAGCTTAGTTGGCTTTACTATATTATAATCAAAGCTGTAAGAATAGTCGTTAACCAGCGCTCGGATAAAATCTTAACTGCCATCAGGGTGGGTGCGTCAGTCAAGGCAATGAGCAAGTGTCGTATTATACAGGTAGGTCTGGCACAGTGGAGGTATTCAGGGACACATCCAAAGGGCTTTTACATGAGTGTTCGGGAGTTATAACGCCACTGCCCGATTGGCAGGTAAGATAAGGATTCTAACGCAACTACAATGATTAAATGAATGACAGATGAAATGAAGGATAGTGGAGAGTGTTGCTGGATTTAAATTTTTGACAGGGAAAACCAGAGTACCCGGAGAAAAACCTGTCTGCCTCCGTTTTGTCCAGCACAGATCTCACATGGAGTGACCGGGATTTGAACCACGGACCCAGCGGTGAGCGGCCGACGTGACATGCTGCCACCTAAGCCACGGAGGCTTTGCTATGGTAACTACGTGTCGGAAATTTGTCCGTGCTAATTCCAGATAAGACTGACCAGAAACATATCCATGTTAACATAGTTGCTATCACTTCCATATTGAACTTTGCAGTTAGTTACTCATGGTTGCTTTAAGGGGGCGGAACAGCTGGGTCAGCTGCCTCTTGACCTACGTAATTTAGCTTTCAGACCTAGTGTTGGTAAACATGCCGTTGTTCTAGCTGTGTTATAATCGATGGACGAGTGAGTCCTGCGGTGTATTAAGAATGGATGATTAATGGCTAGACAGACAGAAAGAAATGTCAATACTCGCCGTGTAAGAGTGTTGCTGGGAGAAAGTAGCTCACGGTTGGCTCAGCTTAAACCGCATTGGGGACGGCTCTCCGCACGGGTCAATTAAACCAACGCATTAATTGCATGGGAAGACCTGATTTACAGATTCCACCTGTTGTTCAGTTGAAGGGCCCCCAGGGAGTGTACTCCCTATGATTCCTTCTGGTAGATAAACAATTTCAAATTTAGAACCAACGCGGGCTTGTTCTCTTCTGACCCTTCAATACTAAGTTATCGAAGAGCAGAGAAGTTTTTCATGTCCTTCCCCAAAACCTGACACTCAATTCCATTTTGCAAGTATTTTCTGTCTGACTTAATTGTCGTTATGGTTTCTATTTCATTGTTGGTTGGCTGGTTCCTCAGTTTAGGGGCAGCGACAACGCGGTCTTGCAGCCCCGTGTACTTTGGATGTGTGTAGAATCTGTCTGATAACCGGTGTTAATTGTGATGACTGTATTAGTTTGTGTTTCTGTTCTTAATTCAAGTAAGGACTGCATACTTTAAATTTTTCAAGTAGTTCCTACGTTTGCCGCTAAACGCCACCGTCAACAACTACTAGTTCAGAACTTGGCTGCTAGACGCCACCGCAGTCGGCTCCAGGCGACGAACGTAGGATTCTGAGTGTTGTTTACATTTTAACCTAATTTAGCTTCACACAGGTATAATTAGTGGAAGGTTCTTTAACATGCCATAAATCTATGACATGGGACCGCCGGCGTTACCTCCCCTCCGAAGGAAGGCATACTGAGGGATTTTTAACGCTCTTAAAAATCCGACGACTTCGGCCGGGTTTGAACCCGCGATCTTGGGCATTGATGCTCAACATGCTACCAACTACGCCACCGAAGCCGCTCTATTTCATTGTCATTTTCGCTATCACCCAGTCCATTAGGGGCCGATAACCTAGATGTTTGGCCCCGTAAAACAACAATTATTATTATCACCATCATCATCATCATCATCATCATCATCATCATCATCATCATCACCACCACCACGTATCGTACCCATCTGGCACTGGTGCAGCCGCACTACTACGGTAATTTGAAACACATTAGAAGCCGCTTATGAGAGACACAGAGGGCCACTTCGTCTCTATTAACCGGATGTCTCACTAAAGCGAAATTAATAGAATTTTGTATTGAGGAGAGTAGGTGCTAAAATAATGCGATACATGTGAATTTTTGCAAGAGTGCCGGGAGTGTCCGAGGACATGTTCGGCTCGCCAGTTTTGTAGCTGCTTCGAGACGGACACCCAATGGGTGAGCTACAAGTACCGTTGGGAATGGGAGTTGGAATGTAAAGACGAGGTGTTGGAAGGTAGCGGCTGTGGCCTATAGTTAGGGACCAACCCCGGCATTTGCCTGGAAGGAAGATGGGAAACCACAGAAGACCATCTTCAAGGTTGCCGGCGGGGGGATTCGAACCTCCTCGCCACCCGGATGTGAGCGACTGCCAGCAGTCATGCCCTAACGACCACGGCTAACTCACCCGGTACTGACAATGGTGATATGAAGACAAAGTCAAGTGTTGAGCTCAGGAACATTGCTTAGCTGTTTATATACTCCTGTACATATCCGACTTGGACTTTGTTATGAAGAGTAGAAAACCATTGATTCATTTTATTTATTTATTTATTTATTTATTTATTTATTTATTTATTTATTTATTTATTTATTTATTTGCGCACAATAGGACTTCCATCCCAATTACAGTGGCATTAGGAATACACAGTATGTTAACTTAAAACTTATACTAACTCAAACTAAACAGTAACTAAATAAAACTAATTATAATAACTAGGTTTGAAATTAAAACAGTATATTGCTTTTTTTTAGCGTATGGCTTTTAGTGCTGGGAGTGTCCGAGGACATGTTCGGCTCGCCAGTTTTGTAGCTTCTTCGAGACGAACACCCGATGGGCGAGCTACATGTACCGTTGGGGAGGAAAGTTTGGAATGTAAAGACGAGGAGTTGGAAGGTAGCGGCTGTGGCCTATAGTTAGGGACCAACCCCGGCATTTGCCTGGAAGGAAGATGGGAAACCACAGAAGACCATCTTCAAGGTTGCCGGCGGGGAATTCGAACCTCCTCGCCTCCCGGATGTGAGCAGTCATGCCGTAACGACCACGGCTAACTCACCCGGTATATTACAAATAATACAATAGTACATTATGCAACGAGCCTATATGGAAATTATACAACTCGCATACGCTCGTTTTTTAAACATACTCGTGTCTTAATTACCATTATAGGCGAGTTGCATACGACTGTTTATGTTCGACGATAATTATTATGACTATTTTATGTTCGAACATAAATATTCATAAATATCTGTCGAGATTTCGCCAATTTTATGTACTGAACAGAGCGCATGGGACGCAGAGAATACCTTGTATTTGACCATGGCCTCCTTGATTACCCCACTATGACACTAGGTCACGCAGTAAAATTTAAATTTGAAGGCCTTGGAACTCAGCGCAGGTGCGATGCTATCCTTACCCAATTGGTCAAACAACTGTTTCTTGAGCTCTAATTGGTGGGAGAAACTGTCCCATAATGAACAAGAAGTTCCGTGACGAACTAAAGAGCCTACTTTTCTTAAAATTTAAGATTCATGCCAATGATTAATCTATATGAATCTATCTAGAATAATGACGAAATCAAGTTGCTAATATCGAAATTTCTAATTAGTTCGAAATACTGTATACCAGGCATAATGTAGCCTAATAGAGGACTACAGTTGGCAGCCCTGGTGACTGAATATATTCTTAGTTCCATCTCTTAAGGTACAGAATACAAAATTTGGTTGAAGTCCAATGAATAGCATGGACGTTACATGCAGTTAAACATTGGATCTAACAGCACGCGTAAAATCTTGTTGGCAACAATGTCATGCATTTAATGGTCAGAAATAATCTGTAATCCAAATTAATCTAGAATGCCAGGTAATATACGTGTGCAAAGTTTAGAGCTATTGGCTTGCATACTTCCTGATATATTGATATTAGGGTAACAAAAATAGAGACAGTATTTATTAACAGTTGGCAGCCCTGGGTACTCTTAAGAATCGGCATATTCATATAACTTATGTTATAGTACACATAGCACACACAAAATTGGGTTGAAATCCAAATGATAGTATGGAAGTTACATGTATTTAAAGTTGGACCTCTCGACAGGCTTAGAATCATGTTGGTAGCACTGACGTATATAAGTTACTCCAAATTAATATAGAATGTCAGGTACTATACGTGTGCATAGTTTACAGCTGTCGGCTTGCATACTTTCTGATATATTGATATTTGGATAAAATAAATTAAGAGCATTTATTAACAGTTGGCAGCCCTGGTGGGTCTTAAGAATACGCTCAGTCATATCTGGTTATGTACACATAGGCTACAACATACGAAATTTGGTTGAATTCCAATTGATAGTGTAGAAGTTATATGCATTTAAAAATTGGACCTATCAGCAGGCTTATAATAATTCTGAAAACACTGCCATGTATGGCCTCCTGGAAATTAAACTGCAATATTGAAATTTTGAAATAGCTCCCATTCATACCTTCCAAGATATCCAACATGGAGCACAAATTTCAATTGCGATTTCTTAGCAGTTGGTAGCACTGACATCATTTTCAAATATGGCCGTGAGATATTCAGGTATAGATCCTTACTCCTACCAAATTTTGTTTCGATTGCTCCAGCCATTTAGGAGTTGATAGGGGGGGGCACACACACACACACAGACAGACAGAAGGACAGACAGACACACATTTGTCCGATCACATAAGTCTACTTTTTCCTCATGTTTGCAAAATGTGAAAAGTAGGCTAAAAATTGTACTATAATGAGCCTCATTATAGTACAGTTTTCTGACATATAATATTTACATTCCAACAACGTCGAACATAAATGTTATACAAGGTTGGCTAGGTAGAATGACCCAGTGGTAAGAATTCATGATTTACAATTTGCAAGATTTGAGATATTTCTGGAGAGTGGTTAGAAATTCCATCAAAAATACTGTCAAAGAAGTACTAAAATATATGCCATTATTTATTCCAATAACATTGTTGAAAATATTACTTAGTCTGTTCAGCGGTGAATTTTTTTGAGCAGATGTCCTGTTTTTTTTTTATTATTATTTCAAATGTGATATTGTTCCTTGAATTGATGCGTGGTACATGGAAATTTAAGAGACAAAGGAATTCGGAATCATCAATTGAATTGTTTATAATTTTTACCTCTGTTGTCTCTGTAAACCGACGCGACGTGCTGTATCACTTAGGCGATATAACTTAAACGATATGTCGTAAGGAATATATTGCGATGATCTATTTCTAGGAAGGTTCCGACAGCAAGCGATAAATCGGCGCGACCTGGTCGATAAAAGTTTGGTGAGAACACCATTCTCACTCAGGCGCGGATCTAGAGTTTGGTTTGGGGGGGGGGGGTCAGAGAATCGATCTAGAGTTTGGTTTGGGGAGGGGGGGCGTGGAGGGGGGGGTCAGAGAATCGAAATTGTTAAGAAAAACGGTATCACTAAAAACGCAATCACAAAATAACCAAACGTACAAAACCAGACCAATTTTTTTGCAAGCTTCATGGATAGAAATTTGATGCGTTTAGCGCACCAAAAATATTCGTACAAATTGCAACGGCGTGTTTTGCGACTTTTACATCGAGCTTCGAGAAAAGGATCAAGGTACGTAACAGTTTCGGCAAGTCGAGTTGGTACCGACAAAGGGAGAAAGTCACAGCTTAAATTGCCAACCAAGCTTGGAGTTTGGACGTCGGCAAAAATTTTTGGTGTGAAAAAAGCCCCAGTTTCCTATCCGTGCATTACTGCACATTCATCGTGACATCACTATAAACATCGATTAGGTAATCACAAGGTTTGCTAAACAAAATAGACGAGTTGATTTTGTTGTATAACTAATAGTTTTTATACAAGAGGTTAGAAGTTGTAAATATGTACAGTTGTAACAGAACATAATAATTCCAATAAAGATAATTCAGTATTGAATAAAATGAAAAATAAAACTGTTTTTCAGTTAAAATTCGTTAAGTTTTATTTGTCTGGTAATTGTGTTTTCGTTTTTTGAGTTTGCAAAAAAAGTTGGTCTCCGTTTGGGGGGGTCATGACCCCCGTGCCCCCCCCCCCCCCTTTGAATCCGCGCCTGTTCTCACTACTTCAGTTACAAATATTAGCTCAAGTGAGGAAGACATTGTAGTGGCTTACTGGTTCAGGCGTAGGATGAGGAGAAGAAGATGGAAATACTCGGCACCATAGCACGGTCGTTGTTTCTCGAGAGCTGTCTCGACATGAATCAAAATTTAAGGAGTTCTATCGAATGAATCCTAAAAACTTTCATTTTCTGAAAAGCCTCTTGTCACGAGGAATTAATGAAAGGATTTACAGAATTATTATTGTCTTCTCTTCTTCCCGTCATCATGTTTACAGCCCGAACTATCGTTCGGTACTAATCGCTCAAGAGACCAGCAAGCGGTACTTCGAGATATATGTCACTTGCGATATGTTGTGCAATCGCGAGGCTGTGAACCTTTTTAATCGCCTCCCTTTACATTTCACTTATCTGTCTGTGCGTGTGGCGTATCGTATATCGCTTACGACATATTGCCTTAGTATGAACGGCGCCTTTACGCGTACGGAAACAACCTTGTATCGGTACATTTGTTTTTGCTTTTCAGTATTTGTTTCCATTAAACGGCTCTCTCCTTTATCAGGCGTCTCTCCAAAGTGGCTTCTACTTTATTCTACAGGGTCTTTCACTCAAAGTGGGGCCGGCCGCATGGCTGGCACAGCGCTGCAGGTAGAAGGTCGAGCCAAGGTCAGGCGAGCACATTGCAGCACAGAGCTGAGACAGTTGCAACGCAGGATTTGACGAGTAAAGTTCACTTCGTTATTTCGTTTATAGCCTATTTTAAGTTACACGTGTTATTGCTAAGTGTTAAAGCCTATTGCTTCAATTGTTATTTATAGGGGAAATTGAAACATAAGGTTTATGCAACAAACCCTCACACTCTAGATGAACTCAAACTAGATATCACTAGAGAAATTGAGGCTATCTCTGTAGATGAACTAATGCGTGTGAATGAAAATTTCCTTAGACAATGCCAGAAATGTGTAAATGCAGGTGGAGGACATTTTCTGTGACAATGATTTTACTTTGATTATGTGTTATGTGTGCTTGTTATTTACATATGATTCGTGCGAGCGCTCTCTCGACCCCCAGTCCAGTGAGTTGCCTTGCATGGAGGAAAGAAAGGAAGGAGATGCCTTCGCTGCGCTGCCTAGCGCAAGCTGTTGAAGCCAAACGGCTCGCCCACTTGGGCTGCAAGAAAATGGCTGTCCCTATGCTTAAAGCCGTAAACCACTCCAACTAGTAATGGATTTTAGTGACATAAAACTGCAATGACAAGTCAAGATTTTTTCTTGGATAGGCAGAATACACTCTGTACTGAACCCTTCAGAATAGCAGTGTTTATATGCAAGAATCTTGATCAAGGGGTCGCGCTCAGTTCCTAGTGTGATGTTTACGTTCGCCAAACAACATGCTCTACTGAGGTAAGGGTCATAGGATTAAAACTATAATTAAGAAAGACAGGTGACAAGACGTAAAATAATAACATGATTTAATGACTAATAGTGTATAAAAAGAATATAAACAACAATAATAAAAAATCCTCCCTGAATTTTTCCCATGACAGGAATATCTATCAATGTTGAGGAGTCAGACGGATCTCCCCCTTTATAAAAATGTGGATCCTGGTTCCACTAACTTGCATTTGGATTTTATGTACGCGTAATGACTAACTACGAGAAATGAGTACTTGGATGATTGTTCGTTTACAGCGGGTTAACAGCCACGATGCTTAGGATCAATCATCTCGTAAATCAACGTTTACGGATATGGGACATGACACTAATAAAAACCCTTAAAAATGTAATGCTGACACACACACTAAAAATCTACTATTTACAGGAATCTCCCTCGAGACCCTCCATTAGCGCGATGACGCACTTGACAAAATGAGCTGCCAACTCCGGCCAATTGCTCAATGCACAAACAAGGAAAAGACAGCATCGCACGTGACTTCACGGGTCACTGACATGGAATATAAACATGGACTGAAACCAACAACAACAAAAGCCTGACCGGCTGAGATTACTTTATATGAACAAAAATGCACGTTAAGCTAACGCTTCGGAGATTATCGTGATTCGTAGGCAACTCCCATTTATTTAAACAATTTTTATCATTGATCAGTTCTTAATTCTGTATTTCAAGTAATTACGGAGCCAACAAGCACTCCCCACTAATGACCTCGCTTGCAACCTTCAGTCCGCCTTGTGAAACAGCTCCCCCTTCCTCAATACTTGTCATTGCCCCATCTGCAGTGTGTAAAAATAACTGACCAGCTGTGCCGTTATCTCAAAGAATCAACAGCAACAAATCTCAACCACCTAAACATATGGTCAGACATTAATCAAAAATATCCACAATTGCCCTCGCAAGGTAACAATATGGACTTGGCACCAAGCTGACAGAAATCAGTCTACGCTGAAATTCCCGCTTGTAATGACCACAAAATACACACACTCACACTGCTGGGAATGACATCACGTTTTTCACACAGGTCGGCTGAATAGATGCTCACAAACTATTAAAAAAATATATTAAAACCTACGATAGAGCTGACTGCTCTTCGTCACAAATCACATTGCCTCAAAGGTAATAATCTCACTGAATCTGATCAATAATAAACCTTAAAAAGATTAATTACCCTCCAATCTATTGTATAATTATATTAATTCAGTCCTACTTCTGAAACACAACATATCTCCGAGAGACGTTTTTAACCGCATTGCGTAACATATGCAAACTCGGTCGTCCACATAGCTACCTTAGTTAAAACAACAAATAAACAAGAACCTTCTACTAATAACATTTATGCGAGCTGTTTCCATGCAAAAAGTGTGTCAGACCAAAACTAAATATACTACGTTAATCACACAAGCAAAATATTTACAAAAATATGTCCCATATACCATAAGTTAATTTATCAGATAATAAGAATATTATTTTGTACTCATCCTCGGCCAGTCACCCGTCAAAGAACATCAGCTGCCATCTCCCAACTGAATGCTTCTTAGCTCATCTCAACCATCTGGACGGAGTGTTGATAGTTCCAAACTTCCTCCAGGATAAGCGATGTCATCTCTCGTGCTGATTCAAAAAGTTAGATTATTATACACTCGATATCTGACTACTAAATTCGCCGTTTCAGGTACTAATTTCCCCGGAACAGTCTGTTGGCGAATTGTCGATGCTACTGTCCCTACAAAATATAGTACTGTGACTATCTATCACTGATTTTAACACATTTATTAATAATTTCTGTGTCCTCATGATACGCAAAGTATAAGTGTCTACGTCCTTAGACGCGCAAAATGTAAAGTAACCTGTGTCCACTGACACACAAAATATAATAGCCTGTGTCCTCGACACACCAAAGTATAATAACCTGTGTCCTCGACACACCAAATATAATAACTTACGTCCTCAGACGAACAAAAGTAATAAGCAATGTCTTGGCTCTTCACGCCACTTATAAATGAACCGGCCCTAGGTATTGATAGAGGGGGAAATTATATAAAAATTTCTCAAAATAATAGTGGTACAGGAATGAAATAAATATCACTGAACTCGTAAAATTGCGCAGGTCAAGAATATGCCCATTAATCCTAGAATCGATCGTAGAGATGTTGTCTAGCCGATCTCCCGCGTTAATGCTAGCCATCGCGTGCCCAAGCTAGACTTGCCGCGCTCGTAAGCATTCATCTCCCATTGGTTCCACATTTCCTGTAACTTGGCGGTTTTTATCAGACCTTGGCCTCGTAGGAGTGTCTAGTATTTTCATCAGCCACTCACGTTACTGCATCATATTTTTTCTAGGCGCGAATATTACAATGAACATGCCATAAGCGTGTCTCACCACGCGTCCTTTCTATTTTGAGGTGGCCACCACCTGTCCTGAATCATTGCTAGGGTCTATCTTTTCACAATCCTAAGTATTTAGCCTTTTGTCAAACTGCTGCAGGTTTGTCCCCATTGTCTCCAACAAATGCTTGAAATTTCCTCATCTCCGTCTGGCTATTTTCATGACGCTGGTAGAAATATTTATTAATTGAAGAAATAAAACATCGAATCATTTATCCATCAGAGGTTAAAGGGTTCAGTACATCACGGTACTTGGCACAAATAAGCTGCGTTATTGTTTTAAAAGCCAATTTAATTAGAAATATGAGAGCACCTTTGCGAGGCTAGTTTTGTAAGGAAGACGCGGCAAAACGTAATAATACGCTGAAACACTGATTAAATTGAATACAGGTGTCTGAAGATGCGAGTTATACCTAATAAGGAACACCTTGGGAATTAATTATGCCGAACTAATTACGGTAATTACACCAAATTGAGTTTTATGTTCATATTGGTGTTGAGGCATTCATCAGTTTTTAGGCCTAATTTCGAGCACAGCCACTTTCACTCATTGGTCGTACACATTTTGATATTCAAGAATACGAACCTCAAAATTAATAAACAGAACAATTAAAAAAGGACGCATATTTGCACAAATAAACGGTATAGCCTATACGATTCGGTACCGTACGGTATTTTCTTTGTGGGGGGTAGAAACTTGACGATTAGCCTCGAATTGATTAATTACGTAGGCCTACCGTAATTATGGCCCGCCAGCCGTTTGATAATTTGGGATTTGCAGAGGAATGATTTTTTTTTTTTTTTGGTATGTAGGGTAGGCCTACACATGGTGAGATTAGAATTGAAGAGTTTTTTTTAAATAACTTATCACTACTGTTATTACGTTTCCAAAGTTGCATAACCGGAGCGCGATAAAAACCAGGGCCAAAATAAGGTTTAGCCATGCACAATGACACAGAACACCCAATACGAGTCAAGGTTACGCCCACTTTGGTTGCAGCGCTTGGCTTCACTCAAACGAGCTCAGGGCATCTCCTCTTATTCTTTCCTCCATGTTGCCATGTGCTCGTCTGACCCTCCACGCGCCGCGCCGCGTGAAATACCCTGTAGAAACATGGACCATGGTTCGTTTCAGACTTTAAGATCTTCAATACGTGAGGCCCTCCAACTTCACCAGTGGCAATTCCTTGTGTACGTTGCCTTACCCAGTCCAAACCCTGCTACTGTATCATCATATCCTAAAGGCAAGACCTGACCTGCTATCATCAGGTATATTTCTCACTAGTATCCGGCATGAAGATACTCAAGTGTGGTATAAGAAGTAGTAACACTTGTCGTAATAAGTTTTAATTGGAACTAGATCATTCACGAAGAGGATCGACCACCACACAGGCTGGTCCAGTGAAGTGACACATTGATCTGATTCTCGTATTGCAGTTCCCAGAATATAACTCGTCCATACCACTCACTCTCCTTGCCTTTCCTTCTCTGGAAACGACGCATTCCTTGAAAGTGTAACTCCACAAATTAAGAGTCAATTAACAGCTCTGTTGCGGACTTGGCTACTACATGGCATCGCAGTCAGCACCTGGCGGCGATCGTTGGAACTAATAGAGCGTTATCAATTCTAACCTACCTACAAATTTTGGCTTCATACAAGTGCGGTTAGTGGAAGGTTCTTTTGTATGCGATAAACCTATGACAATGGACCGCCGGCTTTACTTCCCCTCCGAAGGAAGGCATACTGAGGGATTTTTAACGCCCTTAAAACACCGATGACTTCGGCCGGGGTTGAACCCGCGATCTTGGGCACAGCAGTTCAGATGCTACCAACTACGCCACCGAAGATGCTAGTAATTGTGGTAATTATTTAGCACCGAAAAGAACTATTTATATTAATGTTTCAAAACGAAGAAAAGATGATGATGATGATGATAATAATTGTTGTTTTAAGGGGCCTAACGTCTAGGTTATCGGCCCCTATTAGTTTGGGTGATCGTGAAGATGAAAATGAAATGCAAACTATAACTAAAGCTAACTACTAACTTATATACTAGAAGAAGAAATTGTAAACAAAAGGAGAATAAGGCAAATAAAGGATAGGAGGAAAAGAAATGTCCTCAACCCTCGAAGAATGCGGATTGAGGGACTTGGAAGGAAGGAGAGCCATGAAATGCAGATAGGAAAGTGAAAGAGGAGAGGGTCCGCCCCAGAAGTGAGGGATAAAACGGGGGAAACTGGACCCAGCTCAGGTATCCCTCGGGGTCGCCAACTCCCGAACTCGCCAGCCGTGAGCCCCTGAGGGTATAGCAATATCTAGGGTGCACCAGAGGTGGTGGGGCTACATACACCCTGCCTCCTTGAGGGCCTTGAGCAGAAGGCAGGAGATAACATGAAAAGAAAAAAAAGGCTGACCCCTCGCAGAAGGAGGGTATCAGAAAAGATGAGACAAGGGCCAATTAAGGCGGGAAAGGAAGAGACTCCCTAGGCCTCGGATACCCTAATACCGTCGGGGTCGGAAGAGAACAAGAGTTCTCCAAGTGAGGTCGACAGGAAAGAAGACGGAGAGGAGCCCGGCACAAGTAAGTGGAAGCAATGCCGGACTCAGCTGGGGGCCCGTGGTCGCTAACCCACGTCCCACTAGATGTGAGCCCCTGCGGGGACGTAGAAATGACTATCCCATCAACAAGAACAGTCTTCCTCCCCCAATGTTAACTGACCAACCGTTTGAACGAATAATCGATTGTTATGCTTCGATAAATCGATTATTAGTTAACTGAAATTAATCGATACACAGTACGAGCCATAGATCATAAATAAATGGGAGCGGACAAGGAGAGAGAACACCGAGAGGCGGGCTGCTGTAGTGCATTAGCCGGACATGATGGGATATTGTTCACGCTGCCGATAGCTCGAAACCAGACGGGCGAATGAAAAACTGCATCACATCGTGTTTCCATACAGCACATTTCATTCGTACGCAGAGCATGAAAACGGGTGGAATGACTGACTGGGCAATATGCCTCAGGGTGGCCTTAAAAATAGAGTATTTTCAGTCGATCGACTTGTCAAATGAGAATGCCCAAAAAGGCAAAAAGGCCCAATTTCTACAGTTGACTGAAAATGAGTAGAATTTCCAGGCCAGCTTTTGTCCGCAGTGTTGAAGCTAGAGCTGGTGAAAAAAAAAAAGATGTTCAGTAAAAAGCATATAGCTTACTATCTCCTAATGCATGGGTATTGTTATAACTCTTTGTCCTTTTCAAGGAGTATGATTGAATGTTGGTTGTAGTAGCTTGTTGAAATACAACGTGTTATACGGATATTAAACATGACACTGAGGTGCCCGTTGCTAGTGCTACCTCTGTACCAAATTTCGTTGAATTCGGTTTCACCGTGTTTGAATCGATAGGGGGAATCGATTTGCACACATACATCGCCGCCATCCGCAAATCATTGGGCTGATGACCTTGTAGTTTGGTCAAACGATTCTTCACACATAAAGGGCTAATGTTGCAAAAATTGGTAGAGATCATGTAATAATAATAATGTTATTTGTTTTACGTCCCTTTAAACTACTCTGTCTTTTAGAGACGCCGGGGTGCCGGAATTTTGCCCCGAAGGGGATCTTTAACGTGCCAGTAAATCTACTGACACGGCTCCCTCGCATTTGCGCACCCTCAAATGCCAGCTGACTGCGCCAGGATTTGAACCTGCAACCTTGGGCTCAGCAAGCGAGAACGTTACCCCTGAGCCACGCAGCCAGGCGGTAGAGATCAGATGATTAGGTTGGCCGTAGTTTGATTTAAGCTTTTAACATTTGGGTGGCCGCCATTACGTTTTCGTCAAGATGGTGGCGATATAAAACATGACACCGAGGTGCCCTTTGCTAGTGCTACCTCTGTACCAAATTTCGTTCAATTCGGTTTCACCATGTTCGAATTGATGGGGGGGGGGGGAGGCAGGCATTCAGAGTACACTCTCTCTCTCTCTCTCTCTCTCTCTCTCTCTCTCTCACACACACACACACACACACACACACACACACACAGACTCACACACAAACACACAGACACACTTTTTTTTCGCCCCGTGTTGATCTCATAAGTCTACTTTCATTTTTTGCAAAAATCGAAAGTAGGCTAAAAGCCATGTTCGGTTATCGAATAATATGAAATTTATCGAAAACAATTAATCGATTAATTGACTGATCGTTCAATCGATAAAACGGCCAACTGAATTATACATTAGTCGGCTAACCGAAGAATCGATTAATTGATGAGTACACACGAAATAAAAGTTTAAATGAGAGATCATCGCATGAGTTAAGTTACGCTTATTTTCGGAATGATGTGTAGGAATCTATAAAAGTTACTTTTTGCCTGAATATACAAAGCGTCCTTCCTTGTTTATGTAAACAATAACCAACATTTCAGTTACCCTTGAAAGTCCCAGAAATGTCCGGCTAATTTATTTTTATTTTTTATTTTTAGTATAACTCACTAAAGATTAATAAATGAATTAGATCTTTCTGTGCTTAATAGTAAGTTTTAGCAAACAATATAGTTACTCTTAAAAAACTCTCAAGAGACTAACTCAGAATGGACATAATCTTCAGAGTACTCGATATGAAAACTAAAATGAAAATGATAGATTTATGTTCTCAGCGTTCTTCCAAGATTCCCAGAGTTATTGAGATGATTTAAGCATTAGTTAATATTCTACGTGCCAAATACACTCATAAAAGAATGTCAAACATGCACCAGATTATGTTGTGTTGAGGTGGAAATGATATCAGAATATTGAATACAATGAAATCGTACACATCTCGATAACTCTGGACGCAGTATGAAAAGAAACCCTCAGTGAGTGACTAAACCCAAACAAATTAAGGAACCTCCTCAGTTAGAACATCACAAATTAAAGATAGGTTTCATTACATTCTCATGAGTCTATAACGTATTGGTCCTCCGCAAAGCCTGCGGTACTCTTGAATGGCACGGGACATGCTTATTACCAAATCATTGAGCATATCTTAAGGCAAACTCTTCGATCTGAATCGCTAGTTGTGAATATTGACGGTCAACAGTGTTGTAAGGAAAGCCATGATTTAAACAATGAACTTACTATTTAATCATAAATGAAATATTACATGATGGTGGGCAAACTGCATATGTGATTAACTTTTCTTTTTCTGTGTGTGGAAGCAAAAGGCACCAAGCGATCCAAGATCCGAGTGCTTTTCCCCCTACGGCTGCCATCCTAAACAAGACGCGAAATGTTCGCTGTTCGACCCTTTGCAAACTCACCGACAAATGTTGAATTCACTTTACATTTCATTTGTTCTATAATCAAAATCATATTTTATACATTGGCACTTGTTTGCGTTATTGTTATTATATCCATTGTTATACAGATATTTTTATTATTTACATGAAAATTACTTGGTTAATAGGTATATTTTGTTAACTACCATCGACTATTTCATGATTAGCATAAATTAAGGTAAGGTATTTTTCTCTATATCGTCATTATTTTCATTGTTGGTGATTTAGTAATATCCACCTCTTAGTTATCCATTTCTAGGTTCTATAATACAATTTGTGAATTGTGTATCTGGTTACATGTAAGAGGACACTGGGGCTTAATATTGTCAAGATAGATAATTGAAACTTGCAAGTAGTGGATCCTCCCTTTTCGTAACTTTTCACAAGGTAGATTATTGAAAATATATCATTTATGATTTACTTACCTTTCAGGGAGTCCTTACAAGTTGATCTGAATTTCAATTGCCACTGGTGCACCGGAAATAATTGTTTTTTTTAACGTAAATAAAACACTTTTGATCGTGTTCATTTCACTAGGCCCACCTTTTTAAATTGACGTCGGACGGTATGTCATACCCCATGTGACACGCTATATGACACGTTGCCAACATGTCCTATACAAAATTCTGGGCAGCTAGCGGGGCACGGTTCACACAAAACCATTGGTTTGGGCGGGTTAGGTTGTAACCATTGTCAAAACCATTGGTCTGGGCTGGTTAGGTTGTAACCATTGTCAAGAATCATTGGATTGGACAAAACGAAGGTTAGAAGATCGGGGATAGGTGCGGCCTTCGGCCGCGGGCACGGCTAGCAGGGCACGGTTCACACAAAACCATTGGTCTGGGCGGGTTAGGTTATAGCCTAACCATTTTCAAAACCTTTGGTCTGGGCGGGTTAGGTTGTAGCCATTGTCAAAACCATTGGTCTGGGTGAAATAGTACCAAATGCGTGGGGTTGGCATTATTGGCTCAGTGAGAAAGATGGCCGTCAGAGCTGCAATTTCAACTGTATAAGTCGTGCTCCTATTTGGGTGGGTTGGCGGGTCTATGACAGCGGAGGAGTGAACATCTAATACTAAATCTTCTCCAGATATTCTCCCGACTATTAATTCAGGTAATTTCTGTACATAATTTTTTTATAGAAAGGATCCACTACTTGAAAGCGCCACCGATAGATAAATAAATAGATAGATATATAAACAAATATATAAATACATAAATAAATAAATAAATAAATAAATAAACATGTTGAGTTCGAAGCCTCCCTCTCAAGAAGGAAATAGTTGAACACCTGTGATTTGAGAATGTGAAATATTAGTCCATGATGGCCTATATTTTAACTCATTTTCCCAAAGACCCTGTGTGTGAACTTGAACTTGGGACCTGAATGGCCTGGGAGTGGCCTCCCTCATAACGGCTACTTGAGAAGTCCAAGAACCCAATCTGCGCGCCCCTCCTCATAATGACAGTCATAGATCGTCTTACATCGTGAGAATACGTGCCATTGTTTCCAGCCGGAGAAATGACACCAGGACATGCGATGTCTCCCAATGGTCCTTTGTGTTGGTTTGCGTAACACTGATTGAAAGCGTGGGTATCAATATTGAACTCTGCCCACACATATGGTGTGAATGGAGGCTCGGTTATTGTATAAAATGATATACCCTCAAGGCTCTCCCCATTGTCCTGTTATTGCCGATACCTCACCTCTGGTAAAATTATTGGGTTAAGGTCTTTCCGTCATGTGTTATTTACCTTGTCTGCCTTGAGGTTACTCAGTACAATGTTATTTGACGTAGAGTTTTTAATATCATAACAGTACAATATTTCAAAACCACAACCTATGTAAATACAGTACAAACTACAGTACATATGTGATTGACATACATTGAACATAGAAAGCAAGTACAGGGTGAATCTTTTGCTGGATTGGGGCCGGCGGCCGGCTGCCAGACGCGCGTGCCTTCCGCCAGCCAACCTAGGCCCTTTGGCACAATTTGGATAAATTCATGGGCCAGTCCATAGGGACCAGTCCAAAGGGATCCGTCAAAAAGGACCCCTCTACAGGGACCCATCAACAAGGACCCATCCACAGGGACTCGTCAACAGGGACCCGTCAACAGGGATCCGTCAACAAGGACCCGTCAACAGGGACTCGTCAAAAAGGACCCATCAAAAAGGATCCGTCAAAAATGACCCCCTTCAAAAAGGACCCGTCCAAAGGGGCTAGTCAACAGGGACCAGTCCAAAGGGACAAATCAACAGAGCTCAATCAAAAGGGGCTCTCGTCTCAAGGCCTGACATGCCCCTTTTTGAGTATTGGTTTGCCTATTGACAAGCGCCACTTGGAATACTTTTTGATTACACCTCGTGGGTTAAGTTAGGTTAGGTTACACTACAGCCGTCATCTTTAAAAAGCCCGCCCTCTTACAAAAGCCATGAGTTGGCGTGCGTAAAAACAAAAAACAAAAATGTTAAATCATAGTGGCATCCAGTTGTATGCATGCGTTTCATGTGGAACAACGTTTAATTCAATCATAGCATTAAACTGCATGCATGTTGCATGTGCAAAGCAACGTTCACTAAAAAATTACTCTTTCACCCCCTAGTAGGGGTAGGTTTTATTTTGGTGTGGGAATAAGTTGTCCTCAGCAAAGAGGGCGTCAACCCGAGTCCTACGACACCTCATTTGTTAAAATCCGACCATGGGTTCGCGCGATATCGTGCCGCCGCCATCTTGTGAGTAGGAGGAGGAGGTATTAGAACCCGTAAAAAACCACTACTGAAGAGCTATAAACATTCCAGCGTCCAGATTGCGATCACTTTTTTTGGGAGTCCGGTCCTTGGTTCTTGGTACTTCCCGACTGACTCATACCTTTCGTACGTTTTGTAGATTTCCTCATCTTTCACTTCCACCCCTCATGCGCGTGGTATTAGCTCATGAAGATAAGACCATAACCCTGAAAAAAAAAAAAGAGCTACACATTTGTTGAAAATGCTCTTGAAAATATGCCCAATATCATAAAATACTCTTGAAAGCATCCTTCAAAAATACCATCTGATAATTTGAGTAGTTTTGACAGTGAACTTATTAATTTTGTCTTATCAAAAGTCACATATTTCAAATCTGGAATGTTAAAAACCTAAAACTTCAAATGTTTGATTTTGTGTGCAGGATTGGGCGGGGACAAACATTGATTACAAAGGGGGTTTAGAATCAAACGCAGAACAAATTACTTTAACGAGACGAATTTTTCGAGGTGATGAAAATAATGTTTTTCACGATATACAGTAGACTACCTATTATAAAAATAAATATCTCGCGCCTCAAGTGGGAGAGGAAGGGCAGAAATTAAAAAGTATACCCTGTAATTATATAATATCCCGTTACAGCAATTTTGTTGAAAGTGAAGATCCTTGATTCCGATCCTAAAACGTTTCTAATCTTTAGACTGAAATGTTATGATCATTGCTTTACGAGGTGCCGTCAGATTGGGAGGGGACTTGATTTTTTTAAGCAAAGTTTAATAGGGTGTGCTCAGCTGAACACTGAACTGTATACTTTGGTTATGTAGTGAAATATCAGTTTCCCCTTGTTATCCACAAAACTTACGGACGGTATGAGTCAGTCGGGAAGAACCAAGGACCGGTCTCCCAAGAAAAGTGATCGCAATCTGGACGCTGGAATGTTTATAGTTCTTCCCTAAAATGAAAGTGCGCAATCTGGACTGCTAATGAGGTGAACGCAATCTGGAATGACCGCAAGCAGGACACAACCGATTGCGTGCAGGTGGAAACCTTGACAAAGTGCATTAATTAATGGTAAATTCACCAGCAAATCATGATTAAATAACTTACCTATCAACAGGAGATGCTGAGAGTGTTTTCCTTCAGCTGACAGACAGGCGTTGTTACGTGTAAATTAATTACCGTTTACACGTTGTGATTGTTGTGAGGGATATCTGCTGCCGTATATTGTTCTCCAGCTCCACTTGAGTACGGCTGATTGATATGTTCACTTTGTATTTTAAATTAAGCCACAATTGAACATCAAATGGGCTTAGGTACGTGCTTCGATTAATTACAGTAAACACGCAGGGGGTGCAGGAGTAACGATGTAACTTCCAGCTGAAGGGGAACATTTTTAGTATCTTCTGTGAAATGATAAGTTCTTATCTTTAAATGGTGACCTGAGGTCATCCAGAATCCAAAGAAATATAAAAACATCTGTGCCTCTTTAATTAAATCTTGCAGCTGTTGTTTATGTTACCTTCTTATCTGTGCACTGACACTACACACCCTCGTTGATGAAAGTTTAGTGACTTAATGACTTTAATGACACTGGTTAGCTCGCCTCCGCCTCGCGCAACCCTGCTCCAACAAAAGAATAAGCACGCTGGAAGATGGAGGTAGATTTCACCGGGCAAAGAAGAATATTTCGTATTCACTAAATTCGCCAATTGTTATATAGCTACAAAAGTTCCACATGTTGCATATGAGAAGCCTCATCTTCTTATAATTCAGAAAACGTTTTGCTCATCCCTTGGCGTAACGGTGGGTCATATCAAAAATTCTATTTCTCTAAATTGTCCGTCGGTCTGAATTATGCCAACTGAAATGATAACTCATTAAATCTAGCGATAATTTGCTTTTATTGAGTTAAGAGTGGTCACTGATTCATTTAGGGCAGGCCACGCCAACGCGAGCACTTGTGCCTGAGCGCTCAGGAGCGGCACCGGTTCTCAGGAAATTAATATTTTGTATAAGGGTCAGTCTCTTAAAAAACACAGCAACTATTTGCCTTTTGTCCCTTTCTCGATGACAATGGTTTATTGATGGTTGGTTCTTTAGTTTAGGGGCTGAGACAACGCGGTCATGTAGCCCCATGTACTTTGGGTGTGTGTAGACTCTGTCTGATAACCGGTGTTAATTATGATGATTGTATTAGAGTGTGTATCTGTTTTTTAATTCAAGTAAGGACTGCAACTTTGAATTTTTCAAATAGTTCCTACTTTTGCCGCCAAACGCCACCGTCAACGACTACTAGGCCTAGTTCAGAACTTAGCTACTAGACGCCACCGCAGTCGGCTCTTGGCAACGAACGTAGAAACCTAAGAGCGTTGTTTGCATTCTTAACCTGAACAATTTAGCTTCACACAGGTGTAATTAGTGACAGGTTCTTTAACATGCCATAAATCTATGACATGGGACCGCCGGCTTTACTTTCCCTCCGAAGGAAGGCATACTGAGGGATTTTTAACACTCTTAAAAAATACGACGGCTCCGGCCGGGTTTGAACCCGCGATCTTGGGCATAGAAGCTCAGCATGCTACCGACTACGCCACCGAAGCCGCCTTTATTGATAGTAGGTGGTACCTCGGGATCTCGGATGGCGTCGTTTGTGTTTGTTTCTTACTTAATTGTTGATGTGAGCTTCGCCAATACAGTTAGAGAGATATAAAATGTTGTTCATAGAAGGGAATAGAATAAATATTATACTTTATTAGGTACTGTTGTTTATTTGTCTCATGAAGGTGTCTGTTTGCTTTCAGGTGTTGTCCTGGCTCTGCAAGAAGGGTGAAGAGACCCTGCGAAGACATGCCGACCTCGCCACTAACCTGCCAGCCATCAAGGAACAGGAACAGGACTTCGAGAAGTTCTACTTCATCTCCATGGTGAGTACCAGCATACTCAACAATAACCACTACTGTATTCGCCAGATTCACCCCTACTCTCTTGAGCTCAAGAATCTCCTACCTTCAGCCAAGGGAGTTGAAGATACAATATCACAGTACCATATAAAGTGTAATCCTAAGAAACTACTCACCATACTGTAGAAGGCACTATTCTGAGCAGTTATGCTATCAATAGGCCTATTTGCGCTTACGTTCTATTCCTATCCGTGATGAGGAAAATCTATTATATAAATCCAGCAAATCTTCTATATCCATTTTGTGTCACTTATGGGGCCCGTTAACGAGCGGCTCGCCTTTGAAACTTAGCTGGGCTGATATATTTACATTCAAATTCTGTGGGAAGCCAAGGCTTTCCCAGCTCGAGGAACAGTGTTGTCAACTCTCCACCACAGCCACTGAGAGCAAGCAGCGAGACTGGACAGAACTACGTGCAACTGTGTAACCCTGGACACCTGCCTGACACGCGAGCAGGCCGCAAGGACCTTACTTTGGAGTCCATGTGGAGAGATAGAGAAAGCATGCTATTGGTCAAGAACCATTAGCTATTGGTCAGCAGCGAACAATGATTATTGTTGGTGCGTGCTACTGTCCAACGTTTGAGTCTCCGCTCGTTAACGAGAAAATTGAGAGACTATATACCCTGCCTAGCCCTCACTTCCCTTCAACGGAAACGAAACAGAGTCGCAAAATTCCCTCTTTTTACATAAGATTCCGGTTAACAAGAGGTAGACCCATGCTAAAATAATAAAACCATGAACTTACTGAGAAAATATGAGACAATATAAAATGGTGCACCTTCCTTGTTCAGTGTTGTATTTACATTTTTCTGATACGAATTAATACAGTACTGTACAAGCAAAACTTACTTCAACTTTTTTCACCAGAGTTGAATCTGGATTATCGACGGTCCGGATTTTTGACGTCCGGATTATCGACGGTCCGGATTTTTGACGTCCGGAGTATTGACGCTCTACTGTACTGTATGCCTAACCAAGGAAGAGGTACTTTACAGCTGATAGCTCAACAGACCTGCGAGTTACTGTTCCTTCCTTTTCGCATACCACCTCGTTGCGTAGTGGCTAGCATTCTTGACTCTCACCGTGGCTGCACGGGTTCGAACCCGGCTCTGCCAAGACATTTTAATTCTGGTCTGAAGGCTGAAACGGAATACACTCAGCCTCGTGAGGCAAAACTGAGAAGAAGTGGGTTCTATTCTATTCCCATCTGGAAGTGGTTTCCCACTTCTACTCCAGGCAAACGCCGAGATGGTACCGAACTTAAGCCTACGGCCACTTCCTACCCAAATTGTACCTCAATTACATATACACTCAATAACAAATACACATGCTAGTAGCCTTCAGACATCACAGTGACACAGGTTATCCGACAAATTCTACACGCACCTAAGTACACGAAGCTGCATGATCTTGATGTCTCAAAGCCCCCAAAGAATCAACAATCCGTGTCACAGCAACCTAGTACCCACTGTCTAGAATACGAGGGTGTTGTTTTTTTCAAGGTCCGATGGGCTATTTAAATATAACAGATTGACACACCAAACTGATTTTATTACTAAATGTTTGCTTGTTTTGTACTTATGTTTCAACATAATCGCCAAAGCGATTGACACATTTGTCGTATCGTTACACCAGCTTTCCAATGGCCTCTGCAAAGAATTCTGCCGCCACTGAGGTGGGTAGGTCTGGAGAGTCTCCTGAAGTTTTTCCTTTTGGGCGAGTCGTTGCCGCCCAACCATACCTTCAATTCTCGAAAAAGGTGAAAATCAATCACGACCGCCCTGTGCCAACGATACGATAGACTTTTTCCAAGAATTCAAGTGTGAAGTTTTGGACCATCTGCCGTTTAGTCCAAACCAGAACTGAATGATTTTCACCTTTTTCGAGAATTGAAGGTATGGTTGGGCGGCAACGACTCACCAAAAAGGAAAAACTTCAGGAGTCTGTCCAGACGTGCCCACCTCAGTGGCGGCAGAATTTTTTAGCCGAGGGTATTGAAAAGCTGGTGTAACGATACAACAAATGTTTCAATCGTTTTGGCGATTATGTTAAGACATGAATACAACAAGCAAATATTTAGTAGTAAAATCAGTTTGGTATGTCAATCTGTTATTTTTATACAGTCCATCGGACCTTCAAAAGAAAACAGCCCTCGTAATATACACGACCTCGCCTCCAGAACAGACATCTCCGTGGCCCAGAACGCCTTTGAAGACCGTAGTACGATGCGGTAACTCTTGTGATCAGCAGTCGGTCTCGACTGTGTTGTGGGATGGTGCTGACCGTTGTGCAGTTATGACAAGAGCTCGCGACACGCGATGTTGAGGAGCGGCCAAGCCTCTAGTGAGAAACTGTGGGAACTATTCTCCACTTCAGCAACGAGATCAAGTGAAATCTGCGATCCCTTTACCTCGCCCCAAGTAATATTTTAAGTTTAATAACACTTAGCTTGGTTACTATGGTGGTGTACCAATGAATTTAGAACGCTGTTCTGCAACAGCTTTATCACTTCTGTTAGGAGCTAACTAGAATGCATGTTGTTCAAAATAATGCAGTGGGCTCTAAAGTCTGTTCGCCGAGTCGAGATAGTGTGCGTAAATACTTGCACGTGATCACTTGACTGCCTGGACAGGGAAACACGCCCAGTTCACGTCATCGGCTCTGCCGGACAGGGGTAGCCAAGAAGCTCCGAGATCATTAGTCACGCCGTAGCCCTAGAAAAGACAAGACTTGCTGCACTGTATACTGTTGTCTGTCATAAGCAGTTAAGAACTAATTAAATAATGAATTAAATAAATATATAAACGATCAATAAATAAACAAACCGCGCTGTAGCATGTAACCGATAAGTCACATGTAGGCTATACACAGCACTGAAGTTGGCGTACGTTCAACAGGCACAGCTTAATTATGCACCCCTTGCGGACTGTGTTTACTTCTACTATCTCGACTCGGCGAACAGACTTTAGAAAAGTCGACCCCGTGGCGTTGTGGTAGCGCGTCTGCTCGTTTCCAGGCTCCCTCAGAAATTATAGGAACTGACGTGAGGGCTGAAAAGGAGTGCACTCAGCCTCGTGAGGACAACTGAGTAGCTCTGACAGTGAAATTTAAAACCACACGTCATCCCACAATCCGCAGGCCAAATGTCTGGGCAGCGGTCGCGTGGTAGGCCTAGGCCCTTTATGGACTGTTGTGCCACGGGCTTGGGAGTTTGGTCTCTAGAAATTGTTGACCATTTTCTGAATTATGGAATACTAAAAATAAAAATATTTTTAAAATATGATGAATTTTCTCTTTTTTTTTTTACAACTTCATAGGTTCATAATTTTATATATTGTTCTAGTTGAAATTCTATGGTCATAATAGAATGTACAGCGACAGACTAATCAAAAGATTATTTAAAGTAGGCTAATCAACTCAAAGAAGGTCAAAATAAAGTGACTAGAAGAAACTAAGGTGGGCCTCCAAAAATTAAATATCACAGACGACATCATAGAGAATCGTGAATTCTTTTGTACAATAGTAGGCAAGCACTGACAAGGAATTGGTCTACAGAACGCAAGATGCAACACAGTGCATTCATGAAGAGATTTTGGGAGGATAAGAAGGCGAAAACTATCAGGCCAACTAACAAGTCCAAACGCGCTCTTTGAATGGGCATAACGAACGAGGAGGAGGAGGAGGAGGAGGAGGAGGAAACAAAAATGTACGGAATACAAAAAATCATATTTTCAAAAATTACCATTTCTTTGATGCTGAAGTGGCATAGTTTCTTGTCTCTCACCAAAGTAGGCCGGGTTCGATTTTTCGTTAATGCATGTGAGATCTTCGAAATTACAGGTCATGTGCAGTGATTCGGGTTTCAAGTAAATAGGAGGTCTGTAGGTTTGGAAGGTTAAATACCTCGTAAATCAACAATCCTGTTCTTTGTTTTTTGTTACTAGTACAGACACCATAATAACACAGTTGATCAAATATATTCAGCACACATCCAAGTACACGAAGAATTTTATCGCGATGTCCTAATTTCATAAATAAAACAACTGCCGTTTTTCACCTAACCCAAGGAAGTGCTCAGTATAACCACAATATTGACTCCACGTAAGCTATAACCTCATTTACAAGATACCGAAAATACGAAGGTGGGTGACTTGTGGTTTGCACTTGTTTAACTCTGTGGTTTCAATTTATCGAACAACTTCTGGTTTGAAATACTGTTTGTCTCTTAGATTCGTAGTTTGAAATTCGAGAGATAACATAATAAACGTTTTTCAACCTCTGTAATTAGCTCGAATAATGACCATAATGGTCTAAATAATATATCTGCATTGAATAATTGTAATTAGTAATAACAAATCCGTCAAATCAATATTAAGTCATTTCTTCATATTTAACGATTATTACAAAATATGTTCAAGGTTCTTTAACAATTTTTTTTTTTGATCAGTTGTTTCTCGTTCTTAAATTTCTACTTGTCTTTTAAATCCTTAATATAAAAACGATTTTCCATAATATATAAATTGCATTTTGTAAAGATATCCATTTCTATTTGTATTCATTAATATTAGAATTATTTGTAAGTCGATTAAATACCAATGGTATTAAAAGTAACCTATCAAAAGTCAATAAAATAAATTGCTAGGAGATGTTCATTGGACTAGTTTCGACCATAATGTGGTCTTCATCAGCGTAAACTAAAATTAATATCTTAAGAAACAATTTATAATACAATTGTGAGTTATTAGTGTATTAAGTGGTATCCTCGTCTTTCAGCGTGAATCAAATGTATTTGGTTTTTAAAGAGAGCTCATTACTAAGGTAAATAATCATATATCTACTAATTATCATTAAAATTGTTCATTCAACATAATTGTTATTGGAAAGTCCTTAAAAGTATATCTACTTAGTATAAAACAAAGTCCCCGATTCTTGGATGTCACGGGCAATCTCGAGAACCACTGGATGGATTTTGATGCGGTTTTCACCATTCTATAAAGGAAACCTCGGGGAAGGATTCTGTAGAAAATAATTTATTTATGATCAAAGAAAGCCAAGCAGTAATGCTTTCAGTGAAAAATCAAAAAGAACTGGCGTGCCTGCGCTATTTAAGCTTACGCTGGGTAAACCGTTAAAAATATCAATATACTATGAGTGTAAGAATTGTTCAGCATGAAAAGTTCTACAAAAGGGTCCATGAGAGCATATCTCTATAGTTAATACATCGCCCACTATAAGTGTTTTAATGATTTCATTTCTTTCAACAATTTCCATTCAATTACTGAGGCGACAGTTTACGAGCTAGCTAGTGGGCGAGCCTATTACCACAGATACAGCCAGCAGCAAACTGTCGAGTCATGTTGAGATAAGACTTCAGAGAAGAGTGGTTGTGTTTGGAGTTTCCCTGGAAGTGCAACTCTGCCTTTCTTCATTTCGCCTGTGAACTTTTCGTTCCGCAAAATACAAAGTGAAGTTAAGATTGGACGGAAGGGGGATTTGTGTTTCATGCACCTCGTCAATCTTAAATTAGCCTACGTCTGACAAGAATCCGTTGCACATACAGCACCATGATAATATTATTAATAGTCCAGTCAGTGACTTTAACCCATCATGCCAAGACGTAAAACGTATATAGGTCGTATATCTATCGAAAAAAGCGCTTATCACGTAATGCATTCATAACTGTTCCCGAGCGAAGCCGGGGCGGGTTGCTAGTATAAAATAAACGGTAAACTGGGAAATCAGATCTGTTACAAAATCCTTGAGGTATAATTTTCTGACAATATGAAAAACGCTGTGCGACAGGAAAATATTTTATTAATTAGAGCATATGAAGTTTCACGCAGAAATTACTTCTATGAATGATAGCACTCATCAAGATGTAAAATTTAAATTCAAAAATCTCAATATTCTTAAAGAAAGTAGTATACGTTTACCTCTTCTAGCTAATTATTGTATATTAACGGTGAAAATAATCTTCTAAACTTGCAAAAACTGTGTGTAGAATGGGAAGCATCATATAGTGTATTATTATTATTATTATTATTATTATTATTATTATTATTATTATTATTATTATTATTATTATTATTATCGTATCAGAAACATACATATTATACACAGTTATATTATTTTTTCCCAAAACTTGACCACTTCAATGCTTTTTCTGTTATAGCAGCTTAGGCTTTCACGGCCTGCGTTCATAAGTAAGTACAAGTTTTTCGGGCTTGTAGGCCGTGGTCCAGACAGGATATCTCCCGACGTTTCACCGGAAACTGCCTACAAGCCCGAAAAACTTGTACTATTTCTGTTCCTTGATGAAGATTGTCTTCTGTACAGGAGGCTAGACATACTGTACTTGACATTGAAGTTTAATGTTGAAATGGTGTAATAAGATGTTGTTACATTGCGTTTGTCACGATATTGAAGACATATTTAAGACTAGCAGAAGTACTCATTCTTCGAACGGTCTTCGGTATTAATAACCAGATGTTACCAATTGATCTACTGTTGCAATGTTTAGGGGCTTGGAACCTGTTTGTTGGCAAAGAAAAATGATTAGGCCTAGCTAAAATGTGCTCTCAAACTAAATTTACCTAACGTGTTCTTCCTGGCGTGAAAATAAAATTGTAAACCTCGTAGACGAATCGCAATACACGTCACATACGAACTGACCCTAACCGTTGTGTCAAGTGCCTAACTACCGGAAGACTCCTTTTATAAATTATAAAGGCTTGTGGTGCATGAAAATTCAGTTTTCTTTAGCCTCCAATGGCCCAAATTCCTAAAATCAGCAAAAAACTGTCTACTATTTCAAATCAGGAATTTTTGAAAATAATGTTGCTGTTTGGAGATATAATAGACCTTCTGTACGACATATCGCACGTGTAAGTCGTGTGAAAAAATCTAGGGTACTCCTTGAACCCCTTAAGCGCATTGATGAATTTTACAGTTTTAGTTGGTTCCATGATAACCTTATAGCCATTTGCAACCTTTCACAGAAATGTAATAAATGCAGTGGCATTACTTATTCCAGAAATAGATGGAAAGTTGGATTCCACCTCTTGAGATACTTTTGTCTTGGTTAGTGGCATGCATTCCTTCTTTAGTTTATTAAATGAAATTAGTTTTCTGGGAATATCTAGGAAACTGTTGGGTTTAGAGCCTTAAAATATAGTTTTCGGGGACCCTTTACGGCTCTTGAGGGGCCCCGAGTTTTGTTTCTGACACCAAGGGTTTGAAAATGAGTTTGTCTCGTCGTTGTACGCCATAATAATGATAATAATTAAAATAATAGTAATAATAATAATATAACAATATAGGGATAGGGATATAATAGACCTTCCGTACAATACCCGCACGTGTAAATCGCGTTAAAGAATTCTAGAGTACCCCTTGACCCCTTAAGTGCATTATATGTATTGATGAATATTTCAGCTTAATTTGGATCCGTTATAACCTTATTGTCGTTTGAAAACCTTCACAGTAATATAATAAATGGAATTGCATTGCGTCTTACAGAAATAGATGGACCTCTGAGATTCTGTTGCCATTGTTACCGGCATGCATTCCTTCATTAATTTATTAAGTGAAATTAGTTTTTTGGGAATATCTCGAAAAATGTTGGTTTTAGGGCCTTAAAATGTGGTTTTCGGGGTTCATTTAGGGCCCCCAAGTTTCGTTTCTCACATTGAGGGGCTGAAAATGAGCTTTGTCTCACCCTTCTACGCTTATTTCAGCTTGTATTTTAAGGGGGTAGGCCCCCTGTTATGAGAGGTACGGAGAAGAGTTACATCAATGATTAGTGTCGTGCCTCTGATGGATATCTGCATCATATATTACGTTAATCCACCCAGCCGTTCTCGAGTTATAAGGACACAAAATATTGTCCACAGACAAACAGACAGACAGACAGACAGACAGAAAACAAAATTGCGTGCATCCGTCACAAAACAGTCTGAAAAGGGCAAATATGTCAAATTTCCGTGGAAATGCAGAAAAAACAGACAAACATTCATTTTTATATAACAGACAAGGGATATAATAGACCTTCCGTACCACACCCGCACGTGTAAATCGTGTGAAAATATTCTAGAGTACCCCTTGACCCCTTAAGCGCATTGTATGTATTGAATATTCCAGCTTAATTTGGATCCGTTATAACCTTATAGCCGTTTGCAAACCTTCACAGTAATGTAATAAATGGAATTGCATTGCGTCTTACAGAAATAGATGGACCTCTGAGATTCAGTTGATATGGTTACCAGAATGCATTCTTTCATTAATTTAGTAAGTGAAATTAGTTTTCTGGGAATATCTCAAAAACCGTTGGTTTTAGGGCCTTAAAATGAGGTTTTCGGGGGCCCTAGGGCCCCCGAGTTTCGTTTCTCACATTGAGGGGCTGAAAATGAGCTTAGTCTCACTCTTCTACGGTTATTTCAGCTTGTATTTTAAGGGGGTAGGCCCCCTGTTATGAGAGGTACGGAGAAGAGTTACATCAATGATTGGTGTCGTGCCTCTGAAGGATATCTGTATCAAATTTTATGTTGATCCACTCAGCCGTTCTCGAGTTATAAGGACACAAAACAATGTCCACAGACAGACAAACAAACAATCAAACAGACAGACAGACAAAAATTTTATTTTTGCGCGCATCCATCATAAAACAGTCTGAAACGCGCAAATATCGCAAAATTCCGTGGAAATTCAGAAAAAACAGACAAACTTTCATTTTTATATATAGAGAGATAACATAAGCCATTGGAGTCGTATGTGACGCATTGAAGAAAGGACGACAACAACAAGGAATCCAAAGCTGCTCAGCTGCAGGTCAACAACACACTTTATGGACGTGGCAATACTTTGTTGCTTGAGAGGTATGAACTCATAACTTCCAAAGCTGTGAGACTACAGGGGCTAGACTTATAAATCAAACCAGTTCACAACATTAAATTTCTTCACTTCTTTTATGACTGAATTATCGATATGTCTGCTGAAAGAATGACTGTTCACAAGATGAGAAAATAAATCTTTACCAGGTGGACAAGTGCCCGTAATTTACTGCTTGGCCCTACCCCTGTGTGGCAGTTTACAACAAGGCGCAATGCACGTTAATCACTCTGCATCATTTTCTCTACTGCCCATACATAACAGGAGCTCGACACAGTCGTTAAGATACAAGAGAAAACAATTCCATTCAAGTAATTTATTGGTCAGCTTCCTAAAACACTCAATTATTAAAAAGAGCAGGTGACAAGTACTAGAACACTCTATTACAAATAGGGCAACAGGGCATCTCGTACCCAAGAGATGCATTCATTTACTTTATTTGCAAATGGAGGTAATTCCCCGGTGGCAAATTGTATACTTACAGAAAATTACCAACAATGATACCTAAATACCTGGGTGAAGTAATCCAAGAGAATGGGCTAGAACAAGAAACGACCAATATCTACATCTGAAACTAGAGCGAGCGTTCCAACTGACTAAAAACATCTACAATAAGAAGATGCTAAGTATAGAAGCCAAACTAAGGCATTACAGCACTGTTGTCAGACCAGAAGGTTTATATGCTTCGGAAACCCTGTGTATGAATCGGTCAGGATAAGTCAATCAGCTACTTAAAAGAGAACGCAGACTACTACGGAAGATCTTTGGCAACAGATGGGTTGACGGACAGGTTCGACTGATATCAAATAAAGAAGTATACAGAAAGATGGCACCGATAAAAACAGCAATTAGAAAACGAAGATTGCTGTTTTCTGTGCACATCTTCCGTAGGAATATTGACCGGCTCACAAAGAAAATCTGGAATTTTCGTAAACCGAAGATCTCCAAGTTGAAATGGTTCCTAGAGTGTGAGAAAGATATGAGACAGGTGGGCATTACGGAGGATAAAATCAAAGACAGCAATAGTTTCAGGGTTTTATGGTGGAGGCGAAACCCAGAAGACGAAGAGGCCCTTTGACAGAGGATCGGAAGAACAAGCTGATAGATGGGCTCAAGAGATACTGGCAAGATGTCAAAGCCGGCAAACGAACAGGACGCAGACACTGAAATGAGAGTGGCTGTTAACACGCAGTCCATAGAAGCTCAAGTCGCCGTTAAAATAATAATAATAATAATAATATAATAATAAAATCTAACAAATAACACAAGTCGCGTCTTGGAAACTATAGTAATTATATCGGGGGTATTTACACAAAATTGCAGTCATCTCTTAAACACATCAATATGTTTGGGGAAAGGCACTAAGACTGAGGCAGGTAATGAGTTCCAATTATCAATACCGCGATTAATAATAATAATAATGATCGCGTGCAGGTCTTTCTAGTTAACGCCCGTAGGCGACCTGCGCGTCGTGATGAGGATGAAGTGATGATGAAGACGTCACATACAACCAGTCCCCGAGCCACGGGAATTAACCCCAGGAGATTAAAATCCCTGATGGCCCGGCAAGGAATCGAACCCGGGACACGGTGGGCCAAAGCCTAGCGCGCTAACAATTTAGCCACAGAGCCGGACACCACGATTAATGAAAGACAGCGTATTTCACATAGTATGTACGCTGCGGTCGGACCTTAATTTTATGCAGGTATGTGGGATTTCCCAGATGTTTGCTTAGTTCTCCCCATGCTGGCCGATTAGTGTAAATGTAAAACATAGTGTATAGTCTGGATTTCGTACTTCTAACTTCCAGAGATTCCCTCCCTACATGAGATATTTATCACAGAATAACAGTTTTTTTTACAAAAATTTGGGGGGGGGGGGGTACTTAATTGGGTGACATGTTTCGATCCTTAAGTGATTGTCATCAGATCCTGCGCCCCCTCCCCCATTTTTGTACATAAAAGTGTATTCTTTTGTGATAAATATATTATGTATTATTTATTTCATGTTAGGGAGTATATAAATACATGTTTTCCCGTCTAATGTAATTGCGTACAATTTGTGTTGACCTACTGGAAAGCTTTCTTTAATATAACTAGGCAACACTGGAAAATGGCTTATAATACTTCAGCATTAGTTAATAATAATAATAATAATAATAATAATAATAACTAACGGACCGTCGCCTCCGTAGCGTAGCGGTCAGCATGGTTAGCTGCCGCCCCGGAGGTCCTGGGTTCGATTCCCGGCTCTGCCACGAAATTTGAAAAGTGGTACGAGGACTGGAACGGGGTCTACTCAGCCTCGGGTGGCCCAAATGAGTCGAGGGGGTTCGATTCCCCCTCAGCCATCCTCGAAGTGGTTTTCCGTGGTTTCCCACTTCGTCTTCGGGCAAATGCCGGGATGGTACCTTCTTCAAGGCCACGGCCGCCTCCTTCCCTCTTCCTTGTCTATCCATCCTAACCATCCCTTACCTTCCCTCATGAGGCCCCTGTTCGCTTTGCAGGTGAGGCCGCTTGGGCGAGATGCCAATCCCACCTCCCAGTTGTATCCCTTCCGATTCTATGTTCCCAGCTCTAGGACACTGCCCGTAGAGGCGGTAGTGGTGAGTTCCCTCGCTGAGTCCGTGGGTTCCACCAACCAGGAGGGTAAACGACTAAAAAAAAAGCTAACGGACCCGTGCGAGAACTCTCGCATAATGGGTTGTGTGCGACCCATGTGTACAGACTACCCGCCTGGCGCTAGTGCTATGCTATAGTTCTGCCAGGGGCTATCGTTTTGTTTATTTGTTTAAAAGCACTTTATAAACAAATAAATATATTTCCGTTGACTTTTCAAGAAATGCAAGATTTTTCCTGTACTATTGAGACGATTTGGAAGATGTTGGTACAAACCACACGTTCTAACTCCCTCTGGTTTAGGAGCATGAGTTTTGTGAAACATCCACCTTAGCGTATTATATAATAAGATTAGTGTTATTTAGTTATTTATCGTATGGCTTTTAGTGCCGGGAGTGTCCAAGGACATTGCTCGCCAGTGTCTGTAGCTGTTTCCAGCGGACACCCAGAGGGTGAGCTACACGTTCCGTTCAATTTCAAGTAGTTACAACTTTCGCCACCTGATGTCAATGATACCTAGTAGTGAACGTTGGAACTTTGATAGAGCGTTCCAACGAAATCTAACCTAGAAATTTAGTTCCACACAAGTTTAGTTAGTGGAAGGATCTTTTACATGCCATAAATCTATGACATGGGAGCGCGGGCTTTTACTTCCCCTCCAAAGGAAGATATACTGAAGGATTTTAACGCTCTTAAAAATCCGACGACTTCGCCGGGTTTGAACCCGCTATCCTGGGCACGGCAGTTCAGCATGCTACCGACTATGCCACCGAAGCCGCTATAATAATAATAGTAATAATAACGTTATAGGTTTTACGTCCCTGTTAACTAGTGGGGCTTTTAGAGACGTCGGGGTGCCGGAATTTTGTCCCGAAGGGGGTCTTAAACGTGCTAGTAAATCTACTCACATGGCTCCCTCGCATTTGCGCACCCTCAAATGCCAACTGTCTGCGCCAGGATTCGATCCTGCAACCTTGAGAACAGCAAGTGAGAACGTTTCCGCTGAGCCACGCAGCCAGCCCAGTATTAGTTTCTTTGGTACTATGGTTACTTTTAGTTATCAGTACACACTCTGAACCAGGAGTAACAAATGTGCTAAAATCACAGCATATTGGTTGTATAATAAATATAAACGTCGATACGCAGCATTTATCAGCGCGAGTGCGGTAACATCCAGCAATTAGTCCGTGTATTCCACTGATTTACGTTCCATTGTCCCTAAGCTGAACAAAACACGCTGGTATATCTACCTTGACAATGGCATGTTTCCTCCTTTTTCATCCATTAAAACCATATTTATTACAAAACGGAGGCAGACAGGTTTTTCTCCGGGTACTCCGGTTTTCCCTGTCAAAATTTCATTCCAGCAACACTCTCCACTATCATTTCATTTCATCTGTCATTCATTTAATCATTGCCCCAGAGGAGTGCGTCAGGCCTCGGCAGCCGGCACAGTCCATATCCTCGCCGCTAGATGGGGGCTTCATTCATTCCATCCCTGACCCGGTCGGAGACTGGAAGCAGGCTGTGGATTTTTTTCAAAACCATATTTATTATAACTAAAGCTCTAATGTTTAGACTCCAACTCGTTACAGAGACTTCAGTGCATACAGAGTAGATAAAGGCCTTTATTAATGTTCTCTTTTTGTTTTGCAATCATTCCTGCAAAATGTAGCATTTCCCAAATCATTCTTCCTCTTCTTCTCTTAGGACGCCGTCTCCCTCCGAAGGTTGGCGATCCAATAGGTTATGTTTAGTCCACCTCGTTGCGTAGTGGCTAGTATTCTTGGCTGTCACCATGGAGGCATGGGTTCGATTCCCGGCTCTGCCAAGGTATTTAATTCTGGTCTGAGGGCTGGAACGAGGTGCACTCAGCCTCCCGAGGCAGAACTGATTGTGAGAAGAGGCGGGTTGGATTTTTACCTCAGCCAACCTGTTAGTGGTTTTCCATGGTTTCCCACTTCTACTCCAGGCAAATGCCCGGATGGTCCATAACTTAAGGCCACGGCCGCTTCCTACCTAAAGTCAATGCGCTGCTCAAAAACTAATCTGCGCAGTTCAAAAAGTCAAGGCACAGCTCAATTACGAATACACCCACTAGTACAGACATCACAGTGACACAGGTTATCTGTCAAATTAAGACTGTTGTTGTTGTTGTTGTTGTTGTTGTTGTTGTTGGAGCCTTCAGTCTTTTAACTATTTTGATGCAACTCTCCGTACCTCTCCGTCGTGTGCAAATTGTTCCATCTCTACATAGCTCCCACCCCCTATATCCGCGAGAACCTGTTTAACATTTTCTAACCTTGGTCTTCCCCTACAGTTCTTGTCCTCGACCCTTCCTTCCATAACTAACTTTGCTATTCCTGCTATCTTAGTATGTGTCCTACCTCTTCGTTAGCAGTCACCAGAAACATCTCTCCTCTCCCACTCGTTTTAACACTTCTTCATTTTGTTACTCTATCTACCCATGTGATCTTCATTATTCTCCTGAACACCACCTTTCAAACACTTTTATTTATTCTCCTCTTTCCTGCTGCGCCAACAGTCCAAGTCTCACTTCCATATAGCACCACCCTCCAGACAAAGACATTCAGAATTGACTTTCTAATAATTACAGTACATCTATATTTGATGCCAGCAGTTTACTTTTCTATAGAAATGCTTTCGTTGCCTGAGCCAACCTACTTGTTATATCATCTTTGCTTCGTCCATCACCAGTTATTTTGCTTCCTATTTAGCAGAAGTCTCCTACTTCCTTTAGCTTTCCTCAAGTCCATTTAACGTCAACAGGGGTTTCTGATTGATTTCAGCTGCATTCCATAATTTTTGTTTTGCATTTAATGATTTTCATCATGATTTTTTTCCTTTAAACGGAGTCCGTACCATTTAGAACGCATTCAAATCCTCTGCTAAATCGGCTAAGATGACGATGTCAACAGTAAATCTCAGAGTTAAAATGATTTCTCCTAAGGGGGGAGATCGAGCTTAAGATAGGAATAAAATGTCTAGATTCATTCGAATGTTGAACATGCTACAAATATTGTTGACAAATGATATTCATATCACAGTAATGGCACGTTTGTGGCAAACAAAAACAACTTTTATAATGTCAACATTCTTAACATAAGAAATTTTTAGAGAAATTTCAAAATTTGCCAAATTTTTTGCCATGCATCATCTTTTTCCGTGTATACCCCAAGTTTATAAGAAATGTCCTAATTTTCTTTCTTAAGGTGTGTATTACATCTGTGCCTACAGAGTGTACTTCATTCAGGTCATTAGGATGTATATTTGTTTTATCATTTTAAATGATTATGTCGACTTCGCTGGGGTCTGGCGTTACGTTACGGTGACGGGACGAAATGTACCGAGAATGCACTGAGGTGTGTGACGTCATAGTACTGATTGAGCTTCCTCCTTTCCCCGCGCGCTCCGGTGAGCGTGACGTCATCCAGCCAGCTACCTCATTTGACCTTGGTCTGCACTTTTTTTTTTTTGCTAACGGCCTTTGAGTTTACGCAGCATTTGTAGCATTTAAAATGAAATAAAGTCTAGTTTTTCACACTGACTATCAGTGATTTTTAGCCTACTTTTCACATTTTGCAAAAATGAGGAAAAAGTAGACTTATGAGATCGATCCGGGAAAATGTGTGTCTGTCTGTCTGTCTGTCTGTCTGTCTGTCTGTCTGTCATCAAGCAGCATGTAACGTCCGTTCTATCCATTCGTCTTCAACCAAATTGTGTATGTGCATTCTATACCTTAAGAGACGGAGCTAAGAATATATTCAGTGTCACCAGGGCTGCCAACTGTAGTAAGTTACTGTACTAGGCTACATTATTTTAGGTGTATTTCAAACTGCAGTACTTAGAAATGTTGGTATTAGGAACGTGATATCGTTATTATTGCAGATAGGTCTATATAGATTGGCATGAATCTTACATTTTAAGAAAAGTAGACTGTTTAGTTCGTCACGGAACTACTTGTTTTATTTATATACTGTATATGAAAAGAAAAGAACTATTTTCAGCTGCTCTGAATAAGAATTCAATAAAACGACTTAATTTACAGTTTATGTTAGTGATTGAGGTAGACACAGATGTAATACACACCTAAAAAAAAGGAAAGTTGGAAATTTCTTACAAACTTGGGATATATAAGTGAAACGATGATGCATGGTAAAAAATTTGGCAAATTTTGAAAATTCTCTAAAAAACTCTTATTATAAGAATGTTGACATTATAAAAGTTGTTTTTGGTTGCCACAAGCTTGTCATTACTGCGATATGAGTATCATTTGTCAACAATATTTGTAGCATGTTCAACAATTGAATGAATATTGACATGTTATCTCTCCCCCTTATCTTTATTCCTACTTAAATGTTCTCTAATTTCCTTCATGGTTTAGTGTATAGATTGAAATCACTCATATTGATAGGTTTCAGCCTTGTTTTTACACCTTCAGGACTACTTTGACAGATTAAGGGTCTCAAACACGCATGGATCACCAGAAATAGACGCATCGCACCACAATGTGGGACCCGAGAGAAGGACGAAGAAACGTGGGACGCCAAAAAAACAGATGGGCAGACTACTTTAGAGCTAAAGCGGGAAACCAATGGTCGAGAGTAGCAAGAGACAGGGAAGCATGGAGACAGCTGGAGTCGAACAGGAATCAACATGCACCAAACAGGACAGAAAGACAATGACAGTGAATGCAACAAGACAAAACCTTCGGAGCCTAATCACGAGCACGTCCCTTTGCAAACAGAAGGCCTTTGCCCTTACGGAATGTGTATAGGCTAATTTTATTATTATTTATTCAATTCACCATTACAAACATGGGTTACTCTAAAGCACGGGTTAAAACAAGTGCTTTACAACAATACATAAAAATTATAATACATTATCATGTATATACAAAATATAGAGTTCATTATCACTCATTCACTAGCAAGGAAGGATCGCACAATGTTGCATGTGGACAATAGGACAGAATGCTGCATACTCTTGGAGATGGTCGGCGGAAGATCCAATTCCTTCAGACTCTAGTGGAGTGTGTGAGGTATGAGGCCGTTGACTGACAAGATTACAGGCACTATCCGGACGCAGTTCATCTTCCATATCCTCTTGATTTCCTCTGCAAGCTGTCTATACTTGGAGATTTTTAGCCTACTTTTCACATTTTGCAAAAATGAGGAAAAAGTAGACTTATGAGATGGGGCAAATGTCTGTCTGTCTGTCTGTCTGTCTGTCCTTCTGTCTGTCTGTCTGGCTGGCTGTGTGTGTGTCCCCCCCCTATCAACTCCTAAACGGCTGCAGCAATCGAAACAAAATTTGGTAGGAGTAAAGATCTATACCTGAATATCTCACGGCCATATTTGAAAATGATGTCAGTGCTACCAACTGCTAAAAAATCGCAATTGAAATTTGAGCTCCATGTTGGATATCTTGGAAAGTATGAATGGGAGCTATTTCAAAATTGGCACACGTACAGATCATAATATTTCAGTTCAATTTCCAGGAGGCCAAACATGGCAGTGTTGCCAAAATGATTATAAGCCTCCTGATAGGTCCAATTTTTAAATGCATATAACTTCTACACTATCAAGCGGAATTCAACCAAATTTCGTATGTTGTATGTGTACATAACCAGATATGACTGAGCGTATTCTTAAGACCTACCAGGGCTGCCAACTGTTAATAAATGCTCCTAATTTATTTTATCCAAATACCAATATATCAGAAAGTATGCAAGCCGACAGCTTTAAACTATGCACACGTATAGTACCTGACATTCTATATTAATTTGGAGTAACTTATATACGTCAGTGCTACCAACATGATTCTAAGCCTGCTGACAGGTCCAACTTTAAATACATGTAACTTCCATACTATCATTTGGATTTGAACCAAATTTCATATGTGCTATGTGTACCATAACAGATATGACTATGCGTATTCTAAGGAGCAACCAGGGCTGCCAACTGTTAATATGTGCTGTCCCTATTTTTGTTACCCTAATATCAATATATCAGAAAGTATGCAAGCCAATAGCTCTAAACTTTGCACACGTATAGTACCTGGCATTCTAGACGAATTTGGAGTAACTAATATACGTCAGTGCTGCCAACATGATTCTAAGCCTGCTGATAGGTCCAATTTTAAAATGCATGTAACTTCTATACTAACTAATGGATTTCATTCAAAATTGGCACAGCAATAGATCATATTATTTCAGATTATTTCTGACCAATACATGCATGACATTGTTGCCAACATGATTTTACGCGCGCTGTTAGATCCAATGTTTAACTGCATGTAACGTCCATGCTATCCAGTGGACTTCAACCAAATTTTGTATTTAGTACCGTAAGAGACGGAACTAAGAATATATTCAGTCATCAGGGCTGCCAACTGTAGTGCTCTATTAGGATACATTATGCCAGGTATACAGTATTTCGAACTAATTGGAAATTTCGATGTTAGCAACTTAATTTCGTCATTATTCTAGATAGGTTCATATTCTGTAGAATAATAATTGGCATGAAAAGTAGGCTGTATAGTTCTTCACGGAACTTCTTGTTTCATTGTGTTTCCGTTCGATGTTGGTGTCGTTGGGGACTGCTATGTCTATTATAAATGTAGTGCCATCAACCTTATTTACTACTATGATGTCTGGTCAATTGTGATCTATTGTTTTATCTGTCACAATACCAGTGTCCCAATATATTTTACACAATTCATTTTCGAGGAGGGATGGTGGATGATATTTGTAGTAAGGGATATACTCCTCAGTTAATTTATATTTCTGTGCGAGTGCTTGATGAATGATGCCTGCAACCTGATTGTGCCGTTTTGTATATTCAACTGATGCTAGTATTGGGCAACCTGCAGTGACATGGTCAATGGTCTCGAGATGAATGGCGCATCGCCTGCATTTGTCTGAAATTACACTGGCATCTTTGATGATGTATTTCTTGTAATTTTTTGTGGCAATGACTTGATCTTGGATGGCAATTGCGAATCCCTCTGTTTCTCCAAACAGCCGACCACTTTGTAACCACATACACGATGCGTTTTTATCAATACTCTGTTGGGATAGGTTGCTGTAGTATTTTCCATGGAGGGTCTTTACTCCCCATGCCTTTTCTTTTTTCATGTAAGTGTAGTGGCTGGCTGATATGATCATCAGAGGTTATTATTATTATTAAACTTGTCGTGCGCACATAAACAGTTAGTTTGCTCCGAGCGAGAATGTAAAACTACTCTGTTGAGTGGAGTTCTCCTGAATATTTTATAAAGAGCGTAACTTAACTCATTTCCAGGTACGGAGCACGACACAAAAGCAAACGCTCCGAGCTCTTCTAAATGAGAACTCTCAAACGATACTGCAGACACCAAAGAACGCTTTGTGGGACCGCCCGCCGCAACACTTTCTTTTATGCCGAGGAGCGAGATGGGAATCATTTCGTAGCAATTAGTTGGCAGGAATATTGGGAGCAAGTCTCTGTATTGTGATCGACCCATTTCAGAGCTACTTTTGCTGCAGGGTCACGATCAAGAGAAACATGAGACGGTGCCAGACCTCTAATTATCATGATCCTGACATTAAGCGAACAAATTGAGCATGAAATTAGGAACGTGTCTCAATGCTTTTTTGTTGTTGTTGTTAATTTATTTAGAGGATTTGCGACATCGTGGTCATTTATCCTCGTGTACTTGGGTGTGTTTGAAATGTGGTGTTACAGGAGAATGATGAAGAGCATATGGGTAGATAGGGTTACAAATGTAGAGGTATTAAGACGAGTGGGCGAGGAAATATGGTTTTGGCGCCTGCTAATGAAGAGAAGAGATAGGTTGCTAGGACACATACAGTACTAAGACACCCTGGAATAGCAAACTTAGCTATGGGAGGAAGGGTCAAGGACAATAACTATAGGGGTAGACCTAGGTTATAATATGTTAAACAAATTGCCTCGAATGTAAGGTGTGATAGCTTTCAGAATGGCTGAGATGGGAATCGAACCCACCTCTTCTCAGTTTTGCCTCACGAAGCTAAGTGTACCCCGTTCCGGCCCTCAGACCAGAATTAAGTTTCTTGGCAGTGCCGGTAATGTATGTAGAAATGAAACGAGTAGATCGTGTGTGTAGAACTTGTGTAATAACCTGTGTTAATGTGCTGTCTTGAATATGTATTTGAATGCAGGTGAAGATTGGGAAGGAGGTGGCCGTACCTTAAGTTAGTTACCATCTCCGACTTCCTGGAGTAGAAGTGGGAAACCACTCCCAGGATGGCTGAGGTAGGAATCGAACCCACCTCTTCTCAGTTTTGCCTTACGAGGCTCCAGCTCTCAGACCACAATTAAGTTTCTTGGTAGAGCCGGGAATCGAATCCTAACCTCCCCCCGACAGTCAAGAATGCTAGCCGCTACACTATGAAGTAGAAGCGTAGGAAGCAGGTTTAAAGTTGCAATTGATCCGTTTCGTTGGTGATGTTGTTGATTTATATAAGGAATTTGCTTCATCGTGGCCATGCAGTACTTGTGTGTTTCGGGTGGAATTTGTCTGATAACCTGTGTTATTGTGATGGCTGTATGGAGTGTGTATTTGTAATTGGGGCTAGGACTGGTTAGAAGGCGGTTGTGGCCTTGAGTTAGGTACCGAATAAACATATTTTACCTGAAGTAAGAGAGTGAAATCACTGCTAGGATGGCTGAGGTGAGAAAGGAATATCACTTCTGAGTTCTGCCTCACGAGGGTGAGTGTATTCCACTCTACCCCTCAGACCGTGGCAGAGCCGGGAATCAAACCGGGACTTCCGGGGTTGACAACCAAGAATACTGCACCACCAGGTAGTTCGTGAAATAAAAAGTAATATATGCAACTAAATTTTAGTCAAAATAACGATGCGTTACTTCGAACATTGTAACTATAACACAGGTCTTTTTTGAAGTAAGTCACTGTAATTTCGTAACTATTTTTGATACGTAACGGTAACTGTGACTTAGTTACTTTCCGAAAGTAACTCGCTTAGTCCTGGTCATTAACGATTCTTAACGATTTGTGTAAATATTAAACTGGATTGTCTTCAGTTTTTCCTTTAACAAATTTCAAGAAGACTTAAAAAAATGATCTGGTTAGCTCAAATGTGTTACCAGCGTTTCGCCCTGGTGTGCCATTGGGCTCGTCAGTTAGTATGGTACACCTCACCAAGACGCGTGGGTAGTACATACTGGGAAGGCAACTACAACGCTCAAATGATTCCACGAGCAGTGCCAATGTACTATGAGGGATAAACTTTCCTTTCAAAAATAAAGCCTTACCTAGACTATCCATATTGGAAGTGACTGTTCCCGAAGGATACAGGATGTTTATATTTTCCGAATGAACTGGATGTACTTTAAGCAATTTCATAAAGGAAACTTGAAGAAAGAAGTACAGGATGTTTATATTTTCCGAATGAGCTTAGTTATACTTCAACAAATTTCATAAAGAAAACATGAAAAAAAACAGGATGTTTATATTTTCAGAATAAGCTAGTTATACTTTAACAAATTTCATAAAGAAAACTTTGGAGAAAAAAAGAAGAACAGGATGTATATATTTTCCGAATAGCTAGTTATACTTTAACGAATTTCATAAAGAAAACTTGAAAAAAAACCAGGATGTTTATATTTTCCGAATGAGCTAGTTATACTCTTAAAATTTCAAAAAAAATCTTGAAAAAAACTATTTTTGAAGTTTGTTCAAGTATAACTAGCTAATACGGAAAATATGAACATCCTGTATCCTTCGGGAACAGCTACTTCCAATATTCTGTTTTTCCTCCAACGACAGAAGATTGAGGAAGTGCGTTATAGGGGCACGAGTCCCCTTATCGTTGCCAAATGCTCTGCAAGTTGTGAGCCGTTGGGGGAGGGGGTAATATGCATATTATAGAGATGGGTAATTGCCTAATGGCAAGAATGCGAGAGTAATGATGCTGTTAGCTGCAGATAAGGGTTGCCGAACGATCTTACAACACGGCAACAGACCGTGCTCCGTTACTCTGGTGTGAGCGTGCCCAAGAGACTGTTGGCGTGCTACCTGACAATCCACTTAGCCGCACATTGCACCTTATTCCCTTCACAGGGCTGCAACTTTATGTGCAATTCATGTGGTGGCGTAAATGGGGATTCTATTCTCGTGCGAACACTAATATATGAATACTTATGACCTATGGCGGCATATAACACGTCTTCGTTGTCGGGAACACGTCTTCAACCTTTTCTCGGGGGCGTGGTGGCGTATCGGTCAAGCTGTATGCCTCTCACCAAGACGGACCGGGTTCGATTTCCGGTCAATGCGTAAGAGATTTTCGAAGTCAAATGCCATGTCCTGTGGTCGGATTTGACGTGAAAAGGAGATCCCGTGACTCACGATCGCGAGATTAACGGTCACGTTAAACTACAAGCTTTTCAACCTTTTCTTGCTCCAGAACCGCATTAAAGCTGTGAAGAATCGCACGGATTGCATTGGAATTTTGGGAAATTAGCATATATATCCAACATACAAATATCAACCTATTTATCTCAAACAAAGGAGTACAAAGAATAGTTGCGATTTGCTTATCATTTAATTTTATTATTTTATTTATTTATTTTACTTTTAATTAGCCTATATATTTTGTTTTAAATTTGCGAATAGACCACTGAGGATCACGCTACAATTTCATTTCTTCTTCGTCTTAAGCTTCGTCTTCCTCCAGTATTCTTTCATATGGATGCTGTGCTGCTACTTCTGTTCATCCGCCAGGTTCTTCCAGTCTTCACCGTTCTTCCGTTTTGGAGCCCTTCCAAATTTTGTATAACGGTCCGAAAAGTATCCCTATCTAACATCTGAACTTCCTGAATGTTGGGCCTTCCTAGATCTTGACGAACTTCTTTAATCCATGCCGTAGTTGTCTTTTTGTTCCATAAGTAGCTGAATATCTCTTTAGTTATTCTGTTTTCGTCCACTGTACAAATGTCCGAGAAATGACAACCTCCTTCTTTTCATGGTTTCTGAGATCTTCTCCACATTTTTGTACTGTTGACTAATTAGGCCTAAATTTGTATTAATTAATTTTTGATATGTTTGGGCAATTCATGTTGGATTAGTTGGCTACACCTGCACGTTCAAATACGGAAAAACAAAGTGCTTCTCGCTGTACAAGTCTAAATAACGGATATTTCATTCACAAGTCTGTACATGTGATGACTATTTTAACGTTCAACCCATGATAACTAGATTTTAATCTCTCAACGTAACTACTCCTTGTAAATTACTAAGTTCTGCGCTGTTTACTCGCTTGTTAGTTCTAGATTTAACCATTTTAAATAAAAGGGAAGCAGTTCAACTTGGAGACAGAACTCGCCTTTAGAACATAGGATGGCTAGAACATTCACAATTTCAAGATATTTGTAATAGAAAACAAGTATTACTGAAATTCAGACCACTCACATGAAATCTATCACTTACGTTTATAGAATTACGGAGACTTTGAACTGCGGATACAAGATACAAGATTACCACAAAAATTGTTTCAGAGGGCCACATTTAGCCCGCGGGTTGAAGACTTCTACCGTATGGAATACATTAAATATCTACTATGGCAGAGAACTGACTTCTTTAGTTTCTCAATGCGACTCAAATCTCAGATGGACAGCTTTTTGTTCGTTATCTCTTACGAATCTAGAAAATTAGCACACCACAATGCGTCAGCCAAAGTCCGTGCATTCATATGGAGCACTACATAAATATATGAACTGTACTTGATGATAGTCACACCAAGAGGAAGATCATACTTCCCATTTACGAAAACTCTCGAATAAACAATGTGCATTGCATATTTAAAATATGATACAAGCGGCTAGCATTCATGAGTGTCGCCCCGGAGGTCCGGGTTCGGTTCCCAGCTCTGCCAGAAATTTAATTATGGTCTGAGGGCTGAGAAGATATGGGTTCGATTCCCCCCTCAGCCATCCTGGAAGTGGTTTTCCGGGATTTCCCCACTTCCACTCCTGGCGAATGCGTGGAAGATTCCTAACTTAAGGCCCAATCCTCACCTGAATTACAAATACACACACTAATACAGACATCACAATATCACAGGTCATTAGACAAGTTCTATACACATACCCCAAGTTCATGCGGCTGAGTGACCACGATGTCCAAGCTTCCAAAGTGAACCAACAACAACATATTTAAAAGAACCTAAAAAATGTCGACAGTAAGAAGTGTTTAATATTTTTCGGACAAGGCCAGCGGCTTTTACGCTGCCGTCCAAGCTGTGATGTGTGGTGTGTCTTGGCTGCTACGCTGTGAACTCTTCAGCGATGGGTAACTTTATCCCCGAGTAGACTTGCTATCGGTATAAAAACAGCCCGTCTGGCCAGAAAGCGTGAAGATAATATTCGGCTGCCGCACGCTACTTGTGGCTAGCAGTTACAAGGAGAAAGTGAATTGCTGGAGAGGAGTCAAACATAACATCCAGATGTAAATTTTAAAATTGCTCTTTTCCGTTTCGTGTTGTTCCGCAAGATAATTGCCATTGCTGACCACTGGTCTAAGCCCCTCCATTGCGAATGAGGTTTCAGGTTTCGTCGAGAACAAGGCACGTTTACAGACGATATTTTGGCAGTACGGCTGGCATGATGGCTCATTCTTCGTGGCATTGCTCTCCTCTTCTTATATGGTGATATCAAAAATTCCGCAGACACCCAAATACATGGGGCTAAATGACCACCATGTCCTAGCCCCTCAAATGTAACAACAACAACAACAACAACAACAACAACAAACAACATAAATGTTGAAGGACGGTTTGACGGCGGGACGAACAATATTATCGTCAGCTCATGTATTTTAGAAATTCTCCCTGTATTCGTCACCATGGTTCAGAGAGCCCTACCATTCCAGCTCCTTGTTTTCCAGGTTATTCAGATTTACCCACCTTTGGTGGAAACTAGGGTTTCTTCAATTACAGTAGTCCTCATATGAAATTATTTGAGCATTTGAAATAGATTTGTGGGGGTGTAATTCTCAGCTGATTAAACAGATATGAGCGGGTTTAAACCCGGCCGAAGTCGTCGGATGTTTTAAGAGCGTTGAAAATCCCTCAGTATGCCTTCCTTCGGAGGGGAAGTAAAGCCGGTGGTCCCATGTCACAGATTTATGGCATGTTAAAGAACCTTCCACTAATTACACCTGTGTGAAGCTAAATTGTAGGTTAGGTTAAACATTTGACAAACGCTCTTAGGTTCCGACGTTTGTCGCCAGGAGTCGACTGCGATGGCATCTGGTAACCAGTTCTGAACTAGTAGTCTTTGACGGTTGCGTTTGGCGGCAAAAGTAGGAACTACTTGAAAAAATGCAATGTCTGCAGTCCTTACTTGAATTGAAAACAGATAACACACACTAATACAGTCATCACAATTAACACTGGTTATCAGACAAATTCTACACACACCCAAAGTATACGGGGCTACATGACCGCGTTGTCCCAGCCCCTAAACTGAGGAACCAACCTCCAACCAACCAAACTCATTTCCGAAAATAATGGACTTCCCCGTTCTTTCCGTGATCCTTTACCATCCGAAAAATGCGCTGTCGATTTAATACACTCGGTAACTACTCTCGTTGAAAACAATTTATTCCCCCTCGTAATTAAGCCCAAGCAATACTCTGCATTGGATAATAGCGGCGCGTCAATAAATACTAGGTATTAAAACAGGAGTATGGCGTGCAGAAAGGAGGATGAGCTCCAATGGAAATCCGCCACAGTCTGATCACTTGTTCCCAGGATTTGGTTCAACCTCGATCAGTCAGCTGTGGCCTGATAATGGTGGGAACCTAACAGTTCATAATAATCTAATGGATCGGTGCCATACTCCACCTTTCACCCAACTTTATCCATTCTTCACGGCTGTCACCTGACACTGGCCCCGGGGTCCTCATTCTTCTTTCCTCGCGCTAAATTGCCAACTCTCCTCTAGCCGCGCCGAGGGTTCGAAATGTGGAGGATGGTCGGTTTAATTCAAGGACTAAAGCGTCCCGTAGTAGGACCCCTTAAGCTCATTCCCGGAATGTTTTTCAGCGATAATGTAAAAAAGCTTCCGCCCATATGAAAGTGGGAACTAGAGCGAACTTTGTGAAGGGGTTCATCAAATATTGAAGACTTTAAGGGAGGGGTAGTTCACTTTCTCCTTAGGGTGTTCTCCGTTTGATCTTAGTAACGTATCAGATATCATTAGGGGCGTAATGTTGTAGTGATCTAGCAGCTTGCCTTTTAGGAAAATATTATTTTCCTGCTTAATGCGTTTGACATTTTCGTCCGAATTTCGATAAAGGAGTCCAATTTCTTGTGGTCGTGTTGTTGTTGATTCTATTGGGGCTTTGGGACATCGTGGTCATGTAGCCCTCTGTAGACCTACTTGAGTGTGTCTGATAACCTGTCACTGTCATGGCTGAACTAATTTATGTATTTGTAATTGAGGTAAGATTTGGGAAGGAAGCGGCTGTGGCCTTAAATTAGTTACCATCCCGGTATTTGCCTGAAGTAGAAGTGGGAAACCACGGAAAACCACTTCAGGATGGCTGAGGTAGGAATCGAACCCATCTATTCTCAGTTTTGCCTCACGTGGCTGAGTGTACCCAGTTCCTTCCCTAAGACCAGAATTACATTTCTTAGCAGAGCCGGGAATCGAACCCGGGCATCTGTGGGGACAGCCAAGAATGTTAGCCAATGCGCTGTGAGGCGGACTACTTGTGGCCAAGAGGGTAGGAGTAGATATTCTTAATTCTTATAAGCTGCTTGGGACTTCTTAGGTTATCAACCCCGTGTGTGTGTTGAATTTTTCTGATAACCTGTATTTTTGTGGTGACTATAGTAGGCTAGTGTGTATAGCTGTAATTATTAGAGTCTGGGTTGGTGTAATTTCCCGCTTGAAGTAAGGTTCTATCCCGGGAATTGCACGGACCGAGTGTGGGAAAACTCCCAGAAAAATCACACTCAGGATAGCCGCTGTCAACATCGGGATTCAAATCTCCGATCCCCGGACTTAATGAATCACGATCGTGGTGAGCGATTTAACACCTGAGGGTTGGTGCCACAAACGTTTCCTCCTCCCCCTTAAAAAGTCCCCTCTGACCCTAAGCTTTCAACACACTGACCCGACCAACTCCCTATGGAAATACGCGATGAATATTATTCTGATGATGTTCATTTATGTGTGCTAATAACTTCTTACTTACGCTATTTAATTCCATAATTGCCGGCTGCAAGCTTTTTTTATTTGACACCCAGAGGTCAGCTTGCATGTCGAATTTAGTTCCTTGGAACGCTATGAAAGTCAGGGAGGTTAGATGTTTAAGCTCCTTGACACTATAGCGCTTTCTAGTAGAGAAAGGACGAACTTTTGTATTGGAGAAAAATCCCGAGATTAATTTTGCCCTTATGAACACGGCCTACTGAATTCAAATGGATTATTTAACATGCCAACAACGTATGACATGCGTGCCGTGATTTTTGTCGCCTTTCAAAAATCACTTACCATGGCCAGGAGCGAACCTGCTAGCTTGGAGGGGTTAGAAGTCCGACACGATAACCACTCACCCTCCGTGGCAAGCTAATTCTCCGCTGACCTCAAATAATTGGGATAAGTGTAAGAAAGTTATGCTCTATTTGTATGCGTTTCACACTAGCTTGTTTCATCAATAACAATGCTACTGTGCAAAGTGACTCGAGCTGTATCCTGTATGCATTGTTGATAATAAAATAGCCCCTGGACTCACTGACCGTGGTGCGCTATCGATTTGGTTCAGTGAATTTGGCGAGCTGTGTAACCTATTATTTATTTGCATCAGCCCGTGTGTGTACTCCTACACAGTGTCTGGCTGCGTGGCGTACTTGGTAAGGCCCAAAGTTGCAGAATTGAATCCTGGTAGAGTTGGTTGAGAATTGCGGGCGCTTAAGTGTGATGTAATCATGCCAGTAATTTTGAAATGTAACTGCTTTTCAATCGGTTAACACAATTGTACCCAAATTGCAATGGGTGTTAATCCCTACACCTGTAAAACGTTACATGAGCTTAATTAATCAGTTGGATGGCTAGTTTTGATCGTCAAGCGATCATCATTGGATCCTTTACACCACTGGTTCATAACCGGCCTCGTGGTGTTGGGGTAGCGCTTGCCTGTCGCCCGGAGGCCCCGGGTTCGATTCCCGGCTCCGTCAGGGATTTTAGAAACTGACGTGAGGGCTGGAACGGGATGCACTCAGCCTCGTGAGGACAATTGAGTAGCTGTCTGACAGTGAGGCAGCGCCCCGATCACGAAAAGATTAACGGCCGAGGGGACCCGATGCGCTCATCACGCGTCACCCCAATATCTGCAGGCCAATGGCTGGGCAGCGGTCGCTTGGTAGGCCTAGGCCCTTCATGGGCTGTAGTGTCAGGGGTTATTAGTTTTTAATTAATCAGTTAGATGACTAGTTTTGATCGTCAAGCGATCATCATTGGATCCTTTACACCACTGGTTGTTAACCGGTGGTCCGTGAGTGCCTCGGGAATGGTCCGCGGGAGAGAAGGGTCCACCAGCACTTATAAAAAGTGCCCAATAAATGGGGACGTGCTTTAACGAGAATTGTCCGAATGTATTCGCGGAGATTACTATCAGGTTTTGAATTGAAACAATATCTTTAAAATAAGTGTTATTGAGGAATGGTTACAACTGATAAGGTTTATTGGGGGTTCCGTAGGCCTACATGATTCAACTTCAGGCTGAGTGTTCAGCAGACTTCTACGGGTTCAGAACCACTGCTTTACACTCAGACTATTAATCTATGACTACGAATATCTAGATTAAGATACAGATGAACTTTGATATCTCTAACTGCTTTCGGAAATAAAAATAAATTACTCAATTACTCAAACATGGACCCTAGTTTCTCAGGAATTGTGTGTTGCCCATTACTAGGCGAATAGTGGCTCCACAACTTCTCGAGGACAGATCGTCTCTAGGGTCTGAGTTTGAGTCACGGTGGTAGTTTCAGCACTTGGGGTGGGAACTTGAGGTTGTGCGTTTAAAAGGTCATGAGATCATTGAATTTTGTCTATAATCCTAGATCATTGTGCTGTGGTCGATGAAAGAGGCAGTTGCAGCCTAAAGTCGCTTGGAGTAAGAATGGAAGGCCACAGAAAGCAACTCTTACGATAGCTATGGGATATTCACAGCCACATCTTCTCAGTTGTCCTGACGAGTCTGAATGCACCCCATTGCAGATGTTAATGGGAACTCAATCCTTCCTTGCGGTGGAAATCGAGTTCTTGTGTTCCTAGATCCAGCCGACAGACACGAATAAGAAGCTGCAGGTTGAAAACTGAAGTCGAGGAGTGACTTTCAGCGCTCTCTAGCGCCGAACACCCGCCACTACTGCGCGACACGACCGCTCTCTTTCGAAGGATGCACCAATCAAACAGAATCTTTATAACCATGATAATGCGAAGAGCCTGTCTGCTACATTCCGTCTTAGTATGCCACATTAAATGTTTACCATTCATTCTGCAATGTTCACTCACTGACCTTAACTATAACTAGTTGGCGAATGCTATTCCAGTTCGTAACTTATTTAGCGTGTTCATGTACATTCTTCTTCTTATTAATCTTCTCCTTGGTTGCTTCTTGCGTTCTCCTGTCCATCTTGTACCAGTACTGCTGCTAGATTTCACCCTAAATATGTATGTACTTATTTACAGTGGTTCTGAATATTTCTCGGTTTTTCATCATGTTCTCTCCGATGTTCATCTCATTCAGGTCCCCCCTTGTTTCCTCCCAAATGTGTACTTTATTATTATTATTATTATTATTATTATTATTATTATTACTAGCGGACCCGTGCGAGAGCTCTCGCATAAAGGGTTGTGTGCGCCCCATGTGTACAGACTACCCGCCTGGCACTACTGCTATGCGGGTTGTACGCGATGCCAGTGGCTGCTATAGTCTTATTTATTTGTTTAAGCACTTTATAAACAAATAAATATATTTCCGTTGACTTTTCAAGAAATGCAAGATTTCTCCTGTACTATTGGGACAATAATTAGGAAGATTTTTCTACAAACCACACCTTCTAACTCCCTCTGGTTTAGGAGCTTGAGTTTTGTGAAACATACACCTTAGCGTATTATATAATAAGATTATTATTATTATTATTATTATTATTATGATTATTATTATTATTATTATTATTATTATTATACATCACAGCCTAATTTTATTGGCTTCAGGGAACCAAATTATAGTTACTGAAACAATCACTTCTAAGTTGGAAAGTCGAAATAGCTACCCATGAACTTCCGGACAATTCGCGTTGTTGAGAGAACTATAGCCTTCTGCATTAGTTTGTACAGTTGAGTATCCAGATTCAGTTCTTGAAGGCATTGGAGCAAGGTACTTGGCATGATGTTCGTACTCGAGACAATAATAGGTATGGTCTTTACCCGTTCTACGTGCCATTACCGATTGATAGGGCCGACCAACTCACAATATTTGCTAATATTTATGTGTTTTGATTGGAGATTCTTGTTGTTAGGGATCGCAACATCAAATTGGTAGTTTGCTTCATGATCATTATTATTTATTAATATTATTATTAATAATAATAATTATGGTGTTTGAAGCCATTTTTCAGTGTTGCCTTAGTAAAAGTAGTTAGATGTTTTTTCAGTCGGTCAGCACGATTGTAACCAATTGTGGGTTAATCATGAAAACAAAAAACAAGAGATTATTTATTAATAATAATATTATATTATTGTCTCCCATTTTAAATTGTCCAGTTCTTGGTGACGCTGGCTGGGGCTCCAGAAATTTGACCAGAAGTGTATTACGTGTCAATAAATCTTTGGAGAAGTTCTTTTCACGTTTAAGCACCCTTAATTAAGTAGGAAAACAGTGAGCACAGGAGGAGAGTGCCATAGTACGAACTCGTGCTGTAGTGACTAGCATACTTAGCTGCCGCCCCTGAGACCCTGGGTTCGAATCTGATAAATGTAATTCTGGTCTGAGGGCTGGACAAGGGTTAACTCAGCCTCGTGAAGCAGAACTAAGAATACGTTGGTTCGATTCCCACCTTAGCCATCCCAGAAGTGGTTTTCCGTGGTTCCCCACTTATACTTCAGCCATATGCCAGGATGGGTTCTAACCTAAAGCCACGGCCGTCTCCTTCCCAATCCTAGTTATGATTATAAATACAGACATACAAAGATAACCATAGTCAGTACCTTGCCGCGGTGGGTGAGTGGATAGCGTGTCGGTCTACCAACCCCCAAGATTGCAGGTTCGCTCCTGGCCATGGTAAGTGATTTTTGAAAGGCGGCAAAAATACGACACGCATGTCATACGATGTTGGCATGTTAAAGAACCCTTTTGAATTCAGTAGGCCGTGTTTATAATGGCAAAATTAATCTCGGGAGTTTCCGCCAACATAAAGTTCCTCATTTCTCTACTAGGAAGCGCTGTAGTGTGTAAGGAGCTTAGATATCTAACCTCCTTGACTTTCATAGTGTTTCATCGAAATTCGGCATGCAAGCTACCCTCTGGGTATCAAATTACAAAGCTTGCTCCCGGCACCTGAGGCCATACGATATTATTGTTATTATTACCACACTCAGTACAGCCGTTGTCAAGTTCGGCTCCCCGAACCTTTGTTTTCTGGGCTTGCTGCTGCTCCACAATCGCAGTCATGGTTTGCGAAGTAACCATATCAACATGCGATACTCGCAACACACAGCGCACAACTTTAATATTTAAGTGATAATAATATTCATATTATGGTGACTTATAAACTCTAGATAAAACGTAATGTTTTACTCGCTGGTTGTCTCACACACAGAACACCTACATACATAAAAGCTGCAGATCACGCCTCACACTGCTTGAAGGAACTGCCAGCAGAGACCGCTGCAGCCGACGTTGCACGTAGCGCTATCTTGTGTAGAGATTGCGGACTACCTGGAAAGGAGTTCTGCACCAGTAGTAGGTAATCTGTGCACCAGTAGTACTTTTTTTTTTAGGTAATCTGTGCACCAGGCGCACATATTTATCGCTAAGATTTATCGTATCCGGGCGCTATTCCAGCTGGTGGTTTATTTGTTCATAACAGGAGAATAATTGCTCGCTTGTCGTCAAATTACTTCTGTTAGAGTTTAGTGGTGTACCCAGGGGATGTAAAATATCCCTCCCAGACACTATGTATTTATTGTAACACAGTAACTGAAAGGTGAAATTTCGGCGTCATTCATTTACACTGGAATTTAAAAACTCCATTTGTAACCTATTATTGTTTGAGTTGAAAAGTTACTTAGCGATCGGTTGAGCGAATACAAGGAAGGCTGCAGCCCAGTTGATAGCCAGTGGAGTGTAGGAGGCATGTGGCCACCGCGACGACACTCTTGTTTGTTGTTTTCTTTTACCATGGATGCTCCAATTCTCATATCAAGCAGCTACTCAATTGTCCTCACGAGGCTGGGCACACCCCGTTCTACATCTCACGACAGATCTTAAATCTAGCACCCGGGGCCTGCTAAGTATGAGGCAGGCGTGCTACCCCTACACCATGAGGCAGGCACATTACTAAAGAAAAAAATCATTTTTATTAAAAAATGAGGTAATGTCTTGTTGACATTGTAGATAATATGTTCAACTATTTATATGATTACAATTACTTTCCAACTGACATCAAGTGACCGGAGTTTTTGAAAATGCATATGCGCATATGTAAATGCATATTTGAAGGTTTATTAAATTATTTTGCATATTCTGAACATAACAGCATATTTTAGAATATACAGTTGAAATTAAGTATAATTAAAACATCTTGAACAAAATAGGTTTCGCCTGCATGTTGAACATCCCTCGTAAGCAACTTCCTGAACAACAGATTAATAACCAATATTTTACGTAAGCATGCTGCCTAGTTATTTCAAGAAGGGAATGGGGTCGGACATTCCTTTCACCATCTGGGCAGTATCCCTTGAAAGCAACTTTCTGAGAAACCATCTCGGGTGCCAGTAGCCCGGGGTTAGTTTTGTGAGGAGTTTTTCAGTTAATGTGTTACTTTATTCTTAGTCTAAGCCTCCGTGGCTTAGGCGGCAGCACGCCGGCCTCTCACCGCTGGGTCCCTGGTTCAAATCCCGGTCAGTCCATGTGAGATCTGTGCTGGACAAAACGGAGGCAGACAGGTTTTTCTCCGGGTACTCCGGTTTTCCCTGTCAAAATTTCATTCCAGCAACACTCTCCACTATCATTTCATTTCATCTGTCATTCATTTAATCATTGCCCCAGAGGAGTGCGTCAGGCCTCGGCAGCCGGCACAGTCCATATCCTAGCCGCTAGATGGGGGCTTCATTCATTCCATTCCTGACCCGGTCGGAGACTGGAAGCAGGCTGTGGATTTTCATTTTCATTCTTAGTCTGCACATCCTTAACTCAGAATGCCTAAAGAGAAGAGCAGCAGAAAGTATTTATTAAACCAGTGGGTGTCAGGTAATATGATTATTCAACCGATGGCTAGGGACCGGACATGTATGCACTGAAGACGATTACAATAGACGTAATATGTCTCCTGAAAACATTGAAAAACTTGCAATTATCTATTGTGATGCTTCTTTCTGCAGTGAATGATATAATAATAATAATATCGTGTGGCCTCGGGTGCCGGGTGCAAGCTTTGTTAATTGACACCCAGAGGGCAGCTTGCTTGTCGAATGTAATGCTCCTTGGAGCGCTATGAATGTCAAGGAGGTTAGATAGCCTATCTAAGCTCCTTGGCGCTATACCGCTTTCTAGTAGAGAAATGAGGAACTTTGTGTTGGCGGAAAATCCAGAGATTAATTTTGCCATTATGAACTCGGCCTACTGAATTCAAATGGGTTCTTTAATATGCCAACAACGTAAGAAATGAGTATCGTGATTTTTGTCGCCTTTCAAAAATCACTTATCATGGCCAGCAGAAAACCTGCAATCTTGGGGTTGGTAGTCCGTCACTATAACCACACACCCACCGTGGCAAGCAAGTTTAAAGTGAGTGAATAAGATTGGCTTATTGTTAAGAGCATATTTTACAATTTTTAATGCGTATTTTCTACATTTTAGTGCATAATTGCATGCACATTTTAATCGTTTTCAGCACAAAATGTCCGGTCCCTAGTGATATCCCATGTTTTTTTCTGCCGTAGCGATGTCAGATTATGTTTACGTTTCATCAACGAACCGATAATTTAATGGCCTCTTAAGCAACGAATCAGCTGGTCTCTAGTTATCGACTTCACAGCTTCAACAATTCGATGTCGCAGACTTTCAAGAGTGTCAAGCATAGGGGGTCTTTTACGTAAACCCACAGATAAAAATCACACGGAGTGAAGTCTGGAGACCTGGGAGGCCACCGGCGATGAAGTTAATCTTCTGATCCTCCTCTTCCAATCCAACGTCCTGGAATGGTGTCATTCAGGTAACGTTGGACGTGGAATAACTATTTTTGAAGCATGTCTAGATAGGTTAGTCCTGTCAGAGTTTTCTCCATGAAGAAGAAAGGCCTATAAACTTTGTTTACAGAAGACGTTAATCTACGGTGAATCTCGTTCATGTTCAGTAACTACCATAGGGTTTCCACTTGTCCAAATTCTAACGTTATGGCGATTAACTGTAGGTAGCGTAAAGATGAAAAGTGGATTCATCGGGGGGGGGGGGGGGGGGGGGATCGTTCTCATTTTACACTTCTGCTTATCCAGAAACGTTGGAATTATGGTTCTACCTTTGGTAGTTTGGACGAAATAAATGTTTGAGATCTGTTCCTTCTTTTTGAATAACCCTGTATTAATATTTATTCTTTCTACGATAAGAGTAGTAAGGTTATGTTTATATTTTTTTATTACTTCACGTCGGCCACTCCTTTCTTCTCGTGCTTGACCACGATAATAAGATAATAAAAATAGATTTAAAGGTATCTTTCATTATAATATGAATTAGGCAATGTCTATTTTGAATTCTCCACTGATTTTTCCTCAGAGTAGAATGTTTCGAATGTGATAGTGGCATTTTTCACAGTGTGTGAGTTAGAGTTAATTTTCTTATAGTTCCACGATTTATTTTTGTATGCTAATTGATTATGATTCGGATACTCTTGGATAGATTGTCAATAAAGTTGTGAAAAGGCATGTTAGCGTTTGCATGTTTTCATTGATAGCAAGGTTTGCACTTTTGAGTTCTTATTTTCTTTTTGATTTTTAGGGAATGGGTAGTCTGGGATTAATTCCAAATCTGTTATTCAAAGTCCTCTTTTTCCGTCCCGATCTCTTCGAATTATCGAGGATTTCTTGTTGGTAACACTGTGCAACTTCTTAGCTTGATCTTCGAAAATTGTCAGGAAAATACACAATAAATTCAATCTTAACCCCCAATGAATTGATTGATAACAACCTCATGGCATTTTACATTTCAGCATTTGGTAAACAAGCTGTCATTCGTAACTGTTATCACTGTGAGACCAGCGAGGAAGAAGTTAATGTGCCGAGTTTGTGAGATTGGATAGTTGCTGTCGAATGGCTTCCAAGGCCATGATTTCTGATTACATTGGAGGCCTATTTTGCTCTCTGGTTGAAGTTGGACGCTCATAAGCCTTCCTTTTGATGTAACATCCACGTGCCGCGCGCGTCTCTGGGGGTGGGAGGCCGGGAGGAGAAACACGTGGCGCTGGCTAGCCCTTGGTCGTAATTCTCGGTTTTATGGGGATCTGGAATATACTCCGTGATCCAAGATAGCCGTAGCTTGCTTATCATGGGAGACTCGTAGAATATTAAGTCAAATACACAGATACCTTGGAAGTTTGCCCAAAACAGATTGGTTATCTTATTTATTAGTACCGTCCTGTAGTAATAGTTTTAGGAGATTTGGTAGCCATCATCACTGCGTATTCACTGTACGTATTTCTACCTTGGAAGTTTGCCCAAAACAGATTGGTTATCTTATTTATTAGTACCGTCCTGTAGTAATAGTTTTAGGAGATTTGGTAGCCATCATCACTGCGTATTCACTGTACGTATTTCTACCCCTCATTATCCAGTTTCTAGGGGGATGAAGTGGTTTTTACGACCGAATTTCTTAACGACAGGAGTTCATGAAAGATTAAGTCATCAAATGAAGCTGAACTTCTATGCCCAAGATCGCCGGTTCAAACCAGGCCGAAGTCGTTGGATTTTTAAGAGCGTTAACAATCCCTCAGTATGCGTTCCTTCTGAGGGGAAGTAAAGCCGGCGGTCCCGTGTCATAGATTTTATGACATGAAGATGAACCTTCCACTAACTACACTATGGAAGCTAAAATTTGTAGGTTAGTTTGATAACGCTATATTAATTCCAACGTTCGCCACCAGGTGCTGACTGCGATGGCATTTAGTAGCCACGTCCGCAGCTAGATGTCGTTGTTGATATTTTTATTTCATAATTACATGAACAGGCAATAAAGAAAACGAGAGAGAAATATTTAAAGTACGATTAAAGGTTCAAGGTGAAATTATTTTAACCCTGGGATATGCTGATGGCATTGTCATCTAGGACGAATCACCAGAGGATTCCTATGTTGTTTGATTTATTTACGGGCTTTGCGACATCGTGGTCAGATACCCCCTTGTACGTGGGTGTGTAGAGTTTTTCTGATAACCTGTGTACCTGTGATGTCTGTACTAGTGTGTGCATTAGTAATTGAGATAGGATTTGAGTGGGAAGCGGCCGTGGCTTTAAATTAGGTATCATTTACTTGGAGTAGAAGTGTGGAAACCACGGAAAACCACTTCCTGGATGGCTGAGGTAGGAATCAAACCTGTCTCTCCTTAGTTGCCTCATGAGGCTGAGTGTTCCCCGTTCCAGCCCTAACACCAGAATTATATTTCTTGGCAGAGCCGGGAACCGAATCCGGGCCTCCACGGTGACAGCCAAGAGTTCTAGCCACTACGCAATGAAGTGAACTCTTCTATATTAAATAGATACACTGGGACGTGATATTTCACGTTGTATATTACGCATTGGTGCCGGACTCTTGGTGTTGGGGTAGCGCGCCTGCCTCTCACCCGGGGGCCCCGGGTTCGATTCCCGGCTCCGTCAGAGATTTTAGAAACTGACGTGAGGGCTGGAACGGGGTGCACTCAGCCTCGTGAGTTTAATTGAGAAGCTGTCTGACAGTGAGACAGCGCACCGGTCACGAAAACCAAGATTAACGGCCGAGGGGAACCGATGCGCTGACCACGCGTCGCCCCAATATCTGCAGGCCAAATGGCAGGGCAGTGGTCGCTCGGTAGGCCTAGGCCCTTCATGGGTTATTATTATTATTATTATTATTATTATTATTATTATTATTATTAAATTACGCATTGACTGAATAGGATTCGAACCACAACCATTTGCATGAGAAGCTGGTGGTAAGTCGTTGATCTCCGCTCACACCGCGTTAAGTGTGTACTCGTCACAGCGGAAGGGATTTAGTCACCTACTTGCGATTCATGACTTGTAATTGCGCAGTAATTGTTAAGTGCCTAGTTACTGCGCATGTCCAGTTGGGAGGCCGGGGACTGTTCTTTGTCTGTAAGGGGCACATCTGTCACGGTCCGAGGGTGGCCAGCTGACCAATCTCGCGAGGGGACTTCTCACGAGGATTATCACCCCATGGGCCGAACTGTTAACAGTTGAGCATCATGATGCCATTGTCTCTCCACACTTCTCCTGGGACTATGAACTATAAACCAGGTCTCTTTGTGCGTCCCTCCCCGTAAATTCATTCATTCATTCTTTCATTAATCTTTATTTTCATGTTCATTCATTGTTTTTTTAATGTATTCTTTATATTAAAAAATATTTTATTTACTTTTGTTAATTTTCATATTTGAAGATATTTTGCTCGTTTACTGGTTCTGAATGCATTGTAACCCAAAATACGTCTCTGTAGTTTTCAAGACCAATTACTCACAATTAGTATATTTTGTTCGTTTATCTCTAACTAGAGGGTGGATTCGGTGGCGTAGTTGGTAGCATGCTGAGCCTCTACGCCCAAGATTACGGGTTCAAACCTCATCAGATTTTTTAAGAGCGTTAAACATCACGCAGTATGCCTCTTCCTTCGGAGGGGATGTAAAACTGGCGGTCTCATGTCATAGATTTGTGGCATGAAAAAGAACCTTCCACTAACTACACTTGTGTAAAGCTAAAATTTGTAGGTTAGTTTGATAACGCTTTATTATTTTCAACGTTCGCCGCCAGGTGATGGCTGTGATGGCATCTAGTAGTAAGTCCGCAACTAGGTGTCGTGGACGATAGCATTTGGTAGAAAAAAGTAGGAACTACTTGAAAAATTGATCATTTACAGTCCTTCTGCCTGAATCACAGATAACACACACTAATACAGCCATCACAATTAACACCGGTTATCAGACAAATTCTACACACACCCTAAGTATACGTGGCTTCATGACCGTGTTGTCGCAGCCCCTAAACTAAGGAGCCATCTCTAACCAGAGTTTCAACGCAGTCTTTACAAAATAAAATAGTATCTAGTAATTTTTAAAACTTGAAATCAAACTCATCAAATTGGAATCGATTTTATTGTTTACTGACAGCAGTAGCTACGCTCGCTAACGCGCAAAGCTAGGCCATGGAGCCATGCGATCTGCGACTTGGTAGACGTGGGTTCGAACCTCACCGTCGTCCGTCCTTGAAATGGTTTTTCGTGGTTTCCCCATTTTCAACTCCAGGCAAATGCTGGGACGGTACCATATGACAGGCCGCGGCCGGTTCCTTCCACATGAGGATGGTCAGGAAGGTCATCCGGGCGTAAAAACTTCCCACCACATATACTTTCATCGCATCTCATCCCCGAACCCGCTGAGATCGGGAATAATAAGGGGTAGACATACATCGATTTTATTGGTCATTCTCGTGATATACCAGTGCTGGTTTGAGTTCTTTTTATTGCATTGAGTTCGTTTTTATGTTCTTGTTTGGAACATAGCTTAAATCGATTTAACGTCAACTGTTTGTTTGTTAGTTTGTATGTTTGCTTCTTTAGTTGTTTGTTTACTAGCCGACTGTTTGATAAAAGTCGTTGGGGCGATTGCTTCGTGAACCTAAGGTTGTAATATCGAATCCCGACACGGTCGGTTAATATTTAAGGGTGTTCAAATGAGAGAAGGCTTATCAGCCCGTTAATAATCCCCGACCAGAGAAAAATTTCCGCACCCCAGTGTCTGTAAAATCTCACAGATTCAAATGGAACTTTGTGCCCATAATATTGTTTTTGGCCCCTGATGTGCAGAACGTTCACAGATGTGACACAGTTGGGGGTCAGTGACTGATTTGCAAAGCTGACAGCTGTTCTGTTGCGTATTTTTAGAGATATTTTCATATTTTATCTGCTAGATCCTGGCGTCAGTATTAAAGTACAAGTCCTGAAAATGACATATTTGTATTGCATTTTACTAACATTTATCATATAGTATGTGTGGTCGCAATTATGTTAGCACATTGGAACCGAAGAATTAAAAGCCCCAAAGCTGTAAATTGTATTTCTTATTTCAGACATATCGGGGACAGTCAGTCACTGAGAAATGTACAAATTACTTCACCGCACAACCGTACCTAGTCTCACACGTCCTTGTGGTTTTCAAAACGACATGCACGAGTGTGAAAATCGCATGGAGTAAAATCAGGATTGTATGCGGGGTACATCCCTGTTCCTTTGAAGTATACTTCTGTTTAATAGCATTCCAGGATATTTAGACTCTCGTGAGCAAATGTAGTGACATCAGAGTGCTGTTAAATTTGGCAACGTTAAGAAAATATTCGCGGACGTCGCTATGAATGAGAACTTGTATGGAAGTGGTTCTGCCAGTAGGACAAAACTTCTCAATCTCTTTTCGAACCTTCAAAGTCTTGAAGAATACATGATAATAATTAACAAGAAGTTCCGTGACGAACTAAAGAGCCTACTTTTCTTAAAATTAAGATCCATGCCAATGATTAATCTACTGTATATCAACCTATCTAGAATAATGACGAAATTAAGTTGGTAATATCGAAATGTCTAATTAGTTCGAAATATACCTGGTATAATGGAGCCCAATAGAGCACTACAGTTGGCAGCCATGGAGACTGAATATATTCTTAGTTCCATCTCTTAAGGTACAGAATACAAAATTTGGTTGAAGCCCAATGGATGTCACATGCAGTTAGACATTGGATCTATCACCACGCGTAAATGCATGTTGGCAATAATGTCATGCGTATGATGGTCAGAAATAATCTGAAATAATATGATCTACTGTTGTGCCAATTTTGAATGAAAACCATTAGTTAGTATAGAAGTTACATGCATTTTAAAATTGGACCTATCAGCAGGCTTAGAATCATATTGGCAGCACTGAGATATATTAGTTACTCAAAATTTATCTAGAATGCCAGGTACTATACGTGTGCCAAGTTTAGAGCTATTGGCTTGCATACTTTCTGTTATATTGATATTAGGGTAACAAAAATAGAGACAGCATTTATTGACAGTTGGCCGCCCTGGTTGCTCTCTTAAGAATACGCATAGTCATATTTATTATGGTACACATAGCACATACGAAATTTGGTTGAAATCCAAATGATAGTATAGAAGTAACATGTATTTAAAGTTGAACCTCTCAGCAGGCTTAGAATCATGTTGGTAGCACTGACGTATATAAGTTACTCCAATGTAATATAGAATGTCAGGCACTCTACGTGTGCATAGTTTAACGCTGTCGGCTTGCATGTTTTCTGATATGTTGGTATTTGGATTTTGGATTATTAACAGTTGGCAGCCCTGGTGGCTCTTAAGAATACGCTCAGTCATATCTGTTTATGTACACATAACATACAAAATTTGGTTGAAATCCAATTGATAGTCTAGTGTAGAAGTTATATGCTTTTAAAAATTGGACCTATCAGAAGGTTTAAAATTATTTTGGCAACACTGTCATGTATGGCCTCCAGGAGATTAAACTGAAATAGTATTATCTACATGTGTGTCAATTGGAATAGCTCCCATGCATACCTTCCAATATATACAACATGGAGCTCAAATTTCTAGCGCGTTTTTCAGCAGTTGGTAGTGTAACGATTCGATCCCATAGCTGTTATATTTAAAGGGTTATTCATTTATTATCATGTTATTATTATTATTATTAACTAGTACATCCATGAGATGATTTTTATATCAGATAATTGTAAGCGGTTTTGATTATTATATTCAATTAGATTTTTATTAACAATTACTTGTAAAGAGACGAAGTATTATATATTGCAACAAGACTGGCGATATGGACTAACCCTGTGCGTCACAAACTGAACGACGTAGTAAGAATTTCACCACGTTTAGTTAACTCATTAAAAATGTTACATTTGGCGCCACAAAGTAGGGCACGAAAACCATTCGGTATTTAGTCAGAGGAGTGTATAATTTCAGTGCAAATTGTCAGTGCTTTTGGGGGACAGTGAAGTGAAATTTTGGAAGGGCAATTGTTATACGGTGTACTTCAAGATGTCGGAGGAGGAACAGAGGCAGTTGAGAATTAGGGATGCAGTCAAGAAAGTTAATTATAAGGAGGTTGATAGCGGTAGCGATGTTGAGAGCGTAGAGAATAATACCAAGATGTCGGAGGTAAATCTTGAGAATAATCCTGAGAGTAATCCTGAAAATAATCCTGAGGTTAACCCTGACACTAATTCAGAGGAAAATATCGAGACGAATATAGAGGTACATCCTGAGACTAGTGGTAGTCTAGAGAAAGAAAAGTCTATAGAGATTCCTGAAGATCCATTAACTGCGCTCATAAGGCAGATGAGTAGAGATTTAAGTGCGAAATTTGATGAGAGTATGAATAAAAATAGTAGGGAGATGAAAGAAGATATTGGTAGGCTAAATCAAAATATGGAAGAGAATAAGAAAGATAATTTAGAAAGTAGGAAGGAATTCAATGATAAATTTGAGAAATTAGATAAAGATATGAATAAAAATATGGAAGAGAATAAGAAAGATAATTTAGAAAGTAGGAAGGAATTCAATGATAAATTTGAGAAATTAGATAAAGATATGAATAAAAATATGGAAGAGAGTAAGAAAGATAATTTAGAAAGTAGGAAGGAATTCAATGATAAATTTGAGAAATTAGATAAAGATATGAATAAAAATATGGAAGAGAGTAAGAAAGATAATTTGGAAAGTAGGAAGGAATTGAGTAGAGATTTAGGTGAGAAATTAGATAAGAGTAATCAAAAGATGAGAGAGGATATGAGTAAAATAAATCAGAAATTGGAAGAGAATAATGTAAAACTAGATATTGTGGAAACGATGAATAGAGAATTAAGCATGAAGTATGATATGCTACAGGAGAGTATTCAGGGGGTGAAACAGGAAATCAGAGGTGAAATTAAGGAGGAGGTAGAGATGAAGGCTAAAGATATTATTAAGACAGTAGATAAGAAATTAGAAGCAGCAGAAAGTAGGATTCAGGAAAGAATAGTAACTGTGATTGAAGAGAAAATAGCAACTCAAGGTGAAAGTTTTAGCAAATTGGTAGAAGTGGAAACTAGGCAGGTGGTAGAGACTTTAGGGGAAACTGCAGTAGAATCAGTAAAGACAGCCTGTAAGGAGACTATAATTGAAAGTAGAATGGAGTCAGACGAGATTTTAGGTGAAAGCAAATTGGAATTAGCGGAGATTTTAGGTGAAATCAGATTAGAGTCAGACGAGATTTTAGGTGAAAGCAAATTGGAATTAGTGGAGACTGTAATTGAAAGTAGATTAGAGTCATTGGAGATTGTAGGTGAAAGCAGATTGGAATCGGAGGAGATCTTAGGTGAGGAACGGCAAATAGCGGAGATTTTAGGTGAAATCAGATTAGAGTCAGACGAGATTTTAGGTGAAAATAGATTAGCGTCAGAGGAGATAGTAGGAGAAAGCATAGTAGAGTTGAAGGAGATTTTAGATGAACGCAGGATAGCTGTAGAAGAGACTATAGAATGTAGCGAAAAAGAAGTGAAGAAGATGAGAGAAAAGATAGGGATAGAAGTAGGTAAGATAAAGAAAGTACTAAGCACCCAAGAGATTAAGATGCAGACAATCATAGATAAGTTAGATAGGCAAACTAGGGAAGAATTTAGTCCTGTGATAGAGGAAGTTAATATGAAATTATTAGTGGCAGAGAAGCGTGCGTTAAGTCATAGTCAGAAGAACATAATTAGTAAACAGGTTAAGAGGAGGAGAGAGATAGATAAGAGGAGAAGCAATGGGCAACGGCTAAAGAGAAAATTAAATATTAGTAGTGGAGAAGTGAAGGGAAGACATGTAGGTAGATATTTTAGAAGTAAAATGAAAGAGAAGAGAATTAAGTTGTTAGTGGAAAAAGAAATCAGAATGAAAGAGAGAAAGAAAGCATATGATGTGCAGTGGCGTAATGAATTAGCCAGACTTGGGGAAATGATAGGAGGAAAGCCGAAGTATAATGTTACTGTTGATGAGTGTAGTCTGAAAGAGGTAGAAAGTAATGTTATAAGAAAAGAGGAAAATGGAACCCTAGAAAGAGATAGAATTGAAGATGAAGATGGTAAGAACGGTGAAATGCCAGAGAAAGTAGTGATGTAAATTTATATTACCGATAGTTACTCTTCCGTATAACTTAAATATTAAGTAATGAAGTTTAATATGACTTAAAAGAGGTAGATAAGAAACCTGCTGTGTGTAATTTTAATTCAGTCGTGAAGTTAGGATGGTAAGGGGCGCGTAGTGCCTACGCTTATTGATTTAGATTGACTAAAATTAATTAATTTGGAAGACAAAGGTTGTCGTGCTATTGAGCAATGCAGGTAAGTTGAATGTAGGTCCTTAAACTGCAGGTAAGTTGGATGAAGTGAGAATTAAGTTTAAAAAGTTGGGAAGATTATTACAAAAGTAAGTAATCGAAAGAAAGTAATAATTATTATGGCAACCATAATTATGAATATAATGGTAATGAAGATTTAATTTAAAAGTGAGTAAAGATGATGTAGTACAGTCGTAATAAAAATTAATGAGTTGAAGAATTAAGTATTGATTTAATAAAGAAGTTTCAGTTGAGGACAGCGAGGTTATCAGCGGATATATGTTGAGAAATTTAAGTGGTTTAGAATTGTTAATGGTAATGCGTTGTATGAATTAACCAACATCGGGTTGAAATGAGGAAGTAGTAACTAATTAGGACATCTGGTACTTGTTGACAGATATGTGTGTGTGTATGTGTGTATTTTCACGTAAATGGACGTGAGTTTGAAGAAGTAGGCCAACGAAGGTAATGCCGTTGAGCAATGTGGTTTTAAAGTTTTGGTAAGATGCCAAATGAAGTTTTTTAAGGAGGAAGTTTTGGTAAGATACCAAATGAAGTTGTTTTTTGAGGAAGTTTTTGGTAAGATGCCAAATGGAGTTATAATGGAGGAAGTTTTGGTAAGATGCCAAATGAAGTTTTAAGAAGGTTTTGGAGGATGAAGTAGGTCAGCAAGGTATATTCCGTTGAGCAATGAGATTTTTTATGGTATCTACGGGACTACGTGAAGTTAATAAGGGAGTTTTTTTTAAGTATATATGGATGTATGCACACAAGGTAATAAGAGATTACAAAGGTAAGATTGTCCAAGTTTTTGTTACAGTTACGCACGTTTTAAAGATATTACAAGGCTTGTTATTGAGCTAAACCACTTTGTAGTAAAAAGTTACTGATGATTAATAACGAATTAATGATGTGGTAGATTGTTGTCCTATACACAGGTTAAAGTAAAGATAATAATTATAATTAAAAGGTTGACATAATATTTTCTAGAATTGAAAGGAATTTGTTATAATTCGACGTTTTGAGGATTTTAAAGATAAATCATTTTTTTAGTAGACAGGAAATTAAAGTTTTATTTATGTCATACGGAGTTAGTAAAGATAAGTTAATATTTTGAAGGAAGAATAAGTTGGTAAGATAAGTGTATACCTAAGGGGTAATAATGAAGTTACAATTAAAGGCAGGTGTAAGTTACGCATTTAATTTGATAGAGAAGAAAGTATCTGAACTGTGTTAGAACTCAGAACTTGCTTTATGAAGTGATTATGGGAGAATATTTGCTAATTAGGAATGTCGGTGTTATTGACTATCAACAGGAACACTGTCATTATTTTAGGAAGACAATATTTAGGAAAGCTAAGTGTGATGTTATTATTCCAAGGAATTAGTCGAAGCATGTAAGATTTTTTAGCTGAAATTTAGTGTGTTATTGGTCAGTAAGAGGTGACCTGTAACAGTAAGAAGAAGTGGGATTATACCACGAATAGGGGAGGTTTTTTTTGTATGTGACGTGTGAAGTCACGATGAGTTTTGAGAGATTCTGGTATAGCAAGAGTGAGCTATAGTCCAGGCGGTCAGAACAAGTAGGAAGTGGTGTTTGGAGGACACGGTACTTAATTAAGAGTTTTGAGAGAAAACTAAGGGGGGTTTATAGGCATTCAGCAAAAAGTCAAATCATGAATAGACGAAGTTCAAAGTATAAGAGCATTAATATTTTGTGGAACGAAATATTTATTCCGAGGAGTTTGTCATGTGTTTTTGTGAAATAGTTTAGTGATATACGTAATTCAGGTATTGAGTAGTATTTTGTCCAAGTCTTAATCATTTTGTTATGGTAAGTAAGGAATGACGTTACGGTAAAGTTATATCTTGACGCTAAGTTAAATTTTATAAAGTGAACGAGAAGTCAGATTTTATGTTTATTGGTGATTTTGAAAATCCAAGTTATTGTTTTCGAGAAGTAGTAAAGAGGAATTATGGTTTTATGAGAAGTTAAGAAGTCGTGGAGACTTAGGAAGTATTAATTTGGAAGGAGGCGGCCGTGGCCTAAGAAAGAATTAAGCCACGAAGGCAGGTGAGTAGTAACTTGGATATTTAAATGAACTGTTTAATAACTGCTTTGAGGTATTTCGATGTCATTATGTATTTGGGGAAATATTTACATGTATGACATATGCACTGAAATAGGAATTGTCTTAGGTATCTTGCTAAGTTATTTTTTTCTTCAATTATTGAAATTTTACTGCATTTGAGTAATCCCTTTATAAAGACGAAAGGAATATTGTATTGTTTGCATCCTATTATCGTGTGCTGTAATAGTTATTATGGGTTAATCAGCTGGTATTACAACAATGTACTTCTACGCCAGACTGATATACAAAAACTACGTTCAAAAGAGATGAAGCCAAAATTGTATGTCATGCATACGATCACCGAAATATAAACGAGTGCAGCGTTGACATATATGTCAAAAATAAAAGTGAAGGGCATTTTATATGTATATTTTTTACAGCTCGTTTAATACATAAAGAAGAATGAACATTATGAACATTTGGAAGAATGAGAAATGATAGTACAAATATGTAAAGTGAAAAGAGTATGTTCTTGTATATTTTTATGTATTGTTGAAGGGTATTATTTGTATGTTGTCGTTATGGGGGTATTAATATTTAAATTTGTATTCATTTGTGTAGGATGTGTAGTGATATAAATAATGTTACATTTTATTTTAAATTATTTATATCAGGGGCGATTGTAACGATTCGATCCCATAGCTGTTATATTTAAAGGGTTATTCATTTATTATCATGTTATTATTATTATTATTAACTAGTACATCCATGAGATGATTTTTATATCAGATAATTGTAAGCGGTTTTGATTATTATATTCAATTAGATTTTTATTAACAATTACTTGTAAAGAGACGAAGTATTATATATTGCAACAAGACTGGCGATATGGACTAACCCTGTGCGTCACAAACTGAACGACGTAGTAAGAATTTCACCACGTTTAGTTAACTCATTAAAAATGTTACAGTAGCACTGACATCATTTTCAATTATGGGCGTGAGATATTCCGGTATACAGCTTTACTCATACTAAACTTGGTTTCGATTGCTGCAGCCATTTAGGAGTTGATAGGGGGACACACACACAGACAGAAGGACAGACAGACAGACACACATTTTCCCGGATTGATCTCATAAGTCTACTTTTTCCTCATTTTTGCAAAATGTGAAAAGTAGGCTAAAACATGCATATTCCCTTGTAGGCTACGTCTTGCTTCAACTTCAATTTTGTGAATTGTTAATCTTATATTTGTGTATAAAACAAACAAAATGTATACAATTTCTACCATTTCAACTACTGCAGATTTTTGTGACGTCGGAGTGCCGGAATTTTACCCTGAAGGGTATCTTTAACGTGTCAGTAAAAATACTGACACAGGTCCCTCGCTTTTAAGCAACTTTAATTCTAACTGATGTTGGGGTAGGAGGCTTGCCTCGCACACGAAAGCCCCGGGTTTGATTCCCGGCTCCGTCAGGGACTTAAGAAACTGACTTGAGGGCTGGAACGGGGTGCACTCAGCCTCGTGAGGACAATTGTGTAGCTGTCTGACAATGACTAAGATTAACGGCCGGGGGGATCCGACGCGCTGACCACGCGTCACCCCAAAATCTGCAGACCAAATGGCTGGGCAGTGGTCGCTTGGTAGGCTTGGGCCCGTCATGGGCTGTAGTGTCACGGGGGAAAAAATGCCAACTGACTGCTCCGGGATTCAATCCCGCTACCTTGCTCGTAGCAGATGGGAACGTTGCCACTGCACCACGCAGCCAGGTTTTATAAAACAATGCAAATATAACTGTGACTGGAGCTCGTTTGCTAGGAAGTATATGGGCTACTCGTAGATAAGTGTGTAATAGATTACTGGGAGTTATAGAGTTGAATTAATTAGTTAGGGGAAAATTGTGCGATAAACTTGAAATAAGTCATTGTCGGTAACATGCTGACTTTCTATGCCCAAAATTGCGGGTTCAAACCCAGCCGAAGTCGTCGGATATTTTAAGAGCGTTAAAATCCTTCAGTATGCCTTCCTTCGGAGGGAAAGTAAAGCCGGCGAGACCATGTCAGAGATTTATAGCATGTAAAAGAACCTTCCACTAATTACACTTGTGTGAAGCAAAATGTGCAGGTTAGATTTCGTTGAAACGCTCTATCGAAGTTCCAACGTTCACCAGTAAGTGTCAGTGACATCTGGTAGTGAAAGTTGGAACTATTTGAAATTGAACGAAACTTGTAGCTCACCGTATGGGTGTCCGTATTAATGCAGCTACAAACTCTGGCGAGCCGAACATGTCCTCGGACACTCCCTGCACTAAAAGCCATACGCTAAATAAATAACCTGACAGAGGCATCTTGAGAGCACTGGAGGGAGATAGAGGGTTTGTCTCTCTTGTTCCGAAGATAAGAGAGCCAAGAGACTAACATTATTGTGGTGTTTGAAGCCACATTTTCAGTGTTGCCTTAGTAAACAAGAGTTTAGTGCTTTTCAGTCGGTCAACACGAATGTACCCAAAAGAGATGGGTTATACCCTAATCCTGAAATAAATTACATGAGATTAATAAAACACTAGGATGACCAGTTTCGATCGTCAAGCGATCATCATCAGATCCATTACACTTAGGCTACAAAATCCATGTTTGAAATACAGGTGAAAATGTTTACAATATGTACAATTATTTAGTTGCAGTATTGGTACTGCAACTGTCGGTGTATGCTAAATGCAGTATATATGTTAGGTGAAATGCTAAATGGTGATAGCTATCCGGAGATTGTACTTTAGAGAGATTATATGGTTGTCGACCGCACAGTGAGTTCCAGTGAGCACGAAAACTGCGAGTAGCTGTAGTACGGAAGACAATCAGATAAGTAGTTAGCCTAAAATTTTATAGTTTAACCATAGTTTACAACCATATAATCTCTCTAAAGTACAATCTCCGGATAGCTATCACCATTTAGCATTTCACCTAACATATATACTGCATTTAGCATACACTGACAGTTGCAGTACCAATACTGCAACTAAATAATTGTACATATTGTAAATATTTTCACCTGTATTTCAAACATGGATTTTGTAGCCTAAGTGTAATGGATCTGATGATGATCGCTTGACGATCGAAACTGGTCATCCTAGTGTTTTATTAATCTCATGTAATTTATTTCAGGATTAGGGTATAACCCATCTCTTTTGGGTACATTCGTGTTGACCGACTGAAAAGCACTAAACTCTTGGAGACTAACTTTATTCAGGAGAAAGGATGCTACAATATGCTAAGTAAGTGGAAACTGACAGCTTCTGGAATCCAAGCCACTCGATGATTGACCTGCATTTGCAAGCCCTTCACTCGTCATGCCCTGATATCGTCTTTGTTGAAGTATTCTGAACATCCAGGACTGACAGGAGTAGGCCTACTCGACAGAATATTAACGCAGCAACACAGATTGCACACAGCACAAGCACATGGGACTGATGATCAATACGTCCCTATATGTTACTTTATGGAAACAAATTGTTTGTTGATTAATTTAGGGGCATTGTGACATCGTAGTCATGTAGCCCCGTGTACTTGAATGTGTGTGGAATCAGTCTGATAACCTTGTAATCAAATTCCTAGGTTGGGTGCTCCACTATGTTGTAATCTCTACTTAGTATAGATAAAGTCCCCGATTCTTAGATGTCACGGGTAATCTCGAGAACCACTGGATGGATTTTGATGCCGTTTTCACCATTCTGTAAAGGATATCTTGAGGAAGGTTTCTGTAGAAATAATGTATTTTTGATCAAAGGAAGCCAAGCAGTAACGAGTTCAGTGAAAAAGTCGAAAAAAAACTGGTGTCCCTGCTCTTTTTAAGCTTACGCTGGGCAAACCGTTAAAAATATCAATATATTATGACTGTAAGAATTTTTCAGCAATGAAATTTTTAGAGAGTCCCCGAGAGCATATCTCTATCTTCAATACATCGCCCACTATAAGTGTTTTTACGTTTTCATTTCTTCCAAACATCTCCATTCAATTACTGAGGCGACAGTTAACGCGCTAGCTAGGGGCTTGTCTATCACCCCAGTTACAGCCAGCAGCAAACTGTCGAGTCGTGTTGAGTTAAGACTTCAGAGAAGAGTGGTTGTGTTTGAAGTTTCCCTGGAAGTGCAACTCAGCGTTTCTGTGAACTTCTCGTTCCGCAAAATACACAGTCAAGTTAAGATTGGACGGAAGGGGAATTTGTGCTTCATGCACCTCGCCATTCTTAAATTACGTCTGACAAGAATTCGTTGCACATGCATCTCCATGTTAATATAATTAACAGTCCAGTCAGTGATTTTAACCCATCATTGCCGAGACGTAAAACGGATATAGGTCGTAGTTCATTGACATCGAAAAAAGCACCTATCACGTAATGCATTCTTAATTGTTCCCGGGCGAAGCCGGGGCGGGTTGCTAGTAAAATATAATTGGGTGAGCGCCAGTTTATGAGCAGAAAGCTTGTGGATTATTAAACAAATAATTATAATTGGTAAAGCGCAGCAGAACTCTCCCTTCTCAAGTCGTGGGATGATACAATCACCAACCCTGATGAGAGGCAAGATATACTGTAATATAATTTACTGGTCTTCTCAGGAATGCCACAACCACGCCTCCCTCCAACAGCTCATTGCAATTGCACCAGTAAAAAAGTAAAAACGAAAATGGTACTGTAAAACAAAAAAAAATAAAAAGAAAAGAAAAGAGAAACATGCAAAGATACTACACTTGCCAAGAGATGGTAAACAGGTGATTAAGAAGGGATTTAAACAGCGTGGGTCTCTGGACATTTTTTACATTTTAAACCTGTTAAATCTCTTGACTAGCTAGTACCGCTTTTCTTTAAACATGATTTAACTTTGGAGTAAGTCTGTTGTAAAAATATTCATGATAATGGCAAGACACACCACGATCATAAATGAAGCGCCTGTAAGTGCAAGCCAACGCAACCCACTCGTCTAGCATGTTGAACGTGCAGCATAAATGTCAGGCGAACCCATGTGTTTCAGTTCTCTGTGGTAACAGCTGACAGCGAATGAGGGCCTCTCCGCCGACTGTTATAATGATTGATTGTATTAATTATTCACATGAATAGCATCCTGTGTTTACAGTGAGACACAATACACTTATTTTCAGATATATCGACTTCTAGTCATACTACGACAATATTCTGGGACATATGAATGGAAATATAGACTGAATGAAGATAAATGAGCTGTTTTGAGCCGAAATATGAATGTAAACAAATGCAGGGCAGTGCTGATTTAGTCTTCGCTTTTGATTTCAGCTTTTCGAAATACGGGAACACAATTCAAACTAAAACTTATCAACAAATACCATAGCCTAATACAATAATGATGTTATTAGTCTTACGTCCCATTTAATTACTGAGGCATTTCGACACGCCGGCTCGGTGGCGTAGTTGGTAGCATGCTGAGCTTCTATGCCCAAGGTCGCAGGTTCAAACCCGGCCGAAGTCGTCGGATTTTTAAGAGCGTTAAAATTCCCTCAGTATGCCTTCCTTCGGAGGGGAAGTAAAGCCGGCGGGCCCATGTCATAGATTTATGGCATGTGAAAGAACCTTCCACTAATTAAACTTGTGTGAAGCAAAATTTTTAGGTTTGGTTTGACTAATGCTCTTAAGTTCCAACGTTCGTCACCAGGTGCTGGTTGCGATGGCATCTAGTAGTAGCCAAGTTCACAGATAGGTGTCGTGGGCGGTAGCATTTGGTAGCGAAAGTAGGAACTATTATACTTATCGTCTGCAGTTCTTACTGTACCTGAATTAAAAACAGATAACCCACACTAATACAGCCATCAGAATTAACACCGGTTATAAGACAGATTCCACGCACACCCAAAGTACACGGGGCTACATGACCTCGTTGTCGCAGCCCCTAAACTAAGGAACCAACCAAACAGACACGCCGGGGTGACGGAATTTTGTCCCGAAGGGGATCTTTAAAATGACACTAAATCTACTCACACGGTTCCCTCGCATTTGTACATCTTCAGATGCCACCTGGCAGCGTTAGGATTTGATCCTGCAACCTTGGGACCAGCAGCAGGCGAGAATATTACTGCTGAGCCACACAGTCAGTCAAGCCATAATAGAAGGCAATCTTGTGAGGATTACCATTCGCCCTCATGTGCTGTCAGAGTGAGTGTGCTGTACCAAGGTAACTAGAATACTGGTGCTGTACAGTACATCGTACATATTAGAGAAATGGGTTGCGTTGACCTGTACTTACAGGCGCTTTCTCTCCAAAAGGTCCGCCCGTCGAGTCAGTGATTACCATTCTTGACTGCCACCGTGGATGTCCGGGTTCGATTCCGGATTCTGCCAAGAAATGTAGCCTATTTCTTATCTGATGGCTCAGCATCGTGAGGCAGAACGGAGAAGAGATGGGTTCGATTCTTGACTCAACTATCCTCTGAGTGGTTTTTCGTGGTTTCCCACTCTGTCTCCAAGAGAATGCCAAGACGGTCACTAAATTAAGATCATAACCGCTTCCTGCCCAAAATACACTAGTGCAGCCATAATAATGACACAGATTATCAGGATCATCAGACAAATTCCACATCCCCCCTCAAGTACCCAGGGCCACGATGTTGCAAAAGCCCCTAATTGAATCAACTACACCAACTCTCTCGGAATAAGGTGTCACATATCGTTTGTCTCGTAGATCGTTTTATCAATAGCTTAAAATTGAGAGTACTTCAAGTGACATGAGATAAGCAAGATATTAATTAGGGGAGAAACTTATCTTCAAGGATTCTCATTCATTCGATCACCTCCTGGTGTACCGGCTAGCATTGTAGGCTGTCGCCCTCAAGGTCCGGCTTCGATTCCCGGTTCTGTCAAGAATTTTAGTCCCGGTTTGAGGGGTCTAACGGGGTATACTCAGCCTCGTGAGGCAAAACTGAGAAGACGTGGTTTCGATTCCACCTCAGCCATCCTGGAAGTGATTTCCCAGTGGTTTCCCCACTTTTTCTACAGGAAAATGCTGGGATGGTTCTTAACTTAAGGCCACGGCCACCTCCTTCCCAACCCTCACCTGAATTACTAATCCACACACTAATACATATACAACAATAACACAGATTATCCTACTAATTCTACACAATCCAAGTACACAGGCCCCCTTAACCAAACAACATTCATTCATTCATTCATTCATTAGGTCGAGATGAGCTTGTTAGCTACTTACCTCTCGCCGAACCGTATTGTATTGGGTTCCTGGTTAATGCTTATGGAGTCAAACTCACGTCCAGTGTTCCGGTTTGCACGCAAGCAAGGTTGATTGATTGTTGTTGTTTTTGTTTTGTTTTAAGGGGGCGGAACAGCGAGGTAATCTGCCCCAAACCTCAAGTTTAAGAGCCATGTAAAGCCATATGCTTGTTGCTTGACATGGCTGGAGAATATTTCTCACCTAGCTTATATCTGTATAAAAGAGCAGTAGACTATTCATCCTAAGATTAGAATGAACTATGAATGGAACGAGATGTATGTTGGTAGTAGACGTGATGGGTGTCTCCTGTCATCGCCTCCTCAGTAACTTTCAATGATCATCGAACACCATTAACCTTCCAACTGGGATGGATGCCAAGCCGTTCTCTGGGCACTGAACTCACACCTCTTGCTTCATCTCGCGTTACATTCCAGGTATTCGTATAGCTGATAACCTTCTAAGAGGAAGTGATCCAGGACTCGTAATGAACTAGCTTCATGGCTGGAGAGTAGACGGTCAAGATAATAGATACTCATGTACACTCCTGGAATATAAATTCATTCTTCCACTATTGTGAGCTTAGGCGGCAGCAGGCCATCCTCTCACCGCTGGGTCCGTGGTTCAAATCCCGGTCACTCCATGTGAGATCTGTGTTGGACAAAACGGAGGCAGACAGGTTTTTCTCCGGTTACTCCGGTTTTCCCTGTCAAAATTCCATTCCAGCAACACTCTCCTCTATCATTTCATTTCATCTGTTGTTCATTTAATCATTGCTCCAGAGGAGTGCGACAGGCTTCAGCAGCCGGCACAGTTCATATCCTCGCCGCTAAATGGGGGCTTCATTCATTCCATTCCCTGACCCGGTCGGTCGACTGGAATCAGGCTGTGGATTTTCATTTTCTTCCACTATTGTCACCACGCCAGGAGATGGCAGTTCAACACGCTGCGACAGCGTGCGAGGGGTCTTGCAGTACGCATTCGCGGTTCGCCTGTTCCAAACCAAAATATATCGGCTTCCCGCATGGTAATGGTTGTTATCGTAGCAGACGACAAGCAACCAGTGAAAGAAGGAATGTGCTGAGAGTGAAGCAAGTAGTGACCAACTTAATGTTTTTGGAATGCGCGGTACGCAGTGAGTGGAAAGACATCTGCAGTTCAAACCCAACTGCCATCTCCTGACGCGATATCAGTAACTCTCCTTCCTTGGCAATTCTTGAGAAATCCTTGCCGGAAGTTAGGAGTATCAAAGAAGATGCAATCAAATTTAATTTATTCGCCAAAGTAAACAACCTATAGATCTTCTCGGATTGCTATTCAGAAGTACCGCTAAGTTAGCATCCAAAATATAATAGATTATTCTGAGGCAAATGTAAAGTTTTGAAGCCAGTCTTTCAGTGTTGCCTATACATACTGTTATTTGTAACTCTTCAATTGGTCAACATGAATCTGCCCAAAGACTGGGCGGCATACAATGTAAGCTTATATAAAATGTAAATAACACTCCTGGAATAATTCTACTAATACATGTAGGCTACCTTTTTCCAGGAGTGTTATTTACATGTTAGCCTTAACAGGGTGCCACAAAAATATACGGCACAAAATGCAGGACACATTCCTCACACTTAGACGAAGAAATTATGTTATATGAACATGTGTCCGGAAACTCTTCGTTTCCATTTAACACATAATTGTCTCCAACTCATTAACCATGGGATTCACAAGAATAGAACGTACCAGCATACCACATGCAACTCTTGCTCACAGGAGATGTTCAAGCGCATTGTTACATGCATCTACCCGCCGTCGTAGTGAATCGCGGATGCGCTGATGTATCCATGGAGAATTGTGTATGTTTTCGCAGCCTTCCAAAACACGGCCACAGAGACTGTGGACATCTGTTATTGGGGTTCGATACACAAGAGCTTTCAAATGCCCCCACAAATAAATGCCCAGTGGGTTTAGGTCCGGAGAGCGTGAAGGCCAGGCAATTGGTCCACCTCTACTTATCCATCTGTCACCAAATTTGTTATTTAGATGCCGACGGACATGAACACTAAAATGAGGAGGTGCTCCATCGTGCATGTAGTACATGTTTTGTCGCACAGCTAAAGGCACATCTGCTAAGTCGCATGGCAACAGGGCCATGTAAAACAAAATACTGGCGGTGCACCTACGATAATGACAACGTAACCAACAGTGCATGTTCCCCATGATTCGAGCTTTCTGTGCTTGTGTGTTTCCCATGATTCATGAGTTGGAGACAATGAGTATAACATGGAAACAAAGTGTTTCCGGACCCATGTTCATATAACATAATTTCTTCGTCTACGTGTGAGGAATGTGTCCTGCAATTTGTGCCGTACTTTGTGACACCCTAGATAAGTTACATTGAACCGCGCCCAATCATTGGGCAGATTTGTGTTGACCGACTGATGATTTACAAATAACAGTATTCCAAGCCATGTAAACCACTGGGGGATGATAATGCTCAAGTTTTCCCTGCCCATGGTAGAGAATAAAAACCCGGAACCGTCGCGTCGGTCGACATGTGCGGGTGCTTCAATGGGTGATACCCGTCTTAGTAGATTCACTGGTATGTTACAGGTACCTTAAGGGCAAACTTCTGACACTTTGATGTCTCTAAAACTATACCGAAGGTCTGGATTCGATTCCCGGCTCTCCCAAAAAAGACCCTTCTGATCTGTGGTTTGGAACGGGATACACTCAGCTTCGTGAACAAAACTGAGACGAGGTGGTTCGATTCCCACCTCAGCCATTCTGGAAGTGCTGTTCCAACCTTTCCCACTTCTACTCCAGGCAAATTTCGGGATGGTCCTTAAGTTAAGGCCACGGTATACTCCTTCCCCAATCCTAGTCAGAATTATAAATTCACACGCTGATACAGCCATCACAATAACACAAGTTATTAGACAAACATTAGTATATACATACACACGCCCAAGTATATGGGACTAAATGATCACGATGTGCAAGCCCCTTAAATGAAACAACAACAACAATAACAACTCTAAAACTATAGCAGTTACAAGGGACATAATAATAATAATGTTGTTGGTTTTACGTCCCTTTTAACTGCTGCAGCTTTTATAGACGCCGGGGTGCCGGAATTTTACCCCGAAATGGATCTTCAAGGTGCCATTAAATCTACTGACACTGCTCCCTCAAATGCCAGCTGACTGCGTCAGGATTCGATCCTGCGGTCTTGGGAGCAGCAGGCGAGAACGTTACCGCTGAACCATGCAGTCACTCTACAAGGGACATCAAACAACAATTATTGTTATTATTATTTATTTTTATTTAAGTAAAATTCCCCTACAGGAGAGCGATTAAACTTGATAACATGATGTCATTTCGAGGTGTGTCTCCTCCGCTCCTCCCAAAATCTCTTCATTCTCGCGGAATGCTCCCTCTTCCTCTCATCCGTCCACTTTTTCCCAGGTTGTTGTAATGAACTTCGTTCAAACTTAACATTCGCGATTTTCGTCTGGCACTCAGTTCGGTCTCCGGATCTATGCTGATTACTTGTAAGTCTCTCTGTATCTCTTTAAGATTCTGTGCCGCATTTACTCTGTGTTATGATATCAAGTAGTTTCTTTGGCAATCTGGAGGTGGCCATCCTGTGGATGTGAGTGTAAAATTTGGCTCTGCGTTTCCCAATTTCGTCTGTTATCGTAATGGACTTTTGATAGAGTTCTGTACTGGGTCTCTTCATCCAAATGTCGTTTCTATTATTATTATTATTATTATTATTATTATTATTAATAGTATTAATGTTGAAGTGAGCGCGGAAAACTTGAAATAAACCACTTATAAGAAACCCTGCCGAAGCCGTCGGATTTTTAAGAGCGTTAAAATCCCTCAGTATGCCTTCCTTCGGAGGGGAAGTAAAGCCGGCGGTCCCATGTCATAGATTTATAGCATGTTAAAGAACCTTCCACTAATTGCACCTGTTTGAAGCTAAATTGGATAGGTTAAGAATGTAAACAACGCTCTTAGGTTTCTACGTTCGTTGCCAAGAGCCGACTGCGGCGGCGTCTAGTAGCCAAGTTCTGAACTTGGCCTAGTAGTCGTTGACGGTGGTGCTTGGCGGCAAAAGTAGGAACTATTTGAAAAACTCGAAGTTGCAGTACTTAAATTTAAAAAACAGCTAACACACACTAATACAGTCATCACAATTAACACCGGATATCAGACAGATTCTACACACACCCAAAATACACAGGGCTACATGACCGCGTATTCGCAGCCCCTAAACTTAAGAACCAACCAACCACCACTTATAAGGTATCCTCTACCAGTGCCGAGAATCGAGCTCCGACTCTTGGAACAGTTCACTCCAAATTGAGATTCTCGCCGTCTGATGTGTGGTAGTGAAATACTGTATTTCAAATAGGTAAAATGTTTATTTGGTAGTAATAGCGGCCTTTTCCATGTGGTCGGGTATATGTCGAGGGCAGTACATCTGATTACTTCCGCTCAGTGGGTATCAACTACACCCGGTCGTTTAGCACAGGAAATGAACGTAATTAGCAGTGTTAAATGGAGTGGTGCAGTTTCTGTCATTGATACTGTAACCTAACTCCACTGCTCATATGTAGCCCTGTGTGCTCCATTGCCTCTGCTATTGATCTAATATCCTCCATGCCACTACTGTCGTCCAAAATGTTATGTGAACTCGAGTTTGAAAGTTGTTTGTGAAGTAACCAATAGGCCTACATAAAATTAGTGGCTTCGGTGGCGTAGTTGGTAGCATGCTGAGCCTTTATGCCCAAGATCGCGGGTACAAACCCGGCCGAAGTCGTCTGAATTTTAAGAGCGTCAAAAATCCTTCAGTATGCCTTCCTTTGGAGGGAAAGTAAAGACAGCGGTCCCATGTCATTAGATTTATGGCGTGTAAAAGATCCTTCCACAGACTAAACTTGTGTGCAGTTCCACTAGGTATCATTGATATCTGGTAACTAAAGTTTGGAACTGCAGTTCAGAAGTCGGCAGTCACTGCGGAGAACATTTCCCTGTATTATGATTTTGTGAAATAGTAGTTTTTAGACCTACAGTAAAAATAATTGGACATCCCTGTTTTATGGTTGGTTGGTTCTTAAGTTCAGGGGCTGCGACAACGCGGTCATGTAGCCCCGTGTACTTTGGGTGTGTTTTGAATCTGTCTGATAACCTGTGTTAATTGTGATGGCTGTATTAGTGTGTGTTCTCTATTTTTTTAAATTCAAGTAAGGTCTGCTGACTTTTGAATTTTTCAAATAGTTCCTACTTTTGCCGCCAAACGCCATCGTCAACGACTACTAGTTCAGAACTTAGCTACCTGACGCCACCGCAGTCGGTTCTTGTCAACGAACGTAGGAACCAAAGAGTGTTGTTTACATTCTTAAACTATACAATTTAGCTTCACACAGGTGTAATTAGTAGATGGTTCTTTAACATGCCATAAATCTATGACATGGGACCGCCGGCTTTACTTCCCCTTCCGAATGATTTTAACACTCTTAAAAAATCCGACGACTTCGTCCGGGTTTGAACCCGCGATCTTGGGCATAGAAGCTCAGCATGCTACCGACTACGCCATCGAAGCCGCCTTTTAATTTTGTGCCTATTTTGTATGCTAAGAAGTGTTCTCACATTAAAAGTGAACCCAGAAAGAAAGAACATTAACGTACAGTGTAATAAAGTAGGCTATACCCAGGATAACGTACGTGTTCTAAGCGCGATTCAATCAACTTTGGTCCCGTCATTCCCTCATAAAACAATTATTGACAATGGTATATTGGCTTTCACGGCGGGGACACCAAGAGCCCGCTGATGAGCCAGCTTGGTGTCAGAGGCGAAACCCCACACAAGACACGGCACAAACTTTAGAAGAATTGCTGAGTTTTAGTATTGGCAATGTTTGCAGACTTCTCGAAAGTTTCAACTGTGTTTGTTTGGAAAGTGAGCAGATGATTTTAAAACAATCAGAAGATAGACAACACATTGTTCTTGTAAAAGTGAAAGTATACGTATATAGTATTGAGTAGCTGATAACCTCAGTAAAGTTGTATTGAACCTTAGAAATGAAGAACTGTGTGTAATGGCTCGTATGCTGCTGAACTTTCCCTTGCAACTTCCTTCATATCGAGTACCCTCCCTCGAAATTAAGTTGCTTGGCGATATCATCACGCGGTGTCTCATTATACAGTACATTCACTCACATGACCTTTGTGACCTTCTACTAGCGATGGAGCAACCTCACCCCTGACGAGCTTCATGGGCAGGTTCCTTTTTAATGAGAAGAGGATATACAGTGGCATAGAGGGTGTAGGCCTAACTAAATATATGGTTAAGCTCCGGGGATTCGATAGAGGACCTGACAGGTGTGTATGTAGAGTTTTATTTCGGGGGGGGGGGCAACCGAGGGTTAGGGGGCATGGTATAGGCCCCCAAAGAATAGGGGGTCCCGGGATCTCCCCGGGAAACTTTTGTATAATTTGGTGCAAAATGATGAATTTTAAGGCTATCTAGCATCACTTTTTCAACCAATTTGTTGTGATGCTTTAAGTTTGGTTAATGTCAAACACTACTAAGATCATTTCATGTAACTTTTTATTTATACAATCATCTTGCTCACTTGATAGTGTTTACATGGAGTTACTGTTTTGATTTACAACTTACACTATTATATAAAGTCAAGGTTTCTTGAAGCGTTACCAAATCGGTTTAGCCTATAACTTCATCGTCGCTAAGATGCATGTCTCTGTGAACAGATAACAATACTAGACCGTTGAATCTGTTTTCAGAAGTAGAATTTCTTAAGTATGTTTTCAGCCAACTCCGTTCGGCAGTACTGGAAGCTACAGAGAGAGGGAAATTTGCAAAAAGTTTGATAAGGGTATAAAAGTTAGGGAAAAACTTTTGTCAAACGCTTCATGGGCACTTGTTGCTGTTCTTGGTTCGTTCATAAGAGCGAAGACACTGGAGAGTAATAAGAGGTTATGTTGTTACACATAAGATCAGAGCAAACTGATTGTCACACTGTTTACATCGCTCTACCTTCGCCTCGCTTTACAACGTTGCCATACGTCGCTTAGTAACAATAGTACATGATAAGTATATTAGTATTTAATGTTTTAATTCATAAACAAATAATATATGTGACAAAGAATTCGGGGGGGGGGACACCCCCCCCCCCCACTTATATACGCCCTTGGGACCTGACAACAAGCAAACCCTGTAAACATATGGTGTATGTGCGTTCGTTGCCGTGCTATAAGCATTGTTTGTGGTGTACATAACATAAGTAGGGCTCGGATTTTTAGGTAAATAACTATTTTTATGTAAATACATTTTTAAAGCATTTTTTCTATAAATACATAAATTCCTGCTTTTTACTCATTAGCACATAAAAAGACATAATATTTTCATTCTTTTAAAATCAGTATGCTAGATCTTTCAGTTTATTATTTTTTTTTCTGTGTTACTTCAACGGGGAAGAACCTGTGAGCTATCTCATCTTCATGCAGAGCGTATGTCAGCTTGCAACTGTGTTATTCTTAACTTGTCGCCCCGTGCCACTCACTGTGGAAGCCGGGGATTTCCTTGCCCATAGCCATATTGCACCACGTGCTAGAGCTACCTGGAACCAGTGTCACCCACATGCAGTTCATTTCTGGCATTGTGAAGTGTACGGCAGTTCTACGATGCCTAAAGTAACAAGTAGTTCCGTGAAGAACTATACAGCCTATTTTCATATATCCTACTTATGTTAATTGCCACTATCAACATACAAAATGTCACTTTGATTGCTGTAATAGATTCGTAGATATTGAAAACCGACAAAATATTTCGGATGGTCACCATGTTGGACTTTATATAATATGTAGGTCCTAGAGTTATGTTCTGTTACATGAAGATTATTGTGTACGTATAGCATTCAAATTTCAATCGCATGATTAGGACACAAGAAGTAACAAGGAGATTTTAAAATTTCGCACAGCTGCTATCTTGTGGTTATGGAAACAATTGAAAAAATTGGATGCCAGTGGATTAACATTCGTATAAGGATTTACTGTACCAAGTTTCACTGCACTCGGATGGTTAAATTGCGAGAAATGTCCATGTGAATATTTATACTTCGCGTCGCCGCCATGTTGGATTTGTGATCACCAGGTTATTGAAAGTCCTATAGGTGAACTTATGTCCATAGCCCCTATGAACATAAAAATATTCAGTTTGATTGCTATAATAGATTCGTAGATATTCAGAGCCATGTTTATATTTCGGATGGTCGCCATGTTGGATTGTTAAATGTATAGGCCATAGAGTCATGTACCATTAAAGGAAAATTATTGCGTAGGTTCATTATTCAAACTTTCACTTCGATCGCATGATTACGACACAAGAAATAAAAACTTAATTTTAAAATTCGCACAGCCGCCATCTTGAGGTTATGTAAACAATTGAAATAAATTAGATGCCAGTGCATTACAATGTGTATAAACATTTCCTGTACCAAGTTTCATTGCGTTTGGAACATTAAATCGCAAGAAAGGTCTATTTAAATTTTCAAATTCCCTTGGCCGCCATGTTCGTTTTGTAGTTATCCGGTTTTTGAAAATCTTATAGATGAACTTCCAGTAGTGCCCTTTATCTCCGTACAAAATTTCAGGGTGATTTCGCTAATAGTTTCAGAGATATAGAATGCCGGTGAAATATTTCGCACAGCCGCCATCTTGTGGTTATGAAAACAATTGAACGAAGTTAGATGTCGGTACATTACAATGTGTATATACATACACTGTACCACGTTTTATGGCATTTGGTTGGTTAAATCGCGAGAAACGTCTATTTAAAAGTCGCAACTTCGCTTGGCCGCCATGTTGGTTTTGTAGTTACCAGTTTTTCAAGAGTCACATAGGTGAACTTCTAGTAGTTCCCTTTATCACCGTAAACATTTCCAGGGTGATATCGGTAATAGTTACGGAGATATTGAATGCTGGTGTAATATTTTGCACAGCCGCCATGTTGGATTGGTGAGACGTAACAAAATTTTAAGGGCACGGTCGGGGTCGCCCTGAATAGTGCTATGAACTTAGCGAGTTTCATTGAAACCGCTCCAGCCGTTTAGAATTTTTTAGGGGGGGGGGGCACACACACACACCTCACACACACACACACACACAAGCACACACACACACGGACAAAAGGTGATCTCATAAGCCTTTTTTTTTTTTTCCAAAATTGAAAATAGACTAAGAACGACTGCAAGTTATCGTCTCTTGCAGAATCTAAAGATAATTTTACTTCTGATGGGGGCGTTCTGTTCTGCTAACCATGTAGGAAAGCAATCAAGGCTGAACAGCGATCTCAAGTTACACAACATCTCAAGGGCAAGAAAGATATTGCCATAGTTTCGCGTTACCAGAAGAAGTGTTTCGCAATAATCGTCGGTCATTTGTGATGGACTACCTGATGATGTATCTCGTTGTGTATCAGCAGTCAGTGAGGCATTGCATTCGTGAGTACCGCATATTGTTTAGATTCACTTTAATAAACTAAATTATATTGAAATATTTTTACTTTTTCCCCACATATTTCACGTACTTTTAATACATAAAAAAAATATTTTCCCGATTTTTACACCTAAAAATCCGAGCCCTAAACATAAGTCTTCCTCTGTTTCATGATACCAATTAGTTTTCCTGCTTGAGCTGTTTACTACATCAAAGATTTTCTTTGTAAGTCTGTTGTTGTTCATTTTCTGTATATGCCTGTAAAAATTTAGTCTGCGTTTTCTGATCACATCGGTGAGTCTGTCTGTGTACTCGTATAGCTCTTTGGTAGGTGTTTTCATCCATATGCCATCTCTGTGCATTGCTCCAAATATTTTTCTGAGAATTTTGCGTTCTATTTTTAGCCTACTTTTCACATTTTGCAAAAATGAGGAAAAAGTAGACTTATGAGATCGATCCGGGCAAATTTCTGCCCGTCTGTCTGTCCTTCTGTCTGTCCTTCTGTCTGTCTGTCTGGCTGTCTGGCTGTGTGTCTCCCCCTATCAACTCCTAAACGGCTGCAGCAATCGAATCCAAATTTGGTATGAGTAAAGATCTATACCTGAATATCTCAATTTGGAGAAACTAATATACGTCAGTGCTGCCAACATGACTCTAAGCCTGCTGATAGGTCCAATATTAAAATACGTGTAACTTCTATTCTAACAAAGGAATTTCATCCAAAATTGGCACAACAAGATATCAAAATATTTCAAATTATTTCTGACCAACACTTGCATGACATTGTTGCCAACATGATTTTACGCGCGCTGATAGATCCAATGTCTAACTGCCTGTAACGTCCATGCTATCCATTGGACTTCAACCAAATTTTGTATTCTGTACCTTAAGATATGGAACTAAGAATATATTCAGTCACCAAGGCTGCCAACTGTAGTGCTCCATTAGGCTACATTATACCAGGTTTATTTCGAAATAATTAGAAATTTCGATATTACCAACTTAATTTTGTCATTATTCTAGATAGGTCTATATAGATTGGCATGAATCTTAAATTTTAAGAAAAGTAGGCTCTTTAGTTCGTCACGGAACTTATTGTTTCAGTTTCTATGATGCCTGATTCTCCAATTGTTGTCGTTTCTGACGCATATAATGCTTCTGGTATTATTATTATTATTATTATTATTATTATTATCACCTCCTCTGTACGAGATGCTCGTGCAATACGATACTAAGGAGCAGTATCGATAAGGACTAATGTCAGGACGAGATGGGTTATATCCCACGTGATAACGCCGCCTACGAGCTCTATCCCTGTGGCTTTCATGTTTGAAATTCTAAATTCCTTTGCTAGTCTTCAAAGTAGAAGCTTTCTCGTTTGTTACCGAATTGATTTCCTCCTCGAAGTTGTAACTTTATTACCTTTGTTAAAAGCTTCTTCTCGCTTGCCGCAGCGAAAGAGCGAGTTGAGTAACATTTTAATTACACCGACGTAAATTGCGAGGAAAACTTGGGCAGTTCAAAAGACCGCGAATCGCGCTAACTGTGGCGTATCCAAGAAATACTTGGAACACAATTACAGGAACTTGACGTTTATGACATAACTTCCACGACTCGCGGTATTGTTGGTCTCTGTGTCGGTACGGGTATTGGAGTGATCCGCATATTGCTGGTAATTGGTTTCTTTTTATGGGCAAAACATCTAATTCATCTGCCCTTAACGATATGGTAATAATGGAAATTTATTGTTGTTAAATCATATTAGAGACATCTTTGGTCATCATCCATGTGTACTTGGGTGTGTGTTTAACTTGTGTTTCTGTGATTTTTTTAAAATTCGAGTCAGAAGCACTACAATATACACAAGAGGGATGATACACAATATTACAAAGGAATAATACAATAAATAGGCTATATACAACATTGTCTCGAATTAGATTTTCTTCGCCCAGAAACGGGCCACTGTCACACCCCTTTCATGGCCTTCCATTAACTCCTGCGTTGTGCAAGAGCACGGGCACAGTTCATAGGAACACAGGTGTACCATGGTCTGTCTCTCCCAAACTCTCACAGAGTTCCGAGTCCTGTTGGTATCCCCATTTGTGGAAATTAACATTGCATCTCCCAACACCACTCCGAAGTCTGTTGAGTGACCGCCAAGTTTCCCAGTTGTTGTGGCCTGCTGGAAGCCTTTCCTTGGCCTTCATCCAATCTGGTGGTATGGTGGATTGCCATAGCTGTATCCTGGCTACCTCGGGTTCTGTAGTAGACATCAATGTTGTTTGCAGAAAACTTTTCCTTGATTTTAGCCGCCTTCTTGGAGGCTTGTGACCCAAGAGAGGGCGAGCATGGTCCTCTGCGGACTTTCTTCGTTCCGTTTGTGCTATGGCCTCACGGCGTACCTCGGGAAGGGCTGTACCTGTAGTTTGTGAACAGGTGTAGGTTTCAGGCAGCCAGTAATTATTCTGCAGGACTCGCTGAGGGCAACACCAACCTATTATACTCAGCAGCTGAATGGCACAGAGCTAATGCAGACATACGTAGTGTTTCAGCATGGGCGCCCGGTTGGCCCCTATCAACTTACAAAGTATGTTATTTCGTGTAGAGACTTTTTTGTTTGACGTTCATACAATGTTTCTTGTAAGATAGGTGCGATCAAAAGTTACCCCTAGGTATTTTGGGGTAAAACAATGTGAGTGTAGCGGTATAAGAGACAGGTAGGTCGGGATTTGAAGTAAGTACAATCGTATCATTTGCCTGAGAGAAATGTCGGGATAACCGTACGTGTTAATTCGCGCAGCATGACTATGTTGGGGAACTGCAGCACGTCCGGAGATTGCAAGTTCGAATGTCGACGATGACAGCTCTCATACTGATTTTTTTTCTCGGGGTTTTCCACATTCTTTCCTAGAAGTTACTGGGATGATATCTTGTTTCACGTCTTGGGACATCTACCCTAATCTCAGGCCAAAACAATTACAAATGCATGCCCATTACTACGGTAACCGCAATATTCCAGGTCATCAGACCAATTGAAAACACACCGGAGTACATGGGGCCAAATTATGTCCACCTTTTTGCGTAGTGGCTGTCACCGCGGAGACCCGGGTTCAATTCCTGACTCTATTCCCGGCTCTGCCAAGAAATTTGGTGGTTCGTCAGTTGAGGGGCTGCGACAACGCGGTCATGTAGCCCCGTGTACGTTCGGTGTGTGAAGAACCTGTCTGATAACCGGTGTAAATTTTGATGGCTGTATTAGTGTGTGTTATCCGTTTTTAATTCAAGTAAGGACTGCAGACATTCAGTTTTCAAGTAGTTCCTACTTTTGCTACCAAACGCCACCGTCAACAACTACAGTAGTTCTGAACTTGGTTACTAGATGCCACCACAGTCGGCTCCTGGCGATGAACGTTGAAACCTAAGAGCGTTAGTCAAATTAAACCCATAATTTAGCTTCACAGAAGTGTAATTATTGGAAGGTTCTTTTACATGCCATAAATCTATGACATGGGCCCGCTGGCTTTACTTCCCCTCCGAAGGAAGGCATACTGAGGGATTTTTAACGCTCTTAAAAAATCCGACAACTTCGTTTGGGTTTGAACCCGCAACCTTGGGAATAGAAGCTCAGCATGCTACCAATTACACAACCGAAGCCGCCGCCAAGAAATTTAATTCTGGTCTGAGGGCTGGAACGGGGTACACTCAGCCTCTTGAGGTTAAACTGAGGAGAGGTGGGTTCGATTCCTACCACAGCCATCATGGAAGTGGTTTACCGTGGTTTCCCACTTCTACTCCAGACAAATACTAGGATGATTCCTAACTCAAGGCCACGATCGATTTCTACCTAAATCCTACCTCAATTACGGATAAAGTCACAGACATCACAGTGACTCAGGTAATCAGACAATTTCTACACACACCCAAGTACATGGGGCTACATGACCACGATGTTTCAGGCCCTAAATGAATCATCAACTATGTTCATGCCCTTCGGACCTGTATACTTCCTGCATTATTGTCATATCTACTGTCACCACAGCGAAAAGGAAACTTCAATGTATTACTCATACACTCCCGAGTATCTATTGAAGTTACGTTACATCCGTTTCTGGCCACTCTGTTTACTCGCATTATCAGGTCGTAGATGCCATTGGTATCTATATAAACAAATTACGTTAGATGCCACTGCATTACATAAGATGTACTTACAAGCATATTTCACCTGAAATAGAATTGATAACAACCAACGTCATTGCATAAGATAAATAACAAAATGTTTATATTACGCTTTTTTTCTGAACGAGTTGTTCGAGCTGTGTGATAGATGTGAGAGAAAGTATCTTTTAGTTTTATGAGGCACGGCGTGCATACTTTGCCTCAAAACATACAATACAACATAATATTTTCCAAACTCAAGATTATAATAGTGTTATTTTATTTATTTATTTAGTCAATTTACCCTCTAGGTTGGTGGTTCCCACGGACTCAGCGAGGGAACTCACCACTACCGCCTCTATGGGCAGTGTCCTGGAGCTTGGAACATCTGGTCGGGAGGGATACAACTGGGGAGGTGTGATCAGCACTTCGCCCAGGCGGCCTCACCTGCAAAGCGAACAGGGGCCTCATGAGGGATGGGAAGGGATGGAAGATTGGGATGGATAGGCTAGGAAGAGGGAAGGAGGCGGCCGTGGCCTTACAGGAGGTACCATCCCGGCATTTGCCCGAAGACGAAGTTGGAAACCACGGAAAACCACTTCGAGGATGACTGAGGTGGGAATCGAACCCCCTGTACTCATTTGGGCCACCCGAGGCTGAGTAGACCCCGTTCCAGTCCTCATACCACTTTTCAAATTTCGTGGCAGAGCCGGGAATCGAACCCAGGACCTCCGGGGCGGCAGCTAACTATGCTGACTGCTACGCTACGGAGGCGACATAATAGTGTTATACAAGGCCAAAATCAGAAACTACAAATCGGTAGTACAACCTGAAGGATTGTACGCTTCAGAGTGTCGTATTTTAAGTAAAAAGGGTGAACTTCAAGTACTAGAAAAGAGAGAAAGGAAGATTCTGAGAAAAATACTTGGACCACAGAAGACTACTGATGGGACATCGAAGAAGAGGATGAATGAAGAACTTTACAAGTGTACTGAAAAGATCACAGACGTAATGAAGAAGCGAAGGCTAAAGTTCTACGGACATTTACTACGAATGGATGAAGGCAGGCTGACCAAAAGGATCTTCAGCTACATCATGGGGTTAAAGGTTACATCTAAATGGGTAGATAAGGTGAAGAGGGATGCAGCGGAAGTTGGAATTACTCCACCGATGGACTACGATAGAAGAGAGTTCCGCAGTGGAGTTGATGGAGTATTTCAGGAGAAACCACCAAGCAGGGGGACCAAACGGATCATTTCCAAGGAGGAAAGAAACAAAGAAGTGACAGGATGAAGAAGTTCTGGGAAGAGAAGAGAAAGAAAGCCAATAAGTGAGTTCCTTGCGGTCCATAGTTGGCCAAATTCGATAGTAAAAAATTTAAAAAATCTAAACTATGAAAGAAGAGACTGTTGTTTTTTTAGAATCTTTAGGGACTTTGCGACATCCTGGTCATGTAGTCCCGTGTACTTGGGTGTGTGTAGAAGTTGTCTGATAACCTGTGTCATTGTGATGTATGTAGTAGTGGGAGTAAATGTATTTGAGGTTATTTACTTATTTATCGCATGGCTTTTAGTGCCGGCTCACCAGAGGCCGTAGCTGCTTCAAGCAGACACCCATGGGGTGAGCTACAAGTTCCGTTCAATTTCAAGTACTGTAGTTCCAACTTTCGCTACCAGATGTCACTGATACCAAGTGGTGAACGTTGGAACTTTGATAGAGCGTTTTAACGCAATCTAACCTAGAAATTTAGCTTCACACAAGTTTAGTTAGTGGAATGATTTTTACATGCCATAAATCCATGACTAGGCACCGCCAGCTTTACATTCCCTCCGAAGGAAGGCATACTGAAGGATTTTAACGCTCTTAAAAAATCCGACGACTTCGGCCGGGTTTGAACCCACAATCTTGGGCACAGAAGTTCAGCATGCTAACACCTACGCCACCGAAGCCGTTGTATTTGTTAGGTAGGATTAGGGTAGGAAACAGCCGTGGCTAGTTAGGAACCATGCCGGCATTTGCCTCCAGTAGAAGCGGGGAAACCACGGAAAACCACATCCAGAATGGCTCGGGTAAGAATCAAACCCGTCTCTTCTTAGTTTTGCCTCCCGAGGCTGAGTGTACCCTATCCCAGCCCGCAGACTAGAATTATATTTCTTGGCAGAACCAGGAATCGAACCCGTGCCTCCACCGGTGACAGCCAAGAATACTAGCTGCTACTCCACAAAATATATTTCTTAGTTAGTTAGTTAGTTAGTTAGTTATTGGAGTGTTTAGAGGCGGAACAGTGAGGTCATCTGCCCCTAATATATTTCTTGCTTCTGGTGCTGTAAAATGGTTTTTCTTCCATGCGCTGAGTTGCGCAATACATTGAACAAGTGGAGGGGGGTGGGATTACTTTGGACGTTCATGTAGGAGGGTGGGGGGCTATTAAGAACTGTTACAACATGCTACAATGTGGGGGTAACTTTTATGATATATTTGCGAACGTAATTTGTTGACGATCCCACAAGGAAAAAGAAATACATCACAAACTTGATTTTCCTTTCTAGATAAAGTTCGCTTTCGCTATCTCGCGAATCAGACAGCTACTCAATTGTTCAATTCCTGGCTCGATTCCCGACTCTGCCGGACTGCAGACATGAGATGAGGGAGCACCAAAATAATGTGCAGCCAGAACTCTTCCTGTATGACTAAGACTCTACAGTGAGTGAACCAAGCAAAACACCTTAATTTCATACATAGTGGGATGCCATGATCGATTCTCTCCACTGATGAGGAGGAGGGTCAAGGAGACAGGATTAACGGCACAGAGTTGAGCGTGCACTGCTCTATAACGGAAGATAGTAATCATTGTGGGAATGTCAAGTGTAACAAACAGCCAGTATGGGTGAGTGCGCGTCCTATGAACTATGCGGGATGGTCGAACTGCGCTAATTGGCATAAACCCAGGGAGTCCGGTCAGCTTACGCTAACGGTTTTGGGAAGAGAGTGGGGGTAGGCAACCTCTCCTGTAATGTTGGTTAAGTCATGAGTTGACTCACAGCTACGTGCATCTGGACTCCTTGGAGTTTTCGTAGATATAACCAGTGCAGCTAACATGTTATCCATGTACAGTCAAAGAGGCGGAGAATTTTAATATGTGAATTGTTACAATGGGGCCGAATGTGGAGGTGTTCGAACAAGGAATAATCTTCCCAAGCACCTTGTTTTGTACCAGAATACTTATAAGCATTTTGTTTTCATGATATCGTTTTACAGCTCCTAGTGCAGCCAACACGTAACTTGCATACGAAGACGAGACATCTCTATGAAGCTACAACATAACAATATATTGAATGTGCGGATCTGAATCACCTCCACTGCAGCCAGAACTCGTGCTAGAAGATCTTCCTCCGACGCTACAAGAGTCTTATAAACAAGACTCTTTATGTGACTCTATATGAGTGGCGTTAAATCTGGCGATCGTGGTGGCCATGGAGTTGCACCACTGTGAAACACAAAGAAAATGATCGAACTTGAGCTTTAAGTGCAAGACTAAATAAATCTAGGAATAATACCAAAAATTGCTTATGAATAGTATCAAATACGTATTTGAGATAACGAGAGTACATAGAGAAGAACACCTTGAAGATCTGAGTATTTTGGGACATTCCGACAATACATGTCCAGTTTGGAGTGGGGGGGCAGTGAAACACGCCTCAGGCAACTTCTTCTGTGAGGATTTTCCTAATTCATTCCCGTGAAGAGAACCCATTAGCGCAGCTCGATATCTCCCGACCTAAACCATTACAAAAAAATCCGATCATTTTTGTATGGCACCTCTAATTTTATTATAATATGCACTTACATAACTAAATAGAGTTTTCTTAGGTTCACATTTTATTTGCGACAACAGGCATTTACCTAGGTATAATACACTTATACGAGGTTTTTCAAGATATATAGGAAGACATTTTCAAATTCCTATTTTTATGTATAGATGGTTGATGAAAAGGATTTTGATAGTTATTTAACGCAAATTAACCACAAGCCTATGATTTGTAGTTATAATTAGGTATTTATTTTTGCTCACAAAAACGAAATAACACGTTAGTTCATACAGTAGAGGAATTTATTAATTACATAATAATTGTCATACCTTTTAAGGTGGAGCATGCATGTAATATGTGTATTGCAGTACTGTTGTGCAATCTTTATAAAATAAAATAATATTTAAAAAATTAGGTATTTATTTTTGCTCACAAAAACGAAATAACACGTTAGTTCATACAGTAGAGGAATTTATTAATTACATAATAATTGTCATACCTTTTAAGGTGGAGCATGCATGTAATATGTGTATTGCAGTACTGTTGTGCAATCTTTATAAAATAAAATAATATTTAAAAAATGAGGGCCACAAAAATCAAAGAACATACTGATACCATGAGGAGGTCACTTAGACAATCGAGCTCGTACGCGAATACACTACCGGATATGTTCGATGATACGACCCTAAACTTCGTTGCACCCAGAATATCTGCGAGGGATGTTCTGATACACACGCTCAAAAACAACTGGTGTGCGCTGAATCACTTCCACTGCAGCCAGAAATCGTGCTAGGAGATCTTCCTCCGACGCTACAGGACAGGAATCTTTATGTGACCCTATATGAGAGGCGTTAAATCCGGCGATCGTGTCACGTCGAGCCCGCATAGCAAACCACACCTTCTAACTCCCATTGGTTTAAGAGCTTGAGTTTTGTGAAACATATACCTTAACATTTTATATGTAAATATGTGAAATCCACTTGTGGAACATGTGTCGCAATACCCTCATAGTCCATTACACCCCGCGCGCACAGTGTGAGCATCGCCCGCTGACATTTTAAAACAGCCTGGTTATGCTGGTATGCACACAGCACATTTAAAATGCAAATCATCTCCTGCATGTGTGTCGCAGTACTGCCCTATATCCAATAGCACACAGCTGTGAGGTCTAGGTTAGACATGCTAGTTTAAGTTTGATTAGATGAGAAAGCATAGTTCAGTTCTCAACTTGTTTTACCGTCAATATTCGTGTATATGCAACTGCAATGCGCTTATATTAGAGATAGGACAGCATGTGTCTGTGTTATTATGCTGACTAATGGCAACTCCTGATTTGTATAATGTGTAGGACGTAATAAGATAGGCTACTAATTACCCTAAGATAATTATTATAACTGGGCTAAATTGAGATATTAGACTCAGTCTAATATTAATTATTCAGTCGCACAGCACTATTACGAGCACAATACACAATACAATCGAATACCACTCCAAAGATGTGCACACGCTGAAAACAGACTATCCATTCTGACCGCGCGAAATTGTAACCAATAAGCCCGTAGTGTTGGTTTAAAATCAACCAATAGCGAGACTTGAGGATCTCAGTCGACGTCCTCAGAGCGCCATTACACAGACCAATCCTGCCCCTTCCCCATACATTTCTAAGGCTATAAACACATGCTTTGAGAATGCAAAGCTTCCTTCCTCAGCTTTCTACTCCGGGCGGCGAAGGTCACACTTCACCCATCTAGGGGTGGAATGTAGAACTAGTTGCAAGTACTGACAGTCACAGCGAGACAGAGGTTATCGAGAGGGCGCGCAAGGTAGCCCCACAGACTACAGTATTTTACAAAACAAATAATTAATTTTTAAAACAGTTACAGCTGAGAGCTGACTGTAGGATGATCCTCACGTCCTACATGGAGGAAATGCCACTGATGCTGACTGTAACAATGTGTGCCTTGAAGCCAGTTTACAGTGTTGCCTTAGTAATCGACATTTAATGGGTCTCAGTCGGTCAACACGATTGTACGCAATCTTAATGGGTGTTTCCGTAATCCTGAAAGAAATTTACATTTATTTATTAATTTCGACTATGTGTGCCATTCAATGTATGTCCATTTTAATTGGCGTGGTAAAAGATACATTGATATTTCGCCTTGGTGAGAGAAAAGCAAATCCTATACACTTGACTAGAGCGTCTAAAAGTAGTTTTGTAGATCAATTTACAGTGTTGGAATCACACACAAACACACACACACACACCATTGTCCAGCCTCGGGTTAGGTGTTAAAATTGGTCTACCATTGCGGGTTTAATCTTGTCTCAATACGACTGTTTATGTTCGACGATAATTATAACTTTATTATATGTTCTAACATAAATATTCATAATTATCTCTGTCGTCTGAATTCTTCTTCTTGGTAATTGTGTGGGCTCTGCATTTGATCTCCACCCAATAACGATCCCAAAGCTTTGAAACATTCCTTATCCTGAAGTAGCACCAACAGATAGCGCGTGGAACTAATGTCATACGCCTTCTTCCTCCATGACGTTTTGGTGTGTTTATGTCAACAACAGCATCCACTAAAATTGTCGGTGAAATCTTACGAATGTGTGGAAATTGGGGTTATTAAAGTACAGTGCCATTTCTCTTACAATATTGCCCAGTTTGTTTATGCATTGTATCTACAATGGTTGATCCCATATAGGCTACATTGTCAACTTTCGAACATAAATATTTATTTTACGTTACAAACATGATATATGTTCGCTATCGTTTTACCCTTCAGGGTTGGCTTTTCCCACGGACTAAGCGAAGGATCCCACCTCTACCGCCACTGAGAGTAGTGTCCTGGAGCTTGAGATTCTGAGTCAGGGATACAACTGTGTGACCAGCACTACGCCCAGGCGGCCTCACCTGCAAAGCGAACAGGGGGCCTGATGAAGGGATGGGAAGAGTGAAACGGTTAGGCAAGGAAGTGGGAAGGAGGCGGCCGTGGCCTTACAGTAGGAACCATCCCGGCATTTGCCCGAAGACGAAGTGGGAAACCACGGAAAACCACTTCGAGGATGGCTGAGGTGGGAATCGAACCCCCTCTATCATTTGAGCCACCCGAGGCTGAGTAGACCCCGTTCCAGTCCTCATACCACTTTTCAAATTTCTTGGCAGAGCCGGGAATCGAACCCAGGACCTCCGGGGCGGCAGCTAACTATGCTGACCGCTACGCTACGGAGGCGACCATGATATATGTAACTGGTACTATTCACTGCAAAGTTGCTTTATCAAAATAGTCCTCTTTGCACACGCTACGGAGTGATATCTCTCACATGCTTTCCCACACCATTCACATTTGCAGTCTGAGGTTAGCTCGTGAAATTTCTTGTTTGTGCATTCTTTATAGTGAAAGCTATGTATTGAAAAAAGTGTCTTAATTCGTAGTTGTTGCGTTACCATTCGTAGGATGGCATAGCCTCTGTGGCGATGAAGCCTGAGGAGATATTTTTCTTCTATTTCCGTGCAGCCGTGCGTTGCTTTGCGGAGTAGACGGCAGCAACATCTGTTGCCTTATTCCTCTATGAATAAGGCTCTCTTGCCACCTCGTATACCATTTTTAACGATTCCACACAGGGCTCCTATCAATAGGTGGGCTTTACTTGTTCTAGAACGTGTCTGTAAATCACACTTAGTTAAACAATTTCATGTGAGTTCTAGACCATACAGTACTGTATGCCACTATTGGAACAATCTTGTAGGCCTATATTTCCTAAGTAGTTTACTTGCTGTCTCTAATAAGGATAATCGATTCATATGAGGGATGTCTCTTTGAGAGTATTTAGATTTGGAACCTTGTGGCAGTAGATAAACCGGCACGTTAAAGATCCTCTCCAGGGCAAAATTCTACCCAAAATTCTCCCAGAAGTTCCTTATGACACAGCAGTTAAAAGGTACGTTAAAACCACAACGTTGTTGTAATTATTATTGTTCGTATGTTCACCATATCGTTCGGTACAATTCACCATTTCATCGGGATTTGTTGCAAGATGGAGTGGAGTTCTCCATATCGGTAGGTTGAGGAACGAACGAACTATGGATGAGGTCTCTAAAATGACTACTCTCTGCATACTGGTATGCAGATTATGGTGGAGCCCCAGTTTATCGAGGCTGGCCTTCAGTGATCCCTGTGGAAGAGATTAGAAAGGCAATATAGTGACAGATTATCTTGGATACTTGGTCATGCCTCTTCAAGTAGTGCGTAGATGAAATTGTTGTACAGCCCCCTGTGATATGCTGGATGGTCCCCGATTCGCGATGGCATCTCCTACATTTGTCATCTGGCATGTCTACCTTAATGATGTATTATTATTAGACTATTATTTCAATCACATTTATTTCACTACATAAGTGGGACAATTCAACACATCGTCGGCTTGTTTGCAAGACAGTATGGCTACTTCTTTTAGGGTGGCACATTGAGAAACGAGCGAACAATGGAACAGGCCTCTAAGATGACTGCCTTCTGCATGATGATATGTAGACGAGGATGTATTCCCAATATTTCAAGATTGCGAGCCAATGATTTAGGGATGATACCGGTAGAAGTAATTACTATGGGTAGAACCACTACACTTTCCTGTCTCCATATTTCCTCAGCCAAGGGCAGATACTTGGTGATCTTCTCACAACAGGTTTCTTGCAGATTATGGGAATTGGGCACTGCAATATCAATAAGAAAGGTTCTCTTCTGCACCTTGTCCACAAGAACGATATCTGGCTGGTTTTCTGGTATGGTTTTATCAGTAATAACTGATCGGCACCATAATAACATGTGACTAGGATTTTCCAAAACGGCGTCAGGAACATACTGATAGTAAGGCAAAGTATTATTATTATTATTATTATTTATTTATTTATTTATTTATTTATTTATTTAGTATGTTTCGACCCATACAGGATAACATAAAGCAAGTTATGATCTGTTGCTGTTATTTTTCTTGTTCTTCCAGAATTCTTTCATCAAGTCGCTATGTTTAGCTCGACGTTCGTCAGTCCATTTTCCCCTAGGTCTCCTGGGCTTATCTTCTGATGCAGTTTCCCAAGTGTAGATCTTATGTCTGAAAGTTTTGCGGTCTTCTATATCTGTGGGTGTGATGTTGGCGTTATTGAGATCAGTTTGGACTTGTTTAATCCAAACCGTTGTCGTCTTTAATTTTTGTGAGTACATCAATATTTTCTTTGTTAATCGGTTGTCATCTAGCCTCATAATGTGTCCATAACATTTCAAGCGTCGTTTACGGAAATCGGTTTCAATATTTGAATATTTTTCTGTGATCTTGTGCGATTGTAAACGATATCCTTCATCTGTAAGTCTTGGGCCAAGAATTTTTCGGATGATTTTCCTTTCAGCTTTCTTGATGGTTTCAAGATCCCCTTTATACTTGAGGTTTAAGGTCTCACTGGCGTAGAGTGTTTCGGGTTTGATGACCGTCGCGTAATGTCGAATTTTAGTGTTAATGCTCATGCATTTTTTGTTGTAGATGTTTGCGGTTTTCCCATATGCTTTCCGCATTTTGAGTTCACGTGTTCTTTGTGCTGTTCTTTCTGTGCCTGTAGGTTCAATAATTTCACCTAAGTTTTTGAAATGATTAACCTTGTTGATTGAACCGTATTTTGTTACCAAAGTTTGGGTTTCAATGTGTTTTGTTGCCATGAATTCAGTTTTTGTGAAGGAGATTTGCAACCCTACTTTCCCAGCACATTCTTTGAGGACTTCAATCTGGTGAATTGCCGTTCGTTCATCTCTGGAGAGGATTGCCAAATCATCAGCAAGAGCTAAGCATGTAACATTGATATTATTATTATTATTCTTTCTTTCTTTCTTTCTTTCTTTCTTTCGTCGTTATGCCCATTCAAAGAGCGCGTTTGGACTTGTTAGTTGGCCTGATAGTTTTCCCCTTCTTATCCTCCCAAAATCTCTTCATGAATGCACTGTGTTGCATCTTGCGTTCTGTCGACCACTTCCTACTAGTTTTCTTCATGGGTTTCTCCCTAAATTTATGGTTGGCTAATTTTGTCCTAAAAGCTCTACGATTGTCTATGATGTCGTCTGTGATATCCATTTCTTGGAGGTCCGTCTTAGTTTCTTCTAGCCATGTTATCTTGACCTTCTTTGAGTTGATTACTTTCAATAATCTCTTAGTTAGTCTGTCGCTGTTCATTCTGTAGATATGACCATAGAAATTCAGGCGTCGCTTCCGTAGAGCATCAGTGAACCTGTCAGTGAAGGAGTCGAGGTCCGCTGTTGTCCTCTTAATCCACATTCCATTTTCTATCGTGGGACCATAAATTTTCCGGAGAATTTTCCTTTCATGTTTTTCAGTGCCTGCAAGTTTAGAGTGGCCACACAGGAGTACGGTTTCTGAGGAATATAAAGCTTCCGGCAATAAAACTGTCTTGTAGTGTCGTAATTTTGCATTACGCGATATGACTCTTTTGTTGTAGTAATTTCATGTCAGTCTGTACGCCTTATGGAGTTTGGTGGATCTTTCTACATTGGCACTGCTGTCTAGTCCTGATGGTAGTATGATTTCTCCAAGATATTTGAACGAGGAAACCTGTAAAATTGTGCCGTTTTCCAATTCTAGCGTAGTTGTTTTGAAACGTTATTTACATTGCTCCACGTTGAGCGTACAAGTGTAATGTTTTCTACTAAGATATGTTGTTTTAATGGGCGCCAAGACCTCAACGCTATGTTGAAATCTAAATTTGTATTTAACAACACCTAGCTCTGGTAGAACACCTTCAAGAATCTTTACTCTCAGCTCGTGGTATGATTGGATCATTAACCCAACAAGCAATTGTATCAGGAGAAGGAATTGGTTTATATCTAATGCTACCTACTGAAAGCAAAGATTGCATGGTTAAAAGAAATGAATTTATTATATCAAACAAGTATGCAAAATTAATAATAATAATAATGAATTTAAATTTTAAGTTGGAGCGTTGCGATTTGAATATTACCGCTAGAAAATTACGTGAAAACGGAGTCGGATGAATTACTGATTTTACTCTTATTCCCAAGCTATGAAGTTACTGAAATACTGAATACAAAAAAAGAGAAACGAGAGATTGCGTATTTCTGCGTCATTCGCGCTTACCACTGGAAATTGCCGAAGAATTTCCCTCGTACTGGATGTTGAAGTGAGCTTCCCACAGCCTCCTGGATGTCGTCATCTTCTTCGTTAGTTGATGATATATTTGTAGATATGAAGATTTATGGTCCGAACATCGGAACCAACACGTACAACCACAACGGTTAAGTTTCACAAAGATAGTCCTCTGCCTCTACGGAACATCGGAGCCACTCACTCGTGCAACCATACTGGTTAAATTTTCCAAAGATAGTCCTTTACTCCACTGAACATCGGAGCCACACACTCGCGCAACCATACTCGGCAAGTTCTACAAAGATAGTCCTCCACTCCACGGAACATCGGAGCGACTCCCACGTGCAACCGTACTGGTCAAGTCTTACACAGATTGTCCTTTATTCCACGGCGCGCCAAACGATATATGCACTCGTCGGCTTCCCACTCCAGTGCCGACTTCCAGCTTACGTGATCTCCACTGATTGGCTGCTCCCCACGCGCTACTTCCCCACCTCTGGCTCATTACACTCGGCGGGAGGGTGATGTCGTTTGCCGTTCCATACTATCCGCCTTTTCTTGACGCTGCAACCCAGCCTTGCGTAATGCTTCTTGACAAGAATCAGCCTGTATCTGAATTCCCAGTGAGTCATGTCTCTCATAATACCCTAACCGACGAAACTCCGTAAAATTCCGTTATCACATAATTTTCTATGATAATGTCGTTCGTAATAATTTGCTTGATAGTGTTTTCTAAGACATAGAAAACCTATCTGTATGCTTATAATTTTATAAAAATGCTCCAAAAAAATACCTTAATAATAATAATAATAATAATAATAATAATAAATTAACATGAAAAATTATCTTGGCTGAACAATTTGCCGCGTAAATAAATATAGATTGGCTTCCTACTGACTTATGCCAGTGGCATAAAAACCCTTCGAAAAACACGTTACAGTTTTGCTATTATGATGTAGATTTTCCATGTACTTGGTTTTCTCGTACGATATCTGGAGGCCTGCCTTTGATGCTATATTATTATTATTATTATTATTTTATTATTATTATTATTATTATTATTATTATTATTATTATTATTATGAGCCATACATACAGCTGGCTACAAATGAAATAAGGTGCCATTAAGCTTGGAGGAAGATAATTCGGGACATGCCGGTAAGAAGCTATGGTGGGCGGTGCAGCGCGACCCAAAGCTGCGGTGATGCACGAATTGCGTGCCTTCCTATCTCAGCTTGGTCACGGCAAACACACCGCTCGCTTACTCGAGACTCGGCACGGACAGCCAATAAAATACATCGATTTATGTTTGGCTAATAATTGGCTCTCAATTATTGCTTGAATATAGATTTGTGCAGACGTTGTAAGCGGTGAGTGAAAATAAAAGTGGATTCAATTGCGGCACAGGGAATCCAATAATGTGATTAGTTTAATGTCCCTGTGGTCTCACGTTACGTATTGAGACTCCTGCCGCAAGGGTCCTGGTTTCAATTCCCACCTCAACCATACAGTAAGTGGTTTTCCGTAGTTTCCCACTTGTACTCCAACCTGCTGTCATCGCATATCTATTAATCAGGCTCGGCCCGCATTGATAGGAGGTAGGCAGGTTGACCACTGCGCTATCTCACCTGGCAGGTCACATCTCTCTCCCAAGCCATCCATCAGCTATAAAGATTCAGGAATTTGGGCGCTCAATTCCTGTGAAATCCTAAAATCATTCGTTGTTAAACTATTCAGTAGGATTTTATTTTATTTATCGTATGGCTTTTAGTGCCGGGAGTGTGCGAGGACATGTTCGGCTCGCCAGAGACTGTAGCTGCTTCAAGCGGACACCCCTAGGGTGAGCTACAAGTTCCGTTCAATTTCAAGTAGTTCCAACTTTCGCTACCAGATGTCAGTGATACCTAGTGGTGAACGTTGGAACTTTGATAGAGCGTTCCAACGAAATCTAACCTAGAAATTTAGCTCCACACAAGTTTAGTCTGTGGAAGGATCTTTTACATGCCATAAATCTACGGCATGGGACCGCCGCCTTTACTTCCCCTCCGAAGGAAGGCATACTGAAGGATTTTAACGCTCTTAAAAAATCCGATGACTTCGGTCGGGTTTGAACCCGCTATCTTGGGCACAGCAGTTCAGCATGCTAACAACTACGCCACCGAAGCCGCTATTCAGTAGGAAATTATTTGACATGAACCTAAGTTCATGGAATCGGTCAAGGGAAACCAAGATGATATTATCATTATTATTCAAGAACGCAACACTCTCAGGAAGAAACTAAACGACCACAAGGGCTTTCAAGAAAAAAACAATGTTGAAGACGGGGAAGATGTGGACGGAAGAAAGAAAAGAGCAACGTCGGCAAAGTATGAAGGAGCACTGGGCAAAGATCAAAACCCAGAGAAGACAGTTGAAATGCCGTGGTCCTTAGTAGGCTGATACGATTAAAGAAAGATTTTTTATCTGACATTTTTTATGTAGATTGTTCACGAAGCAATGAGTGTTATATAACAGTTTTTGACCCAACTTTACCACTCACTGATGAAACAAATTATGATTGAGGTACCAATTTACAAAGGCACACCTAGTACAGTCATCACAATAACACAGGTTATCACACCAAAATACACGGGTCTATATGACCAAGATGTCGCAGCCCCTAAAATAAGCAACAGCAACAACCTAGAAAAGAAGTTGATTTATTAAAAACGTATATTGTAAGTGCCAGAAAGAAAGTTCATTTGGATTTTGCTAATCGGTAATAACGAAAAGAAAACTGCGAACGTACATATTTTCGTACATGCCCCCTCCCCCAAATTATAGTACCACTGTTCTCTGTCACGGCACCTCGTTTCATTTCATAGTAGGAACCATAGATTAATGATGAGTTGGTGTGATGTCTTGCAGGAAACATTTTCTCGGTCGTCCTCGACCTCTCTTCCCTGTCATTTTTCCTTCCAGGAGAATAGTTAGGAAAGCGTTACGTCGCAAAATGTGGCCTGTGAATATAGTTTTTCTTTTATGGATCGTTGGTCTCAATTCCTCTTTTCCCTTCAATTTCTTGCAGGATGCTGATGTTAGTCTTCTTTACAATCCATTTAACCGTAACATTCTCCGGCAGACCCACATCTCAAACGTTTCAAGTCACTACCAATCCTGACCCCTGATCGTGCAAGATCACATCCATACAGAAGCACACCCCATACAAAGGACATGAAAAATTTCTTTTCAATGACAATATCCAAATTTGAATTAATCAAATTATTTTTCTTTTTATTGAACGCCAGTTTTGCAAGCGCTATTCGCCTTCTAATCTCATTACTGGACTACATCTGTTGTCATTGGTGATGATTAGACTTCCACCGGGTGAGTTAGCCGTGGTCGTTACGGCATGACTGCTGGCAGTCGCTCACATCCGGGAGGCGAGGAGGTTCGAATCCCCCCGCCGGCAACCTTGAAGATGGTCTTCTATGGTTTCCCATTATCCTCCCAGACAAATTCCGGGGTTGGTCCCTCCCTATGGGCCACAGCCGCTACCATCCAATTCCTCGTCCTTTCATTCCAACTTTCCTCCCCAACGGTACTTGTAGCTCACCCATTGGGTGTCCGTCTCGAAGCAGCTACAAACCTGGCGAGACGAACATGTCCTCGGACACTCCCGGCACTAAAAGCCATACGCAAAAGAAAGCAAAAAAAAAAAAATAGACTTCCCAAATAAGAGAAACTGGTGACATGTTCCACTATGGATGACCTATATTTACCGGGTCGACCTGTAGAAGAGAATGCATCACAGCAGATATTCAATGTGTATATTGATGGTGGTGAACACTTAAAGGGGAGGTTTAGACTCTTCCTCGCACTCACTCTCCCCTGTTTGACGTTCTTGGATGTTGATCAGGACTCGACATATGCTCGACAATGTGCCAGGTGCTTTGTTTCTCAACTCTGTAACCTTAGCTCGAGCATCGTGGAGCAACTTTCCTCACGAAGTGAACTGAACTGAGATTATGTAATCACAGCTGGCAAGGCGTGACTTCCCAGGCGCCCTCAAGAAGAGGACGGTACGACCATGGTAATTAGAGAGACAGTGTTTGATTGCTGGATTATGGATTTAAGATTATGTGCCAGTAAGCATATAACTTATTATATCGATACTGTACTCCGCTGTTGTTGTTGTTTTAGTTTCATTTGAGGAGCTTGGACATCGTGGTCATTTGACCCCGTGTATTTGAGTGTGTGTGTGTTGATTTCTTTGTCTGATAACCTGTGTTATTACGAATGCTGTATTAGTGTGTGTAATTGTAATTTTGGCTTTCCACCGATGTCTGTCTCATACTTGGCTGTGATTATGTGGAAGCTATTGGGGTATGGGTGGTGCTGAGTAATGGCCTTCAGGGCACAACTAGTGTATGTGTGTATTGTGAAAGGTTCTACTTATAAGGTCATTGCTATTGTTCTGACTCAGTGAGGAAAGCAATGGCAAACTACCCCACTCCTCATCTTGCCTAGTACGCCTCATCATAGTGCTGCTTTGGGGTTTCGTGGGTATCTACCGACCCAGCCTATGACTTACTTTACTTATTTCCTTAAAACTCCTGTTGAGGAGCATATGGCAGAAACAAGGGTTCGCCATCTGGTTCTGTTGCGTGCTGTGGATTTTATCTTTCCCCACGAGTATCCAAGCTGCTCGCTCTCTTCATCCACTGATCTCCTCCATGCCATTCTAGGTCTTCCTCTTCTACTTTGGCCCTGAGGATTCCACTCCATGGTTTGTTTAGAAATGCTGGCCAATCCATTGCCACTTTCTTCTCTTGATCTGCTGTTCGACCGGCAGTTGATCTGTCCTCATCCACAATTCCTCATTTGACACCACATCTGGCCAGTGTATTCCTAAGATGTTCCGAAGACTTTTATTTACAAATGTCTGGATCTTTCGTGTCAAGGATTTGGTCACTTTCCAAGTTTGACATGACGTAACCTATGGTGGTACTTTTTGAGGATCCAACTAGCCTCTGGGCTGACTATCTAACAGGCAGAATTGTAACTAAGTTGAGAATTGGAAGGGAGGTGGCCGTGGCCTTAAGTTAGGAACCATCCCGGCATTTGCCTGGAGTGTAAGTGGAAAAACACGGAAACCACTTCAAGGACAGCTGAGGTGGGAATCGAACCAGTATCTTCACAGGTTTGCCTCACAAGGCGGGTTCTATTCCCACTTCAGCCAACCTCGAAGTGGATTTCCTTGTGGTTTCTCGATTCTACTGACTGGCTGTGTGGCTCAGTGGTTACATTCTCGCTTGCTGGGCCCAAGGTTGCAGGTTCGTATCCTGGCGCAGTCAGCTGGCATTTGCGAGTGCTCAAATGCGAAGGACCCGTGTCAGTAGATTTACTGGCACGTTGAAGATCCTCTTCGGAGCTGGCACCCCGGCGTCTCTAAAAGCCAGAGTAGTTAAAAGGAACGTAAAACCAATAACATTATTATTATCGATTCTATTCTATGCGAATGCCGGGATGGTACCTAAAATATAGCCACATCTGTCTCCCAGCCAAATACTAGCTCCAATTACAAAAACATACACACTTGTACATCTATCACATTGGCACATTTATCAGACAGATTCCACACGCCCAAGTACACGGGGTTGATGGCCATGATGTCGCAAAACCCCTAATTGAATCAACAACAACGTTTATTCTGCTATTCGCGGCATTGTTATTAAAACAACTTGTCATCAATTTCATAAAATATTCACGTGTTTCCCGGTTTTGCAATTATTGTGCGTATTTCAATAACGTTTATAAAAGCAAACTGCATTAATATGGTAATGTAAGGGATTAGAAGGCGAAAAGTGCTTGCTAAACTGGCGTTCAATAATAATAAAAATCTTTTGATTAATGAAAAATTTGGATATTGCAATTAAAAAGAAATGTGTCATGTCCTTTGTATGGAGTGTGCTTTTGTATGGATGTGAAGATTGGACGATCCGAGGTCAGCACTGGAAGCAACTTGAAGCGTTTGCGATGTGGGTCTGGCGGAGAATGTTACGGGTTACATGGATTAAAAAGAGGACTCACATCAGCATCCTGCAAGAAATTCAAGGGAAGAGAGGAACTGAGACCTGTCTGTCTGTTAGGTAGTCAGCCCGAAGGCTGGTTGGATCCTCAAAAAGTACCACCGTTACGTTATGTGAGTAGATACCCACAAAAACCCAAGGCAGCGCTATTTTGAGGCGTTCTAGGCAAGAAGAGGAGTGAGGTAGTTTGTCATTGCTTTCCTCACTGAGTCAGAACAGTAGTCCTAACCCTATGAATTGAACCTTTCACAGCATTCACAGGCACTGACTGTGCCCCGAATGCCATTACTAAGCACCACCCGCCATATAATCACAGCCATGAGTGAGACTGAGACATCGGTGAAAAGCCACCCAACGATCCATAAAAGAAAAGCTAAATTCACAGGCCACATTTTGTGACATAACACTTTCCTAACTAATCTCCTGGAAGGAAAAATCACTGGGAAGAAAGGCCGAGGACGACTGAGAACATGTTTTCTTGACATCACACTAACTCTTCATTATGGTTCCTACTGTTAAATGAAACGAGGTGCTGAAGACAGAGAACAATGGTTGCGGAACTTTGGAAGTTCATTATAAAAATACCACTCATCAGTTTATTTCTACTTGGTTTATAATTTATCTTCGAAGTTTAGGCTAAAATACATCATTTCATTCGTTTTTCCCTTATTGCTGGCTTGTTAGATATAAAAAGCACTTTTATGTAATACAGTAGATGACATTTATTTTATTTTATTGTAAAACAATTATTGCGACACAGGGGAAAATGTAAAAACACATATAAAATCAATCTAAGTTCTTTTACAGATTTTTAAAATAACGATGCTGCCCGTGGTGTTGGGGTAGCGCGCCTGCCTCTCACACGGAGGCCCTGAGTTCGATTCCCGGCTCCGTCAGAGATTTTAGAAACTGACGTGAGGGCTGGAACGGGGTGCACTCAGCCTCGTGAGGACAATTGAGTAGCTGTCTGACAGTGAGGCAGCGCCCCGGTCACGAAAACCAAGATTAAAGGCCGAGGAGATCCGATGCGCTGACCACGTGTCACCCCATTATCTGCAGGCCAAATGGCTGGGCAGCGGTCGCTTGGTAGGCCTAGGCCCTTCATGGGCTGTAGTGCCACGGGGTTAGTTAGTTGCAATCCGAAGGAATAGAAAGCTGAAGGATGAGTATACAGTCCATAGACTGGTCTGTTGTCACAAAATGATAAATAATAATAATATCGGGTGCCGGGTGCAAGCTTTGGTATTTGACACCCAGAGGGTAGCTTGCATGTCAAATTTCGTTGTTCCTTGACTATGAAAGTCAAGGAGGTTAGATGTTACATATCTAAGCTCCTTGAACACTATAGCGCTTTCTAGTAGAGAAATGAGGAACTTTTTGTTGGCGGAAACTTCCGAGATTAATTTTGCCATTATGAACTCGGCCTACTAAATTCAAATGGGTTATTTGACATGCCAACATCGTATGACATGCGTATCGTATTTTTGCCGCCTTTCGAAAAATTACTTACCACGGCCAGGGGCGAACCTGCAATCTTGGGGTTAGTAGACCGACACGATATCCACTCACCCACCGTGGCAAGCTACAAAATGATACCAAGCAGCATAGCTAGTTGCTGATCTTTTAATTGGCAGTAGTTCCTCAGTCCGGTATCTTCTTGGATTTACTTGAGATATGTATGTCTTGGTTGTCCTCTAGGTCTCTTCCCATTAATGAATCCCTCCACAATAAGAGACGTCAGCTGAGAATGGCGTATTGTGTGACCCCACCAAAAAAGAACTCTTTTGCGAATCACCTCTATCAGAGATCTCTTTTGATTTACTCTGTGATGCGAAACATGTACCCTCAAAATGTATCTATAAGTGTGTTTTAAAACACGTATTGACCGGGGGAACAGGCATCCAAAATATGTCTTAGATAAATAAATTACTTGTTAAGTCACATGATAAAATACCTCAAGTTCATTCACTGAAAATGAAATAGTCGTGTCATGTCTGCTTTAATCGTGGAAAAAGTATCGGTGATCATATGATCGTGCTGTGATTCTTTTCCTTGGTTATAACAACAAACAGACTTTTATTGCACTTTGCTCTTCAACTGTCATGCCACACTATGATATACAAACACCGCAGGGCTCTGATATTCATGTCAAGGTTGTGTCTCTCGAGTGAGCATCTGTACACTTCTTGAGGAAGCCCGTTTGTCTGACATGAGCTCACCCACTAGGTGTGGAACAGGAGTGCCTTCTTGTTTCCAAATACAGAATATTGTGAATAATGTAGGTATAATGCAGCTTGACGGTAGACCTAATAACTACGAGGTTGTGTTGGTGGGGCGATAAAGTGTGGCAAAGAAAGGGGTCCAACATGACGTAATTTAAAGAGCTTGAGTACGGCAATGGCGATGCCAATAGTGGCATAGTTGGTAGCATGCTGAATTGCTGTTCCCAAAATCGCGGGTTTAAACCCAGCCGGAGTCGTCGGATTTTTAAGAGCATTAAAACCCTTCAGTATGCCTTCCTTCGGAGGGGAAGTAAAGACGGCGGTCCCATGTCATAGATGTATGGCTCTAAAAGATCCTTCCACTAAATAAACTTGTGTGAAGATACATTTCTAGGTTAGTTTTCGTTGAAACGTTCTATCAAAGTTCCAACGTTCACCACTAGGTGTCAGTGACATCTGGTAGCGAAAGATGGAAATACTTGAAATTGAACGGAACTTGTAGCTCACCGTATGAGTGTCCGCTTGAAGGAGCTACAGCCTCTGGCGAGCCGAACATGCCCTCGGACACTCCCAGCTAAATAAATAACCGACGAATGTTTTGCAATGTACAGTATATAGCGGATATCACCTGCGAACTAGTGATTTATCTTGGATATTCGGTGACTTGGGGCTTCTTGATAGTTATAAAAGGGGCACACCCTTATGTAACCAAAGAAGAATGGGCTGGAGTGAAACCCAAAAATAGGAATAAAAACCTTCTGTTTTGACCATAGAGCCCCATAGAGTAGTGGAAGGTAGAAGCAGTCACTTCTTCGTGTCCCCTACAGGAACCTAGACGGAGAAGAAAACCATTGAACAACTAGGACTAACACTGTTTTTTTTTTAATAAAACACATAGAGAGGTGGCGTGCCGATGGTGTGCCATTGTTGAGACTGCATGCTCCCTGAATTAAGACTCATGTAACAGATGTGGAAGAGAGTTGGGCTCAACATTTGAGTATCAATTTCTAAACATACGAAATGTACATTTATAAGTAGTTATTATTTTCAAAGAGAGTATCAAATCATTTGGGCACACCGAGGAAGCATTGTAACTGGTAACACTTGTTATACATGAGACTTTGCTAATCCCGCACTACTTGAAATATACCTTTCCTACAGAGATACTTGGGAGCAAGAGACGTGTTCATCTCACCAGTTGTGTTGAGGCAACTATTTCGTAAAAAAAAAAAAGGAATAAACTGAAACAATGTATGGTCAAAAGTCAACCCCTGGCACTATACAGCCCATGACGGGCTAAGGCCGACCAAGCGACCGCTGCCCAGCCATTTGGCCTGCAGATATTGGGGTGACGCGTGATCAGCGCGTCGGGTCCCCTCGGCCGTTAATCTTGGTATTCTTGATCGGGGCGCTGTCTCACTGTCAGACAGCTACTCAATTGTCCTCACGAGGCTGAGTGCACCCCGTTCCAACCCTCACGTCAGTTTTAAAATCCCTGACGGAGCCGGGGATCGAACCCGGGGCCTCCGGGTGAGAGGCAGGCACGCTACCCCAACACCACGGGGCCGGCACAATGTATGGTGCAGTTTTATATCCACGATGGAAAAAATAACGCAATTTCTATATCTATCTTTTCAAGCACTTCGAGTGAAACAAATCCGTATTGTGATTATCGAAGACTACGCCACTCCGGTCTTAGCACAGAAGTGTATGAACCACGATACCGGTAGTGAAAATTATCACTATATATATTTGATGATAGCAATCATTAAATGACGATGGTATAATTTCAGTAATTATTTTTGATATTCAAATGTAATCTTATTATAATAATACTCTAAGGTGTATGTTTCACAAAACTCAAGCTCCTAAACCAGAGGGAGTTAGAAGGTGTGGTTTGTACCAAAATCTTCCAAATCGTCTCAATAGTACAGGAAAAATCTTGCATTTCTTGATAAGTCAACGGAAATATATTTATTTGTTTATAAAGTGCTTTTAAACAAATAAACAAGACGATATCCCCTGGCAGAACTGTGTCACGTACAGCCCGCGTAGCACTAGAGCAGGGTGGGTAGTCTGTACACATGGGGCGCACACAATCCAGATAGCCCCTGGCAGAACTGTGTCGCGTACAGCCCGCATAGCAAGAGCAGGGCGGGTAGTCTATACACATGGGGAGCACACAACCCATTAAGCGAGAGTTCTCGCACGGGTCCGCTAGTTCTGATAATTGTTAATGTCAAGTACATTCAATTAACGAGTGGATGAACATTAAAAAACGAAGAAACCTACCCTACTGGCCAGGGACCCAACTAAACCCCGACCCTTCGGGTATCGACAGTAATCCGCAGTAGAATGTCTTGACCGTGGGCCCAACTCTAACGTGTCCAAGTTCCATAAGATCCCAGTACGTTTCGTTAGAAAATGTTGTAATTGCCATATTCCAACATTCACTTTGGGCGCGGAGAATGTTAATTGTTTCTCAGTCACGTAAACACTCTCAAGACCAACAGGTGCTCACTACTCTTCCTGTATGACCTGTTCTTGTAACCTTCCCGTGTCAGACACGTATATTTTACAGTCCAGCTTATTAGCAAACTAAACTGCTGTTCACTGTTGAGTAACACTGGAAAATTGTGCCCACATCAGGATTCTCCTGCTGTCCGTTCAGCCACCAACACCAACGCGGCCGCGTCTTCATAAGTAAGCATTTCCAAGGGGGAAATGAGGGGTGTAACGTGGTGCACATGTAGCTCTGGTGTCGTCTGAAAATTCACGGTCAACTCTATGATATTCAGGAAGCCACCTCACGTCGTCTAAGACTTGAAAATGTGCCCGGTTAGCAGAAGATTTGGGTTCGCATTCTGACTGCTGTTGCATTTTTACGTCTTATTCAACGATCATGATCGCTCCTATGGGAGCTATTCCCTAAAAGTAATTTCTGCTGTTCATTATTGGAATCGTTTTGTTGGCAGTAACGTTATGCTTGATCAAGAAGGGCATTCAAATAAAGACGAGTGGCCAAACATTGACAAATGAAGAAACCTACCCTACAGACCAGGGGCCCAATAAGCTGTAAGTGTGTATTGCTTTGGTTTCAACGACATAGATAAGAATTGCTGATGTTAAAGGTGGAAGAAAACTTCCCCTATTTTAGAACCTCGTTGGAGGAACAGATTATATTGTATTATGCAAAATAACGCTTTGACTCTATTCACCAAGTACTACTGGAATCGACCACCTCGTGGTGTAGTGGCTAGCATACTTGGTTGCTACCCCTCAGAGGTCCGGGTTCGATTCCCGGCTCTGCCAAAAATCTGAATACTGGTCTGAGGATTGGACCGGGATATCCTCAGAGTCGTGACGAAAACTGAAAAAGGTGGGTTCCGTTTTCATCTCAGCAATCCTAAAAGAGGTTTTCCATGGTTTCCCATTTCTACTTCAGGCAAATAACGGGTTTAGTCCTCTTACAGCCATGACTGACCAAGTGTGTAGAGATTTCTCCAACTTGTACGGTTCAGATTTTTACAGAAGTCATAGCGTTTAGAATTGGAGTGAAAACGAGACACATTGATCGAGCACCCTGTTCTCTTCCGTATTTGGCTGTGATGTCGATGGAAAACTCATCTCATAAGTTACTTAATAGCCGATTTCAAATTGAATTTATTATTTGTGGTCATTTTAGATACAACAATTTGCTGCTGTTGTTATTTCGCGTTGTTGTGGATTCTTTTTAAACCGGAACTATGAAAAGAGTTAGTTTAGTTATTTTCAATAAAGTCTCTAATTTGCTGCTAAACCGACGTGTCCCACATGTTGCATGAAATGAAAGTGAACTATGTGATGAGGATGTAACATTTTAAATCCGTTGTGTGCGTTGTAACTCTCTGGGGATGGTGTGAAGTGGACATCTGTGGTTGGAGGTCCCGCGAGATCTCTCCTTCAGGTCTTCAGGGAGAACATCTGCTATTCCCAGCTCAGACAAACACGAACGTTCGCCAAGTGTCAGACAGATATTGGTATAATATTGAAGAAAAATCAATCGCGTCTCACACTTCAAGTACCTAGGGGAGATCTTGGAACTAACAGGTTTAGAAAAAGAAGTACAAAGAGTTGGGCTACAGAAATTGAAGAGAGCGTATGGGAGAACGCACGACATCTACAACAAAAAGTGCATGTCCACACATACAAAAATCAGACACTACAACACGGTGATCAAACCGTAAGCTCTGTATGCAAGTGCAACTCCAATACTTAATAGGAAGGGTGACTTGGAAAATATCCTAAAGGAGGAACGCAAGATCTTGAGGAAAATTCTTGGCTCAGAAAGAACAGAAGATGGATACAGGTTGAAATCTCGTAAAGCAATTGAGAAATTATCTATTCTTGCGGCGGACATCAGAAAACGAAAATTGAAGTTTTTTGGACATGTTCAAAGACTTCCACCGACTAGACTAATTACACACAAGATATGACCTACGCAGAAAGACTGAAGAATATACCGTGGATTCAGCAAGTCAAACAGGATTTGGAGAAGGCCCAGGTTAGAACAGTGGAAGTCTTTGACTGGAACCTATTCCGATGTACGGTAAATGGATGGAATGTAACACCAGAGAAATGACCCTCCAAGGAGACCAGGAACCAAGTGGACTGAGGAAAGGAAGATGGACCACGGAGAGAGACTGAGGGCTATGTGGAAGATCAGAAAGACGAATCATAAAAGTACTGCGTGATCCATCTGTGTCCATTCGCACATAATAATATTGAAGAAGGCGAAAAGTTCAGCTGTAAACATTATAGTGGCAATTATACAGTGAGGGCTCTCCATATCGAACGGAGCCTCGCAGAGGCCGTGCCGCGGACAGATCGCAATGACTCACCGCCAGATTGCTTGCCACGGTGGGTGAGTGGTTATCGTGTCGGGCTACAAATCACAAGCTTGCAGGTTCGCTCCTGTCCATGCTAAGTGATTTTTGAAAGGCGACAAAAATCACGACGCGGATGTCATACGTTGTTAGCATGGTAAAGAACCAATTTGGATTCAGTAGGCCGTGTTCATAGTGGCAAAATTAATCTCGGGATTTTCCGCGAACACAAATAGTTCCTCCATTCTCTAATAGAAAGCGCTATAGTGTTAAGGAGCTTAGATATCTAACCTCCTTGACTTTCATAGCGCTCCAAGGAACAACAAAATTCGACATGCAAACTGCCCTTTGAGCGTCTAGTAACAAAGCTTGCACCCGGCACCCGAGGCCATACGATATTATTATATTATTACCGCCAGATTTATAGCATGTACCGATCACAACAGCGGGTCGGGAATCCCTGGATAATGTCATTGCATTTATTACATACGAAGCTGGCAAGATACCTTAGTTGATAGAGTTAAGATTTGTTGTGAAGTACTGTAATCTACATTGTACCCTTTGAACATGGTTAGGTATAGAACAAAACATCGAATTTTCCTAGTGGAAACTTATCTCTGAAGAAAAAGTTTGCACTAAATTAATTCGTAAGTTTCAGCGCCGTATGATTTTTACTTGAGGGTGAACCACAAACTAAAGGTATACAGAAACAATCCACGTACTCCGTAGGCTCTCGAGAACGAAATAACTGCATTGATACGAAATATCAGAGAGGATGAATTACAGTGAGTGTACCAAAACTTTCTACGTTGGTGCAATGTGTGTTCAGAAAATGAAGAACAGCATTTCCAGCAACTACTCTGAAATTCATGTAAGTTATGATGATTATTAAATACGTTACGAAGTATAAATGTGTTAAACTAGTTGGGCACTACGCTGCTGCTAGCGCCAATGCCCTTCTCGACATGCTGCAATACACAGTGGCCCCGCCGCCACACGGCCTCTGCAAGGCTCCGTTCTATAGGGAAGTCCCACGCTCTATATGTTCATTGTTCTGGATACAGACAAAAATATACACGACTATAAGCACACTTTTGTTCAGTTGTAAGTGGAGCAACTCTACTCTTATCTTCCAGACCAGCAGCATCAAACGCATCATATTCATCTGATTTCCCCTACTTCCACTTCAGGCAAACTCTGGGATGGCCCCTAACTTAAGGCTACGGCCGCCTCATTCCCAATCCTATAATTATTTAATGTACTTTTTTTTATAATTTAATAATTTTATTAATGCAGCCAATGGCCATGTACTTTTCTTTTCAGAACGGGTCAGGGAAGGGATTTTTTAGGGAAATCGGCCGTGGACCTGTTGAAAGGAACCGTCCCGGCATTCGCCTGGTGGTGAAAATGATAAACCACGAAAACCATTTCCAGGACGGCCGAGGTGGGATTCGAACCCACGCTCTCCCGATGCCTGCGAGGCAAGAGGTAGCGCGTTATTTACAAATACACGCAATAGTACAGGCATTTCTTCAGGCAGGCTTATTCACGTTAATGAATATTGAAGCGCTAAATGATTATGGATAAAAGCATGAAGGCTGATAATACGTAACATTGATTGATTGTTCTGGCTTTAAGGGGCGGAACAGCAAGGTCATCTGACCCTAGATAATAACATTGCGAATTGGAGTTCGATATCAATGTTTTCTACCAAACCCATAATTACCGTTATGGGCCACTAAAGGTGATAAAGTTGCAGCAAACCATCTAGTTTTATTGCCGTGCCTGTTACGGGGTTTCGGGGCCCTCGTGGGATTGTAAACCTAGCACTACGTCACAAAGACGGTCAAAGTTAATATTCCAAAATAAACATTGCTTAGAACTAAACTCTTCGACCACCTCGTGGTGTATCCGCTAGCGTTCTTAGCTATCACCCCGATGGTCCGGGTTCGCTTCCTGGCACTGCCAAGAAAGTTAATTCTTGACTGAGGGCTGGAACCGGGTACACTCAGCCTCGTGAGGCAATACTGAGAATAGGAGGGTTCGATTACCATCCTAGAATTGGGGTTGCGTGATTTCCCTACTTCTACTTCAGGCAAATGCTGGGATGCTTCCTAACTCAGAGCCACGGCTGCATCCTTCCCAATCCTATCCCCCAATTATTTACAAATACACACAATAGTACAGCCATCATGATAACACAGGTGATCACACAAATTACACACACAAATATACGGGGCTATATGACCATTTGAATTCAGTAGGCCGTGTTCATAACGGCAAAATTAATCTCGGGAGTTTCCGCCAACACAAAGTTCCTCATTTCTCTATTAGAAAGCGCTATAGTGTTCAAGGAGCTCAGATATCTAACCTCCAGGACATTCATAGTGCTTCAAGGAACAACGAAATTCGACATGCAAGCTACCCTCTGGGTGTCAAATAACAAAGCTTGAACCCGGCACCGAGGCCATACGATAGTATTATTATTATTATTATTATTACCACGATGTCGCAGCGCTGGAAATGAGCAACAACTACAACTGACCTCTTCAATATCATACAAATCGCGAATGATCATTGTTATTGGCGGACAGAAAAGTCCCTCGCCGATCTGCTCTAGACGTGACGGTTTCTCTCTGTACGGTACATTTACGGCATCAGGACATAGAAGACAACTTTCTCTGATTTCCAAAATAGGATTCAGGAGTCTTTACCTTGTGCTGCCACTGCGATACTCACCTTGCACTCCAATGAGTGTTCGTTTGCGTAATGAATCGATCCATGACTGGTAAGCAAATTTGCCAACAATTTCAATTTCCGTTTGGAAGTCTATACACTTGAAGTGTTAGAAGTCATTTTTCAGTGTTTTCAGCTTTCCAGTCAGCCAACACAAATTGTGACCACCTCACGGCGTAGTGGCTAGCGTTTGAGGGCTGGAACGGGGTTCACTCAGCCTCGTGAGGCAAAACTGAGAAAAGTCGGGTTCGATTCCTATCTCAACCATCCTGGAAGTGGTTTACCGTGGTTTCCCACTTCTACTCCAGTCAAATGCCGGGATGGTACCTATAAGGCCACGGCCGCTTCCTTCCCAAATCCTACCTCAATTACAAGTACCCGCATTGATGAGTACAGCCAACACATTGACACAGGTTATCAGATAAATTCTACACACACCCAAGTCCACGGGGCTACAAGATGATGATGATGATGATGATGATGATGATGATGATGATGATGATGATGATGTCGCAAAGCCCCTAAAGAATCAACAACGACACACTTAATGAATGGCTTCTAATGTTTCAACATTGTGGTCATAGCCCAGGTGTTTTCCAGTCATTTGTACGGGAACTACGGCGTGACGCTGACGTTTAGCTAAGCCGCCTCCAGGACTTGTTTTCTTCCTATGATGTTACACGCCCCACACCATCAGCTCTGTTTGACGTCATCGCGAAGCAACTCGCCGTCTTAAATGAAGTCGGCGTGTAAACAATGGGCTCATTTAGAAGCACTGCACTGCATTGCGCGTGGGAGTACAGTCATAAATGATTCAGATTATGTATCGCGGTCACTGCAAGTCACCTCCTCTAAAACATACATCGTGCGAACTCTTGTGCTAGAGGAATTCACATTATTGGACTCAAAGAGAGAATGAGAACCAGTCACAGTTTTTTGTAAAAAATGTTTCTATTGACGCACTACTTACAATAATAATAATAATAATAATAATAATAATAATAATAATAATAATAATAACTAGCGGACCCATGCGAGAACTCGCGCATAATGGGTTGTGTGCGCCCCATGTGTACAGACTACCCGACCGGCTGTAGTGCTATGCGGGATCGACGCGAGGCAGATCTGCAGGGGATATCGTCTTGTTTATTTGTTTTAAAGCACTTCATAAACAAATAAATATATTTCCGTTGACTTTTCAAGAAATGCAAGATTTTTCCTGTACTATTGAGACGATTTGGAAGATTTTGGTACAAACCACACCTTCTAACTCCCTCTGGTTTAGGAGCTTGAGTTTTGTGAAACATACGCCTTAGCGTATTATATAATAAAATAATAATAATAATAATGGTATTGATTTTACGTTTGCATGGCTGTGCGGATAGCGGATAAGCTGCGGATAATGTTTGGAGTAAATTTGCGGATGGTTTTTGAATATAATCCGAAGTTATTGAATACCATTACTAGAACCCGGTTGTTTATGAGTATGACTAATATTTTTTCCGTTATGTTTTTCCGTGACAAATGTAAGATGATTTTAGATAATCTCATTCAAATTATGTCTGAAGAGGGTTGCAAATCTGGCTGTGTAACATTCATTTTAAACATAGCACATGACATACAAAGCCTAAGGGAACGACTTTCTCCTCAAATGTCTAAATGTGTTGCTTTAATATTTTATGCTATATCTAATAAATTAAAATTATTATTGTTATGTCAGCGGATGCGGATAACAGTCGTGCGGGTGCGGGGTGGATGCGGATAACAGTCGTGCGGGTGCGGGGTGGATGCGGATAACAGTCGTGTGGATGCGGGGTGGATGCGGATAACAGTCGTGTGGATGCGGGGTGGATGCGGATAACAGTCGTGTGGATGCGGGGTGGATGCGGATAACAGTCGTGTGGATGCGGATAACGTTTTGTTCATCTGCGCTGGGTTCTGGAGAGACGCCGGGCTTCCAGTATTTTGCTCGAAAGGGGATCTTTAACATGTCAGTAAATCTACTGACACGGCTACTTCCCATTTGCGCACCCTCAAATGCCAGGTTTGGATCCTGCAACCTTGGACACAGCAGGCGAGAACGTTACCGCTGATTCACGCAGTAATATAACAGCTTAGGCTTTCACGACCAGCGTTCATTACTAGGATATCTCCGAGTTTCACCGGAGACTGCGTCCGGCATTATCAAGGGTCGTTACTTCGTTAGTTGTTGTTTGAGTCTTCAGACTTTTGACTGGTTTGATGCAGGTCTCCATGGCTCCCTGTCCTGAGCTAATCGTTTCATCTCTACATAGCTACCACGCCCTACATCCGAAGCAATTTGTTTAACATATTATAACCTTGGTCTACCCCTACAGTTCTTGTCCTCGACCCTTCCTTCCATAACTAAGCTTGCTATTCCTGTGTGTCTTAGTATGTGTCCTACCAACCTATCTCTTCTCTTCATTAGCAGCCACCAGAAACATCTCTCCCCTCCCACTCGTCTTAATACCTCTTCGATTGTAACCCTATCTACCCATCTGATCTTCATCACTCTCCTGTAGCACCACATTTCAAACGCTTCAATTCTCCTCTTTTCTCCTGCACCAATACTCAAAGTTTCACTTCCATAAAGTGCCACGCTACAGACAAAGGCTTTCAAAAATGATTTCCTAATACCTAAATCTATATTCGATGTCAACAGATTCCTTTTTTGTAGAAATGCTTTCCTTGCCTGAGCCAACCTACTTTTTATATCATCTTTGCTTCGTCCATCACTGGTTATTTTGCTTCCTAAGTAACAGACGTCTCCTACTTCCTTCAGCTTTTCACCTGCCAATTTGATCTCCATAGAGGTTTCTGATTTTTTTTCGGCTGCATTCCAATATTTTTGTTTTACATTTATTAATTTTCATCATGAATTATTTACTCAAGACAGAATCCATACCATTTAAAAACTCATTCAAATCCTCAGGTGTGTCGGCCAAGATGACGATGGTATCGGCAAATCTCAGAGTTTCTCCTTGAATCTTCACTCCCACTTTAAATTTTTCTCCAATTTCCTTGATTGCTTGTTCAAGAATGGGTGATAATTTGCAGCCTTGCCTTACACCTTTCGTTAGTACGCAGTGGAATATCTCCGGTGAAACGTCGGGAGATATCCTACCTGGACCACGGTCTATAAACCCGGAAAACTTGTACCTAGCTACTCATTAATGTTTTTCTCACCAATGGCTTACAACTTTCCCATAGGGTTTCGCGCCTGGTTACTTTGAGAATTGCGTATTCCGAGGGACGTCGGGGCTGGATCGATTACTCTCTTTTTGAAGACTTTGGAGGGGAAATTTCGAGCTGCGTTAATGGCTTTAAACCAAACGAGTCCATTCGCTCTCGCTAATAAGAGGAGAGTGGGGACAGGCTATCTCTCCTGAAATGGAAGCTGAGCGATGAATTGGCTAACAGCCTCATATTATATCCTAACTGCCTGGTTAGCATTGTTGGTTAACACTCTGAAAGCGCAGGTTCGATTCAATACTTTTGCTAGCACGGCTATGAAGGCAACCGTGGAGCCACTCGGTGACCTCCAGACAGTTCTCACAGTGGCAGTCATGGCTAGCAAAGTAGGCTTGGATATTCAGTGGTTTTATTTTCAACGCTTTATGGTATTGACTTCCGGGTTATTAATTCCATATTGCCGTCTGGTAAGGGGGAGGTGGAGGCCAGAAATATTTCCTTCCAAACTCCAGCTTGAACTCTGCAAAGTAAACGAAACAGACGTGTAAAAGAATTTTATTTTCGGTTGTTGTTGTTGTTGTTTGAGTCTTCAGTCTTTTGACTGGTTTGATGGAGCTTTCCATGCTTCCCTGTCCTGAGCTAACCGTTTCATCTCTACATAGCTACCACACCCTACATCCGAGGCAATCTGTTTAACATATTCTAACCTTGGTCTACCCCTACTATTCTCATCCTCGACCCTTCCTTCCATAACTAAGTTTGCTATTCCTGGGTGTCTTAGTATGTGTCCTACCAACCTATCTCTTCCCTTCATTAGCAATCGCAAGAAACATCTCTCCTCTCCCACTCGTCTTAATACCTCTTCATTCAGGTACAGCAATGTGTCATATATTTTTCAACATAGGCAGCAAACGGATTGGGACACTTGTTATAGCGTGGTATCGACTTTTGTCATCCTGTTTAATAGAAGTCTACCGCCTACAAATGGAACCAGCGTGTGTCTTCAGCTCTTCATCAGTGTGAAAATGTTGACGGAGAACGATATTTCTTGAGGTGCAAGAAAAGGAAGAAATTATTAGGAGCAAGATGAGGACTATACGGTGGATGATCAAACAGCTTACAGACAAACCTCTGCAGAACAGTTGCTGTAGAAATATGCTTAATACATTGGTGAAAACCACATCAAAACCCGTCCAGTAGTTCTCAAGATTAGCCCGGACATACACACAGACAAAATAAAAATGTATCGTTGTTCTTATAGTCTCATTTTCCTAGACATTTCTGAAGGGATTGCGGTCTCTCTCACCCACCCCCACTCCCCATTTCTTGTGAATACGCCTCTGAAGCAAATTATAAAAATCCTCATCGCTTCCTGTTGATTTATTTTTCCTGTTCGTTAGATACACTACGGTAGGCTATGCCATTTATTTATGTTGGCAGACTGGTTTGTAGTGCTATTAATATCACCGTTTTGATTGCCACGTCTTGCAGACTTCCCTTTAAAATTGGGTCTGTTTCATTGAGAAGAATGTTGAAAGGAAAGAAGACCACCTATGTAACCGAGCGTGTTCTTGCTCGCTTTACGTCGGGCTGAGAGTCGCAATTGGTTAAGCATTGGCCTGTAAAGTCCAAGTTTACACCGGCTTATTACAATGCCCTTTAAGGGGGGTTTGAATGTTATGTTTGAATGGCTTTGGTGGCGTAGTCGGTTCAAACCTGACCGAAGTCGTCGGATTTTTAGGAGCTTTAAAATCCTTCAGTATGTCTTCCTTCAGAGTAAAAGTAAAGCCGGTGGATTTATGGCATGTAGAAGAACCTACCACTGCAATTGGTAGTATGTAGCCAAATTTGTAGGTTATATTTTGTTAGAAACGCTCTACCAAGTTCCAAAGTTCGCCGCTAGGTGTCAGTGAAAATGGCATCTGTTAGCCAAAGTTGGAACTACTTGTAATTGAACTTGCTGGGGTCTACAGACGTTCAATTAAAAATACCCTGCTATGGCCATTGGCTGCAATTCATATGTAATTAATGTCTTTATCTTGCGTCACTTTACTTACTGGCACGTTTAAGAACTTCTCCAGGGCGAAATTGCGACATCCTGGAGTCTCTAAAGTCATAACTGTGAAAACAAAACAACTAGCAGTTAAACATATTATTATTATTATTATTATTATTTCAGGTTTCACGCTGAGTACTGTGTAGTGTAGCTAGATTTAGTTTTAATCTCGGCAATGAAAGTGACTAGTCTGCTTGTGTTTCTCTCCCCTTGCGTTCTTTACTCACCCCAAGCAAATGCTTCTATGGTTCCTTATTTCAACTCCCGGGATACCTACAGTATGTAACCTTTTGTATATGAAAGCGTGTTATTTTGTGGTAAATATCTCATATCTCATTTCTTTCAGGTTGGGATGTATAATCACTTGTTTTAGCTTGCTACGGTGGGTGAGTGGTTGTCGTGTCGGACTACCAACCCCCAAGCTTGCAGGTTCGCTCCTGGCCGTGGTAAGTGATTCTTGAAAGGTGGCAAAAATCACGACACTCGTCATACGTTGTTGGCATGTTAAGGAACCCATTTGAATTCAGTAGGCCGTGTTCATAATGGCAAAATTAATTTCGGGATTTTCTGCCAACACAAAGTTCCTCTTTTCTCTACTAGAAAGCGCTATATACAATGTCAAAGAGCTTACTGTAGATATCTAACCTAGTTGACTTTCATAACGCTCCAAGGAACAACAAAAATTTGACATGCAAGCTGCCCTCTGGGCTTCAAATAACAAAAACCTGGCACCCGAGGCCATACGATATTATTATTATTATCACTTGTTTTCCCGCCTTATATAACTTAATTGGGCGAAATTTGTGTTGACCGACAGGAAAGATTTATTTAACATTTCTGGACTATAGGCCTAATAGCTTTGTTGATGTTGAATCATTTAGGGGCTTTAAGACATAGTGGTCATGTAGCCCCGTGTACTTGCATGAGTGTGGAATTTGTCTGATAGTCTGTGGCATTGTGAAAGTTGCACAAGTGTTTGTATTTGTAATTAAGACTGGGATTTGGGTAGGAGGTGGCCGTGGCTTATGTTAATAACCATCCCGGCATTTCTCTGGAGTAGTAATGGGAAACCACTTCTAAGATGGTTGAGGTGAGAATGAAGCCCTCTCTTCTCAGTTTCGCATCACGATGCTGAGTGAACCCCGGTCCAGTTCTCCGACTAGAATTAAATTCCTTGGCAGGGCCGGGAATCGAACCCGGACTTTCGGAACGACTGCTAGCCCCTACACCACGAGGTAGACCTTCAGTAAATCTCTCAGATTACAGCAATTACACCAAGTACACAAGGCTGACTGACAAGATCATCCCTTGTCCAAAGAACAACATCAAATAGATAAAAACTGCTGGAAATCTCGTCCTTGAATTATTGATCTTCCCTCCCGACTCCTTTTGCAGCGGCTAAATTAATTTGTGACCCTTGTGTCTTCAGAAGTCTCTGTGATGTTCGTGTAATCCTCTTCTAAGCACTATACTCTTGGGCGGGTCCCCAGGCGAGGTCGAGTCGAAAGTCACAGGTAGCTCGGCGGAGACCTGAACTCGGCACGGCACGTTACGTAACCATGGCAACCATATCACTCCCTCGGATGCACTCGAACCAGTCGATATCTTAGACAAGACAGCACTCCCACACATTCAACATTAAATCACGGGTTTTAGGAACAGGTGACCTAGAGGTTATACCCCTTATAATAACATCTACCACAACCAGAACCTCTTCATCTTAAATAAGTTACTAACAATGTACCCTTAACAATTTGTCTTCTATCACTACAAACCTGGTGACTTATCCTCTTCAGACCCAAGACAAAATTCGTGGCTAAGGTTTTCTTTTCCCGTACTGTATTTGTTATTGAACACATATTTGACGACAAAAGGCACATTGTTAACAAAATATTAAAATTACACGTCACAACTAGCTATTATGGTAATGCGCTAAGTCGCAAATTTATAGGGGTAAATGAGTGGGTTCGAACCTAACCGTCGCATGTCCTTGAAATAGTTTTTCATGACTTATCACTATCAACTCCAAGAGAAACCGTAAAGGTATTTTCTGATAGGCGAATATTGGAAGGAGAATATTTACAACAAACCTGGAACTGTAAAATCGGATACTATATAATAGTGATCAAACCAGAAGCCCTTTACGCATCCGAAACACTTAATCTCCAGCATAAGACTCTAAAATGGCAATTAGAAATTAAAGAGCATAAGATAATGAGGAAAGTTCTAGGACCAAGAATCAAGAATGGAATAAGTTATCCAAAACCTAATGCAGAAATCTACAAACAGATTCCCAAACTCACACATTCAATGCACATGCGAAGAATAGAAAGAATGGATTCTAACAGGCTAACACATACACATTCTTAAAGAATAAGATGGCCAGACCTAATTGGTAAAAACAAACCATCATGGCAGATAAGCATGCTGACCACTACACCACGGAGGCAACATGCTTTAAATTTGCAATAGAAAGGCATAAAAACATACGTTGGCTATTGACGGTTCTCAATATCTACGAATCTTTTACAACAATCAAACTGATATTTCTTTATGTTCATAGAGCCTATGAACATAAGTTCACCTATAGGACTTTCAGTAACCTGGTGAGCACAAATCTAACATGGCGGCGATGCGAAGTATAAATATTTAAATGGACGTTTCTCGCGATTTAGCCATCCGAGTGCAGTAAAACTTTGCACGTTAAATGCTTATACGAATGTTAATCCACTGGTATCTAATTTATTTCAATTGTTTTCATAACCACAAGATGGCTGCTGTGCGAAATTTTAAAATCTCTTTTTTACATCTTGTGTCATAATCATGCGATTGAAGTTTGAATACCACTCGTACACAATAATCTTCACGTAATAGTACATAAATAAAAATCCAACCTGGCAACCATCTGAAATATTTAGACGGTTCTCAATATCTACGAATCCATCACAACAAACAAACTGAAATTATGTATGTGATAGAGGCAATTAACATGAGTAGGATATATGAAAATAGGCTGTATAGTTCTTCACGGAGCTACTTGTTTTTCTAAACACTTGGCCATCTAGAGCTCCTACATCTGTCAATTTCATTTCTGGCCAAACCCTGTGTATGCCATAAATTTGTACAAAATCAGTGATGATGAGTAGGCGCGTATCCTTTCTTTTATCATCTTGGCAAAGATCCGGTGGTCATCTCACTAATAGGGGCAGATGACCTCGTAGTTCCACCCCTTAAAACAACAATAACTAACTAACTTCTCACTAATAGACGTGCAAAACTCATATCATTATTGTCCTAATGAATTTGAAGAGTGACGCACAGTTTCTATTTGCGCTGTCTCATTGTAACTGTCCCACATTCATCAAGAGAATTTCTGTATTTCCTTTGTTCTTCCTCGTGGAATAGAACATGTAAAATGCTGTCATTCTCATGATATGCAATTTATCATGTTCAGAAAGAGATCAATCCTCGCCTTCTGACATTTATTGCTGAGTTCACGTTATGTCGTCAGCACCACATAAAGATGATATGTTTGGAACTCAAAACAAACTCTGCTGTGTTGCTTGTGCAAATAAATTCCGCGTCAGGATCCTGTGTGGTGGCCTTTATACACCATCATGACGGCTTAATGAATACTGTGATGAGTTGCATAAAAGCACATTGTTCTTGTCGGTGTTATACCGGCATTTGTTGAAAATATCAAGAGACAATTAGTTAGTTAGTTAGTTAATTAGTTATTGTTGTTTTAAGAGGTGGGACGGTGAGATCATCTGCCCCTCAAGAGAGACAATGACTGTTCTTGGCGAACAAACACAGCCATTTAGCTTACAAGGAGAGGGCACAAGGTCGGCGTATCACTAATATTTAGAAATAAACTACTGGCCAAAAAAAGCGTATTTTCAAAGAATAAACACAAAACGTTGGAGCTAATAGAGAGATTCGTTGGACGATACTTGGACCTAAAAGAACAGAAGATGGGTCGTTTAGAAAAAAAGAACCAAGAATTATACCTTAGATTAGATTGGATAAAATCTCAGACACCATCCGGAAATGAAGGGCCATGTTCTTTGGGCACATGTACAGAATGGACCCAGGTATATTAACCAACCGGATAATGAAATTCTTTGCGACCACGAAAACCACAGCTCGCTGGTGAAGAAGGGTCTAGAAGAAATGGCAACATCTGAAGCTGAAATCAGCAACAGGGAAGCATACAAAGCCAAAATTAAGAATTTCACGGGTTTTATGAGTCCTCCTACATCCCGGATCCAGGCACCCTGGCCTGAAGAAGGGAGGAGAATGCAGAGTGATCGAATGGGAGTATTGGACAAAAATAAAGATCCAGGAGCTGAAATCAAATTAACGTGGTCCACGGTCAGCCTAAACGCTAGAAAAAGAAGAAGAAGAAGCACAATTATTTTACTTGCATTATTTTGAACCTTAAATGCAAGGAAGATACTTCATTGTAAGGGAAAGATATTTTTTTCAGTTAAAAGATTACTTTTAGATTTTGGCAAATTTTCATGAACAGACGTCACTACTGGTACTTCGTTTTCAATATTGAGTGCTTTTAAACCAAAACCAAACCAAAACCACTGCCATTAAAACGTCACAACACATCCTTGTACATTCAGTCTTCACTCATATTTACTGCAACCAAACTTCTCGATGCTAGTCTAGGAAGTACTGAATAACAGATCATTAGATTAGAGCCCAACAATGCCACAACAAACCACCATTCTCACATCCCAACAATAGTGGAAGCGCGAAGCTGTAAAGTTAATGCAGATACCGCCATATAATTCCAAATCCAAACCAGGCGACATAATCCCTTTTCATATTCTTGTTCCCAAATGTACGAAAGATAATCCAATGCACCAAGACTAACAAGAAAACCATTAGCCTATAATGAATGTAATTATAAAACATACATTTTCCTAAGTGTTACTTTTTTTTCTTTTCGCCGGCAGTGTATAATGAAAAATCTCAAGTTATGTTTTCTACGGTGTGAAATAATCCAAACTTTCCTGCGTTTCATTGTCCATCATCTGCCTCAGTGCCATTTACAGAGGTGTGCAAATTATTAGGTTCTACGTTACTTTGTATAGTTTTCACGACTTAGTTTATACTAGGAGGCAGTAAAAATGTTTCCCAGCGTTATAATATTATTCCAAATACAGTATATAATCTATCGTTTTATTCATAGTTTTGATGCTTTTTTTTATATAAATTGATGTGTTTTCAGATTTTACACGAGGAGAAGCAATTTGCTTATTCAGAATGGTGCTCCAGTTATTTTAACTAATTAGTTCTATATTTTGAGTGCATTTAGAGTTTAAAACTCTCTTTCTTGAGGGCTACTCTTGAACTGTTCTTACATTTGTGAAGCATAAGTTGAAGAGGGTCCCTCCGAAGTCACTGGTAAAAGGAGTAAATGGACCCAGCTGAGATATCCCTTGGAACATCCAATTATAGAAAAAGACAGACGTGAACTCCAACGGGATAAGTTGTCAAGCCATCGGAGAGAAAAGATGATTGTTTAGACTGATTAATCTACTTACCACATCGAGCGGTGGTAGTACAAAACTTCCTTCAGGATTCCGCCATTGCACGAATGGAATGACCTGCGATGTCCCCGGACATGAACTGTATCGAACATGTCTGGGATATACTGAAGCGTACTATTGCTCAGCGTCCACGCCCTCCCAAATCGCACCAAGAGATCATGGAGGCCGCTGTCGAAGAGTGGGAACGCCTGCCTCCTGAAGAGTACCTGGACGACTTGATCTGCGGTATGCCATGGCGACTAAGGCTGTGTCCCAATACTCAAGTTGTCTGCTATTGACTAGCTACTATGTGCTATGTGCTATGCACTACGGAGATTTGGGACATGTCTGCTTGATCACAGCCTCCTTCATAGACTTGTGTTCTGAAACGCACTGGACTTACATGCTGGTGCCAAACCAACACTCAAGATGGCGGTGATCTGCTACTCCTTGTAAGCTCTTTGTGCTTTCATCAGCTGTTATAATAAACAATACCTGAACGATACGACCATGGATGGGCCAAGATGATCACTTTTTAGCCGAGCCTTAATTATGGTTTGTGTTTGGCTTAAGTCAAAGACAACCTACAATTTACATAACCTACAATACCGATAAGCTACAATTTCTATAACTTCCTTGACGTAGTCGGCCAATCTAGCAAGCACTTTCGTTCACTAGCTACTACAGACTTGATTGCTATGTGCTAAGCAGTATTGGATCACGACTTCTGACGTCACATCCGGTAAAGTAGTCGACTATCTAGTTCACTACGGCTGAAGTTGTACTATTAGGACCCAGCCTAAGAGCCCTGCTGGACGCCCGTGGTGGCCATGTTCCTTATTGAAACGTCACAGGATGGCAAGATTACAACACATATCAATCCGTGTATAACAGGCCAAATGTCTTCCTGTACACATAGTTTGTAATTTTATTTTCACACATGAATATAATCTGCAGGATATTTGTCAGAATGCCGTCTCTTTCGTAATAACCGAGCCCACAATCCCACACACGCTTTGCATCATGGCAAACAAGTGTCATGCAAAACTTTTTTTTAATGTGTAGAAATCAAAATGAGAATGTCTTGAATTATTATCCAAAAAAAGTGTATCCAAGAAGCTATATGGAAATCATCTTAGATCTTATGACACAATATAGTAAACAACTCAAAGACTGTAGTCAAATATTCTTATTGGGAAGTCTCTGGTAGCACGTACGTCAAAGCTTCCATTCAGTTGGAAGAATGTACTGGTGATGAATGGCAGCTCTATCCTGCTGATCATCATTGAACTGAATTGCTCGAGAGAGAGCTCAGGAATGCGGCACACAGGAGGTCTTCTTCTTGGCCTCGCTCTTATCTTAGGAATGTACCCTGGTAACGACGTCCATGGTCAGTGTTAATGAAATTACCCGTCCATGACCGCTATCAGTCAGGATACCTTGAGAAGACAGGATAAAGTTTCGTATAAGCCTACACTATCATCCTTCAAAAATTATTAAACCTCCATGTTTCAGACCTTGTAACAGTCACACCACCGTCAACGACATTAATTTTGTTCAATTTTTGGCTTATTTTCATCATATGAAATATATGGTACCTTACTTAGGGTCACCGCTGCTTCCTACCCAAATTTTATCTAATTTACAAATACACACACTAGAACAGACATCACAGTGACACAGATTATAAGTCAAATTCTACCCACACCAAAGTACACTGGGCTACAATACCACGATGGTTTTTATTTATTTATGTATTTATTAATATATACTGTTAAAGTTAGGCAAAACCTGGTGGTAACAAGATATTTACATGCTGTATATGTCAATTTCTCTCCATAATGTCTCTGTGTTCCCTGAATGCAACATATAATTTCTTCTTGAAAACTTTTAAACTGTTAGGAAAAGGTTCTAAGACTTCTTCAGGTAACTCATTCCATGTTTGAATACCCCTGTTTATAAAATAATACTTAGCTAAATTTGTTTTTTGAATGATGGGCCTAATTTTGTATTCGTGATATCTCCTACCCATATAATCTGGCTCATGCATTCAGTTTCGCAACTCATTCCAGGCCGACTCCCCTGTGTATGCTTTCTACATCTTCTGGAGTCTTATTTCATATCTTCTGCTGTGTAGGAATTCCCAACCCAATGACTTTAACATATCAGAGACACTGTCAGTTTGGGAGAATTTGCAAGTACGAATCTTGCAGCTTTCCTTTGCACCATCTCCAATTTGTTCGTTAGAGTTGTTTGGTAGGGCTCCCACACACTCGTGGCGTATTCCAAAATTGGTCTCACAAGACATTTGTAAGCCAATTCTTTGGCCTGAATACTGCTACCCTTCGTGTTTCTCATAACGAAGTATAACGACTTTTGCGCCTTATTAGCAACGCTCTCAACGTGCTCACCCCAGTGTAACCTTTTATTGCCAAAGCCTCCAAAAGAATCAACAACAAAACAAGCTTATCAAGTGTCGATGTGTCACCAATCCAATATGGCTGCGTCACGAAATTTTTCTCCAGTACTCAATATCTCCATAACTATTGCAGCAGTCGATAATGATAAAAGAACAGCAAATATTTATATTGACCTAAATATATGTGTAACTTATTCAAAGGTAAAATTGTTCGGTCATCAACATCTAATACACATATGAGTATTTGTAAATTGGGGATAGGATTGGGAAGGAAGTAGGGTGGTGGCCGTAAGTCAGGAACCATCCCAGCATATTCCCGGAGTGGGAAATCACGGAAAGCCACATCCGGGATGACAGAGGTGGGAATTGAACCCTCCTCTTCTCAGTTTTGCCGCACTAGGCTGAGTGAACCCCGTTTCAGACCTCATACCAGAGTTAAAATGTCTTGGCAGAACCGGGAAACGAACCCGCACCTCCGGGGTGACAGCCAAGAACACTTATCTGCTATGCCAAGAGGTGATCTAAAATGACACAGGTTAACACACAAAATTCCACACACACCCAAATACACGGGGCTACATGTCCACTATGTTGCAGCCCCTAAAATAAGCAACAACAAGCTAATACATTTATTTCTGGTCTGAGGGCTGAAGCTGGGTGCCTTCTGCCTCATGAGGACAATGAGATCGTTCAATTTCCTGTAGTGGCAATAAGAGAACTTATAAAATCCATATCATGTTTCTTTCCAGTGATTGAGAATCGCATTTGTTATTTGCATTGGGGCATGGGAATCTCGAACCTTGATAATTTCACGGAAGCTGGCATTCAGATTTGGCAGACCTTGGCGCATCAAAAGATGTGACTCAAGCAGCGATGAAGAAGATGCCAAGAAACATCGCGTTTTCTAGCCCTGGTATCTTCCGAGTTTCCTCAGAACTTGTGCATTAATGAAATATTGCAAGGTCACACAGCTGCCATACGAGAAGGTTGTGTCAACTGGTAATCAGTAACTCTGCCGGTGCGGCGTGACGAATAAAATACTGCAATGTAGCTTTCTTTCCACCTAAATGGGGAGAAAATAGGGACACTTCCGTTGGCACTAGGGATGCTACTCAATATTGGGGCGTCGATAAGAATGCTAGTTCTGGTGCAATAAGGCTATAGGGTGAATAGCGGAGAAATAGTTTTAAGGGGCAACGGAACCGGATTTTAGATGAAAGTATCAAACTGTTTATTACTATAATATTAGTTTCTCCTTTACAGTGATGAATTTCTCTAATATAATATTAACAAGGTTAAATGTTCATATTCATGAGATAGTGTTTGCTATGGAGCTGCCATAAATTAACTTTGAGCTCCATTTTCTGTTTTTTTTAAATTCTCTTTGTGTACATTTCTTTTTTTATTTTTATTTATCAAGAAATATTTTCTCAGCTAGGACCTAGGACCAAGAGAATTTGAAAAGCCATTCATTTCTTGGGTGTTTTACATATACTGAGACAATTTCATGGTGATATGTAATTTACAAATTCTATTTATTGTCGGCTTCGGTAGCGTAGTTGGTAGTATGCTGAGCTTCTATGCCCAAGATCGAGGGTTCAAACCCGGCCGAAGTCGTCGGATTTTAAGAGCGTTAAAATCCCTGAGTATGCCTTCCTTCGGAGGGGAAGTAAGCCGGCGGTCCCATGTCATAGATTTATGGCATGATAAAGAACATTCCACTAATTATAGGTTAGATTTGACTAACGCTCTTAGGTTTCAACGTTCGTCGCCAGGAGCCGACTGCTGTGGCATCTAGTAACCAAGTTCAGAACTAGTAGGTTGTTGACGGTGGCGTTTGGTAGCAAAAGTTGGAACTAATTGAAAATCGAATGTCTGCAGTCCTTACTTGAATTAAAAGCTGATAACACACACTAATACAGCCATCACAATTAACACAGGTTATCAGACTGATTCTACACACACCCAAAGTACACGGGGCTACATGACCACGTTGTCGCAGCCCCTAAACTGAGGAACCAACCAACCAACAAATTATATTATAGAGGATAATAAGTGGAAATATAGTGTAAACAGTCTTAGGTTAGAAAATATTATCTGTGTTCCCATTTAAATTTTTGTTCCTTCATTATAAGACAAATGCCAGTGTTGATACACAGTCAATATTTTAGTTATTCAGTTAACATGATTCCTAAGAAGTTCCTACAAATTTTCATTGTGAAGATAGGCAATTGTATATCTCCTTTACAAATGCATGCCAGCGTAAGAAAGAATTAGAGGTTTGTTAGTATTGATACTTGGTTGCACGAATAAATGGCTTGAACAGCGCATAAGAAAATGTAATTGTTATTATCATTATTAATAATATAATAATAATATCGTATGGCCTCGAGTGCCGGGTGCAAGCTTAGTTATTTGACGCCCAGAAGGCAGCTTGCATGTCGAATTTTGTTGTTCCTTGGAGTGATATAAAAGTCAAGGAGGTTAGATATCTAAGCTCCGTGATACTATAGCGCTTTCTAGTAGAGAAAGGAGGAGCTTTTTTGTTGGCAAAAAAATCCCGAGATTAATTTTGCCATTATGAACACGGCCTACTGAATTCAAATGGGTTCTTTAACATTCCAACAACGTATGACATCCCTGTCGGGATTTTTGTCGCCTTTCAAAAATTGCTTACCATGGCCAGGAGCGAACCTGAAAGTTTGGGGTTGGTAGACCGACACGATAACCACTCACCCACCGTGGCAAGCTATATTTAATAATAATGATAAGAGTGTGAACCAGCCCCAAAAAATGTCCCTTCATTAGCCTTTGAAGCATCCTGATTCCACTGAGGAATGTGGATGCTGCTCCATGATAGGGACGGAGAAGACAGTACGGTACAGTAGAAGATCTCCAAGTGGTCAACAAGGTTATTTAGATCACAGTTGAGTTAATCAGAAGCTTGACGCTGTGCCCACGTGACTGTAATAATGTACGCAGGCCTCTTTGTTTGAGCACGTCCATTCCTCGTTAGGCCAAGCTCCTAGACTTCCTGTAATGTGCACTCTCATAACACAGGACCTTGTAGGAGCGACTGTGGAATGCTATAATGACCAGAGAACAGTATCAACTAGTGTACACCTTCTCTCTCTCACATCTCGCACCGCCCTTGGATGTGTTAGCTCACTTCAGTGGATTGCGTTAAAATCCTTCAGTATGCCTTCCTTCGGAGTGGAAGTAAAGCCGGCGGACCCATGTCATAGATTTATGGCATGTAAAAGATCCTTCCACTAAGTAAACTTGTGTGAAGCTAAATTTCTAGGTTAGATTCCATTGAAACACTATATCAAATTTCCAACGTTCACCACTAGATGTCAGTGACATCTGGTAGCGAATGTTGGAACTACTTGAAATAATACTAAATATTTATCGTATGGCCTCGGGTGCCGGGTGCAAGCTTTGTAATTTGACACCCAGAGGGTAGCTTGCATGTCGAATTTCGGCGTTCCTTGAATCACTATCAAAGTCAAGGAGGTTAGATATCTAATCTCCTTGAGCACTATAGCGCTTTCTAGTAGACAAATGAAGAACTTTGTGTTGGCGGAAACTCCCGAGATTAGTTTTGCCATTATGAACACGGCCTACTGAATTCAAATGGGTTCTTTGACATGCCAACATCGTATGACATGCGTGTCGTATTTTTGCCGCCTTTCAAAAAAAATCACTTACCACGGCCAGGAGCGAACCTGCAATCTTGGGGTTGGTAGACCGACACGCTATCCACTCACCCACCGTGGGAAGCCACTACTTGAAATGGAACGGAACTTGTAGCTCACCCATGGGTGTCCGCTTGAAGCAGCTACAGCCTCTGGCGAGCCGAACATGTCCTCGGACACTCCCGGCACCAAAAGCCATACGATAAATAAATACATATTATTCTTATTATTACAGCATTATTCTTCTTACTTCGTTTAGGCCAGCTATGGACCACGTCATTTCAACTGCTTCCGTCTTTGGGCTTTGATCTTAGCCCAGTGTTCACGCATTCGCTGCCTGTGAAACTCCCTTCTTTCATCAGACCACTTCTAGCCGGTTTTTAATTTCGCTTTTTCTTGGAATTGGTGGTGTTCTCCAAGCTTGCCACGGTGGGTGAGTGGTTATAGTGTCGGACTACCAACCCCAAGATTACAGGTTCGCTCCTGGCCATGGTAAGTGTATTTTTTTTTGAAAGGCGACAAAAATCACGACACTCATGTCATACGTTGTTGGCATGTTAAAGAACCCATTTTGAATTCAGTTGGCCGTGTTCAATGGCAAAATTAATCTCGGGATTTTCCGCCAACACAAAGTTCCTCCATTCTCTACTTGAAAGCGCTGTAGTGTCAAGGAGTTAAGATATCTAACCTCCTTGACTTTCATAGCGTTCAAAGGAACGACGAAATTCGACATGAAAGCTACCCTCTGGGTGTCAATTAACAAAGCTTGCACCAGGCACCCGAGGCCATACGATATTATTATTATTATTATTATTATTATTATTATTATTATTATTATTATTATTATTATACCCCCGGCTTAATTTTGTCTGTTTGTTATGGATTGGTGACAAAACTGTTGTTGTTGTTCATTTAGGGGCTTTGCGACATCGTGGTTATGTAGCCCCGTGTCATCGGTATGTGTATTTGTAACTATTAGGCCCCATAATTTAGGGTAGGTGTATCTACCTCAATCCTGGATCCTAATTATTACAGTTGCCTTCTGCAGTCATCTCAATGACACAAGTTATCAGACAAATACCTTATACCCCTCTGTGGGAACCTGCTCTGATAGCGGCAAACCTGAATGTGTTTTTCGCGGGATTTTTCCACATTCCCCCTAGGGAAATTCTGGGACAGTACCCTATCTCAAGTTCCAGGCCCCCTACTCCATCCTTAAGCTATACCTAACACAGCTACACACACTACTACAGTTATCGTAAATCACACAGGTTAAGTTCAACACACACAAGAACACGGGTCTGACGATCAAAAATATCTCATCTCTCTAATTGAAACAACAGCAATGAGTTCAGTGTAAGCGTCGCGGGACAGGGACCTTTAAATAGCAGTCAATACATGTTCGTATACCACGAAGACAGCCATTCAACTCGTAGGGTTGTTGATTCATTTAGGACAGGGTCATCCAGACAGCGCTCCGGCCGCGTTCCAATCCAGTGCTCCAAGCGCTTTGTTGAAGGTAGTTTCAGAAGTGGTGGGAGGAGCATGGCTGGCTGAGTGCGCTGAAGTGTGCAGCCGATCCATCAATCGCTAGTCTAGTCCAATGAGCTTTGTTGACAGCGTGTAAGCAAATCAGTTTCGCAGTGATCATGACTGAACAGCACAAAACAGAAAAAGAAGGAGTGGTGAAGGAGCAGTCATTAAAGCAGAATGGGAAATTTCATTTTTTATACAGCTTATTAAGGGCATGCCAAATGTTTAGTGTGCAAAAGAGATGTAATTAGTTAAAAATAAAACAATTTGTTGTTGAATTTTCCTATCTAATATGTTCACATTTCAGTTTGGAATAAATCACAATATTCTTTACTGAACACTTGTGTTCGTTTCCTGCACATTCCATACATCGGAGAACCATTCAATTTGTATATGCGGTATATTTGTTATGGCAAAACAGCCCTATCAATATTATGTCAACAATCCCACAAGAGCCGTCGGCCGCACGACTGTACGTACGTATCTAGTGAGCGTGGTCCGAACATCGTCCGTCTCCTCGCTGCCACAGTGTTGTGGTGGTAGGGGAAGGAGCGCTAGTCTGACTGCCCAGTGCTCCTCGAGCGCGGCCGCGCTCACGGATTGCAATGACTAGATGGCCCTGGTGCAAGATCGTGGTCATGTAGCCCCGTGTACTTGCGCACGCGCTCGTATGAGTGTGGAATCTGTCTGATAACCTGTATCATTGTGGTGGCTGTACTAGTGTGTGCACTTGTATAGGAGGTGGCTGTGACCTTAAGTTTGATACCATCCCGGCATTTAGCTGGACTAGAAGTGGGAAACCACGACAAACCACTTCTAGAATAGCTGAGGTGGGAATTGAACCCACCTCACCTGAGTTGTGGCTATTTTTATTTGTCGTATGGCTTTTAGTTCCGGGAGTGTCCGAGGACATGTTCGGCTCGCCAGAATCTGTACCTGTTTCCAGCGGACACCCAGAGGGTGGTTCCGTTCAATTTCAAGTAGTTCCAACTTTCACTAACAGATGTCAATGATACCTAGTGGTGAACGTTGGAACTATGATACAGCGTTCCAACGAAATCTAACGTAGAAATTTAGCTCCACACAAGTTTAGTTTGTGGGAGGATCTTTTACATGCCATAAATCTATCACATGGGACCACCGGCTTTACTTCCCCTCCGAAGGAAGGCATACTCAGGGATTTTTAACGCTCTTAAAAAATCTGACGACTTCGGCCGGATTTGAACCCGCTATCTTGGGCACAGCAATTCAGCATGCTACCATCTACGCTACCAAAGCCGTTGTGGCTCATTAGTCCCCATTCCAGCTCTCAGACCAGAATTAAATTAATTGGCAGAGATGGGAATCGAACCCGGAAGAATGATAACCACTGCGGCAAGATGTGGTCTCGTAGAAACCAGGAACATACAAGGAACGTTAACATCTTTACCGCTACCCTGTTTATAGTGCAGTGCGTCATTCATCTGACCCTGGCCACTATATAAGTTCTGCTAGGTTCGAGCGCACGAAACTTTCTGCCTAGTCATACTGTGATGGGAGGGCGTCCTCGATCTCTTCTCAAGGTGACATACCTTGCCTGATCGGGACTCGAGTAGGCGACCTTGCGCGCAGGAGGCGAGCCTAGGGTGGATGAAGATGGCACAGTTATGTCCGTTACATGGTGTACGCATCGCATCGCGAAATGTGCTTTCCAAATCTGTAGTAGCTATCCCATCAGTTCTGTGTAGGGATTAATTGTCCGGCCTCGTCGATAAGTGCTTAGCATGCCTGGTGTTACCCTGGAGGGTCCCAGTTTTGATAACCGACCGGGCCGGGCCGTAAGGATTTTAATCTCCAGTGGTTAAATCTTCTGGCTCAGGGACTGAGAATTCGTGAGGTCTTAATAACTAATGTCATCATCACGAAGTGTAGGTCACCAACGGGAGTCGACTCAAAAGCTCTGCACCATACCTCCTCGGAGGTCACACAGCATTATTATTATTATTATTATTATTATTACTTTGTTGTTACTTTTAAGGGCTTGGACATCGCAGCCATTCAGTCTCATTTACATGGGTTGTGTAGAATTGGTCTGATAAATTGTGTAATTATGGTGTCGATAGGAGTGTTTGTAATTGAGGCTAGAATTGGGAAGGAGACGCCCGTGGTCGTGAGTTATTTATTTACGTCTCCTTCCACATACCGCACTTTGGAAACTAAGTCTTCCCTTGTAACTCAGCTAATGGTGTCATTCAGCAATACCCTCATCGTCACAAATCGGATCAAGGGGTTTTAGTGGCAAAGAAATTAAGGTGGCCTGATGGTTCATTTCTGCGACTGTACAATCGATTTCGTATAATTTATCAATGATGATGATGATGACGGGGATGGCCTCTGCTTCCTTAGGAGTTAAACATCGTTTGTCCGGAGAGCTGGAGTGCTCTAGCGCCTGAAGGTGAGCAGCCCATCTTACGCGGGTGAAAGGTGTGGTGTGGTGGTGGTGGGTAGTCACTCGGTAACTCACTTGGAGTTGGTCACCTGCTTGTGCCACGTGCATTTTAACTGCCCTCAGAATGCCTACTCATTACACCATCTATTGAGTAAGGTCAACCTTTTATTGACGCTCTGCAACGTGAAGTCACAGTTGGTGTTGATCGATCGGCGTTCAAGGGGCACTGCAGAGACAGTCTCGACATCAGGGAAGGTGTAAGTGTGTGATCCTTGAATAATGAGAGGAGTTAGGAAGAATAGTATCACCATTCTAGTCTCCGGGCACAATAAGGAACACCAGCAAATGTATTGATAATTCATATGCGTGGTCATGTAGCTCCGTGTACTTGGATTGGATGTATATGGACTCGGTCCGATAACGTGTGTCAGTATGATGTACGTACTATTTTATCTGTAATAGGAGCTATAATTTGGGTAGGAGGTGGTAGTGGCATTAAGTACCACCCCGGAATTCACCTGGAGTAGAAGTGGAGAGACCACGGAAAACCACCTATATGATGGCCAAGGTAAGAATCCAGCCCACCTGTTCTCAATTCTGCCTCGTGAGGCTGAGTACACACCGTTCCAACCCTCAAAGCATAATTAAATTTCTTGACAGAGCCCGGAATCGTATTATGAACCTCCGCTGTGACAGCAGGCTACAGATAGACCAACAGATGTGTGCATGGATTTGGAAATTGACCAGTTATCTGGTAATAAATTAATATCTTTGTGGACAGTAAACATCTGTACGTATTTAATAGTAGTTGTTTTCGGCATTTAAGGTTCTTCGACATCTATAAAGGCGGCTTCGGTGGCGTAGTTGGAAGCATGCTGAGCTTCTATGCTCAAGATCGCGGGTTCAAACCCGGCCGAAGTCGTCGGATTTTTAAGTGCGTTAAAAATCCCTCAGTATGCCTTCCTTCGGAGGGGAAGTAAAGCCGGCGGTCCCATGTCATAGATTTATGGCATCTTAAATAACCTTCCACTAGTTACACCTGTGTGAAGCTAAATTATAGGTTAAAACTTTTAATAACTCTCTTAGGTTCCAACGTTAATCGCCAGGAGCCGACTACGGTGGCGTCTAGTAACCAAGGTCTGAACTAGTAGTCGTTGATGGTGGCGTTTGGCGGCAAAAGTAGTAACTACTTGGAAATTCAATGTCGGCAGTCCTTACTTGAATTAAAAACAGATAACACACACTAATACATCCAACGCAATTAACACCGGTTATCAGACAGATTCTGCACACACCCAAAGTACACGGGGCTACATGACCACGTTGTCACATCCCCTCAACTGAGTAATCAACTACCACCAACCAACATCTCCAAAACCGCCTTCAGCTGTCTTGGGATATGCATTGAGACTATGGTGCTGGATTCGATTCCCGGCTCTGGCAATAAAATTAATTCTTGTCTGAGGGTTGGAACAGGGTACACGAGAAGAAAAATTGAGAAGAGGTGGGCTTGATTCCCACGTCTTCTCCAGGCCGGGATGGCTCCTTACGTTAGGCTTCGGCCGAATAACCTCAAATACACTATAGACATCGGATCAACAAAGGCTATCAGTCAATTTAATTTCTAGATGTCCCCTAATTTTATTAAATAAGTCTGTTAGGTAGTCAGCCTAGAGGCTGGTTGTATCCTCAAAGAGCACCACTATAGGCTATGTGGTAGAAACTCACTAAACCGAGGCAGCACTACAATGAGGCGTACTGGGCAAGATGAGGAGTGAGATAGTTTGCCATTACTTTCCTCACTGAGTCACTACAGCTGTACTAAACCTATGAGCAGAACCTTTCACAACATACACTGACACTGACTGTGCCCTGAGGGCATTGCTAAGCACCACCCATACCTCAGTAGCTTCCATATAATCACAGCCATGAGTGAGACTGAGATTTTGCTGAAATGCCACATTTTACTCGAGCTTGTGCCAATAGACAAATGCAAATGTACTGCATTTATCAAGAGATGGCAAACAGGCCGGTATTAAATTAGAAAGCTAATTAATAACTTTTAAAGCTATAACTAATAAAGAACCAGAAAAATTAACTTTAATAACTTTATGTTCTATTAAAACTGAGCAATTTCTCAGTTTTAATTCACTGGCCGTGATAGCCAATATACCATCTTAATGTTGATCTTGTATGCATCACTTTTTTTGTGTGTGCATAGCAAAATATATATTTTTGGTCCGCCACGTTCCGTAGTGGCTAGCATTAATGGCTGTTTCCGTGGAGGCCGGCTCTGCCAAGAAATGCAATTCTGGTGTGAGGGCTGGAACGGCGTGCATTCAGCCTCAGGTTTTCCGTGGGTTCCCTCTTTTATTCCAGCTCAATGCCGAGATGGTTCCTAACGTGAAGCCACGACCACCTCCTTCCCATTCCTCATCTGAATTGCAAAAAAAACACACTAACTTAATACGACCATCACAATAACACAGGTCATCAGACAAATTCTACATACACCCAAGTACACGGGGCTACATGACCACAATGTCCAGAGCCCCTGAATCAATCAACAACAACAATTTCTAATCTCTAAATAGAAGAAACACCTCAGAGTTCCCCGGATGAAATCCCTGTTAAATATTCATCCAATAGTTATTAGTCCGCCTCGTTGCGTAGTGGCCAGCATTCTTGGCTGTCACCGCGAAAGCCCGGCTCTGCCAAGAAATTTAATTCTGGTCTGAGTGCTGTAATGGCGTACACTCAGCCTCGTGAGGCAAAACTGAGGAGAGGTGGGTTTGATTCCTTCCTCAGCCATCCTGGAAGTGGTTTTCTGTGGTTTCCCGCTTTTACTCCAGGCAAATACCGGGATAGCACCTTACTTAAGACTAGGCTGCTTCCTGCCCGAATCCTACCTCAATTACAAATACACACGCTAGTACAGACATCGCAGTGACACAGGTTATCAGCCAAGTTCTACACAAACCCAAGTATACAGGGTATACATGACCACGATGTCGCAAATCCCCTAAAAAGTCAACAACAAAGGAATTTAGAGGTTTCAGTTTACACTGGGTTATCTCCCAAACTAGAATGTGGAATCTTTTTAAATTCATGATGATGATGATGATGATGGAGCAGAAATATTATAAGCAACAGTTCATTGGTACAAAGTATTTTGTTGTATGGAGCAGAAACTTGGACGTTGAACAGATAGCAAGGAAAGAAATTATTAGTAACAGAGATGGATTATTGGAGGAGGGCGGCAAGAAAATTATAATTGGATAAAATTAGAAATACGAGAATCAGAGAAATTATGCATATTTTAAAAAATGTACTAGAAGTGGTTGAAGATAGAAGATTACAATTGATTGGACATGGGTAAAGGATGCAGAATAGTAGAATTCAAAATTTAAGGTTACATTGGCAAGCTGAAGGTAAAAGGAAACGGGGTAAACCATGAGAACAATGGATGGATGGTGTAAAGAGAAGCATGGCAACCAGAGGCTTAACCGAGGAAGATGCTGAAGACAGAAATTTCTGGAGGAGTACAGAATTTTTGGGTTGAAGGAATAAACTGTACTGTAGAATATTCGTAATAAAGATGATGATGATGATGATGATTATGAAGATTCGAATCCAACCATCGGAATCATTACTCTCCAAGTTGTCCTGTGTCACACTGCATCCTTTAGTTGTACCAGGGTGAGGTTGGAGTCTGTTTTAAAGGTGTCTAACCAACGTATCCTTTGGCGACCTGCTCTTCTGGTACCGCTATCATTCCTAGCATGATTGTTTTTTCCAATGCATCTGATTGCAGAACGTGGCCTTAGTATGCTAGCCGCAACTTCATAATCTTGCCGACCAATGACATACGGGGCTTGATGCGCTCTAATACGTTCTTATTGGTGGTTTTTGCAGTCTATGGTATTCATACCTGACCCTAGTTGTTGAGGTGGTTCGCTTATTCTCTACGAAGTGATGGATGTCCTGATAAACATAATTTTCAAAGTGGCGGCTTCGGTGGCGTAGTTGGTAGTGTGCTGAGCTTCTATGCCCAAGATCGTGGGTTCGAACCCGGTCGAAGTCGTCGGATTTTTAAGAGCGTTAAAAATCCCTCAGTATGCCTTCCTTCGGAGGGGAAGTAAAACCGGCGGACCCATGTCATAGATTTCTGGCATGAAAAAGAACCTTCCACTAACTACACTAGTCTGAAGTCAAAACTTGTAGGTTAGAATTGATAACGGTCTATTAGTTCCAACGTTCGACGCCAGGTGCTGACTGCTATGCCATCTAGTAGCCAAGCCCGTAAGCTGGGTGTCGGGGACGGTAACATTTGGTAGCAAAAGTAGGAACTACTTGAAATTAATGTCTGCAGTCCTCACTTGAATTTAAAAGAACAGATAACACACACTAATACAGCCATCACAATTAACAGACAGATTCTACACACACTCAAAGTACACGGGGTTACATGACCAGGTTGTCGCAGCCCCTAAACTAAGGAACCAACCAGTTTTCAAAGTTTCAGAGACGAGCACTGATCCAGGTCACCATTTGTGGTAAGCTCTCTGTTTGGTTGATCTGCGACACACAGTCTAATTGCCCACCAGCACGTATTGTTTGCATCATCGAGCAGCGCTGCCGGCACATTTAACACGTACATCACACACTTGGCAATAGTAAATGAGAATCGATAGGCTACTGCTGTCCATTAAGTTCCGGCATATCCAACAAATCGGTGTTTAAACAGTTCTACATGAGTTAGGTTCCACTCCAGCAAATTGCTCTCTTTGGAGAACCTGTTCTAAGCTCAATAATAATAATAATAATAATAATAATAATAATAATAATAATAATGACTAATAAGTACGGACCGGATTTATTTTGGTTTTTAAAATTGTCATTTTAGGTTTTCAAAAACATAAAATAGGATTCTTTTTCCTCTTTTTTTTTTTTTTTTTGGCTTTTAATAGGTAGAATAGATTTTGTGTTTAAAGTGTAGCAAACGTTGACACAAACTGTGCAAGCTTAACATTAATGCCTAATTGTTAGTAGAAAATCTGATTGCAACGAGAGTGTAAATATTTTACGTAATGATACGTCTTTTATCAACAGGCGATTAGCCGCATTGCCCTGGCCGTCACACGGCGACTGCGAGGTTCCGTTCTATAGAGAGGGTTCTCAATGTAGAACAATACAGGGTCATCGAGAAAGGTGACCTTAATTTTGATGTGTAATAGCTCAGGCTATAATAAGGATAATTTAATTATTTCTACACCAAAAGATAGAGACAATCATAAAGGTTTGTTTACCTAGTTAGTAGGTTTCGATGTGAGATCCGCCTGTGGCTCGACACACATCCAAGCGATAGTCCTCCTCCGTCCAGGTCCGCCGAATCATGTCAGGAGTCTCAGTTGCTATCGCATCGGTGGTTCGTGCAACAGGCGGAACTCACATCGAAACCTACTAAATAGGTAAACAAAACTTAATGATTTTCACTATTCAGTGGAACGTGGCTAATTCGAACTTCTATAATTCGAAATCTTCTTTAATTCGAATTTTTCTCTCGGTCCCTAGCATTTATATACAATCAATGCTAAAACATCGTGGTTAATTCGAATTATATTTTGGATAATTCGAAGTTTTTAGTGTAAAAAAACCGATCGGAAGCCAAAGAGTTGGGTCAGTTCCCGAAAAAACGGTTTCGAGTGCAGCCCAAGCAACAAACTTAGGTGTTTTTTTTTTGAAAGTAGAAATGACGTAAGTGGTTCTATTTTCCGTTCCTCAAATTTGTTAGATTCTTTTGTGAGAAACTTAATTGTAGGAAACAGGTAAAAATCTCAAACAATTTTGAAAAGCAGTAGATTTATCTATTGACTTAACTACTCTACTGTCATTAAATAGGTGAATAGTACATTTTGGTTTTATTTTCCATTTTAAACTTTTGAGGTTATTCACGATACAGTCTCTATAAAGTACCGTTTTCTGTTAATCTGCTTTGTTGAACGTAAATCATTATGTAAACGTAACACAATATCTTTTCTCTACCCTTTTCAAAGAACTTTCTTAATTCGAATGTTTGGATAATTCGAATTTTTGTACTGGTCCCTTGCGGTTCGAATTATCCAAGTTCCACTGTATTTTGGTGTAAAATAGTGCATTATGCAACGAGCCTATAATGGCAATAATTAAGACACCAGTATGTTTATAAACCGAGCGTATGCGAGTTTTTATAATTTCCATACGAGTGTCTTAATTACCATTACAGGCGAGTTGCATACGACTGTTTATGTTCGACGATAATTATAACTATTTTAAGTTCGAACATAAATATTCATGAATATCTGTCGAGATTTCACCAGTTTTATGTACTGAACAGAGCGCATACGACGCAGAGAATACCTTGTATATAACCATGGGCTCCTGGAATACCTCACTATGACACTAGGCCACGCAGTGAAATTTAAAATAGGGGGCCATGGAAGTGAGCGCAGGTGCGATGCTATCCTCGCCTAATTGGTCACACAACTGTTGCTACTCCCAGGGGCTCACTTCTAGTGGGCGTGGGTTGGCGACCACGGGGCCCAGCTGAGTCCGGCATTGCTTCCACTTACTTGTGCCAGGCTCCTCTCCGTCTTCTTTCCTGTCAACCTCTCTTGGTCAACTCTTGTTCTCTTCCGACCCCGACGGTATTAGGGTATCCGAGGCCTAGGGAGTCTCTTCCTTTCCCGCCTTAATTGGCCCTTGTCTCATCTTTCCTGACACCCTCCTTCTGTGAGGGGTCAGCCTTCTTTTTCTTTTCCTTTTACCTCCTGCCTTGTGCTCAAGGCCCTTAAGGAGGCAGGGTGTATGTAGCCCCGCCACTTCTGGTGCACCCTAGATAATGCTACACCCTCAGGGGCTCACGGCTGGTGAGTTCGGGAGTTGGCGACCCCGAGGGATTCCTGAGCTGGGTCCGTTTTCCCCTTTTGTCCCTTACCTTTGGGGCGGACCCTCTCCTCTCTCCCCTCTCCTCTCCTCTCCTCTTTTCATTATATTTCCTTTCTCTTTAAGATTCCCGCACTGTGTTTGTTACTTGGTTCACCGTGTATCTAAATTCCCTTTTAGCGATTTTTTAGGTATTTTTAATCTACGTTGCAGTTTGTAAGTTTTTTGATCTAAATTACATCTCGCGATTGTTTTCAACTTCAATTGCATTTTGTAAAGATTGACAATCTAAATTGCTTTTTGGTAAGTCTTTCAATGCAGGTAGCCGGGCCTTTTAGTGATAATTTTGAATTTCAATTGCATTTTGTAAGTATTTTCAACCAAAACCGAATTTCGCACAAATTTTGAATCTAAATTGCATTTTGTTTGGTGGGCGTTTTGCACATATTTTGATTCTTAATTGCATTTTGTGGGTATTTTGAATCTAAATTACATTTTGTCAAGTATTTTCAATCTAAATTGCATTTTGTAAGTATTGTCAATCCACATGAGTCGTTTGAATCTACCGTACATTTTGTAAGCATTTTCAATTTCAATTGCATTTTGTAAGTATTTTGAATTTCAATTGCACTTTGTGAATAATTTGGATTGGAACTGGGATATTTCAATCTGAATTGCATCGTGTATTTTCAATTTCAATTGCATTTTGTAAGTATTTTGAACCTCAATTGCATTTTGTACATAATTTCGATCTCATTTGCATTTTGTAAGTATTTTGAATTTCAATTGCATTTTGTAGGTATTTCGACGCTACATTGCATTTTGTACGTATTTTGAACCTAGCCTTCATTTTGTGGGTATTTTTCAATCTATTCCTTTTGTGAATCTTTTCGTTCTAAATTCCCTTCTGTAAGAACATTTTGTGGGTTGTTTCAATCTGAGTTCCTTTTTGTAAGTATTTTCCGTCTCACTTAATTTTCGTTCAATTTTCGTTCTGGTTTCCGTTTCATTATCATTTTCGCTATCACCCAGATCATTAGGGGCCGATAACCTAGATGTTAGGCCCCTTAAAACAACAATTATCATCATCACAACTGTTGCTTGAGCTCTAATTGGTGGGAGAAACTGTATCATAATGAAAACAGTTTTCTGACATATAATATTTACATTTCGCCAGGGTTGAACATAAATAATTAAATTATATTTATTACAGCCTTAGCTATTACACATCAAAATTAAGGCCATCACTTTCGATGATCCTATATTGTCATCATCCACGTAAACGTTTGCAATATCTCGCTTCTCAAAACTTCTAGACCCTACCAACACTAACGCTAGGTATGGAATAAAATAGTGAATAATAATAATATCGTATGGCCTCGGGTGCCTGGTGCAAGCTTTGTTAATTGACACCCAGAGGGTAGCTTGCATGTCGAATTTCGTCGTTCGTTTGAACGCTATGAAAGTCAAGGAGGTTAGATATCTAAACTCATTGACACTACAGCGCTTTCAAGTAGAGAATGGAGGAACCTTGTGTTGGCGGAAAATCCCGAGATTAATTTTGCCATTGAACACGGCCTACTGAATTCAAATGGGTTCTTTAACATGCCAACAACGTATGACATGAGTATCGTGATTTTTGTCGCCTTCAAAAATCACTTACCATGGCCAGGGGCGAACCTGCAATCTTGGGGTTGGTAGTCCGACACTATAACCACTCACCCACCGTGGCAAGCAAAATAGTGAAAAGCTCCATGAGCTCCATGGTCCGCTTTCCATCCCACTACCTCAAACATCACCTGGTGGCTGATGTTGGTGATGGTGATATTCTGCCAAATAAAAGGTCATCTGCCCTCTCACAACTGAAATACCGTACTGATTCGAACAAGTTAGGAGGTTTCAATAAGAGTAATGACCGCACAACATTCTTCATCTTTTGGCCTGCAAACCGATTATTAATAGTAATGATGTAGGAAGTGGCATATTAGTGAAGATAAAAAATGCTTGTACTGTGTGTTTTGTGCTGTCTTCGTTGCTCTTGACATTAATGTTCGTCGTCATTATGGAAGTAAAAACGATAGTCCTAAAGGCTCGTTTCAGTTGCCAGACACCAGAGTTGAGGAACGCTAGGTCACCGTTTCTCTGAACTCGTAAGCTATGTGGAACTTGAGTCACACACGCAAAAGTGCATGGGGGTGATAATCAACTTTGCCTCTAGCCACTAATTGTAGCAATTGACCTGTGACCGAGATTTAATTTTATCTCACTGACAATGTTGCCAACTTTCCGCCTTCTTTAATGGATTTCCAGCGTTGGCAGTGAACAGAAAGGCCATGAATCGGGATAGAGAATACTAATTTGAAGTAATAATTCCGGGGCAGATTTCCCAGAGATTTTCTACATTGATCCTGTAGTGCATTTTCAATGAGGTTTTAAAATAAATCTAGTGGGAAAATATTTCACGGGTTGTCAATATTGCTTAGGCTATAGTTATACAGTACTACTAAAAATGACCCAGAGGTATTAAGCGTTCTAGATTCAGCTGATGTTGGGGTACCAAGAGTAGAAGTCCTCCCTTCACTATCATGCACGTGTGCCGGGTGGTTATAATTAAACTCTAATCCAGTCTAGAAGGACACAATTTATTACACGGGTACAAACTCTTAAGGAATGTGTTGATTTTGGACCACAAGATTTCCATTAGTCTCAGGAGAATCTATGCTGATCTGGAGAGAAGCATACGAAATAAGGAATCAGACCTATCCATTGAAATGTTAGTGTAGATGTGTAGCATGCTATAACACGCATTTAAACTCGACTGACTGCTGACATTTAGAGCAAAGTTTGTAGTCTGAAAGACGCTACGTCCACACAAGCACACATATCTTTATAAATAACATTTAGCTTTCTGTTTGAACCTGTTTAAAACATCTTGTTTATCCTGAATTGGATGTATAGTGACCAAATCGGGATGGTCGAACTGCGCTAATTGGTTTAACCCCAGAGAGCCCATTCAGCTTACGCTAATAGGTTTGGGAAGAGAGTAGGGGTAGGCAACCTCTCCTGAATTGTTGGTTAAGCCATGAGCCGACTGACAGCTACGGAACACCTGGACTCCCAGAAGTTTTTCAATGAAGCAATGATTGGGATGGAGGTAGTCGTGGCCTTAAGTTGGGATCCTACTCGGCATTTGCCTGGAGTAGAAATGGGAAACGATGGAAAACCACTTACCAGGGTAGCTGATGTTGGATTCGAACTCACTTCTACTGAAGTTTTGCCTCGGCGTTCCTACCTTCAGACCAGAATTAAATTTCTTGCCAGATCCGGGAATCGAACATGAAACTCGGGGGATAAGGCGAGAAGTACAACCTTCTGACATGCGTCTGTCCCAAACAAGCAGCACGGACCGTGGAGTGTGTACACACACACGCTACCTAAACTCTTGACTCGGCCATGAGTAGGGATGATCGATTCTCTTCTCAAAGATTTTATGTTTATTGCTGTGTCAACAAACCCATATCTTTCTCGACAAAGGATGTGCTATAGATTCTAATGTTAGTTAGTACTTAATTCTTCAAGGAACATCGTGTTAGTGTTATTTACTCCACCATTAGCGAGTTGGAGAGAAAGGCTGTCCTTCACTTTTCTATCATAGGACTTTTCTTTTCTTCTGTGACGGGGAGATGACCTAGCAGTTGTTGTAAACTGCCTTCCTTTATTATATAAATTTGTTAACGACGTGAAAAAAAACTATTGTCTGTGCGCCAGGAGAAGTCAGTTCGATACACTGTGACTGGGAGCGGGGGTTTGGCTGTACGCATGCGTGGTCTGTCTATTCCTGACCTAAATGTATCGACAGTCGGTTACTGCTACCTCCCACATTGTGTTTGTTGTTCGTCCATCTTTAAGAATGTAGTCTGTCACTGAAGATCCATTTATACTTTTCCCATTTGCAGAGTAATTAGTACAAATAAAGAAAAATAAGAAGGTGTGAATGAGTGAAACTGGCAGTGACCGACTTGATGCTTTTTGAATCATGGTATGCAAGACGCGGGAAGGTACATGCAGTTCAAACCTAGCTGAATTCTCTTGGCGCGCACACAATTCGTTGTGTGAAATGGCAAAGCGTTAACCCTAGAACAGTACCCTTACTCTCCGGAAACAGTAATGGTACCCTGGGGCACTGAGTACCCCAGCACAGAAACACAACTTGGTTGCATTGAAATTATGTATTACTAATAACTGCAAAAACAAATTAGTGAAATCAACCCTGTAGCACAGAATACTTTAACTATTAAGACTGTAAAATGAAGATAACTGTGTGAATATAATAGAAATGAAATTATTATCAATATTTCAATGTTATTGTAGATATTCTTTCTTTGGTCTTAATAATCATAATCACCATTTTCACTTATCACATTCACTACAAAACAACAAGCTATGATGTTTACACACAGACTTCTTGCATTCTGAGCCCACCACAGTGGTCTTGGTGTCCTTGGATCGTGGGCAGATGGAGCACTTAATATCCCTGAGACACTGATTTGGGTATATATAGCTGTCACTGCTAAGAAGTACACACATTGACTGAAAGACAGTCAACGTCAAGTAAAAGTCACACGAGATGGCCGATTATCAGGCGTACCAACATAACGTAATCGGGGAACGAAAATTCTCTGGGACATTGAGTGCCCCACTGTACTGTTCCAGGGTTAAAAACGTATCAATGGAATTGCTTCTTCATTATTTCTCTTTACCATGTCTTCGGAAATTTTCATTTGACATTTCCGGTTCGTGGGATCACTCGTCATCTACACTGAGACAGTTAGGTAGGCTATTTGATCTTCTAACAGACGCAGTGGGACGACATAGCGACTCATCTCGTTGGCTGAACTTACTCATAATGTTTGCAATTAGTTGCTATATAGTTGAGCGTGCGTGCTTTAGGAACATTGGGGAAGCAGAGGGCTTAATTAATCTCGCTCAACAAACACGTGAAAGGTGTGGGAATTAAACCCTGAGAGTAGCCGTTCTAATTATAACACGAATCTGTTCCCTTTAATTTGAGAACATGGGCGATGATATACATAACTTACTGTTTAGATTGTGTAGTCCAAATTAAGCTAACTCACTTGAAGTTGGAACCCCTCGGCATCTACAGTAATCTAAATTCTCCAGTGAACACTGACTAAACGACTTGTTCGTTTTTGAATGATAATGTTTTGTTTTTCCGTAATTTTTGTTTATTTTTACAATTTTTATGTTATTTAATTTTTGTTTTATTAATATTTGTTTTTTTAAATTTAGGTGTCCACCTCAAAATTTTAAATTCAATTCCAAATTTGTATTCTTTAATCTGTGTTAAGAGGGGCAGATGACCTCGTAGTTCCGCCCCTTAAATCAACAATAACTAACTAACTAACTAACCTCTCGGCATAGCCGTGATGGGGAGTTGCAGCAAGGTCATCGAACTGTGCGCCGACAGGAGCTATCCTTAGTGCCCTTTCTTCTCCCTCGAAGCAAATCTTGGGACAGGCTAGTACTGTACCTTGTTTCAAGTCCTTGGGCAATTAACCCATCTCGACTTTATAATTACAGTTTATTTATTTATTTATTTATTTATTTATTTATTTATTTATTCATTTATTCATTCATTCATTCATTTATTCATTCATTCATTCATTCATTCATTCATTCATTCATTTATTTATTTATTTATTTATTTATTTATTTATTTATTTATTTATTTATTTATTTATTTATTTATTTATTTATTTACTTATTTATTTATTTATTTATTTATTTATTTATTTATTTTCCAAAACATAGAAGGGACCCTATGTGAGATCTGTGCTGGACAAAACGGAGGCAGACAGGTTTTTCTCCGGGTACTCCGGTTTTCCCTGTCAAAATTTCATTCCAGCAACACTCTCCACTATCATTTCATTTCATCTGTCATTCATTTAATCATTGCCCCAGAGGAGTGCGACAGGCTTCGGCAGCCGGCACAGTTCATATCCTCGCCGCTAGATGGGGGCTTCATTCATTCCATTCCTGACCCGGTCGGAGACTGGAAGCAGGCTGTGGATTTTCATTTTCAGAAGGGACCCTATTTTGTGTAGCATAGCCTATTAGGGTTATAGTTCGACAATAATTACAGAATATTTACTACTTGTAATACATTATAATAACTTATGGAAGATGTGATGGATGAATGTAAGAAAATGAGAATAATAACATGATATTTTAAATATAGGCTACAGTTCATTATTGCAGTAACTCGGGCGATATTTTATAATATATCTTTCTCTTTCTAAAGCACGACCGTCGAAAAGCCGGTGATGTACAGTGTGAGAGGATCCACAACAGCATTTAGAATAGCGATACGGTATGCAAATGCGTGGGAGTCGAGTCAGTAGATTTACTGGCAAATTAAAGATCCCCTTCGGGGAAGAATTCCGGCACCCCGGCGTCTCTAAAAGTCAGAGTAGTTAAAAGGGACGTAAATCCAATAACATTTTTTTTAGAATAGCGATATGAAATCGCTGGAAGTAAGTTATGACGTGAATTTCCCATGTCGGGACAAGAATTGACTGAGCAACAAAAACAGGTTATCAGACATATTCAACACACACAAGTAAGCCTACGCGGGACTGATGACCAAGAAGACCCAACCCCTTAAAAGTAATTAATAACAACAACAAAAAACACTTATCTGTGAAGTATTCAGCAATATAATGAGCCTCCCGTATTTTCTGGGCAGGAATTATTGAGGATCTTGACCCAAAGGTGTTTTCTATTCCCGGCTCTATTAAGAGATTTATCTCTGATTTGGGGCAGGAACGGGGTTCATTCAGCCTCGAAAATACTATAATTTCGACTACCCTCTTATGGATCACACCCAGACTGATTCTCCTATCCCCAATTGTAAGTACAGACCATTGTACGGGCATCGCCAGAATACGCGTTATGAGACAGATTTTGCTCACTCGCACACACACAAGAACACGACGATGTCTGAACTCCCTACATAAATCAACAACAAGGTATTATAATGCTAAATAAAACCACCAGCGTCTTCCTATGTTTCCCTGGCATCGTTCGTGGTTGTGGCTCTGCCATTGAAATAACACATCAATATCACGTAAAATATAGACATGCATCTCTCATCAATCATTGGTTTGACAAGTGCATTAGTGCGTGAGTCGTGCGTGCGTGTTTGTTTACCCCGGGGAGCTGACGCACATATTATATTATGCTCCATCAGGCAGTGATTCTCTGTTTGTTGTCTAACGTCATTCCAATCGTACGGTTGTTAATGTTTGAAAAATATGTTCTTAATGCAGAATTTTACATACCTCACAACACTGATGTACCAGAAATATTCCGGCATTTATTTTCTGTGAAAGAAAATAAAAAGAAGGAATATTTATTTATGTATTTATTTATTTATTTATTTATTTAATTTCACCTTTATTTTTAGTCTCATGTTAATTTTAATTTTAACTTGTATTTTTTTTCTTATTAGTTTTTTATTTGTATTTATTTTTAAGCTTTAACGTTTTATTTTTAGCTGTTTTATAGTCTATTTGTATTTATTTTAAAATTTAAAATTTTTAATTTTAATTTAGTTATACTGTAGTTGCATCTAATTTGTTTTTAGCCTACGTTTCACATTTTGCAAAAATTAGGAAAAAGTAGACTTATGAGATCGATCCGGGCAAATGTGTGTGTGTCTGTCTGTCTGTCTGTCTGTCTGTCTCTCCCCCCCCCCCCCCCTATCGACTCCTAAACGGCTGCACCAATCAAAAACAAATTTGGTATAAGTAAAGACCTCAATATCTCAATGCCGTATTTGAAAATGATGTGAGTGCTACCAACTGCTAAAAAATCGCATGAAATTTGAGCTCCATGTTGGATATCTTGGAAGGTATGAATGGGAGCTATTTCAAAATTGGCACACGCAAAGATAATATTTCAGTTTAATTTCCAGGAGGCCATACATGACAGTGTTGCCAAAATGATTTTACGCGCGCTGTTAGATCCAATGTTTAACTGCATGTAACGTCCACGCTATCCATTGGACTTCAACCAAATTTTGTATTCTGTACCTTAAGAGATGGAACTAAGAATATATTTAGTCACCAGGGCTGCCAACTGTAGTGCTCTATTAGGCTACATTATGCCAGGTATACAGTATTTCGAACTAATTAGAAATTTCAATATTACCAACTTAATTTCGTCCTTATTCTAGATAGATCCATATAGATTAATCATTGGCATGAATCTTAAATTTTAAGAAAAGTAGGCTCTTTAGTTCGTCACGGAGCTTCTTGTATTCCTTAAGAAGGCAGGCTGGCTACTTTGTTTTCAATATTTCAAGGATCTGGTATGCTAAGGAGAAACGAAAGTCATAGAACTTCAATGGTAATAATTTAAGACCCCACCTCCAGCTTATTGGGTCCCATCCAGTTGACATAGACCGTCTTGTTTGATCAAGAAAAGGACAATTCACGCTGAACAGTGAACGCTGGCTGTGAGATCCAGTAGGCTCCAGTCCATACCTACTATATGATGACAAGTTCTTCCGTGGTGAATCAGAAAAGCGAAAAAGTGTTCTATAGAAGCAGTTTAGACAAGATAACTTATGACATTACTTATTGATTTAGAGTAATAATACGTTGGTACATAAAACTCACAGCAATCGTTTATCTTGAATCATTTTAACACTTTAGATGTATACAGTTTAAATCCATAATTTGCCAATTTGAATGGCGGCGTATTTACATGTGTTTCATCACTAATAATAATGTTTACTAATAAACCCTACAAGCTGCAATATTTCATTGATAATAACTATGGGAAGAACGGTGATTGATGACGGTGACTTGCTACAAGTGCATTGTAAAAATAGCTGAACAAGGTCACATTCAGTACCACGCCCGAAGTGCCCGGCGCACGGTGTGTTTTCCAAGGTCGAGGAATGCTTTGTTCCGGGAGACGCTGCCTCGCACCAAGCAAGAGAAACGAATTTAAAATGAGGCATAGGCTACGTAATATTAAGCTACATTTTTTTTCTTGTCTTGGTCAAATCTTGGGTTTCTTCTACTGTACATGCTCGGTACGGAACTCGCTTCCTGTTACCCTTCAGGAACTGCAACGTAAAGAAATTCCCTGAATTCCCCATATTTTAGTTCCTCCCGCATGGGTATTGCATGGCTTATAGGGCGTAGAGAATATGACCTAAACTCGGTGGGAAGTAATAACTTATTTAATTGCTTATTAGTCCACTAAAGGAGATCAGAATTAATGAATAATTGGTGAAATCAGATGTTATGCCCACCATAAGTACGGTGAACCTAGAGTCTGATCCGAGGACTACAAACTCAAATATGTCTAGTAGATGGGGTCCCTCAGAAATCTATGACGCCCATTGCTTCAGTAAAGAAAGAACTGTATAAAATACTTGCAAGTGTCCGAGCTGATGAAGTGAAAATTCTGTGATAGCTCAACTTGATTTTAAGTTTGCTATAGTGCTCAAGGTATCGTTTCTTTATTTCTTTAGAATGGCGTTATTCTTTGGTTTCGTGAAAGAAACAAAACTATGTTCTAAATGTATATCTTTTCTGTTTCTCTGAAGTTCTTCTTCCATTCAGTAAGCGACTACTGTGTCTCAATGAGATTCATTTCGAGACCATAATTGCTTCTGGGATTTCAACTCGAATTAACTTAAATCAATCATCTTCATATAATTACAGCTGAAATTCTAATTGATAAAAGCTTGGTAAACCAACATGTTGATGGATCTTAGTGGCCGATAGACGCAAAGATCATTCTTTTATACATTTCACCAGTATTTTCATAACAACATTTTTAGTAACCACTTATTTCTATTGCGTAACATTTAATTTATATGTAAACTTTTCATTTTATTTTAAGCTAGCAACCCGACCCGGCTTCGCCCGGTAACAGTTATGAATGCATTACGTGATAAGCGTGCTTTTTTTCAGTGTCGATGAACAACGACCAATATCCGTTTTACGTCTCGACATGATGGGCAAATTCACTGACTGGACTGTTAATTATATTATCATGGAGATGCATGTGCAACAAATTCTTGTCAGACGTAATTTAAGAATGGCGAGGTGCATGAAACACAAATCTCCCTTCCGTCCAATCTTAACTTGACTGTGATGTCTTAACTCAACACGACTCAACGGTTTGCTTCTGGCTGTATCTGGGGCAATAGGTTCGCCCGCTAGCTAGGCTGTAACAGGGATGATAGACTCGCCCTTAGCTAGCTCGTAAACTGTCGCCTCAGTAGTTGAATGGAGATGGTTGGAAGAAATTAAAACGTAAAAACACTTATAGTGGGTGATGTATTGAAGACTCTCGTGGACTTTTTTGTAGAACTTTTGATGGTGAACAATTCTTACACTCATAGTATTTAGATATTTTTAACGGTTTGCCCAGCGTAAGCTTACAAAACGCTCGGACGCCAGTTTTTTTTTCGACTTTTCCACTGAAATCGTTTTTGCTCGGCTTCCTTTGATCATAAATAAATGATTTCCTTCAGAAATCATCCTCGAGATATCCGTTACAGAATATTGAAAACCGCATCAAAATCCATCCAGTGGTTCTGGAATTTACCTGTAACATCCAAGAATCGGGGACTTGGTTTTATACTAACAAGGGGAGGATACGATGCAGGGGTCACCGATTCGAACCATCTTTAGTACACGTGTAGGGCATGACCAGGCGTATACCAGGTGCAAGTAGTAAGGTGCGCTTCTCAACCGATTCCGAGAAATTAACTATTAATTATTCGTAATTGCTGTAGCGCGTTCATGTGCGCTGTACGTTATCTTGAAGCCAAGGAGCGCATGGTTCAGCGGTAAGAGCCCTGCTTCGTAAGCGTGGGATCCCTGGTTCGAATCCCACCGGTGAGCCTTTTTTTAACATAGGCAATTCGTACAACTGTAGGTGTCGTGAATAACGTTCATTTTGCAGTCAATAGTAATAACGTGTTCTGTGAGTGGGAAAAGGGATTCTGAAATCATCGTATGGGGTTGAACGTTTGTGACATTACATAATGTACAGTCGGGGCATTGCAAATACATTGGTATTATAAATGGTCAGGTGTACTCTATTATATGTATACGTTTATACATTGAAGGCCCAGTCTGTTCCGTTCAATGCACGTCTGTGAACCATCAGACCACCCCGTACCCCGCAAGTACTGTCTCATGCTATGGGTATTGGTTGTGTTACCGTTTTTACTATTCGTGACATTCATCAACACACAAATATTTCTATTTTTTACACACTCATAATACATAACAATTCCAAGACTTTTTTTTCTTCACTGCCTACTTGATATTTGTACTCTCGCACTGCCTTTTTGTTACTCTGTTCTCGCACTGCCTTCTCGATACTCTGTTACTACAGTTGGAAAGTGTTCGGAACTGGCGAGGTCACCTACACACAAACTAACGATAACGGTGGGCAGGAGGATAAACGGTTCACCCAGGAAACGTTGAATGCCACATTCGTTCCTTGGCTCTTGAGGTAGCAACATCATAAGAGTGGGAATAATTGTGCGATGTCGGATATTACACGTTATAGTGATGTGCCGGTGCCTACGAAGGCCGATGGAGTGGACAGCATTCAAGTTCCGCGACGAGGATGTAATCTCCTGTAAGATTTATTCCCACTCTCCTTTCCCGCTCACATAACACGTTATTACAATTGACTGCAAAATGAACATTATTCACAACACCTACTGTTGTACGAATTGCCTATGTTAACAAAAAAAATGCTCACCGGGGGGATTCGATCCAGTGATTCCATGATTACGAAGCAGGGCTCTTACCGCTGCACCATGAGCTTCTTGGCTTCATGTTAACGTACAGCGCACATGAATTACGAATAATTAATAATTAATTTCTCGGAATCGGTTGAGAAGCGCACCCTACTACTTGCACCTGGTATACGCCTAGTCATGCCCTACACGTGTACTAAAGATGGTTCGAATCGGTGACCCATGCATCGTATCCTCCCCTTGAAAGTAGAGATTCAAAATTTTTAAGAATATCCATTTCTGTTTTGCATGTTAATTTAAACTATTCAACGCTGATGAAGATATCATTGTCATATCGAAACATGTATGTTTAAAATATTTATTAAATATCATTTCCCAGTATTGACAAGTCAGATTTCACAATTACATATTGCAAAGCTCATTGCCAATGGCTCTCCCATCAGAGCCTGAACTACGTCTATTAGTCATTGACATTGCTAGTTTGCGCCCTTGATATAATCAATCCGCTCATTGTTGCACTTGCAAATGTCGATTCATCATCTAGGTTCTGGTCATTAAAATAGACTAACACTTTGCATTGTAAGAATGATTTGCATTTTAAGCGAGTGACCTTCTGACTGTGTTTACAGTAGGACCGTGGAAGCAGAAGTTTTCTATGCAAATGATATGCGCTTAAATTATGAACAAGTGTTTGACAGACTGTTAGTCACTAGTTAATGTTTTCAACACAGTTAAACGGTTCTTTTGATGCCATACGATTTTGTGTAATCTTGTTATGACACTATTTTTATCAAGTCTTTTTCTCACCTTTATTTGCGGGCTATGACTACACCTGAGTAGACACCTCAGCGAACTATTATGTGAAATAATCCACCCCGCATGCGGTCTGTCAAGGATATTCTCCTATCCCTACTGAATGAAATCCAATTCCTTAAACACCTACTTAGAAATAGTATTTGACAGCAAACTAGAAAGGTTATATTAATTTAAAATAGGAAATATGTAAACGGAGCCCCCTGTGACAATAGGCTATACTGTACTTGTTTCATTATTTCTCTCAAAACATGTTGCCTATATGTTTTTAACATTCACCCGACAGGTTTCCACGGTGGGTGAGTGGATAGCGTGTCGGTCTACTAACCCCAAGATTTCAGGTTCGCTCCTGGCCGTGGTAAGTGATTTTTGAAATACGGCAAAAATACGACACGCATGTCATACGATGTTGGCATGTCAAAGAACCCATTTGAATTCAGTAGGCCGTGTTCATATTGGCAAAATTAATCTCGGGAGTTTCCGCCAACACAAAGTTCCTCATTTCTCTACTAGAAAGCGCTATAGTGTTCAAGGAGCTTATATATGTAACCTCCTTGACTTTCATAGTGATTCAAGGAACAACGAAATTCGACATGCAAGCTACCCTCTGGGTGTCAAATTACAAAGCTTGCACCCGGCACCCGAGGCCATACGATATTATTATTATTATTATTATTATTATTATTATTATTATTATTATTTATTCAATTCACCATTACAAACATGGGTTACTCTAAAGCACGGGTTAAACCAAGTGCTTTACAACAATACATACAAACTATAATACAAACTATAATACATATCATGTATATACAAAATATAAGAGTTCATTATCACTCATTCATTAGCAAGGAAGGATCGCACAATATTGCATGTGGACAATAGGACCGAATGCTGCATACTCTTGTAGATGGTCGGCGGAAGATCCAATTCTTTCAGACTCTTGTGGAGTGTGTGAGGTATGAGGCCGTTGACTGACAAGATTACAGGCACTATCCGGACGCAGTTCATCTTCCATATCCTCTTGATTTCTTCTGCAAGCTGTCTATACTTGGAGATTTTTTCATTGTGTTTACGTTCGATGTTGGTGTCGCTGGGGACTGCTATGTCTATTATGAATGTAGTGCCATCAGCCTTATTTACTACTATGATGTCTGGTCGATTGTGATCTATTGTTTTATCTGTCACAATACCAGTGTCCCAGTATATTTTACACAGTTCATTTTCGAGGAGGGATGGTGGATGATACTTGTAGTAAGGGATATACTCCTCAGTTAATTTATATTTCTGTGCGAGTGCTTGATGAATGATGCCTGCAACCTGATTGTGCCGCTTTGTATATTCAACTGATGCTAGTATTGGGCAACCTGCAGTGACATGGTCAATGGTCTCGAGATGAATGGCGCATCGCCTGCATTTGTCTGAAATTACACTGGTATCTTTGATGATGTATTTCTTGTAATTTTTTGTAGCAATGACTTGATCTTGGATGGCAATTGCAAATCCCTCTGTTTCTCCAAACAGTCGACCGCTTTGTAACCACATACACGATGCGTTTTTATCAATACTCTGTTGGGATAGGTTGCTGTAGTATTTTCCATGGAGGGTCTTTTCTCCCCATGCCTTTTCTTTTTCATGTAAGTGTAGTGGCTGGCTGATATGATCATCAGAGGATGTACGAAGGTTCAATACTGTGTGTTTATCAGCAAGTACAATGGCTTTATGGAGAATGCTGTTTTCCTTTCTTTGATAGAAATATCTTCTAAGGGTTTTAATTTGGTTCTGGAGCAAAATTTGTAAATCCAGTAATCCTCGACCTCCCATCTTTCGTGGAAGAGTGACCCTTTCTTTACAGGCGTTTGGATGGTGTAAACGGTAAGTAGTGAGAAGGGTCCTTGTTTTCCTCTGCAGGCTTTCCATTTCTGTTGCTGACCATTTCAGAATCCCAAATGAATATACTAGGGTTGGTATAGCGTATGTGTTGATAGCTTTAATTTTGTTCTTTGCACATAGACTGGTTCGCAGCACTTGATGTAGTCTTGTGGTATATTTTCCAATGAGTTCATCTTTGATACATTTATGATCCAAAGTTGTATTTTGAGCAAATCCCAGATATTTGTAGGTTTCTATTTCAGTCATTCCTTCAATTAGAGATCCTTTGCGTAGCTCATGTGGTTCAGAAGTTGCATATTTACCTCTTTCAATTGTCAGACGCTTGCATTTCTTCACTCCCAGCGTCATTCGGACATCGGATGAATATGAATCTATTATATTTAGCATGGCATTCATTTGAGTCTCACTGTGTGCATATACTTTGAGGTCATCCATATAAAGGAGATGAGATATTCTGTATTTCCTATTGTAGTATTTGATGTCAAATCCGAAACCGGTGGATTTTAGAATTTTAGAGAGAGGATTGATGGCTAAGCAAAACCATAATGGGCTTAGCGAGTCTCCTTGATAGATACCACGCTCAATTTTTATTGTGTCAGATGTGACACATTCATTGTCTGTCTTAGTATACAGTAGGCTACTGTTTTCCAATTATCCATCGTGACCTCCAGGAAGTGAATTACAGCAGGGTTAATCTTGTACATATGGAGGATTTCTTTCAGCCATGAATGCGGGACTGAATCAAATGCTTTCTGGTAATCTATGTATGCCGTATATAGATTCCTTTGATTATGTATCGCCTGTTGTGTTATCACAGAATCAATAACTATCTGTTCTTTGCATCCTTGCGACAGCTTCTTGCATCCTTTCTGTTCCTCAGCCAAAATGTTATGTTTGTCGAGAAACTTGTATATTTCGTCCGCAATTATGGACGTAAATAGTTTGTAAAGTGTTTGGAGACAGGTGATAGGTCTGTAGTTTGATGGGTCTTTAGTATTTCCACTTTCTTTTGAGATTAGATATGTAATTCCAGCAGTAAGGAAATCAGGGCATTCCTCAGGATGATGGATGAGGTAAGTAAATTGCTGGGCTATCTTCTGGTGCACGCACGTGAAATGTTTGTACCAATAATTGTGAATTTTATCTGTGCCCGGCGCTTTCCAATTCTGAGTTCTCCTTATAGCATCGTACACATGCCGTTCTTCAATGGTATCAAAATCCATTTCTTCATATACATTATTGCTATTTCGTTCTTCGTTGATCCAATTTGCATTTTCATTGTGCGGTGACTTTGCAGCCCATACACTTCTCCAAAAATCTTCCGTTTCTTGCGTGCTAGGAGATTCTGCTTTTGTCATGGATTGTTTGTTTCGTTTGATCATTCTGTAGAACTGACCTTCATTGTTGGAGAAAAGTTTGTTTTGTGTTATCCTCGCTCGTGATTCCTTGTACCTCCTGAGTCTCGCTGCTTTTGCGCATAATTTTAGCTTTTGGTTGTCAATGTATTCCTTGATTTTTTCTGTGTGATCATATTCCTTTATATGGCTGTTGATTTTTCTGAATATATTTCTCAGCTTTCGATTGGTTTTGGGTTTAGTTTTATTGTTTAAATATGCTGTTAGTTGGCCTATGGTTTTCCTCAGTTCCTTGATGTCATTTTCTAATCGACGCTGCCAGGGTGGAATGTATTCTGCATCTGCACCTTTTCCACGAGAGCTTCCAGACAAAGGTATTAGTTTCTGGTTGTTCAGCCTTATCACAGTTACTGCTGCGCAATATACAAGAGAGTTTGTTTCTTCTAGATTATCGGATGTTTCCACATACTGTTTTAGGATGTTATTTGTCATACTGACAAGAGATTTACTCTTTGCTGTTTCTAGGAGTTTGGGGAGCTTTGGTCGATAGTCTACTTTAAGGCCCATGAATTCTGTCATTGCTTCTTTAAACACATGTTCAATAGAACTTGTTTCATCAGAACTCGAGATATTAGTAGGGATAGTTGGTTCAATAATTCCCTCTTCCCCTGTGTCATTTCTGCAGGTTACTTCCTGAACAGCTTGAATCAATAATGTGGATCTGCTTTCATTGTTGGATTCTGAAGCTAGAATTTTTGCTGCTTCCTCTTTAAGACTTTGAATCATTATTGCAGGAAGTCTATTGTTCCTCACTATTACGCGTCTTTGGTCTGCAATTCTTTGTTCTGTAACGAAAGAGTAGTCAGGAAAATTCTCCACAAACAACTTGTGCAAATCTTTCCTATATGTTGTGCGGTCTCTCTCTAAGTTTGTAACAATAAAGTAGGAGCGCATTATGAATTTGTTCATCTCATCAGTCCATTTTAAGCGCTGCCTCAGTTTGCCTGCCTTAGTGGTCAGTTGAATGTTTGAAACACTTTCGACAGGGGGAGATGACGGCTGTTGGGTTCTCCTATCTGCGTTGTCGGCTGTAGAATTTTCGGGTGACCCGACATGTGCCCGCCTGTTCAGCATCATCATTATTATTATTATTATTATTATTATTATTATTATTCACCCGACTTAACTCCCTGTATCTATTACTTTTTCCTAAGGTTGAAAAATGACCATATCATAATAGCTTACATTTCTTCAACAAATGAGATAAACCAGCATTCCAGGAGGCATATTTTAAAAAGAGTCCCAGTACAATGCTCACCTTCTGTGTGGCCTATTAACCTTGCAATATGTGATGCTTTAAGTGATGCCCATCTGCTGCAGTCACACATTCCTAACATATTTTGATGAAATTACCATTCACACGCATAAGTTGTTATTTATATTGCAATATTAACTATCAGTTCCACCATAGTGTGAGGATTTATCCTTTAACACAAATAATAGCCAGAGAAGGCAAAATAAGGACAACACATATACAGCCTAGTACAGTCATCAAAATAACACAGGTTATCAGACAGATAACACCCACACATCTAGTACACGAGGCTACATGACCACGATGTTGCAAAAAAACCTAAGTGAACCAACAACAACTACTACTGCTGATATTTAGTGGTTAAAATTACTCTCTGCGACTGTAATCGAGTCCTTTACTTTCCGTGTAGATGATATTGATTTATGTTAGGGGTTTGGGACATTTTGGTGATCAACCCCATGTGTGTTCAATTTGTCTGATAACCTGTGTTTCCGTGGTGACTGTAGTAGTGTAATTATTCGGGTGCGGCATGAGGCAGGTGCTCCGGGACTTGAAATTTACAATTTGCCTGGAGGGAGTGTAGACAAAAGCAAAGCCAACTCCGCACAGGCCATGGAGGCCCTGGGAGTAGTAGAAGGTAGCGGCTTCCACTTCCTGTGACATCGGCACTGGATGGGATGGAGTTGTTAGTTCCACGCCCGGCCGTCTTTGCTCCCAGGAATTACCATGGTACTCATTTCTGGTGTAGGCTGAGTGAACGTGTTAACCCCAGGGCTATTTGCGTTTCCGAAAGTGGTAGTTTTGTTTCTAAAATCCACTACTTGGGGGGGGGGGTCGGACCCACTCCCTTTCGGTTAGAAGCTCAGCGCCTCTGCCGACTGCGCCACGCAGCCTCCTTGGTGTAGACTAAACCGGAAAAAACCACACTCAGGCTACCCGCTGACAGCTCCGGAGTCATTTAACGCGCTTGGCTACGCCGTGGGGTGTTTGGATAAGGTAGCTATAATATTTCAGCGCAGACCACTGATAATTTTATCAAGCGCCTTTCGTGGAAGTCTAACAATAGAGCAACTGTAGGGCTGCTCCGGCAGGAAGCAGTCTGCTGACCAAACATTAACAGTAGGCCTACAGTAGGCCAGGGCGAACACGTGCACGACACCTAGCAACTCGTATTTACCGACCACGGTAGCTACGTGCGCTCAAGCACAAGAGCGAGGGGCCAGGCTATCACTGCAGTGGGTTTGATCCCCACCATAGACTGTCCTTGAAATAGTTTTCCGTGATTTCCCATTTCTAAATCGGGGCAAATACTGGCCCCTTCCTTCCAACTCATTTCCTCATTTGCATTTACCTTCATTCACTTCAACCCCCATCAACTCCTCGCTTTGCCACAAAGGGCACCTACCCGTACAAACAATCGATCTAGAGCAGATGACCTCACTGTTCCACCCCTTAAAAGAACAATAACTAACAATCCATCCCATAGATTTTCATCGCATCTCACCTCTGTCCCCGTAGACATAACCGCTTTGTGCCAAGGCATGTTGTTCTCCATTCATAAATAAACTGATAAACTGCCCCTCTCCCCCCCCCCCCCTCCCCCAATATTAAGACTCATGCTAATGATTAATCTATATGGACCTATCTAGAATAATGACGAAATTAATTTGGTTGGTTGGTTGGTTGGTTCCAAAGTTTAGGGGCTGCGACAACGCGGTCATGTAGCCCCGTGTACTTTGGGTGTGTGTAGAATCTGTCTGATGACCGGTGTTAATTGTGATGACTGTATTAATTTATTTTTAATTCAAGTAAGGACTGCAGACTTTTGAATTTTTTTCAAATAGTTCCTACTTTTGCCGCCAAACGCCACTGTCAACAACTACTACCGTAGTTTAGAACTTAGCTACCAGACGCCACCGCAGTCGGCTCTTGGCTACGAACATAGAAACCTAAGAGCGTTGTTTACATTGTTAACCTATACAATTTAGCTTCACACAGATGTTAATAGTGGAAGGTTCTTTAACATGCCATAAATCTATAACATGGGACCGCCTGCTTTACTTCCCCTCCGAAGGAAGGCATACTGAGGGATTTTTAACGCTCTTCAAAAATCCGACGACTTCGGCCGGCTTTGAACCCGCGATCTTGGGCATAAAGGTTCAGCATGCTACCAACTACGCCACCGAAGCCGCTGAAATTAATTTGTTAATATCGAAATTTCTAATTAGTTCGAAATATATCTGGCATAATGTAGCCTAATACAGTTGGCAGGCCTGGTGACTGAATACATTCGTAGCTCCATGTCACTGTGGCATGGTACTTTCCTCAAGAGTGGATTTTGTTCAGAATTCCAGGACTTGAAGCACGTTTCTCACTAAATGCTTCTCACGAGAAGTAGTGGTTTTATGGTTAAAATTGCTTCCACTGTGCTCATATTAAACCTTGATTTCTCTCCCGACCAGGCGTAATACGACCCTAATGGATACGTAATGGTTGTATTACTGCCAGATAAGCTCATACTAGTTCAATATTGGCATGTGGTACATTATTTTCTTTCAAGTGGATAAATACACACATCAAAAAAAGTTTTGCATCACCTCGGTTCCAAGAGTTCCGGAACCTTTAAATACAAAGGGAATAGAGATCAACACAAACAACATTTCAGCTCGTTTTATTGCTCATGAGACCCACACATTGCATGTTGTACCATCATACAGCTAGACTTTCAGCATTTGTGGTCCAGATTGCAGTACACACCACTACCTCTAATACCCAGTAGCACGTCCTCTTGCATTGATGCATGCCTGTATTCGTCGTGGCATACTATCCACAAGTTCATCAAGACACTGTTGGTCCAAATTGTCCCACTCCTCAACGACAATTCGGCGTAAATCTCTCAGAGTGGTTGGTGGGTCAAGACGTCCATAAACAGCCCTTTTCAACATATCCCAGGCATGTTCGATAGGGTTCATGTCTGGCGAACATGCTGGCCACTGTAGTCGAGCGATGTCGTTATCTTGAAGGAACGCATTCACAAGATGTGCACGATGAGGTCGAGAATTGTCGTCCATGAAGACAAATGCCTCTCCAATATTCTGCCGATATGGTTGCACTATGGGTCGGAGGATGTCATTCAGGTATCGTAAAGCCGTTTCGGAGCCTTCCATGACCACCAGTGGCGTACGTCGGCCCCACATAATGCCACCCCAAAACATCAGGGAACCACCACCTTGCTGCACTCGCTGGACAGTGTGTCTAAGACGTTCAGCCTGACCAGGGTGCCTCCAAACACGTCTCCGACGATTGTCTGGTTGAAGGCATATGCGACACTCATCGGTGAAGAGAACGTGATGCCAATTCCGTGGGGTCCATTCAGCATGTTGTTGGGCCCATCTGTACCGCGCTGCATGGTGTCGGGGTTGCAAAGCTGGACCTCGCCATGGACGTCGGGAGTGAAGTTGCGCATCATGCAGCCTATTGCGCACAGTTTGAGTTGAAACACGACGTCCTGTGGCTGAACGAAACGCATTATTCAACATGGTGGCATTGCTGTCAGGGTTCCTCCGAGCGGCAATCCGTAAGTAGCGGTCATCCACTACAGTAGTAGCCCTTGGGCGGCCTGAGCGAGGCCTGTCATCGACAGTTCCTGTATCTCTGTACCTCCTCCATGTCCGAACAACATCGCTTTGGTTCACTCTGAGACGCCTGGAAACTTCCCTTGTTGAGAGCCCTTCTTGACACAAAGTAACAATGCGGACGCGATCGAACTGCGGTATTGACCTTCTAGGCATGGTAGAACTACAGACAACATGAGCAGCGTACCTTCGTCCTGGTGGAATGACTGGAACTGATCGGCTGTCGTACCCCCTCCGTCTAATAGGCCCTGCTCATGCATGGTTGTTTACATCTTTGAGCAGTTTTAGTGACATCTATGAACAGTCAAAGGGACTGTATCTTGGATACAATATACACAGTCAACGTCTATATGCCGGAGATCTGGGAACCGAGGTGATGCAAAACTTTTTTTGATGTGTGTACTTCACTCCATATTATACCAAGGGACTTGTTTCTGAACATTCACAGAGAACCGCTTCCGTCTCGCTCTATAACTTACATGCCAGCCTACGGAAACTGATGTAAACGAATATCGGCATGTCTAGCAATTCAATACAAAATCTCGAAGTGTATTTTAATTCAACACTGAAATTGGGGCCATTGGCTTTATACCATAACTGTCTCCGAAAACAAACGGCCAACCTATTCAGAAAACAATTTATTTGTGTCATTTAGATGGCGACCAATAACGGCCTTCTGTGGCTGCAAGATAAGTATTGAGACTGTGGTCAGTTCTGGGTTTAATTTAAATTTAATTCTGGCCTCAGGGTTGGAATGGGGTGCACTCGGCTTCATGAGACAAAACTAAAAAGAAGTGGGTTCGATTTCCACCTCAGCTGTCATAGAAGTGGTTTTCGTTGGTTTACCATTTCCACTCCAAGCAAATGTCGGGATATTTACTTGCTTAAGACCATGGCCGCCTCCTTCCTAGTTCTCACCTCAGTTTACAAACACACACTACTACAGGCATTGCAATAACTCGGGGCTAAAATGACCCTGAAGCGAAACACCACTACCACCGTTATACAACAGTACAATATCTCCCCCTCTTATTGCCTAAGACTTACCCTTGGGGAGCAAAGGTCAAAATGTTATCATTGTTCGCTGTTATGAATCTCCTTCGCCCATACGTAGAGATAGGAACTTAATCATATCTGAAACGTTCCTTATTGATAATTAAATTAAAGTTAATACCCCCCAGGGGCTCACATCTAGTGGGACGTGGGTTGGCGACCACGGGACCCCAGCTGAGTCCGACATTGCTTCCACTTACTTGTGCCGGGCTCCTCTCCGTCTTCTTTCCTGTCGACCTCTCTTGGTCAACTCTTGTTCTTTTGCAACCCCGACGGTATTAGGGTATCCGAGGCCTAGCGAGTCCTTCACTTTCCCGCCTTAATTGGCCCTTGTTTTATCTTTCCTGATCCCTCATTCTTCTAGGGATCAGCCTTCTTTATCTTTTCATTACAGTTTCCGCCCTGTTTTTATGAATTGGCTCCCGGTGTCTCTAAATTACATGTTTTTTTAAATCTTACCCACATTTTGTAAGTATTTTGTTCTATAGGCCTACTCCATTGTGTACGTATTTTCAATCTAAATTGCATTTTGTAAGTACAGTATTTTGAATCGCGTGCTTCCACATATTGTGAGTATTTTGAATCTGCCATACATTTTGTAAGCATTTCCAATTTCAATTGCAATTTGTAAGTATTTTGAATTTTAATTGTACTTTGTGAGTATTTTGAATCTGAACCGGCCTTTTTCAATCTAACTTGCAATGTGTATTTTCAATTTCAATTGAATTTTGTAGAAACCTCGATTGCATTTTGTACATATTTTCAATTTCAATTGCATTTTGTAAGTATTTTAAATCTAAACTACATTTTGTGCGTATTTTTCAGTATAAATTCCTTTTGTGAGAATTTCCCTTCTAAATTACCTCTTGTCAGTATTTCCGCTCTACATTTTGTGAGTCATTTCAATCTGAGTTCCATTTTGTATTTTCAGTCTCACTTAATTTTCCTTATGGTTTTCATTTCATTGACATTTTCACTATCACCCAGACCATTAGGGGCCAATAACCTAGATGTTGGGCCCCTTAAAACATTACTTATCATCATCATCATCATCATCATAAAGTAAATACAAAAATGGCAATGAATTGATTTGCTCCACCTTAATCAATAATTACTGTATAATTAATATACAATTCAGTATCAGTTTCGGTAAAGCTGACGAAGGCTACAATATGGCCGAAACTGGTAATGATTAATTAATTTGACGGCTTCGGTCGCGTAGGCTGAACTGCTATGCCCAAGAGCCCGGGTTCAAACCCAGCTGAAGTTGAATTTTTAAGAGCGCTAAAATCCTTCAGTAGCCCTTCCTTTGGAGGGGAAGTAAAGCCGGCGGGCCCATGTCATAGATTTATGGCATGTAAAAGAACCTACTGCTACAATTGGTAGTGTGTAGCCAAACTTTGTAGGTTATTTGGTTAGAAACGCTCTATCAACTTCCAACGTTCGCCGATGGGTGTCAGTGATAGTGATGTCTGGTAGCCAAAGTTGGAACTACTTAAAATTGAACTTTTTGGGGAGCCTACAGGCGTTCCATTGAAATGCCCTGCTATGACCATTGGCTGCAATTCAAATATAATAGTTAATTAATTAATTAATTTTAATTATAATTATTGATTAAGATGGAAATTCAATAAGTTTTGGTATTAACAGTACTCACAATTTCCATGGAAAGAGCCTTCCACATCTGTCTGCCACGCGTGGATGCCCGTATCCTCGATAACCTTTCAACACGATGAGATAACTCAAATCTTTTTTCGCCAGACTTTATCTTATGTTTGTGCAAAGAACCGAAGATCACGATTTTTTAAGAAAAAGTTGCTAACATATAATTCAATAACTTCAGCTATCAAAATTCGAGTTTTAGTCCTAGTCGACCTTTTCATTTCACTTTGCCATTGCAGCCATGATCCATCCAAGTACTGTCATTCTCAAACTTCATATATGTGGAACTGTCTCATGCCACTTCAGGGAATACTTGTCATTAACAACCGTGGTATACACTAACACTTTAACCCAGAGAAATACACACTGAATTCATTTTAATTCCTAGTCCAGGGGTTGTGCGAAAACCTTCTACTATTCGATTTACCCCTCGCGCAAGAAACCCATCTCTAATGTTTCACAATCCTCTTTGAATTTGAAGATATGGGTTCCAAAACGTCTTCAAAAACATGGTTTTGCAGAAACAAACCATAATTCTCACCTTGTTGTGATAGAAGCTGTTACGTTTATAATTATAATCAGGCTCTCTGAATGTTATTTTCCGCGAAAGAAATACTATAAACAGTGAAGGATGTACTGGCAGTGGTTTGGTCGTACGAAGATGGAATAGCGGTGTTGTAACGGACAGTTCAACAAGTGTTTATACGGCCTTGTGCGATTAACGGCTCGCCTCAGGATGTCATCAGCCGAGCCACGTGAGAGAGAATACCGACATGGCCAGTTTGCGTCAGACTTGCACTGGAGTTCTTCTAACTTGTAGTACATCCAAGGAAAGGAAGTTTGTAGTTTTACGTGACCGTTAATCTTGCAAACATGAGCCACGGGACCTCCTTTTTACGTGGAATCTGAAGCAAAGAACATGGCATTTCACTTTAAAAATTCTCTCATACATTGACCAGGAATTGAACCCGGTCCGCCCCGTGGTGAGAGGTCAACAGCTTGACCGCTGCGCCACCACGCCCCTACATCAAATGTTTCAGATGACGATGATGATAATGTTTTTGTTGTTAATTCATTTCGGGGGCTTGGGACATCTTGGTCATCAGCCCCGTATTCTTGAGTGTGAGTACAATTTGTCTCATAGCCCGTGTTTCGATGGTGAAAGTAGTGTGTGTATTAAGGTCAGGGATTAGGTAGGTGCCCCGGGACTTGTAATAAGGTCTTATCTTGTCATTTGCTTGGAGGGAGTGTGGGAAAACCTGGGAGGAAAACACATTCAGGTATTTCCTAACAAGATAATACCCATCGTGACGTACGGAATTGAGTTATTTTGGGATCTCATGAAGAAAAACAACCTCAAGAAAATTGAGAAACTTAAATCGACTTAATTCAAGAAAATTCTTTGTGTATCTAGATACACACCATTCAGGCTGACTTATGAGCTTACTAGCGAACCTTTTCTATAATAATATAACAGCTCCGGATAAAGATGTTACTACCGTATACAGGAGCCTATCAGGAATTAATGGCCGAACGTAAAGAAAAAGCGTGAGGCAATTTGGATAGAAGTTTACGGAACTGAAGAGATGCTGAACCCAGAATGGAAAGGGCCAGATTATGAACTGGGTCAAACCTGAATACGCTACGCAGTGCACGGATACGCAGTGTGCGTGAGACGAACTTACCACACTCCAGATGAGGAGTGTATTTGTAAGATTTGTGGGAAGCATTGTTCGAGATATCATGCACTATGTTGTAAACGATTTTGAGCAGTGACCAAAACCTGTAGATCAGGGTTGTGGATAGTCAATTTTATGTTGTATTCCTTGCACATTGTGCGCGATAAAGTTATTATTAAAACACATTCAGGATAGGCACTAGGCCTATTAGTGCCGAGATTCGAACCTCTGATCTTTGAATTTTCTGCAACTCCCCAAGCATTGTGGTACACGATTTAGCGTGCACGGCTAGGCTGCGGGGTAAATCCAAGATCCTGTATGTGTTGATGCTTCATTTCATGGTTTGGGACATCTTGGTCATCATTCCCATCTATGTTGAACATGTCTGATATGCGCACGGTTAAGCTGCGGGATCACGGACCTCACCACGTCATTTCAGAAGCCGCCGCAACCGCGCCTCTTCATCTAAGACTTGAAAATGAATTACTGCATTAGTGTGTCTAAACACACCTGCCCGGACAACAGGAGATTACGGTTCGAATCCCGACTGGGTGGAGTCACATTTTCAAGTATTACTCAAGAGATTCAAATATTTCTTTAAAGTATTATTTTTTTGTTTGTATTAAGTCTAAGATACATGATATGGGATTGAATCTCTACACAGTCACTTGACACTTAGGGTGCTTAACTCCGAGTATATTTAGTGAGTGGCATATTAAAGATCCCCAGGAAGCCTTTCTGGCAACCCGCCATCTTAAACCAGTAGTACAGTAGTTATAAGAAGTGTTTTTTTTATATAGAAAATGTAAGGGGTACTCTCAGTTGTAGTCGACAAAATTGCAATTTTCGGCAATTTGTCGAGTCGGGTTATAACTTTATCGGCTGACATGTGAAAGGTTGAATTGGGTTAATTTATTAACACATTAATTCATTAACATTCAGCTTTTTCGATGCCTGGGTGGATGTAAAATAGTTGGTTATTTTCTTCGTTCTTCAAAACTAACCACACGCACCCCGCCTCCAAACAATAGTCTGCGTGCTTATAATGGCGGAGTGCCGAGTTGACGACCAAAACAATCTGATTCAATAGATCGATTTAAATCGAGGGTTACTCGAAATTTCCTCCAGCTGTTGTGAACAGTGCGTTGACGCCTGCTGATCGATGAACGTTCAAGTCGGAAGTTATATTTCTCGGACTAGATACAAATGTACCAATATTTTTTTCTTAAATATTTTTCAAATATTTAGGGGGTACGCGTACCCCCCGCGTTCTCACTGAAAAATGCCCTGGTTATAAGGGATATAAAACCATTATTATTATTATTATTATTATTATTATTATTATTATTATTAATCAACAACGTTATGCGATTGAACCTTTTTAACAAATGAATTTGAATTTGCTTTCTTCTCTTCCTAAAATCTCTTCATTTTCTCAGTAACTACTAAGCTACTCAATCCAACCAGCAGGTACAGCAGGCAGAGTAATGATAAATATTTAACAAATATAAACGAGCTGAATCAAAAACGATTATCCTATAATGTTCTGTGATTTTTCTTATGATAATGGTTACTTACTGGAGCAGTGACCTATTATTTTTCGCTTTGAACAAAAATCACTTGCGGTCAACTCTGCATTTTAAAAAGGAACCCATTTCCTCGCCCATCAACTTGTAAAAGTTCATCAAATGCAATGTGGACTATGCTATTTATGTTCGCAAGAAATCGCTCCTGACAACATCAATCATTCCTGGTGGCATGCTGAACTGCTGCGACCAAGCTCGCGGGTTCAAACCCGGCCGAAGTCGTCGGATTTTTTTAAGAGCGTTAAAATCCTTCAGTATGCCTTTCTTCGCAGAAGAAGTAAAGCCGGCGGTCCCATGTCATAGATTTATGGTATGTAAAAGATCCTTCCACTACCTAAACTTGTGTGAAGCTAAATTTCTATTTCGTTGAAACGCTCTATCAAAGTCCCAACGTTCACCACTAGGTGTCAGTGACATCTGGTAGCGAAAGTTGGAACTACTTGAAATTTGTAGCTCACTCCATGGGTGTCCGCTTGAAGCAGCTACAGCCTCTGGCGAGCCGAATATGTCCTCGCACTCTCCCGGCAATAAAAGCCGTACGCTAAATAAATAAATAAATAAATAAATAAATAAATAAATAAATAAATAAATAAATAAATAAATAAATAAATAAATAAATAAATAAATAAATCCTGGATCGAGACCAAACCTCTTTGTTGGTGTACCCTATGACTTAATTCTCCTTTACTTAATGCATCTTATTGGTATTTATATCCCATACTTGTAACTCAAATGAGGACTAATGTCCTTGACGTTAGACCATTAAAATTAAGAATTAGTCCATCTGTAATAAATAAATATCATTATATTAAATTCGACTGAAGAATATGTGGCGCTCTGAGTGCGAGGACCAGGCGATTGCACCTCCCCCGTAGACACGGCCATGAATCCACCACACAATATCCCAGACCTACAGTATATAACAATAGCATACAAGCCATTGTTCGGAATGTTGTTTGAAATGCCATTTGTACCACACTTGTCTGCAGAATAAAGGTCAAAGGGGACAGCTTGAACGAAATGAATCAAGTCTCGTGAGGGAAGTAAGACACCGCGAAGGTCGACAGGTACTGATAGGTCAAGGCGGGTCGACCTTTCGTGACGTAACCACTTAGGAATGTACCTTTATGAACATTATACTAATTCTTGTAATTAACAGGCGCCATGTATATGGAAATGAATGTTCGACAAGAAGCACTAAGTGCGTCAAGAAGGAAATGTCAACAACTTGAAGCAGGTAAATTATCTTAGGTCTTATAAGATTTCCTTGTATACGACATTAGTCATTTTCCCTCCAGCAGTGAACACGAAAGCTAGTTCGTAAACTGTCGCCTCAGTAATTGAATGGAGATTGTTGGAAGAAATGAAAAAGTAAAAGTGGGTGATGTATTGAAGATAGAGATGTGTTCTCGCCGACTTTTTTGTAGAACTTTTCAAACTGAACAATTCTTACGCTCATAGTGTATAGATATTTTTAACGGTTTGCCCAGCGTAAGCTTAAAAAGCGCACGGACGCCAGGTTTTTTTTTCTCGACTTTTTCACTGAAATCGTTACTGCTTGGCTTCCTTCGATCATAAATAATTATTTTCTACAGAAACCTTCCTCGAGATATCCGCATCAAAACCACATCAAAATCCATCCAGTGGTTCTCGAAATTACCCGTGACATCCAAGAATCGGGGAATTTGTTTTATACTAAGTAGAGATGTTTGTAGTTTGCAGCATTTTAAACATTCTAATTTTATCTTTTTGAGATGAAAATTAAGCGTTTTGTAGCATCCATGCATTTCTTATTTCATATGAGGCGTTCCGAAAGAGAAGGGCGAGTCTACCGTGAGTCGTCTTTTTATTACCCTACTTTTCACATTTTGCAAAAATGAGGAAAAAGTAGACTTATGAGTTCGATCTGGGAAAATGTGTGTCTGTCTGGCTGTGTGTGAGTGTGTGTGTGTGTGTCCCCTATCAACTCGTAAACGGCTGCAGCAATCGGAACCAAATTTAGTATGAGTAAAGATGTATACCGGGATATCTCAAGCCCATATCTGAAAATGATGTTAGTGCTACCAACTGCTGAAAAAACGCACTAGAAATTTGAGCTCCATGGTGGATATCTTGGAAGGTGTGCATGGGAGCTATTCCAAAATTGGCACACATGTAGATAATACTATTTCAGTTTAATTTCCAGGAGGCCATACATGACAGTGTTGCCAAAATAATTTTAAGCCTTCTGATAGGTCCAATATTTAAATGCATATAACTTCTACACTATCAATTGTATGTCAAGCAAATTTTGTATGTAATATGTGTATATAAACACATATGCCTGAGCGTATTCTTAAGAGTCACCAGGGCTGGCAACTGTTAATAATTACTCTCTCTATTTTTTATCCAAATACCAATATATCAGAAAGTATGCAAGCCGACAGCTTTAAACTATGCACATGTATAGTACCTGACATTTTAGATTTATTTGGAGTAATTCATATAAGTCAGTGCAGCCAACATGATTCTATGCCTGCTGATATGTCCAACTAACAAATGGATTTCATCCAAAATTGGCACAACAAGATTATTTCTGACCAGCATACGCATGACATTGTTGCAACATGCTTTTACGCGTGCTGATAGATCCAATGTCTAACTGCATGTAACGTCCATTGGACTTCAACCAAATTCTGTATTCTGTACCTAAGAGATGGAACTAAGAATATATTCAGTCACCAGGGCTGCCAACTGTAGTGCTGTATTAGGCTACATTATACCAGGTATATTTCTAACTAACTTAATTTCGTCATTATTCTAGATAGGTTCATATACTGTAGATTAATCATTGGCTTGAATCTTAATTTTAAGAAAAATAGGCTCTTTAGTTCGTTACGATACTTCTTGTTTTTATTTACGCATCAGGTAGCTGCCATTGTGCTCTATAATGAAAGGGTGCCCCATGCCGCCCTTATCCAATTCACGAGCACGAACCTTCCACATTGATTGTCTCCAAATGCACTTGTGGTGGGCTCGCCCTTCTCTTACGGAACGCCTCATATGTTGTAGCAAATTCCTGGAAAATTAGGATTCTGTGTACAACTCCCAATTATTACTAAATAATTGTAATGAACTACGAAGTACTATATATACAATACTAATATATCGTGTTAATTAATTTACAAAACATCATGTAAAACGATGCTTCAACAGAAAAAGGCACAAAACTTACCATGACAAGCCATGAGATGCACACAAAAATTAAACGTAAACTGTACTTAGAGATAAGAAAGTAACCATGTCTTGAACATGATCCTTATAGAAAAAGTTTGAGAGACAATGATAAGAAACGTTAAGTCAATAAATATTTTTATTACAGTATTGATATTCTAAAAAACCAGTTCCGGCCCCATTATGACCTTCAACAGCAATGTAATTTATAATGAATATTTTTAAAAGGAAACCAGTATGAATTTTGCTTTTTGCTTTCTGTACTTTTTTTTTGTTTCTTTTGTTTATCTGCTTTTGCCTTTGTTTTGGAATGTTCCTTTTGTGTGTGTTTGTGTTCGTTATTTGTTTACAGCATATTCAATTAAGTTGGCAATGTTGCTCTCATGTTGGCCAACCTGTGTACAGTGTGTGCCTGCCATGGCGTTCAATACAGTATATCAGTGGTGTGAAGAGTGTGTTTCGTTGTGTTCTTTCAATAGTTCTAACAATTACCAGAGATGATACAATGAAATGTAGCACCGATTGCTACAACAGTTTGTTTTCTGCTTTTGTTTTTGTATTTTGCTTTTTTGCTTTCTGTTTTGGTCATGCGTTGGTTTTTGCTTTGTGGGGTGGGGGGGGGGGGGGCAAAATAAGACAATCAATGAAATAAAGCCTTCACGTGTACATGATTGTTTGACCACGATAGCATTTGCTACGTTTATTTGCACCTCTCAATGTTCAAATGTTCGGAAATGAACAGTTTTGATTGGCCTAACACTAAATATAGATAAATGATCTCTCAAGTCATATGCCGTCAATCCGAAAATAGTTTTTTTTCTTTCAAAATAAAAACTTCATCAAATTACTTTTTTTATTATTATTATTTAGCTCTAATCCCCCTAATCACCTCCCGTAGTCACGCCACTGGCTGGAGTACCCTCCAACTCAAGAATCGAAGGTATGTGTTTGTTTGACAAGGGAGTATGAATTACTTGTGTGAAGTGTTGTTTGGATAATCAGTAATGCGATCGAACGATGCTAATAGATAGACCTGTTTCTGATCAGATATCTCAGATCGTGCCGGCAGCAGGTAGCCTACATTCCATAGAGTCGTATGTCAAGTGTTGGGCAGGACAGAGCGGAGCGGAACGTGTCCAGTGGTGCAGCGATCCGCAACATTTCTCACTACAGCAATCTTCTCTAACTGTGCCTTCTACCGGTTTGGGAAACGAGCGTCCGGTGCTTTAAGCTGCACATAAAGCACGTATTACCCTTTAACGATTAATTGATTGCCGGCGGTCGAGATGGGAACTATTCTTTGTCTACTTGTGTCACACGTCAGCCTGCTTCGTTGACAGGCACAGTTGCGCGAGTAGGATACGACTCAGCTTCAGTAGCCTCAGTCGTCGTTTAACTGTCCTTGGTGACATGACCTCCTGTGACGCTTATTTGACGCAATGCCTCTTGACTTATGTGCGGACTGCATTCTGTCATCGCTGTGTCCTCCGCTTCGCCCCGCGGGGATCATGCTATAATAAAGAACAAACGCTGGTGCAGTCACACAGTCACACTCAGTGGCAATCAAATCTTGAATGGGTAATAATAGAGCACTACAGTAACCCAAGCAGGACAACTGGGCATGGATTACCACATTTTTTTTTTTTTTAAATCCCTGGCACTACAGCCCGTGAAGGGCCTAGGCCTACCAAGTGACCGCTGCCCAGCCATTTGGCATGCAAATATTGGGGCGACGCGTGATCAGCGCATCGGGTCCCCTCGGCCATTAATCTTGGTTTCCGGGATCGGGGCACTGCCTCACTCTCAGACAGCTACTCAATTGTTCTCACGAGGCTGAATGCACCCCGTTCCAGCCCTCACGTTAGTTTCTAATATCCATGACGGAGCCAGAAATCGAACCCGGGGTCTCCGGGTGAGAGGCAGGTGCGCTATCCCAACACTACGGGGCCGACCACACTAAATCATACCATTCCCAAAAACAAAACAAAAAAAGAAGTGGGTGTTATTGTAATTCTTACATACAGTATATTATTTGATACAAATACAGTCCTAATTTATTGGTTTTATTTGTCAAATTTACTAATATGAATAAAACAATGATTTCTTTTTATTCACGCACTGTAATATTTGAGACCTGAAATAAAGCTCAGAAGTCATACCTGTAAATATTACATAATGCTGTATTGCGAGCGTGATGGCGCATTGGCTTAACTGCTCGTCTTTCACCCGGACGGCCAGGGTTCGAATCCCAGTCACAGCGGGGTGGAATTTTCACCTGAAAATCACGTGGCGTCAGGTAGGGCATCCGGCCTTAAATCCCGGCCGAAACCAAAATGAGCCTGGTTGGCTCCGGCGACCCCAATTAATTCGGAAAAGCCGAAGTAAGTTTTTTAATGACTGGTCACCAATTACCGTGGACTAACCGTACAGTACTGATCAACACTCAGAGGAATAAGAGTAACAAGATGTTCAGTAAAGAACATTTAGCCTACTTTCTCCTAAATGCATGGGTATAGTTAAAACTCATTGTCCTTTTCAAGAAGTATAATTGAATGTTGGTTGTAGTAGCTTGTTGAATAACAACGTGCTATATTATACATTAATTGATTGAATCCTCACCTGAATTATAAATACAGACACTAATACAGTCGTCACAATGACACAGGTTAGAAGACAAAATTCAACACTCATCCAAGTACATGGGGTAAATGACCATGACTTTCCAAGCCTCCCAAATGAAACAAAACAACCACAGCTTCCTACCCAAATCCTTCCTCGTTTAAAAGTACACACACAGACATTACAGTGGCACAGGTTGTCAAACAACTGCTACACACACCTAAGTACATGGGGCTACATGACCACGATGCCGCAAAGCCCCTAAAGAATCAACAACAATAACAACAGACTTTACCGCAGATCAACGACAGCTTCCTACACAAATCCTTCCTCATTTACCGTACAAGTACACACACTAGTACAGACATCACAGTGACGTAGGTTATCAGACATCTTCTACACACACCTAAGTACACGAGGCTACATGACGATGATGCCACAAATCCCCTAAAGAATCAACAACAACAACAACAGACTCTACCGCAGATCAAGGACAACGAAAATTAATCGCTGTAGTCCAGGGTTGAAATATGTGGTGTTATAAGTACAGTATATACGAGGCACGTCCAGAAAGTAAGCTCCGTTTGGTAATTAAATTAAATTGTGTACAGATACAGAAAAAATATTTATTGCACAACATTCTACACCTCTTAAACTACTTTTCCACATAACTGCCGAACTTTTGCAGGCATTTGTCATAGCGTGGCACAAGTTTTTGGATACCTCTTCATAGAAGTTTGCCGCCGACCCGTAAACGAGAGTGAAGACTCCCCAGGAGAACTGCGTATGTTTAGGAGTTCTCCTGACCACATACGCAATTTGCCTAACAGTGATGGCCAAACAGTAGGATATCTTAAGGGGAGTCTTCACTCTCGTTTACGGGTCGGCGGCAAACTTCTATGAAGAAGGTATCCAAAAACTTGTGCCACGCTATGACAAATGCCTGCAAAAGTTCGGCAGTTATGTGGAAAAGTAGTTTAAGAGGTGTAGAATGTTGTGCAATAAATATTTTTTCTGTATCTGTACACAATTTAATTTTATTACCAAACGGATCTTACTTTCTGGACGTGCCTCGTATAATATTTTCGATTGCAAATACACACTATAATGCTTAAGATTATAACGCGTGAGTAGTTCTAAATCAATAAATTGATTTGGTTTTGATTGTGATAATTATGTAGTTATGCGTCACTCGGACCTGCTGGGACCTCGACCAGAACAAGGGGCTGCCACCACATCAGCAGCGTATCCATAACAACAGGTAGGCCCACCTCGCGGCCCTGTGGTCTGGCGAACAAGGTTGCGGTCGGAGTCGCATGACATACTCGGTGATCTATCTCCGGAGATGATGAGGCACTCAACAGCCAGAGCGGTGCGATAAATGGTCCAGAATTCTCTCAGATGCTCAAAGTGCAGAATATCTTATTGTATCTCGAGTATATTTTAACAGAGCTCAATTATTGGTACAGTCACGGATATTTATACTTAATCTGCTGAGTATGACTTGCAACTGTTACCGCATTGGGGATTATAACCCGCATCTCCTGCTATCCGGGCAGGTGCACTTAGTCACGTACACCAATGTTACCACACACCGACCACGGCAAATACACACTAGTACAGCCATCACATTAGCACAAGTTATCAGACATATTTTAACACAGCTAAATGACCACGATGTTGCAAGGCTCGTAATCATAAATTAATCATCAACAACAACAACAAATTACTCAAGATGTATCTCACTTCCCATTGCTTAAAAGTGCACATCTTCCTTAAGCGTCCGCCTCGTTGTGTTCTTGGCTGTCACCGCGGTGGCCTGGGTTCGATTGCTGGTTCTGCCAAGAAATCTAATTCTGGTCTGAAGGCCGGAACGGGGTAAACTCAGCCTCGTGAGACAAAACTGAGAAGAGGCGTGTTCGATTCCCACCTCAGCCCTCCTGGAAGTGGTTTTCGGTGGTTTCCCACTTCTACTCTAGACGAATGCCGGGATGGTTCCTAAATTAAGGCCACGGCCACATCCTTCCCAATCTTCATCTGAATTAGAACTACACATACTAATACAATCATCACAATAACTCAGGTTATCAGACAAATCCACACAGACCTAAGTACACGGGGCAACATGACCACGATGTCGCGAAGTCCCTAAATGAATTAACAAATCTTCCTTAAGCTTAAGTCGGGTTGAATGGCGCAATCGGTTTAGCGTTGGCCTTCAAATTCCAAGATAAAAGGTTCGACTTCAGGTCAGTCAGATATTATTTAACGATATTTACAGTAAATGTGACAAACTTGTGTCGTGTAAAGTCATTAGGGTCATGTACAAGCAACCCTGTACACCACAGCTTCATTGCTGACGTACAGCGGGTGGTCATATTACTAAGGCCACTTGGCAAAAGTAGTACAGTATATTCAATATTTAATAATGCATAGAATACATAACAACATTTCACTGATATATCCAATGTTCTTCTAAAACTGATGACTACAATCTTTTTTGAAACATTAATGATAATCACGAATTTATAGGGAAAATTTAAATATTTCGTAACACCATCCTTCACATCAACCACAATTTGAACCCTTATATGGCAGACTGCAAATGCACCGGAGGCAGTTTTGATTTATTCCATCATTATGATGCTACACATTGATGGTTCCTTTGGTCAATTGAATTATATCCGTGACGACCTAGTGACATTTTTAACTCCCAAAGCTCTTACTCAAGTTCAGGTCTGGGGAGTTGATAGGCCACTCCAAAACTTTACTTTGCTGTCACGAAAAAACGTTGTCACATTTTAGGCGTTATAACAAGGTGCAGAGTCGTGTATGAATACAAATTTACCGTCTGGAAAGCATTCACGGACTTGTGGACATAGCCAGGTCTCAAGGACCGTTATGTACAGATGTTGGTTCATGATTCCTTTGACAATATACAGACGGCCAGTTCCGGTACCAATGAATTGTAATAACACACTATGTCACATGCTTTTGTCATCACAAAATTTACTCAAAAAATTCAAAGGAACAATTCCATGATAAATCATACGTGTTACTTCTCTAACAGCATAGTCATCAAGGAACGCTGGCACAATTTGTGACTTTTCTATTATTGCCCTGTGTTTACATTATTGAGCTTCTTTAAGTAGAATAGATTGTTGAAGATAATTACTGAAATATGTATGGTACCGTACTTAATAATATCCAACAATAAAAGGCAACAAGCACAAGAATAACGATCCAAGGATGCATTCTCCAGTGTTTTATTAGTGGCCACAATATGTAATAGGCCTACTGATAATAACCAAAGCGTTGCGTTGAAGGCGGGGCCAACCACCACATTTTCTCGAAACTGGTTTGTTCTTGTTGTAACTACCCTGAGATAAAAGCAGTACCTACCGGAAATAGGTCAATCAATGAGTGGGTGATGTTACGTGGACTGGCTGCGTGATACAGCGGAAACGTTCTCGCCTGCTGTGCCGAAGATAGCGGAATCGAATCCTGGCACAGGGTGCTAATTGCGAGGGAGCAGTGTCAGTAGATTTACTGGCACTTCGGGGCAAAATTCTGGCAAGCTGGCGTCTCTAAAAGCCACAGTATTTAAAGGGAACGTAAAATCAATAATTAGATGATGATGATGATGATGATGGCAATTGTCGTTCTAAGAGGCAAGAACAACAAGGTCATCTGCCCTTCTCACATTACATAGCACCTGAGGGATGTAGGCTACCAAAGCACCGCACAGCTTTCTTCTTTCCTTCATATTGTATCGTGAAGGGGATTGATTGAACCGCTAGTATTTAGACATAACGTGATTCTATAACCCATCCAATCACTTTGACGATGACCACAGTGGGATTCAAACCCACATCTCTCTGCTCAAATTAACCCCAACGTTCTTGACAAGATTAAAATACTACAAAGGGCCGATAACCTGGTCTGGGGGTTGGAAGGAGGCACACTGCCTCGTGAGGCGAAACTGAAAAGAGGTGTGTTCAATTCCTACGTCAGTTATCGTAGAAGTGGTTTTCCGTGGTTTCCATTTTACTCCAGGCAAATGCCGAGATGATACCTAACGTAAGGCCACGGTTACCTCCACCCCCCAAATCCTAGCCCCAATTACCAATGCACTCACCATTACAGCCATCGCAATGACACAGGTTATCAGACAGATTCCACACACACACAAGTACATGGGGATACAGGCCACCGTGTCCCAAAGCCATTATATAAATCAACAGCTACAACGAACGTAATGAACGTAGACAATCAATGATATAGCGCCGTTATTTTTGCAGTGTTGCGGAGTTCTGTAAATATAAGTTGGTAACACTGCTTATCATTATTTTGTCTAGGTTTCTAATGAAACAGTAATTTGTCCCACCTTGTATCATCAGTTTTTACAGGTTAGTTATCACCCGATGGTTAGTTGGATCATCATGAAGCATTGCCGTATGTTGAGGAGGTAGAAAAGCCGAAAACCCAAGACAACGCTATTACATTACGCTCGATGAGGAGTGAGGTAGTTTGTCATTGCTTTCCTCACCTCAGTAATGACCCTATGAATAACATCGTTAACTGCATCCACAGGCGCTGGTTGTACCCTGAATGCATTACTTGGCACTAATCTTACGGCAGTGAATTCCGTATGAACGTGCCTATAATTTAGACTGAGACATCGTTGAAAATCCACATTTTGCTCTAGCCTGTGCCGACAGAAAAATTGCAAAATTACTGCCATAATCAAGAGATGGCAGCAAGGAATGAGAAGAGAGAGGTTACATTATTTAGAAAAAAGGAAGGAAGCTTGTAGTTTAACGTGACCGTTAATCTTGAGATCATGAGCCACGGGACCTCCTTTTTACGTGGAATCCGAACCACAGGACATGGCATTTCACATCGAAAATCTCATATGCATTGACCGGGAATCGAACCAGGACCGCCTTGGTGAGAGGCATACAGCTAGACCGCTGAGCCACCACGCCCCCACATTATTTAGAACTTGTGCAGATGATCGGAGGGCATCCACTTTGTTCCTAGTGACCTCCACATTTACTTGACGAGTGTTCAACGATTCGGCGCGCAGGTTTCATGTCAAGGGCAGGTATTTATTCTGCTTCGCCTGATACACTGAAATTGCCACGGCACGGTGAATTGATGTGGTAAATACTGATGTAACACTTGGCTGGTTGAGTTCAAGGAAGCGAGTATGCTATGTTAATGATCCAAGACACACTCACTACCAGCAGTCAGTATGGATATGTCCCTCTTACTTTGGGGGATAGCCCGTGATGTACAAGCCGGACGTTTGTTTTAGACGATAGCCCTTGACCTTGAAGCTTGTGGGTGAGCCTGTACACAGTCGCTCTCTCGCCCTCTCGCGTCATAGTTGTCACCACCGGTCTGGTGTAATGGAATTCCAGACTTGAGCACGTGATGACACCACCGTTCGGAACAGTACAGTCCACGTCGAACTATTGTGTGACGCGGAAGTAATGTTACATAGTTACGAACAGTACGTCATTATATTTGCCAATGACTGTACTTCAGCAGTAGTGTGAGATAGATTTGTCCATCATCTGACCGCATGGGGCAGGTGATAACAACACAGGTACTGTAGTAACTTGCCTCCAGGCTTCCATTATAATTTTTCACTAGTCTAAAACAGACGTCCGGCCTGTAGCTGTGTGCTTCGAATCGCGCACCATGGCTGCATTGAGGAGCTGCAGCAAGTTTTAATCCCGTCACTGACAGCGGTGATTGGTTGTAGTAGGCTTTCTTTTTTACACTCCCTCCAGAAAAAAATCCCGAAATGGTACCTTATTTAAAGTCTCGGGGAACTTGACCAAGTGTTGCCAATTTAGTATTTCAAAATTTGCCAAGTATTATTCAAAATACGCTAGATTCCTATATTATCAATGGAGAACACTTTGTTGTCGCTAACAGGAGTTCAAATAGTCCCATCTAAACAATACGATACCAAATTAAAAATATTTTATCTCCAAATTTTCGGTGGTCACTAGATCTACCGGTAGTGAAATGTTTGCTAAATTGGTAAAACTGAACCTACCCCATTCCCCAACCCCATTGATTACAATTACACACACTACTGAAGACACCACAAAAACTCAGGTTATCGCACAATCCAAGTACACTGCCACTTCTTTCCCAATACTCACAAATACACACACTAATATAGACACCACAATAACACTCGATATCAGACACATTCTTCACACAGGTAAGTCGAGGAATTGGGTAGGTTCAGATTTGCCAATTTAGCTACGTATTTGTGTACTTGAATAAATATATCAAGCCCTAAAGTGAACTAAAAGCAAATAGCCTATATATTCGGGGATGCTATCATCACACTTATTGTTTTATATGCGGTATTATTGAGTATATGTCGCCTCCGTGGTGTAGAGGTCAGCGTGCTTAGCTGCCACCCCGGAGGTCTGAGGTTCGATTCCCGGCTCTGCCACGAAATTTGAAAAGTGGTACGAGGACTGGAACGGGGTCTACTCAGCCTCGGGTGGTCCAAATGATTAGAGGGGGTTCGATTCCCACCTCAGCCATCCTCGAAGTGGTTTTCCGTTGTTTCCCACTTCGTCTCCAGGCAAATGCCAGGATGTTACCTAACGTAAGGCCACGGCCGTCTCCTTCCCCCTTCCTTGCCTCAATCTTCCCATCCCTTCCCATTCCTCATAAAGCTCCTGTTCTCTTTGTAGGTGAGGTCACCTGGGCGAGGTGCTCGATCCACCTCCCCGTCCTGAGGCGGTAAAGGTGGGATCCCTCGCTGAATCCGAGGGAAAAACCAACCCTACAGGGTAAAACGAATTCGAAAAAAATGTTTTTGAATACTGAAAGCCTTTTGAAGTGTTGTCAAGTTAACCATCAATTGATAGTTTTTCAGTCGATCAACACGTATTTGTTCCCAATTTATGTTATGTCCTGATAGAGTGCAAATACTGTGTGCCCTACCAATCTATCTGTTATTTTCATTATTACTCGCCAGAAATAACACTCCGCCCACAATCGTCTTAATACCTCTTCATTTATTACTCGATATACCCTTCTATTATTCGCCATTCTCCTGTAACCACACATTTTAAATGCTACTACTCTCCTCTTTTCTGTTGCTCTAGCAGTCCCAATTTTTACTTCCATACAGCGCCACGCTCCAGACAAAGGCTATCAGAAATGACTTAGTAATACGGTACCTAAATCTAGATTTGATGTGGAGTAAGTCTGCGGAGCGGGTGAAGGTTCCCTTCATTGCTGATGTTGACCTTGCTATAATATCAAATCCACACGTTTCTCATGTGTGTTGGAGTTTGCTTATTAATTACTAATGTGGGGCGTGGTGGCGCAGCGGTCAAGCTGTATGCCGCTCACCAAGGCGGACCGGGTTCGATTCCCGGTCAATGCATGTGAGATTTTCGATGTGAAATGCCATGTCCTGTGGTTCGGATTCCACGTAAAACGGAGGTCCCGTGGCTTATGATCGCGAGATTAACGGTCACGTTAAACTACAAGCTTCCTTTTTATTAATTACTAAGGCTCGGAAGTTCATGCAAAATCATACATATGTTTGCATATTTTTTGGCAAAATGCATCATGTCTTTCTCCTTTGCCTGTTTAAGTGCATATCTCTGCTTATATTCTAATTTCCTGTTGTTTTGAAGCGCTTCATGTTACTTAATGTTCTTAAAGTCGTATATTACGATTCAGACTCCGAGAGTCTTATCACAGAATAATACTGAAAATTATTTTAATACCTAGTACGTTACAGTCCTTTTGGAAGTTAATTTCAATTGTTTTAATACCTAGTACGTTTCAGTCCTTTTGCAAGTTAATATCAATCATTTTAATGCCTAGTTCGTTTCAGTCCTTTTGCAAGTTAATATCAATTATTTTAATACCTAGTACGTTTCAGTCCTTTTGCAAGTTAATAGGACAATTGTTTTTATTCAGCATTCACTATGTAAATATTGTAAAATTATTTCCATTACAAAATGCAATGGCTATTTAAGTTGTATATCAGTTATGCTTAAAAATTAACATAATGAAATAATTACTGATGGTCAACACCGCTTGAAGTTCCATAAAATAACATTTCCTGCTTTTACTTATTTTTATCATCTGAGAAAGTATAATCTGTAATCGTCCTATTTTATTCTCCTTAATTATAGTAAGTTCATTAGAATGATATCAAAATTTGCCTCCCGCTGAACTGTTTCTTAGTTGAGATATTTAAAAAAAAGGTATAGTTATATGTCATGATACAAATCTGAGAAGAGGAGGGTTCGATTCCCATCTCAGCCATCTTGGAAGTGGTTTTCCGTGGTTTCCCCACTTCTACTCCAGGAAAATGCCGGGATGGTTTCTTTATATTTTCTTTATATTCAAAATAGAAACGCTAAAGAATACGGAGTGATCGTAATTGCCGTAGTAATTATTTTCATAATGCATATTTTTTTAAACGTGATGCATATTTGATCAATAATTAGTGCATTGTCGCGTGCATATTTATTCATTTAATAGCCCATGCACTTCCGGGCCTTAGTTAGAACTGTGTACATTGGTGTGTTCATAATATTAATGTCGTCTCTCTCTCTCTCTTTACAGGTGAGTAATGGTGCCGGTGACTTAAGAGTGGAATGTGAGTAAGAAACAGTCTGGAATATAAGACTTTTAAAAGTTCAGCTCATATTTTGGGATGATTGTTTGATGACCGGTTGCTTAGTGCAGCGGGAACGATCTCGCCTGCTATGTCCAAGGTTGAGAAATCAATTCCGGGCACAGCCAGTTGGCAATTGAGGGTGCGCAAATGCGAGGGAGCCATGTCAGTAGATTTACTGGCACGTTAAAGATCTTCTTCCGGAACCCCTGCGTCTCTAAAAGCCTCAGTAGTTAAAAGGGATGAGAAACCAATGATATTATTGTTGTTATTATTATTATTTTTATGGTGTTCTGCCCAACTACGGAACGCGATTGAACAGATGAGTTTGCATTAACTTGCTTCTCTTCCCAAACATGCTGAGCTTCTATGCCCAAGATCACGGGTTCAAACCCGGCCGAAGTCGTTGGATTTTTGAAGAGCGTTAAAAAAACTCAGTATGCCATCCTTCGGAGGGGAAGTAAAACCGGCGGTCCCATGTCATAGATTTATGGCATGTTAAAGAACCTTCCACTAATTATATCTGTGTGAAGCTAAATTATATAGGTTAAGAATGTAAACAACGCTCTTAGGTTCCTACGTTCGTTGCCAGGAGCCGACTGCGGTGGCGTCTAGTAGCTTAGTTCTGAACTATTAGTCGTTGACGGTGGCGTTTGGAGGCAAAAGTAGGAGCTATTTCAAAACTTCAACGTCAGCAGTCCTTACTTGAATTAAAAACAGATAACACACACTAATACAGCCATCACAATTAACACTGGTTATCAGAGAGATTCTACACACACCCAAAGTACATGGGGCTACATGACCGCGTAGTCGCAGCCCCTAAACTGAGGAACGAACCAACCATTCATAAAATGTTAAATCATCTTTTTCTAATAGTGTCTGACATTTTCTCGGAATGTTCGTATAACTTTTGAGACCTCTTCTCAATTATTTGTTCGATGTTATGAAGTCCTGGGCTCTATGTACAGTACGCTCTCTGATAGATTTCCATCATGTTTTTGCACTGACTGACAATACTTTCTGGAAAATTGTCAGATTGACGCGTTGGGTCTGATTACCGTGATTGAAGAGTAACATTTCTAAACACGTTTACGGACCACAAGTGTTCCGTTACAGCTTCTGAATATATTATTTGAAATGGAAGCGATATTATCTCCTACTGCCTGGTATCGGCTAGAGATTCTAAAACTCAACTAACTTACAGAAGTCACAGTCTGATTCTTATGCAAAGAACAGTGGCGAGTATCTAAATAAGTGACATCACATTGCTGTTTAAGTAGGAGACGGAGTTCACTTAAAAGCATAGACATCTTGGTCATCATCATCGTGCACTTGGTGTGTTTTGGATTTGTCTGATAACCTGTATTTCTGTAGTGACGGTGTGCTATTGTAATTAGTTAGGTAAGGGATTGGCGTAGAGGAACTGTGGAAGAACGAAACGTGGGATGACCGTTGGCAGCGCTGCGTTGGGTTTCGAACCGCCTATCTCCGATCTTGTTGTATCTCCCCTCCACAGTCGTAAAATCATATTGTTGATTCGTTTAGGGGCTTTGCGACATCGTGATCATGCTTGTGTTTGTGTCTGATGGCCGGTGACATTGTGATGGCTGTAGTAGTGTGAGTATTTTCGATTGGGGCTAGGATTTGAGTAGGAGGCCACCGTGGCCTTAGTTTAGGTAAGACCATCCCAGCATTCGTCTGGGGGAAACCACTGAAAATCACTTCTAGTATGTCTGAGGCCTCGCGACGCTTGAGCGTACACCAGAATTAAATTTCTTGGCAGAATCGAAAATTGAGCACGGACCTCCGTGGTGACAGTCAAGAAATCTATAGAAATTAGCAAAGTCGGAACGGAATTAAGTCAGTCCAGTGGCACTAAAGCCCATTATGAACCTTGGTCTACCAAGAAACCGCTGCACAGCCATTTGGCCTACAGATTTCGGTGTGATGCGTGGTCAGCGTGATAGGTCCCTCCAGCCATTAATCATGGCTTTCTTGACCGGGACGCTGCCTCTTCGATCAGACTAAATTGTTCTCACGATGCTGAGTGCGTCCCGTTCCAGGATTTCACTTCAGTTTATAAAATGTCTAATGGAGTCGGGAATTGAATCCTAGAACTCCGGGCGACTGTGCTACCCGCACACCACGAGGTCGGCACAAGTCTAAAGCTACAGTGGAATAAATATCCATTACTACTCTGTCACTAATGCAGTGAAGATTGTGATAAACTTCTCATTTCTCTTTGTTCACCATAATTTACACTTCTTTTTGTATTTATCTCTTTGGAGTAAGCCAATAATATTGTTTTCGGCCACACTCAGTGTTTATTATTTATGGTTTACTGCGTTCATTTATCGCTTATTATCACTGTTCGTAGCGAACTCTTCAAGGGCCAGATGTCATCTCAACAGATCTGTCGTAATAAGCCGAAGTCCAAGCAATGTAATTATGCTTTATTTATCAGTGGGCACTATGAGTGGACATAGAACTATGAACGTCAATAGACTGCATACAAGCTCATGCTGCAATATACCTCTCTGGGACCAATGCCGCTGTCCATATAATGGCATAACGACATCATCTGAAGCCAACTTATGTAGTCTTGATGGGACCAAGCTGCGCTAAAGGTGGTATTCAGTTAGCGATAAAATGCGAAATTCGATCAAAATGCGATATTCTTGAGTTTCTGCAAAATAAACATAATTTGAATAAAATTGGCCTAGTGGAATATTCCTTTGTCTGAATTGTAAATGTGCCTATTTATTTAATTATTTTTTATTTCTTTTATTTTTTATTTTGTTATTTATTTATTTATTTATTTATTTTTCCTTTTTTTAAATTTATTTTGGGAGGATTGTACTTGGAAGTTAGAAGGGATTCTTTTCACCATCAACGACCAAAATGTGTAATTTTTACTAATTTTTACTCCATAATTCGCTGACTAATGCAATTGGCTGGTACATATACAATGGATTTGAAGCCGCGGGAGAGACATGCGAACTCTAAATCTATCGGCAAGTGCTTACAAAGTCAGGGGCACAACTCTTCTGTTAAACAAGACTGTTTGTCTCTCTGTGTGGGGTGTTACATAATCCAAACTGTGTTTACAAAGCAGAATTATATACGTAATACATCCCAAAGAGAGTTTATTTCTCAGAAAGCTGAGCTAAAGTTAGACATTGAAGATATTCTTGTTTTATATCCCTGTGAACCGGAGATGGATGACAGAACGAGCGAGCCAGTCCGCTTCCGTGTATTCTGTCAGGTTTGACAAACGTATCTAAGGCGTTTGAATATTCTCTTCGCATTCCAGCCAGTAGCTAGTCTTCAACTAAGTGGTCTCCAAACTTTTTCGCATGATGGCGCCCTCTTTGCAAGTGATTTTATGCAGCACCGCGAACGAACTTTCATGTCGAATATAGATTGTGATTTATAGCCTTTGCAAAGGATGCGAAATTTGTCCCAAACTCATCAGTTGTACCTTTCTGTTCTATGACCCCCTAAGAATGGATTTTAGTGGTATTCAGTTAGCGATAAAATGCGAAGCACGATCAAAATGCGATGTTCTTGATTTTTCTGCAAAATAAACATAATGTAAATAAAATAGGCCCAGTGGAATATTCCTTTGTCTGAATTGTAAATATGCCTATTTATTAAATTAATTTTTATATCTTTTATTTATTTATTTATTTATTTATTTTGGAAGGATTGTACTTGGAAGTTTAGTGCCGGGAGTGTCCGAGGAAATGTTCGGCTCGCCAGTTTTGTAGCTGCTTCGAGACGGACACCCAATGGGTGAGCTACAAGTACCGTTGGGGAGGGAAGTTGGAATGGAAGGACGAGGAATTGGAAGGTAGCGGCTGTGGCCTATAGTGAGGGACCAACCCCGGCATTTGCCTGGAAGGAAGATGGGAAACCACAGAAGACCATCTTCAAGGTTGCCGGCGGGGGGATTCGAACCTCCTCGCCTCCCGGATGTGAGCGACTGCCAGCAGTCATGCCGTAACGACCACGGCTAACTCACCCGGTATTATGGAATTGTATAACGGCTTCGGTGGCGTACTCGGTAGCATGCTGAACAAGATGGCGTGTTCAAACCCAACCGAAGTCGTCGAATTTTTTAAGAGCGTTTAAATCCTTCAGTATTCCTTCCTTCGGAAGGGAAGTACAGCCGGCGGGCCCATGCCATAGATTTATGGCATTTAAAAGAACTTAGGGTACCACTGCAATTGGTGGTGTGTAGCAAAATTTGTAGGTTATATTTGACTGGTTAAGAAACGCTCTATCAAGTTCCAACGTTCACCGCTAGTGTTAGTGACATTAGCATCTGGTAGCCAAAGTTGGAACTACTTGAAATTGAACTTGTTGGGAGCCCTCGGGCGTTCAATTAAAAAATGTCCAGCTTATGGCCATTGGCTGCGATTCATATATCACATATCATCATTATTGAATTATAATTATTTTATCCTTAATTCGCACATTGCTGTTGCACTAAATCATTGTTTGTAACAAATTTCATAGAAAATGGTAAATGTAAAAAGCATGCTACAAAACACAAAACTCATAATCCAACAAGCGAAATGTTTATTTTTAAATGTTAAAAATACATCTATGAGATATAATTATAAAGAATAATAAAAAACAATAGGTAGAGTATTACGAACTAGGAGCTTAAATTTATTATGTTTTTGTCATAATTTTCTACATTACACATCAGTAGTTACGTCCACCTTCTCAACATAATCTCCTTGTAGCTTTATGCACTTTTGCCATCGTCATACTGCATAACTATAATACAATTCAAACGTTAAACAGCTTGTTTTCGTAGAAGTTCAGTGACGTACATGGGCTTGGCGAGTTTTACATAGACAATCTGTTTTAGGCTATATCAGGTCGGATGTATGGCAAATTTTTGTACATTTCTTCATCTAACATTCTCAAACTCCCACACCGCCTTCTGTGGGTTCGGGGAACCTGTTGAGACTCCAGATCCTGAGGTTATGTGTTCGATTCCCGGCTCTGCAAAAAAAAAACTAATTCTCGTATAATTGTTGGAACTGGGTACATTCAGTCTCGTGAGGAATAACAGAGACTAGATGGGTTCTTTTATCACCTCAGCTGTCCTACATCCAAGTTGTTTTCCATGGTTTCCCACTTCTACTGTAGGCAAATGTCAGGAAGGTTCCTAAATTAAGGCCATGCCGCTTCATTCAAAATCGTACCCTCAATAATTACAAATACTCACACTAGTTCAGCCATCAGAATGACACTGGTTATCAGACAGATTCCACACACAAGTACACGGGGCCACATGACCACGATGTCACAAAGACCCTAAATGTATCAACAGCAACACGGCATTTTCCTTGGCCTCGGGTCTTCCCACTTTGGATCCAGACCACAAGAAAGTGATTATTGCTTCCCATTAAGTTAGATACTTTTTTGCAGGAAAAGGCAACAAGTTCCAATTGGTACAAAGAGGGGGAAAAGGACTTGGCTGAATTAGGTTTTCCCAATCTTAAGGATCGAGAGGAAATCAGGAAAATTACACATACACGGGGGTTTTGAGGGAGAAGAGAGAAGACCTACCAGACACGTCTTGTCGCAGCAACGAAGACTCGCTCAATCGTTGCACATGAAGAGTTATTGGACAAACACCAAGGCCAATAAGTGTTGATGACGCGGTTTCCTAGGAGACCCATTCACGCAGAAGAAGATAGCCATTTTGTCACCATCACTGTTGTAGGACATATCATTGTTCCTTTAATCTCCATCACTCGATCTATTGGAACAAATGCTGGGAATATCTGAATAGAATGCAAATACATTTGCCATTGATACAACAATAATGTTTGTAGATATCCGTGCTGATAGATGAATTCAAAGTACTTACCGATTGGCGTATAATTTAAACTTTGAATATCTGAATATCGTGGAGGGGTTGATCAGTGTTCCATTTAACATGAGCCGGGCTGCACTGGCGATTGAATGAAACATTTACCATTAGCCGCTTCTCCTGAGGGTTCCCCATCTGAGGTAAGAGAAGAGGGCCGCTGTGGAAACACAATCGATACTGACTGTTGAGTCTTCCGTACGAGGCACAGTGATACACATGAGCCTTTTTATCACTCGTCCATGGATTTCTTATTTCGCCTCTTTGTCACTGAGACCAGTTACATTGTTCTTCTTCTTCTTCTTTTATTCATGTCGTCTCTGTAAACAATTCCTATTAGCTTCGACCTCAAAGATCTTTTGCTACCATGTGTTTTACTTAATTCCCAACTGGCTATTTCTGCTCTCTTAAAAAAGTTGCAGGTCCTCTTTATTGGGTCTTCTCGGATATTTTCTCTCTCTTCGCCAGGTAAACCCAATGTTGAGATTCTGATTCTTCCCAGCGCCTCACATTCGAAGAGTATGTGTTCAGCTGATTCTTCCGCGTCGTTACATTTCCTACATACATTTTCTCGTATTATTCCAATTCTATGAAGGTACTTTTTAAGATGGCAGTGTCCCGTCAGCAGTCCTACTACCCATCTATTTTTTTTCCCCTGCTGAGTTCCAGCAGTTCCTTAGTATGCCTCTTGTTTGGTCTCTGAATTAGTTATTTCGCAAGCCTGCAACAGAGTCATTACTTACAGTATATCTAGCTTTCTGCTCCTTGACTAGAATGGAAAGCTGCATTTCCAAGGTTCGAAAACTGTGACAATACATATCCTGAGGATGGTTTTTCCCCGGTCTTTTCCATATTCGCTCCAACCAAATGCCGTAATGGTATATTGTTCATGTCCCGGGCATCAGTCCTAGTCCTAGGCTTTTAATAGCAATTACAAACAGTCATTTGACTGGTTTCATGAGCTCTGCATGCCTCCCTGTCTGGAGAGACTGACGCATCGATGGCAAAAGTGCATAATGTTACAAGGAGACTATTTTGAGAAGGTGGACGTAACAACTGATGTGTAATGTACTTCATTTGGGTAGAAAAAAATAATGTGTAAAACAATATAGTGCGCCCCTCGTATATAGGCTACTGTAGTTACCCCCGCCTAATCTTATTGGGAAAGAGCGTGTTGACTCCTACCTCTGGGGCGGACCATCTCCTCTTTCACTTTCCTATCTGCCTTTCACGGCTCTCCTTCCTTCCAAGTCCCTCAATCCGCATTCTTCGAGGGTTGAGGGTATTTCTTTTCCTCCTGTCCTTTATTTGTCTTATTCTCCTTTTGTTTTCCATTTCTTCTTCTAGTATATAAGTTAGTTTTAGTTGTAGTTCACATTTCATTATCATCTTCACGATCACCCAAACCATTGGGGGCCGATAACCTAGATGTTAGGCCCCTTAAAATGACAATTATCATCATTATCATCATCTAATATTTCGTGGTTATCGAGTTATTCAAATTCCGAATTGTAAACTGTGGTGAAGACCAAATTGAAAGATCGTGCAGAGCTTGAAACGTAAGCATTTACCATTGTACGTAATTGTAAATATCTCAAACTCCAGTGTTCAGTGTAAACCCAATTCCTTAGTATGATAACCTATTATGTCATTTGGATGGCGCGCATCTCGGTAGCTGGATGCTTGGAGAGAAAGTTCATGGTGAATAAGTTGATAAAATCTTCGTCCTTGAGGGACAACAAGCAACCTTTGTCATTGCTTATATGACGACATTGCGTATTCTGTTTACTGTTGTGATTGTGATCCTTACCTGAATACAGTTATTATTGGTACCTCGCTCTAGAGCCCACGGATAACATGGTCATCAGTCCTGTCTTGCCTTATAGTTAGGGTCGTGATAACGTTCTCGCTTGCTGAACCCAAGGTTGCAGGATCGAATCCTGGCGCAGTCAGCTGGCATTTTGAGGATGCGCAATTACGAGGATCAGTAGATTTATTGGTACGTTAAAGATCCCCTTCGGGGCGAAATTCCGTCACCCCGGCGTCTCCTAAAGCCGCAACCTCTGTTGCAATATCGGACACTTTTTTTCGAAACAGCCTGTATAAGATTGGCCAATCGTCCTGCTTGGGTCATGTCGTGTATCGTCACTTGCCTGTGCAGGGATTATATCCCGTGACCTTGTATGCAGTAGGCGAGAGCCTCATAGCTGGCCATGTGGACAACAGTCACTAGAACCAGGACGCCAGCGTAATAATTAAATTATGAAGAGAGCTCCCCTAGCTTAGCCCGTCATCTGCTCCAGATCGCGCAACAGATGTGTGGTCCTATAAACTAACGGAGAGGTGGATTGAATACCGCACGTCTGACTCACCTGGAGACACAAACATGACCTGGTCTCTCCAAATCACTGGTCGTGATCTCAATGTTCTACCATGTTCCGCTGTGTGTTGTATCATTAATTTAGAACCAGCGTTCTCAACCATTTTTAGATTGTAAGCACCACCTTATGGCATACCAAGTGCCCGAGCACCATTAAATTGAATATAATAATAATAATAAATATTGATAAAAATTACGAGCCTTACAGTAGACGCATATGATGTGTAACATCTGACATAGAAGGAACCTCACGTGAAATTGTTGATACACCGATATTTTATACTATTATAGGCACAAATATTAATCTATTGTAATAGGGAGTGTTTTACAGATATTGTAGTTTATAATACGGAACTCATTTTATTAGATGATTTGTAGCTTCCACCAGCACTAGCCTAAATAAGGAATACGATATGGATCAACTAGATTAATAGACGCGACACCACTCATAACCTTAAATTCCTTATAAACAGGACCTCTGATTCACAGACCAACAAGTAATTTCATATCGATTCTGTGAAAATGAGTCATATTGATATGATAAATATCGTTTAAAATGATAATCTGGTAGCAAAAATATCTTCCCCGTCCGGCATTCGAACCCGAGATCTCTAGATTCACAATTATAGGCGCTAACCCCACGGCTATTTAGACTGCGCAAATGTGCACAATATGGTGACTCATTTCCACGTTCCAATAATACTGCATTACGGACTTAAGTTTCATTTATATTTTGCTTGTTTCGATAATGTTTCTGCGTGAAATTGAGTTTAAAATGCCTCATTAATAGGCCCTCTTGTGAGTAAAGAGAATGTATCAATTTCCGACACCGCGCGCTCATTGTTTCTCTTATCACTGCCAGCTGGGTCTTACCACTGCCCACTGGATCGATCGATCGAGTTGGCAGTGCATCTTATACTTCCGTTCGATCCACCACTGCCAGCTAGTACACTTCCGTTCTATCGATCCAGCGGCAGTGCATCTTATACTTCCGTTCGATCCACCACTGCCAGCTAGTACACTTCCGTTCGATCGATCCAGCGGGCAGTGCATCTTATACTTCCGTTCCATCCACCACTGCCAGCTCGATCGTTCCGATCCACTTCCGTCCACAATTTTCAAAATCACTCCCACAAAACTATCCAGCAACCGAGCGGACAGATGTTACACATCAATAATGCAACAAGTCTAGAAATAAGAGCAAGGCAGATCTTGAGAAAAATCCTAGATCCAATCAAAGAAAATGGTGAGTTCAGAAGACGACACAATCATGAACTCTACTCTCATGTAGAAAAGATCACGGACACCATTCGTAAGAGAAGGATAGTTTTCTATGGCCACATGGCTCGTATGAGTTCTACAAGGTTGAACAATAGGGTCTTCAGTTTTCTTCTTAACAAGAAAACCAAGGCGGCGTGGTTCACCGAGGTAGAAAAAGACCTGCGTGAAGTGGGAATAACCCAGGAGGATATCCAGAAACGTGTTCCACTAAAGTCTAAACTCCAAGAGCATCATGGATTCCAAGAAAAGCCAAAACTAAAAACTGGCAAGACATGGACTGAAGCGAGGAAGGAACAGCATAGGAAACGAATGTGGGAATACTGGGCGAACGTTAAGGCTCAGGCGCAAAGACATGGAACAGGGCAGTTGAAATAGCGTGGTCCGTAGATGGCCGAAACGACAGCAAGAAGAATGCAACAAGTATGTGCCTCGCTTTCCATTTCCTATCTCTTTCTCCCTCTGAAGTGCTGAAATAGCTAGGGATTCACCGCTCACCAGGCATGTTGCAACTGCTTGCATGACTCATGCCGATAACATACATTATTTATGTGGACAGTCAAGTCGAATCAGCATCTTTCGTGTTACTCATAAAACAGGAATGTCGAATTATTTTTATTGTAGATTAGAAAATACTATTTCACAAAATGATAGAATTTGTGACTGTCAAAACTCGTAATGAAAACTCAATTATTCCGGTTTATACAACAGAATGTGAATTGAAGAATGGATCTCAGGGGAGCACTTTTTTTTGGCTCGTATAAGGAGTGTACCAAATTCCATTGAAATAGTACTGTGGGGCTCGCGAGCACCAAATTGTGAACGCCTGATTTAGAGACGTGTAACATCATGGTTCATCATCCCTGGGTGGGGGTTGAAAATTGTGTGATAGCAAGCGTTACTGAACCGCCCATACGATTTTAATATTGATTTATTAAAATTTTATACCCGTCGTTAAATCGCGAGAAAAGTCTATTTAAATGTTTCAACTTCGCTTGGGAGCCATGTTCGTTTTGTAGTTAACAGGTTTTTGAAAGTCTCATGGGTAAACTTCTAGTTATGCCCTTTATCATTGTACAAAATTTCAAGGTGATATCAGTAATAGTTTCGGAGATATACTAGGTAGAATGCTGGTGAAATATTTCGCACAGCCGCCATGTTGGATTCGAGAGGCGTAATAAAATTTGAAGGGAACGGTCGGGGTTGGATGAAATAGTACTATGACCTTACCGAGTTTCAATGAAATCGCGCCAGCTGTTTAGACGTTATTAGGGGACACACACACGGACGCACACACATACACACACAAGGACAAAAGGTGATCTCATAAGCCTATTAGCCTACTTTCGATTTTTGCAAAAAATGAAAGTAGTCTTATGAGATCACTACAGGGCCAAAAATGGTGTGTCTGTCTGTGTGTGTGTGTGTGTGTGCTCTGAATGTCTGTCTGTCTGTCTGTCCCCCCCCCCCCCCCCCCCTATCAATTCGAGCACGGTGAATCCGAATTGAACGACATTTGGTACAGAGGTAGCACTGGCAAAGGGCACCAGAGTGTCATGTTTTATATCGCCACCATCTTGACGTAAACGTAATGGCGGCCACCCAAATGTTCAAAGCTTAAATCAAATTACGACCAACCTATTAATCTGATCTCTACCAAATTTTGTAATGTTATACCTTTAAGTATGAAGAATCCTTTGACCAAACTACGAGGTCATCTGCCTTATAATTTGCGGATGGTGGCCATATTTGTGTGCAAGTCGATTCCCCCTATCTTTTCAAACACGGTGAAACCAAATTGAACGAAATTTGGTACAGAGGTTGCACTAGCAAAGGGCACCTCAGTGTCATGTTTTATATAGCTGCCATCTCGACGGAAACGTAATGGCGGCCACCCAAATATTCAAAGCTTAAATCAAATTACGGCCAACCTATTTATCTGATCTCAACCAAATTTTGTAACATTATACCTTTATGTATGAGGAATATTTTGACCAAACTACGAGGTCATCTGCCAAATAATTTGCGGATGGCGGCAATGTATGTGTGCCAATTGATTCCCCCTATCTATTCAAACACGGTGAAACCGAATTGAACGAAATTTGGTACAGAGGTAGCACAAGCAAAGGGCACCTCATATTCATGTTTAATATCCGTATGACACTTATTTCAACAAGCTACTACAACCAACATTCAATTATACTCCTTGGAAAGGACAAAGAGTTATAACAATACCCATGCATTTAGGAGAAAGTAGGCTATATGTTCTTTACTGAACATCTTTTTTGTTTTCATAAATGAAAATAGGCTAAAAATGCCAATTGCTGAATAAATCATTTTTGTCAATAATAATTATTCGCCGGGAAAATGAACTCGATTTTGATGAGAAAAAACTATTTGAGTTTCTTTGCAAAAACAGAATTATGGCAGTTTCGATAAAATCTGACTGAAGAATAATACATACCACCCGTTGTTTATATTAAATTTTGTGGTTTTATTCTTTTGATTATAAGAAATTATGTATTGTGCCCTTGTATATAACAGCGTCGTATATACGAGAATCAAACTTCGGGGAGCGTTCAGTCCGGATATGCTTTCACTAGAGCTCAAATACCAGACGGCTGCTTACAATTACAAGGACCATATGCAAAACTATAAACTAAGAAATGAGTGAAAAACAAATAAAATTACCACCATTTAATAACTGAATAAAAACAACAAAACATAAAAAATAATATAAACAAAGTCCACCCTGAACTTTACTCCCACAGTACAATAATTTACACAGATCTGAGTGGCCTAGAAAGGTCCACTCCAAAGAAATAAAATTGTGGAAGAAATTCCACTTGTCTGATTAATATGTATGCACGCGTATAACTACGCTAGAGAAGAAATAAGTACTTTTGATGGAGATTTGCTCACAGATGGAACAGTCAATATGCTTGCAAACCCCCATACTGCAAACCATTATTATGGCTTTATGGGACACACTCGTAGAATAACTTACCAACAATTAAAATTTTACTGACACACGCAACCATTTAAAATTTATAAACTAACAAGCTGTACCCGGCATGCGTTGCAATGCCAATCAAAGAAAGTGTTGGCGTTGAAATTCGGTTTTTTGAAGTGCTTTTGGATACACAACATGTTTTTCAATTTCCGTTAACTGCCCCTATGCTATCGTAAAATGGATTTTCTAATTTAGAATCAATCGTGGGAGCGTGCACAACAACTTTCAAAAGTTTCATCGCAATCGGATGAATGGTATATGAACGTATACGGGATTTTGTTTGAACGATTCGTGCGCTGTCACTCATTTGTTGATTCTACTCGTACGCTACCTATTGAGAAATGAATTGGCTAAGTCGAAACCCACCCTGGCATGTACACAATAACTCATCAAGGTTTCATCACAATCAAAGAAGGTTATATGAACGCATAGGGGATTTTGTTGAAACGCTTCGCGCGTCGTCACCCATTTGTTGCATATACTCGTGCGCTACCAATTGTGAAATGGATTTATTAAGTCGAAACCCTTCCCTGGCGTGTACACAATAACTCATCAATGTTTCATAGCAATCGTATGAATGGTATATGCACGTATACGGGGTTTTGTTTAAGCGATTCGTGCGCTGTCACTCATCTGTTGAATCTACTCGTGCGCTACCTATTGAGAAATGTATTACTAAGTCGAAGCCCTTCCCTGGCGTGTACACAATAACTCATCAAGGTTTCATCGCAATCGAAGAAGGTTATATGAACCCAATAGGGGATTTTGTTGGAACGCTTCGCGCGTCGGCACCCATTTGTTGCATCTACTCTTGCGCTACTTATTGTGAAATGGATTTACTAACTCGAAACCCTTCCCTGGCGTGTACACAATAACTGATCAATGTTTCATCGCAATCGGATGAATAGTATATGAACGCATACCGGATTTTGTTTAAACGATTCGTGCCCCGTCACTCATTTGTTGAATCTACTCGTGCGCTACCTACTGTAAAATGTATTTACTAAGTTAGAAACCGTCACGTAAGTGTTCACAACATCTCACCCAAGTTTCATCGCTATCGGACTAATGGGATATGAAGACATAGGGGAGTGTATTGAAACGCTCCGCGTGTCGTCGTTCATTTGTCGAATCTACTCGTGTGCTACCTACTGTGAAATGTATTTACTAAGCCAGAAACCTTCCTTGGAGTGTCCACCATATTTCACCCAAATTTCACCGCTAACGGCAGATTGGTATATGACCTTATACGGGACTTTGTTGAAACGCTTCGCGCGTCGTCCCTCATTTGTTGAATCTACTTGTGCGCTGCCTGTTGTATAGTGGATTTACTAATCCAGAAACCTTCCATGAAGTGTACACAACATCTCACCCAAGTTTCATAGCTATCGGACGAATGGTATATGAATGCATACGGGACATGGTTGAAACGCTTTGCGTGTCGTCGCTCATTTGTTGATTCTATTCTTGCGCTACTTATTGTAATGTGGATGTACTCAGCCAGAAACCTTCCCTGGAGTGTACACAACATCTCACCCAAGTTTCATCGCAATCGGATGAATGGTATGTGAACGTATACGGGACGTTGTCGAAACGCTTCGCGCGTAGTCACTCATTTGTTGAATCTAAACGTGCGCTTCGTATTGTAAAATGGATTAACTAAGCCAGAAACCTTTCCTGGAGTGTACAGAACAATTCACCAAACATTTATCACTGTCAGACGAATAGTATATGACCTTATACGGGACTTTGTTGAAACGCTTCGCGTGTCATCGCTCATTTGTTGAATCTACTGCTGCGCTACCTATTGTAAAATTGATGTACTAAGCCAGAAACCTTCCCTGGAGTGTACACAACAGCTCACCCAAGTTTCATCGCTATCGGATGAATGGTATATGACCTTATATGGGACTTTGTTGAAAAACTTCGCGCGTCGTCGCTCATTTGTTGATTCTGCTCCTGCTCTTCCTATTTTTAAAGGGATTTACTAAGCCAGAAACCTTCCCTGGGGTGCACACATCTCAGCCTAGTTTCATCGCTATCGGACGAATGGTATATGAACGCAAACGTGACTTTGTTGAAATGCTTCACGCGTCGTAGCTCATTTGTTGAATCTACTCGTGCGCTGCCTATTGTAAAGTGGATTTACTAAGCCAGAAAATTTCCCTGAAGTGTACACAACATTTTACGCAAGTTTCATAGCTATCGGACGAATGGTATATGAATGCATACGGGACTTTGTTGAAACGCATTGCGTGTCGTCGCTCATTTGTTGAATCTCTACTGTGAAATGTATTCACTAAATTTGAAACCTTCACGTAAGTGTATACAACATCTCACCCAAGTTTCATCGCTATCGGACGAATGGTATATGAACACATACGGGACTTGTTTGAAACGCTTCGCGCATCGTCACTCATTTGTTGAATCTACGCGTGCGCTACCTATTGTAAAATGGATTTACTAAGTCAGAAACCTTCCTTGGAGTGTACTCAACATCTCACCCAAGTTTCATCGCTATCGGACGAATGGTATATGAACACATACGGGACTTTGTTTAAATGCTTCGCGCATCGTCGCTCATTTGTTGAATCTACGCGTGCGCTACCTATTGTAAAATGGATTTACTAAGTCAGAAACCATCCTTGGAGTGTACTCAACATCTCACCCAAGTTTCATCGCAATCGGACGAATGGTATATGAACACATACGGGACTTTGTTGAAATGCTTCGCGCATCGTCGCTCATTTGTTGAATCTACGCGTGCGCTACCTATTGTAAAATGGATTTACTAAGTCAGAAACCTTCCTTGGAGTGTACTCAACATCTCACCCAAGTTTCATCGCAATCGGACGAATGGTATATGAACGCATAGGAGACATACACACCCACAGACAAACTATCACGTTACATTGATTTTTATATATATAGATTGATCTCCATCGAGATCGCAGTGAGTCAGGAAACTCCCAGCAAAACAGAAGCTTGCCCAATGGCTCAAATTGCTCAACACATACATGACAACAACGTGGCCGAACATCGAGACCACCCGAGGTCAATGAACATGACAATAAATAAACAAGAAATAAGATGCCTAAAATCCGATGATATTTACATGAAATAAAAGCATGGATAAGCTAACACGCTGGGACTCAATCAATCAAAACGCGAACAGCACCCATTTACCGATTACAATTCTTTTATCATTAAACAGGCTTTATTTTAATATAAGATAAACATTTACGAAGAACGGAGACCTGGTCCGTGAATACTAATGAGCACAGCTTGCTCCTTATCTGATGGAGTGCGCCGGGTAGAAATACCTTCACTTACCACTCATTAGCGTCTGTGTTCAAAACCAGCCCTCCTTGTCGAAGCTTTGAGTCATGCTATTTATAACAAGAGACTAGACAGTCCCGTTCCGCCACCTGTTAATCGCGACATATAAATTCACACACTTCTTGTCAATTCCAAAGAATTGCAGGAACATCGTAGAAGGGGATTCCAACATTTTCCTCGCAAGGATTAAATGCTTAACCTGGCCAAAGCTTCAGACAGAAACCAGGGTTCCCGAAAACTCCTATCCCATAAAACATATATTTGCAGACTCAACAAAGCATTTAGGGCAGAACACAACACAAATCTACCACGGGCCGACACTCCAATCAAATAATATAGATTTTGTGTACCATAACACAAAAAGAGAAACATCATCAACAAATAAAGTCATTGGGCATATGACCCCTCACTTAACAAAAATGCAACAAACGGCAATTAACACACAAGCCTGTGTAACAATAAAAATCTATACAATAAAAAGATTTCCCACCAATTCTATTACCTACTCTAGTTAATTCAGTTTCGCTTCTGTTATGATATCGGTTCCCAATTTGCGTCGCTTAGCCGCGCATTTTACGGTAGCGAAGCGCACTCGAGTACGCTTGCCCCGTGTACTTGACATCAACAAAGAAAATAATCTTCATACAGATAGAATACATGCCACGTTGCTCATGAACTAAACTAAAGTGTGTCAGTACCACAAACCAACTACAATAAAACACGAAGACAAAAATAAAATAAAATATTTACACAAAATAATATGTTCCCACAAAACCATAACCAGTTTGTCAAATAATTAAATTATTTAGTACTTATTCCTCTTTCTGCGTCGTCTCATCGAACATCGCCTGACATTCTCTCTCCAAAGTGTTTAGCTCATCTCAGACCACATGGAGCCGTAGAAACGTTGGTTCGATGTCTTCCTCTGGGTCTGGAGTTCCATCTTGACGTTGAATAAAAATAAAAAAATAAAATGTTATTTATAGTCACACGTAATTTTCTATCTAAATTTTGCCAATAGTTACTTTATTCACCATTTGTCTAGTGCAAAATTAAACGTAGACTTTCCCTAATAGTTGTAGTCGTGGGAGACTACTAAAATCTTACCGATACACAAATTTCACACTCAGCTGTGCGCACACAACTTTATTATAATGTTTTCAATAATGACCCTATCTCTGATAAATTTAACACAGTATATCTTCACGGTATGGAAAAGAATAAGTGATCACCTCACGGTGTCACCAAGAATCAACCTCGTCGTCACTCAGACGACAGTATTTATGTGAATTTAGCAAAAGGACGGAGGGAGAGGGAAATCTATCACTAACTTCTATAATAATGCGACTATTGGCATGCAACAGGTATCAAACAGTTTGAAATATTATACAGGTCACGATAGCCCCTATCGTGCTCTGGAATCGATCATAGATTTCGTTAATCCAATCTTTCCCGCTTTCAACTTCAAGCCGGCGTCAGACGCTCCCTTGGCGCTAAAATTGGTGACCCTCTCTGATTGGTAGTTCATGACGTCAATATCGCAGTTTAGAACAGAAGCCTCTGTCCTATGATTGGTTGAAAGTTCCTCTCATCTCTCTCATCCAGCAACTATCTTACTCGTAACGCTAGGGTGACAAAGAAATTACGGTCTGAAATGAGTCAGGACCCCAACACACCTTTGTCTGATAAAGTGTCTGTCAAACATTCCGATCTCGTCACTCCTTTGTTTCAGGACTGGGCACGTTCAAACGTACTGTCTCCAAATAAGCTTGATATTTCGCAATCCAGTCTGGCCTTCCTGTATGATTCTGGCAGTAAAATCAGAATATAATGAAATGAATAATTAGAATCATTAATATGCGTAGCTTATTAAGGGTTCAGTATTAAAAACCTGTATTTCATAAGTATTTTGTGGCTTCGATGGCGTGGTCGGTAGCATGCTGAAACGCTATGCTCAAGATGGCGGGTTCAAACCCGGCAAAAGTCATCGGATTTTTAAGAGTGTAAAAATCCTTCAGTATGCCTTCCTTTTGAGGTGAAGTAAAGCCATGGCCGGCGGGCCCATGTCATAGATTTATGGCATGTAAAAGAACCTACCACCTAGTGTTTGGCTAAATTTTTAGGTTATTTCATTAGAAACGCTCTATTGAGTTCCAACGTTCGCCGCCAGGTGTCAGTGATAGTGGCATCTATGGTAGCCGAAGTTGGAACCACTTGAAATTGAACTAGATGGGGAACCTACGGGCGTTCAATTAAAATACCCCGCTGTGGCCATTGGCTGCAATTCAAATATAAATTAAGTATTTTGTAAAATAATAATATTGTAAGTTTAATCACAAGTTTTCATAAAATCAAAAATCGAAACTTGTAACTTTCATGGAGCAGGGGAGCTTCAAAATGTTCCGGCACCTAAAATTGTAGAAATTGAGCACTGGTGGTTCACCAAATTTGGTTAGCCACCGCGGCTTCGCTTTCTATTATTTAGAATGGCATGGCGAATTATGGCCATGTTTTGAATGTTTGGAACAGTGGTCTCTTTTTAGTAGCAAGGTATAATGTCAAGGACGGATAGAAATAATCCAATGTACCTATAGATAGCATGATTGATTATTCAGCACGGAATGTAATCAATTTACCTTCTCGCTCCGTGATGGGCGGGACACAGTACTTCAGTAGGATTTCCCTTCATTTGCGATGAAGGCCGGGGTACTACCGAGAGTGAAGTACCGGGACAATGTAATGCACGTGTGGGAAAATGTACGTTCCACTTGCTGCCCTGAATACAGAAATGACCAACGACATCCCTTACACTACAAAAGCATATTATATGGACACTGAATTACTACGCTGTGGCAGAGGGGTTAAATGGCCTGTAATGAGAATAGTTCCAGAATCCATAACTTACACCACTTTCTTAAGCCATTCCAGCCTCAGTTCTTATAAATCAAATTAGTTACAGTTTCTGATAACAGATGCCGCGCGCAATGATACAGGTATACAGACCAACGCGCTCCGTAGCATACCAGTTGGAAGTAGACACGCAAAAGCGTAACACCTGTGAAACAAATGTTATCACTGAGATAAGTAACCATATAGGCCTAGCCTACTTGTAAAAGAATTCAAGTGCATGTTCTAATGTTATTGTATTTATGTCGTTCTAAATGTATAGGCTACACATGCATAATACTCATACGTAATCCACAAACATTTATACAACAAAGTAACCATATACAACGAGATTCAAACTCCGAATCGTAATATAAACATAAACTAAACGCACTACACTAAGTGTAATTACACAATATTTGCATTTGAAATCTAAACGATATTAAATAAATAAAAACAGTCAATAAATATATTATTTGTTTTATATACCAGCACTAGTTTCGACGATAGTACGGTCAACATCAGCAATCTTTAGTTGTCGTAAAAAAACTATTTAAAAAAGTTGCGAGTTATTGAAACTTTATGGTAATTTTGAGATACTCTTAAAATATTCCAAAATTATCGAAATTAGATCTGATACAAAGTCATTTAACCAAAAAAATAACCAACAAATATCTTCTAAAAACCTGTCGTGTTGCAGTCAAGATTTAAAATCAAAAAGAATTTGTAGTTCTATTACAACCAAAAGGTTTTTCTATACGTTAAAACCAAATATAAATGTTCTTCTAATATTTGTTCGTAGTGTGTGCTTCTTGACATGTACTGTTTTAATACTGCTTGAATACCCAATCTGCAATTCACTTGAAAAAATTTGTTGGCACCAATTGGATATGCACAATCTTAAATGTGCCCTGGCTCTTTTACATACAGTAGATGTTGCATGAAATGTGGAATATCGTATATGCATTACATGTATCCCTTGTCGCCTTAGAATTATCTTAGTATTTGTATATATATTGAAACCTCAACCCAGTGCTCAAGATCTGATGACCACTTGAAGGTCAAAACGCGTAAAATTGCCCCATTATAATTGTGATCATAACTAATACGTCATGTTTTTTTTTTCAGGAGTGTTGTTTAATTATTTATACATTATTCATACATTGTACCCCACCCAGTCATTGGGCAAATTCGTATTGACCGACTGAAGAGTTACAACTGACAGACTACAAACTCACCACCTTCTCGAACTCTCATCTTGTGGTACCCAAACCATTAGGGGCCGATTTCATTATTATTATTTATCGTCTGGCTTTTAGTGCCGGGAGTGTCCGAGGACAAGTTCGTCTCGCCAGAGGCTGTAGCTGCTTCAAGCGGACACCCATAGGGTGAGTTACAAGTTCCGTTCAATTTCAAGTAGTTCCAACTTTCGCCACCAGATATCACTGACACCTAGTGGTGAACGTTGGAACTTTGATAGTGTTACAACGAAATCTAACCTAGAACGTTAGCTTCACACAAGTTTAGTTAGTGGAAGGATATTTTACATGTCATAAATCTATGACATGGGACAGCCGGATTTATTTCCCCTCCAAAGGAAGGCATACTGAAGGATTTTACCGCTCTTAAAAAATCAGACTACTTCGGCCGAGTTTGAACCCGCGATCTTGGGCACAGCAGTTCAGCATGCTACCAACTACGCCACCGAAGCCGCTCTACCCCCAGGTCGTTCCTTAGCACAAAGGCAGGCAAAACAACGAGAGATGAAGCTAGAGCTTGGGGGTGGAGTTGCTATGGAGACGACCTATTGACCCACCCAGCACGTGCTACCTCCGGGGGTAGCGCTGCGCAGTTTGGAACGGGCCATTGAACTACACTGCGGAGGGAGAATGCACCAACCGATTATACTGTAGCTCTACACTTTGATATTCCCCTTTCTACTAGCATGCTAAAGAACGCCTGCTGGAGGAAATTCCACCACCCTGGCATCTGTTAAGAACTAGAATTGAGGACGGACGCTAAACAACTGCAATTATTAATAACAGCTGACGCGATCGCTTCTGGACTGTGAGTCCTTATCTCAAATGGATCCATTTGCCTTCCTACATCATGTCTGAAAGCTTGTAACATCATCACTGATACACCCTGTATATAAGAGCTTTATTGGCCCCTTACTTCCCGAATGTCTTGGTTGCCTGAAAGACAAAATATACCTAGAAATATTAGAGTTTACAAAGGGATTGCAAATAAAAATTTAGGAATGTACTGTTAGTTCTCTTCAGTGACAGTGGTTACGAAAGATGGAGACAAGATCCTTTTAGGGCCAACACTGCGATCTTCTTTAGAACTCCTACTCGTGGGAGAAAGATCGCTAAATTTCAACGAGGCGTCCTGGGATGGTTTCACGTGATTTCACTTTCAAACCAATGACCGTTATTTCTTTCAGGTTGTACTTCATCCAGCAATAAGGAATTGTAGGTTCGTAGATCAGACATCGGTGGAGTGTCCACTTTAGCTCTCGTTACGGACAGTTGGATCCATTATGTATCCTACTGAGGGTCGTTGTTAGGTGACGAATAAGTCAATTCTGTAAGAAGATGGTATATTGGCTTTCACGGACAGTGAATTAAAACTCAGCATTTTTTCCAGGTTTATTCCGTGTCTTATGTGGGGTTTTGCACTGCCTGTACAGTTCGCTTCTCCTGTGGGGGTCCGGACACGGGCACCAAGAGCCCGCTGATGAGCCAGCTTGGGGTTCCTAGGTGAAACCCCACACAAGACACGGCATAAACCTAGAAAAAATTCTGAGTTTTAAGTCAATTCTTGTTTCGTTGAACTGTAGATTGTAGACTGCTCAGTGCATGTTCACATTTCGACGCGACACGACGTGACGTGTTTCTTTCTCCGCCTAGCTGTCTGCCTCCACTTTTCCCTTTTGGTGTGACAGCGAGTAGGCGAGCTTCTAGCGCCCATGAAGCCAAACTCCTCCTTGATACTTTCGGTGGGAGATGCACTATGAGCCCCATTATCTTGTTGGAAGCCATTTTTCAGTGTTGCCTCAGTCGCTCAACACGATTGTACCCAATTGTAATGGGTGGTTCTCTAATCCTGAATTTGCCCGTGGCTCATGATCTCGCGATTAACGGTCACGTTAAACTACAAGCTTCCTTCCTTCCTTTTTTCTAATCCTGAAAAGAAAATTACATGAGATTAATAAATATACATGGATGACTAGTTTCGATCGTTTGACGATCCTTTACATATAGGCTTTTAAATATATGTCTACACGTAGCCTTTGGGTGATGGTATTTACAATATACACATTGCAATGGTAATTAACCCGTTGAGCGCTACGCCAGTCAATAGACGGTGCACAACAACTTTTTTTTTCGTTCGCTCTCGAGTACCAAGTCATCTCTAGCATGTTCTTCCATCTGTTAGGCATTATGTATTGCTACTTGAATTTGAAGTCCGCAAGTAACCATTTTGTGGACGTTTATTATATAGGCGACAGCTGAAGTTAATTTGTGATGTAAACAAGCACGGTAGAACAACAAGCAATTCCTTCTCGCTGCATTGAGATTTCGGATCGAAGAAAATCAATTGCTGTGCTAGCAAGGAGCAACATGTATTAATTGCCTACTGACATTAGGAAATAATTTTAATTTGGGCCCTGGTATGGAGATGATGCAAGCGTGAGTACAAATAATTTAATTTTGATTTTTTCAAAATAAAAATCAATACAAATGCAGGATTTTGAATTTTTATTTGCATTTAAAAAGAACCAAAACCTATATATATATATATATTAAGCCTTTGACTCCCATGATAAGGTAAACATTACGGTGTCTACAATTTGTTTCATGAAAATTAAATAACTCAGCCCTGAGGTAGCATAGCTATATCTCAGGTCACCTCAAGACCTAAGCGGTCCCTTTGATGTTCTGGTCTGTGAAGAGGCTAACGCGCCAGATAGTTGCCACTTTTTCTGCTTGTTTTTGGCGTACAAGATTTTCCAACATATGTTGCTATGTTTCCATAAGCTGGCTAGATTACTTCTCAGATTTTACTGTGTAATAATCATTTACACGTTAGTAATTGGGACCGTTGCCAACTTTGCTTTTCATGTGATGAATTATTGTGTGTGTGAATTCGGTTTTTAGTGGTATTTGGAACGATAGGCAGAGTAATTCAGTACTAATTTGATATTATATTACATTTTGTGTCGCCTCCGTAGCGTAGTGGTCAGCGTGGTTAGCTGCCGCCCCGGAGGTCTTGGGTTCGATTCCGGCTCTGCCACGAAATTTGAATAGTGGTATGAGGACTGGAACGGGGTCTACTCAGCCTCGGGTGGTCCAAATGAGTAGAGGGGGTTCGATTCCCACCTCAGCCATCCTCGAAGTGGTTTTCCGTGGTTTCCCACATCGTCTTCGGGCAAATGCCGGGATGGTACTGTCCCCGATAATCCGGATAGTAGGCTGTCAGATATCCGCCCCCTCAATCGGATTGCCAATAATCAATCGCACCGGCACAGCTACATCAATGAAAATGGCACTGACAGATACTACCGAGATTAGAGCACAGTAGTTAACATGGAATTATTGTGGAACACACCAAAATATACGGGGGTTCATACTTACCTTTACTTACCTATTCAATTTAATCTCGGGTCTGGGTTTTCAACTGGATCACTTAATAGTATGCCCTCACAATAACCTCCACCACGATATTTAAAATGAACCAAGACGGAAACAAGAAAATTTAAACTGCACAATAATTTATTTCACATAAAGAGAAAAATAATTTAACAAAATTTAACAACAAAATATACGTGGCAATCAGAAGCCATTGTCAATGCAACCATGTCCTCCTGTAGGACTTGTATACTTCACATACAAAAATTCAGCTTTCTCTAGCTCAAAAGAACGTAATAATAACAATAATGCACTTTGGAATGGATAAGGGAGCTGGGACGAGACATAAAGCATTTGTTTCCTTGTTCATGAACTTCACATTTTATTTATAACCGCAAGGCTGCTATGTAGATGACCTTGGCCTCTATCATTCAGTTATCTGGCCACCTGTAATACACCCTGCACCGTGTCGCATGCTTGCTTCGTCAAATGGACACACCTGTCCACCCAATGTTAGCATATGCTAGTTACCTCAGAGCCTAGCTCCTTTTCAAAACACTTTAAATGTTCACATCTCAACTCAAATATTATCACGCAAATCTTTTAAATGCTCCGTTCAAATATCAATGGATTACTCTAATAATCCCAAATCTTGTTTAATTGTATATTCCAATTGTTGAACTAGCGTTGTTTAGAGTATAATAACGAAAACGCTTAATGTTTATAACAAAAAGTTCATTAATAATTTATAACATTTTAAATTGTTTATAACATTGTCAAACGACAATTGAAAAATTTATACACGCCTCTATTAATCCCGTTCGTTTCAAATTATTATTAAAGATATTTACATAGTTATTTACATTATTTATATTATTTATATTAGAAATACATTAAACCACACGTTTATCCGGTTGATAATTACTTAAATCGTGGTGATATAATCGACCAATGAAGGTTAGTTATATTTAAATTTTAGATTCAGGTTTAATAAGATTTAATAATTATTATTTGTGACGGTAACCTCCATTCAAAATCGTTATCTCAAATTATTTAAACACTCTTGTTAATTTTAACAGTAACTTCACACGAATAATTTTCAAAGGACCTGAACAATACACTAAGCGGAAAAATACCTCGCTCAAAACGCACAAAATTGCACCAAAATTGGCCCATAATTCATCATATATCTCATTATATATGGCATCAAAATCTTCCACAATACACACAAAAAACCTCCACTTATAAATTCATCATCAATATTACTGTGGGAACCTCCTTCACTTATTACAGGGCATTATTCATCAGCGACTTTTACACGTCCACTGAACTAACGATTATACATCCATAGTTCCTCTTTAAAAATTCTTATATTCATCAATTGTATCGAAAACTGTTATTATATTTAACCTTCTTGGGTTTCATTCATGAATCGATATGAAGTAAAAATTTGCCAGTCACAAATAAATTTAATAGCAAATACGATTAGACACGCCTCCCTGGTCTATCAAAATTGAGATTAATATCATCAAAGTATCGCAGTATAAAAATACTATCTTCAATCAAAGTTCATCTAAACTGCATAAATAGTCGAATAGAATACAATTAGACTGTGGACTGCAAACATTATTGTTCCAATCTAGAATTGAGAAAAACTCCTATCAAATGTTCGTTACTATAGTGTACTCAATAAATCGTAATCAAAGTTCATATTTCATAAAATTGTCTATAATGCAATGGTATTTCAGAATTGACGATAAATGTCTATGTTGCAATCATGTTCATAAAACGACTAGTATTTCCAAGATCGTCGATAAAGTAGTAGATTTTAACGCTCTAAAATCTTTTAATCATTCTTCTTTCTTGAGGATGACAGAAAATTGGTCAACGTAATTTACTGAAAAGAATTACTTTAATAAAATGACACGCTGTCTGAATTCAAATTTGCCATAGAGAATCGTTAACTTTACAGTTAAATCGTGACTACAAAAAAAATATGCAAATTACTGAAAGAATATAGATTATCAGTCTCAACTGATCCAAAATTATTTAAATATGCCAATGACATAATAATGTCTCAATAAATCGTAGAAAAAGGCATAAATCAGCAAAGTGTACAGAGTACAGAAATATCAAGCAAGAATATGGGGCAAAATATATGGGACAGAAAATATGGGAAAAATGGTTGCTCAGATATCGCTAAATGGCTCAAATAAATCAAGAAACGTTCACGACTACCTTATCTGTTGATTGAAGTTCTAGAGGAAAATTTCCAAAGAAGACTGCTGTTGGTTCCATTTCACCACCGTAAAGATGTGCTCCGACCTCGAACCTGGAACCTGCGCCCTCGGAGAATAGAACTGCTTCCTCCGGAAACCGCACTGCTCCGTGTAGACGATAGACATCCTTCTGGCAAAACTCTTCTGTGTGAGCCGGGTCCACCCTGGCCTCTCTTGAAAGTTCCCTGAAGTTCTGGTAGAAATTCGCCATGAAGTTTATTGCAATTATTTCCGCAGAAATGTTCATAATTGTGGAGTATGAAGATATTTCCACTGCCATTTGATGTAATTCAGCGATGGATTACGATGCATGAGTGTAGTTGGATGTTCACTACATGCTCGCTTTTGTAGAATGACGATTAACGAAGCTCCATGCTGCTATTTCACTCTATTGATATATGTCCCAATTGCATTAAAGTTTTAGTCTTCCATCTCCACTTCCGTTATAATAATAGTCGAAAGTACTGCCAGATTATATAGTTCCATTGTAGAATGTAGCGTTGTATCACCAAATGTAATCTTCAGTATCACGGTTGCAATACATGTGTCAGCCGTAGCGTAGAATGTGGTATTATAAAAGTGCTTCTCAGGTGTCGAGAAAATCACTTTTGTCTGCAGTCTTAAAATGCGAATATCTTCCAAAGTATAATAGTGAAAATGTTCAACTTTCGTACACGCCTCAATATTGTAATGCACAATTGAATTAGCATAAATGTAGCAGCTAACTCTTGATAGATAATCTTGTAGACTCGTTTATGTGTGCGCTCCAACTTCGCCTAGTTTTAGTAACCGTAAAATTGCACTGCTGCACGCTCAATGCTTGTTCGATGCTGTGGGCTCTACCACACGTGCTAATGACGACTTGCTTCACTTAAGAACTCGAAGTCTGACCATATGAGAATCAGAAAAATGAGCCATGAGAGCCTCCTCTCTGCTGTGCAAGGCCTTTTATCAACTTCTTAAGGGGCGTATCCATCCCTACCATAGCTTGTTCTTCCGTCATTGCTAGAAGTTCTAACTTTGGCTATACTTGACGGATTTTCAAATTTCAAAAACTCATAATTAATTTCTTCAAAATTCCAAATCAATGCCAGAACTGAAAATAGATTTCCACAATTCTGCATTCCAAAAGTAATTAAATATGGTAGTTTCAGTAATCTCCGTCTCCCTCCAAACTATCATTCATTGGTTCGAGCCTCTCCTCCAATAGCGTAACTTCTTCCTCAGCACAATTCCTTGTTTCCCTGCGACTGCGTCGTAAATCTCAGATCCTTCTCGAACAAAATCATGACATCACCAAGAATCTCAGCTCAACCAGCCTACTTGCATGAAGTCTGCGTCATCCGTGCCTACGTCATGAATATACACGTCACAACTATGACGGCCATAACTTTATTCACATATGCCAATACAGCCGCCGTGGTCTCAGTATAATTCAATTTACGGGGGCAGTACCTTCTTCAAGGCCACAGTCGCCTCCTTCCCTCTTTCTTGCCTTCCCTCATGAGGCCCCTGTTCGCTTTGCAGGTGAGGCCGCCTGAGCGAGGTGCCAGTCCCTCCTCGCCAGTTGTATCCACTCCGATTAGATGTTCCCAGCTCCAGGACACTACCTGAAAAATGGCGGTAGGGGTGAGTTCCCTCGCTGAGTCCGTGGGAGCCACCACCCTGGAGGGTAAACTCTATAAAAATAAAAATAAATAAAAATTACATTTTGTTTTGTAAAACCCTTGTTTGGGTGGCAAAAGAGCACCCGAGTTATTCGATTTGATGGCGAATCAGGCTCAAAGGTTGGCAACTCTGTTCTTCAAGTAGACAAAGTGTTCAAACTTCAGCTGTAAAGCTTAAATCACCAATAATATACTTCAAAGGTAATACAAGTGGAGAGAAGTTGAGTGAAAGGTGCAAACAAATGATTTTGAATGTATATACAATAGTAGGTTGAGAGATGACAATTTCGAGTTTCCATGTCGGTAAAAAAAAAAGAAGGAACAGAGAGAGGAGATAGGCGGAGGGATATTTTCCTCAGGACTTGACCTGAAGTTTGGTGCCCTATAGGCTAACTCATAATCCAGCACTTAAAAGGTTAAACTAGCACAACTAGTGGAGGTTTCTTAGTTAGGCTATATGTGATTTTTTGTTGAGATACTGACAGTGGTGACCTTGCTTAATGTGGTTGTTATTAAACGGTCAGGTAGGTGTGAATTGTGCACTTAGCTGTTTGAGCGATGTGCGGTCCGTTCCCGCGCTGCTGCCGACACTGCTGCCTGCACTGACTGAGCTGGCAGTTTACAACCCAAAATGATTTGTGAACATGTTGAGCAAGTCAACATTTTTGTTTTGATGGCAGCATCCCCACAATCTCTTATGTACTCGTACACTATACCGGCTAAGTTACAGTACTTGTCAAATTTAGGACATTAATGTTCGATCCTGGCGAAATGTACTATAATGAGGCTCATTATAGTAAAGGTTTTCATTGGGATACAGTTTCTCCCACCAGTCAGAGCTCAAGAAACAGTTGTGTGATGAATTAGGTGAGGATAGCATCGCACCTGCGCTCACTTCCATGGCCCCCTTTTTAAATTTCACTGCGTGGCGAGTGTCATAGTGAGGCATTCCAGAAGGCCATGGTCAAATACAAGGTATTCTCTGCGTCTCATGCGCTCTGTTCAGTACATAAAACTGGTGAAATCTCGACAGATATTTATGAATATTTATGTTCGAACATAAAATAGTTATAATTATCGTCGAACATAAACAATCGTATGCAACTCGCCTATAATGGTAATTAAGACACTCGTATGGAAATTATAAAACGAACGTAGCGAGTTTTATAAACATACTCGTGTCTTAATTATTGCCATTATAGGCTCGTTGCATAATGTACTATTAAGTGTCATGGTATTCATACCCGTGCACATATTGCATAGGTGGAAAGTGCCTGATAATCGGTGTTGATAAGATCCTGGATTTGTCTCTGTATTTGTAATTACTGTTTTAAGCCTAGGGTTGGGCTGGAATATTTATTTATTTATTTATTTATTTATTTATTTATTTATTTATTTATTTATTTATTTATTTATTTATTTATTTATTTATTTAGCGTTTGACTTTTAGTGCCGGGAGTGTTCGAGGACATGTTTGGCTTGCCAGAGTTTGTAGCTACTTCTATGTGGACGCCCATGGGGTGAGCTACAAGTACCGTGCATGAGATGAAATGAATGAAGTTGAATGGAGCAAGTTCAATGTCAAGTAGTTCCAACTTTGGCTACCAGATGCCACTTACACCTAGCAATGCACGTTGAAACTTGATAGAGCGTTTCTAACGAAATATAACCTACAAATTCGGCTACACACTGCCAATTGTATTGGTAGGTTCTTTTTCATGCCATGGGCTCGCCGGCTTTACTTACCTTCCGAAGGAAAGCATAACTGAAGGATTTTAACGCTTTTTAAAAAATCCGAGGACTTCGGCCGTGTTTGAACCCGCGATCTTGGGCATAGCATCCGACTACGCCACCGAAGCCGTTGGAATCAGCTGCGATAACTGAAGAAGCCACAACCTACCATTTGAAAATGGGAAAATCACGAAGAATCATTGCACATTCTATTGTGATGAATAACTACTCCAATTAAACCTTTTGTGGTCCTCAAAATGAATGCTTGTTTTTATGAAATATAGAAGCCATTTTCCAGTAATCTATTAGTGGAGTCTCTTTTCAGTCGGTCAACACGAATGCTTGTTTTTCCAGCATGTTATGGTAACCGACAGCTCTATTGCCCAGGTCGTTGCGATATGCCATTGGGAATTGGAACTCCCCATATTAAATGAATCAGGTAGGTTATGCGTCAGTACTAGCGTGGAAACTGTGTAGTTTCGCCTGACTGCATCTTTTGTTCAGTGATATCACAACATGTCAAACTTTCTTCACCATTAACTATCTTATCGTGACCCTAATGGCGGGCGGGGAAAGTAGCCCTTGAGGATGGACATTGCACCCTCTGGTGCTATCAGTTCACGGCCTCTCCAAATACGCTCCAAGTTTCCTCTTCCTCCTTCACTTTGCAGCTTAGCCGACCGCGTCAAGTCCAGCGGGGGATTGATTCTCGGCACTCGCAGCGACCATCCTGATTATGATGTTTTCACACTCCTTACAGCCAAATGCCGGAGTGATAACTTACTCCAAGTCCCGGGCACTTACTCCAATCCCAGTCATTACAGTTGCATACACTACTGTAGTCGTCACAATGAGACAGGTTATCACACAGGCAAAACACAGGGCTTATATAATCAGAATTGAATTTTATACAAACTATGAATATTATAGTGCTTAGTTTATATTATGTGCTTGAGAGCATATTGTTACGTGCCACCCCCTAGTGGCACTTTTTGTTAACTGGATTACGGTGGGTTGAAGCACAACACAGATTGTTCCTTTAAATTAAATAATTAACTTTATTGCGGCCAGAAAGATACAGCACTCATCAGTAAATACAAGCAATTATTACCTTACTCCAGTTTCCTCCTCGGCGAGAACACTTCCCCTTTCACTTGTCAGTAAGCCGCAGAAGTTAATCCCGCGTAATGAGGTGGCCCCGTGCGTTGGCTGGAAATATCTGCACTCAGCCTGTCACCGTACTACACACTGTTTCACAATGCACCACAATCACTTATGTCGCACTCGAAAAACACACTCGTTCAAGACACAGTTCCTCTGTAGGCTTCTCACTTCCTCGCTGTCAAGAGAATCAGCTTCACTAGGGGTTTCGCAAGTCACCACACTTCTGTCGCTCAGGATAAACGCTCGCACTAGCTCATAAAACACAACAACAACTGCTGCTTGACAGGTCGCTCTTAAATAGCAGGCCGGTGATTCAATAAATGCTTCTCGAGGTTTCCATCGCTGGCTCAGTCACGAATATTCTGGACCATCCCTTTGTCCTAGTAGTCCTGTTGCACAAGGCGCACGCAATACACTAAGGCCGAGCAGCCCAGCCCTGGGGCAGTTGTGACTCATGCGGCGAGCGATGAAACAAACTCACAGCCGTAACAATATTTTTCCATTCTTTGTGCAAGAAGTTCCCAGATCTATTCATAGGGCTGCAAGATGTAGAAACTATCCCTTTATTAATTATAATTACTCTCGGAATTAGGGGCACATATGACTGGCGGTGCCAATTAGAAGCGTGGATATGATACAACATTAAGTGTACCGTTATCTTAATATTTTAGTATAATTAGTTTATAACGATTATGATTTCTGCCGATTCAATTGCGCCTCATCGGTCAGGTCATGGAGACAAGGTACATCCAGATTTGGAAGACGACTGCATAAAAAAAACTACCATCGTTCGTCCTTCAAATCGTTATCCATGATTTCCCACTTTAGGCAGATTCGGCGATGGTGTACATCTTCTAATAGGTCAAGGCTGTCGCCTTCCCAATCATAAACCCACACACTAGTACAGTCACCACAATAACAAGTAGATGTGGCCGATGGCCATGGTGTCTAAAACCCCTAACTGAAGTATCAACGTCATTATTGCAAGGTCACAACTTAACGACGGCATATTATGCTGGTAATTCCTGGAGGATATTAAAACGAACACACAAGCTTAGAGAGTGAATCACTCCCTGACATTGAATCTATCCTGAGAAACACATCTCTACACCTGTGTGTGGTTGCATCACACACTCTGATGTCACGCCAGAGCATTGTAATGATGCATTCGACACAAAGGTAGCAGTAAAAACGCCATATGTTTCCTGCCCTATGTACAACAGCGGGAAGAACGCGATATTATGATAACACCATTCATTCTGATTCAGAAATGCACTAGTGCCTCAGATGATTTGCAGTTGTCATAGGTAGTCCAAGGTCGTCAGTTTTCTTGTATGGTTATAAATAATGACCAAAGTATTAAATAAAATGGATTGACAAAATAGAATCTATAAGTTAGTTTGGATTATTTTGAATTTATTTATAGAAGGTGATGCAAATGATTGATTTGTCTCAGAGTCACTCAGTGAACTTCCGATTCGGGCTTGTGAAGGAATCATTGCAATAACCATGAACATAAATATTGTACTGCACATATACTATAGTACAAAACAAATTAATAAGTTACAGAGAATTTTGTAAGAATCAACTGGCCTTCAAATTAACACAAACAAATACTCCGATTATCATATAGTCTTTGGATTTATGTGATAGTTTGAAAAGTTGTCAGTTTATGGCCATAATACGCTATGGTTTATATAACAGGATTAAAGATGTTAATATTATAATCGCAAAATTTTCTAACATTCTAATTATTGTGGGGAAATCTAATATATTATGTACAGTTATAACTTACGATGGAATAAATAGGATGTGCATTACAGATTAACCAGTTGTTTTTAGTTTTCGATATTTTCGTTGAGATGTCGCATGCCCTTACTGTACATTTTTTAAAGAAAATATACCAGTTCCTGATACACTGAAGAAAATGGAAATTGCAACACCCAGAAGGAGTGGTGCTACATTGCTGCAATTGAACATGCAGGACGAGTGTTCGGGTTGTGATTCGACGATTACACTTTCAGGTCCCTCTGACCGCAAGTTTGGACAATAATCAATACCGGTACAGGATGTGCCCACCACGAGCTGCAATACATTGATGAATTCGGCGAGGCATGGAGTCAATAAGGCCCTGGATCGCTTCCTGAGGAATTGTGGCCCATGCTTGCTGCACTGCATGGGTCAGTTGTTCCATAGTTGTGGGTGGCTGAGGACGGTTGGCCAGTTGTCGACCCATCAGGTCCCACACATGCTCAATAGGACTGAGGTCCGGGGATCTGGCGGGCCATTCTAAGGTGGTGATGTCGTGGAGAGCTTCTCTGGAGATGCGTGCAGTGTGAACCGGGCATTGTCCTGCTGAAACATCCCATTAGCAACGTTCGCCATCATAGGGGCAACCACTGGATTCAGTACCCTATCAACGTACTGTCGAGCAGTCATAGTGCCCTCAACAAGCACTAATTGTGATTTCACATCAAAGCCAAGAGCTCCCCAGACCATAATGCTTGGTGTTGGCCCTGTGTGCCTCTCGACAATAAGGTCTGGGCAGCCCTTCTCCCCGGTACGTCTGCGCACACGATTCAGGCGATCACTGCGGGCAAGACAGAAGCGCGATTCATCACTAAAGACGACCCTATGCCATTCGTCGACCCACGTCGATCATTCTCGACACCTGGCCAGCCTTACACGTTGCTGTTGTGGGGTCAATGGAACACCTTCTGCAGGGACACGGGATCGTAAGCCAGCTGCACGCAGGCGATTACCAACTGTTTGTTGTGTAACGTGGGGTTCCACAGCTGCTGGAATTTGCGCTGCTGTTGCATGGGGTTCCATCCGGGCCATCCGAATGATGTGGCGATCTTCTCTCACAGTTGTCTGTGGCGCTGGGCCTGTACCAGGTCTACGAGTGTGGGTAACTTCATTTGACCACTGCTGCCATACACGTTGTACTGTAGATGCCTGTTGGCCAACACGTGCAGCGACAGTTCTTAGCGATAATCCAGCCTCACACAGCCCAATTATCCGAGCCCTCTCAAACGGCGACAGTTGTTGATAGCGTGCTCTTCTCTGTCGTCGAGGCATGTTTGACGGGGAACACTTCACTGCACAGACTGCAAGTCAACTACGCTACACCAGGGTCCTTATACTGGAGTTGATTCCTCCGCGACAAATCACGTGGGGAGACCTGTAGCAACAATCCAATGGGTCTGAAACATTGATCGTTTACATACCTACTTGGCATCATTCCATATCTTGAAAATCAACACCTACGACCAATGCCTTCATGGTGTTGCAATTTCCATTTTCTTCAGACAGCATAAAGATTAAGCACAAATCTGTGTTTCTCAATAAGTATGGTGGAGATTTTGGTTGTTTTAAAAGATGGTATACCAAGATTATACGACCATTAGTCTACTTAGCAAGTATAACGCAGTAGAATGGAAATAAATATATATAATTTAATGGAGGTTTTAGTATCTTAAACACATTTAAACGTGCGTTCACAAAACTCAATGCAACTCACGCGCTTGTTTAAAATATCATAGTTATAACAAGATGTTCAGTAAAGAACATATAGCCTACTTTCTCCTAAATGTATGAGTATAGTTATAACTCGTTGTTATTATCAAAGAGTATAATAGAACTATTCTTTGTTGAAGACCTTAGGAACGATTTACCTCTACCAAACGCCACAACCTAGATAAAAACTGCTACCATCATTGAAGAAAGAAAGATAAGAAGTATCTAAAGAATGTTATGGATCTGGAGACATAATCGACCGGACTGGCGGCGTGGCTCAGCGGTAACGTTCTCGCTTGCTGGACCGTATGTTTCAGGTTCGTATCCTGGCGCAGTCAGCTGGCATTTGAGGGTGCACAAATGCGAGGGAGCCGTGTTAGTAGATTTACTGGCACGTTAAAGATCCCCTTCGGGACAAAATTCTGGCACCCCGGCGTCTCTAAAAGCAACAGTAGTTAAAAGGGACGTAAAACCAATAACATTATTATTATTATTATTATTATTATTATTATTATTATTATTATTATTATTATTATTATTATTATTATTATTATTACATAATCGGCCTGACGCGGGCAACATCCAACTTTGAGTTGAGGCATGTCTTTACACGTCTGGCTGCGTATGACTTTCACAACCCTAATTGAATTAACAAATCTTTCCATGACCCTACAGAGACGTGTGTATACCAACTATGTGGATATTTTCGATTGCTATTTGGCTGAAATAGAAGTATTAATTAATATCCTGAACTAGCACCAACGATAGAGTTCAGATACTATGTGAAATCGTTTTGTTCTTTACTTCAATTAACATTTTCAAATAACGCACAATAGGCTGTTACAAACCCTTTAAAATAGAAAGTAAAAATGTATCGTAGTATCATCTTGTCATTCTTCAAATTCGATGCGCATAGAATGCAAATGGTATAGTAATCAATGGAGCCCCACGTAGACTAGTCGTGATATCTAGTGGTGAAATATCTAACAATATAATCCTAACAGAGCGAGTGCATTCTAGCGGCCAGAAGAAGAAACTTTTCAATAAAATCTGGTCGGCGTGCAGTTACCTTTTTGGCAGCTAGATGTCTCGAGTAAATCTGCTGGCGAATTATGTTTTAATTAAATATATATTTTACACCATAATATGCACAATATAACGCTTAATTTTAAAACATCTGAGTCATTACAAAACAATAAACATATAAAATTTCAAGCAAAAAAACTAGCTCTGATCGGGTTTGAACCATAGGCATTTGAGCGATAGGCTAACGCTCTACCACTGAGCTAATTGTGTCAACGAATATCGTTCTATATAAAATGACTTACATAGAACTTGTTAGCAAATAGTGATTTATACTAAACGATTTCATCACTGGAGTATATTATTTATATATAAAGCATTTCATACAAAGTTTATTTATTTTATATCAGTACGCTATATTGCATGCAATACTCAAATTAGTGAAATATAAGTCAGGCACAAGATATCCGCTGCCATCTTGTCTTATTACTAAATCAGCTCAGCTTTTTAAAATCACGTCTGCACTATAGTATTACAAAATAAACTTTTAATTTCGAACGTGCCTCTTCCTTTAGAACAGTTAAAACGATTCTCGGCTCGATAATCGGAACTGGTGGGTCCCATGATATGGATTATAAAGTTTGCATAATTCGCACGGCCGCCATCCTGAAATGGTATGGCGGACGACCTTGTAGTTTGGTCACAAGACGCATCCTATACGAAGGTATGTTGTTACCAAATTTGGTAGAGATCGGATGATTTGGTTAGTCGTTATTTGATTTTACGTTTTGAACGTTTGAGTGGCCGCCATTCAGTTTTAGTAAAGATGGCGGCGATATAAAACATGACACTGAGGTGTCCTTTGCTAGTGCTACCTTTGTACCAAATTTCGTTCAATTCGCATTCACCGTGTTCGAATTGATAGGGGGGGACAGACATTCAGAGTACACACACTCACACACACACACACACACAGACGCACAGACACACACACAGACTCACACACACACATACACACACACAGACAGACACACTTTTTTCGCCCTGTGTTGATCTCATAAGTCTACTTTCATTTTTTGCAAAAATCGAAAGTAGGCTAAAAATGGTAAACATTTTCTGATGTCTAGTTTATGAAAATTTGAATAAGTTACTACTTTATCAGCCACGGATTAAGTTGTTCTTTTTTGTTTACAGCAACTAGGTTTATACCAATGATAGACTAGATACAACTTTCAGCAACACTGAATAAAATCAAAGTGGAATATTTTTCGGTGCTGGAGTTTTGAAGTGAAACTCAAAGTCCTGAAATGTTATGTAAACCTTTGATGATCACAAACATCTTCACGCACTGATTCGCTACATGTATTACACATCACTTTTTAAATGTTTTTCGTATACGAATGCTGATTTTAATAAGGTAGAAAATACATCTCATGGCATTCTATAGGGAAGGGGACAATGTGGAAACTAGAAATTTGCACTTCAAAAGGAGAAAGGATGGTGACCCTGCTAACACGGTATATTTTGTTAGGAGGCTTTATCGTCCGACATCAGTTTGGTTGAACAAAGTTTCCAGGCTCTTCTGCCATGGCCCAGTGTGTTTGATATTCTGAGTAGTAGAAAGACCTGTTCCACAATTCATTGTTGCCAAATTAGAGGAAATTTCATTAAATCTGGGGGATTTAAAGATTACTGTAACGATTTTATGTTTTTGTTTTCATGGACCTAGGGGGAAAATGTAGGGTATTTTGAAAATAAACGTTTTCTTAATGTGTGCGAGTAAGAGAATGATACGAATTTATTATTAGTTATTATTATTTATGAATAGCAACGTTGGATGTAGGACCAAGTCATTTGGTACAAAATGAAAAAGAAGACAAGGTTGCAATGTGAATTTTATCAATCCACTTGATTACATCGTTAAACTATTAGGCTAATGTAGAAATGTTTTACAGTGATGAGTTTTGCATCCCATTTAACTGATGTTTTCGTCTAGAGAAATTTCGGTGTAAAAATTTAAGCTTGTTTAGTTACTATAACAGTGCACTTTTACTACAGCATCATCTGGTCGTAATACGAATGCTGTTTAAAAAATGTTCATCATAAGCACCGGGAACATGGTAAAGTTTAGGGTCTTGTCAAGTTGGCAACACTGCTGTAGTTCACTGCCGCATTCCGAAGACTGAGGTTCTTCTGAGTCCGGCATAATATTGGGTTGATTTTTTGAAAATCTCCAACTCCACCTGAACTAGAGTTAAAAAGCCCAAATCCCACCCACACACTTTTTTCCCAACTCCGCCAACATATAGACAAATATTCCTGAAAGGAATAGGCTTACTGGATTCATCTCACTATTAGTCAGTAAATTCTATTACCCGGCATATTCATCAATGAATTGAGTGTCGTCGATCCCTGGTTTACACAGCGGGCGATGTTTGTTTAGGGCAGCCTGTGTGGGAGTTTCTCAGCAAGAGTGGAGGCTAATAATCATCTCTTCCGTGAACACCAGTGAGTAATTATTTTCTAGAAGGACTTCATTTAAGTCGCCGTCATGTTGGTAAACATGACTGGACGGATAGGATGTCTGTCTATCAGTGTGAGGTCACCGCGCCATGCTGACACAATGGCGGCACGCCTCTCATGAACTCTCCCGCCTTTTTTGGCGACACCGCCATGACACCCACGTTCCGCGTTACCATAGAAATTGCTTTCGATACGTCCGCGATACGCGTGCTATTACACATACATCCGCTCCAAGGCCTTGCCTGCATATTACACGGCTTGACGGATGGTTTAAAAGTAATTCTCCGTGAACCAGACGCAGACGGTAACTGTAGGCTATGTCTCCAGGCGACCACGCCCTGATTTGTGGGCCCCGTGGGGCATAACCTTCTGATATTGAGACTCCATTATTATGAATCCTCGTAATGTTTCCGCAGTAGAAAATGAAATTGAATGAACTGTTACAGTTTTCTGTTCGGTAAAGTCCCGGTCAGCCACTCATTCAGTGAAGTTCTTCCTTCCAATGATTTCTTCACCAATACAGAAGATTCTATTGGGCTGTGTTTGCCATGCGTGCAAGTTTGTTTGCTAGTAGCCTAACGGTCGAACTTGGTTAATCCGATGTTATAAAGAAAAACCCAGAATCATTTACAATTTCGATTTTCTTTTTTTAAATGTTTGAATTAACCAAATTTAGAGTTCGCATTTTGAATTCTGAATTTAGCAACTTGTAGCAAATCAGTTTTTTAAAAAACTACGAATTGTATACAACTTACGTATAGCAATAAGCCCTAAATTATTATCGTTGTTGTTATTTTTTATTCGTATTAGGGACTCGTGACATCCCTGATCATCTGTCTCGTGTACTTGGGTGTGTATTGACTATGTCTCTATGACTATAGGGTCCGAGATGGGGTAGGTGTTCCGGGACTTAACTTAGGGTACCATCATGGAAAAACCCTGGAGAATACCACATTCAGGATATCCGCGCTGTCAGCGCCGGGATTTGAACTTCCAAACATAACTTGCTGCAGACCTCGTCGTGGGCGTGGCCAGGGATTTAATGGGCACGGCTACGCCGCCGGATGTCTAAAATATTGTAGTTCGATAATATTTTACAGACTGTAGGAAAAATGACGTCTAATAATATTATTGCCGGGTATGGGGCATTATACCGATTAAAACAAGGTTACTTTAAAGTAACTACTTTACAGTTACAATTTTCAAAAGTAACGTATCGTTAGTTTTGTATTAACGAGTTGCTTATTAACACTTTCCCCGCTCCTATAATTTGCTTTATTTGAATAGTCAATTACACATTTCATTGCTGATTCAGAGCCAACAAGATCAACGCATCTCAAAAATACCCACAGGAAAAATGGAAAAACATAAACTCCTTAACTGTTTAAAATAATGTATTGGGACAAATTTCATGAGATTCCCCGGTCCAGAAAACTACCTTTAGCATTAAGACAACGACGATTCCCTGTCAAATTTACATTTGCAATGCCCATCAACAAATCGCAAGGTCTAGCACTTATAAAGCAACGTAGGAATTTACCTTCCATAACCAGTGTATGCTCACGGGCAGCTTTATGTTGAATATATCGTAGAGGGTGCGAGGTTTTGTTCACTAAGATGATGATTGTTGCAACAGCGAGGTCATCTGCCCCGTTTGATGACTTATTAAACGTTCAAATTGTGCATGGATGGGACAAGTTTTTCCTCGAGTCCGTTGCATTTCTACATGCAGTGGCCTTTATTCCTTGTACGTTAATAACTGGCGTAATACGGAAGGCAGTCAACACTTTCTCGTTCAGATTCAGCAATTAAATGGAGCAGCAGTGCAGAACGCATGCGTGCGCGCGGGGTGCGTGGACCGCAAACAATGTGCCGGTGGGCGAACCAGAATACTAACCTCACACGCCCGTAACTTTACCACAATGAGCGCTTTGATTCGTGTAGTCTCTATTATATTTCGGGCTACCTTCTCTGATCAAGGGTAGGTATTGAAACTCTTATCCCAAAGTCCAGAGTTCGATTCTCGGCTCTGCCAAGAATTCAATTCCTCCCAAGGTGCACTTGCGAGACAATCCCTGCTGAGGAGCTAGTTATGATTGATTTATCAAATAAAAGGTATTTTTTCGTTCACATCCACATATTCCTCCTGGAGACATCAAACGTTTTAAAATTGCTGTGCACATCCACCAACTACGGTATTTCAAAGAGAGTACACACAGTTGCCACCATAAACCTCTTCTGAACATTATTTTCCAAATGTATAATAGAACCATTAGTGAATGTCACGTAGGCCTATTGCTGATTTAATTGATCAGCAATAATTTTAGAACTAAATGCATGTTTTTTTTTTCGTTTCGGTTTTAATTCTTTAATTTTGTAAACACGTAGTACTTTGCTAAGTATAAAAATGTATTTATGTATTCATTTATTTATTTATTTATTTATTTATTTATTTATTTATTTATTTATTTATTTATTTATTTATTTATTTATTTATTTATTTATTTATTTATATCGTAGGACGTTCAAAAGGTGTATACAAAATCATGTACATAATAGAAGAAATTGCGGTTTACTCATAATTATCACAATTTTCTAGTAGCCTATTTGTCACATATTCAAATCAAGATTGGAAATCCACTGAGCGACTTCATGTATGTACGAAATATGTTCTTGGGTATATACGTGCAAGTACAATTAAACATCCCTTCAAATATGATGGTTATTTTTCAGGTCAACAATATTTCACGTGAAACTACTAATGATCAGAAAATGTTGGCAAATAAACAATTACATTATAGCAGTCCTCGGGAAGAGGAATGAGGAGGTACGACACATATCCTACCATAGCGAAATGAAACACTTCCTCATTTAGTCACAAAAGTATCTGGTTAAGAGGAAGCTTGTCAGTTGTCGAGATTTCGATGACAGACAAGGCATTTCCTCTACTCGGTCAAAATAAACATTACATTACGATAGCAATGTCCTCCTCCTTGACCCATTAATGTAGTGATTCCTTCCTCCGATGAGCCAAAGACCTTCCATCACAAGGCTGTCAGTACGTCTGTATCTCTTAGAGGAACTAACAGTAGATGAGAAATACCTGTTTTGTCACACGACGTAAAGCGTATTACAACCACCATTATGAGCTGCAAAGTAATCCTCCGTAGCAAATTACTTCCTGACTCTCGCTCTATCTTTCCAGAGATGGTGTCTGTTTCACATTCATTGGTGATTTTATGAAGATTGTTTTTCCTTTATTTCAGTGCTTACTTTCTATTGGCGAAAATCAGAATTTCAAACCGAAGATGGTGTTTTATTTTTGATTTGATTTAATTTTATTTTCACGGCTACACTTAGAGCTTAAGAGCTCCTTTACAGTAGCGCTCTACATAAAATAAGATTAGGGCTTATAAAAATAAAACATTTCACTTACATTCACAATATAAATAATAATAGTCTAACAATTATAGTAACAAAAAGATAGTTATTATACAATAATAATAATGATGATGATAATGGAAAAATTATAGGCTATACAAAAGAGTGCATACGGTAGGGAAGAAACGAAACCAGGATGCCAGGTAAGAAGAATTAAATTGGGGTAGGTGGATCATTTTAAATACTTGGGTGTGTATTCTTTCACGATGGTAGTATAGTGAAAGAGATAGTCAGGGTGCAGAAAGGCTAATGGAGTAAGTTCTCAGTTGCGATTTGCTGTATTCTGCAAGAAAGAAGTTGTCATAGGAACTAAACTCGCTCTACATCGCTAAGTATTTAGACCGACCTTGCTGGATGGAAGCAAGAACTGGGTGGATTCAGGACATTTCATGCATAAGCTAGGGGTAACTGATATGAAGGTAGCATCATAACGAATAGAATAAGAAGTGATATCACTGACCTAGTACGCCTGGTCCGCCGCAGCGCAGCGCTGGCTCCGATCTGTGATGTAAGGGAGCATTGGCGCTTACGAGACTTAAAACCTTGCGACCTGTTTTACATGTTAAAACACCGCAAGATATCCTCATAAGCGCTAATAAGTTTGACATCTCCACTTACTTTACTGTGCCCAATTATAATTTAGTAAGTCGTCTCTTGTAATAGTCCAGTTTCGACAATAAGCGAAGACAAAGAGCAAGTTCAAAATGCAATTAGTTTTGCCAGCTATCGGTAAATTTTAAAAAAGAACGGAACAATTAACCTCGCTATCAGAAAGGATTTCTTCACATTGTTACACATTTTACATTCCCTTAACAGACTTGCAACACAGAAAAAAAAAGCCGTACGAACGCAACTTTCAACTTTACCGTAGATTACTATAAAATTCAATAATCACCATTAATTTCACTCCACAAACACCAAAATCAGTAAACTACCATCATTTCAGAAGAACTTAACATTAAACAGACATAGAAGGCATAGTCATGACCCCTTCATAGAGTAGGCTATTGTCTAAAACTGATCACGCCTCCTTCAGCATTACGGTACATATATGTTTTTTAACTCATTGTCTTTTTATTCTCATCCCTTTCTTCACAGAAGTAGTCTTTAATGGCATCAAGAGCATTTTTATTTACACCATACTGGACAGATACTTAGGCAAATTAGGATTATATGTGGAACAGAATAGTCTTTCAATCGCCAGTTGGTTCTTGGGAGAAGTAATACTTCCTTCCCTTCTATCACAAATTTGTCTATTTAGCAATCAAATCTTCTGAAAAGTGAGCATCACAGATGTAGGACTTTTCCGTAAGTTCCCTATCCTTCCCTGATATGGCCCCTTTGCACGTTATAAAACGTTCCTAATCTTTAGGAGGTTTGTAAAACCGTCTGACCTCTTTACAGTCCCCATAGCTAAATCTGCATCCTGGTACAAAAGAGCAAGGCATCTTCACTAATCACATTAAGCACTCATGAAAATGTAAGGGCTAAACTGCTGTTTACTTACATTAAATAACAATAAAATTAACACACGAAGATAACGTCAACACACGACAAGAAATTAAATTCCATTTCAGTCAATGCTTCCTACAATAGCATTTCAGGTATTAATACTATGAAGTAATAGTGTAAGCACTTGTATATCAATAAACGTTTGCACAGAACACCACCAAAACACTCCGACCAATTAAATACTTAATATATCGCACATAAACACACAAACATTAGTGGAAATCAACAATCTCAAATCGACTGTAGCGCTGCGTAGCGGCGAGTGCCAACCCGATCCGTATTCATTACATGCTATTGAGGGAGAAGAGATCACACTTTATATTCTATTCGTTATGGTAGCATAAATGATTGCTGGGGAAAATAGATGTGAGCAATGGCAGAAAGGGACTCGTGAAGAGAGAAAGTCTTAAGTTACAGTAGTGAACACGTTAGATTTAATTTTGATTTTAACTAATTATTATCATATTACACGTAATAATATAGGTCTAAGTATTTGTTAGTATTATTATGGGAGGATATAAAGGAATACATAATTGTTCTTTATGTAATGAGATATATTTTAAGATTTTAAGTTTATTAGTATTCCTTTTGGGCTGAAGAAGAGTCAACCTGACTCGATACATGTCCACATTGCTTTTCTAAGTTTAAATTCATATTGTTTATGTGAACGTTAGATGTCGCTGTTTGTATGAGCCGACTCAGATGGTGGGGTCATGTGATGAGAGAGAGGAAGGAGCGATTGGCCAGGAGGTTAATGAACTCGGATAAAGAGGGTAAGATAGTAATAATGTTATTGGTTTTACGTCCCTTTTAACCACTCTGGATTTTAGAGAAGCTGGGGTGCCGGAATTTTGACCCGAAGGGGATATTTAACGTGCCAGTAAATCTACTGACACGGCTTCCTCGCATTTGCGCACCCTCAAATGCCATCTGACTGCACCAGGGTACGAACCTGCAACCTTGGGCCCAGAAAGTGAGAACGTTACCGCTGAGCCACGCAGCCAGTCAAGAGGGTAAGAGAAGCAGAGGTAGATCAGGAGGCGATGGTTTGATTCAGTGTCTAACAATTTCAAGGTGACAGGTATAAAGGTAGAGAAAACTGAAAACTGTTTATAGGAGATGATGGAGCGACTCACTCGCAAACAGATGTTTGCAGACTAGACTGGTCAGTGAAAGGCAAAATTGTATCATATTAAAGTGAATGAATTCCAATTGATTTCTATGAAAATTGTGAATAGAACATTGTGTTATAGGCCGTGAAAGCCAATATACCATTTTTCTTTTTGGAAACCTTCATAGGGAGGTTGAGGCTGCTTGAGCTTTTAGTTCTCGCAGTCAAGTAGTGCAATTGCACTCTATATAAAGGGAGGTAGCTCGCAGTTCGTTACTCCTGTGGGGGTCCGGGCGGGGACACTAAGAGCCCGCCGATGAGCCAGCTTGGTGTCCTAGGCGAAACCTCGCACAAGACACGGCACACACCTAGAAGAATTGCTGAGTTTTGATTATTTCTTACTTCATGGATAAGCACAGTTTTTTAAGAACGGTAGCTGGCAATATTTTAAACTCTCTACCTAGTAGAGACTTAATGGGATGGAAAGTAACTCATTCATTAGTAATGTTGACTAAGACTGTAAAAATTTGACTGCTGCCGGGATTCAAACCCGAATTCAGACTTTTGTACCTTAACAGATTTGGCGAATCGAATGGGAGCTATTCCCCCTGCCAGAGAGACATTAGACCTTGCACCGGTCTCCAAGAACAAGAAGTCGGTAAAATATTTTGTTTGCACGTAAAACTGAAAGTCCAACCGCCAAGGCACTGGAAACAATGTGACATTAGTAAACCGTTAGAAAGCAATTAGCCACTTACATTTCTTATGTGTTATTGCATGAGAAGGCTACGGTCCGCAACCCAAATCTCCCTTCTCCGTTCCTCGAGAAAGCTGAAAACTTGCCTTATTTTCTTGTTTGTCGCCGCAGAGCATGAATTCAGTTCGTGTGTGTTTGTATATAAAAACAGGATGTTCGTAAAATATCTATGACCTAAATAATATTAGACTACAGAATGAACCAATAACACACGAACTCTCCAGACAGTATCAGTCACTTTTGGTGGAACCATCCTGTGCTGTAGCGGCTAGTACTCGTGGATTTCGCCCCGGAGGTCAGGGTTCGATTCCCGGCTCTGCCAAGAAATGTAATTCTTGTCTGAGGGCTGGAACGGGGTACACTCAGCCCCTAGAGGCAAAACTGAGAAGAGCTGGGCTCAACTTCTACCTGAACCACCCTAAAAGTGGTTTTCCGAGATTTCCCACTTCTACTCCAGGCAAATGTCGGGATGGTTCTTATCTAAAGGCCACGGTTGCCTCCTTCCAAGTCCTCACTTGAATAACAAATACACACACTAATACAGCCATTAAAATAACACATGTTATCAGACAAAAATTCCCACACACACTCAAGTACACGGGGCTGAATGACCACGATGTCCAAGCCCCTAATTTGAAACAACAACTTTTGGTGGTCCTTGGTCGCATTGTAAAATAGTTTTGCTATCCGTCAAAATATCGTTCCCTCGTGCCCAAGGCAGTCAGCCAACAGTCAAGGCTTCACAGCCAGCTGGTTCGTGTAGGTCTAATTAGCATAGAGCTCTAGGCAGAAGAAATGAAATTTTGAAACTATTACAGTTTTTGAAGAATACTTTTGAAGCTTCAGAATTATTTCATTTAAGCTATATTTAAATGATTATTAAGTATATATAATTTTTATTTTTATTTTAGCGTATGGCTTTTAGTGCCGGGAGTGTCCGAGGACATGTTCGGCTCGCCAGTTTTTTAGCTGCCGGACACCCAATGGGTGAGCTACACGTACCGTCATGTGTGGAGTGTTGTCTGGGGAGGAAAGTTTTTGAATGTAAGGTCAAGGAGTTGGAAGGTAGCGGCTGTGGCCTATAGTTAGGGACCAACCCCGTCATTTGCCTGGAAGGAAGACGGGAAACCACAGAAGACCATCTTCAAGGTTGCCGGCGGGGGGATTCGAACCTCCTCGCCTCCCGGATGTGAGCGACTGCCAGCAGTCATGTCATAACGACCACGGCTAACTCATCCGGTATATATAATTTGCTTCTTAGAAACCAACAAATATTCAATGTATCAAATAAGTTAAACAATAATGCCCCGACAGGATTGGGGGATGGCACATATAAGTCTGACCATTCATCATCAGTCATTTCTCTTTGGTATTCCACGTATCCAATAATTCCATATCAATATTGGAGGATCGTACATCTGACCATTCAGCATTACTCGTAATTATCTCCAGAATATATTTTATATCGCACCTTAGCTACAGTAGTTGATGAGCTTAACACCCATCAGGAAGAAAGGGGCTTAGCCAGAGCAGAGAAGGATTAGAATGATCTGTTCAGGAATAATTCCCGTAGACGTTCGCTTACAAAGAAATGGCAACAAATCTTTCTGTTCCTTGGGATATAATCTTGGCAGTTGAGTGACTTCAACAACATACTTGGAAGGAATTTGAGCGTATTCAAGAACACCTGGCCATATACATACTGCTGAATCTGAGTGAATAAAATGGTTTAATCCACGAGTCTATCTGTACACTGATTATTTCGACAGTGTTTTCTACTTGTTAGCCATTTCTAGCTTAATAATAATAATAATGATCTAGAGGGCAAAGGAAACATGTAGCCAGGTACTTCCCGTCCTGCTGTATGGAAGACGCTGGCCACTAAATAAAGCACAGAGTAAAACTCGAGACCTTTGAAATGTGGTATATTGATTTATGTGCCGTGGACAGAAAAGGCAAGGAATGCTGAAGTTTTGGACCAAGGAAGTCATATTATACGGGGCGCCAACTACAGAATTCTACAGGGAGTACAGTGGGGAAAGATCTTGCGATAAATGGTGGGCCTCAGCCATCTTGGTTAAAAGATTTGGGTGAACTACCACGTTCCACGTAGCAGTTTCCAAATCTAGGATCGTTATGTGTTTTTAGGTGTTGGTGTGTTATCTTTAAGCTCAGAAACTATTACTGCGCATATTTTAATTTCTTTTTTCAATACTGCGTACCGTGTTGATCAGGGAAAGTTCTATGTCATGTCGATGCAGTTTCAACAGGCAGCGCGGTACGTACGCGAGGATAAATGCATCTAAGTACTATCACTGGCATTGAGTGAGGACCGTAGTGAAGAGGTCTTCACCACAATGAGGAGTTGCTGACAACCAAAGATGTCCCAATACCCTAATACAAATTAGCAACAACTTCATCAACGCGGCTTCAGGGACTGGACGCAGATTTCCTCCATACCAGCATCGATGCCTGTCGCCGTCAGAACAATTACTTGGACATGAATGGTAATGCGGGGCTGGTGACCGAAGCTCTCCCAAGACCCCAATATGAATTAACAACAACAACTTCGTCGACGCAGCTTCAGAGACTGGACGCAGATTTCCTCCATGTCTCGATGCCTGACGCCGTCAGAACAGGTACTTGGGCAATAATGGTGTCTGTTGAATAGTAATGCGGGACAGATAACCTCCCTGTTACGCCCCCTAAAACAACAATAACTAACAGTGTTCTGTTATTCTGTATCCTGTGAAATAGAGTTTCGTCGCACTTGTGTTCTGAAGCTCGCTATGTTTGTAACCACAGACTGCGGATAGTTGATTGATAGGGGCCTGGAAGGGAAGGGAATACCTAATGTTTGTGGCCACACACTTTCTCCTTGACATTACTGCTGATGACAGAGCTAAGTGCACTTCTCATCACAGAAGTAATTCTCCTTATCTACAGTCCTAACGGGCTTTGCACCGCTCGTGCACAACGTCCATCAAATGCAGAGCTTTTATCAATACTAGTCAAGACGCGACCAGCCTTATTGAACACAGTCACCCCCCCCCCCCCCCCGGGGGGTCACACCTAGTGGGACGTGGGTTGGCGACCACGGGACCCCAGCTGAGCCCGGCATTGCTTCCACTTACTTGTGCCGGGCTCCTCTCTGTTATCTTTCTTGTCGACCTCCCTTGGTCAACTCTTGTTCGTTTCCGACCCCGTCGGTATTAGAGTATCCGAGGCCTAGGGAGTCTTTCACTTTCCCGCCTTAATTGGCCCTTGTCTCATCTTTCTTGGTACCCTCTTTCTTCGAGGGGTCAGCCTTCTTTTTCTTTTCTTGTTATCTCCTGCCTTCTGCACAAGGCCCTCAAGGAGGCAGGGTGTATGTAGCCCCACCACTTCTGGTGCACCCTGGATATTGCTACACCCTCAAGGGCTCACGGCTGGTGAATTTGGGACTTGGCTGGGTCCGTTTTGTCCCATTTTTCTCCTGATCTTGGGGCGGACCCTGTCCTCTTCCCCTTTCCTATCTGCCTTTCATGGCTCTCCTTCCTTCCAAGTCCCTCAATCCTAATTCTTCGAAGGTTGAGGGCATTTCATTTCTTCCTGTCCATTATTTGGCTTATCCTTTATTTGTTTATCATTTCTTCTTCTAGTATATAAGTTTGTAGTTAGTAGCCTATTAGTTATAGTTTTCATTCCCATTTTTCACTATAACCCAAACCATTCGGGGCCGATAACCTAGATGTTAGGTCCCTTAAAACAACAATTATCATCATCACTATTGTACTGTATTGTACTTTCCTCTCAAATGCACAAATGCGCTCTTCCACTGTTTGTGAGGTCGCCTATGACTCGCATCCATATAACAGAACCGGTTTCACTAGTCATCATCATCATCATCATCATCATCATCATCATCATCATCAACATCATTTCCCGGTTCCAGTCTCTTTCTGGATCGGGTTGTGAATGGGATAAGCCGAAGAAAGCTGTGACTTAAATAAGTTATTGAGACTTAAAAATGGCGGCTTCGGTGGCGTAGTTGGTAGCATGCTGAGCTTCTATGCCGAAGATAGCAGGTTCAAACACGGCTGAAGTCGTAGGATTTTTTAAGAGCGTTAAAATCCCTCAGTATGCCTTCCTTCGGAGAAGTAAAGCCGGCAGTCCGATGTCATAGATTTATGGCATGTTAAAGAACCTTCCACTAATTACGCTTGTATGAAGCCAAAATTAGCAGGTTGGAATTCATAACGCTCTATTAGTTCCAACATTCGCCGCCAGGTGCTGACTGTGATGCCATCTAGTAGCCAAGTCCGCAAGCTAGATGTCGTTGACGGTAGCATTTGGTAGCAAAACTAGGAAATACTTGACATTATTGTCTGGAGTCCTTACTTTATGTGATGATTTTTTATTTATTTTTTTCATATTCAATTTCTTGTTTGTATATTTTGGTACCTCTGACACGAATTTTTAAAAAGTCCTTACTTGAATTAAAAACAGAAAACACACACTAATACAGCCATCACAATTAACACCGGTTATCAGACAGATTCTACACACACCCAAAGTACACGGGGTTACATGACCGCGTTGTCGCAGCCCCTAAACTGAGGAACCAAAGGGCCGATTGAAGTTATAGATAGCTTTGAAGCCATATTTCAGTGTTGCTTTATTCATATTACTACTTTTCAGTCGGTCAACATAATATAATACCAATTACTGGAACATGCGAGGAAAAAAAATAACCAGAAAAAGGTATCGTCATAAGTTTCTCCCCAACTCTGAGAAACATTGAATTATGGATATGTTTTTCGCTGCGCAATTTAAGTTTGGTTGGTTGGTTCCTCAGCTTAGGGGCTGCGACAACGCGGTCATGTAGCCCCGTGTACTTTGGGTGTGTGTAGAATCTGTATGATAACCGGTGTTAATTGTGATGGCTGTATTAGTGTGTGTTATCTGTTTTTTAATTCAAGTAAGGACTACATACTTTGAATTTTTCAAATAGTTCCTACTTTTTCCGCCAAACGCCACCGTCAACGACTACTAGTTCAGAACTTGGCTTCTATACGCCACCACAGTCGGCTCCTGGCAACGAACGTAGGAACCTAAGAGCGTTGTTTACATTCTTAACCTATATAATTTTGCTTCATACAGGTGTAATTAGTGGAAGTTTTTTTTAATATGCCATAAATGTATGACATGGGACCGCCGGCTTTATTTCCCCTTCGAAGGAAGGCATACTGAGGGTTTTTTAACGCTCTTAAAAAATTCCGACGACTTCGGCCGGGTTTGAACCCGCGATCTTGGGCATAGAAGCTCAGCATGCTACCAACTACGCCACCGAAGCCGCCCCAATTTTAGTTTCTATGTTATACTATAGTATATCCATCTTACAATGGGTGGCGCACGAGTGGTTTTACAAAGGAGTGTTAGCGCGCGAATCGTCTCAACCAAGTCCCGTATGCGTTCATATACCACTCATCCGATTGCGATGTAACTTTGGTGAGTTGTTGTGAACACTCCCGCGAAGGTTCTTGAAATAGTAAATCCATTTTACAATCGATGGCACGCAAGTGTTGGTGTGCGAATCGTTTCAAGAAACGTACTTTGGGTTAGCTGAAGCGTGCACGCCCACAAAAGTTTCTGAATTGGTAAATCCATTTCACAATAAGTCGTTTCAACAAATGAATGTTTGCTCGCTAATCATTTCAACAAATGAACTTTGGGTAGTTGTTGTGCGTATTTTACAATATAGTCCATGGCTAATGAGTCGTTTCAACAAATGAGTGTATTTCGTACAGTTTAGTGGCAGTTAATGTGGTTTCTTTGAAAAATTCCGCTTGCTTGACAGAATTGATTTGAAACAAATACAAACAGCGCTTGACAAACACTTTCATTTTTGATTGGCATTGGCAAATGCCGGGATGGTTCCTAACTTAAGACCACGCCCGCCTCCTACCCAATCCTATCCCCAATTTACAAATTTACTCACTAGTACATCCATCACAATAACATAGGTTATGAGAAATTCCACCCACTCCTAAAATGCTCACGTATTTTATTATTATTATTATTATTATTATTATTATTATTATTATTATTATTAGACTATTATTATTATTACTATTATTAGACTATTATTATTATTATTATTATTAGACTATTATTATTATTATTATTATTATTATTATTATTATTATTATTAGACTATTATTATTATTACTATTATTATCATCATCATTTTTATAACCGTTTCAGTCTTCTATGGACCATGTTATTTCAACTGTCTTCTTTCTCGTTCTTTTACATTGGCCCAATATTCCCGTATTCTTCTTCTGAGAGCTTCTTTTTGTTGTTTGGTCCACTTCTTTCCGGTTTTCAATGTCGGTTTAGGCTGAAAACTCTGTATTTCCCCAAGTTTCTTTTTCATAGAGTCACGTTCCAAGATGTCCTCATGTGATTTCCCCAGTTCTTGTAGGTCTTTTACCACCTCTGTAAACCAGATCCCTTTGGTTGTCTTTCCCATAAAGTAGGCACAGATTCGATTGGAGAATTTTCCGGAGCTCATTCGTGTTAAATGGCCATAAAAGGAGAGTCTTCTTTTGCGTATGGTGTCCGTTATTATTATTATTATTATTATTATTATTATTATTTGTAACTTTAATTTATAGGTCTACTATTGGCCGGGGTGTCTTGCAAAACCCACAGTCAGTTGGATCAGGGATCAAACCCGAGTCCTCATTGTATAGCCTGCCTTGGCGCCCTTAACTACGGATGTAGACAACTACAGCTCAAGAACAATAAGAGAATTGTAATTCTTTTCTAATAAGGAAGAGCGCATCATGCAGTCTGTTTCATTGCTTTCTACGCGTATAAAAAGTTACTGTAAGTGTGATAAATACCGTAAATTTCACTCAGCGGCTAGCTCCCAGCTGTTGTTGTTACCTTTTATTGCTTTCAAACAAAGTGCGTGGTACCGCAACTACTATATAGACAAATGAACTGTTCCAGTTATTAATTCAAACTTTCTTACACGACGCAGTCAGAAAAGTTTTAGCCAACTGGGTTCAATGTTTCTGGATAAAATCTCATCTCATCTCACTCGGTTGGCACAGGAGTGTGCTTTAAATGCGAGAGCCTCGTGTCGGTACGTCTACTACTGGTACCTGAAACATCTCTCCCAACGCAAATCTCTCTCCTCCTAACGTGCCTGAAGTCAACGCATCATAACCGACACATCAGAGAAACAACGTTATTGGTTTGTACGTCCCTTTTAACCCGGCAATGGGTACGCCTCTTAGAGCAGTTTTGTCGCGGCGATCTATAAAGTTAGTTTAAATGCCCTTATATATGAGTCGTCCAGTTGCAAAACTCGCTTAATCCACTTGTGAATAAGGATCATGTCGTAAAATTAGTTATGTTCTACGATGTCGAAATGTAAATATTATATCTCAGAAAACTGTATCATAATGAGGGTCATTATAACACTATTTTCATTATGAAACAGTTTCTCCCACCAATCAGAGCTCAAGAAACAGTTGTTTGACCAATTAGGTGAGGTTAGTATCGCACCTGCGCTGAGTTCCATGGCCTTCTAATTTAAATTTCACTCCGTGGCCTAGTGTCATAGTGGGGTAATCGAGGAGGCCATGGTCAAATACAAGGTATGCTGTGCGTCCCATGCGCTCTGTTAAGTACATAAAACTGGCGAATCTCGACAGATATTTATGAATATTTATGTTCGAACATAAAATAGTTATAATAATTCTCGTCGAACATAACAGTCGTACGCAACTCGCCTATAATGGTAAGTAAGACACTTGCAACTCGCATACGCTCGTTTTATAAACATACTCGTGTCTTAATTATTGCCATTATAGGCTCGTTGCATAATGTACTATTATTTAATTAGTTTAGTTTATTTTACTTTATTTTATTTTGTTTTTGTTTTGTTTTATTTAGTTTTATTTTGTTTTAAATTGTTTTATTTATTTTTTGTTTTTTGTTTTGTTTTATTTTATTTTGTTGTTATTTTGTTTTGTTTTATTTTATTTTGTTTCGATTTTCCAGAAAACAAACATAAAAGAAAAAACAAAAAACACGAAGCAAAAAGAAAAATTCAAAAATAAAAGCAAAAGCAGAAAACAAAAAACAAGAAACACACAGCAAAATTCAAAAAAGCAAAAGCAGAAAACAAACACAATACCAAAACCAAGAAAGAAAATCAAAAAGTAAAATTCAAAAGCAAAAGCACAAAGCAAACACAAAACCAAAAACACAAAGCAAAAAGAAAAAAGTAGAAAACAACAAACACAAAAAATACGCGAGGCAAAGTCCAGAGAAACGTTTCTCATGAAAATGATTCTTATTCACAAGAGCATTAAACGAGTTTTGCAACTGGACGACTCATATGATTAATATAATCCAGAGTGAATGGAAGTAATACAAATTAAATCAGGGACGTATACAAGTATGATCAACTTAAAATAGGTGGTCCATAATATTCTATTTACATAGGGAAGAATATGAATTGCCTTTCTCCAGCGTCACTTACAAAATAATGTATTATGTATCTTATGTAAGTTGTATGAATGTTCCTAACATATCCATTATATCGCCTGTTATTCCATGGCCAATACAACATTGTGATATCTGCAAGGACACCCGCAAAATTCGCGCCGATGTGAGAGATCGAACGTAATACTATTGACAAACGGGAGATTTGAATCACACTGACTAGTTCCTACCGCCAAGCTACACGAAGCAATGAATAAAGATCAGTCGAGACTATTGTCTGGTTAACTACTGCAGCTTTCAGAGACTCAGGGGTACCGAAGTTTTGTCCCGAAGGGGACGAATCGTACCCGCATCCAGACTGTCAATAATTTTAGCCGCTACACCATGAGGTGGTTTGAAAAATAGGATGGTGTCGTTGTTTCAGTGCTTAATATGTCGACGGTAAAACATGGTACGTCTAAAGATGCACCCATTATTGTCCTTGATCACGGTACTCATATGATATCTCTAGTGGGACGTGGGTTGGCGACCACGGGATCCCAGCTGAGTCCGGCATTGCTTCCACTTACTTGTGCCGGGCTCCTCTCCGTCTTCTTTCCTGTCGACCTCCCTTGGTCAACTCTTGTTCTTTTCCGACCCCGACAGTATTATTGTATCCAAGCCCTAGGGAGTCTTTCACTTTCCCGCCGTAATTGGCCCTTGTCTCATCTTTCGTGATCCCTCCTTCTTCGAGGGGTCAGACCTCTTGTTTTCTTTTCATTATATTTCCTTTTTTCTTTAAGATTCCCGCACTGTTTTTGTTAATTGCCTCCCCGTGTATCTAAATTCCCTTTAGCGAAATTTTTGCCTCTACACTCCATTTTGTAGGTATTTTCAATCTACGTTGCACTTTGTAAGTATTTTGAACCTCAGTTGCATTTTGAACGTATTTTCAATCTCATTTGCATTTTGTAAGTATTTTGAACCTCAATTTCATTTTATAAGTATTTCGACTCTACATTGCATTTTGTACGTATTTGAACCTAAACTACATTTTGTGCGTATTTTTCAATCTATTCCTTTTGTGAGTATTTTCCTTATCATTCCCCTTTTGTACGTATTACCACTCTCCATTTTGTGATCCGTTTCAATCTGAGTTCCATTTTGTAAGTATTTTCAGTCTCACTTAATTTTCGTTCTGGTTTCCATTTCATTGCCATTTTCGCTATCACCCAGATCATTACGGGCCGATAACCTAGATGTTAGGCCCCTTAAAACAACAATTATCATCATCATCATCATCATCATCATATGAGGGGTCTAGATGCAAAACTCACGTTCTCTACTTTTTCTAATTTTACAGGAACTAAAAAAAACTTCTTAAATGTATATAACTAATGGAATCTCTGAGATACTTTGCTTTTGTTGCAGGCTATACTTAATTACACCTTCTTGTATAAACTATGTTTCATTATTTATATTAATTTATCTGAAAAATAGGTTTTAATTTTGGAGAATGTGACTTTTACATCCAAACATCGGAGACTGTGAGTTTTGTGTCTGAACAAGTTGGAGAATGTTACTTTTGGCACTAAACAAAATTAATTACTTCAGACAAACAATAGACAAGTTGGCCAAGTTTGTGAAAAATGTTGACAAATGAAACCAATTGCATTGATGGAATGCACATATTATTTATTATGTAGAGGTTACGATTTGAACAGACAATAATAATATTGGCTTGCAGCTGTAAAAAGTCACATGACCAGAAGCTGTCTTATGATTGGCCAACAGGGAGAATGTGCTCTTAGCAACTAAACAGTGTGAAGAATGATAGTTTTGCATCTAAATTTAGTTTTTGGTATTTGAAAACCACTGGATATTGTGAGTTTGGCTTTTCAGCACAAAGATAGACGTGTGTAGTTTGGAACGAAGAATAAGAATGCCTTGCTAAATCAATTTCGAACAAGAGTGGAGAATGTGAGTTTTCATCTACACCCCTCATATGATCTCATATCATTCTTCCCAGCAATAAGTAAATCAGTATAAATTGTTAGCCATTAAAGTAATGAAGGGAAGGGAAGATGGTAAAATTTATTTCTCAGTACGGTAACTTTTCTAAGGTGGCTCGGGACGTTGGAGGAACCAGAGATCGACGCTACCAAATGTAGAGAGTGTGACCTAATGATTACTGTGTGCTCGAATCCAAGAGAAACTTTGATTCCGACAACATAGTACCTCACTCGGCCTGCGATACCAGCTGACATACTAACATGTCTTCAGCGGAAGTACTTCCGGCATCACCCGTGCCGTAGCAAATTAGATTGCACTCTTCTGTTCCTCTTGAAAAGAATGCAGTCGTTTATTTTTTATGACCTGTGCAATGAAAGCTGTATTGTTGTTTCTTATCGAAGTCAGATAACGTAGAATATGTTTGAGACTAAAAAGAAAGGAAGCTTTTAGTTTTACCTAGCCGTTAATCTTACGACCACCAGCCTCGGCTCCTTCTTTTTACATGTAATCCTAACCATCGGACGTGACATTTCATCTCGAAAATTGCACATGCATTAACCAGGAATCGAACTCTATCCACCTTGGTTGGAGGCAAGTGGCTTGATCATTGCGCCATCACGCTCTGAGGGAGTACCGCATCTATAGCAAATGCTACAAACCACAAAACTCTAATCATAGTGAAAGGTTGATATAGATACTTGACTTCCAGAATCTACGTATTTATTGTAGTGATATTGGCTTTGTAGTCTATTCTGACAAAACAAACTACATTCACACACGTTCTGCTGTTTAACAAGAACGCCTTCCTCGTGTATTTTCGTAATTATTTCCAAGGTGGTCGATTTGGTCGACTGAATGCTTAAGAAAAGTGAAATCGTGACTTTTATTATGGTAAGTAATAAATGTCGACTGGTTTTGGATGCAATGCCTTCAGTTTAAAGAACCACCTTGAAATGCTTGCTTGAATGTTAATGGATATAACATAATGATGTGCTAGCATGGCCTTTAAGTACATTGCGAGCTCATACTGTCGGTATTGCTTCATGAGACCATGATGGCACATGTCTCTTCGATACGGGGTGAGCGAACCTTGAGAAGCTGTTTGTAAGCAGTGAGTGTGTGTGTGCAGATAGTCGGAATTCTCGATCTCAGGACGTGCTCGTTCAAAGGGCTCACACGAGTTCAGGGAAGCATTGAGATGCAGGTTCCATCCCATCATTTGCCTGCAGTAGAAGTAAGAAACCACAGAAAACCATCTGTAGAACAGCTGAAGTGGGAATCGGACCCATATATTCTAAGATTTGCCTCAAGAGGGTTAGTGTGCCCCAATCCAACATCAGACCACAATTTCCTGGTAGAATTAGGTCTCAAACATGGACTTCAACGGTGACAACCAAGAATGCTATGCAAAACGTCACGAGGTATAGACTATTATGAAGTACAGTGTTAGAGAGCGTATTTTAAGAACATTAATAGAGATGTTTTTAATCTTCATTCCGTCCGCCTCGTTGCGTAGTGGTTAGCATTCTTAGCTGTCACCGCGGAGGCCCGGGCACGATCCCGGCTCTGTCCGAGGGCCGGAATGGGGTACACTCTGCCTCGTGAGGCAAAACTGAGAAGAGTCAGGTTCGTTTCATATCTCAGCCATCATGGAATTGGTTTTCCGTCGTTTCCCACTTCTACGCCAGGCAAATCCCGGGACGGTAGACTACCTAACTTAAGGCCACGGCAGCTTCCTACCCAAATCCTAACTCAATTACAAATACACACACTAATGTCATTTCATGTTTATTTATAAGTGCCTCACACTATATTTACAGTACACTGAAGGGAGTCTCTGAAAAGAGCAAAGCCCCACAATATATACTGGGTTATATTTTCACATGCACACAAGATGGCAATTAATGTGATTAGAGCAGTGAAACCATTATTTACAATATAGATTTGGGGAATGATAAATGTACATTTACATAGGATAAGGGAGTAACAACAAAGAGAACAGATGAGAGGATTAAGAGACTCGCGGGAAATAACACTAACACAGCAAAGAATAGGGGCATGATTTATGAACAAACAACCTAGGCTACTAGTTGAACGAATAATGCCGCAGCTTCTTCTTGAACTGTATGGCATTATTGTTGCTGATCGTCAGGTGGCACGGTCGGTTGTTCCATGCACAAATAGGTCTACTATATTTACAAACCCCAGCTTATACGACAGAGTCGTGGGTAGTGGGGCGTACAACGTAACTCCGCGGCCCTTCTGAGCTGATTGGTAGCCAAGAGAAATGTCGGCTAGAATAACAGATGAGTCGGTATTATTAAAAAGTTTATGTAGGTATAACAAATAAATTTGGATTAATATATTATCGATGGAGAGCCTCCGTGGCTTAGGCGGCAGCACGCCGGCCTCTCACCGCTGGGTCTGTGGTTCAAATCCCGGTCACTCCATGTGAGATCTGTGCTGGACAAAACGGAGGCAGACAGGTTTTTCTCCGGGTACTCCGGTTTTCCCTGTCAAAAATTTCATTCCAGCAACACTCTCCACTATCATTTCATTTCATCTGTCATTCATTTAATCATTGCCCCAGAGGAGTGCGACAGGCTTCGGCAGCTGGCACAGTTCATATCCTCGCCGCTAGATGGGGGCTTCATTCATTCCATTCCTGACCTGGTCGGAGACTGGAAGCAGGCTGTGGATTTTCATTTCATATTATCGATGGAAGGCTACATTTTTTGACGTCCGATTTTAGAGCCCGACAATACAGACATCACAGTGTCACAGGTCAGCAGAAAAATTCTACACACACCCATGTACCGGTACATGGGGATACATAACCACGATGTCGCAAATCATCATCAACAACAACAATTTTCATTTCTGACTTTCTGATTTTTCAGGAAGCTAAAATCATGAAAACATGTTCATTCAGTTTGGGCATTGTTGCGGTGTTTTCATAAACGTTATGAATTAAAATTTAGTCTACTTTTGGACCTTTTTTAGTAAGCATAAATAGTTCAGAAGATTGTGAAGCCATTCTCGCGGCTGGAGACCCACTACAAGATGTTCACTCTGATTTACGAGCTTGATACGCCGAGAAGTGAAGCTTAGTGAGGGTAATTGCGTTAGATTTCACTCCCAATTGTCTTCAGTTACCTGCTTTAGCGAGAAAGCAAGGCCAGGAGTGGGCAGTGCGTGGTGAGCAAGGTCCCGCAACAAGAGGATCAAAGAGCACGGGTTGAGGCCGCAACAGGGAGGGAATTCGGGCGTCCACTTTTACCTCCTGTCACTAGTGGCGATTCCTCCATGTAGAATGGGAGGATCATCTCTCAGTCAGCTCACATCTGTAACTGTTTAAAAAAATGTTTTGTAAAATAGTCTTTAGGGCTACCTTGCGCGCCCCTCTCGACAAGCTCCGTCTCGTTGTCACTGTCAGTACTTTTAAATACACACATCAAAAAAAGTTTTGCATCACCTCGGTTCCAAGAGTTCCGGAACCTTTAAATACAAAGGGAATAGAGATCAACACAAACAACATTTCAGCTCGTTTTATTGCTCATGAGACCCACACATTGCATGTTGTACCATCATACAGCTAGACTTTCAGCATTTGTGGTCCAGATTGCAGTACACACCACTACCTCTAATACCCAGTAGCACGTCCTCTTGCATTGATGCATGCCTGTATTCGTCGTGGCATACTATCCACAAGTTCATCAAGACACTGTTGGTCCAAATTGTCCCACTCCTCAACGACAATTCGGCGTAAATCTCTCAGAGTGGTTGGTGGGTCAAGACGTCCATAAACAGCCCTTTTCAACATATCCCAGGCATGTTCGATAGGGTTCATGTCTGGCGAACATGCTGGCCACTGTAGTCGAGCGATGTCGTTATCTTGAAGGAACGCATTCACAAGATGTGCACGATGAGGTCGAGAATTGTCGTCCATGAAGACAAATGCCTCTCCAATATTCTGCCGATATGGGTGCACTATGGGTCGGAGGATGTCATTCAGGTATCGTAAAGCCGTTTCGGAGCCTTCCATGACCACCAGTGGCGTACGTCGGCCCCACATAATGCCACCCCAAAACATCAGGGAACCACCACCTTGCTGCACTCGCTGGACAGTGTGTCTAAGACGTTCAGCCTGACCAGGGTGCCTCCAAACACGTCTCCGACGATTGTCTGGTTGAAGGCATATGCGACACTCATCGGTGAAGAGAACGTGATGCCAATTCTGTGGGGTCCATTCAGCATGTTGTTGGGCCCATCTGTACCGCGCTGCATGGTGTCGGGGTTGCAAAGCTGGACCTCGCCATGGACGTCGGGAGTGAAGTTGCGCATCATGCAGCCTATTGCGCACAGTTTGAGTTGAAACACGACGTCCTGTGGCTGAACGAAACGCATTATTCAACATGGTGGCATTGCTGTCAGGGTTCCTCCGAGCGGCAATCCGTAAGTAGCGGTCATCCACTACAGTAGTAGCCCTTGGGCGGCCTGAGCGAGGCCTGTCATCGACAGTTCCTGTATCTCTGTACCTCCTCCATGTCCGAACAACATCGCTTTGGTTCACTCTGAGACGCCTGGAAACTTCCCTTGTTGAGAGCCCTTCTTGACACAAAGTAACAATGCGGACGCGATCGAACTGCGGTATTGACCTTCTAGGCATGGTAGAACTACAGACAACATGAGCAGCGTACCTTCGTCCTGGTGGAATGACTGGAACTGATCGGCTGTCGTACCCCCTCCGTCTAATAGGCCCTGCTCATGCATGGTTGTTTACATCTTTGAGCAGTTTTAGTGACATCTATGAACAGTCAAAGGGACTGTATCTTTGATACAATATACACAGTCAACGTCTATATGCCGGAGATCTGGGAACCGAGGTGATGCAAAACTTTTTTTGATGTGTGTAGTTCTGCATTTCACCCCTAGATGGGTGAAGTGTGACCTTCACCGCTCGGAGTAGAAAGCTGAGGAAGGAAGCTTTGCATCCTCAAAGCATGTGTTTATGGCTTTAGAAATGTATTGGTAGCCCTTGAGGGAGAAGGGGCAGGTTTGGTCTGTCTAATAGCGCTCTGAGGACGTCTACTGAGATCCTCAAGTCTCGCTATTAGTTGATTTTAAACCAACACTAAGGGCTTATTTATCATCTAGGCTTACAGGATGGAGCCGCGTCCTATATCGGTGGTTATAAGATGATAAACTAGACACCGGCCGCGAAAGCCTACGATCTAAAGTAAGGGCTTATTGGTTACAATTTCGCGCGGTCAGAATGGATAGTCTGTTTCCAGCGTGTTGTATTCGATTGTATTGTATTGAGTATTGTGTTCGTAATAGTGCTGTGCGACTGAATAATTAATATCAGACCGAGTCTAATATCTCAATTTAGCCCAGCTATACCAATTATCTTAACTTAATTAGTAGCCTATCCTATTGCGCCCTACTCATTATAACAGCAGGAGTCTCCACTGCGCTGTCACAAATTGATAAGGCCTACACAGGGTATTGTTAATAAACAGCATAACATTATTTTCGCAGTTTTCCATTTTATTTAGGTCATTCAAAAATGGTCAACACTCCATCCATAACATCAATAGAATAACTCTAGACCAGGGCGATCAGAGAGCGCGTTCGTGCTCGGGGAGCACTGGGCAGTCAGACTAGCACTCCTTCCCCTACACTGTGGCAGCGAGGACACCTGAGACAGACGGACGACGTTACGACCGCGCTGACAAGTTACGTACGTACAGTCATGCGGTCGACGGCTTTTGTGAGATGTTGACATCATATTGATAGGGCTGTTTTGCCATAAAAATATACCTCATCTAGCCCTACAGGGTGAGAGGTCTTTTCTAATTTCTCAACTAGCTCCGTAGGACGAATACATGCCGCCGCGTTTATTAGGCACTCCTTGATTAAATTCCCTTCCGCGAAGGGTTTACCAGCTTTGGCAATCGCATCGAACATTTGTAGCTTGCTCGTAAATTGGGTCCACCAGCCTCACTCTCCTTTATCTCCTGTTAGGCAGAAATACGGCAAGTAACAATTTTAGTGTTCTTCAGTTAATTATGGCATTTGTTTGTTTGTAAACAAGCATTTTTAAATTAAAACAATAATGCTTACAGAAAAGTGCTGCCTGAAATTTTCTTTCAATTCTTCCAACTTCGATTGGCGACTGCCGTCACCCTAATCATCCCTGTGGTTGGCACTGCAGTGCCGTTCCAAACTGTGTTTCTTTAAACACATTAAATCTCGGTGGAAAACACTAGACATTTTTCATGCCCTTCATAAGCTGTACAGAAAAATGAAATTTCCCATTCTGGTTTAAAGGCTGCTGCTTCGCCACTCCTTTTTAAAAAATGATGTTCATTCATGACCACTGCGAAGCTGACTTACTTAGGCTACACGCTGTCAACAAAGCGCATTGGTCTAGACTAGCGACTAGGCGCGCTCAGCCAGCCAAGCTCCTCCCACCCCTAACGAAACTACCTTCCACCAAAGAGCTCGGAGCACTGGCTTAGAGTGCGGTCGGAGCGCTGTGTGGATGATCTGCCCTGCTCCAGACTATACGCTACGTTTAACACTTACACTAATCGGCCAGCATGGGGAGAACTAAGCAAATGTATGGGAAATCCCACCTACCTGAACAGGGCAGATCATCCACATTAAGTCAAGGGCCGACCCCAACGTACACATTATGGGAAATATTATTTCTTAATCGTGGTATTGATAATTGGAACTCATTACCTGCCACAGTCTTAGAGCCTTTCCCCAAACATATTGATGTATTTAAGAGAAGATTGAAATGTGTAAATACTACGCTGTAATTACTATAGTTCCCAAGACGCGACTTATGTATATTAAGTGTGTTTGATATTATGGTCGGTAATTTTCTGTATTGTACAATTTGCCACCGGGGAATTGTCCCCATTTGCTAATAAAGTAGGTTGGTTGGTTGGTTGGTTGGTTCCTTAGTTTAGGGGCTGCGACAACGCGGTCATGTAGCCCCGTGTACTTTGGGAGTGTGTAGAATCTGTCTGGTAACCGGTTTTAATTGTGATTACGGTATTAGTGTGTGTATCTGTTTTTTTAATTCAGGTATGGACTGCAACTTTGAATTTTTCAAATAGTTCCTACTTTTGCCGCCAAACGCCACCGTCAACGACTACTAGGCCTAGTTCAGAACTTAACTACTAGACGCCACCGCAGTCGGCTCTTGGCAACGAACGTAGCAACCTAAGAACGTTGTTTACATTCTTAACCTATACAATTTAGTTTCACACAGGTGTAATTAGTGGAAAGATCTTTAACATGCCATAAATCTATGACATGGGACCGCCGGCTTTACTTCCCCTCCGAAGGAAGGCATACTGAGGGATTTTTAACGCTCTTAAAAAATCTGACGGCTTCGGCCGGGTTTGAACCCGCTATCTTGGGCATAGAAGCTCAGCATGCTACCAACTACGCCACCGAAGGCTAATAAAGTAAATGGACGAAAATGAAAACTCAAATGCATGCCGCTATATGTGGGATAAGTTGTTCTAGTGCCGTTTATGGCCACCAGATAATGATGGTGCTACAGCGAACAGTTAGAACGGAGCTGTATGTGGATGCATTCGTTAACTACGCTTATGGAAACATGGAAGCAATAACAGGCCACGTGAACTGCTTGAACTGCAAATCACTGTCACGGCTCCCTCGCATTTGCGCCCCCTCAAATACCAGCTGACTGCGCCAGGAGTCGATCCTGCAACCTTGGACACAGAAGGCGAGAACGTTACCGCTCCACCACGCAGCCAGCCAGTCCTCTGGTTACTGGTGAAACCACTCGTCCACAACTTCACGAACTGCTTGATCAGTGGTGAAACGCTTACCCTTCAGGAACTTCCCCGATGAACCAAACACGCAATAGTCGCAAGGGGAGAGTGGTTCCTCCAGCAACCAAACGCCCTTCTTCGCGGAGGGTATTGGGAAACTTTATCAGCATTGGTGGCTGAGCAGGAGAGCTGTTAACTCCCTCGAACTGTCATCTATGTGTTCATTTCTAGACATCATCATATCATAATATATTTTATTTCAGTAGTAGTCTATAGATCCCGCCTGCGGCGCTCACCAGCGACCGATCGTACAAAAGAGCATTGAAATGAGAGAGAATAGACATTAGCAGTGACGAATTGCACTATAATTTCATAAATATATAATTTCTTAAAAAAATTACTTTAAAAAATGTACGAAGTGTGCGATTTGCAAATACTGTTTTTGTAGGAAAATACGCTCCATAATTCCTGTCCACTTCACAATTTGGCCGCTGTGATGCCTGTTTCGTGTCATTTTAACATTCTGAGGTCTTTCCTTTATCATTTAGCATGGATTTCAGAAACGGTAAATCAAAGGAGTGAGTACTCAAATCGTATAATTTCATAAATATCGAATAACCGGTGAGTGTTACAGCTAAGCTGTCAATCAATGAACTCAGCACACAAATGGCGTTAGCAGTGACGAATTGCATTCTAATTTCATAAATATCAATTTTTGTAAGAAGTTTGCGATTTGCAAATACTGTTGCTGTAGGAAAATAAATCATTTGGTTGAAATAAAAACATAACAACCTTTCTCCTTAAGTGTCTCATTACAAACCTATTGGGGAAAGTGTGGTTTATGAACATGCGAGATTTCTCGCACGGGTCCGCTAGTATTGGAAGGTAATTTTCTGTGTTGCCTTAGTAATCGAAATGTAATGTTTTTCAGTCGGTCAACACGATTATACCCAATTGTGATAGGTGGTTCCCTAATTCTCAAAAAGAAAGTACATGAGGTTAATAAATGCACTTCGATGACCAGTTTCGGTCGTCAAGCGTTCATCATCAGATCTTTTATACTTATGCTATTATATCTATGTTTGCCAAAGGCCTGGCCATGTTTAAACACCGGATCCCATGAGAACTCCGCAGTTAAGCAGCATTGGGCGTGGTTGGACCTTGGATGGAATGCCGGTTCAGTTGGACGACGTGCTGTTGGCGAAAGAAGGGAGGAGCGGAAATGCCCTGGCCACCCTACCGCACGTTAACTCCTGCTGAGGATAGCCTCTTTGGAGGCATGGAACTGCCTTCGGGCAGAATACCAATAATAATAATAATAATAATAATCTACGTTTATAAGTATGGGTTATGATATTTACAATATATAGGCTACACTTATTTAGTTGGGCGGCTTCGGTGGCGTAGTTGGTAGCATGCTGAGCTTCTATGCCCAAGATCGCGGGCTCAAATCCGGCCGAACTCGTCGGATTTTTAAGAGCGTTAAAAATCCCTCAGTATGCCTTCCTTCGGAGGGGAAGTAAAGCCGGCGGTCCCATGTCATAGATTTATGGCATGTTAAAGAACCTTCCACCAATTACACCTGTGTGAAGCTGAATTGTATAGGTTAAGAATGTAAACAACGCTCTTAGGTTCCTACGTTCGTTGCCAAGAGCCGACTGCGGTGGCGTCTGGTGGCTAAGTTCTGAACTAGTAGTCGTTGACGGTGGCGTTTGGCAGCAAAAGTAGGAACTATTTGGAAAATTCAAAAGTCTGCAGTCCTTACTTAAATTAAAAACAGATAACACACACTAATACAGCCTTCAAAATTAACACCGGTTATCAGACAGATTCTACACACACCCAAAGTACACGGGGCTACATGACCGCATAGTCGCATCCCCTAAACTGAGGAACCAACCAACCATTGTAACCACCCAGAGTGCTCACTTTGTTGATGCCATGGTATCTTGATACACTATCAGCGGATCCAATGTCAATTTCCTGATGAAACTGATCATCGCTCGTTGTACAAGAAACATGCGAGAAGCATCACGTAACACTGCACTACCAGCATTGTGTGCGCTATGAGGGCTCTATACATGTGGAATGTCTGAACTTTCACACATGTTTACATCAGGTCCCACATTGGATATGAAGAACTGTGACAGCTTTACATAACATGAGTCGTGGAAAGAATAAAGATTGCCAGTCTATTCAAAGGCGAGTAGCGATTAGACTTTCCTGAGAGGGAGATGCATATGCATATTATTATTATTATTATTATTATTATTATTATTATTATTATTATTATTATTATTATTATTATTATTATTATTATTATTATTATTATCATTATTATTACCGACAGCAGTAGCTACGCTCGCTAACGCGTTGCGCTAGGCCTTGGCACCAAGCTATCTGCGGACTCGGTAGACGTGGGTTTCGAGCCCCACCGTCGGCCGTCCTTGAAATGTTTTTCAATGGTTTCCCATTTTCAACTCCATGTAAATGCTGGAACGGTACCTTCTGTCAGGCCACGGCCACTTCCTTCCACATCTTTGTCCAGTTTCATTCATCTTCATTTATTTCTTCTCTCATTCACTCCTCTCATGAGGTTGGCGTCAGGAAGGCAATCCGACTGTAAAAACACCCGTCACATAGACTTTCACTGCATTTCATCCTCGACCCCGTTCAAAACGGGAATAATAAGGGGTAGGCATACATTAATATTATTATTATTTTTATTATTAGAGTCGAAAAAGGCTGTGCCAAGAAATCTAATTCTCATCTGAGGGTAAGAGGTAGTACTGAGAAGACATGGGCTCGATTCTAACCACGGTTGGGATGGTTCCTACATTAAAGCCACGGCTGCCTCCTTACAAACCCTAATCTCAATTACTAACTAGTACATCCATCACATTGTCACAGATTATATCAGGCACATTCCACACATACCCAACTACACGAGGCTACATGACTACGATGTGGCAATGCTTCTAAATCAATAACAGCAACTACAAACACAATGCCACAGGGACAGACTATTTCTGGACTCTGAGGAGGAGAAAGTTTGAATCTTGACGTCGCGTCGGCTGTCCATGAAATGGAAGGCAAATTCAGGTAAGACTACGGCCGATTCCTTTTTAACTCCACGTCCATTTAACCTCTGTTTAACCACTAATTAACTCCTCTGACGAGGTTTTCATGAAGAGCATCCGGTTGTATAAACTAGGGCTGTTCTGTACATATAATTTGAATATTTGCTCAATTCGACTACCGGTACTTCGAATATTCGTCAATTTGAAATTCGAATAAATTATTCAAGTGTTCGAATAATGCAGATGTAGTCTACGAATACTCCGTTGGTCGAATCATTCGAACTTTTGAAGCACTCGGGTATTTCGAACAGTCGATTATTAAAATAAATCGAGGAGTTCAATTAATAAATACAGTAATTCGAAGATACTTGACTTGAAATGAAAATCCACAGCCTGCTTCCAGTCTACCGACCGGGTCAGGGAATGGGACAAATGAAGCTCCCATCCAGCGGCGAGGATATAAACTGTGCCGGCTGCCGAAGCCTGTCGCACTCCCCTGGGGCAATGATTAAATGAATGACAGTTGAAATGGAATGATAGTGGAGAGTGTTGCTGGAATGAAATTGTGACAGGGAAAACCGGAGCACCCGGAGAAAAACCTGTCTGCCTCCGCTTTGTCCAGCACAAATCTCACATGGAGTGACCGGGATTTGAACCATGGACCCAGCGGTGAGAGGCCGACGTGCTGCCGCCCAAGCCACGGAGGCTCTCAAAGATACTTGACTTACTTGACTTAATTCCTGTTGCTCCTCTCGGAGCATAGGGCTTCCGTGAAACGCTTCCATCGGGTCCTATTGTTGGCCAACCTCTTCACCTCACTCCATGTCTTCCCCATTTGCAGGCATTCTTCCTCGATCGTCCTCTTCCAGGTCTTCTTCGGACGACCTCGTTTTCGGGACCCATGTGGGTTCCGATCTAGTGCAGTCTTCTCAATGGCTCCAGCAGGCTTCCTTAGGGTGTGACCTATCCATCGCCACTTTTTCTCCTTTATTTGTATATCCATTTTTTGCTGGTTGGTTTCCTCCCATAGATCTTCATTTGAGATGACATCCGGCCTTCTTCGATTGACGATGCGTCTCAAGCAACGATTCAGGAAGACTTGCAGTTGGTCAGTAATCTTCTTGGTGTCCTTCCAGGTTTCACAGCCATAAAGTAGGACGGACTTAACATTTGTGTTAAAAAGTCGCAGCTTCGTCTTCCTAGAGATGTTTCTGTTTCTCCAGATAGGATACTGTTGAACAAAGGCCCCGTTTGCTTTCCTGACGCGACTCTTAATGTACTCTTCCGCTCTTCCAGTTGCAGTGACAATACTTCCAAGATAGAGGAAGGAGTATACATGTTCTATGCCTTTATCGTATATAGGTTGCCACGGTGGGTGAGTGGTCAACGTGTCGGTCTACTAACCCCAAGCTTGCAGGTTCGCTCCTGGCCGTGGTAAGTGATTTTTGAAAGGCGGCAAAAATTGCGACAGCATGTCATACGATGTTGGCATGTCAAAGAACCCATTTGAATTCAGTAGGCCGTGTTCATAATGGCAAAATGAATCCCGGGAGTTCCCACCAACACAAAATTCCTCATTTCTCTAATAGAAAGCACTGTAGTGTTCAAGGAGCTTAGATATCTAACCTCCCTGACTTTCATAGTGCTTCAAGGAACAACGAAATTCGGAATGCAAGCCACCCTTTGGGTGTCAAATAACAAAGCTCGCACCCGGCAGCCGAAGCCATACGATATTATTATTATTATTATTATTATTATTATTATTATTATTATTATTATTATTAGGATTTACTCTTGACACAAAACTGACATACTGGTCTCATATACGGAAGGCAGCAGACAAGGCGGAAGTAGTGACAGCTGCCATTAGTAGACTCATGGCTAATGTGCATGGTCCTAGAGAAAGCAAGCGTCGACTACTGTTGTCCACAGCGCAGTCTATTCTCCTGTATGGAGCTGAGATTTGGTCTGATTCGCTGAGGATAGAGAAGTATAGGAAATGCCTAGCTGCAATTCAGAGGAGAGGAGCTCTGAGGGCGGCGTGTGCTTACCGTACAGTTTCGGAACCTGCAGTTCTGGTTGTCTCAGGTGTTGCGCCAATAGACCTACTCGCGCAAGAACGTAAAGACGTATACTTCCGACGAGTAGAACTGGGCAAGGCTCAAGCCCGGAAGGAAGCCGTAGCACGCAAGATGGAGCTTTGGCAGCAGAGGTGGAATGACGACCACAGAGGAAGATGGACAGCTCGGCTGATACCGTGTCTGGTCGAGTGGACGAGTAGGAAACACGGAGAAACTAATTACTTTCTGACACAGATGTTGACAGGTCATGGCTACTTTCGGTGTTACCTTCATCGTATGGCCAAAGTAAGGAGTCCAGTTTGTATTTACTGCGAGAACGAACGAAATGACGTTTATCATACGTTTTTCGTCTGCGATCGTTGGGCAGCGGAAAAACAACAACTTGAAGCTGAGGTTGGTCCAATAACGCCGGACAATATAGTTGGCATTATGCTGAGGAACGAGCTCAGCTGGGATACGGTCGCTTTCTTTGTTGAGATGGTCCTTCGTCAGAAGAAGTCGGATGGGGACTTGCTCGATTTAGTCGATTGAGTCTGCGATCCGCGGACTATGAATGGAGAAGTAAGATGGTGCTTGTGAAGCAAAGAAAATGACTCCATCCTGAAGTAATACGAAAGTGGTCCCGGGATGGGTTTTGTCAAGAGGACAGGGTGTGTTTTTTTAGTGGGTAAGAATCCCACACTCTAGAGGAGTGCGGACCCTTCTCAAGGTCTTATGCAAGATTTTTCCACTTCTCTCGTAAAAAAAAATATTATTATTATTATTATTATATCGTATATACCGACTGTAGTGGCTACGCTGGCTAAAGCGCAGCATTAGGTCATGGGGCCAAGCTCTCTGCTGACTCGATAGACGCGTGGGTTCGAGCCCCACCGTCGGCCGTCCTTGAAATGGTTTTCCGTGGTTTCCCATTTTCAACACCAGGCAAATGCTGGGACGGTACCTTCTGACAGGCCACGGCCGCTTCCTTCCACATCCTTGCCCAGTTTCATTCACCATCATTCATTTCATCTCTCATTAACTCCTCTCATGAGGATGGCGTCAGGAAGGGCATCCGGTCGTAAAAACCATAAAGACTTCCATCGCACCTCATCCCCGACCCCGTTGGAAAACGGGAATAATAAGGGGTAGACATACAATTATTATATCGTATATAGACAATTTTCCATCAATCTGTGAGTTGGCCCTCATCTCTTTGGTCTTATTTGTACTTATTCTAAGCCCTGCGGTCTCAGTCTCTTCCTTCAACCGCACTAGCTTCTCTTTTATTTATTTGAACCTCTAGGCCAAAAGGCAGATGTCATCTGCAAACTCTAGGTCTTTTACATTCGAAGATAAGTACCCAAAAATTACAGCTATTTGTGTGAATAAACATGTCCAGTGGACAAGTTGATCGAAGCAGGGGCGAATCCAACAGGTTGGATGGGGGTTAACCCCTTCCTTGTTCAACCCGATACATCCTTATATATAAATATAATTCAAAACAATGATCACTTGTTATCACTTTCTTTCTTTCTTTCTTTCTTTCTTTACCCCTCCCTCCAGGGGCTCATGACTAGTGAGACGTGGGTTGGCGACCACGGGACCACAGCTGAGTCCAGTATTGCTTCCACTTGTGCCGTTCTCCTCTCTGGCATCTTTCTTGTTGACCTCCCTTGGTCACTCTTGTTCTCTTCCGACCTCGACGGTATTAGGGTATCCGAAGCCTAGGGTGTCTTTCACTTCCCTGCCCTTATTGGCCCTTGTCTCATCTTTCCTGATACCCTCATTCTTCGAGGGGTTGAAAGACCTCTTCTTTTCTCTTCTTGATATCTCCTGCCTTCTGTTCTAGGGCCTTAAGGGGGCAGGGTGTTAGTAGCCCTACCACTTACTGTATGGTGCACCCTGGATAGTGATACACTATCAAGGGCTCACGGCTGGTGAGTTCGGGAGTTAGCAACCCTCCGAGTTTCCTGAGCTGGGTGCGTATTTTCCCCCCTTTTTCCATTGCCTCCGGGGTGGACTCTCTCCTCTTTCCCCTTTCTTATCTGCCTTTCGTGGTGGCTCTCCTTCCTTCCAAGTCGGTTAATCCTCATTCTTCGTGGATTGAGGGCATTTCTTTTCCTCCTGATTTATTTACCTTATTCTTCTTTTGTTTTCCATTTCTTCTTCTAGTACATAAGTTAGTAGTTAGTTTTAGTTATACTTTACATTACATTATCATTTTCACTATCACCCAAACCATTAGGGACCGATAACCTAGATGTTAGGTCCCATAAAACAACAATTATCATCACCTATTTTCTTTCTTTTTCTTTCTTTTATTTCCTTTCTCTCTTTCGTTCTCTTTCTTTCTTTCTTTCTTTCTTTCTTTCTTTCTTTCTCTCTCTCTCTTTCTCTATCTCTTTCTTTTTCTTTCTCCTATTTTTTCTCTTTTTTCTTTCTTTTCTTTTTTCTTATAAATATCGAACATTTAAATGATTCGAATTGTTCGTCCAATCATTCGATTATATTATTAGCTGAATAGTCGTGTTATTTCACTAGTGCGAAAATATTTTGAAACTTGAATATTCGATATTCGATGTTTGAATATGTACAGCGTAGTATAAACCAGTCGCCACGAAGAGACTCGTCTCACGTCAATCCCGATTCCAAAGAAACGGGAATATTAAAGGGTAGAAATTCATGGCGGTTTTTGAGTTCTACTTGCGCGCTGTTGTGAATCAGGAAGTCTGTTCCATGGATATAGAATAATGCATAGCGGTATTGTACCTGCTCAACATACAGAGTGTGTGCCTGACGTAAGAAGATAATTCACATTCCTGTGTCGCTTGCTGAATGTGCCTGATACGGCGCGTGAGCATTCTTACCGCTTCAACTGGTACAAGTCCGCATACTTGCACTACTCAAAATTAATATTCTGGATTCACTTCATCTGAAACTTTATTGTTAACATGTGCACGGTGTTCCTAGATATAATTCTAACTCATATCGCCCCTCGGGTACGGGTTCGATTCCTGGCTCTGCCAATAAATTTAATTCTGGTCTGAGGGCTAGAACGGGGTACACTCAGTCTCTTGAGGCAAAACTAAGAAGAGAGGGAGGGGGTGTTTGATTCCCACCTCAGCCATCCTGGAAGTAGTTTTCTGTGCTTTCCCACTTCTACTTCAGGCAAATGCCGGGATGGTTCCTAACTTAAGGCTACGGCCGCCTCCTTCCCAATCCTCATCTGAATTACAAATACTCACGCTACTACAGACGCCACAACAACGCAGGTTATCAGTCACATTCTATACACACAGCCAAGTACACGGGGCTAAATGAAAACGCTGACCAGACGCTTGAAATGAAGAACAACATAATTCAAAGCGAGTCTGTTTCTTGTGTGTGGCGTAGCGATTAGCTCTGTCAAAAAATGTAATTCTGGTCTGAGGACTGAAACGGGGTACACTCAACCTCGTGAGGTGGAACTAAGAAGAGGTGGGTTCGAATTCTACCTCAGCCAACCTACAGTAGAAGTGGTTGTCCGTGCTTTCCCACTTCTACTCCAGGCGAATGCCGGGATAGTGCTAAACTTAAGGCCACGGTTACATCCTATCCAACCGTAACATCTATAACAAACACACACACACTAGTGCAGCCATCACAGTGAGACAGATTTTACAAGCACCCAAGTATACGGGGATACATGTCCATGATGTCGCAAAGCCCCTAAATGGATCATCAACAACAACAAAATGCTGTTTGTAATTGACCCTTGCGACACTGATTTATTTATTTATTTATTTATTCATTCATTCATTTATTTTTTTAATTTATTTATGTTCGGCGATGTCGAAATGTGAATATTATACGTCAGAAAACTGTATCATAATGATGGTCATTATAGTACTGTTTTCCATTATGATACAGTTTCTCCAGCCAATCAGAGCTCATTCATTGACCAATTAGGTAAGGATACCTTCGCGCATGCGCTCAAAATCCAACATGTCGGACATAAACACAGCATCCTTCTATATAAATGACCGACATGGAAAGTGCAAATAAACTGGAGAATATGAGACAAGAAATAGCACCGGACCGTACCTTAATATCCCCAAATCCAATTTCTACACAGCGCATTGCTTTCAAACGACTTCGATGACAGTTCAACTGAATGCTGCTGCTCATCGGTGTTCGGCAGCCTGTAATCATATGACATTGCCAAGCCGACAGAGCGCATGCGTCGGCCGGTCAGAGAACTTGGAAAACAGAGATATCAAACCGAGCGCTTGCACTCCGATTACAAAATTCAAGTGACTGAATCTCAACAGATATTTATGAATATGTATGTTAAAACATATAATAAAGTTATAATTATCGTCGAACATAAACAGTCGTATGCAACTCGCCTATGATGGTAATTAAGACACTCGCTTACGCTCGTTTTATAAACATACTCGTGTCTTAATTATTGTCATTATAGGCTCGTTGCATAATGTACTATTATTTATTTATTTATTTATTGCTTTTCATACTCTTTGATGAATAGAATTCCCCATAGTCCCCTATTTAATGAGTTGACTGTAAAACATTATAGCGCTGATTGGATTCTCTCCTCATTTATTCTCCTTATTTTGCCCCACCATTGTAAGCCGTCTCTAGTTCCTAGCCTGAATGTGTGAGTGTCTCTCCTGTGTACATTTCCCTCGATTGAACCAAGTAATTTGTAGTCATAATATTAATTTCGTGTCTTTCTCTTTACAGGTGAGTACTGGGGCTGGTGACAGAAGACCGTACTGTGAGTTACAAGCACGGTCTGGGAAATACAAAATAATTTAAGGTTTCAATTAATTGATAACTTTTCAGTTGGTCAACAAAAAATGTGCCCAGTTACATTAGACGGGTACCGTACTGTATTTATATGCCCTATACGGATATTTATCATAAAATAGCACGTTTTTATGTGCAAAATTGGTGTTCTGATCTTTAGAATTAATTAACTGATGTACAGGGCTCCAGGCAATATTATCCGCAGTGCCTACGTACTGCTGCGAGAGGTAGCATCATCAGTTTAGTTGGCAGCACGGTGTCCTTGACAGGGTGAAGCCACGTACCCACTAGGGGACAAGTTGCGGAACATGTCGCGGGACATGTCCTGGGCCATGTTGCACGGAACATCTTGGAACAATGCCGCGGGTCACGTCGCTTGTACACACTAGCCAGTTGTTGCAGAGATGTCGCCCGAGAAGGTTGTCTTGATCAGCGCTGCCGCTGCGTACATTATTCTAAGTGAATCAAAAGAGAAGGTGGTGGGTGCCGAACTACTTACCTACTGCAAAGACAAAGCAGAGTAAATGTTAAGTGATCTTCGAATATCTGACGGATCATTTGTAACTTTACTAGAATGACAACAACAGATTTTGAAACTTTATTACAAATGATCGGGGCTTCTATAGCCAAGCAAGGCACGATATTACGGAATGCTGTTGGCCCTGTCAACTCGAGATTCATACTCTCCGTACTCCGTACTATCTGTCATACTTGATGTTGCCGTACTGTAGCCTGGGCGGTATTTCCTCATGCGCAGATCAATTAATATCAGTGGCGGCTGGTGACATGGTTGCAGCGTTGCACAACTCCCAATAATTTTACACCTAATTCGTAGTTTCTTTTCCTTTAATGTTTTAGTTTTATAGATCTAATGCACTCAAAAATGTGTTAAAATCATCTATATTTTGATATTATTTATCCTAATGCTTTACACTGTACCTATAAAAGCTGCCGCCTTCAAATCAAACTCCAGGGGGTTAGCTCTCTTGTGGCGACTCCCAAGCAGACAGCGCGGCGTATAGGACGAGGCTGGACGAGACCAAGCTTGTGCATAGCATGCCGACCAGAATGGGTAGCAGGGAGTTGCAGACGAGCTGCCAGTCCCCTGGCAACACTCAGTTCCAAATGGCCCCGTTAGACTGCACCACTCTTTGGAAATGACAACACCCTCGATTTCTCTTACCCCGTGAAGGGTAGTTTAGTTAGTTAGTTATTTAGTTAGTTAGTTATTGTTGTTTTAAGGGGCGGAACTACGAGGTCATCTGCCCCTGAAGGGTAGTTTCTTTCCCACACCACTAGGGAATGCTACACCACCCACAACGGTACAAATATCGGAATTTCATAGGGAGACATTAGTTGGTTCACACCCAATTACTTTTACATGTTTTCTCATCATAACTTCATTTAATATTTTTGTCAATAGTTCTGCGAAGCGAGCCTAAGAACGCCACCATGCTATAAGTACAGTAGATAATTGGCTGAACTATTTTGCGACGTATTGTTGTAGTACTGTAGCGGTTTATGTTTGCTTTTACCACTCTTGTTCTTGCGGGATTTGAGTTGCGATTAGTTCTGTATTTAGTTGATTTGAGTATTTTGGTTCCAGGCAGATACATAACTGTGCATTATTATTATTGTTATTATTATTATTATTATTACTATTATTATTATTATTATTATTATTATTATTATTATTGTTTGGTTGATTGTGAGTAGACCTATGCATTCACTACGAAATTTCTTGGCTAGCAAAATTCAGTGTTTTGTTAGTTTGCCTTTCGCGCCACTTTCCGATGTAGCACCCAGATTTATCATCTGTGCATCTTGTAAGTTACCGTAGTATTTTATTTTAACGGAATGTTTAGTTTGAAACATTAATTGTATTGTGGAGTGTGAGTGAAAATGAATAGAGTAAGTAATTTACTAGTCAGACAGTTTTTCCAGCTCCCTGATGACGATAAACTTTCAGTAAAAACACTCGGTGCACCATTACCGGATAAGTATTGTCCAAAATGTAAGTATACGAGGGCGTTTAAAGGAGATATTTAAGGCAATAATAATTGGTTATGTGAATGCGATATTAAAAACGCTTTATTCTGTTTTACATGTTTGTTGGTGGAGAATTCGCGTGGACCAAAATAGGAGTTACGGAAAATAATCCCTAAAATAAAGAAGCATGAATCTTCAGCTGAGCGGCTTCGGTGCCGTAGTTGGTAGCATGCTGAGCCTCTATGCCCAAGATCGCGGCTTCAAACCCGGCCGAAGTCATCGGATTTTTTTAAGAGCGTTAAAAATCCCTCAGTATGCATTCCTTCGGAGGGGAAGTAAAGCCGTCGGTCCCATGTCATAGATTTATGGCATGTTAAAGAACCTTCCACTTATTACACCTGTGTGAAGCTAAATTATAGGTTAAAAATTTGAACAACGCTCTTAGGTTCCAACGTTCGTCGCCAGGAGCCGACTGCGGTGGCGTGTAGTAACCAAGTTCTGAACTAGTAGTCGTTTACGGTGGCCTTTGGCGGCAAAAGTAGGAACTGCTTGAAATTCAATGTCTGCAGTCCTCACTTGAATTAAAAACAGATAACACTCACTAATACAGCCATCACAATTAACACCGGTTATCAGACAGTTTCTCCACACACCCAAAGTACAGGGGGCTACATGACTGCGTTGTCGCAGCTCCTAAACTGTGGAACCAACCAACCAACCAATCTTCAGCTGTTTGAAATTGACACTTTTTGGAACTGTTAACGAAGCTGCACAATTGGACAGTGCCTATAGAAGATAAATTGCGGAATATAACGAAGATTTAGGCACAATAGGTATGAGTTAAATATTGTAATAAACTCTATTCGTTTCTGTGGCTCTTTCGGACTGGCCTTGCGTGATCATGATGAAAGTGTAACATCAACAAATCCAGGTGGTTTGAGAGAACTAATTAATTTTACCGATGAGTTGGATGCTGTGTTAAATGTAATTTGGTAAGGGCAACTGTTTTCAAAGGAACGTCCAAAACAATTCAAAATTAATTTTTACAGATTATGTTGGAGGTTTGCCAAGAAGAAGAATCAAAGCAAATAAAGGAATCGGAAATTTTTGCCATTATAGCAGATGAAACTAGTGATATTTCAAACATATTTCAGATGGCTGCTGTGTACCGATACGTAGTAAGAGGCAAACTAAACTTGATGCACACACATTAGCAGCGTGTTTACTGGATGAATTAAAGAAGCAGAAATTGAACGAAATTCCGCAAAAATGAATTGCGCCGACGTATGACAGAGCGCACTTCATGGCTGGTTCCTCTGATGGGGTTCAAGCTATAGTAAAAAAAAAAGACTGATAGTCAGTCTGAAAGACTAGACTTTATATCATTTTAAATGCTACAAATGCTGCGTGAACTCAAAGTCCGTTAGCAAGTGCAAACCAAGGTCAAAGGAGGTAGTTGGCTAGATGACGTCACACTCACCGGAGCGCGCGGGGAAAGGAGGAAGCTCAAGCAGTTTTATGACGTCACACACCTCAGTGCATGCTTGGTACATTTCGTCCCGTCACCGTAACGTAACGCCAGACCCCAGCGTAACTACGAAGTCGACAAGATCATTTAAAATGATAAAAATCCTATCCTTATGCAGAATATGTGCCCGTCGTTGTTAGTAATAACATTTTTCGTTAACGTACAAACTTTTCGGTTGCCATGTTTTTATGTTGAGAATGTTTATTATCCCGGAGATTGAGACCCAACCTTAGACAACCTGCTGTGTTTAAAATTCTTCCCATGAACTCAGGCATAGGGCTTAAATACATAAATCTGATTTCTTTATGAATTCCTATAGGAAGAAGCCCAAAAGAGCCATTAAAATTTGTCTATTTGTCGAACGTACAGTTATTTTGGAAAACCCATGTATTTCAGTTTTTATAGAACTGTAGTTTATCTAACGTTAATTCATTTTTGTTACATGTGTAAACTTCCCATATAAAATTGCGACATCAGAAATTTTGGTGCAACACCCAGCTTTAAATACCACCGGCCGCCACTGTTAATATATATTTTTGATATAATATTTTGCCACGAGTACAGAGTGCTCATCTTGCATCTTGCATGCCGCAAATTCGTCCTGGGTTACTTTCAGCATTACTTCGAAGGTCTCTTCCAGTATCTCTTCATGTGGTGTCCTTCTCTTCTTAGAATGTTTGGACGTTGTAGGCGTCTTCCCGGATGCATGATTGCATTGATATGGGATGGTTTCGTAAGTACGCCCTGTGTTGGGTGAATCAGGGAATTCGTCATTGTTGTCCAGGCATTGTATCCGAAAAAAAAAATATAGACTACTGTATATATGTTTTCCAGGTCACAACCACTGTAAATGACTGGGAGAAAAAATATGAAATAATCACGTAAATAATTACGAAATATTATGTAACATCCCGCATCGTATAGGAGATGTATACGGTAAGCACGTTTTGACTCAGCCACCTCCGAATTCCGGCAGTGATTTTTACAGCTATAAAGAGCAATTTATCATCGTGCTCTTGGCTATTGAAGATGCTGAAAATAATTTTATTTATGCTAATTGTGGTTTTAAAGGCAAGTCATTTGATAGTGGAGTGTTTCAAGAGACTTCTATATAGCTATGGCTAAAAACCGGCTCAATTGGCCAACAATGGACCGAACATGCCCTTTGAACTGGTGGGAGAAGGCGCGTTTGCACTGACCGAAGACATGATGAAGCCATCTTGGTATCCGCTGAGAAATTGGACCTGGTATTATCTTGAATTTGGAAGCGTTTGAAAGACCACCCACTCTATCTCGACCAGTTCACTGAGTATTTCATGAGTACACAAGGTGGTTTTCAATGGCAGATATCATACACATTTGCCCATATGTAGGCACTATAATAAAAATATCTTAATTAAACTTAAATGTGACTTGTGTCTCCAATCTGTCTATGCTGCCTGAAGTAGTCGCTCGTCTCAGTAAAAATTTCATGGAATCATAGGCAAACCATAAATCAGATTTCACACCATCCCGACCACTACCAGTGATTTTCGTACATGTATTTTTTTTCTTTTTCCACGAATAAACTGTGAGCGGGGTGCGTGGACTTTGGCCTCTACTTCTTTTCTTGACAATTTCAGTGCATTGGCTATATCCTCCCACGCGTATTGTTTCTTAATCTTCTTATTTAATCTCAGTGTGAAGTGTCTAATAACAATTCATGGTTTTGGCACAGTTCAATAAGTTTCAGTACTGTCTTGTTTCCCCACACTGCTGACATGTTGAGCGGCACTTATCTTTCCGTCTCCACTCACTAAGAACTGACGCCGGAATGTTGCGCGACCCTGTGCGCTCGCTCGCCGAGTGGGCGCAGGCAACATGTCCCGCGTCATGCACAAATGCCGCACCATGTTGCACGCAACGTCAGGAAACAGTGCGCAACGTTGCGCGACTCTATGTTGCGCGTCATGTTGAGGGACATTTGTCCCCTAGTGGGTACGTGGCTTGAATCCCACACGCGTGAGACTGTAGACTGTCGAAATCGTCAGTGTGTATTACAATAAGCGAGCGTTCGTATAGAGTACTGGAAGAGTGCAACAGTATACAGGCGGTAATGTTTACTACTGAAGAGAGAGTTTTTTTAGTGGAATACGTTTTTTGCGAAGGCGATCGGTTCACTGAAATTGTAAAACTAAAATTTCAGGCACGGTTTTTCTAATTTAAAGTGTCCAAACCGGGATACCGGCTCAGTTCACGATGTACCGGGAATAGGCAGGCCTACGCTTTTAACAGACGAAAAACTTGATGAAATCTCCGATATAATGCTGCGTAGTACATAAAAATCAACACGCAAATTAGCTCAAGAAACAGGAATCTCTAAGTGAACAGCACATAAAGCTGTAAGAAACGAGCTTCAGTTGTTCCCTTATAGCTTATAAAGTTACCAGCTGATACAAGCGGCAGCCGTGCTGCCAACGTAACAGCTCATGTTACCTCTCGCAGCAGTATGTAGGCACTGCGGAGAACATTCCCTGTTATTGTTGGTTGGTTGGTTTCTAAGTTTAGGGGCTACGACAACGCGGTCATGTAGCCCCGTGTATTTTGGGTGTGTGTAGAATCTGTCTGATAACCGGTGTTAATTGTGATGACTGTATTAGTGTGTGTTATCTGTTTTTTAATTCAAGCAAGGACTGCAGACTTTTAATATTTCAAATAGTTCCTACTTTTGCCGCCAAACGCCACAGTCAACGACTACTAGTTCAGAACTTAGCTACTAGACGCCACCGCTGTCAGCTCCTGGCAACGAACGTAGAAACCTAAGAGCGTTGTTTATATTCTTAACCTATAGGCTATAATTTAGCGTCACACAGGTGTAATTAGTGGAAGGTTCTTTAACATGCCATACATCTATGGCATGGAACCGCCGGCTTTACTTCCCCTCCGAAGGAAGGCTTACTGAGGGATTTTTAACACTCTTAAAAATTCCGATGACTTCGGCCGGGTTTGAACCCGCGATCTTGGGTATAGAAGCCTGTTAATGTTAATCATGGAGAAAGGATTCTTTGTGTTGCATTGGTTTCCCCCACCAACTTAACTAATTACGCTAGTTTACCTTGGCTACCAAAGCTCCTCTACATCTGATGTTCGTGTTGTAATCGCACATCAGCAATTTAAATCAAGGCACACATTATTAGTTATGTTCACGTATCAATTACAGCGCTACACTTCGCAATTACTGAACGAGGCAAAGAGTACTTCTCGCTCAGGGCAATTCCTCGCCTCTACAGCCTCTGGCTCCACGCCACTCTCCAGTGGACCATTCACATCTTCATTTCGGATAGGCCATCAGGTTAAAAGAGAGGATACCACCTTGCTCTTGGCATTATGGGACCTTCTTTCAAGCTCTGTCAAGTTATATTAACAACAATCTCTGATCTGAGTACCATATCCACAAGGGACGTGATTGACGTGGCTGCGTCAAGGGATCACTAACCAGGCGTCCTGAGCCGGCCTTTACGTGCGGTAGGGTGCCCAGTGTCCTTTTCGCTTCTCCCCCTCTTCCTTCTCCTGCCACAGCATTTCCCATTTGGCTTCAGGCGGCTTCGGTGGCGTAGTTGGTAGCACGCTGAACTTCTATGCCCAAGATTGCGAGTTCAAACCCAGCCGAAGACGTCGGATTTTTTGAAGAGCGTTAAAAATCCCTCAGTATGCCTTCCTTCGGAGGGGAAGTAAAGCCGGCGGGCCCATGTCATAGATTTATGGCATGTAAATGAGCCTGCCACAGACTACAATTGTGTGAAGCTAAATTTGTAGGTTAGATTTGATTAACACTCTATTAATTCCAACATTCGTCTCAAGGTGCTGGTTGCGATGGCATCTAGTAGCCAAGTTCACAGCTAGGTGTCGTTGACGGTAGCAAAAATAGGAACTACTTGAAATTGATCGTCTGCAGTCCTTACCTGAATTGCAGATAACACACACTAATACAGTCGTCACAATTAACACCGGTTATCAGACATATTCTACTCACACACCCAAGTACACGGGACACATGACCAGGATGTCGCAAAGCCCCTTAATTAATCAACAACAACAAACTGAGTTTAGAAAGTACTTGTGCATATAGCGCAGGTTAGTGAAGCAGTTAAACTGGATCCAGAGTGGTCTACAATATTTTACAGGCTCACAATAACCTACCATCAAATCAAGTATTTTCAGGAAGCATCACTTTCTATCCTCGTGAGAAAGTGTAAGTGTTCTTCCGTGCTTTATGGGAGTCTGCTCGTATTAAATTATACTGGGTGTATCGACCAACTAGGAAGTGCGATGCTGCATCAGAATCTTATCACTACTTAGTATAAACTAAGTCCCCGATTCTTGTCTTGGATGTTACGCGTAAATTCGACAACCATTGGATGAATTTTGATGCGGTTTTCACCATTCTGTAAAGGTTATCTCGAAGGTGATTTCTGTAGAAAATAATTTATTTATGATCAAAGGAAGCCGAGCAGTAACGATTTCAATGGAAAAGTCGATAAAAAAAACCTGGCGTCCGAGCGCTTTGTAAGCTTACGCTGGGAAAAACCGTTAAAAATATCTAAATACTATGAGTGTAAGAATTGTTCAGCATGAAAAGTTCTACAAAAAAAGTCCGCGAGAGCATATGTCTATCTTCAATACATCGCCCACTATAAGTATTCTTACGTTTTAATGTCTTTCAACCATGTCCATTCACTACTGAGGCGACAGTTTACGAGCTAGCTAAGGGCGAGTCTATCATCCCTGTTACAGCCTAGCTAGCGGGCGAACCTATTGCCCCAGATACAGCCAGCAGCAAACTGTCGAGTCGTGTTGAGTTAAAAACTTGAGAGAAGAGTGGTTGTGTTTGGAGTTTCCCTGGAAGTGCAACTCAGCTTTTTTTTCATTTCGCCTGCGAACTTTTCGTTCCGCAAAATTCACAGTCAAGTTAAGATTGGACGGAAGGGGGATTTGAGTTTCGTGCTCCTCGCCATTCTTAAATTACGTCTGACAAGAATTTGTTGCACATGCATCTCCATGATAATATAATTAATAGCCCAGTCAGTGACTTGAACCCATCATGCCGAGACGTAAAACGGATATTGGTCGTTGTTCATTGACATTGGAAAAAAGCGCTTATCACGGAATGTATTCATAACTGTTCCTGGGCGAAGCCGGGTCGGGTTGCTAGTTATATAATACGCTAAAGTGTATGTTTCACAATACTCAAGCTCCTAAACCAGAGGGAGTTAAAAGGTGTGGTTTTTACCAAAATCTTCCAAATCGTCTCAACAGTACAGGAAAAATCTTGCATTTCTTGAAACGTCAACGGAAAGATATTTATTTGTTTATAAAGTGCTATTAAACAAATAAACAAGACGATAGCCCCTGGCAGAACTGTTTCGCGTATAGCCCGCATTCATTGGAGGCATCTGGAGATTGAATAGTCTTGTTACCATACAGTATTCTGTATCAACTACTCTCACAACAAAGGTTCGTGGATCAAAGGATAGGACGCTAGCATTTGATCCGAAGGTTCCCGGTTTGACATCGACCTGACTTCCACTTCGTTTGGCTAAGTCCACTAGCTCGGAGGTTGGATGTATGTGACTTTTTAAATATTAATTCGATCCTCATGATACGCGCAGGTAGCATAGCATATGGGCATCAGAACTTCCCGGAGGTCATACGCAATTAACGATAGAGTGGCGTAGTTGGTTGCATGCTGAGTTTCTATGCCCAAGTTTGCGGGTTCAAACCCGGCCAAAGTCATCGGATTTTTTAAGAGCGGTAAAAATCCCTCAATATGCCTTTCTTCGGAGAGGAAGTAAAGCCGGGGGTCCCATTTCATAGATTTATGGCATGTTAAACCTGTGTGAAGCTAAATTGTAGGTCTTCCTACGTTCGTCGCCAGGAGCCGACTGCGGTGGCGTCTAGTAGCCAAGTTTTGAACTAGTAGTCCTTAACGGTGGCGTTTGGTGGCAAAAGTAGGAACTACTTGTAAAATTCAATGTCTGCAGTCCTTACTTGAATTAAAAACAGATAACACACACTAATACAGTCATCACAATTAACACCGGTTATTAGACAGATTCTACGCACACCCAAAGTACACGGGGCTTCATGACCACGTTGTCGCAGCCCCTAAACTGAAGAATCAACCAACTGTAAGTAAAATGTTTGAGAATGAAATTTGACTCGAAATCGCAGATGGAAGGTTTCTCTCAACATAAACAAAGAAAATAGCTGTATAGTGTCATTTGCCCTCTAAGGAACACGTAGAACCACTAATTAGCATTGGTCTTCTTATCTTTCCCAAACTTCCTCATCCTTTCGCTATGTGCTTGTCTTCTTTCTTGTGTCCATGCAGCTTTGAGTTTCAAATTTCGTCCCGTAGGGAACTTGGGTGGAAACTTACATGAATTTACTTTCTGTCTAGACTATATGCAGTTCCTTGTCGTTGTTAGTGGGTCAATGTTGATTTTAGTGAGGTGCTTTTGGGTGTCTGCTAGCCAGCGTACTTTGGTTTGTCGGGTTCCATTGACTATGAGGGAGATTTTCTTGGTCAGTCGGGAGTTGTCCATTCGTGCTGTATTCTTCTTCTTTCCTCGATTTTGGCCATCTTTGGACCGCATAAAATAACGCATTGCATTCACTGTCTCACATTTCCTTTATCCTTTCTTGCCTTCCAGTAGTTCTTCATTACTTCACTTAGTCTCCTTCTTCTCTCTTCCGTCCAGATGTTAACCCGCTTCTTCTTATCCTTCTCCTGGAAGATTACAATGGTTTGGACATATGAAAAGGATGCAGAATAGTAGAATTCCAAATTTAATGTTACATTGGCAAGGTGAAGGCAAACGGAAACGGGGTAAACCAAGAGAATAATGGATGGATGGTGTAACTGTAAGGAGAAGCATGGCTACCAAAGACTTAACCGAGGAAGATGCTGAAGACCGAAATTTGTGGAGGAGTAGAATATCTTTGGGTTGAAGGAAAACTACTGTATTGTAGAATATTCCTAATAAAGAATAATAATAATATAGATTTATTTCTTATACTACTGTTGTCTTTGCTAAGGAAACAGAATAACTCGCAAGTCTTTATTTCTACCACAAATGTTTTACTTCAAGTCGCAGAGAGCCCATCCCAATCAGTGGACATAGCACAGTAACATACACTCGAGATTTAATGCTTTTCAATTGGTCAACACGATTGTAGACTACCCAATGTTAATGGGTGTTTTCCTAAACCTCAAAAAATTTACATGAGATTGATTGTTTTGACCGTAGTTTTGACCGACTGAAAAGAATTAAATATCGATCACTAAGGCTGCACTGAAAAATGGCTTCCATCTCGATACAGTTACATACTCTACTCCAGTTATAAGAAGAACAACAACATCAGAAACCACCATGCATACACCCTACACCGGTCTGGTGAACCAAGATGTTCCTAGCCCCAATCTGAAGCAACAGCTTCCTGGTTGATGACTCTCGTTCTCCCATCAACTCCTCTCTCTTCCAAGAACTACGAGTGGAGATCACAGTGGAGATATGTCGAGGATGCCGCTATTTATATGCAGCCCATTGCGGGCTGGACGAAGCTGGACGAAGCGACACAAAACAAATGCGAACAGTGTAGCAGACTGATAAAAAATGAACGTAATTGACCAGTGCCCAGATTAATGACATGTCATCTGATATGTTGCATGTTTCAATTATAACAGTTATACGGTATAGTGTAGCATGCGTCTGAGCTCATCACACAAATCTTGCTGGCAGACACAAATGACTCTCCTAACCAGCTACTTCAATTTGGCACTCTGAATTGTCTGGAAGATCTAATGTTCAGAATTGTTTTGTTAAAAATGATGACTATGAAGAGCAACATGTCTCTTTTGCTTTTGTTTGTTTGGTTGTAATAATGATTGTTGTTTCATTAAGGGTTTGCGACATCCTGGGTCTCAACCTCGTGTGTGGAAACTTGGTTTTATGTCACCTTCTACAAACACTAACATTTTTGCTTGGTTTCCCATTTCAATTTCAGGCAAGTTATGACCTTCGCGTGGGTTAAAAAAAAAGGCTGAAAACTCTCTCAAATTCCCGGTCTGGCCTTGATTCGAATCATGATACTTGAGCTTTCAAGACCACTCCTGGCACCAAACGAGCAAGCATATAACTAAAGCTCTGCGAGGATACGAATATCCGCGAATATCAGCATATCCGCAAAAAAAAATTGCCATGTGGATATAGTTTGCATGACTGTGCGGATAGCGGATAAGCTGCGGATAATGTATGGAGAAAATTTGCGGATAGTTTTTAGAATACAATCCGAACTTGTTTAATATCATTACTAGAACCGGGATGTTGATATCATGTTTTTCCGTTATGTTTTTTTTTTCATGGCAAATGTAAGATGATTTAAGCTAATAACATTCAAATTATGTCATTAAGCATAATTAACACTACGCACAGGAAAGGGTTACAATTCTGTTTGTATAACATTCATTTTAAACATAGCACTTGGCATACAAAGCCTAAGCGAACGACTTTCTCCTCAAATGTCTAAATATGTTGCTTTAGTAATTTATGCTTTATCTAATTAAAACTATTATTGTAATGCCAGTGAGCCTCCGTGGCTTAAGCAGCAGCACGCCGGCCTCTCACCGCTGGGTCCGTGGTTCAAATCCCGGTCACTCCATGTGAGACTTGTGCTGGACAAAGTGGAGGCAGACAGGTTTTTCTCCGGGTACTCCGGTTTTCCCTGTCACAACTTTCATTCCAGCAACACTCTCCCCTGTCAGTTCACTTCATCTATAATTCATTTAATCATTGCCCCCAGGGGAGTGCGACAGGCTTCGGCAGCCGGCACAGTTCATATCCTCGCCGCTAGATGGGGGCTTCATTCATCCCATTCCCTGACCCGGTCGGTTGACTGGAAGCATGCTATGGATTTTCATTTTTCATCGCAATGCCAGTAGATTCGAGCGGTTTCGGTGGCGTAGTTGGTAGCTTGCTGAGCTTCTATGCCCACGATCGCGGGTTCAAACCCAGCCGAAGTCGTAGGATTTTTAAGAGCGTTAAACGCTCTTTGGTACCGACAGTAGTGACTACGCGGGCTAAAGCGTAGCATTAGGTCAAGGGGCCAAGTTCTCTGCTGACTCGGTAGACGCGTGGGTTCGATCCCCACCGTCGACTGTCCTTGAAATGGTTTTCCGTGGTTTCCCCATTTTCAACACCAAGCAAATGCTGGGACAGTACATTCTGACAGGCCACGGCCGCTTCCTTCCACATCCTTGCCAAGTTTCATTCATCTTCATCCATTCCATCTCTCATCCCGACGCGCAAGTCGCCCACGGGCGTCGCCTAGAAAGACCTGCACTCGGCCTCACAGGAGGCTACACGAAAAAAAAAACGCTCTTTGGTTCCTACGTTCAATGCCAGGAGCCGACTGCTGTGGCGTCTAGTAGTTAAGTTCTGAACTAGAAGTCGTTGACAGTGGCGTTTGGCGGCAAAAGTAGGAACTATTTGAAAAATTTGAAGTCTGCAGTCCTTACTTGAATTAAAAAACAGATAACGCACACTAATACTGTCATCACAATTAACACCGGTTATCAGACAGATTCTACACGCGCCCAAGGTGCACGGGGCTACATGACCGCGTTGTCGCAGCCCCTAAACTGAGGAACCAACCAACCAGTAGATTAGGATAACAAACGTGGGAATGCGGAAATAACAGTTGTGCGGACGCGGATAACGTATTGTTTATCCGCGCAGGGCTCTACCTATAACCCAGTTAGTTAGTTATTGTTGTTTTAAGGGGAGGAACTACGAGGTCTCTGTCCCTACCTATAACCCAGCTATATAGATGGTGAAACTGTTCACCATCTGCTACATGACTGTATAGCGATTGTTGTCACTCAGTCAGGTACGTGCTCTGCCGGCCTCAATATCGAAGCCATCTCCCGCGCTATGAAGACACTAACAGCTTATTACTGGATTATAGCGCTACACATAATGATAATGTGCGGACATATGGGGCAATGCGCCGGGTCGGGGAATATGGAACACGGCTTGGCTCTGCGTACTCTGAAAGTGTAATAGCAGTGCTCAGGAATGCGGAGTGTGTAACTACAATACTTTCAGTTTTACCTTCGCGTTATGAAACACCGGACAAAATGAGAGCAGATTAGACTGACCGTGGAGCGGTGTTAACGTACTGCACAGTATCGCCAACTGTACAAACAGCTGGATAACACTACGGAGCCTACAAGACTTCCCGTCGACAATCCTCACGAAATTTTCCCAGAACCTAGTGAGTGATAGAAAGCACTTGAAATCCTCGCCGCATTTTCCGAAATTTGAATATGAATAAGAGTAAGAGTCCCTGACAATAGGTGGGTTTAATTCCCACCTCAGCCAACCTGAAAATGGTTTCCTTGGTTTCTCACGTTTACTCCAGGCAAATGTTTCCTAACTCAAGGCCATGACCACCTCCTCCCTAATCCTTACCTGAGTTACAAATATAAGGAAATAGGAAGGAAGTTTGTAGTTGTACGTGACCGTTAATCTCGCGATCATGAGCCACGGGACCTACTTTTCACGTGGAATCTTAACCACATGGCATGGCATGGCATTTCACTTTGACAATCTCACATGCACCACGCCACAAGTTACAAATATACACATTACCGCAGACATAACAAGAAGACAGGTTATCATTTTATTATTATTATTATTATTATTATTATTATTATTTATTTAAGTGAAAATTTCTCTACGGGAGAGCGATTAAACTTGATAACATGATGTCATTTGGAGGTGTGTCTCCTCCGTTCCCCCCAAAATCTCTTCATTCGCGCGGAATGATCCTTCTTCCTCTCATCCGTCCACTTTTTTTCCAGATTGTCGTAATGATCTTGGTTCGAACTTAATATTCGCGATTTTCGTCTGGCACTCAGTTCGGTCTTCGAAATTTTGTATACTGATTACTTGTAAGTCTCATTATTATTATTATTATTATTATTATTATTATTATTATTATTATTATTATTATTATTGCTTCGTTACGGCCAAATAAACACCACGTAATGTCAACTGTTTCTTCTGCATTTTAATTTTGGCCCAGTACTATTTCATTCCTAATCGATGTTGAGCCAACGACCTAGCCGTGTTGAAACACCGGTACCCATGGGAACTCCGCAGTTAAGCGACATTGGGCGCAGTCGGAACTTGGATGGTGTGCCGGTTCTAGGTACAGCGCGCTGTTGGCCAACATAAGGAGAAGCGGAAAGGCCCTGGCCACCCTACCGCAAGTAAACTCCGGCTGGGGGTAGCCTCTTTGGAGGCTCGGATCTGCCTTCGGGCAGAATACCAATTAAATTTAAATCGATGTTGAACCTTTCTCTCTGTCGTCCACTCCTTCCCGGTTTTTAGTTTCGGCTTAGGTTGAAAACTACGATGTTCTTGAAGTATTTTCCTAAGTGGGCCACGCTCCTGGATATCTTCACACGTTATCCCAATCTCCAACAGATCTTTCTCTACTTCACTGAACCAGGCCCCCTTTGTCTTTTTCTCATAGAGAAAAGCAAAAATTTGGTTGGATAGCCGTGTTGATTTCATTCGGGTTATTTGTACATATATTATTATTGTTATTATATATTTAAGATCGTTTCAGCCTCCTATGGGTTACGATTACAAAACTTCCTTGGCTGTTGGTGTTTTTTTTTCTTTCTACGCCAATACTTTTTCATTCTCTGGTTCGTTCTTACTCGTCCCTCATCCGAGAACACCCTTTTTGTTCTCCTGGGTTTCTCTATTTTTTATTTTATTTTTTATTATTTTTTAAATATTTTTTAAATTTTATATATTTACACCCAAGCTTACGGGGTTAAATGACCACGATGTTCAAGCCTCTCAAGTGAATAAACAACAATGCAACGGGAAAAGAAACTAGGAAGGAAAAAATAAACTTTGAATAACTGTTTCATATTAGCAGAACGGTGAGCAAGTGCCCCCAATTCTTATTAAGTTCTACTCGGTTTAGTTCTAAAATAGTTATGTTGGCAATGCCAGCCTTGTAATGGAAAAATAAACTACTTTACATACGGAAAAACAACATTACTTCGCGTGCCCGCATTTGAGAACTAATTACTATCGTTGTATAGTATGGCACTTGCCCCTGTATTTCATAACCTTTAGACTTTATAATCCGCCTTCAGACACTGTGCAGCAAAAATTGGTGGAGTTACTTTAATAGCCAACAAGAATTCATGCTGTTCTCCTTGGAACATGATTGCACGAGAGACACTTTCTTTCCTTATACTTCACAGTACTTGGCAACAGAACCTTACTTATTCAACCTCATGTTAGCTGTTGTTTGCTGGTGGTTTTGTTTAATTAATTTAACCCACGGCTTCGGTAGCGTAGTTGTTAGCATGCTGAACTGCTGTGCCCAAGATAGCGGGTTCAAAACCGGCCGAAGTCGTCAGATTTTTTAAGAGCGTTAAAATTCCCTCAGTATGCCTTCCTTCGGAGGGGAAGTAAAGCCGGCAGTCCCATGTCATAGATTTATGGCATGTTAAAGAACCTTCCATTAATTACACCTGTGTGAAGCTAAATTGTATAGGTTAAGAATGTAAAAAACGCTCTTAGGTTCCTACGTTCGTTGTCAAGAGCCGACTGCGGTGGCGTATGGTAGCTAAGTTCTGAACTGGTAGTCGTTGATGGTTGCGTTTGGCGGCAAAAGTAGGAACTATTTGAAAAATTCAAAAGTCTGTAGTCTTACTTGAATTTTAAAAAAACAGATAACACACACTAATACAGTCATCACAATTAACACCGGTTATCAGACAGATTCTACACACATCCAAAGTACACGGGGCTACATGACCGCGTTGTCGCAGCCCCTAAACTTAAGAACCAACCAACCAACCAACCAAAGTTCCAACGTTCACCTCTAGGTATCATTGATATCTGGTAGCGAAAGTTGATACTACTTGATATTGAACGGAACTTGTAGCTCACCCTAAGGGTGTCCGCTGGAAGCAGCTACAGACTCGGGAGAGCCGAACATGTCCTCGGACACTCCCGGCACTAAAAGCCATACGATACATAAATAAAACCCGCGAGGACTGGCGCATGGGTATTTTTGACCCGAGACTTAAAGAATGCTCTATATTTTCGTTTTGGTCAGCTCTTATTTCCTGTCGCTTACTGTACCTCCCTTCCTAGACTTGAAGTTCACCCTGTAAAATAAACATGTCTATAGGTTTTTAAACACTCAAGTAATTTCTATATTATTTACGGTTGGGTCAGATTTACCCATGGTGCCAGTCCTTGCGTGGCAGTTTTCTGCTTACGTTAGTCGGGTCATTTTGTAAAAAATAAGGGGGAAAATCCACCTATTTTGGTGCAGCTCACGTTCTTGTTGATCTAGGATCTAGGGACACCTTTGTCAACAGCTCTTTTGTCCCAAAAAAATTGAGATGACTGTTTTGCCTCCACTACCCAACCCCTGGCACTATACAGCCCATGAAGGGCCTAGCCGACCAAGCGACCGCTGCCCAGCCATTTGGCCTTCAGATATTGGGGTGACGCGTGATCAGCGCATCGGGTCCCCCCGGCCGTTAATCTTGGATTTCGTGATCGGGGCGCTGTCTCACTGTCAGACAGCTACTCAGTTGTCCTCACGAAGCTGAGTGCATCCCGTTCCAACCCTCACGTCAGTTTCTAAAATCCCTGACGGAACCGGGAATCGAACCCGGGGCCTCTGGGTGAGGGGCAGGCGCGCTACCCCAACACCACGGGGATGGCCCTTTGCCTCCACTATCAAGGCCAATAATATTGTTAGGACAATTTTTTTTTATTATTTTTTTTTCTGCATGCTAAATTTGAAAATGTCAAATAAACCTTATTTTATATTGGGAATAGTTCATAGGAAGACGTCAGGTGTAAAATTACTTTATTAACATCCGTACGACTACGACAAAAGGGAGTGACACTCTATGGGTCAAGACGACCCGGCGCCAGACCTCGTGTTATATTTTTACACACCAGTTCTCAAGGGTTAAAAGGTTTCGGGTATTTTGGTTCATCAGTGTGTTGAGTTTGCATGATATTCTAGTCTTTTGTGGTGACTGTAAGAATGTGTGTAACTTCGATTCCCGCTTAATGCCATCTCCAGTGGTTCGAATTCCACATATAAAAGAAGCTCCGTTGGCTTATAATCGCGATATTATCGATCACGTAAGACTTAAGTTCTCCTTATTTTAAATGCAACTGTAATTAGTAGGGTCTAGGAATGGGATATGTACCGCGGGATTTGAAAAAGGCACCATAACAGATACCGGTAATTTAATACATACATTTATCCTAGGCATTTGCTGTAATAAATTACCCTGGCCTTGGAAGCCGAAACGTTCCCTTAGGGAGCCAATATTTGCTAATGAAGCTGGAAGTTCTTAGCTCCTTTAGTCAAGAATAACTGCAATGCGCTTCGTAGATGGAACACAGCAAGTAGTTGTTTAATGTTTAATTGTTTTTAAATTACAGTAGTGTGTACATGTACTTTAATAACTATATAACCGAAACAAAAACTAAAACCATAAAAAGTAATAAGTTAAGTTATAATAAAAACAAAATTAATTTTACTTTGCGAATTTGGTCACCGCCCGCGAAGGTTTCAATTATACGAAACTAGCAACCCGCCCGGGAACAGTTATGAAGGCATTACGTGATAGCACTTTTTTTTTCTCGATGTCCGTTTTACGTCTCGGCATGATGGGTTAAAATCACTTGACTGGACTATTAATTATATTATCATGGAGATGCATAAGCAACGAATTCTTGTCAGACGTAATTTAAGAATGGCGAGGTGCTTGAAACACAAATCGCCCTTCCATCCAGTCTTAACCTGACTGTGTATTATGCAGAAAAACGAAATGAAGAAAAGCTGAGTTGCACTTCCAGGGACAATCCAAACACAACCTCTCTTCTCTGAAGTCTTAACTCAACACGACGCGACAGTTTGCTGCTGGCTGTATCTGGGGGTAATAGGCTCGCCCGCTAGCTAGGCTGTAACTGGGGTGATAGGCTCGTCCTTAGCTAGCTCGTAAACTGTCGCCTCAGTAATTGAATGGAGATTGTTGGAAGAAATGAAAGCGTAAAAACACTTATAGTGGGCGATGTATTGAAGATAGAGATATCCTCTCCCGGACTCTTTTGTAGAACTTTTCATGCTGCAATTCTTACACTCATAGTATATTGATATTTTTAACGGTTTGCCCTGCGTAAGCTTAAAAAGCGCACGGACGCCAAGTATTTTTCTCGACTTTTTCACTGAAATCGTTACTGCTTGGCTTCTTTTGATCATAAATAATTTTCTACAGAAACCTTCCTCGACATATCCTTTACAGAATGATGAAAACCGCATCAAAATCCATCCAGTGGTTCTTGAGATTACCCGTGACATCCACGTCTGTTTTATACTAAGTAGATAAAGCTACTCCCAATAGGAACATAGCTTCAAATAGGTTTTAAGGGGCGAAACTACGAGGTCATCTGCCCCTAACCCATCTACATTGACTCGGGACGATAGATGACTGCACCTTTTCATTCTCATCCTGCCCGATTCCAGAGAAGCATTACTAAGCTCCGAAATGTCTTACATTGCCAAATTATTAAAATTCAGCTTCACAGCAAAAGCATCCTGTTACATCCAGCTCAGCAGAAACATCACAAATAGTAGAAGACTTAGTAGAGATCGCAGCTTTTTATTTGATGACACAGCAGCATGCTTCAATTACAACAGCAAGGCTATTCGAGCAGCAGTGCAAACTAGGCCTTACCAACTCCATAAGTGAACCACTGCTACTGACGTCGTCTCCTCTCAACTCTGACGCTATTAACTTATTGTACGTTGACCCAACATCGTACAGATGCTACCAGACGCGAGATGTCGAGCCCTTGCTCTGCAAAGCAAGGCAGAGAAATGAGAAAAGCAACAACCTGACCACATGCCTCCTAGCATTGGTTGGTTATTTACGAGTAGTTATTGGAGTTTAAAGGGGCGGAACAGCGATCTCATCTGCCCCTCATCGCAGATTTAAATATACAATTTTAGAGTTAAGTTTTTTAACGCTCTTAAAAAATCCGACGGCTTCGGCCGGGTTTGAACCCGCGATCTTGGACATAGAAGCTCAGCATGCTACCAACTACGGCACCGAAGTCTCTTTGAGCTAGTTTTAGAGTAGAAAGTCGCAAATAGTTTCTTATCGTGACAGCTTTGCCAATATTGTCAGATTCTTCAGCTCGTAGAACTTCCTGGCTGCGACACGCGATGAAGAGAAGGAAATATTGATGAGTGTGTCTTAATGAGTTCCGTGCAGCAAATGAATTGACTTAACAAGGTGCAGCGAGAGAGATGCACTTGGTGGTAACAATAGAACTGAGCACCTTCCTAGACCGCCTACAGGAAGTCCATGTTTAGCAAGGAATGTCTCTGTTTCCGCTATCTGTACATATTGCAATTGCAGTTGCTGGTTTTTATTGTTATTCTATTCTTGGAGTTTCGGGCATGCACTGAAAGTCAATATTTCAGATCCTTTACCTATGCTCCGGAATGCAAAAAATCCTCAGGATCTTTAATATTTGGTTTGTGCTATATTAATATATGGCCTTATAGCTTTCTTACGGCACATATATTTTTCATCTCATTTTTGAGGCTTCTTTCCTTATAGTTTCTCACAACCGTGCGTCCTACTAGTAAACCATCCAAAGTACATGTTTATTTCTACTAGACGATAGATATACCGTAAAAAAATAAGAAAGAGGCTGCGTTGCAAGCAAGGTCAAATATACACGGAACAACAGCAAAATGAATTCTGGTGCTTCAATTGGAGGAAGAGCAAACCTATGATGTGGCGTGTTCTAAAGATCGGAAAAATCTTTGATTTCAATTTCTCGCAAAAATGCTTTTCTAAATATAAACGTTTCCTTTCTTTTTTCGTAACTTGTTAACATAGAAAGCTGACAATTTTAGATGTAATTATTCCTTATATATATGTTGTATTTTAACACGTCCGTTTTGTGTGTGTGTGGTTTGTTGTTGTTGTTCCTTTTTATTCACAATTTAATTTTGCCAGATGAAAATGTTCATGAAAGTGTTGTTAAAGTTATGCAATTTTAAAAAGCTTCATGAAAAATCAAAAGTACTTTTATTTTCAAAACGTTCGTGTCTAAATAAAGTCAGAGTCTTGAAGAACGTCCTTGGTGAAAAAAAAAAACAATTAGTTCCTGTGAGAAAAGAAAATAGAAAGTGGAAATTAGCATGGGCAATATAGGACACCTCGGAGTCCCTTTATATGGCGTGTGTGTATTTCGTATTCGCATGGTGTTGAAGCTGGAGACCCCGGGATAACAAACCCTTAAAATGTTTGACAGTAGGATTAGACTTCAGCTTCCTTCTTGTTTTCCTCACGAGGCTGAATGTAACCCACTCCATTCGTAATGCCGGCATTTCAATCTAACACAGGCCACCTGGATGTGGAGGCTCTTGGCTCGATACGCTTATGTTATACGTGACTACTGTACGAAGCTTATGGACATAGGAGTGGATTAAATTTAAATTGCATTGGAATGCCAAGAGAAATATGCCAAGCAATAAAGTTTATGGTATGTTATGGAAAAAATATCTGAATTTCAGTTCAAGAAGAATATAAACATTTCTAACTTGTAGTTTCATGACTTTGCTAGCGACAACTTGTGACATAAATGAGCTGAACTTGAGACAGGAGTGAGAGACACTGATGATACACAGTAGGCTACATCATGAGAGGAATGTCTGATGCGTGGAATAGATTATCAAATGAATGGAGCGCATTAAATATGGCTTGGCGAATGAAAGAAGAGAAAAAAGAAATAGAAAGCTCTTATGGCCCTCAGCAGCACGAGGCAAATATCAATGGAGGCTTTTGGGGGACTGGCTAGCTCCCGCTGGACTCGAAACAGACCCTCTAATCCAGCTCTATCGCTCTCAGGGTCGGATCTATCTGGGGTGAAACCTCGGCGTATAAAGGTCGAATATAATTGAAAATATCAATCAGAAATAAATTTCCTATAGTAGGCTACTTTGCGAACGAAAGTTTGATGCTTTTCAGTGGGTCAACACGATTGTACCCAAATGAGAGGGGTTATTCCCTAATCCTGAAAAAAAAAACCTTTATGAGCCTTACAGTAGTCGCATATGATGTGTAACATCTGACATAGAAGAAACCTCACGTGAAATTGTTGATACACCGGTATTTTATAATATTATTGGCACAAATATTAATCTATTGTAAAAAGGAGTGTTTTACAGATATTGTAGTTTATAATACGGAACTCATTTTATTAGATGATTTGTAGCTTCCACCAGCACTAGCCTAAATAAAGAATACGATATGGATCAACTGTAGATTAATAGACGCGATACCGGTCATAACCTTAAATTCCTTATAAATAGGCCAACTTGCGAGTAAATGCAATGTTCACAGCAGTAGATCATGAAAGTCTTGCCCAGTTCCCGGACCTCTTGATTGATAGACCAACACGTAATTTCACATGGATTCTGTTAAAATGAGTCAAATTGATATGATTAGCAGCAGAGTATCAAGAAGGCAGTACGAGAACAATCAAGAAGGCAGTGCGAGAGTAGAAATATCAAGTAGGCAGTGAAGAATAAAAAAGAGTCTTGGAATTGTTATGTATTGTTAGTGTGTAAATAAAAAAGATTTGTGTGTGTTGATGAATGTCCAGGAGGGATACGATCCAGCAGACAGTGCGTCTTACACACTTCCGTCCGATCCACTTCCGTCCCATTTTTCAAAATCACTCCCACAAAAATATCCAGCAACCGAGTGGAAAGATGTTACTCATCAAAAATTACATGAGATTAATTAATACACTTGGATGACCAGCTTCGATCGTCAAGTGATCATCATCAGATCCATTACTCTTAGGCTACATTTTTTTTAATGTCTGAAAATATGGGTAAAAATATTTACAATATGCACACTTCTTCAGTTGCGGTTTTAGTTGAGATAGTTCAACTCGTCAATATTTGTTAGTTATCGTCTATGTGATGTTTTATTAAAATGCTGAAAGTGGTGATTGACCTCCAAACTTGCTTGTTTAGAGTGTCGTCACTATGTGATGAAGATAACTGAGCTCACCAGGACATGCAAAACCCAATCAGATAAGTAAGCTGTACAATACAACCTGAATTGATTATTTAACTACAATCACATGCTCACTCTAAACAGCGGTTATCCTGAGTGTGGTTTTTCCACACTCCGTCCAGACAAATGCCGGAATAGTACCTAATGTCAAGTCCCGGGGCACCTTTCTCATTCCGGTCCTTAATAATACATTTACACACACATCCTACAGGTTATCCGACAAGTTCAATACACACCCAACTGCATGGTACAGATGGCCAATATGTAGTCCCTAGAGTCCCTGAAATTAATTAACAACTATTAAGAGGGCGTGGTGGCGAAGTGTTCAAGTTGCTAGTCTCTCACCAAGGTGGACTGGGTTCGATTCCCGATCAATGCATGTGAGACCTCCGAAGAGAAATATCACGCCCTGTGGCTCGCATTCCACGCATAAAACCTCCCATTAATATTACTCTTCATAAATTCGTCATCACACTGTACGTTTACAGTGGTCGTAGTTTCCGATAATCACGAATGAGAGCTCCAAAATGAGACCAAGTTTCCTGCTGTACGTTTATTCTGGGCTGAGAAAACGTTACGTCAGAAAATGTATAAGAACTTTTATTGGGTAGTTGAAAAAAAATCAAACTTGAGATTTGCACTACCAATACTTGTGCCTATAACATATAAAAATGTAATTACCCTCAGCCAAGTAGTTTACCATGTATGTAGTTTTAAGTGAGAGGTTCCTAGAAAAGACGTCAAAAACACGGACAATTTTTCATACAACCAGGCCAGGATTCGCACCTTTGCTCTCTGAAAACCAGTAGCCAGACTCCCAAACGGGACACGCACCCGTCATTGATAGCAGCAAAAGTCGGCAGATCCTGACCATGAGGCAGGCTGGATGTTGGTCAGTAAGGCAGGAAGTTTCTGCCCGAAACCCGGAGTGGCCCGGCCCGAGATCGATGTCGAGCACCAGGTATCGAGCGAGTGCGATGCGCCTGCGCAGATAGGCGCGGCTCACATCGGCTAGGCCGTGCGCGGAGCGAGAGACGGGCACTGTCAGTGTGCGCCTAGCAGTGTTGGAGTGATGTGGTAGTGTGTGAGTGAGTGTCGTGTCATGGTGATAGTGACGGACGATGAGGATAAGTGCTGCCGTCTGGTGTCGGTGCGCCAGTTGGGGGCCGCGGCGCCACCTCCACCACCCCCGGACAGCCGCCCCCATGGCTTCCGGCGGGAGCGGGACCGTCAGCGCGCCGCCCGGAGGCGGGGGTCCATGATCCGGGCCGCCTCCATGCCACGGCTCAGGGTAAGTGAGGCCATACCACAGGTCAGGGGTTCGTTACCCTCAGGGGGGTGAAATTCATTGGAAACGTCGTGACCCGGTCTGCATCCAATGAGCTGTTTTTATTTTTTTCGGCGATTTTCCAACACAATTTTGTTGGGGGCGAAAATGTTGTCCTTCTTCTCAAAGTGGTCGCTTAGTAAAGAGCATAACAGCCGTTGATTACAGGAATTAACGATCCCGAGATGACCTATTTTTTGAGTGGCAGTGGGTGGATCCCGTCCGGTCAAGATGACTTTAGGGATAGTTACTGTGCACTTATTATTATTTTTTTTATTTTATATATTAATAATACAGAGGATGCTGTATTTCAGTCGTTAAAAGGAGGTTATACTCTCAATTTCGTCTTGAACTATGATACTACGTTGTCAAAAGTCGATCCATCTAACGACAGAATCGCTGAATTGACAGCAGTGGGAGGATCTCTTCATTCTGAGTTTTGTTCCTCTTCTTACTGTGCATTCTTACTTTCGGAATTAAGTACCATTCTTTTTTCTTTTCGTTTCCTTTGTCCTGTCTAGTGATCGTATACATTATCCTTTTCTAGAGCAAATTCGCACTTACGCAATTCAAAATTTAGCGATCGCAGGGCTATCTTATTACATGGAATCTAAACCACTGCGCCTGAATTTTTAATTCGAAAATTTAGTATGCATTAACAAGGAATCGAACCCGGTTAGAGCAGGAGAAGCAGCCAGCCCATAACGCCCTTTATGTCAGATGGTTGTCGTTAGACAACGATGGTCATGGCGATTCCTGGAAGGTATTTATTCGCGACAAAATTCATGCTCTAACCCAAGGGCAATTATGTAGCGTACCGCACATACTGATGATGATTTCTGTTTTAAGGGGCAGAACAGCGATGTAGCCTAATCTGCACCGTGCCGTACACTATTATAATAGTGCGTTATGGAGAGTAGCGAATTATTGCGCGTAACTTCTTCAATGGGATCATTAACCATTTTACGGGAATTCTTGTGACCGTTCGTCCGTAATTAAGTGTTGAAATGCTTCTTACGGTACGCCAAATGTTGCACATTGGACGATTAATATTAATCAACAAGTAGCAGATTCCATATTCCTTGATGTCATTTGTATATTTATAGCTACTTCTTGAGAGTAACTATGGATAATTCATGGCACTCATTAACTGCTATTGTGTGATTCAACGAGGACACAATTTATTTGTCGGGTAACGAGGCTACACCCAGTCCAGCAGGACAACAGTTAGCAAATGCGATTGATTTTAATCGATCAGCCATTGAAGGATAGAGTAGGGTGTATACCCTCCCCGTGGGGATTAAAGCCCACTCTCATCAAGTGGCCACTAGAGTCATAGACGCACGTCCATTATAATTACCATTATATTGGCGGTTTTTCCCTCGATTGTCTCAAATCTCACTTTGTTAGCCTTTAAAAGAATGAACAATTGGTTGTGAATATCACATTGTAGTTTAAATTAGTGTGCACATTATTCAGCTGAAGGCATAGGGTATGTTTATAACAACGTTTAACTTAAACAGTGTAGCCTATGTCATAAATCCTGTGACCTTGCGATTCTCACATCTAGTGGGACGTGGGTTGGCGACCACGGGACCCCAGCTGAGTCCGACATTGCTTCCACTTACTTGTGCCGGGCTCCTCTCTGTTGTCTTTCATGTCGACCTCCCTTGGTCAACTCTTGTTCTTTTCCGACCGCGACGGTATTAGGGTATCCGAGGCCTAGGGAGTCTTTCACTTTCCCGCCCTAATTGGCCCTTGTCTCATCTTTGCTGATCCCCCATTCTTCAAGGAGTCAGCCTTCTTTTTCTCCTCATGTTATCTCCTGCCTTCTGCACAAGGCTCTCAAGGAGGCAGGGTGTATGTAGCCCCACCACTTCTGGTACCCCATGGATAGTGCTACACCTTCAAGGTCTCACGGATGGTGAGTTCGGAAGTTGGCGACCCCGAGGGATTCCTGAGTTGGGTCCGGTTTGTCCCCTTTTTCCTCTAACCTTGAGGCGGGCCCTCTCCTCTTTCCCTTTCCTATCTGCCTTTCATTGCTCTCCTTCCTTCAAAGTCCCTCAATCCTTATTCTTCGAGGGTTGAGGACATTTCTTTTCATCTGGCCTTTATTTGCCTTATCCTTTATTTGTTTACCATTTCTTCTTTTAGTCTGTAAGTTTGTAGTTAGTAATAGTTATAGTTGTCATTCTCGTCTCATCATTCACTATCACCCAAACCATTAGGGGCCGATAACCTTGATGTTAGGCCCCTTAAAACAACAATTATCATCAACAATCGTGCGATTCTGTTATTTAAGGCACGGTAAATGTTGCAGTTGCGCTCTTTAGACGATCAATAGATATCAACAAGTAGCTGCCCGAGCTGTTTGTTTATTCTTTTGTTTGTTTGCCTTGTAAGTCAGAGAACTAACGATGCATTGTATCCAGAAGTATGTCATACCAACTAAAGAATGTGTCGTTAACAAGCTGTAATGTAAATATGCAGCAGTTTAATATCCTAATTAATTTCCTTACTAATGAGTTCATGTGAAAGTAGGGACTAATTGCTCTGTAGTCTGTGTTTATACATGATAGCGAGTGATATTACGGAATTGTATTCCTCCTCCTACTGTCGCTTCTCTTGGGAACTTGGAGTAGCTACTTCCTTCCGTTCGTGATGAATGCTTGAGGAATCTTCTGCTATGTAACACCCACCTCGCGTTGATTGTTCAGTACGTGATGTCACGCTCTTTGTTTAGGATTGTATCACCACGTTTGAATCCCAGTGGTGAACAGTGATCCTCCTCCACATCTTTTCCCCACAAACTTACTCCTGTCAAGTGCTCAGCAGGTGCCTTGTATCAAGTTCCGGGCCACCCGTCGCAGTGGATTGTCAGACAAATTACCGTACATAGACTATACCCAAATAAGGGGGTGATGGTGCAGCGTTAAGCTACTTACGTCCTTCTGAGGCTGACAGGTTCGATTCCTGATTAAAGTAGTTGTAATTTCGGAGGTGAAATTTGTCATGTGTGGTAGTACGGACACCACGTAAAAAGGAGACTTCGTGGCTTATGAACGATACATTGACGTCCATATAAAACTACAAGCTTTCATTCCTTCTTTCTTTCTTTCTTCCCAATTCATAGGGCACATACTCTGAGATGTCCCTAACGAAACAACTAATTTATCTGTTGTTTCATTTAGATGTTTAGAGGTCATTTTAGCCCCTTGCACTTGAGTGTATATAGACTATTTATAGAGAAATATTTTTGTGTCTAATAACCTGTGTTATTGTAGTCTAGTGTGTGTGTATTGAGAAGGAGGTTGCCTAGGCCATACGTTAGGTAGACATCCCGGTATTAGCCTGGAGTAGAAATGGGGAAAACACGGAAAGCCACTTCCAGGATGGTTGAGTTGGGAATCGAACCCGCCTTTTCTTAGTTTTGCATCACGAGGCTGAGTGTACTCCGTTCCTGCCCTCAGACCAGAATTAAATTTCTTAGCAGAGCCGGGAATCAAACCCAGACCTTCGGGGCGACAGCCAAGAATGCTACCCGCTACTCCACGAGATTTGAAGGTGTTATAATTTTTATTGAAAATGATATAAGAGGGCGTTGGTGCAGCGTCAAGCTGCTTGCGTCCCTCTGAGGCTGACTGGATTCGATTCCCGATTAATGCAATTTGTATTAGGCTACGGCCTTCCTGTCATCAATAAGGCAACACTGAAACACGGCTGCAAAGCCATCTGTATTGACAAGCCAAATCAACTCTTGATTTTTGCCACCTCTCTCTGAGATTCACTGACATTAGCACGTCTTGCGTTGACGAAGCTTCTTCTTCCTCTTCATGTGCCGTCTCCTCTGAGAAGGTTGGCGTTCATCGCAGCAATCCCGTTTTTGGATCTAGCAGCACTGAAAAGGTCACTGGAACTATACTTGAACCATTTTTTTTAGGTTGTCCAACCAAGAGATTCTTCTTCTTCGTCCACTCCTCTGCCCTCAACCTTCCCTTGAATAGTTTCTTGTAGAAGACGATACCTGTCTCCTCTCATTATATGACCCAAGTAGCCTATTGTAACTTCCTAATTTTGACACTGGTAATTGTCTCCTTATCTGTACCTAGCCTACGCAATATCTCAAGATGTGTGATTCTATCCATCCAGCTTTCTCGTAAGATCCTTCGATATGTCCACGAATACGGCACTCGAAATTGTCGCGAGCTATTCATAGGCAAACAATTGGATCAGTAGCATAGATAGGACAGGCTACTCAAGATCCGAATGTAAGCGAAAATCTTAAATCTTTTCTTGACGTTTCGCTGAAAATCCAATTTGTAGGGTAACCATTCTAACTAAGTCGTTTTAACTACTGTATAGGCTGTTCCAAATCCACGAGTTTGAGCATGCGTACACGCGAGTACTTAGCAGTGATGCTCGGAGCACGATTGGAGAGGGACTGGGGATGATAGCCAAAACGTCACTGGGCAAGGTCATAACGCAAGTCCATGCGCTTCCTGCCACTCTTGATGTATCCACCGCTTAGTAACTGCCGCCCCTACAGCGGAGCTGTATTGCATATTGCAGGTTTACGCACACAAGGCGGCGAGTACTCAGCTGCTCGGCTGGAACAGCCTGTATTGAACACATGTCCGTTTAAGAAACCTCCATATGTCTAGGGCTAAAGTCGTGATTAAGACATTTCATGATTATTGGCAGGATGATAAGCCATAGTGCTGTTCTTCCATTTAGTGACTTCGAGAGAGGGGGGACATCGTGGTCATGAGTTTCTGTGCAATAATACGTGCCGTCAGACAGCTTCTCTTTGCAAAAGTAAATCATTGAACAACTGCAGTTTTATATACACGCACGGTATGATCTTATCCAGGGAACTGGGACATCATGGTTACCAGCCCTGATTTCTTGGTTTTGTTTGTGTAATCTGTCTTGTAACCTGTGCTATTGTGTGCCTGTATTTGTAGCTTAGACTAGAATTGGAAAGCAAGTAGCCGTGACCTTAAGTTAGGTACAATCGTGGCATTTTCCTCGAGTAGAAGTGAGGCACGTCTACTATACGTGTAGAATGGTCAAGAGCGGAATTTGATCCTACCTCTCCTCTCGACGTTGAGTGTATTCCTGCTTCAACTCACCGTAGCAGAGCCGGAAATCGAACCTGAGACATCTGGGTAGAAAGCTACCCCTAGACCACCTTTCAATGCCTCTGCGTTTAACTGTTGTAACGTGTTTTGACCCTCACCACCAGTCACCCTGTCTAAACTACTATTTTATAGGACGCTCTCCATTATGTTAACTAGGGTGGAAGAGGGGAAATATTTCGACCGGATGTGGAAGGGACTGTATTCTTTCAAGTCCAAGGACTGATCTGGGAAGGTACGTGAGCTAACAAAGGGATTACATTGTACCACACTCTGGAGAGATAAGGTTCTTTACGTATAGTGTTCGCATCACCGCCGGGCGCCATACTCTTGTAGTTAACATGTTAATATACACAGTGTCCTAATGCTAAGGAGCTCTTCCACGAATTCTTTATGTGGCGGCATCCTGTTTATTGTTGCTGTTGCTCACTCGCTGTTCAGTTCTTGGTACAGTAACTAGCGGCGAAGTGATGACTGATGAGATTACCAGGCTGTTGCTCGCATTTAACCATTGCGCTCTGTACTGCCTCCACTTAAGGAGCGGAACAATTAACTGGCACCCCTGTCCTAACGCACCATAAGACCAATGCGTGATTCTAAAAACGTTGGATGCCTTATACATCCGGAGGTTTTCGTAAGGCGTTATCTCTTTACTGAAATTCACTATAAAAGCAACGTACCAAGCCAAAGAATCGGTATAACATCATACCTGCAACTCACTGACAGTATGTTACATCATTGGGCGTGCTGGTACTGTCAATCCCGCATGACAAAGCTGCTGGCAAAAGTTACACGTGTAGAGTTATTTTTAGGTGTGGTGTAAGATGTCCCTAGACGATAAGGTCATAACTTGAACTGTTGGCTTTATATTAAAACGAACCATGGAGCTGTCAGATCAATGCGCGACTATTGGTGGGTCTTAACAGATATTTCTACATGGGGACTGAGAATATTAATAACTTTTTGATAGTATTTTTCATAAGTCTAAACAAACAATTTGTTGTAATCAGTGTAACCGCAGCCTTCGTAAAGAGGTTTACGTAGGCCATGGATATCCCATTTTTGGACACCTGACTGTGTATCGTTGATGATCTACGCCGCTAGCGCTGATCAAGAGGGGGGCGCGCTTAAACTCGGTCAGTGATAACACTATTGTATTCTATGCGTCATGGCAATATTATTACCAAGTACACGGGGCTGATGAACAGAATGTTCGAAATTCTTAAAATCAATGAACACCCAGAGATTCATTAATTTCTTAATAACGATAATGATGCTCTAATCCGGATTGAAGTACTGTACCAATAGAGCTGTGTACACAGTATTTTGGCTGCTATTGTACTGACCCCAGGGTTATCTCTCTTGTTTCTGTTAAGTCGTGCGTTAAGAGGCTAAGTGTGGCGTTGTAGAACTCGTTTTGCAAATGGCAGTGGGACGGGAACTAAGATAGAGACGTCGTAAAGATTTACCACACTAATTGCATACCAGAGCTTGGAACTGTTACTTTGTAATCCTCAATGATTTCGCTTCAGCTGTTTTGTCGTGGTGACTGAAAAACACTTATTTTTGTCTTTTGCTTATTTTAGGGCCTGCGACATCTGGTTATTCAGCCCCGTGTACTTGGGTGCGTGTATAATTTGTCCGATAACCTGTGTTATTGTGATGGCTGTACTAGTGGGTGTATTTGTAAATTGGGAATCGAACCCTCCTCTTCTCAGTTTTGCCTCACGAGGCTGAGTGTACCCCGTTCCAGCCCTCAGACAAGAATTAAATTTCTTGGCAGAGCCGGGAATCGAACCCGGGTCTCCGCGGTGACAGCCATGAATGCTAGCCCCTTCGCAACTATGCAGACTGGAAGTGGTTTTCCGTGGTTTCCCACTCTTACTCCAGGCAAATGCCGAGCTAATGCCACGACCACTTCCTATCCAAACCCTACCTCAATTACAAATACACACACTAACACAAACATCGCAGTGACACAGGTTATCAGACAAATACACTCCAAGTATTCGGGTCTACATGACCACGATTTTACAAAGCCCCTAAATAAACTAACTTTCTTCGGCTTTTCCCAATTAATTGGGGTCGCCGGAGCCTACCAGGCTCATTTTGGTTTTGGCCGGGGATTTAAAGCCGGATGCCCTTCCAGACGCCACGTGATTTTTCAGTTGAAAATTCCACCTCGCTGTCACCGGGATTCGAACCCCGGACGAGCAGCTAAGTCACTGCGCCATCACGCTCCCAAAGCCCCTAAACAAACAACAATCTATAATTAAAGCCCTGCGCGGATGCGAATATCCGCAAAATTTTTCGCCATGCAGATATAGTTTGCATGGCCGTGCGAATAGCGGATAACCTTCGGATAATATTCAGAGTAAATTTTCGGATAGTTCTTAGAATTCAATATTGAACTGTTTTTTAGTTTTTAATTAATTTTAGTTTTTGCGAAGATCAGCGTCTTTCACGTTCCTTGCTATTAACCCATTTGCTTTCACTTGGATGTTATGAGAATAGTCTAATGGAGAAGTGAGAGAAGCCAGTCATGGAAATATCCTCAATCAGTATTGACTTAGTAGGAAGGCTTACGCGGCAGCACGCCGGCCTCTCACCGCTGGGTCCGTGGTTCAAACCCCGGTCACTCCATGTGAGATCTGTGCTGGACAAAACGGAGGCAGACAGGTTTTTCTCCGGGTACTCCGGTTTTCCCTGTCAACTTTTCATTCCAGCAACACTCTCCACTATCATTTCATTTAATCTGTCATTCATTTAATTATTGCCCCAGAGGAGTGCGTCGCCGCTAGATGGGGGCTTCATTCATTCCATTCCTGACCCGGTCGGAGACTGGAAGCAGGCTGTGGATTTTTCATTTTCAGTATTGGCTTAGTCTATGCAAAAAAAAAAAGGCCTTTATACCTGTGCTTGTTTTCGTGGGTATGTCTGACGACTAAGTAAGTGCTATAATTAGCTACCCGCTGTTTCACTTGCCGTTACTCAGAGGGACAAGATACTGCGATTCACGCATTGCCTAGAGAAACTTATATATTTATTTATTTACTTGTCGTATGGCTTCTAGTTCCGGGAGTGTTCGAGGACATGTTCGGCTCGCCTGAGTCTGTAGCTGCTTCCAGCGGACACCCTTAGGGTGAGCTACAAGTTCCGTTCAATTTCAAGTAGTTCCTACTTTCGCTACCAGATATCAATGATGCCTAGTGGTGAACGCTAGAACTTTTATAGAGCGTTCCGACGAAATCTAACCTAACAATTGAGCTTCACACAAGTTTAGTCTGTGGAAGAATCTTTTACATGCCATAAATCTATGACATGGGACCGACGGGTTTACTTCCCCTCCGAAGGAAGGCATACTGAAGGATTTTTAACGCTCTTAAAAATCCAACCACTTCGGCCGGGTTTGAACCCGCTATCTTGGGCATAGAAGCTCAGCATGCTACCAACTACGCCACCGAAGTCGCTAGGGAAACTAATATCTCCTCAAATGTCTAAATATGTTGCTTTAATACTTTATCTGTCTGTCTGTTAGGTTATCAGCCCGAAGGCTGGTTGGATCCTCAAAAAGTACCGCCGTTAGGTTGTGTGGGTGCATATCTACAAAAACCCAAGGCAGCGCTATAGTGAGGCGTAGTAGGCAAGATGAGGAGTGAGGTAGTTTGTCATTGCTTTCCTCACTGAGTCAGAACAGCAGTACTAACCCTGTGAGTAGAACCGTCCACAGCATCCACAGGCACTGACTGTGCCCTGAATGTCATTACTAAGCACCGCCCATATTACCCGTTTAACATTTGATTGCCGCTGCGCCTGGCTTTGTTGTTTATTGTAGCAGCTGCCCCGCGGGACGAAGCGGGGAACACAGCGATGACAAGAGTTCATTCTGCACATAAGACAAGCAGCATTGCGCGTCACAGGAGCTCATGTCACCACGGACAGTCAAACGATAACTGAGCTGAGTCATATCCTACTTGCGCAACTGTTGCCTACCTGTCAACGAAGCAGGCTGACGTGTGACACAAATAAACAAGGAATAGTTTCCATCTCGACCGCCGGCAATCAATTCGCGAAAGGGTAATACCTCAGCAGCTTCCATTATCACAGCCATGAGTGAGACTTGAGACATCGGTTAAAAAGCCACATTTTACTCTAGCCTGTGCCAACAGACAAATGCAAATGTACTGCATTCATCAAGAGATGGCAAACAGCTAATAAATTAAAAATATTGTTGTAATGTCAAGGGAGTCGGATAACAAACGTGCGGATGCGGGACGGATGCGGAAAAGTCGTGCGCATGCCGATAATGTTTTGTTTATCCGCGCAGAGCTCTCTACCTACTGTATAATGTTGGTTACGGCCAGAAGGGTGACAGGTCTTCTCTCCATTGCTTCATCTCGTTCTCCTTATCTCTAGAAGAAAAGGACGTCAGTATTATACATTTGTATGTGTGCACGTGTACTCCGATATTGCGTAAAGCTGCCACATAAGATTGGGAACAAGAGACCAGTCCGCTGTTAGTACTATACATGGACTTGTATGTTTCCTTGACTCTCACCCGACCCCTCTATTTTACGTAATGTTTTGAGAGGCAGCTTACAATCTCGTGCCACATATTTCACTATTTGGCAGCACGCCACTTCCCTTCAGTCAGGCAGGATCAGCTGTACTGAATTGTTCTCTCCAATGAAACTAAATGGATAATAGCCTATTGGTGGTATCTTCTTTTACTCTTTGGCGATCTGCACTTGTTGTAGCAGACACGTGATCCGAGCGCCGGATCATGAGAGGTATCAAATACAGAGAAATAAATAGTGTAGATAAAGCCCCCCTACCAATGTAAATTTTACTCCGCTCATTCCCCTCCAGCACAAAATCATATTAACGCCACTGCACTGCCATCATGCGGCGAAGAATAGTTCGACGAATGATATCTTCTCGGCATTTGTTTAGACAGAGTATGGAAAAACATGGGGGTAACTCAAGGAGTAATAAGGAGACGCCCTGCCGGCCAGAGAGTGAATCCAGCGGTCACGCCCACTGAGATGCTCAAAACATTGCTGGCAAGTGTTAGGAATAGAACTATTGCCCGACCAAAACGTGCCCACTTTTGACGCTCAAAGTATTGTAAGTAGATACATTATACTCTTAATGTACTACTGCATGCATGTTTACCCCAATTCCCGTTTCTAACGGGGTCGGGGATGAGATGCGATGAAATTCTACGTGGCTGTTTTTACGGCTGGATGCCCTTCCTGACGCCAACTTCATGAGAGGAGTTAATGAGAGATGAAATGGACAAGGATGTGGAAGGAAGCGGCCGTGGCCTGTCAGAGGTACCGTTCCAGCATTTGCCTGGTGTTGAAAATAGGAAACCATGGAAAATCATTTTCAAGGATTGCTGACGGTGGGGCTCGAACCCATGTCTACTGAGTACGCAGAGAGCTTGATCCCATGGCCTAGCGCTGCGCTTCAGGGAGCGTAGCTACCGCTGTCGGTTCATAATGTACTACTATACTTCTATTTAAATCCTTTTAGCCTAATCAGGCTGAAATTGATGGAAATGCATAATTATACAGAACATTGCGTGGTTTATCAGATTAAACTGCCATTTTAAGTTTTCACCCTCAAGTGTGTAAATGAGGACTTATATTGCTTAATCAACCTATCGTCACCGGATGACCTAGCAGTGGTCGTTACGGCGTGGTTGCAGGCTGTCGCTCACATCCGGGAGGCGAGGAGATTCGAATCCCCCCCTCTGGCAACCTTGAAGATGGTCTTAAGTGGTTTCCCATCTTCCTTCCAGGCAAATGCCGGGGTTGGTCCCTAACTATAGGCCACAGCCGCTACCTTCCAATTCCTCGACATTACATTCACGCTTTCCTCCCCAGACAACACTCCGCGCGCGACGGTACGTGTAACTCACCCCATGGGTATCCGCATTGAAGCAGCTACAAACTCTGGCGAGCCGAACATGTCCTCGGACACTCCCGGCAATAAAAGTCATAAGGTAAATTAATAAAACATATCGTCCACGGAAATGCATCATTTTAATGCCTGTAAACAATAACCCAAGCACACCATATGATTTGCGGTTGAAGGCACAGCGTGCTAGAGAGCTGACAGGGCGCATCCTTATACTCCTTGTGGAAATACACTCAGGATGGGCACTATCAGCGCCGGAATTCGAGCCACCGATTTTGGAATTGATAGTTCCCCAACGCAGTCTGATGCACCGTTTAACGCGCTTTGCTACGCAGCGTGGTTGCCCTTAGGAAACCTGTTTCTTTTGATCGATGCTTCTGGATACTCGAAAGTGAAAGGCAGTGTGGCACAGGGGAGAGGAAAGTAAGACATGGAGGAGAATGGACCGATATTAAGGAACAATACCGAAAGGTCGGTGAACTCTCAGTGGCGAAACTCGCCGGAGAGGTGCATTCCTTCGCGCGGTCGGTGCCATAAATCAAGAGCTATTATTTAATCAGTTATCAATCCTTGTCTGTTTAGCTTTAGCTTTCCATTGTAAACAACCGCCTCGTGATTAGTGACTAGCATTCTTGGATATCCCCCCTGAGGTCCGGACTCGGTACCCGGCTCTGCCAAGAAATTAAATCTAACCTGGAGTTAATGAGCTTCGTCAGGCAAAACTAAAAATAGGTGGGTTCGATTCCTATCTCAAATCATCCTAGAAATGGATTTCCATGGTTTTCCTCTTCTACGTCATGCAGAAGTGGTTCCAGACTTAGGCCACAGCTGTCTCCTTCCCAGCCTTATTATGAATACACTCACTACTACAGAAGCCGGAGTATCACAAGAGTATCAGAAAAAATATAATAATAATAATAATAATAGTTATATTTTACGCCCCTTTAACTACTGCGGCTTTTAGAGACGCCGGGGTGCCAGAATTCTGTCCCGAAGGGGATCTTTAACGTGCCAGTAAATCTACCGACATGGCTCCCTCGTATTTGCGCACCATAAATTGCTAGCTGACTGCACCAGGATTCGATCCTACAACCTTGGACACAGCAGGCGAGAACGTTACCGCTGAGCCACGCAGCCACACGTACCCAAGTAGAAGAGACTGATGACGACTATGTCAAAGCCCCTAACTGAAACCACAACAACATTTTGATTCATATGAATTTGACCTGCTGGTTGAGTAGTATCACTCCCTCGATGGAGAAGCCTCCATGTTGACGTGGAGTCGTCAATCCTTGGCGTACCTCAGAGAGAGAGAGAGAGTGACACTTGTTGATCTCATTCTGTTACGCTTGACTGTACTGTACTTTGTTGTTCTAAGTAGACATTTGGTAGTTTCCCAATTCTTATGAAACCCACGTTATCCGTTTTTATTATGTGTCTTACTTCATAAGCTCGTATGGCTAGCTAAAGGATATACAGCACTAAAAATTTGGTGATGAAACAGTCCGCCCACGGAGCTTACTTCATAAGGTCGTATGGCTAGCTAAAGCGTATACAGCACTAACAATTTGGTGATGAAACAGTCCGCCACTCTCCATACCGCAGGACGCACATGCTTGTTGGTGAACGAGTGCTATATCCGAGAGCTGGTAGTCATGGCCGTGAGGAGCGAGCACGGGACCTCAGACTAGAACTTGCGGGCCCCTCGATCTTATTTCGTTCCGTAATATCTATTTTATAGACTCTTCCTCCCCACCCCACACACACTCACACACACACACACACAAACTCCGACGAATTTGGATTTTAAATTAATGAATTAATTTTTAGTTAAATATATATTTTACTTTTGAATTGAACCACTATGGACTACGAGTTAACAATCAATATCATTTTCAGTGTCTTGCTCTTGTTCGTCTGCCAGCTTTGATGTCCTGCCAGTATCTCTTGAGTCCGTCACTCAGTTCCTTCTTATGATCTTCTCAAAGAGGTCCCCTCCGTTTTGTGGGTTCTGCCCCAACCTTAAAACCCCGATAGTTTTTGATCATTTGTGTAAATTCACCCCTGTTTAGAATGTTGTCCTCCGTAATACCGATTTCTGTTTCACGAAATTCCAAACGTTTTTTGTCAGTCGATCATCGGACATTCTGAAGATGTGCCCTTAGAATAACAACCTTTAGTTTCCATTGTTGATGTGACTGGTTATTCTGTACAACTCTTCGTTTGATAACAACAAACGTAGTGTACGTCAACCCATCTGCTGCCTCCAATTTTTCTCTTTTGACTAACTGGTAGACTAGTCCCCGTCTGTTCATAGTGAAAGTCTCCGTAACATATAATCCTTCAGGTTTGACAATCGTGCTGTAGTGTTTTAACTTACCTCAAATGCTTAGCGACTTTTATTGCACCGGTAGTGATATTTATTTATTTGATGGTATATTGGCTTTCACGGCCAGTGAATTACTAAGCAATCTTTCTAGGTTTGTCCCGTGTCTTGTGTGGGGTTTCGTCTTGGAGCACCAAGCTGGCTCATCAGAGGGCTCTTGGTGTCCGTGCCCGGACCCCCACATGAGTAGCGAACTGTGCACTACCTCCCTTCTTATGAAACGCACGTGCGCATGTTAACTGCGAGAGCTAAAAGATAAGCAGTATTTCACCTCCCTATAAAGGCTTCCAAAAAGATGGTATATTGGCTTTCGCGGCCAGTGAATTAAAACTCAGCAATCTTTCCAGGTTTGTGCCGTATCCTGGTGCGGACACCAAGAGTCCGCTGATGAGCCAGTTTGGTGTTTCTAGGCGAAATCCCACACAAGACACGACACAAACCTAGAAAGATTGCTGAGTTTTAATTAATTAATTTATTTATTTATGTTTCGAGTGTTTAATTATTATTATTATTATTATTATTATTATTGTCTACTATTATTGTTTCTAACAAATCTTGAAATGGCAGTTTAATCTGAAAACCCACCGTAAAAGTGAAGAAACTTCGAACACCTTATCTAGCAGACAGATTTTAATTTTTAGTGTCGTTCGAAAGCCCATACTGAGTATTTAAATATATTTTCCAACGTAGAGAATCAGTTTGTGAAAACAATGCGTGCCAAGAAGCAATAAAACTTTAGAGAAACGTATAAAAATAAGTAACAGTTAATAATGAAATGGAAAAAAGTTCGCAATGCGATCCCTACCTCTTTCCATGTGAAGTGAACCTATAGCCACTATGCAAAGTGCTTTATTGCTTGCGGTGCGATGAATCATTTATTCCACCCCACGAAATTTAATGAGAAAATAACCATCATTGTTTAGCAATTTCAAATCAGCTATGCTATTTTGAATTAAATACCAGAACAGTCGACGTGTTGTATGTGGTGATTCGTAAGAGTGGCTATCAGTGACAGCTGTCTGGTCATTCCCATGAGTGATAATGTGCTCAAAATAAATCAAAATGGTACAGGCAGTTCAGAAAGAAGCTATAGGACTGCTGAAGACGAGAAGGTAATTACGACTCCATATTCCTGCCGAAGCGACGTGGTTGGATTCGGCAGCTGTCCTGAGTATTGATTTCCAGACCGGTTATATCGAACACTGATTCTGTGCCATTTCACCTACTGGATTGGTGTGCGGCCTCAAACCTCAAGATGCCTTTGACTGGAAGAAGTGGCGAACAACTAAGCAAGCGGACATTGCGCCAACGCGGGAAATACGCTAGGAAAGAAGGAGGTCATCAGCCCGTTGCTGAAGATGAAATGGTTCAGTTTCCTTCTGAGGGTATCGGATAAAGCAGGTAAAGGTCAATGCTATTAGAAAAAAAAATGGCGAACCCTTGCCGTCAGGGTGAAAATGGAACAAACCAAGGCGGAGGAATTAAATAGAAGCAATGTCAGATCTAGCTCAACACCTGGTGGTTGATAAACACGTCACCGCCATCCCTATGGTATATTTCCTACACTGACCTCATTTAGGCCATTTTCACCAACTCTTTGCTAACGATTCGTTAGTTAATTCCTATTTAACTTAAATACGAGAGTTAATGCATGGTTATCGTCGATGCATTTCACGAGGCCATTCGGGTTCGTAATTACTTAAATACTCTTTCCGTACGCGCATGCGTAGACTAGGTTTTACACTGGAGAAACATGACCGACAGAACAAGAAGCGTGTTAGCTCTGAGCGTTGTTTGCGATGCTTCCCTGAGATTTTCTGGAACATAATTATAAAGGAAGGGAAATTCAGAAGACCTTCTTCATGGCAAAAGCTTAAAATGATATGAACAAAGTAATCAGGAGAACTGGCGATTGTGTGTGTGGTGTGTGTGTGTGTATATTGTTTGCTTAGCTAAATAGTACACGCTCTCCCCGTTGTCTTCGTAGCGTAAGTGATTGAGTTTCAGACTCTGACTTCATTATGCAGAGCTGGTAGGATTTGGAGTCCCACTTCGAATGGTTTTTTGTATTAGTAACATGTAGGCTATGATATTTTATAATTTCATTGTCATAAACATAATTATTTTATATTCATATGGATGAAAGTTCGTGTGAAACTCGGAAACAAACGAATTCTTTACGACATTGGAATATGCGCGAGGTAGAGTTCAGCTGTTTCCATATTAACGATGCTTTAGGGAGTTGAGTAGTCAGATTTGGCCATTTAAGGTAATTGCTTGTTAGTGGTAAGCTAATGAGCGTTTCTGTTTGATGAAATGCCCGTGCAAAGTTAAATAACCTTTAATGATGAAGATAATTGACGCAAGTGAAAACGGCCCTTAGATGTTGGTACGGTACCCGTCGCCAAATCCGGATTTATATTTCTTCATCCTGTGCCCGATGACAAGGATGATCTTTGCTTTATAAAAACTCTCATTTAATTCTAACGTGGGTTCCTTATTAAACTCCATATAGGATCTCACTACTTTATGGGACGTGACTATTCAACCATGGAACCAAGTATCATTTGACTTCTCTCTGTAAATGCTGTCGAATTGGGTTGGTGTATACAGCAGACCTGTCAGATATTTCATTTGAAACTGTTGCGAGTGATCCGACTCTCGTGATTGGGCTCCCCCTCATTCCTGTCAAACTGTCGCCAAGGGATCTACTGATCCTCTCACCCTTCGAGCGATACAGCAAAATTCAATTGTGTGAGAGGACTTACCACGTGGGTTTCAATAAAGGCAGTTCTCCTCGAACGACTTTGGTTATCAAACTATGCATTTTCTGCTTTGCGCTGAAACTTCACTCAAATGTAATGACGGATAATGAAGGCTGACGTGTTACGACACGGAACGTAAGGTCTTTTCTATTTGAGCTATGTGATACTAAGGTAAATATAATTAGCTTTCTTGGTGATTCAGCTTTCGATTCTCGGGGAGACAAGCCGTCAAATCAAGTTCTAAGATCTGGAACGGACAACTTGATGGAAGTAACTTCAAATCTCACGCCAGTACAAGTAGAGAAAAGGAAGGAAGGAAGTTGGTAGTTTTACGTGACCGTCAGTCTCACCATCATGAGCCACGGAACCTCCATTTCCTCGTGGAATCTGAGCTACACGACGTGATATTTCACTTCGAAAATCTCACTTGCATTGACCATGAATCGAACCCTATCCGCCTTGGTGAGAGGCAAGCGGCTTGACCACTGAACCTCCATGCCTCCAGTACAAGTAGCTTTCTACGGCTCTCTATATGAGCATTGTAAAGTTTGGGGAGAAGCATTAGGCAGCTTATGTTGCGTGTGTCAGCCAAGTAGCGTTGTAGTGTTCCTCTTCTGTGCAGTTTTACAGGTATTAATAGTCTAATAATAATAATAATAATAATAATGTCGTGTGGCCTCGGATGCCGGGTGCAAGCTTTGTTTTTTTGCGCTCAAAGGGCAGCTTGCATGTCGGACTTTGTTGTTCCTTGGAGCGCTACGAAAATCAAGGAGGTTAGATATCTAAGCTCCTTGACACTATAGCGCTTTCCAGTAGAGAAAGGAGGAACTTTTGTTTTGGCGGAAAATACCGAGATTAATTTTGCCATTATGATCACGGCCTACTGGATTCAAATGGGTTTTTTAACATGCCAACAACGCATTTTTGTCGCCTTTCAAAAATCACTTACCATGGCCAGGAGGGAACCTGCAAGCTTGGGGTTGGTAGTCCGACACTATAACCACTCACCCACCGTGGGAAGCAGTTTTACAGGTGAATGATATGATGATGTACGGCCTCAACTAACTGAGGTGATATAGTCACGGTGACCTAACTAGCAATTTCACTGTCATTCAGGAGATAAATTAAAAGTCTGTTGGACTACATATCCCACACAGAGTAGCTTATTCATTCATATTTCCATCTGATGATTCTCGCCTAACGAACGAAACATGACCCAGTAATAGGCAATCGCGTGAATCTCTTGCTGATGATTCATTTAGAGACTTCCGACATTGTGGTCATTTTCACCCCATCTACTTGGGTATATGTTGGGATGTAGGCCTATCTGATAACTAGTGGTATTGTGATGCCTGTACTGTAGTAGTGTGTGTGTTTATAATTTAGACTAGAATTAGGAAGGAGGCGGTCTTGGGTTTAAGTTTAGGATCCATCCCAGCATGTGCCTGTAGTAGAATAGAGAAAACACCTACAACCCCTTTTGGGATAGGTGAGGTGGGAATCGAAATCACCTCTTCCTAGTTTTGCCTCACGAGGATGAGTTTACCTAGTTCTGACTCTAGAATTGAATTACGGTACTTTGTAGAGGCCGAAATCGACTCAAGGACTTTTGGAACCGTAGCTTGGTTGGTTGGTTCCTCAGTTTAGGGGCTGCGACAACGCGGTATGTAGCCCGTGTACTTTGGGTGTGTGTAGAATCTGTCTGATAACCGGTGTTAATTGTGATGGCTGTATTAGTGTGTGTATCTGTTTTTTAATTCATGTAAGAACTGCAACTTTGAATGTTTCGAATAGTTCCTACTTTTGCCGTCAAACGCCACCGTCAACGACTACTAGGCCTAGTTCAGAACTTAGCTACTAGACACCACCGCAGTCGGTTCTTGGCAACGCACAGTGGGTCAAAATCGAAATCTAGGAGGACAAAATTATTTATTTTCATAATTAAAAAATCAAAATTTATTACTTCTACAGCATTCTCATATGATTGCCGCTCACTATTCCGGGATATAAACGCATCTTAGTGTAAATCTGACACCACTGTTCGAGCTGGAATCTAATCTTATCTCCTGCGCTGTGCTTGCGTTATCTCGCAGTCTGAATTGGAGGGTGAATGTAAGTGGCTGTAGTTTGGTTGTCTATGTGGTTAGAGTGATGCTTTAAGATGGAACATGCAGCTGAAGGTATGATCTTTACATTTGTAACGTGTTTCAGTTATTAATAGGCGTAATTGTTCCGTAATTTTAGCCCTATTTGTATTATATAATATTTAACTATTATTTTTAAAATTATATTTTCACTGAGATTTTTAGTATGCCGCGTCACTCTGCGTCACGTTCTGCTTAATGTTAAAATGTAGATAAAGTCTTGTAGTTTACGCCTGTTATAAGTTTTTTTGCATCTTCTTGCAACTTACTTAGTTATTTTACGTTTTAGGAGATGCCGCGCAACCAGTTCTCACACGTTTACAACTGTTTGAAGCACTGGGTTCGAAGATTGTATCAAAAGTGGAACTTTGTGAGTTTGTTAAAAGTAAATTAGGGGTAGAAAATTGTTCTGAAGAAATAACTGAATGCCTACAAGGAGATTTAAAGGATTTTGTTGATAATTTTACCAAGCGGAGGAAGCAGGTTCATAGAAGTAAAGCAAAATTCATTTCAAAATATTCTGATTGGTTAAAAGAGGAGATAATATTTTTGAAAATTGTGTATGATTTTAATTAACAGAAAATTTCGATCATCCTACTCCATCCACATCGAAAGTCGGAAGGCCTAGAAAGCTTCTTCATGAAAGTAGTGAAAAATCAAAGAGACGAAAAATTGAACCGCTACTCTCTGCACATTCAGAACAAGAACTTATCATACCACACAAGTATCATTGCACATGTCTGGAAAACGAGATGCTGCAAAAATGGTTAAAGAAACTCTTAAGTCCCCACATAGAGCTACTAAAATTTAAAAAATCCTATATATCACCAGCTGTAAAACCTGTACCACTTACCGGTGAAGAGGCTCTATCATTACTTGTAGTTAACAATTACAGCAAAAGCCAATATATCAATGTGCTACTTGAATGCAAAAATAGGAACTGTAATATTTTCCCACCTTACCACATCGTTAGATAAACAAAACAGAAAAGCTATCCACCAAGTGAATCAATAACAATAACGGAAACATCAGCCACAATAACATTGCAATCACTGGTCGACCATACAATTCAGCGCCTTGCAGTAGTTCAAGAAGATGTTTTGAAGCAGTCTATCTCTAGCAATGATACAGTTCATATTATATTAAAATGGGGGTGTGATGGTTCAAGCGGTCATAGTCAGTATAAGCAGAAATTTACAGATGATGACGGCAGGGACTCTGATATTTTTGTAGTTTCAGTTGTTCCATTACAAATGTATTCTTTAAATGTAGAAAGCAACAATGAAAAGAAAATTCTATGGTAGAACCCACGACCTTCTTCGACACGATTTTGCAGACCTCTTAAATTACTGTTTGAAAATGAGACTGTCGAATTGACTAGGCGAGAGGTTCAATCAGTTGAAACTGAAATAATGTCCCTCCAACCAAGTAAAATAGAACTTGGTGATCAATCAAACTCTATTGCTGACCATGGTGGATGGAAAAGTCTGCAATTCTATTACAAGTTCATCAGCACAGAGGTGTTATGTGTGTGGTGCTGGTCCCAGAGATATGAATAACACACTCCCAAAAACAGTTTGTCCTGAGGAGAGCTATACATTTGGATTATCTACCCTCCATTGTTGGATCCGCCTGCTACATATATCTTACAAAATAGAAATGAATAAATGGCAAGCAAGAGGGGATGAAGATAAGAAAAAAAAGAAAGAAAGTAATACAAAATGAATTTCGATCAGAAATGGGTCTGCATGTTGACAAACCAAGATCTGGAGGCGTCGGAAATTCGAATGATGGCAACACTCCTCGCCGCTTTTTTTTTTTTTTTTGAGGATCCAGTCTTATCCAAAATTACGGGTATAAATGAAGAGCTAATCAGACGTTTTTCTACAATTTTATGTGCTCGTTCTTGTCAGTTCCCTATAAATACACCCGCTTTCAAAACCTACACCCAGGATACAGCAAAATTGTATCTAAATCTATATCCATTGTATTATAAGCCAGTCACTGTGCATAAAGCATTAATGCATGGTGCAGATATAATTGATTTTTGTATTATACCTATCGGGCAATTGTCAGAAGAAGCCCAAGAATCACGTAACAAAGATTTGAGAAAATACAGATTTGGATATTCTAGGAAATTCTCACGAAAACATACAAATGAGGACATATTACATATGCTTCTGGTATCTTCGGACCCCGTAATATCTCATAAAACCAAAATTCAACATAAAAAGAGAAGATCATTATCCAGTGAAAGAACCAGATGTACCGGCTCATCATGAACAGCATGAGGCAGTGAGTGACGATGATGCTTCAGATGACACATGTGATGAGTCATCAAGGTCAGGGTCATCGAGTGATTAGTGATAGTGACTGAAGTGCTGTCTGCAATTATCCACTACTGCAGTCTTCCAAATTAAAGGTAAACTGAGTACAATCTATTGTAGTTTAGTCTCTATCCAACTCCTAGTCATAGACAATTTCTTGCATGTGTACACGTAGATGTAGCTTAAAAAGGACTTAACTGATGATTATTATGAAGTAAACGAATTATATACGTTGCTTTCACTCTAATTTCATGATTAAAACGTAAAAATAATTTTGTCCCCCTAGATTTTGATTTTGACCCACTGTGCAACGGACGTAGGAACCTAAGAGCGTTGTTTACATTCTTAACCTATACAATTAAGCTTCACACAGGTGTAATTAGTGGAAGGTTCTTTAACATGCCATAAATCTATGACATGGGTCCGCCGGCTTTACTTCCCCTCCGAAGGATGGCATACTGAGGGATTTTTAACGCTCTTAAAAAATCCGACGACTTCGGCCGGGTTTGAACCCGCGATCTTGGGCATAGAAGCTCAGCATGCTAACTACGCCACCGAAGCCGCCGAACCGTAGCTTCAACATGTATCCTAGGACCACAGAATGCGGCGTAGCTGACAGCCAAAACATTTTCCTTTTTATTAGGGTGTGGTACTTGGGGAGTGAATAACTGCAGTTCATAGCCTATTATATGATTCGACTCTCCAACGAACTACGCCATAGCAGTCAGCTGTGAGTCCCATGTTAACCTGAAATCAAGATAGATTTCGCAGTATTGTTCCCGGAAGCTCGTAACTCCGCTATTGTGTAAGTACTAACAATGGTGCTGACAACAAATTCTATTGTTACTGCCTACCCTTTGTTGCCACGGCACTCCACCCCAAAGTGATAGCAATAAGTTTCCCCTGCTTTACCTGCTACTGGCGTCACGTGTCAGTTGTTCAGAGCTGCGTCCAAACACAGTTCATGTTCCCCAGTGCAGGATCTAACTAACCAAACCTAACCCACAATTAGGCCCAGATTGTGGGTAACGCGTGGCGGTGTGACAATAACTCTCAGCCACATTACCGCCTTGTGGCACTGCTTCTTATATAAAGCAGCTACCCAGTTATCCTCACGAGGCTAAGTGCACGCCATTTCAGCCCTCACGCCAGGTTTAACAATCTTGACAGAGCTGGGAATCGAACCCGTGCTCCACCTACACGAAGAGCCAGGATATTCAAATAGAACTTGTAAAGTCTGGCTCAGAACAAGACGACCACTACTGGTTGGTTGGTTCCTCAGTTTAGGGGCTGCGACAACGCGGTCATGTAGCCCCGTGTACTTTGGGCGTGTGTAGAATCTGTCTGATAACCGGTGTTTTGTGATGGCTGTATTAGTGTGTGTTATCTGTTTTTTTAAATTCAAGTAAGGACTGCAGACTTTGAATTTTTCAAATAGTTCCTACTATTGCTGCCAAACGCCACCGCCAACGACTACTAGTTCAGAACTTAACTACTAGACGCGACGCAGTCGGCTCCTGGCAACGAACGTAGGAACCTAAGAGCGTTGTTTACAGTCTTAACCTATATGATTTAGCTACACACAGGCGTAATTAGTCATATATCTATGACATGGGACCGCCACGCCGGCTTTACTTCCCCTCCGAAGGAAGACATACCGAGGGATTTTAAAGCTCTTAAAAATCCGACGACTTCAGCCGGGTTTGAACCCGCGATCTTGGGCAAAGAAGCTCAGCATGCTACCAACTACGCCACCGAAGTCGCTACGACCACTACTCATCCTCTTCTTTAAGTGACAGTACAAGGGCCATTTGTTTCTACTACCATACTACACTGAGTTGCCAAAAGTCACGGGAATGGTAGTCCCATGAGAAAATGTGCATGAGCGTTGTGGCTAGGTGCGGCGGACTAGAGCAGTCTGTCACAGACACGAGTGTAGTGAAGTTGGCAACACGTCGCGAGTTAACCGACTTTGAACGTGGGATGATCATCTGCTCACGGTGCATGTGTCATAGCATTTCGGAGATTACACGCGAATTCGGGTTTCCGAGGTCAACAGTTTAGAGGGTGGATCTTCAATTTCGCAGAGTTAATGTTACCATTCTCGTAAACCGTCGCACTGGACGACCACTGGGTAGAGGAGTGAATCCGAACTCCACCGTCCTTGAATCGGGTTTCTGTGGTTCCCAATGTTCACTCCAGACAATCATTTCATCTCTCATTACTTCATCTCTTGAGGTTGGCGTCAGGGAGGCCATCCGGTCGTAAAAACATCCGTCGCACCAAAAACAAACAAAATATCTCGGATCTCATTCCCAACCTTATCGATTATGAGGAGTAAGACGTGCATTTACCTCTAGTACGTCTACCAGATAATGAACATCATAGGGTCACGTCTTGAGGTGTCTTCAAGTAGTAACAATCAACACCCTAGTAACTTACTCCTCTTCCGCTGGTCATGTACGTCTTTATCCCCCCCCCCCCTCCCCCCTTCTCCTCCGGGTGCTCATGTCAGCAGAACTTTTCCCCTCCCTTATTCACTCAAACTCTACTTTCCAGGACCTTCTTCTCATGTTGCTCCTTTATTTCCTTCAAGCCCTCGATTCTATTTTATTTTCTTACTTTGTTCACAATTCTTACTCACACTTTTGTTCCAATACAATATGTTCTCCAAGTTTCTTTCTTTCTTTCTTTCTTTCTTTCTTTCTTTCTTTCTTGACTGGCTACGTGGGACAGCGGTAACGTTCTCGCTTGCTGTGCCCAAGGTCGCAGGCTCAAAAACTGGTTCAATCAGTTGGCATGTCTATAACAATCCGACATCGTACGACTCGGAAAGTCCTTGGTTTTGTTCGCCCGCCATAAATCCGCCTTCCTGTGTAGATCTTGGGTTATTGAGGCTTGCCACTGATTCACCGTGGAAGCTAAGTGTCGACACCTGTCAGGTGTTTGCTACTCTATTATCATATCGCCTGGAGTGCCCGTAGGCGACTTTGTCTTCATGCCTGGGCGTTGAAATGTGGACTGAATTATTCTGCTACAGAAATAGGAATACCGTCCAGAGCCACTTGGATTATAGACCTCTGAGCATGTGAAAGCTGCTCCACAAGTGACTTGACATTCACGACGCACTGGCCCCCTTAATGTTTCATAATCTGTAACATCAGGGCTGGCCTGCGTGTGACTGGCTTCCTTCCCAATTACTTCAATCTCTCGAAAAAACACAATAAACACATCCTATATATTTCGTTACCCTTCAAAATAGGGACGAAATAAACGTAGGCCTAACATTTTTATTAAGGAACGTTTTGCAGTCGGTCAACACGATTGTACCCGAATGGTCTAATGAGTGTTACTCCCTAAATATGAGATTAATTAATACACTTAGATGGCCAGTTCCGATCGTCAACAGGCAATTAGGAATGCGGGAGAAAGGAAGATAAGAGATAATGAGACAAGACAGGAAATTCCTTCCAGTTCAGTACAGGCATTGATGTCGGCAGCAGCACGGGAACGGACCGCACATCCCTCACGCATCTACCTGACCATTTAATAACAATCACATAATCACATTAAGCAAGGTCAATCAACACCATCAGTATCATCATCATCATGAACCGGCTTCAGTTTCCCGGGTGCGATGAATGAGCGCTCTCCATTTAGTTCTCTCCAAGAATGTCTCCCCCTCCACGACCTGCTGCAAATCCAGACCTTTCCCTGCAAGATCATTTCTAACCTGGTCGATCCATCTCTTCCTTGGTCGAGCTCTTGATCTCTTGCCTTTTAGTTCTTTTTCAAACCACACTCTAGCTGTTCTTTGTGTGTCCATTCTTTCGAGATGACCGAACCATTTCAGCCTGGCTTCAACACAGATCTCATTAAGAGATTGTTCTACTTGTACAAGATGGCGTATCTTATATTTTTTTATTTTTTTCCCTCCTTGTCTTCTGAATCATAGTTCTTAAAAACTTCATCTCCACCGCCTGTATCAGTATCTTAACAAAAAATCACATAGCCCTAACTAACAAATCTCGACTAGTTGTGCTAGTTCAATTACTTCTGCAACTAAATAAGTTAAGTGTTAATATTGTAAATACTATCACCCATACTTGTAAACATAGATTTAACTAGCAGAAGTACCCATTCTTCGAACGGTCTTCGGTATTAATAACCAGATGTTATCAATTGAGCTACTGTTGCAATGTTTAGGGGCTTGGAACCTGTTTGTTGGCAAAGAAAAATTATTAGTTAAAATGTGCTCTCAAACTAAATTTACCTAACCGTCTAACGTGTTCTTCCTGGCGTGAAAATAAAATTGAAAACTTCGTAGAAGAATCGCAATACACGTCACATACGAACTGACCCTAACCGTTGGGTCAAGTGCCCAACTACAGGAAGACCCCTTTTATAAATTATAAAGGCTTGTGGTGCATGAAAATTCAGTGTTTTTAGCCTCCAATGGCCCAAATTCCTAAAATCAGCAAAAAACAGTCTATTATTTCTATTCAGGAATTTTGGAAATAATGCTGATGTTTGGAGATATAATAGACCTTCTGTACGACATATCGCACGTGTAAGTCGTGTGAAAAAAATCTAGGGTACTCCATTTGCAACTTTTCTCAGAAATGTAATAAATGGAGTGGCATTACTTATTCCAGAAATAGATGGAAAGTTGGATGCCACCTCTTGAGATACTGTTGTCATGGTTAGTGGCTTGCATTCCTTCTTTAGTTTATTAAATGAAATTAGTTTTCTGGGAATATCTAAGAAACTGTTGGGTTTAGAGCCTTAAAATATAGTTTTCGGGGACCCTTTACCGCTCTTGAGGGGCCCCGAGTTTTGTTTCTGACCCCAAGGGTTTGAAAATGAGCTTTGTCTCTTCGTTGTACGCCATAATAATGATAATAATTAAAAGAATAATACTAATAATAAAGTGACAAAGAGGAAATCTGACATTCTACGGATCGGAGCGTGGAATGTTAGAAGTCTGCTAGGAAGTGGAAGGTTAGAAAACTTAGAAAGGGAAATGGATAGGTTGAGGTTGGATTTGGTTGGGATTAGTGAAATGCGCTGGCAGGAAGAACAGGACTTTTGGTCAGGAGACTATAGGGTCATTAGCACTAAATCAAACAATGGCCAAGCAGGGGTTGGCCTCATATTGAGTAGGAAACTTGGACAGCGGGTGGAATATTATGAGCAATATAGTGAACGGATTATTGTAGCAAAAATCAATACAAAACCTACCTGCACTACAGTGGTACAAGTCTATATGCCTACCAGTCAGGCTGATGATGAGGATGTTGAAAAGGTCTACGAAGAAATAGACGAAATTCTGAGGTATATCAAGGGTGATGAAAATGTTATAGTAATGGGAGATTGGAATGCTGTGGTAGGAAATGGGAGAGAAGGGAAGATAGTAGGAGATTTCGGATTAGGTGAAAGGAATGATCGAGGAAGCAGGCTGGTAGATTTCTGCACCGAGCATGAATTGGTCATAGCTAACACCTTATTCAATAACCACAATAGAAGAATATACACATGGATGAGACCAGGAGATACAGGGCGTTACCAAATCGACTTCATTATCGTCAAGCAGAGGTTTCGAAACCAGATTTTGGATTGTAAAACATATCCTGGTGCTGACATAAACTCTGATCACAATCTGGTTGTAATGAAATGCAGATTAAAGTTGAAGAAACTGAAGAAAAGTCAAAAGCCAAAAAGGTGGGCAATAGACAGACTGAAAGAGAAGGATGTAAACGAAAGATTCAAGAAGAGTATAAAGGAAGGACTAATGAAAAACCCTAAACAAACTTCAATTGCAGACGAATGGGCACTTTTGAAGAATGAAATAACAAAATCCGCAGAAGAAAACATTGGTAGGAAAGAAAGAATAGGTAGAAAACCGTGGATCACTCAGGATATACTAGAATTGATGGATGAAAGGCGGAAACACAAGAATCTAAGAGATGAAAAGGGGAAAGCAGAATACAGACGTCTGAGAAATGAGGTTAACAAGAAGTGCAAGGAAGCGAAAGAAGAATGGTTGAAAGAGAAATGTGCAGGTATAGAAAATTGTCTGAAATTAGGAAAAGTAGACACAGCTTATCGAAGGATTAAGAATACTTTTGGGGAAAAGAAGACTAAGTGCTGTAATATTAAGGACACAAATGGAAAGCCTCTAACAGATAGGGAAGAAAAGGTTGAGAGATGGAAAGCTTACATAGAGAGTTTGTATAAGGGAAAGGAGATTGAGAATCATGTAATGGAAAGGGAGGAGGAAATTGATGAGGATGCGAAAGGAGATTTAATATTGAGATCAGAATTTGATAGAGCTTTGGAAGACTTAAGCAGGAACAAAGCACCAGGCATAGATGATATACCGATTGAGTTGCTACGCTGCATAGGAGATGAAGGTCTGATCAGGTTATTTCATTTGGTGTGTAGGATTTATGAGACAGGTGAGGTACCCCCTGATTTCAAGAAGAATGTAATCATCCCTATACCAAAGAAAGTGGGAGCTGACAGATGTGAAGATTACCGTACAATCAGCTTGATTACTCATGCTTCAAAGATCCTGTCTAGAATAATTTACAAGAGGATTGAAAGCCAGATAGAAACGGAGTTGGGTGAAGACCAGTTTGGTTTCAGGAGAAATGTAGGAACAAGGGAAGCTGTACTTAGTCTTAGGCTGATTTTAGAAGGTAGAATAAGGAAAGATAAGAGAACGTTCATGGAGCCTCCGTGGCTCAGGCGGCAGCACGCCGGCCTCTCACCGCTGGGTCCGTGGTTCAAATCCCGGTCACTCCATGTGAGATCTGTGCTGGACAGAACGGAGGCAGACAGGTTTTTCTCCGGGTACTCCGGTTTTCCCTGTCAACATTTCATTCCAGCAACACTCTCCACTATCATTTCATTTCATCTGTCATTCATTTAATCATTGCCCCAGAGGAGTGCGTCAGGCCTCGGCAGCCGGCACAGTTCATATCCTCGCCGCTAGATGGGGGCTTCATTCATTCCATTCCTGACCCGGCCGGAGACTGGAAGCAGGCTGTGGATTTTCATTTCAAGAGAACGTTCATGGCTTTTGTAGACTTAGAAAAGGCTTTTGATAACGTTGATTGGACTAAATTGTTTGACATTTTGAAATCAATTGGAATAAAATACAGGGATAGGAGGGTGATATACAATCTGTACAGAAACCAGACAGCAGTCATTCGAGTTGAAGGACATGAGAGAGAAGCTGGTATTCAGAAAGGTGCAACTTATCACCCATACTTTTCAATCTTTACATTGAACAAGCAATGAAGGAAATTAGAGAAAAATTTAAAGTGGGAGTGAAGATTCAAGGAGAAATAATTTCAACTCTAAGATTTGCTGATGACATCGTTATCTTGGCCGACAAGCCTGAGGATTTGAATGAGTTTTTGAATGGTATGGACTCCGTCTTACGGAAAGAATTCATGATGAAAATAAATAAATGTAAAACAAAAATACTGGAATGCAGCCGAAATAAATCAGAAACCTCTATGGAGATCAAATTGGCAGGTGAAAAGCTGAAGGAAGTAGGAGACTTCTGTTACTTAGGAAGCAGAATAACCAGTGATGGACGAAGCAAAGAGGATATTAAAAGTAGGTTGGCTCAGGCAAAGAAAGCATTTCTACAAAAAAGGAATCTGCTGACATCGAATATAGATTTAGGTATTAGGAAGTCATTTTTAAAAGCCTTTGTCTGGAGCGTGGCGCTCTATGGAAGTGAAACTTGGACTATTGGTGCAGCAGAAAAGAGGAGAATTGAAGCATTTGAAATGTGGTGTTACAGGAGAATGATGAAGATCAGATGGGTAGATAGGGTTACAAACAAAGAGGTATTAAGACGAGTGGGAGAGGAGAGATGTTTCTGGCGACTGCTAATGAAGAGAAGAGATAGGTTGGTAGGACACATACTAAGACACCCATGAATAGCAAGCTTAGTTGTGGAAGGAAGGGTCGAGGACAAAAACTGTAGGGGTAGACCAAGGTTAGAATATGTTAAACAGATTGCCTCCGATGTAGGGTGTCGGAGCTATGTAGAGATGAAACGATTAGCTCAGGACAGGGAGGCATGGAGAGCTGCATCAACCCAGTCAAAAGACTGAAGACTCAAACAACAACACTAATAATAATAATAATAATAATATAACAAAATAGGGATAGGGATATAATAGACCTTCCGGACCATACCCGCACGTGTAAATCGCGTGAAAAAATTCTAGATTACCCCTTGACCCCTTAAGCGCATTATATGTATTGATGAATATTTCAGCTTAATTTGGATCCGTTATAACCTTATTGCCGTTTGCAAACCTTCACAGTAATGTAATAAATGGAATTGTATTGCGTCTTACAGAAATAGATGGACCTCTGAGATTCTGTTGCCATTGTTACCGGCATGCATTCCTTCATTAATTTATTAAGTGAAATTAGTTTATTGGGAATATCTCAAAAACTGTTGGTTTTAGGGCCTTAAAATGTGGTTTTCGGGGTTCTCTTAGGGCCCCTGAGTTTCGTTTCTCACATTGAGGGGCTGAAAATGAGCTTTGTCTCACGCTTATTTCAGCATGTATTTTAAGGGGGTAGACCCCCTGTTATGAGAGGTACGGAGAAGAGTTACATGAATGATTAGTGTAGTGCCTCTGATGGATATCTGTATCAAATTTTACGTAAATCCACCCAGCCGTTCTCGAGTTATAAGGACACAAAAAAATTGTCCACAGACAGACAGACAAAAATATATGTTTGCGTGCATCCGTCACAAAACAGTCTGAAACGGGCAAATATGTCAAATTTTCGTAGAAAAGCCGAAAAATCAGATAAACATTCATTTTTATATAATAGAGAAGGGATATAATAGACCTTCCGTACCACACCCGCACGTGTAAATCGCGTGAAAAAATTCTAGAGTACCCCTTGACCCCTTATGCGCATTGTATGTATTAATGAATATTTCAGCTTAATTTGGATCCATTATAACCTTATAGCCGTTTGCAAACCTTCACAGTAATGTAATAAATGGAATTGCATTGCGTCTTACAGAAATAGATGGACCTCTGAGATTCAGTTGCCATGGTTACCGCCATGCATTCTTTCATTAATTTATTAAGTGAAATTAGTTTTCTGGGAATATCTCAAAACTGTTGGTTTTAGGGCCTTAAAATGTGGTTTTCGGGGTCCCTTTAGGGCCCCCGAGTTTCGTTTCTCACATTGAGGGGCTGAAAATGAGATTTGTTTCACCCTTCTACGCCTATTTCAGTTTGTATTTTAAGGGGGTAGGGCCCCTTTTATGAGAGGTACGGAGAAGAGTTACATCATTGATTAGTGTGGTGCCTCTGATGGATATCTGTATCAAATTTTACGTTGATCCACCCAGCCGTTCTCAAGTTATAAGGACTCGTAGAAGTTGTCCACAGACAGACAGACATACAAAAATTTTATTTTTGCGCGCATCCGTCATAAAACAGCCTGAAACGCGCAAATATCTCAAATTTCCGTGGAAATTCAGAAAAAACAGACAAACTTTCATTTTTATATATATAGAGATAGTAAAGGATCTGATGATCGCTTGACGATCGAAACTGGTCATCCAAGTGTAGACTATTTATTAATCTCCTGTAGATTTTTTCAGGATTAGGGAACCACCCATTACAATTGGGCACAATCGTGTTGACCGACTGAAAAACATTAAATTTCGATTTCGAATATAGACAGCACAATGGCGCAGGTCAGCAGACAATTTACACACACACAAATACCACGATGTCCAAGCCTCTAAATGAAACATCATGGACATACCCCGACTTGTACTTCCTACCACTAGTCCGTTACTCTCTCCATTTATTCCCCCAAGGGCTCTAGACTAGTGGGACGTGGGTTGGCGACCACGGGACTCCAGCTGAGTCCGGTATTACTTGCACTTAACTCTGTCTTCCTTCCCTTCAACGGTATTAGGGTATCCAAAGCCTAAGGTGTCTCACTTTCCCGCCTTAATGGGCCCTTGTCTCAACTTTCTTGATAACCTCATTCTTCTTTCTCTTTTCATGTTATCTCCTGCCTTCTGATAAAGGCCCTAAATGAGGCAGGGTGTGTGTGCCCCTATAACTTCTGGCGCACGCGGGATGGTGGTACACTCTCAAGGGCTCACCTCCGCTGAGTGCGGAATTTGTCAACCCCGAGGGATTCCTGAGCTGGGTCCATTTCTCCCCTTTTGCCACTGACTTTAGAGCGGACTCTTTCATAACTGCCCTTCGTGGCTCTGCTTCCTTCCAAGTCTCTCAATCCCCTTTCTTTTTCTTCCTATCTTTTATTTCATTTTCTCCTTCGGTTTTCCATTTTCTCTTCTAGTTTGTAAGTTTCTTATACTGTAGGTCTGTAATAATTGTAATTTGAACTGTTGTAGTAGGTTTATTTCATTCTCATGTTTTCGCTTTCACCAACATCATTAGGTGCCATTAACCCAGATGTAAGGCCCCTTAAAACAACAATTATGATCATCATCATCTCAATTCGTATGAAATGGTCCATCCAATGTGTTAATTTCTGACTTGGGGGGGGGGGGGAATTTCCCACATTCTGTTATTAGCAATCATTTTCACTACGTATCACACAAATATTGTTTAGTTTAGAGACATCAGTAGGGTACCGGGTGAGTTAGTCGTGGTCGTTACGGCATGACTGCTGGCAGTCGTTCACATCCGGGAGGCGAGGAGGTTCAAATCACCCCGCCGGCAACTTTGAAGATGGTCTTCTGTGGTTTCCCATCTTCCTACCAGGCAAAAGCCGGGGTTGGTCCCTAACTATAGGCCACAGCCGCTACCTTCCAACTCCTCATCCTTACATTCAAACTTTCCTCCCCCAGACAGCACTCCACACGCGACAGTACTTGTAGCTCACCCATTGGGTGTCCGCCTCGAATCAGCTAAAAAAAAAAAAAAAAAAATAGTAGTAGGGTGAGTGATATCACGCAGAAAGTGCTTGATGACCGTGTCACCAAATAATAACACTAGGCTCAATACAGGGTGTCTACTACTATGGAAAACAGGAAATACTCAGGGATTTTTAAATCCTGAAAAACTCAGGGAATTATCAGGGTATTTTAATGACACTCGGGGAATTTTAGTTTTACAAGGTCCAGCCTTGAATAATAGGAAATCAAGCATTTACGTTTTGATGGGGGGGAGTATATTCTGGTGATGATTGTTTTATGTTCGTACTGCCGTTAAATCAGTAACCTCTCATTTCTTGCAAGATAGAGCACACCAATTACAAATGTAGACTGTGTATTTGTATATAAATGTGTAACTGTATGATTTTTGAGAGCATTACTATTGACAAGCTACTGTTAATACTCGCAAGTACGATAGTTTATCAGGGAGAAACATTTAGAAATTTGCAAATTATAGAAAATATATATTTCTGGTTTTTTTTTTCCTTCTTTTTCTTTGTCATGCTACCTTTATTGTTCGAGCACTTTTTGAAATGCTCTTTAAGCACAAACTCTGTTTTATATAGGCTATTTATTATGGTGGCCACTGTTATTCAGGGAATTTTCTGATTTATCCTGGAAAAAACAGGGAATTGTCAGGGTTAGATGGTTTTGGTAGACTATGTCGAGGATGACCCAGATACTCGGGCAATGGGTGAGGTTGGGCAAGACAAAGACACGAGGGATATAATGAGACCATCAATAACTAGTATGGCACACGGTCCCGTTACTCTCACTGCCAACGGTACGCACATTCCACAATGCGTGGGTTGGGTGTGGTATCGGAACCGGGCCATGCTCACAATAGGTGGGAAATCTCAAGGTTTAGAATATTTAAAAAGAAAATAATGTTTGTTTACGCCGTGTTAGAGCTAATTTAAATATGCTACAGCAGCCGTTCTCTACCTTTTGGAGACTGTAGCACCACCCTCATGCCATACCAAGTACCCGAGCTCCATTGTGGAATATGATGATAATAATAATAATGCAACAAGCATGTGTCTCTATTTCTTTTTCCTATCTCTCTCTTCCTCTGAAGTGCTGAAATAGGGATTCACCGCTCACCAGGTATGCTGCAACTGCTTGCATGGCCCATGTATAGGTCTTAAACTTTTCTCGTTAAAGTGCGGCTCACCGATGAAATCTAGCTGGGTGGACATTCCAAGGCTGCCTCTAGCCAAGGCTTTCCCAGCGCGAGGCACAGCTTTGCCAACTTTCCACCATAGCCACTGAGAGCAAGCAGCGAGACTGGACAGAACTATGTGCAGGTGTGCAACACTGGACTCCTGATACCTGCGTGACATACAAGCTAGCCGCCAGGGCGGAACTTTGGAGTCCTCGTGGAGTGATAGAGGAAGCATTCTATTGGTCAACAACCGTCAGCTATTGGTCAGTAGCGAACAATGGTTATTGTCGCCCCAGGCTACTGCCTTAAGTTTGTATCGCCACTGAGGAAACTATTAAGCTACATTTACGTGTGGACAGTCGATTCGAATCCGCATTTTTCCTGTTACACATAAAACAGGGATGTCCAATTATTTTTACTGTAGATTAAATCGATTTTATTTCACAAAATGATAAAATATCTGACTGTCAAAACTTGTACTAAAAGCACTAGTCCAGTATTCCGGTTCGTGCAAGGAAAGTTTTGGCGTGTATGATGAGAGCACCAAATTTTAATTTAAAGAGCACCGTGGTGCTCGGGAGCACCTGTTGAGAACGTCTGTGCTAGACGGTTCGCAAGGAACCTTGTCTATGTCGTCGATATAATAATGTAGGGCAAATTAGTGGAGTGAATAAGAGATAGAATCTAGTGCCTAGACTTAACATCAACTAATTTTGTGGTGAATAAACAGAACCCTGGCTATATCCTCACTAATCCGGAAAATAAGTTTATCATACATCGTGGTTTCCACTAGAAACAAACGAGTTGCAACCTGTCAATCACTGTCCTCTGAGTTGCTGTAGGCAGTCCAGTAGTGCTTGGTTGGAACAAAGTTACAACTTAAACATGTCGTCCAGTAAACGTGAAAACTTGAAATAAAATGTATTTTTTTTGATGATTTTCATGTTTTCTTTCACGATTTTAGGGTAATTTTATTAGCCTACTGGATTTTGTTGTTAGACTTTTAATATTAAAAAATTACTTTCTGTTGATAGGCCTATTTATTTCAGATGTTATTATTTAGCGTATGGCTTTTAGTATCGGAAGTGTCCGAGGACATGTTCGGCTCGCTAGAGTTTGTAGCTGCTTCTATGCGGACACCCATGGGGTGAGCTACAAGTACCGTCGCGAGTGGATGAGATGAAATGAATGAAGATGAATGGAGCAAGTTTAATTTCAAGTAGTTCCAACTTTGGCTACCAGATGTCACTGACACCCAGCTACGAACGTTGGAACTGATAGAGCGTTTCTAGCCAAATAACGTACAAATTTAGCTACACACTACCAATTGTAGTGGTAGGTTTTTTACATGCCATAAATCTATGACATGGGCCCGCCGACTTTACTTCCCCTCCGGAGGAACGCATACTGAAGGATTTTAACGCTCTTAAAAAACCGACGACTTCGGCCGGATATGAACCCGCGATCTTGGGCATAGCAGTTCAGCATGCTACCGATTACGCCACCGAAGATGTGATAGGATATGATGGACTTAATGTCGCAAAGCCACAACACTATGGAAAGGTTGCTGACTCCTACTGTGATATTACGCATCGGGTTTTTAATTCGCCTTGAGCCAGTGGATAGTGTTCCTTCGTCCATTCTTGCGACCCTTCACCACTGGTGATGGATGTTGCCCAAGGAAAGTTGGCAGAAGTCAGATGTCCGTGTTTCAGTGCCTGACAGGTTCTGCTTAGTCACGAACACTTTCTTCTGTTGCGGGAAGAGATGAGACTCTTGCTTGCGTCATAATCCGCTGAGAGGGAAAGGTTTGGCAGATGGCTGCGATGTGTACGGAAATTAGCCTCGTTCGTATTGTGTTGAAAGCTCTTGTGGAGCTCGCACAACGCTGTGGAAATAGTTAATAATATACCGACCGTGCTGACAGCTGACTTGCTAGATGAGTGGGTTCGATCCCCACCACTGGGTGTCCTTGAAATGTTATGCCCGTTTTCAACCCCAGCAGCTTCCTTTCAACTTTCATTCATCGTTTTTTATTAATCTCTCATAGCTTTCCACGGTGGGCGATTGGTTAACGTGTCGGTCTACTAACTCCAAGCTTGCAGGTTCGCTCCTGGCCGTAGTAAGTGATTTTTGAAATGCGTCAAAAATTACGACACGCATGTCATACGATGTTGGCATGTCAAAGAACCCATTTGAATTCAGTAGGCCGTGTTCATAATGGAAAAAATAATCTCGGGAGTTTCCGCCAACACAAAGTTCCTCATTTCTCTGCTAGAAAGCGCTAGTGTTCAAGGAGCTTAGATATCTAACCTCCTTGACTTTCACAGTGCTTCAAGGAACAATGAAATTCGACATGCAAGCTACCCTCTGGGTGCAAATAACAAAACTTGCACCCGGCACCGAGGCCATACGATATTATTATTATTATTATTATTAATAATCTCTCATAGACTCCCTTCATGGAGTTGGCGTCAGGAAAGGCATGCGACCGTAGACATATTCGCCAAGTACATTCGAATCTCGATATCTCACATTTTCGATAACTCGTAGTAATTTCTGAACAAACTTCCTATAATTTACGTATATTTTTCTCTTTAAGCCGATTTTATGACTCAAATGTATCGATATCTTGAAGCTTAAATTATATCCCTGGCACATAAACTTTTTTTTTTAATCTCCAACATTTACTTTTATGGCAGTGCATCGTGTCTCATTCGAAGAATTCGAATTTTCTACCTATTACAGTGGTTGAGTATTACCAACCTGATTTTATCATTATTCTAGATAGGTCTATATAGTTTAATCATTGGCATGAATCTTCAATTTTAAGAAAAGTAGGCTCATTAATTCGTCACGGAACTACTTGTTTTAAAACGAGAAACGCCAGTGATTTTCATTGCATCACCTTGAAGAAGTACCGGTTTTCTCCCATTCTATCTTTACTGTTAAAAGTAGCGGTGTTACAGTTATTGTATAGCCTATAATTAGTAACTATTTACCCCTCAGTTATCGTAACGGTTACTATGTAGTAACGGTGTTAATTGCGTTACTCTCCAACCCTAGAAAAGCCACACTAAGGATGGCTGCAGTTCCTCATCTCGCGATTTATCGACGCAGGGACAACTGTTATCGATACCTATCACTGACTCGAACCTATCTGCGACGTGCTCTCCTGCGGCTGTACCATCAGATAGAAAGTGGTGACTGCCTCGCGTGTATTACACAATGTCCCAGGAATGCGGGCACCTCCCCTGTTCTACTGTGTGTGTGTGTCAAGGAGCAACGAACAAGTCCTTACCTGGCTCGCATGCTAACAACGTTCCTTTTACCATATGACCTCCCTATTCCGCCCTCTGAGACAACAGTAATATAACGACCTAGCGAGTATAAACCACCGGCCTAGGTTTATTGGTATGCGAGCTCGACGAGACACAGTTCTTGCAGGGACTATCGTCTTTTTAGCCTATTTTCATTTATGAAGAAAATAGACTTATGAATGAATATTTATTGCAGCAAATAGCCATAAAATTTTAAATTAATTATGTTATGACAAAATCCTAGGTTATTCAGTACACAATTTAGAGAGTGACATCTGTCTAACCCTGCATTCACTTGCATTATATCGACCACATTGATCGTTGCAGAAATGACAGACACAGACCTCGCCTGGATTATGGAAACTCTTGGTGGTACACATCTTATGATGAAAGCCGTGCACTGCAAAGCGGGTGATGGTGTGTCGCAGTTGATAGTTGGCTTCTTTCCATTCCTCCTTCGTCATCGCATCCGTAATGAAAAAGTTATCCCAAATGCCATTTATCTTGTTTTGTAATATTTGGAGCGTTAAATCATAAGCTCTTGTATTTGGAAGAGACATTTGCAGTCTAATATCCTCTATAAAGTAGCTTTCTTTCATCAGAATGTATGTTAACCTTGATGGTGCTGTTATGCTTATGCTTAGTACCCTCTTCATGTAACGGGCCTTGACCTTTTCTAAAATTGATAGATCCCCAACTTGAAGAGTATGAGATCACCTTTTGCCCGTGTGTGTGTGTCCCTACCCCCTAATAAAATCTAAACAGCTGGAGCGATGTTAATGAAACTCGGTAAGGTCATAGCACTATTTTGTCTGACCCCGACAGTGCCTCTCCCAATTTTCGTACGTCTCACCAATCCAACATGGCGGCTATGCGAAATATTTCACCGGCATTCTATATCTCCGAAACTATTATTGATATCAGCCTGAAATTTTGTATGGTGATAAAGGGGACTACTAGAAGTTCACCTATGTGACTTTCAAAAACCTGTTCAGTACAAAACGAACATGGCGGCCAAGCGAGCTGAAACATTTAAATAGACTTTTCTCCCGATTTAACCATCCGGGCGCAGTGTAACATGGTACAGCAAATGTTCATACAAATTGTAATGCACTGACATCTAATTTAGTTCAATTGTTTACATAACCTCAACATGGCCGCTGAGTGATATTTTAAAATTAAGTTTTTATTTATTGTGTCCTAATCATGCGATCTAAGTCAACGTTTGAATAATGAACCAGCGCAATAATCGTCATATAATAGTACATAACTCTATGGCATACATATATAAAATTCCAACATGGTGACCATCCGAAATATTTAGACTAATCTATGACAGCAATTAAACTGAAATTTTGTCTATTGATAGAGGCTATGAACATAAGTTCACCTATGGAACTTTCAATAACCTGGTGAGCACAAATCCAACATGGCGGCGACGCGAAATTTAAGTATTTAAATGGACGTTTCTCGCGATTTAACCATCCGAGTGCCGTGAAACGTGGTACTGTAAATGATTATACACATTTTAATTCTCTGACATCTAATATATTTCATTTTTTTCATAACCACAAGATGGCGGATGTGTGAAATTTTAAAAACCTCGTTTTTATTTCTTGTGTACTAATCATGCGATTGAAGTTTGAATATTACACCTACGCAATAATCTTCATGTAATAGCGCATAACTCTATGGCCTACATATATAGAAATCCTACAAATGTGACTATCCGAAATATTTGGACGGTTCTCAATACCTACGATTCCATTACAACAATCAAAACTGAAATTTATATGATTTTATTAAACACAATGTGTACAATCACGTTTTCACCACTCTGACATTTCTGCGATTAGAGATTGAGACCTGCTTACACATTCCACTAAGTGGTATTTGGGGCATGGATTATTGCAATTCTTGCAGACGCAGTCCTCCTTGGGCTCATGAAATGTCTCATTCTGACAGATCCTTCCATGGAACCCATGGACAGCGAATCGCGTATACAGATGTCGAAGTTTGAAATTTGGCCCCTTCCAGATATCTGTCTTCATTGCTTCAGTCTCCATTATTTCTTGTGGTATTTCGTCGGCTTTTTTTCGTCTCTCCTCGATGATGGTTTTATACGTTTGAGTTTCCGGTAGATCGAAAGAGTGCTTTACGTCTTCTATAAAGAAGGATTCCTGTGCTATTTTATAGGCGTAGCTGTTCCTTGAGAATTTTGATATGGATAGAGCTCTCTTAATAAATCTCGCTTTGACGCTCTCTAGCTTCCTGAGGTTATTCACCGACACAAAACTGAAATTTCGTATATTGATAGAGGCTGTTAACTTAAGTAGGATATATGAAAATAGGCTTCTTAGTTCTTCACGAAACTACTTGCTTACTTGTCTAATCGCTGCGGGAAATTATCTTTCTTTTGAATGCTCATTTGTTACGATCGGTTACTTGTTTAACTGGCTGCGTGGTGCAGTGGTAACGTTCTCACCAGCTGTTCCCAAGGTTAGGGATTGAATCCTGGTGCAGTAAGTTGGCATTTGAGGGTGCGCAAATGCGAGGGGGCCGTGTCAGTAGATTTACTGTTACGTTAAAGATCCCCTTCGGGGCAAACATTGCAAGATTTTTCCTGTACCGTACTATTGAGAAGATTGGGAAGAATTTGGCGCAAACCGCACCTTCTAACTCTCTCTGGTTTAAGAGCTGAGTTTTATAGCGTTTCATATATAGGCTATATTAGCAACCCGCCCCGGCTTCGCCCGGAAACTGAAGCATCGTAATTCATAGAAGAATTCTGTTTATCGGACCACAACAACCCCCAACAACCCCTGGCACTATACAGCCCATGAAGGGCCTAGGCCAACCAAGCGACCGCTGCCCAGCCATTTAGCCTTCAGATATTGGGGTGACGCGTGATGAGCGCATCGGGTCCCCTCGGCCGTTAATCGTGGTTTTCGTGATCGGGGCGCTGCCTCACTGTCAGACAGCTACTCAATTGTCCTCACGAGGCTGAGTGCACCCCGTTCCAACCCTCACGTCAGTTTTAAAATCCCTGACGGAGACGGGAATCGAACCCGGGGTCTCCGGGTGAGAGGTAGGCGTGCTACCCCCAACACCACGGGGCCGGCTGTTTATTGGACCACAAACCATGAATATTCCCCCCCCCCCCCTGTGTCATAGGAACATTGGGGATGACTCCCTTTGTCTTCGTGAATCCTTTCTCTCTCTCTCTCTTGTGACAATCGAGAAATTATTTGTTGCTCAGTCTCATTGTTACGTGATAAGCGTATTTTTTCGATTTCAATGAACTACGACCTGTATCCTTTTTCCGTCTCGGCATGATGGGTTAAAATCACTGACTGGATTATTAATTATATTATCATGGAGATAGCATGTGCGACGAATACTTGTCAGACGTAATTTAAGAATGGGGTGCATGAATCACAAATCCCCCTTCCGTCCAATCTAAACTTGACTGTGTATATTGCGGAACGAAAAGTTCACAGGCGAAGTAAAGAAAAGTCGAGTTGCACTTCCAGGGAAACTCCAAACTTATCCACTCTTCTCTGAAGGCTTAACCCGACACGACTCCTCAGTGTCTGGGGTGATAGGCTCGCTTGCCAGTCAGCTAGCTCGTAAACTGTCTCGAAGCTAGGAATTGAATGGAGATTGTTGGAAGAAATGTAAACATATAAACACTTACAGTGGGCTGTCGCGGACTTTTTTGTAGAACTTTTCATGCTGAACAATTCTTACACTCATAGTATGGTTTAAAAAAATGCCAAAAGAAAATCGGTAGTGAGGTCATGTGAGGATAAAGGGGTAGGAGAGATTACCTAATAAGGCTGTTGAGGGTAAGAGAAGCAGAGGTAGGCCTAGGAGGCGATGGCTAGATTCAGTGATGAACGATTTCAAAGTGAGAGGTAGCCGCATTGCTAACTGCTAATGGAGAATTGTGGATGTGACTTGTTCGCAAAGAGAGATCCCTGTGGCTTGTTAAATCGTGCACCACGGCCACGAGGGCAGCTTTATCACGTGTGGAGATCGTAGGTTTGAATTCCGGCGCTGACAGCGGCTATTCTGAGTGTAGTTTTCCCCTGGTTTGTCCACACTCCCTCCAGGAAAATGCCGGGATAGTACCTTACTTCAAATGCCGGAGTGACAGTTTCATCCGTGTCCCTAATTCAGTTACACACACACTACTACAGTCATCACAGAAATACAGGTTATCAGACAGGTTCAACGTACACCTAACTACACGGGGCTGATGACCAAGATGGACAAGCTCCTGAAACGAATTCACAACAGCAACAGCAAACAGAGGATTGCAGACTGGTTGCTAAAAGGCAAAAGTATTAAATGGAAATGTATGTAGAAGAAAAATGCCGCACATTCTTTGATTTGTTTCGTGTTTTAATCCAATAGGACGCTTCCAATGAACTGGCTCTGACTATCTCTTCTATGACGTGCCAAGCAGTTTGATTAGGATATGTGGGCGTACCATACTTGGTGATAATGAGTTGTTTAGAATGCCACGTACGAGACGATTAGCACGGTGACCCCAGGCTATATTCCTCATATGCTTGCCATGTGCCAGAGGTAATGGGCCATTGGTAAGGGCCATTATTTCCGGTGCGATTGGTCTCTGTAGCCGTGTGACCTTCAACACCAGTATTCTAGCCTCTTTGCTGGTTCTAGTGAAAGTTGGGTTTCGCAAGCAATTGGCACGATAATTGGGACATTGCGCAATGTTACAGCTCTGTTTTGGAATATCATAAATATTTAAAGTAATTTATGAATGCCTTAATACGCCCTGGTATTTAACCTTTGAGATCTGGCGTGAAAAATATCACACGAGGACTGGTGCTAGGTCATTTTGACCCATAGTGACCTAGTGTCTTCCTATGAACTATTCCCAATATAAAATAAGGTTTATTTATATTTTTCAAATTTCACATGCAGAAAAATGACAATTTTCGTAATAGCAGGAATTGGCTGTGATAGTGGCGGCAAAGCAGTCATCTCATTTTTTTTTTAACAAAGGAGCTGATGACCAAGGTGTCCCTAGACCATATACATGGATCAATAAAAACGTGGGCTATATGATTGTACTGCACCAAGATAGATTTCCCCCCGACGGGCCGATAACCTAGATGTTAGGCCCCTTAAAACAACAATTATCATCATCATCATAGATTTCCCCCCTTATTTCTTACAGATTGTCCCGACTAACGTAAGCCGAAAATTGTCACGCGAGGACTGGCGCCATGGGTAAATCTGATCCGACCGTAATAATCATCATCACCATCATCATCATCATTTCCCCTTATCCAGCTCCTGCTGGGTCGGGGTATTTATGGAACTTCTCCACTTTCCTCTTTCCTTCCACCATTCTTCTTCCACGATCTTGTCCCAGTCTAGATTTATTTTTCTTACGCTGTTCTTCACTGAATCAATCCACCTTGTTCTAGGTCTTCCTCTTGCTCTCTTACCCTTGCACTTTGCCTCCAGCATCTGTCTTGGTATTCTATTTTCCTCCATCCTCTTTACATGTCCAAACCACCTTAGTTTATTCATCTCAATTCTCTCATTTAGTTTTCCCATCCCAACTTCCTTCCTAACATCTTCATTCCTCACTCTGTCATTCCTATCATACTTCTTAGGAATTTCATTTCACTGGCTTGGATTCTACTCTCTTGCCTGCTTGTCAGGGTCCAAGTCTCAGCTGCATAAGTTAATATGGGTACATAGTACATTTTATACATTACCTCCTTGCTTTTCCTTGGTACTTCCTTATCCCAAACAAGTTTTCTTACACTTTGATAGAATGCATTGCTCTGCTGTACCCTCCTGTCAATCTCCATGTCCAACCTACCGTAAATAACATAGAAATAACTTGTGTGTTCAAAAAGCTATGGACATGTTTCTTTTGCGGGGTAAAGTTCAAGGCTAGGAAGGAAGGTTCAGTAAGCGATAGGAAATAAGGGCTGACCAAAACGAATATGAAGAGCATTTTTTAAGCCTTGCATCATAAATACCCATTGATAGCGACAATCATGAGTGTGGTTTACCCTGGATTTTATTTTACACCCTCTCCATGCAAATATGAATATATTTTCCTCCAACTACCAGAACACCTATCCCAATTCTAAAGCGTAATAATTACAGTCACCACAGATATCATGTTGTTGTTTCTTTAGGGGCTTTGCGATATTGTGGTCATTGAGCCCCGTGTACTTGGGTGTGTGTAGAAGTTGCCTGATAACCTGTGTCACTGCCATGTCTGTAATAGTGTATGTACTTGTAATCCAGATAGGATTTTGGTAGGAAGTGGCTGAGGCGTTAAGTAGGGTAACATCCCGGCATTTTCGGGTCTAGTCGTGCTCCCCGTATTGAAACAGTGTGCCGAGTTGCAGTGAATGCTTCGTGAAATAACTGATTCTATCGAGTTATTGTCATCACCCACCCCGACGGTATTAGGGTATCTGAGGCCTAGGGAGTCTCTTCCTTTCCCGCCTTAATTGGCCCTTGCCTCATCTTTCCTGATCCTCTCCTTCTGGGAGGGGTCAGCCTTCTTTTTCTTTTCCTGTTATCTCCTGCCTTCTGCTCAAGGCCCTCACGGAGGTAGGGTGTATGTAGCCCCACCACTTCTGGTGCACCCTCGAAAGTGCTACACCCTCAGGGGCTCACGGCTGGTGAGTTCGGGAGTTGACCACCCCGAGGGATTCCTGAGCTGGGTCCGGTTTCCCCCTTTTGTCCCTTACCTTTGGGGCGGACCCTCTCCTCTTTCACTTTCCTATCTGCCTTTCATGGCTCTCCTTCCTTCCAAGTCCCTCAATCCGCATTCTTCGATGGTTGAGGGCATTTCTTTTCCTCCTGTCCTTTATTTGCTTTACTCTCCTTTAGTTTTCAATTTCTTCTTCCAGTCTGTTCAATCTCCGTTGCATTTTGTGAGTCTTTTCGATCTACGTTGCATTTTGTAGTTGTTTTTCAACCTCGATTGCATTTTCTAAGGATTGACAATCTAAATTGCTTTTTAGCAAGTCTTACAATATAGGGGGTCCTTTTGCGAGTATTTTGAATTTCAATTGCATTTTGTATTTTCAACCTACATCGCTTTTTTGCAAGTAGTAATTCTCAATTGCATTTTTATGGGTATTTTGAATCTAAATTACATTTTGTAAGTATTTTCAATCTAAATTGCCTTTTGTATTACTGCTCTCCATTTTGTGAGTAGTTTCAATCTGCGTTCCTTTTTGTAAGTATTTTCCTTCTCTCTTAATTTTCGTTCTTGTTTCCACTTCATTGACATTTTCGCTATCACCCAGACCATTAGGGGCCGATAACCTAGATGTTAGGCCCCTTAAAACAACAATTATCATCATCATCATATTATTGTCATCACTCATCAATATCGCTAGGTAACTAAGGTAGAAACACAGATTGACGGGCTGGCGTCTAAATTGCATATTATTATGGTCCAGCGATACAGCAACTCGTCTAACGAGGCATGTGACGCCTGTCATCGTGATGGCTAGGCAACTGGGGTAGAACCACAGTTTGACGGGTTGCGGTCTGTATTGTTGCAGGTCGTGGTCGGAGCAGTCTGCTGTGGGATAACCCTGAGCTGACCAGTCTATTTCTGGACGTTATTGATCCACTTGTAATCGTCCGGGATATGGAAATAAGAGCGGATTTCTCCTTTTATGGAGCATACAATGGGCTATGTGGGAGTTTACTACGTCCATTCTGCTAGAAGTGAAAGGATACTATAACACCCATCGGCTATGAGGTTCATTCCCGTGAGTGGTATGATCACTCAGATGAGTTAGCAACAATATAATCCTCCATGTATATTAGAGGCGTTTTAATTGATATCATGCCTCTGGTGTTCAGGAAGTAAAACCTCTGCTAAAGAATTCGGATATTTTGTCACTTGTAAGACCTATTCTGGAATACGCCTCGGTGGTTTGGGATCCATATCAAGTAGGGCTCATCAATGAGTTGGAAATGGTAAAAAAAAGGCCGATAGATTTGTGCACAATGACTTTAATCCCAGGAGCAGTGTGAGCCGTTATGTTAAAGAAACTTGGGTGGGAATCGCTGGAGGCTAGGAGGATGAAATCTAGACTCTGCGCTATGTACAACACGTATACAGATTAGTGAGCTTAGCAAACGTATGGGAAAGCCCACTTACATGAGCAGGAGTGATCATCCTTTCAAAGTTAGGGCCGACCACAGCGTACAAATTATGGTAAATATTCTTTCGTTAACCGGGTCATTGATAACTGGAACTCTCTACCTGCCGCAGTCTTCGAGCCTTTTCCCAAACATATAGGTGTGTTTAAGAAAAGACTGACGATTTGTGTAAATACTCCAGTTTAATTGTTAATTGTTATTGAATTGTTATGTATAATTATGTATGTGCAATGTATACCCAATTTGCCACCGGGGAACACACCCCCAATTGCAAATAAATGAATGAATGAATGAATGAAATTCTGGCGACTGAAGACTTTCTTCTGCCTTACCTGCCTCGTGCTCCATATGAGATGCCTACCGGAATCTGCGTGAGTCACGCACCCCCTTCCCCGGGGCTCACATCTAGTGGGAAGTGGGTTGGCGACCACGGGATCCCAGCTGAGTTCGGCATTGCTTCCACTTACTTTTGCCAGGCTCCTCTCCGTTTCCTGTCGACCTCCCTTGGTCAACTCTTGTTCTTTTCCGACCCCGACGGTATTAGGGTATTCGAGGCCTAGAGAGTATTTCACTTTCCCGCCTTAATTGTCCCTTCTCTCATCTTTCCTGGTCCCTCTTTCTTCGAGGGGTCAGACCTCTTGTTTTCTTTTCATTCTATTTCCTTTTCTCGTTAAGATTCCCGCACTGTTTTTGTTAATTGGCTCCCCGTGTATGTAAATTACCTTAAGCGAATTTTTTGAATCTACACTACATTTTGTAGGTATTTTCAATCTCATTTGCATTTTGGAAGTATTTGAATTTCAATTGCATTTTGGAAGTATTTCGACTCTACATTGCATTTTGTACGTATTTTGAACCTAAACAACATTTTTGTGCGTATTATTCAATTTATTCCTTTTGTGAGCATTTTCTTTCTAAATTCCCCTGTGTAAGTATTACCGCTCTCCATTTTGTGAATCGTTTCATTTCGTAAGTATTTTCAGTCTCACTTAATTTTCGTTCTGGTTTCCATTTCATTGTCATTTTCGCTATCACCCAGGCTGATAACCTAGATGTTAGGCCCCTTAAAACAACAATTATCATCATCATACATTTGGCACTGGGAGCAGGAAGTTTTTTTTAGGGCATTGCATTTTGCTTTTTAGTACTGTTTATACCAGATCAAAAATAACCACTTAAATGTTAAATCTTGAAATCATCTGAATGCGTTATTTCTGTTAATTCAGCTGTTGAAATCTCATCATAGCTAATTATTCACACGAGAACCCAAAGTTAGAGCACGATAGGTCAAACTAAAAGTAAGGCACCACTTAATTTTCCCTTAGGCTATAAAGAGGAGCGTGGTGGCGCAGCGGGCAGGATGTTTATTTCTCACCATGGTAGACCTGGTTTGATTCCCGGTCAATGCATGTGAGATTTTCCGAGTGAAATGCCATATCCTTTGGTTCGGATTCCACGTAAAGAGAAGGTCCCGTGGCTCATGATCGCGAGATTAATGGTCACGTGAAACTACAAGCTTCCTTTCACCTGTAAAAATAACCTCTTAATTAATTGTAACGCTATAAATGAGCACAAGTCGGATGTTTTTGTTGAGAAATTGTTAGCGGTGATTTACCTCACCACAATCAATATCAAAATCACATATCACTAGCAAATCTTGACAAGTTAGGTAAGTTTAATAACAACTGCAACTAAGGCAAGTTTAATAACAACTGCAACTAAATAAGTGTGTATATTGTAAATACCATCACCCATACTTGTAGACATAGATTTAACAGCCTAAGTGTTAGGGATCTGATGATGATTGCGTGACGATCGAAACTGGTCATCCAAGTGTATTTATTAATCTCATGTAAATTTCTCTTCAAGATTGGTTGTTGGTTGGTTCCTCAGTTTAGGGGCTGCGACAACGCGGTCATGTAGCTCCGTGTACTTTGGGTGTGTGTAGAATCTGTCTGATAACCTGTGTTAATTGTGATGGCTGTATTAATGTGTGTTATCTGTAATTCAGGTAATGACTGCAGATGATCAATTTCAAGTAGTTCCTGCTTTTGCTACAAAATGCTACCGTCAACGACACCTAGCCGCGAACATGGCCACTACATGCCACCACAACCAGTACCTTGCGCGAACGTTGGAACTTAATAGAGCGTTAATCAAATCTAACCTACAAAGTTAGCTTCACACAATTGTAGTTAGTGGAAGGTTCTTTTACATGCCATAAATCTATGACATGGCCCGCCGGTTTACTGAGGGATTTTAACGCTCTTAAAAATCCGACGACTTCGGCCGGGTTTGAACCGGTGATCTTGGGCGTAGAAGCTCAGCATGCTACCAACTACGCCACCGAATTCGCTAATTACAAATGTGTGTTAAGCTTTTTCCTGTGAACCATCTCTTCGAGTAGTGACTAGCTATCTTGGTTGTCGCCGTGGAGGTCTGTATTTGATTCCCAGTTCTACCAAGAAATGTAATTCTAGTCTGAGGCTAGAAGGGGGGCAAAGCCAGGCTAACTAGTTTCCTTGACAGCACTCGAAAGAACCAACACCTGTCTTCAGCCACTTCAAGTATCTTCACGACCTGACTCAAATCAGGAAGTACAGCGAGACGGAAGCTGTGTGAAACGGAACTCATGTTGAACGTCTCCAGTAAATTACTGTATTTTTAATAAGCAATGAACAAGTTTTAAAGGACCTTCACGGCTCCATCACAAACACGTTTAACGCAAACCGGTGAAAGGCGTTAAATTATTACCGGTGTGACATCATAAGGAACTTCCATTAGTTTCTCTCAAGCAGGCTAATTCCCTTTCAGCCAACCAGATAAATATAATAAGTTTACTGCGCCTCTATTTCTCCGTGTATCAGTGGTGGTGTGCCCGACTTATAATCTCAAGAAAGGGGGGTTTCGAATCTCGACCGAATGTGTGTGATATTTGTAAAGAAAATCCACAATTCCAATTTATGCGACGCCAGATTGTTCAATAACTCTTATCAAATTATAGTTTTCGTAGCCAAATAGACAGATTTACATCTCAGTCGCAGTTACATGTAAAGTACCGGTTTCTAGATGAGAAACGCAGCGTCAAAATTGGTGCGTAGGTCGCCTAGATGGCATAACATAGAATGTATCCGAGGTCATGCTATTTTTAGCCTACTTTTCACATTTAGCAAAAATGAGGAAAAAAAAAGTAGGCATGAGATCGGGCAAATGTGTGTCTGTCTGTCCTTCTGTCTGGCTGTGTGTGTGTGTGTGTGTGTGTGTGTGTGTGTGTGTGTGTGTGTGTGTGTGTGTGTGTGTGTGTGTGTGTGTGTGTGTGTGTGTGTGTGTGTGTGTGTGTGTGTGTGTGTGTGTGTGTGTGTGTGTGTGTGTGTGTGTGTGTGTGTGTGTGTGTGTGTGTGTGTGTGTGTGTGTGTGTGTGTGTGTGTGTGTGTGTGTGTGTGTGTGTGTGTGTGTGTGTGTGTGTGTGTGTGTGTGTGTGTGTGTGTGTGTGTGTGTGTGTGTGTGTGTGTGTGTGTGTGTGTGTGTGTGTGTGTGTGTGTGTGTGTGTGTGTGTGTGTGTGTGTGTGTGTGTGTGTGTGTGTGTGTGTGTGTGTGTGTGTGTGTGTGTGTGTGTGTGTGTGTGTGTGTGTGTGTGTGTGTGTGTGTGTGTGTGTGTGTGTGTGTGTGTGTGTGTGTGTGTGTGTGTGTGTGTGTGTGTGTGTGTGTGTGTGTGTGTGTGTGTGTGTGTGTGTGTGTGTGTGTGTGTGTGTGTGTGTGTGTGTGTGTGTGTGTGTGTGTGTGTGTGTGTGTGTGTGTGTGTGTGTGTGTGTGTGTGTGTGTGTGTGGCCCTATCAACTCCTAAACGGCTGGAGCAATCGAAACAAAATTTGGTAGTAGTAAAGATCTATACCTGAATATCTCACGGCCATATTTGAAAATAATGTCAGTGCTACCAGCTGCTGAAAAATCCCATTTGAAATTTGAACTCCATGTTGGATATCTTGGAAGGTATGAATGGGAGCTATTTCAAAATTGGCAAACGTATAGATAATAATATTGCAGTTTAATTTCCAGGAGGCCATACATGGCAGTGTTGCCAAAATGATTATAAGCCTGCTGATAGGTCCAATTTATAAATGCATATAACTTCTACACTATCAACTGGAATTCAACCGAATTTCGTATGTGCTATGTGTACATAAACAGATATGACTGAGCGTATTCTCAAGAGCCTCCAGGGCTGCCAACTGTTATTAAATGCTCTCAATTTTCTTTTATCCAAATACCCATATATCAGAAAATATGCAAGCCGACAGCTTTAAACTATGCACACGTATAGTACCTAACATTCTATGTTAATTTGGAGTAACTTATATACGTCAGTGCTACCAACATGATTCTAAGCCTGCTGAGAGGTCCAACTTTATATACATGTAACGTCTATACTATCATTTGGATTTCAACCAAATTTCGTGTGTGATATGTGTACCATAACAGATGTGACTATGCCGATTCTTAAGAGTAACCAGGGCTGCCAACTGTTAATAAATGCTGTCTCTATTTTTGTTACCCTAATATCAATACATCAGAAAGTATGCAAGCCAATAGCTCTAAACTTTGCACACGTATAGTACCTGGCATTCTAGATTAGTTTGGAGTAGCTAGTATATGTCAGTGCTCGCAACATGATTCTAAGCCTGCTGATATGTCCCATTTTAAAATGCATGTAATTTATATACTAACTAATGGATTTCATTCAAAATTGGCACGACAATTGATCATATTATTTCAGATTTTTTGCTGACCAATACATGCATGACATTGTTGCCAACATCATTTTACGCGCGCTGTTAAATCCAATGTTTAACTGCATGTAACGTCCATGCTATCCATAGGACTTCAACCAAATTTTGTATTCTGTACCTTAAGAGATGGAACTAAGAATATATTCAGTCACCAGGGCAGCCAACTGTAGTTCTCTATTAGGCTACATTATGCCAAGTATACAGTATTTCGAACTAATTAGAAATTTCGATATTACCAAATTAATTTCGTCATTGTTCTAGATAGATCCATATAGATTAATCATTGGCATGAATCTTAAATTTTAAGAAAAGTAGGCTCTTTAGTTCATCACGGAACTTCTTGTTATAATTAATATTATTCGTTTATTGGGCGACTGAGTGGATCCAATTATAAGGTAATCGCCTGCTATGCCCAAGGTTACGAGATTCAATTCAGGCATCATTATTTGAACTTCGAAGATTCTTCAATGCGGGAAACTCGTTTCTTTAGGGTAAAATCGGTTGGTTCGTCAGTTTAGGGGCTGCGACAACGCGGTCATGTAGCCCTGTGTACTTTGTGTGTGTGTAGAATGTGTCTGATAACAGGTGTTAGATGTGATGGCTGTATTAGTGTGTGTTATCTGTAATTCAGGTAAGGACTGCAGACGATCAATTTCAAGTAGGGTAAAATCCACCTTCGAATCTCTGAAACTATAAAAGTTGAATGGGGTGTTGAGCCCATATTTAATTTAATTTAATTTATTTATTAAATACCATTAATGTCACATTATTGTGATATGTCTCACGAATCTGACGGCAGTACAGATTATCTGTGAGACATATTAATTATTATTTACAACATATATACAGTACAAGAGTGCATGCAATTTTTTTATATATAATACATCGGAAACGGTTCTCTACGAGAGAGGTCAAAGTTGAAGTTTCCTTGTCGTATAGCCCTGTCTGCCAGGGCTGAGAGTTTCAGGTATTTTCATTGTCAGTTTAAATGACAACAACCTGCGCTTTCCTCAAGTGTCAGTTTCTTAATTGCTACGCCATTTCTGTATTTTTTTTTCTCTATCGATATCTTTAGGAGTAGCAAGGAAACTATTACTGAATACCGTTTGAGGAAGTTGTTAGTGGGTATGATGGGATGGAAAACGTTAACAACCTTTATTTAAAAGGAATCACATCTGAAATTACCATTCCGTTTGTCTAGTATTTTACAATATCGTATTGTATTCCTGGAGTACTCAAACAACTCATGTTTGGTTTTCATATAAATCCTTGAAAAATTCTGTATCTGAGTTTATGCCTTCTTGATAATCATTGATTTTGCGTTGACATTGTATTTCAATATGCATTTATTATTTCAAAATACATTAACATGGGTTGATTGATCAACAAAATAGAAAAAAATAATGTAGGACCCTCTTAGTAAAAGAGAACAATTTTATCTATCAAATCAATGACTTCACGAGCCTAATTCTTCATTTAATAAATTACACAGGCCTGCAAAATGTAAGTTTTTGAAAAATACAAGAGATGTTTGCGCTAATTTTTACAATATTTGTTGTGCTTATTTCGAAAATGATCTCCATTTTTTTCATCACGTCAGTTTTTTTGTAAAATAATATCTATATTTTTGCTAAAATCGAGAGAGAAAAAAAGATTTCCATTGTGTTTAAACGTTTTATATCAAATTATGGTGCAATTTCTAGAAGAAACTAACATAAAATATACGATTGACCAAGAGAAGCAAATGAACGTTCGAAACACATTTTAAACTGAGCAAAAAAAAAACGAATTGTCGATTTAAGTACGTAGTCTTTTCCCTTTTGAAACTGCTTCTTGACGTTCTTCTATCATGCTCAATCTCAGGTAAATGTTCATAAAAATCCAAGTACAAGAAAACTTGACGTGATAGAGCTTTTTAATTACTATTTTCAATATCAGCACCGACTAATACATGAAGTTCAGATATCACTTCCCTTGCATTTTTTCATCGCAGGCATGTGTTATTAAAGACATTGACTATAACCATTTGGATCAAAATTATGCAGTTGATTTAGGGGACTAAACTGAGTATTTTGAGCACTACTTTGAACAAGTTCTCTAAAGTTGTTGCTCTGAGGGGTGAGTAGCGGCTTCGGTGGCGGAGTTGGTAGCATGCTGAGCTTCTATGCCCAAGATCGCGGGTTCAAACCCGGCCGAAGTTGTCGGATTTTTAAGAGCGTTAAAATCCCTCAGTGTGCCTTCCTTCGGAGGGGAAGTAAAGCCGGCGGTCCCATATCAGAGATTTATGGCATGCTAAAGAACCTTCCACGAATTACACCTGTGTGAAGCTAAATTATCTTATAGGTTAAACAATGCTCTTAAGGTTCCTACATTCGTCGCCAGGAGCCGACTGCGGTGGCGTCTAATAACCAAGCTCTGAACTAGTAGTTGTTGACGGTGGCGTTTGGCGGCGAAAGTAGGAACTACTTGAAATTCAATGTATTCAGTCCTTATTGAATTAAAAACAGATTACACACTAATACAGACATCAAAATTAACACCGGTTATCAGACAGATTCTACACACACCCAAAGTACACGGGGCTACATGACAGCGTTGTTGCAGCCCCTAAGCTAAGGAACCAACCAACCAACTGAGGTGAAAGTTGTTTACGAATTTTTAAAAAATATATACTTTTCCGACCATATGCACAATTTTTACCCTGAAACATTGTATCAAGCAGTTCTAGACACTACTCTCACTTGTGGAAATAACTCTAATTCTACTCTGGAGGAAATCTTAACTGTTGTGGATCTTACAAATTTAACCCCTGTTTAATCAACCGACAGCGGTAGCTACGGTCGCTAAAGCGCAGCGCTAGGCCATGGGGCCAAGCTCACTGTGGACTGGTAGACGTGGGTTCGAATTCCACCTTCGCCCGTCCTTGAAATAGTTTTCTGTGGTTTCCCGTTTTCAACTCCAGGTAAATGCTGGGACGGTACCTTCTGACAGGCCATGGCCGCTTTCTTCCACATCTTTACCCAGTTTATTTCATCTTCATTCATTTCATTTTTAAGAGCGTTAAAAATCCTTCAGTACGCCTTCCTTCGGAGGCGAAGTAAAGCCGGCAGTCCCATGTCATAGATTTATGGCATGTAAAAGATGCTTCCACAGACTAAACTTGTGTAAAGCTAAATTGTTAGGATAGATTTCGTCGGAACGCTCTATCAAAGTTCCAATGTTCACCACTAGGTACCATTGATATCTGGAGGCGAAAGTTGGAACTACTTGAAATTGGATGGAACTTGTAGCTCACCCTAAGGGTGTCCGCTGGAAGCAGCTACAGACTCAGGCGAGCCAAACATGTCCTCGGACACTCCCGGCACTAAAAGCCATATGATAAATAAATAGATAATTTCATCTCCCATTAATTCCTCTCATGAAGTTGGCGTCAGGAAGGGCATCCGACCGTAAACACTATCCGCCACATAGAATTTCATCGCATTCTCATCCCCGACCCCGTTGGAAACGGGAATAATAAGGGGTAGACATACATACAACCCCTATTTTATCAGGTATCGTAATGACGTTTTGGAGTTTTTTGGCAACATATTGTATCAATTTAATGATGATGATGATGATGATGATAGTATATTGTCAGATTGTAGCTAATTGGTGGTAATGTCCATCCATCACGTACGAGGCCTGTCATTAACCTTGAGGACTATGAGAAATGAATGGTTTACTGGATGAAACTGACAGGGGGAAAAATCTTTACGAATGGAAAAACTACAATACCATAATTTATTGTTTATTTATTACTGAAGCGCAACCGATCTGCAGGGAAACTTGCTCAAATTGCTGGTAATTCCAAATAACACCTACCATAATCGCTAATAGCAACGTTAAAACCGCCAGATTCAACGGTAAACCGCTGATGTTGGCAAATCTGTCTATTTAGGTCACTAGTGCCGGCGTTCGTCCTTGAAGATGCTGCACTTTTACTAAATGTCAGCTGCTCTACCATGGTACTCACTTTCCTGAGACCTTCACGTGCATTCCAACGTGCGTTAGAACTCAACTTGTTTCATCGGTTCCGCCCGTCTGTCACATACCTTCCGTCATTTTATATTTATTTCTCTTAGTAAGAAAGCAAAGGCTCATCTACTGCACGTCTTCAGCTGTGTTTATAGTAATCTAAAGTTGTAAATTGTAGATATGTTACATATTCAGATTTGTTAAAATTATTCATGCTTTGGGGATATTGCCGTGTAAAAATAATATTTTAAACTCTAATCGTTTAAGAACCTTCCACTAACTAAACTTGTGTGAAGCAAAATTTGTAAGTTAGGTTTGATTAATGCTCTTAAGTTCCACCGGTCGTCACCTGACCCTGGTTGCGATGGTATCTAATAGTAGCCATGTTCACAGCTAGGTGTCGTGGACGGTAGCATTTGGTAGCGAAAGTAGGAATACTTTAAATTATCGTCTGCAGTCCTTACTTGCATTAGAAACAAATAACACACACTAATACAGCCATCACAATTAACACCGGTTATCAGACAAATTCTACACACACCCAAAGCACACGGGGCTACACGACCGCGTTGTCGCATCCCCTAATCTAAGGAACCAACCAACCGTCACCAAATGTGCCTGGCACATGAGGGTTTCAGCATGCAAACATGAACTGCGCTAATTGGGTTAAACCCAAAGAGTGCAGTTAGCTATGGGTTCTGGAAGAGTAGGGGTAGGCAACCACTCCTGAAATGTTGGTTAAACCATGAGTCGACTGACAGCTACGTATTCCTTGACCCCATGGAGTTTCCGTAGATACCATAATCAGTGCAGCTAACATGTTATCCATGTACAGTCAAAGAAGTGGAGAATTGCAAAATATAGGAAACTATAAATTTTGTAATTGTGAGTTGTTACAACGAGCCTAAAGTGGAGGTGTTCGAACAAGGAATGTTGTGCACCTTGTTTTGTAGCAGAGTAGGCTACATACTGTGTGTATAAGTATGTTGGTTCCCACCATATCCTTTTGAAGCACATAGTGCAGGCTCTAACTTGCATACGAAGATATTTTTACGAAGCTACAACATAAAAATTAAAATGTACAGATCTGAGTAGTAACTGTGAAACACAAAGAAAATGACTGAATTTGAGCCTTAAGTGCAGTTCTAAAGAAATTCAGGAATCTGGAATAACGCAAAGTCTTGCTAATGAATACGTCTTTGATACAACAAGAGTAGACGGTGAAGATTAGCGCAGGTTGACACATGCTCACAATATTTACTTCACGCCCAGTTTAGAGTGTGTGTTGTTGTTGTTGTTTGGGGGGGGGGCACCACAGGTAACTTCTCCTGTTATTAAGCGAGCCATTCACACTCCAGCTACTGGCCGCCCGGCTGGAAGAGTCTAGCTCAGGCTGTTCCAAATGCACGAGTTTGAGTATGCGTACACGCGAGTACTTAGCAGTGATGCTCGGAGCACGGTTGGAGAGGGACTGGGGGTGATAGCCAATACGTCACTGGGCGAAGGTCATAACATAAGTCCATGCTCATCCTGCCACTTTTGATGTATTCACCGCGCAGTGACGGCAGCCCCCACAGCAGAGTTGTATCGCATGTTGCAGGTTTACTCACGCAAGGCGGCGAGTACTCCACTGCTCACTGGCGATTTGCTCGGCTGGAACAGCCTGGTCTAGCTCGTTCCTGCTCCAGCGGAGCATCCAGCTTCATTTCATATTTGACTCTCAATGCGATAGGTTGTGTGAAAATGTCACCGGCATTGCAATTTGTGACTAAAAGACAGAAACTAACTCTACCTTGCATTTTTTTGTTGTCATTACAAAAGAAAAGAAAGAAAGTGTGGATGAATTTCCAATAAATCCTCTAAAGTAGCTTTTCTTATTTGTGTATTTGAATAATTTTGGGAACTGGGATTCCAAAGGCATAACTGACGCTTATTTGTACGCTTGTATGAATTCTCCCAAAATCTCTTTATCCATCATTGCTATTGCATTACCGGCCTATCAACCGATTGTTTGTCACACACTTGTACGTATGCGACTGGATCTCGCCTGGCCGCCTCGACACAAATATGCCATCAGAGCGGACGGCAAGTGGTGGGACGTATTTTTCATCCAGCACGACGGTGCTGGACACTGTGCTGTGAGCAACGCAATACACAATCCAGCAACCGGTTAGCGGGCAGCCCGGCGGCTGGCTTCCTGTGGAGAGAACCTATTAGGGCAGCTCGGGTATCACCCGCCTTAATTCCCCCTACCTTTAAAAAGCCGATTATCTCGACTGGGATCAAACTTGGAATCTTGAGGCAGACGCCGCAGTCCGAATGATCCCCTGAGGCATAACATTCTTAACTTTAATGCATCTTGGCATTTTAAAAAAAAAGGGAACTCACAGTAGGAAGGGAAAACAATCTATCAGTTGAATTTAATCTGAATCAAACTTTCGCGTACCTGTACGGTATAGGATGGCCTGAATTTCGATGACTTTTCCTTCTGTGGCACATGGAATAAAACGCACGTCTGTGGAAATGGAGCAGCAAACCGATGTGTAATTTGCCGTTATTAAAGCCGTATTACGTTGTTTGACATGTACTAACAAAGAACTGAATTGTGTAATGCCTGCTTGAAGTAATTGAAACTCCATAATGAGAGTGAGCTGTTTAACACTGTAATAGCCATTATGGCGAAGTGCTCAATCTCCGTCTATGTCTGCCAACCGCAACCAAACTAGTTATACAAGACTACACTGAAGAATTATGAACCTGGCTGGTTGTGCGGCGCAGTTGATGCCTGAAGTTGTGGAACTGTCGGATGATGGCTACTTAGATGAGAAAGACACGTTTCAATACAGTAGATTTAAATTGGCACAATAAAGAACTCGCCAACAAATGTTTTGGCGTCCCTAAAACTACAGCAGTTAAATAGTACGTTGAATGAATATTATTTCTATTATATGTATTATTATTATTATTATTATTATTATTATTATTATTATTATTATTATTATTATTATTATTATATACAGGATCCATCTATTGGAGTCCGCTCCTAACGACAATAACTAACATCTATTGGAGTAGTGGCTAGCATTACTGGCTCTCACTGCGGAGGTCCGGGTTCAATTCCCGGCTCTGCCAAGAAATTTTATTCTAGTCTGAGAGCTGTGACGGAGTGGCAGAACTGAGAAGAAGTGGGTTCAGTTCCCATCTCAGCCATTACAGACGTGGTTTTCCGTGGTTTTTCACTTCTACTCCAGGCAAATGCCGGGATGGTAACTAAATTAAGGCCACAGCCACCTCGTATCCAAATCCTTGCCCTAGTTACAAAATACACATACTAGTGCAGCTGTCACAATGATACAGGCATTCTCAACCTTTTTGAGCGCCTGAGCACCACCATTAACTTTTAAACTCCATTGACGACGCAGTAATTGCTTTTATTTTGCAGTATTACGAGTATTGCAACATAGCAAGTTTTATGCCTTAAAATATAGCCTATAGGGTGCTTGTACATGTTTCGATATTATATTGAATGAACCTTGAAGCGAGAATTGACAGGGGGTGAGACTAGATTCCGTATATTATTTAATTAACGGACAGCATTTCATTCTATGTATAGATCCGGGCTTCTACTTACAAATATTAATTTATACACGTTATAAAGCTCTTGACGCTCGCCACTTCTCTTCACAGTCTTCGTTACCTCACAAAGTTTAGCGTGACAATCTCACTTGAGGTCTTAACTCGCAATGCAGTTACAGTTACCAGTTAATTCTTTGTTTGTTACCAGTGACGTGATGTCCCTCCCCTCTCACGTACCATGCAGCACATGGATTCGCCCGCATACGAAATTTATTTTGTGTGCAGCTGAGGGTTTGTACCATCAGAAAACAATCGTGCTCTACCACAGTCTTAGACCAAAATAATTACAAACACCGCAATGACACAGTGCTGTATATCAAATTTCATGCATACACTAACACAGGCATTCTCAACCTTTTTGAGCGCCTGAGCACCACCTTCATGCCGTTCCAAGTATCGGAGTGCCATTGAATCGAATATAATAATAATAATAATAATAATAATAATAACAATAATTCAACAAGCATGCGTGTCTCTTTCCTTTTCCTGTCCCTCCTGAAGTGCGGAAATAGCTAGGGATTCACCGCTCATCAAGCATGCTGCAACTCTGGCATGACTTATGGAGATAAGATACATTTACGTGTGGACAGTCGAGTCGAAGCAGCACCTTTCGTGTTACTCATAAATAGGGCCCGGATGTTGATGCCGTAAGAAAGTTTTCAAAAATGACTGTAATAAATTACCTAAAAATCGAAAAATGCACTATAAAATGGAGAAAATAATCTTATAATAATAGACTAAACTCACCAATATTTCAAAAATTCGAAAAATGCACTATAAAATGGAGAAAATGATCTTATCATAATAGACTAAACTCACCAATATTTCAAAAATTCGAAAAATGCACTATAAAATGGAGAAAATAATCTTATAATAATAGACTAAACTCACCAATATTTCAAAAATTCGAAAAATGCACTATAAAATGGAGAAAATAATCTTATAATAATAGACTAAACTCACCAATATTTCAAAAATTCGAAAAATGCACTATAAAATGGAGAAAATAATCTTATAATAATAGACTAAACTCACCAATATTTCAAAAATTCGAAAAATGCACTATAAGATGGAGAAAATGATCTTATAATAATAGACTAAACTCACCAATATTTCAAAAATTCGAAAAATGCACTATAAGATGGAGAAAATAATCTTATAATAATATACTCACCAATATTTCAAAAATGACATCTGAAGCTCAAACTGAAAAGTCAATCAAAATAGATTTCTAGCACTTAACAAAAGGTTTATGTTCATAGCTACTAGCTTCTTCTTAACTCTGAGAGACATAACTCCCTCATTTAAAGCTGTGACATGACTAAATTGGAAAAAAAAAAAGACCTTAAAAGGCTGATTTCTCTAAAATATGACCAAAAAAATCTACCATACTTAAAAAATGGTCTTAAAAATGGAAAAAATAGCAAAAAGATGCAAAATAAAAATGACATGTTTGAAGACGGGCTGGCCCATCCGGAGTTTCTATGTACTTCGGCATTGTTTTAGACTGCTCAGTAAAAAGATGACATATCATCAACATCCGGGCCCTACTCATAAAACAGGGATGTCCAATTATTTTTACTGTAGGTCTAAAAAATACTATTTCACAAAATGTTAATACAGGGCGAAGGAAATGTTCTCCGCAGTGACTGCCGGCTTCTGGCAGAGCTAGCATCAGCAGTTTAGTTGGCAGCACGGTGTCCTTGACAGGGTGAATCCCACACGTGTGGTCTGTAGGCTGTCGAAATCGTCAGTGTGTATTACAATAAGCGAGCGTATGTGTCATCAGCACTTCCAGCATCAGTTATGAATGGCTGTGGTGAGTACAAAATTTACTGTTTGTTTTGATACAAGCGACAGTAGTGCTGCCAACGTAACTACTGATGCTAGCTCTTGCAGACGCTTGTAGGCACTGCGGAGAACATTTCCTGGCGCCCTGTATTTCTGGTAGGGGCTATCGTCAGACTTGTTTAATTTTTTAAACTGCGGCTTCGGTGGCGTAATCGGTAGCATGGTGAACTGCTATGCCAAAAATCGCGAGTTCAAACTCCGCCGAAGTCGTCGAATTTTTTAAGAGCGTTAAAATCATTCATTATGACTTCCTTCGCATGGGGAATTAAAGACGGCGGGCCCATGTCGTAAATTTACGGCATAAAAAGAACCTACCACTACAATATTGGTAGTGTGTAGCTAAATTTATAGGTTATTTGGCTAGAAACGCTCTATCAAGTTCCAACGATTCCCGCTGGATGTCAGTGATGACTGGTAGCCAAAGTTGGAACTACTTGAAATTGGACTTGCCCAGTTTCATTCATCTTTATTAATTTCATTTCATCCACACTCGACGGTACTTGTAGCTCACCCCATAAGTGTTCGCATAGAAGTAGCTACAAACTCGGGCGAGCCGAACATGTCCTCGGACACTCCCGGAACTAAAAGCCATACGCTAAATAAATAAAAATTATTGTTAAACGCAGTTTATAAACAAATATACTACCGTTTGCATTTCAAGAAATACAAGATTTTTCCTGCTCCATGATACAATTATTATTTCAGTTCGTGCAACAAAATTTGAATTGAAGAATGGATCTCAAGGGTGCTAGTGCTCGCGCACATTTTTTGCTCCTATGACGAGAGCATCAAACTTCATTTAATGAGCGATGTGGTGCTTGGCTGCACTAATGCATGGGGCTGATGATCAAGCTGAAATGAAGCAACAAGTAAATTTGATGGCTGCTGACCAGGAAACTGTCTCGCTCCACCAATCTTCCTATCGATTACACAATTCGCCACGCTCCAGTACACTGACACAGATGTTTGCTTAACTTTCAGTCAAGTGTACGCCTCAAGCGTTAGCCTTTCTTGATCGATCAACAACTTATGCACTTACAAATCCATGGTCGCCACCTGTCAACTCCCACATCCTGTTAATGAGACTAGATCTATCCTGCTTCAGACCTTTTCTTATGCCTAGTCTTTATTTGAACCCCAGACCACCTGGACATAAACCGGTTTTACCAACCACTTGGTGGTCTTTAAACGTCCACGCTCCACAAATGAAATACGATTATTGCAAGAAGTCACAACACAATTACAGCGAAGTGTTTATCAAGGACCACATTTCACTTCAGTATTATATTATACTAGTGGACCATGCGAGAAGTCTCGTGTGTGTATAAACCACCCACCCGGCTTAATTGGCATGCGGGTTCGACGCGACACAGTTCTGGAAGGGTCTTGTTTATTTTTTTAAGCGCTGCGAGTAATTCTCTTTCGATGCGCATTTGTTACGATAGTTACTTGTGGCCGCCCCATGTGTATATATATACCACCCGTCCGGCTTTACTGTTATGAGGCATCGACTTGATATGAAGATGATCGCTTGACGATCGAAAAGAGTATTATTCTGTGATAAATACGAGGAGTGTTCAAATGAAAAGATACGAATCATCGTAAAACCGAAACTAGTTGATATTTGAATACGCCGCTTTGGGATAACGTAGGCCGACATCGAGGAGATGTAGTGTCCTGCGTGGTACTGTTCATGCGTCGGCGCACACACACACGACACAGAAGAGAAGCTGACAGTTGGACGTTCCGTCCCGACCAGTTGAAGTTGAAGCAGCAGCAGTGATGGCGTTCACATTGTAGAATTCGACAAGTGAGGAGCAGAGAGGTGTCTTCAGATTTCTGAATGCAGAAGGGTCTAAACCAGCCGATATCTATCGCCGGATGATGGCTGTATACGGAGAAGATTGTGTATCCGCCAAAACAGTTACTTGTACAGTACGAACCATTGTCGTGTATTGTACGACACTCCGTAGCATACGCAAGTCCATCAAGAACAAACGGCCTTGACTGATCACGAAGGGAGTGATTCTGCTCCATGATAACGCTCGCCCACACGTCTCTAACGTCATACAAGGTGTATTGGCCACGTTCAAGTGGGAGCAACTTGATTATCCGCCCTACAGTCTGGACTTGTCACCCTGCGACTTCCATCTGTTTGGTCCGTTAAAAAAACATCTCAAGGAAAAACGTTTCCAGTCAGACGATGAACTAAGGGACACCGTACAGGATTGGCTCCTGTCACAACCACAAGACTTCTGGGAACAGGGAATCCTGCGGCTAGTGAATCAATGGGACACCTGTGCACAGGCCTGTGGTGATTACTTTTGAATAACGAATAAATTGTACCCACAGTATCGTTTCGTACCTTTTCATTTGAACACCCCTTATATCTTATGTAATATTACTGATGTTAGGGCATATAAATACAGTAGATGTTTTCCCGCCTAGTGTGATTGAGCACATCTTGTGTTGACCGACTGGAAAGCTTTCTTTAATAGAATTAGGAAACACAGAAAAATGGCTTCAAAGTTCTGACAGGAGCTACCATCTTGTTTATTTGTTTAAACGCACCTTATAAACAATTAAATATATTTCCGTTTACTTTTCAAGAAATGTAAAATGTTTAAGAGCCAATGTTCTGTGAAACCACACCTTAGTGTTTTATATATGATCAGGACAATCGGTACCTTACATTCCCACTCCAATCTGGAGAGGCTTCCTCAAGAGATTGCTCTTCACGCAGGAGGCAAGCCTCATAAAGGGGTGTGGTGGCAAATTTATGGAACCATTTTGAAAGTTCTCTTGTTGACCTTGTATTCTTTTGATCGGCTCCTCTCACACACTCCCCCATTGTGTGGCATAGGGGAGGTGAGAAGTGAAGTTGCTATGAAAGGATCTATTGTCTATTCATAAGCGTGCTTACTGGACAGTTGAGAATTCAAACGCGCAGCTTCAGGTCTAGTCGGTAACGTTAATAACAGCTCCTCTTTGTCGGTGCCTTATCTCGCGAATTAGGCCTACACTTCATTGTGAGCGATGTCTTTCAAATACTCGCGATATTCGATTAAAATACAATTCAAAGGGACAAATTGCGCACTAAAATTTTACATGGTCATCAGCCCCTTCTATTTGAGAGTGACTGAGATCAATCTAATAACCTACGCCATTCTCGTGTTTGCACTGGTGTGAGGGCTTATGCATAGCTCAGTGGGAATAGCCCAGTGGCAGCCGTTGTATTAAGTTGGAACAATCCTTATTATTAAAAATAGTCTATTATTTTAATTACAATATAGCAAATTTATTAATTTCCTTTATATACGCAATGGTGGTAGCCTCCGTGGCTTAGGCTGCAGCACGCCGGCCTCTCACCGCTGGGTCAGTGGTTCAAATCCCGGTCACTCCATGTGAGATCTGTGCTGGACAAAACGGAGGCAGACAGGGTTTTCTCCGGGTACTCCGGTTTTCCCTGTCACAATTTCATTCCAGCAACACTCTCCACTATCATTTCATTTCATCTGTCATTCATTTAATCATTGCCCCAGAGGAGTGCGACAGGCTTCGGCAGCCGGCACACTGCATATCCTCGCCGCTAGATGGGGCTTCATTCATTCCATTCCTGACCCGGTCGGAGACTGGAAGCAGGCAGTGGATTTTCATTTTCATATACGCAATGGTGTGAAACTGTTCTATTTTCTTGTCGATGGACAGAGGTATTAACACTGTCTTTACGCTTGTGACTGCCTTTAATGACTACCAAGGTCTAAAACCATTATGTAACCCAAATGAAAAGAAAAAGATATGTACTCTCATTCCATTGTCGTTTGGAGGGCTAGAGAATTAAAAGGACCTTTCTTTTGCGAATTTCAGGAGTAGTAAATAGGGTGTTTCAGAATTCAATCTAGTTGTCCATGAAGTTAGTGAAAGATGTCTTGCTTTCAAGAATACCTACAGTATAATACTATGAAAAGGCGCAGGCTGTTTTTGTTCGTTGCTATGTTGTACCTTAAAAATGTTTGGTTTGGAATGTCAAATGCTAACTTGGCAACATGCGTTTTGACTGTACGCTGTGTGCCTCCCTCCTACCTCGTAAATTACCGCCAGCCTTATCGCTGTTAGCTTTGTGTTTTCCTTGTTCATTTCGCTTTTAGAGATGCACTCACCACACTGAACAATATGACTATGATATTATTAAGTCTCGTAGACTAATATCAGGACAGTTGCTGGAATTCTGTTGTTTTTTAAATACAGTATGTTTGAGATCAGTTTACCGAACAATTGTATCACATCATATTGCATTATTCATCGCAGCATCAATTTCTTCAGCATGGACTCCACTAGTTATTTATTTACAGTAGCTAATAGCATTGTACACATATTTTTCTAATACAACAGAAATAAAACCCCATATAATACATGAAACAGAACACCTATGTAATATAATTGAATCATCTAGCCACAATGGGAATTTAAAAAAACAGATTAAGATTGTTCAGTCACCATTAACAGTAAGTTGGATTCATACACCACAGTCGCAATTAGGGGAAGATCTCATGTCCCACTTACGAAGTAATGAACTGCAACTAACTCTGGCAAATCAAAACCAGATGGAAGGCGTTGCCTATTAAATCGATTGCCACTCATGTGGAGCCATACTAAACCATTCGGATCGTCACAAGTGTTAGGATGTGAAGTCAGTTAGTCATGCACTGGTTCGGCGAGATTAATCGGATGCCTATGTTGATGCTTTTACTCTTTCTTCCCAGTAGTCGCAAAGAATTAGGATTAGGGGCGTGGTGGCGCAGCGGTCAAGCTGCTGCCCTCTCACCAAGGTGGACTGGGTTCGATTCCCGGTCAATGCATGTGAAATTTTCGAAGTGAAATGCCATGTCCTGTGGTTCGGATTCCACGTAAAAAGGAGGTCCCGTGGCTTATAATCTCAATATTCACGGTCACGTAAAACTACAATCTTCCTTAGAATTAGGGTTCAAATCAGGGAATTTCACTGGCCAGTCTGGTTGTGAAAGGATTTCTCAATACAGTATACAACTTGAGAAACACAGTTTTATCACAGTGCAATTAGCAATATTTTCGCCCAGAACGATAGTGTTATTGTATTTAGAATGTGTTCCTGTTTGAGATTAAACAAAATCCAACTCGAATGTACCTATTAAGTTACACGTAAGATCCCAATTCATTACAGGTGAAATCACATATTCCTCCTTCTCCTGGCAGGATATGTTTTTGTCAGCTTTGTAACTTTTTCTTAAAATATTCTATTTTATTTAATCGTATGGTGAATTACATAAAAACAAATCACAAATCCAAGTTCAAGTTTTGGAGCCATTCCACAGTACATTCTCGAAGATGAAACAGATCACTAGGGCTCCCTGAGTAGGCGTGTAGAGGGCAGCGCTGGATGATATGGTCCATGGTCTGTTCCTCCTCATTGCATTGACACAATGGGGAATCTATCCAACCCCACTTATGGCATAGGTAATTGCAACGGCCGTGCCTGGTTCTCAGTCTATTGAGGCGACACCATAATTTTCTAGGAAGGTCAAATCCTTGTATTTTCACCGTTGGGTTGATCTCCTGGGCACTAATTCCATACGTTGAGTTTGACCATTCGTCCTGCCAGCATTGGTTTAGGTTGAATCGATTTGCCAGAAGTTGGTCGGCCAATAAACTGGTTGGTCTCCTCGAATGAAGTCGCTTCGGTGGTGGGTGGCAGAATTCCTGGTGTATTGGTAATGAGGGAGAAGCATAGATCTTCTTTGCTTCTCTGATCAGAGCTTCCTTCCTCCTCAGGTGAGGTGGTGGAATGTGGCTGAGTACTGGTAGCCAGTGGCGAGGGGTTGATTTTATGGTGCCGGTTATGCAACGCATAGTGTCATTCAGCTTGGTATCCACTTTATGCACATGTGCACTTTCCAACCATACTGGAGCACAGTATTCCGCTGCAGAATAGACTAGACTAATACCCGTTAATCTTAAGCAGTCCGCCGTGGCTCCCCATGAACTACCGCAAAGCTTGTGCAGGATGTTATTTCTGGTGGAAATTTTGTGAGAGAGCTTGGTGAGGTGTTCTTTGTAGCTCAGAGTTCGGTCCAGCGTGACACCTAGGTATTTCGGGAATGGGTTGTATTTCAGTTTTTCACCACGAAATACAACATTTGGCTTGTAGTTTGCTAGTCGGTTGGCAAGATGGAAGCATGAAACCTCTGTCTTAGACATACTTGGGATCAGTCGCCAGGACTTGAAGAACGTTGACATTTTCTCCAGATCGGTTGTAAGAGTGCCTTCTGCATCTTCAAAAGTTCTGCTTTGAGCTACCAGTGCAATGTCATCTGCGTAAATAAACTTAGTAGCTGTTGTTGGTGGCAAGTCATGAATGTACAGATTGAATAGAACTGGGGCCAAAACTGATCCTTGGGGTAGACCATTATTTAGTTTCCTTTTGCGACTTTTAGCATCATCTAGAAATACTACGAACTCTCTTTCACAAAGCATGTTAGAGATATGACCGTTGCTCACGTCCGCAGGAGTTACCTATAAATTGCCCTGCACGTGTCCCCTGGGTGGTGCTAAGCGAGCAACAACGACATACGGTGAAACTGAACAAATTACAATGTCTCAAACTCTTCGTTATAACGGTTCTTTTCAGAACCACCAAGCCATAGACATTGGACCTTCCGTCCGCATTCTCCAACTAAATATTGAAGGCATAAGTTCTGCCAAGTGTGACTACCTCCACAAACAGCTTAATAGCCTCAACATTGATATAGTCAACATTCAGGAGACACACACAAAAGATGAACAGGACCTTGCTAGAAGAGGACAAATATCGGGCTATACATTAGTTGAAGCCATCCATCACCAACAGTATGGAATTGCCACTTACGCCAAAATATTCTATGATTCGTGATAATAAGGTTCGGATGTTTAGGAAATGCCGTATTTTTTTCCCCTTGACTACATTTTCACTAAAAAACTGTAACTTAGCAGGAGTTTAATGTTCCTTATTCTTTTTAGGTGGATTTTGTAGAGCATATAAAAGCATGGTTGGGTCATTTTCATAGTTATTTCAACAATATAAATGTTTTAAGGCCATATTTTAGTAATATTTTAGGGGTAGGTGGTGGACTTAAAATATGGTATCCGCAGCCGCTGCAAGGTTTCTGTGCGTTAATGGCGCTAAAAATTTAAAATCTTGCCAATTATAGCAGACTATCAGAAAATATTTAACGAATTAAACTTGTTAGTGTTTTAACTTAGGGCATTTTCTTTCTCTTTTACAGGAAATGTGATTTGTGTCGCAGGTTTTAACGCAAGGTGAAGAAAATGCTGTTTTCCACCAGTCTCTTGAAACATTCTGCGATAAAAATTTGAGAAAAACATTTTTATCGCAGGCCTATTCATGAAATCAGCGTAGATTTTAACTAATTTCTTTGGTTAGAATGTAGAATTAATAATAAAAATAACATTTCACTACAGTCTTAACACTTGTAAGTACGGCCGGCAGCGTGGCGCGTAGAGGCAGCTCGCTGAGCTTAGGGTCGAGAGTCCGAAGCATCAATCCAACAGCACTTCCTTCCTTATCTTAATTATGACATATGCTGTGACAGCAGCGCGCTGCGATATGCTCGTCTGACCTTTATAGCTGCACGTTCTACCTGGAGCGCTGGGCCGGCCGCAATTTGTGTGAAAGACCCTGTAGTATGTCATATTGTACCTTTTTGGATCATATTTCAGTATTTTAGGGCATATTTGCCTGCATATTTCTCGTTTCTTTAGGTCCTATACATCCGAACCTTAGCTGATAACTGTTATCTTCACTGATGGCTCAGCGGTAACGTTCTCGCTTGCTGGGCCCAAGGTTGCAGGTTCGTATCCTGGCGCAGTCAGCTGGCATTTGAGGGTGCGAAAATGCGAGGGAGCCGTGTCAGTAGATTTATTGGCACGTTATAAGATCCCCTTCTAGGCAAAATTGCGGTACCCCGGCGTCTCTGGAAGCCAGAATAGTTAAGAAGGACGTAAAACCAATAACATTATTATTAGGCCTATATCATCACTGAGTTTGCAAGATACGTGAGTGGATTTCAGTATGGTCTGCTCACTGATCCTGAAAGAAGCATCTGTTATGTTTAGGCGGTTAAGTTAGGAAAATATTAGGCCAAGCATCTCACTCAAGGAAGAGAGAGACGAAAACATTTTGATGGGGAAAGATTACGAAAAATGTTTTCTTCTTCTTTTTTTTCTTTTTTTCGAATCACCCACCTAGGGGTACGTCAGATCAATCACTTCTTAGATGCTTGTGCTCTCCTTTTCTTTCAATACTTCTTCATTCTATCCTATCTCCTCTTTATTTCCTCTTGTGATATCTGCATTGGTTTTTTGGAGACGGCTCTGGCTTGGAACCTCTTGGTGTTGTCTTTGGTTACGGTTTTGGCTGTACCATTCATCAACATAATTTCAGTAATCTCACAGGTCCTTTTCTACTTCCGTAAACCAATTAGGTTTGATCTTCTTTTTGGAAAAGAAGTCAAAGATTTTCTTGGTTATTCGGGGAGGATTCATCCGGTAGATGTGTCCATAGAAATCAATCCTCCTTTTCCTAATGGTATCTGAAAGACTCTCCGACTTCACATACAGGGTGTCGTTCCTATAGAAAACTTGTTTGTTATTTATTAATTTATTTATTTATTCATCAATACCTTAGCCATCCTGTAAGTGGTTTACCGTGGTTTATTTATGTATTTATTTATTTATTTATTTTGTACTGCCCTGATGGACAGAGCATACTCTCGATTTGCTTATCTATGGCACATGATAGAGTAAAACATTCACATTTTTTTACAGAAAATTTACATTCTTTAGTCTAATTGCAGGAAAAATGGATATTTCAATTATATTCTCGACAGACTGGTGATCGGAGAGCTAAAAATTGTTTCATAACTCTTTTAATTGCCGTTATTGTGCTTGCTTGCTCTCTCATTCATGCAACAATTAGCACTGAGTTAAAATTTAAAAGTTGTTCAGAGCAACTCGACCTCCCTCCCGTTCGTGGCATTGCTGTTAATATAGTAGATGTAATGTAATTACATTACTTCACGTTCCAACCTTGTGGAGCCACTGTGCCGTGTAGCGCGAAAAGAACCGACCCATTCATAAAGCGCACAGCAGGCTCTGCGGCGCGATTTGACAGATGTGTTTGCAGAAAGTTATCTTTGTTTACAAGCGCCCAGTACTGTATATTACGTGCGACGCATGTGTAATGTGGTAGAAAATAAGGATTCCTGGATGGAAGGCCTGCTGTTACGTAACGCTCGCATTGCTAGAAAGTTGTGGGCCAGGCCTTCCTGGATCAGCGACCCATGGAGTATCTTCTGGAATCTGTAGGCCATTGCATCGCTTGATACTATATCATGCAATTAGTATGTGTATAAGTGGAAAAATTAACCACATTTTAAACACGAATATGCGGCTTCGGTGGCGTAGTTGGTAGCAAGCTGAGCTCCTATGCCCAAGGTCGCGGGTTCAAACCCGGCCGAAGTCGTCGGGAGTTTTTAAGAGCGTTAAAAATCCCTCAGTATGCCTTCCTTTGGAGGGGAAGTAAAGTCGGCGGACCCATATCATAGATTTATGGCATGTAAAAGAACCTTCCACTAACTAAACGTGTGTGAGGCAAAATTTGTAGGTTAGGTTTGATTAATGCTCTTAAGTTCCAACGTTCGTTCCCGGGCGCTGGTTGCGATGGCATCTAGTAGTAGCCAAGTTCACAGCTAGGTGTCGTGGACGGTAGCATTTGGTGGCGAAAGTAGGAACTACTTGAAACTATCGTCTGCAGTCCTTACTTGAATTAAAAACAGATAACACACACTAATACAGTCATCACAATTAACACCGGTTATCAGACAGATTCTACACACACCCAAAGTACACGGGGCTACGTGACCGCGTTGTCGCAGCCCCTAAACTAAGGAACCAACCAACCAAACACGAATCCTTCGTAACATACACTGTCGGTTGCACTCCACACAAATGTAACACATCGCCATGGTCTAGATTCGTATGAGTTCGATTCCCGGTTCTGCTATGGAGGAACGGGATCTCTCCGACACTTGAGGGCAACTGTCAAAGGAAATTGTTTTTCGCGGCTTCCCACGCCTACACCTCAGCTATCGGTCAAGTAGCAAAAAGTACCCTTTTCTGTTCTCTAGACTAATGAGGGTTGTGAAAGATGACTCCAAACAATATTTGGTCAGCTCAACCTCGACCGGTCTTGACCCAAGTACACACACTTGTATAGTTGCTGTAATAACATACGCGGTGGCCCGGGTTCGATTCCCGGCTATGCCAAGAAATTTAATTCTAGTCTGAGAGCTGGAACGCAGTACACTCAGTCTCGCGAGACAAAACTGAGAAGTGGTGGGTTCGATTCCTACCTCAGCCATCCTGGAAGGGGTTTCCCGTGGTTTCCCACTTCTACTCGAGACTAATGCCGGGATGGTATCTAACTTATTGTCACGGCCGCTTTCTATCCAAATCCTAATTAAATAACAAATACACACACTATTACAGACATCACAGGGACACAGGTCATCAGACACACCTAAGTACACGTGGCTACATGCCCCTGAATGCAACAACAACACAGGTTATCAGGCAGATCGCACCACACCCACCGGAGACCAAGTCTCTGAAAGAAGCAACGATAACAAGCGAGTTATATCAGTTATCATTCAATATATCACTTTTCTGCCACTATTTGTAGATGAATACCCAGCAGTGGAGTTGCATGAATAGGTCTTGACCCTAAACAAACGTCGTGACTCGTGAAACATAACCTGTGTTGTGAGGTCGAGGGAACCGCCCAAATTTAAAGATGAATAAAAAAAGCTTTCACTCTATAAAACTTGTCATTACATCAACAATATTGTGTTTAGCTAATCATTTATCCTGATTTCACTAATAATAATGTTATTGGTTTTATGTCCCTTTTAACTACTGCGGCTTTTAGAGTCACCGGGGTGCCAACATTTTGCCCCGAATGGGATTTTTAACGTGATAGGATTCGATCCCGGAACCATGGGCACAGCAAGCGAGAACGTAACCGCTACACCACGCAGCCAGTCGATGTTACTAAGGAATAACTACACAGGGAAGTTTTTTCTTTTTTTAAATATCATGTCGCTTATACAAATTTCAATAAAGTATCTCATAAATATTCAAAAGAACTGCTTAAAAAGACACGTAACATTTCTAATCGTGTAATCGCTATATGAATAAAGATCCCAATAATTTTAAAACATGAAATGTTTTAAAACTCAGCAATTCTTCTTGGTTTATGCCGTGCCTTGTGTGGGGTTTCGCCTAGGACGCCAAGCTGGCTCATCGGCGGGCTCTTGGTGTCCCCGCCCGGACACCAATTGGCAAAAACCCCACACAAGCCAATATACCATCATTTTGGAAGCCTTCATAGGGAGGTTAAGGCTGCTTGAGCTTTTAGTTCTCGCAGTCAAGTGGTGCATTTGCACCTAATATAAAGGGAGGTGGCGCGCAGTTCGTCACTCCTGTGGGGGTCCGGGCGGGGACACCAAGAGCCCGCTGATGAGCCAGCTTGGTGTCCTAGGCGAAAACCCACACAAGACACGGCACAAACCTAGAAGAATTGATGAGTTTTAATTCACCGGCCGTGAAAGCCAATATACCAACTTTTATGAAATGTTTTGTTAAAAAAAAGTTATGTGGAAACTAACTGATGTTAACCTGTTTCACATATACAGTACATTCAAACAAGTAGGCCTACTTGGAGAAGTCTCCTACTCATAAGAGTGTAAAAAATATCAAAACCCTTGACGTCACTGATATACTCAGAATACTACATTGCTAACACATCATCATCAAAAGATGCACTTCCAATACATGGTCCACGTTTAGCCAGTTATCACTTCAGAACTATTTTTGTACAACAAAAAAGAAAAGTCATATCAGAGCCGAAATTTTACGTAACCGGCGGCGAGGTCAATCTGACCACTCCAGTTATATAGTTAGCACAGTAAAGCACATACCAGCTGCTTGCAGCTGTGTGGCTTGAAAGTACTGAGAATGCTGAACACATTTCGCGAATTAAATGGCAGAGAGAAATTGGACCTTACAACACTTGCCGAGGGTTAAATATCATCTTATTTATTTGTTTATTACCTACAGTTTGTCACGTAGATGTTTTAAAATCATTCTTCAGAGTTGTTGTTGAATGTCGCAACCATCTCTTGTGGGATATGCTCCCAATTTCACCCTGTCGCTCGTTTCGCTACTGTCATATTATTGCACCCCTCATTCCGGTCGAGGGAGATATGCTTCATTAGGTTTAGAATAACGCGATACGGCCCTAAAATCTGGCCGACTGGTACCTCTGCCATCTGCGCTCACAAAGGCCCCTTCAAGAGGCTGTATATTATTTATACCCCTGCTATTTTGTGTTGCGCTCAATTAAATTTGCTGAAGCTGTCGCTGAAACATTCTTCTTCTACGTTCACTACAAGGATGGAAAGAAGCAGCTATTTAATGATGATTATAATTACCGTACTATTATTGTCCCTTATTGTTCTCGTTTCTACATGATCAGAATGAGATGCCATGAATTTCTACACGGCGGATGATTTTACGATCATGTCTCCTACAACTTTACCGTAGATAACATTAAATTCCATTTAAAAATCAGAAACTCATTCCACAAATCTTAAAATCAGTATACTTCCCTCATTTCAGATACAATATACATTAAATAAACATAAAAGGCATAGTCATGACCCCTACATGGAGTAGGCTATTGTCTAAATCTGACCACTCATTCTACAACTTTACTCTAATTCAAAATTACGGCTAAATGATACATCTGATAAAGAGAGATTAAGTGAACAAAGGTGACTGAAACAGGTCAAGACATTTGAAGGAATCGGCCGTGGCCTGTTAGAAGATACCGCTCCGGCATTTGCCTGGAGTTGAAAATGGGACTGCTGACGGTTGAGTTCCAATCTAGCCTACTTGACTTCCTAGTCCGAATCAGCCTGGCCCCAAGACCTTGCGCCTTAGCACGTTTAGCTACCACGGTCGGTTAGTAATAATAATAATAATAATAATAATCCTAGTTCCATATCCTCATGAGACGTAGGCTACCCAATTATAGCTATTGACTGCCAAATTAAACAAACCTTCTGCAGAGTCTACGTGTGGTAGGATGGTCAACACTTTCCACTCCTACTCCTCCCACAGTATTCAGAAGGGTCTCATTTGACATCACCAGGCTGGGGGACCCCACACCAGACCATACTAATAAGAATTTTAAATTCTTGACATAACCGGAAGTTGAACCCACACCATATGGATAACACAATATGCTTGTTGGCTGAAAATCGGCATAAACAAGAGTAAGTTGTGAAATATTCAAGTTGTGTTAAGTAGTGTTCGGAGAGGGGTCTCCCCAACACCAAAGGTCGTTTGACCAACATTATTTTATTTTTCTTGGAATTATTGTCACTCAGTTGGAATGTGGGATTTGGGGAATACCACATGTGTGACTTTGCTTGTATACGTGCATACTGTAGCTAACATTTCAAAAAGTAAGGACGAATGAGTTCCGTTCCTCTTTGTAGCGTTTCCTGTGATGCAAGCGCGCATTCCTGTATTGAGATTTGTACGTAGTTCCCCTCCCATGTGTGTGCAGATGTTCACCCCCCCCCCCCCCCCCCTCCCACTCGGTAGGGCTTCCTGCATCTGCCGCCAACGGTGTAAACTAGGCCTTGATGCACTCAACAGAGAGTAGCCAAATGTAAACAGTTTCGTTGCCACTCAAATAATTCTAAAAATCTACATCATGCAAACATAATTTTTTCGGGATGTAAAATAACACTGCCAGAGTATCAGGTAGATTCCACAGTCCGGAGCACAGTGTAATCTTCTTACACGTCTAAACACGGAGGAAGATCTTAATAACAGTAATGAGACCTGTACGGATTTGAAACTACTTGACCGGTTGTGTGGCGTAGGTGGCATTCTCGAGCTTGCGGGATCGATTCACGACACAGTCGATTGCCATTGGAGGGTGCATATATGCGAGGGATCCGTAAATCTATAGGGGGTTAAATGGATTCTTGGACTATTCATAATTGTGCATTTGGTATGTTTCATCCTAGGCTCATTGCTAGCAGGCTGGCACTCTAAAAGGTGTGTTCTCCACTGATACGTTTTATCGTTTTCATATATGAAAATCCACAGCCTGTTTCCAGTCGTCCGAGCGGGTCAGGGAATGAATGAAACGCCCATCGAGCGGCGAGGATATCAACTGTGCCGGCTGCCGAGGCCTGTCGCACTCCTCTGGGGCAATGATTAAATGAATGACAAATTAAATGAAAGTGGGGAGTGTTGCTGAAATGAAATATTGATAGGGAAAACCGAAGGTTTTTCTCCGGGTACTCCGGTTTTCCCTGTCAAAATTTCATTCCAGCAACACTCTCCACTATCATTTCATTTGTCATTCATTTAATCATTGCCCCAGAGGAGTGCGTCAGGCCTCGGCAGCCGGCACATTTCATATCCTCGCCGCTAGATGGGGGCTTCATTCATTCCATTCCTGACCCGGTCGGAGACTGGAAGCAGGCTGTGGATTTTCATTCAAAACCGAAGTACCCGGAGAAAAACCTGTCTGCCTCCCCTTTGTCCAGCACAAATCTCACATGGAGCGACCGGGATTTGAACCACCGACCCCAGCGGTGAGAGGCCGGTGTGCTGCCGCCTAAGCCACGGAGGCTGCACCGTTTTCATATATACTAATTGTATAAGTTACCTTCTATTTCTTATCCCACGTAATATTATGATGTTTCGTTTCATTTCTGCTACACTGGGACCACCCATGTAAATGCTTAACCCTGGCCGAGTTTTCTTTGTATGGAAGAAATTGCGAAGTTCATCATTGATGTAGTCAATAACTCTGTATGCATTTCAAATAAGAATTTACCTTTAAGTTTGCTTGAACGAAGGTATGCAGAAAAGAAATATAATAAAAAAAACAGTCTGACCACTTTCACCTGGTATAAATTATAGTAACTGTTATCTTCGAATTAAGTTTCAAGCCATTGTTCTTGAATACTTTTTTTTTCTCTATAAAGGCTAAGGCGTAGAATGTCGGCAACTAGTATTTATTTTTCGTGATCCCTGTCATTGATATCTTGTGCAGGTTGTCGGCTGTTTTTATAAATCCCCTGTGCACTTATATTACGTAATTCGTAATCCGATGGTCGTGAAATAACAACGCCCTCTGGCAAATGGCGTGTAGCGTTAGTTACACCAAATATGGCCCTATGTGATGTTTTATATTATTTAGTTAAGAGACTTTACATTACTGTAAAATGTTCCGGGCTTGGAGTTTAAAAGTGGCAGTAGTTTTAATGGAGAGAACAATATTTACCGTTTCACTCTGTTCTTTCTGACCGAATAATAATACGGTACTCACATAATAATAATTTGAACGAGCTAAACCCGTCCTTCAAAGCGTAACTTTTATTAGATAAGTTCGGTTATCAGTCTGGTTATGTAAAGTTATTTTGTTCTATGATTTAGCATTGGCGTCCAGTTTAATCTTCCCTGAATCAAGCTATTGCTTCGTGCGAAATTCTTCCTTCAATTTAAAATATGCCCTCTTTAACCTTATTAAAAGCACCTCTTAATGTTCCTGTCAATAGAAAATACTATTTTACATTGGTCTAAGATTACTTGGGACATCTTGTTACCACAAAGGGATACATTATAAATCACAAAAGTAATTGTACCAGACAGTTATGTTTTAGCTTTGCGTCTATGTTTCTCTGGTAGGTAAATCTGATACTCCATGGGTTTTAAAATACATCTAGAAATTTATCTTCAGATAGTTGTATATTAACGGATTCCCGATGGTTGTTTAAGGGTTGATCTTAAAATTATAAATTGCCTGAGTATGGGAATGAAATCAAGAGAATGTATTCAGCTTATGAAATGCTTAATCCGAAAATTTAACATTTAAGCCAGTTTATGTCGGATGTTTCTATCGGGTCGCTGTTGGTGTCAAATGTACAGTCCCTAACAAAAGTTTAAGACGGTGTCTTCCTGATTGCGGTCATTCCAGATTGTGTTCACCTCATTAGTAGTCCAGATTGCGGTCACTTTCATTTTAGGGAAGAGCTATGAACATTCCAGCGTCCAGATTGCGATCACTTTTCTTGGGAGACCGGTCCGGTTGTGACTCCCTTCTATTACCTCTCCTCAGTTTTGCTTCACGAGGCTGAGTGTATCCCGTTCCTCAGGACAGAATTAAATTTCTTGGCAGAGCCGGGAATCGAACCTAGGCCTCGGCGGTGAGAGTCAGAATGACGAATTTTTCGAGGTAATGAAAAGAATGTTTTTCACGATATACAGTGCCGGTACCTATTATAAAAATAGATATCTCGCGCCTCAAATGGGAGAGGAGGGGCAGAAATTAAAAATTATCCTACCCTGTAAGTATAAAATTTTCCGTTACAACAATTTTGTTGAAAGTGAAGGTCGTTGATTCCGATCCTGAAACGTTTCTATTCTTAAGACTGAAAATGTTATAATCATTGCTTTAGGAGGTGCCGTCAGATTAGGAGGCGACTTGATTTTTTAAGCGAAGTTTTATGGGGTGTGCTTTGCTGAACACTGAACTGTATTCTTTGGTTAGGTAGTGAAATATCAGTTTCCCCTTGTTATCCACAAAACTTAACGGAAGGTATGAGTCAGTCGGGAAGAACCAAGGACCGGTCTCCCAAGAAAAGTGATCGCAATCTGGACGCTGGAATGTTTATAGCTCTTCCCTAAAATGAAAGTAACCGCAATCTGGCCTGCTAATGAGGTGAACGCAATCTGGAATTACCGCAATCAGGACACAACCACACCATTAGCTCATTCCACATAAACAAACCTGTCACAAGTGATTCCGTTATTATTTTGAAAATAACTTGGCCTCTTATGCATCTGTTTATGTAGAAACCATTGTGCTCAGACATTTACTTTTTGAATTAAGAATTTTTAATGGAGATTTGTTATTCAAAAAATCAAGCTTTTCTTCCGACGGATTAATTTGTAGACACTAAGCCAACTTGTTTATCTTAGTGTTATTATTATTATTATTATTTTGCAGAACTTTACGATGCCGATGAATGTTTTGGCATAAGAAATAACATTCCCATAAATGTCCTTATTATTTTAATATTTTTTCCGATTCTTTCTGGAAAGTTAAAAATGTTAAAAAATTAATTTAAAAATTCGTAATTCATAAAGTAAAGAGGCCAAGTTATTTTCAAAATAGTCACGGAATCATTTGTGACAAAAGTGAATGACCAGAAATCCTTTATGTGAAATATACTGATGGTCTTACACTTTAGTTAGGGACTCGATAAGAGTATATGTGTATCGCTCAAGTAATATTTCGTTAAGTGCCTGAGATATGTGGAAAAGTGGGGAAGTCTTCGTGTTTCAACTAGACAAAGAAACTAGGGTTCTTATCTTGTCCACCTAGATGTTAGGCCCCTTAAAACAACAATTATCATCATCATCATTATCTTGTCCTCGTATGTTTCGAAATTCTTTCCTTTTCGATAGCTCTTCGTGACTGGATTATCAGTAGGTCTTGTGGGATTGCTTGTCTGTTCGCCCTTCACATCTAAATCATCAACACGTGGCGGTTCCCAAGAGCTTGTTCTCCCCTCATTCTATCACTCAGACCCTGTCTTGCCAGTGAGTCCATGTGAGGCATAGAGCCGACATTTAGTAACGCTTTCTTCGGAACACTTGATCGAACCAAACGTTCAGTACCTGAACTAGTAGTTTAGTCGATTCACAGAGTTCAAGGGGATGTTATTTGTCCTGCCGTTTATATAGAAGTGCGTTGGCATCAGTTCAACTTGTTTTCCATACTTTGTATGTTATTATTATTAGTATATTAGGCATCATTCATCAGTGCTTTACGTTTTCCTCGTGCGTCACTTCTACGCGTTGGATGCAACATAAAGAATCTGTCTGTTAGGTAGTTAGCCCGAAGGCTGGTTAGATCCTCAAAAAGCACCGCCGTTAGGTTATGTGGGTAGATACAAAAACCCAAGGCAACGCTATATTCAGGCGTACTAGGCAAGAAGAGGAGTGAGGTAGTTTACCATTGCTTTCCTCACCGAGTCAGAACAGCAGTACTAACTCTATGAGTAGAACCTTTCACAGCATCCACAGGCACTGACTGTGCCCTGAATGTCATTACTATAAGCACCAACCATACCTCAGTAGCTTCCATATAATCACAGTCATGAGTGAGACTGAGACATCGGTGAAAAGCCACATTTTACTCTAGCCTGTGCCAAGAGGCAAATGCAAATGTACTGCATTCATCAAGAGATGGCAAACAGGCCACAAAGAATCACTTGAAGTAAAAACGAAGATCGCCATTGATTTCAAGATGGAAGTATCGGTACTGTTACGAACGTGTATTAACATTCATGGTTGACATTATATTAATTTATATTTGTCTACCCGTTATTATTCCCGATTCTACAGGGTCGCGGATCAGGTTATATGGTCGTCTTTGTGACAATAATGTTTTCTGCCTTAATGGCAATGATTTTTACTGCCGGATTCCTTCCTGACGCTAGTCTCATGACGAGTTACCGAGATACGAAATTAAAAAGATAATTTAATAATGCACCCCAATTGCCAGTTATATACATTCAAGTTGATTCACAACAAAATTGAGACAATGATAAAATTCTATCTGAACAACCCATCACGTGCATGGTTTCCATCACACGTGTTGTAGGACCATACGTCTTCATGAGCCATGTGCGGACTGTGTTTGTCGTATGTGTGGGAAACTCTGTGAGAGATATCACGTGATGAGTTGTTCAGATAGAAAATTATCATTGTCTCAATTCTGTTGTGAATCAACTAGAATGTATATAACTGGCCATTTGGGTGCATTATTAAATTATTAATAAGAAATTTAAAAAAGATGAATGGCATAAAGCAAAGGGTTTGAAGAAAGGGGCTGTGGTCTATTAGAAGTTACCGTCCCGGCTTTTGTCTGGAATTACAAACGGAAAATCATTTCAAGGTGGTCTGACCGTGGGATTCGAACCCACTTGCCTTCTGAGTTTGGAGGTAGCCTTGCGCTCTTGAACTAACAATGATCATAATCATCCTCCCATGGCCTTGCACGCCAACGCATGTAGATGCCCCGGTCTGTATTATTATTATTATTATTCAGAAATCTTGTCAAGTGTTTTTTGTTCAACTCGGAATGTATTTTGAACGAATGGCTGCAAAACCCTGCAGTAAAGAATAACTTCAGTCTTAAGATTCCTCCTTAGTGTGTCTTTCATGGTGGCCACTACTCCTGGAAAACCTGGAAATCCTGGAAAACTCCTGGATTTTTATTCGGTCTGGAAAACTCCTGGAAAATGACGAAAAATTGAAAACTCCTGGAAAATAGTCACTGTTAATTAATTGTAAAGATCTTTCCATGTTAAATCATACTCCCGCTGCGAATTTGGGTGAGCACACTATCGTTAACGAAAGACATTTCCTCAGGCTATTTGTTTCTGTGTGGGAGAACATGCGATAGTATTTTTGTAAAACACATTGAGTATAGACAACTTCACCGCTGTAAAATGGCAGGCGGCCTTTTTTTTCTTTATTTAAAGTGGATATTTGAGTCACAAAGGCTTTTTTAAAACAACAATTAAATCATTTGTGTGTAGGCTTGCGTACCAATAACGCAATTACCACTAATTTTTGTCAACATCTGTATAAGTAAACCAAACACAACTGCTTTATTTTGGTCTTGGTGTAGGCAACCGATAATGCCCCCTCTCCCCCCCCCCCCTTCGCCCTCCAACCCCCGCCCCCCAGGACTCGCGCTTATTTTTAAGTCTGGAAAAATGAGAATTACTCTTGGAAAATTCCTGGAAACTCCTGGAAAATCGTTGACCGATTTGAGTGGCCACCATGGTCTTTAGTCACGCAGTGAAATCGTGATGTTTCGAATGGGGGAAAAGTACTAGCTAAGAATATTCCTGCTTTGTGAGAAGTAAGTACGTATGAAATGAGAAGGTGTCTCCCGAGTGCTATATAGCGACATTCTTTAGTATGAACGGAAGTATCACCATTAAACAAAACTTGCATTCTGTAACTGCCTGGTTCTTGTCCGATTCACCTAAGTAGGAAGTTAGTTATCTGATCACTGTATTGTCTGCATGCCAGAGATTCTTATCTGGTGGCTGGATGTGGGAACAGAAACCACTGATGGCTGATTGAACATGAATTGGTGGGAGGATTCTAAAACATGAGGTGAATAACCGCATACGTTTTGTATTCTAAGGAATTTCTGCTTGGAATATCACTAATCACTTTCGTACGTTAAAAATGCCTCTGGTGTCAGGGTACTCGGCCGAGGACTTACCCCGAATGCTCATTTTAATTACTAACCGTGCTGTCAAGGAGGGTGCAGGATTCGGTAGTCCGCGAAGTCACTCTACCTCACCCTACCGTATCACGAAGACGTCTTGCTGTATTTGAGGAAATTTTTTCAACGTATAACTTACCATCGAATAATTGGAGAATTCAATACATAATCGACGTCATACACATGTAGAGATTACAAGAAGGAAACACTGCTCGTAATTCGTGTCTGGTGGGCACCCGTACATAGTTACTCGTATATTACCCGTTTGAGATACGAATGATGGCGACCAAGTTAGGAACTATTCTTTGTTTACATGTCAGCTTGCACTGTTGTCCAGTGCTGGATTACCCATTAGGCCCGACTAGGCCCAGGCCTAAGGCCCCCAATTATCTGGGGCCCCCAAGCAATTTCTAATTTAGTTCAATTTTATTCCGAAGATTTAGAAAGATTGTGTCCGGAACTGAGACAGTTCCAGCATTATATTAAATTACAATGTCCTTTAAAAACTGAGTTCACTCATTCTGAACTTTACGAAATTCTTATTCGAGACAAGCTTGAGTCTGCTTTTCCGAACGATGGAACTTTGATACAGCGTTCCGACGAAATCTAACCTAACAATTTAGCTTCACACAAGTTTAGTCTGTGGAAGGATCTTCTATATGCCATAAATCTATGACATGGTACCGCCGGCTTTACTTCCCCTCAGAAGGAAGGCATACTGAAGGCTTTTTAACGCTCTTAAAAATCCGACGACTTCGGCCGGGTTTGAACCCGCTACCTTGGGCACAGCAGTTCAGATACTACCAACTACGCCACCGAAGCGTCTTAGGCTGATGTACTTCCCTTACAGCACCAGTTATTTTATTCTACTAAACTACGTCCATAATGCGTGCTACTCCTGTTATGACTCACTGGGCGCAGAAGGAATTATTAATGCTTGCGGCAGGTGGCAGGACACCTCCCCTGCTCTGCCCCTACTCCTATAGCGTTGGCAGGGATAAATAGGGACCGGACATTTAAGCACTAAAAACTATTAAAATATACAATTATGCACTAATAATAATAATAATAATAATAATAATAATATAGTATGGCCTCGGGTGCCGGGTGCAGCTTTGTTATTTGATGCCCAGAGGGCAGCTTGCATGTCGAATTTTGTTGTTCCTTGGAATGCTATGAAAGTCAAGGAGCTTTGATATCTAAGCCTAAGCTCCTTGACACTATCGCTTTCTAGTAGAGAAAGGAGAAACTGTTTTGCGTTGGCGGAAAATCCCGATTTTTCCACTATGAACACGGCCTACTGAATTCAAATGGGTTCTTTAACATGCCAGCAATGTATGGCATGCATGCCGTGATTTTTGTCGCCTTTCAAAAATTCACTTACCACGGCCAGGAGCGAACCTGCAAGCTGGGGGGGGGGGGGTTGGAAGTCCAACACGATAACCACTCACCCACCCTGGCAAGCGATTATGCACTAAGTAGAAAATATGCATTAAAAGTTGAAAAATATGCACTTAACAATAAGCCAATCTTATTTACTCTTCTTTCCTCCTTTGCCGTAATATGTGCAATCGTTTTTGCGTGTTGTTCAAGTTGAAATTTCTTTCCACATTTCTCTTGCTACGAGCATACTTGACAATAGACAACACCATCAGTTGAATAACCACTATTACCTGACACCTACTGATTTAATAATACTTTCTGCTGCTCTTCTCTTTAGGCATTTTGAGGCACCATTCTTGCGTAAAATACTGTGATCTCGTTATCTGTCAGTCAGAATGTTGCTTACAAGGGATACTACCCAGATGGTGAAAGGAATGTCCCACCCCATCTATTTCTTGACATGCCAGGGGTAACTACTATCTCGTTATCTGTTGCTCAGAAAATTTCTTGCAAGGGATATCCAACACACAGGCGAAACCAATTTTGTTCAAGATATTTTAAATTATTCTTAATTTCGAATGTATTATGCTAAAATATGCTGTTATGTTCTGAATATGCAAAAAATCCAATTAACCCACAAAATATGCATTTGCATATGCATTTTCAAAAAATCCGGTTCCTAGTTATAAATGGCTGTCACATACATAGAGTCTCTAAGCTTACGATTGTGTGTTCACTCTGAGTGAAGAAACAGTGAAACCTCTATTAAGAGACCAGTGATGGTTCCATGGAAAACTGGTCTTTTAGAGGGGTGGTCTCTTAATAGGGGTAGGCATAATTATTCTATACTGCATTATTAATAAAGTACAGTTGGAACTCATACTTGATTACAATGTATCTGCATTGGTTCACATTTAGTACAAATTAATTACAATTTGTTATTTTCTGAGCTCTGTCATTTAAAAGAGTCACGAATTGATCTCAGTTTCAGATTAGCATATTTTTTTAACAATTTCAATTTCTAGAATATCTTTGAGTGAGTTCGAAATTCCATTAATTTGTTCAGGGTTCGAACAATCTTCTAGGAGAGCCGTTTTTTGTATTTTTATACGTTACATAACACTTTTTCTAATGACATTGTATGCTGATGCAGTTCTGTGCCAACAGAACCATTGTTTAAATCATCACCCTCATCACCATCTCCAATGGGAAGGCAGACGAGAAGTGGTCTTTTGAAAGAGGTCAGACTGAGAAAATGCCTGGTCTTTGGTCGGGGAGAGGGGTGGCCCTTAAATAGAGGTAACAAATGCATTGGCCTTATGAGGTTTTAAATCGGTTCCAAGAAAAATCGGTCTTTAAGAGGGGTGGTCTTTTAATAGGGGTTGGCTTTTAGAGAGGTTTAACTGTACGTATTTCATTCTGGTGCAAAGCGCTCTAGATTGAGGGATGGAATTCATACACAGTCGGCTAGGCTGTTCATTTGGCAGGCTACAGATTTCTTAGGACAAAATGCCGGCTGCTCATCTTGTCTTGAACATCACAGACGTTGAGACCCAATCATGACTACCTAGCATTCTTAGCTGTCACCTTTGAGGTCCGGGGTCGATTGCCGGCTCTTACAAGAAATGTAATTCTGGTCTGAGAGATGGAATGGGGTGCACTTAGCCTCGTGAGGCAAAACTGAGAAGAGGTTCGATTCCCACATCCGCCATCTTGGAAGTGGTTTTCCGTGGTTTCCCAATTCACTCCAGGCAAATGCCGGGATGGTTTCTAACTTAAGGCCACGGCCGTCTCTTTCCCAATCCGCACCTGCATTACAAATACACACATTAATACAGTCATCACAATAACACAGGTTGTCAGACAAGTTCTGCATATACCCATTTACACGGGGCTGCATGACCACGATGTCGCAAAATCCCTAAAGCGGCAACAACAACAACGGGTATGCAATAAGAGAGTCCCTGACCTTAATGGTCACGCCGCACCGTGAAAGTGAAGGAATCCGCTGAGAAGAGAGAGGGCATTAAGCGTTATGTGTGAACATCATTGTACTCCTCTCACAAAGTACCCTAGGCATTTAGTTGAGGGCAGGACAAGGCCATCTCAGAGAGGAGAAAGTTAATGACTCCTCTCGATAACTCGGATAGTACACTAATTATTTCAGCAAGTTAAAAATGTATCACATTTCCGGGGTAGGATTACTATGTTAATCATTTATTTGATACTGAAAACTAAAGCGACTGACGCATTAGATCAGTTGGTAAAGTACTGATTACCAAATCCGATGGTCACGGGTTTGGTTCCTGAATGCGTCAGGCATTTTAATTCTTTGCATTTTATTGTACGCATTGTACAATACACGACCTAATGAATGAAAGTCTCCACGGTCAAGAATAATATTGTTATAAATATTAATTCAAGAATGATTTCTGTTTTTAAAATACGACATTTTACAGCTGTTATTTCGGTTGCTACGAATTATGGTATCTTGTTGTATACTGTATATTGATAACTACGAGAAACTGATATCAATAAATCTTGCTCGTGTTTGTTTTAGATGAGTTACACATTATTTTGAAGAAAGATTCACAAAATGTGTGCAGTGTTAAAATTGCCCCAACAGTCATCTGCTCAGTTCTACACCAAAATTTAAAAAAAATCCCAGCAAAATTGAATATTTCAAAAACTGTAAGCGAGGTTCTCTAAACAGTCTCCGATAAATAAACGTTTTAACACTGTACTTCTTGTTGCTAAAAAAGTAATTACGTTCTTCACGGCAACTGTAAACAACCTATCTGGAATGTGTACTGTACATTACAGTAAGTGGTTTATTGTTCAGTTAAACTGTAGGCCTATTGGGGGGAGATTCCATGTGAGTATTGATCTTGCAGATCTAGTGGAATAATTTGAAAGCATCTAGGGCATCTAGGCTACTTTTAGATTGTAAATATTACCGACATTGGAAGAATGTCCTCAGTCGCCACATATGTTAAAAAATTCAGAAATGGCCGCTGCACATTGATTAAATGATCAAAATGCGTGACTTGTCTGGCAAAAGCCGGATGGTTATAGCAACCCTGCCTTGTGATGGCACATGTCTGTGCCTGAGGAAGACTCTATGGAGCAGTGAAAGGTTACTGATACTCGTGAGAACATTGAGGAAGGGCCAGTCCACCCCTCCCTCGGGAGACAGTCTCACCACCAATTTGTTAATGTGTGTTCCTATTATCACATTTCAACACTCCGAGCTTAGAGAAATTTCGACATGGGCAACACAAAACAAAGTTGTTTAATGAGCAGAAATCTCAAACAATGTTAATAACACGCAGAAGACCCGGTGTTAGGCAGAACCTGCAAATATATTTAAATAACAAGACACTGAAAGAAGTAAACAGCATTAAGTATCTTGGAGTCATTATAGACAACATATTTAAGTTTGACCAGCACATAGAATATGCAACTGAAAAATGCTCGAAACTTATTCATGCTCTTTCTAAGTCTGCCAAAATAAATTGGGGACTTCGCCCTGATGTTATGAAAATTATATATAAAGGAGCTATTCTACCCATCCTGTCTTACAGAATACCATTATGGATACAATCAATAACCAAGTCGTATAATGCGCTGATATTAAGAAGAGTGCAACGACTAATAAACATTAAAATAGCTAAGGCCTACCGTACAACATCACATGAGGCACTATGTGTCTTAACAGGATTAACTCCCATCATGATACAACTTGGAGAGATTGCCATGTATTATGGCATAACAAAACGCACTGGAGAATTGGTAGTGGGAGAAGAGACTTTGAAACTTGATATCATGAATTGTTATAAACAGTGGGCGCACCCGGCTCAGCAGATTAAAATACAGGACCAAATTTATGACAAACACTACCCATTTAAAATCTATTCAGATGGCAGCAAAAGTGACGTAGGAGTTGGATCTGGAATAATTCTGTACAGTCATTATGAACCTCCTCAGCAATATCAATTCAAATTACATCAAACCTGTTCAATAATCAAGCAGAGCAATACTCCATACTGAAGGCCCTAGAGAAATTACAAGACATCAACTACGTAAATAGAGCAGAGAAGGCAGCAATTATATACACTGATAGTAAAATAACCCTGGACCTACTCAAAAACTACGGGAAAAGAAATCATCTAATTGAAGAGATCAGAAGGAAGGTGAGAGACCTGCAACTTCAAAACTGGGAAATACACTTCTCATGGATTAAGGCTCATGTTGGCACGGAAGGAAACGAAATAGCCGATCATCTGGCTAAACAAGCAGCAGGCAGGACAGACCTAGAAGTAGCTTTCGATAAAATTCCGGATAGTGCAGTGAAAAGGGTATTGAGTGAGAGAAGTTTACAATTGTGGGAAGAAGAGTGGAGAGAAACTTCCAATGGATCCATGACAAAAAAAAAAGTACTTTCCAAGTGTTCAAGCGAGACTTGCCTCAAAAATTCTCCTAAGCCATAATATGACGGTTATGATGACAGGACATGGAAAAATAGGGACCTATCTGTATAGGTTTAAAATACAAGAGCATATGACGTGCTGGTGTGGCAAAGAATCGCAAAGTGTGGACCACATCCTATATGAGTGTGAATTGCTAAATCACGAAAGGGAAAAACTGAAGACAAATGTAATGAAATCAGGAGGCCACTGGCCTGTAAGGATGAATGAACTTGTTGTTAAATATGTCAAATTCTTTAAGCTATTTGTGCAGAGCATCAATTTTGATAACCTGATGTAGGACATAATTATGTCAAGAAAGAAAACTTAAACATATTATATCTAGGCTAGACACACTACAATCAACCATGTAGATATAGGTTACATAATGTAAAGAAAGTTTTATCATACATATAAGATCACCAATGCATGTAGTATTACTTCAATTGTAATGCAGCATGCAGTTAATAAATATGATGTTTAATAATAATAATAAAAAACACAAGTGGGCAACTTCTAGTACACATTTCATCAGGAGGGCTAAAATTAAAGAAAAAAACTAGAAAATCTACCGTGCTGAACACATATTATCCCAGTAGTTTCCTGGAATAAGTTTTACTTAACTTTAGTAAGGCCTTTAGTGTTGTTGTTTTAAGAGGCGTAACATCTGGGCCTTTTGGGGCAGATGACCTCGTAGTTCCGCCCCTTAAAACAACAATAACTAACTAACATCCAGGCCATGTGTTCCTAACCATTTTACTTAATTAAAACGCCCATTAGCCGGCCCCGTGGTGTTGGGGTAGCGCGCCTGCCTCTCACCCAGAGGCTTCGGGTTCGATTCCCGGCTCCGTCAGGGATTTTAAAACTGACGTGAGGGTTGGAACGGGGTTCACTCAGCTTCGTGAGGACAATTGAGTAGCTGTCTGACAGTGAGACAGCGCCCCGATCACGAATACCAAGATTAACGGCCGAGGGGACCCGACGCGCTGATCACGCGTCATCCCAATATCTGCAGGCCAAATGGCTGGGCAGCGATCGCTTGGTCGGCCTTAGCCCGTCATGGGCTGTATAGGGGGTTGACTTTGTTGAAAACGCCTATTCACAACCAATGCTCCATTCCATGGGCTTCAATTTTAGACTTTCAACTTGAAAGTATTCATGTGCCCTTCCCCCTCCAAGAATGAGAGAAGTACAACATTCAATTCTTAACTTGATAAGACCCTGGGCTAAAAGGAAAACAAGGTATACTGTTCAAGTTCACTCCGCGCCAGTTTTTAATAAGTTTTAAATTCATGTTTTCAGTCGCTTGTATTCAAAATATTTTCTTTCACAAAAGCATTTTTCTAAAGAAATAATAAGTATTTTCATAGAAAGTATTTTAGAGAAATTACCTCGATGTTCCGCCCCTCAGAAACAACTAGTATTATTCTTTCCGTTTGGCCGTGATACCCAGAGGATTAAGGGACTTCTCGGAACTCAACCGACGTCACTCACTCACCCTCCCGACCCGCTCGCCGGACCGGCCGGTGGCTAACAATGACTCACCCACTGGCGATGACCCACAGGACTATTTTTTTAAATTTCAAGTTTAAATTTAAAATTTTGAAGTTTCTTGAATTCTACATATAATTCTAAAGAAAATGAGTTCAAACGCGACTGAAATGCTTTATATCCACGGTCTGATAGTCGGTCAAAACTTATTTCTTTTCTTTATTTGTTTGAAATTTTAAAACTAGTAGTTGCAATACAATCATAAATGACATGTAATAAACGATAGTTTAAGAAGTAAGAAGTCTGAGTTCTTTAGAATTATTTGTAGAATTTTAAATACTTGAAAATTATACATTTAAACTTGAAATAAGAAAAGTTTTAGTGCTGTGGGACAGCGCCAGTAGGCGAGTCTTTGAGCGCCACCGGCCGGTCCTGCGAGAAGGGTCGGGAGGGTATGTGTGTGACGTCAGTTGAGTTCCGAGAAGTCCCTTAATCCTCTGGGTGTCATGGTCAAACGGAAAGACTATACCTCCATCATGAAAGAAACTGTACTTGAAGAGATGAAAATAGACCGCCCTTGGACCAGAACCCGAATTCCCTTCATTCCGGTCAGGTTTACTATTAGGTTTCACCACTTCGGTCCACGTTTGGTGTACAGTCAATGATGAATTATATGGAGCATTCTGCAAATAACGACCGAAGTAACTGTGGCTTAATTTGGCGATGCATGCACCCCTGTCAGAGTATAATGTCCATCCACATGAGATGGTCTACCAACACTCTGGTTAATAAATTTATTTCGACGGCTCGTAAAGCTGCATTAAGTGCGTGCCGTACACGAGCGATAGATAAGCTGGTTACTGGGAACAACCATCAACAGCTATAATTAAGACAGGGTGTTCCTTATTGCCAGAGCAAATGAGGTGGAGTGAGCATCACTTCCCCTACTAATGATCGTAAAACTTCCCGAGCGCCGTTAATTCCTAGAAGCTATCTCGGATATGATAAGCAGGAATTTACTTATAATTGTTGCGCTACTGCGCCGTATAAAATGCACTGGTGCTACTGTACGTCTATATCTAAAAGAACGTACATTGTTTTCTCTCGGGTGGAATGCATTCTCTCAAACCTTTTCTTTAAGGATAGTGAAACAGCACTTTTTTACACACACACCATTGGAGTCGCCACAGAAACCTAGGCAATCAGACAATTTGAACTCACTCATCCAAGAATATGCTTCGGGATTTGAGCTTAGGTACCATCTCAGCATTTGACTAGCCGGAGTGTGGAAAAAACCCACTGAGGATGGCAGCTGCCAGTGTCAGGATTCAAACTTCAGACTTCCAGCTCCCCGTCGTAATTGTGGTGCGCTCGACTTCATTGCTGGGTGATCATTTAGATTTGTTGTTTCATTTGGGGGGCTTGGACTTCGTGTGGGTGTACAGTATATACATAGTAAGAGAAAATTTGTGTTATAACCTGTGTTATTTTAATGCCTGTAGTAGAGTGTTTATTTGTAATTCATTTATGGATTTGGAAGGAGGCAGCCGAGGCCTTACGTTTGGAACCATCCCAGCATTTACCTAGAGTAAAAGAGTGTGTGGTGGGGTAGGGGAAATCCCTCGAAATTCACTTCCATGATAGCGAGTCTTGAGTGTACCCCGTTCCAGACCTCACATCAGAATTAAATTAATATACACATTAGAATTAAATTTATTGGCAGAACTAGGAATCGAACCCTGACCTCCGCGGCGTCAGCCAAGAATGCAAGCCACTACACCAGGAGGGGGACTCGTTTATATTTAATGAAACTATGGATTTTTAAAGCTGTTCCTTAACGTGCCGGTAAATCAACGAGATTGTTACAATTGAACGTCGGCTCTGTGGTGTTTGAATAGCGCGCTAGCCTCTCACCCGGAGGACCCGGGCTCGATTTCCGGCTCAGTCAGCGATTTTAGAAACTGGCCTGAGGGCTGGAATGGAGTACACTCAGCCTCGTGAGGACATTGAATAGCTGTCTGACAGTGAGGCAGCGCCTCGGTCACGGAAACCAAGATTAATAACCAAGGACAACCGACGCGTTGACCACGAGTTACTCCGCAATCTATAGGTCGAATGGCCGGGCGGCGGTCGTTTGGTAGGTTAGGGTCCTCCATGGACTCTGGTACCACAGGGAGCGGTTGTTACAGTTGAACTCTCTTAAATTTCATCAAAATCATTAAACCGTCAATCTTCAATTTTGATGGCCGTTTGACGTTTGAAATTGATATTCGGACTCTACTCTACTCTACTCTACTCTACTCTACTCTAACAATTTAAAATCTATTCTAACATAATTTTATTGGAGCTTCGTATTTGCTGCATAACAACTATTTACTTAGAGCTGAGTTTGTTCACTCCTGAAATCTGTTTGTGACAGCACAATTCTTAAGAGCTGCTAACACACTTGAAAGCCACCATTCAGCGAAAAGGTCAATGCTCTACCGACGAACCTTTGACGATATAGGCCGAGAAAATAAACCAAACATGCGGAAATAAACTTAGTGAGCGAGGCGTTTCTCTCTTGGAGAACACTAACGAGTAAGACGCTGTGGTTTATTGCTCAGCGAAGAAACGCTTCCCAAATCCTCTTCACACACCACTGAATTATTTCTCTGGAATCTCCCGTCTCTTCTTCTTTTCTTTTAATGCTGATTTGCTCCAGCACAAAGCCTACCGTCGAGTGCACAGGCACGTCTGGGGTTGGGATGAGCCTTTTATCCCCATTAAGTAATAGGGGTTGTAAAACTCACCCTTCATACATTATCATCAAATCAGGATTACCCGAGAGGAGGGAGGGAAGTTACAGTATTTGTTAGGTCCCCACTTTTTGTGTGTGTACGTAAACCGCTCATCCGTAGAAGGATTTACTGCACAAGTGTTGCACATAATGTGAGCTCTTTTGTTATGACTCACTATTATTATTATTATTATTATTATTATTATTATTCAATTTTATTTTGAACATTTTGGTTATGATCATAAGCTATCCTCCAAATCAGTTGCTACTACTAATAATAATAATAATCTGGCTAGAAGAAACTAAGGTGGACCTCCAAGAAATGAATATCACAGACGACATCGTAGACAATCGTAGAGCTTTTAGGACAAAATTAGCCAACCATAAATTTAGGGAGAAACCCATAAAGAAAACTAGTAGGAAGTGTTCGACAGAACGCAAGATGCAACACAGTGCATGCATGAAGAGATTTAGGGAGGATAAGAAGGCGAAACCACCAGGCCAACTACAAGTTCAAACGCGCTCTTTGAATGGGCATAATGACGAAAGAAGACGAATAATCTCTAAATGCCCTGCAGGAGGAGGACACCCTATTCTATGTCACACTTATTCTGATTTTTTGGACATCCGTGACGAACTGGAGTAAAAAGAGGGCAAAATTGTGGGAGGAATCTTGGGATCAAATTACAAAAATGGAATCCATCAAAAGAAATCCAACGAAGAAGTCGACAGCAAAATAGAGAAAATTATCGACACAATCCGAAAAAGACGGGCATGATTTTACGGTCACCTGAAAAGAATGGACGGAAGAAAGTAACTAAAGAGATCTTTCACTTTTTTTTTATTCAAACCCCAAAACCACAATTCCCTGGTTTTAAATACAAAAAGAAGACCTGCAAATGATACATATCTCAGCTGAAGACGCCCTTAACAGAGATCTCTTCCGCAAGGAAATATTGACGAACGGGCTAAACCGAGACGAGTAACCGAAGAGAAGAAACGGTGCCCCTTGGACAGAGGAGCGTAAGCTGGCCCTCTCACAAAGAATGAGGGACATCTGGGCTCTGAAGAAGGCCAAGTTCAGTGTCAAATGCAACAAGACTTAACGTGCTCCTTGATGGCCCCAGCCAATTATATATAATTATATACTGTATAATGATAATTCACTTTGCTCGTTCGGATCTTTACCCCTCCCCAAACTGGAGAGTTTCGACCAAGAATCATTAGCTCAAAGTTATAAATCAAATTTTAAAGGTTATACAATCCTATAAGTTAAAAAAAATCCCGAGTGTGTTGCAAGTTCAAAATTTACCTTTAAATCTAAATTTTTAGCTGATTGGTGGCAGTCGTACGTCAAAATATTTTTTCATGCAGTTAAACACGATATTATTGCTTATCGAAATTAATGTTGTCCAGGTGAGAGAGTCGTACGTGGGGTTATATACATATTAGGCAAGAAGATTTGTACATACTTCACTTTTTTTAAAATTTTTATACTTAGGGTACGTTTGGCAAGCACGTGACATTCAGTTGCAGTTTTCAAATTTGGCAGACCTACTGAAGTCTGAAAATTCTACAATTTTGGTTTTACGAGTTTCTGTCATATCTCCATCGGTTATACCTTTGATTGATGTAATTTTTAAATTTAATGTAATTTTTGTGCACTTATCACTCATTTTAATTTTTCCATACTTACAGGGCTGATAAAACCATTAAATTTGGCACGTCTGTGAAGTTAGATGTGTCTGACAAATTTCATTACCATACCTGTAATATAAGTATACCAAAAATAATGTGTTGAATTTTGCCTAAAATCAGAAAATCTAGTTCTACCTGAGGCATAACTGATGGAGGTACGACAATCCGATGACTTTCCGTATAGCTGTATTCAAATAAAAACTTTAAAAAAAAAAGATCTGCACCGACTTTCAGCCACCAATTTGAATTTTTGGGGGGTCAAAAAATAAAAATAAATTGGCCTATTTGGAATTTTTCCCTCGGTTATAGGCTAAGAGCTGTAAGTTTGCCAAATTTCAAGTTTCTAGCTCATCTGGAAGGGGGTCAGTGAGTGAATCAGTGTAGATTATTATCATTAGTATTGTTAACGAGCATCGTGAAGTGGTCAAGGTGCCTGCCTCCCACCAAGGTGGACTGGATTCGATTCCCAATTAGGCTATTGCATGTAAGATTTTCGAAGTTAAAAGTCACATCCTATGGTTAGGATTCCACGTAAAAAGGAGGTCCCGTGGCTCATGAGCGTGAGATTAACGTTTACGTAAACTACAATCCTTTCTCTCGTATTATTATTATTATTATTAGTATCATCAAATAATCAAATACGATTATTAGATTATATTAAGCTGTTATTGCTTCAGATCATTATTCATTTAGATTTCCATAATTACGGCACCGTAAGTAAATGAATGAATTAATAAACATTGTAACTCATAAACGAGCTACGAGTATACAAGCATGCCACAAAATCAAGCTCGCAATTTCTCACCGGATTGATTGCCATCCAGCATTTAGGATTAACATGGAAACCTTCCTATTTCATAGCTACAATGTTCTGCTGTTGGGTGGAAGACAAAATAAATATAGGTCGTGCTGGAGATCACGTGCTAGCTTGTTTTGCAACGAGTAAACCGCAGACTGTAATAAGAAGTAGATATTGTCTTGGAAACTCATTCAGGTCTTGCTCTCTTACTTTCGTGGCAATGTTGTGGGTGCGGTAATTCACCTTCCACCCACGTAGCGGGGAAACGGGCATTTGGCGTGCACCCATCTGACGTGCCAACTCCCTTGTTCGGCCAGCTCTGGTAGGCCTTACCATGTACCGTTCCGTCATTGTTGTCAGATCATCTATACTATCTATACTACAGTAATATAATAAAGCTGAAGAGTTTGTTTGTTTGTTTGTTTGTGTGTTTAAACGCGCTAATCTCTGGAACTACCAGTCGGATTCGAAAAATTCTTTTTGTATATGATAGCCAGATTCAAGAGGAATAGTTTAGGCTATGTAACATTAGGCTACACCTCTCAGGTAACCTTAAATATTGATTTTTGATCAGTAAGTCGGAAGAACAAGTGTTCCCGAACAGCTTCAATAATACCTAAGTCTATTGTTGCCTGGCAATGCGGGCTACATCACGTCGCCCCTACCAGTGTTCTGGTGCAGAATTGCGAGCTGCTTATAAATTGCAGTCACGGGCAGTAATTAGTGCAAAAAGATTTCTTAGGCCCCTTAAAACAATTACCATCATGATATATAAATAAGGGCGATGGTGTTGGTGCAGTATACTGAGGTTATCAGCTGCAATAAGCGTTGGTGCTTTCCGAACCTTATCCTTGAGCGCTTCAGTTCTGTAGTAGTATTCATTGTCATCCATAAAACAAATAAATCCACCGGGCGAAGCCGGGCACTACTGATAGTAGTAAATATTCCCTCTCGTAATAACCCTTTAGATAAAATCTCTCTTAAAGGGTTAATTTCCCTGCGCAGTGGTAATATCATTGCCGCTAGTTTTCACCTGGACACGGACAGCCGAAGTTCAATTCCTGGTGACCGCAGGGTGGATTTGAACCTAAAATCACATGAATAGATGTGAAGCCCTTCTTTTTCAGTTGGCCAACACGAGTTTGGCCAATGAATGGGCGGGGTACAGGATCTAAAATATGTAATATACTCCTGGAAAAAATTACATGTATTAGTTATTTATCACATTCACCATTTAATTGTGATAATTAACTAATACATGTAATTCTTTCCAGGAGTGTATTTACACATTTTAGAACCAGTACCCCGCCCATTCATTGGCCAAAATCGTGTTGGCCAACTGAAATGCTACAAAAGACAATGAAAGTCACATGGTGTCAGAAAGAGCCTTAAACCCCCAACCAAAATGACGCAATAACACAGGTTATTAAACACTTCCACGCAGCCAAGAACACGAGGCTGATGGCCCCAAACGTCAGGTCAAGTCCTGAGGAAAATATCCCTCCGCACATCCCTCTCTCTCTCTCTCTGTCCCTTCTTGTGTTTCTGGCATGGATTCAGGGGCGTATATAGAGGGGGGGGGGCTGAAGGGGCTCCAGGCCCCCCCCGAAAAAAGCCAATAAAAGTTAAGAAAGTGTTGTTTTAGTAAGACCATAAAATATTGTAAATTTGGTTGTACCCTAAACTTAACTTATTGGCTAAGTTATAAACTATATTTAGATTGAAATTAGACTAACTTGTGGTGTAGTGGCTAGTATTCTTGGCTGCCGCCCCGGATGTCCGAATTCAATTCCCGGCTCTGCCAAGAAATTTTAATTCTAGCCTGAGGGCTGGAACTGCCTTGTAAGGCAAAAAAAAACTTAGTAAATTGACAAATATTTAGATATTTGCCATTCATACTCCATAGATCATAATAGAAAATTCATTAAGTATAAAATTTTATTTGTGTGTTGTGTTGTATTTTACATTTTTTTTTTGTATTGCCAGTAATTATAGGCTATATAAACTTTTAATCTTATCTAAAATAATTATACAAAGTTAAATGCTCTAAGATATTGGTTGATATTTCTGGGTATTTTGTGGTGACAATCCCCTGAGAATACTCACAATTTTCCAGGATAGTCAGCCCCCTTCCTCGAAAAGAAATTGTATATACGCCCCTGCATGGATTGTCATCTCTCAACCTACTATATACATTTAAAATCATTTGTTTGCACCTTTTACTCTACTTCTCTCCACTTTTATTACCTTTGAAGTATTTGATTGGTGATTGAAGCTTAAAAACTGCAGTTTGAACACGTTGTGTAATTGAGGAAACTATGTTGAACCGTGAAATCGTAGTGTTGTCAACTTTTGAGCCTGATTCGCCATAAAATCGAATTAATCGGGTGCCCTTTTGCCGTTCAAACAAGGTTCATACACACACACACACACACAGAACAAAATGTAATACAATATTAAATTAGTACTGAATTACTCTGCCTATCGTTCCAAATCATCATCATCAGCATCATCATTATAATTTATTGCATGTAACAGGACATTAAGACCCATAGCGGAAAAACAAGGGAATACAATTCTTGATTACAATAGTAAGCATAACATAATATAACATTGTACTTCTTCATAACAGGAAGAATGATTTCAGCTTTTCAAATAATGGTTCCATATATTAGACCAACGATTTCTATACCTGGCATCTTCCATGCTTGCATCTGGATCCACCTGGTTCAGTGCCAACATAACTCGGTATTTCCATCTTGTTCTTGGTCGACCTCTTGGACGTTTCCCCGTTGGTTGAAAATTGAATGATTTCATTGTTCCAAATACCACTAAAAACTACATTCACACACACAATTCATCGCATGGAAAGCAAAGTTGGAAAAGCTCCCAATTAACCTGAAAATGAAAAAAATATTCATAGATTTTCACAAAGGAAATTTTGAAAAGTAATCGACCCAGCTTATGAAAATATAGCAACATGTGCTGGAAAACCTTGTGCGCCAAAAACAAGCAGAAAAAGTAGGAACTATTTCCTGGCACGTTAGCCTCTTCACAGACCAGAACATCAAAGGGACCGCTTAGGTCTTGAGGTGACCTGAGGTTATAGTCTGGTGTCCCATTATCTTGCTCGTTAACGGGAGTATCTACATCGGTCGGTAGTTGAACATCTTAATGGTAGAGGGCTAAAAATCTATTAGGCCTAGTAGAAGCTTTTCAGTCGGTCAACAAGAGTGTGCCCAAATAGATGGGGTGGAGGATTACAATTAATTTCCTAATGCCTGAAATGAAATACAAGAATTATTTAAACAATTATTATTATTATTATTTAATTAATGTGGTCTCTGTAAACCGTTCCTATTAGCTTCGACCTCAAAGATCTTTTGCTACCATGCGTTTTCCTTCATTCCCAACTGGTTATTTCTGCTCTCTAAAAAAGTTGCAGGTTCTCCTTATTGGGTCTTCTCGGACATTTTCTCTATCTTCGCCAGATAAACCCAATGTAGAGATTCTGATTCTTCCCAGCGCCTCACATTCGAAGGGTAACCTTCTCTTTTTGCTGCAACGTGTAGAAAATTTCCTATTTCAAATGTCACCATTAATGCCATAGCAGTAACAGCCCTTGAAGGATCCGTTAGTATTTTGAGAAATCACCTATATTCGTAAATTATGTGTATCTTAAGGCTGAATAGCTATTTTACTTATTTATTTTTAGTTACGGTTTGCCCACTCTTTAGTTCTTTTATTCTAATTGATATGTGTGTCATACATTTCATAGTTCATTAGTCGTATTTTGTAAACCTAATTTTTCTTCTTTCACCTCATTGTGATTGTTAAGCTTTGTACGCCTTGTAAGTCGAGGAAGCATACGAAATACAACAAATTCAGCTGATTATTTAAACACTTAATAACACATTGGTAACACAAATGGGGGGTCCCGACTCAAAAGCATCTACAGTACTAATAGATTACTTAGGGTTAGGATTGAAAATATAATTAGTTGAGCCTACCAGTTTATACACGGCTTCGGTGCCGTAGTTGGTAGCATGTTGAGCTTCCATGCCCAAGGTCGTGGGTTCAAACCCAGCCGAAGTCATCGGATGTTCGAAGAGCGTTAAAAATACCTCAGTATGCCTTCCTTCGGAGGGGGAAGTAAAGCCGGCGGTCCCATGGCATAGATTTATGGCATGAAAAATAACCTTGCACTAACTACACTTGTGTGAAGCCAAAATTTGTAGGTTAGAATTGATATCGCTCTATTAATTCCAACGTTCGCCGCCAGGTGCTGACTGCGATGCCATCTAGTAGCCAAGTCCGCAAGCTAGGTGTCATGGACGGTAGCATTTGGTAGCAAAAGTAGGAACTACTTGAAATTATTGTCTGCAGTCCTCACTTGAATTAAAACAGATAACACACACTAATACAGCCATCACAATTAACATCGGTTATCAGACTGATTCTACACACACCCAAAGTACACGGGGCTGCATGCCCGCGTTGTCGCAGCCCTTAATCTAAGGAAACAACCAACCAATTTTATACAAACGCAAATTCACATTTTCCTTCTTATTCTTTATTTTTAGTACATAAAGCATGTTCATAGAACGTGTTATTCCACTAAGCCATTATAAAGAAATAGTAATCAATGATATGCATGCCACACACAAAGGTTGCAACTTTTAGTTGATGATGATGATGATAATGGTTGTTTTAAGGGGCCTAACATCTAGGTTATCGGCCCCTAATGATTTGGGTGTTCGTGAAGATGATATTGAAATGTAAACTAAAACTAACTCTAACTACTAACTTATATACTAGAAGAAGAAATGGAAAACGAAAGGAGAATAAGGCAAATAAAGGATAGTAGGAAAAGAAATGCCCTCAACCCGCGAAGAAGGAGAGCCATGAAAGGCAGATAGGAAAGTGAAGAGAAGAGGGTCCGGCCCAGAGATAATGGAAAAATGGGGAAACCCGGACCCAGCTCAGGAATCCCTCGGGGTCGCCAACTCCCGAACTCACCAGCCGTGAGCCCCTGAGGGTGTAGCAATATCTAGGGTGCACCGGAAGTGGAGGGGCTACACACACCCTGCCTCCTTAAGGGCCTTGAGCAGAAGGCAGGAGATAACATGAAAAGAAAAAGAAGGCTGACCCCTCACAGAAGGAGGGTATCAGAAAAGATGAGACAATGGCCAATTAAGGCGGGAAAGGAAGAGACTTCCTAGGCCTCGGATACCCTAATATCGCCGGGGTCGGAAGAGAACAAGAGTTGACCAAGTGAGGTCGACAGGATAGAAGACGGAGAGGAGCCAGGTACAATTAAGTGGAAGCAATGCCGGACTCTGCTGGGGCCCCGTCGTTACCAACCCACGTCCCACTAGATGTGAGCCCCTGGGGGGCAACTTTTAGTGGGATATGTGATTGCTCTTCATGCTATCCTGTTTTGACCTGTCTTTTATCATATTGTAATAATATAATTTAGTAGGCTTTGGTGGCTTAGTCGGTAGCATGCTGAACCTCTATGCCCAAGATCGCGGGTTCAAACCCGGCCGCCAAGTCATACGATTTTTAAGAGCGTTAAAATCCTTTGCGATCTCTGGTAGCCAAGTTGGAACTACTTGAAATTGAACTTGATGGGGGGGGGGGGGGAGGAGCCTACAGGCGTTCAATTAAAATACCCCGCTATGGCCATTGGCCGCAATTCATATATGATAATATAATTTAATAATTGTAAATTTACAGGTTAAATCAATGAGTAGAAATTGCAAGGAAGTTCATAAAATACATTTTGTAAACTGTGTACAGTATATTTGTGACGATTTAATTAATTAATAATAATAAGATATAAATTTATGTTATATGTATACACTTATTTTCTCCATGAAATTAAATAAATGCCTTAAAAAGTTGAAACCCCAAATAAATCTCTAGATTTGTCTGTGATTCATTGCGAAATTATTCTGCCTTCCTAACTTCTGATACCGTACTCGTGTTGTGGGATAAGCAATTAATTATCTACTTTTGATAGTAGTTCAATACATTGCGAACGTAGGCTACTAGTTCAAGAGACTTTCATTTTAGGGACATGGACGTCATGGTCATTGAGTCCCATGTACTTTGGTGTGTATAGAATTGTGATGTCTGCAATAGTGTGCGTATTTGTAATTCAGTTAACGATTGGGAAGGACGTGGTCGTGACCTTAAGTGAGGAATTATCCCGGCATTCACCTGGAGTAGAAGTGGAGACTCATGGAAAACCACCTCCAGGGTGGTTGAGGTGGAAATCGAACCCATCTCTTCTTATCTTAGCCTCGCGTGGTTTAGTACCCCCTTCAGACTAGATTTAAATATCTTACCAGAGCCAGAAATCTCACCTGGACCCCCTAGAATGTTGTTCATTCGCCAGCATGTTTCTTCTAGATTGTTTACTGTATGCGAGTATTATGCTCTGGAAATTCCAGTTTCAGGGAAGATATAGAGAAGGTAAGTGATTAGTGTCTATTTTTGTGACAAGCTTGTGTTTGAAAATATTCAGAGCCAGGTTATTGGTCAAGATGGCCAGTGGCGGGGGAAGGTACGAACACTTGATCTGCTGTTTGTGCAGTCGTGTGATGATATTATCTGGGAATAGTTGTCTACCTGTCGTGTGAGTCAGACGAGTGAACTAATACAGAAGACTACTTGTTTGTGATTTATTAGTACGAGAGATTTAAATTAATCTTAGGTGGGTGTTAAAGACGTGTTGAACACCATGTTGAGCTTCAGCGTGCTGAGGCAAGTGCTGGAAATGCTCCAGGAGGCAAAGGTACAGTAATTTATTTTCTGATCAGTTACTATAGGCAACTCCAAAATCACTCCTTGCTTTAATATAGTTGACTGGCTGCGTGGCTCAGTGGTAACGTCCTCGCCTGCTGTTCCCAAGGTTGCAGGATCTAATCCTGGCCCAGTTAGACGGCATTTGAGAGAACATTCCTGTGTCTCTAAACGCCAAAGCCGCAGTAGTTACAAGATATGTAAAACCAATAACAATAGTAGTATTTATTATATCTTAGTTTCTCTACTTTAATATTAGACTCGGTCAAGTAATTTTGTTCTGAAAATATTTATGTCCGGTATATAGATTTTAAATCTAAATCATTTTAGCATCTTTTGTCTCTAATTAAGTGGACCCTAGACGCACAATATTATTGTATAATAATATTGACTGTCTGTAGGTAATATTGAAAGATTGTGCAATATATTGTGTGAATCAACGAAATGTTGTTATTTATTGCACAATGCGGGAAAGACTGTGTGTGTGGACAGTATTGTGCAATATCTGATCAGTTGCTCTCGAGTATTATACGTGATTGTTTTTTCTTACCTGTACATACTCCTTCAGACTGTATATCAAAGCTGTACAGGTGTCCATAATAACTTAATCTCACTTACTGACTGCCGCGATACAGTACGTGTAAATTTCAAGTCTTCAAAGGTACCGGTATTTTCTGTTGCAAGTAAACGTAAAGCTATTATTGGTAAACGGTGGTTTGGAGGAATAGTTTCTCGCATTAAGGTATCATTTTTTTGAATTTGAGGAGTAACCTTTGCAAGAAGTTCATCTAATGAATTACCATCCAAACGCGAAATGTTTCGAAAATCAGTTGGCTCACTCAATCTCAGTTCGTTTAATAAGTTTTGATGAGTGTAGCCTATACCGACAGCAGTGGCTACGCTGGCTAAAGCGCAGCGTTAGGTCATGGGGCCAAGCTCTCTGCTGACTCGGTAGACGCGTGGGTTCGAGCCCCACCGTCGGCCTTGAAATGGATTTCCGTGGTTTCCCCGGTTTTCAACACCAGGCAAATGCTGGGACGGTACCTTCTGACAGGCCACGGCCGCTTCCTTCCACATCATTGCCCAGTTTCATTCATCTTCATCCATTCCATGTCACATCCCGACGCGCAGGTCGCCCATGGGCGTCGACTAGAAAGACCTGCACTCGGCCTCTCAGCAGACCACACGACAAAATAATAATAATAATAATGAGTGTATTAATTTCGCTTCTGAAACCAATCTATCGCCCATTTGCGCTTGATTGATTTTTTCTTTTTTACAGCCTCAGTCAGGCCCGACGAGAGGGTGGTGCAAACGGGGCTGCAGCCCTGGGGCCCGGACTTGCTGAGGGGCTCGGGGCGGCAGAAGAGCCCAAATAAACGATTTCCCCGAACATAATTTCTAAATATGTTTGAATTATTTTGACAAGGCTATATTATTCACAGTAACTAGTGAATAGTCTAACGTCATAAAGAGAACATAAAATGAATGTTATGATAACCATAATGTTTTTAGCTTCTATTCCATGGAAATGGTAAATTTCCCAGAGTTATAAATTCAATGCATTACATATTGAACTTAAAAGAGTTCCTATACGGTAAAAAATTACAAATTTCAATATTAAAAAAATCGATTTCCTTAGTATGGTCTTGAAATGCATCTTGCTTCTCCTTGTGGTGAGCATAAACGGTCATACAAAAAAATGACTCAAGTCTGCATTGATCAAAATCAAGAAGTAAAATAAAACAATGGGAGACAATAATAAAGGTCTGAATAACGGGAGAGCAAGAAAACTCATATTTAATTAGACAGCCCATACTAAATTACAGAGCTTTTTATAGGTGGGGGGTTTGATACTTCCAGGTTAATGTCACGGGACGATAAAGAAAAAAGGGCCCGGAAGTTCTAGTCCTGGGGCCCGTGGTCGCTCTCTACGACTCTAGCCTCAGCCAATTTAATACCAATAATACAAAGTTCCGCTTCCGACAACATGTTCACCTCACACGACGTAAACAGCACCTAAATTATTGTATAGTTACATTGCGCTGTCTAGGGACGTTCCATAAAAATATTGCACAAAACTTAGCACAATGATATTGCGCGTCTAGGGTCCGCTTTATAACAGACCAAGCTTCTCGTCTGATATGCACAGTGTTGTGGGATCGAACCAGGTGCAGTCCGTTGGAGGGACTTGCGTCAGAAGATATACTGGCACGTTAAAGATCCCCTACAGGGTCAAATTCTGGTGCCCCAATAGTTGAAAGGGACGTAAAATACATTACAGTATTATTTGTTTACTACTTAATACTAGTAATAATAATAACTAGTGGGCCCTTGCGAGCTTTCGCAACGTGAATGTAGGTCTGCCGCCGCCGCGCTGCCCTGCGCTCTAGCGGCAGGTTCGTCTAGCAGTACGCCGCGCTCACGCCAGATGGCTGCCCCCGCCGCGCTGCCCTGCGCTCTAGTGGCAGGCTCGCGAGGTTACGGTGCTTCCATTGTAAATGTGCATTTTTTAAGGTATTTATTTAATTGTGAGGCATTTAAAGAGGAAGTGAGTGCGTTTCGGTCACACATGGGGTTATGCGGAACCTGTAGGTTGGTGTTAACAGGACCTTATTTTCGGTACAAAACCGGAATGGGACCTTAGCAGAATAATATAGGGAGGATAATAATGACAATAATAATGCGAGGAAATCTATGTAAAACTCTTCACACAACACTTTTCCTAATGCGCCGCCTTGCTTCGCTACTTTGGTATTCTCGGGTTTCCACCTTCAGCTATCTTAATTATTACAAGTCGTAATAAATATCACCCATTTGAAATTCGATTGCCGACGGCATGTTAAGAACTACTGTAGGTAGCCGGTGCAAGCCTACAAGCTCTGTGGTAAATTACCTACAGCGCAGCCTTGCTCAGCGGCAGTCACGTCTTAATTGAATGAAATTTGAATGCCTTTCAGTCGTCAACACGAATGTACCCGAATTGTAATGGATGTTACTCCCTAAACCTAAAAAATACATTAATTATATAAATAGTCTCAAGTTTTTTTTAAATTTTATTTTTAGGTTATTAATTTATTTATTTATCGTATGGCTTTTAGTGCCGGGAGTGTCCGAGGACATGTTCGGCTCGCCAGAGGCTGTAGCTGCTTCAAGCGGACACCACTAGGGTGAGCTACAAGTTCCGTTCAATTTCAAGTCGTTCCAACTTTTGCTACCAGATATCAATGATACCTATAGTAGTGGTAAACGTTGAAACTTTGATAGAGCGTTCCAACGAAATCTAACCTAGAAATTTAGCTCCACACAAGTTTAGTCCGTGGAAGGATCGTTTGCATGCCATAAATATATGACATGGGACCGCCGGCTTTACTTCCCGTCCGAAGGAAGGCATACTGAAGGATTTTAACGCTCTTAAAAAATCCGACGACTTCGGCCGGGTTTGAACCCGCTATCTTGGGCACAGAAGTTCAGCATGCTACCAACTACGCCACCGAAGGAAATATCACCCATTACAATTTGTGTACAATCGTGTTGACGGACTAAAAATCATTTACTAAGGCAACACTGATAAATGACTTACAACACGATAACATATGCCTTATAGCCTAGTATTAATTTATTTTGCGTGGGGTTTCGCCTAGGACACCAAGCTGGCTCATCAGCGGGCTCTCGGTGTCTCCGCCCGGACCAATATACCATCTTTTTGGAAGCCTTCTTAGAGAGGTTATGGCTGCTTGAGCTTTTAGTTCTCGCAGTAAAGGAGCGCAGGTGCGCTTCATAAAAAGGGAGGTAGCGCGCAGGTCGCTACTCCTGTAGGGGTCCGGGCGGGGACACCAAGAGCCCGCTGATGAGCCAGCTTGGTGTCCTAGGCGAAACTCCACACAAGACACAGCACAAACCTAGAAGAATTGCTGAGTTTTAAATCACTGGCCGTGAAAGCCAATATAGCGTACCATATTTTTGCTGAATATGAGTTTAATATTAATCAGTTAAAACTTATGTGAGGAGATTATAATTTATCTTTCATATTATTCGACACATTCTGTTTTATATTATGTGGGAATAATCATTCATTGAAAATCTGACCCCTGGTCAAGACTAACGGTCTGACCACGCGTCATCCCGCAATGTACAAGCCATACGGCTAAGCAGCGGTCGCTTGGTAGGCTAGGATTTGATTCCCATCAGGCATGGAGGCAAAGGGGAGACCAAGGAGACCCCGTCCAAATGAAGTAGAAATACAAAGTTGCTACCTTAGCATTTTATATTGGCAACCCTGCCTCTTTCAACTGCTGCTCTATTAGAGAGAATAAAGATCTTGCGGAATAAAATGGAAAATGAGCATCATTGCAGTTGCTCTTACGTCTATCCACAACTCGACACCGGGCACAGTCGAGGAGGTTCTAGAATTATGGCCAGCAACAGAGTAAATCACAGGTTGATTTTATAAGGATACATTTTCCTTTTTTAATTGAACTTATTATGCTCTGTTTTGGGCCCCTCCGAAAAGAAATCTTCGTTACGTGGTTGTTCCTCATTAGAAACACCTAGCAGGCGAACGGCATGAGCCAAGACCGTTTCCTTCGCGATTGATTCTTAAAATATAGCCCTTCTGAAAATGTATTTGTATAATATAAAATCCGCCGTGTTGCGGACATTTTTGACTGTCACCGCGGAGGCTCAGGTTCGATTCCCGGCTCTGCCAAGAAAATAATTATGGTCTGAGTGCTGGAACGGGGTACACTATGCCTCATGAGGTAAAATGAGAAAATACGGGTTTGATTCCTACCTCAGCCATCTTGGAGGTGGTTTTCCGTGGTTTCCCACTTCTACTCCAGGCAAATGCCGGGATGGTACCGAACTTAAGGTAACGGTCGCCTCCTACCCAGATCCTACTACAAATACACACCCTAGTACAGACATCACAGTGACACAGGCTATCAGACAAATTCTACACACACCCAAGTACACGCTGCTACATGACTACGATGTTTCAAAGTCCCTAAAGAAACAGCAATAACAAACAACTAATAGGCTACATGACAGAGTTTCTTTGATGCAGTAAATTAGTATAGGCCTACGGTATACCAAAATATAAGCGCATGGTTTCCAGTGGCGGCTCGCACATATCGCAGTTGGTGGGGCTGCATGCACAAGCATTGACTTACCTATTTGTAGGTCAGTTCCAGGCGTCGAGTCTTGAACGCGACGAATTTTTCGATGACGAGGTTATTGAAATTCGGAATGCTGTTAATCAGACCATTCTCAATAGACAGCATTCCAAGTACAGTAAGTCTTTCTTGTCCTGTGGCTAGAGCCCTGCGCGGATAAAGAAAACGTTATCCACATCCGCCTCGCATCCGCACGACTGTTATCCGCACGTTTGTTATTCGAATCTACTGGCATTACAATAATATTTTTATTTTTTATTAAAGCAACACATCCATCTGGCCGTAAAAACCATCCACCACAAAGACTTACATCGCATCTCATCCTCGACCCCTTTGGAGAACGGGAATTATAAGTGGTAGACATACATTAAAGCAACACATTTAGACATTTGAGGAGAAAGTCGTTCCCTTAGGCTATGTATGTCATGTGCTATGTTTAAAATGAATGTTATACAGCCAGAATTGCAACCCTTTTCAGTTTGAAGAGTTAATTATGCTTAATGACATAATTTGAATGAGATAAGCTTAATGACCATTTTACATTTGTCATAAAAAACATAACAATAAACATCCGGGTCCTAGTAATGATATTCAACAAGTTCGGACTGTACTGTATTCTATAAACTATCCGCAAATTTGCTCCAAACATTACCGGTATTCGCTATCCGCACATCCATGCCAACTATATCCGTATGACGATAAATGTTGCGGATATCCGCGCAGAGCTTTACGGCCATGGCAGTCCTGAGGTACACTTTGATCCTCTTGAGGCACGAAAAGCAGCGTTCGGGTTCAGCGGTAGCCATAGGCAGGGTGATAGCGACACGTAACAGTTTAACGACCTCTGTAGATGACGGGCCGAAGAACCAGTGAGAAGGAAACTCGAAGGTTTTACAGCTCCACGGATATTTGAAATTCTTCTCTTCGATATAAACATTTTCTTGTGATAGTATTTAGCCTGTTTGCCATCTCTTGATGAATGCAGTACATTTGAATTTGTCTGTTGGCACAGGCTAGAGTAAAATGTGGCTTTTCACCGATGTCTCAGTCTCACTCATGGCTGTGTTTATATGGAAGCTACTGGGGTATGGGTGGTGCTTTGTAATAACAATCAGGGCACAGTCAGTGCCTGTGAATGCTGTGAAAGGTTCTACTCATAGGGTTAGTACTGCTGTTCTGACTCAGTGAGGAAAGCCATGGCAAACTCCCTCACTCCTCTTCTTGCCTAGTACGCCTCAATATAGCACTGCCTTTGGTTTTTGTGGGTATCTACCCACATAACCTAACGGCGGTACTTTTTGGGGATCCAACCAGCCTTCGGACTGACTACCTAACAGACAGTCATAGTATTATGATTCTGTTTATATATTTCCTAGTTTCTAGTTACTTCATTGTTATGACGCTCAACCGATTGTTGATACGCCGAACTTAAGCGTAACACTGCAAAATTTTACATGTTATTTAAAGAGTTCCGGAAGATGCGTGCTTCTGAATTTCCTCGCTCAGTTTTCTAAGATCTGTCACTCTGTTTTGAGTTCAGCTAAATTCTCCACCGACTATACTGTGAAATAATATACAAGTATTTGTTAATATCACGCAAGCATACTACATTAGAATATTGATCTATAATTCGTATGTTGGCAAGACTAATCGTACAAGTGTTTGAAGAAAATGCACAAATCATGGAGAAGGTGGAATGCCTCCCTTTCATTGGCTAAGGGTTGATAATGGACATGGTTCTTCTAGTACCCACTAGATGCCGTGAGCGCCTACTTGAGTTCTATCCTTCTTCTACTCATGATTCTCATTGCCATTCAGTGCTACAAACATAGCCATTTTGCAGCAGAAGTTTTTCCCTTTTAAACATTTTCTTGCGATATTATTATGATTATATTTATAATTTAGTGCATTAGAATATAAGTCGTAAATTTTCTGAATACGAATTAGGGGCTGTTAGCCGCTGCCAGTATAATATTTGAGCTGTTTGCAAACTGTATACTCGATTGTTTCCAAGGATGAGTTGGCACTCTGTGGCGAAGCTGCAAGTATTGCAGCACCCAAAGAGGCTTTCATAGGACAACTTGACAACGGGGGAAGTGGATTCAGGAAGTGCAATGTTAAGTTCCTAAGGTGCTGCGGAGAATGCAGCAGCCGTGGGGGAAGCGGATTTACGAGTCAGCCTGGCCTTTACTTGTGAAAAATGTAAAGGGATCTATTTAATTACACCGATACCCCATTAATTTCAAAGTGTAAATTGATATTGTCTAATACCCTGGGGGGGGCTGCAGCTCTGCAGTTCCCCTTCACGAGCCGCCGCTGATGGTTTCACTTCAGTAGCTTAGTATCGAAAGATGTGTGAGCTCATGAGAATATGCTCCTATTTCTTTTTCAGTGTCGACGTAGGCTACTCTGCCCTCTGTTGTTAAGATAATATACTTACAACAATGATGGAGGAAAACGAAGCAGACAACAGAAATGCAGATGCAAAGAATGGTAGGCTGTTTCACGGTAATTTCGTAGTTTCGCTTATTATTAAAATTAAATGCATTTTGTGAAAATTAAATTATTTTGCGGCGGTATCATTTAGTCTATATTATGGAGATACGAAACACAACGCATGAGACCATTACATAGAAACGATCCATTGATATTGTCTATACGTAATAAATTGCGGTCCTTATTATGACACTACTTTTGATATCATGGCATCACTTGACTATCTCAGGATATGCATTCAATCTCACCGAGTTGTAGAGATGGACTCATACTGCAGAAAGCGTCCATTTTTAGTTACAAAGTTGTCTATTGCAAATTTCTTTATTTGCGTTTTTTTTCTTTTTTTCTTTCCTCGCTTCATGTTGCAAGCTCTTAAAGAAAGTTCTTGTAATCAATAGGCTATGCCAGTCCAAAATTTACATTATGAAGCCAGTTATCGGGCAGAGTAGCACAGTCGTTTAAGTTGCTGTTGATTTTTTTGGGGGGTTTTGCGACATCGTGGTCATGTAGCCCTGTGGTATGTGTAGAATTTGTCTGATAACATGTGTGATGTCTGTACTGTAGTCTATTTATAATTGAGGTAGATTTTGGGTAGGAAACGGCCGTGGCCTAAGTTAGGTACCATCCCGGCATTTTCTTGGAGTAGAAGTGGGAAAACCAGGATGGCTGGGGTAGGAATCGAACCCTCCTCTTCTCAGTTTGCCTCACGAGGCTGAGTGTACCCCGTTCCAGCCCTCAGATCAGAATTAAATTTCTTGGCAGAGCCGGGAATCGAACCTGGGCCTCCGCGGTGACAGCCAAGAATGCTAGTCACTACGCTACGAGGCGGACAGTCGTTTAAGCGCTAACGTTCCAGTCCCGGAGTTGGGGCTCAGTCTAAAGGTGCCTGTACACTGGATAGCTTTTGCTCTAGCTAGGGCACTTTAAGCTCCTCTCCAGTGTACACAGGTGGTAGAGAACCCTAGCGGAGACCGCTCTAAGCTCTAGCTAGGGCCGGCTGACTCTACGGTGTAAACAGTATTTGGGTGCCCTAGCTAGAACAGACTCTATTCGTTCGGTTGAATATTGGAAAGTGCTCTATGTAGAGTCAGTGGTGGATTCCTGGGGTTATTTGTTTGTTGTTAACTATAGTGTTTGAATATGGCTGAATTTGTGTGGAGTCGCGAAAAATCAATAACATTAATTGAAAATATCGAAGCCCATCCAGAAACTTTGAATTGTACTCGGAAAGAATACAGAGACAGAAATTTGAAGGCACAGTCGTTTCGGGTGATCCCTGTTGCTGATCCTGGGGGTAATTTTGGCCAAAATATAATCATAGTCATTTTGTTCATTCTTAAAAAGTTCTTGTACGCTTCAGAATCTTCTGAACATAACTCTTGCAATAATTTAGCGTGCATTCCCTCGTATTCTCTTTTTGATATCCAATTCCTCACCCACAACCTCTTCATAGTTTTCTTTTTTAACAAGGCACACACAACAACCACAGACGCTAAAAGCTCTCTTGAAGACATTTTAACTTACAACAAAGCGCAAAAATCCTAGACTCACACTGCTCTCAGAATGTTTTAGCGCTGCTCTACCTAGTGCATTTACGATTGACAGTGTACACAGGTTCAGAGAGTGCTCTAGGTAGATTTGTCTATCTCCACTCTACGAATGCTCTACCTAGGGAAAATTACTCTACAGTGTACACGCACTCAGTTTAGCTAGAGCGATCTAGCTAGACTTGTTCTATGAATATCACTCCCCAGTGTACAGGCAGTTAAGGAGCAAAACTAAATAAATCGTCTTTACTAAAAGTCGTGTGTATGTGCACCGTTTTACCTCCCAGTTCTGTTCACCTATTTACACGATAATGAATGCTAGAGGAATAGCTTTCTTCTTCATATTCTTCTACTTTTTCTCTTGGACTAAAATATAGGGATAAATGACCTCGCTGTTCCCGCCCCTTACCAATCATCATCATCATCATGACTGGAATATATTGATGCGTGTCTGAAATGGAATTCTTCCGTGGATATTTAAAATATTACAATGTTTTGTGTTTATTTATGTACAGTAATTACCTATATAATTTTCTACTTCCTCACCCTCCCGGCAAGCATTGCATTTCACCGTCTGCTCCAAAACGCGGCCTTGGAACGGATGCCTGATCTACTTTTTTTTTTCTTTTCTTCTGTACATTCTTCATGATCTTCTAAAATGTGTTTTCTTCTTGTGTTACAGCGCCACCTGGATAAGGGCAGTGACCTTTTGGAAGAAGCCAGCCAGTGCTCTGGTGATGGACCCCCGTATGGGCCGCCTCCCGGTCGGTCCCATTCAGGGGGCGGACTTCGAGAATTGGCGCGGTCTCTCAAGCAGCACCTCCTGGGCTTCAGCGAACGCCTGGAGGATACGCGAGAGCGATTGGAGGACACTTCGAGATGTTTCTATCTGCTCGACAAAGTAAGTAGTTAATTGAAAGGTATTTCTATTGGTGCATTCGGCAAACAGGGATCAGAAAATTTCCAACGGAGACTTGCTTAAAATTCTTGGCAAGTGAGGTCAAAATTGTTGAAATAAAGAAGACAGTTTCTTAGATTAGACAGGATTGTATATACACAATGACACTGCCCAGATACAATTTAGTATTATCTCCACCCGGTTAGATCATGCTGTCGCTAGTGAATTGTTTCATGTGTCCGCCACTTTTATTTATTTATTTATTGGGGGGCATTCTTCGTCGCAATTCTCATGATTAAGCATGCAGCACTAGGCCTATATTTCCGCATGTACACTCACAGGGTGTAACACGAAGAATTAATCCGCGAACGTCGCCTTTTGTTTCTTCTTCCAAAGGGGGCGTGATGGTGTAGTTGTTAAGCTGCTGTCCGCCTCGTTGCGTAGTGGCAAGCACTCTTGGTTGTCACCGCAGAGGCCTGGGTTCGATGCCAAGAAATGTAATTCTGGTTTGAGGGATGTAATGGGGTACACTCAGTCTAGTGAGGCAAAACGGGTTCGATTCCCACCTCAGGCATCCTGGAAGTGGTTTCCCACTTCTACTCTAGGCGAATGCCGGGATGGTTTCTAAATTAAGGCCACGGCCGTCTCCTTCGCAATCCTCATCTGAATTACAAATGCACACTGATACAGCCATTGCAGTAATACAGGTTATCAGACAAATTCCACATACACCCAAGCATACGGGCCTGCATGACCACGATGTTTTTATTTACTTATTTATTAATCAAAGCACAAACTACAGCTATGCGAGCCCTTCACGCTTGTACAAATAACTACCAAATAACAAAAGTAAAATATAAAATATAATTTAACAAATCTCCAAACAAAACAAGTCCAGATCAAGAGCCTTGTTCATAGCCGTGTCGTGGCCAAGATGACGGTTCTAAATACAGTTTAAGTTCTTGTTCACCTGCTTCAGGAACGTCCTCTTATCGCAAAGCCCCTAAATTAATCAACAACAACAAATGTTAAGCTGCTTGCCTCTCACCAATGCAGACCGGGTTCTTTTCCCGGTTAATGCATGTGACATTTTCGAAGTGAAATATCACGTCCTGTGGTTCGGATTCCACGTAAAAATGGAGGTCCCGTGGCTCATGATCGTGAGATTAACGTTCACTTACAACTACAAGCTCCATTCCTTTCATCTTCCGTAAGAGTGAGTCCATTGTAATTTGATGGCTTATATAATCTATGTAGTTCCTATTCCTGAAGACCATCATCGTCACCTGTTGCAATATTGTACATTTGTGCTTATTCAGTAAATATAATATGTACTGTAAAGTTCCCGTCGCCTTTCATATAACTGAACAGATGGCACACGGGAGACTCGAACGTCAGCATTCTTGTACTGTATCATGAAACGGAAGATTGCTGTTAGGTTTATCACTGTAGGTTATGGATAAAGCCCTGCGCGGATGCGGATATCCGTGGATAAACCTGGGGATAATGTTCGGAGAAAATTTGCGGATAATTTTAGAATACCATCCGAACTTGTTAGATAGCATTACCAGGACCCGGATAATAATAATATCGTATGGCCTCGGGTGCAGGGTGCAAGCTTTGTAATTTGACACCCAGAGGGTAGCTTGCATGTCGTGCTCCTTGAATCACTATGAAAGGCAAGGAGGTTAGAAATATAAGCTCCTTGAACCCTATATCGCTTTCTTATAGAGAAATGAGGAACTTTTGTGTTGGCGGAAACTCCCGAGATTAATTTTGCCATTATGAACACGGCCTACTGAATTCAAATGGGTTCTTTGACATGCCAACATCGTATGACATGCGTGTCGTATTTTTGCCGCCTTTCAAAAATCACTTACCACGGTCAGGAGCGAACCTGCAATCTTGGGGTTAATATACCGACACGCTATCCACTCACCCACCGTGGCAAGTTAGGACCCGGATGTTTTTGACATATCATAATTTTCCGTTATGTATTTTTCATGACAAATGTAAGGTGATAATTTAAGGTAATCTGATTCAAATTATGTCATTAAGCATAATTAACACTCTGAACAGGAAAGGGTTTCAATTCTGGCTGTGTAACATTCATTTTAAACATAGCACATGACATACAGTACAAAGCCTAAGGGAACGACCGAGACGTTTTCCTCAAATGTCTAAATATGTTGCTTTAGTAATTTATGCTTTATCTAATTAAAATAGTATTGTAATGCCAGTAGATTCGGATAACAAACGTGCGAATGCGGATAACGTTATCCGCGCGGGGCTCTAGTTATAGACTAATAACACATTCTCCACATTCTTAGAGTGAAAGAAGAACACCACATAAGACAAGCCAATGTGTTAAATGGTAGCTTAACTGTATTGGTTGTCCTTCACTTGCCGTTAGCAAGAATCACACTGTTCCAAGTTCGCGGGATTGTTCGGCACCGCTCTCTCATAGTTGAAATGAAAATCTCACTATTCTATTACGGTATTCAGTTATTTCGACACCGCATTTGCGCCGCTAAACGAAAACCTCATTAGAGATCGTGGTTGTTTCCGGCTCCACTATCACATCGTTGAGTGAAAATTCCACTCTTCCAAGTTCCAAGCGCTGACCTGACGAGAATCTTGCTGTCTAAAGAAATTGGTGATATTTTGCGTGACATTTCGTGCAAAGAGCTTGCGCCGCTAAGTGAATTTTCGCGAGTATTTTTATCCGAATAACTGATAGACTGGATTCATTGCCCATGAAACCTTGAGGATTCATCATGTTTTTGGTGAAGCTCTCATACCGTACCGATTACACGGGTCGCCACTCACACCGTTAGCAAGAATCTCACTGTTCCAAGTTCAAAAAACTTCTGTCAGTGCCAGGACTTGGATCTACGGACTCTCAGCTCCCCCATTGCAGTCTTGAAGCGCAACTTACACTAATTTCTGTAGTAACCTATCGCTAGAATCTAGTAGGTAGGTGAGCTGTAAAAGGAATTTAGTAGCGCCAAATCCTCCCATTTGTTTCTAGCTCGGAAATTGCTGGTGAATCTCCAACAGATGTTGGAGAAATTCTCGTCCTTATACCACATGAAGATTTGATGAATTCATTATGACACAGTCTGTGTGATAGCTGATGACGAAGATGGTCCTTGCTCTTAACTGAATGGGTTATTTATTTGTTGTTTCATAGAGAGATTTTGCGACATCGTGGTCATGTAGCCCCATGTACATTGGGTGTGTGTGGGATCTGTCTGTGATGGCTGTACTAGTGTGTATGGGTAGGAGTCGACCGTGGCCTTCGTTTAAATACCACGAAAAACCTCTTCTAGGATGGCTGAGGTGGGAGTCAATCCGCCTTTTCTCAGGTCTGCATCAGTGTACTCTGCTCCAACCCTCAGGTCAATGTCTTGGTAGAGCCGGGAATCGAACACTCGCCTCCACGGGTCACTACGCCACGAGGCGGACCATGGCTATCCATTATAAATACACGCATTTGAAAACAATAGCTGCCACCTCGTGGTGTAATGGCTAGATTCTTGGCTGTCGTCCCGGGGGTCCGGGTTCGATAACCTGCTCCGCCAAAAAAAATAATTCTGGCTTGAGAGCTGGAACTGGCTACACTCAGCCTCGTGAGGCAAAACTGCGAAGAGGTGGGTACTCTGCTCCAGCCCTCAGGCCAATGTGTTGGTAGAGCCTCAGCATTCTTCGAAGTGGTTTTCCCACTTCTACTCCAGGCAAATGCTGGGATGGTTCCTAATTTAAGGCCATGGCTGCCTCCTTCCCAATCCTCATCTGAATTACAAATACACACCCAAGTAAACGGGGTTGAATGACCACGATGTCCAAGCCTTTCAAATGAAACAACTACAAACGATTCTGGCAGCAATTTATATATTATAAAATACTTTATGTTTATCGAGGTGACAATGAACCTTGCAGTACAGAGTAAACCATGTGAGAAAGCCTGCGTGTATTTTGTGGTTCTCTTAAAAATATTATTGGTGAATAGCCTGTTTTTGTGTTAAGCTCTTCAAGGCTACATACTTCCCATGAACTGCCCACTCCACCCTACATTCAGCTCCTAGATTACTGACCATGCAACAGAGGTAATGGTGTGGAAATAGGGACTATTGTAGCCCAGATTGGTTGCACATCCTTCACTCGATCGGGTAAACTGGCCTCAGTCACTGACTACCCCTGATTAGTGATGGAGCAACTAGTCAGACTACGTTGTGACAATGGATTTAAGTTATCTTTTCAACTATTCATTGTGAGACCGTCATTTAATAGTATGATAATATTGTGATGTTCTTAGGCAAGGTCAGTAAATTATTCTCTACTAGCTATCCAGAATGTAGTTAAGAGCTCTCGACTAAACCATGATGTACCATAATTAGAGTATGTGGTTCCATCACAAAGGTCATTTTCCCAAGGTAAATAGAAGAGTAATAGCATTTTCCTATGATTATAGATAGAGGAAGTCAGCCTTACAAGAGTTGTGTTGGGCTGTATGTCTATGTAAGCTTGTAAGATGTGACTACCTTATGGAATAGAATGGCAGAGAACAGCCTTTTCACACAGCAGGTTTTGTGAGAGCAATGACAATGTGGTTAATATTTAACTTCCCTTCTTAACCGTTCCTATGTAGAAAACAAGTGTCGCCATCAAACTGCACCTCATACCTGAGTGGCAAGTGTGATTTAACAGTGCAATATGTATTTTCTTTTAAGATAACGAGAGAAGAATGCTGCATTTCATAAGGATGAAAACAAATCAATCAATTTTACAGCATAACTGTTTGAGATTTTATTCAACATGTTTTTATTTTAGTTTGATTTAAAAGCACTGAGTCTTTGTAACTTTTATCCATTGTATTGACAAGGCTTGCTACCCAAACATAATATTTTACCCACTTCTAAGTTCATGCCCTAGAAAGAGCAGCTTTTAAAGGCCTGGATAAGATCTCCAAGTGTCCAGATGTATCTTTGCCTACTAAAATTAGAATGGTTAAGGCACTATAGTTGCGAACGCTGGACCATAAGGAAACGAGATAGGCAGTATATTGATGCTTTTTATCTCTGGTGTTGGAGAAGGATACTGCATATTCCTTGGACAGCCAAGAAGACAAATGTATGGGTAATTCAAAAAATCAAACCAGATCTGTCTCTTGAAGCATTGTTAACAAGGTTACAACTGTCATATTTTGGACACATTATGAGATGTTCTGATTTGTTGGAAAATACAATTATGCTTGGAATGGTGGAAGGGTCTCGGAGACGAGGGCGGCCAGCATTGAGATGGATCGACTCCATCAAATCCAACATGAATATGTCAGTGAAGGATCTGAATTACTGAAGACCGAATCATATGTAGACAGTCGCTAGGAGTTGATGCCGACTTGATGGCACCTGATTATCATCATCAAGTTCATGCCATGAATATTGTGGGGTTTTGACCAGGAGAACCATGTTTGGCTCATCAACAGGCTTTTGGTATATGCTGCCTGGATCTGGGATAGGACACCTTGTGCTACATACATCCCATATACATTGTGGTACTTTGCTGGTACCGTGATATCCAATACTCCATTTTTAATATCTATATAGGGAGGAGATAACGTTCAGCGAACAAAGAAGTACCCTGCATAAAAAGTTGTATGGTTCATCTTTCTATGTTTATTTGAAGAGGAAAATAACTGTACATGAATTCCAGAATAAATATCACAGTGCCTTGTCTTGTAGTAATAAGAAATGCTGTTAATTATACTTACATTGCATAATAAAATCCAGCCAATGATTTTGCTTAAGCACTAATAGTGCAAGAGAGCTGTCTAGCACAGTACTTTGGTGACCACTAGCTACTGACATGTTCTATAAAATTATATGTAGAGTGAACAGATGTAAACAGAATAAGAAAGAAAAAAAAAATCAATTTTCTTAGTATTCTTTTGCCAAAAATTTTTATGGGAGAAAAACACCATATTGTATTCTAGACCAGTGTTTTCCAAACGTTTTTGTGTGCGTATCACTTTAAGAGATGAGAATCTCTCGCGTACCATCTAATGGTTGTGGGATATAGTAACTATAACCCACCACCACCACTACGTAGCAGACCAAAAGACGGATTGTAAATTGTGTTTGTTGGAGTTGAGGTTCAAAAATAAAAAGTGTGTTCAGTTGTTTTATTATTTATTACAATAAGTATTCTATTAAAACATTCAGAAATGACATTGTACAAATAATTATTAATAAAAGAACTCTTAAAACTAATTGAACATAAAAACCAAAGTTCAACTAACACCTTCAGTGTGAAGGGTGAGCTTGAAGATTAGAAGCCAACTTAGGAATGTCTGGTTTAAGATTACTGAGTCCCGAACGAAGATCGTTTTCAACTGTAAGGAGCCTATTCCGGTATTTAATCTTGAGATAAACAAGTGAAGAAAATGCAGTCTCACACAAGTACGAAGTAGTGAAAGGCAGTAAAAATCTAACTGCTTCGTCAGTTATGTCTGCATAGTCTGCACGCCTCTCAACCCAAAAGTTTACAACACCCATTCTTGAAAAAGTTTGCCGTAGTTCTGAATCACAATTCAATTCATAAAACTGCTCTTTGTCTTTGGCCTTAAAGTCCTCCGGCAACATATCAATGTTTTTAGATTTTTAAATTTTATATTTTTATATTTTTCTTAACGTATCTAATATTTTTTATAATTTTCGTAACATCACCGCGTACCACTGCAGCAGTACGAGCGTACCACCAGTGGTACGCATACCACAGTTTGGGAAACGCTGTTCTAGACCATTCTACCTGGAGAGTTTATTTTGATTGATGTTCGTGATGTTCCACTTGCATGAAATAACACGTGCATTTTATGTTAAAAATTCTGTATTGTACATGAAACACTTGTTGATCTGTTCCAGGCTTACGAGTGGGCTCTGGAGACAATGAAGTACATTTCACGAGTGAAGGCGGATGATGCACAGACTCCAGATCAGACTCTGCAGCTTCTCAAACATCTGCAGCAGTATCTGATGGCTCATCCACCAATACCAGAGGAGCACTTCACGGAGATGCTCCAGCTGGCTCGCAAACTTGCCAACGACAAACTGCTCGAGCAGGCAAAGGTGTGTTCTCCAAGATGTATGAAATCACTAGAGTTTCTATAAGAAGTGATTCTTCTTTGTCTTACTGCATAATTATGGTGCTACAGCATATGATTAACACAAAGAAAAAAGCATATAATACATATTGTCTGTATGCCAGGAGACTTCTGTTTGATAAGCTGCGACGGAGTGTGGGAAGTCCGGCTGTACTCATGTGTGGCCTGTCTATACCTGATCTAAATATATCAGCAGTGATTGTTGTTTACCTGGCTTTTAAGTGTGTATTGTTCCCTTTCTACTGTCGACATTCTCACATGGCTTTTTGTTTAATTCTTAACATACCTACGAATAAATAAATGTAGCAGGTAGTGGCAGACGTGATGTTTTTGAAATGCACGGTATTCAGGAAGGCATCTGCAGTTTAACCCAGAAGACTACTCCTGGTGTGCAGCTTGTGTGTGTGTAGCAGTTGAAAAAATTGTAACTTTAACTGTTTTGTAAGTTGTTCCAAATTTAGTATCTGTAGCAAGAGTATTATGAACGAGTATTTATTGCAGTTAATGGCCACCGACAGTAGTGGCTACGCTGGCTAAAGTGCAGCGTTAGGTCATGGAGCCAAGCTCTCTGCTGACTCGGTAGACATGTGGGTTCGAGTCCCACCGTTGGCCGTCCTTGAAATGGTTTTCCATGGTTTCCCATTTTCAACACCAGGCAAATGCTGGGACGGTACCTTCTGACAGGCCACGGCCGCCTCCTTCCGCTTCCTTGCCCAGTTTCATTCCACTTCATCCATTCCATCTCTCAACCTGACACGCAGGTCTCCCACGGGCATCGACTAGAAAGACCTGCACTCGGCCACTCAGGAGTCCACACGAAAAAAAAAAGAAGCGAATGGCCGTAGAATAAAACAATATACATAATGTAAAAATTACATAGATTAGAAGGATTGCAGAATTGTGTTAAAGTCTTTGTCTCATTTGCACTACTTAACATGGTTGCATAGTTTGCATATACATTGTGCATTCTGATAGTGAAAAGTGCAGTCATACACCGTACTAGTTCTTCATATCCTTGTGTAGATGGAAGTAATAAATTTACTCTCAATTCTTGTATCAAATAAGGCCAGTAAATACACAGGACGAGATGGTGGCTATTTTGACGTGCCAATTTATCTCTCTCCAACACCTCAAGATGTCTTTCAAACCATAAGTAACCACTGGAGCAATTTTTAAATGGAATAGTCTGATGGCTGTCCTCAAGGAAAGACTACATACGTTCATAATATCTCAGCATACAACCTGTCTCTCACATTTATTGTGAAGTTATTTCCTGGTGTTTATAGAGTAACTCCTAGATATTTGAAGTGTGTCAAGTAAGTGTAGCACAAAAGCCTCCGTGGCTTAGGCGCCAGCATGCCGGCCTCTCACCGCTGGGTCCGTGGTTCAAATCCCGATCACTCCATGTGAGATCTGTGCTGGACAAAACAGAGGCAGACAGGTTTCTCTCCGGGTACTCCGGTTTTCCCTGTCAAAATTTCATTCCAGCAACACTCTCCACTATCATTTCATCTGTCATTCATTTATCATTGCCCCAGAGGAGTGCGTCAGGCCTCGGCAGCCGGCACGGTTCATATCCTCGCCGCTAGATCGGGGCTCATTCATTCCATTCCTGACCCGGTCAGAGACTGGAAGCAGGCTGTGGATTTTCATTTTGCTAGTAAGTGTAGCACATTTCCCGGCTCAGTCAGGATTTTAGAACTAATATGTGGGGGTGGAAATGGATGCACTAAGCCTTGCAAAGATAACATATTTGCTCTCTGATCCAATAGTCAGCAACCCTGATCAAGGACACATCCCATTGACCATGCATCACCCCACAATCTGTGGGCTATACGGCTGAGTATCGCTTGCATGGTAATCCGAGGCCCTCAATGGTTGTAGAGCCACAGAGTTAGTTAGTTCGTTACATGTGACAATCTCATAATGTTGCTTGTTATATACGGTAATTGATAAAATATCAAGACAAAAGCATACCTGCCAACTCTCCCGATTTAGGCGGGAGACTCCCGATTTCAGACCATTTCTCCCGCCCTCCCGCTTAACGTAATAAATCTCCCGATTTTTCAAAAATCCCACGCGTAATTTCGGATTTAATGTGTCGTCTATCGAACGGATCGACTTGACGTGTTTCGAAGTTATATCTCGATACCGCAGTTTCGCTTTTTATCGATAATCGACAACTGCGTACTAACTCCCGCGTCGCGTCCTGCTGTTATAAAAAGTTGGCTTCGAATAAGTCTTCGTTTGAAATCGTCGAACGTTAATTCAGCGCTTGTTCCTAGATGTTTTGCATAATGACCAGTTGGTGAGAGGTAGTTGTACGCTGCGGAATATTGTATCTGCTTCACACGTGAAATTATATGATTTGTGTATAACTTAGATGTTGTTGGCGTTAATATGCCGGTAGGCTATTGTGATTTTTCGATCTGAGTGATTGCGTCGGTTCCTCGGTAATATGGCGAAGAAATATGATGTGACATTTAAAAGTGTGTACAAAGACAATATTCCCAGGGTGTCTACCGGTAACGAAAGTAACGAATTTTACAAATGGGTAACGAAAGTAACGAAAAAGTAACGAGTTTTACATACGGGTAACGAAAATTTTCCGAAGGCGGATTGAATAATTTAAACTCGCGCCTCTAGGCTCAGAGATTGCGATGGAGCGAGTTTCACGCAAGCGGCGCCGATTGCATAAGCTATATTTCCCCGTGCCCGACCTCGAGGAAATGCATACTGAGGGTACCCTGAGTGGTATACATCGTTCAGTGTATATTTTCGGCATCAAGATGACTTTTTAGTTTTGTGTGAAATATTTATCTGTGTTATTAGGAAACCCGACTTTTCGCGAGACGTTTATTCGCGAAAACTTCTGAATTTAAACAGAAACCTCGCATTTCTGGCATTTATTTGGAGACTGTCAAATTGAAGTCCAGAAATAACGCTAAATAATTTAATGTCGCAATCTTGCGATATGTTACCGTTTCGAAAAAGGATTTTGAAAAAGATTCGAAATACGTAGGCTGTAACTTATTTTAAAAATCTGTCTCGTAAATTTGCGACATCCAGTATGGTTAATTCGAAATTCCGTTATATGTCGATTTTTCCTTCGAACTTTGGTTCCATCGGATATATTATAATCTAACCGGTTATTTCGAAAACTTGTATAACTTGTATAATTCGTGATTCGCATTCGAAATAAAACGTATCCTCTAGTCGTATTAATCGTGCAATCCTCTCCGAATAATTCTTAATATTTGATACCTACTTCGAACTTTCATACTCAAGACGGCCGGCTGACCGCACGACTTGCCTGCGGGAATCTCGTCAAATGGACCGAGATCGACGTCAGTAGCGTAAAATCATAAAACCCGTCCCCTATCGTGAACTTGTGACCACGAGGACTGCGGGAATCCCGTCAAAGATGATTGGGCACCAATCACGAAACATTCCGAAACCTACTCGCTACTTTTCCCAAAAGCGTACGGGGAGCGAGAAGTGCATCTACCCACTTAGAAATGACAGCCTACGTTGCGTCGCGACACTAATTTCTCCTTTTAACCATGCCCAACCCTGAGCTTGCATCCAGCATTCTGTCAGGACGAATAGACAATCGTTCAACGGCCGGGTGCGGCGCGGTATGCATAATATCGCGAGGACAACTTGAATCTCGTAAAACGGCAGAGAGCGTCAGCGATTGCGATACATCCCGATAGTTCTCCACATTCAATGACGAGGACAACTGTATTTTTGTCAAACGGACAGCAAGTGGCGCCGATTGCATAATAATGCTATATTTTCTCGCGCCCGACCTCAAGGACAATGGAAGTGACACCTATTATCTAAATCGCGATATTTATCCGTGTTCTATCGCGAAATCAACGGGAATCTCGACAAACGGGTGAGACCAGCGCCGATCGTGTAACATCTCGAAATTTCGCCATACTTGACTGTGAAGACGGAATTCGGTTACAATCACGTAACGTCCCATAAATTTCTTCGTGATCTACCGCGGGGACAAAGGAAATCTCGCCACGGTTAAGAGCAGAGCAACCTCTTGACAATTATAAAAACGCCTTGTGCACAAGACGACATATTAGCTGAAACAACTCATTTGATAATAAATATTTCGTATTATTTTTAAAATTTTTATAACTCCCTAAGTGAATTGTATTTACCGCTTTAAACACAGTTCATTGCTGTCTTTCTTCACCGCGTGATGAGCCCCTTTGCTTGCAGACCGCAGACGTATCTTGAATTCAAACTAATATTAACTAAAAGTTAACTAAAAGGTAGCTAAAAAGTAACTAATTTTTACTTCATCCTTACAGTAGACACCTTGATTCCGCATATAACTGAGTCAAGAAGAGGCGCAACATTTGCATTTCGTAGTGTCTGTAGGTGTGATTTCAGTATCTCGCATAGTGGGGGACATTTTCCAAAATTAAGTTTTTTGTAGATACATTTCCAGCATTTTAACAGACACTCAAGACAATTTTAATGAGGAAATGGATGCTTTACATTCCCAATTCTGTAACTTCCAACTAGAGGATGTGACATCTATTGAAGAAGAAGAAGAAGAAGAAGAAGAAGTGAGAATTGTTGTGAAGTGGGCACTGGTAGGCCAAATGATATGTAGTGGTGGGGTACTCAAGTTATGCTTTCCATTCTGACCATTCCGCATAGTAATGCAGAGTGTGAGAGGATGTTCAGGTCATCTCTCTCTGACAAGACTTTGGACAAACTTATAACTCTGAAGTCGATTCAGAAAGGGAAGTGTTTTGAGCAAGAATATAGCAAGACCTTTTTGAAGAGGGCAAAATCAGCCTCAGTCACCTGCAACAACGACCAATTGAATAATATGATCTTCGATACGTCACTAGTTTTGTATGCCTGAGTGTGGTCGAAAGAAAGGTATGCTTGTTTGATAGACTAGTGAGAATTTAAAATGACTGTACTCAGTCTTAAGTACATTTGTAAACTGGGATGTCATATCATGTTAGTCATGTACAGTTTAATAAATAGTGTAACATATATTTGCTGCAATGTCTTAGCCTGTGTATGTATTATGTTGCATCCCCCCCTCCCTCCCTCCCCCCCCCCCCCCCCCCCCCGTCGCCGCGTCGAATCTCCCGATTTTTCATTTTGAGAGGTTGGCAGGTATGCAAAAGAAAGTAGCAAAATATAAAAGTTGCATGAGCATATTGTGAATTTAAGCATTTTGGACTTAGTTCATGAAGCAGAACCTTCGTTTTGTAAAATTCTGAGCACAGTCTCTATTACTTACTGTTTAGAGAGATGTTTCTGAGGTTCCATTAATGAAATTTTGATAGTGATTTAGTTGTAAACAAAGTTGATCGCTTCTTCTTCTTATGGCGCCATCTCCTTCCGAAGGTTGGCGATCCAATCGATCATGATTACACGTAAAACGGCAGCACAGAAGATTTCTATTGACGTATGTCCATACCACCGCCGCAAGTCTTTCATCCAGGAATTTCTCCGTCTTCCCACAGATCTTTTCCCATCAATCTTCCCTTGAATGGAAGGAAGGAAGATTGTAGTTTTACGTGACCGTGAATCTTGTGATTATGAGCCACGGGACCTCCTTTTTACGTGGAATCCGAACCACAGGACATGGCATTTCACTTCGAAAATCTCACATGCATTGACCGGGAATCAAACCCGATCCACCTTGGTGAGAGGCCAACAGCTTGACCGCTGCGCCACTACGCTCCTCCCTTGAATGATCATCCAGAGAAGTTCATATCGTTCACCTCTCATGATGTGCCCGAGGTAGGTGAGATTACGCCCCTTGATGGTAGTGAGAAGCTCTTTCTTTCTTCTTGTTCAAGATGTTGAGGACTTCTTCATTTGTTTTCCTTTCTACCCAAGATATTTGGAGTATTCTTCTGTATGAGTGCATCTCAAAAGATTCAATCCGCTTCTCCAGTAATGGGCTGAGCGTCCACCCTTCGAAACCATACAAAAGGACAGGAAAAACATAGCAACGCAACATTCGAACTCTGAGCTGAAAGTTGAGTTCTCGGCTGGAGAATAAGGTCCTCATGGTATTAAACATATTTTTTTGCTTGTCCAATCCTGGATAAGATTTCACTCTTTGAATCACAATGCTGATTCACTAAAGTTCCAAGATATTTGATGGAAGATACTTGTTGGACGATGGTGTTGTTGATGTTAAGGGAGGCCTGTTTTGGTGTTTTTGAGAATACAAGCAGCTTGGTCTTGTTAATATTCAAGGATAAACCGTAGGTTTCACTGGTCCTCACGATATTGTTTATAATAAATTGAAGATCACTAGGGTTGCTGGCTAGCAAAATCATGTCATCAGCAAATTGGATGTTAACATAGCCATTGATCTTGATGCCTATATTAACATCTTCAATAGCCTCTCTGAACTCAGCTTCAGAGTAGATATTAAAAAGGAGTGGGGACAGGACACATCCCTGGCGGACACCTCTTCGTATAGCTATGTCCTTAGTAGTAGTTCCTTCTATTTTGACCTCTGGCGTTTGATTCCAGTACAGATGGGTAATTACACGAAGATCACCACCGTCTACACCAGTAGATTTTAAAATCTCAACAAGTTTAACATGAGATACACAATCGAAAGCTTTTCGGTAGTCGATGGAGCAAGCGTGCACATCTACATTAATATCTAGGCATTTCTGGGTCAAAACATTCAAGGAGAAAAGGGCCTCGCGAGTACCCAGTCCATTCCTAAAGCCAAACCGAGTATGACCAACATAGCGTTCGCATTTAAGGTAGATTCGAGTGTGGATGATACGCAGAAATACCTTTAGCACATGGGACATTAGGCTGATCATACGATAATCATCACAATGTGATGCACTAGCCTTTTTAGGTATGGTGACAAAAGAAGATCTTCGCCAGTGAGATGGAATTCTACCAGATTTAAATATTGCGTTGAATAATGCAGTTAGCAGCTCTAGTCCTCTGCCATGGCCTTCAGCAATAAGTTTCAGAGTTTCTGCATGAATCTTGTCCGGACCTACAGGTTTTCCATTCATCTGGAGTTTGATTGCATACAGTACTTCCTCTTGGCTTAAACTTGGACTTGCTTCGCTGCATTCACCAATACAAGGTGGTTTATCTGGCCTTACATCGCTAAATAGGTTTTCAACATGTTCATTCCAATACTTCAACTTATCTTCGACTTCTACCAAAATGGTGTTATTGGCATCCCTCAGTATAGCTCTGCATGGCCTGTGATATTTCCCTGCAAGTTCTTTGATCTTCTTGTGGAGATTAAACTGGTCATGTTTCTCTTGGAGATGTTCTATTCCTCTGCATCTCTCCACGAGCTATAGTTTTTTTGCTTCCCTGCACTTCCTCCTTACCTGAAAGTAATAAAACCTGCATGTAGACATCATAAAGACTTTATCAAATTTCAAATTTATCCACGATACTTATCTACTATGGTGATGAAATCGTGGAGGAAATTTGGAAATAGATCAGCGGGCATTGTCAGTTTTTTTTTTTTTTGGAGAATATATAGTCCAGAATAAATTAGACTCAAAGACAGGCATACTGCATAAATGAATCCATTTCAGTTATCTGTTCTAACTACGTAAAGATGAAGCTACTTCCCATGTTTACGAGAGGCTTATTAAGATTCCCTTTTATATAATTTCTACCAAATTTCAATGAATATTTCCCTCTGTTTCAGGTTGCTCACTCAAGATGCCAAGAAACTATGGAACTGATTCGAGAAAAGCAGTCTCGCCTTTTGCGCACCAGGGAACAACTTGGTATTGAAGAAGACTCCTATTCTGCTCCTTCAGCAGAAGACCTGGAACAAAGTCGGCCTTTGAGCCCAAAGGCTCAGCATCTCGGTTGGTGTTCTGTAGCTGCCACCAGTACTCCCGTTGGGGGAAGTATAGGAAGACGACGTTCCGTCGGTTCCTTCCCCTATATCTACAAGTGTAGTCACCATGCTGCGGGTCACGCCTGCTCGTGTTTTGACCCCACCCCACCTCCATCTGTTCTGGACGAATCGGCCGAGTGTTGCTGTACGCGAACACGACCCAATAACCTGGGAAACATCCAGGAGGTGCGTGAGAGTGCAGAGGACTTGTTAGACGAAGGTGACGATCAAGTGAAAAGTGACGAGAGTGTTTGTGGACGGTGTAGCAGTGTATCGACTGAACAGAGGTTGCCTCTTAAAAGACATTTACGTCGATCAAGCACGTGGCAGTATCCGACAGAGAACTTTGATGATGAGGACGCTTTGTGTGAAAGTGGTAGGCTTTGTGGTTCCAGAGACAATCACAAGTGTGAATATTCCACAGACAATTTGGGGGACATCACAGAAGCCAGTGAGGGTTGTCTTAAAAGGTATGCAAGCTGGAACTTGCTGTTAGATATGTTCTTTTACTAGAGTTAATGATCAGTGACTACACAAAAGATGTATGAATGTGTGAGCGTAAGTATGAAACATGTTGCATCAATGCGAACATCTTCCAACTAAACTACTGAGAGGTAACCTTGAAGTAAAGGTCAGAGTGAATTGTATTTTTTTCTCTCTCCCCCCCCCCTTCAAATGTTGAAATTTTTATGGATATGAATCTCACCTTGGTTTAAGAGAATGTTTACTTTCTGGGAAGTTAAATCTTTGTCTCCAATACTAGAAAAGTCAGAGAAATTGCCTCATTGATGAAACATGAGGATATTTTAACATTCAACAATTCATAAATAATGCTATAGCGAGGCAAGTTAGACCTGGCCTGTCATGGCGGAGTCTCGTCAAAGCGGGGAAGTGGTGGGATCACTAGGCGCGCGCAATTTCCCCTCTTTGCTGTAACAGCTCAACTCAACTCAAAGAAGGTAGCACGTGGTGAACTGAGAGCGGCTACTTCACACACTGCTGACAGCAAGCTTGTTGCCGTGCTTGTCAAAGAACAGAACCGCTCTGTCTTGCATCGCATGTCCTGACATCATCTGTACTCTGCCAAGGTTCTGGGAAGAATGACTACTTGGCAACGTCTAACTAGCGCGTGGCGAAGTATGCGCTTCCTGGTTGACAAAGAATCCTGGCAGGGGGATGGCGTAATGCACGTGGACGCACATGCGCATTGGAAGGTTCATGTCTAACTTGCTCCGTTATACCTACATCCTTGGTGCTCACATATCTGATATAAGATTTAAGCTACATGTATAAAATGTTAATATAAAATTGCCTGACAACAATCCACCAGTGTTCAACTTTAAGCTGCTAGTGGAGTAGGGGATACTGTAATATTCTTGTGGAAAGAGGACACTAATAAATATATCATAATTGTTTTGTAGTGGGGATGACCTGGAGGATCAAGAAGGCTCGTCCAAATCTGTTCCACCTGTGCCAGTCAACAGTCACTTACACTGCCACGCATCAAGTCTCGACCTACAGTCTTCGCTGGCTGCTGCTTCCACCAAAGAGCTCAAGACTCACAAGTGAGTATCTTTACTGTTGAAAAAACATTAGGTATAGTTGCGAGCTCATAATTTAAGTGGTTGCGTTGAAGAGCATAATTCATGTACTGTAATTCATTTCAAGCACTAGGACATTAATTAAATTGGGCGTACTCGTGTTGACCGATTGAAAGTTTCTAATAATAGTTTGAGTCACGTACAGCACTTGACTGAAACTCATTCCTTCGATGCAGGGTGTCAAGAAGGTTGTAGTAACCGTATGTCATTCATTACAAATGGGATATATTTTATGCGACAAAGATTTTATGTAAGCTATAGAGCAGCTGCTCATTTCATATCGCAAGCATACATGTGCTCTTTAATGATCGGTACACCATTCTAGACTTCTGTTCTAACTTGTATGGTAAGCTGCAAAACTAGTTCCTCTAGTTAAGTTATTGTTTTAAAGGGTGGAACTACGAGGTCATCTGCCCCTCCTTAACACAGATTATACAAATTTTGAATATATTATTAAATTTTGAGGTGGGAGCCTAAATATTAAAGAATACCTAACAATAATAAAACAAAACAAAAAACTAATACAGTATAATAATAAACAAAAATGTACAGAAAACAAAATCGGCTAATATAAGTTTGAGCGTCATCTGTAAACCAAGGTTTCTTCATAGATCAGCAAGATCCACACACTGGTTAAAATGTGGGCCACGGTGAATATGGCACCACAGGTACAAAGTCGGGGGGGGGGGGGGGGTCTTCCCTTCTCATTAGTTACAAGTGGGTGGATCTTGCATGACCTATCCTTAGCCTACACAAAATGATGGACTCCCTCCGTGACCGGAAAGAACTAGTTTTTCTGTCGCATGACTGCGTCTTCAGTGACTGAGATATGCTATGACTCAGAAAGTCCCCATCAGCAGTAATAACAAGTTTGAATGCAAGCATGATGTGTTGTACCGATTATTGCAGTGCTCGTGAACTTCATCGCCACGTACGGTATGTTACAATATAAAAAAGGCGGCTTCGGTGGCGTATTTGGTAGCATGCTGAGCTTCTATGCCCAAGATCGTGGGTTCAAACCCAGCCGAAGTTAACAGATTTTTTATGACCATTAAAAATTCCTCAGTATGCCTTCCTTCGGAGGGGAAGTAAAGCCGGCGGGCCTATCTCATAGATTTATGGCATGTAAAAGAACCTTCTACTAACTACAATTGTGTAAATCTAATTTTGTAGGTTAGATTTGATTAGCGCTCTATTAAGTTCCAACATTCGCCGCCAGGTGCTGGTTGCAGTGGCATTTAGATGCCAAGTTCACAGCTAGGTGTCATTGATGGTAGCATTTGGTAGCAAAAGTAGGAACTACTTGAAATTGATCGTCTGCAGTCCTTACCTGAATTACAGATAACACACACTAATACAGCCATCACATTTAACACTGGTTGTCAGACAGATTCTACACACACCGAAAATACATGGGGCTACATGACTGTATTGTCGCAGCCTCTAAACTGAGGAACCAACCAACATTATTAAAAATCCCTAATTTGCAAATTTATTTTTTCTTTTTCCAGAACATTGCTCTTAATTATGAGGGAGATGATCCAGACTGAAAGAGATTATGTTAAATCTTTGGAGTACATAATAGAGGTAAGTGATTCAAATCTTAAACATATGTGACAAACCTCCTTCATCATTATGTAGCCTACTGTATTGTTCTTCTACTTCGTAATGAGTATTCTTACGAGCATTTGCTAATTTCCCTTCTAGAACTACATTCCCGAACTGTTAAGAGAAGACATCCCACAGGCACTTAGAGGGCAGCGAAATGTCATTTTTGGAAATGTTGAGAAGATCTTTGAATTCCATAGCCAGTATTTCCTCCAGGAGCTAGAGAGGTGTGAGAACAGCCCTCTCATGGTTGGCCAATGTTTCCTTCGACATGTGAGTACAATCTGTTCTTTCTTCCATAAGTCTTGCAAACCAAGGTGGGGGGTGTATTGCAGTGCTGGGGTTCATCATCATCATCATCATCATTTCCCCTTATCCAGCTCATGCCGGGTCGGGGTATTTATGGCACTTCTCCACTTTCCTCTTTCCTTCCACAATTCTTTTCCACGATGTCCCAGTCCAGATTTCTTTTTCTCACGCTGTTCTTTACTGAATCGATCCACCTTGTTCTAGGTCTTCCCCTTGCTCTCTTACCCTTGCACTTGGCCTCCAGCATCTGTCTTGGTATTCTATTTTCCTCCATCCTCTTTACATGTCCAAACCACCTTAGTTTATTCTTCTCAATTCTCTCATTTCCCCATCCCAACTTCCTTCCTACATCTTCATTCCTCACTTTGTCTTTCCTTGTCTTACCTATCATACTTCTTGGGGTTATGCAGTGGTATGCTGTACTGGCATCTTTAGTCACTGAGGTTCAAAAACATTGGTTGTGAGGAAATTTATGATACATTAGCCAATGCAAACAGTTACTTATCGTGAACACTGAAGGCTTTTTTATCTTTTCTTAAAAAAACTTCTATTATTCATCTGCAATTTGAGCACAACAGTTAAGTGACAAGATCAACAAAAAAATTAATTTAAAAAAAGTATGGTATGAAAATTAATTTTAAAAATATCTCAAACCACAGCCCCCTTTTAACACATCGCTGACCGGATGCCTGGACATGTCACATCCCCTGTGGACCGGACATTTTGCTAATGAGAATATTCCAGTGCACTAGAGTATAAAAGAGTATATAATTGTGGAAATAACCTAGATATTATCTTTCTAGTTAATATGAGTATACACATACCCCTAGTAGTGCTCAAGGGGGTGATGTATTTGGAAACATGACACAATGTACAGTGGCGGCTTACAGAAAGAGCAGATGGAGTATATTTGAGGTGAGATTGGTCAACAATCAAAGTACGGTATGTACTTTGGTTGTTATTACGTCGCCTAGAGACCTGAATATCACTCTCTCATTCAGTTTCCACTAATTCACTGTAACTTGTGCCATTTGAACGATAATATAAACGATAAATCTTATCATCTGATTATACAAGTCCTCCATCTTGTCATTGATTGAACCAACAGAAGGAAGTTCAATGTTTCAAAACAAAATCAAAGAATAAAGGAAGGTCATGAATAGATGGAAGATGGCACATATACATCTACAAATGTCCTTCTCAATGTGCTAGACCAAAATAGTTCAATACATGGTCAAGAGATGTCGCAGGAAGACCGAAAACAATGACGTGTATAAAACAAAGATTTCTCGGGGCCCGTCATCTACCGCTGGCCCGTCTTCCATGTGTTAAGTGAACTCAGGTGTGCCACAGTATTTTGCACATGATTTGCTAGGCAACACATAAGCATGATAGCTATTCCCTCACATTGCAGCCACAGTTGGCCAGTTCTTGCTTCTGCTTCTGTACCAGGGAAGTGATGGAGATACAGTATATGCATCTGGTTGAAATGACAAATTGCTGGTGTCCTTTGTTATTGACAGATCTCTGATAAAGTATACGCGAGGTAAAGAATATTCATGACTGCCGTTCATCCTGTCCCCTTCTATGTAAGTGAATGATGGTCGCAACATCAGAGCACAAACAATCCACATGATGGAAATGTAGATGCTGTGTTGGAGTCTTGGGTTGACAAAATAGGATCATGTCACGTATAAGACTGTTCGTCGGTGATTGGGTGTGGCTACATTAGTAGAGAAGATGAGTGAGGCATGGCTGAGATGGTATAGGTACATTGTCGGAAGTGTCGAGTATTCCATTGTCAGCATAGCTTTGAGATTAGACCCTGTTTTAAAATGACTACATGAATGACCCAGGAAGCACTAGTTGGAAGATACGAGATGAGCCAATATCCCACCTAATGCCATATTTGACCGCGAGATATAGAGACGACATTGGAAATTTGTGGACCTTGTGAATGTGCAGGAATAGTGCAAGGAAAGAAAGAGAGTCGAAAGAGTGGCCTCAGATTATTATTATATCAGTTCGAAAATATTTGTTGGCAGTGAGTGGGCAACAAGGACAACAGTTTCTAATTTAAATAGCATTTGTCAACAGCACAGTGTAGTGCAGTGCAGTCAAACTAGGCATGTTGGGCGATCAGTCTTACTTAGCCACTCTTTGAAGTAAAAATAATTAGTCTTATTTCACAGTTAGAAGAAGCAGAATGGTTTTCATCACAAAGGATGGTTTTCACCTCCAAAGAATTTGATTGTTATCATGCCATTCGCTCCAGTAATTTTGACACCAATCCATAACAAACAGATAAAAATCAAACCAAGCATATATTGGATCATTATACAACTCATCCATGATGAATACAAAGTTTTAGCCAAAAATTCAAAGTTTAGCCAGAAAGCTTACTTTATTTATAGAGATTATTATTGGACTGACTCTACCTACACACACATTTGAATAATTACTTCGTACAGAATGAAATGGGGGAGTAGTATAGATCGCGATTCCTTACAACAACAAAAATCCACTAGACACTAAATAGTGGCATCCATGATGTTATGGACGACACTAAAGGTTTAAACTATGCATACTTGTTCAAATTTATGTGTTAATAAGGCTTTACATACAAACACAAACCTAATCTGGGGCTTATGCCCCAGACCCCTTGCTTATAGTACAAGCAGTTATTTTGGCAGTAGACAGTAGTCTAACCTAGTATCGACCAGTGGTTTTGTCCAGACAACCGTCTAACCTAGTAGCGGCCAGTGCTTTCATGCAGACTGACTTCTAACCAAGTAGCAACCAGTGGTTTTCTCTCACCATTGCTTTAGAAGTGCAACTTTTCAATTAAATTGAACAACTAAAAGTATGGTAATTTACGAAAAATTTTAATTCACGACCGAACCTCACACTTTAACACATGTGCCTGCATCCGCCTGTAACGACGCAGTGTTTAAAACCTTACACAGCAGAGTAACAAGGTAGCAAAGACACAACATCATACAAACATCAACGTCCAAAGATCATTGACTACACTAAAAGAATTCCCCTAGGCGCATAAAATCATGGTATATACTTAACGGAAAATGCAAGCACAACTCTGTAATCCTGTCTACTCCATTTTATACACTCCTATCTTTTCTGTTTTGGACTTGAAATGTGTTTATTTTAGTTTTAAATTCATGTTATGATTGTTCTTATATTTCAGGAAAAGAAGTTCTACTTGTATGCCCTGTACAATAAGAACAAACCAAAATCAGATTCCTTGATGTCTGAATATGGAACTATGTTTTTCAAAGTAAGTACTGTACCTTCTATATTTGTATTCTTACATATAGTGTGTTAAGAATAGAGATCTCAAAACAATGTTTTCACCTTATTAATGGCATATTTTCATGCTTAAAAGTTGAAATTTGTGGGTAAACTTGCAAATTTCCCATACTGTAAATATCTTCATAGATTTAATACTTTAACATGGTATGTTTTTTGACTGTAGTATGAAGGGAGTTATTTGGTCCTTGTGTTTTTATAAGTGTCGAAGAATAGAATAGAAACTTCCTAGGGTGCTATAAATGTACAGTACAACAATTAGTCAAAATATTTAGGTCTATTGCATCCTTTCTGAATATGAAACTCCTCACAAATGAGGATTTTAAAATGAATTATTTTACTATAGTACTAGGAAACATGTCACAGCTATTACTCTCAAAATAGTAAGTTAGGAATTAGCCCAAATTTCTTGGAAAAATCAATTTCTTAATTTCCAGATATTTCTTATTCTAGTGGATTATGTAAATAAATTTGTTTCTGTTTCAGACAAAGCAGTTGGAGCTGGGAGACAAAATGGACCTAGCAAGTTACCTACTAAAACCAGTGCAGCGTATGGGAAAATATGCTTTGCTGCTGCAACAACTTATGAAGGCCTACCCAGACAAGGAGGCAGACGTGGCTGACATTAAGGCAGCAGAGCAGATGGTGCGCTTTCAGTTGCGGCATGGCAACGATCTCCTCGCTATGGACTCGCTCCGAGATTGTGATGTAAGTTTGTGGATGTTTAATAAAGTGCCACCTCTCCATCGCTTTATCATTCCAGTACACTTCTGGCTGCAGAGTCAACCACTTCCTTTCTATGGTTTCCATATCCTTCTCTTCTTCACCTGTTCCCAAAGACTTTCTCACCAGCTGCCCCACTGTTACCTACAGACACCTATAAATCCACAAGAACATCCTAAACCTCCATCTACCCTGCTAAATCCTTTAATTGTTTTAATGCAATTTTTTAACACTCGTAATTCAGTTGTAATTGTAGAATGCTTGATATGTGTTTATTTACAGTAAGTGAATGGGATGTTAAACTCCCTAAGCAGCAATGCAATGGTATTTGGTATAATAACACTACTTCATGTAAATTATAAGGGAATATGGTGTTTGAAGCCAATTTTCAGTGCCGCCTTAGTAATCAAAATTTGATGTTCTTCTGTTTCACAATTTGGGTGCAATCGTGTTTACAGACTGAAAAACATCAAATTTAGAAATTATAGGGGCATAATTAGAGTTTTTTAAAATTTATTATATAATATTTGCAAATGGGGGTAATTTCCCGGTGGCAAATTGTACAAATACAGAAAATCGCCAACAATAACATCAAACACAATTCACAATTTAGGAACTACAGTATAGTAATTACTTCGTAGTATGTACACAACATTTCAATCTATGTTTGAGGAAAGTCTCTAAGACTGAGGCAGGTAATAAGTTCCAATTATCAATACTGCGGTTAATGAAAGAATATTTCCCATAATGTGTACGCTGTGGTCGGACCTTGACTTTATGTGGATGATCTGCCCTGCTCAGGTAGGTGGGATTTCCCAGACGTTTGTTTAGTTCTCCCCATGCTGCCCGATTAGTGTAAGTGTTAAATATAGCGTATAGCCTGGATTTGGTCCTTCTATCTTCCAGAGATTCCCACCCTAGTTTTTCTATCATTCGAGTTACACTACTTCTAGGATTAAAATCGTTGAGCACAAACCTAGCAGCCTTCCTTTGTACAATCTCCAGCTCATTGATGAGCCCTACCTGATATGGGTCCCAAACCGCTGAGCCCTATTCCAAGATTGGCCTCACCATGGTCAAATATCCTAATTCTTTTGCGGTAGAGCTACTGCCTTTTAATACCCGCATTACAAAATGAAGTGATTTGTACACTTTGGAGATGACACAACTACATTTCATATCATTCCTTACATGGATACCCAAATATTTGTACGAGTCTTCTTGTACAAGTATTTCTGAGCCGATATTATATTGACAATCATGCCTTTGCCCTCTCCCTATTCTCATGTGACTATATTTACTCGTATGTATACCGTATTTACTCGAATACGACCCGCCCCTGAATAAGACCCGCACCCTGATTTTGAAGAACAAAATTTTAAAAAAATCATTTTTTACTCAAAACTATTTACAATCTTTACTAAATAAACAGAATAGCATTTCTACAAAATAGTTTCCAACAGTTCTGAAGTCGTCCTAAAATAACACACAGAAACAATTGAAAATACAAATAAAAGACACAAACACTTCATTCATCGTCATCAGAAGTACCAACTTCGGAACTTTTTTCACCATCACTTTCCCACAAAATGTCGTCATCACTGCCATCCATAGCATTGGAAATACTACATTTCTTGAAGATCTCCCGAGATACGATTCCATGCCGTCAAAATCCACGAACAGAGCAGCTGAACTTCCGGGCGCTGAATACGACCACTTGGGGTCAGTGTGTGCTTATCGGCCGCCATCCACTCCGTATACAGCTGTTTCAAGGCTGCTTTGAACGGTCGGTTCACGCAGACATCCAGTGGCTGTAGCATAGACGTCTTCCCACCCGGGATGATTGCTAGGTCGGTTTTCCCATCCTTGACGAATTTCTTCACAGCGTCTGTTGTATGGCCGCGGTAACTGTCCAGAACAAGCAAGCTCTTTCGTCGTAATAATGCACCAGGGCGACGTTGCCAGACACACTTTAACCAGTCTTCCACCAGTGAACTGTCCATCCAACCAGAGTCCTGAGTTCTAACGATAACACCAGCGGGTATATTTTTTGGAAGAGTCTTTCGCTTGAGAACAACGTACGGCGGAAGTTTGGTTTTCTTTCTCCAATCTCGAATACATGACTCGTCAATATCATATTTCCTACCGGCGGCACGATTTCCAATAATTTCAGCTTCCCTCACAACTTTCAGCTTCTCACTCACAGTCAACAACCGCAAACGCTTCGTAGAACTCATGTTTACACTCGGAAAACGTGCGCGAGACTGTATGATGACGCCTGCTTATGGTAAAACAAAGTGATGGCCAGAAGAAGGCTAGCACCATCTAGCGGATACTCGCAACACCCGATATAGCGCGTGGCGGGCAATTTGAATCTTTAAAATCAGGATGACTCAAATAAGACCCGCACCCCAATTTTTCACGTCCGAATTTGTTTAAAAATGTGCGGGTGGTATTCGAGTATATACGGTAATCATTTTGTTGTCAACCGCCATTTATGAACCAGGTTGAGGTCAGTTTGTAACTGAGCGTTGTCTTGTGATGTTTGAATTTTTCGGTATATTACACAATCATCCGCAAACAATCGGCAGTCACTTTGAATCCCATTCGGTAGGTCATTAATAAGTGCCAGAAATAACAGGGCCCCAATCACACTACCTTGAGGGACACCTGACGTTATCAAAATGTCCTCCGAGAATACATTACCTATTTTAACCTTTTGCGAGCGACCAGTCAAGAACTCTTGAATCCATAAAATTACTCTTTTATCAATCTTCGTTGCCGCTAATTTACAGAGTAGTATGTCATGTGGGACGACGTCAAATGCCTTCGCAAATTCTATATTTACAGCGTCAACTTGCACCCCCCTATCAAGCGAGTAATAAGAGTGATAACATTCGGCTCTCACATGAGTACCCTTGTCTAAATCCGTGTTGCCTCCCATTAAGCCATGATAACTTTCCCCACTGTTCCCTTAAGTAATCAGAAATAAGGTGCCCCATCAGTTTACATGTGATGGATGTGAGGCTAACAGGCCTATAGTTACCCATTAATTGATACATTGAAAGAATGAAAAAGTACTGGAAAGAGCACAAGACCCAAGCAGTACTACCTTCAAAGAAGAAGTGATTGTGGAAAGACTCAAGTGGTCCAATGTGACCAATCAAGATTAATAATAATAATAATAATAATAATAAACAGCACCCCCAAGTATCGCCCAATGGCTGTACCTCCCAGTTTTAGCACATCTCCACAAATATTGCTGGGCCTTTCGATATATTTCTACGTAGCTTTTTAATTCTTGCTAGAATCAACGATTGGTTTATTCGGAAAGGTGGGCTATCAGAATCATAGTTAAGGTTAAGGTAGGTTGACCTATCTTCACATCAGATGTCCACCCCTCCACTTCGTGATGCAGTCTCACATGCTTGACCAAGTTTTCTAGTGCACATCCTTATGGTATTGTTTATTTCGGCCATGAGAAGAGCTGTTTAAAGCCATTTGTGCTATCTGCCACAGTCTGTCGAAAACTCCTTTATCCTTGAGTACACATGATACTCGTGCATGTTCCAACATGGCCACAAAGTTATAAGGAATTCACACATGGTAATTCCCACTGGAAAACACTCTGAAATGAAAATCCACAGCCTGCTTCCAGTCTCCGACCGGGTCAGGAATGGAATGAATGAAGCCCCCATCTAGCGGCGAGGATATGAACTGTGCCGGCTGCCGAGGCCTGACGCACTCCTCTGGGGCAATGATTAAATGAATGACAGATGAAATAAAATGATAGTGGAGAGTGTTGCTGGAATGAAATTTTGACAGGGAAACCCGGAGTACCCGGAGAAAAACCTATCTGCCTCCGCTTTGTCCAGCACAGATCTCACATGGAGTGACCGGGATTTGAACCACGGACCCAGCGGTGAGAGGCCGGCGTGCTGCCGCCTAAGCCACGGAGGCTTCACTGGAAAACACTCTACCATACATAATTGAAATGAATGTTTTGAACTGTTTAAGAGGTCACATCCATTTAAACGAGTTACTCTGTATTATAGTTATGAGGCGGCTTTGGTGGCGTAATTGGTGCATGCTGAGCTTCTATGCCCAAGTTCGCAGGTTCAGACTCAGCTGAAGTCGTCGGGAGTTTTTAAGAGCGTTAAAAGTCCCTCAGTATGCCTTCTTTCGGATGGGAAGTAAAGCCCATGTAATCTATTTATGGCATGTAAAAGAACCTTCCACTGACTACAATTGTGTGAAACTAAATTTGTAGGTTGGATTTGATTAATGCTCTATTAGTTCCAACATTCGCCGCCAGATGCTGGTTGTGGTGGCATCTAGTAGCCAAGTTCACAGCTAGGTGATGTTGATGGTAGCAAAAGTAGGAACTACTTGAAATTGATAGTCTGCAGTCCTTACCTGGATTACGATACTACAGCCATCACAATTAACACCGGTTATCAGACAGATTCTACACACACACCCAAGTACCCGGGGTTACATGACCGCGTTGTCACAGCCCCTAATCTGAGGAACCAACCATTATAGTTAAAAGAAGGAAATTGTTGGAGATCAAGGAAGGAAGAAGGGAAACGAAAAGTGATAAAGAGTCAGAGGAGTTAAATACAGTATGTTATATCACAACATTCGTAGATGCACTGCTTGTTTTTAAACTTATCACACAAATCTTCAGATCAATGCAATATGGGAAGTACTGCCGAAGAATAACTGCTGTATATGGTTTCATTGTTCCAGAGCGCCTTAGTTAATTTGGCTAGCTCTGAGAATTGAAACAGGGAGTGTTATGATCCTATCACTTGGTCCAGTTTTGCATCGGTATGTTGTTCTCCTGTCGACTATTTGAGCAGAGATTGAACGTGCTGCACAGTCAAGTGTTGCACTCATATTTCTTCCTGTTCACAGTTGAATATTGGTAAAGTAGCTCGACTAAGTCTGTGTTCCCTAATCTACTTGGCTGTCCTGTTCCTCTTAGTTTTCAAGGTGAATCTGTTTAATGTATTGTATTTTTTCTATTTCAGGTGAATGTCAAGGAACAAGGCAGGCTCTTGAGGCAAAATGAGTTTCTAGTCTGGCAAGGAAAGGGAAAGAAGTGCCTTCGTCATGTGTTCCTGTTCGAAGAATTAATTCTTTTCAGTAAAGCTAGAAGATTTCCTGATCGCAAGGTATGATTTTACTGCTAGGAAACATTTAGTGTAAAGAATCTTAAACTTATACATTCTCTTCCAATGTTGATAACTTCTTCAATTAATTCAGTTATAATATTTCCCTTATTTAAATGCCTGCCAAAAATGCTTAGCATGCTCAGTACTGTTTATATATATTTATATATGGGTTATTCCATTGAAATATAGACTAGTATCTAGAAAGTGACATTTGGGACAATATACAGTACGGTATACCGGTGACTTTTCAAGAGAGCATTGCTGATTGAACCACTCATCCACAATGTTACAAACTGCTTGGTCAATGGTGAAGTAGTTTTTCAATGGACCTAAGATGTGATAGTTGGAGTGGACCAGTGTGCTAGTGATTCATAAGGCCCCTGTGGTGTAAAAGTACGCCATGTGATAGTTTTCTCAGCGGTCTATGATAGCCATTTGGGGTTTCTACAAGGAGTTGCAATAACATTGAGCATTGATCATGACACCACTAGTAGCACCTCCAGAGAAGTCCAGTGTCAACATAGCCATACCAGTGAAAGCAGATGATTTAGCTGTCTTTGATCTGTGTGACAAAAGGACATCTCCATTCCTGATCCCATTTCTTCATTGTTAGCTAAACATGGTAACACCAGTTTTCATCACCAGTCAGAATTTGCTCCAATAAGCATCAGTCCTAGTATATTCCAATTCACATAACTTTCTGTTCATCAGTGAGGTGCCTGGGTACTCATTTGGAACACCCTTCCTGATACCCCAGTTCCATATACACAATTCTATGTATGGGTCCAACACTGAAATGGACAGATCTTGCACAGCTTTACAATGATTGTTCTTCACCGTCATGTACTTGGTGGCAATCTTTACCGGTGTGTAGGTTGTGGGATAACTGCCATACATGCCCATCCACCTCGAAAATTGGCACTTCACTTGGGCCCCTCATTTTAAGTACCAATATACATCGTCATACACTGCTTGCATTTGGCCAGAGTTTTCACAACATGCACTCATTTGGATGTTTTCAGTACACCTGACAGTTCCTCCAACATCCTCTACTTGGTGGACACGTGTCTGAGAAAAGTTGCCTTAGCAGCATTTTATTCTTCTTTAAGCTGAATACAGTATCTCCAAAGTGTGTTTTCTAACTTGGCATGATTTACAGTAGTTGCAGATGTGAGAGACGATGATGATCAATTGATCATGATGATAAAAATTAGTGGTTTCTAATATCATCCTCAGTCCTAATATTCAATTTTTCAATATAGAATAATGTATGGATGGTATTTCTCTTTGTTTGCAGAATTTGGACTTGTACATTTACAAAAATAGCATCAAAATGACAGATATTGGACTGACAGCTAAGATTGGAGACAGCCCAACCAAATTTGAAATTTGGTTTCGTAAGAGAAAACCAAATGATACTTTCACCCTTCAGTCCATGTCCGAAGAAATTAAACAAGCCTGGACAGAGGAAATATCAAAGCTGCTATGGAAACAGGCGCTGAGAAACAGAGGTGATAACACAATATATAACTTTTAGTGTTTAACTTATGTCAGAGTCGCTAACTTTTAAGGATAGATCCTGAGGTGTCAACTATTGATTTTGCTGAATTTTTTACTTATTGTAGATGATCAAAGATTAAGATATTTATTTTATGTGTACAGGAATTAAATAGGTCACATATAAGCCTTATTTTCATTATCATTATCAAAACATGGAAAACGGTCTAGTAAACTTGTACAGCACTTTTCTTTTTTTGAGATCTGAACACTGGTTTATCACCGACATGGAATACTTTCATACATTGCTATGATATTAATTATTTTATCTATATTGACATTTATACTCATCATTTATTTACTGTATTTACTTGCATATAACACCCATTTTTTAATCCTATTTTTAATGCTCAAAAATTGAGGAGGGTCTTATATGTGCATATCTGAAAAGTTAATAGCGTATCAAGATATCCATTAAATAACTATACATGCCAACATCCTCGAAAATACATTTGAAAACAGAAAATGTATTATTCAGGTGTAAAAGATACAATTATGGACCATTATACAATATTCGTCTGATATAACTCTCCCACGATCGCGGCATGTACCGTTATACGTGCATGGTAGGGTAGGCCTAATTTTGCGTTCACTGTGTCTGAAATAAACAGAAAATACCATTAGGGATATTCTATTTTAATTCTAAATGCCAGCATTACTGTACAGAGCAATTTCTCAGCTCCCGTGGTTTTTACAATTATGCTTGAAGCTCCTTTGGCATTAATGGTTGAGAGGGCATATGAAAATAAACTGGAGTCTGATCCGCGTTAACTATCTGCGATAGGAGAAACTGGTGTTCTTGCCGCTGTCGAGACACGAATCAATGAAATTGCAACACTTGATCCAGATATTCCTCCGGCAGTCGCTGACACAATAACGTACGCATCCATAAAGCCAGGTTGTTTCTTTGCATGAAATGCACAGCCCAACCTCTGCTTGCTTTAAACTCGTTTTCACTGATTCCTATAAAGGAATGCGGCTTTGGGGCAGAGATTTCCGGGTTATTTCTGTTACAACAGCTAGCCCCAAACTTTCTGCAGGTAGGAAAGAATGCAAATGCTTGTACTGTCACAAAGTACCATAACAGCAATTGGTACACTCCTTATATTTACGGTTATGCAGGAACGTCTGCAGGATTACATTTATAAAATGTTATGTGTGGAGTGTAGCCTTGTATGGCTCAGAAGCTTGGACAGTGGGATGTGCTGATAAAAGAAGACTTGAAGCTTTTGAAATGTGGTGTTGGCGGCAGATGGGAAAAACTCCATGGACTAAAAGAGTGACGAATGACGAAGTGCTCAAAACCATTAATGAAAAGAGAGAATTTCTCAAAACAATACGGAAACGACGTGACCAACTGATAGGACATGTCTGTCACCACAATAACTTAATGGTAACTGTGTTAGATGGCATAATTCGGGGCAAGAGAGGAAGAGGGCGACCGAGACTGCAATACATCAAACTGATCTGATGTTAATGTCCATTCATACAGAGACATGAAGAGACTGACTGGCGACAGGGAAGAATGGAAGGGAAGGATTGCTGCCAATCTACGGATTGATAACATGAATGAAGGAACGTCTGCGGAAAACCGTATCGGAAATAGGAATAGCAGGAACTCTGTAGTAAATGCGCATCGTTAGTTACCCATATTTCGTTAATAATGGGTCCAATATGCGAAGCCAAAAAAAAAACCTTTTTTTTTTCCTTACTTGAAAAAAAAGGGGGAGGGTCTTATATGCGAGTATATACAGTATTTATTTACATAGTTTATGCCCACATTGGAGCACTTCAAACACATTAAGTCCTCTATGAATTTGGGGGGCCGATAACCTAGATGTTAGGCCCCTTAAAACAACAATTATCATCATCATCATCCTCTATGAATTCACAGGGAATTTAGCTGTCATCTTCCTCCTCTCCCAAAACCTCTTCATTCTGGCTGACCTGGCTGCTCTTTCCTCATCAGTTATGACATATTGTGTCTGTTGATTAATTTTTAGTGTAAGCCTTATACGTTTGTTCTTCAGAATCCCCTTTTCTTCTCTATTTTCAATTTGTTTCATTGTAATATTCAACTCATCTAAATAATTTTGAACTTGTTAGTTAGTTATTGTTGTTTTAAGGGATGGAACTACGAGGTCATCTGCCCTTCATTTTGATCTTGTTTGAACTCATCATTTAAAAGACAGTGATTATAAAACTCAGCAATTATGAAGATGTGTTTTAAATTTAAGACAAAATGAAAAGCATAATGTTATTGATCCAACAAAGCCAAAGTGTATATTTATTATTTAGGGGCAGATGAGTTCATATTTCCGCCCCTATTAACAACAATAACTATATTTATTACACGATATTACACCAATGTTGAAATTTTATAAAACTTTGTATAAATATGTGCAGATTCTAAGTATGTTTTTAATCAATGTAATAAATAAATAAAAAATAGAAGTTCTATACTTAAGAAAATAGGTTACTTGTGCTGAAGCTATCTGAAGATGATCTAAGTTTAATTTCGAAGCATGTACTAACATTATACAGGAAAAAAGAATCTGCCTGAAAATGTGTGGGAAGTGAAAGGCCCTCCTTTTCAGAGCTCGGAGAACAGCTTGTCAAGTTCATCCTGAACGTCCTTAAAGACTTAAAAATTATCTTGAAAAAATCTGCTTTAGCATATTGAGAGCATCAATCCATATGCTAAATAATCATTTATATGGTGTATCATAATGTATGATAAGAGCAGGGGTGGTTGACCTTGTAGTTCCGTCACTTAAAACAACAATAACTAACTATATAAGAGCCAAAAATGAATGTTATTCTGGATCTTTATGGTCTCCCATGATGCCAGGCAGATGTTCTTATGGAAATATAATTATATAGGTGGACCAATTTTTATAAATGATGAATGGAATACATGTCGCAAAGAGTAATAGCAAAAGTTAGGTTGCGGATATGAGCAGAGTCATTGTATTGGTGTTCCATCCAACAGTTCAGTTGTATGGTTTCTGACATGTTAGTTTGTGTACGTTGCTCTTAACTCAGGGTATGTGCCGTGGTGAAGCATTCTAATGAGTACCTCCTGTGAACAAGTGTTCATATCTCAGAAAGTTTGCACTGTAGGACTCAGGTTTATTAAACACATTTTTCTTGTTTTGAAGCATACTACAGTATCACCTCCCAATATACTGGATACTTATTTTCTAACATCCTGTATATTATTTCAGAAAGTTAACGTGTTTTTTTTTAAATTTCTTTGTATTTGGTATTTTAAATGTATTTCAATTAATTACTTTTATAATTTACTCTTGTTTCTATGATTTGTTTAGAGATGCGCCTTGCTGAAATGTCATCAATGGGGATTGGGAACAAACCCTGTTTGGACATCAGACCAAGTGCGGACCAGATAAGTGACCGCTCCATAAGCATTGCACAACTGAGTAAAAGTAAGTGTTCACTGACATTTTCATTAATAATAATACATTTTATTGCAGCCAATGGCCATACAGAATATAAGATCATGTTCCAAGAGATAATTGCATTGTATTGTATTGTATTGTATTTTTTATTCATCCATTCAATCATATAATGTACATTGTACAATGATATAGGACATGTCAATTCACAAATTATACTAATACTAATTTACAATCACAATAATAATATGGGCCTACACAAGGATAACCTTACATCATTTAGTCCTATGAATACATAAACATAACTATTGATATTCTAAAAACTCTTTAACTGAGTAGAAGCAGTGCTCCAGCAAGAACTCTTTAGTTTTTATTTTGAACTTTATGTAATTTGCTGTACTTTTAATATTATTTGGCAAATGATTATACAGCATTATAGCTGCATGGAATACACCATTTTTACATAGTGTTGTATTTGCAGCATGTACATGAAGATTGTTCTTTTGTCTGGTCTGGTAGTTATGTATATTTGAATTCATCTCAAAGATATCCTCATTTCCTAAGCTTTGTTTGACAAATAATAGAAGTTCAAAGATGTAAATACATGGCAAAGGTAAAATTTTCAGTTGTTTAAACAGAGGCTTACATGTATGCAATCTAGTAGTTCCTTTCATTGTTCTAATTATTCTTTTCTGGATAATAAAGATTTGGTGAGCAGCAGGTGAATTTCCCCAAAATATGATTCCATATTTCATAAGCGAATAGCAATAAGCAAAATAAGTACTAAGAACAGTTCTCCAGCTAGTCGATTGTCTTAATACTCTTAATGCATAACAACTTGAGCTTAGTTTCTTGGCAAGTTTAGTGGTATGCGAGTTCCATTTTAGGTCATCCTGCAACCAAAGGCCTAAGAATTTAGTAGAAGAGGCGTTACCAATTTTAAGGTCATTTAAGATTATGGAGGGAGAATTAATACTTTTATTCTGAGCTGTGTGAAAGTTAAGAACCACTGTTTTACTAGTGTTGATAAGGAATCCATTATTGTTGAACCATAAGGACAGCTGACCTGTTACTTCCTCTACTGATTTTTGAAGTTCAGTGTCATTTTCACCCCTCATCAAAACACTTGTATCATCTGCGAATAGTACAGTTTTAAATGCAGGTATCTGAGATGGCAAGTCATTTACGTAAAGGAGAAAAACTAGTGGCCCTAGAACCGACCCCTGCGGAATGCCATACTTCAAAAACATAGGATCTGAGTGGTAATATTTAAATATGTTTGTGGTATTTTCTAAACTTTTTTGTTCGACGATCTGTTGGCGATTATTTAAATATGACTGAAACCACTTACTAGCGATACCCCTGATACCATATTGATGGAGTTTATCAATTAGTATCTGATGATTTATCACATCAAAAGCTTTAGACAGGTCCAAAAACAGGCCACATACTCTCTTCCTTTCATCAAGTGACTCAAAAGCAGGATTTAAAAATTCATAAATTGCGGACATTGTTGATTTTCCTTCTCTAAAGCCATGTTGAGAGTCAGTTAACAATTTATATTTGTTTATGAAGCTAATTAGACGGTTGTACATTATCTTCTCTAAAATTTTTGAAAATATCGACAATAAAGAAATAGGTCTATAATTGGTTACGTTTTCTCTATCTCCCCCTTTAAATAATGGAATTACTTTTGCAATTTTAAAGATATCTGGAAATATTCCTGACATGAGAGATTGGTTACAGAGGTGTGTTAAGGGGGTAATTATATTTTGGATACATTTTTTAATTAGTATATCAGGAATGTTATCAACTCCTGAGCAATGTTTATTCTGTAGGTTCTTTACAATATTGAGGATTTCTGCTTCTGTAACATTTTCAACAAACATTGATTTTCCATTAAATGTTATATTCGCGAGTGTTGATTTTATTGCTTGTATATTGTTTACATTTAGTAGTTTTTCAGCTATGGTAGCAAAATGCTCATTAAAAATTCTTGAGACATTTTGTGGGTCATTGATCTTCTTGGAGTCTTCTGATAACGTTATGTTATTTACTGCCGGTTTTGTTTGCCTGGTTTCATTTTTTATGATATTCCACATAGCCTTAGTTTTATTTTTAGATTCCAGGATATAATTATCATTTGACATTCTCTTTGCTAATTTTATAACTTTGTTAAGTATGGTCTTATAGGTCTTGAAATACATGTTAAATTCATTGGAGGTTTCGTGCGTACTTTGAAAATCGTGGAGGAAACGCTTTCTTTTGCATGAAGTAATTATTCCAAGAGTAAGCCATTGTTTTGATGGAGAAGAAACTTTCAGTCTGATACTCTTCAAAGGAAATGCAATATCAAAATAATACAGGAAAATATTAATGAATTCCTGGAATTTTTTGTTTGTATCTATTGACTTGTACACACCTTCCCAAGTTTCTCCTTTTAACAAGTTGTTGAAATAGTTTATATTGTGCTGACTAAAGCTTCGACATTTATCAAACTGAGCATTGTAAACTGGGTTTGAAATATTTAGAGTTATTATTTGAGCTCGGTGGTCACTGAAACCTGTGTTGATTACTTCGAGAGAGTTGCAGTTCACATTGTCATTAATTATTATCTGGTCAAGTGTGGTTGCACTAGTTTTTGTTATTCTTGTGGGTACTGTTACTGTGTGAATTAGATGATGGGAGCTTAACAAATTTAGCAATTCCCTTCTCTCCGTACTTTCCTCTAAAAAGTTAATATTGAAATCTCCACAAAGAACTATTTTTTTATTAAATTTATTTATTTTATTTATTATCACTTCTAGTTTATTCAGAAATAACTTTGCACTATTTCCTGGTGAACGATATATACAGATGAGAATTAAATTTTCTTTTGGGATAGAAATAGCTGTTGCCTCAAAATGTTTATCTATGCATAAGTCATCGGGAATTGGTATAGGCTTAAATTCTATGTTTCCTTTGATATAGATACATACACCTCCATGCTCTGATGTTGATCTACAGTAGTAGCTAGCTAAAGTAAACCCTGGTATGACAGCATGATTGATTTGTTCAGGTTTCATCCAGTGTTCAGACAAGCACAGGATGTGGATATCTTTGAGTGATGTTTGTAGAAGCATATCGATATGAACTAGTTTATTATTAAGTGACTGTACATTTTGGTGAAATATTCTGATTGAGGAACTCTGTGCATTTGTACTGTTGTTAAGCTTGGGGATTATAGTTCTTGCAGGAGCACTTACCTCTGTTCTAAAAAACTCTCGCCACCGAGTGAATTCACTGATTCTACAGTAGTCGGACTTGCAGTATGCGGTAGTGGGATGACTGGTCCGTGGGAGTGGAACTTTTTGTTGATTTCCTCCGCTACTTGTGAACAGATCTGTTGCTTTCCTTTGGTGTTTAAGTGAAGACCATGTCGGGTAAACAGTTCTCTTGGTACATCAATATCAAGAAAGTGAACATGCTGATATAGTCTGGATAGTGCTCTAAGCTTTTTGTTCGTCCTCTTTACCTCCTTGTTGACACACGATTCTTCCATTAGATCATGTCTGTGTGGGATGCCTAAGAGTATAACGTTTGTACCTGACAGTAGTGGGAGCTTATCTTTGTAGGTTTGTATTGCATCATTCGCTTCGTTTTTCGCTACATCGTTCGTACCCCCCCACAAAACAACATAATCTTCATGAGTAAGGTTTCTGCACATTTCAACACAATTTTCCAGAACATTTTTAACTCTAGCGCCTGGTTTGGTGACGCTACTTACCACAAAGTCCCTTGATACTTTTAAATTGAGCTCTTCTGAACATCCTTTCCCATGACTGTCACTGAGGAGGAGTACTTTCCTTTTTGAGGTTATGTACGTGGCTAACTTCCGCACTTTTTCCGGCTTACAGTTTGTTGATGCCCTTGTATGTGGTGTTTCTTCTGAGACGGATTCAGTTTCAGCAAGAACATCGTACATATTTTTTGTGGGAACAGCTTGGCTAACTGTTTCCCGCACACGTGGTTTAGGCCTACATTGGCGTCCGCGATTTGCCACCACCACATTCCACGAGTCCGGCGATGACGGGGGATTGTTGCGGTCGTTTACGTTATGTCTGAGTACACTGTTTTCGGCTTTTAATTTAGATAGTTCTTCTTGGGTGTGCTTAAGGTCCCTATTCAAAATGTCGATGATTAACTGTAGAGATTTCACACTCTCACTCGATGCCTTGCCACACAGCGTGCACAGTATATCACTCGTATTTACACCTAAATGTACCTCTGGTGGTTTACTATCAATGTCACACATACTAGGTGTCTTCCTACACGATATTTTATCACTGGCGTTAATTACGGAACTGTCCTCGTCTACATTTTCGATATCTTTAAGAGAGCGGTATACTTTGTCTACATACGTGGCAGCCATCTTGTCTTGAACTTGCATTTGTATTCAGTCTGTTTTATGTCTTACAGAAGTCTGTTAGGGGGGTTCCTCTGATTTTGCACCACAATAAATCGTATCGATCGCAGTTTGACCCACATAGCTTGCACTTGTCTTCTGGGTTATGGTACTTCTCTGTTGTGCATATACGGTGGTGAAACCCATGGACCGCTACTCTCGTCACGATGTGTCATAGGTTGTATCTGGCTTCCGTCCAGTCACTGTAGATCATCGCATCCGTGGCGAAGAACTCTTCTTCTTGGTGAGTTATTACAGGAAAAATAATTTATTTGATCCGCCTATTCAATACACTTTGTTAAGACATTTTTACAGGTACAAAATAGAAGTATTGTTACGGGTACCCCGAAACATGTACCTGTAACAATGTCTTAACGAAGTGTATTGAATAGGCGGATCAAATAAATTATTTTTCCTGTAATAATTTGTGTCAATGCAAACCAATATGAGCAACATTACGAATCTTGGTTAGTTCTTGTAGCAGTTCATTGTAGGCTTCGGTGGCTGGCAGGAGTAAGTCTAGGGAAAGTTCTTCTATGAAGAATTGTTCCTTTGTTTGCACGTAACATTTTCATTAAGAATCTCTGTATCAGCCTTCTTTCTTCGCATAGTGTAGGCCTGCTGTTTTAGCATATTTAAGTTTATATTTGAGCATATCAGTTCCGTGCTTCTAGTTAATCCTTTGAAAGTGTTTTAGACTGCTTTTGCCCACAATTTAGTTGTTTTTTTTTTCTGGCATAATAAAAAAAAATCTTATTCAAAGGTATACTTATACAATGGCTCATATTCGTACTAACTCATTCTCTCTCCTTCTCATTCACATTATACCACCTTTTTGATCAGCTTAGGGGGTAAATGCCATGTATTGGTCAAGATAAAAGTTGTTTTCCAATATTTTTTCCAAAAAGTTGATCGAAAGATATTCTAGGGATTTTTTTCCAGAAAGTTGACAGTCTTGAATTCCAATGGGTGAAACTTGTTAATGTTATTAACTGTTTTGTTTTCTCAAATCATTTGTTTAATGGATGTATTTGCGGCCTTTTAGCTTTTTGATGGTGAAGGGCAAAGTTCTTTGTCACAACTTTCAGTTACTTCTTCTAATATGGCAATTCCAGCAATAGATTCTTTGTCTTTCATCATCCATATCTGCCAAATCTTCCTCTGGTGCTACAATATTCACTCATTGAACTGTCTCTTTGATGTTGGTAGGTGACAGGAAATCTGTCAATTGAGACATAGTGTGAATTGGTTTGTCATGTTCCTGCCAGTGTGATGCGTGAGCAGCAACATATACTGCACCGTGTTATGGGGGAGCTTCCAATCGAGCTACATTTGCTCAATGTTCACATCTGTTTCTAACCCTTTCACATACTTCGACAGATCAGTCCTTCTATGTATTAAGAAATGGTTAGACTCTCTTGATTGTCCACTGGCATTTTACATACAGATGACTGGTCGTAGTTTCCTGAAGACAGCAGTTACATAATGCTATTTTACAGATTTATCTAAGGATGATCTAAGATTCTTAAGACAGTTTCTCGTAACTCTGGTGTGCCTGGTGCAAGTGACACCCTTGGAAAAATAAGGCTTTACGGGCCTTATTATATTATACAAGTCTAGCTTTGATACGAAAACACGAGAACATATCAGAGGAGTGGAAATTGTAACAATGTAAATGGCAATGTTACATACAAGTCTGTAGCATACAAATGAGGCTTGCTTCTGCTTTTATTGCTTTTAAATAATTTGTTAAATGATGAATTCCTTTAGAATGTTGTAAGTGTAGTAAACCTACTTTTGCTATACCTTGTTGTAACTTAATGTGATGATGGTTCCAGCTGCCCCGCGATTCCGCAATTCAATCACGGTGTCATCAGGAGAACTCTTGCGCAGCAACAAGCGGCCACATTCCATCATCTCTGTGAGCAGTTCATCGTCTTCAGGAGGTAGCAGCACCAGTCACTCCTCGGCATCCAACTATGGAGCACTTGTTAACCTGGGCTTCGACCCTGTTGACAGTCCCCACATGCACCACAGATCCACCACACTTCACAGTCAGTGCTCTACAGGTCAGTATTTTGTGGTTATGCAGAATAACTTGACAACAGGACTAACTCTCCTAACTCTTCTAGTGCTGGTGTACTTCATGTCGTATCCAGGAGCAGGCTGAATTCTGTCTTATGATGTACAAACAATACTGTAATTATAATAATAGAATTAATAATAATAATTGATAACATCATAAAGTTATATTTGTTTTTAAATCCTTTTGAAACAACAAACTGTCAGTATCCGATTAAGGATTATCAAGTATCGGACTAGCAGATGGCGTAAAATCTAAAAATTAATATTTCTCGACCTACTCACCTTTCTCCTTTGTGGTATAAAGTTTTGTCCGGCAACTTAAGGTATGATTTCCTGGAGTGTGTCATATTTACAAACTTTTTAAATCTCACAGTAAAATAAGAAATTCATAATTTTATAAAAACAATAATTACAGTACGTCAGCTTAAAAAGGAAACAATATGTTAAAATCTAGCAATTCTTCTAGGTTTTTGCCTAGTTGTAGCAAGTCAGACTCTTCAGCGGGCACTTGGTACAACCTGCCCAGGTCGCCTTTGGGATGGTGGACCATGCACTACATCCCATATCTGAAGTGAGAGCCGAGAGCTCCACAACATTATCTCCTCCCTATAGAGGAACCAAAATGTGGCCTTCACGGCCAGTAATTTGTCACAAAATATTGTGAAGGCAAAGAATAAAATTATGAATTCTTGTAAGAGTATGAAATTTGTCAGATAACATGTGTTATTGCAGGTGTCTTTGAGTCTAGGTCTGTCTGTGGTAGGTCCCCCAGAACTATTTGAACTAGGATACCTGGCGTGTGAAGACCGCTGGGGAAACCACACTGCCGGGATTTGAACCTTGGTTATCTGTCTCCTCATCTATCCAGTTGATCCGTGGAGCAGGTTTAGACCCCTCAGCTACATTAGAGGGTTTATTCTTAACTATTTGCTATGGTATAATCAAAGGTCAAAACAAAATTATTGTAAACCAAAATTTAACATTAAGATAAATGATACCTGATGAATACTCACTCAGGAAAATTACCTGATGTACCAGCAGCTGATAGTATGCAGCTTTTAGGACCATGGTAGAACTACTTCGCACAGTCTGCTAGCCTCTCAGGGACACCATGCTCATGGAGGGTAGAATCAAATCAGGTCGAGTGGCACATGGTCAAATGCCTTTTCTAGGTCAAGGAAATCTAGATGCAAAATTGTCAAAGTAACAAATCGTTACTTCTTTGTTACTTTTGTGCAAAATATATACAGTGATTGCTTAATAACATTTTCCCTGCTACTATTAATTACTTGATTTGAATGGAATAGTGGATTCTATTAATATGGAAAAACAGAACTATTACACAGCCTGGCGCTTGTGTGGTAGCACACCTCATGCCTTAGAGTATGTAGTTAAAATATTTTGTAACCACAATAATAGTAATAATGCTATTGAATTACCTATGTTTTACCTTCACATGCTTCTTCAAGTTTGCTGTGTATTTCTTTTTCACCTGTGCAAATTTTACATAAAGGTGTCATTCTTCCCATTCAATTTTAAGAATTTAAATATGCCGAGCAGTTCCACAGCGAACTTAAAGAAGCAGGTGAAGGTAAGACATAGGTAATTCAATAGCATTATTATTATTATTATGGTTACAAAATATTTTATTTTTTAACTACATACTCTAAGTTCTAAGGCATCACTTTCTTCTCCGTAATAATGGTACAACTCGAGACACACATTTTAACTTCCATCGATTTTAAGAAGGCATTTTGTGTACAACATAAAATATGACAGAGGCTTGGTTCTAATCCTTCCCCCTCCTAAAACCTTTTAAACAGGTCAGAAGTAATAAAATGTGGCTTTGTGTTCCCAGGCTCTCTAGTACAAACTGTGTTTCTCAAAATGAATGCAGAAACATGACCAAATGGCACGTTGTGTGATACTGGAGAATGGTTCATAAACCCTGATTGTCTTACAGACATAGGCCAGAAATGCAACACAGCAGATTGTGTGAAGTTTTCTATTCGCAGGCCAGCAACTAAATGGTTTACACAGTGACATGTCAGAATTATTGCAGCTCAAAGAGCATTTGGAACGTTTATTGCACCAGTGCAGGCATACGTAAAGGAAACAGATAGGGTGCAGGTAATCGAACTTTTTAAGTCCATCATAAATTCATGGCTCGTTTATGGTTATTGTTTATTTTTTAATATAGAGATGGGCTGGTTCATAATTGAAAGTAGTTGTTGGTTTCATTCCCACCTGCTATTGACAACTGATTGCTCCATCTTGAAAAAGTTACGATCATTTTCGTTACTCTTAAAAGTAGTGGCGTTACAGTTATTTCATTTTAAAAGTAACGTCGTGACCATGAAAGTACAGTAATTGTTGCTAGTAATGGTGTTTCAAGTAGCACGTTACCTTTCAACCCTTCCCTCAGCCTTTCACAAACCCGCAATGGTTAATGGTAATTTTAATGGTAGTTTGGATCCTTTTATCAACAACATGCTCAAAGATTTTCATTGTATAAGGAAGAAGACATATTGAACTGTAGCCATTCAGCAGGATTGCCTTTCTGTTTCTAAAGTTGAACTGTTGTGCTGATTGTTCAGTTGGCATTTTATTCTCTTCAATAATCTTGTTGAAGAAGCTTGTTAGCCATTCAGGAGGATCACAGTATCCTGACCTCTAAAGCTTTGCAGGAATACTGTCTGGTCCAATTGTCCTTCCATGTTATATCTTACTTAGTGCTGCAACAACTTCATCCTTGCTTATTGGTGTAATGGGTCCTTGAACAGGTGCCGACTGTGGAATAGGAGGATGTTGAAACTCTTTGTTGCCACATCATTGAAGTACTGTTACCCCATTCCACTGCATTTGTTCGCTCGGTTATACATTTTCTGTCGTTATCATTGATACCATAGAATTTCTCAATATCCACTGTATAGACGGTGATTTTTGGCAAGTCGATAAACATCTTGCTCTCCAGTTGGTGTGCCAAAACTTTCATAGATTTTGCTGAAGTGGGCTGCCCTTCTAGCATCCTCGTAAGCATTCCAGTTCTTGTCTGTCTTCGAAGCAAGTTCTAATACAAATTCTTTTTAGCTTGCACCATGGTCTTAACCTCGTCGGTCCACAGTCACATCTGACGATCAATTCTTCGGTATTCAGGTTTCGTTGCACCCAAATGTACCGTACATGGGCCAGCAGTACGTGCCATGGTGCTTCAACTTTGCTTATAGGTATTGGAAATTATGTAATTTTCCTTCTTCTTAAACCACCACCATTTTATCCATGCTGTACCATTATGTTCTTCCCTTTCCTGTGTAGGAGGTTTGACATGTATTCAGACAAATAGTGGACGGTGTTGGATAGCCACTGTTTCATATGGTAAGTAAGACCTTTGCATTCTGAAGAAGCTTTAAGTCACGCTGCAGTTTGGCTCATGTTGATACTTCTGTAATATGCCCCGAGATGAGAAATCTACTTCTTGAGGTATGGGGCGTGGTGGCAGTGATCAAGCTGTCTGCCTCTCACTAAGGTGGACTGGGTTCGATTCCCGATCAATGCTTGTGAAATTTTCGAAGTGAAATGCCACATCCTGTGGTTTGCATTCCATGTAAAATGGGGGTCCCGTGGCTCATGATCACGAGATTAACGGTCACGTAAAACTGCAAGCTTCCTTCCTTTTTCCACGTAATAGCAAGATTTAGTGAAGTTCAGGATCTTTTCTCCATCTTTATTTCTGCCACTAGCACCATGGTTACCGCACACCTATAGCCATCTCCTGTTGAGCCTACATGACCATTCAGATCACCAAAGATGGTAATGGTGTCCTTTAATGATACTTCAAGGACCTTGTCGTCAAGCATTCTCCACTCCAGAACTCATCTTTTATCATTCGTGAGCAGCCAGTCTGAGGAGCATTGCATTAGAAGATATGAATTTTCAGTACTTTAGTGACTATGCCGATTTTCATCAAGCACTACTTCAACAACAGAATTACGAAATTTTTCACCTATGATAATTCCGATGCCATTGAGGTCTTAGGACTACCATTATCTATGATTTTATAACCTTCGCCAATATCACATGAAGACTGGACAAGGGTGGAGGCTGAGAGATGGTGGGTAGACAGAAGACGTTGGAGAGGCTTGTGTTCCAAACAGACCCGGCCAGTGGCTGGAAACTGTGCAAGATGATGATGATGATGGTGATGACCTGGTTTCTTGGTATATTCTTTTCCTTTTTGTCTGCGAGCTTCAGTCATCATTACAACATTAAGTGAAGAAAATCGTGTATTAGAGCTTGTGTGTTTAGCTGGCACCGCTCCCCTAGCAAACTCGTCGAGTAGATCGGGCCAGGATGATCATGATGATCCTTTAAAAACCGAACAAATGCTTCTTTTGCTTGAATTTGAGGGGATGGGATAATAATGATCGTGTGGCTTCCGGAGAGGCCGAGTGCAGGTCTTTCTAGTTGACGCCCAAGTGCGACCTGCGCGTCGTACTGAGGATGAAGTGCTGATGAAGACGTCACATACACCCAGTCCCCGAGCCATGGGAATCAATCCCAGGTGATTAAAATCCCTTATGGTCGGCCAGGAATCGAACCCGGCGCACTTCGGAACTAAGCCTAGCGTGCTAACCCTTTAGCCACAGAGCCGGACGGGATGGGATAAAACAGGATGTATGGTCACCCTGTATATTCCTCAGCATTAGCAGACAGCTAAATACAGTGTGGACTGCGATTTACTCACTCTTAAAATGCCTTATGGCTGGATACAGTGAATTTTTGAGTAGCTCTGTCAAAAGGAAAAATCTGAAGGAAAAAGAGATAAAATTCAAGAGATAAACAACTAGTTATTGGTAGGCTACTGTAAAGCTGCCGTCTAGCTTGTTTTGACTTCACAGGCTTAATACGTTTGAATTACAAAAGCAAAACTTCTCCCCCTAGTCGATACAATTTATTGCAATCAAGGACCCCATAAGTTAGTTAAAATTTTAATGGGACATGTTTCGGGGCCTAGTTTCTTTGGCTCCCTTCATCAGCCTGGGTTTGGATAACGATCAGCACAATCGCAGTATAAACATCTGATGTTGTGAATGATTGGGAAATGTGTTATGGTTGATTATTATTATTAGCGTATGGTACAACACAAAACAAACAACATAAACAATATACATACATACAATAGGTAACACATTACAACTGTTACAATCATGCGTCTGGCTGCATGGCTCAGGGGTAACGTTCTCGCTTGCTGAGCCCAAGGTTGCAGGTTCGAAACCTGGCGCAGTCAGCTGGCATTTGAGGGTGCGCAAATGCGAGGGAGCCATGTCAGTACATTTACTGGCATGTTAAAGATCCCCTTCGGGGCAAAATTCCGGCACCCCGGCGTCTCTAAAAGCCAGGGTTGTTAAAAGGGACGTAAAACCAATAACATTATTATTATTATTGTTACAATCATGCAAGGGAAAGGGTGTTCAAAGATTAATGTCTAAATTTTCTAGTCATCTTATGGCTTCAGTAGAGGCTATTACAATGTCCTGTGTTGATCCAGTGAATGCCCTACTAATACACTCAGTGACAATCTGGTTCATAGTCTGTCTAACTGCACCACAATCACAGGTTGGGGAAGATCGCATACCCGATTTAAACATCATTGATCCGCATCTCCCGTGGTTAGTGCGGACTCTGTTGAGAGTTACCCATGTCTTGCGGGGCAAATCAAATCCAGCTGGCAGATTTTGAATGTTGAACAATGCCTGCCATTGCATTGGAGCTATGCTGTTCCACTCTTTTTGCCAATCAGCTTTTGGATCATAAACCTGCCTAACCAGTTCCTGTGCTGTTTGACTTGAGATGGCTATATCTGGTGCTAGCATCTTCATGAATGGGGAGTTCAGGATTGGCCAATATCTTGTTGTATTCCCTGACCAAGTTGTTCAGTCTTCTAATTCTAGGTGGTTCTATGTGACTAAGCACAGGCAACCAGAAAAGAAGGGTAGATTTTATTGTGCCACTAATAATACGCATTGTCTCATTCAGGACTGTGTCCACCTTTTTAACATGAGAGCTGTTGACCCAAACTGAGGAACAGTACTCAGCTGTTGAAAGTACCAGTGCCATCGCCGAAGTACGCAACGTAGTTGCAAATGCTCCTCATGTGGAGCCAGCAAGTTTGTGGATGATATTGTTACGTGTCCTTAATTGGCTGCTAGGTTGGTGAGTTGCTTCCTGTACGATAACGTTCGGTCAAGAGTAACTCCAAGATATTTGGGGTTCGCATTATGAAGGAGAGAGCCTCCATTAAGAGACACTTTCAGGGTAGAGTTCGCTTGCCGATTGTTTAAATGGAAAAAGCAGGTTTCTGTTTTACTAGAGCCGGGCTAAAGCACCACTTTTCGAAGTATTTGCATAGGACATCCAGGTCTGCATTTAAAGTTCTCTCTATCACATTAGCATCAGTATGTTGAGTAACTATTGCTAGATCATCAGCATAAGCAAACTGAAGAGAGCTGGTAGTAGGTATGTCCGCAATATACAGATTAAACAATAATGGAGAAAGAACAGATCCTTGTGGAAGACCATTATTGAGTACCCTTATTTTGCTGTGGTTTTTATGCATAACTACCTGGATTATTCTATTTGAAAGCATATTGTTAATCAAACGTGACATTTGACTGCACTTTGTCAGTTTAAAGAACTTGTACACAATACCTTCTCTCCACACTGTGTCGTAGGCAGCTGTTAGATCAATAAACACTGCCCCATTCTTCAATCGCTTTTCAAGACCTGTCTCAATATGTGTTTTCAAGGCAAGCACCTAATCTTCACAATTACGTTGACGTCTGAAACCAGCCTGCTCGATAAGAATGCTTTTACAAATTAGGGGGCTTATTCTATTATAAATAAGTCGTTCCAAGAGCTTAAAACAAACATGAAACATGCGGTATGAACATAAATATATGAAAATGTAACAATGACAACTACATTTAAAAAACACATTAAAAGGCGTTTGTGCGATATGAAAACACAAAGAAAAAATCGTAATCGTGATTGCTTAAATAGTTCATACAATGCTGGTTGCTTGACTGGTCCAAACCCGTGGCTCATCAGGAGGGCATGCAGTAAATTGTTCTTCTTTCGCTCATTTCATTAAGTGTGGGTACATTATCATGACCTTTTCTGTCTTGAAATGCATGGTGTTTGCTGCACGCCCTCCAAATGAGATCACCAGATACTGTAGCACTCAAGTGTTATTGATTGGATGATGGCATAAATACTTTGAATAAAGAGGTGTGTCCAGCTGTAGAGATGGCCCTTTATATATGTTTATCATTGTTTTACCGTTTTATCTCTCCCTCTACCTGCTCCTGCCTGGAGCCTTGTAACTTGGCGTCCAATAAAAACAAATGATTGGTCCATTTCTATTGGCGGCAATGTGACTTCCATGAACTGAAATACGGTCTTCTCCCAGGTGTTTAAGAGTTCATTATGATCAGGCATCATGTATCATGTTATGAGGAGTAGTGTGTCCAAGCTGTACTTCCATGTATACTGTATATTTATATAATGAGAAAAAAAAATCTTGACTGTCAAATTATTTTTGTGAATATTTTTCTTAGCTCTCTAATATATTTAAACTACCTCACTTAAAATCAAATGAAGTCAAAATATATTTGTATTCTTTTTTTATTTAAAAAAATAATTATATAATACCCTCATCTATGATTTGGAAATGAAAGGAAGGTGCAATAACTCTTGTCTGTTCCCTGTTGTTACAGAGAGTGGTATTATTGCTGACATCTCTCTTGGATCGGAAGATACTGACGGCTCCCATTGGCATGTGGAGCGGTCCAACAGCTCAGTAACGTCCATGTCGCTAGACTCTTCCATGTCTCCCACTTCCCCGGTCTCTCCCACAGAGGAGGATAAAACCTGCCTCATAGGGGTGCAGAGCAAGGAGAGCGAGTGCCTAAGTCTTAACGAGCCGGACCAGGAGGAAGTGTCCATCAAGTTGTGAATTCTATACTCTACTTTCAACAGTGTGTCACTCGGTGCTGTTCTGTTTGTCTTATCTTCGGCTTTGTCTGGACAGATTTTATAGCTGGTGCATAGTATTGTTCTTAATTACTGTCAGTTATTTAAAAATTATTACACTGATCAATAAGTGTTTCTTATAATGAAGCTCAGTATGACTCTTATTTCTCTTCCTTATTCATATGCGAGTTCATATATATTTGGTACTCGTTATTCCCATACTTTCTTTTCAATGTTACCAGTGCATCATTTTATATATAGTATATATATAAAATGATGATATATATACAGTGTATATAAGAACTATAACAAACGATACCAGTATTCATACAACATGGGCCATTTCTTATGCCTTTTATATTCCTTTATATATTCACACATTTCAATCTTCTGTTCTTGCAATTTCATGTCAAATGCATTGTACCATTCCAGAGTTTTATCCATTCACACAAAAAAGTTTCATTCATATTCGCAGTTGCCTTTTTGAAGGCCTCGGCTTGTATTGAGGATGCCGAATATCCAACTGAGCAAATTTGCCTTGTGTGAATCCCATTATATTCGGCCTGGAGTTGACTGGCAGAGCTTAAAAAATTATAATTTTGCTGTAAAGATGAGACAAGTTACTGCTCATGTTTGTGGTGAAAATTTTTTAAGTTCCTGATTGCAGTTCTTATTAAACTAGTTGTTTTTTAAATTTCTTTATAGTCTTTGGTTATTCTCATCACACAGTTGAATGTTTTTGTTATGTACCCACTGTAGCCAGCGTCCAACAATTTTTATTTCTCATCTGCTTCAATAACAAGCAAAAGTAGTTACTTATAATTTCATAGATTGGTTAATTTTCCATCACATTTTGGATCACTTTGTCAATAGTCACATGGATGATCAGAATATTTAATTCGCAAGACAGTGGATATCTTGGAACCGATATTTCCTACCGGGCAGGTCCTGTAAGCATTTATTTCTTCTTTTACATTATCCCGATTTAGCATTAAGCGGAAAACCGATATAAAAAATTCTGTGGTTTTATGAGAGTTGGATGAAAATTAGTGTCAACATATTTGTAGTTCTGCAGAGACAAAATTACTATAGGAAAAATTCCTTAAATATATATCATATCTCTTTCTGCTGTATTTGTGGAAACCTTTGCTCACCATGAGTATGTCAACTGTGTTTATGTTCTGCAAAGTCTGCTCTATAGCAGAGATAATCTAACCATTTTGTGTCGTAACATTTCCCTCTTAGTGATGCTCGTAATTTCCATGATTGAGTTCCCAACATCCACTACACTCCCTCATAAGGGTTCATGTGATTGAACGCTTACCAAACTGAATCGCTTTGAGGGAAATGCTACAACAGAAGATCTGATTATCCACGACAGAACATTGATGGAGTGAATACGCTAATATAGTAAATGGTGATGCACATGAGTAAAATTACATTGAAGTCTTATAAATGGTAATTAAAGCATTGCAGAACTATCATCCTATAACCCTTGTATTTGAAAATGACTTGTGTAGGGAAAAATGTTCATCAACAGCAAAGAAAAGCAGCATGCACTCATGCTCAAGGTATTTGGATACAGCTGCAGTTAGTGCAAAGGGAAATATTTATGAATCATGTTATGTCTTGAAACATACAAATGTCCGAATTCAGAATAGACAGTGCAACACTGTGGAAACTGGTAACAGAAAGTCTTGATTCCTGCCAGAGAAAACCTGTCGTCAATATCAAAAGTACCTCTATATGCATATTACTCACCTGATAAAGACAATGAGAAGGCCATTTCAAATGTAATTAATATTTTGATACAGAACTAATCATGTTTGTTTATGGCAGCTGACATATCAGAACTAATGTGTAGTCCACCTCAGATTGACACACAATAAGCACACAAATATATTATTTAAAAAGAGAACAACTGAAAGTATGGATAAATTAATATATAAAAATATATTTAGAGATTACAAAAAAAAAGTATCTAACTTTTAATTTTTCAAGTTCAGTCTGTAGTAAAGTTGTGTACTTACGTTAGAATTAAAACTTTATGTAAATACAGTAAGACTAGTTGGCTAAAAGATGTACAGTTCATTCTTAAATAGTATTTATTAATATTTTGTCTGTATTTGTCAAATCCAGCCCTTTCAGTGGCAAATTTCATTGTTAGGATACCAAGAAATGTATTCAGAAACTGACAGTGTTTATTTTTGTTTAGTTTCTAAATCTGAAAGACTAGGATAAACTAGCAGCTGGACATCACTCCTCATGAATCCTTCATTTTACAAATGTAATATTGGATTTTGTATTTTTACTAATAAAGTGTATCATCTCTATAATTACTCTTTTATTTTTTTGTATTAACAATACTGGTACATTACCAGACATCCCCTGTACCCAGGTTGGTCAGTTTATCCCCGATATGACACTGGATTTCTCTTAAGTGCATGGATTTTGTTTTACTGCTAATCTGGCCTCAAAAAAAAAATTTCAACTCAATGCCCATTGTGTTCTCTTCATCATCAACTGTCTATCCTGTCCAAAATTTTGAAAGTGTCCTCTGATTTCTTGAACTTTATTTGCTAATAGGAACAAAGTCATTGTCGGCAAAATTACAATAAAACTAAAAATTAAAATATATAGAGAGATGCCAACTACTATGGATTTTCCATAGTTTCAATGGTTTTCTCACACAATAATTATTTTGGAAGTGGTACATGTTATTTCTGATTTTACAAACTCAATTTGAAAATTCTTATTTCTCCTGCGAACATGGATAAAATATGACACAGGCTTTTACGGCCATTAATTATACTCCAGCAAATCTCTTCGGATGTAGTGCAAGTCGCGCTACTCCAAGGCTTATAAACTACAGAGGTTGCCTCAATTTTCACTCACCAATCAGCGCTCGGAAGGCGGATGACGTCACAAGATACCAAACGCGCTCTGCGGCGAAAGTAACCAAACTGCCAACATCAGCTGTTGAGTACGCAAAGAACAGTTTATCTCATGAAATTATTGGTAAATGGGTGATAAAATAACTGAATGTAGCCTTCTTACATTTTATGTTGTGATCTTCTTGAAAATTTGCCTAGACTCGGCAGCAGTATCAGTGGTGCTGGTGTGGGTGTTAGTGACTTCCAATAACCTCTTCTTATGCAAGATAGGCCTATAATTGGAATGTTTCAATCTGATGACGAAAATTGTTCTCACAGCTGCCTCAACCACATCAGACGGTACTTCAGGAACTTTTCTCAACACAAAATCTGCCATTCTTTTTAGAACGTTCTTGCCTCTTTGAAATCCGTATTTTCCGTGAAATGTTACGAATGTTGCTGAAATGTGCCGGAACTGGTTTAGCCAAGTTTCTGAGGGATCGGTCAAACAACAGTATGACAAGTGTTTAATCCAGGTTGGTAATGCGTAATTGTGTTGAGTTTGCATTTCATAGGTTAAGTTCCGAAGTTGTGGAAATTTATCTTGGAACTTGTGGGGTACATAACCTGCAACATAAGCCTTGCCATCTTCTTCACTTTGTTCCATGATAATGGCAATGAAGGACTGGTTGCTCATTGCTGTCTAAGGTTGGTTCTAGAAGTGCGTTACAGTATTTGATTCAGACACCGTTTTGTTTAGTACTTTAGCAACTAAATAATCATCTGAATCTGGATCAGCAGTGTTTGCTTGCTTTTGAACGACTCCTGGATTTTCCCCTAAAATAATCATCCTCAGTCTGTAAATGCAGTCAAGGGGAGAAGGGTGATCGTGTAAGCCACCACTGGTCCTCAATTGTGAAAAGAGGTTTTCCAGTACATCTTGATTTAGCCTATGTGTGAGAATGTACTTTATATTATGCCTATGGGCCATATCTTGGTACAGAAGTCTGCTTTCTGGAATATTTGCAAAGAATTTTTACCATTGCAAAGAGAATTACTCATGAAATTTTCCATCTTGTCCAAAACTATATTTTGCTGTTCAATTGGTAAACCATGGGTTATTTTTGTTGGTAAAGGCAGGTTAGGACAGTATGAATTCATAACATCATACCACTGGTTTACAAGTTCTATGAAATCCCCTGTTGCATCTGCTAGTAATTTATCTGGACCTGGTTTGTAGTGCTTTAAAGCTGTGGCTGTAGTGTGTGACAGAAGCTGTGCTGCTAGTCGAACATTTTGTCGTTTGGTTATTTCACACTATGTGATTCGGTGTCAGTTTCTGGCACGAGTTTATCTCAGAATTGGTTTGTTTCACTAATTCTACCACAGGAGCACTGGTAACCTTCTGTCCGTTTTCAAGAATATAGCCATAATACAAGAACCAGTTCCTTATAAGTTTTAGCAAATGGGGTGCATCTGTGAAAAAGTATATAGACTGTTACTGGGTGGTTGTAAGAAGAGCAGTTCACTGAGATAAACAATTCCCTCCACAAACCCATGTTCCCACCTCCACTGTCACTCACACAGGCTACCACATTGTACCCAACGCTGTCAAGCTCAATAGTCACTCGGTCAAGCATATCCTTAGTAATTTTAGAGTCAAAATCGCGGTACACAGGCTGTTTCCAGTTGGAAAAAAGTCCTCTAGCCATAACAACTTGCATGTATGAATGAGGACCTACTATTTCATCCTCTCTTTGATCATAATCATATGTAGCTGCCACTTTCATTTCATCATGAGAGAGAACTGTTGCTTTTTCAAAACTATTCATAGTGTGGCCTTCCATTACACGTCAGCCAGAATCCTTTGTAGTAGAGGGTAATGTAGCTTTTGCCTGAAGTAAATGCAACATAGTTTGCTGAAATATGCAAATGCAGTCGAAATATCATCTGAAGTCCATTTAATATGCTTCTTTTTATAGATGATTACTAATTGGCTTTACTCAATCACCACTGAGAATATACCAATGACTTGCTGGTTCAGTACTATCTGAGAGGTCTTTCCCAATTTAGCTGATAATTCTTCAACTGTTTTTTCTAGTTTCTCAATTTGCTTCTGGTAATCAATAATTTGTGCTCTATTTTGTAAACATAGCTCTCTTACCTGTTCACTTTCTTCTAAAACCCTATTGTAATTCTCAAGAAGAATTGCATACCTGTTGTCATCTGCCTGGGTTTGAAGTGGTGCTTCTGGTTAACTCAATGAATTTTGTTCACTCTCTTCTCTGAGTAGATCTTGAAACAATGTCCTCTGGTTCCTTTTCATTAATCTTTGCTCCCTCGATGATGACTCTCCTATACTGGTGTGATCTGGAGTTAAATGTAGCATCAGCACAGCTGGAAGTAATATCCGAATGACAACGTTCATGTGGGATGTATGTAGCAAGTGGGGATTTTTAAAATAAATATTACGCTAACCCTCCCGTTTACATTTATGTTTGATAATACACCGGCCGCGGTGGCCGAGAGCGCTAACGCGCTACCTCGTGTCTAGTTGGCATCGGGAGTGCGTGGGTTCGAATCCCACCTCGGCTGTCCTCTTTTATACAACGAATGGCGTGATCGGCAGCCACCACGTCATAGGCTAATATAAGATTGAGCGTTTACTTCAGACCATGGTTCCTTCGTAGGGCAGCAAGATCCACGCACTCAGTTAAAATATGGGCCACGGTGAATAGGGTTCCACCAGTATAATGGGGTGGGATCTCCCATTATCAGGAACAAATAGTTGGTTCTTACATGACTTACCTTTAAAACTGCACAAAATTACGAAATCCCTCTGTGCCCAGAAGGCTCTCTGCTACAAGCGAGTAGTTTCCTTGATCGTTCTCAGTTTACTGGGTCTTGGATCAGCTAATCACTGAGTTTCCCAGAATGTCAGTACTAGATGGCATAACAGAGAGAGTATATCTAACTGGTACCTACATCAGTCGAGATGGTAGTAATACCGCCTCTTTTGTAGCTTGATCTGATAAATCATTTTTCACAATCCCCATGTGGCTTGGTAGTGTTGCTCAACCTGGCTAGGTCGTGGATTTACTGCTCTAATGGGTCTTGCAGGAATCATGAAGAAATTGACTGCAATGAACTTCATAAATGGCATCAAGCTCTATAGTGAAGACACTACAGATCTGTGGCAAAAAGATCTTTCTATTAGCACCTTCGATGACGTAGGCACAACCCACTTTCTCCTCCACCTTCTATCCATCCGTGTAGAGAATGCCAGCATCCGTAAATTGGTAAAATATGCTATGGAAAATGGATGGCATCTATGTTCACCTTGGGACCTAAGGTGTAACCAAATTTCTGGATGCAGGACTTCCCATTGAGGTACCTTGCTAGGTTTCCAGATTATACAAGGACCTACAGCCACTCCTATTTCATTACACAAGTTATAAAGTCTAATACCAACCGGCTAGTTGGCATATCTCTGGTGGTATCTGGTACTAAAGAGAGCCTGGTAGCTTGAATGATGCAACATTTGACGCACACTGGCAGCATATGCGGCCACCTAATACGAAGAGGTGGAACACCCGATTTGACGAATAAACTCGAAATTGGCCAGGTTCAGATAGCACTGGTTGTAAACCTAACGCAACTGGTGGATACTGTCCAGCAATTTCAAGGTTGTTGGTTTTGCTGAACAGTATGTTGTAAAACCATAGTCTACAGTTCATCTCAATTAAGTTGAAAGTCAATGTAAACACACAAAATAAGCAAAACAGAGCTTTTGCAGACACTGAACACATAACTTACATTTTAAACTTACCAACAGTGTATCAATTGTAAATTAGCTTTTTCTCCACGTCAGTACATCAACTGTACAATGTTTTGGTTTATTCTCATTCATTCATCACGTAAGTAAACCCTTGTCTTTCATTTTAATGTGAGGAGGTGCGGGCTTCATCTGGTTAACGGAGGGGAAAAGCCTAACTACGAGAAGAGCGGATGCTGTGATTTCAGGCCATGAGCCACGTGTTAGCAAGATGCTTACTGCTCTCTGCTGCATTGTGCTTAGCTGCTTTCCATACTTTTGAACTCATTGATAGTTACTTTGTGTTTGTTTAGTTTGGCAACCTTATTTTGTTAATGGTTGATCTTTTCTGTCTCAGGTACAGTTGTTTATTTAATTCGGTAGCCTTATTTCGAGAGTAGCTTCATCTGTGCCACATAGTGTTTCCGCTCTTGTAAATTAATTTCTTACTAAGCTTTTACTCTGTCTTTCTATTTGGTAGGGTTAATTATTTTGTCAATACTCTTTTCTGCATTAGAGTCAATGTGTATTTACCATACAGCACAGCTTTCACAGGAGTAAAAAAACTTTTATTGGAAGGACTTGAGCTAGTTCCTCCTCAGCAATGAGAAATGTGTGTTAAACATGTAATTGAAAAGGAAGAAGATAAAATGCATAAAATGGACAGTCTTATGGATGATATCGAACATGATGTGAATAGTTCGGATTTAGACTGTGATGATGACATGGACAGGATCAAACCTCTTCAATCCAGTGACTACTACAGTACATTTAAAACATTACCTTAATGAAGTGGGACAGTACAATACAGGGCTGCCACAAATACAAGCTTCAAATTCTAATAAAGTACTGAAAATCCCACGAAAATGACGATTTTTCGAAGAAAGAATAGAAACATCTAAACTCCTAGCAGATGTGCGCAGGCACCTTATCAGATGTTTCTACATGGGTAGTATTTCAATATACAAGTGGTCGGAGTTGTTAACTTTGACTTTCAACTCATCTCATCTCAAACAAAGAATATTCATATGCTGCAGTATCCTTTAACCTTAGCTGTCTTTACAGAGTCAACGACATTCTGTGTAAAACGAAATTAAACTTTTTAAGTTTCTCCTGATGGACTAAGGTGAATTTTTATAATTCGGCATCATTCAATTAAAATCTGACAATTTTTCCTCTAATTTAATTTTAAAGTAAACTTACTTTATTGTAATATTGAAAATTTAAATTATTCTTCTTATGTACAGTAAAATATATTTTAAATAGAACAACTAAGGAGAGCTAATATGAAATTCCTGCCATCACAGAGTACAATCATCGATAGCCACTTTCCTGAGGAAATTGATATCAGAAATTTATGAGGTGGTGCACTGCATTTTGGAAAATGGCAGTGGCCGTAGAGCAGATATTGTTGCCATTGACAGGAAGAACAGAAGTGGTTCGATCCTGGACCCTATGGTACGAATGGAAGTGGACATTCAACTAGTGGCGTCGGTGAGTGAAGTGCGTGTGTTTCGGTCTCCTGTTTGGTGCTGTTTTCTCATGTTATTCTTTCACGTAACTAGTTCTTTTCTTGTGAGTGGTAGTGATGTGAGGGTGACCATGATTTGTGAAAAGAATTATGAAGCTTCAGTAAACTGGAAGTGCTCCAATCGGAGTTTTAACTTTTGTTGTTTCTCTGCTGGATTGTCGCCTGCCATGCTGCTAAAAGGAGCCAGCCCTTTAACTAGGAGAGGTACGGTCACATCAGCATCAACGGTGACCACAGTCTTCATGCTTCTTCTACTGTCAGGTGATGTAGAAATTAATCCTGGTCCGGGTTTGAAAAGTTCTATGTCCATATACTTTCAGAACACTCAGAGCGTGGCCAACAAGCTGGACAAAGTAGATTTGAGCAGCAGTGATTTTAATAATATGTCAATAATAGCCTTAAATGAGTCTTGGCTTTTTGACAGTTTTCTTGACTCAGAACTCGCCTTTTCTAGGACTCATGACATATTTAGAAGAGACAGGCCTGGGCGTGGGGGGTGGTGGTGTCATTACTACGCAGTCTCAGTTGCGTGCCAGGAGAAGAGCGGACTTAGAAAGTCAATGCGAGATTATTTGGTTGGAAATCCAAGGAAGGTCTAGTGCATGGTGTCCACAGAATTTTCAATGTCAATTTTCCTGACCATTTTTCGACAAAATTCCTGACTCGCGAAGTCATCGTAACATCGGAAAAATGGTTTATTGAGCAAATATACAGTATATATAATTATCTCTCCTATTTGCAGCCTCCACCATCCTCATAGCTGCTCAACGCTCGCCTCTTTATTACTTTAAAATACAAAATAAAGTAAATTATAATGCAGTAATAAGTAAATCAAAGTACTTAATAACCTAAGCTACAGTGATGGGGTTGCCACATCCCTATGCCAACGCCAAAAATTTGTACAAAAAAATAGGTTTAAGAGGTTTTTACTATGATTTACTATAAAAATGGAAACTTTCCATAATGTCTAGTGAGTTATTACTTTTTATCTTCAGAGATTAGTTGAACTAGTAACATCAAAATATGGCTCTAAAAACACAAAATACTGTATGGTTAATATAAAATTTCTTGACTTTCTAATACTTTTCGCCATTTTTTCCTGACTTACGCCATTTGTTCACACTTTTTCCTGACCAAAAACAAAATTCCTGACTTTTCCTGTCTGTGGACACCATGTAGTGTGTTCGTGGGCTGTGTGTACCTTTCCCCGCCTGCCTCGTTAAAGCGCCTGGAGCAGCTACATACCTCACTCAGCAGGGTGCACGCCCAGTTGAAGGACAAGGATACAGTTATATTGTGTGGGGATTTCAACGTGCCGGACATCTCATGGGGACAGCAGGAAGGGCCTTCTCTCATACCTTTAAAACTAACTGAAAGTGCAGTGAACTCTATCTTCTGCGAGATAATTGAGGAATTCTCTCTGCATCAATTGAATCCACATCTCACCCACGGACAAAACCACCTCGATCTACTGTTTACTAATATTCCTAAAATCTCTCAGTCTGTAGAGTTAGAAAAACCAGGGTGGATTCCATCTGACCATAGTGCTCTAATATGGAACATTGATTTTCACGACACTAGTTTATTTCAAAAACCACCTCGCAGGGAAATTTTTAACTGGAAGAAAGCAGACTTGAACCACCTGAAACTTCTGCTGGATTATTGCCCATGGTCCCTCCTTGATATCAGGAACGACATTAATGAGAATTGTGAGATATTTTATGATCTCTTGATGTCCGCAGTTGGAGAAGCAGCTCCTCGTGTGAAGGTTAATCCCTACCGTTATCCACCTTGGTTTGATGCAGATGTAATCAGCGCGCTACACTCGAAAAATAGGGCTCATCGTCAATGGAAACGCTCTTTGGAATGCCATAGAATTGAATTTGTGGTCAGGAGGCTCGAATTCAAAGAAATTCAGCGCCGAAAGTATGACGCCTACCTGGAAGACATAGACTCCAGTGTTAAAACTAATCCGAACAGACTATGGTCCTTCATTAAGCAGAGATCTAGGAACACCAGATTACCAGTCTCGCTCGAGTGCGACGGACGTACCAGTACTGATGCAAACTCTGCCTGAGAGCTGTTTTCTGATTATTTCAAAACCTTATTCCTTCCTGTAAATTCTATACCGCCACCATTTCCTGATCTGCCACCCTCCAGTAACGACAGCATTTCTTACTTCCATATTCCCGAAGACTGCATCAAGAATAAATTACATAATCTATCCTCTGGCAAGTCTCCCGGTCCTGATGACATTCCTATAGAAATAATTAAATCTTTATGCCACCAGCTATCTCGTCCACTTTACATTCTATTCAACCAAGCCATCAGTGAAGGAGTGTTTCCGGATTACTGGAAATCAGTTCATTTCACCCCAGTGTTAAAGAAAGGCTTCAGGCAGAAGGTAGTAAATTACAGACCAGTATCACTAATGTCTATTTTCGCGCGAGCCTTTGAATCAATTGTTCGGGACGAAGTGTACGCTCACGTGTCACCATTCATCACTAAACTTCAGCACGGCTTCCTTCCTAGGCGATCCACTGCTACCAACCTAGCAGTCTTCACTCATGATATATCCACCTTTATGAATAACCGTGGTAGTGCTGATGTTATCTATACTGATTTCTCTAGGGCTTTCGACAGCGTACATCACAACCTACTGCTTCATAAACTTTCAAACTTTGGTATAACTGGTAATCTTTTACGGTTTTTCAAAAGCTACCTCTCAAATAGAACCCAATCAGTTATAATTAATAATAATAAGTCTAAATTTGTTAACGTTACTTCCGGTGTCCCTCAGGGTTCTGTATTGGGCCCTCTGCTCTTCATACTTTTTGTAAATGATATCCCTCGTATAATTCATAATTCTAGGTGCCTGATGTACGCTGACGATCTTAAACTGTATATGCCCATCAGTACTATAAATGACTGTGAGTTGTTGCAACAAGACCTACACCAACTTGGTGTGAAACATGGAAACTGGAACTGAATACTGAAAAGTGTAAAGTTTTGTCAGTTTCATTGAAACGTAACCTCCTACCCAGGTTTAATTATTGCATTAAAAATGAAACGCTAGGTAGAGTGTCAACCATTAAGGATCTAGGGGTGACAATCACTAATAATTTCTCATTAGATGAACATATTTCAAAAATATGTCGTGAAAGTTTCCGGATCCTGGGATTTTTAAAAAGAAATTGTTTAAATTATTTTTCGGACATAACTCTATCCAAATTATTTAAGTCACTCATTCGGCCTAAATTAGAATACTGTAGTGTGATCTGGAATTCCTTTCACAGTAATAAAAATGACGCCATCGAACGTGTGCAAAAGAGATTTATTAAATGGCTGTGTTACAGGGGTGGACGACCGTACCATAGAGCTGAGTATGAGAGTTATTGCAACATGTACGGTCTACCTCCACTTAGCAGTCGGCGCACATTGGGTGACGTGAGATCCCTTTGGAAGCTGGTAAATGGCGGAGAACCACCAGACGGAAGCACACATTCGATAGGGTCAGATCGAGAATTAATGTGCACGAAAATTCATGTCTGATCCGGTTGCAGTCAACATACAGCTTGATGGAGAGTAAAAGTGCTACTGATATTCACTTCGACTCTCTATCAACTGTTATGAGAAATATCTCAATCAGGCTGTAAAATAGTGTATGCATATTGTGTTAATTTCTATTTGCGTTGATTGATTGAATATGTGGTTGAATGAATGGTTGATTGATTTTTTGATTGAATGTACGAGCGACTGAAGTAATGTATTTTTTGTTTGCTGTTATCTAGATCCTTTAATGTCAATCTTGTATTACTTTCCCCAGTTTCTGAACTTTTTCTTCTTATCTTTTATTTTATGTTTTTGCCTTTTTCCATTTACTGTAGATAGTTTTTATTTCTGTAATAATTATTGTAATGTTTCTTGTACAAAGGGATTGCATGAATGAATGCTTGAGATAGGAATGTTTGAGTGCATGTCTGTATGGTTGTGGTAGCTGATTTATAATAGATTAGTGTATTTCTATTTTTTGTACGTGTTTGCTGTTTTTGTTTTGTTTATAATTGTAAATTTTATTGTTAATTATTATATTGTCACTAGTGGAGTCTATCTGTCTGACAATAAAGAATACATACATAAATACATACATTCAATGAGAAAGAGACCATTTACCAACTATGCGTACCTCACCTGCCTTAAAATGCAGGGAAAGAAAATATTTCATTTTCGGAGCTTGGGGAACACCTTTCAAGTTTGGCGTGACCATCCTTAAAGCACTTGGCATCGTGTAAAATGATCTTGTAAAAATCTGCTTTGGCATACAGAGAGCCTCAATCCACATATTACATAATCATTTATATGGTGTATCGTAATGCACAGTGTCTTCCACTCAAAGAGGGGCCCGGCAGCGCGGCACGTAGAGGGTCGAACGAGCACATGGCAGCTTGCTGAGCTTGGGGTCAAGTGAGCTCCCGTACGAATCGCATGTAAACCGCATAACGAGTACACAAAATAACACATAATCAAAGTAAAATAATTACTCACCTTGCCACAGAAGATGTTGAAAATGTCCTCCACCTGCATCTACACATTTCTGGCATTGTCTAAGGAAATTTTCTTTACAAGCTTCAGTTCATCTACCGAGATAGCCTCAATTTCTCTCGTGATATTCTGTTCGAGTTCATCTAGAGTGTGAGGGTTTGTTGCATAAACATTATTTTTCAATTTCCCCCATAAATAAAAATCGCAAACCGTAAGATCTGGGAATCTTGCGGGCCACAATGGTTTACTAATCACCCTTTTGTCAAAAAATTCCTCAATTAAACTTAATGACTCGTTAGCTGCATGTGCAGTTGCAGAGTCCTGCTGGAAATATCCAGATTGGCTTCAGTGTCAGTCAATTGTTCAAAAAATGGTACGAGAATGTCATCCCTACCGATCTCTGCCCAGGGATTGTGGTTTTAGAAAATATAGGCCCTATTATCCTGTCTGCAATTATCCAGTCTCCCATTTACACATCATGTAGGTGTGTTTGATGTATGAAATTATCAGGTTTTTCTGAAGACCAGTACCTGATATTCTGACTTGAAACATGTCGACTTAAAGGGAAACCTGCATCAGAGAATATTATTAATTTCGGATCAAGTACCCCATCAACATCCCTTAAAACCCAGTTACAAAAATTTACCCTGCTATCATTATCACGCGGAAGCAACTCTTGTACAACAGTAATCCTGTATGATTTCAATTTTAACATTTTTGTAGCTCGCCACCCGGATTAATCAAAATTTGTGTTGGCTGCGAAAGTTTTGTGAGGGATTTTGTACAAGTACTTCTTACAGTTTCTCTACCTGGAATGGCCGCACCTGGGAATTTTCCTATATACCGCCTTCTAACTTCTCTACAGGAATTTGTCAATACATATGTGTCGTACAAGAAAATCTTTTGTGCTAATGTGTACACAGGTTGAGGCATTATTGAACCAATAGTCTTTAACACTTAGCAATAACACGTTATGAAATTTTTAAACACAATAACAATTAAACAATAACCACTAACACATACACACGTTATAAACATGTAACACTTATAACTGATCAGCTCCTCAAAACTGAAAGAAGAATTATCAGGACCTGCATAAATAAAAAGTACCAGGTTGAAGGAGTCTGGAGAATCCTCTCCAATGTAACAGTCTATCGAGAGATTGACCCAGTTACCAGCACGATGAAGAAGAAGAGAATCTCTTATTTCTTTCACATCCTACGATTACCAGAAAACAGGATTTTACGACAACTAGTGATGAGCAAATCTGGGAAAGAGAACTGGAGGGCACTGGATAAAAGAAATTCAAGAGGATCTCAAATCAGTTGGACTCGAAATTACAGATGCAGAGAACAAGAATAAAATTACCACCCTTCTTAATAATCACAAATTTTCAGCAGAAATGATGCACAGACAGCCTGTAGAGATTTCAGATGAATTAAGAACACTGCGATCAGAACGGATGAAGAAGTACTGGGCAGATAAGAAAAATCAAACAATACAACCTTCAAATAAAAAGTGTACATGGAAGACTCAAGTGGTCCAATGTGGCCAATAAAGTTAATAATAATAATAATAAAATAGGCTATAAACGAAGTACAAGCCTCCGTGGCTTAGGCGGCAGCACGCCGGCCTCTCACCGCTGGGTCCGTGGTTCAAATCCCGGTCACTCCATGTGAGATCTGTGCTGGACAAAATGGAGGCAGACAGGTTTTTCTCCGGGTACTCTGGTTTTCCCTGTCAAAATTTCATTCCAGCAACACTCTCCACTATCATTTCATTTCATCTGTCATTCATGTAATCATTGCCCCAGAGGAGTGCGTCAGGCCTCGGCAGCCGGCACAGTTCATATCCTCGCCGCTAGATGGGGCCTTCATTCATTCCATTCCTGACCCAGTCGGAGACTGGAAGCAGGCTGTGGATTTTCATAAACGAAGTAACAAAGTCAATTTGACTTGGCCAACACAGCGTCGCAACTGTCCCAGCACTGCTCCGAAGCATTAATTTCATCAAACCAACAACACTTCTTTCCTTATCTAATGCCATTTGCTGTCACAGCAGCGCGCTGCGATATGCTCATCTGACCTTTAGCTCCACGTTCTACCTGGAATGCTAGGCCACCCCCGCTTCGAGTGAAATGCCCCCAAATACAGCCAACAATGTACCTGTATGTTATTCTGGATCATCATTGTCTCCCGGAATGGCGGGCAGATGTTCTCATGGAAATATATGTACAGGGTAGGGCGTGGAAACTTCCCGTTTTGAAAATGCAATGCAACACACTACACGTTTAATTTAAATTTGTTATTTTCCGCCTACCTCACAACAATGAAATTTTGAATTTACACAGTTTTAAACACAATGTCTGTCACCCTCCATTGTCAATACTCTTATTCAGTCGACTTCGAAATTTTTGAGTCAGCATATCGGCCGTGTTATTGTCAATTTCGGCTCGGATGTTGTTCCATAGGTCTTCCAGGGTGTTGGGACGATCTTTGTAAACTAAGAACTTGAGATCCCCCAAAGGAAGTAATCAGGAGGGGCTAAATCAGGCAAGCACGCAGGCCAGTTTACATCCCCTCGCAGGGAGATCAGTCGTTCACCATTAAATTACTAACACCCCTGCAACAGTCTGAAGTCGGGCAGTACACATGCACCTACTCTGCATTTTGAAAGACAGCCTACTGGAAGAGATGTGCATTTCCCAGCCTCTGGCGATAAATCATGATTTTCTACATGTGCAGGATTATGTATGTGGTTAGGTAATTACCATAAGAACTATAATTTGAAACAGACATAAAATACTTACCCCAACATTGCTGGAATAGATGGGATTGAATGCATGCCACTGGTTTAATGACTGGGAACAACAGAAGGAATGCAGCAAGTGATCACCGATACCAGCTGTCCCATATGGCTCGACCAGGTCAGTACACAAATAAAATAATAATACTAATTTCCTGATTTACATGCTATTGAAAAATATATTATTAACCATATAATATTATGTTAGTTTGATGACGTAACTGTTCCATCTCGTCGATAAGTATCAATGAAATTATGTTAGGTTGATGATGTAAATGTTCCACCTCGTCGATAAGTATCGATGATATTATGTTAGGTTGATGATGTAAATGTTCCACCTCGTCAATAACTATCGGTGATATTATGTTAGGTTGATAATGTAAATGTTCCACTTCATCCACAAGAATTGACGATATTGTTAGGTTGATGATGTAAATATTCCACCTCATCAATAAGAATTGACGATATTGTTAGGTTGATGTAAATGTTCCACCTCGTCAATAAGTATCATTGAACATAATATTTTAAGTCAATACGGATCCCACAATATGATTAACTTCATATCATGGATAAAGATTGTGCATTTTATGAAATGTCAAGTTTCCAGGACTTGACGGCAGTTGTGTCAATCTTCCATGCCAACAGAACATGCACGTGGCATTGAACAAGACTGACTGCATCGCTGTAGGTACAAAACTTGAAAAGCGACAGGGTGAGGCAAGACTATCAAATGCGAAACACAAGGAGATTGTGATGGTTTAAATTTGTTTGTGATCATAAGACAATCTCTGAATGTAATGTAACAGTCTCATAATTTTATTATTTACTTCATAGCGTTACATGTACAGACTGTTGCCTACGCCATATGAGGTGCCTAGAATCAAAACCCGCCAAATCCATTCCTTCACTTTTTCGGCAAAGTGGCAAAACCTGTCACAAACGAACCAATACCCAAACCAAAATACTCTTTTCACTAAAAAAATGAATGAATTATTTTTAAAAACAGTGACGAAGTACGAAGCTGATCCCCGATATAGTTAAGAATGTATGTAGAAAAATATAAAGCAATAATTCGGATTTGTCGGGGTTTGTTACTAAGATTTGGATTTGGCAGGTTTTGATACCAAAGAGCCCTAATACATTTGAAGTTGCGAAGAGATTGTAGAAACTGCGTAAGCTTTATTCAGAAATTAATATTGGAATGAAAGTTAACTAAATATAGATTATAAAATAAAAATAAATCATATAATTGTTGTGTTTTGTTGTTGTTGTTATTGTTGTTTTAAGGGGCGGTTGTGTTTTATTAGAATAAACAGAAAAAGAATAAAACTCATATTACCCATTCAAGATTTGAGTGTGGCTGTGCCAGCGTTTATGTTTATTGTAGCATGAGCTCTGCGGGGCGAAGCGGAGGACACAGCGATGACAGAGTGCAATCAGCACATAGGTCACGCTGCATTGCGTCAGATAAGCGTCACAGGAGCTCATGTCACCATGGACAGTTAAATCCAAAACTGGAGCTGAGTCATATCCTACACGCGCAACTGTACCTGTCAACGAAGCAAGCTGACGTGTGAAACAATTACATAAAGAGTAGTTCCCATCTCCACCGCCGGCAATCAATTCCTGAAAGGGTAATAATACTGTACAGTAAATAACCCCTGGCACTACAGCCCGTGAAGGGCCTAATCCCCAGCCATTTGGCCTGCAGATATTGGGGTGCCGTATGACCAGCGCATCGGGTCCCCCTCGGCCGTTAATCTTGGTTTTCGAGATCGGGGCGCTGCCTCACTGTCAGTTACTCAATTGTCCTCACGAGGCTGAGTGCACTCTGTTCCAGCCCTCACGTGAGTTTCCAAAATCCCTGACGGAGCCGGGAATCGAACCCGGGGCCTCCGGGCAAGAGGCAGGCGCGCTACCCCAACAACACGGGGCCGGCAATACTGTAGCCTACAGTACTGAACAATAATAAGGAAAAGCGTCAAATTAAATTAATATTCAATTACTATGGTCCAGGCCTTTAGAGACAAAACTATCGTCATTCAACTATTAAATCACATTCCTTACTGGAAGTTATAGCTACACAATTTCTGTTTCTACCTCATCCTCAATAGTAGTTTCTCAATCATCATCATTCTCTTCGTGTTCGCCATGACTTTGCAGATTGCAATAAAACTGCAGCTCTACATTTTCCCTCCATCTTTCTCCAGAATGTTTTGAAAGCAGTCTCGAAACATCTTTCACTTCTTGTGCCTGAAGGACAATCCCTCTGTTTATGGCTTCTGGTTTTACGTGAGTCATATCAAAATCAGGTTTCGTGACACGTTTGTGTTCGCAAATGTCAGTTCTGTGGAAAACATCACCCAGACCAGAATGTTATTGTTCTTCTCGTTCTTTGTCAAAATTATCCAAAACAAATTATTATCAGAAAGTACAACAACATAAACCATTCTAATCACGTCAGGCAGGGGTACATTCTCCGACTAATGCACGTAGGTAAAGAGTACACACTCCGCAAAGCATCATGGAAGGTAAGATGGTGGATCTGGGTGCTCCTATTAGCTCATGTGGATGTGGCGGGTTTTGTGACCAAAAATGGCGAAACTGTCGTTGGACTTGGCGGATATTGCAACTAAGCCTCAACTTTGACTTCGTTTTACAGTAGGATGTAGCGGGTTTTGTAACAAAATAATAGTTTTAATGAATTCAGCGCAGCAAAAGCTATATGAAACAATGCTTATCTCAATTTTCATAAAATATGGATTTGGCGGGTTTTGATTCTAGGCGCCTCATATATGTAAGGCTGGAAAATGCAAGCAGTTATGCACTAAAAAGGATGCTCCATGAAGTTCCGCAGGTGACTGATGGGATCGTATTGTACCACCATAGCTTCAGCATTCACGCCTGCATAACTCGAATGGTGATATTGCAAATAGGGGTTGTTTTATTATTTTCATAAAAAAGTTTACTGCCATGTTCTGTTTTGTACATCTCACCAAGTAAAGTGAAATCTATTCATTCTTTTCCTGAATTAAGAAGCTGTTTCTTGACCAGGTAATATTTGGAATCTTTTGGAAAAAAAATTTTGGAGAAGAAAATTACAGTGTGAGCACAACTAGAAGTTTCCCTCGGCCTAAATCTGCATTTTCAGTATTCACAGACTTCCATAAATTGAAATCCAACTTGAGAGCTGGAACAGAGTGCACTCAGCCTTGCAAGCACAACCGAGTAGCTGGTGATTAGGAGAAGTAATGTCTTAAAACCAAGATCGCATGACTAAGGGTGCCTTCTCTGCAATTTTTATCACATCCAAAGATATATACTTTTGGCCACAATGACGTGAACTCTAGATTATGGTGCGATAGTAAACAATGATAGGGTAAATCATCATGCTAAGTATTCTCTTTAGGGCATTGGATAGATTAACATGCATTATTAGATTTGTGTATGGAGTTAATAATTGTAGATTATTGAACTAAGGAATGACAACTTTGTATCCAATGCGAGGACAAATTTCTTTTCTGCAAAACAACGTATTATGGTAAAATGCGTAAACATTGACCATTATGGCAATGGTAATAATTAATAACCGTGTTGACTGATAGTATTATCTTATTACAACCGCCTAGTCAAACACTAAAGAAACGTTTAATTATATTAATCATACATGTTTCGGTATTTCATTGATACCTACCTCAGCGTGATTGATATTAAATCTTAAAACTAGTTAACAAAGCCAAAAAGGCCTCCGTGGCTTAGGCGGCAGCACGCCGGCCTCTCACCACTGGGTCCGTGGTTCAAATCCCGGTCACTCCATGTGAGATCTGTGCTGGACAAAACGGAGGCAGACAGGTTTTTCTCTGGGTACTCCGGTTTTCCCCGTCAAAATTTCATTCCAGCAACACTCTCCACTATCATTTCATTTCATCTGTCATTCATTTAATCACTGCCCCAGAGGAGTGCGTCAGGCCTCGGCAGCCGGCACAGTCCATATCCTCGCCGCTAGATGGGGGCTTCATTCATTCCATTCCTGACCCGGTCGGAGACTGGAAGCAGGCTGTGGATTTTCAACAAAGCCAAAAAGAAATGGATATCCTTACAAATAATTAAATGCCATGTCTTAAAGAATGATAGTAAAATGATGTTATTAAAATAACAGATCGACCTTATAAACTGCCTACGTCAATACTCCAATAATTTTGATCGAAAACTGTAGTGACAGAAGATGTCGCTGTCAGAAGAAGCGCAAAGGATGTAGGTCAAATTGTCGCCTCAAACGGAACAAACATTTTGTAATACAGTCCTCCAACCTAAAACTTCAGTCGATTCCCAACTTAATCGCATCTTTATTCACTTTGATTTGCTTGTTTGCTGTCACAATCTACCAACATGTTATTTTATAGTTTTAAATAGATGATCTGCACATTGTGTTGCTCAATACACATATGATATAGCAGAGAGAGCCAACAAATAAGAACCAACTGAGTCATCGAAGTTTAGGAGAAGGTAATACCGTTAACTATTATGTTTCTCGTAACAGTATTCCACCTGAAGACAACACTGTGTAATATGCTTGATTGTTGTGTTTGGTAAATAGCCTGCACATTACATTACCCATTAAGCAACTAAAACAACAGAGTGGGCCATTAAGTTGGGAATCGACTGAAGTTTTAGGTTGGAGGACTGTATTACAAAATGTTTGTTCCGTTTGAGGCGATAATTTGACCTACATCCTTTGCGCTTCTTCTGACAGCGACATCTTCTGTCACTACAGTTTTCGATCAAAATTATTGGAGTATTGACGTAGGCAGTTTATAAGGTAGATCTCTTATTTTAATAGCATCATTTTATTATCATTTTTTAATACATGGCATTTAATTATTTGCAAGCTTCTCCATTTTTAATTTAAAACAATTTTTGTAAGGATATCCAATTCTTTTTGGCTTTGTTAACTAGTTTTAAGATTTAATATCAATCACGCTGAGGAAGGTATCAATGAAATATCGAAACGTACGATTAATAATATAATTAAACGTTTCTTTAGTGTTTGACTAGGCGGTTTTAATATGATAGTATTATGGTATCTGAAATTTAGGGAGTCTTTCATTTTCCCGCCTTAATTGGGGAGTGTTATGCCACAGTGAACTAAGCGACTCAATAGCAGTCGAGATAAATGGCAATGAAGTTTACAACTTCACTACTTAGTAAGCCAACCTGCAGTCAGCGATACCATGGTAGCCGAAACACATATCGATTTGACTTAGTTCGTTTTGGCAGGTCACAAAGAACACGTCAGTCACATAGCGTGCCGAACTTGACTTTTTTAAAACGTTGCTTAGTTCACTAAGGCATAACACTCTCCAATTGGTCTTTGCCTCATTCTTTGAGGAGTCAGACCACTTCTGCCTTCTGCACAAGGCCCTACAGGAGGCAGGGTGTATGTAACCCCACCATGCACAGTGCATCATGGATAGTACACCCTTAAGAGCTTGGGAGTTGGCAACCCCAAGGGGTTCCTGAGCTGGATCCACATTTTCCTTTTTTTTTTTCTATCGCCTTTGGGGCAGACTCTCTCCTTTCTTACTATCTGCCTTTCATGGCTCTACCTCAGTCCTCATTCTTCAATGGTTGAGGGCATTTCTTTTCCCTGTCATTTTTTCTTCTTCTAGTACGTTAAAATAAGTCAGCAGTTAGTTTTAGTTGAAGTTTAAATCAGATCGTTTTCACTATCACCCACACCATTAGGGACAGATGTTTCACCCCTTAAAACAATGATCACCACCATTCAAATGCCCGTTGAAGAAAGACAAGGTGCCATGGATTCTGACTTCCAACAGGAGCTTCCCCAGCACCTCCTTGTCATTATTGAAAAACTTGTTAACTAAGCATCTACCTTCATTGAGGGGCAGATGACCTTGCTGTTCCACTCCCTAAAACAACTACTTTCATTGCATTGTGTTATTATTTAAACTTGAATATTTAGCAGTAAGTTCTTTCAAATCATAACAATTAAAAATTGAGATCACTTGGGTGACCTGCATGTCAAATACACCTCTCCAGTACTTCTAACCAGAATTAAATTTCTTGGCAGAGCCAGAATTCAAACCTGGACATCGGGGGTGGTAGCCAACAATGCTAAGCACTACACCACGAGGCGCACTTTCAAACAAATGTGTCAAATGCAATGACTCGATTTCGCTACTATTATTACTACCACTACTATAACACAGATTATATGACAAAAATGTTTACAACTGATCATCTCAGTTCGCTAATCACTATTCTACTAGTAGAAATAACACAAAGTGTTTCATGTTCAATGATTTATTTTCATTCTGTTCAGGGCCCAGCAGGCTACATTTTATCAAAATAATGCAATAGCCAAAACCCCAAGCTATCACCTAGTACAATTGTTCATTTAAATATTATATTTCATAATAATTATAATAATATATCAAGCACTCATTCATTCAGTAACATAAATGAAGAATAATTCATTCACAGCAAGTCAACACTCCAAATTTCACACACAATCTTTCAGTATTTAAACATTAAAAAGTTTTGGTTTCAATAATACAAAAGTTTTTAAATAATTGCATTTAACAACATACACTCTTTCTCAATGAAAACAGATAGCAATTACATTGCAGTAATAACCCCCTACTTCTGTACCACTCCTTGTCCCAAACCTGCATAATGGTGAGCCCCATTTTAATGGAGTCCTGACACAAGTTCCTTTCTCATACACCAAGCACTTGTTCCCAAACCTAAATTCTAGTCATCATATGATATGTCAGTCTAAAACTACAGTATACAAAATATAAATTAACACTTTAGTATATTTGGTATATTTCATAGTCTTATTTTAAATAAAATTATTAAATATGATCAGTACAATCAAATCAGTTTCTTCATAAATTAAAACAGCAGTAGCAACAACAGCAGCAGCAATAACAACATTGCAAAGAAACCTCTATAGCAAGTGTTTGTATGATACATGTTTGGTAATAATTAGGCATCAAGCAAACTGTGTGCACCGGAGGGAAAGAGGGGAAAACCTGTGCAAGCGAGATCCTTGAATAGCACCCAAATTGCACACTTCATTCACACGTTTATTATGTGCTAACACATATAATTTAAATTGGAAAGGCAAATTCAGCTATAAAGTATAGTATGTACAATTTCTAAGGCAAATTCTTCAAAGGAACTCAATTAGTGTTTTCATTAGAATGAGACAAGTACAATCTAGCCCATTAGTGGCCACAATGTTTGCTCTCACTCTGTTTCAATATTCAGAGCAATAATAAAATGTGCTCTCAAATATTTTTGTCAAGATTTTACAGTATATAAAGTCATGTGAATTGTAAAAGATGTAAGTGAAGTAATAAATGTTTCATTTGCTTACAACATCACTATATATTCATGGCTGCCATCCCGCTGCCTCCCTAATATTTATGGGAATACTACTATATTCATGAGTGTCTATGTACAATATAAAACAAATACTGTCCAGAAATCTGCATTAAGAACACTTAATGCCCTTACAAAATATTTGCAGTCGACTACTGGTCCTCAGAAACTGCAACAAGCACTTCCACAGTTACACAAATTTTACACTTCCATCCCGATTTCTTCTTCCATACAAGTCTCAAGATACAAATTGACTAATTGCTAAACTAAATTCTGTGAAGGCTAAACTACTAATACTTTACTGATTACGTAAAATCATTGGGTAAAATACACATCTTAGCCAAACACTTCAACATGCAGAAATATTAACTAAATATTGCACCAAATTTTTTGAGTTGATCTATTAGAAACATTGAGAAGGGCAAAACAACACCCTAGTGTATGAGAAAAGTCTTCTTGGGTGAAGCATAGTAGCAGTCTCCTTACAACCAGATCACAAATCACTTATTCATCCACAGAGCTTTCAAAGTAATGATGAGTAGGTGGAGCCTAAATTATTACATGTTATTTTGCAATCATGAACTAAAAATTCATACAAATCGTAAATAAGGGATGCAGGTATATGCCCCATATTATAACACTGTACAAATCGAAATTCTCAGTAAATTCATAACCATTGATTCATTTAGAGGCAATTATTTACATGTAATATTCTGAATATTTGAAAACAATGTTAATAATTCAAATAAGAAAATGCCCTAATAATTGTTTACTTAGAAATGCATTCTTATCAGAGGTCCAGTAATGAAGACCATTTGCTGTCATGTATGAATGCAATCATAAAAAATCATATAATTGTATTGTAAGAAGTAGAAATTGAGAATGACAAATCCATAGCTCTACAGCATGCAATCCTTTTTCCTACACTGGCTGTTTGGCTCAACTTTTATGACAGCTTTTCCCAGAAGAATACATTCTCAACACAGTCTTTACCCTAACATACACTCCAAATTAATGTACTGTACTACATGATTTTACAAAATTCATCTTTTGTTAAAATTAAACAGAGACAAAATGTATATAATTGTCCCTAGTTTACCAAAATACTGCATACCAAGAGCCACTATAACATTTCTGACAACCACAGGACTGGAATGAGACATGCAACACATTACTTACATCTCATACAAATGTAATGACAGGTGTGTTTTAACAACACAATAAATACAAATGGGTTTCAAAGATGCTGGATGATGTAATATTGGCTAGAGTTCTTATACATACTGATAAATCTACCAACATGAAACAGTTGTATTTACACACACAAATACCACTGAACTGAGCCAGGAACAAACCAACAATCTTGGGTTTTAAAAACTAGCATTTGACAAACTTTGTCATCCAGCCCGAGTGCATCACTAAAATAACATAGGCTAGGCTATACGAAGATAAATGGCCTATACAAGAATAGGCCAGGAAGCAATTTACTTTAACACCACCCTCTTTTCATTGCTTTAGACTGGCTGAGTGCTGCAGTCGGCAACACTCACCTTCTGAGCCCATGTTTCAGGATCAAATCCTGACACAGTCAGTTGGCATTTAGAGTGCTTAAAAAGAGAGAGACCAGTGCAAGTACATTTACAGGCACAGTAAAAATCTGGAATTTTTTAGACACAATAGTTCAGTGTTGCTTTCATGATCTAGCAAAATAATTGCTTTTAAGTCAGATAATGTGCCCGATTAAATTGGGTGGGAAAGAAGTTTACCGTAGTACATAATTAGTGTAATTCTTCCAGGTAGTAGATGTTATTAGATAAGTGTTGATCCCCGGCCAATTTAATTGGGTACATTACCGTGCTGACCAACTGAAAAGCAATTCCTTTACTAGATTATAAAAATCCTCTACTAGAGCAATATTCTGGCACCCTCAAGTCTTTAAAACCACAGTAGTTCAAAGAGATATTAAACTCTTAAGGTCAATATTATTATATTCATTGTTTTAGAGGCCAACTAGGAAACAAACTCTACAGGTAACAATGAGCAGACAACGAATTGCAAATATCAAAACAAAACAAAAAATTAAGACCTTCTGGTTTTCTCATTAAATTGAAACTAAATATTGTAACACCAAAAAATCCCTTCCATTCAGTCTTTGCTACAATCCAAACAAATACAAAATAGAAAAAAAAAATACATTGATAAAAATCTAAAGACTTATCCCACACAAAACTAAGATACACTTTGGATTGTGTGTCTATCAAGAAATCTTTCTTGCAAAATAATAACCCTCTAGCATTGTGTATGGTCATGCTTTATATAGTTACAAGACTATTAAAAATTTGATAGTTTAAATTTACTTATTCCTTTAACCTGACCACAGGATTTTTTTTTTAAGAAGGAATTTAAATGGCTGCAATATATGCAGGTATCAAAGAAATAGTGAACTATCTAGTGCAGCTGAACACAATCATCAGCAGAGCACCTGCTCATGCAACATCCCAAAAGCCATTATTCCCATTCAACAAGACTGGAAACATATATAAAGTACCTACCCTCACCAGCATAAAAAGTGATATTTTAGAAGTACACATTTCTATCGTGCCGACATCATTAATGCATACTTACATACTTCTATTTGTGTTTTCGCTTTTTGGGCTTATTTGCAAATTTATAAATCACTGTTACTATAGTTTCTCACTTACCGGTAATGAAAATAAAAATAAAAAAATTCACACATTATTCAATCTTCTGCACAAAGTTCAAATGAGACATAATCTATAATACACATTAAAAATAAAAGAGTCTCTAGAAACTAGGGAGGTAATGAGAGGTTTAACTGAGAAATTGCATGTTAGAGAATAATTAATTCCATCATATATTCCACTAAAGATGGACATTATAAATGAAAAGTTAACAATACAGAAATGGTAATTTAAAGAAGTACTTAAAACTTCCAGATAATATTTTGTAAATAATCTTACTAAAATTGCACCTACAGTAGGCCTACGTTCAACAGAGTCATTCATATAAAATAAGAACGCCAAGCGGCTGCTTTGTTCTCCGCTGTTGCGGTGACCTTCACCCAGCATGTGGCACTCCACGGCCCCCTGCTTTAAGCGTGTGTACAATCCAGATATGCTCAAGATGCAGCGGCCTTGCTAGCGTGTGTACAATGCTGAAATCTTACTTCAGTTATTAGTGAGTTATTGTTGTTTTAAGGGGAGGAACTACGTGGTCATCTGTCCCTCTTAACACAGATTGAAGTATACAAATTTGGAATTAATTTAAAATTTAGAGGTGGAAAGACCGAAAATTAATGAAACAAAAAAAAAACTAATAATTATAAAAATAACTAAAATTTACGGAAAAACAAAAATTCATCATTAAAAAATGAACAAGTCGTTGAGTCTTACCTTATAAAAGATGTTGGAAGTGTCGTCCTTCCTGGGTTATACAAGCATTGTATCTGGTAACCACATTCTGGCTGACGCGAGCGAGTTCTGCCACTGTAATGTTCCTGATTGCCAGCGTAATGTTTTCTTTCAGTTCCTCCAATGTGTGAGGATTTGTTCGATACACTTGTTCTTTCAGTTTACCCCACAAGTAAAAATCACACACTGTTAGATCTGGAGAACGAGGGGGAAATAGACCAACACTGATCACTCTGTCTGCAAACACTTCCGAGATTGTAAGAAGGGAATCTTCTGCTGTATGAGCAGGGGCTGAATCTTGTTGAAACCACCCTCGCGATTTTTCTTCTTCCGTTAACTCTTGGTACCTCTCTGCATTAACTGTCGTCTCGAAAAAAATTGGCCCTATTATTCTTCCGGCACGAACAGCACACCAAACACCGATCTTCCTATCATAATGAGGGACTTCATAAACACCATTAGGGTTTTCTGCACACCAATAGCGAGAGTTATGACTGTTCACACGCCCATTAAGGTGAAACCAGGCCTCATCCGAAAAGAACACAAGCTGTGGGTCAAATAAACGATCATTCAATGATGCAAGATACCACTCACAATATCTCACTCTTGTGGCTGGATCAGCAGGTTTTAAACATTGGGCCCGTGTAAACTTGAACGGTTTGATATGTAACAGCTTTGTAGCTCTGTATGCAGATGAAACCGAAACCCCTACTTCTTGTGCTAATTTTGTGAGTGATTTATTCGGAGACCGTTCAAGATTCTCGCCAACTTATCCTCTGTTAAAACTGTTCATGTGCGCGTATGTTTTTTATTGAGCACCGAGCCAGTAGTGTCAAACTTATTTGCAATTACGTGAATCTGTGCTAGTGAAGGTGGCACTACATCAGGAAATTGCTGAACAAATGCTTCACGTACCCGCCGAGCCGACTCGTACTTAAAATACGTTTTACATAAAAAAATACGATGTTGCAATGAAAACTGTCTCACCATGTTAGCACTTGAGGTTTAGACTGGCGACTGAACACCTGCACGCTTATTGCAAGGTCAAGTTTGGTAATGCCAATCTGTTATTTTTATACAGTCCATCGGAACTTGGAAAAAAAAAAAGAAGAAAAAAAACCCAGCCCTCTTACGTACTATGCGCGCGCCATCAATACTACAGCAGGGGGCCGTGGCGCGCCACCTGCTCGGCGAAGGTCACCGCAACGGCGGAGAACAAAGCCGCCGCTTGGCGTTCTTATTTTATATGAATGACCCTGTATATATGTGAATGTACAGAATGCTATATTTGTAAATATTTATATTTTTTAAAGTATGCTATTTAAAAAAATGTCTAGGTGGTGGCCCTTGAATATTTTTGCAGACAGTAAGAAAATGTTAAAGCCCTATACTATATAATCAAAAAAACATCTGCTCACAAGCAAATAGCAAACAGCTGATTTTATAACATTACAAACTAGCCCAATTTACTGAAAAAGATCCTTGCTGTATCTTCAAGCCATCACACATATATGCTGATTAATTTGAAATTAACTGCAATGCCGTTTGGCATCACATGTTCAAAACGTACGAGGTGGTCTGTTAAAATGTGAACTATTGGCTCTAACAGACTTCTCTTGCAACCTGAGCATCTTACATACTCTGGAGCCCATACTAAATAAACAAAACTGTCGTTCTGCCTTGTGTGTTCAAAAGTCATTGTTTGTTTGCTGTAAATGGAACTGAACTATGGATGATTGCTTTAGGTCAGTTTCTATAAATTAAACTGTTATAGGTTATAAGGTCCAATGAATGTGCTTTCTCTTCCTAACATAACAAGCTTAAATATAGATAGTAGAAATGAGATTCTATGGAGCTCAGGGTTGTAGTATTGTTCACTAATAAATACTTAAGGAGACTGAATGTTAAATTTAAATTACCTAACCAAGGCCATGATGGAGGAGACTTAATAAGGCATTTATTTAATTTTTTGTTACTTGTAGTGGTTTAAACCACAATGAAATAGTAGTTATTCTGGAAGAAGATGGCTCAATAGAGGTCATCAGAATTCCCAGGCTATTCAATCAGATAAGGATTCTGGGGTAGAAGATGGAAGTCCTAAAATCATGCAGGGCGCCAACTGCAAGGTGGCTGTGAAGACTATGCCATAATAGCCTCAGCTCATCAGACTTTTTCCAGCACAAAATTTCAATACAATAATGAGGTTAGAGCAATTCCATTTTAGTAACCATTTAAAACCAGTCCAAAATAAGTTAGCCGTAATCCCATCAAAAGAAGAAAGAAGCTAGTGTAAACTTCTGTGGAGTACCCACTAAAACTAATAAAGTAGGAGGGACAGAAGCAGTGGCAGTGACCCCATTAGCCTTGGGTAAAGAGGGTGAAAAAATCAAAATGTAATGGTGATAAAATTTTATGGCGGAAAAGAACACTGGAACCTGCACAAAGTTTTAGGCTGATCTTGAAAGGTAGGACAAGGAAAAATAAAGAATATTCATGGCATCTGAAGACTTAATCTACACAGAAATCAGATTGCAGGTATTTAGAGTTGAGGCATATATTCAGATAGGTGAGGGGCAAAGAATTCTCAATCTGTATATTGAACAAGAAAATTAGAGTGAAATTTAAGTAAAAGAACAACCCATGAGATTTTCTGACAAAATTGTCATCTTAGCCGAGTCACCATAGGATTTCAATGAATTTCTTAATGGTTATGGGCACAGATTTGAAAAAAGAATTCATGTTTAAAATCAATACGTCAGAACAAAAATAATGGGAAACAGCAGAAAGAAACCAAAATTCTGCTATTTGGAAAGCAAAATAAGCAAAGATAACATAAAAAAAAGTAGGTTAGCACAGGCAAGGAAAACTTTGCTACAGAAAAGAAATCTGGTGACATCAAATAGAAAGTCATTTATGAAAGCCTTTGTCAGGCATATGAATGGATGCTTTAAGCAAGTGAAACTTGGCACTGTTAGTGCAGCAGTGAATACTAGAAGCATTTGAAATGTGGTGTTACAGGAGAATGATACAGATTAGATGGGTAGTTGGAATAACAAAAGAGGTATTAATATGAATGGGGGAGGAAAGATATTCCTGGTGAGAGCTAATGAAAAGAAGAGAGAGGTTCATAGACAAATACTGAGGCACCCAGAAAAAGTATCCAGTTATGGAAGGAGGGGTGGAGGATAAGAAGGTTAGAATATGTCAAACAGACTGCCTTAGATGTCTAGTGGTGGCTATGTATAGATTAAACAATTAGCTCAGGAGCCATGGAATGCTGCATCAAACTAGTCTATGGACCCTCAAGATGATGATTCTTGTTTTAAGGGGTCTAACACCTACGTTATCAACCCCTAAATGCAGGGGCGGCTCCACCTTATGTGCTGAAGCGCATTTATTTGAAAATTAATTACACTAATAATATTAACTACAATCAAATATAGCGCATTAAAAAAGACGGCAACTCCCCTCACAATGAGGTATCTAGTCGTGTGTTCCACTCCGCGTCCGACACTGGCTGTGTAGATCACAGCTCACCGAGAGTTTCTACAGGGTCATTATACCTATGTGCACGCGAGTAAACACGGCAAGGTAAGCCGGCTGTGACTGGCGCAGATCGCGGACGCGTAAGTGGTTCAACCGGAAGGTTGATATCGTTAGTTCACACGTGTTTGGTCATTCATATCGACATGTATCTGCAAAGCTTAGACGTTAGTGTTGCATGTTTAGCGAGTATTGTGGTTACTGTGATTGTTGGTCATGCCTAGACACATTGTGCGAACGTGTGTATGTACCCATAATTTATATACGAAAAGCAGAAAATCTTGTTCTGAAACGAGACTAAACCTTCGAATCAAGTTTCCATGAAGACCTGTGCCTAATGCCAGTACAATTAGGAGGCACGCTAAACGATTCAAGGAAACAGGCTCCGTAATAATAAGAGAGTTGACAGGCAATCTTTCAGCAGAAGATGTCAGGTGTGTGTTACAAGAGAGGGAGGACATTTTCAGTATCGTTTATGAGCACTGTAAGTACACATTATTGAACAAGTTTGGTAAAAGTGTGAAAGTGCGTGCCAACCGCCGGGCGAACCGGGTACGCGCGGCCAAGATCTGCGCCAGTCACAGCCGGCTTAGCTTGCTGTGTTGACTCACGCGCACATAGAAAATGATCCTGTACGTTCATTGCCAGCAAACATGAACTCTGCCTTTTGCGCATGCGTGCCCTACTTTTCCATTGTGCTGTTGGGACGACAGGTAAGACCAGAGCCAAGACATCACAGCGATTCTTTGTTCGACCACAAAGTGGCAGCACTGGTCACACAAAATGGAAACGTGGCAAGTGGTACCTTCTAGACTCTATGGTAGCATTTTAGAGGGAATTGCTCAAAGCCATTGGGGTTAAAAATAGAGGAAGCCATCAGCTGTTCCCGCCAGAAGGTCATTTAACACTCCCAACTTACCTATTCTATAGCCACATCTTGTAAATCGAACTATATTATAATTCTTTATGTTGTCAAAATAAGGAAGCCTCCGTGGCTAAGGCGGCAGCACGCCGGCCTCTCACCGCTGGGTCCGTGGTTCAAATCCCGGTCACTCCATGTGAGATCTGTGCTGGACAAAACGGAGGCAGACAGGTTTTTCTCCGGGTACTCCGGTTTTCCCTGTCAAAAATTTCATTCCAGCAACACTCTCCACTATCATTTCATTTCACCTGTCATTCATTTAATCATTGCCCCAGAGGAGTGCGTCAGGCCTCGGCAGCCGGCACAGTCCATATCCTCGCCGCTAGATGGGGGCTTCATTCCATTCCTGACCAGGTCGGAGACTGGAAGCAGGCTGTGGATTTTCATTTCATGTTGTCAAAATAAGAACTTTTAATTAATTACAAAATACCTACTGTAGTTTGTAAATTTCATTATAGCAAAATAACATGTAATTTTGCAATACGGCATTGCTGGTTTCTTTTGAATGCTTTTGGTAACACCGAGAAGTTCTATTTTTTTTTTTTGCGTGCGCTCACACCAAATGTTTCTAAGTTCGTGAATATCTTGTTATTGCAGGTGTTATTGTGTGTTGAATTAATTTTGTATGAGGAATGTGTATGTGTGGCGAGTTTCATCAGTAGGTAAAACTCAGTGGAGAGCCTCTTGAGTGTTTCTATAAATTATGTTTAAATATTTTTACTCTTTATAGGGGGGATGGGTTACAGCACACAACTGATTTTCTTCACCAGGTGCCACTGCCTAAATGGACTCTCAAGACTCAATCACCAATTTACTTCTGGCACATTGGCTAGTATTCTTGCCTGCCTCCCATGAGGTCTGGGTTTGATTTCTGGCTCTGCCAAGAAATTCTGGTCTGAGGACTGGAATGGGGTACACTTAGTCTAATAAGGCAAAACTGAGCAGAGGTGGGTTTGATTCCCACCTCAGTCATCCATGAAGTGGTTTTCCACTTCTAATCCAAACATATGCTGTGATGGATCCAAACTCAAGGCTATGGTTGCCTCCTTCCTAATTCTCACCTGAATTACAAATACACACACATTCAAGTGCACGGGTCTGAATGATGACCTCGATGTCCCAGTCCCTCAAATGAAACAACAAATCTATATAAAATTTCATTACTTCTCTCCACTGTACGGATTCATTTAGGGTAAATGCTTGTATCCAGGTGGGTTTAGTTATGGTTGGATCTCAAACTGACCATTTCATAATCCCAACCTCATACAAAAATACACTTACACATTTTGTGGTATGAAGATAATAATATTTGTTTTACGTCCCTTTAAACTACTGCAGCTTTAGAGACGCCGGGATGCCGGTATTTGCGCACCCTCAAATGCCAGCTGACTGCGCCAGGATTTGATCCTGTAACCTTGGGCACAGCAAGTGAGAACATTACCGCTAAGCCATGCAGCCAGCATGATCAAAGAGTAACAGCTAATGAACGGAACATATTTACCTGTGTGCAGTAAGGGAATCATTCTAGATAAAGATAATATGTTTGTCTTTGCCTCAGTCAACCACACTGAACTTCCTCTGAAGGCTATCTATCCAATAATGTGCGTGATGAAAATCATTTGCCTGTCTCCACATATTCTGAGTAGAAATGTGTATCTTCAATGAATAACACATTATACCACGGTGTCAACATCTATCGACTAGGTTGGTGCATGAATACACATCAAACTTTATCCTTATAGCTTTTGTTGTACTACTTAAATGGATTTCCTAAATTCCTTGGCAATGATTTTGGAATTGAACATAGTTGTCATGTTGATTTTGCAGGGCCTGTATATGAATAAACTTCTCTACCACTGCAGTTGTATGATAACCCAAACTGGAGAACAGTGATTGAAGTTTCTCTGATCAGAAATCTATATTGAAGAAGTTTTGCACTTCTATAATAAAAAGTGTGGTAAGAAAACTATAGCAATATGGGATGCTAGAAGTTAGGGCACTATAGTGTCCATAGAAAATTGTCATTGAACATAAAATTATTGATAAATCATGGAACCATGAGCAATATCAGTTCAAATCACAATAAGAAAAGCAATTATTTTATAGTGAATCAGTTTTTTTGCCGGTGAGAATATTTAAAATCTCAAAGAGAAACTTTTGTACCATGATGCTCCATCACAATATTCTAATTTATAACATGAACGTAAAAAGTCAAAATTTGGGTAATTACGAGTTACATTTTGGTTGGAGTGGTTAGTATGTTATGTTTGACCCTATGCTGTTGTAGTTGTGTCCAAGAAAACACTATCACAGAACAGTAAAATGAAAATAAAGAGCTAAAATATCATTCAGATTTCCTGGTGAAAAATTATTTTATTTCTTAGGAAAGACTTTCCTTGAACCTTCATGAACAATTTCCCACCAACACACAAAATTGCAAGTAATTTACCAAAATTTAAACACCATTCTGTGTTTAACATTAACTACTACTACGAATTAATGAAATATACTAAATTAGAGAACAACATATAGCCTATTTGTAAAATGGTCCAAATCACCTTGCTCCCACTCAAACTGGCTACAATAAAAACTGAGCAGAAAATCATACAAAAATATATACTTCCCAAGCCTGTCCTAATAAAGAAATATAATACCATTATACACTGTTGCACAATACTGCTTCCACACTAGAAATTTCACTTGATTTTTCAAGCTAGATACTACATTAATAAATATTACAGTAAATTCTGAAGTGACAAAAATATCGACTTAATGATTCAGTACAAACACAACTTACAATATTGACCAAAATCAGTATAAATTACAGAAAATATAAGCAATATATAAATAAACAAACAAGTCCACTTATAAAATCACAAATGTACATAAAGTCAGGATTCCTTTGGCAGCAAGAAAAACTAGAAAACTATAGTCAAGTCATCATTACTTCCGACTTGAAGTTTCATTACCCTAGACGGCCTAGAGTTATCTAGAGGCCAGAAGGAAAATCACGTTAACTAGCCAATCACAGGCAGCCATTCAAATCGATATATCACGACAAATCGTAACATCGCGAACGAAACTCTAGCTTAGCACTGAAACATCAAGTTGGGTAATGATGGCTTTACTATACACCCATTAAGTTCATATCTATAGAGATCTTCACGAAAATTCCTCATAAATGACAACTGTTCAAGCCATTCTGAATATACACAAAATGCCAAGTTATTTTATGAACCCCATTTAGAATAACTAGATTATTGCCACTTGCACGATCAAAAGCACAATTTATTTCAATATTTCCACACTTAAATACCTTTGGTAATCAGAAGTTGGACTATAGATACCATACCCACTTTCGGTCTACTATTCTGACAAGCCATTGGTAATGTACATGTATGTCTTGCATTTAACATGTAAGAAAATACAGCAGCAGTGGGTGGCTAGGAATGCAGAGAACTGTATGTCTACATTTTGCTTCACTTTCAAGTTTGGAAGGCACTTCCTTTAGTTGCAGACAGTTCTTGTGGAAACTGATAAACACCTCCGTCAAGAAAGGATTAGAGTTCAAAGTCCTGAGGACTCTCTTTATTCAACTCTTAAACTTTAAGTAATTATCTCTCAACACCTGAAGTATAAATATATGTGAATTGTGAAATGAACTGCACCGAGCATTCAGAGTCGAATATTATGACAAACACACAATAATCCTTATTATCTAGATAGTTCAGGGGCTTGTGACATTGTGGCCATCAGCCCTGTGTACTTGAGTATATAACCTGTGTCAATGCAATGTTTGTACCAGCGTGTGTGTTTATAATTGGGGCTAAGGCAGTCGTGGCCAGGCATTTTCCAGAGTCGAAGAAAATTTGCGAGGAATCACACTTTTATCACACTGGCAAAAACTAGATTATTGGGGGGGGAAATAATAAAATCATACATAGCCCGTAAGAAAAATCATCAAACAGCAATTGGAAGAGCAGAATGATTTTTGCAGCAACCAAACTGTTTTGCCAGAAGAATGATGGAGAAAAGATGAGAAGCTAAGGGAGCTCTCCTTCCTTTTGTTCCTACGCCAGTCTACACATAAGATGGACTCGGAATGCCTAAGAAAACATCATGTTCCAGAATGACTCGTCAGCAAAGTGTGCATGTCGCAAGAACAGAGCAATGTCCGAGCAGGGGATGGAAATTCAAAATCGGTTTACCACCACAAATGGATTAGATCATGAAAAAGAGTTGTTATTCCATATTAGGGGCTTGGGACATCTTTGGTCATCAGCCCCATATAGCCTACTTGGGCATGTGTTGAATTTCTGATAACCTGTGTATCTGTGTTAACTGTAATAGCATGTTTAGCTGTAATTCTTGGGGATGAGATAGGTGCATCAGGAATTGAAATAAGGTACTATCCCAGTATTTGCCTGGAGGGAGTATGGAAAAAACACTCGGGATTGCTCCTGTCAGCACAAGGATTCGAATCTCCAATCTCCTGACTTGCTGCATCTGCCCATCGCAGTCAAGGTGAGCGATTTGACGTGCATGGCTACACTGCGGGGTATCGTGAAAAGAATTAGACCCCTTCAGATAAATTCATAGAATATGCTTTTGTGGATGGTGGTGTTATATGGGGAAAGAGAACAAGTGGACGAGAAACGGGAACAATGAACCGAGAGTACAGAAGGAAGGAAGTTGACTGTCTAAATGGAGTTCATCAGGAACAGTTCCATTACGTTGGAGATAAAATACCACACTCAGGAGGGTCACTATCAGTGCAAAGAATTGAACCTTTGATCAAATGCAGTTTACTACCCAGTCCAGTTGTGAAGCATGCCTTGCACCTTTTGTTTATGCCGATGGATTTAAATGAAGACCTCTGTTGTATCTCACTTATGTCAGCTGATGAGAGTCAAGTTGAGATACAAGGAAATCTACCCACTACTTCCATCTATTTATACCAATGGTAGGAGTAGAAATGCATCACAGTATTTCGTTCACCAATTGCCATACTGAAATGGCCAAGCTCCAGTTCCGAGTGCTGGGCAGGAATTTGGTTCAAGCGGCCCCACTTTCAGAAGAAAGAGTGAGAGAGAATTATATAATTACGAGGGCTGTTTTTTAAGTAATTCCTGTTGTGATATTACGCTGTTGCAGCGCTGCGGACGGCATTCCGTGCAGGTGCGCTATGTACCTGCATCTATTGGCAAGGTTGAGACACCATTACGACAACAGTCGCCCATGTGTGGGTGTGTTGACAAGCTTTTGAAATGGCATCGTCGATCGTGAGTGCCGCCGACTCGTAAACGAGAGAGAAAACTTCCCTGTAAGATATCCTGCCATTAGGCCACCACTGTCATGCAAATTGCGTGCTGACCAGGAGAACTGCGTATGTTTAGGAGTTCTCCTGACCACATATGCAGTTTGCCTGACAGTGGTGGCCAAACGGCAGGATTTAACTTCAATGGCTGCCAAACTAGAGAAGGAAGGAGTGTACAAGATTATTACATATTTTTTCTCTCACATCACCATTTTGGATCTTAATTACTCAGTGTTATTATAATTAAAATCTATTCATCAAGATCTTCTGAACATAATAAAACACTATCGATAGTCATGATATAATAAATATTGACAAAACAGGCAAGGATCCTCGCAAAATGTCTCAGATATTTCCCTTTCATTTTCACATTTCAGCATGGCAAAAACCCAAAAAGAATATTTTCCTCCTGATGAGAACTCCATTGATGCGCTGCATTTTCCACTTGAGTGGCGATTAATCTTTGAGAGTTAACACTCTTGGCCGATGTCACTGTAAGCGACAGTTTTGTGTGAGAACAAGTCTCAGCGTTACCCCAAGGCACCGGACTAGTATTGTGACTTAGTATTCTGGGCCTGAAAGCCTTAATCAACGATCCATGTTGATAACTTTTTTGTCCACTCTCATATTAAGGCTGCCAAATTTTTTAACACTAATAAACAAGACTGTTTAGAAGACTCCTATTGTATGCATGGGACTTTCTAGAGATTCAGACAATTCAGTGACATTTGTCCTTGGGGAAAAAAAAGACAAAGAAAAAGATGAAAACAAAAGAAAGACTGAAGACTCAAACACCACAATATTAAATGAGAGCACATGAATTGCTTTCATAATAGCTTCTGCCAATTTAGGCAAAGGAACCTACCAATGAAGTCTCTATTAGGGAAAGGAAAGTGCTGCAGAAACAAAATTCTTGATCTTTTCAAACATCAAAACAATAAAGTAATATAAAATATTCTTGACCATTCAGAGCATTGCTATGAAGCATAATCTGTCCAACACTATCATAATGGTCCTTTTGTCAATAAATACAATAATCCTCAGAAGATTATCAGTATACTAGGAGTTCAAATAGAAAGTAATAGCTGCACATTTTATAGTCATAAAATATGTGTACAATATATAACACTTTGGCATTTGCCTTGAGCTGAAATGGATGTATGGAAGATTAATAGATAATACTTCAAGTACATTAACAATGAGTATTCCTAAAACAAATAAATGATAAAATTATCTAAGAGGAAACTCTCAACATGAAATTACAGGGTAAATTGTTTTGTATTATTACATCCTGATACCTCAAAACACATACCAGTAAGCTTCTTAGTAACACTCTCATGACCAATGAGAATGCATACAATCTTCATCCCGACGAGCGCTATGCCTGCCTATAGACTGTGTGAGAGAACTTAAATTTTTGTCATATTACCCATTTGCTCTAAATTGCAAAGTCGATCTCTGTCATGTTCTGCCATTTGTATGGCATTATGTAGTACTATTTGAGTTAGGACCTTTTGCTTCAGGAAGTAACCAACAGACCGTTTTGCAAACTTCTGTCCGCTACAACTGGAGTTCATCAGTGATTTAAACAAGCATGGTACAACAAGAACATTTTTCTTGCCACATTGTGATTTTGGACAAAGCATATACATTTTTATACTAGTAAGGAGGCGGTATTAGTTGCCTACAAATTTTAGGAATTCATGATGCAAGTGTGGGCACAAGAAGTTTACTTTTGATTTTATGAAAATGTGCATAAATAACTAACTCATTGCATGCATCTAGCACACTAATAAGTCAGGTTGTGACTAAAATGATTAGTTGATTTCTCTCTCATTATCCTTACTTTTTCTTTTCCACCGGTTTCATTCTTCCTGTGACCAAGAAGTGTTAAAAAGCATAAGAACCTGCTGGTAACCCCTATCCACATTCTATTTCCCCACATTTCTTAAAAGTTTTTGGACACTCACTCCTCTCTTCCAAGTGTTGTATGACATACTATTGGTGTTGGTGGTGGTGTTACAGGAGAATGATGATCAGATGGGTATATAGAGCAACAAATGAAGAGGTATTAAGATGAATGGGAGAGGAGAGATGTTTCTGGAGAGTGCTAATGCAGAGATATATCCTGTTGGTAGGGCACATACTAAGGCACCCAGGCATAGCAAACTTAGTTATGGAAGGAAGGCTTGAGGACAAGAACTGTAGGGGTAGACCAAGGTTAGAATACGTTGAATAGATAGTCTCGGATGTACGGTGTGGTAGTTATGTAGAGATGAAACTACTGTTTTAACTCAGTACAGGGAGGAGTGGAGTGCTGCAGCCGTAAGCCTAAGACTCAAACAACATTAAATTAGTTTATCATCTAGGCTTACAGGATGGAGCCGCGTCGTATATCGGTTATTATTTCCCGACATTTCGGCTGACATAGCAGCAGCCTTAATCATGGGTAGGTATGAGTTGGTGTCCGTACTCAAACTAACGGTTATTGCCAGTCAGAGGTGCTTGCTTGCCCTGCATTGTCACGCTGCTCCCTGATTGGTCCGCGTCCCTGGCAGTCATGCGCTAGGAGAACTTTCTCAAGTGTTGCTAACTTTGAAACGTTGGCAAATAATAACAGATATACGACGCAGCTCCATCCTGTAAGCCTAGATGATAAACTAGACACCGGCAGCGAAAGTCTACGATCTAAACATTAAATGAGAGCAAATGAATTGCTTTCATAATAGCTTCTGCCAATCTAGGCAAAGGAAAGATATGAATGTACATCCTATCCACTTACAAATATAAGCATTTACTTTAAATGAAAACAAACCAAATAAGAAATGTCATTTTCAATGTATAGCAGAGCCTCAACAAATCCGATGGTCCATATAACCTGAGAAGCACCACCATAAAAATAAAAAAAACTGAGAGAGTATAATATCAACTCCAGATGGCTACACAAATATCATACTTCAGTGCCATGTAACCTTATAATTATGCTTGTGCAGTTGCATACTGTGAGAAATTCATACATTAATTTAAATTTTTGTCTTGTCTCTTTACTTTAAAATGCTTGCCACCATAGAATGTCAAACTCTACATACCAGTAAGATACAATGAACGATAATGCATATGCCTCGGAGGTGGCCTAACTTGTGTATGGCAGTGATAGTTACTTGAGTAGTGTGATAGCCTATACGTAGAGCATAGACCTGTTTATACACAAATGTTATGTGAGAACTAGTAAGTGTCATATTACTTGCAACCCTTTCACTGAGCTACAGATACTGGTGAATGAGGTGACATGGAAGAATGAAACTAAAAACATGGCTCTTGGAAAAAGCAAAATGAAAGGCATGGCTCCACCATATGGTGAGAGGCACATTGCACTTTGCAGCAACATGTTGATTTAAGTACTGCCATGCTAAAGACAGACATTGTGGCATGACAGAATGTCAGATACATCATCTGAAGAGAGTGGTGAGGTAGCCATCCAGCACACTGAATGCTAACCAGTTCCTTGCTACCATCACACACCAGATGGAAATGTAAAAGCACATTCACAGGCAGATTTCTGCACAAACCATGCAGTATGTACACCAATTTCAGGATGTGAATAACATGGTACTCCTAATTTACAATAAAATGGCATCACACAATATCATACAGTTCGTTGTCAGATAGGACGATTCGACACTCTGAGAAGAAGAGCAGTGGAGTTTGTATGGAAGTTATGGACTACATTATTGCCAATGCAATGCCATTAGACAAACCTCTTCTGTTGTGTTGGACATAAAACTTTGTGTGAATCCAGTCCGATCATTGTCTGTTTATGGTGCAGGATTCAACTTTGCCTGCAGCACTGCCTTCACACAACAAATTACCATGCCATGTATGTACATGGCATTCATGGTTTTTGTTTACATTTACATGGCCTCCGTCATAACGTTTGAGATTCTATAACTGCAAACATTATGAGTATTTCAAGGCCATGTTCGAGGGCTTAAACTTTTCAACCTGTTGTTTTGTTTGCATGCCTGTATACCCTAGGCAGTCTAATGAAGATTGTCATGGAAGTTTGATATCTTCTCTGGTTAGGAAGTCTTAGAAACCAGCAAAAACATATGAAAATGGGACTATATATAAAACGCAACTCAACTGGCTATTGGCTTTGGAATTACCATATTTACTTGCATATTAGTTGCACATTTATGGTAAATTACCAAAAGGTCCCAAAATAGAGGGAGGGATGTGAACAATTTTCAGGCCTAATTGTGTGGATGCATTTTTACACAGCTGGTCTGAGAGATGTGTGTTGGCAACCATCTCTCCTTTCATGGTCATGGTCAGGTGGCTGCCGGTGCAGCATGCTTCCGGCTAGCACACAATGCATAAAATGTTATAAATCTTTAGTTAGATCAAGCTGGCGTGCTTTAAAATATCATTTAGCTATTAAAATTATTCTATTATTGGAATGCAGATTCATAGATTTTGAAAACTCCTCCTGGGGATAGAAGATGGAGGAATCCAACTATTCTTGTATTTAATTTTGCATTTAATGAAAAACGAAATTAGCAAAATAATGGTGCAAGAAGTTTGAGTGCACAATATAAAACTGGGAAGCACAATACATTACTGGGAGCAATAGCGTAATGATAAACCGATGGGTATCATAGTTCCCTTGGAGAAAAAATAGGAACACAGTTCAATCCCTGCAATAGAAAGTCCACAAATTCGGCATGTGGCTATTATGCAAATAAATACAGTACAAGGTATATTGAAATGTAATGCATCACTTTACTACATGAATGGCAATGCTTTTAAAAGTAATTCCAAAATTTAACATTCTATTTAAAAAGAACTATACCCTAAAACAAGCTATGGACAGAAATACAGTACATAAAACGTTTTCTACCGCATGTAGCCTACCTTTAATAAGAAGCAGAATCTTGCTAACCCTTATTCAAGAATCATTTTGAAACATAACAAAAAGTTTCAAGTACAAATCTATTCTCTTCATTGTCATCAAGCAGGTTCTTAGCTACATAATTGTCCTGATTTGAAAAGAATCACTCTGGCAAAATAAAAAACATACAACTTTAGCATCACTTGCATACCTATTCAATGCAAGCCTTCACTTATCACTCCTAATACAAATTATATTCAGTCAAGAGGATATCGTAAGAGCACTTCAATAAAGATTGGACCTAATATGGTAATTACACTACAATGTCATATGCAGGCTAATGTTGATCATGATTTGGCTTCTTGGCACACTAACACTCAACAGGAAATTCTTGATGCTTTAATCTCAGTGATTTTCGCCTCATTCAACCTCCACTATCACTAATCCTCTCTCTCACAGCAGGAACTACTGAGCGTATCAATGGATTTTAACTTACAATTGGACTCCAGTATTTCATCCAATACAAGGACCAAAAACGTAAATAATTTAAGTCACATAAGTGGCTATTGGATTTGGGATTAAATTTACCAGGTTTGTGTCTGATACAGAAAGAGGATTCCAATAGTAGAATCTATAGTTACAGCAGTATCTCAAAGTGTTAAAGGAAAAGTTAGTATAAATGGCATCCCACCTTTCTTGTTCACAGGAATTCTAAATACAAAGTTAACAGCTAATGACATTTAACTATTATTTCAGTACTTTTATAACTGTTGCATTTTTCTTTGTTAGCAAGTTCAACAGAATACCTCTCTAGTGAAATAAGAAAGAAAGAAAGAAAGAAAGAAAGAAAGAAAGAAATGTATTAATGCTAACAGGTCTCGAATAAATCTTGATATTACTGTACTTTATAATCTTCCTGTCCTCATTCTCATTCACCAACAATTAGGAAAAAAAAGTACCAAGATCCCTAACCCCAAGGCAAAATTTAAGCACCCATCTCTTAAAACATAATAGTTAAAGGAAATGAATCCCATTGCATATTAGTGCTAGTTAGCTGAGCAACTCAACCATCTGCCAGTAGCAGCAACTAAAAAACTGCTCTAGGCAATCAAAGGTATTGCACAAGGTTTGGCTAGAATAAACCTGCCTATCGTGGATGACAGTTACTAAATCTTGCTGACAACTCATTTTGCTTGGCAGAAGCTGCTGTGGCCCTTGCAATGGTATGCTAACAGCAAGAGTAGATGGATTGCATTTCCTGGTGGACACCTGTACCATGGCTTACGGAGCTGAAGGAAAAATATTAACATAACAGGTGCCTCTCAATGTTGTGTAGTGATAGCTCAGAGCCTAATGAATTGACTTGCAAAGCGTAAGTCCTGGTTCAAAACTCAAGTTTAGTTTTTTTTTTAATTCTCATATTTTTTCAAAGAAAGAATAGTGAGCTAAAAAGTCTCAAATACATTTTATTACCACTTCATCAGCTTCCTGTTTTCATTAATCCACAATTATAATTGAAGGGAAAAAATGTGCACGAGAAAAAAGAAATTATATTTCATAATATTTTTCAAGTTTCATATTTTTGACAATTTTTTCCACTTGAAACTAAAGCAAAAATAAAGTTTTATTTTCCATACAATAGATCCATCTGTAAAATGCAAGTCAGCTAGAACCAAGATTTTAAGCCAAGGAAGTCCGTATATTGTACGTACCAATATTTTTTTGTTTTCTTTAATGAAATGGTACTGATTTCTCTCAAGAGCATGACATATTATTTTAAATGAACAAATCAGCAGTGTTATAGCAGCTTAGGCTTTCACGGCCGGCGTTCATAATTAAGTACAAGTTTTTCGGGCTTGTAGGCCGTGGTCCAGACAGGATATCTCCAGACGTTTCACCGGAAACTGCGTCCAGCATTATCAAGGGTTCCGCTCCTGCTGACCAAGGAAAGGAGCGGAACCCTTGATAATGCCGGACGCAGTTTTCGGTGAAACGTCGGGAGATATCCTGTCTGGACCACGGCCTACAAGCCCGAAAAACTTGTACTTAATTATAAATCAGCAGTGTAATCAGTTTTCAAATCAAACAAATACTTCTTGAAAAATCAAGTATTCAAAAACTACGTGTTACCGAAGAGGAAAAACAGAGATGGCCAGGTGCAAGTAATGGCTTGTTGATGCATGTGCAAGCCTTAGCCTCACCCACAGGTATAATCTGCTTCAAATTGAATGGATATCCCCAAATCAGAATCGTAATTGTTGTTCTCTAAGTACAGATCAATGGGCAAATACATAAATGATTGAAAGAATAGATCATGAAGTTTCATGCGGTGTCTACTAATTTCTACTGTCGCTTGTTGTTTGGTGCAATGGAAATGCTGGAATTACTTGGAGACCCAGGCTATTTCAGCACTATTACAAGGAAGGGGGAGCAGAAAGTTGTTTGACCCCTACAAATTTGTTACTTCTTCCCACCATCCTCTTCGACAGTGTGTCAGTGAAAGAAGGCGTGTCCTAACTCAATTTTTTAAATACTCGATTTCTGAAGAAGTACACCACTGAATTGTGTCATGCTCATGAGAGAAATCAGTACCATTCTATTAAAAAAAAAAACAGAAATTGGTACTGATTAAGGAAACAGCAGAATAGACTTGCAGGTTGTTCATATAAGTGAAAACAAAATATTGAATATGTAACAGTTCAGAATGTAAGCAAGGGACATTTTAGGTGACTATAACTTAAGGACATACACATGAAGGGGGAGAGAGTATATAAAAATGTAACAGTACTACTCATACCTCTTGAAGACTAGTTTCCTTTAATGCAATTCCCGCATGAGTTTCATAGAAGTCTCCATTTTCTGAGATATAGTATACACATATGAGAGAGTGTTGAAATGTAACGGGACTACTCATATTTCTTGAAGATGGGCACCCAAGTGATATCGGGTCAATTTCAAACATTTGCTTTCACTGACAGGCATAAACCAGTTTAAGCAACTGCTACTATCTACTGGCCAAAGAGGGAATTTTGCCCACATGTTGAGTGCTGTTGATGCCTGCTAGTGTATTCTTTGTGCAGATGATGGAAGAATAGAGAGATTTTAAAGGTAAGAGGAAAGTGTTTTATACAATTTAAATGAAGCATTAATGTTTTCTTATTATTTTACAACTACTACTGCAGTGAATATGCGAGATTGAGTTTCAACATAAAGTGTCAGGTTTCAGAAGATGTTAGGGTTAGTACCACTTTCATCAAAGCCATATTCAGTACTACCAACCTCTTGATATAAAAAGTACTAAATGTGGGTTAATAGGGCCATTATATTTCATGTAGGTCTACTTATAATTACATATTAACAATTATTCATTGCAGCTGGGTAAATATACGAGGAAAACAAAGTTCATGTCCATGCAGAAGGCGTTTGAAGTATTTCGGGAGGGAAGAAGCCAAGGTCATGCTGCTGAATTGTTTGGAGTTCCCCATTCATGTTTCCAACGTCTTCAAAGTGGCCAGGACAAACCTTGGAAAAATAAAGGCCGTCAAACTACGTTTACTCCAGAGCAAGAAAATGAACTTGTGTCTAGAATTTTGAAACTGTGTGTGGTTTTGGGTTGGACTAAGGCACTGTGGTGTTGCTTTTGATTTTGCCGAGTCGGACAACTTAAAAACTAATTTCTCCAAAGAAAACCGAATGGCAGGTTCCGACTGACTTGCTGGATTCCGTAAACGAAACCCGTTGATAGTTTAGAGGAAGGCAGAGGGACTTTCGTTCGTTAGGTGCAATGGACTAAATAAAGATGATGTTAAAGAATATTTTTCTCGCTGAAGCGAACAATGGAGAGACTGGATTTACTGAACAAAGCTCATTTAATCTACAATGTGGATGAATCTGGTTGCCAAATGAACAATAAACCTGCAAAAAAAGGTTTTGCTGAAAAGGTCACAAACATGTGTAGAGAGGGCACAAATGCAACGGGAAATTTTATCCCACCAATGGCAATATTTAAAGGGAAATAAATCCAAAAGGTATTTTATGACAGATTTCTAAATGGATGGTTGATAACGATGACCGATTCCGGGTGGATCAACGAAGATGCTTTCATATCCTGGCTGTGTCACTTCCAAAAGAATCGTATCGCCGGACCATGTATGCTTTTTGTGGATGGCCATGCATCTCATAAGAGTTTACAAGCTCTGAAATATTGCAAAGAAAATAAGTATCAACATGGTGTGCCTTCCGAGCCATACGACTCTTAGGTTACAGCCCTAAGACAGGACATTTTTCAAGCCCCCAAAGACATATTATGATAACCAGTGCAATAAATGGTGTTAGAAACACACAAGGAGAGAGGAAAATAAACAAATTCACATTCGGTAGAATCTTTAAAGATGCCTGGTTGAAGGCAGCAACACCTGGAATTGCTGAAAGTGGCTTCAGATCTATAGGGATTTATCGTTTTAATGAAGATACCCTATCGGAACATGATTTTCTTCCTGCTATAAACACAGCAAATGGGACTGATCCTCGAACATCTATAGAAGACCCTGCAGATGGTTCTTCAGAAATGGAAGACTACCCCGCTAGGCCTATTGTATCGTCAACCCCAAATTCAAAGAAGAATGAAAATGGTAAAATGGATGTAATATTTCAAATATTTCTTTCCACGATTTTCTGCCTACTCCCTTAAAAATGGTGCAAGCTAAACCCCCAGCAAGAAAACAAAAGGCTGTTCTATTGACATCAACAGAATATATTCAAGGAAGATGTATGATGATGATAATTGTTGTTTTAAGGGGCCTAACATCTAGGTTATCGGCCCCGTTCAAGGAAGAACTTTGGCCCATAAACGCAAAATCAAACTCACTCAAAGGGAGTGAAAAAGGCAAGTTTTTTTTTTTTCTTTCAAGAAACATAGTCTTCTGTTGAAGAAAAGGAGGCAGAAGAACAAAATAACATAATGTGTGGCGTTTGTAATGTGTATCATATAGTGATCCTCACTCAGGAAAATTGGGTGAGTGGATTCAGTGCCAAGGGAAGTCAAAAGAACCGTTATGATAAATGAGTTAGAGCAGAAAGGAAAAAAAATGTATGTTTGTCGAAGGTGTAAAGTGTTAAATCGAACTTATTCAGTGTCAATACCAATGTGCTGTGAATATAGAGGACTCCATTTGCACTAAACACTGACCCAATTTATCCTGACATGGAAGGGTAAAATGGGTCAGTGCAGTGAAATGTTTTCAGCTTATAAACAGAGAGTTAGTTGAGAGTAAAATATAAACAATTTAAGGAAAGTGTTACTTAAATACGGTTGTAACTGATGGAATGTTTTGAACGAAATATATTTTGAAGTTGATAACGGAATTAAGGTTTTATAATACTTTGACCCTATTAACCCTTGTTATCCTATTTTCTTTTATGAAATTCTCCCATGAAGTTTCATAGTGTCTCCATTTGATGTGACCTAATGATTGCAACAATCAATTTACTTTTCAAAATATTCATTCAATCCTTTCTTTGACAGTTTGTTTAGCACACCCAAAACAAAAATTACAGTAGTTCATTGTTTGATTGAAAATAGCATTCACAAAGCCAGAGAGCAGCAACAGGCAAAGAGGGTGGATGTGCTCAGCAATTGGTTGCTTGGTTGCCCGAGAGCATCTTTTGAAATTACAATAGTTTCTTGTTTTTACCTATGTTGCATTTGTACTAGCTGACTTGTAGGGAATGGGCATTGTGTCTATGAACTCGACATCAACATATCAATGGTTATGACATTCACCTTGGCCACCTCGTGGTATAGTGGCTAGCATTCTTGGCTGTCGCCCTGGAGGTCTGGGTTCGATTCCCAACTCTGCCAAGAAATGGAATTCTAGTCCCAGGGCTGGAACAGGGTACACTCAGCCTCTCGAGGCAAATGCCGGGTTGGTTCTTAACTTAAGCCTACGGCCGCCTCCTTTTCAATCCTCACCTGAATTACAAATACAAACTCTGCTACAGCCTACACAGTGACACATGTTATCAGAAAAAATTCCACACACACCCAAGTACATGGGGCTAATGAATGCTATGACCAAGCCTCTCAAATGAAACAACAATATTCACCTCAGTTGTCTAATTTTCACATCTTATACTTCCAAGTATGGCCGCTTTAAGGGAGGTAAAGGAAGCCTTGATAATGTAAGGTAGTTTGTCCTGGATCACTATCCATCAAGAACTTTAAGAGTTGGAAAATGAGGCAAGCATTGGGCTCAACCTGATCCCCTGCCTTCCACGCATGTGTGTTAACCAACTGCATTACAGCAGTCCATGCTTAAAAGGAATCAACTCTTGTAATGGCTGAAGCTACTATACACCATGTAGGCAATGATCACCCAACAGCTTTGTTGTTGCTTATTTTAAGGGCTGCAACAGCTCGGTGTATTTGGGTGTGTGCGTTTAATTTGTATAATAACCTGTGTTATTGTGATGGCTGTACAAGTGTCAACAGTTTTGCTTGACGATGTTTGCAAACTTGGTAGCTTTTGTCTGAACTGTTTTTATCTCTGACATTTCTTTACCTTCCTAAAACTTTTGTACCACTCAAAAACATGTTCTGGATAAGGCTTTGTGTCTGTAAGTAGGTACATACATTATTTCCTGGTTACTATTTTTGATTAAAATAATGCAAAATCTGATTTAATGCCCTGTATAATTTGTGCTAGATATGTGATAAAAGCACCCTACACACAGCTCCTCTTATCGATTGAGTTATTCCAAGGGAATGGTGCCCATATTACAAAACATTCTACAATAGTTTGCAAATGTTAGTACATTTGTATTTTAACAAAATAAAATCAGTCCTGTCACATCCCTTCATATATATTTTGAAATATAAGATACTTGGTTACGTTAGTTGTCACCGAGTGACTTGAGAGCCGATTTGCAAGAGGAGCAAATAGTAAGTCATGGTAGAAAGTCACAGGAAAATTAATGCTAAAGTTTAATGTAATGGTGATAACTAGATGATTATCATACAAACTGCTTTATAGGCAGCTTGTGGATAACTTCACACTACAAGAACTGAAAACCTCATACAAACTGCTTTATAGGTAGAATGTGCAGAGCTTAAAACCACAAGAACAGAAAACATTGTCCCAAAATTCCTCTTAGCAACTTAATCAATTCTTCACAACAGCACTTATTCCATACAATATTCATAAAGACATCTCAGGAAATAGACATCAATCAAGTGGTTAACCACTGGACTTAAAGAGATTTAAAAGATTAATAATTAGTCATAATATTTCAGTTTGTTACAAATTATATTTGTAAAATTGAGTGTTTTAAATTTAATAATTTGAAGTGTATATTCAGTCAAATTACCGCCCAAACTATTTACCAAAATACTGAAAATACAGCAGTATGATTTGCAGCACTACTAGTGCATGTGTACGCGTGGCACACACACAACACACTCAATGATGGGTGTGCTTAGTGAATGGACAGTGCAAATTTCCCTCAATAATGGGACCATGGCTGCAACATGCAGCAGTGCTAAAATTTTGTGAGCTGCAGAACAAAATCACATAGCAAAACCCCCAAGACAATATGACAATAGCAACAGTTTATGTAACAAGCCAACTCCCAAACAGTGCCTGTCAGAAAAATTAAAACTGCAGATTCAAATCCACCACAAAAACATTGTAACATTTTACAAGTATTGGTATATTGTACTTTAGCTACTTTAATTTGCAAACCAGTACCATAATAGATGATTCCACACAGATATGTGTACCTCCATTGCCACATTTCATTGGGTGCCTTCCATTTAGAATAGCCAAGCCTGGTGTTTATCTTCATTATGAACTATTGACAAACAGGAGAGAAAAAAACACACATTTAAAAATACAATTCAGCAGTAAGGGATATGAAAATAATGCATTGGAAATAAAAGTGGAATCTTCATGCTTCAAACTAGTTCCGAAAATGTATCAAATGTCACTAATCTATGTGGGGGAGGGAACACATATCCATGTGCTGCATTAGGGATGGGTTGAATGATTTATTATAGAAACAATATTGTGTCATTACTACATTTAAAATAAATATTTACTTTTACAATTTATGATATCCAATGCTTAACTTTACTTGTGCAAGCAATTTCATAAGCATTGACTAAGAAAAGAAGACACCTGTAGCTTAATTTGCAAAGACCAAATTGAGTAATTCTGAAGTTGGTAAGCTTACAGGATATTATGTAGACCAAATCACACTAATGTGATGTGGCACACAGTTCTCATTTACTTTTATGAGTCATTTAGTCAGTAGATTGCATACTGAGGCCCAAAAGCTCCTCTGACATAAAAGTCATTCTTAGAAATCCTAAAATGCATGGTGTGACAAAGAAAGAGTAACATTTAAAATAAGAGTTCTAGGCAATGATAAAAGTTCTTCACTAAGGAAGTGCAATTGAATGGAATTTATGAGAAGGCATGTTCCATGCATGTTGGCATGTTTTGGCCTTTATTAGGAAAAAATTCATGCATAATGCATATTTTGGATCAAACAGCTTATTAAAAATGCAGTAAGTATTCGATCACGGAATAAGTCAACATGTCCGTGGGCTGAGCAAACCGAGTTTTCCTCGTTCTCCAGGATTCATTGTCCCCGGCGTTTACTGAACTACCGTATGTTATCAGTTTTAGGTTGTAGGCAGTTTTCCAGCTTGCAGATGTGTAAATGGAATCAACAAAAAAGAGTGTGCAACAACACTTGATTTATATAAAAACAAATTTTTGCGAATTGCCTGCTGCGACAACGAAGTTGGAATCTACAGTCTAACCCTTGTTGAATTGTTTCAAATGTGTTTGCATCATCACAAAGAGCTAGGGATAAAATGAACAATGTGATCAGTTCAAACCCTGATTTTGAATTCCACAAGTTGATAACGTATTTTTTGTGGCGAAAATGCAAAAGATGTACAATTTGACCTCGTTTTGTCCCAAATGTCTTCATTTAAGAGCAGTTTGCACCTATCACTTCCTGCGACGTCGAAAGATCAATTTCTTCATTCAAGAATATGTTGTCAGATAAACGCATGAAATTTAGTGAAGAAAATTTGGAGAAATTAGTTGTACATATTTCCAAAAGGAAATGAAAACATAATGTTATGAATTTTGATACTGCATATTTTCTATTTTTTAATGCATGTTTTATCATATGATTGTGCACGATTGCATGCATATTTTGAGTTTTGATAGTGCATGGAAATTCAGGCTCCACTAATGACATTTACGTAGCGACTGGTACATTTATACTCGATCGTTGCATATAGCCACACATAACCAGCACAAATCTCTAGGAAGTCTTGTTAAAGAAAAACATAATAAATGGATTGCATACATTGAATTGGGCATGTGCAGCACAAATTTAGAGTGCACTAAGAAATGTCTAAATGCAACATGGATGCATCCTAAGTAGGCTGTGACTGTTGTAGGCACTTGAATGTTTTCTCACTCACGCTTCTCTGCAAATTAGCAAGGCTGATTGAAGTTTTGTGTCATATTTGCAACTATCAAAAATTTGAGAGAAGAAAAAGATTTGTGCTTCTCTGTAGATCAACTAGGCTGACTGATGTTTTTATGTCACATTTACAGCATAACAAAACTCTGGGAGAGGGAAATTAAAGTTTCTTAATGAGGTTATAATGACAACATCACCCATTTTTGCCACATTCTAGATAAATATTGCTCATAAAAGTTTTGTACCTGACTATTTCCCCCCATATTTGTCTCCTGCCATTTCAGACCTAAAAATTGAAGTAAGAAGTGTGACCAATATGCAAATAAATAAGGTATTATTAATAATATTGATGATTTAGTCTGGCTGCTTACCTCCTCTTCTGAGCAGACTGGGCTAGATCACTTGGTTAATGCATGCGAGGTTTTCGAAATAATGATATTGATTTTACGTCCCTTTTAACTACCGAGGCATTAAGAGATGCCGGTGTGCCGGTATTTTGCCTCGAAGGGGATCTTTAAACGTGCCAGTAAATCTACTGACATAGCATTTGTGCACCCTCAAATGCCAACTGATTGCGTGAATGTAAATCATGAATAATAATAAAAACTTTTTCACATATTCAACACTTGTTTAAATGAAAAACTATTAGTGGGACATATTTGGCTATAGTCTTCATTAAACAAATTACAACTGCAAAAATCAGCCCATCAAAAATTCAGTTGAATGGGTTATGGTTGCAGTGCAACATTTCAAGATGGCTATTGGTGGGGTTTGAGCCCACTTGTCTACAGTGTCTGCAGCAGCAAGGTCCCATGCCTTTCCACCTTAATGTGTATAGTTACTGTGGTCAATTAGAAAAACATCTTGCTGACACTATATATCTTCAGGTCAACAAAAAATACTTCACATAATTGTCAATTTTGAAGCTGCATAACTATGTTAGGTATCTATATACTTAAAACATGCTTATCATTTCAAGCATTTGTAATGACTATTTAGAACATTCTAGCCAACCATTTTTAATGATTTTTGCTACAATGGAATCTTTTTGTTGTGTACCTTTACAAATAATTGCTTCAAACATTTGTAACGACTATTTATGCCATTCTAGCCAACCAATTTTATGATTTTTGTGATAATTGAATCTATTTTTTGTGTACTTTTACAAATAATTCAGTGATGGTTTATTTGGCCTTTTTGCTTTATGAATAGTATATACATAAAAACAAGCCTTTTAGAGAAAGTATTATTTCTGGCATTCTAACTGGCCAATTTAAATGATTCTTATAACGATTGAATCCTTGTTGCCTACATTTGCAAAACATTCCTGAAGTGTGCATTTATTAATTTTTAGTCTTTATTTCACCCAAAAGTTCACCATTATCATCATCTGAAAGACAGCACTCACTCGACTGCCAGAATACACCATACTGCTCATCGCATTGTGCACATTCCAACGAGCATACTTTGAATGGAGGGCAGAATTCGCTGTCGCCAGCAGTCACTAGCCTTGAGGTCAATGAGTTAATTACATTTTGTTGCACCTACAGCAGAAACCTATCAACAACGGGTACAAAAAGGTAGTGATTATTTTTGAGGAACACAAAATAGCTACAGTAGTTAGAAGTGTTGACAATGTTAAGATTATGGTTTAAAAAAATAATCAAGGATTTCAGACAGAGAGAATTGAGTGTGAAGTATGATGATACTGTGAAATAGAATGGTATCATTCTATTCATAATTACAGGGAGCATAAAGGACGTGAACCAAAGTTCATAGAAACTTCCTTACATTTATTTCATGAGCGAAAACTAAAACTGAGCATATTAAAAAATGTAAAACTGGTTTCAGTTATTCTTATACTGAAATTAAACAAGTTTTTAAGTAGAAAGGGGACTAAACAACAACTTAGAGAGCAATTTCATAATCACCAGTCCTACTTCCCAATCACATTTCTTAGAATAGACCTCTATTTTAACAACAACAACAAGAAATTAATCCAGACTATTTTTAACACCCATACAGAGAAGAGACAAGAAGTTAAAAATAAAAAAAGAGTTTGGATCATTTCATTTTTGTTGACACAAAGTATAGACTACTGTATATACAGTACAGAGCATTATTACAAAAAAAACTTATAGTATATTACAGCAATTCCATAATGAATTAAGTCAAATGAAATATATATCCTCAGTGGAGCACTATCAATACAAACAAGTAATTTCTTTTGTCTTTGGGAACAGGAATATTTCTTTCATAACAAGTCACATGGAAACTGTTAGCAAACGAGGAAGTATGTAATTGGTTCATATAATCAGGATACTTAACATGTGAATCATAATGTTATTCCTAGGTTTGACTTCCAATTGGTAATATGTTGTTCACAATAGGAAAGTGGTTATCAGTGCACGACAGAGAATTTTATTTTATTCCATGCCAAGTGATTAAATTTAAGAATTAATTTGCATACATTGAGGAGGTAATTACAGTTAAAAATCCAGCCCATGTACCATTCATTTTATTTTGTATTTAATATTTTAGAAATTGGTTAATGTCAAACCTAGTTTGCAAAATAAATTTTCTAACTCCCTTCGTAATATAATGAACTGAAAGCAATGACCTGCTATGCTAGTGATCTCAAATGTCACTCTCAGATTAACTAGCGAGGTCCCTTCTTTAAAGATTATAACCATTAGAACACGAGTCACAGGATGTTCCTGCAACTGCCAAATTCATGTTTCACTACTGTGCTGAGATTCCAATCAATAAAATAAAAGTAAGAATTTCTCTTCTCTCACCAAATGTTATTTTTTCATGAACATAGCATACAAAATCTAACTACACTTCATTTCTGATTATGGTGTACAGTATTTGGAAAAGATTTCTGATTATGGAAAATATAGATCCTGGTTTCAGGCTCCGTATCACACCACTTCACAATAAACAGTCAAAGCCGTCAGAAAAAAAATCTTATAAGCACTATAGGTCATATCGGCACGACTTCACCGTAGTATAGATAAAGCTCCGAGAACAAGGGGCGGCCACTTTGTAGAACACCTGGATTCCTCAGCTGTATTTGTTGATCAAACATGGAGATCTTTGGTGTTAGTTGTTGTATTACTTTAAACAGCTACCCGATATCATAAAATGATATATGTGCAATATTTGGTTGTTCATCAGGATCTAGCCAAGATCCAGTTGGATTTTATGGTCAGCCAAGTGTCGATGCAAATAGTGTATCTCACAAATACTGCACCTCCCCAAAAACCTGCACATATGGCTCCCACGTCATAACTGTACACATCTTAAAGGGCAGCAATAAACAAGAGAAGTACAAGATTTCATCAAGCACTTCGCTCTTGGCAATATAGGCTAAGGAGCACTTGGCCATTTAGGTTAAATATTTGATACTGATATTCAGCATTTGACCATTTAGTTTAACTACAGTATTTGATATTAAGCATTAACATTTTGACTGATTGACAAGCTGATGTTTCAATTTGAGAAGACTTCTGGGTTGTGTTCCAGGTACCAATATTTTACATTATATACAATGGCTATAACACTAACTTCTTAAGGCACAATTAATCGCTCATATGGAAGCATTTAAAGAAAATTAGATTTAACAAAAGCAAGGGCCTCCAGGACTTATTAAATCTTCTTTTTACAAAGAGAATATGTTTCAGTATGTAACAGTTACGGTATTCAACATCACATTCTACACAAAGTCCTCGCATGGCATTATGACTGATCAAAAAAAGGTTCATACAAAGCTCATGTAGATCAACGTTATAACATATACATGCCTTACGACTTCGTAAATTAGTGTACATTGCCCCCCCCCCCCCGCCCAAAACCAGCATCAACTACAGATCATTCTTAATACTGGAATGACACATGTCCTGGAAAATGACCGCTCTTGAAGTGTTTTGAGGAAATCATCACCAGAATGCATTCTACCCAATACCACGTATAGGCTTTAAATGCCTGCAACATGAACGGCTAAAAGCAGCAAATGATCATACCACACACGATTGTTTATACAAAATGAATCACAAATATTACTGCATTACATATCGGTTTCAGATAATAATATAATAAATATTCTGCATGTTGAAGATAACCTTATACCACAAAAAAGTTTTATAAACTCTCTCATTAGAACTGTTCTACAGCAGCCATACCTGGTGTTAAATACAATTTTATGGTATCTGATGTATCTACTGTATCTAGTAATTCCATAAGACACCATAACATTGCAACTGAACTTACTTAGGTTCAAGACAGCAGTCTTACCCCATCATGTATACTTAAAAATTAAATACTCTAAAATACACAAGGAATTAACACAAACAATCTGCAAGGTGAGATGGAGAACTGTTCAGATCAGCAGAAGTAACATTTCAATATGTACAATATAATTTTCTTCCATGTCTTTATTCAACAGTGGTTGATATTCCGAGCTCACAGCTGTCAAGTTGCAAATTATGGCTGCTGATCCCTATTCAAGTAGTATTCAACAGCGTTCTCATGTCAAAAAATAATAATAATAAAAAAAAATCAAATAATAATAAACATTTTAAAAAATAATAAAAAAAAATAACTAATGCCAAAATGGCTAGGAAAATTTACAGCTTTTCCTTACATAAATGCACACCATTCAGTGCATTCTTCTCTCTCAGAAACCAATTATAAGTGATACCACAATTTAAAAACCTCAACCTGTTATAATTTGTCATCCACCCACAAGATGACATGAGAGGGAGGGGGAGGGGAAAGCACAAGACAGTGGCGAACAAGTATCAACACACAGTTAGGTTGGAAGCTGACAAGATTCCTTTGTGACTATATACAATAGACCAGTAACTTTTCCACAGACAACTCAAGTAGAAACTTTCCTCAGTCAAGGACACAGATTTGTCAAGAATTTTGTAGAGAATTTCCTTGTAACCTTTCTTCACATAATCCAATCAGCCCTGAGAATAAGTAGGAATGATGAGAATGGATAAGGCCAAATAATTATGCATTGTATATAAAAAGCATAATGTGCTATCACCCAAATTTGCAGGAGGACCACCATCAATGGAGCAAATGAGTAACATGGTATGTGATCGAAAAAATATTCCAAGCTATAGATGGCTATCATCAGATAACATTAAATAAAATACATGATTAATAAATACTTAACAATATATATGAATACAATTATGAGAACAGGACTTGTGACAAAGTAACTATCTTAAATTAAATATGTAAGAGCTTACATACTTATCAGTTTATTGTAGTCTGACATGTTTTACAATAGCTCTCTAAACCTATATCAGAAAATGTATGTTCCCATTATGTATATTTTATGTACAAACCTTCCAAATAAAAAAAATGTACTAATAAATACAAATAAGAAATCTTATTCCACCTTGGTGGAACATATCAAGTTATAAAATAAATAATTAAATCAAGGATGCAAATACCAAATTCCCTAAACAACAAGCATTTTGAATACAATAGGAAACCAAGCATGGGCTGGTACAGAGTGTCATGAGATGCAGTAATTTTACCTTTCTAGAATAATACCATCAATAGCTCAAAATGAAACTGGATAATGTACAAGATAGCTTCCTTCATCCATACATTGCCTTTTCATTTCAGAGAGGAGGTCCTTTGAATGGATTAATTGGTAGAGGAACATGAACTTGAATAGACTGCAATAACTGCATTTTTCAAAAGGTTGAAGACAAAATGAAGACCAGTTCTCAGTTTCCACATAATTTCAGCCTCAATGGCTATAGAGAAGAAGGGTCTTCTTTAGAAACAAATTTTCTATAGATATTTTCTTCTTTTACTTATCTGGATATAGAACTTCAGCAAAAACACTGCTATGGGTGTTCCAATGGACTGTTGAAATATCTGTGTTATTTGCACCCCTGATTTACATGCAATATGTACATACATAAATCAGACAAAACTGAAAATCTTTTCAGCATGAAAAGGAATATTTCAGTGCAATATGTTCTCAGTAGTCAGCCACCTGTTATGCGTGGAAGACTAAGTTTAGTGGTAAATTCGAGCTAAGCTCTTCTACCACCTACCTTGCTATATCAATTTAGTTTCCCACAGCATCCTCCATTCCATTGGCAGCATGCTCACTATCATCGGCATCACTAACCAAGTGTTCTGCATTGTTGTTTGTGGCAACTGAAGAAGGTGAAGAATCTACATCATCGTCATCATCATCAACCTGTTCATGGTTTGCAATTGGTACAGGTTCTTGCTTCACTATTGTGATGTCAGGATTGTTCTCTAGAGCAGCTGTTGCTAATTTTTTAGGTGTCGAAGTGACCGTGTCTTCAAAAAATTCATCAATTGGATCCTCACCCCCCTCATCCCCCGAGGATGAGCCACCAGGACGTAATGTTGATAGGTAGTTGGCTAACGTAGTAACAGTGACATTCAGCATTTCTGCTGCTCGAAAAAGAGTGATCTCTTTCCGCTGAACTTTAGCCAAAACATCAGCAGGACCAGATTCTGACCAAAAGTCACGAACTCTGTGAAACAACCAAGATGGGTAGGACAATATTTTTTTGTTTAAGTTAAAAACATAAAATAACATAACAAAATGCAAAACAAATTAAAAAATAATGGTAAGGCAATTTAGGGCAAGAAAAAATAAAATAAAAACTAGTAAAACCATTGAAGGAAAGTAGTCATGAAGCTTTTGTTAAACTAAAAATTTGTGCAATTAAGGATTTCTGTATTTTGATGAATATAATTTTGGGAAGAAATGAATTTTTTTCTTCACAACATTCAATTTGGAATTACAGGATCAATTAGGAAATATTGAAGTGTTAAGAGACAAACATAAGAGGAAGACCACCACTTGCATACATCACACAGATAATAAAAGACACGAACACAAAATCATATCGTGAATTGAAGAGGATAGCGGAGAATAGAGAAGATTGGCGAGTTGCTGCAAACCAGCCCCAGGGCTGTTAACTTAAGAGAGAGAAGACAATTTTCAGTGTTGCCTAGGTCTATTACAGAAAGCTTTTCAGGCGATTTTCAGTGTTGCCTAGGTCTATTACAGAAAGCTTTTCAGGCGGTCAACACAAATTGAGCCCATTTACATTAGGTGGGAAAACAAGTATCTAAACTCCGTAACCTGAAAGAAATATTACAAGAGATGTTTATTACTAAATACACTGGCCCACACGAAAAACGCAACACACAATAAATTATGTGTAATCATTGTGTCATTGTGTAATTATCTATTTAATCAAAGTGAAGCATTTGAACCTAATTTTTTAGATGGAGTATGTTATTGTCGTTGCTTTGCGAGCAAACAATGAAGTGTCGATTGTTAATTGCACTAGCCTCAATTGTATTTTCCCGCACAACCTGGAAAAACACATCACTGGATGTGAGCCAATAATGTGTTCCCGCTCTTATAGAGCTCATTGTTGTCCTTTGTATTGTTCCCTTTTCAATCACACGTGTTTGTAGGACCTTTCTGTTATTATCGTAATCAGCTTTCTGGAGCAAACATGCCGTTAAGCCCTGAACAAGCTGCAAAAGCTGTTGCTTTGGTGGAAGATGGTCGCAAGTGTTACACCTTCCACAATTTCCAGAACCGTACGAAAGTACAGGGAAACTGGAGGCTTTGCAAGGAGACCAGGAACATGCCCAAGAAGAGCAACATCGGAGAGAGATGACCGCTTCTTACAACTTCAAGTGCTCCGCGACCGTCACACCACCGCCATTGAAGCACGAAATCGACTCCACCGAGTTCGAGGGGTCGATGTTAGTGAGAGAACCGTCCGAAGAAGATTGGAAGAAGCCAATCTTCAATCCAGAAGACCAGCTACTGGCCCAGAACTCACCAGAGAACATCGCACAGCTCGACTACGTTTCGCAAGGGAACATCATGGCTGATCAATTTAATGGCTGGACAGTACAACAATGGAAACAAGTATTGTTCACCGATTAGTCGCCATTTGGCCTCCGATCACCTGACGGAAGAGAGAGGGTCTGGAGAAGGCCAGGGGAAAGGTATTCCCCTTGCACATTCTCATCCAGGACACCTTTTCAGGGTGGTTCTGTGATGGTGTGGGCAGGAATCACTACGGCTGCAAGGAAAGATTTGGTCTTCGTAGAGCATGGGAGCCTTACCGCACATCGGTATGTGGAGGAAATCCTTCTGGAGCATGTTGTGCCTTTTGTTCCATTTACTGGTGATGATTTCACACAAATGCAAGACAATGCACGCCCACATGCTGCGAGAGTTGTTGGAGATATCTTGGGTGAAGTAGGGATTCATGCTATGGTTTGGCCTGCTCAAAGCCCTGATTTGAATCCTATTGAGCACGTTTGGGATCGGCTGGGGAGAAGAGCCTGCCAGCGCTATCCAGAGACCCTACAAGACCTACGGAATGCCCCCCCCTCTGGAAGAATGGGAGATGATTCCTCAACAGGACATTACAGCATTAATCAGGAGCATGCCTGAAAGGTTGAATGTGGTTATTAGTGCAAGAGGTGTCAATACACACTTTTGAAGATGCGAACAGAGGTCTTCGAGGTCTGTGAAGTAAAGTGTGAAGTGTATACGATCAAAACAGAAATGCATTACCTTTATGAGCTTAATCAAACTTTCCTGATCTTTAGGCGCTTTCCTTGAAGTGTGCATCTCTGGCTTAATTTATTAGATCCACTATATATTTGTCAAATACCACTCACTCACTCATTCATTCATCACGAAATCTCAGAAACCACCGAATGGATTGGAATGAAATTTGGTATGCAGCTTCCTCAAGGGTCGCAAACACCCACTAAGGAAGGATTTTTGGATATACAGGTTCTAAAGGGGTGTTAAGGGGGTACACCTGCATTTCATTGAATATCAATATCTCCCAATTGGTTTCATTGGGGATGGGATACTCGGCATATAAACTCATCATTAAAAATCAAACTCAGGGGGGAAGAAGAGCTCAAATATAAGTAAATAGGTGTTCGACCATTTTTTTTTCATAAATCCAATTTAAGGGGTTCATGAGAGGGGTGAAATTCTGAAAAATAAATGAAAGAAAATGTCCTGACTTACTCAATCACTCATCATCGCTCAGCCAAAATTATTGAAGTTAGAAACATGAAATTTTGGGGTTATGTTCGTTGTATGTCGAAAACGTCCACCAAGGAGGGATGTTTGGATATTCAGGTTCTAAAGGGGTGTTAATGGGGCCGACTTGCATTTCATTGAATAACAATATCTCCCGATTGGTTTCCTTGGGGATGGGATACTCGGCATATAAACTCATCATTAAAAATAAGAAGACACGTGTCTGAGGGTTTTTCGATGTGGTGTATATTATGAGGTGAAAGGGGTGAAAAGTGGGGGTTGAAGGATTCCTAACGAAGCGTGTATCTCTTAAACGACATAGGTGAGGAGTATGAAACTCGGCGGAAAAAAATCAGCATAAAAAATAAGTACATAGGTGTTTGACCGTTTTTTCATAAATCCAATTTAAGGGGCCCATGGGGAGGGGTGGAATTATGGGGGGGAAACAGGAAAGAAAGTGTCCTAACTGACTACTAACTCACTCACTCATCAAATCCAGGGGAAAAAGACAGCTTAAAAAATAAGTTAATAGGTGTTCCAAGAGTTTTTTCATAAATCCAATATAAGGGGCCCATGGGGAGGGATGAAATTCTGGTAAAAATAATTGAAAGAAAATGTCCTGACTGACTGACTCACTCATCACGCCCAGCGAAAACTATTAAAGTTGGAAACATGAAATTTTGGGAATATGTTCGCTGTATGTCGAAAACGTCAACTAAGGAAGGACTTTTGTTTATTCGGGTTTTAAAGAGGTGTTAAGGGGGTAAACGTGCATTTCATTGAATAACGATATATCTGAGTTGTTTCTTTGGGGATGTGGTATTCTGTATATAAACTATTCATTAAAAATAATCAGACATATGTCTAAGGGTTTATCGATGTGGTGTATATTATGAGGTGAAAGGGGTGAAAATTGGGGGTTGAGGGATTCTTAACGGAGCGTGCATCTCTAAAACGACATAGGCGAGAATTAATTGGAGGATTATCCATTTCACAAGGTCCGTATTGACGTGTACAATAACGATTCTAATGGGTTGAGGGGGTCTCCGCCCAATCAATACAATAATCGTTATAGGCGAGAAGTTTGAAATTCAGCGGGGGGGGGGGGGGGGGAGCTTAAAATATAAGTAAATAGGTGTTTGACCGGTTTTTCATAAATCCAATTTAAGGGGCCCTTGGAGAGGGGTGAAATTCTGGGGGGAAAAAAGAAAGAAAGTGTCCTAACTCACTCACTCATCAAACTCAGGGGGGAAGAAGAGCTCAAATATAAGTAAATAGGTGTTCGACCATTTTTTTTTCATAAATCCAATTTAAGGGGTTCATGAGAGGGGTGAAATTCTGAAAAATAAATGAAAGAAAATGTCCTGACTTACTCAATCACTCATCATCGCTCAGCCAAAATTATTGAAGTTAGAAACATGAAATTTTGGGGTTATGTTCGTTGTATGTCGAAAACGTCCACCAAGGAGGGATGTTTGGATATTCAGGTTCTAAAGGGGTGTTAATGGGGCCGACTTGCATTTCATTGAATAACAATATCTCCCGATTGGTTTCCTTGGGGATGGGATACTCGGCATATAAACTCATCATCAAGAATAAGAAAAGTCTGAGGGTTTTTTGAAGTGGTGTATATTATGAGGTGAATGGGGAGAAAATTGGGGGTCGAAGGATTCTTAACAGAGCATGTATCTCTTATTCGACATAGGCGATAAGTTTGAAATTCAGCGGAAAAAGCAGCTTAAAAATAAGTAAATAGGTGTTCGACAGTTTCTTCACAATTCCAATTTAAGGGGCCCATGGGGAGGGGTGAAATTCTGGGGGAAAAAACATGAAAGAAAGTGTCCTAACTGATTGACTCACTTACTCATCAAACTCAGGGGGAAAAACAGCTTAAAATAACCTAATAGGTGTTCGACCGTTTTTTTTCTCTTCATAAATCCAATTTAAGGGGTTCATGGGGAGGGGTGAAATTCTCAAAAATAAATGAAAGAAAATGTCCTGACTGACTCATTCATCATTGCCCAGCCAAAATTATTGAAGTTAGAAGCATGAAATTTTGGGGATATGTTCGTTGTATGTCTTAAACGTCCACTAAGGAAAGAGTTTTGGATATTCAGGTTCTAAAGAGGTGTTAAGGGGGTAAAAGTGCATTTCATTGAATAACAATATCTCACGAGGGGTTTCATTTGGGGATGTGATACTTGGCTTACATACTAATCATTAAAAATAAGCCGACATATGTCTAATGGTTTTTCGATGTGGTGTATATTATGAAAGTGGGGGTTGAAAGATTCCTAACGGAGCGTGCATCTCTTAAACGACATAGGCAAGGAGTTTGAAACTCGGAGAAATCAATCAGCTTAAAAATAAATAAATAATTAAAATAAATAGGTGTTCGACTGTTTTTTCATAATTCCAATTTAAGGGGCCTATGGGGAGGGGTGAAATTCTGGAAGAAAAACGTCCACTAAGGAAGGAGTTTAAAGTTAGAAGAATTATATTTTGGGGATATGTTTGTAGGGTATCGAAAACTTCTAAGAAGGGATTTTTGGATATTCAGGTTCTAAAGGGGTGTTAACGGGGTTAAACCTGCATTTCATTGAATAACAATGTGACACGACTATGACGCGAGAGGTACCTGCTAGTTTGTTTATAATTGTCTTTTTTTTCCTCAATTGTTGAAATCCACATGGGACCGTACTATAATATTTCATCATCATATAGTAGATTAGTGTCATAATAATAATAATATCGTATGGCCTCGGGTGCCGGATGCAAGCTTTGTCAATTGACACCCAGAAGGCAGCTTGAGCGTCGAATTTAATGCTCCTTGGAGCGCTATGAATGTCAAGGAGGTTAGATAACTAAGCTCCTTGACGCTATACCGCTTTCTAGTAGGGAAATGAGGAATTTTGTGTTGGCGGAAAATCCCGAGAATAATTTTGCCATTATGAACACGGCCTACTGAATTCAAATGGGTTCTTTAACATGCCAACAACGTATGATATGAGTATCGTGATTTTTGTCGCCCTTCAAAAATCACTTACCATGGCCAGGATCGAACCTGCAAGCTTGGGGTAGGTAGTCCGACACTATAACCACACACCCACCGTGGCAAGCATTAGTGTCATAAAAGTGTCATGAATGTAAAATAAATTTCAGTTTTTGTGAGAAATTGAAGTGTTGAGTTTTTCTTGCTGGTCAGTGTAACATGCTTTTATGTACAAAAACCGGGGATACTTAATTGAATGACAGGTTTTGTCACATGATCGTCATCAGATCATGCTCACTTAGGCTTAGATAAGGTATGATGTTTACGTGTTACACTCATATACATACATACATACATACATACATACATACATACAGGGTCATCGAAAAATAATGCCAACATATAAAATAACTGTTATAAAAAACTATTTGAGGTAATTCAATTGTTTTAATCTTAGAATGTTCGGAAGTTGATAGATTTTTTCATACCCTAATATGTTTCGATATGTGCACCGTTCGTAGCTCTGCAAATGTCTAGTCTGTAGTCGATTTCTTGCCACGTACGTCCAATCATTTCAGGAGTAACTGTCAAGATGGCGGCAGAAATTCGCTCTCGCAGGTGCTCCAAATCCCGAATTTTTTCTGCATACACAATTTTTTAATGTACCCCCGGAATAAAAAATCCAAAGGGGTCCCTGTTTCCTTAAACTGATTAAACCATCGAATTACAGCTTTGTAATCAGGTGCAGTTTGTCCTGGATAAGTCCTCTGAAAAAACCGCCGTACACTGACTGGTGACTTTGAAACTGTGAACCAAATCACGCACTGTGCTTTTTGTTGAGCGGTCAACATGGTACTAAACGGCGCGGCGGTCGGGCGTTGCAGATATGGCGCGCCCCCGGCCGACCTTGGCTACTGCGCATCTAGTGTGCGCATAGCAAGGTCACGTCCACTTCACAACAAAACTTACTTTAACCAGCTAGCGTTCAGTGAAAGAATTACACGTTTTACATAAAGGGTTTCGGTGCTATATTTTTTTAAATATTGGCATTATTTTTCGATGACCCTGTATATACAATCTTTCGATTACTACCAAAGTTTCTAAAAAATTGTGTAAAGTGTCAATCTAATTTACAGACATTATTGCTCAGTTGGTCTGAAGCACTTAAATAGTTGTTGCATTATTATTAATGTAGTTAAAGTATGTTAACCTGTGATCTATTTACTTATTATTGTGACTAACTTCAGGTATGATGTTTACACTATTTTGTTATTTCTGTTCCTATTTAAACTGGTGGCCTATTGTAATGTGGTTAATTTGCCAATGTAGCAAAAACACAAATGATACAATACACTCGAGTTGATTAAGGTTATGTAAACTTAGCTGGTATTTTGAATCCTGAATCCTAATCCAATTAAGTACGCCTCCTTTTTTGTATATAAAAGCACGTTATTATGTGATAAATATCTCATGTAATATTTATTTCAGGTTGTTTTCCCACCTAATGTAATTGGGCACTATTTGTGTTGACCGATTGAAAAGCTTTCTATCCATTACAGAAGTCAATAGGAAAGGGAATTCTTCACCATCACTTTAATGGCAATGTTGTAACACAGGGTCTTTCACTCAAAGTGGGGCTGGCGCAGCACTGCAGGTAGAAGGTCGAGCCAAGGTCAGACGAGCACATTGCAACACGGAGCTGAGACAGTTGCAACGCAGGATATGACGAATAAAGTTGACTTCGATATTTCATTGATAGCCTATTTTAGGTTACAGGTGTTATTGTTTAATTTTTATTGTGTTTCAAAATTTTATAACGTGTTATTGTTAAGTGTTAAAGCCTATTGCTTCAACTTTTTATAGGGGAAATTGAAACAAGGTTTATGCAACAAACCCTCACACTCTAGATGAACTCAAACTAAATATCACGAGAGAAATTGAGGCTATATCGGTAGATGAACTAATGCGTGTGAATGAAAATTTCCTTAGAAGATGCCAGAAATATGCAGATGCAGGTGGAGGACATTTTCAACATCTTCTGTGACATGTAACTTCCATTATGTGTTATTATGTGTGCTTGTTGTTTACATACGATTCGTACAGGTGCTCTCTCGACCCTAAGCTCAGTGAGTTGCCATGTGCTCGTTCAACCCTCCACGCGCCGGGCGGCCTTTCACTTCGAGTGAAAGACACTGTATATGAAACACCATATTTGTTATGACCTTATGCATAAGAAATCATGAGTTACCTGGAGATAGCACACAAATTAAACACAACACAGAACAAAATAATATTGTTACTTGAACAATCACTCACATCTGTCTGATTGTTTGGTAAACTACAACTAAACCTCATTTATATATTTCTAGAACTTATACCAAGCTTTCCCTATTGAAATTTAGATTAGTTGAGCATTTTTCATTAGTACACTACTATTCGCTGGTCCTTGCCGAGTTCTTGTTAATACGCCACCGAATACAACTGTACTCTAAGTTATGTTTTCTGCTTGATTCGACGAGCATTCCCTGTAACCACCAAAATGAGACATCACAAGACTACATGTCTGTCAGCATGTTGCTGGTTCGGATCTCGATAGCCATATCACCACACACACTGGCGAAACGCCTTTATTGTCAACTTACAAGGAGAGGTCAACACGTGGTTTACTAGAAAAGCGTTCAAATTTGGAGGGTTTGCTCTTCATAAAAAAATATTTTGCCCCTGTTCGAGCGTTTTGGCCAATGTAGCAAAATTGTGTTAAAAATCAATCCTCAAACTTTAGCAGTCCTATTCCCGCACACGTTCCCAGATAGTCTCCGTGGCGTAGTCGCTAGCATGTTGGCCTTGGGAATGGAAGCTACCGTGATCGAAACCTACCTAATCTTTTTAAATTATTTTCTTTTGACATTTTTTATTTTATGCTTGAGGTACAATATTTAAGTTGGCAGATTACATCAAGTACTTTATTATTTGTTGTTGCTTTTTCTACTTACAATAGTAATAAATTAATATTTACGTTATTGTTTACTTTATCTACAATATTTGTCACATTTTCACTGTTCGTGTTGCCTTAGTTAACGAAAGTTTGAGACTACAACATTTTTATGTCTGAAAGTATGGGTGAACATATTTACAATATGTACACTTCTTTAGTTGCGGTATTAGTGAAGATAGTTGAACTCGTCAATATTTGTTAGTTACAGTCTATGTGATGTTTTATTAAAATACAGAAAGTGGTGATTGACCTCCAATTGGAGACATAAAAATGTTCTAGCCTAAGTGTAATGGATCTGATGATCACTTGACGATCGAAACTGGTCATCCAAGTGTATTTATTAATCTCGTGTAACTTTTTTCAGGATTAGGGAATAACCCATCTCATTTGGGTACAATCATGTTGACCGACTGTAAAGCATCAAACTTTCGTCTAGTTTATATACCAGAGAAAAATATAGGACTATTCCGTTGTAAAATGTTTCACAATTTTAATATGGCGACAATAGTTACTCATTTTAGTAGCAGGTGCTGCCACATCCCGCCTAGCAAACAGGTACCTATGGCAGTCTACGTATAATTAATTACCCTTGCTTATGTTCCTCACAGCTAATTTCGCTTTCAATTCATACCACACACAAATACATTTTTACCGATACGAAGGACGGGTTAACCAGCTACAGTAGTAATATATAATTGCCAACTAACTTCAAAGAGGTAGCCTGCTGAGTGAGAACTGAGAACGGTGTGGAATTGCAGTCTTCAGGAGACGTCAAAGGGCTCTTCATATAATTATTGAAAAAAGCAGTGCATGGCAAGAAGAAGACTCAATTCCCTGAAAATTTAAATTTGACATACTGTAAAAATTCACTAACTTCGCCTCTGTAAGAATTGCTTTATTATGCACCCACATTATGTAGTCATACAGTGAGTCCGGGAATGTTCTCCGCAGCGCCTACATGCGTCTGCGAGAGCTAGCTACAGCAGTTACATTGGTAGCACGGCTGCCGCTTGCATCATAACAAACAAGCAGTAAACTTTGTACTCACCACAGCCATTCATAACAGATGCTGGTCATCCAAGTGTATTTATTAATCTCGTGTAACCATTCACAGTACATCACTCTTTTTCCGCAATCAGTTTGTTTTAATCGTGCGTCAGGCCTCGGCAGCCGGCACAGTTCATATCCTCGCCGCTAGATGGGGGCTTCATTCATTCCATTCCTGACCCGGTCGTAGACTGGAAGCAGGCTGTGGATATTCATTTCAGTTTGTTTTAATCCATGAACCACGGTAACTTTATAATGGCACAACTGAAGCTTGTCTCTTACGGCTTAATGTGCTGTCAACTTAGAGATTCCTGTTTGTTGAGCTAATTTTCGTGTTGATTTACTTGGACGACGCAGCATTATATCAGAGATTTCTTCAAGTTTTTCGTCTGTTAAAAGCGTAGGCCTGCCTGTTCCCGGTACATCGTGAACAGAGCCAGACACACGAAATTTACTTACCAAATCCCGAACGGTATCACGGTTTGGACACTTTTGAATTAGGAAACCGCGTTTGATCGCCTTCACGAAAAACGTATTCCACCAAAAAAACTCATTAGTAAACATTACCGCCTGTATACCGTTGCACTCTTCCAGTAATAATAATAATAAAATCGTATGGCCTCAGGTGCCTGGTGCAAGCTTTGTTAATTGACACCCAGAGGGTAGCTTGCATGTCGAATTTCGTCGTTCCTTTGAACGCTATGAAAGTCAAGGAGGTTAGACATCTAAGCTCCTTGACACTACAGCGCTTTCTAGTAGAGAATTGAGGAACTTTGTGTTGGCGGAAAATCCCGAGATTAATTTTGCCATTGAACACGGCCTACTGAATTCAAACGGGTTCTTTAGCATGCCAACAACATATGACATCCATGTCGTGATTTTTGTCGCCTTTCAAAAATCACTTACCACGGCCAGGGGCGAACCTGCAAGCTTGGGGTTGGTAATCCGACACGTTTACCACTCACCCACCGCGGCAAGCACTCTTCCAATAATCTAACTGAATGCTCGCACACTGCAATACACACTGAAGACATACAGGCTCACTCGCTTATCGCAATACACACCGACAGCCCACACACGGAAGTCACTCAACCTCTCGCAGCTGCACGTACCCACTGTGGAGAACATTCTCGGGCGCTCTGTATTATTGGACCATTGAAGAGTATTGAAGTAGGGAATAACCAAGTACTGCTTATGTTACATCTAGTGGTTGTATTTACGTGTTAGGACATTGTTGATTATCAGCCCGGTTTACTCGTGTATGGTATATGCCCGATTAATTTTTTAAAATATTTTGGGCCTGTTTTTGAATCATTGGGCAAAGTTCAGAGTACAGTAGTGTCTCCCAGCATAACTTGTCTGGTAAATGCCAATCACCAGAGTTTGCTACGCTGCACTGCCAGTGGAATAAATGTGGTGGGCAAGTAGGCCACATTTACGTGGTGAAATTTGTGCCAGGTAAAACTTTGGATTAGTGCTTGATTTCTAAGCTTATTTTAATGTATTGAAAAGTGCTGTGATGATTGTGCTAGAATTATAAGCCTGGATATGCACACAGATGACAATATGCACATAGAAGAATAGAATATCTGATTTCCAAATCTCATATAAAAACAAGTGTCCTGACTGACTGATTCAATGACTCACTGACTCATCATCGCCCAGCCAAAACTATTAAAGTTAGAAACATGAAATTTTGGGGATATGTTCGTGGTAAGTCGAAAACGCGCACTAAGGAAGGATTTTTGGATATTCAGGTTCTAAAGGGGTGTTAAGGGGGTAGACCCGCATTTCATTGAATAACAATATCTCCCGATTGGTTTCATTGGGGCATTTGATACTGGGCATATAAACTCCTCATTAAAAATAAGAAGACACGTACGTGTCTGAGGGTTTTTCGATGTGGTGTATATTATGAGGTGAAAGGGGTGAAAAGTGGGGGTTGAGGGATTCCTAACGGAGCGTGTATCTCTTAAACCACATAGGCAAGGAGTTTGAAACTCAGCGGGAAAAAATCAGCTTAAAAATAAGTAAATAGGTGTTTTGACAGTTTTTTTCATAAATCCAATTTAAGGGGCCCATGGGGAGGGTGAAATTCTGGGGGAAAAAAACAGGTAATATGTAAAATTATACATGGCCTATGTTGTAGGCAATAACACATTACATCTTTTTTGTCTCTTGCTATTTCATCATACGACGAATACTTAGGGAGTTATTAATCATTTTGTACTTTTTGGCCGGAATTTTCTAAGTCTCAGGAATGACAAAAAAATTGATTCGAATGAAATTTCAAAAAGTAGTTTTTTTAATACTTGTATTATATTTTTCACATCTTTTAGGGTCCGAAACCAACATGATATTATGTTTTTTTTGTCCCATGCATTTTTGGTTTCAGGTGATAGAATTATTTTCCATTAGGACCCATGCTCATCTATTATATAAAACAAAGTGTCCTGACTGACCCATCATCCCCCAGCCAAAACTACTAAAGTTAGAAACATGACATTTTGTGGATATGTTCGTTGTATGTTGAAAGCGTCCACTAAGGAAGGATTTTTGGATAGGGGTGAAATTCTGAAGAAAAAAAAAAAAACCTTCCCATAAGGAAGGATTTTTGGATATTCACTCTCATCGACCAACCAAAACTATTAAAGTTAGAAGAATGATATTTTGGGGATATGTTTGTTGTGTGTCGAAAATGGCCAATAAGGAGGGATTTTTGGATATTCAGGTTATAAAGGGATGTTAACGGGGTAAAACCTGCATTTCATTGAATAACAATATGACACGACTATGACGCGAGCGAAGCCGCGGGTACCTGCTAGTCTCATATACTGCACAGCTCAGACACACTGATAAACTAATCTGATTTGATGATCCATTTTCATAGGAATCTCTGTTTCGCGGGCTTATAGGTCGTGTTCCAAGGACATTTTGTCGTCCTGACGTTTCGCTGAATACTGCGTTCAGCATGTTCACAGGTTACATTCCTATTTCAACGCCGGTCGTGAAAGTCTACATTTTTACTTAATTCGCCTCTACGGGGAGGAAATATCACACTTAGTTCGTCGCTTTGAGAGGTTAAGGAAGAAAAAGTCGCAACTTCTGTCATCACTCGCGTTTCTTCTTCGATGCCGAGACACAGGTATGATTCCCAAGTTTATTAAAATGAAGAGACCACTAACCTCAGCTAGAGCCCATAGAATATATGATCGAACTGAACGTTCGCTATTACGTGAACGCATAAGCTTTGCACGTAAGGGGCTCGCAACTACAGATCAGGCACTCTTACAGCTGCACTACCGCATCAGCAGCACACTCTCATATCAGGACTGGGAAAATGTAGATCGTATCACCTTCTACTCTATGCGTTCAACATTTGAACAGTCTAGCATCCGGCAGAAGAAAAAGTTTGAGCGGTTACAGAGAGACCAACCCGCGCCAGTACCTGCGCCTACGCTGGACATCTCACGGACAATTGTTAACCTGACCAATCGCCACCTGTCAGAGTGGGAAATCTCTATACTAGCGAAAGGAGGAAATTACGCAGTGACCCCTCCTTCGATTCCCGTTGAAGACATTGTCGCCAATATTGAAGCGGCAATCCGTGAGCTACCATCTGAACAAGCAGATGAAATCCGTCATGAAGCCTCACGTATAATCAAGAAGGCACCGGCACCGCAGAGTAACCTCACACCTCAGGAGAGAAAGGCTATAAAGACTCTCAACATGGACGAGAGCATAATCATTCTTCCTGCAGACAAAGGGAACGCAACGGTTATCTTGGACATGGACTACTACACTGCCAAGGTTTTGGAACTTTTAGACCCGGGTACCTACCGCAAACTACTGAGAGATCCTACCAACCGGATTCTTCGTGAAACAAACGGCCTGATCAAGGTATCTTCGCTACCTGAAAACGTAAAGAAGGGAACCACCAGAAGTGAAGCTTTACCACCAAGACTTTATGGTTTACCTAAAATACACAAAGATAATGTTCCTCTTCGTCCTATCGTGAGTGCTATTGGATCACCAACTTATAGCATTGCCAAACATTTAGCTACCTTACTTCAACCACATATCGGCGGTACACAGTCGTTCGTCAAAGATTCCGGCCATTTCATTGAAAAATTGAAAACTATTCAACTAGAAGCTGGTGACTTACTAGTAAGTTTTGACGTGGTCTCTCTTTTCACGAAAGTACCTATAAAGGTAGCCCTGGAGTACATCGCACGGATTTTTCCTGATGATATCACCGCCTTATTCCGCCACTGCCTCACCGCTAGCTATTTCCTGTGGAAGGGTGATTTCTATGAACAAATTGATGGGGTCGCCATGGGCAGTCCCCTTAGTCCGGTGATCGCGAATTTCTTCATGGAACAATTTGAACAAATAACACTAGAGACCGCACCTTTGAAACCTAAAGTGTGGCTACGATACGTGGACGATACCTTTGTAATATGGGGCCATGGTAAAGATCAATTAAATCTGTTTTTACAACATCTTAACAGCCAGAACTCGAACATTCAGTTTACCATGGAGTTAGAAAATGAACAGAAAATCGCGTTTCTCGACGTTATGGTAACGAAGACCGCTGATCTAACTTTGGGACATACAGTTTACCGTAAGCCGACCCATACTGACCGATATCTACATAAGACGTCCAACCACCACCCACGACAGAAATACGGAGTTATAAAAACACTGGCTGACCGCGCTAAAAGAATTTGTGAAAAGCAGTGCCTAAAACAAGAAATTGAACACCTCAACGAGGCCTTACGCGCGAATGGGTACAGCCAGAAAGATATCCAGCGAGCACTCCATCCGAGACGTCCAACTACAAGGGTAATGGGAGACAAGCAGCCCCTGGCTAGAGCTTTTCTTCCATATATAAAAAAGGTCACGGACAGAATAGGGAGGCTACTCGAGTCCCATGATTTAAAGACCATATACAGGCCTACACGAAAAATTAAGGACATGTTTAGGTCCGCTAAAGATAAGCGACATCCTCATACCGCGGCAGGGGTTTATAAAATCCCGTGTGATTGTGGCCAAGTATATATTGGAACAACGAAAAGAAGTATTGCCACTCGCCTCAAGGAGCACGAACGACACAGCCGGCTGGGACAAACAGATAAATCCACTGTAGCAGCACACTCGCTACTTGCAGGTCACGATATAAGATATGGAGACACCGAAGTTCTGTCCACCACGGTGTCTTATCATGCCAGGCTACAAAGGGAGGCCATTGAAATCCTGAAGCATACTAACAGCTTCAATCTTAAGGAGGAAGCAGAACGTGTGAACAGAGCTTGGCTTCCAGTCCTTAATCCCCTCAAGCCTGCTCTTATTGACCGTCGTAGACGAGATGATGCAACAGACGAGCAGCCCTGTCCTTGATGCATTACTTTTATGTGGTACGCCGTTGCTATGGTAGCCTCTATGTGTGGGTTGTTGACTATTTATATATCTTCTGTTTACTTGTTTTACCTCGCTTTATGTAACCTGTGAACATGCTGAACGCAGTATTCAGCGAAACGTCAGGACGACAAAATGTCCTTGGAACACGACCTATAAGCCCGCGAAACAGAGATTCCTATTTCAACGCCGGTCGTGAAAGTCTACATTTTTACTTAATCCATTTTCATCTTATAAAATGCAGGGATGAGTTTACAGAATTAATTGCAGATAGGATTACTGCCACCAATGTACACTTGTTTTAACAAACATCAAATTATATTTTATATGGTTGAAAGGATAGATGATACAATTTTCATCACACCATATTGGTGGGTCTTTAGGTAGCCATTACTGGTAATGATGCTCAATACAATAAAACTTGAAGCAAATCCTCGTCGTCACATGTAGCAATAAAAATTAGATAAATTATAATTTCATGTGGATTCTTATTAAGAGGCACGTTATTACACTAAACATTGATCACAACAATAATCTGACAGCTAAAACCTCTTCTCAGGGTTAGCCTTAAACTCCGACCTCATAAGTCACAGTTAGCCATGCTCCTGCCACATCCACAATTATAAGAGGGTAGTATATTGCCACACGAGTAATATTATGAAAATTATATTTTGTGCTCCATGAGACTTTCACAGAGCCCTGGTACCAATGGACATATCCTGAAGCTAGAGCAAATACAAAATCATCATTCATCTTCATTTCCCGTTTCCAGCTTCATGGGTCGGGTTGTGAATTAAGGACCTCCAACGTTTCCCGTCTCTCCACCACTCCTCTCCTGTTTTTAGTACTTCTTCAGGTTTTCCTCCTCTCTTCTCTACACACTCCCACACTGTATCTGCCCATCTCTTTCGGGGCCTTCCTCGTGGTCTCTTCCCTGTCATCTTTTCACAGAAAGTTTTCTTTGGTACTCTCTCCTCTCCCATTCTCATCATATGTCCATACCACTTTAACTTTGTTGTTTCTATTCTGTCCTGCAGCTTCAAGATTCCTGTCCTTTTTCTAATCTCTTCATTTCTAACTCTATCTCTTCTGGTCTTGCCCTCTATACCTCTTAGGAATTTCATCTCCGCGGCTTGTATTCTACTCTCCTCTCTTTTTGTAGTAGTCCACGCTCCAGCTGCATATGTTAGTATGGGTCTGTAGTAGGTTGAATATAATACATTTTTACATTTCTTTGGGACATCTCGGTTCCACAGAATACCCCTTATGCTCTGGTAAAAACTGTTTGCTTGTTGCATTCTCTTTCCAATTTCCTCAGTTATCCTTCCATCTTCTGTGATCACACTTCCCAAGTACTTGAAACTTTTAACCACTTCTAGAATTTTCCCATTCAATTCTATCTTTCCTCTTCCTTCCTTCCTCTTGACATTACCATTGTCTTGCTCTTCTCTGTGCTTACTTTCATCCCATATTTCTCTATTTCTTGATTCCATACATCTAGTTGTTTTTGTACTTCCTTTTCATCCTCGCCCCATATCACTATATCATCTGCAAACAGCATGGCCTTTGTTGCCTCTTGTCCCAATCTCTGTTTAACATTCTTGTGAATTTCATCCATGACTATGATGAATAGTAAGGGGGACAATACACTTCCCTGTCGGAGACCTGTTTCCACTTTAAACCATTCTGTTTCTCCTATACTGGTCTTCACGCTACTCACACAATATTTGTACAAAGCTTTTAACATTTGGACATCAGCTCCGTTAACTCTCCTTTTCCTTAATACATTCCAAACCACCTGTCGAGGCACACTGTCGTACGCTTTCTCAATATCAATAAATGTCATCACCATGTCTTTTCCGAATTCCCATCTTTTCTCCATCATTTGCCTTAAAGCAAAGATTAGGTCAAATGTTGATCTGTCTTTCCTAAAACCATACTGTTCTTCTTCCATCTCTCCTTCTATCTTCCTCCTCAGTCTGCCTTCCAGAACTCTCTCAAAGATCTTAGCTACATGAGCGATAAGAGTGAACCCTCTGTAGTTATTGCATTCCTTTTTGTCACTTTTCTTAAAAATCGGGATAATTAATCCCTTTCCCCATTCTTCTGGAATCTCTTTCTTCTTCCAAATTATTCGAAATAATCTATACAACCACTGTACACCTATTGGTCCCGCTGCTTTTATCATTTCCGCGGACACCTCATCCTCTCCTGCTGCTTTACCGCTCTTCATCTTCTGTATGGCTTCCTCTATTTCTAGCATAGTGATCTCCTTTTCTTGTTCTTCTTCCATTGTTTCTTCTTGTTCTTTTTCATCTTCCAGTTCGATGTATTTAACATTTAGTAGCTTTGAAAAGTATTCTTCCCATCTTTTTAATATATCATCTCTTTGATAGAAGCCTCCGTGGCTAAGGCGGCAGCACGCCGGCCTCTCACCGCTGGGTCCGTGGTTCAAATCCCGGTCACTCCACGTGAGATCTGTGCTGGACAAAACGGAGGCAGACAGATTTTTCTCCGGGTACTCCGGTTTTCCCTGTCAACATTTCATTCCAGCAACACTCTCCACTATCATTTCATTTCATCTGTCATTCATTTAATCATTGCCCCAGAGGAGTGCGTCAGGCCTCGGCAGCCGGCACAGTCCATATCCTCGCCGCTAGATGGGGACTTCATTCATTCCATTCCTGACCCGGTCGGAGACTGGAAGCAGGCTGTGGATTTTCATTTTTTCATCTCTTTGATACAATATCTGACCTGCTTCAGTTTTTACAAATTTTGTGTTTTCTCTACCTTTTACACTGTTTTTCACCAATCCATATATAACCTTTTTACTTCCTTGGATATCCTCCTTCAAAGTTTCCGTGAAACCTTCCCAACTTTTCCTTTTTTCTTCTTGTACAATTTTTTGCCATGCCTTCTTTGCTTCTCTATATTTTTGCCATTTCTCTGCATTTTTACTGCCTATCCACTTCCTCCATGCCATTTGTTTTTCTTTAACAGCTTCCTTTACCCTGTTGTTCCACCAAGGGGTCTCCCTTTCCTTTTTCTTCCCTGATAGTCTTCCAAAAGTGTTTACTGCACACTTCGCAAAACAATTTCTAAAACATGCCCATTCCTGTTCGACACTTTTTGCTTCGTCTTTGGGAATTTCCTTTTTCAAGTCTTCTTGGAACTTTTCCATTGCATCTCTCTCTTTTAGCTAAATCATGCTACTAAATTCATTCTTTCAAACTAAGACTCTAAAATCGGACACTAGAAATGTAGGCCCCCTTCTTATGAGAATTTATTAATCCAAATTAATTTATTATACCTACAAAAAAAAGGGGGGGGCATTATTTTGATGACAAGTAGGAAACGGGTGCTACTTGTACATAAACTACAGGGAGTATAGAAAGTCTCTCCGCCATGATATGAATATGGTAGCACACTCACTCATCCGCATTCAAGTTGGCAACGGATCCCACTAGCAGCACAGACACAACCACTTTGTAGCACTGTTCTCACATTCATGCATCAGGGTGAACAGCATGCAGAGACAGTGAGCAGGGAGGCTCCAAGATCAACGCTTGCACAGTTGCCAACTTAACCAGACCCGCAAGCATCCGACTTCGGTGCGGAGAGTGTTGTATATCTTGGTCCTTTTGAACTGGTTGTGTTATCAGTGTAGTTTCCCATGTGTCCTTAATTGCAGTATTTTTTCCTTCCTGCATATTCTCCTTCCCTTATTCTGTGTAAATTTACATTTAATATTCCCCCAAATTTTTGAAGTAAATAATGTATGCATTGCTGATTGTCACTATTTGCCATCTTGTGTGTTAATGTAAATATCAACCAGTATATATAATGGGGGCTCCTCATGCATCTCAAATGCAAAATTGGTCTTTGCTCTTTTCAGACCCCACCCTTTCAGAGTATTGTAAATATAGTGTATTTGTACAATTCCATCTGAATACCTGAATTCCTAGAACATTCCTGCCCCATAACTTGCATCATTTCGTCCATCACTGGTTATTTTGATACTCCTACTTCCTTTAGCTTTTAAATAAATAAATAAATAAATAAATAAGTAAACAAGCAAATAAATAAAAATAATATAAAAAAATAAAGAAATGTGTATTCAACTTATCTGTTTGCAAATAAGTGGACTTGTTTCCCTCTTCAAATCGATTCAATTATTAATAATTAGGGAAGATTACCTCGCTGTTCCACCCCTTAAACAATATTTCTTCAATGGGTCAGTGCAATATCACAGTGATTATAATATTATGATGATGTTCAGTAACCACTAGTAAAATTAACAATGCAGGAAGTTGTCATTGTTACCAACACACAGTCTGCACTCAACAGAGCAGACAGGAAGTGAGATCAGAAATCTATCTATAATAGTTCAGAAGTTATACGCAAAAACATAAATCTCTGTAAAAGTGGGCGTTGTCATTCATGGTGCAGCATAGTCATTTATATCTTATAAAAAGACCATTTTTCATATCTTTCGACTTTTTTGACAAATTCCTGTTCTCTACTTTGCATATAACTAAAAACGCCAAAAAATTAATTTTTCATTTTTTTCGCCCCTAGGTGGGACTTTCTTACCTTAATAATTGGCAATAGTTAAAGAAATAATTACATTGTTCCACCAGTCAACACAAGAAAAAATGAGTTAATTATGATTCGTACTGGTTTCGAACTGAAATGAGTTATTAGCAATATCACAAATATAAGGTGCGTCCAAAAAGTAACGAGCAGGGAGCATACAGAAACCAGTACCTGTATGTTAGAAGTATTGGCCCTGGCTGTTGAGGCACTTGTCCCACTGTGACACGAGGCGGTGAATGGCTCCCTGGGCTGCGATGTGAACCAGTTCCGCACGTAGGCCTCCCGCTGTACGTCGCGTCCGAGGTGAATCGTTGGTCCCGCAGAGCCCTTTTCAGGGAGCAAACAAGGCGTAATCGCAGGGGAGAGGTCTGGACTGTATGGAGGGTGGCCGAGAACCTCCCATTTGAGTTTCTGCAGGAGTGCCGCGACTGTGTTGGCCGTATGAGGTCGTGCATTGTCGTGGAGAGACCACGGCGGCTATGGCGTTCACTGTCACTCCGCGGTCCTGGGTAATGAGTGCATCAACCAGCTGGACGTTGTCATCGGTAATGCAGGGGGGTGCCCCAGACCGGGCATCATCGGCTAACGACACCCGTCCTTCCCTGAAGCGCTTGTGCCACGCCTTGACCCTTGCAAGGGACATGCAGTGTTCGCCGTACACTTGTGACATTCGGCGATGAATGTCCGTTCCCTCTACTCCTTCAGCTGTCAGAAACCCACCAACTACGCCTCCATGTCACTGTTTGCAATGCGACTGGCAGCATTGGACGATTGATGCATGCTGCTGCTCGCTTTGTATCGTCACGTGACGTGCACGCGTGCCCTCTAACGACGGGCTGTGACCTTCCACGCTCTGGTCAGAACCACACCTCGTTACACACGCCAAGATTTGCCGATGTCGTCACCGGTTTGCGCATTCCAGCCTCCGGCTCGTTACTTTTTGAACGCACCTTACAGAAAGCAAAAACATTAGATAATATTGAATATGAAGAAATTGTATATTAAAAAGTCTTTAAGAACATGAAAAAACCTCACCATTTCTTTGTATTCAGTGTTATTAATACTTTTGCTTGATCTGTGATATTGTTGATGAATTATTTTCATTTCAACACATCTCCAAATAATAATAATAATAAACTTTGTTTTGCTTGTATTGACCATGCAGAACAATTTCTTTATGCATTCTGCTACATGCAGTAACTATTTTTCTCCCCACTCTCCTTTTACCATCTAGTATGCCTTGCGGTCAAGCTGTTTGCTTCTCACCAAGGTGGGCCGGGTTCAATTCCCGGTCAATGCATGCGAGATTTTCTAAGTGAAATGCCATGTTCTGTGGTTCGGATTCCACGTAAAAAGGAGGTCCCGTGGCTCATGATCGCATGATTAACGATCACTTAAAACTAAAAGCTTCCTTCCTTTTTCCTTCTACTATGCATTAAGGATATGGACAATGTTTTTTGTTATTTCCTCTTTTCAGGTCAAGCTGGGGTTCTTTTAACTTAAAAGGTGTCTTATTAAGATACTATGCAACATCCTTTTTCAAACCAAACTAGCTTGACAAATTTCTGACCCTCCAACCAGAGTGTCCAGTCTATTATTTTATTTTAAAATTGCATTTACAAGACACTTTGTTTGGTTGAACTTTCTGTAATGCAGGGCAGCATTATGGCCTGAGCAATGTTCTCATGGGATTCGTTTTTGGGACCCATCACCCTTGTGGAGGGCATTCTTGACAAATCTGTCAAGACTTGACATTCTTAACTTAATCAAGTTAGGTATCCAACCTCAGAGATCGTCGTCCCTTGGAAAAATACTAATTTTCAGTACAATAATGTGTCTTGCCATGTGGCTGGAAGCACAATCAAGACTTCAAAATTCTTCCCTGGCCCCCAAACAGGCCCAATCTCAATCCAGATGAACATCTGTGGGACCACTTTAACTGCTGTGTTAACCATGTCTCCTCCATTATGCACTCTTCAATGGCCATGGAACAAACTGCAGATAGCATGACTCCAGATACCAGTGGACACTTATCAGGACCAGATAGTCACGAACTCCACAGTCTTGAGTTCATCTAGCAATGGTTACAGGGTGTTTGTTCTCTAAAGTTTCTAGCCAGACATGCTAATATATATCAGTTCTATGCAGTAGAAAACATAACTTGGAGAAGGCTACCAGTCATCAATCAAAGGAAGGAAGGAAGATTGTAGTTTTACGTGACCGTGAATCTGGTGATTATGAGCCACGGGACCTCCTTTTTACGTGGAATCCGAACCACAGGACATGGCATTTCATTTCGAAAATCTCACATGCATTGACCGGGAATCGAACCCGGACCGCCTGGGTGAGAGGCATACAGCTAGACCGCTGAGCCACCACGCCCACGGTCATCAATCAGCAGCAGTGTTGTTGATATACTGCCCGAGCATATTCCAGTCCCTTTTGTCAACACGAGTACAGTCAACCTTTGTCTGCTCCAGAGCCCCATTCTCATAAGGGTTAACTGAATTGTTTAGGTAGACACAGGTCTGGATGCCCCCCCACTGAAGTTGCCAAACATCGCAATACTCACCCGCCAACTACAGTCACCGAAGCATCGCAATACCTCAGAGGGTGCCCGTATCTGCCATGATATATCGTTTTGTAGTTCTACGCCGTCATGCCATCATGGAGACAACCCAGCAGGATTCTCAGTGTGTCATAAGTCAAGTGCATGGTTATTGGCCCGTTACTATTTTAGATCTTTTGACGCCGTGTCCATCAAGCAGTTATTTCTGAAAATGTCTACAGATCGTAATATCGGCACACCTCGTGAAAAGGAAAACGCCCGCTATGGAGTATCCAATCTGAAACTAAGAAACTCGACTTGGGCAATTGTTATCGCGTCAGAATTGTTATGACGAGGAGAAATAGAAGATTCTGATGGTCAGCCGACATAACCACTACCACCTTCAGTTCTATTAAAAAGGTGTTTAAATATTAAAAATGTTCCGTGTTGTCTATTACAAATTGATCTACGAAGTTGTAAATGTTGGGGAGACACGGTGGGATTCCGGCATTTTATCTTACAGTTAAGAATTCCAGAAATATGAAAATTATTATAACAATCATCGGAGATCGTCCGAAACGTCTCGAGGTTACAGCAACGAGGAAAATGGTCCTTATTTGTAACACTATATAATCGTGTCGTGCTTTGAAGAAGAATTATTACCAAACCATATCCCAAGTTTCAGTGATAAAGGATCTCCTGATTTTATCTGCAAAAGGTAGGGTTAAACTGGAGGTCGTTCATGTCTTTGCTTGAGGTTAACTTGTGTTTATTTTGTCCCTTGCTACTTTGTTATATATGTACGTAGTGGAGAATCGAGTTGCTTGTTAAATGGGTTTATTCGTCTTAAGGGTTTCTTGTTGTTTTATTTTCTGTATCTTGTCGAGTTTTATTTTGTGCGTGTTCTTACCAGTTTCTAACCCCTTGTGTATGGGTTTTTCCAAGGGTCTTTAGGGGCTGGTATCCTTAGGTTAGTTCGCGGTTTGTGCCTTGACGAGGGAGGGTGTGTTTGTTCATTGCCTTGGATGTTACTTTCTGTATGGTCGGAACACACACCAATTTTATTTAAATGTTTTAAGGGTTTTTGTTTCGGTGTCTGTCATTTGTGCACTCTAAGGATGGCCGTGTAGGTTTTTTATTTTATCCTTAGAGACTGTGCAGACACTAACCATGTATGTGTCAGAAATATGTTTCATTTATAACCACGGTTCTAGACTTAGGGTGGGTTAATGTCATTTGTTTAAGTGGGAATTTGACTGAAGGCCGAGGGTCATATTTAGTTCTGTTTTGTTGTGGCTTTCAGTCAAGAAGCAACGCGTGAACCCAATAGGTTTATTAAATGAGGTATATCGGTTATTCTTTCGGACGGAGATATGCGTACTTCTTGCACGTGTCCGGGACGGTAATTGGTGCTCATGTCCTCTCAAGTAAGATAACCGAATCTCGTGCTTTCGTTCGAGAGAAGTTTTATTCTACCAGTCCATGAAATCGTTTTGTTTAGTCATTATTTGGGAGTTTACCTTTGTCTTTATTTTACTGAACCGATCTATGTTTCTCAGTGGGGTTTGTATGTCACGTCATGTTTCGTTTTGTTCCTCGTGAAGTTATTTGTTCTTGTTTCTTGGGGTCTCTTGGCGTGACATTTGAAGTTGGCCGGTTAGATGGTTCGTGGGAGACACCTTTTCATGTACTCCTCAGAATGATTCGTCTGATTACTTTACAGTAGTCAGCCTGTGGTGGAACGAACGTACTATTTACATTATTGTTGATTGGTAATCTTTCTGCCCCTCTACTGAACGATCTCCAGTAACTTAGGCTTCTCCTCGTCGTGATCATCTTCTCCTTTTATAGTTCTTTATTGTGTCTCTTACGTTTTATTGTTTTACTGTTTTATAATACAAGTGTACCACTTATTTACAACCCCGTTATCCTCCTACACCATTTCATGCGCTACTCACGTCCCCTTTTACTATGCCTTGTTCTTTTGATATTAAAAATTTTCTTGGTTCAACCTTTACTCCAAAAGTGTGGTCATTCAGTAGTTGGTTCTCCATCTAATTCTAGATGCGAATGGTACTCAACATAGGTTTTAAGATCCATGGGCCGGTCCACATTCCGCACATGCGGGGAGCCTTTTCGGTTCCCAGTCTCGCCATCGACTGTGTGCGTGGTTTGGTGGTCACCACGCGTGTCAGTTATATTACACTATCTCTCTCCAATTAGTATAAATACCTTCGTGTTTTAAATATTGGAAGGATGCCTAGGAGTATTGCAGGTTTTTAAGCCGAGATATGTGTTTAATTGATGTCTCTTGGAATGTTGAGCTCTCTTAAAGTCTGCCCTCCCTGTACTCACATATACGATTGATTTAGTGATATCGTGGAGAAAAACAATGTTCCCTCATACTGCCTGAGGTTAGATGGTTGTACATTGCTTGATGGAAATACTGATATAGGCTACTGCAGATAGACATACAGATTAGTAGCTTGAGAGGAGATCACTTATTACACATCCTTTATTCCAGATATCATTCTAGTTAGTTATTGTTGTTTTAAGGGGCGGAACTACGAGGTCATCTGCCCCTAATGTCATTCTAAAGGAGTTACAAATAGAATGTCAAAACAAAAATAAATGCTGCGTTTCACTTTGCAGAGTAAGTAGGTTATTATTAGGGCCCGGATGTTTGAACCGTTTTTATCAGGTTCATTATTTTTTGTCATATTATTATTGTTATTATTATTATCTTCCTTCATGTCGCATTATTGTGACATAAGTTTCTCTGTCTTTCGTACTGCGCCTAAACTTCATACATACCTCGCAATATGGTGAAATATTTCACCCTTCTGCTAACTCACTTTATGTACAATTTTACCATTGGTTGAAGCACTACTTGTTGCCAGGCTTTGCCTTCGCCATTGGACCCCCTCCACCCATGTATACGGAGAGGGGATGTTTGTCGTATCTACGACTTATTATTCTCGGGCGCGTTACTGCGTTCTTTAAGAGAGAAGGTTTCCCTCTTCCAATAGGGCCGTCATGTGAGATGGACGTGTGTGCAAGAGTCGGGCTTTTGCCCGCACCCAGAAAGCAACTAAATGTAAGTATGATTCAGTCATTGAATTTATCTAACTTGTGACTGTTCCGGTCACAATGTTCCCAAACCCTTATTTGGTTGACTGCAAGAGAAGTCAGGTTAGGGTAATTTGTTCATACCATTTCTTTTCTTGTTCATCATCATCATTTAGGTTGTAGAATTTCATTTTATTTAGTGTATATATATCTTGTGTATCTCGGGGACTCAGTCAGGAATATTTCATTTAATTTGTATGGGAGATGTCAGTATACAAGACAGCGGATTGTGTAGGTAAGCTACAAGATGTTGCAACAGCAGGAAACTCTAGGCCAAATTTAGATTGGGCCGAGAATAACTTCCCTTGTCTTGAAGAAAGCTTTGTGTAAATTGTGTAAGGTTCTGACGTCAGAGAAGAGTTTCGCGCCACGAGTTGTAAGAAATATACATGGGTTCGAGATTATTGGTGTATTTTGTATGGGTTGGAGGGTATCATGACCCTGGCGGAGAAAGACGAAAACATGTGTTTACAAGATGAGAGGTGGGATTTTCGTGTATAGCGGGGCTTCACTTCTATTGTAGCGTCTGATTGGAAAGGTCGCGTTCTCGTAATTTGGCGTAGGCCTATTTGGAGAAACAGTTTTGTTGAAAGCATGGCTTGTGAATGTACTCGAAACGGCTACATATCACAACGATGTTATCTCTGTTAGCACAATTCAAGTTGGGTACGGAAGCACATTCATTTCTCTCGCAGAGATGTGGCTATGTAAACCAGTAAACATCTCTAACCTCAAACCACGTGTGGAAAATCTTAGAAATGCTGGGGAGAACTGATCTATCGAGCATGTCTCGTAGATTATCTGCTAGATCGTCGATGAGTGAGTAACAAACATCTTTATATTCCAACATTCATTTTGGGTCACATGTTTTCGTCATTGCCGAGGAGAGAAGATAGTAAACCATAGTCTGTTCGACGAGAGTCCCCGCCATATGTTTAAAGTTGATATTAATACACATATTTTGAAGGTTATAATTAGTTTTCTTTATAGGGAATTACACCTAATAGTTGAACGCCCAAATGATACCAGTTAGGTTGACCAAATGTGTGTCCAACACTCCACGACCCTGCCATTTCAATTGTGTGGTATATGATGAAGTACTTCCGATCAAAAATAGGAGGATGATTTTGGGAAGTTTTAAATCAGTCGCCCAAGAAGGGCTGGTAAAAAGTTACAACATAGCACCTCAACGTGGGGCAAGAGTAGGGAAACCTAGCAGGTATCATTAGGGCACATATGCACACAGCCGATAGACACCTTAGGAGTATTAGGGTTCACAGTAATTTGTTTTGTTTTAAGGGGTATGTCCACATCAGACAATTTAGAATTAAGGTCAAGGGTTGTGTGTAAATCAAACAGTAAAATGTCAGGTAATCAGGAAACTGGGGGAAGTGGCAGTGAGGAAGATGTGGAAAAGACAGTGGGAACATATGTTACCATTGTTACTACTGAGTCGCAGCTGATCGCTGAAGGTAGTAACTTAAATGTAAATGGGGGGGTTATGAACGATAGTTTGATCCAAATGCTACTGAGTGAAATAAAAGAGATTAAGAAGCAAGGAGAATCTATGAGTAAGGAAATTAAGGAGCAGGTAGGCTCTGTAAATGAGAAGGTAGAGTCAGTGACCAAACAGATAGTAGAAGTGAAGGAATTTGTAAGTAAGGAAATTCAGGAGAGCAACAGGGCCACGAACACAAGGATAGAGAGTCTCAGCAAAGAAATACGGGACCATAAGTCTGTCCTTAATAGTAGAATGGAGAGTATGAACCTGGAATTAAGTGGGAAAATTAGCAAACAGGGAGAGGAAATCAGGGCAGAAATGCAGGGGAATCAGGCTGGGATCACAAGTAGGCTAGAAGGAATGGAAGGCCATCAGAACCAGCAAGATGTGGAAATAACGAAAATTAAGTCAGAGATAGCTGGTTCAAGGGCAGAAGTACAGAATGTAACGGGAAAGTGTGATGAGATATGCAACACTGTAAGTGGGAATAAGAGGGAATATTTAGATAGAGTAGGTGCCGTTGAAAATAAGTTGGGAGAGATTGAGGGTCTGAGAGGGAAGCAGGTGGCATTGACCGAGAAAAACGAAAAGCTGCAGGAAGAGCTGATAAAGGTCAGGAGAGAGTTGAAAGAGCGACCGATGAGTCAAAGGGTTGTGATGCCATCTAGTTTGCTACTCAGGGACCCTGGTCTGCCACAATTTAACTCAAGGCAGTTCAACCCTATGGAGTTTTTAAAAACCATTGAGAAGAAATTCAGCAAGGATCTAGAAGACGGGGTTGTCGAATGGGAAACAGTGTTGGAGATCTTGTCTAACTCATTTCAAGGGGATGTGAAAGCATGGTTCCAAATATACAGGCCTAACATGAATAGTTTAAGGGAATTCAGGGATAAATTCAAAGCTAAGTTCTGGGGGGAGGGGGGTACAGTCCAGGGAAAGGGAAAAATTAACTTTTGGGAAATATAAGGAGAGAGAAGGGGTATCCCTGACAGAATATTTTTTGGCACATGTACTTATTTGGAAGAATTTGGATGGGCTGACCTCTGACAGTGATGTGGTTAGGGTCATGTTGAAGCACTTCCCACCTAGAATTCAGGAGGCAGCTTGTATGCAGAAGGTAAGGACGGTAGAAGAGTTGGAAGAGCTTCTTACGAGCTTTGACGTTTTAGGCAAGCAGCACATGGAGAGGCCAGAGGTCAAACAGGAATTTAGGGGCAATAGGGGGAATAATCAGGAGTTTAATAGGGGTAGATTTAATCAGGAGCAAAGAGATTATCAGCAGAGGCAGGAAAACTATCAGAGAGGTGGGGGGCGTCAGGATAATTCACAGCGACAGGAAGGTAACTATCAGAGAGGTGGGGGGCGTCAGGAAGGTGGTAACGAAAGAGTACAGGTGAACCAGAGGAGACAAGAACAAGGTGGTCAAGGAGCTTTAAACTCCGAACGGGCTGTGCAGGGAGGTCAGTCAGGCAGTCCGTAAGAAATGAAGTCAAGCAGTGTGTTATTGTGGGTGAGGAGGATTTTATGCCTATGAGTCGGGAGGATCTGCTAGCTGACCAGCAGGAGTTCTCATGTATCGGAGAGAAGGAGGCTTTTATGTCAACTGTTGAGTTGAGCATACTAGGTAAGAGAGTGCAGGCATTGGTGGATTCGGGGAGTGAGAGAAGTGTCATCAGTAAGGGATTTTATGATACTTTAATCAAGGACGGTGGTAAGTTGGAAGAAATTCCAGTTAAGTCGACATATGTGGTAACTGCTGTTGGTAATAAATCCCAAAGAGTGGGAAAGCAGGTATTGTTGCCCATGAGGTTTGGTAATGAAGTTGACCACAAGACTTGCTTGGTAATTCCTAACCTAATTTATGAAATGATTTTGGGGATAGACTGGCTTAACGAGCATAGTGCTGTTATTGATTTTGACCGGGGTGTCATCAACTTTGTGAGGGGGAATATAAGCCAGGAGATGAGAATGAAATGCAAGAGTGTAGATAAGACAGTAAAGGCATGTGTTACTGAGGTCACTGTAGGGGATATGGCAGAAGGTAAGGCTGACGATGAGGAGGAAGTTGTGGATTTATGTCACATTGCTGTGGAGGGTGATAAGTGTGATCAACTCCAGCAGGCTGTGGATAAGAGTGGTTTAAGTGTTGAGGAGAGGGATAAGTTGTTAGAGGTTTTAGAGCTAAACCAAGAAGTTTTCAGTGACAAGCCAGGGCTAACACATGTCTATACGCATCAGTTCGAAATTGTAGATCATTCTCCATTTTCAGGACCCAAGTACCCGATACCTCACAAATTTGCTGATGCTGTGGAGAAAGAAATAGGCATTATGCTGAATCAGGGTATTATTGAGCCTTCAACTAGTGCATATCTGAATCCCTTAGTTGTGGTTGGGAAGAGTGATGGCTCGGTCAGGTTGTGTATTGATGCCAGGCAGCTCAATTGTAGGATATCTGGGGACCAACAGAGGCCAGAATGTGTTGAGGAACTGGTTCAGAAATTCAATGGTAAGCAATGGTTTTCCACTATGGATCTGAGTGCATCATTTTGGCAGGTACCGTTGAGAGAACAGGACAGGAAGTTGACTGGGTTTAGCTTTAAGAGTGGTTTGTACCAATTCAGGGTCGTTCCTTTCGGAACAAAGACCAGCAGTTCAGCGTTGATTAGGGCCTTAAATCTAGTGTTAGGGAGGGACACACACGAGTTTGTGACAATGTACATAGATGATTTAATTGTTGCATCTTACACATTAAAGGAACACCTGGATCACTTAGACATTGTTTTGGGGAAATTAAGGGACGGGGGATTTACAATTAAACTTAAGAAGTCTCTGTTTTGCACAACATCAATCACATTTTTAGGGCATACTATCACAACACAAGGGGTGTCTCCCGAACAGTCACGATTAGACAAGATTCACAACACTGCTACACCACGTAACGCCAAACAATTGAGGTCAATATTAGGGGTTTTCAATTATTTTCGTAGATTCGTAGTTAAATATTCCTGTCTTGTAGAACCGTTTAGGGAATTGCTGAAGCAGGGTACTAAGTGGGTATGGACCCAGGTGCACGATGAGGCTTTTAAGGAGTTGAAGAGAGGCTTTGTAGAGACTGTCATGCTTAGGTATCCTCGTCTGGATTGTCCCTACATTTTGATGACTGATGCGAGCATGCAAGGCATCTCAGGCATTTTGTGTCAGGAGGATAGTGAGGGCAATCTAGGGATTGTCTCATTAGCAAGCAGAGGGCTAAGCATGGCGGAGAAGAGATATACAATTACTGAAATAGAGATGTTAGCAATCGTATACTCTCTAGGGAAGTTTAGGAGTTATGTGTTGGGCAGTAAGTTGCAGATACTGACTGACCATCATGCATTACTTTTTATTGGATCCTGCAAGCTCACTTCGAACAGGATGTCAAGGTGGATATTGGCTATAAGTGAATATAACTTTGAGGTAAGGCATATTAAGGGTACTGAGAACATTGTGGCTGACTTCATGAGTAGAAACATTGGGGGTGATGAGGGTCATCAGGTACTGGAGGTACAGGAAGGTGTTGTTATCTGCGTAACCAAGGTAAGCGAGTGTGATTATGAGATACGCTGCTTAAGGAATCTGCTTGTAGAGCAGGAGAAGGATGAGGTCTTAGGTGATATCTTGACTCAGTTGAGAGGTATGGATGTGGATAGTAGAATTAAGGTTGGAAAGTATTGGTACAAGTTGGAGTGTGGTTTCTTGGCTAGGCTGTGCCATGAAGGTGCCTGGAGAGTGTGTGTGCCAAGCTCATTGCAGGTAACGATGATTTGGTATCATCACAAGGCTTTAGGGCATTTTGGATCAAGCAAGGTTCTTTTTGCTGTTCAGCAGCATTTCATTTGGAAGAACATGGGAAGGCAGATTAGGAAAGTTCTGGCAAGTTGTGACTCGTGTCAACGGTGTAAATGCCCAACGAGGTTTCTTGAGGGACCTCGGCAAATGGTGATCACAGAAAAACCAAGGGATTTACTCTGTGTCGATCTGTATGGTCCATTGGTTAAAGCTCAGTTTGGATATCAGTATATCTTCGTGGTTGTTGACGCATTCAGTAAACTCGTCAAACTGTATCCCCTGAGAAAAGCGACCGGGAAGGGTTGTGTCCTACAGATCACTGATAAGTATGTACCTGAGTTTGGGGTGCCTCTCAGGATACTATCAGACCACGGTAGTCAATTCACCTCAAAGATCTGGAAAACCAAGTTGAGTGAATTGGGTATCAAGCACATATTCTCATCTATTCGATATCCTCAAGGGAATTTGTCCGAACGAGTTATGAGAGAATTAGGGAGAGTATTTCGCACCTATGTGAGCAATCGCCACAATGCGTGGTTCTCCAAGTTAGGAGATATTGAACGATGGTTCAATAGTACGTTCCATGAGAGTGTAAAATGCACTCCCTATGAAATTCAGTATGGTAGGAAGCCTACCAATGAGCTTGCTAGAATGCTAGGTTTGGTCACGGGAGAGGAGATTGGGAAGGATGTTTGTATCCAGCTGGCTAGGGACAACTTAATCAAGGCAGGGAATAAGCGTAGGCGCCAGCAGAAGCGGGTAAAGTTTGATTCTTTTGAAGTAGGCGATCAGGTGCTTCTGAGGGTTCCATATCCGTCTTCAGCTGTAGATAAGGAGATAGGGAAGTTTTTTCATCTATTTCAGGGGCCTTTTAAGGTGGTTAAACGTATTGGTGAGTGTGCCTATAGTTTAACGGACCAGGATGGTAAGTCTGTCAGTACACATAACATTAGGAATCTCCGTAGATATCACTCTGTAAAATAATATGGCATGGACTCTTAGAGAATCAGTCAACATAACGTGATGGCATGACAAAACTCAAGAGATGTGACGAAGAATGCTAACCAGCAAAGTGGCATCGAGTGTTAGATGGATAGATGGTATGATAAGGCCTGTGCAGGCAAATACCATGGCTTGTGAAGCGATAGGGTCTCATGATGAGACGAAGAAAATGAAGTGGTAGACCTAAGACACTTGAGAGAAATCAGTGAGGCTAGGAAATGGACACAATAAGACATTCGAGAGAGTGAGAATGTGTGAAAATTTGACAAGTGTGTATGTATATATGTCTTCCAGGGTTTATTTATGTAATAGTGTAATTCTTTGTGTTTTCAGTGCGTTGCTTGTTTGAGTGTTTGTGATCCACACTTGTTTCACCCGTGTGAATCACATGGGGGCGTATTGTGACTGTTCCGGTCACAATGTTCCCAAACCCTTATTTGGTTGACTGCAAGAGAAGTCAGGTTAGGGTAATTTGTTCATACCATTTCTTTTCTTGTTCATCATCATCATTTAGGTTGTAGAATTTCATTTTATTTAGTGTATATATATCTTGTGTATCTCGGGGACTCAGTCAGGAATATTTCATTTAATTTGTATGGGAGATGTCAGTATACAAGACAGCGGATTGTGTAGGTAAGCTACAAGATGTTGCAACAGCAGGAAACTCTAGGCCAAATTTAGATTGGGCCGAGAATAACTTCCCTTGTCTTGAAGAAAGCTTTGTGTAAATTGTGTAAGGTTCTGACGTCAGAGAAGAGTTTCGCGCCACGAGTTGTAAGAAATATACATGGGTTCGAGATTATTGGTGTATTTTGTATGGGTTGGAGGGTATCATGACCCTGGCGGAGAAAGACGAAAACATGTGTTTACAAGATGAGAGGTGGGATTTTCGTGTATAGCGGGGCTTCACTTCTATTGTAGCGTCTGATTGGAAAGGTCGCGTTCTCGTAATTTGGCGTAGGCCTATTTGGAGAAACAGTTTTGTTGAAAGCATGGCTTGTGAATGTACTCGAAACGGCTACATATCACAACGATGTTATCTCTGTTAGCACAATTCAAGTTGGGTACGGAAGCACATTCATTTCTCTCGCAGAGATGTGGCTATGTAAACCAGTAAACATCTCTAACCTCAAACCACGTGTGGAAAATCTTAGAAATGCTGGGGAGAACTGATCTATCGAGCATGTCTCGTAGATTATCTGCTAGATCGTCGATGAGTGAGTAACAAACATCTTTATATTCCAACATTCATTTTGGGTCACATGTTTTCGTCATTGCCGAGGAGAGAAGATAGTAAACCATAGTCTGTTCGACGAGAGTCCCCGCCATATGTTTAAAGTTGATATTAATACACATATTTTGAAGGTTATAATTAGTTTTCTTTATAGGGAATTACACCTAATAGTTGAACGCCCAAATGATACCAGTTAGGTTGACCAAATGTGTGTCCAACACTCCACGACCCTGCCATTTCAATTGTGTGGTATATGATGAAGTACTTCCGATCAAAAATAGGAGGATGATTTTGGGAAGTTTTAAATCAGTCGCCCAAGAAGGGCTGGTAAAAAGTTACAAACTTGAGGTCATTTTAAATTTCTGTTTCTCCATATTTTTTCATTTTGTGTCTCCTTTGATTCACTTATAATTTCCCTTTCTTATGATGATGTGAATTCGATCCATGAACCCAAGTCCCTTCGTCTTTGTTTACGTTAGTTTAGCGAAGTCTCTGTGTTTATTTGTCATCCCTCCCTTTCATGTAATCGGTTTCATTTTTACGTAAATCTCTCAGGTCTGAAATATCTGCTATTTTTCAACAAGGCTTAATTATGCTCTGTATTGCGTCACCACCTGATTCAGCGTTCTTTTAAGCCGACCTCCGGTGGATTGTCGCATCAGAGCCTTGTTTTTGTGGATGGAATCGGCGAAGTTACGGAGCTGAGTCTCACGTCTTCAGCCAGATCCTCCCTCTGTTTTATTGAAATGTATGTGAGCGATGGTCATCGTGCTAATCACTGTCCATGCGCCACATTACTTTCTTTGTTTCATCGTATGTCGTCGTGATTCGTCATTTCTACCTCTGCGTAAGCCTACATCTTCCTACGAAGCATATTTCTTAGCTGATTGTTTTTTTCTTTTGTTTCCTGTCCCGGTAATGTCAAGTAATTTAATGTAATTTTCATTTCGTTTATTTTTGTGTTAATTTTGTGTTACTTCCTCTGACTTCGTTATATTACGTAACTCAGTGTCATCCCCCACCCCCCGTTTCCACAGAAAGTAAGCCAGAACAAATGTTTAAGATAAAATCAAAAGGAAAGATTAAACTTAAGTAATAGAGCAAGGGTCCCAGAGACCGTGTTACTCGTAACTTCGCTACAGTGCGAAGCCAAGACTAAGTCGAATCGAAAGACAAACGAGGAACTCAAATACGAGAAATCATAAGACAGAAGCAAATATTGTACTTACTGAATAAAAATATATTAATAATAAAATAAACACATGTGTACTGATTACAAATTAGAAATGAAAATAAAACACGAGCAACTTAAATGTAAAATAAAAGGAATCTAGAAATAAATTCAAATCATAATAGCAACTAATTGGAAACGCGATCAATAATAAAACTTAAAAAAGATGAAGCAAAATTAAAGAAATTCGTGGGATAGATTACAAGAACGACTACTTACAGAGAGGACATGATCTGGACTAGAATGTCCAGCGCCAAAAACAGAACTCAGACGCTCATGATGTTGTGAAATCATGGGGTAGGGGGTGAAAGGGTGGGGAGTGGAGGAGTGCGTATGTAGGGAAACGGGGGGGTGGGGGATGACACTGAGTTACGTAATATAACGAAGTCAGAGGAAGTAACACAAAATTAACACATAAAAAAAAAAACGAAATGAAAATTACATTAAATTACTTGACATTACCGGGACAGGAAACAAAAGAAAAAAATCAATCAGCTAAGAAATATGCTTCGTAGGAAGATGTAGGCTTACGCAGAGGTAGAAATGACGAATCACAACGACATACGATGAAACAAAGAAAGTAATGTGGCGCATGGACAGTGATTAGCACGATGACCATCGCTCAGATACATTTCAATAAAACAGAGGGAGGATCTGGCTGAAGACGTGAGACTCAGCTCCGTAACTTCGCCGATTCCATCCACAAAAAACAAGGCTCTGATGCGACAATCCACCGGAGGTCGTCTTAAAAGAACGCTGAACCAGGTGGTGACGCAATACAGAGCATAATTAAGCCTCTTTGAAAAATAGCAGATATTTCAGACCTGAGAGATTTACGTAAAAATGAAACCGATTACATGAAAGGGAGGGATGACAAATAAACACAGAGACTTCGCTAAACTAACGTAAACAAAGACTAAGGGACTTGGGTTCATGGATCGAATTCACATCATCATAAGAAAGGGAAATTATAAGTGAATCAGAGGAGACACAAAATGAAAAAATATGGAGAAACAGAAATTTAAAATGACCTCAAGTTAGATAAATTCAATGACTGAATCGTACTTACATTTAGTTGCTTTCTGGGTGTGGGCAAAAGCCCGACACGTGCACACACGTCCGTCTCACATGACGGCCCCTATTGGAAGAGGGAAACCTTCTCTCTTAAAGAACGCAGTAACGCGCCCGAGAAAAATAAGTCGTAGATACGACAAACATCCCCTCTCCGTATACATGGGTGGAGGGGGTCCAATGGCGAAGGCAAAGCCTGGCAACAAGTAGTGCTTCAACCAATGGTAAAATTATACATAAAGTGAGTTAGCAGAAGGGTGAAATATTTCACCATATTGCGAGGTATGTATGAAGTTAAGGCGCAGTACGAAAGACAGAGAAACTTATGTCACATTAGTGCGACATGAAGGAAGATAATAATAATAATCATCATCATCATCTTGAGCAGTTTCCAACCGCTGGTCGGGTCTGCTTGGAACATAAGCCTCTCCATCGTTTCCTGTCCATCCACCATCTCTCGTCATTTACTGTGTCCCAGCACACTCCTCTTTCCTCCACACTCTTCTTAACTCCTTTTGTCCATCTGTCCCTTGGTCTTCCCCTTGGCCTCCTTCCCGTCATTTCCATTCCAAACATCTTCTTCGGTATCCTCTCCTCTTGCATCCTCCTCACATGTCCATACCATTGTAGCCTAGATCGCTCTATTCTATTTTGCAATGGTTCCTCTCTTACCATCTCCCTGACTCTCTCATTCCTTACTCTGTCCATTCTTGTCACTCCTACCCTACTCCTCTGGAACTTCATCTCCACTGCTCGTATTTTATTCTTGTCCCTTTCCTTCATCACCCATGTTTCTGAACCATATGTCAAAATTGGCACAAAGTAGGTCTTGTAGATGATTCCTTTACATTTTTGTGGTACATCTTTATTCCATATCATCCCCCTAACACTCTTGAAAAATCCATCTGCGCACCTTCCCCGCTGATTTATTTCCATCCTATTGCCTCCCTTTTCTTCAATTATGCTTCCCAAGTACTTGAAGCATTCTACTTTCTGCAACTGCTGTCCTCCAAGTGTTATGCCCATATCCAGTCTGTTCTTCTTCCTCGTTGTGATGACCACTTCACTCTTTTGTGCTGAGAACTTCATCCCATATAACACTACCTTCTCCCACTCATCTAATTGCTCTTGTACTTCTTCCTCATCCTCTCCCCATACCAGAAGGTCATCAGCAAACAACATTGCCTTCATTTTCCTTTCCCCAATGCTATTTACCACTTTTCGTATGATTTCATCCATCACCACTTTAAATAATAATAATAATAATAATAACAATAATAATATGACAAAAAATAATGAACCTGATAAAAACGGTTCATGTTGATGACATATCGTTTTACTGAGCTGTCTGAAACAATGCTGAAGTACATAGAAACTCCGGACGAACCATCCCGTCTTCAAATATGCCATTTCTATTTTGCATCTTTTGGCATTTTTTTAAGTTTGGTAGATTTTTTGGTCTTATTTTAGAGAAATTGGCCTTTTGAGGTCATTTTTTTCGAATTTACTCATGTCACAGCTTTATATGAGGGAGTTACATGTCTCCGAGTTAAGAAGAAGCTAGTAGCTGATACAAGATAATTTAAAATATTGAGATATTGATTCCATTTCCTTAATCAAACGGGTGGAAACTAGTCTTAGCAACAATCGTGGTGAAATTGCTGTGGGTATTGGATCAAAACTGGACAAAAACATCGGGTATAAAACATTCTGCAAAATTTCAAGACATTCTTTCTGGTGAAAACTACTGTTTTGATAAGTTTTGATGATTGGTACAAAGTCTGTTATATTTGATAACTTTCTTTTTTATAATAAGATATATTACATTAACAGATTTTGGGATTGAGGAGGATTTAGCAGCAAACAACCTTCCTTACTTCAAGTGCGCTCCGATCACATCAGTTGATGTTGAACGCAGCTTTTCGAGATATAAATACTTGTTGGCTGATAACCGCAGATCATATAATACATTTGACAACATCAGAATGACATTCATAGTGCAGTGCAACTCAGACAAAAAGTGAACATAAACCTTTTGTTAAGTGCTAGAAATCTATTTTGATTGATTTTTCAGTTCAAGTCATTTTTGAAATATTGGCGAGTTTATTATTATAAGATCATTTTCTCCATTTTATAGTGCATTTTTCGAATGTTTAGGTCATTTATTACAGTCTTTATTGAAAGTTTTAAGTGCATTTTTAAACTTTTTTACGGCATCAACATCCGGGCCCTAGTTATTATTATTAAAAACCTCAGCATTGAGGAAAATTCACATGTGGAATGCTCCAGTGTGACAACACTGTCATGTATCACAATACAAAATGAGAGAGAGAAACATCGGTCTCTACAAGAAAATTATAAAGCCTCAATCTGAAGAGAATTGAACTGAGAAACTAATCCAACTTGTAGGAATCTGTAACCCATATAATAAAACCATTTCCAAGCAGTACACAAAGAATTATCTTATTCTTTCTGGCAATTAACCCTTTAAGCAGAGAATTGGGAAACTTCTGGCAGCACACACTGTGTGTGTTTTATTTCTAGCAGCTTCCCATATTCGACATGGTATCAAATAAATTTGGCTATAATTTTACTAGACAGTCAGATACACAAGCACAACATAATACTTTGAATATTATCTTTACATTGTTATCTCTTGATATCTGCAAATTGTTCAACTGTCAGTAAAGACTAGGCCAGTCAGCCAGTAAATCCGAATATGTCATGTTATCGTCAATCGTATCTCCCAGGTCACCTACTTTCACTAGAGTATATATTAAAATCATCCTCTACAATACTGTTGAAACACTTGCACTGACACAGTTCAGAAAATTTACAATTTCAAGTAATTCCTCTAGCATTTGACATGTATACCGTACAAACAAACCTCCAACATCTTGATGCCAAACATCCTAAAAGAAATCCTATTAAAACAACATGCAACATCTGTTAGGTACAATATTTAGCTAGATGTGTCCAAGAAAGATGCATTTCCCTGCAGTCCTATGGCAGAGAAAAATACTTTTATGAATTCCAATCAGCACACATTACAAATGTCTTGACACACCACTGTGTTGTGAATGCTATGAGTGTAGCTCACGCAGTGGTTAACCATGCATGCCAGATAGGTTAAAACAGTCTTAAGATCTAGTTATAACACCTATAGCCAATCACTTGTCCATTTAAGTTAAGAACGTGTTGCTTGAAATACAAATAAGAAACTTTATAAGCAAATCATCCATCTCTTACAGACATATGACTGACGAAATATTACATGCAACATCTCTCTCCTCTTGACATAATAAAAGCCTGAATACTTAGGAACTCTAATCATTTAAGCAATATCCATCACATATGATTAAAATGAAAGTGATCCAAACCCTTCTCAATGTACCGACTGCTAGGCTCACTGCTTCAATCGTCAGCTTCACTTTGGCTTGGTTTTATTCAGAAACACTTTACCAACCTTAATAACGCAACAAAAAAAACACCCCAACTCGAGGATTTTGTTTGGGTTGCACAGGTAGTAAGGAGGTGTGGTCAAATACTTAAATGGCTTTGGCCCACAGTGATATTTAGGGTCGATTTCAGAAGTTTGGAGCAGACAGCCTTGTAACCAACAAGATGTCAAATGGGGCTTCCTAGCAAGACTATGGAACCTGGAAGGATATAGGGGTCCATAATAATGCATACCTAAGCACGTCATAAATAAAGGAACAAATATTTAGAAAACATGACAAACTAGCAACAGTACTTCACATGGTTTTTACTATTTGTCTTGATAAACCTCTCACCAATGCACTAGCATTTTGTTTGCACTGATTTACTCAACCTCTTCTGTTCGCATGTTCCCCTTATGCAATGAAGCCTTCCAACTTCAATGCTCCAAATCAGTACTAAATATCAATATGGGCCAAAACAGTCTCGAATTCAGAAAACACCACCACCTCATCAGCTACCCATGCAACCTGCACGAAATCCCAGTTTAGAACAAATAGTGTGTTCCTTGTAAGATGCATAAATTACAATGCTTGTTCATAAAACTTGGGCAATAAATGTAAGTGATATATACTTGTACCCCCACACTAGTTTATGAACCATAGAATGGATTGCACTAGTGTCAAGGTTTCACAGCTAACAGCAACTGTTAGCAGTGGAGAAGTTTCAGTTATCAATTGACCTGGTCACAATAGAAGCAAGTTAACAGGAACAACATGGTGGTGCTGTGCTTTCTTTGCACAGAAGATAAGATTAAATTAAATATTTATCTATGAAATCCACAAAGTAATGGTGAATATTATTGTATTCACAAGAGGAATGTGAAATTTTGTAGGCTGGGACAGTCCAAGATCTTCATGACAGATACCAATGTGAAATTCATGGAAGGTCATCGAGGACACCATGTTCAGTGGAAATTCTCCCCTCTATGTACAGCTGACATTGGTGCCCACCATTTGGTACAATTCGAACATTGTAAGGTGTGAATATTAAAATTCAGTGTCAGATACATTCATCACACAAGTAAGTTTCCAATTGAGTAACTCTAGTACCATATTTAAGCATGTATTGCCTGTACCTTCAATAAATGTATATTTCTGGGATTATTATTATATAACATGTTGGAAATAATATCAATGTTTTCAAATGCAATGGTTATAAAATGTGTACTAACAGACGATCCACATTGTACATTAAAAACCCTAGTAAAGTGAACGATATCGATGGATGGTTGCAAAGTGAGGCCATAATTAGTTATAGCGTTAACCTTGTAGTCGTCAGTTGGATTGCACAAGGGAGTAATAAACAATCTTCACTGATCAGTATATTTACCATTAAATAGAGATGAGTGATATTGGTTTGCATCCATGAAAGACCTGATAATAATAATAGTTTTACAACTCTTTTAGCTACTGCAGCTTTTGTCAATACTGGTGGTGCTGGGATTTTGTCCTAAAGGTTTTCATTACCATGCCAGTAAACCTACTGATGCGACTCCCTCACATTTAAACACCATCAAATGCCAACAGATTGTGCTGGGATTCAATCCTGCAACCTTGGGCACAGCAGGAGAGAGCATTACCGCTGCACTCTGCACCTAGCTGAAATGCCTCACACTGGCGACACCATCAACACTGCGAAAATTAAATTTCTAGACCATTTTCATATTTACTGCCAAGCGAAGTAAATAATGGGATGGGAAAAGAACTCAATCATCTCCCTTGTTTATTCTATGCCTGGACACACTAACAGCAGATATCTACTATATGGAGACCGAGTTCCTTGCAGATCAATTCCACAAAAATCTGAAAAACCTACAATGGAGACATTCCCAGATGGCTGAGGATGAGTTAATACTGCATGGCTGGAGTGGTGTCAGATCACTTGCATGTTACATGATAAGAAAACACCCCATTCACTATTTCTAAATACATGGTCAGGCTGGTGGCACTATATGCCAGTATCAAAAAAAGTATGAGCAGGTCCTCCATGGTATGGAGGTAAAGATGTTACTTCGGTCACTTGGTTTTACAAGATTGGATCATTAACAAATTCACAAAGAAATTTGATACAATGGTCCGGCTAGCTCAAAACAGTTGCTAGCGTTTCGCCCCAGTGTACCAATGGGCTCTTCAGTTGGTTATGGTACACCTTACCAAGACGCGTGGCTAGTACATACTGTGAAGGCTGCTGCAAGGCACAAATGTTGCCTCGAGCAGCGCCAATGTACTACGGAAGTCAAAACTTCCTTTCAAAAATAATGTTAGCTTACTGATTTGGGAATATTGCAACACACTTTACTCAATACTTTAAATATGTGACATTTGAGCATTTGAGAATAAAGAATAAAATAAACTATCCATGATGTCATTCCTGACATTCCCCGGCTTGTCTGGACATAGGGATTTGCCCTAGATTATATGTTTCAATTCAATAATAGTTGTATTTCAACCGTTCTATGGGTTACTTCAGTTTGTGAACAACTTAAGAATCACCCTGTATGAGTACGATTAGCATTATTTTACAAACCATTTACCACAAGAGTTGAAAAAGAAAATTCCATATATACTGGCAATAACTTGGGCTCGACACCAGACTTTAAAACACCAGATTTAGGGCTTGCAAATGTTAAACCAAAGTCATAAAGCCTTAGGTTGCTACAATAATCAATACTACTTTTGTTTATTCAATGTAGAGCATAAATTTATTCTTTTATCACACAATTTACTTCACTACCCCAACATGAACTGGACTCTAAATGCACATGTTAACACACATTTCCTTTTTTAATTTGTGTCTGGTCCTGATAAACATGGAATGAGAAAACAAGAGAGTAATGGCAGCTCCTAACCTTGAAGTAGTTTCCTCAACTCATAACAAAACCAGTTCATAACATCAGACATTATTGGCAGTTAAGGTCACGAGCTGACTATTGAATGATTAACTCGGTATCTTGACTGTTTGAAAGAGAAAATACCAAACTATCGATACCATCTACAGTTGTGAGCAGCTTGAAAACTATCACAGTCCCATTTCATAGGAAAGATATACCCAATTTCAAACCTTGACAAACATCCTCTCACTGACACCTTCGAACTGAATTGAATTTTGAGATCTCAAATCAGAAAATAATAATGTTCTTTTAGTATTTAAACTCTTCGAGTGCCGAGGAATGATTGATCATTCTTTCAAGAGTATGCTGAAGTACAGTTGAACCTGACATATCAAGGGGGAGAGAAAAGACTACTTGTAACTCAGTATTACTTAGAAATCAAACTTACACAATGCATCACATGTTTACTGAAAAACCAATGGAATGGACCTACATGTGAAATCCTCGCAAACAATAAATAAATCAAGACAGAAAATACAGTACTGTATTATTTTGAACTTAGTCCAGCCTTAAAAAAATCAGATAGTTTGGCTTGTTTCACTTTTCTTACATAAGTGTATAAACCTCCTTTTGCAAACTTAGTAATGAATTCAAAGCATTTTCACATTTTTTCACAATGATGTAACGCCTACACACATCGATTGCACTTAAAACGCTTCACTTAGTTCAGGTGTTTCAAGCTTCACGTAGTTATCTCCATCTCCATCACTGTCACTATCGCTTGTAGCTGGTCCATCACCACCATATTGTTGGCATAAATCAGCAATAATCTCTTCATGCCCTTGTTCCCCACATACAGCCAGATTATCATAAAAATGCACTAACAGCCAGATTATCATAAAAATGCACTATTGAAATCTGCACCCTACGGTAGCTAATTGCCAGACATAATTTTGTCCCCATAATCATCATTAGAGGCAGCCTCTTCCAGCAAGACACCAGCATTGCAGAAACAGTTGCTGATTGTGGAGGATGACACCTGCTTCCAGGCAGAAGAAGGATCTTATGTTTCTTTTTCATTTCTATGTCCAGTTTCTTCAACCACTGTTCCTAGAAGCATAGTCATCCAAGAATTTCTGTTGGAATCATATTCCGGAGGTTTTGTTTTCGCACCCTTAAAACACCTTGGAATCTTCGATTTTCCTATCACAAGTGGAGGAAGTTTGTCAGATCCATCTGCATTGGTAGGGAGAAGATCTGTTACTCGAAGTTTACTTTTCATCCCTCCATAGCATGAGTCACCTTTTTCAGCTGATGTTTTAATTAGGAAGGAAACTGTAGAATAAGCCGGTCTCATCAGAATTGTAGATGTTTGGAGGCTGGTAATCGTTTATGATACCCAGCAAAACCTCTTCTTTCCAGTGTTGCACCATGACGTCATTCACAGCTTTTTGAGTCACCGCAAATTGTTCACCCTGTAATTCCATGACGATCTTTAAATCCTTGCAACCACCCTTATGAAGCCTTGAAATCAGCAGCGATACTCATAATTTTAGCTTAATCTATCACCTTTGCCTTCAGCATGTCGCCACTAATTCGTAGAGCTGCAGCCCGCTTTTGCTGGAACCATGTGAAAAGTACTTTCTCCAAATCTACATACCTCCCTTCTTGCTGACTGCCGTGCTTTGCTGATTTTGAACCCAGTTTTAAAAACTCTTCCAAAATAGCTTTTTTTTCTCTCTCTCTTTCTTTTAGTGATGACAGTACATAGCGTGGTACACGCAATCCTTAAGACTGAAGCAATTTCTGTTTTTATTTTGTGTGGATTAGCGTCCGCTTGTATGAAATATACTTTCTCATGTAGTGTAGAAATTTTCCTTTTCGTGTTCTCCACGAAGCAACTGAATGACAAAACTACTGTTCAACAGTAGGCCTAAAAGCCAATACCGGCTCCATGGACATTATTCTACTTCTCAATTGTTCCCACGAAAGAAATTCTCATACTCAAACAAAACACAAGAGTTTTGCAGAGTGACATTGTTGACCCTTACTTACTAGCGGCGTAACAAAGGCCAACCAAGCAAGTCCCCTTCGCTCTCTATCTCGCTCCTCCTCTAGCTGTGTCGCTTTTAGGTAGATTTCATTAGAAAGCTAACTATTGCAATGGGTCCCATGTTTCGACTTCTGGAAAATTTCGACATATTTTCGCGTTTCACATCCCCCAGACCCCAAAACCACCGTCAGTTCAAAAGTTTATATATAATTTATGTATGTATGTATATATATATCAGTTTCTTGTGGACACGATAACTGCCGTAATTTTGCACCAATCATTTTGAATTTTTTTACCGAATATGTATACCTATAAAATCTCGGTCGAGTTCGTTACTGGGCTAAATCGGTCAAAGGGGGTGAAAATGGGGGGGCTTTTTTCGAAAAAGTGAAATATTGCTATAACTCTCTTAATATGTGAAATATCGAATCCGTTCAACGTTCATACTAAGTGTCGGATAAAGCCCAAAAATATATGTTTGAAGAGTTTTTTTATAGCACCAACCATTGACCAAAGGGGTGAGAAAAAGTGGGTTTTTCGGGAAACAATCATATCTCTCTTAATAGGCACAATATCAAAACCGTATAAAATGGACAATATTCCCCTAATAATTACCTAAAATTTTGTCTGAAAGAATTTTTGATATGACCCGACATTACGCCAAGGGATGAGAAAAATGATTTCGGAATTATAAGAAAATGCCAACAGCTATCAGAGGTTGCCATGGCAACACTACTAAATTGATGAGGGATGAGCCATCAGACGTTGCCATGACAACACACTTGCACGAGATCAGATTCAGTATTTCCATCTGACTAAGTGGGAAGCGGCTTCGGTGACGTAACTGGTAGCATGCTGAATGTCCATGCCCAAGGTCGCGGTTTCAAAGCCGGCCGAAGTCTTCGGATTTTCTAAGAGCGCTAAAATCCCTCAGTATGCTTTCCTTTGGAGGGGAAGTTCCAAAGTTCGTTGCGAGTTGCTGGTTGGGGTGGCATCTAGTAGCCAAGTTCACAGCAAGGTGTCGATGGTAGTACCTGGTAGCAACATTAGGAACTACTGCTTGAAATTGACCGTCTGCAGTCCTTACCTGAATTAAGACTAATACAGCCATTACAATTCACACCGTTTATCAGACAGATTCTACACTCACCCAAAGTACACGGGGTTAGATGACCTCGTTGTCGCAGCCCCTAAACTGAGGAACCAACCAGAGGTAGATTTCATTAGGAAGCTAACTATTGCAATGGGTACCATGTTTCGACTTCCGGAAAATGTCGACATATCTTCGCGTTTCACATCCCCCAGACCCCAAAACCACCGTCAGTTCAAAAGTTTATATATAATTTATGTATGTATATGTATGTATATCAGTTTCTTGTGGACACGATAACTGCCGTAATTTTGCACCAATCACTTTGAATTTTTTACCGAATATGTATACCTATAAAATCTCGGTTGAGTTCGTTACTGGGCTAAATCGGTCGAAGGGGGTGAAAATGGGGGGCTTTTTTCGAAAAAGTGTGAAATATTGCTATAACTCTCTTAATATGTGAAATATCGAATCCGTTCAACGTTCATACTATGTGTCAGATAAAGCCCAAAAATTTATGTTTGAAGAGTTTTTTATAGCACCAACCATTGACCAAAGGGGTGAGAAAAAGTGGGTTTTTCGGGAAACATTAATCATATCTCTCTTAATAGGCACAATATCAAAACCGTACAAAATGGACAATATTCCCCTAATAATTACCTAAAACTTTTGTCTGAAAGAATTTTTGATGACCCACCATTACGCCAAGGGATGAGAAAAATGATTTCGGAATTATAAGAAAATGCCAAGAGCTATCAGAGGTTGCCATGGCAACACTACTAAATTGATGAGGGATGAGCCATCAGACGATGCCATGACAACGCACTTGCACGAGATCAGATTCAGTATTTCCATCTGACTAAGTGGGTAACGGCTTCGGTGACGTAACTGGTAGCATGCTGAATGTCTATGCCCAAGGTCGCGGTTTCAAAGCCGGCCGAAGTCGTCTGATTTCCTAAGAGCGCTAAAATCCCTCAGTATGCTTTCCTTTGGAGGGGAAGGTCCAACGTTCGTTGCGAGTTGCTGGTTGGGGTGGCATCTAGTAGCCAAGTTCACAGCTAGGTGTCGTTGACAGTAGTACCTGGTAGCAACATTAGGAACTACTGCTTGAAATTGACCGTCTGCAGTCCTTACCTGAATTACAGACTAATACAGCCATCCCTAAGTACACGGGGTTACATGACCTCGTTGTCGCAGCCGCTAAACTGAGGAACCAACCAAAATCTCTGCGGGAGATATAATTTTGCGTGAAGAAGTAACAGACAGTTACATAGTTACACATCAGTGTCGAAACCTTGCATAAGGACAGTGTGACCACAAGTATAAAAATGGACCCCAAATGACAAGAAGGATACCGTTCCCATAAGACAATAAAATGTTTAAAATAAGCATAAAATGACGAAAAACAAAGTTAATTAAGCTCCAATTATAAAATACCTTCTCGCAATAAATGAGGTCTGATCCTTCTACGAAAATCTGCATATTCTGCCTATTTTCGCCTATCCCCAAGTTTGTCCGGTGAAATCTACCTCCGCCTTCCGGCGTGCCGAGAGGACTTTTTGACCTTCATAATGACGCCAAAGATTAAGATACAAGCAGAGTCGGCGTTTCAGGGCGGGAACAAAAGAAAATAAATTTCTTTGAATAAGAGATTTTCTTTCATGGGAACATTCGAGAGCATATCCCACGAGACAAAAACTCTTGTTCTATTTCAGCACCAAAACCCGACCGCTCTACTTCCGTCTACGCCGATAGAGAGGAAACTACTTAAATACAGTATTGTAGTTTCTTTTAAAAGAGGACGTGCTCATTACAATTATGCAAAACTCTGATGTATTTCACTGACACTACATACGTGTTACAGGTAATTACGTATAAATAAGGATTAATTAAAACGCTTTTAAATTCCATTTTGCCAGGACCTAAAAGAAATTACGTACAAATACGATTTACGCAGAATAGAGTTACGTATAAAGCAGGTTTAACTGTATCATTTAGCTGATTATAGAAATAGTTTAGGTAACGAAAATGATTAAGTGACCTGGAAAAGCGCGTCCTGGCACGAATTGGAAAGAGAAGATGTTGTTACGTAAAATATTGTAGTTCATCCGTAAGACCGTAAAACACATGATGTGTTGGGACATTTTGGTCATCAACCCCATGTAGTGTGTTGAACTTGTCAGATAACCTGTATTTGTGTGATGACTGTAGTAGTGTCACTGCATCAAGGACAGGGATGACATAAGTGCCTCAGGACTTGAAGTAAGGTACTATCCCAGCATTTGCCTGGAGGGAGCGTGGAAAACCCCAGGGAAATAACCTAATTAGGATAGCTACTCCAGACTTGTTGCAGCTGTCCTCGCAGCCATAATATACAATTTAACGAGCCGAGTTATGCCGCAGGGCCATCAAATATTCTGTATTTCAGTACATTTTATGGAAAAAAAAAAAAAAAAAAAAAACATAAAAGTTGGCAAATATGCACAGTAGGGTAGGCCAAAATAGGTCGAATTTCTTTTCTCAAGTCTGAATACCACAGAAAAGTATAAAATCGGTATATATCTTCCTGTCACACATGTGCTCTAAAGTTTGCCGAAATTCAGGAAAATGTATATTTTTATGAATTTTTTAAATCTTACTTAACTTGTCAATATTTTAATGTAATAGCTCTAGTCAACTCTTACTCAAACTGTTAATGATGCAGAAAACTAATACAGTAGAACGGCGTTTATCCGGACGTCGAACAACCGGAACGTCAATTATCCGCACGAGCAAAAAAAAATAAAAAATAAAAAATATATATTAAGCATACTGTTATGTGCAAGCGCACGCTACGCAATAGTGAGTCCGATCTCGTTTACCGTTGTTGTCTCTGTTGTCTCCTACCATTTGGTTACTAAATGATGTTTCAACTTATCTGAGTGTGTGAACTGCATTCCATTGTGAAAATGACTTCTACAAGTGGAAAAAGGACCAACGAAATCTCAATGTTTTATCGATTGAGAAGAAGGTGGAGATCATTAATAAATTGGATAGAGGTGAGAGTGTACAGTCGTTAATGAAAACTTAATATGTTGGAAAATCCACAATTTATGATTTGAAGAACCGAAATGGTGAAATTCTGAATTATGCATCGAAGTTAGATAGTGAAGAAGGGTCTAAAAAAGAGAAAAACCATGAGATCAGCTGCGAATAAACAATTGAAAGAAGCGGCGTACTTGTGGTTTATTCAGAGAAGGAGTCAGGGAGATCCCATTTTTGGACCTTTGTTGTGTGAAAAAGTGTTGCAGCTAAATGAGAAGCTTGGTGGTTCTCCAGATTTTAAGGCTAGGAGCCCAGGTTGGTTGAAGAATTTCAAATCTCGCCATGGCATTCGTGAGTTGGAGATTGAAGGAGAACGTTTATCTAGTGATACAACTGCTGCTGAGGAATTCAAAAATAATTTCTTAGAACTTCTGATTAAAGACGTGTATAATGCTGATGAAACGGGATTGAATTGGAGGTCACTACCGCGCAAGTGGCTCGCGTCAAAGAGAGAGATGATAGCTCCTGGCTTCCAGGTCAGTAAAGAACGAGGAACAATTAAGGTGTGCGCAAATGCTAGTGGTACTCATCGTCTACCTCTCCTCATGATAGGAAAATCGGAAAAAAATGTGTTGCTTTAAGAATGTAAAATGCCTTCCTGAATGCTACACGGCCCAAAGAAATGCTTGGATGAATGTCGAGATATTTTATGACTGGTACCAAAATAAATTTATCCCGGATGTGAAGAGATTCAGGGAAGAGAAAAGAAAACATGGTAAAGTGCTCCTTTTACTTGATAATGCACCTTATCATCCAGATGTTGGATCAGTTGAATGCGATAGACAAGGATTTTGAAGTGAGATATTTGCCCCCTACGTCTAGGCGTAGGGATGTGGCGACCCCATCGCCCAGTGGGAAACCACTGCAATCAGCCTCCCGAGTATTGGCGGGAAAACCATATCTTTTTGGGGTAAGGAGGAAATGCCTACCCACAGCCAGATAACACCTCGAGGCAATTATTTCGGACTAAAAATCCGTTCTTCAGCTGCTGCCTTGCAGTGAGGCAGGGGACTGCCAAAGGCTAAGGGAGTAAACCCCAAAAGAAAATCCTCTCTAGCGTTAGGCCTAGCAAGTCAGCAAAGAGAGAAATGTTGTAATTGCTTTCAAAACTGAAAAGAGCCTCGGATACCAAACAACCCCTAAAGTGACTTCGTCTTTGCATAACTCAGCCAGGAATGAAGGCCAACAACCTGATGTTAGGCAGAGATATACAAAGACAAAAACCAGAACGAGACAGAACAAAACAAGGATTGGAACATTGAATATCGTGACCCTGACTGCTAAAGGTGAAGAACTCGTTGACCTCATGGAAAGAAGAAAGATAGAGGTACTAGGCCTGAGTGAAACAAAGTGGAAAGGGAAAAGTGTAAAATCACTACGGAAAGGATACAAGCTCTACTGGCATGGAAATCCGTAAGAAGCCCGTAATGGTGTAGCGTTCCTCATCAGCAAGAATGTAGATGCAGTTTCAGACATAGAATACACCAATGAGAGGATAATTAAACTGCGTTGGAAAACAAACAAAAAGATTTTGACCATTGTACAAGTTTATGCTCCACAGTCTGGATGTTCTCAGGAGGAGAAAGATGCATTCCTTGAAGACCTAGAAGAACATGTAGAAGAGGATATTATAATTGTGATGGGGGATTTTAATGCACAAGTTGGGGTGGAAAGACAAAGGTATGAAAATGTGATTGGCCCCAACGGATTTGGAAACAGAAATGCAGAAGGAGAATACCTATTGGACTTCTGCCTCAGAAATAATCTCATGATTAAAAATACATTTTTCAAGAAACAACCCAGTCACATAATCACAAGGTACAGCTGGGATGGGAAAGTGAAATCCCTAATTGACTACATTATCTCTGACAAAGAAGCTGGAACCCTAATCACGGATGTAAAAGTCCTCCCAGGAGAGTGCTTAGAGAGTGATCATAGACTATTAACTGCCACACTAAGAAATGTCCCAAGGGAAAAGATAAAACCAAGACGCATATCCAAGATAAAAGTTTGGAATTTAGAAGAGCCGGAGAAACAGAAAAAGTATCAGAAGAAAAGCAGTGACCACATCCCAAAAGATGAAATAAGAACAGGTCAAGAAGAGTGGAAAAGATTTAAAGAAACAAAGGTTGGTGCTGCAGTAGAAATTGTTGGAAAAACAAGCACCAAAGTAAGGGAGAAAGAGACCCCCTGATGGAACGATGCTGTTCAGAAAGCTATAAAAGAAAGAAATACAGCTAGGAAAGAACGGGACAAAGAAAACCAGAAGGATACAAACAAAAATGAAATCAGACTGGAACAATTGAACCAGAAATACAGAGATCTTAAACTGAAAGCGAAGAGATTAATACAATTGGAAAAAGAAAATAGTTGGACAGAATTCACTAAGAAACTAGAAGAGGACAGCAGAAACAATAACAAGCTCTTGTACAGAATTTTGAAAAACAAAAGAAACCCGTATGTCCCAATAAAAGCATTATACCCCATTTAGACGTCTCGGTCGCGATCCCGATTATCTCTGATCTGGATAATGTCCAATCGCGATCAACGGCATTTGTCATTGGTACGTGTTTAGACGTCCCATCATCAAATAACAGGATAATCGAGTAAAACAGCATGGCATCGCTAGTGTCTACCAACTTTTGAATTCCAAGTGTTATAGCAGAAATTTACAGTAGTTTGTTTCCTCCAGTTTTGAAGTATTTCAGTTATTCTTTATACATAAATCAACCTGCTAATACATATTCTTAAATATATACAAATCCTGAGGAGACGTGTAGGCGAGGCCTACCCTTGGTGTGGAAATGAAAATATTTTGAAATATTTAGAATTAGGTCTAGGCTATTTATTGCATAAATACTTCTTGTTCGTCCAGAGTTATTTGTCCCTATCGGAATCCCTTCTATGGTTATGACAATAAATTTATGTCTTTATTAACCGTCTTCATCGACTTTCCCCAACGCAAATATTTTTTTCGGCGTTTAAACACTGGTATATGTGTCTCCATCCATCATTTCGTTTCTCTTAATCTTCATATATCTGATATCAACCAACATAAATACAACCATCATGGCCAACATTACGTACATCACGCGTTCAAAACACAAGATAATACAAAATGGCCATCATTTCCACTGCCTACTTCACTCACACAGCAGGAGGATAGAACATACCGACGATCGCAATGGCCGCGAACGCGATTATCTCGTTGTGGGAACGGGATCGGGCTGATCTTGTTGGAGGGAAAGTTGATCGCGATAATGTTATCCTGTTGCGTTTAGACGTCCCAACTTAATCTGGATCGGCGCCTGATCGCGATCGCAACCGGGACGTCTAAACGGGGTATTAGAAATTGAAGATGGAAACATTGTATGGAAAGAGGAAGATGTAAGAAGGGAAATGAAGAAATATTTTCTCCAGCTATATAATGGTAAGGATGTAATGGAGGAGGAATGCAACACTCCAGAAAATCAGAGCAGCAGTACGGAATATGAGCCTCCTCTGACTTGGTCAGAGGTTGAAACCGCTTTGAACAGCATGAGTAGAGGCAAGTCACCTGGCATAGACCAAATGAGTGTAGAAATGATAAAGGCTGCAGGAATCCATGGACTTCATTGGTTGTTCAGAGTTATGAATGCTATCTGGAAGGAAGAAAAAATCCCAGATGATTGGACAAAGGGTATTATAGTCCCTCTCTTCAAAAAGGGAAGTAGACATCATTGTGGCAACTACAGGGGAATCACCCTTTTATCACATGGACTTAAGCTAATGGAGAAGATTATTGCTAAACAGATAAGGAACATCCTTGAACCCCAGTTAGAAGAAGAGCAATATGGATTTAGAGGCAACAGAGCAACCACCGACCTCATATTTGCAGTAAGGATGATCATGGAAAAATACTGGGAGAAAGGAAGGGATATCATCTTTGTCTTCTTAGATATAGAAAAAGCCTATGATAGCTTGCCTAGAGAAAAGATATGGGAATGTCTATCAAACAGAAATATCCCACAAACTCTTATCAGGAAAGTGAAAATGATGTACAGTTATTGCCAGAGCTGTGTGCAAATAGGAGATGGGTATTCAGATTGGTTTGCCACAACTAAGGGAGTGCAACAAGGCAGTGCGTTGTCACCACTGCTATTTATCTCTGTGATGGATGAAATTATGAAAAGGGTGAAACAGAATTCTGGAAATGATTTCAAGGCATTTGCTTTTGCAGATGATGTAGTGGTATGGGGTTGCACAGAAAATGAAGTACAGCAGAATCTAAATGCTTGGAACCACCAATTTAAGGAGTTTGGCCTCAAAATCAGTCATACAAAGACAGTAGCAATGGCAGTCAGCAGACAGAGGTTGCATACAAGCATTGAGCTGGATGGAGCGAAATTAGAACAAGTCGACTATTTCCAATACCTCGGTAGCATTATGACTGAAGATAACAGATGTTCTGCTGAAGTCACCAACAGAATCCAAAAAGGAGCTCAGTTTTATCACCAGGTCAGGAACCTCCTTTGGAACCAACAAATTCCTTTAACATCCAAGAAAATGATGTATCAGGCCTACTTCTTACCTATAATGACGTATGAACTTGAAACTTGTACTATCAACAGAAGAGATAGTAGCAGACTTCAGGCTACAGAAATGAAGTTCCTGAGAACAATGCTTCAGAAGACCAGAAGAGACAAGATCCGAAATGTGAAGATTCGTGCAGAAATTCAAGTGAAACCACTTCATGAAGCAATAGCAACATCAAGGTTGAAATGGTTTGGTCATGTGAAGAGGATGAATCCAAGCAGAACGGCAAGAGTATGGCTTGAGCAAGATGTGGAGGGCAAGAGACCAAGAGGCAGACCATGGACACGCTGGATCTCCCAAATAAAAGAAGACCTGCAGGGAAGAGGTGTCGATTGGCACCAGGTAGAGGAGGAGGAAATATACCTGAATAGACAAACATGGAGAGCGCTCTTATACCGCACCCGGGAAGCTGGAGACGGTTAATGATAATAATAATAATAATAATAATAATGTAACATCTCTTATACAGACAATGGATCAAGGGGTGATAGAAAAGCTTAAGCGGATGTACAAGAAGAAAATTTTACGTAGTTTACTGTTGGCAGAAGATGAAGAGAGCATGATATCATTTTCAAAAAATATTTCTCTTAAGGACTGCTGTTACATGATAGCTGATGGGTGGAACACTTTAACACCACAGAATCTTCGAAATGATTGGAATAAATTGGTAGGAGAAGAAGAGACCGTTAAGACCAATGACAGTGTTGATGAAGATTTGGATGAAATGACAAATGAGTTATTCCCACAAATTGCTGGATTTTCCAACTGTGATAGAGAAGACGCGCAAGCTTGATTGGGAAGTGACAGTGACCCAGGCTATCAAATCTTAGATGATGATGAAATTGTTTCTCGGGTGCAAGAAGTAAATGGTGTTGAAGAAAAAGATGAAAACTTAGATGAGGAAGATGAAGAAGGACCAAGTCATGGGGAAGCTTTTACTGCATTAGAAACTGTGTTATTGTGGTATGAAAAACAGGAAGAAAGTAGCTCAACTCAACTTCTTTTATTGAAGAGAATGCGTAATTTAGCTGCTAAGAAAAGACGAAGAAATCTTGTACAAAAAGAAATTTCAGATTATTTTGTCAGCAATGTAGAGTAGACCTTTCATGTAATGTACAGTACCATAAATGTTTTGAAATTGTTAGTCATTCAATAAATAAGAATTTTAAAATATGTAGCACCACAATGTACTGTACATGTTCTTTTCTATGAAATAAACGCATGTTTGATTATCCGGAACACTTTCGGTCCCAAATAGTCCGGATAAACGACGTTCTACTGTAGTTCAAATCGGTTCGAGTCTTCTGCTTGCGCAACAATTGTCAAATCTAACGCCCTTCGTATCTCACTCGGGTCAAGGACCCCAAACACCTACCATTCTCGGCAACGCACTACACCACATTTCTGTCAGTCAGCACTTAATCCTCGAGTTTGATGTGTGTTTCATTCGCTCTTCCAGTTATTATTTTGGCATTTACAGTATAACCCAGATGTTGCGTGACCTCGATTTAGTGTAAACCCGCATTTAACGGAAGAAATATCAAGTCCCAAAAATGATTCCATAAGTGCAAAGCAATTTTATATTCGTTTTAACGTAATTCGCATTACGGCAAACCCCTCATTTAGCATCAGGAAATGTTAAAATTCTCAAGTATTACAGTATAACCCCGATTTTGCGTGACCTCGATTTAGCGTAAACCGGCATTTAACGGAAGAAATTTCAAGCCCCGAAAATTATTCCATAAGTGCAATGCAATGTTATATTTGATTTAACGTATTTCACATTACGGAAAAAACCTGCATTTAGCGTTAGGAAATGTTAAAATTCTCAAGTATTATTTCTATTCAAGTTTTTTTTATCGAAGCCACCGTACCTAGCGCCAATTTCGTATCCAACTGAAACCGTATAATCGGCATGTTCTTTGTACATGCCCGTATGACAGTTTGATGCTTTGAATTATCACTTGTTGCACACATGTTTTTGTAAAGGTCTTGCTTCCATGTCGTCATAAATCTTGTAAAGTCGTTTAGGGTCATTGTGGCTTGGCTATGGACGGGGCACTGTCGACCATGTTGGCATCAGACGTTGGAAGTGTGGCCGAAAACTAAAAAAATAAGGGGCGCAGACGTTGTAAGTGTGGCCGAAAACTAAGAAAATTAGGGGCGGCTGACTCAACTGGTATCACACATATTATACATACATAAATTATATATAAACTTTTGAACTGACTGTGGTTTTCGGGTCTGGGGTATGTGAAACGAGAAGATATGTCGAAATTTTCCGGAAGTCGAAACATGATACCCATTGCAATAGTTAGCTTTCTAATGAAATCTACCTAAAATTATTGATTTTCTCCTATTCATTTTAGGGTTTCTCAGAGAACATTAAAAGTTGTTTTCTCTGATTTAGAATATTATAAATATTGCTATATTGACTTGGTTAGTGTTTATGACCCCAGTGACCTGTTATCAGTACCTGAATGGAAACTACACATGAGAAGATTTCAAATGTTCTAACCTTGATCACACCCATAACATTGGATAGGGAGAACAACATAATGCTCATGATATAAATCTGAGCTACATAAGCTGTTCTATACATGCATTCAAGGACCATAACAAGCACATTTTTCAATTGGGGAAGACATACTATGGTATCCACAAAGCAAATTAGGGTTGATATTAATGATGTGGAAGCCTCAGTGGCTTAGGCGGCAGCACGCCGGCCTCTCACCGCTGAGTCCGTGGTTCAAATCCCGGTCACTCCATGTGAGATCTGTGCTGGACAAAACTGAGGCAGACAGGTTTTTCTCCGGGTACTCCGGTTTTCCCTGTCAAAATTTCATTCCAGCAACACTCTCCACTATCATTTCATCTGTCATTCATTTAATTATTGTCCCAGAGGAGTGCGTCAGGCCTCGGCAGCCGGCACAGTTCATATCATAATGTCGATTATTCAGGTCCGTATTGACGTAACTATAACTTTGAAAGAATGATAGATTTTCCGCCTTCAATACTGTTTATTTCTAACTACTTACAGGGACTAGTTTCGGGGGCTAATACTCCCCCTTCCTCAGCCTGTCCAACAAAACTTCACAAAGGAAAAACTTTCCATGTATAAGCTCATACAAAACACATGAAGAACAAAGAATAATGAAATAATAATTATTTACAATCCCGCTCGACGCTCCAAAGAAGATACTCTTATTGGATCACTAAGGCCTAGGCGCATCAGAACTCCTGAATTGGGCCGGTGCTGCGGTCCGCTGTCCCCACTGCGTCATCGTGGGACCACTCTAGTCCCATTGTTGTTCTTGGCAAACGTCAAGGCGGAGAGAATTTCATTAACTTCCATAACAGCAATACACGGCGCGTCAACAAACCTCACTCATTCTCATTTCCTTAGCCTCCCATCTCCCACAATCCCAACCGCCAACGCACATCACTAACACTCAGCTATAAGAGACTCCGCAAGGCGCATCCGGTTTGTTTTTGTTCACGCCCTGCGCACTGCAGTTCTTAGCGGCGCGTGACACGGCCACAAATTCTCTCCGCCTTGACGCACAGTGATTCCGATCATAATTCAGAAAGAAAACATTTTATGAATCATTTTAAAGATAAATAATACAGAACTATGTAAATTAATTAATAAGTAAACAATAAAAGTAAGAAATTAATAGGTAAATTATGAACAATAAATGGTTAATAACTAAATAAAAATTAAAATTAAAGAAATACACTCCTCCAAGCTTACATTTCACAGACCCAAAAAAAGCAGAAAATTGCATACAATAACGCTGAAAATTGCAAAATCCTTGCGGAATACTTTGAAGAACTCCTAAACTGTGATCCACCAATGGAGAAATTTAATTTTGATAACATAATCCCCATTTCACCAGACTCTAAACCTCCAACAATGGAAGAGACAAAAGAAATCCTAAAAGACTGGAGAAGACTATATCGTTGCTGAATTATGGAAATACTCTAATGACACCATGATACTATGTTTAATGGAAATCATCTAAGACATATGGAAAATGCACCATTTACCTTCAGGATGGACATCTGTACTGATACATCCACTCCATAAAAAAAGGGAGGAAAACGGATCCTAACAATTACAGAGGAATTTCCCACCCTACAAGATATTATCCAAAGCGCTTCTCAATAGAGCAGAAATATACTCGACCCCCAATTGGGTGAGTATCAGGCAGGATTTAGGAAGGGACGGCCATGTAGAGAACAAATATTAAACTTAAAGAACATAATAGAAATGAGGAAAATCAGGAATTTGAAACATGTAGTTATGTTTGTGGATTTTAAAAAAGCCTATGCCTCCATTGATAGAAAGGCACTTATTGAAGGAATTAGGACTTGATATTAAAATAACAGAAATAATTAAAGCGACGTTAACAAACACAATCGCCAAAGTTAAATTTAGAGGAGCCAAGTTAACAAACACAACCACCAAAGTTAAATTTAGAGGGGATCTCTCAAGATCTTTTGAAATAATGTCGGGTATGAGACAGGGTGATAGTTTGTCACCTTTGCTTTTAAACTGTGAATTTGAAAAAGTAGTTCGAGAATGGAGGAAAAGTAATACTGAAAGTAATTCAACTAGGAAGACATCCAAATACAACCACTGTAGATTGTCTTGCTTTTGCAAGACATGGCATTACTTACTGATTCACTGGATAATGCCCAAGAGTAAATCAGAAAACTCCAAAATCAAGCAGCCAAAATAGGACTACAAATATCAATTGAAAAAACAAATTTCATGACGAACATCAATGATGCCTCTCAAAATATCATAATTCATAGCACCACAATATGTCAAACAAATTGCTTTAAATATCTCAGAGAATGGATAACAAACAACACCAAAGAAAAAAACGCTACAGACACTAGAGCGCACAAATTAGAAAGGATGTTTCATATGACAAAGAATGTACACAACAACAAAATACCTATCCTGGAACACGAAATTAAGACACTTCAAACAGGGGTCAGGCCCGTAACTCTGTATGCGGCAGGCACACTTAAGCTCACAAGAATTGATCTAGAAAAATTAGATATTGATAAATATAGGGAGCTGAAAGAATTATTACTACAGAATACATTTAAAAATTAACTGATGTAATGAAGAAGAGACGATTACAGTCTTTTGAGCACATCTCATCATCGGCTTTAACTCGAATCCGAGTATAAATCTTCTTCCTTCAGTCCAGTTTGTGGATGTGTTTACGGTGACTAAAGAGTCCAATCCTGGCATGGAACAAGCGACCACACAAGTCGCATAGTATTGCTGGAGGAGGACGTGGTTGGGCTGCTCGAAGTTTCCTAGCTTGACGCTTGGCCTCTTCATGTATGCGTCGATCCCTTTCAAACGTCTTTACAGAATCCGAGATGGTACGGCGCCAAGTTGAGCGGTTTTCAGCCAGCATGTCCCAGGTTTGTGGATCAAGACCTGTCAATTTCAGGGTCTGCTTAAATTGGTCCTTGTAGCGCCTCTTAGGACCACCATGAGGTCTGGTGCCATAGCATAACTCACCATATAGCATTTGACGAGGTAATCTCACATCATCCATCCGATGGACATGACCAATCCATCTAAATTGGTGACCTATTATGGACGATTCTATGCTGTTGATTTGAGCCTTTTCCAGAACAGCAATATTGGTAATGCGGTCTTCCCATTTAATCCTCAGGATTGATCGAAGTTTTTGTAGGTGAAAACGCTCAAGCTTCCTAAGATCACGTCGGTAAAGGGTCCAGATGTGCAGTAATAGACTAACTAAACAGATCTTCAATCTACTGAACGGTTAAAAGTCTAAACCCACATGGTCCATTGAAATTGAAAAGGATATGAAACATACTCGAATTACAACAGACACTCTTCCAAGAAGTTACTCAAAACGCAGGATATCAGCAGAGAAGGAAACTAACAACCAGAAAAAATTGGACTCGGGAGAAGGACCGCCACTCGAGCAGGATGAAGGAAATTTGGAAGCAAAGGAAATTGAATACAGTGAAAAATAACCAAAGTTGATTCATCGCACCCACCAAATAGGTTATTCGAAAAAAGAAGAAGATAAATAATATATACCATATTAAATATCAAATGAGTTGTTTCAGCTACAGTAGAACCCCTATTTAAAGTTTTTCTAGGGACCGGTATTTTTTAACCTTAAATGGGGGTTTACCTTAAATCGAGGTTTCGATAGGTTACATCACTAACTGCAGCACTCTCTCCACATACAGTGCACTCTCGTTAATTCGCGGTAATTAATCCGCTAACTTCTGTGAATTATCCACAGTTATTTTTGTTAAGCCTAGAAAAACAAAACTATTGGTTAAAATATAGAAATAGGCTTGAACATGGAAAATAATTATAACACTTGATTGTAGTGTCTTATAAGACATGCTAGGCAAGAGGTAGGCCCATGTGGATTATGCCTACATTGATATTTAACAACAAAGAAAGTCAGTGCACTCTCGATAATTCGCGGTAATTAATGCACGAACTTCCGTGAATAAAACAGCGAATTATCCGCAGTTATTTTTGTTAAGCCTAGAAAAAACAAAACTGTTTCTTAGATCGTTTATTCTAACTTTCGATTGCACATTTCAGAAGAAAACATTATATGAGAACTAAAATTCATCTCGTTTTTCTATTAAGAGATAAGTGTGACTAGAGACACTAGCTTGACTGTGTGAAATTTTCGGGATTTCCGTAGCATCACTCCCGCACTCGATATCAACTGGATTTCCGTTTTCCTAACTAACAGTCAAATTCCGTGCTATTTCTTCTTTGCTTTCATGTCTTGAATCATAATCGACTTTATCGACGTCTAACTTGCCCTTGCTTATGTACGAGCGTAATAGCAGTGTTTTACTCCCATGACTTGTTGACTGCATGAAGAGCATCAAACAAACACGCTCTCGGTGTCGCGCCATTCGGCAATAATCGCTGTTTACAATACGCTGTCCACGCATCCATCCTTCACACCTCACAGATCAGCTGTTGGCAAAGGTAGGGTAGGTTCCGAGTGTGAAGTGCATTCCTCTTGTATTGTTTGAGCTTTGAAGATAAGGAAATCTGTGCTATACCACTCGCGCCAACATGCTCGAATGTTTCTAAGATTGCGCAAGTAGGCCTACTGTTACATCGCAGAGAAACGCAGTTCAGTCTTCTCGAATCTCAATGATTTCGTCTTTATACCCCATTTAGACGTCTCGGTCGCGATCCCGATTATCTCTGATCTGGATAATGTCCAATCGCGATCAACGGCAATTGTCATTGGTACGTGTTTAGACGTCCCATCATCAAATAACAGGATAATCGAGTAAAACAGCATGGCATCGCTAAGGTCTGCCAACTTTCGAATTCCAAGTGTTATAGCAGAAATTTACAGTAGTTTGTTTCCTCCAGTTTTGAAGTATTTCAGTTATTCTTTATACATAATTCAACCTGCTAATACATATTCTTAAATATATACAAATCCTGAGGAGACGTGTAGGCGAGGCCTACCCTTGGTGTGGAAATGAAAATATTTTGAAATATTTAGAATTAGGTCTAGGCTAATTATTGCATAAATACTTCTTGTTCGTCCAGAGTTATTTGTCCCTATCGGAATCCCTTCTATGGCTATGACAATAAATTTATGTCTTTATTAATCGTCTTCATCGACTTTCCCCAACGCTAATATTTTTTTCAGCGTTTAAACACTGGTATATTTGTTTCCACCCATCATTTCGTTTCTCTTAATCTTCATATATCTGATATCAACCAACATAAATACAACCATCATGGCCAACATTACGTACATCTCGCTTTCAAAACACAAGATAATACAAAATGGCCATCATTTCCACTGCCTACTTCACTCACACAGCAGGAGGATAGAACATACCGACGATCGCAATGGCCGCGAACGCGATTATCTCGTTGTGGGAACGGGATCGGGCTGATCTTGTTGGAGGGAAAGTTGATCGCGATAATGTTATCCTGTTGCGTTTAGACGTCCCAACTTAATCTGGATCGGCGCCTGATCGCGATCGCAACCGGGACGTCTAAACAGGGTATTACGTATTGCGTCGCTTCAGAGCTCGGCCGTGTGCAAGCATGTGAAGCGGCGCCGCGTGGGTGTTAGCACGCTTCGGCCGCGCTCGGCTAAGTTCGAGCTCGCTCGGGCATGTAGCGAGGAATCGATATGGAAGATATCGATCGTATCGATCGCTACGCGTCTGCGCTCTAAATTCTGCCTTGAATCATCCTTAACGAGCTTATGAGGTCTTTTTCATAGGTTCTTAATGTCGCATAACCATAACACACGAACTGATGCAAACTTGCGTAAACTAACGCTATACTGTAGTGCCGCTACGAACGTACAAACTCGGGACAGACCTCTCGCAAGCATGCGATGCGGTGTGACTGTTAGCACGCTTTAGGCCTACATTGTGTCTTCAGCCACGGTCGGGTAAGATCGAGCTCGCTCGTACATGTAGCGAGGAATCGATATGGAAGATGATCGATCGTATCCAATATAAATGCTGGAGTTCCTTTTCTGCCTTGAATCATCCTTAACGAGCTTATAACGTCTTTTTCATAGGTTCTTAATGTCGCATAACAATCATCATCATCATCTTGTACAGTTTCCAGCCCCAGGCTGGGTCTGTTTGGAACATAAGCCTCGCCACTTAGTCCTTTCTTCCCACCACCTCTCCGCTGTCACTCTGGTCCAGTCCTCGCCTCTCTTCTTGACACATTCCTCCACTCCTTTCAGCCATCTATCTCTTGGTCTTCCCCTTGGTCGTGTCTTCTGCATCTGCATCTCACGTATCCTCTTGGGAATCCTCTTCTCATCCATTCTCTTTAAGTGTCCATACCACCTCAGTCTTGATGTCTCAATCCTACCTTGCAAGGGCTCCTCTTTCACCATTTCCCTGACCTTTTCATTCCTCAACCTGTCTCTTCTTGTTACTCCGATCCTACTTCGCAGGAACTTCATTTCACCTGCCTGTATTCTGCTTATGTCTCTTTTCTTCATTGTCCACGTTTCTGAAGCATAGGTCAGTATCGGGATATAGTAGCATCTGTATAACACTTCCTTGCTTTTTTGTGGGACATCCCATAACAATAACGAATCGAAATAAATACTCGCGAATTTTAACATTTCCTAACGCTAAATGCGGATTTTGGCGTAATGCGAATTACGTTAAATCGAATATAAAATTGCATTGCACTTATGGAATAATTTTCGGTACTTGAAATTTCTTCCGTTAAATGCGGGTTTACGCTAAATCGGGGTTATACTGTATTATGTAATGTACAAGAACTTGTTATGATTACCTAGAGGTTGCTCTGCTCTTGACCGTTTCACGAGATTTCCTTTGTTCCCATGGTAGAGCACGAAGAAATATATGTGACGTTACGTGATCGCCACAGAATTCTGTCTTCTCGATGAAGTACAGAGAAATATCAAGATGTAAACGATTGGCGCTGCTCTCAGCTGTTTGAAGAGATTCCTGTAGTCTTCACGGTAGAACACTGAGAAACATGGCGATTTACACAATCGGTGTCACTTTTAGTCATTCGACGAGATTTCCATTGTCCATGGGGGTCGGGCATGGGAAAAGATAGCTTTATTACGCAATCAGCACTGCTTGCTGTCCGTTTGATAAGAATCCAGTTGTCCTCGTCATATTATGCAATCAGCGCCCCACCCAGGCGTTCAACAATTGTCTGCCTGTCTATCTGTCCTAGCAGAATGGAAGAGGCAAGTTCGAGGTTGGGCATGGTTAAAATTCACGAGTAGTTACGGGCATGTCGTATGGTTGCCGCTATTCGTAAGTAAGGTGCCTTGATTCCCCCTGTCCCTATGCTGTGGTTGGCAGTTCGCGGTAGATCACGAGGAGAAACGAGTATCGCGATGCTAAGAAGTCAATTTCGTTTTTAAACGGGTTGATGTACTTCTTGCTCCTCGTACGCTTTTAAGTATACGGTCATGGGTTAACTGGCGAATAGGTTTCGGGATGTTACGTGATGGGTGCCCAATCACCCTCGACAGGATTCCCACAGACCTCATGTTCACAAACTAGCAATCGGGCACGGAATTTATAATTTTACACAACTGGTGTCGATCTCAGTCTGTTTGACGATATTCCAAAGGGCAAGTCGTGCGGTCACCCAACCTCCTTAAGGATGTGATTTTGGAAGATGAACATTCGAAATAAGTATCGAATATTGCAAATTATTCCGAGATAATTGTGCTAATAATACCACAAGAGGGCACATTTTCTTTCCAATTCGTATAACATTAAACAAGTTAAACAAGTTCTCGAGATAAGCAGTTAGATTACATATCCAATGGAACCAAAGCTCGAAGAAAAAATCGGCTTATAATGGAATTTCGAATTAACCATACTGGATGTCGCAAACTGAGAGATTTTAAAAATATATGAAATTCAATACTATTTCGCTATTTTTTTTCGAAAGTGCATTATTTAGCAATTTTGTGACATTAAATTATTTTGCTTTATTTCGGGACTTCAATTTGAGATCTTTTCCAAATTTAGAGGTCAATGAGAGGTATCTGTTGATTTTGGAAGATTTCATGAATAAACGTCTCGTGTAAGCCAAGGTCCCTAATAATAAATTTAAAAATTTCACACAAAATTAAAAACTCTTCTAGATGCCAAAAATATACGTTGAACCGATGAATATTGCTAAAAGTATCCTCGGTATGCATTTCCTCGAGATCAGGCACGGGGAAATATAGCTTTATTACGCAGTCGGAGCCGCTTGTGTGAAACTCGCTCCATCACAATCTGTGAACCTATATAGCTAATGATTTAAGCCAACTTCGTTACCTCCAACTAGCCAGACATCAAAATTAGCTACATTTCCTTACCAGTTTGTAATATTAGTCACTTTTTCGCTACTTTCGTTACCGATCGGGACCCTGTTGCTGCAATCGAACTTCTCGATGCTCAAGGAAGTACTGAATAACAAGTCATTAGATGAGAGAAATAAGCAAAAATATTTGCCGTAATAGCAAATTAATGTGCTGATGAAGAAACCAACGAGTTTCAAAACATGTATACATAGTCTACAAAATATAGACAATTAAGTGTTTTTAGTATTGATTTGGCAAATATATTTTAATTAGATGAGAGCCCAACAATGCCACACATTCCAAAAATAGTGGCTTTCTCACACCGCAACAATAGTGGAAGCACGAAGCTGTAAAGTTAATGCAGATACCCCCATAAAATTCCAAATCCAACCCTATGCTGCAGAATCCCTATATAAACTGTACATTTTTCATATTCTTGTTCACAAATGTACAAAGCATGATCGTTTGCCCTAGACTTAAAAGAAAACCATTATAATGAATTATAAGGAACGTAATTATGACACTCTTTCCGACAATTTACATTTTCCTACGTGCCAAGTTTTTTTTGGCTGGCAGTACAGTATGAAGAAAATTACATGAGTTAATAAATTCACTCGAATGACATGTTTTGATCGTCAAGTGATCATCAGACCCCCTACTCTCAAGCTATTAAATCTATCTCTGCTTGTCTTCCTGACATGATGTATGTTTACCATTACAGATTATCACACTAAACAAGCAAATCTGCAGGTCACTAGCCACCAACATCATCATAACAAAAACACACAAAACTAACAATCGTGACAAGTTGCGCAAGTTTACAATTAACTTCTGTAGCTGTTGGTTGGTTCCTCAGTTTAGGGGCGGCGACAACGCGGTCATGTAGCCCCGTGTACTCTGGGCGTGTGTAGATTCTGTCTGATAAGGGGTGTTAATTGTGATGGCTCCATTAGGGTGCGTTATCTGTTTTTAATTCAAGTAAGGACTGCAAATATTGAATTTTCAAGTAGTTCCTACTTTTGCCGCCAAATACCATTGTCAACGACTACTAGTTTAGAACTTTGGTCACTAGACGCCACCGCAGTATGCTCCTGGCGACGAATGTTGGAACCTAAGGCGTTCAAATTTAACCTATAATTTAGCTTCACACAGGTGTAATTAGTAGAGATAGGAAAAATTCGTGACCGCAAATTTCACGAAGTTTTAAAAGAAGTAATACACAGGTGATAATGTGTTATAATAACCCTAAAAATGGCGGGAAAAAAGTTTTTGAGCTCACGAATTTTGCATGAAAACTCGAATTTAGCTTTTTTTTTCTTTCTTTCTTTCTTTCTTTCTTTCTTTCTTTATAGTGCACTCAATTTAATGGGAAAGGGGATCTCTTTTTGACTCTGAGAGTCGCACATTTTTTCCCGTATTGACTGAAGTATCACGACATTTTAATAAACAGTATTGACGAGGCGGAACCAGTTGGAACTTTGTTCTTAGTATAAAGGGGATCTCCGCCCAATCAATCCCCTATCCCATTAAATTAATTTGTACACGTCAATACGGACCTTAAAGTATGGAAAACCATCCATATAATCTTTATAGTGCACTTCCGATAATTCGCGGCAATTAATGCACGCACATTTGAAAGCCGCGAATTATCTGCAGTAATGTTTTTAAGCCTAGCAAAAAGAAAACTATTGGTTAAAATATTGAAATGTATTTTAAGAGCACGCAGAAAAAAAATTATTATAATACTTTATAACATAGTATTGTAAGACACACTTCGTGGATTACACCAATATTTACTAAGAGAAATGACTGTCGTCGCTTTTTGTTTCTTAGATAGTTTATTTTTACTAATTTTAGATTGAACAATTCTGAAGAAAACAATATATGAGAACGAAAATTCATCTCGATTTCCTATATAAGAGACAAGTGTGACTATAGACACACTAGCTTGACTGTGGGAACTTTCGGGATTTCCGTTGCATCACTCCTTCACTCGACATGTACTGGATCTCAGTTTACCTCACCGACAGTCAAATTCCGTACAATATCCTCATCGCTTTCATGTCTGAAACCATGATCGTCTTTATCGAAGTCTAACTACTGAATGTCACTTTCAGCTGCATCTTGGCATTCATCCAGGTTTTGCCCTAATGTCATCGTAGTGAGACCACCTTGCCCGTTTGAAATATCGTCATCACAGAGATGAAACGATTAGCTCAGGACAGGGAGGCATGGAGGGCTGCATCAAGCCAGTCAAAAGACTGAAGACTCAAACACACAGAAGCCCACAAACGCCTGTTTTTATGCGAGTGTAGTAGCGGTAATTTTCTCTCATGACTTGACTGCATGGAGAGCATCCAAGAAACACGGAATGATCGGAAACTTAAGGGTACATAGTGGACCTCGCTAACTGCATACAGCGATCTTTAAAATTGGGCGGTCATCCTGGTTACTAAGTTATTGAGGTTTTAAGGGCCAGAACAGCAAGGTCACCTGCCCCTTCATCCTAGTAACTACTTGATGCGTGGCGTCATATAATGCGCCTTTCAGACATGAATATCTAGATGGCAAGTATCCATATCAAAACGTGCCACTGTTTCCTGAACCAGTCTTAACCAGGTGGTCTTCTTGGTTTCATTCTGTAGTGTACCTGTCAGAATAGTTGAAAGATATTGTGCAATTTATGAATGAAGTAGTAGGGACTGATAACTCTGGTGTTGATTTCCTGAACAATGTTTCACATGACCACGGCCGACTGAATGCGAGCTGCGCTCTATACCGGCCTTGACAATCCCAGTTAAGAGCCCATGCATAACGTGTAATTGGAAAATTTCTACTCAGCGCCGATAGAGCGCACTCCCATCCCATTGTAGGCGCGATTAATAAACAGCTGTACAGTACGTTTATTAAATGTGTAATCTCAAGAACCACTGGATGGATTTTGATGCGGCTTTCACCATTCTGTAAAGGTAATCTCGAGGAAGATTTGTGTAGAAAATAATTTATTTATGACCAAAGGGAGCCAAGCAGTAACGATTTTAGTGAAAAGGTCGAAAAAAGAGCCGGGCGTCCGTGCGCTTTTTAAGCTTACGCTGGGCAAACCGTTAAAAATATCAATATACTAAGAGTGTAAGAATTGTTCAGCGTGAGAAATTCTACAAAAAAGTCCGCGAGAGCATATCTCTATCTTCGATACATCGCCCACTAGGGTTTTTAGTTTGGACGGGAGGGGGATTTGTGTATCATGCACCTCGCCATTCTTAAATTACGTCTGACAGGAATTCCTTGCACATTCATAGCTGTTCCCGGGCGAAGCCGGGGCGGGTTGCTAGTGACACTATATAATTATTATCATTATAATTTTCGCATTATCAAAATTAAAATTATATCACAAAATAAAATAGCGTGCTAATAAATCTAAGAGAAATTAGACATACCTTGCACCTTCTTCGGGTACAAGGACACAATTCCAGCACCGTCTCATCAAAAGGAAAGAGAGGATGAAAATTACAGCCGGGAACAAGTCGCAGCAAATCGTGTGTTGTGTTTTGTGCTAAGAGATCTTTCGACAAATTATCAGATACCGTGTGCCTTCTTTTTCACGAAGCAGCTGTCAGGACTGGACTTACATAAACTCCTGCTGGACGTTATTCTCGAGGTTGAACAATGCGGTTTCATAATAATAATGTCTCTGATAATCACAAAACTAACACGACAATGATGAGGCATTTAGGGGGAGGGAATTTGCAACCAATGGTCAATCACCCATACGACGAGTCTAGGAATGTATTCCCTAGATTTGATCATTGTCACATTAAAAAAAAACAAAAAACATTAAAACGCAGTTTCTGTAACGAGAGATGACTGATGGTACTACAATAATTTCAGGGAAATACTTGTCATTACTATACACAATGCAAAAGGATGAGATCGTCAAACCGGTCAGACACCTCACTAAAAACACATCGAACCCAATAAATTTGAAAAAATTAATGTTCGGCGCGCCAAGGAAGTGTTCTCGTCAGAAGTTCTTGGTGCCATTAGTACACTGAAAGAAAATATAGGCATGCACCCGGAAGCGTACACATTCATGGACGCAGAAGCAACCATATTTTTTTGAAAAACGTTAATAAATGGTTCGCTATGCATGACGTAAGCATCACATATCATCATATTCAGTCTAGAAATCCAGATAAAGGGCATTTTTTCTCATTAAACGACAGTCGCCTAAACTGGCTAGAGGAATATTTTCTTTTCATACCTTGAAACTTTGAATGCTGCTAGAAAGGACTTCCTGAGTTCTGAGACTTACGAAGCTACCTATACAATTAATCACGGATTCAACTGCCCAGTGCATAATGTATCTTCTACAAAATGGGTAGAGGAAAGTCGCCAAATATGGGGAGTTTTTTTATAAGGCTCACATTAGACATAAGAAGCAACGGAATAATTTTGGTTTTCTCACCAATGTAAACCTCAGGCGATATACTATGTATATTACAAATATGGGCACGTTTGATGTTGTAATATCCTCTGACATTATTGTTAACTTAAAAGTGCACTTTCCCCGTATTAGGCAACCGGGTTTCGTAATATGGGGAGGTGAGAAACCTCACGGTTTTTATTTATAATAGTTACACTGAATAGTATACCCTACTAATTAAAGCATTAATTCTGACAATGTAATGAAATCATGAACACAAATAGTAAAAAAATACAAAAATGAATATTTTAAGTTAATAACAGTCCTAGTTTCCTGTTGCCGAACTTCCAACCCGTTCAGCAGGAAAATGCATAAACTTTAATGAAAACCGAGTGATTCTGATCGAATTCAACTGTAACGAGGTGCAAGGTATGTCTAATTTCTCTTAGATTTATTAGCACGCTATTTTATTTTGTGATATAATTTGCATTTTGATATTGCGGGAATTATAATGATAATAGGCTATATAGTGTCACTAGCAACCCGCCCCGGCTTCGCCCGGGAACAGTTATGAATGTGCAAGGAATTCCTGTCAGACATAATTCAAGAATGGCGAGGTGCATGCAAAATCCCCCTCCCGTCCAAACTAAAAACACTTAAGAGTGGGCGATGTATAGAAGATAGAGATATGCTCACGCGGACTTTTTAGTACAATTTTTCATGCTAAACAATTCTTACACTCATAGTATACTGATATTTTTAACGGTTTGTCCAGCGTAAGCTTAAAAAGCGCACGGACGTCAAGTTCTTTCTTCGACCTATTCACTGAAATCTAAAATCGTTACTGCTTGGCTCCCTTAGATCATAAATTAATTATTATCTACAGAAATCTTCCTCGATATTACCTGTACAGAATGGTGAAAGCCGCATCAAAATCCATCCAGTGGTTCTCGAGATTACCCGTGATATCCAAGAATCGGGGACTTTGTTTTACACTAAGTAGAGATAAGTCTTAGTCGTGCAATGCTTGGTCAACAGCGCTGTGTGAGCAGTTGAGTAACTAACAAGATTTCATGTAAAAGGTCTCATTGTCTAGGCCGGTATGAGCGCAGCTCGCATTCAGTCGGCCGTGCACATGACGAAATACTTGAGATTCAAAGAATTTGGCACAGACATCACTGAACTCATCCCTTTATTAGAAGGCCAGTCTTATCAGACTGTTCACCTTCTAAATGGACATCTGAACTTGCTGTTTCTGGAAATTACAGTACCAACATTAAGGAACTGTTGGAGGGTTGTGAAAATGTGTTAAAAAGAAAGAAAATACATTCAGTTCCAGTAAATGTTGGGTCCCATGCTCTTAGAATATTATTCAGCTTGAGATCCGTTGACCCTGGGAACAAGATTTACAAATAAAATTGATCCAGCAGAAATAGTGCCAATGAACATCATGGAGGACCTTGCAAAGAAAATTAAGAAGTTGCCATTCTGTGGAACACTGGAAGAAAGTGAGGTCATAAGAGGATACAACGAACTGCAAACTTTAATCAAGAAGCAGATGACAAGGACCAAGACAGACATTGTTCGACATTTGTATTTCCAAAGTTCTCAGAATCTGTGTTGAAAACCATTTTGATACCCTGTTCAAACGCTAACTGTGAACTTTTGTTTTTCAGCATACACTAGCACGTTATGTGATATGTGTCACCGTTTGTCACAAGAGAATTTGGATCTCTTCACTGAAGGATACTTTGAGGAATGACTGAAATGTGTTATGTTATCCATGATATTAAAAATATCCCACCTAAAAGTTAACATTTTGAAAGTACCGAAAAGTGCACTTGAAACCACCGAATTTGCCACTTTAAAATACCGCTTTCTTCACTCTGAAATCACCGAAAAATTCCTATCCCTAATAATTAGTGGAAGGTTCTTTAACATGCCATAAATCTATGACATGGGACCGCCGGCTTTACTTCCCCTCCGAAGGAAGGCATACTGAGGGATTTCTAACGCTCTTATAAAATCTGACGACTTTGGCCGGGTTTGAACCTGCGACCTTGGGCATAGCTCAGCATGCTACCAACTACATCACCGAAGCCACTAACTTCTGTAGCTAACTAAGTGTTCATATTGTAAATACTTCAACCCACATATATGTCGACAGATTTAATAGCCTAAGTGTAAGGGATCTGATGATTATCATTTGACGATAGAAACACATGTCATCCAAGTGAATTTATTAATATCAGGTAAGTTCTTTCAAGGTTAGGGCATAACATCCAATACAATTGGGTATAATCGTATTGACCGACTGAAAAGCACAAATTTCTTTTACTAAGGCAACACTGTAAAATGGCTTCCAACAAGATAATGTTATCAAAAATACTCCAAGAATAAATGTAACAACTCAAATAGAGTATCACTATCCCCTCCCGAGAAAAAAACCTGCTAGGGAAACAGAACCATGATCAGAAATCATCAAGAAGTTGAGCAATTAAAACAAATCTAAGATGGAAATCTGATAGGTGCTCATGATAGCTATAAAAAAAATCGAAGGAAATATATGACATTAATAAATCATTCGTAAAGATTTAAAAAAATAATAATGAAAACATTGTTGCCAATGGATATGTGAGGAACTACCCATTGTTTAGAAACAGTGCTGAACTTCCAATTATGTGGCAGTTACCTCTTATCCTGCTAGACTACAGACACAAAGATGAGTTAACAGCACAGCAGTGTTCAACGGCATTTCTAAAAGGCATTACGTTTGCAGACTTATTTAAAAATTTCAACATGATGGTAATCTCACATAAATACTACGATCCATATCTTTCTAGACTAGAAATTATTAAAAATCATCATACCCTCCTGGATTCAGGATTGCAGACATTTTGTCAATAGCTATTCACCTACTTTTATCGAAGATTTCAGGAAGTTATCTTCAAAATTTTCAAACTGATCTTTCATTATGAAGAAATTTTGCAAATTACTTATGCTTATAAACATTGGAAACCTTAGTAAGTGCTCATATTCACATTAATTTCCACCCGATTGTACGGGCGAGTAACATATTTAAGGTACGTTGCTCCCCCTGTTAGATCAAACTCCATCCTACCTGTAAGGATGTTTCAGACAGCCATACGCATCACGGTACCTTCCATAAAGAGTACCATACGATACACCCAGTAGTTCTGCACCAGCCTTCATTTCCAGTTCTTTACTCTTAATTGATTCCATTACACGACGAGTGAAGGTTTCTTCCCAGAATTGCTGCCGCCGTCCGGTTGTCAAGTAGTCGTTTAGTTTAACTACATCCCTAAACTGTTCTGCCACCCTCTGACTCACAGCTGAACCAGAACCTGAAAATAACAACCATTCAAGAGCATTTGGGATTAATGCAATGCCTCAAATTAAACATCTTCCTAATAGTTACATAACTAAACAGAACTAGGTAAACTAAATAATTATTGCACACATAAATAGCATTAAATTGAACTCCATTTCTCACCTCCATGAATAGTTTAAAGGCAGGGCTGTCGCTTTAAAATTTTGGGATGCAGAAATGAATTCCTTTTTAAGATTTACAAATTTCTCATTTAATTACATAACTCATGGATATCTACACATAAATACATGGGATGGGATACGGTACAGTGAACACCTATGATATTACGGCGTAAAGTTTGGTTACTTGTCGCAAGAAGAAATGTACTGTGGGTAATATATATGCACGATTCCCGTATATTTTACGAACTCTCTGAGATTAGAGTTCCATAATGAGATGTCTCAACCCATACTAGAGACTAATGAAGTCCATCTGGATTGGTCATTATCTACATAAGAGACTATCCAGATTAGCTGTGATTGTGTAAGTCACAGGAATCTTGTCATACACGAACGGTGCCGATCTCATTCATTTGCATATCGTACTCACGACCTTCCCAAAGACTGATCGCGCTCCACCGTACTCTCGACCACAGAATAGAAACTGTGAGAATTAAGTCAACCCACTTGCGAGTGGCATACTGAACTGCTGTGCCCAAGACAGCGGGTTCAAACCCGGCCGAAATCTTCGGATTTTTTAACAGCGTTAAAATCCTTCAGTTCGCCTACCTTCGGAGGGGGAAGTAAAGCCAGCGGTCCCATGTCATAGATTTATGGCATGTAAAAGATCCTTCCACTAACTAAACTGATGATGATAATTGTTGTTTTAAGGGGCCTAACATCTAGGTTATCGGCCCCACTAACTAAACTCATGTGAAGCTAAATTTCTAGGTTAAATTTTGTTGGAGCGATTTACCAATGTTCCAACGTTCATCACTAGGTATCAGTGACATCTGGTAGCGAAAGTTGAACTACTTGAAATTGAACGGCACTTGTAGCTGTCCCTATGGGTGCTCGGTTGAAGCAGCTACAGCCCCCGGCGAGCCGAACATGTCCTCGGACACTCCCGGCACTAAAAGCCATACGATAGATGAATAAATAAACCTACTCGCCACATTCGACCATGCCCAACTGCCAACTTCCCACCTTCCACTATACTAGACCAACGGGAATCTCGTCATATGGCCAAGAACGGCGTCGACAACATACATAGCAATATTTCTCTGCGTCTGTCCGCGAGAACCGAGATCTCGTCAAATGGACAGTGAGTGGCGTGGATTGCGTAGCATCGCAATATTTCAGTCTCGAGGAGGCCGCGAGGACGACGGGAATCTCATCAAATGGCAGACAGCGGCGCCGATTGCCTAACATCGTGATATTTATCCGTGCCCGATTGCGAGAACGGGAGTCCTGTCAAACGGACCGCAAACAGCGCTGATGCATAACATCGCAATATTTCTTCGAGTCTGACCGAGAATAGGAATCTCGTACAACGGACCACGAACGGTGCCAATTGCGTACCATCGCAATATTTATCGATATTCGACTGCGTGGATAAAGTGAAACCTATCAAACGGCCGAGAGCAGTGTTGATCATGTAACATCGCGATACAGTACTTTCCCGCATAGTGCCCAGCCTCACCTCGAAGCCTTAGGAACGGGAGAAATCTCATTCAAGTGATGGACAGCGACGTAGGCAAAAGGCGAAGTAACATAATGGTTTCTATATCTGCAGATATCTGTCCCCATTACATTAAGCTTTACAAATATTGACAAACGTACCCATTGACATAAAAATATCAGCTCTGCTGAAAAGCAACTGATCTCCCCTGTGAATACCAATGCAGGCCGAGTCCTGTCCGTCATTGTCTAGCAAAGAGCACGGCACCCGTAGCACCACACGTAGCGGGTGCACTCAGCCTTGTGAGGACAATCGAGTAGCAGTCTGACAGTGAGGAAGCACCCCGGTCGCCGAGACCAAAATTAACGGCCGAGGGGGCCCGACGCGCTGACTACGCGTCACCCCATAATCTCCAGGCCAAATGACTGGGCAGCGGTCGCTTGGTAGGCCTAGGCCCTTCATGGGCTGTAGAGCCACGGGGTTTGGTTTGTGCGTTTAGTGTCGATTGTTTTGTGGTGTCCTACAGCTGTTCTCCATGACAAAATGAATTAGGAGTGGAGCAGGAAGCATATACTGGAGATAACGGAATTACAACGTTAGAAATTCTGAGGATTTTATTGCTTTTAGAGTTCTGAAGACACCAAGCGTTTCTATCAATTCTATTTCGAGTACCTTGTCTGATTCGTCTCCTTGACAAATATCTCATTTAGAATTTGTGAATGGAAGAATTTATAAAGAGGCACATTACCTTCTTGGTATGGTGTCAGAACTGGCTTTTCATCCACAGGCTCATTAAAGGAGTCCTGAAAATAATAGCAGAGCAAAATATGAAGAGATATTAACTCTATCTAAACTAAACATTTCTTTTTCTTTTTTAAGTAATACTCACAGTAGCAGCAGGTGCACTTGCTTCAGGTGCAGGGGTTTCATGAGAAACTCCATCTGATTTCTGCTCTGGCCATACTGAGTTTTCATTATCTATATCCACATCTGACACGGCGGCACCCTCCTAAAACAGAAGCAATACACCTTTACAAATAACTTACATTTATTACAACTAAACTTTCATTCACAGGACCATTTGTGAAAATTGTGCAGCTCCTCTTACCCCAGAGGCACTGCGATGTGTTTCAAGAATGGGACGTTGCATGCAGTGGGGTCCAGGCAAAGAGTAGCAAAAGCCTGTTGATAAGTTGCAGTAAATCTAGTACACCGAGGCAGTTATTAATGTTAGAAGCAATTTTTCAGTGTTGCCCTTATAATTTTCAGTTGGTGAACACGTGTATCCAATTAGATTGGGCTGGAAGTAATAATTATTTTAACACCCTAATACCTGAAAAATAAATTAGAAGAATTACTTATATACTTACTAGCATTAGCCGTCGCAGATTCGCCCACAAAAATTGTAATTGTTAAGACCACACTTTATATTTAGCAACGACTCACTCATCAATGACATCTTTTATTTGTAGTTCTATTTTGAAATAGACTGCTTTATGATACGATCGAAAATAAGGCAAGCCGCTGACCATTCTACTTCCTACTGAATACGAGAACAGTTTTAGGTCAATTGCTTAGAATTGCATCTTCGTGTTGTTCTAAACATGATCGATGGAGAAAATATCCTTTTCTTTTATACTCAGCAAAGTAAAGATATTTTTTTAAATGTAAATTTTGACCTGTTTTAAGTAACATATTTCCATCACATCACCAAAGGTTAACATCAATGAAATGAAATGAAATTCCTAAGAAGTATGATAGGTAAGACCAGGAAAGACAGAGTGAGGAATGAAGATGTTAGGAAGTAAGTTGGGATGGGAAAACTAAATGAGAAAATTGAGAAGAATAAACTAAGGTGGTTTGGACATGTAAAGAGGATGGAGGAAAATAGATTACCAAGACAGATGCTGGAGGCTAAGTGCAAGGGCAAGAGAGCAAGGGGAAGACCTAGAACAAGGTGGATCGATTCAGTGAAGAACAGCGTGAGAAAAAGAAATCTGGACTGGGACAAGATCGTGGAAAAAGAATTGTGGAAGGAAAGAGGAAAGTGGAGAAGTGCCATAAATACCCCGACCCGGAGGAGCTGGATAAGGGGAAATGATGACGATGATTGTGTTGTTCTAATACACGTACAGTGGAACCTCGTTAGTACGTTTTTCAAGGTACTGAAAAATTTAGACGTGAAAAGCGGGAAAACATACAAATGAAAAATGAAAATTAAACCTCATTAACTTGTTTCAGTGAAGCCTCCGTGGCTTAGGCGGCAGCACGCCAGCCTCTCACCGCTGGGTCCGTGGTTCAAATCCCGGTCACTCCATGTGAGATCTGTGCTGGACAAAACGGAGGCAGACAGGTTTTTCTCCGGGTACTCCGGTTTTCCCTGTCAAAATTTAATTCCAGCAACACTCTCCACTATCATTTCATCTGTCATTCATTTAATCATTGCCCCAGAGGAGTGCGTCAGGCCTCGGCAGCCGGCACAGTTCATATCCTCGCCGCTAGTTAGGGGCTCCATTCATTCCATTCCTGACCCGGTCGGAGACTGGAAGCAGGCTGTGGATTTTCATTTTCAACTTGTTTCAGTAAGGGAAAAGTAAAAAAAACATGTTAATCGGAAGTACGTACTATCGAATATACAATTTTAATCAACCTACAGAATTATTGTATTACAGAACTAGTTCACACAGCACAGAGAAACGAGAGCAATGAAAACAAGAGGAAATGTACAATTCCGGTACCGTACTCTTAATTCAAGTACCGGTACTGTAGTACGAGTTGAAATATTTAACTTTCTATCATTGATTTCGGCTTAAATACATGTTTTTCTTGATATTCTGTGGAAAAGAAGTGCCGTATTCTTTGGCGTGAACGATTGGATATAACCGAAGTTTTTTTGAGGTTAGACATGCTCGCGCGTGTACAGAAAAAAAAACTTCCTCGCACTTAAGGTAAGGATTTCTGTCAACTTGTTCAAGAATTTTTATTTTCTCATCACTAGTTAATGATTTAACGACTTTCTTAGGCCTATCCATTATTTCAATACGACGCAACAAAATTTTCACTAGGTTTCACAACTTCTTCGGTAGTGTAATGCGTATTTGCGTGAATCAGATCGTATTGAGTTTCAAGGTCGATACGGTAAAATTCTGGAATCGGACCGTATCCAAACTGGTGTTCAAGAACGTGATTGTAAACGCGTATCGTATTGAAAGCGAATCTGCGCGCTCTTGAGTTACATTTTTAAACTAATTTAGGCCTACTCTCGTCTGTCGCCGAACTCTAATCGCTTATTTTACAGTCTGCCCATATTCTTCGTTACTGCGTGTGTTCTTGTCGGGGTTGATAAGCGTAGTTTGTTGCAAGTGTTTTTAGCGTTAATGTATTTTTGTCTGTTTAATCTTTAATGTCTGGTGTATCCGTACGTAAATTGTGGCACGTTACAGATCGCAATCGGGTAACATTCCGGCAGTCCGGCGTCTCTAAGGGCCGATTGTATAAAGATCGCTTGACTGGGGATCAAATTAACTGGAGTTCAAAATCTGAACCAAGTTCAGTCGTCGTCCATGTTGTATAAAACTATTCGCGGATTCCGAGATCCTAGTTCAATTTGACCTCAAGTTCAAGGATTTCAATATGGCAACAGCGCAAAATAGTAAGGATATTCACACATAGAGTGCACTAAACTCATCTCGCCGAGCGATCATCAACTTTTTTTTGTTTATTTTTGTAAAGAAAGCGTATTGACATGTGTTGGGAATAAAAACCTAGAACATAACCTAAGTGCACACCATGTTTGTCCGAGGGGGAATGTTAAGACAAAAAATATAACATAAAAGACCATTTCAGTACCGGTAACCGGAAAAAGAATGTTCCATGGACTTCAAATTCGCGGCCGAAATTTCGCAAAGGACTTGCAACCGAATCCATAAAGGTAGGTGAAGTCAATTGATATAATTATTTACAGCTTTTAAATGTACCCTAGATGCGATTACGTTGCTGAAAGATATATAAAACGGTTTCAAACCATTTTTTAAATTTCTTGCAGGTTCAAATTTGATTCTAGCTAGCTGATTCAATCTGGTCCTGCCTGAGCTGGAAGTGCGATCACATGTGAATTGTGGTCTCATACACCTTTTGATATTCATACAAATCACTATGCTTCCTTCTGCATGAAATCCATGAAGGTAGGTTCCTTGCACATCTTTCAGTTATACTGTATAGTAAGGCATTTCTCCACCCCACCTATCTACCTAACCTGAAAATAATCTACAATACCGGTAGCTGAATTTGGTCCGTGTACCATAGTTTTATACATTAATGAAGTGAATTTCAAGATATAGAGGGGAAGATCATGTTGATACCTGATATTAGGACCCTGAAAGTCTCCATAAATATAATTTTACATCAGTTACACTGTTATAAAATATATGCTTAAGACAAGTAGGCTAGGTCATTCCTCAAGGTAAGTAGGCTACTGGTAGTGAACACTGAATCAATAGCCTCGATATTGTAGACTATTGATTGCTTAGTTTATTTGTGTAGCCTTCCTTGAGACTCTTGTCATTGTATCACAAAGGACAATAGTCTATCCTTTTTATTGGCAACCAAGGCCCCTAAATCTTAATCCATCAAGAAATAATTTATTAGCATGCATTGCTAGGTAATGGCATAGGTTCGGAACAGTATGGTATCCAAAGGTTTATTTAAATCAAAACTTTAATTTAATTTTGCAAATTAATGCCATATTAGTATTATTAGGCCTACCCCAATGGCAACATCATACCATACATCATGTTTGGAAACTCATTGCTTTTCTTTCTCGTAAGCTGCAATTGATTCCTGTAACGATTGCAACATTGTTGGTATGGTATGGAAAATCTTAAAAATAAGTGGGTAGAAAAAGTGCAGTAGTCTATATTACATAGATAAAAGAAGTACTGGTACGGTATGTAAATAAATATACTGTATCATACTCGAGGAGGCTTCCAGTTATTAGGTCATGGTGTAGTGCAGGTAATTAATGTGTAAGGTCTTACACTCCAACTATTTTTACAACACATGACCCAACAGCTGAAAGCCTCCTTGGTCATATATGCAGCCATGAAAATCCAATTCCTGAAATATTCTGTAGCCTCCCTCTTATCATTCTTTATGCACCCTTTGCATTGATCTGTTATGCCTATTTTTTAACTCAGCTTAACGTTAAAATAAATGATAATGTTACTGTCTTTATAAAAGTAGAATTCTTCCTCTCGTCGTACTCCCTTCATGGGGGGCAGTAAATTACAGTGAATTCTTATCATGTATGCCAGGGCTGAACTCTTCCTCACAAAGCAGTGTGACCAGGCATTTCTGTTCAGTTACACTGTAGCCACTGCCCAGCTCTCCACTTCAGTGTTGTGGAGCCAGTTCATGAGTAACCAAGAACCTGATCATTTTTGCAGCCTTCGCTGGCAATGGCTACGATAGCTTACTGATGAACAGGTCATGTTAAAGCAACTTGATACCAATCTCTGATAGGGTTTAAGCAGTCTTTTTTTGTTTCTGCTTCATTTTGGGGCTTAGGACATGGTCATCAGCTCTTTGCACTGGACTGTATGTGGAAGTTTTGACTTTATTTGAGATACAAACTGAAAAGTTTCAATAATTTAAATCTCTATAATGTATATAGTGTACTGTATTGATTAGATAGGTCATGTTACCGTATTCTGAATTTAAGAAAACCTTCACCGGTACTGTCCAACGCTAGGTCTCCTTAGCATGCCGCAGTAGAGAGGCAAACTTATCTGTTTACAGGAATTATGCTGAGATTGCTATTTATGGACAACATAGCACAATGGTTCAGTAGCATTGTTTACGACAGTCTCAAATTAAATTATGGCAACATTTTTTGGTATTCAAAGATAAATAAGTCTCTGTGGAATTTGCTACACCGGACTGCATTTAATTGAAAGGGGGAGGAATTAAATCTTCTGATGCTGTCTGTTTTAGTATGTCAGCATCAAACATAGCAAGAAGGTACTAATTCCCAAGCAATAGGCAAATAAACTTAAAACGTACCCTACCGTATTAAATAAAACAAATTATTTAGCATGACTTTTTCCTAGACTTTTACTTATTATTTATTTATACTGTAAATTAGTGCACTTTATGCCCTAAGGCTAAATGAATGCTTAACCATGGTGAGAATTCAGTTGTTAAGTACACTCCACACATCACTTGTTATTTTATATCATGTTGCAGGTAGCTTTGGAGGAGCCTTTAAGAACACAGAGCAAGCAGAAGCCACTGTGTGGAGAAGACAATGGGCATAATGAAAGAATAATAATATTAGAAAATGAAATGTTGAGCAGGCAGAAACTGAAGGAAATGAAATGTACTAATGCATTATTTAATAAAAATAAAATAAAAGTATGTAATGTTATTCTGAACTAGTTAATTCTTCAGGCCCTGTTATTCCTGAAATTGTTGCCACAATATTGTCCTCCATTGACTTAACAAGGTTACACAGTGATTGGAGTACCAAGTCCCTAACACTCATTTATGCTCTCTCTACAACTGAGCATGGATGATTTATATTTATAAAATCTTGTTATGTGCATGTAAAAAAATGTTTGTGTTAAATGTGCAACATAAGACTGGTGAACACTGCAGATATGCTACAAAATTGGTCGAGGGGCATTCAGCATTATTGATCAAAGTTAATGTCCAGTACAACTGTTATCATTTGTAATGCACTAACAACTTTAATCAGAAATCTGCTGTTTGCCACTTAATTACAGTTGTCATGTATGGGACAGTCGAAGCCAAGCTGTTAATTGCTTGCGTATTGAATTTCTTGAAATTTGGTTAACATAATAACATTCGAATTGGGTAGGTTTTGGAGAGAACTAACTATGAAGCAGACCACTGTTTTATTGGAGGTTCCAGGTTCACTTTTCTTTCAAAAAGTGGTTTTTAAATATGGGTTTTTATCACTTTAAAAAATTTAAACGTTAGAACATGTTATCAAATGGTCATTGGAACATCTTGGTCAACAGCCCTGTGTACTTGGGTGTGTGTTGATTTTGTCTGATAACTTGAGGTGGCTGTAGTCATGTACCAGTATGTAACTGTGTAATGAAAACAGTCTATTTAGTAAGTTTTCTATGGATGATATTTACAGGTCCCGTAAGTAGCATTCTAGCATTTGCCTTGGTATATAGTGTGGGTACCCCTGAAGAGGATGATCAATGTCAGCAGTGGGATTAAAATCTCTGGACATGTTGCATTTCCTCATTACAGTCTTGGACCATGGCCCGATAACATCTATCCCCAAACAAAGAAAAAATGCCTTCCACAAAGAAAAGAAAGGAATTTGTAAATATACACCCTACATGCTACAGCTGGTGATCTATTACAGTATTGTCTTAGCATTTTCTTATTAATGTGATGCAGTTTTACAACATGGGCCTCTTCTAAGTGCTCGGGGTCACAGTTCAGGGGATCGTTGGATGACCTAGCTCCAATGACACTACTGGTATTTGGAAATAAAACACATGAGCACAGTAAAAGGTGGAGTGGAGATGAATGGAAGCAAAATAGGATAGATGGAAATTTTAAAAAACATTTTCTAAGTATAAATAAATTCATATACCTAGCAAAGATTTCTTGATCAAACATTTTGCATAAATGTAAGCCATTGAAATGTGCAAGTAGGCCTATCTAAATTTACACGAGGGACTATTTAGAAGTACCGTAGCTTATGGCACCCAGCTATGTACTTGCAATTATTGTGGTGCATGTTTACTGGCATAGGCTATGGGCTTAAATAATGTGAAGTGTGTGTCACATGAATACTAGGCCTATGATAGTTCTTCTACAGGATATCTAATAGGCTACCTTATTAGCTAAGGTAAGATTAAGTACCGGTACCAGTGGCCTACCACTTTCAAAAACAAAAAGTACCGGGGATAAAATAGTCATTTATTACTACTATTACCGTACCGTATGTGTGTGGTACCGGTATTAATCCTATATTCACTGGTGGTATGAAGCACCACTCACAAAGCTTTTAACCTCAAAATTGTGCATCGCATTCGTACGGTATTGGTGCATATGTCAACGATATAAAGAAAGGTTACAATACCATCACTGATTAAAAACACAGTTTGGAGTGCAAACCTACATTTTTATCAAATGTGAACACGTATTACGTCCGTATAGCCTTTAGGCCTAGTAGGCTAACCCTCGACTTGTACAGGCAAGAATAACATAGTTTATGGGTGACCTAACACAATAAAATGTTAAAAAAAACGGCCGTGTTTTGAAATTTATTTAAAACGGAAGAAATATATCGTTCATCTGCCTCAATAAGACACGATTTTTAGGAGAACGGCATTCTTCCCCCTCAAAATCCAAAATTACTCTGAATAAAATGCATCATCGTTTAGAGCGAGCACGCACAAATTAGGCCTAGTCCAGAAAGAAATAGAACCTTCGTTTAACCTGCTAATGTACAAGCTTTCTAACATATTTCTCTTTTAAATGCAGCCTAGAACTGGAATCTAACCGCTAATATGTTTCACGGACAACAGCTGTGAACTAAGATCAACATGGCTGAACCGAGAACTGTCGCCGGTTAAATATGAACTCAGATCAAGACGCGGTGATCTTAGATTAACGTTTATACAACAGAAATTCTGAGTTCAGCACGCGTCAAGATCAGCTGAACCCGTTGAACCGAGATCAAATGCTGTATACAATCGGCCCTAAAAGCTTTAGGCTTCAGTAGTTAAAAGGGACGTAAAACCAATAACATTTTATCATTATTAAACTGAACATAAACTTGTTAAAAACAAACATCAAAATCTTCCGCGCATTCATTTTTAAAGTTTACAAACCACCCGTAAAAAAAAGTCTGATGATAATTACGGGCCCTTTATGTTTTACTGTTTAATAAGAGTTAGCCAACATAACTGCTGGTTGGCCACCATAAATTATATAGAGTATTGAAATCACGAATTGAAACTGATCATGTAAATGGGCATCGTACCGAAAACAGGATCGTATTCAAATCGATTTGAGTTCACCCTGTAAACGCACTAACGAAGTAACTAACTGCCGTAGCCACTGAGGCCGGACAGAACGATGTGCACCATTGTCGGCTCATGCTTTAATACTGCCGCTATACCCGTTACATCGTTCTGTGACCCGTTATGTCGCAACCCTCGCCCGCTTGTTGGAAAGGAATGTTATCTCAGAGTGACCGGGCTCCCATTCCACTAAGGGTGGACAAAGAATGCTTTCAGGGCTGACGAAAATGCCATCGTAATAGGCGATGCGCTGCAAAATACGCAACGTGACCTTAAAGAAACAAGTCTCTGTCTTGCGTTCTGTGCGTACGGGCGGTATAAATCACGCTATGCGACACGTTATGCGGGAAAACATCGTAACCGAGAACGTGCTAACGAGATTCCACTGTATATAATATTCATAATTCACAAACCTGTATAAATAAAACCTCAACTCACGATCAGAATCTGATAATGACCACTTGGAAGGTCGAAACGCGTAATCCAAAAAATTGCCCCATTATGATAGTGACACGGGGCGTGGTGGCTCAGCGGTCTAGCTGTGTGCCTCTCACCAAGGCGGCCCGGGTTCGATTCCCGGTCAATGCATGTGAGATTTTCGAAGTGAAATGCCATGTCCTGTGGTTCGGATTCCACGTAAAAAGGAGGTCCCGTGGCTTATAATCACAAGATTCACGGTCACGTAAAACTACAATCTTCCTTTTTTATGATAGTGACTATAACTAATACATGTAATTTTTCCAGGAGTGTTCTTTACTTATTGTTCATGTATTATATGCATTGTACCCCACGCAGTCTTTCGTGTCTACCAACTGAAGAGTTTGCATAGGCAACACTGAAAAAATGGCTTCTAAACTTGACATTAGGTACCATACTTCTTATTACTTTTAAACGACATCTCTGATAAAGTTCAACACTCAGAAATTTTATTATTCGCAGACGATATAAAATTATATAAATCAATACGTGACCCTTACGATTGTATCAAACTTCAAAATGATTTAAATGAACTAAACCTATGGACGAAAGAAAATAAATTGCCATTTAACATCAGTAAATGCAAGCAAATTAATTTTACTAGGCGAAAAAATTACATAAAGTTTCACTATGACATTGACGGGGAAAGCTTACTAAAAATTCATGAAGTTCAGGATCTGGGAATTGTATTTACCAATGATCTGAATTTTCAAAGACATATAGAGAAAATTGTCTCTAAAGCACATAAATGTATGGGATTTGTAATAAGAAATGCATTTAATTTCTCCTATGGGATTTTAATATTGCTCTTTAATGCCTTCATCAGATCACAACTAGAATATGCTTCAGTTATATGGAATCCATACACATTGAAACATAATAAGCTTATAGAGAACATCCAAAAGAAATTCTTAAAATATGTATATTACAAAAGATTTGGCTATTATCCCTCTTACGAATCGTACACATTTATATTACAGTCCTTCAATGCCAGAAAACTATCTCACAGGCGAAATTGTCAGGGCCTGCTTTTTCTCTATAAAATAGTAAACAATAAAATTGACGACGCTAAAATTCGAGAGAGAATTACGTTATATGTACCAGCTGTGAAACCTAGTAGATTCCGAAACATTTTCTTTATTCCGAGAGTTCACACAGACAACCATAAAAACTCGCCGATTAACAGAATTTTATCCCACTATAATAAAGTTCATCATCTTGACTTAGATATTTTCAGTATGTCAGAAAACCAGTTTGCAGCGTCCTGTGATAAACTGCAAGATGTCTTGTAATATATTGTACTGTATTCAGCCCATTTCCTTCTCATACCTAACCTTCCTTTTCTTCTTCTTCTTATTATTATTATTTATAACGTGTTTCTCTATCTATATCTTCTCTTTATGTATCTTTTGTTTTTCTATTTATATATTGTTGTATATTATATGATTCTAGTAGTGAGCAATGTAATTGGGGCTTCCTGTAATGTTCACAACATAAATAAATAAATAAATAAATAAATAAATAAATAATGTTATGCAATTAGCACCGTTCTTGGCCCTTTTGATGGAACTGTCCCTACAGTTTTAAAATTGTGGCCGAGAATGAAAATATACTGTATTTCTATGCAATCGGTGCCGCTTTCAGGCCCATTTGCTGACATTTCCTGATGCAATCGCGGTTACGCGAATTGAATATTATAACGAAAGGGCACATTCATCTTTCGAATAATGAATTACTGGTATATTCATTCATGTTCTCAATCCGTAGATTGGTCAGCAGCAATCCTCCTCTTCCATTCTTCGCTGTCGCCAGTCAGTCTCTTCATGTCTCTGTATGAATGGACATTAACATCAGATCAGTTTGATGCATTGCAGTCTCGGTCGCCCTTTTCCTCTCTTGCCCCGAATTATGCCATTAACACAGTTACCATTAAGTTATTGTGGTGATAGGCATGTCCTATCAGTTGGTCTCTTCGTTTCCGTATTGTTTTGAGAAATGCTCTCTTTTCATTAATGGTTTTGAGCACTTCGTCATTCGTCACTCTTGCGGTCCATGGAATTTTTCCCATCCTCTGCCAACACCACATTTCAAAAGCTGCAAGTCTTCTTTTATCAGCACATCCCATTGTCCAAGCTTCTGAGCCATACAAGGCTACACTCCACACAACATTTTATAAATTTAATCCTGGTCTCAATAGATATATTCTTTGAAGTCAGAAGGGAATATCTGCTGTCAAATGCAATTTCGGCTTGGGCAATTCTAGCTTGAATATCAGTTGAACTTTTTCCAGTGGAAGTAATTTTACTTCCTAGATAAGTGAAAGTGTTAACTTCTTACTTGCTTAAGTGGAGCACCAGCTATATGAATACATACCTGCCAACCTTCGGAAGTCAAAAATAGGAAGATTTTTTAAAAATTATAGATTTCATCATGCGCAGTATACATGGCGTGGGCGAAAGTGGGTACACAAAAGACCTGTGTGTCTTTATTGGCAAAGTATGATTTCAGCATAAAATTCACAAAAATGTAAACAATCATCAATCATCGAGTAATATGTATGGCCAATATTTAAACGTAACAGAACATAATTGTGTGTTTAAAGAAAATGCATACAATCATTCTGATGGATTTCACTTCGCATTCGCTACCACATATTCACGTTTTGTCAGACTTAAGTTAATTACCATGGACAACTTACCTAATTATGATTAGGTGATGTATATACATGTGGATTGTAATCTTGAGACTGATTACTGATTTAATGCAGACCTTGTAGCCGAATTTGCCTTCTTCAAAAATGCCCCATCATGCTACTGCTCGTAGCAATTTCCACTTAGGCTTGATTTAACCACTAACAGTTTGTTGAGGTTTTCATCATTCAGAGATGATCGGAATTGTGTCCATGTCTTCTTCGCCTGGCTAAACAATCTCTCACATTCAACGTTGCTGTGTGGGATTGTTAATATTGACAGCATTACTCTAGCTAGTCTGTCATATTTCAGACACCCATCACCACCTCGTATATCCCCTATTGCAGCCCAAGAACAATCTGCTATTTTTCCTTCCACGATAGAAGATGGCAAATCCTCCATTTGGAGAGCACAAAAGTGGCATTGTAATGCATCCATTGCTTGGTGCTCATCTTCACCATCTTTTTTTGGCAACATAATTGGAAACTTAAGAGATATAATACTTCACGGCACTAAAGGAAGCAGTAGACAAAGACCTTATCTGTGCCACTTGATCATTAACACAAAACTCACTGTCCAAATTAAATTTATGAATAATATAATCAGAGGCTGCAGTGAAGTAGTTCCTGACATGCACATAAAAGACCTTCTTCTCCTTAGGAGCCAGATTTTCTACACAACTAGATGCTGTTGAACCAATTACCAAATCATCATCAGCTTTCTGATTCTCTCTTGTGTGATAGACCACTTCTAAAATTGTGCAATATTTCTTTATGGCCACTGGGTTAACAAACCTACAGAGAATTTCTGTCAGCATATCAATCAGTATGGATCTTAGGACATGGATGTGAGGTGCTTGCGATTGAAGAACTTTGTTATACTTTTCAAATGTAGGGATGGTAAATGCCAGAAACAAGCAAAATGCCTCATTTAACTTAGATGACAGAAGAAGAAATAGTCTCTCCTGTCTTGAAATACCAACAGTGACATGGTTCCGTCACTTTTTTCCTTACAGACGGAGAAGAAGAACAGCTCTCCAACTTCCTTTTGCCAATGATAACACGTGCTTGATCTTGTACTCTGCTGTTCACACTTGAGAGATGTGTTTGTGCTAGTGGACTGGTTCACCGCATCCTTAAAAAAAACTCAGCAGTGGCTTCCAAAGTGAAATCGGTCTATATAAGCATTTACCCAAGGACAACCAACGCGTGCACACATGTATTTTCCTAACATCAGTTTGATAAAGAGCTTGATATAACTTCAGATGATCTTTCCTCTTGCAGCTTTTCTTTAAATAATAATAAATATCAATCATTATCTCATCAATTTTCACAGGAAGGGAATCGGCACCTTTCTCAGCAGCCAGATGAATTAAATGGCATGGGCATCCTACAACAATTATGTTTTTACACTGCTCTTTTAATTTCGCAGCAACACCATTTTTCCTCCCTATCATAACAGGGGCATTGTCTGCACTAAAAGCTCTAGAGTTTGCCATTGGAATAGCATGTCTTTCCAGAAGACGCAGAAGCAAATTACCAATGTTAGCACCAGTCGAGTCACCTTCCAAATTTTCCATGGATAGCAAACGATTTTCAACGATTCTTTGTTGAAAAATGACACGACGATAGGATACAGCTTACTATCTCTATTATTGCTACCATCAGTGGAGATCGCAAAAGACCCTATTTTAAAATATTAATAATTTTTTAATCGGCGTCACGTGCCATTTCATGAACAACTTTGGCGGATGTTTTTGTCCTTCCACAGGCATATTTCTTCGCAATTTCAGAATTCGGGAACATTTTTCTAAACAATTGACCCACGAGATCGGAACATGATAAAGAGAGGTTATGTTCTACGACGAACGCCGTGAACAAACATTCTGCTCGAATGGCAGCGTTTGTCTTCATTCCCGTGAACAAAAAAAGTACCTAATTTTTGGTTCTTCTGTAAACAACTAGCACTGTCCTTGTGTTTTAGAGTGTTGCTGTGACTTACAATGTCAGTTTTTCCACCATGAGAAATATTTATATCGCAACGACACACGGAGCAAAGAGCAAAATGGTTTCCTCTACTAGATTGTACAATGAATGGAAATTCAGTTTTATAGCTTTCTTTGAACACTTGGAGATAACGTTTCCAAGGTTTTGTCGCCATAACGTGACGAGAGAAACACACGACACAACTCGTTGAAATAATTATCTACCGACGCACTAAACGTGACGCTAGCAGAGTATAAACACGTGGCGTCAAACGGATCAAGTCACAATCGCCGCGCGTAGCATACAAGGTATAATCCCATACTGCACAGTCACCTGGTCAGCGCAGGCTTGACACCTGCTTGTCCGTAAAATACCACCAATCAGTATGCGGTAGGCCGATCAGCTGACTCACCATTCCGAGATTGCAGTTATGGAGCACACTGCCAAGCGAGAAACTTACACAAAAAACCAAGGTTACGCAAATCACCAAAGCAATTACGACTTACGAGAGAATCTCCTTGAGAATGGAAATTATTTGCAGTTCCTTTTTCTTTTACAATATATCACAGGGGTTCGAAATTCGGAAGAAATAATAGTAATTAAGAAGATCGGAAGACGAGGTGAAAATTCGGAAAGTTTCCGAATAAATCGGAAGGGTTGGCAGGTATGTGAATAGCTGCATTAAGTTGTTCTCTAGCGCATACCATTATTTCAGTCTTTTTAATATTGATTTTCATATTTATTTATTATGTAGAATCATGTTCATTTCCGTGAGTGCATGTTGCAGTTTCTCTTCACTGGTTTCCAGGACTGCTATGTCATCTGCAAACCTTATTGTCTTGACTGCTACTCCGTTGATCTTAACTCCTCTTATAACTGTCTTACATTCCTAAATGCCTTTCTCAATATATAAGTTGAAAAGTGCAGGCTATAAGCTGCATCCCTGTCTTAACTCCTTTAAGAATACAAGTATCTTGCATTACTCCACATGTTGGCAACTATTGTACTAATGTTTTACTGGTATTTTGGATCTTATGTATAGTTGAGATTTTCTTTGGTTGTATCCGGGACAACCGATATAACAATAAAGATACGTGCCATGGTAAATAAAACATGCTTTGGTCCTCTCAACCCGGATGGTTACCCTAAAACTCCTACGAACCGACTCCTAACGTAAGTTACAAATACACATGGGATTACAGTCACCTACACATAAATCTATTCGATGTCGTACAAATAGCAAGTACATAAGCAACATAACCTAGCGATCAACACTACCCTAGTAAAACTATACAAAGGCTAAGCTACAACTAACGCCATCTGTTTATGAAGTAACAAACCATCTCAAAATCTCTTAAAACTTCCTAAGCCTTCTTGATGTATCAAAGAAGTTACGTACTAGCTCAGAATAACCACTATCCGTGAAAGAGACATTAGAAGTAAATATAGTCTATTCTAGCTTCTCTTACAGAACGACTGCAACACATAATCATGGAGGATGCCAACAGACGAAAATTAATTAAGAAGCGATCCATATTAAGGGCTAGCGTGAACCGTATACAAAACTTTGTGAACAACGAAATAAATTCTGTGGATGCCAATCTCATTCAAATTAAACTTAATAAGACTGATCACCATCAGCGAAGACTTCAAACAAGTTCAATGAGAGTTAGAATTGCATGATTATGAAAACGGTGAAGCTCACACCTCATACCGGGAAGAGCTCGAAGACCTTATTGACCTTCTGGAAGCTAAATTGAAGAAGGCATGCAGTCAACAAACCATATACGTTAATGAAGAAATGCTCTCTCAATCATCGCACGGTATGTCAAGGAATATAAAACTCCCTAAAATCAATCTCCCTACTTTTAGCTGATGAGTTCGTTGAAATCCACTGAATCTGAATGAGCGTGTTCGGTTTCAAATTCTAACCTTAGTTTTTTATCTAGTCGTGAGAGCAGTAAATCGTTAAGCAGCAGATCTAAAATGCTTGGTTGAGGATTTAGGGCTTTGAGGGCGTTTACACTTCCTTGGAATGTGTTGATCAGCTGGCTTACTTCACTCTCAGTCGAGCTTGGTATGAGTCATAACGATTTACTGCTCTCACGACTAGATAAAAAACTAAGGTTAGAATTTGAAACCGAACACGCTCATTCAGATTCAGTGGATTTCAACGAACTCATCAGCTTTTTAGAAAGGCGTCAAACATTGCAGCTTTTAGCGGAATCCTAACCAGCTGGTTACATTTTAAGGACACATTCGAAGGTTTAGTAGTCAATAGCAATGACCTATCCAACATAGAAAAATACCATTACCTGCTTTCTTCCTTGAAGGACGAAGCAAAGGATTGCATCAAAAATATTAGTATTTCGGACGCCAATTTCCCAGTAGCCTACAAAATTCTAGTCAATCGCTATCATTCACCAAAGTTAATCGCTGCTGAACATATCAGGCAAATTATTGACTCATACCAAGCTCGACTGAGAGTGAAGTACGCCAGCTGATCAACACATTCCAAGGAAGTGTAAACGCCCTCAAAGCCCTAAATCCTCAACCAAGCATTTTAGATCTGCTGCTTAACGATTTACTGCTCTCACGACTAGATAAAAAACTAAGGTTAGAATTTGAAACCGAACACGCTCGTTCAGATTCAGTGGATTTCAACGAACTCATCAGCTTTTTAGAAAGGCGTCAAACATTGCAGCTTGGCACCATTACTGGAGCACCTAGTACCAATCTTAGCAATCATCCCAGGCCAAATCCACGATTAACTATACAACATCAATCTTGTGTATCTACCAGTAGTCAGTGTTTCATGTGTAGAGGCGCACATAAACTCTATGCTTGCCCTGAATTTCTACGGAAAGGCATCCATGACAGGTTTAAAATTACAAGAGATAACAACATATGTAGCAATTGTCTTAGTTTATCACACAAATGGAGCGCATGCCCATCCAAGACAACGTGCAAACAATGCAGTAGGCGACATCATACCTTGTTGCATGATGATACGAGAAGTTTCCCTAAACCACAAGCTAATATGTTATCAACAGCCCAAGCACAAGAAACAATCCATCCACAATCTAGTTACCATTCGATGAAACTCCAACCCAAAACTCAAGTGTTATTAAGTACGGCCCTTGTCAAGGTCAAAGACTCTAAAGGAAGATTCCATACAGATAGAGCTATCCTCGATAATGGTTCTCAGAGCAACTTCGTCTCGGAAAAGATTGTTCAGCAACTTGACTTGAAAAGTCAGAAACACCACACAATACTGCAATCCATTGGAGATCTTTCTTTAGATTCTGATTCTACAGTGAGCCTAGAAGTCTATTCTACAGTAAATACCTATAGCTTCAGCATTGACTGTATTGTACTCCCGAAAATAACTGGAAACATACCGGCCTCATACATTCCTCATGAAGGTTGGAACTTACCTAAAGACATCTCCTTAGCAGATCCAAGCTTTCACATACCGCAAAGAACAGATCTGCTTATTGGAGCATCTGCTTTTATGCAGCTTCTGAAGATGGAACAGAAGAATCGTTCAGGTGGTTATCCAGTGTTGCAAAACACACAACTCGGCTGGATTCTCAGTGGCAGTTACATTTGTAATGTTTACTACTAAGTTGTTTTCTCTGTATCCTACCCTGAAGAGTCCTCCCAGCAGCAATAATATAAAATAGAGAAATCCCGTTGGGGGCCAACTCAAATACAAATGTATTAGAGTAATAAACTAAAGTTCAAAACAAGATTAACACGAGTTCTCAATAAAATCAGGGTGTAGGGTAAAATATATACCAACCCGGATACAATCAGTTTGGGATGTAGTTTTGATATTCACTGCAATAAACAAGTATTTACCGAGAATATTACTTACGGTTCAGTTGTCATATTATGATACATAATATATCTATAGTACTGCAGTGTGATATGATTTTTTAAGTTTACTTTATTATAAGAACTCTTCTTTGTGAGAAGATTGATGGGATTATCATCAAGAAGCAGTCTAGACACCTTTATATAATACTAGCAGTAGTGCCCGGCTTCGCCCGGTAGATTTACTTGTTTTATGGATGATAATGAATACTACTACAGAACTGGCGCATGATACTTAAACTAAAAAAAAAAAAAAAACTCTTTGTGGTGGTCTTAGTGGGGGTGATAAGTAGTACAGTATAATGGACGTAACATTCAGGTCATTTTCCCGTAACGATAATGATGATAATGAATAGGGAAACTGCTATTTATTAACTGCAGTACTGACACATGTAATTTACAAACGAATTGAAAAATATGATTAGAAAGAGGACTATGTGAAACAGCGAACACTGCCTAGGGACTATATCTCATTGGCTTTTAGAAAAGTAGATCAATAGTGTAGTCTTTTGTCGCATAGTGCCTTAGAAAAAATCTCTATAAGACTACGAAAACATTTTCTTAGATTTGTCACTTTCAATCATTGGGAAATGGCAAAATCGCCGGGGTAGAAAAGAACGAAGCTAATTGCAGGACATAGGATTGCGAGTGAGAGGCAAATACTATATTTAATTCCATACTGTCTTTTAAGGCATAGACGCAGTATAGTGAAAGAGCTTAAAGTGTACTGCTCGGGTCCCAGCTGCACGGACCTGAGAGAATCGTAGGTGATGACAGACGTTCGGGGGGGTTCCCGGTCCTATTTACATTGGCCGGTGAATCACTCACTCTTTCGTAACACCACAGTGGTTTGAGCAACGGCCCTGTATGAACATCAGCATAGTCAGCAATACCAGATAAGAAGATAAGACGGCGGGCTCTGGACAGTCTTCACATGTCACCTCGCGGTGAATCAGCAAGTTATTCTTACAACTGTCCCCCCCCGTCTCACAACCTGTGGGACGTGGGTTGGTGACCTCGGGACCCCAGCTGAGTCCGACATTGCTTCTACTTACAGGTGCCGGGCTCCTTTCAGTTCTCTTTCCTGTCGGCCTCCCTTGGTCAACTCTTATTCTCTTCCGACCCCGACGGTATTAGGGTATCCAAGGCCTAGGGAGTCCACTTTGCCGCCTTAATTGACCCTTGTCTCATCTTTCCTGATACCTTCCATTCTTCGAGGGGTCAGCTTCCTTTTTCTTTTCATAATATCTCCCGTCTTCTGTTCAAGACTCTCAAGGAGGCAAGGTGTGTGTAGCTCCACCACTTCTGGTGCACCCTGGATAGTGCTACACCCTCAAGGGCTCATGGCTGGTGAGTCCGGGACCTGGCAACCCCAAGGGATTCCTGAGCTGGGTCCGGTTTTACCCTTTTTTCCATTGCCTTTGGGGCGGACCCTCTCCTCCCCCCCCCCCCCCCCCTTCCTATCTGCCTTTCATGGCTCTACTTCCTTCCAAGTCCCTCAACTCTCATTTATCCAGGGTTGAGGGCAATTCCTTTCCTCCTGTCTTTTGTTTCCCTTATAACTTCCCTTTGTCCTTATCTTCTTCTAGCCCGTAAGTTTTGTACCTAGTTTTAGTTGTAGTTTCAATTTCACGATCCGCCAAACCATTAGGGGCCAATAACCTCGATGTTAGGCCCCTTAAAACAACAATTATCATCATCATCATCATCACAACTGGCATTTTGCAAATGGGTTATTGTGGTATTTAAAACTTCCTGTTAAGTCTCGCACCATTTTGTGTTACATAAATAATTTGTAGCTAGAAACCTTCCCTGGAATCCACGGCATAGTGCAATTGGGTTACTATGGTATTTAAAACTACCTTTTAAGTCTCTCACCCTTTTGTGTTGCATAAATAATTTGTAGCTAGAAACCTTCCCTGCAATCCACAACTCACCCAAGTCTCTTCGCAATCGGATTAATGGTATATGAACGCATACACGTGTATACTACCACTATTGAGCAAGACATTATGTGGCGAGATGACTACTACTACTGAACTGGTTCATCAAACTTACAAATTAATAGAAAAACATATTTTAAAAATCACAGGCGGGGAAGAGTATGGTGTTGCTTAACTTCTGACTCGATTGGTTCAAGGGCATTAAAACGTGATTTTCTGGTCCCGCACAGTTTCAACAAAGTACTCGTTGGGTTCAAAGGGGTAAGTATACTAAATTTGGTGCAGATAGGTGAAATGGTGCAGATTTGTGCCAAAGGGCCTAAATACAGGGAAGGGAGTGGTCTGTCCGAAATTTCAAGCAGACAGTGTTAATCGTCGGGTTCCAAAGGGTAAGTATGTAAAATATGGTTCAGATGGGTGAAACGGTGTAAATTTTTGCCAAAGGGCCTAAATGCAGGGGATGGAGTTGCCTCTCCGCAATTTCAAGCAGACAGTGTTAGTCGCAGTGCTCCAAAGGGTAAACATACAAATTTTGGTTGAGATCGGTGAAACGGTGTAGATTTGGGCCAAAGGGCGTAAATGCAGGGAATGGGGTGGTCTGTCCAAAATTTTAAGTGGACAGTGTTACTCGCAGGATTCCAAAGGGTAAGTATACAAATTTTGGTTTAGATCGGTGAAACGGTGTAGATTTGTGCAAAAGGGCCTAAATGCAAGGAATGGGGTGGTATGTCCGAAATGTAAAGTTGACCCAAAGGGCCTAAATGCAGGGAATGGGGTGGTCTGTCCGAAATTTAAGGTTGACAGGGTTACCCGCAGGGTTCCAAAGGGGAAGTATACAAATTTTGGTTCAGATCGGTGAAACGGTGTAGATTTGTATACATAACAGACAAACATTGTGCTTTATATATATATATAGAAGATATGAGGTGCCTAGAATCAAAACCCGCCAAATCCATTCCTTCACTTTTTCGGCAAAGTGGCAAAAACTGTCACAAACGAACCAATACCCAAAACGAAATACTTTTTTCACTAAAAAATGAATGAATTATTTTTAAAAACAGTGACAAAGTACGAAGCTGATCCCCGATATAGTTAAAAATGTATGTAGAAAAATATAAAGCAATAATTCGGATTTGTCGGGGTTTGTTACTAAGATTTGGATTTGGCAGGTTTTGATACCAAAGAGCCCTAATACATTTGAAGTTGCGAAGAGATTGTAGAAACTGCGTAAGCTTTATTCAGAAATTAATATTTGAATGAAAGTTAACTAAATATAGGTTATAAAATTTAAAAATCGTATAATTTTTGTGTTTTGTTGTTGTTGTTATTGTTGTTTTAAGGGGCGGTTGTGTTTTATTAGAATAAACAGAAAAAGAATAAAACTCATATTACCCATTCAAGATTTGATTGCCGCTGAGTGTGGCTGTGCCAGCGTTTATGTTTATTGTAGCATGAGCTCTGCGGGGCGAAGCGGAGGACACAGCGATGACAGAGTGCAATCTGCACATAGGTCACGCTGCATTGCGTCAGATAAGCGTCACAGGAGCTCATGTCACCATGGACAATTAAATCCAAAACTGGAGCTGAGTCATATCCTACACGCGCAACTGTACCTGTCAACGAATCAAGCTGACGTGTGACACAATTACATAAAGAGTAGTTCCCATGTCCACCGCCGGCAATCAATTCCTGAAAGGGTAATAATACTGTACAGTGAATAACCCCTGGCACTACAGCCCGTGAAGGGCCTAATCCCCAGCCATTTGGCCTGCAGATATTGGGGTGCCGCATGACCAGCGCATCGGGTCCCCTTGGCCGTTAATCTTGGATTTCGTGATCGGGGCGCTGCCTCACTGTCAGTTACTCAAGTGTCCTCACGAGGCTGAGTGCACTCCGTTCGAGCCCTCACGTCTGTTTCCAAAATCCCTGACGGAGCCGGGAATCGAACCCGGGGCCTCCGGGTGAGAGGCAGGCGCGCTACCCCAACACCACGGTGCCGGCAATACTGTAGCCTACAGTACTGAACAATAATAATAAGGAAAAGCGTCAAATTAAATTAATATTCAATTACTATGGTCCAGGCCTTTAGAGACAAAACTATCGTCATTCAGCTATTAAATCACATTCTCTACTGGAAGTTATAGCTACACAATTTCTGTTTCTACCTCATCCTCAATAGTAGTTTTTCTTCGTGTTCGCCACGACTTTGCAGATTGCAATAAAACTGCAGCTCTACATTTTCCCTCCATCTTTCTCCAGAATGCTTCGAAAGCAGTCTCGAAACATCTTTCACTTCTTGTGCCTGAAGGACAATCCCTCTGTTTATGGCTTCTGGCTTTACGTGAGTCATATCAAAATCAGGTTTCGTGACACGTTTGTGTTCGCAAATGTCAGTTCTGTGGAAAACATCACCCAGACCAGAATGTTATTGTTCTTCTCGTTCTTTGTCAAAATTATCCAAAACAAATTATCAGAAAGTACAACATAAACCATTCTAATCACGTCAGGCAGGGGTACATTCTCCGACTAATGCACGTAGGTAAAGAATACACACTTCGCAAAGCATCATGGAAGGTAAGATGGCGGATCGGGGTGCTCCTATTGGCTGATGTGGATGTGGCGGGTTTTGTGACCAAAAATGGCGAAACTGTCGTTGGACTTCGCGGATATTGCAACTAAGCCTCAACTTTGAATTCGTTTTACAGTAGGATGTAGGGGGTTTTGTAACAAAATAATAGTTTTAATGAATTCAGCGCAGCAAAAGGTATATGGAACAATGCTTATCTCAATTTTCATAAAATATTGATTTGGCGGGTTTTGATTCTAGGCGCCTCATATATTCACTTCCAGTATTTTTATAAGACCACTTTACTTCGTATAAGATCCAATCCTGCTTTTTTTATTTCTTTGTGACCTACTATCAACAACAATCTCCTGCTTACTCCTTTTCATCTCTTCCTCTCTGCCTTCTATAGACCTCGTGCGCATGGATGTTGCTGCGCTCTGGCGGCAAGTCGTTCGAATAGTCCATGGGGTGCTTGTCAGTGAAGTGAAGCAACGTGATTACCAGGCTGCGTTTGTTGAGGTGCGAATTAAAGTTCGAGATGGAAGAAAGTTCTACAAAGAGTAAAACCAATTGTTCTGTGGTTGGATGTAACTACTCCAACAGAAATTGTCCGCCTGGGACGAAGTTCTTCGTATTCCCAAACAATAAGCAGCACATGCATAGAAGGAACGCTTGGACTGTGGCTTTAAAACGGGTCACGAGTGATGGTAAACCTTGGCATCCTACAATTAATTGACGTGTTTGTAGTCGGCATTTTATAAACCGAACACCGACAAGAGATCCTGACAGTCCCGGTTACATACTGAGGCTCTACATGAAGCCACATTTATCGGATCAGCACCGGGAACGAGAGGGCAGTAGAGTAACTGTGAGATACATGAGGTGAAAAATGAGGCATGAAAATGACGGGGGTGAAGGAAGTGTGATGGAGTATGGTTCATTCAGTGACGCGAGCACACAGACGGATATTGTGACCGTATATAGTGACAAGACGGAGGTGAACATATTGTTTTCTTCTTTGAGAAATAATTGCGAAGCAGAAGTCCAGACAAATCTGTCAATGCCCCGTGCGAACAAACAAACAATGACTGACACTTGTTTAAAACAAGACTGTAGTGTTAATGTGGACCTTGTGGATAAGAAGCATTATTTTTGTGGATACCGGTCAGTGAAAGAAAGCGAACATAATCTTGTTGAAATAGCGGGTGTAAATCTGGCTGTGTTTCGTATCCTGTTATCGTTGTTACCTTCTGTTCATCACAATTGTACTCTTGACAAGGAAAATATGTTACTTCTCCTGTTAATGAAGTGCAAACTGGGTATTAGTTTTGCTGCACTCGGCGTTATGTTTAACTGTCACAGGACTATGGCTTGCTGCCTTTAAATTTACACTCTACCATCTTTTTGAGAAAACTAAGGAATGGATTTTTTGGCCACAACGATCCACTATTAAATGTACTATGCCAAATTCCTTTAAACGTCATTTTGAAAATTGCACGTGCATTATAGATTGTACTGAAGTATACTGTGAAAGACCCCTTAAAGTGTTCGTCAAAGAATTTTAATGTTCTCTCTTTACAAAAATGCATTCACTGTAAAATTTCTGGTTGCCATTACTCCATCAGGTTATATTTCTTTTCTTTCTAAATGTTATGGTGGAAGAGCGACTGACAACTACATTCCGGTATACTAAATCATATTCAAGCAGGAGATCTTGTTATGTGTGATAAAGGGTTCCCACAGATAAAAACGTGCATTGAAAATAAGAACGCAGTAATAGTAATGCCACCATTTGCATTTAATGCACAGTTTTCAGCTGAGGAAGTAGAATCAACATATGATATAGCATCTGTCAGAATTCATGTTGAAAGAGCTATACATAGAATGAAGGTTTATAAAATATTAAGTAACCGAGTTACTATGGATTTGGTACCTCATTTAGACAAGATTGTTCATCTCATAGGTATCTAAGTGAATTTCAGTCCTCCTATCATTAAATTAGACGACTGATATACTTTAGGTAGGTCCTTAACTTAGACATGATTATATAATTATTGAATTGTACATGATTACACCAATCTAATTCACTGTTTCTTATATTTCTAACTCGAGTAGAAATTATATAATGTTTCAAATGTCTGAATAGTGGTAAAACCCAGCATGAGAATGGTAACAATGTAACACTATGTATAACGCTTGAAAATTAGCGGGAGGTAATGCTCGAAATAAAACATCTCTACTGTGGGAATAATATTTGAAAGGAATTCTTCATTTCTGGAGACACTCACTTTCACACTTTTCTTTGGAGAATATACAAATAAATCACAGAAGTTGAGGTTCAAAATATACAATGATGCCTGTACCTGGGTGTAATATACATGAGTTTCCTGTAACTTGATATCACCATCAATGTTAATATACAAATATGGAACACTACACGTGTTGTCATCAACCACAGGCTTTTCCCGACACGTGTAAGGGCACTTAATCTCCAAAAGAGAAAGGCATTCCTGGCCTAGCACTATCCCAACCGGGCTGCAGCAGAGCCAGGGTTGCTCTTCTTTTATAAACAAACCCAGCTGTGACACGCAACATTGGGACGATAAACAGAATTCCTGAAGTGCCCTCTGCTCATTATCTCTTCCGTATCTCACTGCAGGACTGTTTATGTCTTTAGAAATAAGAAGTTGAGATGTCAGTTTATTAAAATCTCCACTCTGCAGTGTCACGACCTTGTGTACGCTCTGGCTGGCCGATATGCGTAATTTTCTTTGATGGAACCAAGAAGGATTCTTAGATTGAGCCCTAGTCTCATTCGCAATAGCATCCTTCTGCGATTTTGTGACTTTCACGTTGTCAAAATAAAAATTCAGGACGTTACTTGGCAACATGGACTCATATTTTTTTTGCACTAGTGATATCTTGCCACTTGTCAAGTAATTTATTCCATAGCATCTAAACAGTTTATTAACGTTTTGATGGTCTAATTGCTGAAGACACTGAAGTAAAAGTCTTGTTTCGCTCTGTTCTACAACATCATCCACGATAGCTTCAACAATAGAAGTGGAGATAATTATGGATTCACCTTCACACTCGGCCTTCAAAATTCTTGTAAAAGCAAAGTCTATATTTTTAATTTTCTCGTATAGTTCAGTTGGTGAATGTTTCTAATCCCACACTTTCCGACACGCTACAAACTCTCCGCTTATTTAATCTATCCTTGAACATTTCTCCTAAATGTTCACCTTTAGAATATTCCGCGATAACATTCTTAGGTTTCTCCCATTGTTGAAGGAAGGAAGTCTTCGAAGAATCTCTCTCGGTATTAACATAAATGCAAAGCGCAACAATGTGCTTGCAGCATTTGGAAAGGCCTGATTTGCATTCACACTCGGCTGACTGAATATTCCTGTTGCAATCTATCTGTTAAAAACAAAAACAAAAAAGACTAGCATTAATTAATGAAAAAATAATTTACAACGGCAATGGATTCGGGAAATATATATAATAAAGTTATGTTTAAAATTAATAGTCTAAATATACATATGATTTGTGGACCAAAAAGAAAGGTAAATATTACCTTAAGTTTAACAGCATAAGGCGGTTGATTAATGCTCGTTTCTCTGAAACAGAAGCTGGATATTTCTTCTCCCAGTCGTTCTTTCACCTGAAATATGTGATTACTTTCATTGAGCTGTTTGCCTTTCTTTAGCGTAGAAGCTCTAAAATACGACGTATCCCACCGAATCTTCTGAAAGCCCACGTGAGCCTCTATGGACGACGACATTTCAGCGTTAAATTGCTTCCTTCACTATCACACTTGATTCTGCCGCACAAGCCAGTACACACACTAGCCACATGGATGTTCTGAGAGAGTTGCCGCTAGGAGCGCCAGCAGGTAAAATATCGTCATGCGCACAAGGTCTATAGATATGACACCACCCTAGTGTTGGATCCTCTTCTCCTTGACTTCACAGATATGCACTCACAAACACCTAGTTCAATATTTCGACACCTGAGCGCTCTTATCATAAAAATGGCACGCATTCAACCAACGCCCCAAGGGGAATTGCGGCAAAATCAAACGTTTCTTCTTTGCAATGATCTCACCTTGGAAGGTCAAATCCAGAAGTTCTGGCAACTCGAGGAAATAAACCAAATTGTTTACTCTTCTCAAGAAAATGAGTGTGAACATCATTTCCAGGAACAAATCAAAAGAGACGAGTCTGGAAGATATATAGCAAGCCTTCCTCTTAAAAAGGATCACCAGCAACTAGGGAAATCAAAGGGGCTACTCAACACTTTCACCTATTGGAAAAAAAGACTTCAAAACGACGATGACTTACGTGAGAGATATGTAGACTTTATGCGGGAATACGAAAAGCTTGGTCACATGCAGAAGATTGATCAGCTGACTGTAGAAGAAGATGAAGGCAGTTACTACATGCCTCACCATTCTGTGCTAAAGTTAACCAGTACGACAACAAAAATTCGTGTTGTATTTGATGCATCAGCCAAAACCGACAATGGGTCTAGCTTAAATGACCTCCTCCTTGTAGGTCCCACAATACAAGATGACCTCTGTTCTATAATTTTAAGATTCCGCACAAAACCTATAACCTTCACTGCAGATATTGAAAAGATGTACAGACAAATAAAAAACGCTCCTCAAGATCAACCAACACCTTCAACGCATACTGTGGCGAGAAAATCCACAAGAATCACTTAAGACATATACCCTCACGACAGTTACGTATGGAACTTCATCAGCTCCATTTCTGGCAACGAGATGCCTTCAGCAACTCTCCATCGACGAAGCGGAATGGTTTCACAGAGCATCTGCTATCCTCAGACAAGATTTTTATGTGGATGACTGCATGTCTGGTGCAGACTCAATTGAAGATGCTCAAATAATACAAACTGAACTTCAAAATCTCCTGAAATGTGGAGGATTCTTTCTTCGTAAGTGGTGCTCAAACAATCAAGACCTGTTGAACTCCATCTCATCTCCATGAAATTCAACATGCTCTTACTGATGATAGCAGTGACATGGTGAAAACTCTAGGTCTCGTGGCAACCTTCCAAAGATGCATTCCAAGTCGTCAGCGATCCCATTCCACGTCAATTGATGAATGTTGTCACCAAAAGATTCATTCTCTCCAAAATAACAACAATTTTTTACCCCTTAGGTCTGTTACCTCCAATTACAATTCTTTGCAAGGTTTTCATGCAACGTCTTTGGCAAAAAGGGACAGGCTGGGATGATCCACTGACCATGCAACTTGCACAAGAATGGAAGATTCTTTCTAATCAGTTTCAACTTATCAAAGAGATAAAAATACCTCGTTTAGTACTAATTGGCGGCACCGTAAAGAACATTCAAGTTCATGGATTCTGTGATGCATCAGAAAGGGCATATGGCACTTGTGTCTATATCAGATCCACCAATCAAAAGGAGTAGACAGCTGTTATGCTTTTCTGTGCAAAATCAAGGGGGAACTCTGTGGAGCTGTGCTCTTAACTCGGCTTATAAAAAAAACTCTTGGTAGCATTTCATTGAACATCACAAATATCTACATGTGGACAGACTCCATGGTAGTCTTAGCCTGGCTATCGTCCTGCCCGACCAGATGGAAAACCTTCGTAGCAAACCGGGTCTCAGAGATACAGGAAGCTACTCCTGCAAGACTGTGGCATCATGTACCCTCTCAATCGAATCCTGCTGATCTAGTTTCGCGAGAGCAAGAACCAACATCTCTCATCAATAATAAATTCTGGTTTCATGGACCACTCTGGTTAACACAAGAACCCACTTCATGGCCGCAAAAGGCGAGTGCTACAATGGTTAAGAACTTACCTGAGCAAAGAGTGCGTACAACACTTACAGTCATCGTCCATGAAGATAATTTTATTATAAGATTTTCGAAACTACTCAAACTACAACGTGTAATTGGGTACTGCCTGCGATTCCTATCAAACTGCCGTAAGAAGTCGTCAGAACGCTATTATAATCCATTGTCAGTTGAAGAAATTGACACAGCTTTGAAAAAATGTATCAAGATAACTCAGGCACTAACTTATGCCAAGGAAATATCAGAGTTAAGGAAACACAACGAATTAAGTTCCTCAAGTAACATAAGGAATTTGAATCCTATACTTGATCGTGACGATTGTATTCGCGTAGGAGGAACACTTCTGAATGCTCCATTATCTTATGGAGCTAAACATCAAATCATATTGCCTGCTCATCAACGCCTGACCAAACTCATAGTGACGAGTGAGCAAAGACGTCTCTTACATGCTGGTCCTCACCTCCTAATAACGTCACTACGTCAACGCTTTTGGATCCCAACAATAAGACAAGTTGTTAGGAAATGCATTCACTCATGCCTCAGCTGCAAGAAAGTCAGTGCGGCATCCGCTCAACAGCTCATGGGTAATTTACCCAAGGAACGTGTTACACCTGCTCGCCCCTTTACGAATGTAGGTCGGGGTTATGCCGGCCCTATTCTAACAAAAACTGGGAATAAGCGCAGCAAGACTAAGTCCAAATCATACATAGCATTATTTGTTTGTTTAGCAACAAAGGCTTTACATCTTGAACTAGTGTCTGATCTATCCACCAGTGCATTCTTAGCAGCCTTGCGTCGTTTCATATCACGTCGAGGCCACCCTTCAAACATTTATAGCGACAATGGCACTAAATCTATCCACCAGTGCATTCTTAGCAGCCTTGCGTCGTTTCATATCACGTCGAGGCCACCCTTCAAACATTTATAGCGACAATGGCACTAAATTCGTTGGGGCTAATAGAGAAATTCAAAGAATCATTAAGGATCATGATCAGAGGCAAGAATTAATGAATGCTACAACATCAATGGGACTCACATGGCATTTCATTCCCCCCTCTTCTCACCACTTCGGAGGAATATGGAAAGCTGCTGTAAAATCCCTCAAATACCATCTCAGAAGAGTAATGGGTTCTAATTCACTCACCTTCGAAGAGCTGACAACCCTATTAACACAAATCGAAGCCTGTCTGAACTCACGACCATTGATCAAAACTAATGATAGCTTGTCAGACCCTCCTTACCTCACACCTGCTCACTTTCTAATCGGTGAACCCCTTACTTCCTTACCCGAGTTGGATTTCACTTCAACGTTTAATAACAGACTTTTCAGATGGCAACACATCCAAAAACTGAATCATCACCTTTGGGAACGATGGTCAAAGGAGTATCTGAACACACTCCAGCAACGCCATAAATGGACTAAAGAACATCCCAATCTCTGCCCAGGTGATGATGTTCTCATCAAGGAGGACAATTTACCACCTCTCTGTTGGAGATATGGAGTAATCGAAGCAGTTCATCCTGGCGTCGATGGCCTTGTGCGCGTAGCTTCGGTACGATGTAAGTCTGGTGTACTGAAGAGAGCTATCCACAAACTGTGTGTCCTTCCAATCGAGAAGTGACATCTATGAATTTCCACTAATGCAATTTAATGATGAACATAATTGTTTTGTTTCTTTTCTTATAAAGGCCGATGTCCTTTGGTGGGCGGTATGTTGGCAACTATTGTACTAATGTTTTACTGGTATTTTGGGTCTTATGTATAGTTTAGATTTTTTTTGGTTGAATCCGGGACAACCGATATAACAATGAAGATACGTGCCATGGTAAATAAAACATGCTTACAATTGTACAGTTCATTGCTCATCTATTCTATTTATTACCGCATATGTCCACAATGCTTTTTTGGTTTGTATAAAGTTCTGTAATCGAAGCCAACATTAGTCATAATTTCCATGAGAATATACCAATTGATGTTATAGAATACTGAACAAGTAGCCCCAATAAATCCGAGGAAGAAACAACAATGGTGGAACGATGAGTGTGATAAAACAGTGGAAGATAGACATCAAGCCTGGTTACGGTATCAGAGTCAAAAAACAGATGAATCAAACTTGGATCTCATAAAACAAAGGAAGATAACTCAAAAAATAATACGAAGGGTTAAACGGCTACACCAAAAGGATATACTTCTGATGATCGAAACAAATTCAAGAGATTACTACAAAATTTTTAGCAAACAACTACAAAGATATGAACTCCAACATTAATGTTAAAAGACAAAAATGGCGAGTTAGCTCATAGTAATAAAAGAAATACAGAAATTTTAGCAGAAACATTTAACAAGTTGCTAAATTGTGAAGATCCACCAGAACTGCTTCAAGTAAATACAGACACCACTATTAAAACACCATCAGAAAACATAAATCCACCCACAATCCAAGAAGTCTACAAAGCTCTGAGAGAGCTCAAAAACTACAAAGCGAGTGGAGATCAAACATTTGCAGAATTGTGGAAGTATGCAGCAGAACCAGTAAAGATTTCATTACACCAATGCATAGTGAACATTTGGATCAAAGAAGAACTGCCAGACCATTGGACTATACTCTGTGAGCTGCCTGAATAGGATTGACATTTCGCCGGAAATTCCACGTCAGTCATCACCCCTCTGCCTCTTGACCAATCCATGTTCGCATAGTTGATGTCATAATACTCTGCGTTGCAATATTACATCCCACGTGCTTCGGTGCCTGGTCAGCTGTATCTCTGGCTTGTACAGTTTGGCAACCTCGTTCTCAGACCACATGGCGAGACGAGAACTGTCAATCCTATTCTGGCAGCTCACGGAGTATACAGCTATAATACATCCATTACACAAGAAAGGAGAAAAATCAAATCCTGACAACTATCGAGGAATTTCCCTTTTGGATATCACATATAAAATCATGTCACGAATTCTATATAATCGTTGTAAAGATCAATTAGAACTGGAAATAGGAGAATATCAAGGTGGATTTCGGCCATGGCGAAGCTGCCCTGAACAGATAATCACCTTAAAATTAGTAATGGACTACTACAAACGTAGGCAAAAACCTTCGTAGACTCAAAAAAGCTTATGATTGTATACATAGATCTTCATTGCTGATAATACTAAGGAATTTCGGACTTCATCCCAAATTAATAAAAATTATAAAACTAACTCTAACAAACACCAAATCTAAAGTAAAATTCAGAGGAGGTTCCGTTTACGATTAAAACAGGATTAAGACAAGGAGATGGTTTATCGCCTCTACTTTTCAAATCAAATAGACTTAAATTGGCGGCTTCGGTGGCGTAGTCGGTAGCATGCTGAGCTTCTATGCCCAAGATAGCGGGTTCAAACCCGGCCGAAGCCGTCGGATTTTTTAAGAGCGTTAAAAATCCCTCAGTATGCCTTCCTTCGGAGGGGAAGTAAAGCCGGCGGTCCCATGTCATAGATTTATGGCATGTTAAAGATCCTTCCACTAATTGCACCTGTGTGAAGCTAAATTTGATAGGTTATTGTAAACAACGCTCTTAGGTTTCTAAGTTCGTTGCCAAGAGCCGACTGCGGTGGCGTCTAGCAGCTGAGTTGTGAACTTAGCCTAGTAGTCGTTGACGGTGGCGCTTGGCGGCAAAAGTAGGAACTATTTGAAAAATTCTAAGTTGCAGTACTTAAATTGAAATGACAGATAACACACACTAATACAGTCATCACAATTAACACCGGTTATCAGACAGATTCTACACACACCCAAAGTACACGGGGCTACATGACCGCGTTGTCGCAGCCCCTAAACTTAAGAACCAACCAACCAACCAGACTTAAATTGCTAGGGATTCGCAGATGACTTGGCGTTATTGGCTAATAATATTCAAGAAGCCAGAAATCAAATAATAAGCCTACAAAATATAGCACAAAAAATTGGACTTCAGATATCATTTGAAAAGACAGAGATAATGTGGTACAAATCCACTTGTAATCAATCACATAACAGTAAATAACAAGAAAGTTAAAATAGTGAAGCAATTTAAATACTTAGGAGAAATTATAACCTACAACTTGGATGAGAAACCTGCATGGCAAGAAAGAACTAATAAAATGATAAAAGCCCAAAAATTAACATGGTCTACATATAAAAGAAAATGTCTATCAATCGCAACAAAATTAAAACATTACAAGACTATGGTTCAACCAGAGGCGACATATGGAAGTGAAACTCTTCTTAAAGTTACTCTGAAAAACAGAATCGACAAAATTTTATAAGTAGAAAGAAGAATAGCTAGAACATGCATACATAAAAAATATCAGAAAGATGGACAGTGGCAGATAGTACCAAATGAAGTGGTATACAGAGAACTTGAGCCCATCACTGATACTATTCGGAAGAAACGGATTTCTTTTTTTGGTCACATCATGAGGAAACTTTGGAAACAACAAGTAGGATGATTAAGGAAATTAGAGAAGATATGAAAGAATTAGAAATAACCTTGGATGACTTGCAAAACAAAACAAAAAAAATTAAAAAAAACTGCGATATAAAAATAAGATTTCAGGCTAAAATAGACAAACGTAATACAGTAAAAAGGGTATTTACAGATGAGGAGAAGATCAGAGCGAATGAAAAGCTACTGGGCTATTCGGAAAGGAAACTTACTGAAGAAGAGGACCAAGAAATGATTGACTGAAGTGGTCCAATGAGGCCGTAAAAGCAGAAGAGGAAGAAGAAGAAGAAGACTTTTTCAAGGTCCACAAAGGCAATGTAAAATGGTTTCCTTATATCCATAATTTTATCAATAATTTCTCGAAGTAGTAATATGGCTTCCCTTGTTCCTCTGTTCTGCCTAAAGCCAAATTGATCTTCATTCAGATTTTTTTCTATTTTGTTTTTTATTTGTCTGTAAATTATATTAGTCAATATTTTTGATGCATGCGATAGGATGCTAAGGGTCCGATGTTCCTACATTTCAGTGTTCCCTGTTTCTTTGGTATGGGCATCATGAGAGACTTTGTAAAGTCGTCTGGGACTTCTCCATTTTTATATATTTCACTGATCAACACAGACAGATATTTGTGTGTCTCAGAATTCAATGCTTGTAACATTTCCGCTGTTATTTTATCATATCCTGGAGCTTTATGTGATTTCAGTTCATTCACAGCATGAAAATATTCTGATTCAAGAATGGATGGTCCTAAGTTACCATGCAAAATAGTATCTCCATTTTCCAGCTCAGTCAATTGTGTGGGGTCTGCATACAGATTTTCCAAATAATTCTTCCACCTCATCACTACGTCCTTGCTCTCAATCAAGTTCGAAGTAAAACTCAAAACAACCTGATAGATTTTTCAATTCACCAGGCTTTACCACAGTAAAACTATTCCTCACACAGTATTATCATTAACCATTTTTCCAAAATTTAAATGAAACAAAACAATGGAAATGTGAAATTAATGTTTTGTTAAAAGAAACAATATATTTATAAATTCAACAATTTTGTAACAAAAACACAAATTTGTGATTCTTTTCATTGATTTCCGCATTGATGTGTATTTTGTCATTCTTCATAAATGTCATTTTTACAGATCTTTTAGGTACTTGACCCATATTTGAAATTTATATTGGTGGCAGCCCTGCTCTAAAATACAGTATATTAGCCATTCAAGATTTGATTGCCACTAAATGTGGCTACATCACCGTTTATTGTAGCAGGAGCCTTGCAAGAAGAAGAGGGGGACACTGCGATGACGGACTGCAGTCTGCACACAAGTCAAACGGGCATTGCGTGCTACAATTCTCGCAATAGCACAGCTATTTAAACACAAATTGTGCTAAATGTTCCGGCATAACTCAACAAAATGACAGTGTTTCGCCCCGGTGTGCTATTGGGCTCTTCAGTTGGTTAAAGCACACCTCACCAAGACACTGTCAAATACACACTGGGAAGGCCATTGCAAGACGTATTTGATACATGTGTATCCGCGTCACGAGCAAAGCCAGTGCACTATGGGAGTCGAAACTCCACTCCAAAGCAATTATAACCTTACCTTGGCATTGAATATACAATTTTCAAAAGAAAATTATGTATTGCCCGTTGAGCCATTATATATCTAAACACAAATTGTGCTAAATGTTCCGGCATAACTCAACAAAATGACAGCGTTTCGCCCCGGTGTGCTATTGGGCTCTTCAGTTGGTTAAAGCACACCTCACCAATACGTCTTGCAATGGCCTTCCCAGTGTGTACTTGACAGTGTCTTGGTGAGGTGTGCTTTAACCAACTGAAGAGCCCAATAGCACACCGGGGCGAAATGCTGTCATTTTGTTGAGTTATGCCGGAACATTTACTGTAGCACAATTTGTGTTTAAATATATAATGGCTCAACGGGCAATACATAATTTTCTTTTGAAAATTGTATATTCAATGCCAAGGTAAGGTTATAATTGCTTTGGAGTGGAGTTTCGACTCCCATAGTGCACTGGATTTGCTCGTGACGCGGATACACATGTATCAAATACGTCTTGCAATGGCCTTCCCAGTGTGTACTTGACAGTGTCTTGGTGAGGTGTGCTTTAACCAACTGAAGAGCCCAATAGCACACCGGGGCGAAACGCTGTCATTTTGTTGAGTTATGCCGGAACATTTAGCACAATTTGTGTTTAAATATATAATGGCTCAACGGGCAATACATAATTTTCTTTTGAAAATTGTATATAGCACAGCTAAGCGTCACAGGAGCCCATGTCACCACGGACAGTTAAACAATGACTGAGGCTACTGGAGCCGAGTCATATCCTGCTTGCGCAACTGTACCTGTCAACCAAGCAGGCTGACAGTGTGACACTTGTAAACAAAGAATAGTTCCCATGTTGTGGCTTAATGAGTGACCAAACACCAATGAATTGATAAATACAACTCACTCACTTTGCCTAGTATGCCGAGTAGCACTGCTCAAGGATTTTGAAATTTCTACCCACTTATTTATGGCAGTGCTTTTGAGCCTCTGGACTAATAACTGACTCATGCTATTACATTTATTATTTTCACTTACAGAACAATTTACAATTTGCTATCCTTAGACATACCCATATCTGCCAACTTTCAAACAGGGCTTTCAGTAAAACTCGCACGCGCCAAAATATCTAACAAATTTCGGCATACCCCGGCTTGAAACAATAATCCTCCTGGGCTGCAAAATTCAGTAATTCATGCTTTAAACAGGATATTTCAATGAAATCTTATCTACTTACATCATACGCTAATTATTTGTAGACAAACATGACCCTCAAGAAGCAGGTGTGTTGAGGTTTGGAACATAGATATAACACGACTTCCTTGAAATGATATACCAGGTAATATACACTTATCACTCACTGGAAATTACTTGCACTTTTAAATTCATAGCTGTGGCTTTCTTTTAGCTTCCTGCAAAAAGTCTGGAGAAAAGGTGCTGGCATAACAGGGACCAGACCTCCTGGTCTTCGAAATAGAAATAGACTCCCGAGATTCATTTGACATGACAAAATTCATGCATTTTCTTCACTTCAGAAAAATAAGTGTTCAACAGCATTAATATAAAACATTAGAGAAACTGATGACATAATAAGGGTCTGAATTCAGAACTAAAGTTGTGGCTTGCTTTGTTTTATTCAGAAAGTCAATAGAATATGTGTTTGTATAACATGCTTCAGAACTCTGGCCTTCAAAATAGAAATGGCATCCAGAGTTCCACTGGACATCGATGACCTGAACTGTGTCCTGTTCTTCTTAATCAGGCTAAAAATTCGTTCACATTCTGTCTTCTCAGTCAAGTACCGTATTTCCTCGCATAATCGTCGCCACCGCGTAATCGTCGCACCCCACTTTTCAAACACTAAAATAGGTTTATAAAATTTCATCGCATAATCGTCGCATAGCATGTTCGTATTTGTGCGCCAGTCAGTTGCACATGCTGCCGGGACTTTATAACCTGGCGCGACTTTGTCAGACGAAAAATATCTCGTCTTTATGCTTACGGGCAATGAACTGTGACGCGAGCGGCAAGCTTTGTCACTTAGCACATTCCGCGAGCGAATAATCTGATGTGATCTTGTCAGGAGAAAGTAATCTTGTATTTATTCCTGCCGGCTATGAACCGCGACGCGAACGGCCAGCGCACATTCCGCGAGCTTACAGGCCTAATCTGACGTGATCTTGTCGGCAGAAAGTAATTTCCGTCTTTATGCCTGCGGGCTATGAACTATGACGCGAACGGCCAGCACACATTCCGCGAACTTATAGACCTAATCTAGCGATATCTTGTCAGCAAAAAGTTATTTCGTCTTTGTGCCTGCCGGCTATGAACCGCGACGCGTACGGCCAACGCACATTCCGCGAGCTTATAGGCCTAATCTGGCGTGATCATGTCAGCAAAAAAGTAATCTCATCTTTAGGCCTATGAACTGTGACACGAGCGGCCAGCGCACATTCCGCGAGCGTATAGGCCTAATCTGGCGTGATCTTGTCAGCAGAAAGTACTCTCGTCTTTATGCCTGCGGGCTATGATCTGTGACGCGAACGGCCAGCGCACATTCCGCGAGCTTATAGGCCTAATCTGGCGTGATCCTGTCAGGAGAAAGTAATACCGTATCGTCTTTATGCCTGCCGGCTTTGAACCGCGAAGCGAACGGCCAGCGCACATTCCGCGAGCTTATAGGCCTAATCTGGCGTGATCTTGACAGCAGAAAGTAATTCGTCTTTTTGCCTGCGGGCTATAAACTGTGACGCGAACGGCCAGCGCACATTCCGCGAGTTTATAGGCCTAATCTGGCGTGATCTTGTCAGGAGAAAGTACTGTAATATCGTATTTATGCCTGCGGGCTATGAAGCGCGACGCGAATGGTCAGCGCACATTCCGCGAGCTTACAGGCCTAATCTGGCGTGATCTTGTCAGCAGAAAGTACTCTCGTCTTTATGCCTGCAGGCTATGGACTGTGACGAGAACGGCCAGCGCACATTCCGCGAGCTTATAGGCCTAATCTGGCGTGATTTTGACAGCAGAAAGTAATTTGTCTCTATGCCTGCGGGCTATGAACCACGACGCGAATGGCCAGCTTCGTCAGCACATTCCGCGAGCGTTAACCTGTCGTGACCTTGTTAGAGGAAGAAGCCTGTCACTGACTGCAGGCTATGACTCACGCCAGACTCACGCTACGCGAATGACTGGCCCGTGCAGCAAATAATGATACAGTATATTCTTTGAACTTAAATATTCTTCGCATAATCGTCGCACCCTGCTTTTTTCCACGAATTTTTGGCAAAAAAAAGTGCGACGATTATGTGAGGAAATACGGTATGGAGAAATATCGAGATGTTACACAATCGGCGCTGGTCTCAGCCGTTTGACGAGATTCCCGTAGTTTTCATGATAAAACACGGAGAAAATTGCAATTTACATAATCACTTTTAGTCGTTCTACGAGATTTCCATTGTCGTCAAGATTGGGCATGGGAAAATGTAGCATTATTAGGCAATCAGCGCTGCTTGTTGTCCGTTTGACAAGAATCCAGTTGTGAATTATACAAGTTTTCGAGATAACCGGTTAGATTAAATATCTGATGGAACCAAAGTCTGGAAGAAAAATCAACATAACGGAATTTCGAATTAACCATACTGGATGTGGCAAATTTACGAGACTGATAAGATTCTTAAAATAAATGTATTTTGAAGCTTTTTCGCTATGTTTTTTCGATACGATATCATTTTGAAAGATTGCAACATTAAATTATCTTGCGTTATTTCTGGACTTATATTTGAGATAGTCTCCAAATGTAGAGGTCAATAACAGAAATGAGAAGGTTCTGTTGAGTATCGAAAGTTTTCGTGAATAAACGAGTCATGAAAAGTCAGGTTTCCTAATAAAACAGAAAAATATTTCACAATAAACTAAAAACTCTTGTTTATGCCGAAAACATACATTGAACCGATGCATACCAATCAAGGTATCCTCAGTATTCATTTCCCCGAGGGCACGCACGGGGAAATATAGCTTACGCAATCGGAGCCGCTTGCGTGAAACTTGCTCCATCTCAATCTGTGAGCCTAGCGGTGCAAGTTTAAATGATATAAACAGACCTCAGCGAATTTTCGTTACCTCCAAATATCCAGACAAAAATTAGATACTTTGTGTTACTGGTAGACACCCTAATAATTCATGTGTTATTCCGTAACTACAAGACGACCTACGCTTTATAATTCGTGGTGAAGAAGAAAAGAACTATTTTTTATACAGAACGGTACAGGTTATCGAACTAATCAACGCATTAAAGAACAAGCAAACGGTTATCCCAGATCTTTCATTCAACACAAACAAATCGATAACAATTGATTAGGATTCAGGCAAATCAGGATGCATCTCGTATTCCCAGTCAAAGACTGTAACAATCTGGTGATTTAGTTCAGAGCGGTGTATTGAATGTGCGCTGGTCACACAATTATGTATCGGCGACATTCGAAAGCTTGTTCTGGTGCGAATTTAAAAAAAGATCTTGGTACGTAAATCTGTAAAATAATATAGTTCATCCGTAAAAACACTGCCTTTCCGTAAATTTTACGGAAAAAACGTAGAGTTGGCAGGTATGCATGCATACCACACTAAAACATATACTTACTGTAAATGCATCTTCTGTTCCCACAGCACCCGATATACTTGTCACTTTGGGATTGAAATTGGGATCCATTGGAGGACGACCCCTTCTCCTCTTGAGAGGTGGTTCGGGTTCTGAGTCATTGGTTGTCTCCATAGGAGTCTGAGAAACACGTGAATCTGAGCAGTTAACAGATTCATCTGGTTGCTGATTTGCTTGGCCATCTGACCTCCATGATACTTCAGCCAAACCTTTTATTCGTAGATCTTCGGCAGCTTTTAATAGAGATGCTAAGTGGGACTGTAAACATAAAATAATTCATACTATAATTGTGCACACACAGTGATATATTACAAAAATTGCAGGTGCTACTGACATATTTATTGAGGTTAATGGAGTAAACAACATGCACATTGGCAATACAATTCTGAGCTGTTAAGCCCGATCATAATAAGAGATGAATTGCAGCCGAAAGGCCATAGCTGGGTATTTTTGACTGAACGTCCGAGGGCTCCCAACAAGTTCAATTGCAAGTAGTTCCAACTTTGGCTACCAGATGCTACTGTCACTAATACCTAGCAGTGAACATTGGAACTTCATAGAGGGTTTCTGAACAGTAACCCTAATCATAAAGGAATACTATACAATTTCCATTGCAGCAGTTGCTTCAATTGAGAGTTTAAGTTATCACTGTCATAAGATCCACGTACTTGTATATGATAACCTGTACTATTGTGATGTGTAGAAATGTGCGTAACTATGATCTAGAATTGGGGTAGGAGCCTCGGGATATACGGTACCAGCCCAGTATTTGCCTGGAGGAAGTGTGGAGAAAATGCAAGGGAAAATTCCACTTAGGAATTACACTGTCAGCACCCATTGATCTCTGAACTACCTGCTGTTCCTCACTACAATCTTGGATTGATTCATGCACTCGGTTAAACTCCTAGGTTATTTCTGTTGTGTACAGGTTTATCCTTAACCCAGCATCATAGTAAAACAAGATCTATAGGTATATTAACAGGGTGTCTACTGTAAGGATGAAGTAAAAATTAATTACTTTTTAGCTACCTCGAATTAATTTTAGTTACCTTTGAATTCAAGATACGTCTGCGGTCTGCAAGCATAGGAGCTCATTACACGGTGAAGAAAAACAACAATGAACTGAACTGTGTTTAAAGCTGTAAATAAAATAAATAATAAAATAAAAATTTAAAAAAATTAAAAATAAATAAATACTAGATATTTATTATCAAATTAGTTGTTTCACCTAATATGTCGTCTTGTGCACAAGACGTTATAATATCAAGAGGTTGCTCTGCTCTTTACAGTTTGGCGAGATTTCCTTCGTCCCCGAGGTAGATCACGAAGAAATGTATGCGACGTTACGTGATCGTCACCGAATTCTGACTTTGCAGTCAAGTACGGAGAAATATTGAGATGTTACATGATCGGCGCTGGTCTCAGCCGTTTGACGAGATTCCCATATTTTTCACGATAGGACACGGAGAAAAATCGCGATTTAGATAAAAGGTGTCACTAAGTCATTCGACGAGATTTCCATTGTCCTTGAGTTTGGGCACGAGAAAATATAGCATTATTGCGCAATCGGCACCACTGGCTGTCCGTTTGACAAGAATCCAGTTGTCCTCGTCATTGAATGTGGAGAAATATTGCTATGTATCGCAATCGCTGCCGCTCTCGGACGTTTTACGAGATTCACATTGTCCTCGCGATATTATGCAATCGCCGCTGCATCCGGCCGTTCAACGATTGCCTATAGGTCTGACGTTTGTTTTTGGCCGGTGGCCGTGAAATCACGAGCATGCACTGTGCTAACCGTTCAACCTCCTTCTCTCTTTCCTTCAGATTGTGCGTGCATGCAGTTGTTACTGCACATGCTCACAATAAGAACGCTTCCTGTCTGGTCGGAGACCTCTACGCAACAACCAAGCACCGGCCAAAAACAAACGTCAGACCTGTACCTGTCTTATCTGCCCTGACAGAATGATGGAGGCAAGCTTAAGGTTGGGCATCGTTAAAATTCACAAGTAGTTATGGACATGTTGCATGGTCGGCGCCGTGATTCCCGCTGTCCCTATGCTGTGGTTGGGGGTTCATCAGTTTAGGGTGGATCACGAGGAAAAATTAGTATCGCGATGCTACGTAGGCAGACAGTTCTAAGTGGGTTGAAGCACTTCTCTCTCCCCGTACGCTTTTAAGTATACGGTCATGGGAAAAGTGGCGAGAAGGTTTCGGAATGTTTCGTGATGAGTGCCCAATCACCTTTGGCAGGATTCCCGCAGTCCACGTGGTCACAAGTTCACGATAGGGGACGGATTTTACACAGCTGACGTCGATCTCGGTCCGTTAGAAGAGATTCGCGCAGGCAAGTCGTGCGGTCAGCCGGTCGTCTTGAGGATGTGATTTTGGAGGATGAATGTTCCAAGTAGGTACTGTATCGAATATTACGGATTATTCTGGGAGGATTGCACGAATAATACAAGAGGGCACATTTTCTTTCGAATGCAAATCACGAATTATACAGGTTATCGAAATAACTAGTTAGATTATATATCCGAAGGAACCGAAGTTCAAAGGAAAAATCGACATATAACTGAATTACGAATTAACAATACCGGATGTTGCAAATTTAAGAGACAGATTTTAAAAATACAGGTAAGTTATTATGTATTTTTAAGCTATTTCGTAATTTTTGTTTCGAAACGGTAACATTTCAAAAGATTGCGACATTACATTATTTCATGTCAATCTCGGTCGTTTGACGAGATTCCCGCTAGCAAGTCGTGCTGTCAGCCAGCTGTCTTGAAGATGTGATTTTGTAGGAGGAAATTTCGAAGTAGGTATTGAATTTTACGAATTATCTGAGAGGATTGCACAAATTTTAATACAAAAGAGCACATTTTCTTTCGAATTCAAATCACGAATCATAAAAGTTTTCGAGATAAGCGGTTAGATTATAATAACCAATGGGACCAAAGTTCGAAGGAAAAATAGACTATAACGGTATTTCGAATTAACCATACTGGATGTCGCAAATTTACGAGACGGATAGATTTTTAAAATAAATGTATTTCGAAGCCTTTTCGAAATGGAATTATTTCACAAGATTGCGACATTAAATTATTTCGCGTTATTTCTGTACTTACCGTATATACCCGAATACCCTGAATATAAGACGAGGCCTAGTTATCAACTGCCTCTTACAGATTTTTTCAAAAAATACTCGCTAACTCATAACTTGCACAGTATATGCCCTCAAGGTCGTGCTTTCATTTTTATAACGTCTCGTGTTATCGGAAATCCCTCTGCCCGCTTTTCCAAGACATACTCTATAATTTCTTTGTTCAAGAATGGGAGACGTTATTAAATTAAGATACGTTGATCACTCAATTACTGCTTGTAAAACTGACTGGTTGTTCTTGTAAAGATTGTTTTAAAACATATTTCAGTATGCTTTCGAACATATAATTTATCCGCTTAAAATGACGTGTATGCGTAAATCCTAACCTCAAAATGTACGCTTTTCGTATATGCATGGTAATTAAACATAACAAACCATATTTTAATATTCATTAACACATTGATTTGTTGCGAGTTACAAGATGCCAACACTACATACTACTTTGCAAATAATAATAATAACAAATTTAAAAAAAATAAAACATTTTTGAATACCCTGAATAAAAGACTACCCTACATTTTTATAACACAAAAAATGGGGAAAACCCTCGTCTTACATTCGGGTATATATGGTATATTTCAGATAGCCTCCAAATTTAGAGGTCAATAACAGAAATGAGAGGTTTCTGTTTTGTTTTACAAGTTTACGTGTATAAACGTGTCGCGAAAAGTCAGAGTTCCTAATAATAAAAAAGAAAAATATTTCACACAAAACTAAAATCTCTTCTTGATGTCGAAAATATACATTAAACCGATGTATACCATTCAATGTATCCTCAATATGCATTTCCTTGAGGGCGGGCACGGAAAATTAGCCTACGCAATTGGCACCGGTTGCGTGAAACTTGCTGCATCGCAATCTGTGAGCCGAGTGGCACGAGTTTAAATTATTTAAACCGACCTCAGCAAATTGTCGTTACCACCAAATATCTAGACAAAAACTAGGTACTTTTAGTCACTTTCGTTACCGGTAGACACCCTGATAATTCACATGTTATTCTGTAACTACAACACGACCTACGATTTGTAATTTGTGGTGAAGAAGAATTTTTTTTTTTGTACAGAACGGTAAAGGTTATCAAACTAATTAACGCATTAAGGAACAAGCAAACCATTATCCCAAAGCTTTCATTCAACACAAACAAATCAATATTGATCGACTAGGATTCAGGCAAATCAGGACGCATCTCGCATTCCCAGTCGAAGACTGTAACGATCGGATGAATATAGTTCAGAGCGATGTTATCGAATGTGTGCTGGTCACACAGCAATGTATCGGCACAGCCTTTCCGTAAATTTTACATGGAAAATTTTAGATTGCATCAAATACTTACATGATCAATATTAATTTCTCCTCTATACATGAATTCCACAAGAGCTCTGATGTCTGTATATTTGACGTCCTTCAGTATCACAATAGGATTTTTCTCTTCATACTGAGAAAATATTGCATCAAAGTAGGTGCTACAAGCTGATAATACAACCTGCATGAAATAAACACAGATTTATCACAAATTACTTGGATGTAATAAAAAAACAAAAAAAGCAATATTATAAAATCACGTTAGTCGACAATGTTTACTACTAGTTTGCTCCCTTTCCTTTCAAACTCAGAAGATATAATTCATTGCTTAAACAGCATTCCAAACATGCTTAAATGGAGATACATGACCAGATTATCTAAGATTGACATGCAACACTTTGCAATATTATTAATATTATTCCTCCGAGGATCAGTGGCATAGATTAATCATTACCCGATGGCGCAAAACTGTGCAAACCCGAGAGCTCAGGGGGAGGAGAAAGAAGGTAGTGGAGGGGGTCGCCGCTAATGTGCTCTTGGGAGATGCACTGACTTGCAATACTGTTCCAGTTATGGTAGGAGGCGATGTGAACATTTCTGTAGTGAAGTGAACGTTCCTCCCATCTCAATCACTCTGCACCACATGGACTCTCCTGTATACGCATGTGCCATCAGGTGATAATTACGATCTAGTGACCAACCCATGATCTCAAGATCGTGGGTTTGATTCCTGGCCAAGGAAGTAGAAATTTTGGAGGGCATTAAAAATCCACAGCACTCCAAGCCATACGATGTCAGCCCATAAAAGATCTCTCTTATTACATTTCGTGATTACAAAACAAAATCGTTCAAGAGTTCAAATTCTCTACCAGATGGTAGGGCTAAATGGAACGACGACATTGGAGTAGATCACCTAAATGGCTCCAACTCTAAAGATGTGCAACATGTAGCTAAGGCTATATATACCTACGAATATAGATTTATTGAATACACTGTTTACATAGTACGGGTAAAACAGACTCATTGAAAGTTCTCGTCGTTTGCAGAGAAGTACATGGGTTACTGTGGACAGTGGAGACCACATAGCGCACAGGTACACTGGATTGAAGCGTGGTGGTAACCTCTTTGGTTCCGGACTCTAAGGTGGAAGCCGTGTTCTGTGGTCCTTGTGAAGACTTGCCGTAATTCGAAGTTAGGTACTGTCCATTCCTCAGTGTTCATTGCTGGAGTTTCGTAGAAGTCTGGGTCTATTGCTGCTGTCTATTGTTCTCGTTCTTCGATATGGGCCTCGTACGCCGCAGTGTTTTCGAGGTTGTTATGTCTTTAGCTCCCTGATGTAGAAGTCAGTGTCTACTAGTTTGTATACTACCCTCGTCTATGTCGTTCTAGGTAGCCGTAATACTCTTTTTTATGTAGGTGGCTTTCACCGCTTCTAGTCTCTTTAGGTTGGTTCTCTTGAGGTGTGCCCATCCCTGGGTGACAGCGTAGGATGCTATTAGTACTATCTTGATTTGGAAAAGGTTGATGGCAGTTCTTACAGATATTTTTTCCAGATTCTTTAACTCGAATATTGATTTAATCGCTGCCGTGCATCTCTCCTCTGTGTGTTTGGTGAATGCCTTTCCCGTTACTTGCATGTCAAACCCAGGTACTAGTACAACTATATCTAGTTTGTCGCTGCTACATGTGAAGGCATCTGTCTTTGTAATATTTCCTCCTCACCTGAATTTCACGTTTTTTTGTTTTGCTTGTGTTTATCTCCGTGTCGTTCCTCATTGACCATTTGTGTAGCCCGTCGAGTCCTTGCTGTAGAGCGTTTTTATGTTTTGCTAGGAGTATCATATCGGCATACAGGAGCATTGTTAGGTCTTCCTAGCCTACTTCTGCGATTACATAATGTGTTAACAAGTTGAATAGCATCAGGCTAAGTGGATCTCCTTGGAGGACACATTGGATTGGGTTGAGATAGGTCTACACTGTCACTTACTGTTAGCCAGTTCGAGCTATGTTCTCTAAGAGTTGCAGTAGTGGATTTTCCTGACCTAAGATGGTGACCAGTTTCCTAATCAATATTGTTCTATTAGTCTGTCAAAAGCTTTGGTATAGTCCTCAAAGATGGTGTATAAGAAATATTTCCTGTCACACTTGTTGCACCCCACACAATTGTGAGTACTCTTTCAATTGCCTGGATTGTTGATCTACCTTTTTTTTTTTTTTTTATATTTATTTATTTAATAATTATTAGATACAACCATGATAGGTCATGAACCCAAATTGCTCTTCTGGTACGTGAGCCATGGCTTTTGGTAGGATGCGTTTTAGAATTATCTTAGTTAGCACCTTGAAGAGAACACACTCTAAGGCTATTCCACGGCAAGCGTAGGGCGAGTCTTTTGGCCCCTTCACCTTGTATAGAACCTGGATAATTGATTCTCTCCACCTCGTTGAATATTGCCATCCATATGTCCACCATTGATGATATTGATTCTTTCAGGAGCTTGTTGGTCACTTTGTCTGGTCCTGGTGCTTTGCCCTGTTTATATCCTTGAAACACATTCCATACTTCTATTGTTGTGATTGGCATGATTGGTTCCTTGCGTGTGTTTGTGGTTTGCCATGTTGCCATCAGAGTCCATTGGTAAATCTTCGAGAAGTGACCCTCCTAAATGACCATTGGTATCTGTGGGCTTAATTTCGTTTTCCTAGGCTTGAGTAACTTATAAGGTGTTGCTTCGGCTGCTGCAATTGTCTCGAGTTCCTACTTCTCTGTGAATTGTAGTCTCTTCGTTCTGAGTAGAGATTTATATTTCGCTCTTTCTTCCACGTCTTCTTTTAGAGTGTTCTCCGATTTGGTAGCCCTTCAGCTGTGTAGTTTCTCCAGTGTTGTTTTCCTTTGGGTGTAACAATCCCTATCGAACCAAGGCTTACTTCTTGCCTTCGGCGGGATCCTGGTTATATGATTAGGTATAAATTATTATTTAGTTAGTAGAATGCTTATTTATTATTTATCTTTCTAAAATGTTTCACAAGTGTTCTCATTTTAAATTGTGTAGAGAATTAAGTGCATAATATCTTTTCTTCTTTTTTAACTCAATAATTGTTGCTATCTTTCCTGAATAACTTGCTCAAGTTTCACCTGTATCAAGGATTTCTATATACTGTAGTTTGAATCACCTTTTCTTTAACCATTAAAAAGCTACTTATTTATTATTTAAAGGAAATTTTTCGGCTGAGATCATCCTGCCAACATCGATATTCACTTTCATAATTGTTGTAAAATAATGCTGCAATAACATAACAGAAGGTAAAGTATAGATGGCATAATCTTGTACCAATCATATACAATAATACGTAGTAAATAGAATATGCAATCTACATGAAGTGAAAATGTACCACTGATCTTCAATAGGCAGCATTACAGAAAGACAAAAGACAACTACCCCCAGCTGTTAATTTTTAAGTTACATTACACATGACACTTATCAGTGTCAGCGAATGGTCTGCAAACATAAGTGGCAACAATGAATACCTGTTGGTTCCTAAGTTTAGGGGCTGCGACAACGTGGAACGAATACCTGATTCAACCTAAAAATGGTAAAATATACTATTAACCACCACCTCCAGGAGTAATCAAATCCATAATTGGTCCGTATTAACTAATAGTCAATTCAATGAAAATCAATAGATCCACCCATTCAATATTTATTGTTTACCATCTCTTGATGAATGCAAGTACATTTACATTTGCCTGTTGGTACAGGCTCGAGTAAAATGTGGCTTTCCACCGATGTCTCAGTCGAGGTATGGGTGGTGCTGAGTAATGGCATTCAGGGTACACAGCTAGTGTCTGTGATTATTGTGAAAGGTTCTGCTCGCAGGGTTAATACTGCCCCCAACCAGCCTCTAGGCTGATTACCTAACAGACAGACAGCAAATTATAGGTACATGTTTCCGGATATTAGAATAATAGCCCAGTAGACAGAGCTCAAAAAAAGGGGTCGAGTTGCAAAAGATGGAGTAATTTTGATTTTCAAGTGTTGTACGTATTGCCCCTCTCGTGAAAAATCCAAGTTTTCAATCTCCCTATCCTTGTACATTGTCCACAATCTTCAAAATACCGCCAAGAAAAAGCACTTTTTGCAGCTTTCCCTCAGTAACTCACTTCGAGTGCATAGTAGGCAAAATGTTGTCAATCAATTGTGAAGAGCGTTACATATCCTGCAAGTTTCTTATATAACTTGTCGGAAAATTTGGAACAGGTACTGGGATACTGAGACATGAACATAAACATGTAAAAAAATGCAAAAAGTTACGATATGTCAGTGGTTTAGCCTGAATAACTTTTTATTAGTGCCGTTTAGTGCGAAATGCATAACAACCAATCTCTTACAGGTAAGTGGACTGGAAACTGAAAAAAAAAAAAAAAAAGGATTATATCTACTGAAAATACACTACTACCTCTGTCTAAATCAGTATTCCTGAAAGTAATATCGATGATGATGATGATAATAATTGTTGTTTTAAGGGGCCTAACATCTAGGTTATCGGCCCATAAAAAGTAATATCATCATTAATCAATTATGTATATAGGCTACTACAGGGTCATTATGTGCGCGCGAGTAAACACGACAAGCTAAGCCGACTGTAGCTGGCACACATCGCGGGCGCGCGTACCCAGTTCAGCCGGTGGTTGGTGCGCACTTTCACACTTTTACCAAACATGTTGAATAATGTGTACTTCAGGTGCTCATAGGCAATGCTGAAAATGTCCTCCCTCTCTTGTAACACACACCTGACATCTTCTCTTTCATTATTTACGGAGCCTATTTCCTTGAATCATAGGGGCCGTGGTGGCACAGCGGTCAAGCTGTTGGCCTCTCACCACGGCAGACCGGGTTAGATTCCCGGTCAATGCATGTGAGATTTTCAAAGTGAAATGTGGTTCGGATTCCATGTAAAAAGGATGCCCCGTGATGATCTCGAGATTAACGGACACGTAAAAACTACTATCTTCCTTCCTTGAATCGTTTAGCGAGCCTCCTAATTGTACTGGCATTAGGCACAGGTCTTCCTGGAAACTTGATTCGAAATTCTCGTCTTGTTTCAAAACCAAGATTTTATGCTTTTAATATACGAATTATGGATATAAACACGTTCGCGCAATGTGAATTGGTGTCTAGGCATGACCAACAATCACAGTAACCACAATACTCACTAAACGTGCAACACTAACGTTTAAGCTTTGGAGATGCACGTCCATATGAATCACAAAACACGTGTGAACTAACGATCTGAGTCAGCGGAGCGCGCCAAACACTGGCTGAACCGGGTATGCGCACCCGCGATGCGCCAGCCAGCTTAGCTTGCCGTGTTGACTCGCGTGCACATAATGACCCTGTATATACGCGTAGTTCATGAGATTCATGCAAATTCACAAATACACTGCCGAGTTCCCTTTTTGTCCACAATATAGCACTTACCTTATGGGCACGCAGTGTCTTCCCTTCACAAGCAAGAGTAACATCACAGAAACTCTCCCTTTCTAACAGCTGACTAAACATCACCTGCAGGTTGTTGTGATGGTACTTCCACCTAAGGCAGTATTGTTGAGGAAACATTTTCTGTTGAGAGTTCATTTTGTCTGAATATTTTATTTCTGTAACAGGTTCAAATGGTTCTCTTTCAGAATCAAATTGATCACAATATTCTTCACCTTGTTGGGAGGAGGTATATTCCAAGGAATCTTCAACACTCAACACACTTTCTGGGTAAATGTCAGCCTCTTCCACAGCATCAGTCTGAAATAGAAAGAAATTGAGATGAATTCTAAAATAAAAACTCCCACCGTAATTTCAAATCCTGACATATGGTGGAAGCTTGAGACAGCCAACTGTTTAATCAGATGATTCTAATACAATAATTGATGCCTAGAAGCATGCTGTGGGCTTTCAATATGCACAGTGCTATTATACGTCAATATTTTATTGATCTTGGGTATAAACAATATAAAAAATTCACACACTGAATATGTGCAGCTTATTTCATTGTACTAAATAAATACAAAAAAACAGGCAGCAGCTATTGTACAGCTAATCTAAATTAATCTGACGATTATCTTTTAAGTTGAAAGAAGTCCGTGTAAGGTTATTTACGGTTTAACACAGAAAAAAGTAACCATGATAATGGTAAGTACTCTTATGGTTTTACACACTTTACAGATAAAAGGGAAAACAGAGAAACATATTGTAGAGGTATTGCTGATGTGTTAGTGCCTTGTTGAGTATCTTAACACAATAACATGAAACAGCAGCACTTTCAACTGCTTGCAAAGTTGTAGTGATCAATTAACTTACCGCAAGCAAAAATACATATCTCGACAGGAATTTGGAATTACTGTACTCTGTAATTAATTGTGTTCAACGATTTGCCAACTGAAATTCCAGTCATTTTATTCCCGAGGTGAAGTTTGAGTCTAAAAACATTATAAAAGAGTTGTTGATTCTTTAGGAACTTTGCAACATCATGGTTATGTAGCCCCGTGTACTTGGGCGTGTGTAAAATTTGTCTGATTATGTGCTGAAATGATAGAAGCCATTTTTCAGTGTTGCCTAATTCTATTGAAGAAAGCTTTCCAGTTACACAAATTGTGCCCAATCACATTAGGCTGTAAAACAAGTATTTATATGCCCTAAAACGAGAAATATTACATATGATATTTATCACAAAATAACATGCTTTTACGTACAAAAATGGGGGGGGTACTTAATTGGATGGCATGTTTCGATCGTCAAGCCATCTCCTGCTCACTTTGGCTTAATAAATGTACGATGTTTACGAATTGCACTTATAAACAAAAAATATAAATATATACCAGGTGAGTCAGCCGCCCCTTTGGCGTCAGGAAGGGCATCCGGCCGTAAAAACTATCGCCACAAAGACTTCCATCGCATCTCATCCCCGACCCCGTTGGAAAACGGGAATAATAAGGGGTAGACATACAATACATACAGTCAGCCGCCCCTTATTTTTTTAGTTTTCGGCCACACTTCCAACGTCTCATGCCAACATGGTCGACAGATCTCCGTCCATAGCCAAGCCACAATGACCCTAAACGACTTTACAGGATTTATGATGACATGGAAACAAGACCTTTACAAAAACATGCGTGCGACAAGTGATAATTCAAAGCATCAAACTGTCATACGGGCATGTACAAACAACATGCCGATTATACGGTTTCAGTTGGATACGAAATTAACGCTAGGTACGGTGGCTTACTGATAAAAAACGTGAATAAACCTTCGAAGCAGAAAGCAGTAAGACATCTCATACACTTTCATGCAAACTGAAGGGACAAGTAGCCGTGGAGCAATGGTATACGTGCGTAGAATATAATCGTCCCGTTCATGAGAGGTGGGTTCGATTCCAACCACCGCTGAATATTTTTGTGCTCATTTTAAACTTTGGGGATCAAATACATGATGATGATGATAATTGTTGTTACAAGGGTCCTAACATCAAGGTTATCAGCCCCTAATGGTTTGGATGTTAATGAAAAATGAAAAATACATATTGTTACGGCTGTGAGTTTGTGTCATCGCTCGCCGCATGAGTCACAACTGCCCCAGGGCTGGGCTGTGCCCTGCCTCGTGTATTGCGTGCGCCTTATGCAACAGGGCTACTAGGACAAAGGGATAGTCCAGAATATTCGTGACTGAGCCAGCGATGGAAAACTCGAGAAGCCGTGAACCCTGGATGGATCTAGAAGCATTTATTGAGTCACCCGTCTGCTATATAAGTGCGACCTGTCAAGCAGTTGTTGTTGTGTTTTTATGAGCTAGTGAGAGTGTTTATCCTGAGCGACAGAAGTGTAGTGACTTGCGAAACCCCTAGTGAAGCTGATTCTCTTGACAGCGAGGAAGTGATTGTGGTGCATTGTGAAACAGTGTGTAGTACGGTGACAGGCTGAGTGCAGATATTTCCAGCCAACGCACGGGGCCACCTCATTACGAGGGATTAACTTCTGCGGCTTGTTGACAAGTGAAAGGGGGGCAAGAACTCTCCAAAGGCAGAGACTTGAGGAAACTGGAGTAAGGTAATAATTGCTTGTATTTAATGATGAGTGCTGTATCTTCCTGCAAGCAATAAAGCTAACTTCTCTTTAAAGCAGTAATTGGTGTTGTGTTTTCTACCCACCGTAATCCAGTTAACAAAAGTGCCACTAGGGGGGTGGCACGTAACAACTGGTGTCAGAAGTGGGATTACGAACTCAAGCACAAGGACAACACCTGACGGTCCTGGTTTGAAAACCCGAGCAGGTCATTTTTTTTTAAATTTTCCTGTGAGCGCATGTCCCTTACAAGACAAACATCTAAAATGGAAGAGCAATTGGCAGCATTGCTAGAAAAGTTAAATGGCATGGAAACCAAGATGGAGGACGGCCAGAAGAATTTAACCAAGGACCTAACTGCCAAATTAGAAGACGGCCAGAAGAAGATGGAAGACTGTTAAAATAAGTTAGCGGAGGACCTGAAGAAGATGGAAGACAGCCAGAAAAGTTCAGCCGAGGACCTGAAGGACAGCCAGAATAAGTTAGCAGAGGACCTATCCGCCAAATTTCAGGATGGCCAGAAAAATCTGGAAGTGTGTCTGCTGACGAAATTAGAGGAGAGCCAAAGGAAATTAGAACAGGGCCTACGTGAGGAAGTCGCAGCAGTGGAAAAGAAGTTCGACGCCTTACAAGTGGAAGTTGCCGAGCTGCGCCAACGCCCGCTGATGGGGGTGGAGGAGAAATTCAACGCCTTGCAAGTGGAAGTTGCCGAGCTGTGCCAACGACCGCTGATGGGGGTGGAGGAGAAATTCAACTCCTTACAAGTGGAAGTTGCCGAGCTGTGCCAACGCCCGCTGATGGGAGTGGAGGAGAAATTCAAAGCCTTACAAAAGGAAGTTGCCGAGCTGCGCCAACGCCCACTGACGGGGGTGGAAGAGAAATTCAACGCTCTACGAGAGGAAGTTGCCAAGCTGCGCCAACGCCCGCCCACCGTTACACCGGGAATATCAGGAACGGGACATAGCAGAGTGACGCCCCCAACCTTCGACGGAAAGGTACCGTGGAGCACCTACTTACGTCAGTTCGAGGCGGCCTGTTCCATAAATAACTGGAACAACACAGAAAAGGCTACAGCTCCATTGTAGCGCTGAGAGGTGACGCCCTTAACGTCCTTCAGGCCATCCCGACTGGATCCCAGGACTACGCTTCACTGATCGCCCATATGGAGTCCCGATATGGAGATAGCCATCTTCAGCAGGCCTACCAGATGCAGCTCCGGACCCGGGTACAGAAGAACGCGGAAACCCTGCAGGAGTTCGAGATGGACATCGCACGCCTCGTAAGGCTCGCCTACCCAACAGCGCCGGCCGACTTTCTGGAGCAGATAGCGACGCAGACTTCCACCGAAGGGCTACGGGACTCGGACACTCAACAGGCGCTGCGTCTCGCGCGCAATACGACCCTGGCAGATGCGCTGAGCCACGCACTTGAGTTCGAGACGGCAAAACAGGCATCCAGAATGCACGCGCGGGTGCGTCAAGTGGACGCCGACGAACCAGTAAAAACCAACGGGACCAAGCCCCTGGCCGACGAATTAATGGAGGCGCTAAGCCGTTTCTTCGATAGTCGCGGCACCACCAGCAACGACACAGCCGGAAGGCGGCCCGGAAGAGGACTACCGACCTGCTGGACCTGCGGTAAGAAAGGCCACCTGAGCAAGGACTGCGGTGATCGCCGCCGCCGAGGGTATCCGACGGGAAATCAGTCGTCTGAAAACCGCGCGACCCAGGGAAACGAGTATTAGCCAGCCTTGGGGGGCAAAGGTTGGCTTGTGACAGTCGTCAAGCCCCGGCAGTCCAGGTTCGTGTGACGAAGTTACGGAGGGACAATAGCAGCCTGATGGTCGACGGAGTCGTCAACGGAGAGAGCTGGCCCATGCTAATCGACACGGGAGCATCGAGGACCATCGTCAGTCCCACCGTGATCCCGAAATGGAGAGTGCAACCCACACAAAGGAACCTCCAGCTAATAACCGCAACCGGAGAGACCGCACCGGTACATGGCGAAGCATCACTGGAGTTCGTCATTGGTCGACGGGCGATAAAGCATCCAGTGCTTGCGGCTGACGTATCAAATGAAGTGATCATCGGACTGGACTTCCTGGACCAGAACAACATCATCTTGGATCTGAGTACCAACACTCTGCACTTCGGAGGTGAGGAACTTGCTTTGCAACCTGCGAACGAGTCCATCACCGCACGACGAGTAAGGCTGAGAGAAGACGTCATCGTTCCCGCCAGCACGGAGGTCAGCGCTGCCGTAATTGTCGACGGAACTGCTGAGGGAGTGGCGGCTGTCATCGAGCCAAAATATGAGGACATCCAGACAAAAGGATTGCTAGTTGCCAAAACTCTCATCAACACGACGTCTCGGCCGTACGTCCGCCTGTCCAACCTGAACGACTACTACATTACGGTTCACCGGGACACCAACCTAGGAGTCTGCGAGCCCGTTACCTGGATTGCCCGCATCACAGATACGACGGACGGACACCTGCAGACGGACAACCGAAGAAGACGCACACTGCCAGAAGAACTACAGAAGCTGTACCAAGGATCCCAGGACCATTTAGACGAGGAACAATCACGCCAACTTCAGGACCTGCTACGCGAATTCCAGGACGTCTTCTCCGTGGGGAGCAAAGACTTCGGCAGGACAAGCTTGTAACTTTGAAAGAATAATGGATTTTCCGCCTTCAATACTGTTTATTTCTATTACTTACAGGGACTAGTTTCGGGGGTAAATACTCCCCCTTCCTCAGCCTGTCCAACAAAACTACACAATGGAAAAACTTTCCATGTACAAGTTCATACAAAATACATGAAGAACAAAGAATAAAGAAATATTATTTACAGTTCCGCTCGACGCTCCAAAGAAGATACTTTTATTGCATCACTAAGGCCTAGGCGCATCAGAACTCCTGAATTGGGCCGGTGCTGCGGTCCGCTGTCCCCATTGCGTCATCGTGGGACCACTGTAGTCCCCTTGTTGCTCTTGGCAAACGTCAAGGCGAGAAAATTTGTGGCCGCGTCACGCGCCGCCAGGAACTGCAGTGCGCAGGGCGTGAACAAAAACAAACCGGAATTCATCTTGCGAAGCCTTTTACAGCTGAGTGTTAGTGACGTGCTTGGGAAAAGGTGGCGTTTGGGTTGTGGGAGATGGGAGGCTAAGGAAATGAGAATGAGTGAGGTTTGTTGACGCGCCTATTATGGAGATTGATTAATGCGTAGAATGAGTGTGTCAATCTTTAGTATGTTATGAAAAATGATGGGTATGAATAGTGGAATATAGCGGGAATTTTATCTATTACAATATAATTCGTCTATTAATGTTCTGTATAAAATGCTAGTTTCAAATATTATTTCATTAAGATTGTGTGAAGGGTTGAATCTCTGTGCTTTATCAATTTCTATTTGTTCCAAAATATTCATGAGCGTGCCTTTATTTTCTTGATGTAAAATTTCTAAGTCATTGTCTATGGTTGTGAATTTATGCCCAGTTTCTGCCATGTGGTTACCCATCGCTGAAAATTTATTATGTTTGATGGCATTGACATGTTCCAAAAATCTGGTGTTGAACCCTCTCCCCGTTTGTCCCACGTAATCGGCATTACACTCGTTACATTTAATCTTGTAGATACCTGAATTGCTGTATTTGTTGGTTTTGTTGAGAATATGCGAGTTGAAAAATTTATTATGATTAGTGTTATTGGTTCTGAACGCTGTTTTTATTTTATATTTTTTTAGTACACTAGTAACATTGTATGTGGATTGGTTCACAAAAGTGAACGTTGCGTATGTGGAAGGTTCTTTGTCTTCTTTTGCTAATCTGGAAACGGGTTTGTTCTTAATTTTGTTAATTATATTGTTAACATATTTACTATTGAATCCATTAGCTTCGGCAATTTGGTGAATTATTGAAACTTCTTTACGATAATCTACGTCAGACAGTGGGACGTTCAACGCACTATTGACGAAACATGCGAGTGCTGCTCTTTTATGGGAAGCTGGATGATTAGAATCTTGTCTAATTACAGTACTGGTTTGAGTTGGTTTCCTGAATATTTGATAGCTCAGGTGATGACTAGTAGATCAAGGTAATTTATGGAACTGTTTACTTCATTTTCTGACGTGAATTTAATGTTGCTGTTTATTTGGTTCAAATATTGCAAAAGTTTTTCTATTTTCGTTTTAGAGTTGTCAAGGATTACGAAAACGTCATCAACATATTGTCCCCAAAAGACCAAACCATCCTTTTTGTTGATGATTGATTCGTATTCCAGATTATCTAAGAATATGTTAGCTATTATTCCTGATAAAGGAGAACCCATGGGGAGGCCTTCTTTTTGTTTATAGATTTTCTCATTAAAACTAAATTGGTTGTTATTTAGGATGAATGTTATGATGTTCAAAAATTCAGAGATCTCAACTTGTGTTAAATCACTATTATTCTTTAAGTTGTTCTTTATAATATCAATCAAGCTTGGTTCAGCACAGAATCGACGTTGGGGACAGCGCACCGATTAGGGCCCCATTCAGACGTGTCCCGCTCGCCAAGGAAGCCGAAGTCGACCGGATGGTAGAAGAGATGAAGGAGCAAGGGGTGATCGAGCCATCACATAGTCCTTGGAGTTCTCCGGTCGTGCTAGTGAAGAAGAAGGACGGTTCCACCAGGTTCTGCGTGGATTACAGGCGGGTGAATGACGTCACGAAGAAGGACAGCTACCCTCTACCCTGGATCGACGACACCCTGGACACCATATCAGGGTCGAGATGGTTCTCCACCTTGGATTTGAAGAGTGGCTACTGGCAGGTGGAGGTCCAACCTAAGGACCGCGAGAAAACTGCTTTCTCTGTGGGCAGCGGGCTCTGGCAGTTCACCGTCATGCCATTCGGTCTGTGCAACGCCCCTGCGACCTTCGAAAGGCTAATGGGAGTCCATTCTGAGGGGACTACACTGGAAGACCTGCCTGGTCTACCTAGACAACGTCATCGTTCTGGGGAGAAGCTTCGAGGAGCACTACAGCAACCTGAAGGAGATCTTGTTGAAGCTACGGGCTGCCCAGCTGAAGTTGAGCCCCAAGAAGTGTCAGCTCTTCCAGAAGCGGGTCCAGTACCTTGGGCATATCGTCTCCGAGGAAGGGGTGCGCACCGACCCAGAGAAGACCGCAGCTGTGAGAGAGTGGCCAGTTCCGAAGGACAAGTCCCAACTACGAAGCTTCCTGGGACTCTGCACTTATTACCGTCGCTTCGTGAGAGGATTCGCCGACATCGCCAAACCTTTACATCGACTGACTGAGAAGGACCAACTCTTCACGTGGACAGCAGAATGCCACAGTGCCTTCGAACAACTCAAGCAGGCTCTGAGCACCGCGCCTATTCTGGCCTACCCCAGACCTGGAACAAGGTTCATCATCGATACCGATGCCAGCGGCTTTGGCATAGGGGGAATCCTGTCGCAAGTAGTGGACGGCGAGGAGAGAGTAGTGGCCTACTTCAGCAAGGCCTTAAAGCCAGAAAGGAACTACTGCGTTACCAGGAAGGAGCTGCTCGCCATCGTGAAGACCATTGAACACTTCCACAAGTACCTGTACGGGTAAGAATTTCTCATCAGGACTGACCATGCATCCCTGCGGTGGCTCCTGAACTTCAAGCAGCCCGAGGGTCAACTCGCGCGGTGGTTAGAGAGGCTTCAACAGTACAACTTTGAGATTCAGCACAGGAAAGGCCAACTGCATTCTAACGCCGACGCCCTGTCACGAAGACCGTGCCCCGAAGACTGCACCTTCTGTGCCCGAAGGGAGGAGAACACCGGGATACAGTGCCGACGGACTACTGTGGAACTTCAGGGGCACTGGAGCCGCGAATCTTTCACGCGGGCACAAGCAGAAGATGATGACCTGGGACTGATAGACGAAGGGAAGAGGGCCTGTGTCCCCAGACCCGGGTGGAACATTGTGAGTGACTGCAGCCCAAAGTTTAAGTCCTACTGGGCCCAGTGGGACTCGCTGATTGTAAGGGATGGCCTCATCTGCCGTACCTGGGAGAGCACCGACGGGAAGACATCTCGGGAACAAGTCATCGTTCCAAAGGCTATGACGGAGGAAGTCCTGAAGGAAGTTCATGGAGGATCATCTGGTGGACACCTAGGGATAAAGAAGACCCTGGAGAAGCTGAGAGAGCGGTTCTTCTGGATCGGATGCCGAACAGACGTGGAGAACCACTGCGCGAGGTGCCACGATTGCGCAGCCAGCAAGGGCCCAGGACGAAGACGACGGAGTCCACTGAAGACCTACAACGTGGGCGGCCCCATGGAGAGAGTGGCCATTGATGTTGCTGGGCCATTCCCGTTAAGCGAGGCAGGGAACCGCTACATATTAGTCGTCAGCAGCTACTTTACCAAATGGCCGGAGGCGTATGCTCTCCCTAACCAAGAAGCCGCGTGGAGCAATGGTATAAGAGCGTAGAATATAATCGTCCCGTTCATGAGAGGTGGGTTCGATTCCAACCACCGCTGAATATTTTTGTGCTCATTTTAAACTTTGGGGATCAAATACACGATTATGATAATTGTTGTTACAAGGGTCCTAACATCAAGGTTATCAGCCCCTAATGGTTTGGATGTTAATGAAAAATGAAAAATATATATAATTAAATCTAACTACAAACTTTCACTATCGTATTACCCTCCTGGGTTGGCTTTTCCCACGGACTAAGCGAGGGATCACACCTCTACCGTCACTAAGGGCAGTGTCCTGGAGATTGAGACTCTTAAGTTTGGGATACAACTGGGGTGTGTGACCAGGTAATACGCCCAAGCGGCCTCACCTGCAAAGCGAACAGGGGCCTGATGAAGGGATGGGAAGAGTGAGAGGGTTAAGCGAGGAAGTGGGAAGGAGGCGGCCGTGGCCTTACGGAAATTACCATCCTGGCATTTACCCGAAGACGAAGTGGGAAACCACGGAAAACCACTTCGAGGATGGCTGAGGTGGGAATCGAACCCTCTCTACTCATTTAGACCACCCGAGGCTAAGTAGACATCGTACCAGTCCTCATACCACTTTTCAAATTTCGTGACAGAACCGGGGCGACATTTAATCACTCTGATCACTACACAACGGAGGTGACTGCTACAAACTTACAACTAAAATTAACTACTGACTTACACATGCCATTCATACGATTTCAGTTGGATACGAAACTAACTCTGGGTACGGTGGCATACAGATAAAGAACGTGAATTAACCTTTGGAGCGGAAAGCAGTATCACATCTCACACTTTCAGGCAAGGTACAGGGACGAGTATTCGTGGAGCAATAGTCCAAGTTCGTAGAAGGTAGCGGACCATTTTTGGGAGGTGGTTTCGAATCCCACCACCGCTAAATATCTGTATGCACATTTTGAGCTTTGGGGATCAAATACAGGATGATGATGATGGTGATAATTGTTGTTTTAAGGGACCTAACATCTAGGTTATCGGCCCCTAATGGTTTGGGTGTTCATGGAAAATGAAGATGAAAATTTAAATAAATCTAACTACAAACGTACACAATTGGATAAGAAGAGGAAAACAAAAGAAGAGTAAGGGAAATAAAAGAAAGGTGGAAGATGCCCTCAACCCTCGAAGAATGAAGATTGAGGGACTTTGAAAGAAGGAGAGCCATGAATGGCAGGGAGGAAAGGGAAAGAGGAGAGGGCCCGCCCCAAAGGCAATGGAAAAAGGTGAAGAACCGGACCCAGCACGAATCCCTAGGGATCGATAACTCTCGAACTCACCAGCTGTGATCCCTTAAGGGTCTAGCGTTATCCAAGGTGGGGATACACACACCCTGCCTTCTTGAGGGCCTTGAGCAGAAGGCAGGAGGTACCTGAAAGGAAAAACCCTCGAAGAATGAGGGATCAGGAAAAATGAGAGAAGAGCCAATTAAGGCGGAAAAGGAGAGACTCCATAGGCCTCGGATACCCTAATACCATTGGGGTCGGTCGAAAACAAGAGTTGACCAAGAGAGGTCGACAGGAAAGAAGATGGAGAGGAGCCCGGCACAAGCAAGTCGAAGCAATGTCAGACTCAGCTGGGGTTCCGTGGTCGCCAACCCACGTTCTACCAGATGTGAGCCCCTGGGGGATCAAATACAAGAACATGGCGATGAAATAAACAGTGCTTCTAGGCTGCACACTGTGTCAAGCCAGTACACATTAAACCCTAAATAAACACTGCATGATATTAGTCAAATGTGGCACAATGCCCTTGTATATTATTCCCAATGCTTAAAATATTTAGTGGTGGTGAGATTTGAACCCAGCTCCCAAAAACAGGACGATTATCTTCTACGAACTTAGACCAATGCTCCACAGCTACTTGTCCCTTCAGCTTACCTGAAAGCGTATGAGATGTGATACCGCTTTCCGCTTCGAAGGTTCATTCAAGTTTTTTATCAGTAAGCCACCGTACCTAGCGTCAATTTCGTATCCAACTGAAACCGTATAATCGGCATGTTCTTTGTACATGCTCGTATGACAGTTTGATGCTTTGAATTATCACTTGTCAAACACATGTTTTTGTAAAGGTCTTGCTTCGATGTCATAAATCTTGTAAAGTCGTTTAGGGTCATTGTGGCTTGGCTGAAAATTATAAAATAAGGGGCGGCTGACTCACCTGGTATATATATTATTATTTAATCGAATAGCCCTTAATAGAGCACGTTAAATCAATACATCAAGTTTTACTATATGATTTCTTGGTCACCCAAAATAGCTTCATTCTTTTAGATTGTTGTTGCCGGAGCTCCTCAATGTTGTGTGGCTGTTTCCTGCTTCTCTCTAGTTCCTCCTTGAAGGTGACTGTTTGAATTTTGTTCCGAAAGAGTTGTCTATTAGGTAGGTCTTCAATTTGTATATTGGCCTCTTTAAGGTCATTCAAGGTCTGTTGAAACCAAGCTGGCTGTATCTTAAGTTTCATAATTTTATTGAAAATTTTCTTTGTCAATCTATCATCGTTCATTCATTGTAAACGTCCAAAAAAGGATAATCTTCTTTTTCGCACGGTATGTAGCATGTTTTCTACATGCTCATAAATTTAAACATTTGGTCTAGGTCTGTTGTAATCTGCTCCTACTTTTCTAGGGCCAAGTAAACTTCTAATTATTTTCCTTTCCATGACCATGATTTTGTTAATTTCGCCTTTATTCATTAATTTAAGCATTTCAGATCCATATAAGGCCTCTGGTTTCACAACAGTATTAAAATAATAAGAATATTGTATGGCCTCGGGTGCCTGGTGCAAGCTTTGTTAATCCCAGAGGGTAGCTTGCATGTCGAATTTCTTCGTTCCTTTGAACGCTATGAAAGTCAAAGAGGTTAGATATCTAAACTCCTTGACATTACAGCGCTTTCAAGTAGAGAATGGAGGAACTTTGTGTTGGTGGAAAATCCAGAGATTAATTTTTCCTTTGAACACAGCCTACTGAATTCAAATGGGTTCTTTAACGTGCCAACAACGTATGACATGAGTGTCGTGATTTTTGTCGCCTTCAAAAATCACTTACCATGGCCAGGGGCGAACCTGCAATCTTGGGGTTGGTAGTCCGACACTATAACCACTCATCCACCGTGGCAAGCTAGGATTATAATGTTTAATTTTAATAGAATTAGGTAATGATTTTTCCTTATAAATGTTCCTGGTGAGCTGGAAAGCTATATTCATTTTCTTTGTTCTAACTGTTAGGCTGTTTTTCTAGTTATTATTTATTGTAATCCATTCACCGAGATATTTGAAAGAATTCACTCTTTTGATTTCGTTTTGTTGAATACATCATTTATCAGGACTGTTTTTGACATTGGATATAAATTCTGTCTTTGTGAAGGAAATTTGTAGACCTATTTTATTTGCTTGTTGTATTAAATTATCAATTTGTATTTTGGCATTTACCGGTGTATCAGTAATTAGGGCAATGTCGTCAGCAAAACCAAACAATCTATAGAGATGGTATCTCGTTGACATCCTAATTTAACCCTTTGGTGTCTGTTTTCCTCCAATCTCGGATCACCTTCTCCAAAGCACAGTTAAAAAGTAATGGTGACAATCCATCACCTTGTCTGACTCCTATGTTTATTTCAAAGCCTCGGAGAACTTCCTAAGAAATCGGACTTTGGACGTCTTATTTGTTAGCGTAACCCGAATAATGTTCGTTGTTTTAGGATCCAAACCAGATTCTTTTAGAATGTTAATGAGAGATTCTCTGTCATGGAATGATAGGCTTTTGCAAAATCTATAAAAGTAACTGTCGTGTCCTTATTTCTTAATTGCCTCATTTGCAAAAAGTTTTATTTTAAGATTCCATATCTGTTCAACACAAGATCTATGTTTACGAAAGCCATTGTAACTCTAATTGGGGCCGTATTTTTTGTTAATATCGATACGCACAAACGTTTTTCATATCTTCTTTCATGTCTACTGTAAAACCTTCTAGGTACTTCGTGTACCGTATTTTATCAAAATGAACTCGCGAAATATCATGAAATCTGATTTACTGCACGAATTGTGCCATTAATCACGAAATAAACTCCACTTGGTTTGAAAAATGCTAAATATTATCGGAGAAGCTCCCCAATAAACGTTTAAATGCTTCTGAGGAATTGATTGTCGTGGTTTCCGTCTCATTTGATTGCTAGTACTACAATATTCTCTACACAAATGCCCAAAAAGCCAGAAGTATGAGTATTCAGCTCCGCGATCTCTAAGGCTATCGATGAAAATCGATATCTGGTTCGATTACATCAAATGGAGCAGTGGTCATAGATACTGCAGTGCGAATACGCGACTTATAAAACTTTATCGGCAAACTTCCACCATTTAAGTATAAAAATGCCAAAAACTAAAGTCACAACAGTTTTCTCGAGGGCCGAGAAATACAACAGTGAGGGGTTCTATGTATTTGACGCTGCAAGGAAGACTCTAGTGAGTAAATACTGCAATGTTCGTATTCAGTGGGAACGAAAAGACATGTGCGATAAACACTGTAGGGATTCAGAAACGGATAAAAAGAAGATGATTTAATAAGGATACATTAAAAGAGTTCTTTAAAACCCCTATCACAAAATTTGTTAGATTTACCCCATTCTATAAGGAAGATTTCAGAAGAAACATCGATCATTATGACAATTTATTTGGTGAAATATCCACCGAAATAGTGTCAGTTTTAACACTGAAATCAACAGTTGTATTTCACCAAAAAATAAGGTCCATATATATATATATATATGCGCACAATGTTTAGGTAACGTATGTTTGCAAACTTGTGTGAAGGATCAATCTTATTTGCAGATGTTATTGTACACTTCCTATAGTTGCGTTATTATTCATGTATTTTAAGTAGGCTATGTTAACCTGTGTCTTATTGAATTATTATGACTAAATACAGAAATGATGTTGTCTATACTATTTTGTTAATTATGTTCTATAACAACCGTTCCCATTTAAAGTGGTGGCCTATTGTATGTGCTTATGATGTCAATGTGGCGAATACACAATAACAATAATAATATCATATGGCCTCGGGTGCCAGGTGCAAGCTTTGTTAATTGACACCCAGAGGGCAGCTTGCATGTCGAATTTCGTTGTTCCTTTGAACGCTATGAAAGTCAAGGAGGTTAGATATCTAAGCTCCTTGACACTATAGCACTTTATAGTAGAGAATGGAGGAACTTTGTGTTGGCGGAAAATCCCGAGATTAATTTAGCCATTATGAACACGGCCTACTGAATTCATATGGGTTCTTTAACATGCCAACAACGTGACATCCATGTTGTGATTTTTGTCACCTTTCAAAAATCACTTACCACGTCCAGGAGCGAACCTGCAAGCTTGGGGTTGGTAATTAAGTACAAGTTTTTCGGGCTTGTAGGCCGTGGTCCAGACAGGATTTATCTCCCGACGTTTCACCAGAAACTGCGCCCGACATTATCAAGGGTTCCGCTCCTTTCCTTGGTCAGCAGTGGAATGAGGAAGAGGCTTGAAATAATGGGTAACTGTTTGTAGTGGGGTATTGTTGTTTGAATATGACTGTTGGCTGGGTGGATCTTGGCGATAAACTAACGGCTGGAAGGTAGTTTTGGAGCTTCAAATTGGCATGGTGAGCCGAGCGTTCTCTTCGCATTCCGGCTGGATCGTCTGGTCTCGCGTACATGTTGCGGGGTGCGGACACGTTAACCACTCACCCACCGTGGCAAGCAATACACAAATGATACACTGCAATAGAATGGAATAAGGTTCTGCTACTTGAAGCCTGAGTTCTTGTTCACCTTGGACTGAAATCTGTGAGATCTGTTAGTTTCTGTGCACGCTTACTATAGTGCTGCTCTCTACTTGTTCTGTTACTAACCTTTACATCTAAGTGTTTTCTGCACCATCTGCTGTTGCTTAGAACTTCAAATCTTGCTTGGTTTTTAGTTCGTCATGACCCAGAAATGTCCTAACCTGTGATGATGTATGACAATGGTGAAGGACGATCTTAACTATTAACGACCAATCTCTTCCCTGCCTCGCAAAAACTAACGAGTCCTCGATAAGTGCACCAGGTCTAATTGAGAAGTCTTGAGGTCGTTAAATCTGCCAACTTATACCTTATTTCATATAAATTGCGAGTCAAATGACAACATGCCAGAGCCGCGGAGAAGAGCTCCTTCCTCTTACTGACGTGAAGTTCAAGCCAGTTTACAATTGATATGGTGTCAGTAATATTTCAATCAAAGGTAGTGTGCTCGAATAGGTCAGAGCTCTTCTTCGTGGCTCTTTCGTGTGGTAATTACTCTCTACTTATATGGAATAAGGTATAGTCCTTGGTTTATTGAGAATATGATACAACGTACATCCTTCACAATTAGCTTTTTTCCCCTTGTATTAATTATCCTTCAAATTTATTCATTGCCTGGCTTCTTTCATTACTTCGTTGATGGAATTATTGCCTAATAGGTGCGCATAGGGGTGAACTCTCCAAGAATGTGTGTTTATTTAGATTATCTGGGTTGTTTAGTTTAGCTAAATGAATTTTGTTTCGTAGTGTATGATTCTTAGGTCTGTTTCTATATTTCTGAAGCTATGTCCGGTGCCATACATTTGTTCGCACACTGCTGAGCGTTTCCTGTATTAGTTAGCATTTCTATGCTCTTTGTAACGTGTGCCCATCCTCCTCCGTGTCTGCCCTATGTAATTTGCTTGACAACCTGTTTCTTGGCATGATAAGTACACTCTTGATTTTGAGAATGGGTTTTGTTTATCTAAATTGCTATTGTGAAGATGATTACTGAGTGTGTGGTTTGTTTTGAATGCTACTTTGATCCTTGTTTTTTGAAAAGATTGGCGATTTTGTAAGAGTTTGCATTCACAAAATTGAAATGTACGAACTTGCTTACATTACTTGTTGGCGTTTGTAATACACTATCTTTTGTCCGATGTCTTAGTATTATGTGATCTATCGCATCAGGTGTAAAGTTGTCATTGATGAGCGAGTTGTTGCTAAATTTTAAGTGTAGTGTTTATACAATTTTCGCGGGCAAAGACACGTTGAATAACGTATGGTATAAAAATCAGCATTTTAAAAACAAAGATGATGTTGGCAGGGAAGAAACACAAGAAAATAGAATGCCAGGTAGGAGGAACTAAATTGGAGCAGGTGGACGTTTTAAGTACTTAGGCAGAGTATTCTTTCAGGATGGTAGTATGGGGAAAGAGATAAACACAAGATGCAGAAAAGCCAATGCAGTTAGCTATCAGTCGTGATGTACAGTATTCTACAAGAATCAAGTTAGTGTAGCATACATCACTCAGTATTTAGACCGACCTAGTTGTATGAAAGTGAGAGCTGGGTAAATTCAGGATATCTGATGCATCACTCATCAATGCCATTATTTATTTGTTCTCTCACCAAGGCGGTCCAGGTTCGATTCCCAGTCAATGCATGTGAGATTTTCGATGTGAAATGCCATGTCCTGTGGTTCGGATTCCACGTAAAAAGGAGGTCCCGTGGCTCATAATCACAAGATTCACGGTCACGTAAAAATACAATCTTCCTTCCTTCTTTTATTTATTTGTTGTTTAATTTTGAACCACCTGATTTACAATATGATCAAAAATATATGGAAGACACCATGCTGAGCATTCAACTCCCTACTGATATAAAGAACAGTTCTAGGCTGAATTACTAGAATTGTATCTTCGTATTGTTCTAAACTGTATCTATGTAGAAAATTTCCTATTCTTTTATTCTCATCAAAGTACCATGAACGATTTCTGGAACAAATAGATGGAAGTAATGGTAGGAAGGTATTCACAATGAAGAGATAAAGGCAAGTTAGAAATGAACACACTAGATGAAGCTATTGTATGTGGCAACTCAGATGCTAGGGTCAAGTAATGAGAATGGGGGAACAGAGATTACTGTACCTAAGAGGTTAATGAGTTCAGATGTAGAGTGGAGGAGAAGCAGAGGTAGACCTGGGATGCAAAGGTTAGATTCAGTGATGACAGATTCCAAAGAGAGGTTTAGAAGCAGAGGAGACCATTGTGCTAACTGCTAATAGGGGATCATGGAGGCGATATGTTCACATTCAGAGGCTTGCAGACTATACTGGACACAGAAAGGCAAAACAGTCTCCCATGAAAATATATACATTAAAAAATCCAACTCTCAATCTTCGAATCAGGAGGCGGACACTTAACCATGGACCGACCGAGGAATCCATCAAAGAAGATACTCCCTGGAAAAGTCACAAATTCCCAAGGGGGACACAATTTGGAAAAAGGGATATACCCTAGTTCTTGTAGGATCAAGTACAAATTAATTTTTAACATGAAGCCCCAAGAAAATGTTGAGGGAACCTTTCTGAGATATTAGGGTAACAATTGTTGTAGAGCAGTAATGTATAATGCAGGTCATCATCATCATCATCATCATTTCCCCTTATCCAGCTCCTGCCGGGTCGGGGTATTTATGGCACTTCTCCACTTTCCTCTTTCCTTCCACCATTCTTCTTCCACGATCTTGTCCCAGTCCAGATTTCTTTTTCTTACGCCGTTCTTCACTGAATCCATCCACCTTGTTCTAGGTCTTCCTCTTGGTCTCTTACCCTTGCACTTCGCCTCCAGCATCTGTCTTGTTATTCTATTTTCCTCCATCCTCTTTACATGTCCAAACCACCTTAGTTTATTCTTCTCAATTCTCTCATTTAGTTTTCCCATCCCAACTTCCTTCCTAACATCTTCATTCCTCACTCTGTCTTTCCTTGTCTTTCCTATCATACTTCTTAGGAATTTCATTTCACTGGCTTGGATTCTACTCTCTTGCCTGCTTGTCAGGGTCCAAGTCTCAGCTGCATAAGTTAATATGGGTACATAATACACTTTATACATTACCTCCTTGCTTTTCCTTGGTACTTCCTTATCCCAAACAAGTTTTCTTACACTTTGATAGAATGCATTGCTCTGCTGTACCCTCCTGCCAATCTCCATGTCCAACCTACCAGTTTGCATCAATTCACTTCCTAGGTATTTGAACGTGTCCACAATTTCCAAACTCTGACTTCCAATTTTCACAGTGCCCTTTCCTTGTCTTTCCCCTCTTGTCATCACCATGGTCTTGCTTTTCTCTATACTGATTTTCAGGCCATACTTCTGAATATTTTCGTTCAGTGCATCTAGTTGTTTTTGCACTTCTTCGGTGTTCCTTCCCCAGACCACAATATCATCTGCAAATAACAGTAACTTCGTTTCTTTATGTTCATGATGTAAATTTTGGACATCCCGTTTAGTAAAATTCGAATATTAAACAAGAAAAGGTACATACAATGTAAAATTACGAGAAATTGACAATCTTGTCCAAAAAAAAAACACCACTAAAATCAAACATCTGTAAGGAGCAGAATTTTATGTTTAAGGAAGTCTCTAAACTATCGACATATCAGAACAAGTCTCCCACGTCCTCCTCAATGTATACCTGATATTATATGTGACGCTCTCCAGGAAACCATACCTTAAGTTGCGTAACAAAATTTAGGCTACGCAAAGAGACAAGAAGGGCGAGAAATATAGTTTTTACATTTCAGCGCCATCTGTTAGCCGGATCTTAGAACTAAATAATGCAAGCATTGAATGTGTCCATCACGATACGGTAAAGTCTTCAAAATAAAACTCAGCAATAAACCATCTTCAAAATAACCTTGGAAAGAGTTGTGTAATTTAACAAAACCGTACCGTAAGTCGCAATGGGAAGTTAGCATTGCAACTTAATGTATGGTTTATTCAATGGCGTTCCTGCACTGTCTTCTTGGGCCAAAATACGAAATAACCAGCCCGTGCTTCAAGATAATGTATAGTTACAATAATTTATTATAGAATTCATGTACTGGGCTGCATATTTTGTAAATGGTAATTTTAATGTATGTGGACCGCCAGTGCAGGAACCTGGCCAGGGAATCCCCGGTGTCTTTCTAGCTTCACTGTAGTTGTGAAGATTTGCGGTGCAGATAATCTCCCTCCAAACTTATCTAAGAAGTTGGAAGTAAAAGGCATGACTGCCGAAAGGACGAAATACCTGTTCGACAACATTCAAGAGGAAGTATCTGTTCCCGAAGGAAACAGGATGTAAAATTGTCCGATTGAGCTATTGCGGAAGAAATTCAAGGTTACGCCATCGGCCATGTTCTGACATGAACAGGTCCAAACAGCGGTTCTCCGATGGCTCCATGACCAGGGAGCGAACTTCTATCGTCAAGGTATTGAATGATTAGTGGACCGTGCCGACCGTTAGTGTGTCATTCAATAAAAGGTATATGGTCTGCCATACTCGTGTGTAACTAACTTTTTGAATGCCCCTCGTAGTAGTATCATCATAATCATCATCATCATCATCACAGATACTATTGTTGTTTCCTGATCTTGTTTGAACTCCTTAAGACAGAACTTCTGTGTACAAAAGTCTTGCAAAACTAAAAATTTCTGTTTTGTTTCATTATTATTATTATTATTATTATTGCCTTTATTGGTGGCGCAGTTAGGGCTCTTGGCCCTCTCTTACACTTAACCACATTAATACAATACAATAAACATATTATGGCGACAAAATTAAACAATAATAATTGACATTGATCATGACTTGCACACTCTCATTCACTCATCCAGTCATACTTGTTGTCGGTCAGCACTGTTCAGCAGACTGCCCCAGCAGGTGGTCTTGAATTTAGATAGTGAGGTGGTACCCCTGACACTGGCTGGAAGGGTATTCCACAGCCTAGACCCCACCACATGAAAGGAGTTATTGTATATAGAGGAGCGATGAATAGGAATGGAGAGGGAAGAACCAGAGCGTGTATTATTACCATGGAAAGAAGACAAGTACTTGAATTTATTTGATAAGTATAGTGGTCTATCGTCAGACAATAATCGGAAAATCTGGACAAGAATGTGATATGATCGACGTAGTTCAGGTTTCAGCCAGGAAAGAGCGCAATAATAGGGAGTGATATGTTTATCATAGCTCAGATCGTAGATAAATCGTATGCAAGAGTTCAGAGCTCGTTGAAGTTTCAAAGTTAATGTTTTGGTTGCGTCTACAAGAATAACGTCACAGTAGTCAAGAATAGGAAGTATTAGTGTCTGTATGAGTAGGATTCTTACTTTGAATGGTAAAATATCTTTTTTTCTTTTGAGGGAGTGGAGCGTTGCGAAAATCTTCTTGCATACATTCTGTACATGTTCAGACCAGTTAAGAGTCTGATTTATTATCACACCTAGATTTTTCACTGTAGGACAGTATGGAATTTCATTGTTGTTCAGTACAATTGGGGGAATAATTTGATCTCGGAGTGACGTCAATAGTTTTTGAGAGCCAATTATGATAACTTGTGTTTTGGATGGATTCAGAAGAAGGAAATTTTCCTGAGAATATTTTCCAAGTCGTTGAAGGTCAGCGTTGATAGTTTCAATTGTCAATGGAATGTCATTTGTCTTGCAGTGGGAGTATATTTGCAAATCATCTGCATATAGGTGATATTTGCAATTTTTCAAATTAGATGAGATGTCATTGATATATAGTACAAAAAGCAAGGGCCCTAATACACTACCCTGTGGGGCACCTGACTTTCTGCTTAGCCACTGAGAAGTTTTATCCTGGGTTACAACACGTTGCTGGCGATTATTCAGGTATGATGCGAAAAAGTTAATTGTCTGCTGGTCGAAGTAATAAAATTCCATCTTTTTCAATAGTGTCTGAGTATCTATGGTGTCAAAAGCACTGCTGAAGTCGAGAAGGGTGAGGATTGTCACCAGTTTTTGGTCCATTGCGTGTCTAATGTCGTCAGTCACTTTGAGTAATGCTGTTGCGGTGCTATGTCCCTTCTTGAAACCTGATTGCAGAGGGTCTAAAAGAGAACGGCTATTCAAATATTCAAGCACTTGCTCATGAACCAGACGCTCGAGGGCTTTTGAAAGTGCAGGTAGAATGGATATTGGCCGATAGTCAGATGGAAATAAAGGTTCGGTTTTCTTAGGAATAGGGATGACATTGGCTTGTTTCCATAGGGAGGGAAAGGTGTTAGTTGTAAGACTATGGTTGAATATGTGAGTAATAATTGGTAGAACGGCACCGATGATATTATGTATGAAGGATATGGGAATATCATCAACTCCTCTCGCTTTTGATTTTATGGAATATAGTACCTTTTTTACTTTGTCTGCCGTAACCGGATGGAAAGTAAAGAGCGGGTGGTCAGGTAGTGGGTGAAAAGAATCATGGGGTGTTGAATTAGTTGGTACTCTCTCTTCAGTGAAATATTCATTTAACTCATCAAGCGGTATGTCTGGTACATGTGTCTGTTGCTGCTGTTTGCCTATACCTAGAGAACGCATATTATTCCAGGCATTCCTTGTATTCATCTTCTTTGTCACGTTTTGTATGTAGGAGAATTTGGCGTTTCTTACGAGCTGCTTAATACGATCTCTGAGTACACGATAATTTTCAAAATCAGTTTCGTCACGGGTACGTTTAAAACGCCGGAATAGTGCATCACGCTGTGCCATCATACTTTTAATGTTATCATTTAACCATGGGCATGCTGGGCGAGTAACTTTGATCGAATGTTTAGGGGCATGTTTGTTATACAGACTAATAATAAGAGAATTTAACTTGTTTACTTTTGCGTCAATGTTATCTAAGAGTAATATGTCATTCCAGGGAAGGTTGTATGCGTCATGTTTTAAGTCATCCATATTAATATTTTTCATGTTTCTAGTGATAATATATTTAGGTGTGTACTTAGGCACACGTAGGGAGTACGATAGGTAAATTAGGTCATGGGTGGAGATAGATGGTACGGGTATTTGCCCGAAAGTTTCAACTCTGTCGAGATTGCTTGTCACAAGATGGTCAATCAATGTATGTGATTCGTATTTATCAGAGTAAATGTGGTTTGTAGGTTCTAGGGGAAGAATAGTCATGTCGCAGGAAGCGAACAGGTTTTTTAATTGTTTGGTCTCATACGTCTGTGTCAGTAAATTGGTATTGTAGTCACCCACGGCTATTACGTGTTCGTAGCTTGGAAGTAAGTCGAGCAAGCGGTTTTCAAATTCACTCATGTTTGTTATTCTTGGCGGCTTATATACAACAATGGCAACTAGTATTCCCATCATTATATACAACAGCTACCAGAGTCTTTTGTTGGCCAACAATTACTTCAACAAACATGAATTCCGGTCCTGGTTGTGTGCTAAGTGTTGATACACATATTACCCGTCTTTTTAAGTCGCTTCTACAGTACATGGCAACCCCGCCTGCTCGCCTGCCATCATTTCTGTCATGACGTTCCAGCGAGTACCGATTTAGTTCCACCATGCTAGACGGGATGTCAGGTTTTAACCAACTTATCAAGAATATGTTTACATATTTACAATACTTTCGAGAAAATAAAACTCCGATATATTTATGAAATATTTATTTTAATACACAATGCTGAACTTCCTTCATCCAGTGAAACAGTCAGATTTTCTTAAATATTTACTATATTGTCCGAGTACTGTACTCAATTTACAAATCAATTTTCTCGAAATTCAATAAATTATTTCTTATAACTTCAAAGTTTTATAAAATAATCAGTTTTAAGCTAACCACTTCTAGATTTTACGGAAATGATCACAAATTTATCTACTACCAAAATCTAAAATAACCCACAAATGAGATTATCTAACTTAAGGTATGGTTTCCTGGGCGGCTTCGATGGCGTAGTTGGTAGCATGCTGGGCTTCTATGCCCAAGGTCGCAGGTTCAAACCCAGCCTAAGTTGTTGGATTTTTTAAGAGCGTTAAAAATCCCTCAGTATGCCTTCCTTCGGAGGGGAAGTAAAGCTGGCGGTCCCATGTCATAGATTTATGGCATGATAAAGAACCTTCCATTAATTATACTTGTGAAGCTAAATTATAGGTGAGATTTGACTGACGCTCTCAGGTTCCAACGTTCGTTGCCATCTAGTAACCAAGTTCAGAACTAGTTGGTCGTTGACGGTGGCGTTTGGTGGTAAAAGTTCGAACTACTTGAAAATCGAATGCCTGCAGTCCTTATTAAAAACAGATAACACACATTAATACAGCCATCACAATTAACACCGGTTATCAGACAGACTCTACACACACCCAAAGTACACGGGGTTACAAGACCGCGTTGTCGCAGCCCCTAAACTGAGGAACCAACCTATGGTTTCCTGGAGAACATCACATATCAGTTTCAAAGTATACCCCGGCTATGGCGAGCTGTAATAGCAGATTCACTGATTGTCCACCTAACGTCGCATATCGTTATAGATGACTGTGAGCTGAGCCATCTATTTCCTGCTAAGCAAAGCATGACTAGAATGTCAACACACAGAATGGCATGTCTAATTCTAGCACTTAAATACAATACAGAAAGAGTGATTGTTATTTTAAGAGATCTAATTGTTTGATTATTGGCATGATACATAATGAGAACAAAGAGTGCAATTCTTTTCACTCAGCTTGTTTTAACTCTTAGAATATCAAGGAGCGCAAAAGCGTTCCTCGGCGTGTTAGTGAAAACAGCCAGGAACGCGATGGCGCTCCTCATGCAGGCAGTTTTATATACGCTTGTAGTTCTCAGTTTTCTAACAGATCGCAGCACAACGCAGATAATCCAGGATCGGCAAAGCCTGCAGTTCCTAAATTTGCCACAACTATCGCGGTAATAGTTTTATTTGCGGAGATATATTTTAGAAATCGCCCGCTGTTACTTTTGACCACCACACACCGTTGTTAGTACGAATATGGCCTCAGCCGCGCGGGATGTGTTCGTAAACGATGATGATCTATAGTGCTGCCATCGTTACTTCCGACTTGACAGTTCACCAGCTGGCGATACGGTGTTGCCAGTCCACTAACGCGAATGAGCTGACGTACATGATTATAGCCGTAAAGTTAACAAAACACTCGTAATGTGAACAGTCATGTTTACACACAACATCATACTCGTGAATAAGTACATAGTAGCAGAAATTACACATACTGCGGTTCATAGAATATTTCTGATAATGAAGCAGAAAAAATTGTAACAAATAAATTATTCGCCATTACCGCCTTGCGTCCGGAGTAGAAGATGTTCAGAGTTCGAGAAAATGTATTATAAAACCTATAAAGGGAACACACCACTCATTTCGGAGTCACTATTGCCGGCTCGTAAAGGAATGTTGTGGCTCGTGAGCCACTCAATGAGCACATTCTTTCTTGCTGCCATTGTTGGAGCTTTGTCGTGAATGACACTATGACACGGGGCATTGTCCACAACAATTGTGCTCATCTCAGGCAAGTTGTTCAGCCAAGACCGACTACAATATCTCAGACCGTAACATCAAAACCAAGATGGCGGAAATCGTAGGGGAACAGCTGTAGCAACTGGCGGGCATGGCGCCATCGAAATAGCGGCAAATTCGAAGACAAACATTCGCATATTTGATTAAATTCCGCCAGAAATTACAGGTTTTTATGTAATAAGGCACAAATTCAATATGAAACCCTGACGTATTTCGCTACAAGCAACGAGAACAGACAGTAGCTAAAAATACAGACATAAAGAAAGCAGAGGTAAAAGACATTATGTTAAAAAATGCAAATATTTCTAAATGGAACTACAAGAATAGTCAACCAACAACAAAGTCAACCCCTGACACTATACAGCCCATGAAGTGCCTAGGCAAATATAAAATGCAAATATAAATGGTTGTTGCTTATATTAGGGGCTACGACATCGTGGTCTTGTAGGCCCATGTATTTGTGTGTGGAATTTGTGTGATAACCTGTGTTGTTGTTATGGCTGAACTAGTGTGTTTGTAAATTGGGTATTGTAGTGGGAAGGAAGCGGCCATGGCCTTAAGTTAGGAACCATCCAGGCATTCGCCTGGATTAGAAGTGGGGAAACCATGGAAAACCACTTCCAGGATGACTGAGGTGGGAATTGAACCCTCCTCTACTAAGTTGCTTCATGAGGCTGAGTGCACCCCATCCCAGCCCTCACATGAGAATTAAATTTCTTGGCAGAGCCGGAGAATCAAACCCGGACCTCCGGGACGACAGCCAAGAATGCTAGGCACTACACAACGAGGTGGTCTAAAACAGATTGGTACCACCGAACGAAAGTAGAACGAGCGATAATATTCTCTATAGTACATTAATTGGCCAAAATACCTTATCAAACAACGAGAATTAAATCAGGGAATGATGTTTTAAAAGATGCTTCCTCCTCCGCTGTATGTGACCCACCCAGCCATCCCAAATAGCATTGTGACTCACAATTTGGCTTTAGGAGAGAAAGATGCACAATCCAGGCAATTCGAAGTCTTCAAACTGAGAATGCGTCTACCCTGTCAGTACCGAAGGGAAAGTTACAATCCATATTCATTGACTTCTCTAAAGCTTTTGACTCGATTAGCAGGAAGAAAATATTGGAAAAACTAGACAGACTATTGAGAGGTAACAGCTACACTAAACATCTTGTCAAAAGTATTTTAGGCTCTAACAATATAGTCATTAACGATGGCATTACAACATCAAGCCCAATTGAGCAGACTACAGGCATGCTGCTACAAGGAGACCCATTAAGCCCTCGTGTTATTTATCACTGCTATGGCAGATAATATCACAGATATATTATCAGAGCGGGTAATCTCATTTATATACGCAGATGACATGGTGCTCGCTTCAAGTTCACAGGTCGAATTGCAATCTGCTCTCGACCCCTTTGAATTATGGGTGTTACACAATGACCTTAGGTTAAACAGAAACAAGACTAAATCTATGACCTTTAGGAAAGGGGGAAAGCCAGCAATTTTCCACATTGCAGGAAAACCGCTTGAGGGTGTACCACATTACAAGTAGTCCTACTTAGGTCCTACATTAGTCAACTGACAATGTTTTCACACTGCAAATCAAGGATAGACCCAGCGTCACTACCAAAGCCTTCAACGACATAAAACATTTGACTAAGCTATCTATAAAAACAGCCTTAAAACTTTTGCGGTTAAATGTTACCCGTATTGTGACTTATGGACTGGAGAGCATTTGGACACATTTAAATATGAAGTATTTGGAACAATATGGAGAAACTGAAGGCGACTTACATAAAGAAGGCCTTGGGTTTATCAAAGTATACACCTTCAAGACCGGTGTAAGAGGTGACTCGCGAGGTTTATAATGTAGAAGAACTCAGACTTCAAATGCTGCTACCTTCTACTCCAGGATATGTAAAACTCATGGACACACTAGAGCCAAAGAACATTGGTAGGATTTTTGCGCCACGGACACTATGATTTTTGACGATTGGAAGAGTGGGGGGGGGGGGGGGGTGCGAGCTGAGACCATTGAACTGTCGGTACTATTGGAACAACTCCTCCCATGGTAACCCTCGCTGAAAACTGCTTCCTGGTGCACTGCCAGGCGTAACTAGTCGCACCAAAAACTGTCATACCATTTAACTCTAGGTTGCATGTCAGCTGATATGTCGTGATTCTTTTCATATATTTGAACGTACGTACCTATGTGCAACGTTACATGTATGGTATTTTCCAATAATACGGTAGGTTTACGGTCTACTTTATTTCGAAGTAGCCTATTCTGCGTTTATGGATATGTCTTACATCAAATTTTGACATAGGCCTAAATAGCACGTATGACAAATACACGTAGGCCCTATTGTAGGTTATAAGTTATTAAGTTAGTCACAGAATTATAACCTACGTCTAGCTTATATTACAGATTTCCATGGAAACGCCCAGATGTAGGCCTATTAAAGAAATGGGTTATAGCTGTGAAAACTTTTATAAACATGCTACTTGTTTCATTCAAATAGAAACAAACCACTGCTTAAAGATGATGCGGTACCTGCAATTTGCAATTTCCCACAGCATCGGCTTCAGCCACCCAAGAAAAGACCGAGAGTTATTGAACGACAAGTAGCCTAATATTTACTGTTACTTTCTTCATCAGCATAGGCATAAAATTTCACATTTTCCAGTATACTTTTATGATGTCAGTCTTGGAGACGATAAAAATAATTCGGCTTAAGGGATCTTCCCTGCAGGACCTGTTCGTTTGCTGTATGACTTATGTGAGGTCGAAGTTTCGACCTGCTTTGAAGAAAAAGAAGCTTGTAGTTTTTACGTGACCGTTAATCTTGTGATCATGAGCCAAGGGACCTCCATTTTACGTGGAATCCGAACCACAGGACATGGCATTTCACTTCCAAAATCTCACTTGCAATGACCGTGAATCAAACCTGGTCCACCTTGGTGAGAGGTGAATAGCTTGACCACTGCGCCACCATGCCCCATTGCTTTGAAGAATATTGAACATGTGGTTGTTTTGTATAAATAAAGCAGGCTATGTATTTTTGTTCACCAAGCATCTATTTAATTGTTTAGTTATAGGCTTATGCATATTCACACACATATGAATGTTGAATACCAATTAACATACTTTTTCTTCTTTATTGTTAGTCATTACCAGCCTAACCTTATTTTTATTTTATTTTAATGTATGTACGACTTGTATTTTTTGCCAGTAGGCCTATAACTTAGTTATTGTGTATGCTGCCTTTGATCTAAGGATAAAATGATGAACAATCAGGCTGCAATATAATATTTAATGTTGGCATATATTCCTAGCCATTTTAAGTATCAAATTACTATGATATTTTGAAATATGTATTTCGGCGTAAGTTCAGTTTAGTTTACCATTCGCCTAAATGTTCAAAAGTACCTCTTTTACTTGTATCTCGTCGTACATATGTACATCATCCTTTTGTTCGTATACGTCAAACGTGAGATCACGGTGACGTCACTGATCTCCCTAAATATTCCTCAGATACCGGTGTATCGGAAGGTATAGTTCAACCGAAGATACCATGCTATATTCTGCACATTAAGACATGAATCTTTGATATTCCTAGGGAATAACAATTAGTTTACTGTATGATTTTAGATTTTATTCATTATATGCATGGGCATTGGCTGCAATAAACCCCTTATTATTATAGGCTATAGGTGAATTTCCAGCTGTGGATGCTATTATTCACATCAACCATCGTCAGAACAGTACTGCCAACCTCACCATTACGGTACTAGCCGCACCAACACTCGACCATTCTAACCTACGTTTTGTCCAATCCAATGGTTACAGCCTAACACGTCCAGATCAATGGTTTTGTATCAATCTGCCCCGATAGCTGCGCGCAATCAAAGCCGCAGCCTTCGATTTGTCCAATCCAATGGTTTTTTACAATGGTTACAGCTTAACGCATCCAGAACAATGGTTTTTGACAATGGTTATAGCCTAACGCGTTCCGATGACTGCCTTTTTTTTAACAACAGTGATCTGCTAATAGATGTAGTCTCTTCCGCTGTCTATAACCCACCCACCATCCCAATTTATAACACGACTTAGGCCTATATAGTGAAATTTCAGTTGTGTCGGCCAGTGGGCGTGGCTTATTTGACAAATAAGATATTGCCAACCCTATGTATAGGTAAACACGGCTGTAGGTTGTTTGTTTTGAGCGTAGAGAGCTGTGAGATCGCACTCGCTTCTATCTGTATCGGGACATCCTGAACTAACTCCAACAGATGGCGCATAAGTACTCTCATTAGTACTTTATTTCAAATAGCATTTGCCAATAACACACAAATGATGTTACAAACTCTTTAAAATGAAAATTTACTGTATTATGAACTTGTCATTCTTCAAATTCGATGTGTATAGAATTCCAACGGACATACATTCTATCTTATTAATGTTTTTAATACAAAAACAAACCTAACCAGCAACTAACGCCCCAGTCCCCCTTGCTTGTGGTAGCCTACTAACAGTAATTTTCGGCCAGGCAGTAGGCCTACCTAACCTAGTAACAGACATAAATGTATATACAAAAACAAACCTAATTTGGGGATAACTCCCCAGGCCCCCTAGCTTGTGATACTAACAGGAGCATAATTCTATTTACATACCTGTTGCATTTAAAATCACTGCTTCCATCAGATTACAGTACCCACTTGAATTTTTTCCACAAGCACAAAAAGATTATTGATTCATGATTCTTATAGAATATATTTACACTTAAAGAACTTGACACTTTAGAAGACACTGACACTGCTGGTATGTCATTAAAACTACCATCATCTACTTTAACAAACAGGAGTTGTGTAGGACGGTTGATTTGGGAAAATTGTCGAAATGGTATCAGGGGTTAGTATGGCAATTTTCATAACCACAAATTTAGGTTCGAAATGTTTAAGTTAACAAATACAACTGTTTTAACTTCGAAAATGATCCCGGTGAATATTTCTCATCCACTTCTCTTTCAAAGATTTGTCTTTAGGAAATTTAAAAGTTGAAGTATCTTCAGCAGTATTAAATTTACAGGCAGGTACACAGTAATGACAATAAACAGCCAATGCTTCTCACATTACGTATCTTCGGCATTTATAATTATTCACAGTACACTTCACTACTTAAGGTACACTATTACAATATATAACAGCTCGAAATCACTTGAAATATGCGACATTTGAACGAAATTCTCGCAGCAGACCCACTTAAATGTTGGTTGACCAAATGTAAACAATCCCCTACGATTACCGCCATTTTCTACGATATCGATAGTGGCATTATGGTCTGATTTATTGTAGTCGGTCTTGGTTCAGCAATATTTCCTCAAACCATTTCTTGGCTTCCTCGTGCTAGAACCTGGCATGACACAATTACACACACACACACACGCACGACAGAAATAACACAAACACTCACTGACCTAAAGCTAACCTACAACTACACGTAATTAGACTATACTATGTAAAACGACAAAAAAAATACTAATCTATTAAATAACAAAAGACTAGAATAATATCAAAAAGAAAAATATACGAGAAATACGAGAATACACAAAGACCGCCAATGAAAGTAACCCAGCACAATGCAAACAGCTGACAACATGTTTGAAAGCAAGATGTTAGCTGGCAACATCGTCAGCGAAACTCGATATATCAATTTGAATGGCTGCCTCTAATTGGCTAGTTAGAGTGTAGCTGTGACGTAGCACTGAAACTTCAAGTCGGAAGTAAGGATGGCTCTAGTATAGACGAGTATATCAATAGTGTGTGCGCCTATGATGATTACATAGAGTCTGATGAAGATGTAGCAATATCAGGGTCGTGTAGTAATGATGTTGGTGATTTTATTTCTGATACAGGAAGTGAGAGCAGCGATGACATTCCACAGTACCATAAACCTTGTGGTATTGTCATTAGTGAAAGTAACAATTTTACTGATTCGGAGAGTGACGGTGACGCAAATATAGACAGTGTAGGCGGTAATGACAATGCCTGTGTACCTAATACAGGGTTTAGTGAAGTTCCAATTGATAGTGACCGTCGGTTCGAACCCATCTGACATGAGGTAGTACACGTACTTCGATGAGCGACGAACACTGAAATATTGGAAGAAGGTGGTATTTTGCATCTTTGCTCGAATGGTGCTGAATGCCTATTTGATATATACAAAGAAAATACTTCGAGTAAAGTTATGACACGGCTCAAGTCCATAGAATAGGAATGGGTCCAGGAGAAAAACCTACAACAAAATGTTAGCTAAGCTTCATCCACCAAGGGAAGGGGAACTTTTGGTGAAATTAAGTGGTATATTATTAAAAAGATGCATTGTGTGCAGAAAAATAGATGGAGGCCCAGTAAAAAGGTCACGAACTGCGTGTTTCAAGTGTATGAAAGGTCTTCTTGGTATCTGCATAGGGTATCACAAGTGCTAAAAGTGAACCAGAATAAAATGTGAAATATGTACAGTGCATGGTGTATTAAAATATTTTTTAAATTAGAAACTATAGTACCTAAGATAATGAAACTTTCCAGAGAGTAAACCAACAACATGTGACTGCAGACAATAACAACCGTTTGTGTGTAATTTTCATTTTGAATTGTGTTTCTTTTTCTCAATTTTGACTTTTCTCTTTTTATTTTCACAGTAATAAAACAAATATTTTTTTCTATGTTGTAGTGTTATTGTAACAGTGTGTTACTTAGTAGAATGGTAAAGCAACTCATTTTCAACGTTCAGGAAAAATTTTGGGGGTATATCTTCAAAAATACAAAAGTTATAATGATCTTAGTACAACATTGCAATTTCTTGAAAAGAAGCCTGGTATTCTTCACATATACCACCTATAAGTGACTGGTACTTAAAGGGTTAAATACGTTATAATTTGTGACATATTCTTCACTGGTATAGCTTGTAAACTTTTTCTCCACCCCAGTACTCCTTTTCCTAGTAATAAGTCAATAATTTACAAGAAAATTCAGAGCTTTCAGTTCCTATCGCTTTTCCTGGCATCCGCTATTACATGGCAATATAATAATAAATAACAGTAATGATACAGGTACCTACGTTGGCAAGTAAATGTATGCTTTGCGATAAAAATTACCTAAATCAGATGTGTCCAACTTGCGGCCCTCGCTCCCATCGCATGCGGCCCACAGTGATATTATATGTCCTGTCAAAAAAGCGCAGTTTGCAAAATTAAGCTTGTCGCGACAGACTGTAGCTTGCCGTATTTATGAATTAGCGTCCAATATAGAGAGAACATTAAAATACCAAGCCACAAATTTCCAATTCTATTCTCTGGCACTTGATGAGAGTAGTGATGCTAGCGATACTGCCCAATTAGCAATTTTCCTAAGGGGAATTGTTAAAGATTTCAATATTGAAGAATTAGCTGCTCTTGTCCTTCTTTAAGGCACCACTAAAGCCAATGATTTAATGGAGGGTGTCACTGAAACCTTGAACCGGCCTGGCTTGAAATATACAAATCTATCTGGTGTAACAACAGACCGAGCTCTTGCATTTGCAGCGATACGAGAAAGGTTAGTTAAATTACTGCAAGCAGATGCAGCTAAAGTAGGAAACATTACTGTAATGCAATATCACTGCTTAATACACCAAGAAAACCTTTGTGCTAAGTCCCTAAATTTAGATAGCGTTTTGAAAGTCGTTGTTAAAGTAGTGAATTTCATTCGTTCACATGGTTTGCGACGTAGAGAATTTCAAACTTACTCACAAAATCTCGATTCAGAATTTGAAGATACTGTTCATTATACTGAAATAAGATGGCTGAGCCGTGGAAAAATGTTGAAGCGAATGTTTGACCTAAAAACCGAAATACAAACATTTATGGAGGAGAAGGGCAATCTATTGTTGAATTTAAAGACTCATAATGGATGTGTGATTTTGCCTTTCTGGTATATATAACAACACAACTGAACGAACTTAATTCAAGTCTACAAGGTAATGACAAATTGATCACTACTATGTTTGATCACGTAAAGGCCTTTGAAACAAAGTTGCAACTTTGGGAATCATAAATAAAAAACAACTTGGTGCATTTCCCAGCCCTACAAAACTGTAATAATCAAAATTCTCAAATGTACGGAGAAATCATATCAAAATTAAGAACCGAATTCCACGTTAGATTTTAAGACTTCAAGGAGAATGTTATAAGTTTCAATGTTTTCTTCCTCTTTCTCCATTAACATAGACAAGGTTCCCGAGGACCTTCAAATGGAGTGCGTTGATTTTCAATGTGCGTCAGACCTAAAGAATAAGTTTAACGATGTCCCCTTACTACAATTCTATCGCAACTACTTTCCCCGAGAAATATATCTGGGCATTAATAGATATGCACTTTGTTTTGCATCACTTTTTGGTAGCACATACGTATGCGAACAAGTGTTCTCCAGGATGAAACATTAAATGCGCAACGAGAATGCAAATCAGGGACAGTCATCTGGAGAGTTCACTTCGAGTTGCTACAACATCAATCAAACCAGATATTGGATGACTTGTTCGTGAGAAGCAGTGCCAGGTGTCGCATTGACGGGAAAAATATTAATATTCTATTATTTTAATATAACATTCATATATGTTTAATTTAATTTTTAAAATAACTTAACTAATATATGATTAATATTTTAATAAAAATAACACATCAACATATAAGCTATTTTTTATTAATTGGTTTATCTCAGAATTTAGATCCTATTTAATACGGTAGCAAAAATCGAATCATGTGGCCGCAAACAAATTCACCTTAACGACAGTGGCCCTTTTCCAAGAAAGGTTGGACATGCCTGACCTAAATAAATAAATGTGGCGCCCAAACCTTTTCATGGTTATACTGCAGCCCTTTTCATGTTGACTGAAAGCCAGAAATTTCTCGTTCTGATATGCTGACAAGGACAAAGCACAGAGCCTAGTATTTTAAAGTTACATTTGAAAATGTTCAAGTGATGCAATAGCCTACACAGTCAATACTAACAAAACAATAGTATCAACTCTAGTGCCAGAAAAAAAAAGTGCGTCAGCTCTCTGTGCTAAAAACCTCATGTGTTTGTATATCTTCACTCTCCTAATAGCCAATTTTATCATATCACATTGTATCTGTTAGGTTCACTTCTCAATAAATCACATAGACTCCTCTAGAATGCATATTTTATTATTTGTTGTGGAAAGGTTCACAATTCAAACAATCTACCATATTGTTTTTGACACTGAACTTCACTGATCAAAGACTAGGTCAAAGATACTACACTACACTCTTGTGCTTGCTGCCAACTCAACATTCTCCCACCTTGAGTTGTGGAAACAACTCAACAAAACAATAACATGACAATTTTTTTTTCCTTTTCTCAAAATAAATGAACACAAAAATAAATAAGTCACTCAAAATATCTCTTTGGTTTAACCACCACTCTCCCACTACTGGTTTTGATGAGAACAGAAGTATTAGTAGATGGTTTAACAGTCTTTGGATTTTTCTCCTTCTTCTAATTTTCATGCCGCTATGAACAGACATCACGACTTTTTCTGCTTCTGTGGTTTCTTCAATGGATAGTTCGGTAGTTCTTCTATTCTTTTTCTGTCGACAATTATACAGAAACCTCAAGATCCATCCTATCATATGAACTGTTCTACGGAAACTTGAGAAATAGTCAAGGTGCCATTCTTGGGTATTGGACTTGTCTTCTAACACCGTCATAGTGTTGACTTTCTTTCTTCTTTCTTTCTTTCTTGGAAGACTTCATCATCGTTTGTTGAAATTTCGGGGCTAGGTCATTGTGTAGTGGATTGTTTTAGCCATTTTGGCCCTTCCCACCATCTCTGTTGAAGTAACTGTTTTGTGCTACATCCCCTTGATGCCAGGTCAGGCGGATTCATGGTTCCTGGAACATGACACCACTGTTCTATTCTGGACAGTCTTCGAATTTCTTGCACTCTGTTCCACACGAAGGTCCCCCAAGGTTCGTCTAACTTGATCCAGGACAACACAGTCGACGAATCACTCCAATAATAAGTAACGATTTCTTTTGCAGTTAATGTTGGCAGTACTGACGTCACTAGTCGAACTCCTATTGTAGCTGCTAATAATTCCAGGCGTGGTATGGCGATACTCTTCTTGGGTGCCACTCTTGTCTTGGCTTGTACAAATCGTAGCTCTATATTGTCAACCCTCTGTATTCGCAAGAATATAACTGCAGCATACGCAGTTTGACTGGCGTCGCAGAACACGTGAAGAGATATATCTTCAACCGACTGGACACTACCGATCAAACATCTAGGAATCATAATCTCAGACAGCTGAGGTAGTTCTGCCAACCACTTCATGAATCTTCTCTTTGTTGTTTCGTCTACTCTGGTGTCCCAACCCAAGTCAATGGCCCATAGTTCTTGCAAGATTAATTTCGGACAGAGAAATACCGGACATGAGAAGCCAATAGGGTCAAACACCTTATGTGCAGCTCCTAGCATAGCTCTTTTGGTGATTACATCATATTTGAAATCGATAACATGAGTTAGATTCAGTTCAATGGTATCTTCTCCTTTATTCCAAATGAGCCCTAGCACATGAGTAAGATTTTCAGCTGTACCATCCTGAGAATACTCCCACCCTCGGAGATTGAAAGATGCCTTATCCATTATTATGCTTGCCTCTCGCAAGAATGAATGAAGGTCATTTCTGTTGTTAACACTAATAGCACAGTTATCCACATAAAAACATTCTTCCAATCTTTCTATTGTTGAAGTTGAGTAGAAACTATTATCGACTGTTTCTCTCTTCAACTCGTTCAAGTGGAGTTTGATGGTTGCTGACAATAGGAACGGAGAACATGCAAGTCCAAAGACAACTCTATTGTGACGGAACACTTCTACCTTCCCTGTACTTTCCTCCTCCCACTAAAGGAATCTCAGAAAATCACGGTCTCTAGGATTAACACTTACCGTATATACCCGAATGTAAGACTAGGTTTTTTCCCACTTTTTGTGTTATAAAAAATTGGGGTCGTCTTATATTCAGGGTATATATTTTTTTTTTTTCTTTTTCAAATTGTTATTATTATTTGCAAAGAAGTATGTGGTGTTGTCATCTTGTAACTCGCAACAAATCAATGCATTAATGAAGATTAAAATATGGTTTGTTATGTTTAATTACCATGCATATACGAATAGCGTACATTTTGAGGTTAGGATTTACGCATAAACGTCATTTTAAGCGGATAAATTATATGTTCGAAAGCATACGGAAATATGTTTTAAAACAATCTTAATAGAACAACCAGTCAGTTTTACAAGCAGTAATTGAGTGATCAACGTATCTTAATTTAATAACGTCTCCCATTCTTGAACAAAGAAATTATAGAGTATGTCTTGGAAAAGCGGGCAGAGGGATTCCCGATAACACGAGACGTTATAAAAATGAAAGCACGACCTTAAGGGCATATATTGTGCAAGTTATGAGTTAGCGAGTATTTTTTTGAAAAAATCTGTAAGAGGCAGTTGATAACTAGGCCTCGTCTTATATTCGGGGTCGTCTTACATTCGGGTATATACGGTATTTGAAGAAATGCTTTTTCTACATCGGCCGTCACACCGATCTCATTTTCTCTGAACTTCAGTAGTGAACTAGGGATCAATTCTATGAAGTTAGGCCCATTTTCAATACATTCGTTCAGAGATGGAGCGTTTCTCTGCTTCGCCGAGGCATCAAAAACAGGCCTGATCTTGGTGGTGCTGTTTTCTTTGAAGACAGGTCGGTGAGTTAGATAGTGTCCACCATTCTTCAGTTCTTCTTCAGGTACCCTCTCCATGATTCCTTGCTCCAACCAACTTCGTAAGACATTATCGTACTCCTGATAATGTTGTTCAGCTTGTAGTTTCTTTGTAGTGATTTCTAATCTGTGCTGAGCAATTTCTCTGTAGTCAGGGAGAGGTAGATGTTGTTCACTCCAAGGCAGGCACACTTCATATCTGTTATCTTCATTCAGTCGTGCAGTCTCAAGGAAGTTATTTCTAACACGCTCATTCCTCTCGACGATAGATTCTTTCACAACAGGGTCAGCAATACCAAGAATTTCTAAGTCCCAGAGATCAGAAATTCTTGTATGTTGGGAAAACAATGATGACACTAATAATGATGCCGAATCCCTTTGGGCCTTGTTACCTATGACTTTTCCCATTAGTGTCCACCCTAGGGAAGTCTCCACCAAAACTAGGCCACATTTTAGTTGACCTTTCCTCCCAGTGAGCAGTTCACCCGCCTTATCGGCCCCAATCAGAATCTGCACAGGCCCTCGCTCTCGTACATCAGTTAAACATATTTTCAGATCCCTTATCTCCTCACTCCAAGAACCATTCTTGATATATGGGACATCTTCACAAATAATCTCTTGGCTTAAAACTTCCAGCTCCTTGGAATAGTTTCCCTCCAATCGCTTTAAACTTATTCTGTAACAGTCGTGTTTTGCTTCTCGAGAACGTACTCCACCAAACAAGGAATGTATTAACGTTTCCTCCCTGATTGACTGATACCCCATTTCTTCGGCTAGGTCACGTGCAATGTAGGATTTAGTAGACCCAGTATCAATGACAGCTCATACAGTTTTTTGTTTACCCTTTCCTTTAACGACAACTGCCAGGGTTTGCAAGTACACCTCAGGAGAACAAGACACATTAGCTAAAGCCTTAGCCACACTATTGCCATCCTGGTGAACCAAATTCCTGTCTCCCTCGTAATTCTGTTTGGACACACTTTCATTTTCTTTGTCACGGAGCTTATAACACATTAATACCACATGTTTACCACCACAAACAATGCATCTGACAATCGATTTACAAGCTCTACTTGCATGGCCCTTCTTTAAACAATTGAAGCAACAGTGTTTATCAGTTAAGATTTTCATTTTCTCCCCTACAGTCATTTTTTGAGCTTTAATGCACTCTGGGCTCGAATGAGATTTAAGACAAAAAACACACTCCTGTCTCTTAGAAACATCAGCAAACAAAGCAGAAGCAGTAGGTATATTTGGTTCAATGACATCCCTTGGTTTCTTGTCTCCCTTATTCTTAGATCCTTGGGATGTGCTAATACTAAACCCTTTCATAGCCAATGAAATTCTTTCTTCACTTACTACTTCATTTTGAAGAAAAGCCATGAGCTGCTGCAAACGATCTTTGGATACGGAATCACACCTGAAGGAAGTATTCCTCCGCCATGCTCTTAATAGGTCTTCTGGCAAAGATGATTCAATTAGGGGATACAGCATTGCAGTACATTTTTCTGTAGTAACGCCTAAACTTTCCAGCGATCTGAGATGTGACTAATTTATCATACAAGCTACTCAGTGTTGGCCTTTCTTTGGAATTGATTGCATTCGTCAATACTAGTTTGAGCAATTCACGAACATAAACTTCCACCTGCAAGTCCTCTCTACCAAATCGAGCTTGAAGACTATCTATAGCTTTGTCATAATTCTTGGCAGTGGGTGGAAAACTAGTAACTAATTCATATGCTCTGGAACCTTCCGTCATAGCCTGAATTAAATATTGGAATTTATCTTCCTTCCCAATGTCATCCTCGTGAATTTTACAGAACTGGCTCCAAAAATATAACCAATCAATTATTTCACCAGAAAATTTCTTAAATTCTATTCTTGGAAGTCTATATTTCTTTTTATCACAAACATTGTCATTCACTACATTTTGTGGACGGGTAATGGAAACAAAGGGATTCATAAAACGTGTTGCTTTTGTTCTACAGCTAAGGAATTTGTGTTTGTAATCATCAGCTGATTCACATTCCGTTTCTATTTCATCATCATCACGCTCGTCGTCTATCATCTGTTGAAATATTAATTCATCTAAATTAGAGATATCATCATACTTCTCATGAAGGATTTCAAGTTGCACTTGCACTTTTTCAGTTTCAGTTTGATCATCTTCTAACGACGTCATTAGTTGATTGTGTGAGCGCGTAAATAACCTCCGCTTTACGGTTCTTTCTTTAGCGAGTCTTTCCATCTTCTTTCTTCACGGGAGCCTTTTACTATGAATGAATCGTGTCACTGGTCGCCATAAAATGTTAGGTTCACTTCTCAATAAATCACATAGACTCCTCTAGAATGCATATTTTATTATTTGTTGTGGAAAGGTTCACAATTCACACGATCTACCATATTGTTTTTGGCACTGAACTTCACTGATCAAAGACTATGTCAAAGATACTGCACTACACTCTTGTGCTTCCTGCCAACTCAACAGTATCTGTGTGTGTGTCCTTCCGAGTAAATTTTGATTGGCTGGGATTTACCCAACCCCAACCTTGTCTTTCAAAGCTCTGTTAGCTATTAGTAGAATTGATTTTCGGTCGGTCAACACGAGTGTAGTCTTTTCCTTGTTATTAAGGGTGGACACAGTAAATCTTCCCTTGTTTTACTGTTCTTGAATTTTCAGGTACCCCTTCCCGGACTCGTCATGAATACAAAATAAATGGTCATTGGCTGCAGTAATAAAATTATAAATAAATAATTATTATAAACCTAGAAAAAATGCCCTCGCAGTAAAGCAGCACATGTGCGCTTCATAAGGGAGGTAGTGCACAGTTCGCTACCCCTGTGGGGCTCCGGGCACGGACACCAAGAGCTCGTTGATGAGCCAATCTTGGGTGTTCCCAGGTGAAACCCCGCACAAGACACAGCATAAGCCTACAAAAATTGTAAAGTTTTTATAAAATTATTCATAGGCAGTTTTTTGACATTTAATGGCAGACAAAAGTTGAAGATCACTATTTGCTCTTCTGAGAACATCTCTGTTTGTAACTTTATCAGTTAAAGAAAGCTTTCCAGTCAATCAACACATCTGGAAAGCTTTTTTTTAATAGAATTAGGCAAAACTGAAAAATGGCTTCTATCACTTCAATAACTTAATCAGTCCAGGATATTTTTTACCTTTCTATAGATCCACATTTCGAAAGCCTCCAGTTTTTGCATGGTACTGGCCTTCAAATTTCAAGCCTTCATACCATATAAGAGTGTGGAAAGGACGTAATAAGTTCTAGCCATTCTTCAGATTTAAGTTTAACAATGTTGAAGCAGGATGACATTTTCCTATGTACACACTGCATGCTGTTTCTGAGACTTCTGATTTCAACATAGGAATCTAAACCGCCAGTAATGATACAACCTAGATATTTAAAATGGCAAACACACTCCACTGTAAGACCTCTGATGTTCAGAGTAGTCTGGTCATGATTTTTAAGACAAAAAAACATAAATTTTGTCTTATTTACATTAATATGGAGTCCTGTTTGTTGTTGGGAAAGCTGCCTAATAGTGTGAATTGGGGTGATCTCCCAAAAAATGGGTGTTCGTTTAAGAGGGGAGGTACACCTTTACAAGTGTAAAAACCACAGATATTTAAAACAGCTTTCCTCGGTATCCCTTTGTTCCGTTGATATGAAAGTTTGCCCACTCCTTGAACTGTCTTTATCTTTAGTTTTCAACTTGAATATTTGCAATTAACTTTCCCTAGATAATTTCTACAAGACTTCACACTTCTGGAAGATTATTGTTTTAGAATGTTCGTCGCAGCCCCTAAACTTAAGAACCAACCAACCAACCAACCAACCAACCAACCAACCAATGTGAACTAACATCTTTTGCCTATCTTTAGAATTTTTTTTCTCCCTTTTTTTATAAGAGTAGATATTTTACATTTTTTGACATTTTAGTGAGCTGTTTACTCAGAAAATACAAAAAACGAATGTTATATATCAATGGTTCTAGTTCACATTCTTGAGACACAAAAGATACATGTAAATACAAAATATTATCAAAATCTCAAAAAAAAAATCCTCCCATTGGTAAATTTAACGCTTGTTCCCCAAACTTTATTTTTTCTCTTGTTTTGCTTCACAACTCAATCGGTTTTTGAGATATTTTGATGAAATTTTGTATTCACATGTATCTCGTGTGTCTTAAGAATGTGAACTAGAACCATTGCTGTAACTTTTGTTTTTTGTATTTTCTGAGTAAACATAGTTCACTAAAATGTCAAAAATGTCAAAAATATCTACTCTTATAAAAAAAAAGGGAGAAAAAAAATATTATTTCAAAAGTTAGACAAAAGATGTTAGTTCACATTGTTAACACAACCTTTATGAAAATTCTAAAACAATCTTCCAGTTTTGTACAAATTATCAAGGAACGGCATGATCAATGTATAAATTAGTCCAATTTTTTTTTTTTTTTTTTTTTGGGTATGGCTTTTAGTGCCGGGAGTGTCCGAGGACATGTTCGGCTCGCCAGTTTTGAAGCTGCTTCGAGACGGACACCCAATGGGTGAGCTACAAGTACCGTTGGGGAGGAAAATTGGAAGGGAAGGGCGAAGAGTTGGAAGGTAGCGGCTGTGGCCTATAGTTAGGGACCAACCCCGGCATTTGCCTGGAAGGAAGATGGGAAACCACAGAAGACCATCTTCAAGGTTGCCGGCGGGGGGATTCGAACCTCCTCGCCTCCCGGATGTAAGCGGCTGCCATCAGTCATGCCGTAACCACCACGGCTAACTCACCCGGTATTTTTGAAATTATGTTTTTTAATAACTAGGGAAAACTAATTGCAAATATTCAAGTTGAAAACTAAAGATAATGGACAGTTCCAGGAGTGTGCAAAATTTCATATCAAGAGAACAAAGGGATACCGAAGAAATCTATTTTAAATATCTGTGGCTTTTGCACTTGTAAAGGTGTACCTCCCCCCTAAGTTGATTGCTTGTGTACCTGAGCTAAGTGGATTACTATGGCTTCTTTAACATCATGTTCCCGAAGTTTATTTAAAATTTGTTCAAGTAATTAATCTTTACAAAGCCGTTCGTCGTGTCAATAAGCGACATCTCACCAATGTGACTACTGTGTGCTACTTTTAATTCTTGTTAAAAATTATGACAATAAAGCAGCAAGTATTTGTTATTAAATAATAAACACCATTGTTGACAAGGAAAAAATGAAGTTTTCAGGAAATATTTAAGCAACTGCAGGCAACTCAGTTGATATTTACATGTTATTTATTTCCCAAATTAATATCAAATACCGGTACTATGTTGTACTGTACCACATTCGTATTCAATATTCTCTCAAATATTATAAATCATCATCACATTTATTGTATTAACAGGCCATTAAAACCCAGGACAGACAATAAGAGCATAAAACAAAAACTATTATATAAAATAACACAGGCATTATGACAGGAGCGACTGCGACTTTTCACAAGTATCGGTCGCAGATGATCTTCCACCTTTCTCTGTCCCTTGCATCCTCCACAGTTGCTGTTGGTGCCACCTTGACCAGTGACATTTTCGCTCGATCCTTCTATCTTGTTCTAGGGCGTCTGCCAGTTGGTGTCGAGCTGAAAACGCGAATGGATATAGAACCCTCAGCTCGAATGACATGTCCCAACCATTGCAACCTCTTCCTCTCCAGAATCCAGTTGATACTCGTCTTCCCAAAGAGTTGATAAAATATAATGTTGGTCTACTTCAGGTCTTCCCATCACATGATCTACCAAGCATGAAATTCGTAGTTGCATCTAACGCAGTCTTACGCCGCATTTGATGCATTCTGACTGGGGTACCCCTTCCGAGTGCATCTCCGCCGCACATTTCCATCACAGGGCACAATGAGGCGATTCAGTTCATCGTACCTTAGTTGATCAAATACCCTATGATCAGTTGCACTGCTTCTTGAGACAGTAATACGGATCTTGTCAAGTATGTGAATACAATCCTTAGCCTGAACCGAAGCTGTTGCAGATCCCTTTGGGCCTTTTTTATAGACACCCAGGCATTGCAAATTGTCACATCCAAGAAGTAAGACATTATGGACCACCACAATTTTTTGTCATGAATTCCCATGCGGTAACGGTTGACATTCTCATCCATAACATCAGTGCCTCACATATGTTTGTTGAATTCAGGCCTGGGAACTTGAATTTTCTTATTCTCACTTTTAGAGTAACGTGTTACATTAGTTACTGTATTGACTCCATGAACTGACAATAAACCAGTAACCATGGGATTGTCCTTCCAACGAATAGGCATGATATTGGCCCTGGTGCTTTTGGTAGCAGCATGCAAGTAACACAAAATAAGGAATATTACGTCTTTTTCTCTTTCATGGCCACCGTTAGGTGATGTAAATTTAACATTTAATGTACGGTACTTAAAACTAATTTTTTTAAATTAGTAAACTATATTAAAAACCCAAGCTTCAACGAAACTCATAACAACACACAACTGTCAAAGACAGAAGTTGCCACGGTAAGCGGCTAGCGATGTTTGTAAGATACTCGTGGCATAGAATTTTAGTTTGAGTCTATCACTATCTATAATGAAACCAGGATGTCTTACGAAGAGAAATCACTTGTGTTAGGCTTTGTAACCTCAAACAATTCAATTTAGAGGTAACACTTACCTAAAGCGAGCATCCATAGTTCATCTCCGTAACAGTAACCAAACAATGACGAACAATGACATTCGATCACACAGCGGGAAGACAGCTTTGTTTATTCAGTGGGGCTCGGGAGTATGTAGAATGCTCGGATTGCAACACAAGCCCCAGAGAGCCAATAGTTTGCATTTTAATTGACTTCCTGTGCGCCTTAGACATGTGATGCCAAACAGCATCGCCAGCCGCTCATGGGTTAATCAAAAACTTCAGCAACTTAAAAATTGTTGTTTCATTTGAGGGGCTTGGACATTGTGGTCATTTAGCTCTGTGTACTTGGATATGTGCCTTGGGTTTCTACCACATAACCTCTGGTGGCACTTTTTGAAGATCCAACCAGCCTCCGGACTGACTACCAACAGACAGATTTGAAACTGATGATGCTCGCTTGAAGAGCGAAACATGACATCCCTTAGTTTTCTCCCTCTTCTGTAGTTAAAAACAAATATATTTTGATCACATGTAATTTTCTCAGGTTATTTTTCGCATGTCCCAGTAATTGGGATTACATTGTGTTGACTGACTGAAAAGTTGTAATATCAATTACCTTTGTCTTTGAAATAATGATATTCATATCATAGGCTACTCCCTACATTTCTGTTCGAGTTGAAACATGTTAACTTGGAAGCTTTTGACAATCATATCATTACAACTAGGTCATCAGCATAAGCAAGAATGCTTACATCTGGTTTCCACCGAACTGAATCCCACCTAGCCTCTATGATCCGTGTAGGGAGGAAAGACTCAGAATAGCTACTAGAGAAGCGGACTGTATTTTAGGTCAGTTTGAGCATTACACATTCTCCCCAGTCCTTCGTGATTATAAATATCTGTGCTCTAATCCGGAGATGATCATTTGTATGGTCAATTGTCGATGTTGATCTACCTCTTGTCATAAATGCTTACGAGAATGGAATTAACGAGTCGTCTTTATAGCAAGGAATGATAGCAAATCACACCCATTTATTCCATTGGTTTATACAATTATAAACTGTACCTTGTAATTTCTGTGAGTGCCATTGGTTACTTGAGAAGCTTGTCTTACTGCTTAGGTATCATTAAACAGCTGAGCAATGCCATTACACTTGTGTGTGAACCTGTTGTAGTTTAATACTTTAGGTAGCAGGTTAAAAGGAAACATCATAAAAGTATATTGTCAGACATCCAAGTCCAGTACTTTATGTCATTGTCCTGTACTAAAGGGTAGATTGTGATAGCTGCACTAGGCGAAGTATAATTTTGTATCGTCACTGTACTTCACAACGAGTGTCCGGCGGCGATGTGCGAGGAGATATAGCAAATGCGGAGTGCAGCTAGCCCATAAGGCCTGTAGTTTTTTCTTAACCCTGGACGCTCTTTAAAAGGAAGTTTTATATGATATGATGCTGTACCCAGCATGTTAGCATTCAATTCTCAAACAAAAGTTAGCACGGTGCAGGCCTACTGCATAAGCTCAACAGCAAACTGAGCTAGATGTAAGTAAAGCAATTGTAGCCTGCCCTACAAGAACGTTGTAGATAAAAAATTGAGCATGTTGAGATTTTCGGTTAAGAAGGTTGGATATCGTCACACAGGCACATTGCAAACCTAATATTACTCTATTTCTAAAGAAATCACAGAGAATTTTGGGTTCAAAATTTGGCTTCTCTGCAAGAAAGTTGTATATGAACAAAGATGGCAGATGTTGGCAATTTGAATATCACCAAGCTCATCTTTAGCACTGAATATGAGCAGGAAAAGGAAGATAAATCAATTTCAGTGGAAGAACAATGTGTGGAAGCGACTGAAGAATAGTGGCAAAGCTCATACAGCGACTTCAGGATGTGCAGTTGAACAAAAACATCGTCCAAGTCAGTTTAGAGAAGAGCATTTTATATCAATCAGCTGGGTGGCAACATAGCACCTCGATGAACATGTTTTCTTTATAATGCTGCTAAAATTTGTATGTAATCCCTTGAATATCAAAGTATTATTTGTAGCCTGTTTTCATTTATGAAATGAAAAAAGTAGGCTTATGAGATCACCTTTTGTCTGTGTGTGTGCGTGTGTGTCCCCCTTATAAAATCTAAACGGCTGGACCGATTTCAATGAAATTCAGTTAGGTCATAGTACTATTCTGTCCGACCTCGACCTTCACAATTTATTACGTCTCACGAATCCAATGCTTGCCACGGTGGGTGAGTGGTTAACGTGTCGGACTACCAACTCCAAGCTTGCAGGTTCGCTCCTGGACGTGGTAAGTGATTTTTGAAAGGCGACAAAAATCACGACATGCATGCCATACGTTGTTGGCATATTAAAGAACCCATTTGAATTCAGTAGGCTGTGTTCATAATGGCAAAATTAATCTCGGGATTTTCCGCCAACACAAAGTTCCTCCATTCTCTACTAGAAAGCGCTCTAGTGTCGAGGAGCTTAGATATCTAACCGCCTTGACTTTCATAGTGTTCCAAGGAACAACGAAATTTGGCATGCAAGCTGCCCTCTGGGTGTCAATAACAAAGCTTGCCCCTGGCACCCAAGGCCATACAAAAAAAAAAAAACAATATGACGGCTGTACGAAATATTTCATCGACATTCTATATCTCCGAACCTATTACCAATATCACCCTGAAAGTTTGTATGGGGATAAAGAGCACTACTAGAAGTTCGCCTATGTGACTTAAAAACCTGTTAAGTACAAAACGAACATGGTGGCCAAGCAAAATTGAAAATAGACCTTTCTCGCGATTTAACCACCCGTGCGCAGTGGAACATGGTACAGCAATTTTTATGCACATTGTGATGCACTGACATCTAATTTAGTACAATTGTTTACATAATCTCAAGATGGCAGCTTTGGGAAATTATTTAATTAAGTTGTTATTTTGTGTGTCCTAATCAAGCGATCAAAGTCAACGCCTGAATAATAAACCTATGCAATAATCGTCATTTAATAGTACATAACTCTATGGCCTACTTGTAAAAAAAAATCCAATATGTTGACTATCTGAAATATTTAGACGGTTCTCAATATGCCCATTTTATTTTCTTGTTTTGCATGTGTCTTGTAAGCAATACTACACACATCAAAAAAAGTTTTGCATCACCTCGGTTCCCAGATCTCCGGCATATAGACGTTGACTGTGTATATTGTATCAAAGATACAGTCCCTTTGACTGTTCATAGATGTCACTAAAACTGCTCAAAGATGTAAACAACCATGCATGAGCAGGGCCTATTAGACGGAGGGGGTACGACAGCCGATCAGTTCCAGTCATTCCACCAGGACGAAGGTACGCTGCTCATGTTGTCTGTAGTTCTACCATGCCTAGAAGGTCAATACCGCAGTTCGATCGCGTCCGCATTGTTACTTTGTGTCAAGAAGGGCTCTCAACAAGGGAAGTTTCCAGGCGTCTCCGAGTGAACCAAAGCGATGTTGTTCGGACATGGAGGAGGTACAGAGATACAGGAACTGTCGATGACAGGCCTCGCTCAGGCCGCCCAAGGGCTACTACTATAGTGGATGACCGCTACTTACGGATTGCCGCTCGGAGGAACCCTGACAGCAATGCCACCATGTTGAATAATGCGTTTCGTTCAGCCACAGGACGTCGTGTTTCAACTCAAACTGTGCGCAATAGGCTGCATGATGCGCAACTTCACTCCCGACGTCCATGGCGAGGTCCAGCTTTGCAACCCCGACACCATGCAGCGCGGTACAGATGGGCCCAACAACATGCTGAATGGACCCCACAGAATTGGCATCACGTTCTCTTCACCGATGAGTGTCGCATATGCCTTCAACCAGACAATCGTCGGAGACGTGTTTGGAGGCACCCTGGTCAGGCTGAACGTCTTAGACACACTGTCCAGCGAGTGCAGCAAGGTGGTGGTTCCCTGATGTTTTGGGGTGGCATTATGTGGGGCCGACGTACGCCACTGGTGGTCATGGAAGGCTCCGAAACGGCTTTACGATACCTGAATGACATCCTCCGACCCATAGTGCAACCATATCGGCAGAATATTGGAGAGGCATTTGTCTTCATGGACGACAATTCTCGACCTCATCGTGCACATCTTGTGAATGCGTTCCTTCAAGATAACGACATCGCTCGACTACAGTGGCCAGCATGTTCGCCAGACATGAACCCTATCGAACATGCCTGGGATATGTTGAAAAGGGCTGTTTATGGACGTCTTGACCCACCAACCACTCAGAGATTTACGCCGAATTGTCGTTGAGGAGTGGGACAATTTGGACCAACAGTGTCTTGATGAACTTGTGGATAGTATGCCACGACGAATACAGGCATGCATCAATGCAAGAGGACGTGCTACTGGGTATTAGAGGTAGTGGTGTGTACTGCAATCTGGACCACAAATGCTGCAAGTCTAGCTGTATGCTGGTACAACATGCAATGTGTGGGTCTCATGAGCAATAAAACGAGCTGAAATGTTGTTTGTGTTGATCTCTATTCCCTTTGTATTTAAAGGTTCCGGAACTCTTGGAACCGAGGTGATGCAAAACTTTTTTTGATGTGTGTATATTTCATACTAGGCCTATATATGTATCTGAGCATTGTTTTTATTTTGTTTCCATAGAAAATGGCTTGTGATATACAACGTTCTAGGTCTGTTGTGATATACAACTTTCTTGCTGGGAAACTGCAGTAAAATCATGGAGAGTCCTGCATGTTGCCGTTTAAGAGAAATATGGTCCCTTAGTGTTGGAAGAGGGACTGCACTTTAATGTATAGACCGGTATTTAACATGTCTCGGTATTACGCACATGAAGTTTTCTATTAATACTGAAAAGTTAACAAATGTGATATCACCAGGGTGTCTACCAACTCATCTTAAAAGAATTCCCTGATTTTTCCAGAATTAATGAGAGAATTCCCTGAGTAAAGAATGCTAAACATTCACCCGGGAACGGGAAGTATGATGAAATGCACGCTATTTTTGATTGGTTTTAAGCGCTCTCCAGGAACAAGAAGCAAAATGTAATCCAGGAAAGCAAAAGGAAAATAGAATTAAGTTTTATGTTTTCTGTTCTCGGAAATTCCAGGATCCAAACAGATGTGAGCAATGGCGGCACAAGGGAAACCGTTGTGAAAATAAATTTATTTCAATAAGTGAACTTGTTGTCCAGTAAAATAAGCAAGCTCTATTAAGTCATGCTACAGTAAATGCCTCCAATAAAAGGGACAAAGGGAGGTTTAATACACACATCAAGGTGTCACCATATGAGTGGGATCATCTTAGACCAATATTTAATTTGTAAAACCTTTCATTACCATTGAAATCACTAATCTACGTCGCAGGTATGATATTCGGTAGCATAAGTCTGAATATAAGCCTATACAGTAATTTACACATATCCAAGGGACGAAGGGAGGCATATTCCAAGTTCTCACTCTGAATTAGGTCCACCTCGTCATGACAGATGTAATTGAGTAATCATCATCCAAGTCCCACTACAGCCACCCGGGTGTGGTTTACAAGCCTCCTCCAGTCTTTTCGGTCCCTCCAGTTTTACTGTTCCATCACTTCTGCCACATCCAACCCAGCTTCTCCAATGACCTTCAAAATTTGGTCCAACCACCTTCTTCTCGGTCTTCCAGACCGGTATTTAACATGTCTCGGTATTACGCACATGAAGTTTTCTATTAATACTGAAAAGTTAACAAATGTGATATCACCAGGGTGTCTACCAACTCATCTTAAAAGAATTCCCTGATTTTTCCAGAATTAATGAGAGAATTCCCTGAGTAAAGAATGCTAAACATTCACCCGGGAACGGGAAGTATGATGAAATGCACGCTATTTTTGATTGGTTTTAAGCGCTCTCCAGGAACAAGAAGCAAAATGTAATCCAGGAAAGCAAAAGGAAAATAGAATTAAGTTTTATGTTTTCTGTTCTCGGAAATTCCAGGATCCAAACAGATGTGAGCAATGGCGGCACAAGGGAAACCGTTGTGAAAATAAATTTATTTCAATAAGTGAACTTGTTGTCCAGTAAAATAAGCAAGCTCTATTAAGTCATGCTACAGTAAATGCCTCCAATAAAAGGGACAAAGGGAGGTTTAATACACACATCAAGGTGTCACCATATGAGTGGGATCATCTTAGACCAATATTTAATTTGTAAAACCTTTCATTACCATTGAAATCACTAATCTACGTCGCAGGTATGATATTCGGTAGCATAAGTCTGAATATAAGCCTATACAGTAATTTACACATATCCAAGGGACGAAGGGAGGCATATTCCAAGTTCTCACTCTGAATTAGGTCCACCTCGTCATGACAGATGTAATTGAGTAATCATCATCCAAGTCCCACTACAGCCACCCGGGTGTGGTTTACAAGCCTCCTCCAGTCTTTTCGGTCCCTCCATTTTTACTGTTCCATCACTTCTGCCACATCCAACCCAGCTTCTCCAATGACCTTCAAAATTTGGTCCAACCACCTTCTTCTCGGTCTTCCAACTGGTCTCTTTCCCTTGACTTCACTTTCTAATTCCCTTTTTGCTACTCTTTCCTTACCCATTCTTTTTACATGTCCGAACCAATGTAACCTTGCTTTCTGTATCTTCTGATTTGACGGTTCCATATTTAACTCTTCTCTCATTTCAATATTTTGAATTCTATCCCTTCTTGTCTTTTCAGCTGACGTTCTTAAAAATTTCATTTCTACTGCTTGTATCTTACTATTTTGCCTTTTATTCGTTACCAGTGTTTCCAGTCCATATGTTACAATTGGTATGAATTACTGTTTATATAATATTCATTTCGTCAATTTAGTAATTTATAAATACATTTAAATGAAGGAAATCATTATCAATGATGTTTCTACAGGCCAGAACACACCATTATCAGTCTAAAATAATTTAACCTAGTCTGTTTGATAATACAAGGCCGAGTTTGAAAGGTGTTACAAACACATTTCCTGGGCGCAATTAAAAACAAAATAGGACATAAGTTCTAGCCTAGCCAAGGAATGTAGGAGCAATAAATATGCATTTAAGGGCACTAGGCATATCCATCACATTACATAAACATCTAACATTTTCCTTGTTCCCGTTCCAGTGGTTAACCAGAGCCCCAGCAAGCTTCCCGTTCTCATTCCCGTGCCAATCGTGAACCAGCCTGAACACAACTGGCAGCATCTACACGGTAAAGATACCAAGTGGACTTCAGATGATCACATTAACAACCTCATAGTGATCATGAGCTAGACAACAGCACAAGTGCTTGAGCTTCCGTTAAGCCTTTTGATCACTACAGTATAAAGTACAAGGTATCCCAAATGAAATATTCGTAAGCAGAGCGAGAGGTTATTTGCCTCGATGCACAAGAGTAGACACAGATCGAATAGCACACGATATAATCGGGGGTAGCACAACCACGTGTTTGAACGACTACGTATTTTAGGGGCTAAATCATATATCAACAGCAGCACAAGAACACCCTGGAAATTATTGCACACCATAAGTTTTCACTATAGATTTAGCACACAATGGCACAAATGTTATATTTTTAGTAAACTTCAAACAGCACACCAAAGCATTAACAGTAGAACTACAGCAGACAATAATCAAAGAATACCGGGATCGAAAAGCCACGCAAACAGTATTGTCAACCCAAGTCTAACACATGTTGCCCGGGCGCGCGCTAACACTTGACATGACAATACGCACGGTAAAACGTCACTTCCTGTACCGAAAGCACTATCGAGACAATATACCTATCTGCGCTTTTGAAGCTTACACTGGGCAAACCGTTAAAAATATCAATTTACTATGAGTGTAAGAATTGTTCAGCATGGAAAGTTCTACAAAAAATCCACGAGAGCATATATCTATCTTCAATACATCGCCCACTATAAGTGCTTTTAGATTGGACGGGAGGGGGATTTGAGTTTCATGCACCTCGCCATTCTTAAATTACGTCTGACAAGAATTCGTTGTACATGCTATCTCCATGATAATATAATTAATAGTCCAGTCAGTGATTTCAACCCATCATGCAGAGACGTAAAACGGATATAGGCCTAGGTCGTAGTTCATTGACATAGAAAAAGAAAAAGCGCTTGTCACGTAATGCATTCATAACTGTTTCCGGGCGAAGCTAGTATATTATACTCTGTGAGCTGCCAGAATAGGATTGACATTTCTCGTCTCGCCATGTGGTCTGAGAACGAGATTGCCAAACTGTACAAGTCAGAGATAAAGCTGACCAGGCACTGAGGCACGTGGGCGGTAATATTGCAACGCAGAGTATTATGACATCAACTATACGAACATGGATTGGTCAAGAGGCAGAGCGGTGATGACTGACGTGGAATTTCCGCTGAAATGCCAATCCTATTCAGGCAGCTCACATAGTATATTTATAAACAATACTAAATTTAAAATATTTTGTCGCCAAAGTTGCTACATCTACCGACAAAATCGCTAAATTGGCAATACTGATCGTAACGAACAAAATGCTCAAGGCCCAATAAAATGGCGTGGTTGGCTCCTGCGCAGAAAGCGAACGGAAAAGTTGCCACATCATACGTTCAGTTGACCTTGAGAAGGCACTGTAAGGATGAAGTAAAAATTAGTTTCTTTTTAACTACCTTTTAGTCAATTTTAGATACCTTTGAATTCAAGATACGTCTGTGGTCTGCAAGCAAAGAGGCTCATCACGCGGTGAAGATAAACAACAATGAACTGTGATTAAAGCTGTAAATAAAATAAATAATAAAAATACTAGATATTAATTATCAATATGTCTTGTGCACAATACGTTGTTTTAATATCAAGAGGTTGCTCTGCTCTTTACCGTTTGGCGAGATTTCCTTTGTCCCCGCGGTAGATCACGAAGAATTGTATGCGACGTTACGTGATCGTCACCGAATTCTGACTTTGCAGTCAAGTTCGGAGAAATATCGAGATGTTACACAATCGGCGCTGGTCTCAGCCGTTTGACGAGATTCCCGCAGTTTTCACGATAGAACACGGAGAAAAATCGCGATTTAGATAAACGGTGTCACTTTTGGTCATTCGACGAGATTTCCATTGTCCTTGAGGTCGGGCACGAGAAAATATAGCATTATTCCGCAATCGGCGCCAAGAATCCAGTTGTCCTAGTCATTGAAGGTGGAGAAATATCGCGATGTAATGCAATCGCTGCCGCTCTCGTTTTACGAGATTCACGTTGTCCTCGCAATATTATGCAATCGGCGCTGCATCCAGCCGTTCAACGATTGCCTGCCTATCTGCCCTGACAGAATGGTGGAGGCAAGCTCAAGGTTAGGTATGGTTAAAATTCACGAGTAGTAATGGACATGTTGTATGGTCGGTGCCGTGATTCCCGCTGTCCCTATGCTGTGGTTGGGAGTTCATAAGTTCAGGGTGGATCACGGGGGAAAATTAGTATCGCGATGCAGCGTAAGGCAGTCATTTCTAAGTTGGTTGATGCACTTCTCGCTCCCCGTACGCTTTTAAGTATACGGTCATGGTAAAAGTGGCGAGTAGGTTTCGGAATGTTTCGTGATGGGTGCCCAATCACCTTTGACAGGATTCCCGCAGTCCTCGTGGTCACAAGTTCACGATAGGAGACGGGATTTATCATTTTACGCAACTGACGTCTATCTCGGTCCGTTTGACGAGATTCGCGCAGGCAAGTCATTAGGTCAGCCAGTCGTCTTGAGGATGTGATTTGGAGGATGAACGTTCGAAGTAGGTACCGTATCGAATATTACGAATTATTCTGAGAGCATTGCACGAATAATACGACAAGAGGGCACATTCTCTTTCGAATGCGAATCACGAATTATACAAGTTATCGAAATAACCAGTTAGATTATATATCCGATGGAACCAAAGTTCGAAGGAAAAATCGACATATAACTGAATTTCGAATTAACCATACCGGATGTCGCAAATTTACGAGACAGATTTTTAAAATACCGGTAGGTTATTATGTATTTCGAAGCTATTTCGTATTTTTGTTTCGAAACGGTGACATTTCGCAAGATAGCAACATTAAATTATTTCACGTTATTTTTGGACTTCAATTTGACTCCAAATTTAGAGGTCAATAACTGAAATGAGAGGTTTCTGTTTAGTTTCGGAAGTTTTCGCGAATAAACGTCTCGAGAAAAGTCAGGTTTCCTAAGAACACAGAAAAATATTTCACACAAAACTAGAAAGTATCCTTGATGCCGAAAAAATACGTTTAATTGATGGAGCCTATACCACACAAGGTATCCACAGTATGCATTTCCTCTAGCTCAGGCACGGCGAAGTATAGCTTATGCAATCGGCGCCGCTTGCGTGAAACTCGCTCCATCGCAATCTCTGAGCCTAGCGGCGCGAGTTTAAATGATTCAGCCCGCCTACAGAAAATTTTCGTTACTCGTTTCTAAAATTCGTTGCTTTTTCGTCACTTTCGTTACCCGTTTGTAAAATTCGTTACTTTCGTTACCGGTAACGAGCGATCACTTCCCGCGAAATTCGAAAGTATTGCTTCCACTTTTACGGGATATAGAGAAATGGAGAAAAATCCCTGATTAACAAAGAAATTCCCTGATTTTTCCCTGATTATTCCAGAAATTCATAATTCCCTGAGAATTCCCGGTTTTCCCGGGTCGTAGACACCCTGTATCAGGCATTCCACTGTAGCGGGTGTTACAGTTAAACCATTCAAAGGACACATTTGGAGAATGAAATAACAATTAATCAAAATCTCATCAAATGCAAAATGCTATTATTTTCTGAAATAAAACTTTTCCCAATATTTAAAATATTAAAAAAAAGCACACTGTAATGGGTGTTACATAAATGCAACCCACTTGTTGAGGTAGATGGTAAAAATCAATAAACTCTGTGAGATGACAGCTAATAGAAACTTACGAATTTTATTGCCGAACAAAGAAACTCTAGAAAAACTAAACATATAATGTATAACTGTTCATCACTGTTTCTTTCTTGTTATTTACCTATTTTGAATGTAACGGTGTTACACAATTGATAGAAAACATCATAACTGAGCAAAATTGGCAAAATGCCCATCAGATTAAAGGAGATAATTTATCAGGCCAAATTTAAGTAAGATTGATTAAATTAAGCATTAGAATCCATGAACAAGTTTAACAGCTTCTTAAAAATTATTCTGAAACTCCCTGTATTCTAACTGTTATTCATTATTAAATAAACTGTAATATTGTTACAAATTCTACTTTTTTCATTTTGAAACATCAAGAACTGCATTTCTAAATTCGTAAAATAGTCTGTTTCCTCTCATTTTTATGTCAGGTGTTGGCAATTTGCAATCTGTTGGAACTGAACGAATGCATCATTTTCGTCAGGGCTAAATATTTTTCTGTCTTCACCAACAGCCTTTAAGAACATAATTTTCACGTCTTCTTCCTCGTCAAGTTCGTTTTGGCATAACAATATACGATGCTTTCCCAGTTGTTAATTTACTTTTCTTTTCAGTCTCCTTGCTACAAATGCTCGATGTGCCCTCCTCGCGTCACACGGAAAATAACAATATGGAAGTCCAACTCCGACCAAACATGCTGTAGCATATTCTGGTTAATTTTTGCTATAGCCGCATGGATCCAATTCCTCAGTTCAACAATATTAGCAATATTAACTGGCATAGGTGGTACATAAACTTCATCTTTGATAAACCCCCTTAAAAAGAAATCACACGGGATCAGATCCGGCGACTGGGGAGGCCAGCGCATAAGACACTCATCTGTGATCGAGGTCCATCCAACGTTCAGGATGTTGTTCATTAAGATAGTGGCTCACTGCAAGGGGGTAAGAACTCAACAGTTTCCTTGGAGGCAGACAGGCGACCGGTGGATTTTTTTTTACACAGACATCCCTTGGTTACAAATTTCGAATGTCGTGCACGTATAGTGTTTTTATTTGGAGATTCCTTGTGAAATCGTGCACACCTAAAGTTCTATGAATAAATATTAAATGTAACGGGTGTGACATTATACTGATGAAACACCCGTTACATTGACATTGTAACACCCGTTACACTATTTTTTATCATAATTTAAACATTTCTGAAAGGAAACTTCAAAACATTGTTGAATATGTGCATAACCTCGCTTTTGAAGAAAACCACAGCATAGGAATGTACAGTTAAGCTGTAAAACTAACTTATCCACTTTTTTTTGTAATGGGTGTTACACAGTGCAGGTACTGATTCAAATATGAAGTATAATATAACTGTAATATGTATATCAGTTGATTCTAGAAACTTCACTTGATATATACCTACAGAAGGCAATCTGTTCATTTGTTTATTTAACCACAAAATTAATCCTGCCAACATTGCAAGAAAAGACACTCCAAGCTCCAACACCAAACACATTCCAAGCGAACCATATAAACATTAATAATAATGATTTAAAAAATATACCCATCACTAAATATGCCCATTTATAATATATACTATTTATATAGTTAAACATACCACTGTTTTATGATAGTTTCCAAAAACATGCCAAGGTTGCACTTTTCATGGAATCCATGATATAGAACGTCCTTGTAGGGCAGGCTTCAATTCATAATGGCACTATGCTGAATTGTTTGTATGTTGTTACTATTGAAAGAATGTAACATTATGAATACTCTTGTCATGATAATTAGGCTACTGGAGAGCAATTGCCACAAGGTTCGCTGGTTACCAAGAACGTCAGCATAGCCTAACACTGTATTTCGAAAGAAAGAACCTGAAGGAAATGGCGGGAGCTTTAAACTGCTTAGCTGTGTTGCCAAATTTTTAGCCTACTTTTCACATTTTGCAAAAATGAGGAAAAAGTAGACTAATGAGATCAATCCGGGAAAATGTGTGTCTGTCTATCTGTCCTGTCTGTATGTGTGTGTGTGTGTGTGTGTGTGTCCCTATTAACTCCTAAACAGCTGCAACAATCGAAACCAAATTTGGTATGAGTAAAGATCTGTACCGGAATATCTCGAGCCCATATTTGAAAATGATGTCAGTGCTACCAACTGCTGAAAAACGCACTAGAAATTTGAGCTCCATGTTGGATATCCTGGAAGGTATGCATGGGAGCTATTCCAAAATTGGCACACATGTGGATAATACTATTTCAGTTTAATTTCCAGGAGGCCATACATGACAATGTTGCCAAAATAATTTTAAGCCTTCTGATAGGTACAATTTTTAAATTCTACACTATCAAGTGGATTTCAACCAAATTTTGTATGGAATATGTGTACACAAACGGATATGACAGTGTCGTCTACCAACTCATCTTAAAAGAATTCCCTGAATATTCCCCGATTTTTCCAGGATTAATGAGAGAATTCCCTGAGTAGCCTAAAGACTGCTACACATTCGCCCGGGAACAGGAACTGTGATGAAATGCACGCTATTTTTGGGTTAGTTTTAAGCGCTCTCCAGGAACAAGAAGCAAAATGTAATCCAGGAAAGTAAATGGAAAATAGGATTAAGTTTTATATTTCCTGTTCTCAGAAATTCCAGGAGCAAAACAGATGTGTGCAATGGCGGCACAAGGGAAACAGTTGTGAAAATAAATTTATTTTAATTGAATATTATAAGTGAACTTGTTGTCCAGTAAAATAAGCAAGGTCATGCTGATTTCACTACGGTAAATGCCTCCAATAAAAGGGACAAAGGGAGGTTGAATACACACATCAAGGTGCCATCATATGAGTGGGATCATCTTAGACCAATATTTAATTTGCAAAACCTTTCATTACCATTGAAAACACAAATCTTACGTAGCAGGAATGATGATATTCGGTAGCATACGTCTGAATATAGGCCTACACAGTAATTTACACATATCCAAGGGACGAAGGGAGGTATATTCCAAGATCTCACTCTCAATTAGGCCCACCTCGTCATGCCAGAAGTAATTGAGTTAATCAATTTAGTAATTTATAAATACATTTAAATTAAGGAAATCATTATGAATGATGTTTCAACGGGCCAGAACACACTATGATCAGTCTAAAATAATTTAACCAAGTCGGCTTGACAATACAAGGCAGAGTTTGAAAGGTGTTAAAAAAACATTTCCTGGGCGCAATTTAAAACAAAATTGGACATAACTTCTAGCCAACCCAAGGAACGTAGGAGCAGACACAATAATCAAAGAATGCCAGGATGGAAGAGCCGCGCAAACAGTATTGTTAACCCAGGTCTAACACATTGTTGCCCGGGCGCGAGTTCCTCTATTCCTTACTGCGAACCGGGCAGCTAGCATGAGAAGTAGCCTACGTGTACCTTTACTTGTCCAAACATCAACCTCATCGTCACTACTTTCACTACTATCATTGTCAATTTCACTCGTATTATTATCGTAAATAGACTCGTTCCTGAACTGATTATCGCACCGTCAGTTCCGGGCGCGCCATGCTACCACCTGACAATCCACGCGGTAACTGAGTGTTATTAATGTATCGAAAGCATTATCGAGACAACAATATACCTATCTGCATTTCGATCAACAAAGACCTTAGTTTGTAAATAACACGTAGTATTTTGATTAATGAACGGCGGAGAGGAGAAAATTACACAAGAATGAAACGCTGTAAGAAAACGTTAATTTACGTAGCCGTTCGTCCGTGCACCAATACAAAACTACGTAAATTAACGTAGCCCGTATCCCAGTAGTAGTCAAAATTCGATCGCTAACGGGAGTTTAAATAGCCGCTAAATCTCTACTTAGTATAAAAGAAAATAATTTATGTTCAGAGGAAGCCAAGCAGTAAACTTAACGATATCAATGAAAAAGTCGGAAAAAACTGGCGTCCGTGCGCTTTTTAACCTTACGCTGGGCAAACCGTTAAAAATATCAATAATATACTATGAGTGTAAGAATCGTTCAGCAGGAAAAAGTTCTACAAAAAAGTCCGCGAGAGCATATCTCTATCTTCAATACATCGCCCACTATATGTGTTTTTAGATCGGACGGGAGGGATTAGCGTTGCATGCACCTCACCATTCTTAAATTACGTCTGACAAGAATTCGTTGCACGCGCTATCTCCATGATAATATAATGAATAGTCCAGACAGTGATTTTAACCCATCATGCCGAGATGTAAAACGGATATAGGCCTAGGTCGTAGTTCATTGACATCGGAAGAAAAAAAAGCACTCGTCAAGTAATGCATTCATAACTGTTTCCAGGAGAAGCCGGGGCGGGTTGCTAGTATAAATAATACTTAATTTAGAATATTTTGTCGCCAAAGTTGCTACATCTACCGACAAAATCGCTAAATTGGCAATACTGATCGCAACTAACAAAATGCTCAAGGCCCAATAAAATGGCGTAGTTGGCTCCTGCGCAGAAGGCGAACGGAAAAGTTGCCACATCATGCGTTCAGTTGAGCTTGAGAAGGCACTGCTCATTGGCTGAGCACTGTCATCAGTAGCGAGCGATAACTTCCCGCGAAATTCGAAAGTATTGCTTCCACTTTTACAGGATGTAGCCAAACTGAGAAAAATCCCTGATTAACAAAGAAATTCCCTGATTTTTCCCCGATTATTCCAGAATTTCATAATTCCCTGAGAATTCCCGTTTTCCCAAGTGTATTCTTAAGAGCCACCAGGACTGCCAACTGTTATTAATTATAATTTTATTTTATTAATGCAGCCAATGATCTATATACCAATATATCAGAAAGTATGCAAGTCGACAGCTTTAAGCTATGCACACGTATAGTACCTGACATTTTAGATTAATTTCGAGTAACTTAAATGCGTCAGTTCTACCAACATGATTCTAAGCCTGCTGATAGGACCAATTTTTAAATACATGTAACTTCTATGCTATCAGTTGGATTTCAACCAAATTTCATATGTGCTATGTGTAACATAACAGATATGACTATATAAGTATTCTTAAGAGCAATCAGCGCTGCCAACTGTTAATAAATGCTGTCTATATTTTTTTTACCCTAATATCAATATATGAGAAAGTATGCAAGCCAACAGCTCTATACTTTGCACACGTATAGCACCTGACATTCTAGATTAATTTGGAGTAGTTAATATAAGTCAGTGCTGCCAACATGATTCTATGCCTGCTGATAGGTCCTATTTGAAAATACATGTAACTTCTATACTAACAAATGGATTTCATCCAAAATTGGCACAAGATATCATAATATTTTAGATTATTTCTGACCAGCACACGTATGACATTGTTGCCAACATGCTTTTACTCGTGCTGATAGATCCAATGTCTAACTGCATGTAACATCAATTGGACTTCAATCAAATTTTGTATTCTGTACCTTAAGAGATGGAACTAAGAATATATTCAGTCACCCTGGCTGCCAACTGTAGTGCTCTATTAGGCTACATTATACCAGGTATATTTCGAACTAATTAGACATTTCGATATTACTAACTTAATTTAGTCATCATTCTAGATAGGTTCATATACTGTAGATTAATCTTTGGCATGTATCTTAATTTTAAGAAAAGTAGGCTCTTTAGTTCGTCACGGAACTTCTTGTTTTGTTATTGTTGTAATAAATCATCTGATTCGAATAGTGCTTAGTGCTATACAGCAGGCATTATATCTACAATTATACATAATACAGTGAACCCTCACTATTTCAGGCTTCACTAATTCAGATAATTCGGACAGGTTTTCACCCTGCAATACTGCGCCAGACATCATTCGCACCAAGGCCATCTATTGTAAAATGTTGATCGCATCCTCCTCCCTTCCCATTCACTCCACTCACAGCCAAGTACCGTATGTATCATTATTGGTCATAACCATGGAACAAAGGCAGTACCTGCTCAGTTCGCTTTTTGAAGCCCACATGAAGAGTTACTGTTCCATTGTGTTAAATTCTATATCTATGATAGCTTAAAAGTGTAAATGTTCCTTATACTTTTCCATTACAGTAGACAATTTTTATTACATACTGCTTATGTACTGTAGCTATATATAGTGATACATATACAGCCTTTAAATAATTATGTACTGTATTGTAACTTGAATTTAATACAGTACAGTATGTGCATACTGCGATGTTCATCTAGACTTTCTTCAACAATTACATACATTCCTAATCATAGCTTCAGATGAAAGGCGGAAGCACAAGAATGTAATAGATGAAAGGGGAAAAGCAGAATACAGTCGTCCGAGAAATTAGGTTATCAAGAAGAGCAAGGAAGCAAAAGAAGGATGGTTGAAAGAGATATCTGCAGGTATAGAAAATTGTTTGAAATTAGGAAAAGTAGATACAACTTATCGAAGGATTAAGAGTACTTTTGGTGAAAGGAAGACTAAGTGCTGTAATATTAAGGACTAACAGGTAGGGAAGAAAAGGTTGAGAGAATGGAAAGCTTACCCAGAGTGTTTGTAAAAGGGAAAGGAGATTGAGAATCATGTAACGGAAAGGGAAGAGGAAATTGATGAGAATGAGAAAGGAGATTTAATAATGGGATCAGAATTTGACAGAGCATTGGAAGACTAAGCAGGAACAAAGCACCAGGCATAGATGATATACCGATTGAGTTGCTACGCTGCATAGGTGATGAAGGTCTGATCAGGTTACCATATTTCACTTGGTGTGTAGGATTTATGTTGTTGTTTTAAGGGGCCTAACATCTAGGTTATTGGCATAGGATTTATGAGACAGGTGAGGTACCCTCCGATTTCAGGAAGAATGTTATCATCCCTAAACAGGAGCTGACAGATGTGAAGGTTACTATACAATCAGCTGGATCACTCGTGCTTCAAACATCCTGACTATAATAATTTACAAGAGGATGGAAACAGAGTTGGGTTAAGACCAGTTTGGCTTCAGGAAAACGTAGGAATAAGGGAAGCTGTACCAAGTCTTGGGCTGATTTTGGAAGCAAGAATAAGGAAGGACTAGAGTACCCGTGCGAGAAATCTCGCATGCGCATAAACCACTTTGCTGTTATGCAGGCTTTTGTTTAAATGCACTTTCCCAACAAATTGTCGACATATTTATGAAATCAGAGTGAAATTCATCATATCTGCGGGTAATTCTCTTCCTTTTGAATAATGAGAGACCTAAGGAGAAAGGTTGCTGTAACACTCACCGGTTATTCGATATTTATGAAATTATACGATTTCAGTACTCATTCCTTTCATTTACTGTTTCTGAAATTCATGCAAAATGATAAAGGAAAGATCTCAGAAAGTTATTATGACATGAAACAGGCGTCACAACAGCCAAAATGTGAAGTGGACAGCAATATTATGGAGAGAATTTTCCTACAGCAACAATATCTGCAAATCGCACACTTCGTACATTCTTTTAAAAGCCATTTTTTAAAGAAATTATAGATATTTATGAAATTAGAGTACAATTCATCACTGATAATGTCTATTATCTTTCATTTGAATGCACATTTATCACGAGCGGTCACTTTTGAGCGCCGCAGAATGGATCTATACTACTGAAATAATATATTCTAGCGGACCCATACGAGAAATCTAGCATGTTCATAAACCACACTTTCCCTAATAGGTTTATAATGAGACACTTAAGGAGAAAGGTTATGTTTTTATTTCAACCAAATGATTATAAAACACTATTTACATTTCAGGATAAAGAAGACCTCAGAATGTTGATATGATATGAAACAGGCATCACAGCGGCCCGTGGACAGCAATTATGGAGCGTATTTTCCTACATCGGCAGTGTTTGCAAATCGCACACTTCGTACAATTTTTTAAAAGTATTTTTAAAAGAAATTATAGATATTTATGATATTATAGTGCAATAAGTCACTGCTAAATGTCTATTATCTTTCATTTGAATGCTCATTTGTCACGATCGGTCGCTTGTGAGCGCCGCAGGAGGGATTTATGTTACTGAAATAATATATATGATGATAAAAGAACGTTCATGGCATTTGTAGACTTAGATTGGAGTAAGTTGTTTGATATTTTGAAAACGATTGGAATCAAGTACAGGTATAGGAGGGTGCTTTCAATCAATATACAGAAATCAGATAGTTATTCGAGTGGAACGACATGAGAGAGAAGCTGGTATTCAGAAAGGTGTAAGGCAAGGCTGCAACTTATCACCCATAGACTACTTTTCAATCTATACATTGAACATGCAATGAAGGAAATTGTAGAGAAACTCAAAATAGGAGTCAAGATTCAAGGAGAAACTCAACTCTGAGATTTGCTGATGACATAGTCATCTTAGCCGATACACCAGAGGATTTGAATGAGTTTTTAAATGGTATGGATTCTGTCTTGAGGAAAGAATTCATGATGAAAATTAATAATTGAAGAACAAAAAATATTGGAATGCAGTCGAAAGAAATCAGAAAACCCTATGGATGTCGAATTGGCAGGTCAAAAGCTAAAGGAAGTAGGCAACTTCTGTTACTGGATGACGTATCACCACTTGATAAATTTTTCTTAGGCACAAAAATTAGCGGGAATACCTGTAATGGTCGGGAAAACATCTGGAGATGATTTAGTAATAGATGTTCACTCCTCCGCTGTCTATAACCCACCCACCGTCCCAAATTTGATCACAACTTATATAGATAAAAGCCCAGCTGTGTCCAGCTTTATGCGTATGAATTATCTTCGAAGACAGTATCGCCAACTCCACGCTTTTTTGTCAACAGTGACTCACTAGCTTCCCACGGCCAAGGCCGCACCTCAACCCAACCATTCTAACCTTCATTTTGTCCAATCCAATGGTGTTTGACAATGGTTACAGCCTAATGCGTCAAGATCAATTTATTGTTTTCATAGATTCTTCCCTTGGCCAGAACCGGACTTTTACAGAACCTTGAAGATTATTGAAAATATATGATAAATATATGATTCACATACCTTTCTGGGAGTCATTAGGAATTGAAAATACTGTCAATTATCACTGCTGCACTGGAAATATTTGTAAGGATATTATGTAAATCATCATCATCATCATCATCATCTTGTACAGTTTCCAGCCCCAGGCTGTTCCTGACTCGCGAAGTCATCGTAACATCGGAAAAAAAAGTTTATTGAGCAAATATATATATATATATATCTTATTTGCAGCCTCCACCATCCCCATAGCTGCCCAACGCTCGCCTCTTTATTCATTTAAAACACAAAATAAAGTAACTTATAATTAGGCTTGCCATACGTCCCGGTTTGACCGGGACAGTCCCGGAATTTCGCTGTTGTCCCGGTGTCCCGCCCGGTTTTATCCATGTCCCGGAAAACGGCTGTAAGATGTAGAAAGTAATGAATCTTTTATGAATCGGTTACTTTTCAAAAATCAACATCGTTGACTATCGCGCACACCGTCAAAGAGGTTAGAAGTATTCAAACGAATGACTCAAAACAATAGCCCAAATTTTTAACTCATTAATTAGGCCTAATTGTTCTTTTAGTTTTACAAAATAAGTTTTTTGTAATTGGTTTTGTAATTAGACAAAAAATTGTATTTTTTCAAAAAATAATAAGACTTAGAAATTGTTCAATTAAACAATTTTATGCAGTATTTTAAATTTTATTTTATTAACACTTCTTTCTAGATGATAGACCAGAAAAAAATCATTAAAAAGGAAAAATTATATAATTTTATTTAGCAAAAAATCCTTTTTTTATTTTTAAAAGGTGTGTAGAACCAACCATTTAGGGTGCCAGATAAAAGGCTTAAAACTCACCATTTTGCTTCTAATGTTTAAGAAAATTCCCGGGGGAGGACCCTCCGCTCTGCCCCCCCCCCAATCAATGTGTCCCGGTTTCACTCACCAAAAATATGGCAAGCCTACTTATAATGCAATAATACATAAATCAAAGTACCTAATAACCTGAACTATAGTGATGGGGTTGCCACATCCCTACGCCAACGAAAAAAAAACGTACAAAAATAGGTAAAAAAGGTTTTCACCATGATGTACTGTAAAAACGGAAACTTACCATAATGTCCAGTGAGTTATTACTTTTTATCTTCAGAGATTAGTTGAACTAGTAATATCAAAATATTGCTGTAAAACACAAAATACTGTATGGTTAATATAAAATTCCTGACTTTCTAATACTTTTCGCAATTTTTTCCTAACTCACGCCATTTTCCCCACACTTTTTCCTGACCTTTCCTGACCGAAAACAAAATTCCTGACTTTTCCTGCCTGTGGACACCATGTAGTCCTTTCTTCCCACCACCTCTCCACTCTCTGGTCCAGTCCTCGTCTCTCTTCTTGACACATTCCTCCACTCCTTTCAGCCATTTTGGTGTTCCCCTTGGTCGTTTCTTCTGCATCTCATGTATCCTCTTGGGAATCTTCTTCTCTTCCATTCTCTTCCATATCACCTCAGTCTTGATGTCTCAATCCTACCTTGCAAGGGCTCCTCTTTCACTATTTCCCTGACCTTTTCATTCCTCACCCTGCCTCTTCTTGTTACTCCGATTCTATTTCGCAGGAACTTCATTTCACTTGCCTGTATTCTGCTTATGTCTCTTTCCTTCATTATCCACGTTTCTGAAGCATAGGTCAGTATCGGGATATAGTAGCTTCTGTATAACACTTCCTTGATTTTTTCTGGGACATCTTTATTCCACACTGAGCTCCTAATGCTTCTCAGAAATGCTTCTGCCTGTCTGCCACGTTCCGTAATCTCTTTGTCATTTCTCCCATTTTCCTCCACTATAAGTTACTTCCCAAGTACTTGAGACTTTCCACCTTCTTCAGCTGTCCACCTCCAAGTGTTATCCCACTCATTGGTCTGTCCTTTTTCCTGGTTGTTAACAGGATCTCACATTTACTGATGTTGAACTTCCATCCGTACTCTCCCACTGTTTCTTCCCAAGCCTTCAGTTGCTCCTGAATTTCCTCCTCCTTGTTTCCCCAGACCATGAGATCATCTGCAAACACCATTGCTTTCATCTTATCATCTCCTATCTTTCCTGCCTCCTCCATAACCACAATAAAGAGAAGGGGTGACAGTGCACTACCCTGTTTCAGGCCACTCATTTGTCTGAACCAGTCTGTTCCTTCCCCTCCAACTTGCACACAACTCACACTTCCACAATACATGTAAATAAAAGTTTTTATTTCTTGCTTGTTCAACGACGGCAGCCATGTTTGAGGCGCACAAATTAAAGTCATATCATGTCCCATCGTTGTTGCCAACATGTCCGATACAAAATACACCAGAACTAAAATGGGCGTCTGGACGAAACTTCGTTAGAAGACTCTCTGGACGAAACTATTGGTCGCTAGTTGGTTAGACAACTGTCTGGACGAAAATTACCGATTGCACTACAAGCAAGGGGGTCTGGGGCGTAAGCCCCAGGTTAGGTTTGTTTTGTATGTAGAACAGTATTAACCATTGCAATGCAACTTCGTGCACTTTCACATTAACTTGATGCTCTTTTCTTTTACTATACCGGGTTGGGAAATAATATTGAATGCGTGGGGTTGGCAATACTGTACAATGCTGTACATGTTGCTAAAAATGGCTGAGTCAGCTGGAATTTCATCTATATAAGTTATGATCATATTTGGGATGGCTGGGTGGGTTATAGACAGCGGAGGAGTAAACAGTGGCACTCCAGAGTAAGAGAACCTCTCTATAAACATTTGTAAGTACTGAAATTACCTGAATTAATAGTCGGGAGAATATCTGGAGAAGATGTAGTGTTATATATCCACTCCTCCGCTGTCATAGACCCGCCCAGCCTTCCCAAATAGGATCAAGACTTATATAGTTGAAATTGCGGCTCTGAGAGCCATCTATTTTGAGGAGTCATTAATGCCAACCCCACGCATTCGGTACTAAGGTAAATGCACCAATGGCCGTCATGTTAAGAGAGATTTAGTCAAGAAATTATATACGCCTTACACAGTTTGGTAAATTTAATCAACCAAAGCACTGTACATAACCTCAAACTCTACTCAAACACTAGGAAAGTCCAAATATCGAAGATATTCGTTTTAGGAAAAATTACACATTTTTAAAAAAGTGTGTTTTTGCGCCAGTGTTCGGCATGATGTATTTGGATTTTTCCTATATTCGTCACCCGTTTGCACCAATTGCCGTCACATTGTTAATTTTCCTTGTCTGCTGTTTATAATGCATTTCTGTCAATTGTTGTGTAATACACCGATTTATCGACTTGGAGGCTAACATTTACGAATAAAACAGTACCATGACAATTTTAATGGGTTAAGGGGTCTCCGCCCAATCAATACAAGTTTATTATTGGCATCTTTTAATTTATTGCCATTAAGGACATGTTTCGGGCCTCATGGGCCCTTCTTCAGCCGCAAAAATTAATAACATATTCACATCCATCATAATACACAAAACACGTACACTTTAAGAAAAACATTAAAATAGACACTCAATTAATTATAAAATATTAACTTATCATGCTGCAAAAATTAAAAGTAACATTCAAAATTAATTCCAAAATACCATCCCATCCACATATAAAAGGATTAAACAAGCACAGCTAAAAGAGATCGGTCTGGTCTTGGTGGCCTTATCCATATTATGATCTGGCAGGTGCCCCATTCAACAGGCCGTTGAAAAGTTTGGTTAAAATGTTTAAAAATATATATTGGAGGTGATTATAATGCGGACAGAGGGCTATGCTGGCTCTCCATTTGTGTTATGAGTTCCTGTTTTTAAAGCCAATCTTCGTGACCTTGGCCCGGGAAATTGTCTTGAACCAAAGTTGGGCCGTTGCTATTTTTCATTGTCGGATTGGGTGGAGACTTAACATTTTGAAGAAACCGTCATACGGAGCTTGTGATGGGGTGAACCAGCCAGAGTTCAAGCCTGCTTCTCAACTATAAAGAAATAATGAAGGGTTTTAGAAAAATGAATACGTCGGAAAAACTAGATTAAAACGAAAGATGTAGCAATAACTTACTAAGCTCGAATTGAAGGAATTACACGACTGTCAGCTTTCACCTGGAGGCTGTAATGGGGCGAAAAAATGAAACGTTAAAGTCGCCTACATACGTGAAACTATGAAAGGAAGACTCATGTGCCGGATTGCTTACCTTTACTTGGAAGTTCGAGGTGCACGTTGTGTTCCGTCTGACGGCATGTTACTGTGTGAGGCGAGTTGGTCCGACCTTGTGCCAGGTCAGGAACTAGGAGGGGAGGGGGAGGGAAGAGATGTGTGTGCGGGTAAAGAATGACTTGATACAGAACGGAGTTTATCTTGGGTTGAGGCCTAATTGGCAGGCTGTGTGTGCCGGGGGGGGGGGGGGGGAGTGTCTTAACTTGGGGAGAAGAGATAAACAAGGAAGCTGACGAACTAATCTAAGCCTCAACAATAATGTTTGTGTTTTGACTGCTATATTTGTTGTGGCAACGGGAAAAATTTTTGAATATTTTCAAAAAGTATGTTAGTATCGAAATTGATCTCGTTTAAATTATGCATTGGATTGATGCGTTGTGCGTTATCTATTTCTATTTGCTCCAGTATATTCATGATAGGCCCTTTCCTGACGTAATGGATAATTTCTAGATCTTTCTTAATGTCTGTGAAGGTGTGGTTCGTGTCTTTCATATGATTCCCCATGGCCGAAAATTTTCTGTGCTTGATCGCATTTACATGTTCAAGGTATCTCGTAGTGAAGCTACGTCCGGTCTGTCCTAGATAATCTGAGTTGCATTGCTGGCATTTGAGTTTGTATATGCCTGAGGAATTGTATTTATTGGATTCATTTATTTTACTAGAGTTGTAGATTATTTTATGGTTATTGTTATTCGTCTTGAACGCGATTTTGGTGTTGAATTTCTTTAGCGTGTTTGCTATGTCATGGGTGTGCTGATTAATATAAGTAAAAACGGCAAATTGAGTTTTTTCTTTTCTTATAGGGGTGAGTCGGGAAATAGGTTTATTTTTGATTTTGTTGATGATTTTTTCTATTTCTGTTCTGGAGTACCCATTGGTTTCCGCTATTTGAAAAATGACATTAATTTCATGCTGATAATCTTGTTCGGACATGGGGGTTCTGATGGCCCTATTGACAAAGCTTATGAAAGCTGCCCTTTTATGGCTTTGTGGATGGTTGGAATTATTCTTTATAACTGTGCTGGTTTGCGTGGGTTTCCTGTAAATGCTATATTGGAATTTCTCGTTTTTAATGGACAAATTGAGATCAAGGTAATTAATAATGTTGTTGTTGTTGGTTTCGCCTGTGAATGTAAGGTTAGGATGTAGGTTATTCAGCTTACCGAGAAGCTGGTCTAAGTTGGTGACATTTCCGTCGATAATGACAAATATGTCATCCACATATCTTCCCCAGAATTCTATGCCTTTTATTTTGTTTAAGATTTCGCTCGCTTCTAAATGGTCGATATAAATGTTGGCAAGAATCCCGGAGGCTGGGGATCCCATTGCTAAACCTTGTTTCTGTTTGTAAATGTTATTATTGAATTTGAAATAATTATTGTTTAGAGTGAAGCTGAGGATTTCGATAAATTCTTCGATTTCTATTTCTGAAAGTTTGTCATTATCTTTTAAATTGCTTTTGATAATTTCTATTGTTTTTTGTATTGGAATATTAGTGTACATATCTTTTATGTCAATTGTATGACATGAATGTGTAGGTTGAATTTTCAGATTTTTGGTTGTTTCACAGAACTGTAATGAATTTTTGAAGGATTTGTTTGCTTTAAATGTGTAATTATTTTGGAGGAATTTCTGTATAAATTGGGCTGTTCTATATGTGGGGCTGCTCCTGTAGTTAACAATCGGTCTTATGGGGATGTTGTCTTTATGGATTTTGGGAAGAGATCTGAGAGTAGGTATTTTCGGGTTCATGTTAAGGTTATTGCTTTGCTTATCGTTCATGATGAACACGACATCTTTGAGTATTTGTTTAAGTTTTCTTTGGGTGAATGCGGTTGGGTCTTTGTTGGTTCTGGAAAAATTTTTACTGCTGAGAAATTGTTCCGTTTTTGTGATGTAATCCTCTTTGCTTAAGATAACAATAGTATTTCCTTTGTCCGCTTTTGTGATAATTAGGTTGTTGCGTTTAATCTTTTTATTGAGTTTCGATATTTCAGCAATACTCTTCCTGACATTATTGGATTTGTTGCGTTCTAATATTTTATTTAATCTTTTGTTCACTTCATGGCGTGCACCGTTTTGTTCCTCGGCGGGTAGTTTTTTGATTGCAACTTCTGATTCAGCGATGAGTACGGTGGTGTTTTTCCTATTATGACCTACATCCCAGTTAAATTGGGGACCTTTTTCCAGTATGTCAAGTTCCGCTTCGGAAAAGTTTGTTTGTGAAATATTTACAACTGGATCTTGGAATTTTTGTATGGGGGTTACAGTGTTAGGTAACTCTGCTTTGGGTTTCATGTTTTTGAGGCGAAAAAGTTTGTTGTTTAGGGTGTTTAACTTCTTGGTAACTACCCTCGTAACGATGTTATGCGTATGAACGAGGAACAGCATCCAGGTGAAAGCTGACAGTCGTGTAATTCCTTCAATTCGAGCTTAGTAAGTTATTGCTACATCTTTCGTTTTAATCCTAGTTTTTCCGACGTATTCATTTTTCTAAAACCCTTCATTATTTCTTTATAGTTGAGAAGCAGGCTTGAACTCTGGCTGGTTCACCCCATCACAAGCTCCGTATGACGGTTTCTTCAAAATGTTAAAGTCTCCACCCAATCCGACAATGAAAAATAGCAACGGCCCAACTTTGGTTCAAGACAATTTCCCGGGCCAAGGTCACGAAGATTGGCTTTAAAAACAGGAACTCAAAACACAAATGGAGAGCCAGCATAGCCCTCTGTCCGCATTATAATCACCTCCAATATATATTTTTAAACATCTTAACCAAACTTTTCAACGGCCGGTTGAATGGGGCACCTGCCAGATCATAATATGGATAAGGCCACCAAGACCAGACCGATCTCTTTTAGCTGTGCTTGTTTAATCCTTTTATATGTGGATGGGATGGTATTTTGGAATTAATTTTGAATGTTACTTTTAATTTTTGCAGCATGATAAGTTAATATTTTATAATTAATTGAGTGTCTATTTTAATGTTTTTCTTAAAGTGTACGTGTTTTGTGTATTATGATGGATGTGAATATGTTATTAATTTTTGCGGCTGAAGAAGGGCCCATGAGGCCCGAAACATGTCCTTAATGGCAATAAATTAATAGATGCCAATAATAAACTTGTATTGATTGGGCGGAGACCCCTTAACCCATTAAAATTGTCATTGTACACGTCAATACGGACCTTGCGAAATGGATAATCCTCCAATTAATCTTATAACAGTACCAGTAATTATGTTTTTTTAATAAAAAATATAAAAAAAAAACGGCAACAAGAAGCGGGAATTGTGGGTAGAAGACATACGAGCAGGAAAATATCGTAATTCTGCTCTAAACAAGTGAGACCACAGCATAACAGCCCGGAAAATGACCATTCGCCGAGGCCTAACACCAATTTTCGCCAAAAGTTTCGAAAAATCCTTCTCCTTCAATGCAGTATCTTCGCTATTAGCAACCCTCTGAATTCACCACTCATGTACATTTTTCTTCCAGACAGTCTTTAGTGGCTTAAAAACCCTTACATCCATGGGTTGAAGTCATCATCATCATCGGCTTTAACTCGAATCCGAGTATAAATCTTCTTCCTTCAGTCCAGTTTGTGGATGTGTTTACGGTGACTAAAGAGTCCAATCCTGGCATGGAACAAGCGGCCACACAAGTCGCATAGTATTGCTGGAGGAGGACGTGGTTGGGCTGCTCGAAGTTTCCTAGCTTGACGCTTGGCCTCTTCATGTATGCGTCGATCCCTTTCAAACGTCTTTACAGAATCCGAGATGGTACGGCGCCAAGTTGAGCGGTTTTCAGCCAGCATGTCCCAGGTTTGTGGATCAAGACCTGTCAATTTCAGGGTCTGCTTAAATTGGTCCTTGTAGCGCCTCTTAGGACCACCATGAGGTCTGGTGCCATAGCATAACTCACCATATAGCATTTGACGAGGTAATCTCACATCATCCATCCGATGGACATGACCAATCCATCTAAATTGGTGACCTATTATGGATGATTCTATGCTGTTGATTTGAGCCTTTTCCAGAACAGCAATATTGGTAATGCGGTCTTCCCATTTAATCCTCAGGATTGATCGAAGTTTTTGTAGGTGAAAACGCTCAAGCTTCCTAAGATCACGTCGGTAAAGGGTCCACGTTTCACAGCCATACAACAATGTAGAAATGACTACTGCTTTGTACACCATAAGCTTTGTACTCATGGATAGATCTTTATTCATGAAGACCCGGTGCGCTAATCGTCCATATGCTGCATGGGCTGCGCCAATTCTCTTATCCACATCCTGCTCACAGGTACAGCTCACAGAAATGGTACTGTCCAGGTACGAGAAGTGGTCAACCTGTTCTAATGGCAAATTTGAAATGGAGATATTGAACTGAGGAAGAGGTGTGCCTGGTGAAGGTTGTGCCAAGACTTTAGTCTTATTGACATTTATGGTAAGACCAAAGCGATCACATGCACTTTTGTAACAGTTAACTGACTCTTGCAGCTCTTCTGGTGTGAGAGTTGGTGACGCAGCATCATCTGCATACAACATGTTAGTAACCTTAGTAACCTGAGTTTTCCTCAAGGAGCGGAGACGAGTTAGGTTGAAAAGCCCTCCATCAAAACGATACTTGATCTCCACACCTGGGATGTTTGTGGGTGAATCATAAAGCATTGCAGCCAAGTACAGCGCAAAAAGCGTTGGAGCCAGTACACATCCTTGTTTCAGTCCATGGGTAATGGGAAATTCATCGGACATCTTATTCTGATGGCAAACCTGACCTGTCATGCCATCATGGAGAGCTTTGATTAGATCTACAAAACGCTGAGGGCAACCAAACCGCTTCAGCACTGCCCACATGGCTGGTCTTGGAACCGAATCAAATGCCTTTTCCAAGTCATAAAAGACTAAGAAGAGTGGATTCTGTTGTTCTCTACATTTTTCTTGTAGCTGTCTCGCACAGAAAATCAAGTCAATTGTGCTTCTGGAAGTTCTAAATCCGCATTGTGACTCTGGGAGGATCCTCTCAGAGATAACCTTGAGGCGGTTAAGTAGAATTCTTGCAAGAATCTTCCCCACAATTGATAGCAGTGATATACCACGGTAGTTGCCACAAACACTGCGATCACCCTTTTTAAAGATAGTGACGATAGTGGCATTCTTTAGGTCTCCAGGTACCTTTCTTGATTCCCAAATTCTGAGGATAAGGATGAAAATTCTTGATTTGAGGGAATGACCTCCGGCTTGAATTAGTTCCAGAGGGATGTTATCTGGGCCAGGTGCTTTTCTGGGTTTCAATTGAAGTACGTGTGTGACATTAGGTAGTAAAGCGACCAAAACAATTCCATGATCTTCACAAAATTTACTAGTATGTATGGTCAAGTGTGAGAAGTGCCCGTCTATGAATAGAATGCCAGGGAGAGGAATCTCCTTCTCAACCAACCCAGGATGAAATATGTTACTGAGAAATTCGTAAAACACTTCCCCCGTCATCCACCCGTTTGGCGATTTGCCAATGTCCCAGTGTGCTGGAATTGAGGCAATGATGTCTTGCGGCAGAAATATCGCCGGGGGCATTGCCGTTACAAGTACCGTCAAGCATTAAGATGGTGTATTGGCTTTCACGGCCGGTGAATTAAAACTCAGCAATTCTTCTAGGTTTGTGCCGTGTCTTGTGTGGGGTATTCTTTCTTCCGAATTAACTTGCTGACATATTGTCTTGTCACCCCTGTTCGCCAGCACTTTGTTACCTTTCGGATTGAGGAAGAAAACCGTCTCGTCAGCGTTGAACAGTCGCCGAGGGTCTGACAAAATAGACTGGAAATCGTTTTCCACTAAATAGCTGTAGACTTCTGAAACTCAGGTTTTATTTTGATGTTCTGTAATTGCAGCACGGCTTACTGTCAAATTTTGAGGGGTTCGTAAAAGATAGACCTGGATTTCTTTTTAGGAAAGATTCACGCCATTTCCTTCCTGGCCGCCATCTTTGAAAGGAAAGTCGCTCTTCAATTCTTGTGTGAGGCAATGGACGCTATTTTGCAAATCGTCCTTTGTTACCGGGACCCTGCTTTTCGTAGTGAGATTACCCACTCAACTAGCATAGCCTCATCTTCCTTTGTTAAAATGGAATTTAGCCCCATTTTCTTCTCTCTAGGAGATTTTCCTTTAATTTTGTCCGAGAGGGTGTTTCTCGGAACACCATTCCTCTCCGCGGCCTTTTTAATACTCACGCCGTCCTCCACTACGGCCTTAATAGCAGCTTCCATTTGCTCAATACCATAATTCAGAACTTTGCGTTTCGACATATTGGCTGGGGCAGATGACCTCGTAGTTCCGCCCCTTAAAACAACAATAACTAACTAGCATATTGCCTGAAAGCAATATAATATAATAGAAAAATATAATATTTTTCATCTCAATAAAAAAAAATTTAAAAATCCTCTGTAGCACGCCTAGCCAAAAAACCCTAGGCCTACTGGGGTGCGGCCGTCAAGAAGAGAGACCTACGTAATAATAACAATACCCTGTAAATGTTTATTGGTTGCGAAACGTTAACACAAACATTAACATTATCATGCACTAGTGTTCGTCACGAATGTGCTCTAAAGTTCGTCAGCTATGATGACTACTGGACACGATGATCAAATGATAATTTAATTAATACAGGGTGCTTTAGAGCTACATTATAAGTATATTGCCGCTGTTAGTTAGGTCTTACAAGGAGAATTGACAATGTGCCAGTTTTCGTCACAAATGACGAGCATTGGTAAAGTGCGTTTTTTTTAATCCAGTATTCGTCACCGGCATTTCTAACAAAACTAGGCACGTGAGCACGAAATGACAAATCACATATGTTACAGAAACAAATACCAACTATATCACGCACTTGTAACATTTAAAAATGTCGGAACCTAACACGCATGAACATAATTAACTCGCGTGAGTGCTTAGCACATGCGAGAAGCAAATGGCGCGTCAAGCCAGCTCAGCTCACAGGAGATGTTTGACCCTGGGAATGACCTATTACATCGCACGCATGATTTCGCAACATTGCCCCTTTTCGGCAAGGAAGGTGTGACGCATCTCGTAAGACTTCGTGCGTTGAGAAAGACCCGTTGACATGCTTATTTTTTGTACTTATATACGAGTGACGACGACTGGATCAGTGACGAAAACCCGTACAGTTACCTTACAGGGTCATTATGTGTGTGCCGCCAGTAAACACGGCCAGTTAAGCCGGCTGTGACTAGCGCAGATCACGGCCGTGCGCACCTGGTCCAGCCGGCGGTGGTGTGCTCCGCTGACTCATTTCGTTAGTTCACACGAGTTTTGTCATTCATATGGGCGTGTATTTGCAAAGCTTAGACGTTAGTGTTGCACGTTTAGTGTGATTGTTGGTCATGCCTATTGACGTCCGAAACGGGGGAGGAGCTTACGGTCAGCTGTTTGCAATATGGCGGCGATATAGTGACGTGAAGTAATTGGGTGTGCGCTTGTTATGGCTTCTAATTTATGATGGCAAGATACTACATATTTCCTTTCATTGATAGAAATATTTTTATAATCAATTTAAATGCAGTGCCTAATTACTACCAGTTAAAAATATTACCCACATATAGATAGTTAATTTACTGTCTGCTGTTACATACACACATCAAAAAAAGTTTTGCTTGCATCACCTCGGTTCCCAGATCTCCGGCATATAGACGTTAACTGTGTATATTGTATCCAAGATACAGTCCCTTTGACTGTTCATAGATGTCACTAAAACTGCTCAAAGATGTAAACAACCATGCATGAGCAGGGCCTATTAGACGGAGGGGGTACGACAGCCGATCAGTTCCAGTCATTCCACCAGGACGAAGGTACGCTGCTCATGTTGTCTGTAGTTCTACCATGCCTAGAAGGTCAATACCGCAGTTCGATCGCGTCCGCATTGTTACTTTGTGTCAAGAAGGGCTCTCAACAAGGGAAGTTTCCAGGCGTCTCAGAGTGAACCAAAGCGATGTTGTTCGGACATGGAGGAGGTACAGAGATACAGGAACTGTCGATGACAGGCCTCGCTCAGGCCGCCCAAGGGCTACTACTGTAGTGGATGACCGCTACTTACGGATTGCCGCTCGGAGGAACCCTGACAGCAATGCCACCATGTTGAATAATGCGTTTCGTTCAGCCACAGGACGTCGTGTTTCAACTCAAACTGTGCGCAATAGGCTGCATGATGCGCAACTTCACTCCCGACGTCCATGGCGAGGTCCAGCTTTGCAACCCCGACACCAAGCAGCGCGGTACAGATGGGCCCAACAACATGCTGAATGGACCCCACGGAATTGGCATCACGTTCTCTTCACCGATGAGTGTCGCATATGCCTTCAACCAGACAATCGTCGGAGACGTGTTTGGAGGCACCCTGGTCAGGCTGAACGTCTTAAGTTACGATTTGGATCCTCGCCGCCAAGGCGCCGGAAGCTCACTACCGCTACACGTGTATTTAGACGGGATACATTTAGATCTCCGCCGCCGCTGCCGAAGCAGCGCTGCCTGTGCAGCGCCGCCTGGGCAGCGCCGCCTGGGCAGCGTGGCTGCGCCGGGACCGGTCTGGCGGCCCTGCGGCGCCGCACCGTTGGCAACAAAATTATACAGAACCCGGAAATGGAGCATAAAACTGCTATCCAAAATGGCGTTTCTTAGAAGTCCGCTAGATGTCTCGACTTGTCACTAATTTGCCCGTACCAATTCTTGGAAATTAATTGTATCTTTTGCCTTTTTAAGGCCGAAAAAGTAAATTATTCAAATAATACGGCATCTAAAGAACATTTAAATGACATTTCATTTAATTTTAGACCAATTTTATGTAACGGAAATATGTCCTTAGGCTAAATTAAGTGTGGATTGGAGTGACCCGGTTTGGCTTAAATAAAAATAAAAACTTTAAGATGTTTGGGAGCCAATATTATCATACTTGACCGCCATACCACTAGGTGTGCTGCAGTAGATTGTTGTTGTCATGCTTTATCTTGCGTCTATTAACTTACTTCTATTATAATTGATGTCCTGTGGCGTCCGTACATTACCCAGCCGTGTGCCTTTGTATCAACAATGTCGTCTTTAGCGGCAGATGACGAAAAACTCGTGGAGTTTGTATCCAAATACCCAGTTTTGTATGATGCAAAAGTGGCTGGTTATAAAGACTCTGTAAAGCGTGACAACATTTGGAAGGAGATTGGAGGCAAATTAAACAGACCTGGTAACTAAATCTGAACATTTATTCCTTTATATGCATGTAATTATCACTCTATCATTAAGTACTCTATACACTCATAGGCACTATTTCGGTTTCGCACACTGAACATAATCAGAAAACTTCGTTTTGGCCAGTTCTGTTTACTGTGGCATGTTGCCAAGTTAATTGCCCAACTGGACCTGAGAAATAGTTTTTGAAGTTATCCCTCACTTCGAAGCCATTAACGTTTGCATATCCACCCATTCGATCAAATGGTACCATATTATCTGATGGGAGGTTAACTGTATCAGATGCAATATAAAGTGGTTTACCTTGTTTTTCTAAGTATCCGTCCCTTAATAAATTGTGTAAACAGCATGCGACTGATATGAGATAATCACATGTTTGAGGCGAGCAGGCAATGGGGGTGTAAAACATTCTAAACACTTGGCAAAGAAGCGCAAATGCGTTTTCTGTTACCCTCCTTGCTAGAGTCAAGCGATAGTTGAAAACTGCTTTCAACAAACACTGTTTGGCGTCCTTTCTGGAATAAGGTTTCATCATAAATGTATCTAGACCGAAGGCTTCGTCACCTACAATGACATATGGGGATAATATATCACTACCTGGTAAGGCACTTTGTTCAGGGATATTGAACTGCCCGGCCGCAATATTCTTTCCCATGACAGATTTCTTGAAAATGCCACTGTCACCCTCTTTTCCATAAGAGCCAATATCCACTGCAGTAAATTTGTAATCTGCACTGACTAGAGCCAGTAGAACAATTGAAAAATATTGTTTATAATTGAAGAACTGTGACTGGCTGTCATCGGGACATTTGATACGAACATGCTTACCATCAATTGCACCTATGCAATTTGGAAAGTTCCACTGGTGCCAGAAATCGTCTGCTATACGTTTTAAGTCTCTCTCTGTCGGATTAGGCATGAAAATTTGGATCAATTTTGTGTTCATTATGGGTAATGTTTTCTTCACGATGACACTAACATAGGATGGTGAAATGCGATATGTAAAAGCCAATGATTTGTAGGATTCTCCCGTTGCTATAAACCTAAAAAAAAATTACAAGAAGTTACTGTTTGTACAGTGTGCATAATTTAACAATTCATAATATAATATTACATTCAAATCATATCCATTAATTACTAATTTCTTTCCTTTTAGATGAAGAGTGCAAAAAACGTTGGAAGTCGCTTCGGGACTCTTATTTTAGGTGCAAGAATAAAGGAAAGAAGGTTACTGGTTCAGCATCGAGCAAATTACCAAAATGGCACCTGTACGATCGATTGTCATTTCTCAACGCGGTACAAAAAGAGCGAATAAGCATGTCCAATATACACGAACCAATACAATGTGAAAGCAGTAATGTTGCTACACCATCTGTAGATTCAGAAATAAGCACACATTGTACTTCAGACACCCCCACACTGAGCACGGAACAACAACCCACAATGAATACGCCGAGTCTTGAAGAACATCCAACAGGAAGTGTTTCTACCGAAAGAAATCCACGCAGATGTGCCAAAAAGAAGAAAAACACTGACAATGATCAACACACTGAACTTATCAAGCTCATGAAAAGAAGAGAGGAGCAGCGGGTGAAAGAATTTGAAAAATTAGGTGCCTCAAAATACAGTCCTCCAATAGAAAGTTTTGGGGAGCACCTTAAGGCAGTGCTAAGTACACTTTCTCCTTCATTGTTAATACCGGCAAAAACGGAACTTTTCAATATTTTAAGTAAGTTTGAACTTCGGCAGGCCCAAATGAACACTCAGTCTACTTCAGCCACCGATGATTCTTTGCAAATCTACTCCCCTGATAACACAGCATCATCCCTAGACACCAACACAGACCAAGGTCTTCTGCCTTTACATCTTCAAATCCATCCCGATCAAGAATCTCAGGCTCCAAATATCCAGGATCATTCCAATAATAACAACAGCTATTGGTACACGCTTACTAATGAGGTGCCTTGAGCATTGACTTTATATTGTTAATTGAAGTGATAAAATTATTTTGTTAAGTTCTTGACATACCTAATTATAGAAATCACAAAAATGTTAGACTATCTCTTTCTTCATTTAAGAAATATGCAAGTTATGTATTGAACCGACAAAATGACATAACCATTATCACTTACCGCAAAGTTAGAAAAAGTTTCTGCTGGGCACTGATGCATTTTCGCGGTGTAGATGGCATCAAATCCTCGGCAACCAACCTCAAAACCATCTCAAATTGGTCATAGTTGAGCCTGCAGTATTGTCTAAAAAGATCTTCGTCCCTTTGCAGATGTCTTTCGATCAATATTTTGAAGCACCCCTCGCTCTCTCGGGTTTTGTAGATCTCATTCGTGGCTTTCCTTTTTCTTTTTCGCACCAATAGGGCTAGAATTAAGTTGTCATCGTCTTCCTCTTCCTCCAATAACCTTCTAATTCCCAATTTGGTAGCGGCACTACACATGATATGATCGTACAGCCATTAAATTTCCTCAATGTAAACAGCCTACTGGATCTCTGCCGCGCTGCCCAGGCAGCGAGGAACGAAAACACCACAACTGCCCGGCAGCGCCGCCATGGCAGCGCGCCGCCTTGGCGGCGAGGATCCAAATCGTACCTTTAGACACACTGTCCAGCGAGTGCAGCAAGGTGGTGGTTCCCTGATGTTTTGGGGTGGCATTATGTGGGGCCGACGTACGCCACTGGTGGTCATGGAAGGCTCCGAAACGGCTTTACGATACCTGAATGACATCCTCCGACCCATAGTGCAACCATATCGGCAGAATATTGGAGAGGCATTTGTCTTCATGGACGACAATTCTCGACCTCATCGTGCACATCTTGTGAATGCGTTCCTTCAAGATAACGACATCGCTCGACTACAGTGGCCAGCATGTTCGCCAGACATGAACCCTATCGAACATGCCTGGGATATGTTGAAAAGGGCTGTTTATGGACGTCTTGACCCACCAACCACTCTGAGAGATTTACGCCGAATTGTCGTTGAGGAGTGGGACAATTTGGACCAACAGTGTCTTGATGAACTTGTGGATAGTATGCCACGGCGAATACAGGCATGCATCAATGCAAGAGGACGTGCTACTGGGTATTAGAGGTAGTGGTGTGTACTGCAATCTGGACCACAAATGCTGAAAGTCTAGCTGTATGATGGTACAACATGCAATGTGTGGGTCTCATGAGCAATAAAACGAGCTGAAATGTTGTTTGTGTTGATCTCTATTCCCTTTGTATTTAACGGTTCCGGAACTCTTGGAACCGAGGTGATGCAAAACTTTTTTTGATGTGTGTATATGAAGCCTGTACTTGGGAGCCTAGCGGTATCGATCTTTTTATTAATTTCACAATATATATATATCTCACATAACACAAAGGACGACTCCCTGATAATAAATTGAATCAAGCAACCCTGATTTTGCATGAATGTTTTGGGTTCAAAGAAGAGTTACTTGGGATGCTCAAATCATACTTCATATTGCAAATATTGACCTACATACTTGCTGTTCAAAGGCAAGAATATTAATTTATTAATCTCTTGCCACAGACAAGTTAAAATGGAGACATCCTCTTTATCAATATATTTAATTAAATATTTAAAATACAGATATTTAACAAAGCTGGAGTCTCCATTTGAACTTGTCATAAGCAAACGGAACAGATCAAAAACTACACTTTAAGCCAAACCAAATTCACTCCTCAGCTCGACATAAACCATAATACCAATTAAAACCTATACAAAACATACTCTCCTTACTGTTGTACAACTTTCAAACCAACTATTCGCACTCGAAACTGAAAAACCCTGAAATGGGAACTAATTAAAGTTAGAATAGCCTAGGCCGATCCGGTCTCCTGCTACATTACCACATATGTATATTTAACATCACTATAACTTCAAAATTACGGCTAAGTGACCTATTTGCCTGAGTAGTATAGGTGTTACCGGCCTGCCTGGGTTGATGGGTCACCAAACCGGTACTTAAAACTAAGATTTTACATTTTAATTAACTAAATTCAACAGTAGGGAGATCATAGCCAAAAACACAATTTAAGCCAAATCATACTTCAGTGACCTACATACTTGCTGTTCAAAGGCAAGAATATAAATTCTCTGGCAAATTAAGGCTAGGAACAGCATTTTTCTTAAGTTTTCTAACCATTCGGCTATTGTCGATCGGAAGAACCCCTAAAATAAGTTTACAAAGAGCGGATTACATTCTTTGTACGGCACAGAAGTATAGGCTAAAGTTTATCAGTATTTTTGATGTAGCTAAATCCATGTGAATACAAATTAGAGACAATAACTATCAATAATCAACAGTACCGGTGGAAAGAAGTCGTCTTCACAAAAATGCAGACTGCACGCTGTCATGTAACATGTAACACGTTTTCCAATTGACAGCGCCGAAGCCCATCTTTCTCTCTGAACTTTTTGTACAGGAAAGTAGTGAAGATATTTCGTACCCGTTTTATACGATTTGCAACCGTATACAGAGCAGTACCTCCTCGAATTTGACAAATTTCTTTCTGTTTCCTTCACGACGTCAATGCTTCACTATCTAAATAAACCTCACCAGTCACAATGTTACAGCTTCAACATTCTACCGCGTGGCTGCGCCATCCAACTTTTCTGACGTCAATACTAGAGCCATCCTTACTTCCGACTTGAAGTTTCAGTGTTACGTCACAGCTACACTCTAACCAGCCAATCACAGGTAGCCATTCAAATTGATATATCGAGATAAATCGAGTTTCGCTGACGATGTTGCCAGCTAATATCTTGCGTTCACATGTTGTTGTCAGCTGTTTGCATTGTGCTCGGTTAGTTTCATTGGCGGTCTTTGTGTATTCTCGTATATTTTTCTTTTTGATATTATTCTAGTCTGTTGTTATTTTAATAGCTTAGTATTTGTTTGTCGTTTGACATAGTGTAGTATAATTACGTGTAGTTGTAGGTTAGCTTCAGGTCAGTGAGTGTTTGTGTTATTTCTGCCGTGCGTGTGTGTGATAGTGTCATGCCGGGATCTAGCACGAGGAAGACAAGCGCCAAGAGAGGAAATGGTTTGAAGAAATATTGCTGAACAACTTGCCTCAGAAGAGCACAATTGTTATGGACAATGACCCGTATCAGAGTGTTATTCACGACAAAGCTCCAACAATGGCAGCAAGAAAGAATGTGCTCATTGAGTGGCTGACTAGCTACAACATTCCTTTACGTGACGACATGACTCTGAAATGAGTGGTTTGTTCCCTTCTTCGACTCCAGACGCGAGTGGTAATGGTGAGTAATTTATTTGTTACAATTTTGTTCTGCGTCATTATCAGAAATATTCAATTAACCGCAGTATATGTGTAATTTCTGTTACTATGTACTTATTCACGAGTATGATGTGTGCAAACATGTCTGTTCACATTACGAGTGTTTTGTTAACTTTACGGCTATAATCATGTACGTCAGCTGATTCGCGGTAGTTGACTGGCAACACCGTATCGCCAGCAGGTGAACTGTCAAGTCGGAAGTAACGATGGCGGCACTATAGACACCAATTCACATTGCGCAAACGTGTGTAGCCTATATCCATAATTCGTATATGAAAAGCAGAAAATCTTGTTTTGAAATAAGACGAAATTTGAATCAAGTTGACAGGAAGACCTGTGCCTAATGCCAGTACAATTAGGAGGCTCGCTAAACGATTCAAGGAAACAGGCTCCATAAATAATAAAAGAGTAGTTGACGGACATTTTTACATCAAAAGATGTCAGGTGTGTGTTACAAGAGAGGGAGGACAATTTCAGCATCGCCTATGAGCTCTGCAAGGACAAATTATTGAGCATGTTTGGTAAAAGTGTGATAGTGCGCACCGACCGCCGGCTGGCCCGGGTAATCGTGGCCGCGATCTGCGCTAGTCACAGCCGGCTTAGCTTGCCGTATTTACTGGCGCGCACACACATAATGACCCTGTATATCGCATCTGGCAGACCAATAGTAGTTAGGTAGCAAGCTAATATATAACACCCCTGGTTTTTGTCACGCACAGTGGTGGTAGTCACGCATCAATTATCTTTATCCAGGCCAATGATTTGCCTTTTATTTCATTATTCACGTGTCGTGTGGTGAATTTTGTACGGACATGTTGGCAACATGTTACATGGGGTATGGACGTCAGAAAAGTTGGATGGCGCAGCCACGCGGTAGAATGTTGAAGCTGTAACATAGTAACTGGTGAGCATGGTGAAGCATCGACGTCGTGATGGAAACAGAAAGGAATTTGTCAAATTCGAGGATGTACTGCTCTGTATACGGTTGCAAATCGTATAAAGCGGGTACGAAATCTCTTCACTACTTTCCTGTACAAAAAGTTCAGAGAGAAAGATGGGCTTCGGCGCTGTCAATTGGAAAACGTGTTATGCCCGTTGCTCACGGTAAAATGTTTCATACAATTTATTGTACAACTAATTTTATAAAAATTTGACGAAAGCAAGCTGTGTTGTTCACGGTAAAATTATTTTATAAAATCCGTGGATGTATCAGGATCGCCATCTACCGGTAAACTTCTGAACCAAGAATCAGCTGTTCAACACACATTGGTTTGAGAGTATGGCTCCAACAAACAAAGCAAAAATTGCAAATATTACTGCTTTACCTACAATTATATGATGTACGGTGGTAAAAAAGGAAGAAAAGAAATGCTAGGAAGTGCTGGACTCGGGAATGGATAAAAAGAAGAGAAGAAGGTACACGAATGATGTCCTTGGTCGAAAATGAGTTGAGGTTAGAAGATCAGAATTCATATAGGAATTTTCTAAGAAGGGAGGAGATTTCTGCCTTCCTTCTTGTATTTCTATTGTGGTATATGGGCCTTTATAACCTCATACAAACACGGATATTTCTGGTAATCCTCCAGTAAAACACTAACAGCTTCCTTAGTCCAGCCGGAGCCTGCCATTTTCGAAGTGTTTGCTTACAAGCGAGCTTCACAATCTTCTCACCACGTGGCACCAGCATCATCGTCATGTCAGCTTCCCTGATTGGTTCGTTTCGCAAAATTAATTTTACGGAATAGAACATGTCCTATTTTATGGAAAGTTTTATCAAAGGTTTTATAAAACTTGAATTTGACCACGAGCAACAGAAATTTTATAAAATTAAATTATTGTACAATAAATTTGAAGGAAAATTTTACCATGAGCAACGGGCATTACACGTTACATGACAGTGTGCAGTCTGCATTTTTGTGAAGACGACTTCTTTCCACAGCACAAGCACCGGTACTGTTGATTATTGATAGTTATTGTCTCTAATTTGTATTCACAAGGATTTAGCTACATCACAAATACTGATAAACTTGTAGCCTAATACTTCTGTGCCGTAGGCCTACATAGAATGTAATCCGCTCTTCGTAAACTTATTTTAGGGGTTCTTCCGATTGACAATAGCCGAATGGTTAGAAAACTTAAGAAAAATGCTGTTCCTAGCCTTAATTTGCCAGAGAATATATATTTTTGCCCTTGAACAGCAAGTATGTAGGTCAATATTTGCAATATTGAAGTATGATTTGAGCATCCCAAGTAACGCTTCTTTGAACCCAAAACATTCATGCAAATTCAGGGTTGCTGGATTCAATTTATATCAGTGAGTCGTCCTTTGTGTTATGTGAGATATATATATTGTGAAATTAATAAAAACATCGATACCGCTAGGCTCCAAAGTACAGGCCTCATATATTTAACAGCAGACAGTAAATTAACTATCTACATGTGGGTAATATTTTTAACTGGTAGTAATGAAGCACTGCATTTAAATTGATTATAAAAGCATTTCTATCAATGAAAGAAAATATGTAGTATTTTGCCATCATAAATTAGAAGCTATAACAAACGCACACCCAATCACTGTCTTGCTTACTTCTCGTCACTATCTCGCCGCCATATTGGAAATCAGCTTACCGTAAGCTCCTCCCCCGTTTCGGACGTCAATAAAGGATGGCGCCGCTAGTGAAATGAATACGATCAAAAATGCCTTATTTACGTTAAAAAAACTATTATTTCCGGTGCAGCAGTGGCAATTGAAATCAACTTGAAACGACTCACAGAAAGGTATGTAAATCATAAATGATATATTTTCAATAATCTACCCTGTGAAAGGTTATGAAAAGGGAGGATGCACTACTCTGGATCTTGAGTGAATTTTTTACATTGATTCTGGTCAAGGGAAGTTGTACCTGGTTAACACTGGTTGCACCCTAATGTTTTCAATGTTTTCTTAATTGTCAACAATGTGCACCTCGGTGTGTGCCGTCGAGTGCACCTTGTTGACAGTTGAACGAGATTCAAGTGCTGTCAGAACATGGCTGCCGTTGTTAAAAGAGCAATAAATAAAAACACATTTTTGCGTGACATTTAACCGGTGCAGTCGATGCCGAAGTAACCAAGGTTAGCAATTATAATTGATAATGGTCCCGCAGAAGATGAATAAAGTATGAAAATCATATATTATCGAAATGAAAGAGAAAAAGAAAAGCGTGATACTTCAAAATTAATAATATTTCTACCTTTGAACCAGGTACTGTTCTCACAAAAAACAATTGAATAAAATTAAATATTAAAACTACAGAACAGGAGACCAAGCCGTCATAACTTTCAACAAGGTATATTACTGAAAATATAGTGTGTATGATTGACAAACCTTTCTCGGAGATGTTGGGAGTAGTTTTACTTTCTCAATTGCCACTGCTGCACCGGAATAATTCCTTATAATTGATTATTTACGAAAATAATGCTTTTAGCATCGTCTTCATTTCACTATGGACGCCATCTTGGACACTACGTCATACGTCATGTGACACCCGAAAAACGAACATCTGAGTAAGTTACCAACATGTCCAATACAAAATTCACCATATGACACGTAACGTTTGAAATTGTTACAAATTTCCACAAAGTTAAGCACTGTCTTGCGGAAAATTACTGCTAGTACCACAAGCAAGGGGGTCTGGGGCGTAAGCCCCAGGTTAGGTTTGTTTTTGTATGTAAAACATTAATAAGATAGAATTTATGTCCGCTACTAGGTTAGGTACTGCCTGGTCGAAAATTACTGCTAGTACCACAAGCAAGGGGGTCTGGGGCGTAAGCCCCAGGTTAGGTCTGTTTTTGTATGTAAAACATTATAAATACATAAATAAACACTGACAATTGGCGCAATTTTTCTACTTTATCGACGCTCTTTTGTTTACTCGTTCTCTACCCGATGTGAAATAGTACCAAATGCGTGGGGTTGGCATTCCTGACTTAGTAAGCAAGATGGCTACAAAAGACTTCATTTCTGCTATATAAGTCGTGTATCTATTTGGGATGGCTGGATGGGTTTATGGCAGCTGACGAGTCAACATCTATTATTTTAACATATCCGGATACCATTACTAAAGGTACTTCGGCAAATTTCATTACCTAATTTTTTTTATACCTTTGGTCTCCTGTTCTGTAGTGCTACCAATTAAATGATATGCATATAAACAATGTTATGAATAGACAATACCAGCTCATTTATTGTTCACTTTAGACAATCCTCCCTTTTCATCACTTTTAATAACTTTTAACACCTTAGCTTATTGAAAATATATCATTTATGATATGCATACCTTTCGGGGAGTTGTTGGGAGTCGTTTCACAATCTCTTCATACTCAATAGCCACTGCTGCACCGCAATAATTGTTATTTCACGGAAAGAATGCAATTTTTCCTCACTTTCTTCACTTACGGACCCCATGTTTGCCAGTCATGTGACACCCGAAAGTCGACCATGTGACTACGTTACCAACTTGAATAAAGAAATTCACCACACGCCTTCGCTACTAAGTTAGGCACTGTCTTGTGGAAAATTACTGCTAGTACTACAAGCAAGGGGGTCTGGGGCATAAGCCCCAGGTTAGGTCTGTTTTTGTATGTAAAACATTAATAACATACAATTTATGTCCGCTACTAGGTTAGGTACTGCCTGGTCGAAAATTAACAAGCGAACTTCAATTAATGCTAGTACCACAAGCAAGGGGGTCTGGGGCGCAAGCCCCAGGTTAGGTCTGTTTTTGTATGTAAAACATTATAAATACATAAATAAACACTGTAATTGAGTTCACTTAGTGATTTCATACATTACCTGCGAAATAGTACCAAACGCATGGGGTTGGCAATACTGACTCAGAAAGATGGGGGTGAGAACTTCGATTTCAACTATATAAGTCGTGTCGCTATTTTGGCGGGATGGTGGGTCTATGACAGCGGAGCAGTGAACATCTAATACTCAATCCTCTCCTGATATCCTCCCGTCTATCAGGTAATTTCAGTTTTTAAAAATATTTATACAAAGGATGGTCTAAAGTGAATCGCTACCAATAGGCCAATGTGTTGAGAGTAAGCAAGAAGACCATGCAGTAATTCGGCAAGTTACTCAGTTGCCAGACCCTTGTATGATATGACGACCTAGTTGAATCATTAATTCTTTAAGAGAGGGTTTCCTTTCACCACAAGAAAAGGCAAAACTATTGGCCTGGATCAAGTTTATTGATGCGTGACTTCCCCACTGTGCGTGACAAAAACCAGGGGGGTTATCTATTAGCTAACGCGGCCGCGCTATCAGTCCACCATTGGTCTGGACAAAAATATTTGTCTAGGCAAAACCGTTGTGAAACCCTCTTGTGAAGTTTTACCGTTGAATCCTATCACCCCTCCCAGCCCACGTCCTTTAAATACAGCCTAAGACTATGCAATTCAATAGCCTACATTAGAGACAATCTTTATGATATTTTGGTACACTTAAATACAATTTAGTTGCCAAGTAGACACAAAGCAGTACCACAGCACAGTATGGTTCTTAACCTGCCTATGCAAGGAAGGTTTGTGAATACTCACATGGCAAAGGAATTAGAATTCCACTCAAAATACTGTACATGAAGGAGTAGGCACTCTTCACTGAAATAAAAAGGCCGAATAACTGCCAACACAGCATGATACAGTAGTGTTTACTAATGAAGCAAGACATTTCAAGCAAGAACCAACGAAAACATGATCACAAAATAGAACAATAAAGTCGAGCAAACATACCCGATTTTAAAGTACCATTTAAAAGGCAATGCCGTCCAATAAAATCGATTTACTTCCCTCAATATGAGCTTGCTTCAATTTCACAGTTCTGCATTTAATAGCATTTGCATTCTGGTTCCACATACAGCTATTCGAAGAACAGATGATGAGGTAACTTACGATACGAAACCCCAAAATGGTCTACCCAGGATACCTCGCCGCTTCGTTCCACATTTTGAATTCATAATTCCACAAAAAATGTCAATTCCGTACCTAGATTCGCAGGGACATCAATAATTTACTCATAACACCATTTAAAATCAACGTAAAAACAGGGTATTAAGCCACGATGCTTTAAAATATCGGGTAAAATTTCTCCTTTACCGATTTCTGTCGCGTTCTTAATATCAATTTTGGATAAAAATGAAAATGGCGTATGCCATATCATTTAGGGAATTCCGAACATAACAGGTATCTTCTACTATGTAACCAAAGATTACATCAAACTACCACACAAAATCCAAAATTCTTCACCGTATCATACGAATAACATCTATGCTTACCTGTTCATTAAATACAATATTTTTGACCCAAGAATCTCCACGACCCTTCCACTGATCCGACAGGCCCGCAGCTATTTTCTCTTGTTGACGTTGAAGCCGAAAATGCCTTATCCCCTTGTAATGCGCCTTCACATCGTTTAATCCACCGTGACTCACTGCAAACACCTTTTTGCATAGCAAGCAATACGCTTTGTGTTTTTCACCTTTAACAGGAGTTAGCCACGACGAAAATTCTGAGGACGCAGTCCAATCTGAAATAAATTTGCACAGACGCCGTCTCTCGCGTCTCGCCATGTTAGTTAATTAAAGTTGTAGGGGAGTTTGCGCTTTCAAATAAATGATTTTAATTTGAGTTTCAGCGCGTATAAATTTGCAGTACTAAGAGAAATATCTTTGAATAATACAATTAGATTTTCAAAGATTATAATTCACTCGAATTACTAATGAAACGTGCACTCAGCCCGGATTTAAATTAAAATCCAACTCGCCACTGTACTGACCACGTAGCTATATATACACATAAAACTATTAATAACATCAGGGGTTTTACAACACTTGGTGCCGTCATTGCATGTTTAATACAATTTAGTATTTATTGGATATTATTTATACGTTTGCTTCCGTTCTCCATAATGTATTACTCAGGTCATTCACCTTAAGTAGGAAGTGAATTTTTCTATTCTAATCCAATGAACCATTCAAGTAATGAAAAGTAATCGAATCCAAAGAACGTACAGTTTTAAGAAAACTGGTTGAAAATCAAAAATTAGAACATGCAACCAAACTCTCCCTATTTACATAAAAAATGTATGCCTACCTAAAAATCGAAATCACTTGCTTCAGGTAATCTTCAATAAGAATTCTCCAAATTATCCAGTTCATAAGTAATAGGCCGAGGCCTTCTTGTTTGACCAATTCTCACGCAGTGTACACGCCGTACATTTATGGCATTGCAGACTCAGGTCAACATTTTTACTGTTTAACTATTCTTCCAAAAGCTTTGTAATACTACAGACGTGCCGCACATGAATAAGATGAGTACCGGGTAGCACAACGGAGCAAGTATGAAATGCATTCTTGGTGAGGAGAGAAGAGGGAGTGTAACAAACTCGACTCACTGCTCCCACCACATGATACTTCAAACAAGAGAAACTTGGCTTCCATTAGGCCTACTCTTAAAATAATATCCCTATACGGGTGTATATCAACAATTTGAACGATCAAGCATCTTAGGCTAGTAAAGGCAGGCATGGATCCAACAGACGGATCCTCAATCGCCAACTGTCTCTGCTGGGATTCGATCCCGCAACCTTCAAAACATTCAAATTTATTCAGTTTTAAACAAATGCATGAGATAGAGATCGTCTTGGATTCCGTAGACGGGAGTTTTATAATTTGCGCCACGCATTCACCCTTTTAATAATAATAATAATAATAAACTAGAGAAAGGCGCTTTAGAATAGGGTTACCTTCAACAGAGGTAAAACAAATTTGTAGATGATCAAGCAATAAACACAGGAAGCTTTAAATTTAAAAAATAATGATAATGTGTAGCTATACCTTATATTAATAGAAAAACTGAGGATAGAAGAGTGCTCTGTAATAAGGGTTTCTTCAGCAGATGGCTTGGATAGGCATTGATTACCAATCAATAATTGCAGGAAGCTCAACCACCCTGACCAAAAAAAAATCTGCTGAAGCTTAACAAGAAAGCAATGGAATAAGGAACGAAAATAAACTCAGAAAAACAAAACTAACGATGATTAGCAAGAATCCACATTCATTGACTATGAGGATAGATTGTGAGCAAATTTAACAAAATAGCATAATTCATAAAATATAATTTAATAATGAAATTAGATCCTGGATATATTCAGCTATCAATTGATACTTTTCAGTCGATCAATACGCTTTTGGCCAATTACAGTAGATTAATCGGGGTACCAACTATATATAAAACACACTTTCATAAAAATAAAAAATCCATGTAAGTTACCGTTATTAACATTATTCACTGATAAGGGAGAATAGACCCTAATATTAATATATGTTCTTTTATGTTCGACGATGTCGAAATGTAAATATTATATGTCAGAAAACTGTATCATAATTATAGTTATAACACTATTTTTCATTATGAAACAGATTCTCCCACCAATCAGAGCTCAAGAAACAGTTGTGTGACCAATTAGGTAAGATAGCATCGCATCTGCGCTGACTTCCACGGACTTCTAGTTTTAATTTCACTGCGTGGCTAGTGTCATAGTGGGGTATTTGAGGAGGCCATGGTCAAATACAAGGTATTCTCTGCGTCCCATGCGCTCTGTTCAGTACATAAAACTGGCAAAATCTCGACAGATATTTATGAATATGTATGTTCGAACATAAAATAGTTATAATTATCGTCGAATACAAACAGTCGTATGCAACTCGCCTATAATGGTAATTAAGACACTCGTATGGCAATTATAAAATTCGCTTCGCTTGTTTTATAAACATACTCATGTCATAATTATTGCCTTTATAGGCTCGTAGCATAATGTACTATTTCAGGAAAGTGTGCTATCTCTACTTAGTATAAAACAAAGTCCCCGATTCTTGAATGTTACGGATAAATTCGAGAACCACTGGATGGATTTTGATGCGGTTTTCACCATTCTGTAAAGGATATCTCGAGGATGATTTCTGTAGAAAATAATTTATTTATGATCAAAGGAAGCCGAGCAGTAACGATTTCAGTGGAAAAGTCGAACAAAAAACCTGGCGTCCGAGCGCTTTGTAAGCTTACGCTGGGCAAACCGTTAAAAATATCTGAATACTATGAGTGTAAGAATTGTTCAGCATGAAAAGTTCTAAAAAAAAAAAGCCCACGAGAGCATATGTCTACCTTCAATACATCGCCCACTATAAGTGTTTTTACGTTTTAATTTCTTCCAACCTTGTCCATTCAACTTCTGAGGCGACAGTTTACGAGCTAGCTAAGGACAAGTATATCATCCCTGTTACAGCCTAGCTAGCGGGCGAACCTATTGGCCCAGATACCGCCAGCAGCAAACCGTCCAGTCGTGTTGAGTTAAGACTTCTGAGAAGGGTGGTTGTGTTTGGAGTTTCCTTGGAAGTGCAACTCGGCTTTTCTTCATTTCGCCTGTGAAACACAGTCAAGTTAAGATTGTACGGAAGGGGGATTTGAGTTTCATTCGCCTCGCCATTCCATGGAAGTGCAACTCTCATTTCGCCTGTGAACTTTTCGTTCCGCAAAATTCACAGTCAATTTAAGATTGGACGGAAGGGGGATTATATTATATTACATTATACTGATTGGCGTATAATCTCTACTTAGCATAAAACCAAGTCCCCGATTCTTGGATGTTAAATTACGGGTAATCTCGAGAACCACTGGATGGATTTTGATGCGGTTTTCACCATTCTGTAAAGGATATCACGAGGAAGGTTTCTGTAGAAAATAATGTATTTATGATCAAAGGAAGTCAAGCAGTAACGATTTCAGTGAAAAGGTCGAAAAAGACCTGGCGTCCGTGAGCTTTTTAAGCTTACGCTGGGCAAATCGTTAAAAATATCAATATACTATGAGTGTAAGAATTATTCACCATGAAAAGCTCTACAAAAAAGCCCGGGGGAAGCATATCTCTATCTTATAGCATACGATACCGAGTTATGGTGTCATGGTAACTACAGTATATAGGGTGTAGTAACCATCTCTATGCCAATAATTATCCCAGGCGATGGGCGATATTGATTAACATGAGCTTCTCTTCCAAGTCATACCGAAGGTAATTTCCAATCCTACTGCTCGATAACTACCGTATTCAATCGTCTCTGTTCTACGTAATGTTGTGTTCATACTTGAGGCGAAAAATAGTCCAATTAACGAGCTGAACAAACCCCTGTTATATTACGCAATTTGATATCAATGAGCGATATGAATGTCTATTCATTTTCTTAAAACAATGAACGTAGCCATCCATGACCTTATATTGCCACGTTTTATCGAGATTACAGCGAAGCGGATTTCCTGGACATTCCTGACCGCATGAAACTGTTGTAAGTCCCGTTAGCGAGCAAGCGCACTAGCTGAAGAGAGAGACCGCTTGGATGAAGGAATCAAAGAAATATGTGTTGCGTCTGAGCACATGGCTTGTAAGAGAAGATGATGAAGTAAGGCTATATGTAGAAGGGTACCGTAGTCTAACGTAAGATGATCCACAGGTACAATCAGCGGCTATAATCACAGGTTTCTTATGACTGCAGTTTTTCTTTATAAACATTATCCAAGTTCGACTAGCGGCTGGCTTCCCCAAGAGCGATCAATACTTCTCTCAAGCACAATATTAATAACTTAACAGAATTCTTCCGGACGGGGAATAAACTTAAGCTCTTACGTTTAATATTCCTGATACATCAGAAGCACGCACGGTCCATTTGAAACACAGTACACAAAATAAACGCACATTTACGCTTCTATCAACACTGCCACGTAAAATGGTTATTATTACTGTATTATTATTATAAAAATGTTTCTTAAAGACAGTTCTTCTGGTCTTCAGCAAAAGTCCGCCTCGTTTCGTAGTGACTAGCATTCTTGGCTGTCACCGTGGACGTCCGGGTTCGATTCCTGGCTCCGCCAAGAAATTTAATTCTGATCTGAGGACTGGAATGTGGTACATTCAGCCTCGTGGGGTAAAACTGAGAAGGGGCGGGTTCGATTCCTACCTCAGCCATCCTGGAAGTAGTTTCCCGTGGTTTCCCACTTATACTCCAGGCAAATACCTCAATCACAAGTACAGACACTAGTACAGACATCACAGTGACATAGGTTATCAGACAAATTCTATGCACACACAAGTATACGGGGCTACATGGCCACGATGTCGCAAAGCCCCTAAAAGAATCAACAACCTCTTGAGTAAAACTTCGGTGGGTTTTGCTGGTATTCAATCAGTATTCAAGATTTTCCTGACTGTATGACAGCTGTCCAGTATTACTGTATTCTTCATATTCTGGTATATATTGAATGGCAGATTCAGTTGGTGTAGAACTGTTTTGGTATTACTCCTAAGGCTGAGATTACTGTTTTTTATAATAATAATAATAATAATAATAATAATAATAATAATAATAATAATAATAATAATAATAATAATAATAATAATGTATGTCTACTCCTTATTATTCCCGTTTTCCAACGGGGTCGGGGATGAGATGCGATGGAAGTATTTGTGGCGGATGGTTTTACGGCCGGATGCCCTTCCTGACGCCAACCTCATGAGAGGAGTTAATGAGAAATGAAATGAATGATGGTGAATGCAACTGGCAAGGATGTGGAAGGAAGCGGCCGTGGCCTGTCAGAAGGTACCGTCCCAGCATTTTCCTGGAGTTGTAAATGGGGAAACAACGGAAAACCATTCCAAGGACAGCAGACAGTGGGACTCGAACCCACGCGTCTATCGACTCAGCAGAGAGCTCGGCCCCATGACCTAACGCTGCGCTTTAGCGAGCGTAGCCACCACTGTCGGTATAATAATGAAAATCCACAGCCTGCTTCCAGTCTCCGACCGGGTCAGGAATGGAATGAATGAAGCCGCCATCTAGCGGCGAGGATATGAACTGTGCCGGCTGCTGAGGCCTGACGCACTCCTTTGGGGCAATGATTAAATGAATGACAGATGAAATGAAATGATAGTGGAGAGTGTTGCTGGAATGAAATTTTGACAGGGAAAACCGGAGTACCCGGAGAAAAACCTGTCTGCCTCCGTTTTGTCCAGCACAGATCTCACATGGAGTGACCGGGATTTGAACCACGGACCCAGCGGTGAGAGGCCGGCGTGCTGCCGCCTAAGCCACGGAGGCTTGTCGGTATAATAATAATAATAATAATAATAATAATGTATGTATGTGTATGTCTACCCCTTATTATTCCCGTTTTCCAACGGGGTCGGGGATGAGATGCGATGGAAGTCTTTGTGGCGGATGATTTTTACGGCCGGATGCCCTTCCTGACACCAACCTCATGAGAGGAGTTAATGAGAGATGAAATGAATGATGGTGAATGAAACTGGGCAAGGATGTGGAAGGAAGCGGCCGTGGCCTGTCAGAAGGTACCGTCCCAGCATTTGCCTGGAGTTGAAAATGGGGAAACCACGGAAAACCATTTCAAGGACAGCCGACGGTGGGGCTCGAACCCACGCGTCTACCGAGTCAGCAGAGAGCTTGGCCCCATGGTCTAACGCAGCGCTTTAGCGAGCGCAGCCACTACTGTCGGTAATAATAATAATAATAATTATTATTATTATTATATAATCATAACTTGTTTCTTAAACACATTATTTTTTCTCGTCTTCGGCAAAATTTCGGTGGGCTTGCACAAGAAGCTTCTGTGGTATTCAATCAGTAGCCTATTTAAGAATATCCTGACTATATGACAGCTGTCCAGTATTACTGCCTTCTGTACTTACTGGTAGGGAATGGCAGATTTATTTTTTGTAGAACTGTTTTGGTATTACTTCTGCGGCTGAGATTACAATTGGGATTATTGTCACTGTTTTTTATTATTTTTAGTATTATTTGACTATTAAATCAATTTCTTGCAAGTGCAAGACTTCTCATCTTCTCAGCCAGGGGCGGTTTAAAGAATATAGGCCAGTCTGCCCTGGCCGGAAGGCTTTGGAATCGAAGGGCCTATAGTAGGCTACTTACATGATCCTTGGGCTACAGTTTCACCCTCTAGGCGGACTGCCCCGCGGGTCGGTGCGCTCTTGAACTCGTGCGCCCCTGCGCCTCATCTGAGAAACTTTTTAACTACCGTACACTCAAAGCGTTCGAAGCAATAGTTAGCAGAGAAAGGTTACACGAAATATTGTACTACTATTACTGTATTATAGATTTAGAATTGAGAAGCGAGTGGTAAGAGTCGAAGAAAAAGAAGATGTTGATGAAGCCACAGCGAGAGAGAGAGGGACGAGGGTGACTGCCCGATTGTTTGACCTTGACTGATGTGATGAGAGTAGACATCAGCGCGTCTTCCCTCGAAACTGAATGTGATGAGGGCTAGGTTAGAGTTAGACACAATCTTGAGAAGATAGAACTGGCTTACGAGTCAACAACCTAATGATCATTGATCCCGATCAAGAGAAAGAACAATACCCAATAGATTTAAAAAAAACTGCTTTCGGGGATATAAATTTATACTTTTCTTTCCATCCCAATCACCAGCTGAAAATTGAAACTTAAAATTCTTGCCTTATGACAAGAAGATTTAAAATTCTAAACCCAAAAGTCAAGTTTAAACGAAACTGGCTTTCATACAATTTCAAAGGCAAGACATTGTATTCCAGTGCCTATTTGACTTACTCCGGTGAGTCCTCAGTATTTTGTCAAGGTTTTGATAGATACAGACAGACAACACAAACTGTTGAAGAACATGAGAAATAAAAGTTCCATCTTGAATCAATAAAATCGTTTTTAGCCCGTAATCAAAATAAGTCAATCATTTCCTTATTGTTTGAGAAAACAACTAAACAAAAGGGAAACGAGTAGTAGCCAAAATATGTTATTTGTTGTTAATTCATTTTAGCGCCTGCCTCTCACCCGGAGGCCCCGGGTTCGATCCCCGGCTCCGTCAGGGATTTTAAAACTGACGTGAGGGTTGGAACGGGGTGCACTGAGCCTCGTGAGGACAATTGAGTAGCTGTCTGACAGTGAGACAGCGCCCCGATCACGAATACCAAGATTAACGGCCGAGGGGACCCGACGCGCTGATCACGCGTCACCCCAATATCTGCAGGCCAAATGGCTGGGCAGCGGTCGCTTGGTCGGCCTTAGCCCGTCATGGGCTGGATAGTGCCAGGGGTTGACTTGGTCATCAGCCCAGTGTAGTTGAGTGTGTGTGTTGAATTTGTCTGATATCCTCTATTTATGTGATGACTGTACTAGTGTGTGTAACTATATTAGGGACAGGGATGCGGTAGGTGCCAAGGACTTGAAATAATGTACTATCCTGGCATTTGCTTGTAGGGAGTGTGGAAAAACTCGAGGAAACCCACTGCCAGCACCGGGATTTGAACCTACGATCTCCGGACTCTGCACCTGCCCTCTCGGCTGTGGTGCATGGTTTAACAAACACGGCTAGGCAACGGGACATTAGCAGCCGATGGCAGAACACTTGTACATGGAGTCATAAATGGCATTAAATTAATTGGTTAGCAGGGTTTGGTTTTTAGAGGCAAGAAACACGAAGAAGGTTATAGCCTAGGTGACCCGTCTTTAAATCATGGAGATTTTTTGGAGATTTTTCTGTTGCTCTCTATCTATGATGATAGTATTAAAAACCAGAGTACTGGAGTAATATTGCTCTGGAGAGAAGAGAAAATAAGAAAAGTGACGGCAGTCATATATCCTTTTTAAGTAACACGACAGTTACAAAAATTATCATTATTAAGGAAATGATAATAACTGACTTTATTTATGCAATAAAGCGAACTGTGAGCTTTTCTGTCTTGATGGACACAACCATGGATGTATTGGGCTGCGATAATATTCTGAGACATTTGTGTGAAACGGAAGTAACAGAGAAATTGTGAGGACTTAAGACAGTGCAATCGACTACAGGTCAAAGTTTATTCGAAACATTATTAACATTAAATCTCAATAAGAGTATGATATAATATTGGTCCGCCTTGTCAATACAATTTATTCAACAATTTTAACTAGTATATGTTTCAAGTCTCAACCAGGACCACCGCCTCCCTCCGCTTGAAATACTTTTAATTATTACTGTCCTCTACTAACTATTCCAGGAAGACAATATCATTTTGAGAAAAACATATGATGCACAGTCATAATATTAAAAAGAAGAAAAAACATACACCTCTTATTTCATAGAAATAATTTTAGCATTTATTTTGTGAAATATATTTTGCAAAATGCACAAAACGAGTTGGGATTTTTGAGTCATTTTAATACAGTTAACATGCACAGGGAAATATTTTACAACTCTGTAAGTAATTACCAGTAGGCTATGTAATGAAGATAAGTAGCATTTTAAAACTCCGTATTAGTTTGATAGCAGATTCAACAATAAATTATAGTGCATTTTTTCAAAACAATCATGACTCATAAAAAGAGTCATAATATAGATTTTCTTTTGTGGGGGGGAGTCTTGATACCCTACATTTTTGTTATTTACAGAATCTAGGAACTTCTACCAAATGAACAGTTTCTGCAAATACTTTCGCACTCTCATATACAGTATGCCTCTGAAGTGATTTTCTGCCTCATTTCTCTTGACAGTTAAAAGTTCGGTAACATGAGATGTATTCTGCAGAGTTGTAGATACTGTAAATCAACATCCTTACTCTACAAAGCCTCGAACAGGTTGTAAGTTATAGCCTACATTTTACATAATACAAAAGTACGCGTAGATATACGAGTTCAATGGTAAAATGCTAAGTCTCTTATAGATCCAAAATTTACTCATCATCGCAGCGCTGAAACCACTAGACCTAGAAAGCTGAAATTTTGCATGTTGGTTGATCCAAGGTTGTAGGGGCTCACTAAGAAACGGTTTTTGAAAATTAAATTTGTAAGTGTCTTTTTTCGGCCCTTTGGCACTGAGCTTGGACAAACGGTACAAAGATCGGATTTAGCTCATTTTAAGCCGCCAGATACGAGAAACAATACTCGGAGGTCCTGTAGGGACCCCGAAACACACTTTTTAAGGTCCTAAAATGAACGGTTTCGGAGATATTCCCAAATAACTGTGTTCCCTCCGAGAAACAGATCAACGTTACTATGGCAACCGCTGCAATTTCGCAGAACTGGAATCGTTTTCTGGCAATATCTCAAAAACCGTTCGCTTTAGGGCCTTAAAACGCGGGGTTAGGGTTCCCACTTCCTAGAAGAGGAAACCACGAACATTGATCCTCGCATTGATACGCGTAAAACGAGATATCGCCCAACTTTATACGAGCAAATCCACTTTGGCAAGGCTCATCTCTTATATATAATCCAAAAGTGACTCATCATCGCAGCGCTGAAACCACTAGACCTAGAAAGCTGAAATTTTGCATTTTGGTTGATCCTAGGTTGTAGGTGCTCACTAAGAAACGGTTTTTGAAGATTCAATTTGTAAGTGAGTTTTTTTCGGCCCTTTGGCACTGAGCTTGGACAAACGGTACAAAGATCGGATTTAGCTCATTTTAAGCCGCCAGATACGACAAACAATACTCGGAGGTCCTGTAGAGACCCCGAAACACACTTTTTAAGGTCCTAAAATGAACGGTTTCGGAGATATTCCCAAATAACTGTTTTCCCTCTGAGAAACAGATCAACGTTACTATGGCAACCGCTGCAATTTCGCAGAACTGGAATCGTTTTCTGGCAATATCTCGAAAACCGTTCGTTTTAGGGACTTAAAACGTGGGGTTCGGGAACTACGAACATTGATCCTCGCATTGATACGCGTAAAACAAGCTATCGCCCAACTTTCTACGAGCAAATCAACTTCGGCAAGGCTCATCTCTTATATATAATCCAAAATTGACTCATCATCGCAGCGCTGAAACCACTAGACCTATAAAGCTGACATATTTAATGTTGGTTGATCCTAGGTTGCGAGGGCTCATTAAGAAACGGTTTTTGAAATTCAATTCGTAAGTAGTTTTTCGGCCCTTCGGCACTGAGCCTGGACAAACGGTACAAAGATTGGATTTAGCTCATTTTAAGCCGCCAGATACGAGAAACAATACTCGGAGGTCCTGTAGGGACCCCGAAACACACTTTTTAAGGTCCTAAAATGAACGGTTTCGGAGATATTCCCAAAAAACTGTGTTCCCTCTGAGAAACAGATCAACGTTACTATGGCAACCGCTGTAATTTCGCAGAACTGGAATAGTTTTCTGGCAATATCTCGAAAACCATTCGTTTTAGGGCCTTAAAACGCGGGGTTCGGGTTCCCACTTCGTAGATGTGGAAACCACGAACATTGATCCTCCCATTGATACGCGTAAAACGAGATATCGCCCAACTTTCTACGAGCAAATCGACTTCGGCAAGGCTCATCTCTCTATATAATACAAGTAGTTCCGTGAAGAACAAAATAGCCTATTTTCATATATCCTACTAATATTAATTGCCTCTATCAACATACAAATTGTCAGTTTGATTAACGTAATAGATTCGTAGATATTGAGAACCGTCTAAATATTTTGGATGGTCACCATGTTGGATTTTTATATTATAGGCCTTAGATTTATGTACTACAAGCTGTACACGGCATGCGTTGCAATGCCAATCAAAGAAAGTGTTGGCGTTGAAATTCTGTTTCTTGAAGTGCATTTGGATACACAACCTGTTTTTCAATTTCCGTTAACTGCCTCTAAGCTATCGTAAAATGGATTTTCTAATTTAGAACCATTCCTGGGAGCGTGCACAACAACTTTCAAAAGTTTCATCACAATCGGATGAATGGCATAAGAACGTATACGGGATTTTGTTTGAACGATTCGTGCGCTGTCACTCATTTGTTGAATCTACTCGTACGCTACCTATTGAGAAATGGATTTACTAAGTCGAAACCCTACCATGGCGTGTACACAATAACTCATCAAGGTTTCATCACAATCGAAGAAGGTTATTTGAACGCATAGGGGATTTTGTTAAAACGCTTCGCGCGTCGTCACCCATTTGTTGCATGCGCGTCGTCGCTCATTTGTTGATTCTACTCGTGCTCTACCTATTTTTAAAGGGATTTACTAAGCTAGAAACCTTCCCTGGAGTGCACACAAAATCTCAGCCTAGTTTCATCGCTATCGGACGAATGGTATATGAACTCAAACGTGACTTTGTTGAAATGCTTCGCGCGTCGTAGCTCATTTGTTGAATCTACTGGTGCGCTGCCTATTGTAAAGTGGATGTACTAAGCCAGAAAATTTCCCTGCAGTGTACACAACATTTTACGCAAGTTTCATAGCTATCGGACGAATGGTTGAAACGCTTCGCGTGTCGTCGCTCATTTGTTGATTCTACTCTTGCGCTACATATTGTAATATGGATGTACTCAGCCAGAAACCTTCCCTGGAGTGTACACAACATCTCACCCAAGTTTCATCGCAAACGGATGAATGGTATGTGACCGTATACGGGACGTTGTCGAAACGCTTCGCGCGTAGTCACTCATTTGTGGTATATAAACGTGCGCTTCGTATTGTAAAATGGATTTACTTAGCCAGAAACATTTCCTGGAGTGTACACAACAATTCACCAAACATTTATCACTATCAGACGAATGGTATATGACTTTATACGGGACTTTGTTGAAACGCTTCGCGTGTCATCGCTCATTTGTTGAATCTACTGGTGCGCTACCTATTGTAAAATGTATGTACTAAGCCAGAAACCTTCCCTGGAGTGTACACAACATCTCACCCAAGTTTCATCGCTATCGGATGAATGGTTTATGAAATTATATGGGACTTTGTTGAAACGCTTCGCGCGTCGTTGCTCATTTGTTGATTCTACTCGTGCTCTACCTATTTTTAAAGGGATTTACTAAGCTAGAAACCTTCCCTGGAGTGCATACAAAATCTCAGCCTAGTTTCATCGCTATCGGACGAATGGTATATTAACGCAAACGTGACTTTGTTGAAATGCTTCGCGCGTCGTAGCTCATTTGTTGAATCTACTCGTGCGCTGCCTATTGTAAGTGGATGTAGTAAGCCAGAAAATTTCCCTGCAGTGTACACAACATTTTACGCAAGTTTCATAGCTATCGGACGAATGGTATATGTATGCATACGGGACTTTGTTGAAATGCTTCGCGCATCGTCGCTCGTTTGTTGAATCTACGCGTGCGCTACCTATTGTAAAATGGATTTACTAAGTCAGAAACCTTCCTTGGAGTGTACTCAACATCTCACCCAAGTTTCATCGCAATCGGACGAATGGTATATGAACGCATAGGAGACATACTTACAGACAGACAGACTGACAAACTATCACGTAACATTGATATTTAGCCTACTTTTCACATTTTGCAAAAATGAGGAAAAAGTAGTCATGAGATCGGGCAAATGTGTGTCTGTCTGTCTGTCCGTCTGGCTGTGTGTCCCCCCCCCCCCCCCTATCAACTCCTAAACGGCTGCAGCAATCGAAACAAAATTTGGTAGGAGTGAAGATCTATACCTGAATATCTCACGTCCATATTTGAAAATGATGTCAGTGCTACCAACTGCTGAAAAATCGCAATTGAAATTTGAGCTCCATGTTGGATATCTTGGAAGGTATGAATTGGAGTTATTTCAAAATTGGCACACATATAGATAATAATATTGCAGTTTTATTTCCATGAGGCCATACATGTCTGTGTTGCCAAAATGATTATAAGCCTGCTGATAAGTCCAAATTTTAAATGCATATAACTTCTACACTATCAATTGGATTTCAACCAAATTTCGTATGTGCTATGTGTACATAAACATATATAACTGAGCGTATTCTTATGAGGCACCAGGGCTGCCAGCTGTTAATAAATACTCTTAATTTTTTAAATCCAAATACCCATATATCAGAAAGTATGCAAGCCGACAGCTTTAAACTATGCACACGTTTATTACATGACATTCTATATTAATTTGGAGTAAGTTATATACGTCAGTGCTACCAACATGATTCTAAGCCTATTGAGAGGTCCAATTTTAAAATGCATGTAACTACTATACTAACTAAAGGATTTCATTCAAAATTGACACAACAATAGATCATATTATTTCAGATTATTTCTGACCAATACATGTATGTCATTGTTGCCAACATGATTTTACGCGCGCTGTTAGATCCAATGTTTAACTGCATGTAACCTCCATGCTATCCATTGGACTTCAACCACATTTTGTATTCTGTGCCTTAGGAGATGGAACTAAGAATATATTCAGTCACCAGGGCTGCCAACTGCAGTTCTCTATTAGGCAACGTTTTGCCAGGTATACAGTATTTCGAACTAATTAGAAATATCGATATTACCAACTTAATTTTGTCAATATTCTAGATAGATCCATAATATAGATTAATCATTGGCATGTTTCTTAAATTTTAAGAAAAGTAGGCTCTTAAGTTCGTCACGGAACTTCTTGTTATATATTTAGATTACATGAAGATTATTGTGTAGGTGTTTTATTCAAACTTCAATCGCATGATTAGGACACAAAAAATAAAAGCGGGAATTAAAAATTTCGCTCAGCCGCCATCTTGTGGTTATGAAAATAATTTGAATGAATTAGATGCCAGTCGATTAAAATTTGTATAGGCATATAGCCTATCAAGTTTCACTGCACTAGGATGGTTAAAACGCAAGAAACGTCCATTTGAATATTTAAATTTCGCATCGCCGCCATATTGGATTTGTGCTCACCAGGTTATTGAACGTCCCATAGGTGACCTTATGCTTATAGCCTCTATACACTTACAAAATTTCAGTTTGATTGCTGTAGTAGATTAATAGATATTGAGAACCATCTAAATATTTCGGATGGTCACCATGTTGGATTTTAATATATGTAGGCCATAGAGTTATGCACTATTAGATGATGATTATTGTGTACGATCATTATGCAAATGTAGATTTCGTTCGCATGATTAGAACACAAGAAATAAAAACTTAATTTTCGAAATTCGCACAGACGCCATCTTGAGGTTACGTAAACAATTGAACTAAATTAGATACCAGTGCATTACAATGTGAATAAACATTTGCTGTGCGAAGTTTCATTGCGTTTGGATCATTAAATCGCGAGAAAAGTCTATTTAAAACTTTCAACTTCGCTTGGCCACCATGTTCGTTTTGTAGTTAACCGGTTTTTGAAAGGCTCATAGATGAACTTCTAGTAGTGCACTTCATGGTGATACCGGTAATAGTTTCAGAGATATAGAATGCCGTTGAAATATTTCGCACAGCTGCCATCTTGAGGTTATGTAAACAATTGAACGAAGTTAGATGTCGGTGCATTACAATGTGTATAAACATATACTGTACCAAGTTTCATTGCGTTTGGTTGGTTAAATCGCGAGAAACGTCTATTCAAATGTCGCAACTTCGCTTGGCCGCCATGTTGGTTTTGTAGTTACCTGGTTTTTCGAAAGTCACATAGGTGAAATTCTAGTAGTTCCCTTTATCACCATACACAATTCGAGGGTGATATCGGTAATAGTTTCGGAGATATTGAAAGCTGGTGAAATATTTCGCACAGCCGCCATGTTGGATTGGTGAGACGTAACAAAATTTGAAGGATACGGTCGGGGCGGCGCGGAATAGTGCTATGAACTTACCGAGTTTCATTGAAATCGCTCCAGCCGTTTAGAAGTTATTAGGGGGGGACACACAAAAACCCTCACACACACACGCGCACACACAGACACACGGACAAAACGTGATCTCATAAGCCTATTTTTTTTCATAAATGAAAATAGGTTAAAAATGAAAGTTTGTCTGTTTTTACTGAATTTCCACGGAAATTTGAGTTATTAACGCGTATCAGACTGGTTTATGACGGTTGCGCGCAAAAACAATTCTTTGGTCTGTCTGTCTGTCTGTTTGTCTGTGTACAACTTTGCACGCGCATCACTCGAGAACGGGTGAGTGGATCAACGTAAAATGTGGTACAGATGTCCATCAGAGGCACGAAAGTAATCATTGATGTAACTCTTCTCCATACCTCTCATAAAAGAGGGTTTACCCCCTTAAAATGCATACTGAAATGGGCGTAGAAAGACGAGACATAGTTCATTTTCAGCTTCTCAATGTGAGAAACAAAACTCGGAGGCCCTACGGTCCCTGGAAACCACATTTTAAGGTCTTAACACCAACAGTTTTTGAGATATTCCCAGAAAACTAATTTCATTTATTAAGCTATTGAAGGAATACAAGCCGGTAACCATGGCAACACAATATCAGAAGTCCATCTATTTCTGTAAGACGCAATGCCATTTCATTTATTACAATACTGAGAACGTTCACAAACGGCTATAAGGTAATCACGGAACCAACTTAAGCTGTAAAATTCATCAATACGTATATAATGCGCTTAAGGGGGTCAAGGGGTACTCATGAATTTCTTCACGCGATTTACACGTGCGGGTGTGGTACTAAAGGACTATTATATCCCTATCCCTATATTATAAAATAGCTTGCCACGGTGGGTGAGTGGATAACGTGTCGGTCTAGTCGACTAACCCCAAGATTGCAGGTTCGCTCCTGGCCGTGATAAGTGCTTTTTTTTTTTGAAAGGCGGCAAAAATACGACACGCATGTCATACGATGTTGGCATGTCAAAGAACCCATTTGAATTCAGTAGGCCGTAATTATAATGGCAAAATTGATCTCGGGAGTTTCCGCCTACACAAAGTTCCTCATTTCTCAACTAGAAGTGCTATAGTGTTCAAGGAACTTAGATATATAACCTCCTTGACTTTCATAGTGATTCAAGGAACAACGAAATACGACATGCAAGCTACCCTCCGGGTGTCAAATTACAAAGCTTGCACCCGGCACCCGAGGCCATACGATATTATTATTTATTATTAAATTATTATTATTATTATTATTATTAATATTATTATTATTATTATTATTATTATTATTATTATTATATTATGGCGTACAAGGACGAGACAAAACTCATTTTCAGCCCCTCGGTGACTCGGAGGCTACGTTTTAAGGCTTTAAAACCACATTTCTGGGATATTCCCAGAAAACTAATTTCAGTTAATAAACTAATAAAAATAGATGACGAGTGCAGAAGAAGACAAAATCAGGAGCTAAGTTATATAGATATACTGAGAAAATCACAGATGTGGACAGGAAGAGACGTCTAGCTTTCTACGGACATGTGTCAAGGATGAACCCAACAAGACTAACCAACCGGCATCTCAACTACTGGGAGAATAGAAAGAGCGTGACACAGTGGTTAACAGAATTTAACAAGGACATCCAAGAACTGAAGATAATGGAAAGTGATATTTGAAGCCGATCACATCTCAGAAAGATACTTACACAGAAGAGTTTTCAGGACAGACCACCCTGTAAGAAAACCGTTATCATCTGGACAAAAGAGAGAAAGGAGAAACATATCCAAAGAATGCGCGAATATTGGGCAAACATCAAGTCCCTCGCCAAGCTGAAAAGTTGAACGTCGTGGTCCTTATCTGGCCCATCCGAAAGAAGAACAAGAACAAGAAGAAACTAATGAAGGAATGCAAGCCGGTAACAAGGACAACAGTATCTCAATAGGTGACCTCCAACTTTCCATCTATTTCTGTAAGAAGCAATGCCAGTCAATTTATTAAATTTCTGTAAAAGTTTGCAAATGGCTATAAGGTTATCATGGAAACAAACATAGACTGTAAAATTCATCAATGCGCTTAAGGGGGCATGGGGTACCCTAGAATTTTAAACGCAACTTACACGTGCGATATGTTGTACAGAAGATCTATTATATCTCCAAACAGCAACATTATTTTCAAAAATTCCTGAATTGAAATAGTGTTTTTTGCAGCTTTTGGGAATTTGGGCCATTGGAGGCTAAAAATCCTGAATTTTTATGCACCACAAGCCTTTATAATTTATTAAAGGAGTCTTCCTGGGGATGAGGTCTTTCCACAACGGTGAGGGTCAGTTTTTATTTAACATATATTGCGTTTCGTCAACAAGGTTTTCAATATTATTTTCACGTCAGGAAGTACACGTTAGGTGAATTTAGTTTGAGAGCACATTTTAACTGATCATATTTTTATCGACAAACGGGTTCACCGTAAAGATGATTTTTGGTTGGCACTGAGTAGTTGATATATCTTTATGTTTATGTACGCCTATAACTCGTGTTCGGGTGCTTGGAGCATCGTAAAATTGGGTACCGGTATTGTAACCATGAGTCAATACACCAATCTATATATATATAAATCAATGTTACGTGATAGTTTGTCTGTATGTCTGTGGGTATGTCTCCTATGCGTTCATATACCATTCGTCCGATTGCGATGAAACTTGGGTGAGATGTTGAGTACACTTCAAGGAAGGTTTCTGACTTAGTAAATCCATTTTACAATAGGTAGCGCACGCGTAGATTCAACAAATGAGCGACGATGAGCGAAGCATTTCAACAAAGTCCCGTATGTGTTCATGTACCATTCGTCCGATAGCGATGAAACTTGGGTGAGATGTTGTGCACACTTACGTGAAGGATTCAAAATTAGTGAATACATTTCACAGTAGATATGCACGAGTAAATTCAACAAATGAGCGACGACACGCAAAGCGTTTCAACAAAGTCCCGTATGCATTCATATACCATTCGTCCGATAGCTATGAAACTTGCATAAAATGTTGTGTACACTGCAGGGAAATTTTCTGGCTTAGTACATCCACTTTACAATAGGCAGCGCACGAGTAGATTCAACAAATGAGCTACGACGCGCGAAGCATTTCAACAAAGTCACGTTTGCGTTCATATACCTTTCGTCCGATAGCGATGAAACTAGGTTGAGATTTTGTGTTCACTCCAGGGAAGGTTTCTAGCTTAGTAAATCCCTTTAAAAATAGGTAGAGCACGAGTAGAATCAACAAATGAGCGACGACGCGCGAAGCGTTTCAACAAAGTCCCATATAAGGTCATATACCATTCATCCGATAGCCATGAAACTTGGGTGAGATGTTGTGTACACTCCAGGGAAGGTTTCTGGCTTAGTACATCCATTTTACAATAGGTAGCGTACCAGTAGATACAACAAATGAGCGATGACACGCGAAGCGTTTCATCCAAGTCCCGTATGAGGTCATATACCATTCGTCTGATAGTGATGAATGTTTGGTGAATTGTTGTGTACACTCCAGGAAAGGTTTCTGGCTTAGTAAATCCATTTTACAATACGAAGCGCACGATTAGATTCAACAAATGAGTGTCTACGCGCGAAGCGTTTCGAAAACGTCCCGTATACGTTCACATACCATTCATCCGATTGCTATGAAACTTGGGTGAGATGTTGTGTACACTCCAGGGACTGTTTCTGGCTGAGTACATCCATATTACAATACGTAGCGCAAGAGTAGAATCAACAAATGAGCGACGACACGCGAAGCGTTTCAAACAAGTCCCGTATGCATTCATATATCATTCGTCCGATAGCTATGAAACTTTGGTGAGATGTTGTGTACAATTCATGGAAGGTTTCTGGCTTAGTAAATCCACTACACAATTGGCAGCGCACAAGTAGATTCAACAAATGGGGGACGACGCGCGAAGCGTTTCAACAAAGTCCCGTATAAGGTCATATACCATTCTGCCGTTAGCGGTGAAACTTGGGTGAAATATGTTGGACACTCCAAAGAAGGTTTCTGGCTTAGTAAATACATTTCACAGTAGGTAAAACACGAGTAGATTCGACAAATGAACGACGACACGCGGTGCGTTTCAATACAGTCCCCTATGTCTTCATATGCCATTAGTCCGATAGCGATGAAACTTGGGTGAGATGTTGTGGACACTTACGTGACGGTTTCTAACATAGTAAATACATTTTACAGCAGGTAGCGCACGAGTAGATTCAACAAATGAGTGACGGGGCGCGAATCGTTTAAATAAAATCCTGTTTGCGTTCATATACTATTAATCCGATTGCGATGAAACATTGATCAGTTATTGTGTACACGCCAGGGAAGGGTTTCGACTTAGTAAATCCATTTCACAATAAGTAGCGCAAGAGTAGATGCAACAAATGTGTGACGACGCGCGAAGCGTTTCAAGAAAATCCCCTATTGCGTTCATATAACCTTCTTCGATTGCGATTAAACCTTGATGAGTTATAGTGTACACGCCAGGGAAGGGCTTCCACTTAGTAATACATTTCTCAATAGGTGCGTACGAGTAGAATCAACAAATGAGTGACTACGCGCGAAGCGTTTCGACAACGTCCCGTATACGTTCACATACCATTCATCAGATTGCGATGAAACTTGGGTGAGATGTTGTGTACACTCCAGGGAAGGTTTCTGGCTGAGTACATCCATATTACAATATGTAGCGCAAGAGTAGAATCAACAAATGAGCGACGACACGCGAAGCGTTTCAACCATTCGTCCGATAGCTATGAAACTTGCGTAAAATGTTGTGTACACTGCAGGGAAATTTTCTGGCTTAGTACATCCACTTTACAATAGGCAGCGCACCAGTAGATTCAACAAATGAGCTACGACGCGCGAAGCACTTCAACAAAGTCACGTTTGCGTTCATATACCATTCGTCCGATAGCGATGAAACTAGGCTGAGATTTTGTGTGCACTCCAGGGAAGGTTTCTAGCTTAGTAAATCCCTTTAGAAATAGGTAGAGCACGAGTAGAATCAACAAATGAGCGACGACGCGCATGCAACAAATGGGTGACGACGCGCGAAGCGTTTTAACAAAATCCCCTATGCGTTCAAATAACCTTCTTCGATTGTGATGAAACCTTGATGAGTTATTGTGTACACGCCAGGGTAGGGTTTCGACTTAGTTAATCCATTTCTCAATAGGTAGCGTACGAGTAGATTCAACAAATGAGTGACAGCGCACGAATCGTTCAAACAAAATCCCGTATACGTTCATATGCCATTCATCCGATTGTGATGAAACTTTTGAAAGTTGTTGTGCACGCTCCCACGAATGGTTCTAAATTAGAAAATCCATTTTACGATAGCTTAGAGGCAGTTAACGGAAATTGAAAAACATGTTGTGTATCCAAAAGCACTTCAAGAAACAGAATTTCAACGCCAACACTTTCTTTGATTGGCATTGCAACGCATGCCGGGTACAGCTTGTCATTTATAAAACTCTTCACCGTACTTCTCATAGAAGGGTTGGTATAGGGAAAAACTTTTCAAAATACATACTAAAATAGGCGGAAAATAAAAATTATCCTAGAAAGATGACCAAAGCATATGCTGCGCTTCTCAATGTGTGACACAAAACTAGGGAGTCGATAATGGGTCTCCGAAAACCACATTTTAAGGCCCTTAAATCAAGTGTCTGTGATATACCCAGAAAACGAACTTCGTTCTGATCAACTTATGAAGGAATGACAAGCCCCTAACCATTGCAACAGTAGGTCAATTGATAGCGTCTGGTTATTAATACCGAAGACCGTTCGAAGAGCGGGTACTTCTGCTAGTCAAATATAAGAAACATCACGAATTGGTATACAAAAACAGGAGTCATTTAAAACATAGAGGTCTGAATTTATACAAAGATAAAAATATGCAATGAAAATATACAGGCCTACAGTACAAAACACGCATTCATTATAAAACCAACTAAAATTTTTCTATAGATACTTAATCATTTTTTAGGAAATACTCTTTGGGTCTTCCGTTTAGTTTACACAAAAATAACCAGTGAAAAACTAGGATGATGCTACAATCTGTTGTATGCTACTGTTAACACAGTCTTGGTTAAAAACTGTGTGCTTTGTGCGTAGGTTTTAATAGTCCATACAACATTAACATTATTAACTTTATTAAGAGGTTTGATTAGAGGTTGGAAGTTGTATTGCTGATGCTTTTGATGGGACATCGAATATGAGTGGTGAATACAGTGGAGTTTCAGCATAATTAAAGGAATAATTGATGCTTAATCGCATGTACACGCGGTGTTGTGCACACGTTTTAAACCTTGACGTGCTTTCCGGAAACCATATAATATTTTGACCTTACAGTACTTTGAATTTGATTAGCTTTTATAAAAGCAATTATCTGATTTATCTCTTACGAGTAGGGGCAGATGACTTTGCTGTTCTTCCCCTTAAAATAATAACAATTCAATACAATATATCTTAAGAAGTTTTAAGATTATGTAAGAAATAAATACCGTATCCATGGTTACATTCAAACAATAGTGTAAATCAATGGCGGCCCGCGGTTCGCATTCGGCTCGCCGAGCCATTTTGAGCGGCCCCCGTAATATTCCCTGTCTGTAATATACTTTCATAATTTTATTTTTCAAACTGCCTGCCTGTCCGCCCGATACTATGCTTCCATAGAAGAATAGAAGACATCAGTACTTATTTGCCTACTAACCTGAAATCAATTATTGAGATGAGAGTGTAGACATAACAGACACAAATCAGCTCCTGTTTTTTATAAAGTTACTTCAGAACGACTTTACCGTCATAGAAGAATTGCTAAAAGTGTGGTCTTTGCATGGGACAAGTAAAGGACATGATATATTTTCCGCAGTCCAGTCAGCAGTAGAGTATGGTTGATCAGTAAGTTGACTGTTGTAGTTACAGATGGTGCTAAGGCAATGGTTGGATCTAGTACTAGTTTCATCGGTCTTTTAAAACAAAATCAAGGTAATGTGCCAGCTTTCCATTGCATCGTTCATCAAGAGGTCCTGTGTGGAAAATCTGTTAAATTATGTGACACTACGGCGACGGTGACAAAAATCACAATCATAATAACAGGGGGAAACTGGCCCCTAACTCATAGGAAATTCATTTCTGTCTTAGAAGAACTTGACAGTGCTTACGGTGACTTGCTGCTTCATTCTGACATAAGGTGGCTTAGTGCGGGAAAATGTTTAATAAGATTTTGAGAATCAAGGTGTTCCTACAACAACATGTTACAAAAATTGCAGATAGAGTTGTGTGAATTACAGTGTGACCAATCTCTCAACAACACAGCTCTGGTAATAGCTGTCTCCAGAACGTTACCCACTCTTAAGGACCTGAGCCCTAAAGCAGTGCTCAACTTTTGGGAGCACATACTGTACATATGTGAGGTTACATTTTCAGCTACGAAACATATTAAGTCCAAAATTTTGAAAAACCACATTGTTTGCATTAAAATAGAGTGTTTGTGTTTTTATTCAATAAATATTGTCTGAAAGCTTTCAACATACGTAAATCATATATTTTTTTATTCCTACTTCTAAAATCATCACGTCAGATTTGAATAAATTGGGAGTTTTGGCCCGCCGACATGTTTCCGTCAATAATGTTGCCCTCAGTCCATACAAAGTTGACCACCACTGGTATAAATGAAAGAAACGATATACGAATCATCTGTGTTATATAAAATCTAATAATCAAAGATATTAGTGTTCAAAGAAAGAAATTGAATTTTGAATTGATGTGAGGGGCAGAATTGCAAGGTCATTTGCCCTTCACCCAAGAAAACAATCCAGGTCTTAAAAAATACTGTCCTGTTGTCATGTGAATAATTCAATAACCAGTCTCATAATCAGGGCATGGACTCCATAACACCACCCAATCTAGATCTTGGTAGGTGCGTAAAAATACAAATGACATTTTCTTTATATGGTATATGCTGCTTCCCCTATTCCTTCTCCACAACTATACCCACTTGTATTACAAAGAAGCATAACTTCTTGCCGTCATGTTTCTAATAAGATCAAAGGTGATCCCTCCAAGTACATGCGGTCATTTAAATTTGACAGGTCATTATTCTATGCAAATGTATTTTGGCCGATTCCTTGCTAAATCACTGCATTTTAACTTGTGTAAAATTCGTATATCTTTACCTAAGTTGGTGAATTTATTATTTTTCTTAACTGATCTCGCCAACCACTGAGTGTCTACCGTGTGTGTTGCATATTGTGTTCATTGTGACATGTGTCACGTCTCCTTCCACTCTATCAATTAACTGAAGTTGTAACTAATTCTAATTTATGATGCCTGGTAAATGGCTAATGCAATCGGACAGTCGCTAAGCCTCAAAGGGCAATCCTTCCAAATCCGCAATTCTGTTTCTTTTACTACGTAGTCTAACAGCATGTCGGAGACAGCAGTAAATCAGGTCGACTGTCACGCGGGGGGTGCGGGAAACCTTTCGGACCCCCCTCCCACCGAATTCAAAAAAGAAGGCTGTATCATTCCGTCCCTGTAAAGCAGCGCTGGTTGACAAGCCTGGCCTGTCACACGGAAACCCTGTGTTAACATGTCCCCCCCCTCTCAAACGACCGCAAGGATGAGTGCGCACTCCGTATTATTCAAGCATTGTGTTTGATAGGTTGTAGGCCTAATTGGGGTTTATTATTCTTCCAATTAATCCAGGTTTTGTATCACTCACATTCCTAGCTCCATCTGTTGTTATGGCTGCCAATCCATTCCATTATAAATCGAGATCCTTCACAATGTTTCTCTCAGTTTGAGAAACAAATCCTCGTCTGTTGTACGAGGGAAGTTCCAAAAGTAAATTTCGTCATTTTATTGTACGAGCACACCAGGTGACAAACAATCGCCATAAGAATCCACACCCGTGGCTGATTCAACGACGGAAGAAGCGTTAGCGGAGGGGGAATGACGCATGCGCAGAGCAGCGACGAGGAGAGAAGAGCAGCAGACCGGCGTGACCGATATCAATCGGTTGGTCGCTGGTGTTACATGTTGAGTGAAGGTCGGCAGAGTGGGGAGGATGAAGAACAAAGTGGGCGTCTCCACACCCACGAATGAAAACAATATTGCTCGAGTAGGCCTACAGGACATGATGTAAGCGGACAGGCGCGTAACGGTGGTTGACGTGGCGTCCACACTGGCGTCCGTACTGGTCGTGCCCTGGAATATCACATGCTCCATGATGTGTTGGGTCAGCGAAAAGTGTTCGCAAGATGGGCACAGAGAAACCTGACCCCAGTGCAGGCTGTGTGACAATTCCTTGCATCACGTGGCACCGAGTTTTACCAGAGTAGTTTCTTCAAACTGATTGCACGTACGAAGAGTATTTCAATGTCGGTGGCGGCTATGTCGAAAAGTAGTGCTAGGAGTATAGTACTTGATGCCATGGCGTATGTTAGTTTGGCAATAAAGAGTCCCTGAAAAAAAAAATGACAAAACTTATTTTTGGAACTTTCCTCGCAGTTCCATAGATGCTTCTTAAAGATGGCTGCTCCTCAGTTATTTCACATGCTTTGTCAATAAATTCAGCAGATCTTTCACTCGCCGGGGAGGTCTTCCGCTGTAATTCCAAGAAACGAATGGAGAAAGTCTAATCCTTATCAGCTTTTAAGATGGGAATAATGCATTTTATAACTTTTCTACAGCCCAGTAAAAGAAACATCAAGGGAAGAAGAAACCTAGGAATAATTCAGAGATATTTCTCACGGTTTGTCTCCTTTCTACAACAAAGTTCTAATTTTTAGCTTTTTCGATATCTACGAAAATCATACATTGAAACTTAAGCACATTACAGTATATAAACTCGACCAGAAGGTCGCATAAAATGCCTCGCGGGCCGAGTCAGCCCCATAACGTGACGGCCAATCTCGCGATCATAAGCCATGGGACCTACTCTTTATGTGGAATCCGAACTACTGATGGCTCTATGTCGTCAGTCTACCTGTGTAAAATTGCTATTGATATAGATTTATGTACAACGTGGATTCGAACAGCCAGCGGACGTGCGCTCGCTTGGTACAAGGATGCGGAATTGAATCGGGGCATTGAAGGGCCCTTAAATACAAGATATCTGCGTCAGTAATTTCGAGTCACATAAAAGCACTCTTGGTGAAATCATGGCACTGTAGTTGGTCTGACAAACTTTACCAGTTAAATAGGTGTAAACCGAGTGTTACTGTATTGTTATTGCAGTGTTATTATTATTATTATTATTATTATTATTATTATTATTATTATGTAGATTAAGGCTTTCACGGTCCGGATTATTCATACATTTGGGCTAATGCCGTGTGAAAATAAAACTTAAATAACACACGTTTCGAAGGAACCTTGCCTCCTTTTTCAATGGAATTAAAACAATGTGGCCTAAGAAAGTGTGTCAATGAGATTACTCGTTTTATTAGATGATTTGTAGCTTCCACCAACACTAGCCTAAATAAAGAATACGATATGGATCAACTAGATTAATAGACGCGACACCGCTCATAACCTTAAATTCCTTATAAACAGGTCCTCTTGATTCACAGACCAACACGCAATTTCATATGGATTCTGTTAAAATGAGTCATATTGATATGATAAATATCGTTTAAAATGATAATCTGGTAGCAAAAATATCTACCCAGCCCAGGATTCGAACCCAAGAGCTCTGAATTCACAGTGATACGCAATAACACCACGGCTATTTCGACTATGCAAATATTGTGCACAAGATGGTGACTTATTTCCAAGTTCCAATAATACTGCATTACGGAATTAAGTTTCGTTTATATTTTGCTTGTTTCAATAATGTTCCTGAATGCCATTGAGTTTAAAATGCCTTATGCCAATGCAATGCCGACTACTTACAATGTTTGATATTAAGGCATTTTACCATTTAAATACTGATACGAAGACTTCGAACATGTACCATGTCATTTGTTTAAATCGAAGGAAGGAAGATTGTAGTTTTACGTGACCGTGAATCTTGTGATTATGAGCCACGGGACCTCCTTTTTACGTGGAATCCGAACCACAGGACATGGCATTTCACTTCGAAAATCTCACATGCATTGTTTAAATCACTTGACACCAGAGTTCACATGAGCGTTTTCCGTTCAGTATGTCATATACATTTCACATGGCCGAGAGTGCGTCATGGTATCAATTTTCGACACCGCGCGCTGATTGTTTCTCTTACCAGTGCCAGAGGGATCGATCGATCGAGTTGGCAGTGCGTCTTATACTTCCGTTCGATCCACCACACTTCCATTCGATCGATCGATCGAGCGGGCAGTGCATACTTCCGTTGTCCACCACTGCCAGATAGTACACATCCGTTTGATCGATCAAGCGGGCAGTGCATACTTCCGTTGTCCACCACTGCCAGCTAGTACACTTCCGTTTGATCGATCGAGCGGGCAGTGCAAACTTCCGTTTGATCCACCACTGCCAGCTCGATCGTTCCGATCCACTTCCGTCCCCAATTTTCAAAATCACTCCCACAAAACTATCCAGCAACCGAGCGGAAAGATGTTACACATCAAAAAACACAACTGGTCTGGAATTATAAGGGAGGCAGTTGACATTCGTAAAAACCCCAATAACTTTAACAGAGACACTGGATATCAGCTAAGTGACACTTGGCTGCCAGTTATTAAAGATCTAGGAAGATAGTTCCTTTCAGTTTCTCTAGTTTTTCACCTATTTCAAATTGTACGGTTTCCTCTATGGCTAAAGCCCTGCGCGGATGCGGATATCCGCGGATAAACCCGCGGATATCCGCAAATATTTTCGCCACGCGGATATAGTTTGCATTGCTGTGCGGATAGCGGATACGCTGCGGATAATGTTTCGAGTAAATTTGCGGATAGTCTTTAGAATACAAACTTACGTTAATATTACATATTTGATATGCCAATCTACAGCTTCATGCTTAAAAGAGGAATACTCCTATAGCCTATAGCCTATTGCGTACGAAATATTCGGGCACGTATTGCACTTATACACGAGAAGAACGTTTTACTCATATGCTTTCAACTACATATTATTAAGTACCGTATGTTTGTAGTAGATGGTCTTGAGATCTCTTCATCATCATCATCAATTCTCACTTCCATTATTACTATACGTACGAGATATAATGCTGTCAATAAGCTTGTTAGTTCATCGTGGTGACATCATTAACATTCCTCATGTCAGCTACTTCGCCATCTAAGCTATCCTGGAAGATCGGGATTCAGGTTTATCTGTAGATTTATTTCCAACTAGTCACTGAAGCACGTAGGCTGTGATATTGCAACATCAACTATGACATCATCTATGCGAACATGGATGGGTCCAGAAGCAGAAGGATGATGACTGGCTTGGAATTTCCGGCCAAATGTCAATGCCTTTCTCCAAGCGTAAAGAGAAGTTCACGTATTCAATGTTACCGCGACCGTGAGTATGAACATCATTTCACAAACATGGATAAACTATCTATTAAAATAAACCAAGGTGAATATTCAATAGCGCGTGAAACAAAGCTCAAGTCAACGATATGGCAGACATTTGGTTACGTTTTCAATGAAAACGAAAAGGTGAACGATATAGTGATGTTTTACCTGTAAAAAAGTGTATTCATACTCAGGACACAAATCAGGCACATGAAACTTACTGAGGCACAAGTGCGAAAGTAGCCATTTTTGTGTGTGTCTAAAGCGGAGGTCAAGAACCAGAAGTGTCATCCAACTTGAAGTCCCTTGGAATGCCAACTTGAAGTTCCTTGCAATTAAGCAAATTGTCAGGACCGACTTTCTCCTCAAATGTCTAAATGCGTTAGTTTAACACGTTATGCTTGATCTAATAAATTAAACATAATACTGAATTATCAGCGGATTTGGATAAAAGTCATGCGGATGTGGGGCTGATGCGAATGAAAGTCATGCGGATGCGGGGCGGATGCGGATAAGAGTCGTGCGGATGCGGATAACAGTCGTGCGGTTGCGGGGTGGATGCGGATAACAGTCGTGCGGATGCGGAGCGGATGCGGATAACGTTTTGTTTATCCGCGCAGGGCTCTATATGGCTACAGGGTTATGATTTGATCTCCTTTGTTCGTCACTGGAGGAGTTTCCATATGTTTTTTCGCCGTTGCCTCTATGACGTTGGGTATCGTACAGATACACTTCCCTTTTGTTTCCGTTTCCTTTCATCCATCCATCCCTCTCCCCCTCCCCTTTTCCTTATTTGGACATCCTCATTCTTCGAGGAGTCTCAATATTTCTCCCCCGCCCCCTTTACCTTCTCCTTCCTTACTACTCTGTCCGCCGTTCTAATTAATATGGCGCGTTTTTCTACCAAGGTCCATACAGTACTTTCTGGCGGCTGCTCTCTGGTGACGAACAGAGGAATTTCTATAGTGTTTTTGTAATGTCATTGACACACTTTCTTAGGCCACATTGTTTTAATTCCATTGAAAAAGGAGGCAAGGTTCCTTCAAACCTTCTGGTATTAAAATTTTATTTTCACACGGCAATAGCCCAAAAGTAAGAATAGGCTAATTTTAATATTATTATTATCATTATTATTATTATTATTATTATTATTATTATTATTTATTATTTAATTGATTGTTCCCCTTTAGGAGACGATTGAACTTGAATACATGATTTCATCTTCTGGTGTTTTCCCGCTTCTGTTCCCAAAATCTCTTCAACCTCTCAGAATGCTCCTTCTTCCGCTCAGCAGTCCACTTTATTCCAGGCTGTCGTGATGGTCTATGATCAAACTTAACATTTTTGATTTTATTCCTGCACTCGGTGCGGTCTTCAAAATTTTCAATGTTGACCTGTTGTAGGTCCCTCTGAACCTCTGTCAGCCACTCCGTGCCACACTTACTCCGTGTTATAACGTTGAGCAATTTCTTCGGCGTTCTGAAATTTTCCATCCTGTAAATGTGTGTATAAAACTGTACTCGGCGTTTTCTGATTACTTCCGTTATCGTGTGGATCTTTTGGTAGAGTTCGCTTTGAGGTCTCTTCATCCAAATACCGTTATTATTAACTGCCCCGTAAATCTTTCTGAGAATTTTCCTTTCCTGTTTTTCTATATCCTTAATTTTGGAATGACCGTCGATCACCATTGTTTCGGCTGCGTAAGTTGCTTCCGGAAGAATCACCGTTGTATAGTGCCTTAATTTTGCGTCCAGCGAGATGCACTTCTTGTTGTAGTGAGCCCACGTTAGCTTGTAGGCCTTCTGTAGTTTGGTGATTCTTTGTTCATTGGCGATTCGGTTTAATCCCGAGGACTGTATGATTTCACCAAGGTATTTAAAATGGGGGACTTGTGTTATTTCACCGTATTGTGTGATTAAAGAAGAGTTATTTTCTGGACGTCTTTCCATATAGTGGGTTTTTTCATAAGAAATTTGTAGTCCGGTTCTTTGAGCAATTTCATGTAATTTTTCCACTGCGTGTATGGCTACATGTCTGCTGTTAGTGATAATGGCAATATCGTCCGCAAAAGCGAGGCACTTGACTGTAAGACGGTTCTCTTTTTTGATTCCAATTTGAATGCCTTTTACATGAGGTTCCCATTCCCTAATTATCTTTTCTAGAACAATATTAAAGAGCATTGGGGATAATCCGTCCCCCTGTCGAACTCCAGTTTTGATGAGAAAGGGCTCCGATATTTCACCCATGAATTTCACTTTGGACATAGATCCTGTAAGCGTCTGTTCAATGATTTTTCGGGTCTTTCTGTCTATCCTGAATTCTTTCATGATCATAAAAAGGGTTTCGCGGTCTACAGAGACATATGCTTTTCTGAAATCGACGAATGTTATTACTGTATTTCTACATTTTCTCATTTGTAATATTGTTTTTAAGCTCCACACCTGTTCAGCACATGATCGCCCTTTTCTGAATCCGGCTTGGTATTCACCAATTAGCGGATCCACCTGGGGTTCTGGCCTGTTTAAAAGTGCCTTGGAGAGGATTTTATAAGCAATAGGGAGCAGGGAGATTCCCCTGTAATTACTCATGTCTGATTTTATCACCCCTTTTGTGTAACGGATGAATTAGAGCACATTTCCAGTCTTCTGGTATTCGCTCCATCATCCATATATCTGAAATAAGGTGATGAAGTTTCTGCGTACAGTGTAGGATCGTTCAGTTTCCAGAATTCAGCAATGATCCCATCTTCTCCTGGTGCTTTGTTATTTTTGAGCTTTTGGATGAACTCCTGAATTTCTTCTAGGTCAGGGGGTTGTGAGTCCGGGTGTGTGGAAACCGGAGGAGTGGAGGCAAGTTTTTCTTGGGGTGGTTCGCAGTTAAGAAGGGAGTTGAAGTATTGGGCTAATATTTTACAGTTTTCTTTCGCGTTAGTTTCCAACGTGCCATCGGGTTTTTTGAAGCACATGCTGGGCGCCTGATATCCCTTTAAGTTTTCTCTAAACGTCTTGTAGAAGTTTCTAGTATTATGTTGGGTGAAATCCTGCTGGATTTCATGGAGTCTGTTGTTGTCATATCCTCGTTTTTCTTTCCTAATTGTTTTGGAGGCATATTTTTGGGTTTTAAGAAAGTTGTCCCAGTTTTCATCAGTTTTGTGACTGTTAAACTTTTTCCACGCAGTCATTCGGTTGTCAACTGCCCGATCGCAAATTGCATTTCACCAACGATGTTTCCTTGTGCGAGGAGGTTGTCCTAGTTTCAAGACTTCCTGAATTTTCTTCGTTATTTTCTGCCAGTCTGTTGATGTCTCCTGATTAATTTGCATTATGATTTCTTCTTTGTGGAGTTTCAAGTACTCTGGATCTGGTTTGATATTTTTGGGTGGGCCTTTTTGCTTTCTATTGGGTTGGAATTTCGTCTTAATTTGGAGAAGATGATGGTCTGATTCAAAGGCGCCTTTGCGAGCTCGGACGTTTAAAATTTCTTTTGTGTTTTTCTTGGAAATTGCGATGTGGTCAATTTGGTATTTATTATTATTATTATTATTATTATTATTATTATTATTATAAAAGTCGCCTCCGTAGCGTAGCGGTCAGCATGGTTAGCTGCCGCCCCGGGGGTCCTGGGTTTGATTCCCGGCTCTGCCACGAAATTTGAAAAGTGGTACGAGGACTGGAACGGGGTCTATTCAGCCTCGGGTGGCCCAAATGAGTAGAGGGGGTTCGATTCCCCCTCAGCCATCCTCGAAGTGGTTTTCCGTGGTTTCCCACTTCGTCTTCGGGAAAATGCCGGGATGGTACCTTCTTCAAGGCCACGGCCGCCTCCTTACCTCTTCCTTGTCTATCCATCCTAACCATCCCTTACCTTCCCTCCTGAGGCCCCTGTTCGCTTTGCAGGTGAGGCCGCCTGGGCGAGGTGCCAATCCCACCTCACCAGTTGTATCCCTTCCGATTCGATGTTCCCAGCTCTAGGACACTGCCCGTAGAGGCGGTAGTGGTGAGTTCCTTCACTGAGTCCGTGGGTTCCACCAACCTGGAGGGTAAACGACTAAAATATATATATATATATTATTATCATAGTTTATTGTTTGACTACATTATTGTTATTATTATTATTTATTATTATTATTATTATTTATTTTGATACAGCCATCTATGGACTACAAATACACAACCATTATTCAGATCTTCATCTTCTTCAAGGTGTTTCTGCCTTGTTGTTTAGATTCCTGCCAGAGATCTTTCATTCGTTGGCTCTTTCGCAATCGTTCTTCCACTGAAAGAGCGCGTCTTTTTTCGGGGGGATCCTTCACACTTGCAACTTTAGATCTGTATCCTGTCCTGTACCACACTTCGACTAATCCAATGTTTGCCCTTTTTAAGTCTTGATAGACCTCTTGAAACCATGGGGGTTGTACCTTCCACTTCTCCTGCTGATTAAGAATTTTATTAGCCAACCTCTCGTTCCCCAATTGCTTAACGTGCCCATAGAACATTAACCGTCTTTTCCTTATACTGACAGAATACCCTTCAAACTTGTTATACAGTTCTCGGTTAGATCGCATTCTAAATTTATATTCTTCCCCAGGTAATTTTTTGGGACCTAAAATTTTTCGTAAGAATTTCCTTTCTTTTATCTCAATTTCAGCAATGTTCATGCTTGTTAAAGCTTCTGCCGCATAGAGGCACTCTGGCTTAACAACTGTGTTGTAGTGCCTATTCTTGGTCTGATACGAGAGGGACTTGGACTTATAAGTGTTGATGCAAAGTCTAAATGCCATATCCATTTTCCTAGCCCTTTTTTCAATGGCGAATTTCTCATTCGCATTGGGAGTTAAAATTTCACCCAAATACTGGAATTCATAACTCCTCGAAATTGTCCCATAATCAGTATTCATTTCCTGAACCTGATCCCAGTTGTCCAAATTCATATATTCTGTTTTTTCGAAGAAAATTTGCATACCTGTTTTTTCAGCTATCTCCTTGAGTATCTCAATTTGTCTGGTTGCAGTTTCAAGATCTTGTGCACATAAAACAACATCATCATCTGCAAATTATTATTATTATTATTATTGATATCATATATTATATGAAATTTACATAAAAATACAAAACTATCACCGTCGTACACCATGCGAGCCAAAGATACTCATGATAGCGCTGGATCTCAAGATGTTCAGAGTCACTGAAGAGACAAAACCTTACGTACTGTACTTGCAGTAACAAGGAAGGCAGCCTTTTGCATTAACTGCATATGTTTCCTCTTCAAGCCAAGGTTCTCCTTTGCATTTTCCCAGTCCTTTGTTACTAAACCATTCACAGAGACAACAAATGGAACGACGAAAGCTTCCTTTAGGCCATATACTTTATGTCACTGAGCTCAGCTCTGTAGTTATTACTATTATTATTATTTACGTTCATTCCCCTTTTAGGAGAGCGCTAAAAACACAAAAATCTAGCTTTTGGTGGTGGCTCTTTTCCTCTTTTTATATTCCCAAAAACCTTTTCATCCGTTCACTGTGTGCCTTCTTCTCTTCATCTGTCCATTTAGGCCTATTTCTTTTGGGTTGTGATCTAAATTCAAATTTATGTTTTTTATTAGTTATTACTATTATTATTATTATTCTTTCTTACTCCGTTAGGGTCTTCTGAGGACCACGAACAATTTCAATGTTTAGTCCTTTGTTGTTCTTTCTTCTTATTCCAGTGCTCCTTCATCGTTTCGCTGTGAGTCTTCTTTCTCTCTTCCGACCATTTTGAGCCTGTTTTCTTACATTGCCTTCCTTGGAGTCCTTCCATTCCCAATACCTTTTTTTAAATTGAAAATGTATCTCTCTAGTGTATCTTTTTCTCTTACATTGTTTCCTTCTAAACCTTTCTTTACTTCTTGAAACCAGGCTGTTGTAGATTTATTTTTCCAAAGATATTTAAAAATCTATTTGGTTAACCTTCTATCATTCATTCTATATAAATGTCCGAAAAATAACAATCGCTTCTTCTTTATTATCTCCGTTTTGGTTTCAATATTCCGATATATTTCATCGTTACATCTTAAATTTCCAAAACTCTGTAGTTCTTAATGGACCGAGAATTTTGCGTATATTTTTTTTCTTTCAGATACTTCTAATTTATCCAATTTATTATTATAGTGCCTTCGGGAAGAGGAAAATCAAGAAGATATTTATAAGATTTTAATTCGTTATTATTCCCATTTTGACAACCCTTACTATTTTTAGCCTATTTTCATTTTTAAAAAGAAATAGGCTTACGAGATCGCCTTTTGTTCGCGTGTGTGTGTGTGTCCCTAATAAAATCTAAACAGCTGGAGCGATTTCAATGAAACTCGTTAAGGAGATAGTACTATTTGTCCGACCCCGACTTTCAAATTGTACGTCTCACCAATCCAACATGGCGGCTGTGCGAAATATTGCATCGGCATTCTATATCTCCGAAACTAGGCATACTACTGATATCACCCTGAAATTTTGTACGGTGATAAAGGACCCTACTAGAAGTTCACCTATGTGACTTAAAGAAATCGGTTAAGTACAAAACGAACTTGGCGGCCAAGTGAAGTTGAAACATTTTAATAGACGTTTCCCACGATTTAACCATCCGAACACAGTGAAACTTAGTACAGAAAATGTTTATACATATTGTAATTTACCGACATCTAATTTAGTTCAATTGTTTACATAGCCTCAAGATGGCGACTGTGCGAAATTTTAAAATTAAGTTTTTATTTCTTGTGTCCTAATCATGCGATCGAAGTCAACGTTTGAATAATGAACCTACGCAACAATCGTCATCTAACTGTACCTAATTCTATGGTCTGAATGTATAAAAATCCAACATGGCCACCATCCGAAATAATTAGATGGTTCTCAATATCTATTAATCTATGACAGCAATCAAACTGACATTTTGTGTGTTGATAAAGGCTATTAACATTAGTTCACCTATGGGACTTTCAATAACCTGATGAGCAAAAATCCAACATGGCGGCGACGTGAAATTTAAATATTTAAATGGACGTTTCTCGCGATTTAACCATTCGAGCTCAGTGGAACTTGGTACGGTAAATGCTTAGTTTATATACTATTTGTTTTAATCCACTGACATCTAATTTATTTCAATTGTTTTCATAACCTCAAGATGGCAGCTGTGTGAAATTTTAAAATCTCGTATTTATTTCTTGTGTCGTAATCATGCGATTGAAGTTTGAATAATGAACCTACGCAATAATCTTCATCTAATAGTACATCACTCTATGGCCTACATATATAAAAACCCAACATGGCGACCATCTGAAATATTTAGACGGTTCCCTATATTTACGAATCTATTACAGCAATCAAACTGAAATTTTGTATATTAGAGGCAATTAACATTAGTAGGATACAAGAAAATAGGCTCTTTAGTTCTTCCCGGAACTAGTTGTTTACTTTTACGATGCAAATGGCGTACAACATAAATTTTATAAGGAAGATTTATAATTATTTCTTACTATGAACTAGAAAGCTTGTGGTCTCTGTCAGCTGCGCCACTTTAACATTCTGTCAGAAAAATGGCTTTACTGTTATTTTTTTTGGTTGTTTTAGGGACTTTATATTGTGGTAGGCCTACTAATTGTGGATGTGTGAAGAATTTGGCTTATGACCTGCGCTATTGTGGTGTCTGCAGTAGTGAAAGTATTATTTTGTAATGGTGGATAGTATAGGTAAGGAGGTGACTCTGTGGCTTTACGTTAGGCACCATCCGGATATTTTTCTGGAGTAGAAGTGGTAAATCACGGAAAACAACTTCTACTGTAGGTAAGGTGGGAATCAAACCCACCACTTGTCAGTTTTATTTCACGAGGTTGAATGCACCATGTTCCAACACTAACGCAAGAATTAAAATATTCAGCAGAACCGAGAATCGAACCCAGGGCCTTTGGACCGTAGTCTCAATACGCACCCAGAGACCCACAGAAGGCGGCTAACGATTTTCGCTTTTTTTCTGAAATATAAGTTCCCAGAGCAACAAATTATCTAATGAAATTTACAGATTAAATCATCAACAGGATCGCTAATAGGTAGCCTACTATTGATTTGGGAATACGTTCGCGAAATGTCATTTTCACAGTTTCAGCGAATGTATTTTCGTTTACGGTAAACAAACAAACCGCCCGTTCCTCTGAAGGCCATGTGTCCAGCTTAAGGGGACACCGAACTGAAATTTGTAACTTCGGTATTTTGTACCCGATTAGGATGAAAATTAAACCACAGATACCTATTTGTAAGAGTTCACACCAAATTTCAGCTTTGTAAAAAAAAAGTTTGAGAAACAAATTTAATGTTTTGGTTTTCAGATAAAAAGTCCCTTGCATGACATTTTTATTTGATTGACACAAAATTTGTCATAATACTACCTAAGACTTCTGGTAACAAAAGTTAGTATGCCACTAAGTTGTTTGATGGTTAGTATGGGATATAGCCTACAGATTTATTAATATACTGTACAGTACTTTTTCTCTTTCAGAAAAGCATGTGAATGCTAAGTTTAGTAGGTCATAAATGATGATCTATTATTATCACAACAAAATCCAGACTAAATTATTTAAAAAAACTACTATTTACCTATATGTAAACAAAATTGTATTTGAACCAGATTAAAATTGCATTGTACTTGGTAGCTAATAGGTCTAGTATCATTGGCAGGCAATGAACCATTGGCGTTCGGTTGGGAATCGTGTGCATCAACTAGTACTGTAGATAGCCTATAATTCAGTATTTCCTGACGCGTAAATTTTCCGGTTTGTTTCTGAAGGCCTCCACATTATTGAATGAAGTTGACTGTAAAGCAGTAGTTTTCTCAAATATTAATGAAGTAAATTATAAGATTCTCAAACAGCGAACAAAATAGAAAACCAAGAAACGTGCGAATTGTGTGGACTGAAGGGGAGGCTAGTGGTTGTATAATTGGTGAGGTGTATAGGCAACATTGTTGTAACTATTTGTCTTGGAGAGTAGAAACTTAGACTCTATTAAAACCACCCACAACGGAAAAGGCTGTCAAAAATCAGTGATTTCTTCTAGGTTATCTTGTTACCTATTTTTGAAGCCCCTTTCATATTTTAATCAATTGTACATGCCGAAGGTACCGTATTTTAATGAGCTAATATTTAGCAAAAAAAATTCAGTTATTTATTTGAATGTATTCAGGCATTTTCTTGGAACATTCTGGTCGAGACACTGGAGAATCAGCAGTCCTATTCCTTTTCTATTTAACTTGCATCAGTCCCCGTGAACTTAAGTCTCACTCACTATAACAGGTAAACTGTGCTGATGTCCATGCACCGCGATGTAACTACTAGTATAGTTGACTGGCGACAGCGACAACAGCGAGGCTAACGCCAAATGTTTGAAATAAAATATAGATATTGACCCGAATCCGGCCGCCTTTCAACTGTAAATTTAAGGTTTATTATGAGAGGGGCTAAGGATAATTCGTCAATATTAAATGCAAAACTTTTCTTCAAGGCAGCAATTATTTATTATTATATTATCATCATATACATTATTATTATCATTATTCTTCTTCTTCTTCTTTTTGCGTTTTGCCCATTATAGAGCGCGCTTGAACTTGTTTTTCGGCTTGATGATATTCGCCTTCCTATCTTCCCAAAATCTCTTCATGAAGTCACTGTGCTGCTTCTTCCGTTCTTCTGTCCACTTGGTTCCAGTCCTGCCACTAGTTTTCACCCTAAACGTGTGCTTTGTTACTGCGGTCCTGAAGACTTTGCGGTTTCTCAGAATATTTTCTCCGATGTTTAACTCTTGCAGGTCCTCTCTTGATTCATCCAGCCAGGCTAGCCTTGATTTCTGAGAATTTATTACATTGAATAACCTTTTTGTAAGTCTATAATCGTCCATCCTGAAGAGGTGTCCATAAAATGTTAAACGTCTTTTTCGTACCGTGTTGCCGAAACTATCTGTGTGACGGTATAGGTCTGAATTTCGTCTTTTAATCCAAATTCCGTTTTCTTGTGTGGGGCCGAATATTTTTCTAAAAAATTTACGTTCTTGCTTTTCTATATTTGCAATTTTAGAATGACCTCCTAAAGCTATGGTTTCTGAAGCATATAGAGCTTCCGGTAGTACAACTGTTTTGTAGTGTTTCAGTTTTGCATTATGTGACATTACTCTTTTATTATAGTGATCCCATGTTAGTCTGAATGCTCTATGAAGTTTTGAGGCTCTTTCTGTGTTAGCCAACTGTCCAATCCTGAAGGAAGAATTATTTCTCCAAGGTATTTAAAAAATTCTACTTGTGATATTGCTCCATACGCTGTTTCTATTTTTTCCTTCTTCTTCTTTTGCTGAAAATTCTTCATGTACTTGTTTTTTTTCAAATGATATTTGAAGGCCTGCTTGTGATCCTATTCTGTATAATGTCTCAATAGCATGCTTAGTTTCTTCTTTGTTCCTAGTGATAATCGCTAGGTCATCTGCGAAAGCCAAGCATTTCACATTGATTTTGTTTCCAGCAGTTCCTATGCCTTTGATGTTCTTTTCCCACTCTCTGATGACTTTATCTAGAATCAGGTTAAATAGAAGGGGTGAAAGTCCGTCTCCTTGGCGAACACCTGTTCGTACTTCAAAAGAGTCAGAAATTTCCCCAAGAAACTTCACCTTCGATGTTGTATTGGTGAGAGTCTGACGAATCAGTTCTCTGGTCTTCCTGTCCACTTGAAGTTCTTCTAGCGTCTCAAACAGGGTCTGCCTGTCCACAGAATCATATGCTTTCTTTAGGTCCACAAAGGTGACAATTGTGGGGTTGGATCTGCGGATCTTCAAAATAATCTTCAGATTCCATATCTGTTCAGCACATGAACGCCCTTTCCTAAAACCCGCTTGATATTCACCAATCAAATGGTCTGTTTGTTTCTCTAGTCTGTTCAGAAGAGCTTTAAATAGGATTTTATAGGCCACAGATAATAGGGATCGACCTCTATAGTTGTTTGGATCAGTTTTGTTACCTCTCTTGTGCAATGGATGTATTAACGCGCACTTCCAGTCCTGTGGGATCACTTCTGTTTCCCAAATTGCTTTTAAAATTGCGTGGATTCTTCTGGTGACCTCTTCCCCACCGAGTTTCAACATTTCAGCGGTAATACCGTCTTCTCCTGGTGCTTTGTTATTTTTAAGAGATTGAATGATTTCTGCTGTTTCTTCCATTGTCGGTGGATGTGAATCTGGATTCGGTGCAGGCTTTTCAAAGTGCATTTTTTCTTTCGGTGGGTCACAATTGAGTAGGTCCTGGAAGTAATCTGCTAAGATCTTGCAGTTTTCCTTGGTGTTTGTTTCTAGTGAGCCATCTGGTCTACTGAAACATATGCTAGGTGGTTGATAACTAGACAGACTCTCACGGAAGGTCTTATAGAAATTTCTGGTGTTGTTTTTTAGGAAATCCTGTTCTATCTCTATGAGTTTATTCCTGTCGTATGTCCGCTTCTCCCTGCGGATGATCTTAGCTGTTGATTTCTGGATCTTAAGGAATAATTCCCATCGTTCAGTTGTCTGATGTCCGTTCCATTTATTCCAGGCTTTAATTCTGTCTTCAATTGCTTTATCACAGGTTGTGTTCCACCATCTGTGTTTCCTTTTCCTTGCGGGCTGCCCTAACTTCTGTGCTGATGTCAGAATTGAGTTTCCTAAGTCCCTCCAGTCTTTGGGATTTTGCTCTTTTATGGCCTGAAGAAATTCTTTGGTGTTCTGCTTGAGGTGCTCCGGATCCACTCTTAGTAATCTCTTAGTTTTTGGTTTGGATCTATTAGGCTGGAATTTCACTTTGATTTGGCTTAAGAAGTGATCAGAGTCACTATCATTATTATTATTATTATTATTATTATTATATTATGTCAGTAATATAGGTCCCTCCTGCGATGTCACAGGAACCGATCGCAACAAATAAGCATTCAAAAGAAAGAGGATTACTGGGAACAGGCACGAATTGCACACTTATTTCATAAATATCGACAATTTGTTTATAAACAAATGTTTAAACAAATAAACAAGACCATGGCCCCTGCTAGAACTGTGTCGCGTCGAGTCGCATAACAGGAAAGCCGGGCACACCGCCAGCCCCAGCCAGAACTGTGCCGCGTCGATCCTTGGATAGACCCTGCCAGAACCTTGCCGGGTCGAGCCTTGGATAGACCCTGCCAGACTGTGTCACGTCGAGCCTTGGATAGACAATACCAGAACTGTGTCGCGTCGAGCCTTGGATAGATCCTGCCAGAACTGTGTCGCGTCGAGCCTTGGATAGACCCTGCCAAAACTGTGTCACGTCGAGCCTTGGATAGACCCTGCCAGAACTGTGTCACGTCGATCCTTGGATAGGTCCTTCCAGAACTGTGTCACGTCGAGTCTTGGATATACCCTACCAGAACTTTGTCACGTCGAGTCTTGGATATACCCTGCCAGAACTGTGTCGCGTCGAGCCTTGGATATATCCTGCCAGAACTGTGTCGCGTCGAGCCTTGGATAGACAATACCAGAACTGTGTCGCGTCGAGCCTTGGATAGATCTTGCCAGAACTGTGTCGCGTCGAGCCTTGGATAGACCCTGCCAAAACTTTGTCGCGTCGAGCATTGGATAGATCCTGCCAGAACTGTGTCGCGTAGAGCCTTGGATAGACTCTGCCAGAACTGTGTCACGTCGAGCCTTGGATAGACAATACCAGAACTGTGTCACGTCGAGCCTTGGATAGACCCTGCCAGAACTGTGTCACGGCAAGCCTTGGATAGACCCTGCCAGAACTGTGTCACGTCGATCCTTGGATAGACCCTGCCAGAACTGTGTCACGTCAAGCCTTGGATAGACCCTGCCAGAACTGTGTCGCGTCGAACCTAGGATAGACTCTACCAGAACTGTGTAGTGTCGAGCTTTACTGTTGTGCGAGGCTAATGCACAACGGCAATGATGTTGAAATGCGAGATTTCACACATGGGCATCCTCGTTATTATTATAATAATTATTAATAACAATAATAATAATAATTTATTTACCATAGATCATACAAGAAGTACGGAAAACCTAGTGATAGGGCAAGCTACACGTACGAAACTTATGCTCACGGGTACAACTTACATCTACAGTGTTCATATTACGGTATTTACATATTTTAAACATAACAATAATAATAAAAGAAGTAATCACTCACTCTTTAATGTACAATATTCGCATTATATCTCTGCCGGTGAGAACCGAATTCTGAGAATTCGCCTCGTCAACTCCTCTACTCCTATTCATAAGACATTACCCCGCAGTGTGGGGCTCGGGAGTTATGGCCGACTTAGCATAATGCACTCAGCACACTCATTAGTGCTTGCCACATAATTATTTGTGTACCAATTTGAGAAATGTCTTTGGTGAGGCTAGTACAGTCGGTATACCTTTCCTGGAAATAATGACGTAGTAGCTTACTGGCAGAGATATAACGTGGGCACAGTACCCGCTTTCATCTCCTCACTCACTCCAATCGTTCACTTATTCTTTCATTCGGTTATTCATTCATTTAGCCAGGAAAACAAAATCCATTAATCACTCATTGACTCAATCGCTTATACAGAAATTTATACACAGTATACTTTTTTGCTAACGACTTGAATCTTCGAAGAGACAAGTTCTTGGTTGGTTGGTTGGTTCTTAAGTTTAGGGGCTGCGACAACGAGGTCATGTAGCCCCGTGTACTTTGGGTGTGTGTAGAATCTGTCTGATAACCGTTGTTAACTGTGATTACTTTATTAGTGTGTGTTATCTGTTTTGATAATTCAAGTAAGGACTGCAGACTTTTTTAATTTTTCAAATAGTTCCTACTTTTGCAGCCAAACGCCACCGTCAACGACTACTAGTACAGAACTTAGCTACCAGACATCACCGCAATCGGCTCTTGGTAACGAACGTTGGAACCTAAGAGCGTTGTTTACATTCTCAACCTATACAATTTAGCTTCACACAGGTGTAATTAGTGGAAGGTTCTTTAACATGCCTTAAGTCTATGACATGGGACCGCCGGCTTTACTTCCCCTCCGAAGGAAGGCATACTGAGGGATTTTTAACGCTCTTAAAAAATCCGACGACTTCGGCCGGATTTGGCGTCCCCTGTCAGTGTGTTGTATAACCACGCAGAGCGGCCGTAGTAACCAGTTTTGTAGGCATTGTTGCGAGTGAAAGATGGAACGAGGGTTTAGCCTTGCCCACTCCGAGCTGAGCGATATGGTACTTGATATTACAACTTTCCTTTCGGTCAACACAATGTAATCCCAATTACTGGGACATATCAAAGTAACCTGAAAAAGTTACATGTGTTTAAAATATACGGTATATATTTGTTTTGGACTACAGAAGGGAGGAAACTAAGGATGCCATGTTTCGCTGGTCAAGCGAGCATCATCAGATTCAAATATATACTTACTTAATTAATCGCCTCCTCTTCTACCTTGCGGTGTTGTGGTTTTCACAAAGGAATGCCAGTAGAATACTTTTCTATGCTTTGAATATTGCGTAATCGCGAGGACATATTGCATCATCATGCGAGCGATCACGTGATATGTCTGCAGTGTTCGCGACAAAAAAGTTTGTTTGACATAAATGAAAGCTCTCTATCTCCTCTACCAGTAAACCAACTCTCAGGTGTATAGGACAAAAATGAAAAAGAAATGTTAGCGGAAATGTTTTAGGTGTACTAACATTTGAATGAGACTGTACGGGTGCGGCGTTCATAGACACCCATTTGGTTATCCACACGCGTTTGCTTAGTGCTCTGCTTGTGTTAGTAGCAAGAAGAGATTGACCCTTGACCGCTTGAATCGGATAACCTTTGCCCCGCGCGCGGCTGTTTGGCTAGCGAGAGCATGCTGAACATGGGGGGGGGGTCTGGCTTGCTACTCCATATAGGATGTGCAGCTGTTAGTTAACATTTTGTGTGTGTTTGCATGCTCTGTGGTCTCATTCTGTATAGACCGTTCTTTGACTGCATGAAATGAATATTGGCTTGTTTGCTTTAAATTCTTAACCATCATTATTGAACTCTGAAATTATTTTAATGAGAGAACAAGTTTGGATATCAGTTCACAAACCTTCATTCATGTGATACGATTAAAGAGCTTTTTTGCTTCTTTAAGTTTATACTATATAAGAGGAGGTTACTATGGAGCAGTAGTTAGATATCACAATCAACATGAGTCTATGTGAAAGCTTAATACAAAAGTTGAAGAAACTGCAAGCAATCAAGTTGTTGGCAAATAGCGCCAGAATGCAAGGACTAAATTTCGTCATCAGTGCCACGAAAGTGGAGGAGGCTGCGTGGTATGATACACTGTCAGCAAGTGAAAAGGAGATTTTTAATTGCGAGATTTTGGAGTTGGTGAGAGACCCGTGCCACGTTCAAGAGATTATTTTTAACGGGGTGACGGAACATAATTTAAATATAATAATTGAAAAACTCAGAGCGATCTGGTCAAGGCCACTCAACCTGCTTGATCTTCCTCCACTAGAGGAGGAAGAGCATATGCATGAGAACATCGAGTAGAAGAGGAAGAGGAAAATGATGATGTTGTTGAAATTATTTAAAAAGGACAGTGGGTGGAGAGAGTGATTTTTTTTCAATGTATGTTTTTTTAAAATATATTTATTTCAATCATTGTGGTTTACATTAATTATATAATACGAAATAGTGAAAACAAAATGGTATGATCTTCGTTCTTAAAGTGGTAAGTAGTTCTTCTTTTCCGCCAAGATGCTGAGAATTGAAGATGCTGTCTGCAGAGTTGAATATGCTGGTGATCTTGTGTGGAAGGTAAGTACAATCATTCTTTTCTTTCTTGAGTGTGTTGGTTTTCGAGAGCTGAAAATATAGAGACACATTAATAATAATATTATTATTAATAATAATAATAATATTTTTTGCGATGAATTAAAAAAACTTACATTGTTTTAATTAGAATATGTTTTTGTTCGAAATCCAAGAGTTGTGAGTTGAATCGAATCCTAGCCAAGATACGAAGGCTTGGGTTCCTTTTCTACGTAGTACTTTGTCAACTAAGTAAATATTAGGATGTTTGGTTCGTTGTAACTCGGCTTCGTAAAATGTCCCAAATATTGGCAAATTTTTATTATCTTTTAAAAGATATGTTCGTGGATTAGTATTTTGAACTTTATAAATTGTAAATAATTCCGTAGTCCAATTAGCTTCGTACCCTTTGCTGAAATGTTTCTTGATTTTTGATATTCTTACAATGTCACCAATTTTATATTTTGGTTTTCTTAAAGTTTCATTATATTGTGTTGGCAAGCGGGGTTGATTGTTTCTTTTTACATCAATATGTTTCATGCCAATGCTGCGATGTATTTTGTGATTATACTTTACTAATAACTCGGGAAAAATATTTACCCATCGGTATGAACCACGTGTTGTGAACTCTTTCCACATCGATTCCTTAAGAGTTCGATTAAATCTCTCTACTACACTCGCTTTTATGGAGCTCCCAGTGGAATAATGCTTTAGATTTTGTTTCTGAGACCAAGTTTTGAATTCACTGTTATAAAATTCCGTTCCTCGATCAGTGTGAAAATAATTGGGCAATCTTTTACTTTGAGAATAAACAAATTTTAAACTTTTTACAATCTCACTTCTTTTTTGGTTTTAAGAGGAATTGCCCATGCATATTTTGAGTAAACGTCAATAATGGTTAATAAATATTTAAATCCATTATTCCATTTTGCAAGTTTTGACATGTCCACAAGATCAGCTTCATGGAGGTCATCGATCCCTTTGCTAATAACATGTCGTCTTTTAAACTTTTTTCTAAGAGGTGCATGAAGTTCTTTTGCAATTTCTCGTCTGATTTCGTTCATAGTTAATTTCTAAACAAAGATTTATAACATACTGTGCATTGTTTTACAATTGTTTGAATTTTTATTCAATATATCCTGCATTTCTTAGTTCTTCTTCAATTGCAAAGATTTCGCTGTCAAGTCCCGTGTGACCTGCAGCTTTCGATGCAATTAATTTTTTAAGTCTTGATACTAATTTGTTTGGTTCATTCCAATGGACAAATTCAATATTGTTTCCTCCTTCGAATTTCCAAATGGCTTGTGGTGTGATGTGTTTCTTTTGGCCATATCCAGTATGCATCGTAGTATTTGCTTCTTCATTCTCATCTTTTGTTTTTATAATTCTATATATGTCTTCAGTAAGAAGGGGGTTCGATTATATTTTTATACTTATGAGATTGTGTTCCTCTCGGAGCTGCATTGCTTGCATAATTTCTTTTGTGCACGTTTGAAACATTTAATAATTTCAAATAAGAACTTAAATAACTCCTATCGATTAGAGAGTGATCTGGTACTTTCCTTTGAATGAATTCAAGTAGACCTTCTGTTATAGGAAATTTTTCACCACCAACTTTTATCCACTTTTTATCAAAGAAAACTCATTCACGTCCCAAGTATTGTTTATCATTTCTTATCGTTATACCTAATGTTCTATCCACGTTTTGTTTAATGAACGGATCAAAGTAGCGGTTAAGTAGTGTAATTATTTTGATGCTATCTCCATCTTCTTCGTCTGAAGTAGCAGTTGATTCAGAATCATCATATTTTTTTCTTTTTTGATTTTCTTTTTTTTAATTGACGTTGTATTAGCAATAGCTACAAGCTGATTTAATGAATTTGTTACTGGTTTAAACTTAGTCTCTATATCTAATTCTTGACGTCTAACATCATTTTGAAGTGAAAGATACTTGTCCTTAACATCTTTTTTTAAGCGAGAGAGTTTATCCTTTACTCGACTTTCAGCTTTAATCTTCAAGCTCTTCTCCATAACTAAACTAAAATTGTAGTTGTTTTACTTATTTATAGTATATTCAAAATCAATTTGAAGAGGAAGATCATTGGTTTTACGTTTCTCAGGGTCTCTAAGTCGAAACTGTATTTCATCTTGTTCTTCAACTACAATGTCACTGCCATCCAGTTCAATCTCTTGACGTATATTTAAAATTGCATACACAATTGGAGATCTTGGTGAAACAAAAATTGGTTTTAATATACCTTTATAGGGAAGTTGGTATTGTATATTATGATTATGAAGCGTGTATACCGGTGAATGGATTGATGGTGTGTTGGAGAATTTCAGAATAAATTTCGATAAGTTCTTTTTCTTTACTTCATCTTGTAATATACCATATTCTTCTTTGGATGCGGTAAAACTTTCGAGTGGTTCTTTGTTAACCAATTGCTCAATATTTTCTAGTTCAGTTTTTAACTTGTTATATTCCTCTTTGGATGCAGCAGCGTAACTTTCAAGTCCTTCTTTTTTAACAATATTTAGATTGTTAGCAACACCCTCAATACGAGTTTGTAAATTGCTTAAAATTTCTTTTAGTTGATTAACTTCAGTTCGTGAAGCAGCATAGTGTTCTACAAACCGTTTATTTGTCACATCTTGGTCGTTAACAGGAAACTCAACATTTGTTTGTTTTTGATGTTGTAGATTGTTTACAGTCTGTTTCATTTTTTCAAATTCATCTCGTGAAGCGGCATATTGTTCAACAAACGTCTTATTTGCAACATCGTTATCGTATATGGGATTGTTTACGTGAGTAATTCGTCTACTCATCATATTTAAAGTCCCACCATCGTCTACGTTTAAGAAGTTTTGTTTATTAAATTTAGTGATTAAGTCTTCTAGATCTTTTCGAGAAGCAGCAAAGTTTTCTAAATAATATTTGTTTATTGCATCTAACGAATCGATTGGTTGAGATATGTTTGTTATTCTTCTATTTAACATATCTACAGTTTCATCATCTTTGTTTATATTCAAAAGAGATTTTTAATATCATCGAGTTCTTTTGTTACATGAGTTTTAAGAAAAGAATACGATATCGCATCTTGATTTTGAATTGGATCTTTAACATTTCTTATTCTTTTGTTACCCAAGTCGAGACTATCATCATCAAACGGAAAGTGATCTTCTGAAAATTCACTCACTAAACCATGAATGAATTCTACTCGTTGTAACACTTCGGTTATTCGGTTTTCCAGATATTTTTTATATTCGATGTATGTTGCTGCATTGCAATAAGGTTTACTGCATCATTTGCAGATGATGGTAAAGCTAAGCCTGCGAGACGTTTGTTTTCAAAGTCAAGTTGTTGTTTCTCTATTTTACAAATTGAAAAAATAAACATTTAAGGTCGTTAATGTTTCGTTGTATGTCTTCTTTAGACTCAATTTTATTTAGCTCATTCAGTAACTTCAGTACATAACCTTTGTTGCAAGCATCTTCAACATGTATGGGCGTTCCAACATCTTTTAACCGTTTGCCGTTAATACTTAGATGCCCATCGCTTGTTGTTGTTGTTGTTGTTACTTGATTTCCATATTGCAGTAGCTTATCATCAACATACGATTTAGTTGCAATATCATGGCGTGAAGTTGGTGGTCTGATAGACACGTTATTGATTTTGTTAAACGATGCCATAGTTAGGTTGTTAACCACACAAAGTGCATAACGCGAATGAGCATTTAGCTCTTTTGAACTATTATTTATAACTGAAAATAAACATCAAATCCATTGCGATATCGACCATTTTGTAAATCGCTATCTTTTTCGATAACCAAAAAGCCAAACTTAGAGTTTTGCCAACAATAAGAACAAATATCGAAGAACTGATCATAGCTCATATCTGTATTTACATGATCGTTATATACATGACGCAAGTTTGTTCGGTCTTGTTTAAAAAGAATTAAAAAATTAGCGTTATCTCTAATTAGATGTTTAGGTATACAAGAATATGTTTGACAAAGATAAAACACGTCAACTTCGTGATGACGACCTCTACTGAAATAATCTTTCATGTGTTGTTGTTTATTGCTGGCTACATAATCAAACACAAATGTAGAGTTTTTTCTACCCATTTCTGGAGGCATAACTTCATCATTATCAGAAAAAAATCACTTTTATTTCTTTTATAGAGTCCAAAAACTTTTTTAATTCAACATACTTACTTTGAGCAAGTGATTTATAATAAATATAAATGTTTTCAAAACGAACTCCATTTTTGTGACATAATAAATTTATCATTACGTTTGTTTTGCCACAGTTCGATGGACCGCAAATGATACATCGAATAGTGTTCGGTAGTAAAACACTATGCTTTCTTTTTTCACTTTTACTCTGGTTTTCACCATTAGTAAATGAAATTACTGGTAGAGTGTTTGACTGCTTAACAAACTTCAGCATGTCAACGTTTACGTCTGAGAATGCACACTGCACAAAAAATCACATCACATCAACATATATTGTTTCCACACGTATCATAACTTGTATTATATGGAATAATAGTAGGATTTTCAGGATTTAAATCAACGTTGCCAACGTAAAACCCTCTTTAATATGGACAATATGGTGCCCATTTTTATGATCATTTAAAGGAATATCATTTTCTCTCCAATTTTCAATTTCAATCTTACAGAATATACATTTCACCTTATCACCATGACCGGTATAATAAAATCCTGCTGATGCCAAACAAAATTCGTTTGGACAGGAAAGAGGCCAATTTTGAAAAGTTTTAAGTCTTTCATATTCAGATTTTAATTCTATGCTAGGAGAAATATTGTTTACGTAAGGGCAAGAAAACGCCCATTTCTTATGGTCTTCAAACGGATCATCATCTTCTTCCCAATAACTAAGTTGCAGATTACAGAAAGCACACCTGACCATATCCTTATATCCATAATAGTAAAATCCTGCAGCTGCTCACCATGCAGTGTTCGTAAAACTGTCTGAAGACCAGTTCTTAAATGTTTTTAGCCGATCTCTTTCAGATTTTAAATTCATTCCTTTTTGACCCAATATCATTTGCATTAACTGTTTCTTGGAATACTTTACACAATTAAAATACTTCATGATGATGCTTTACTTCACAAAAAAAGATGTTCCCCACACGAAGCTAAATGTGAACTGATGTGAATCAACAAAACATGCTGGCTAATATGCAAGATTTGCGTGTGTTGGATTGGCCGAGCGGTCTAAGGCGTTGGACTTAAGATCTAATTTTCAGAAATTGAAAGCGAGGGTTCGAATCCCTCACCTGACAATATTATTTTATATACATGTGGAGTGAGGAGGTGTTTGATCATTAACGAAACTTTAATATGAAGTGGTACAAAGACCTTTTCTTCTTTATTCATTTAGAATTACAATTAATACAATTTCATTTCTCTTGTATGAGTGTTGAAGTAATCTCATTCTTTTAGTTGTACTGATGAGTGTGTGTTGAGATGATCTTGTTCTTTTAGTTGTCCAGATGTTTATTTTCTGTAGACAAAAAATATACACTGTGTTAAAAAAGCAAACAAAAACAAAATATGTATAGGTGTCAACAACACTAGTAGATTTAATGAATTACCTTTTATAGATAGCGATTACAGTTATCACATTTGCAGCGAAGATGAAACAGTTGAAATTTTCTTTTTAGATGATCTGGTAGATGTTCCCACTCCAGACGAATTCGTTGTGGCTCATATATAGTCAGTATGTTTATAGGAAAGTAGTTCCAATCAAACTTATTAAAACCTTGAAGTCCATTGTTTCGAAACTTGTTTATTATCGAACACACGATTTTCATGATGCCATCAGAAGAATTTAACCAATGTTGAACAGCATTGACATTAAATTTAGCACAACTATTGCTTCCCATTGCAAGAGATGGTAAATGTTTTGGACAATCTGTATGTAAACGTTGGCTATGCTTCAACATTAGATCTGACATTCCATCAATCGTATTAAGATCGATTAATGACCCAGGGGAAAGTGTTTTTAGTGCAAACAAAGAGAATTCTTGTGGCAAATTATACACAACTAAATATTCATATTTATTTTTAATAGAGTCAAAAAAGAAGAAAGAGTTTTTTCACAATACGCTGCGACCCATGTTAACACGACTGAATGAAGGTATATTGCTGTTATTTAACATACAGTAAGCAAGTTCCAAACTGCCGTTTGGTAGCTTGCGAATGTCTGCAATTATAGGCTGCTTCTTATTCCACGTGTCAGCATCAGTAGAAGGAGAGTTTGTTGTTGTCAATTCCATGATTGCAACTAAAGTGAGAATACTTCTTTACTTGCTTGCTTATAACTTAGCAAATATTGGTTTAGATAATTACTTCATTAGTTAATGGTCTGTAAGATATTTGACGATCATGAATAAGAACACAATAAAGAGTTGTATCTTCAGGTATATTCTCACTTGTCTCGATTTCAATTCGCACATCAACTGAAGATGTCTTCACTGCCTCCACTTGCTCAAGGCAATTAATTACAATAATCGGACAATGAGACTTAAATTCATCTCGTGAAACTAGAGTCTCTGAACGAAAATCATCGATCTGATAATATACATTACGAAATTTAACAAACATGTCATACAATTCGCTGTAGTCATTTATAGCAATTTCAGAAGTTGGCATTTCATAGGGATAAAAATTGACGTGGTTTTTGAGTTTCAGAATTTGTCATTACAGTCCAACTATATTTAGTTGTTCTAGGAAGAGATGGAAAGACATGAACATCCCATGATCGAAAACCAACCTGAATGGGAATATTTTTCTGCATTAGTTTTAATCTTTTAATTTGTTCTTCGTCCGATAATAATAAAACGGGAATTTTTAGATAAACTTTAAATACTTGACCTTAGAAAGATCATTTTCGGTTGCAGATTGCAACGCACGTGCGTCACTCGACGATCTGAGAAGTATTAGCTCATGCTTGCAGTTTAAAATCGGCTTTCTATAATTCTCTACTAAACCTAACAGGTTGCTTAAAGGAAGTATTACATGGAAACGTTTTGTGATACTATCAACAATATCTGCTTCACTTGCTGGTGTTGTTAAAGAGGGAAAATAACCAGCATTTTGTAAAGCTGTATATTCGTTTTTTGAATATGATGCAATGGTTTTTATAGAACTTGTTATACCTAGATGGCGTGTACGATCAATTTCTTTACCATTTAACGTAACGCAAATTTCGCTAAAAAGATTAGCCCCAAAATTTTGGTCAGGATGTGCTGTAGTAGAAGCAGCCGGATTTACGTTAGAAGTAATAATTTGTCCTTCTAAGTGAAGAACACCTTCTGATAATAAAACTATGTTTTCTTCATTTTGAATTGGTATTCGAATTTCATCATTATTTTCGAATTTATTAGCTGAATAAGGTTGGTAAACTCTTTCTTCTCGTCGCACAACTCTGTTGTCAACCTCTCTTTTATCTGTTATGTTAAACATGTTAACAGCTTCAAATATAGATAGAAACTAAATAAGATTAACAATTGCATATATATTTATATTGAAATTAAAGTACGCGATAGCCTAAAGACTGTAAGAAATGTTTGTTGTTACTCGATAACTGTTTCTTAGATTTTAAGGTGTGATGGCGTTTTTTTTTTTTTTTTTGAGACATTTTAGCTGATTGATTTATATTTCTTTTTCGAATCAGAGTCGACTTCTTTTTTTTTCAAACTTTGAGTATTATATAGTATAATCATATTTGTGAATGTTTTCTAGTAAGCTTACTCAACTAGAATGAAAATATAACAGTATTTCATTACTTTATATAGCAAGACAACGTGCTGGACGTATAATTAATTCTACAGTTAAATCTTCATCTTGCAAATCAATGAGCTGTTGAAGATGATCTTCAAGTTGCATAGATACATGTTGAATAACCTTGCTGTTCATAGGCAAAAAATTAATTGTTGTTGGTTGTACAACAATCGGATAACCAGCAGGAACATGAGCTTTAAAATTATATAAAGAGTGTGTTGGTTTATGGTTCAAATAAGAACTCGTACCAAGCACAAGGTTGCAACATACTCGAATACTATTAACAGTGTTAATTTTAATCATATATTCAGAATGATGAGTTGCGTTTGCCTCGAACTTTTTATGAGAAAATCCTAACAAATCTGCAATAGAATCTGCAACACCAAAATCTATAGCAAAGTTTTTCGAATATAGTTTACAATTAGAGAACACTTTATCATAATTAATATAAATATATGAAGGAAATTTGTCTTTTTCACCTAATAAAACTGATAATAAATGTGCTGGTAATAATTCATTAATCTTTGCACTTAATTGTTGAAATGTATAGCTAGCATCAGGTATTATTAAAATTGTTGTATCCACATTGTTAATCTTTATGGCTAAAACGTTATTATTTTCGTTATTTTTTACTTCACTTTCGATTCTATTTCGATCAATCTCAATTTCTTTTTTATTCTCTTTAGGGTAAACTTTCTTTTCAATACCTAAAGCCTCTGCTACACTGTTGGGTACACTGAAATCAATATTAAACGGAGAAGACAAAACAACACGGTTGCGTCCTTTTCCATTTATATCTTCTTCCAAATAAAGATTTGTTTTTTTGTATATGATTTGTTATAAGTTTCGACAATGAGTGATAACTAAGTAAATCATCAAATGTTGAGGCTAGATCTTCAAATTCATAAATACCTGGTGGTACCACTAAATCAAATTGATAACAAAAATTTAGTAAAATGAATGCGAAATTTATTATTTCGGTTGGTAACATTTCGAATAGAATTAGATGTATACAATCCTGCAAGTCCTATTTCAAAAAACTCTGCTCCTACAAGATGAAGCGGGTTCTCCAATGTAACATCAATCTTTGAGCCTTTACCTTCAAGAGTTATCCGTCTTTCGAAAGCCATCTTTGAAATGTTTAAAGACAGTCTGTGTTTCCCTTATTTATACAATACAAGAAGACTAAACATAAATGTCCACAAATCGAAGAAGTAATTGATTGATATGAATGAAAATTATATTGTAGATAACAATTTTTAAGATATGTTAACATTTCTAATGGTGGTCTTAAATTACCGATACCATCAAAATAATGCACGTATTTTCCTCGTTTACTGAAAGCCACCCAATGTGAACCAGATTTAACCATCGGTTCAAGGTTAACAATACAGTTTTCATTTTTTCGAGGATGTCTTGGTAACGTATCTCGCATAAAGACTCCTCTAAAATTTGGAATCTTTAATTGATGTGCGTATTTAGCTAAATCGAAATTACTTAATGCTTTATTTGGTATTTGGTTAATTATCTTTTGTATGCAGGAGGATTTAAATAAATGCCTTGACCTGCTTTTCCTCGCATTGCTTCTATCATTCGAGTGTGTCTTTTCATTTCTTTTAATTCTTCTTGTGCAGCTTTCGCTTTGTTTATAGCAGACGCTACCCCGGCTGCTCCGCCTGCTAGACCCCCCAAGCCCGACAAGGCTGCAAATATCGGAAGTAGGGGTAAAATACCACCTTGCTTTTTCGATGCTCTCTTTTTTTAAATCTTTTCTTGTTTTTTTAATATTTAATTTTCGTTTACCTCCACCAAGCTTAGACTTAGCTTTCATTATGCCACTGACTGTTAGTGCAGCCGCTCTCTCTCCTAATGATGCGTCACGAGATTTTACACGAGACCAAGCTTTTGAAGCTAAAATTTCATCAGCCTCTCTTCTTTTGTTTGAATCTTTATGATTTGCGTAAGCAATGTCAAGATCTGTGCATGCTTTATCTAATATATTTATTCTTGGATCACCACGGTTCAATCGCTTTTCTAATTTTGTTCCTGGTCCACAATATTCATATCCCGGAATGTGTAATTCCACAGGTAAATTATCAATAGTTTTATTAAGTACACGACTAATGAATGATCCATTTCCTGATCGTTTATATTGAGTGGCATAGTTGCTCCTCTTACAACGCACCATTACTATATGATAAGTAATATAATGTAATTATATATATATATTTCAGGAAAATGGGAATGGTGGGGGAGGAGTTGTAAATAATACACACAAAATTTGGGTCATTATTTATTCTCTTTTTCATAAGCAAAGGAACACACAAACATTAGTATTATTAACAGAATAAAAGTGTGTGTGTGTGAAAGAAATAAAGTAAGTAAGAGAGATGAAGTGCTTTAATCTCAAATTTGTTTCTAATCATTTTTCAGAGAAAAATGACCAAACGGTAAAGTAACAATTCCGTTTTCAATTATGTGTCTTTTATCATCGTTTGATGAAATTGCCAACTTATTTTGCCGAACAGTAAATACAGAATGAGATTTTGAAATTATACAAACTTGAACTTTGCTGGCTTGATCTCTTTTATAAAGACACTTTCGATACTCATCAATATTCATAGTTTTACTCACGCTCTTCTTAATGCCTTTAGTCTTACACAAGCCATTCATTTCATCACACAATTTTATTGCATACATTTTGGGTCTTAACCCCACAAATTCTTCAACAATCCTTCGAGCATGTTCATCTTTCATTAAACTAATTTCACCTCTATTTTGTCTGACAATGCCAAAAGGATTGTTTGTTTCATAGTTTCCAGTATCAAACAAATTTGAATGCTGTTTTATGAACTCATAAATATCATAATAGAATATATACATAAAACTATCTGCGTCTGTGTATAACAACCTCACATTTGATTCAGGATTTACTAAAATAACATTGTAATGAAAGTCATTCATTTTACATTGAGACAAATCTAATATAGATGCACCAACATATTGTTTTAGATCCCTTAGTTGGGGGTAGTTAGATCTAAAACATACGTGTTAATGTGCTAATTTGGAAGGTGATTTCTAAAGAGGGCAGCTTCCAGTAGCTGGGTAAGCCTACCAGTGTAGAGTGTTGTGTGATGTTTAAATGCTAGGGGGTGCTCCTGTAAAGACGTAAGTGTCGCTTATGGGGATGATCTGCTGGGCGCAGGTTAATGTACTAGACTCCCAGCTGATCAGAAGGAATTATATAACAGTCCTGCTTGTGTCAGCTATGCTGGCGGCTTGCAGCCAGCGGTCGCGTGTGAGAGACACAATAGAACTTGAGCCGGCGATTACAGGCTACTGTTGTCACGCTTACTCGTGACGAGACGGGAAGGGTGTTAGGATGTGAAGAGGCGTGTAATTACGAATACAAGGTGTAGTTTACTGACCAAGTATTTATTGGTCAGTGATGTATGAAATTGTATGTCCGTTTTAGGGAAGTGTGAACAATAGTGCAAATTATGTGTACAAGTTTATGGGGTAGGTTTTACAGAGTATAGGATATCTGAACACTGCTGACTCACCTGATGATAACAGCTTGTACCAGGGCCTCCGGCTGACACACTGTATGACTGATAATCGAGAGAGAGTGTGTCCTCATTAAGGCCTTCCTCTTATAGGCTTTGGTGTTGCTTCGTCGGCATTCCATCGATGTAGGTGTCCTAGTTAGCCATTGTGTAGGTGTTTGCGAGTGTGAAGCAAGTATTTGGCAGGCTCCCCAATCTGGGCGGCCGCCCTTGCTGTGTAAAAGATACTGTTCTGGCTTCATTATGTCTGCCAGTTAGGGGTGGTTTTGATAGATGATGGAGGGTGGCTTCAGGGGGTGCAGCCCCCTGGGGGCCTGTACAAGCCTCCTCCTCTGATTAGTTCGCGTCCCCGCGAACGGGAACGGAACGTGGAGTTGGGGTGTCGATGTATTAGGTTATTCTTGAATCTTCCTTGTATCTCTTCTTTGTTTCTTCTGTGTCGTGTAGAGGTAGTGATGTCGTGTTGATGTAGCGATGTCGTGTAGATGTGAGATCAGCTCGTGTTCAGAGGGGTGGGTTTTGGGATATACATATACATTTGACATTTTAAAACAGTTCATGAGAAAAAAAATTGACATTTGCAATATAAAAAAGTTCCAAAAAAATACATGGTTTTGATAATATATTGTTGTTGTGCAGGGAAGAAAAAAACCAGGGCTGGACGGGTGATTGTGCCGTCCGGCTCTATCTTGGGGAAAAAATTGCTCCCTGCAATGAGAAAGATAGAAGAAGTAGAAAAAATAGGTGTTCCAAGGTATAAGTTAAAGGGAATATTTAAAATATGTTTATTGTTTTGGGATAAAACGGAACACCTTCACAAATTTGGGCGTTAGAAGAAAGAAAATGAAAGAAACAAATCATAATCATTGTGTACATGTGATATTAATGTAGAGAGTATACTGTTTAATATGTAACTTTGATATGCGCATATATTAAGATTTATGAATACCATTTATCCCCTCCGCAGACAATGTGGGGGTGCGAAGTATTATCCATACATTTATGGAAAAATAACTGCCCGTGGGCGCATTACTTTGTGCTAATTTACAATTTACAATCATCTTACGGACTAACTAAGCGCGCTAAATTTCTGTTACTCTAACCTATGTGGTACCTCATCGTTATCATTTCCAACAATAATTTATGCTAATAGCGTTGCCCCCTGTGGGTGGGCGCGACTATCATGGCGACACAACCCGTCCTGTACATGAGGAGTCCGCGTTGGGTGGCCGTATGTCACCTCTCATATTAGGTGAGATATTCATTAAACGTTGCTCCGACCTGCGGTGGGGTATATCCCACAGGCATATCTCCCCGTGGTGCGGATTTATTACCTGTAAGCAAAATTTATTGCGGTGTGTAGAGGGGGGGGGGGGGAAATTGTGTGTGTGAGTGGGGGTTAGCAAGACGTGTATGGGCGTGGGCAAAATATTTACAGAGGGCTATATACAATGTCGCCACCTGTTGGTAAAGAAAAGAAATTATTGGACATATATGTATATGTATAGGGTGTTTACCCTTGTCATCCTGTGTATTGGCCTGTAAAACATGACAGTATGAGCATGGTGCTCAACACGTGGTTGCTACATGGTAGCGGTTGCCTGTACCCAGTGGTCGGTTGTCGGCGCTGGACCGATACCTGGCGGGGTGCAAGAAAATATAACATGATATGTAAGCACAGTATAATAATGATATTGCCATATAAAATCTGGAGAGTGCCCATATTGGCGCCACTCTCTATGCTGACAAAAATAAATGTCCATAATGATGGAGCACCCTATATTGGGAGCGGGTGTCCCACGTTGGAGCTCATGGCTGTAAAGCAAGCATATATATGATTAATATCACTGTCCATATGTATGTTTACTCCTGTCTACCAACGTGATAGTGTACTCCTGTCGCTCAACTAACCTTATGTCTATTTATAGACTACTCTTAGGGATATATAAAAAGTGGCTCCAAATATTGCCTTAACCTAGTGTTGTCGGGCTTACCCTTCTTAAGAAATAATTTAGATCATGAACAGATAACAGCTTATGATTATCTAATTATGGAACAGGATTTTGAATTCTCTGCCGTAAAAATTCAGCAGTTTAAGTTAATAATTGTATGCGTATACCGTTCTCCGTCAGGAAAGTTTCCTCTATTTATAGATAAATTGGAATTGTTACTCAATAACATGAGCAAAGTAAATTTCGATATAATAATTTGTGGGGATGTAAATGTGGATTTCTTAAAACTTGATAGAAATTGTGAATTATTAACACAGTTACTAATTTCCTATGGACTGAAACCTACAGTAAATACACCAACAAGAATAAGAAAATTTAGTAAAACCACTCCTGATTAAATTTTTATAAATACAGATAAATATCACCATTCAATAGAAGTCTATTGTCCGGGTTTTAGTGACCACCATGGACAAATACTGAGTTTTGAAGTATCCGAAGTAATCATTAATAATGATAATGGAGTAAAATCAAAGTGCAGGTCATTCACTGAATCAAATGTTACATATTTCAATGACTTATTAAATAAGGAAACATGGTCAGAAATTTATGAACTAGAAAATGTAAATGATAAATTTAATGCATTTAACAGTACCCTAAAACAATATTTTGAAATAGCATTCCCCTTTAAACGAAGAACTGTTCAAAATAACAAAAATAGCAATTGGATAACAAAAGGGATTATAAATTCATGTCAAAGAAAGAAATTTCTACACAAATTATATAAACAATACCACACAACACCTGAATTCAATTTATACTACAAAATACACTAGCATATTAAATAAGGTAATAAGACTAGCAAAGAAAATGCATAATGATAATTTTATTTCCCAATCATCTAATAAAAACAGGGCTATGTGGTCCGTGATAAAGAAAGAAACTGGGAAATCTGTTAAATACAAAGGAACATTACACTGACCAGAAATAATAAAGTGATTAATAATCCAGAGGAAATAGCAAACACTTTTAATGACTATTTCCTGGAAATTCCACAAAAATTAATAAATAAATCACAGGTAAATACACTAAATTCTAATAATAAAATAAATATACGCAGTGATTCTTTATTTATAAATCATGTCACAAGTGAAGAGGTAAGAATAGTTATAAAAGAGCTAAAAAATAAATTCTGTGCTGGCATTGATGGCATCCCTGATGCAATTTTAAAGAAATGTGCAGAAAATATAATAAATCCACTTACGCACTTAATAAACAGTTCAATTCTCTCAGGAACTTACCCGGATATTTTGAAGTTATCAAAAATAATTCCAGTGCACAAAAACGGTTCAAAAGACGAATTAGATAACTATCGTCCTATTACCTTACCAACTGGTATTGCAAAAATTGTGGAAAAAATTATGTATAAGAGACTGATAAGTTTCATAGAAAAAAATAAAATATTATCAAACTCACAACATGGATTTAGAACGGAAAAATCTACACAGACAGCAATTTACGAATGTAGTAATAGTATACTGAAATTCATTGACAATAAGGAACATGTAACTGGCCTATTCTTGGATTTATCGAAAGCATTTGATGTTGTTGACCATAAAATCCTCCTTACCAAACTAAATCAATATGGTGTTAGAGGTCTAGCTAATAAATGGATCGAGTCTTACTTAACAAGGCGTAAACAAATAGTAAGCTTGAGACACAAGGATGATGGAACCAAATTACTTAATGAAACATTGTCCAATGAGGGAATTATTGAATTTGGAGTACCCCAGGGATCGGTTTTGGGCCCACTACTCTTTCTTCTATATATCAATGATATAACACAGAACGTTCATTCACATAAGGAAATTTTGTTTGCGGACGATACAACACTCGTAATAAAAGGTGAAACTAAACAGGTCATACAGCAGTCTGCTGACTCCGTTACAGGAGAGTTAACCAAATGGTCACAAGATAATCGCCTCATAATAAACTATAAAAGGACAGTATGTCTAAATTTCCACACTATACAGAATAGGAATCCTGCGATGCCCAATATAACATTAAATGGTCATCAAATAGAAAATAAATCAGAAACAAAGTTTTTAGGACTATGGATACAACAAGACTTGAAATGGAATAAACAGATACAATATCTGAATACTAAACTGAACTCGATGTGCTTTGCGTTACGTATTTTGAAAACCTGCACTAGCATGCACACATTAAGAAATACTTATTTTGCTTATTTCCATTCATACTTAAGATATGGGATCATATTTTGGGGTATGTCGCCAGATGTACTAAGCACGTTTAGGATACAAAAGAGGGCGATTAGAATTATGGCAAATGTAAACTCGAGAGAATCATGTAGACCTCTGTTTAAAGATTTAAACATTCTCCCACTGCCCTGCATATATATCTTTGAAAGTATTATGTTTTTTAAAAAGAATTTAATGAATAAAGATGTTTTTCTTAAAACAAACAATGATGTTCATAGGCATAACACAAGACAAAATCAAAACATTCATATTTCCCACACACACACAAGCATATATCAAAAAGGAACTTTTCACACTGGAGTTAAATTATACAATAAACTACCCCAGTATATAAAACTGGCCCCAAAAATAAAAACCTTTGATAGAATGTTGAAAGCTTATCTGCAGTGCCATTGTTTTTACTCAGTAGTTGAATATTTTAGCGTATAGGAGTGATGGAATCTATAACTATATTTTACTTTTTTAATTTAATTTTAATACCTAGCTGTATGTTGTTATATTTATAGAATTAAGTTTTCATATTATGATAATAGAGTGAGGTGTAAATAGTTGTGCAATAAGATTGTATCTATTAAGATTTGCTATTATAATAAGTTATAATCTTAGTAATATAGACCTGTTAGTTCTTTTATTTTATGCATGTAAATTCTGACGTGTCCTATATCAAAAATGTATTGAATGCATGTATTTGATCAAATGGAATTAATAAAAATCTATCTATCTATCCATTTATGTGGGCATTGGACATCGTCCAATGGCATAATATCATCTTCGCCCTTATTGGCAGTAATAGTATCCTTTTCGCCCTTATTGGCAGTAATAGTGTCTTTTTCGCCCTTGTTGGCATTAATAATATCCTCTTCGCCCTTTTTGGTAACAATAATGCTTCACTGCTGCGCATAGGAGTCTCGCTTCTCGCTCTAGAAGTTCTACTTACTTATATTTAACTAATAGTCTAGTCCTAATTGGGTCGTCCCTAGGGCCATCTCCTGAGTCCGGTGTGGAGCTGGCTATTTCTCCCACCATCCTCAGAAAGTCTCCCCTGCAGGTCTTGGCTTCGACGACCGTGGCACATAGTGGGTGTAACATCTCTTCGTCCCGGGAACAGGCTAGGCCCCCTGGGACTCCGAAGTTTGCCCGTGCCAGGCCATGAATGCCTCAACCTTACGTAGTTCGTCTGTTTGGTCTGGGTCAGTATGTTAACTAGGGTAAGGCTCAACATCGCCTTACCCAGCTCTGCTTCTGTGTGGTGCCTCTTCCCTTCAGCTTACGCTGTCATCATCAATCAGCGTGTCACAGATTCCTTTTTATATATGGAAAAAATAAGTGTATTGTGTAAATAATTTATTGTGTATAAAATGTAAAATTTTTCAAGTGTTTTGGGGTTGTAGAAACTTCTAAGTGCATAGACTACTTTAGGTCTACTGTGCTATGTCGGATTTCCAGCTGTAATTGTCTGTTAACTTTCATGGAGGCGTTAGTAGGGTTTATGGCGTTAGGTTCCCTGTTATTAGGATCCGGGGGCGTTATTTGTTGACTAGGATTAAAGCAAGGTAGGAGGAGGTTGCGCATCTTTGGGCTCCATATAAATGGTGGCCTAGGCCGGTGATGCTATCAGGATGCTTCTACAATGAGTGGACGGGGGTAGGTATTTCCCGGGATTGCAAAAATTTTAACAAAGTGTCATGCAGGTTTAATAATAATAACCCTTGGTATGTGGACGGGATATTCCATGCATGTGTCGGGATATGAGGCGTACCCGCACTCATGTAAGGATAGGTATCGGTCAGTGTAAAATAATATTGTCCCTTTCATGCGGGATTATTTAATAAAAAAGAATTGTTAGTATATAAATTTGGCCTCATCTCTTACTTAGAGATGCGCATTACGCTTAATTGTCGTTTTTCCGACACACCCCTAATATTCAGGTGTTAGCATTGAGATCCAGGGCGTAGTAAGCCCTCTTTTTAAACGCATGAAGTCTATCAACCCCGATGTAAATTTTGTCATGTAGTTTATGTGTTTTTACGTGTTCATGTGTCTGTGTTGGCTAATGTTGTAATTGGGAGGGTTATGGAAGGATGAGGTGGTACTATGTTGGCCTGTAGGCGGTATATTGGCTGTCTGGCTGGCCTTATCCACCTGTGCTCCTGTCATCCTCACCTGGTCAATCTGTTTACTATCCGCTCCTTGGGATAGTAAAGTATGGTGACGCTATAACGTCACGACCTAATCTGGTCTTTCAGTTGCAATGTTAATGCAGCCAGTGGTCGTAGTGCGACTGGTCATGTCCTGACCGTCTATGATGGTGTTAGGATTTAAAAGTAAGAAGAGAAGTGTTTATTGGGGAGGTCTGTTCCCTCAGAGTCCCTGTCTTTATTCGCCCCTGATTAGTGAGCGCGTGTGTGTGACTATGTCCCGTTACACCACGCGGGCGGGTGGACAGTTATAGCCTAAGTCCTATCTTGTGTCGCGTGTATGGGCAGGAGGTGCGTGCGGCCTGTCACCATATCTGTAAACATGTTCCCATGGGCCTAAGATAATATGGCCCACAGTAGCTGCATATTGCTAAATGCCAGGCCTATTGTAACATTGTAGAATTCTGTGTCAGTATCCATGTGTCCTGTATGTTAGTGTCGCAATGCTTCTAGAATGTGCAAGTCAATGTTATTACTTGTGTAAGGGCAGGCTCTGACGTCACGTATGTCGGCTGTCGGAACGTGCCTTTTTGCGAACGTCGGCATGTTGTTATTGCTTGAGATTCCGGGAGTGCCAGTGTGCTAATCTGTCCCGCTTTTGTTAATCGATGTTATGTGTACACTGCTTTCGCAAGACTTTGTTTTGTGTAACCATGTGTAATCCATGTCTGATAAGTCTATTGTGATCCCCTTGGAGACCTAGAATTTGCGGTACGCCCTCTTATTGGGAATTCCTGAGTCGCCACTGCCGAGGTAGGCTGTTGTAGCGAGTACCCTGGGGCGAATCTATGCTCCATTATGTATGGGCAAAAAGAGAGAAAAAAAGAGAGAAAAAAAACCTTCTGTGTCTATAGGCATGTGTCTGACCCAGTTATCTACTTATCTGTGGCCAACTTCAGTGTAATTGGGCTTCTGGATTTTTGTTTCCCATGGCGTCCAATTTTTGCTGGGATTCGGACCCGTGATCATGTAATTCTCCGTGTTCTATGTCTGCGTTGTGTTTTTGGATTTAGTTGTCCCCAGTGTGGTTTTTGATTGTGTCTTTCGTGCCAAAAATACCATTGGTTGGTTAGTTTTTGGCACGAGTGTGTAGTGTGGTCGTGGGTTCGGACCCGGCTTGCTGTAAGGACCTGGTATGACGATATCTGTGCCGTATATACCATGGCACATGTATCGTTATTTGAAATGCGCAGATGAAAATACGCATTCCTGTGAAGAGTTTGTGTCTTTTTGAATTCTCCTCGTAGTGTAATTTGGGGAGTTACGGGGTTCTGGACTTGGCGTGAATGAATGTGTATGTCCCAGTTCAACCTGGAGTGGTCTTAGTCTGTCTGTGCCAGCAAAGGTCGCCCACGCGGAGTGTGTTATCGCTGAGTGCGACAGTATTGAATTAGAATGGCGTGCGCACTCACTTGTTACTTGTCTGCCTCTGTTCATGTTTCCAGCACGTGTATGTGTGTGAATTTGATTGCCCGTTCTCTTGTTGTGATCATGGCTTTCCGCCATGTAAAAGAACTTTCCACTCAAGACATTCGTGTCCCCTAGCTTTGTGTTAATGTAGCGTGGGTCGAATATGTCCCTATTAGTGGTACCAAATGTCGTTATGCCTGTGTGTCACTGGGCCGCTAGTCGCGTGTTTGGTGACTAGGTGTCGGAGGTGATTTGATTGTTTTGTTCGTATGTGTATGCGTTAGTGGAACTGTCCTTTATTATTATATCCTTCCATATTGGATAATTACCCGACTTTGCACTCCTGGTATTCAGGAGGTTACTGGTTCGAGACCGTCTTTAACCAGGGTAATTATTTCTGGTGCCATTCAGGCTTGTGTCTTCTGGCCAGTTGTGTTAGCGTATTAACTTGTTATGTGGTAATGTGGGTTGACTGTGTGCCGTCCAAAAATATGTAGGCTTTCCCAAAGTCTGGGATTTTCACCCTATGGTGTTTGTGTTTTAGCGTGCGTGCTGTTATGGAGGCGAGAAAAAGTCATGTTATAGGCAGTGTAATGTGTCACGTATGCCTATGGATTAAATACATACAGTTCCACTTGGCTAACTTTCCTTTCTCGGGATTAGTGAAAGAGGCAAAAGAAAAAAAATAAGTTATGCAACGCTCCGAATTAAGAGAGCTCTTTGGATAGAGTAGAGAAAATATATTGTATCTCGCCTGCACAATGCTTTATGCTTATTAAAGCGGGTTGCCATGCGGCGGTCGTAAATAATGTCAAAATGTTGAAAAATGAAAGGTAGGACCTGAGTGTACTATGCACCTATTTGGCGACGTTAGTACAACGGTAATCTAGTTACGTCTCAGGGAAAATCTACCAATTTTGAAAAATAGTTTGAGATTCTTACACATGCTTATGATTAGGGCTCTCGGCCATCACAAGAGAATCTATGAAATTGTGGGAATGGAACACAGAACACCCTAGTCATTTCTACTTAGAAAGACCCGCCTAAGCTCTATGCAGTGGTTTGCTGCTTAGGCTGTGTTCGGAATAGCTCTTTCCGGCCTTAAGCCGCGTGGCTCGCCTAATTGGCTTCCGGTTGACTTTGCATATTAAGACTTTGCATTGTCCGAAATATGTCTTGAATGAATCACGATTGTGAACCATTGATGGCCTAAAATAATGCTAGGGGGTCAAGAAAAAAAACAAGAAGAATTTTGGATGATACACTTTTGATTTAGCCATGTTCCACTGTATACACACAAAAAATGTGCAGTTTATGTTTGTGAGTCTCTATGTGTCTATTATCGTATTTCTCACGTGTAAATGAGCCTACGTGTAACTATAATATTGGTGCAAGTGATATTGGTTTATTTTGTATTCCTGGTGGAAGTCGTTATTCCCGTCCGAGCGTCCTTGCTCGGAAAGGTGAATACTTTCGCCCTGTCACTAAGGTGTAGGCCCCTGGAATCCACTGAGGTGCTCCTTTGCTATTTTCCGGAGGAATTTGTAGCAAAGTAAGACTGGGCCTACGTTCACCGTAATGCCTTGCTGTTGTACTGAGTGTATTTCTGTCTAAGGGACTAATTGCGCTCTGCGCTACCCTAGTAGAGTTTATGGGGGTGTGTATATTCTTGACTGACCGGTCTCGTGGGGTAGGTAATAAGACCTTTCTTATACCCCGTGTACTGTATGCTGCGCCTGGTCAGAGTGTGCGGGTGTGTGTTGCGCACCCTGAGGGCCTGAAGGCAACACCCTCTTATGCATTCGTACCTGGGGGTACGAATGCCGGTGCCCGCTTTCGTCCTGGCAAAATTGCCCTTTGGACTAGCGGCAAAGGCCGTTTGATTGCCTGTGTTTGCCCTGGCGATGTAGTGTCGTTTAGTCTGACCGCTTTCTGGCCTGTGGCCACGGTAGACTCCTGCCATTGTGTTTGCCTATTTGTATAGGTGTATGTGGGCTTAATGTGCTGTAGGGCGGGCTCTACGTCCTCAGCCCATGACATGGTTACCTCCCGTTTACTCCCTGTTATGTCATGTGTACACGAGAGTCCTGGCGTCAACTCCCTCTCGTTCGTCCGTTTTGAGGGGGTTGGCCTGGGCTCTGTTCCCCGGTTTGGCAAAATTGCCTTCCGAACCGGAGCTAAGGGATGTGTAATGGTGTAACTTTGTCCCCGCAGTGTATTGGAGTCTAACCCGGCCGTCTTCTGGACTGTGGCCACGGTGAACTCCTTCCCTGGTGTGGCAGTACATGGCGAGAGGGACATCCTCGCAAATTGCCGAGTTAGCGTATCTACGCTTACGTCCTCTCTCGGCTGGGCTGGTGGCCCTGCCATGAACTCAAAAATGGCCTTGTTATTCTGGAGCTCGCGTTACTCGTCCCAAATTTGGGCGTACTGCCTGTTGAGGCTCATGGCTTGCTCAGCGACTTTTGTGCCATTAGTCCCTATGCGTTGGTGTTCCCTGATGAGTGTTTCCCATTGCTGGAACATGAACTCGTGTCGGCAGTGTAATTGCCAGTGTGCCTTAATGACTTGTGTACGGAGGGTGGGGATTTTCGCCCTAATCTTGTGATTCTTAGCGCTGCGGAGTGGCCGGACAAGTGCTCTTATGATCCGCATATACTGGGCGTGCAGGAGCTGCTGAAACCTTCTGAGGTAGTCCTGCCTAGTTTCAAAGACTTTGTGCCAGGCAATTAATTCCTGGTACTCCCCAATGCTCCTCAGCACAGCTAGGCGGTATAGGGGGGGCATGCTGAATGAAGTGTATGCGTCTTCTAATAAAAAAAAAAACTGTGCGTGTTTGGCAGTGTATCTTGTATCTCTCTGATTCTTTCTGGGGGCTGGGGGGTTGGTTTGACAAGAATTTCCCCTGTGTAGGTAGTGCGAAGCAAAAATGATGCTTTCTGTCTGAGAAAAAAAATCCAGTCTCGCTTGGCTGTATGCGGTACGGGCCGTTTTGACCACGAGAACTCGTTGTATGAGCCCCTTGTTTACTGTGCGTGGTACCCGGCCTCCACCAAATTGTTTTAGATCCCTTAGTTGGGGGTAGTTAGATCTAAAACATACGTGTTAATGTGCTAATTTGGAAGGTGATTTCTAAAGAGGGCAGCTTCCAGTAGCTGGGTAAGCCTACCAGTGTAGAGTGTTGTGTGATGCTTAAATGCTAGGGGGTGCTCCTGTAAAGACGTAAGTGTCGCTTATGGGGATGATCTGCTGGGCGCAGGTTAATGTACTAGACTCCCAGCTGATCAGAAGGAATTATATAACAGTCCTGCTTGTGTCAGCTACGCTGGCGGCTTGCAGCCAGCGGTCGCGTGTGAGAGACACAATAGAACTTGAGCCGGCGATTACAGGCTACTGTTGTCACGCTTACTCGTGACGAGACGGGAAGGGTGTTAGGATGTGAAGAGGCGTGTAATTACGAATACAAGGTGTAGTTTACTGACCAAGTATTTATTGGTCAGTGATGTATGAAATTGTATGTCCGTTTTAGGGAAGTGTGAACAATAGTGCAAATTATGTGTACAAGTTTAGGGGGTAGGTTTTACAGAGTATAGGATATCTGAACACTGCTGACTCACCTGATGATAACAGCTTGTACCAGGGCCTCCGGCTGACACACTGTATGACTGATAATCGAGAGAGAGTGTGTCCTCATTAAGGCCTTCCTCTTATAGGCTTTGGTGTTGCTTCGTCGGCATTCCATCGATGTAGGTGTCCTAGTTAGCCATTGTGTAGGTGTTTGCGAGTGTGATGCAAGTATTTAGCAGGCTCCCCAATCTGGGCGGCCGCCCTTGCTGTGTAAAAGATACTGTTCTGGTTTTATTATGTCTGCCAGTTAGGGGTGGTTTTGATAGATGATGGAGGGTGGCTTCAGGGGGTGCAGCCCCCTGGGGGCCTGTACAATATACTAGTTGATTGTGAAAAATCTTTAGTCGGCTCATCTCAATGAGCATACATTGTTCATCGAATATAATTCTATGTTTAAAATTAGCCTTAGCTATTAAAGACTTAGCACCATAGGCTCCATGCCATTTGGTAACCAACTTGATGTCCCTTAACTTCCTCACATTCATCAGTGAACGACCAAAAATTGCATTATTCATCAATTTATTTAAAAAAAATCATTTTTGCCTGTTTTCGTTTCTCTGTGTTCACATCAATATATGGTTATAGCCATTGACTCTGATTGAATTCGATTATTCTGTGAATACGTTCTAATTTCATTCCTAATTGAATACATTGCTTTAACATTCTATAATGCAAAACATAACGTTCTTTATTATCTAGGGTAGCCATTAGCTTTGTCAAATTTTCTGGACATAGAGGGTTATCTGAATGTTTGTCATGTAACTCTCGAGGATAACTCAAATCTACTTCCAAGATATATCCGATTTCTGAAGTATCATCAATATTTAAAACATTAAACCCTTCAACATTTGCAACCCATTTAAAGCCATCTGTTGGAAGATATTCCATCACAGGATATCCATATACACACATCAAAAAAAGTTTTGCATCACCTCGGTTCCAAGAGTTCCGGAACCTTTAAATACAAAGGGAATAGAGATTAACACAAACAACATTTCAGCTCGTTTTATTGCTCATGAGACCCACACATTGCATGTTGTACCAGCATACAGCTAGACTTGCAGCATTTGTGGTCCAGATTGCAGTACACACCACTACCTCTAATACCCAGTAGCACGTCCTCTTGCATTGATGCATGCCTGTATTCGTCGTGGCATACTATCCACAAGTTCATCAAGACACTGTTGGTCCAAATTGTCCCACTCCTCAACGACAATTCGGCGTAAATCTCTCAGAGTGGTTGGTGGGTCAAGACGTCCATAAACAGCCCTTTTCAACATATCCCAGGCATGTTCGATAGGGTTCATGTCTGGCGAACATGCTGGCCACTGTAGTCGAGCGATGTCGTTATCTTGAAGGAACGCATTCACAAGATGTGCACGATGAGGTCGAGAATTGTCGTCCATGAAGACAAATGCCTCTCCTATATTCTGCCGATATGGTTGCACTATGGGTCGGAGGATGTCATTCAGGTATCGTAAAGCCGTTTCGGAGCCTTCCATGACCACCAGTGGCGTACGTCGGCCCCACATAATGCCACCCCAAAACATCAGGGAACCACCACCTTGCTGCACTCGCTGGACAGTGTGTCTAAGACGTTCAGCCTGACCAGGGTGCCTCCAAACACGTCTCCGACGATTGTCTGGTTGAAGGCATATGCGACACTCATCGGTGAAGAGAACGTGATGCCAATTCTGTGGGGTCCATTCAGCATGTTGTTGGGCCCATCTGTACCGCGCTGCATGGTGTCGGGGTTGCAAAGCTGGACCTCGCCATGGACGTCGGGAGTGAAGTTGCGCATCATGCAGCCTATTGCGCACAGTTTGAGTTGAAACACGACGTCCTGTGGCTGAACGAAACGCATTATTCAACATGGTGGCATTGCTGTCAGGGTTCCTCCGAGCGGCAATCCGTAAGTAGCGGTCATCCACTACAGTAGTAGCCCTTGGGCGGCCTGAGCGAGGCCTGTCATCGACAGTTCCTGTATCTCTGTACCTCCTCCATGTCCGAACAACATCGCTTTGGTTCACTCTGAGACGCCTGGAAACTTCCCTTGTTGAGAGCCCTTCTTGACACAAAGTAACAATGCGGACGCGATCGAACTGCGGTATTGACCTTCTAGGCATGGTAGAACTACAGACAACATGAGCAGCGTACCTTCGTCCTGGTGGAATGACTGGAACTGATCGGCTGTCGTACCCCCTCCGTCTAATAGGCCCTGCTCATGCATGGTTGTTTACATCTTTGAGCAGTTTTAGTGACATCTATGAACAGTCAAAGGGACTGTATCTTTGATACAATATACACAGTCAACGTCTATATGCCGGAGATCTGGGAACCGAGGTGATGCAAAACTTTTTTTGATGTGTGTAAATTATTAACATCAAAGTACATTATGTAGGACTCTTGTTTTTTCTCATCATAAGTTTTCATATACTTATCATTAGCAATTGCATGTCGTGTTATACACTGAACATTACCTCCTCGAAGAGATCGTTCAAAAAAGTGTAACATATCAATATCTTGAAGCAATTCAAGTTGAACATTGGTTATCTTTTTCATTGCACACCAAGACATAGATGGAGCAGTGTAAAAATGAGCTGCATCAATGCCATACGTCTCCATGCCATTCGATCTAAAATTTTCAAAGACATCTGCCAAAAGAAGTGTGTCTACTTTTAAATACAAATCGGCGTATTCTCCTAATGTTTGACAGGAAAACGTTTCCCACACCGATTGAGCAAACTCATACTCCTCGTTCGATATTGTTTGATTATAAAGACTGCTATAAAACTTGGATATTTCAGGTAATTTAGTTTCGTTAAGTACATCCATACTTGTGACGTATTCATATGGAAACACGCCTTTTCTCGCAGTAAGTCGAAACTGTGCATCATCATTAAAATAACATCTAGTTATTTGCTTTGAATCTTCACTTAACGAAGATGAACATTGATCTAGTGAACAGGACAAGAAATTATATGTATCGATAAATCTTAACAGAATGAATCCATTCTTAACCCGTACATGCTTTGTAAACCCTTTATAACGTTCCATATTCATTGCTAACAAACTTATATGACCAGGATTATGTAACACCTCACCATCTTGTTTCTCACAAATTTCTTTAATTATAAAATGTCCATCATACGCTGTTAGATTATGAAATGCTATAGACAGAACCTTTGTTACTTTGTAATTTAAATTACAACTATTGTGTGCGCTTCCTTTATATTTTCCAGTTATGTGACAATGATCGCGTACTTTGAGTTCATTATCTGCAATCGGTTTTTCGCAAATATGACAAATTTTACTTATCAAAAATAATCTTTCTTCATTTTCCGTCATCTTTAACATCGGTTTAGCTGATAAATAATATGTTTGAAGTTTATCTACAATACTATAAAGTTCCTGTACAAACAATTCTATGCAATTATTTCCCCTAAGGAGTTCAAAACTGCACAAATCACTATCAAAATTACAATGAAGGTATAAAGAAATGCTGTAAGGAATATGTTTATGGGTTAATGTAGAGTTAGGAATGTCACTATTTGGAAAACAAGAGGAAATAGGAGACAAAACGCATTCAGTGTCTGCATAAATTATAAATTGAACTGTATCTTTAAATTTAAATTCTGTAAAATTAACAAATCTTTGTTCGTCAGTTGGCAATATGCTTTTTGCAACAGGAAACTGTTTACAGTCTGCAAAGTGAACATTTAACTCATCCCCAAGAAAATAATATGACAAACAACGTCTACATATATAAATCCGTCTACAATTGCTAGTGACGCTTGAACGCACAAGGCGACCGAGATTTCTAATTAAACAAAAGTGATAACTTTCACTGTTTCCAATCTGCAACATCAATAAGTCCACACTCCTTTCATATACTTTATCTGATACATACAAAGGTAAATAGTAAATGTTTTTTTCCTTTTACTTCGTTTGTTCCCATACACACCCATTTGTTTTCATCATCTTGTGCTCCACACATATTCACAGAAATATTGCTTTGATTTTCAAACTTGTTTAAATATTTCATTTGCATTGGAATTGGAATATCATCTAAATTTAAAACATCTCTGTAATTAGGATAGGAAGAAAGATGATTCACGTTTCGCGTTTTTGGATACAAACCAGCAACCACACTCCACGCAAAACAAGCTTCCTTTGTATCATAAAAAATTAGCACTGCATGTTTATTGACTATTACATCAGGCAATCTACTAGTATTGGACATTCCTACTTGAAATCCAACATATTTATTTATATATATTAATTCTCAAACTATGAATTTTTTCTAAAGCCCACCCAGAGCCATTTGCTTCAAATTCGCTCATTTTTGTCAATGTACCTTCAATGATATGATTATTATAAAATTCATTTACATCCGTATACTCGAAAACTACTTTATTTTTGACAGGAAAATATTTTGTTTCTGATATGTCGCGAAGCACATAATGTGCACACAAAACTGAATTCACCTTTAAAGCTTGCACAGTTAACGCTTTCTTAACATACTTTGTAAAACAAATATTAGCATTTGCTAAAAATTCGCGGGGATCCAAAAACTCATTCTTAACATTTGAAACTGCAAGTGTGTACACTCTAGAATTGAATGCCGTTTCAATTAACTCACAGCTTAAGAAAGATTCATCCTTTATTTGAATTGTAATTTCTTCACAATTCACAGCTTGTTGCAATATGTGGTTGCTAATAACTCTCCAACATTCAATCAACTCATCACTGTTCTCAATCAAGTCCGTTTGAGTGTATTCCCCGATTTGGTATGATATTGAAATAGCACCGTTTAGTTCACTTCTAAAATTAGAAACACTTTCAAATGCATTGTCCAATTGGTTTCTCATATTTTCACTGTTATTATTATGTATTACAATATCAACCTTTCTACGTTTGCTAGGAGGTGTTGCCATTGTTGTCTAAGCAATTGTCCAATTTGCACTGTTGTTAATACACCACCAGCAGTTGCTGTAACATCGGCTCACCATAAACCTATAATCTTTTAAAGTGTATTGAAGCCATTGAGATAAATTGCTGCCTGTAATCTCCAGCGAACAATGAATGGCTTCAAAGGGAAATTCGTCCTGAAGTTTACCAAGCAATTTGTTTCTATACTCATTCAATTTTGGTACTTCAAAACAAGTGATGGAAAATTCAATTTTGTAAACCTCATCAAATGTATTGTATCTGAAGAAACAAATAAAATGTTCATCTTCACATAATTCTTGTAACAAATATCTTAGAACTGTTTCTGTCTCCTCTCGCTGTCTATCATCTGATTTGCTAAAATTAGTAACGTAGACTGAAAATGTTGAAATTCCACTCGAAGATGTCCATTTGTTAAAATAAGCTTCTTTCTAATTATGACTCACCTCATTATCATCTTCTTCTCCTTCTTCTTCTTCAGACTGATGAAAGCATACACGATGATACTCTATTACCGGGTGCGATCGATGTTCAGTTCCACTCAGAAAATTAACAGTTTTCCACTTCATTTTGCTGTTCCTTTTATTAGTTTTTAGATAATCTGAAAAAATTAAACAAATTAAGAAATAATAAGCAACTAAATATATATATCATTCGTTATATCAATCAATACATATATAATCTTCATATATATACTCACCAAAAATTTACAGTTTTAAAACAACTTGATGTGAGCGGTTCTTCAACCCATAATACACCAACATCAGTTTGCCTCTAAGTGAGTTTAGTTCATCGATCTCTGATGCATTTAGTTTTGCAAATACTGCTGGTAGAAATACACTTGTTATTTCACCTTCAATGATAATGTCCACCACTTTTTCTTCCAAATCTCGTCTCCACAGCCCGAATAATTTGGACCACATACGGTAAATCAATTATTAGTTCTGATAGTTTCTTATTAGAATACTCAACGCAAGTGGCTAAGTTATTGAACTTCGTTAGAACATCCATCACACACACAATTTGTTCCTCGTCGTTGACTTTCTTTATTTCTTTCACACACACACACTCTCTTCGCGCAAACGTAGAAGTTAAACTCATCCACGCACACATGCATTTATATATCCTTCACCCCCACCTACACTCAAGAAACCAAATGCTACAAAACAAGCTTCTGACGCAATCATCTCATTATATTTTTATCACTATTACTTAAAGAAGTCAAAGATTACATTCTTACCCGATGACGTTAAAGGTCAACCACATCTCACGCGAACACTGCAGACATATCACGTGATCGCTCGCACAGCTGCAAACTTGCATGGGCATCAGATGACGTCAACACCCATTAATTTTTATCTCCATCGCATAAATAAGTCAAAGGTTATCTGCTTCAAGCGGTTACCCATAGGTTATCTGCTTCAAGCGGTTAAAGGTCGACCTCTTCCCACGCTAACATGTGCACGTGCACGCTGCACGTGCTCACACCCGCATGGCTATCAGATGATGTCATGATGATGCAATATGTCCTCGCGATTACGCAATATTCAAAGCATAGAATAGTATTCTACTAACGCCATCGGGTCCTATCTTGTGATAACACCATGGCTTGTCGGAGGTTACTGCCGCGGCCTTTGCTTGCCTCCTCGATGTTATCCCGCCACTTGACACGGGGACTGCCTCTGGATCTCTTGCTGCCTACCCGTTCCTCCCACACCTGCCGTGGCATCCTGGTGTTAGCCATTCGGTTGACGTGGCCAAACCATCGTAGTTGCCCCAGTTCGATGTTAGTCCTCAGTGGCCGGATCTGCAAGTTCTGCCTGATGGTCGCATTTCGTACCCGGTCTCGTCTTGTCTTCTTCTCTATCTTCCGCAAGTACGTCATCTCCATCGCTTGTAGCTGGCTCTGGTGTCGGAAGGTGAGTGCCCACAACTCGCTGCTGTAGGTAAGTGTTGGAATGTGCGTCGATCGAGACTGCCATCTTGGTATTTTTGCTGACTTCTGTTTTGCTGTGGAATCCTCGGTTGATCGCAAAGAAGAGTCTGCCAGCAGCAGCTAGCCTCTGGTTGATCTCGGGGCCCATTCTACCCTCTTCGTTGATCGTGGCAACCAGGTACTTGAAGTCTCCTACTTGTTCAAGCTTTTGCCCTTTCAGTTGGATGTTGTGTTTCTTGTTGTTCCTGGAGATAACCATGGTCTTGGTCTTTGCCACATTGATGGTCATTTCTCTTTTCTTCATTTCTCTATTCCACAAGTTTAAGTTGGGTTGGAGTTGAGAGGCAGTCCTGGCAAGGAGAGCGACATCATCAGCGAAAGCCATACCTGACATTTGGACAGGCTGCATTTTCCAGTTACCAACAATGATTTTCTTGGTGTTTGCTCCCATGAGCAATATGAAGACGTAGGGCGAGAGGCTGTCTCCTTGTCTTACAACTGCGCTGGTGGTGAATTCCTTAGATTCCTCCCCTGCTGCCCTCACGTAATTCCTTCAGGTGCTGTAGAAACTTTGAATAGCCTGTATCAGGTTGTTTTTTACTCCACGCGCTTTCAGCACCTTCCATAATTCCTTCCATGGGACTCGGTCGAATGCTTGTTCCAGGTCAATGTATGTCAGATGTACTGTACCACCTCGCCGTACTCAATCGTCTTCTCGGCCACTTGCCTCAGTGTGAAAATGTGATTCTGCGTGCTCCTATTAGGTCTAAAACCGCATTGGGGTTCCTCCAGCTGTCCTTCGAATTGCGCTCTAAGTCTCATTTCAAGCATCCTGAAGTACAGCTTGCCTGGGATGCTGAGCAGGGATATCCCTCGGTGATTTCGGCACTCTCTGTTGTCACACTTCTTGAAGATCGGTACAAAGACATCCACTTCCCAGTCCTTGGGGATGGTCTTTGTCCACCAATTAAGCTGAATGACTTGAAGCAGAAGCCCTCCTCCTCGGTCTCCCATGTGCCGGATCATCTCAGCCGTGATCTTGTCATGCCCTGGAGCTTTTCCCAACTTCATCTTCTTAGGGCCAGTTGTACGAACTCGGGTTATACCTCGGCTAAAGTTATCTCCGTAGTTAGCGCAGAATTGAGTTGTACGACATTGGTATAAGAGATAATCCGGGTATAAACGACGGCATAGCTAACCGGGCTTGGAATGGCGAGCTATCTGCTTATACCGAGTATATATATGGCGGACGGGAGAGACCGCTACAACATCCGAAGTTAAATCATCGCAAACTCGTTGTTTCAGTGAGTTATTCATAAATGTACATGAGAATGTATAATTTTAATAGCAGCACAATAATTACATACACATCTTTACAGACAAAATACCAAAGCAAGCCAACGACATTACAAATGTACGCATCATATACATTGTCTTCAGCACTGAACGCCATGTCGCAGTGGTCTAATGGTTAGCGCGCCAGACTCACGACGAAAGAATGTAAATTTCGTGGATCGAACCCCACCAGTTCCAACTTTTTTTGCTTATTAGTTTTTGTTTATATGTAATGCTTGGTGTTTCTGCATTATCTTTTATATGTAGCCTACCAGTAATCACTTGGGGTGATCCTAGGTTCAACAGGGTAATTAATAATAATTCCGCGTCAGTCGAGAGCATCATGCTGGAGATGCCAGGAATTAATGTAGAAAGTGATGCAGAGGCTCATCACTTATTAGAAAAAAAACGAAGTTAAATCATCGCAAACTCTTAATTCGAGTGAACTATTCATATATGTACATGAACATATATAATCTTAATAGCAGCACAGTAATTACATACATATTGTTACTCATAATTATTCAAGAGTCATGCTGATGCGGAGGATCCATTAATAGAAATACTATTTCTGCAAAGGAGAAAAGCAAAGAAGATCAAACAGAGGCCCGCTCATTTTCTGAACTGTGATGAAAATTAATTCTTTATACGGTTCAGACAGGAAATATACAGAGTTTTGAGGTTATTAGATCAAATTATCGATGGACTGGAACATATGACTGACAGGTAAAATGTAAAATAACATGTAGTAGCCTATCCTGCACCTACCGGTACTTAATTCTTGGATATGCTATATTAGTTTGCATTATATTTATGTATAGCCTACGATTTATACCATTACTAGCAGGTACCCGCGGCTTCGCTCGCGATCAAGTCAATGGGGACGATGCAATTGTACACCTGCTGTTAAGTGTGTGCGATTGCGCTTTGTTAATAGAAATTGCGAATATTGTTTGAAGAGGGAACTGCACTCTTGCACACTGGAATGGCAAATCTATCGGAATATGGGGAATCAAAAGTATTTTTCCTTACCTATAGTAAAATATCTCTGACCTTGGCCGTTGATGTACATTATGCACTCTCTTCCAGTGTTACATCCCAGGGATTGAAATTCTCCAACAACCCTTTTGCCTCACATGCCTCTCTAAGTAATTAAAATTCCCAACTGTTGTTGTTTGAGTCTTCAGTTTCTTGACTGGACTGATGCAGCCCTCCATGACTCCCTCTCCTGAGCTAATCGTTTCATCTCTATATCGCTACCACACCCTACATCCGAGGCAATCTGTTTTACCCTGGTCTACCCTACAGTTCTTGTCCTTAACCCTCCCAACCATAACTAAGCTTGCTATTTCTGGGTGTCTTAATATGTGTCGTACCAACCTATATCTTCTCTTCAATAGCAGTCGCCAGAAACATCTCTCCACTCCCACTCGTCTTAATAGCTCTTTATTTGTTACCCCATCTACCCATCTGATCATCATCATTCTCCTGTAACACCACATTACAAACGCTTCAATTCTCCTCTTTTCTGCTGCACCATTAGACCAAGTTTCACTTCCTTATAGTGTCACGCTCCAGACAAAAGCTTTCAAAAATTACTTCCTAATATCTAAATGTATATTCGATGTCAACAGATTCCTTTTCTGTAGAAATGATGTCCTTGCCTGAGCCAACCTCTTTGCTTCGTCCATCACTGGCTATTTTTCTTCCTAAGTAACAGAAGTCTCCTACTTCCCGTAGCGTTTCACCTGCCAATTTGATGTGCATAGAGGTTTCTGATTTATTTTGGCTGCATTCCAATAATTTTGCTTTACATTTATTGATTTCCATCATGAATTATTTCCTCAAGACGGAGTCCATACCATTCAAAAACTCATTCAATTCCTCTGGCGTATCGGTCAAGATGACGATCTCATCAGCAAATCTCTAAGATGAAATTATTTCTCTTTGAATCTTCGCTCCCACTTAAAATTTTTCTCCAACTACCTGTTTATTGTGTTTTTAGAGATCTTTGAAATGCGTTGCCCTCGCACATGGTGTAGATGCATTGTCAAAAGAAAACATTCCATGTTACGAACATGGGCCGCATAACCTGCACCGAAAGCCTATTCTGAACAGCAGTTCCTTGAACTCAGATTTGCCAACATTTTATTGTATCTTTCCATGTGGTATATCTCTGTACCTCAACACACAGAAGAGTGCTTTAAAAATCATGTCTTGTGTAAATTTTGGAAAAGGTAGTGAGTGTGGTTTTTCCGGAGTGGATACTCGCTCGTAGAAATTCTTTTCAGTAAAATAGACTGGTTCACAATTTTGTAAGTGCACATTGAGGTATGTGACGGCGGGATGCCTTAAGTGTTACGGACACGGCAATAGCCACCACAGAGCTTCGTTGCTACTGAAATAACGACCAGACTGTTATTTTTACTTAACTATACGGGATTTGTGAGCCCAGTGTTTATGAAATTGAACGTAGCTATATCGCTACCTTTATTTAGTAGCTGCTACTGTAAAACTTTCTTCAGCTATTCCCAATTAATTGGGGTCGCCGTAGCCAGCCAGGCTCATTTCGGTTTTGGCCGGGGATTTAAGGCCGGATGCTCTTCCTGACGCCACGTGATTTTCCAGGTGAAAATTCCACCCCGCTGTCACCGGGATTCGAACCCCGGCCGTCCTGGTGAAAGGCGAGAAGCTAAGCCACTGCGCCATCACGCTTCCCTAGAAGCCGCTACTGTAGTGTTTACAAATTAAAGGTGGTATTAGAAGGCGCTTTCCCTATTTTTTTACCCCTGGCACTACAGACCATGAAGGGCCTAGGCCTATCATGCGACCGCTTCCCAGCCATTTGGCCTGCAGATATTGTGGTGACGCGTGGTCAGTGTACCGTGTCCCCTCGGCCGTTAGTCTTGTTCTTCGTGACCAGGGCGCTGCCTCGCTATCAGACAGCTACTCAATTGTCCGCACGAAGCTGAGTGCACACAGTTGCAGTCCTCACGTCAGTGTCTAAAATCTCTGATGGAGCCAAGAATCGAACCCGGGGCCTCCGGATGAGAGGCAGGCGCGTTACCCTGTTCTTATTGTGTTCATATATATCTTGAAAAAGATAACAAATTGATTGGCTTTGCCTCCTACAGGGATATATGTATATAAAATCGGATGTCATACCGTGAGGTTCAGTTGCCATGGAAACGGACTTGCCATTATTTCATCAGTTTATCAGAGTAAAGATAGTTTTCTGCGAATATCTTTGAAACGGTTGGTTTTAGGGCCTTAAAATGTGGTTTTCGGTGTCCCGTAGGGACCTACCGAGTATTATTCCTTGCATCGAGGGGCGTAAAATGAGCTTTGTCCGGTCTTTTTGCGACAACTTCGATATTTTGTCCCGGTTGAGTATTTTTGGTGACTTTTCAGTTATGTTGCCTGTTCCACGGGAACAATGATTTATTTCCGGATGAAAGGATGCCTATATGTTATCCCAGGGTATAAGCTGTCTCCATTTCAAATTTCATCCAAATCCGTCCAGCCGTTTTAGTGTCAAGAGGTAACAAACTAACACACACACACACAGACTTTCACAATTATAATATATATAGGGAATAGGGATTTGTAACCAATGCATGGATTTATTACAGTATGTTTGTCCACGGCCGTGGTTTGTTATTCTCACGGCCTCTCATGGAGTATCGCATTGGTCAATTCGATATTCATCTGTTTCCAAAGAAGTTCAAATTTCGTGTCAATATGTCCACAAAGTTAGATCCGTTTGTTACCAACTTAGCTAGTCTCTCAGACAAACATGGAATAGCAAGCCCCGGAATAAAATCTTGTCGTACAACCCACCCTTGGAGATATATATACCAAGGAAGAAGCCCAGGTATAGCTATTCCGATGGATAACCCGAGTTCGTACAACTGGGCCTTAATGGCGAGGCTCATCTCAGCCATCGTAACCTGATACTCTTGATTCTCTTCCGTGATCCAATGATCTTCCTGGCTTGCTGTTTGAGTGGGATTCAGAAGTTCAGAGAAGTGTTCTTTCCAGCGTTCCATTATTTCGATGCTTTTTGTGAGCAGTTGGCCATCCTTGTTCTTCAAGAATTTGATGGGACATGGCTTCTCCTTCCACATGCTCTTGATCACCCGGTAGAACAGCTTCTGGTTGTCTACGAAATTATTTTCCAACTTTATGCCAAAATCCTCCCATGACTTGGCCTTGGCACGCTTGACCACTTCCTTCACTTGGTCTTGCTGTGTTTTGTAGACGTTGCAATCAGTCCCGCTATTCAGGTACCTCTCGCAGATCTTCTTCTTCTTCTTCTTCTTCTTCACCTCTGCCTGTACTTCATCCATCCACCGCACAGTGCTCTCTTTGCTTCCCCTATTCTTCTTCACACCGCATACATCTTCACCGCCTTGGAGTATCGTGGTTTTGAAGCGCTGCCAGTAATCTTCGAGACTATCTCCATTTAGGTCTTCATCAGTAATATCACGGATGATCCTTTCCTGGAACTGGCACCTTGTCTCCTTGTCTCAAATGCAACAAGTGGTGAACACCCTATCAATAGATTTATTTTTATTAACGAGGGCATGAACCTAGGAAGAGTTAGGGAAGACAGGATCTTGCCTAACCGTTATGTTTGAGAAATGATAAATCCAAAAACAAATATTAAATTTATTTAACAATGTTGGGTAGTAGTTTGGTAACAAATATATATTTTCGATTTTGTAACAATTTGGGGTCGCAGACCTCCGGAAACATTTAAAGCTTGCGCCAGGCAATTAACAATTCTTTTGGTTTCAAACCTTTATATGTTTTAAAATCTTCGCAAGATTTTGGAAAGACAAAGATAAATGAAGGAAAAATTTAAAGATGACTGAAGTGATTAAAGTTAGACAATAAATCAAGTACAAGGTGTGTACTTTGAGAAATTCTAAGTAAATATCTTAGAAAGAGTAACAACTTCGAAAATAACAACAACAAAAAGCAGGAAGAAAAAAAGAGAAGTTTCTATAACTTCTTATATTAATGCTGATTTACTTGGTTGGATTATGCAAATAGGGCAGGTCACTTATTGTGAAACCTGAAGAGAAAAATCGAAAGGAAGTTTCTAGACCTCCTATGTTTAAGTAGGAATCACGAGACAAATGGGGCAAATTTCCCTTTCGTGAAACCTAGAAATAACTCACTTATGAGTTGAAAGATTTGTATTCCCTAATTAGAAGGGAGAAACAAGATAATTTGAGACGTGTACCAGACACGCAGTTATGCAGACATTAATTCGTTGTATATGGAGCAAAAAAAAAAGGGAGGGCACTAGTTGAGAGTGACACCTCATTGAAAAAGACCTAAAGTAACAATTTTATTATTTTGGTTTGTTAGTAAGGGGTTTGGAAAAGATCAAATGGAATTGAGGATAAGTGTTCATGGCCGTATTTATTGTAATCGGACGAGCGCGACGTGGATGAAATGTTGAACAAACACTGTTTTTCACTATAGTCTGTTGAAATAGATGAAAAGTTCACTGTAGTAGCACAAAAGTTTATGGCAAAGAAAGTTATTGCAATTATGGAAAATAACTAGTTACACTAGATTGGCGAGAGTCTATTGCTTGAGAAAGTTGTAGATCACAGTTAAATGCGCCGAGAAAAGAAATCCCAACGGAGGAAGAAAAATTAGCTATTGATAAGTAATTCATAAGGAAGATTCCTTTGTTAGAAAAGGTATTCCCACAGGCGAGTGGAAAATACATGACGGTATAACTGGTAGATAGAGCGCAGATTCTGGAAGGTTCCAGAGCAATCCTGACTGAAGAATAGGGCAAAAGTTATTCCAGCGGTGGAACGAGCTAAGTATTTTATAGACAGTGGGTAATTCAATGGTATCCCACGTTGTGAGAAGATCTCTCATTTAATAAGCATAAGAAATGCTTCTTCCTATTAAGATCGGCTTGGACAAACCAAAGCCCAACATGGAAAATCCCGCGAAGGATGATTATTGCCCCAAATATAGTAATCTCACACTGCCTATAAAATGATCATTAAAAGCATGTAGCTATTTAAAATCCATTAAAATTAGTTGAAGAACGTAGAAGTAGTACTTAGCTTGGCTTCATGGCGAAGGTGAAGTTCCCTTTGACGGTTGAGATTAAAGTTCCAACATGGCGTGGAATTAAAAGATTGCTTCTTGAGAGAGGAGGTGAGCTCTAGCTGAGCTCTAACTGAGTCGACTTCCGACGTACAAGTGAAGGCTGCTAGACGCAGAAAAGCACTAGCCTAGACGGCATGACCAACAAGAAGTTGAGTGCACTTAAGAGAGTGAGTGAGCGGTTGCTCACGACGCGGAGAAGTGTAGAACTGAAGTGACGAACGTGAAGTGACCGAACGGGCAGGCTGCGCGCGCGGAGAAGCAAGCAGTAGGAGGAGGGGAGAAGAGGGGGAAGCGAGCGAGTGAGGGGAGGAACAAAGAGGTTACACATAAACATGAAACAACTTTACAAAAATAATTTTTTTCTTGGAGCGGTGTCTTCATGGAGTAGTTGGTTGGTGAAGAACACGACGCCCAGCGGATTAGTGTAGAAGTCTTCATGGTTTGAAGCAAGGGAAGTTCGGAAGGCAGCGATGGGACGCTGTCAGGCTGGTTCAGCAGAATATGCGTTTCTGTAAAAAACTGACAGAAAAAATAAACAAATGCACGGGGCAAACAGGAGGTAACAGTTCGATGTTGGTGTGTGCGGGAAAGAAATTAAAAAAACGGACTGATATAAAGTAATGAACAGCAAAAGCTAATTCTTTCTTTCCGTGTATTTGCAAAAATACACCACTTCCGAAGCCAAACCCAGGAAAGGTGGGAGGCTAGCCGACTGAGGCGAGGAGCGTGGTGTATTCTTGGAATACACGGTAAGATAGAGTATTTTTAATGCTCTTTGCTTGTTCATTCCTTCCTTTTTCTCAAACACCAACAATGATCTCCTATGTTCTCTTTGCTGTTTAGGATTCTCATGTTATTCGTGAGTCTGTTCTAGATATATATCTTCCATGACTCACCTAGCGTAATCTAGCAGCGATTCTCTGAAGTTCCTCAATTCTTCCCCGTGCAAGAGGACTTCCTTTTCAATCTGGCCACCAGATCTCGTCGCCATCGCCAGCTATCATCTCCGTGATCAAGAGAACTTTGTCTACTTTTTCACCCACCAGGCTGCGATAGCGTCGCCTACTATCAACTCTTTGAAGACCATTTCTTCAAGAGAATTTAACTTTTGTATGTTGGTGATGCTTATATGTCTTCCTTTTGTCTCCTACCCCCACTCTTTTCCCCTTTCCTGGTCCCTCTGCGCTTCGCTGAGTGGGTCTCACTTGTACGTCGGCCGTCGACTCAGTCAAAGCTCAACCAGAGCTAGTCTCCTCAAACAAAGAGGCATTCTCTTCATTCCACGCCATGTTGGAACTTTAATCGTCAAAGGGAACTTCACCATCGCCTTGCAGCAAAGATAAATACAGACTTCAAGTTTTAACCTCATCTTCATCGGTTTTAATATCTACATGCTTTTAATAACCATTTATAGGCAGTGTGAGATTACTTATTTGTGGCAATAATCATCCTTCGCGGGATTTTCCATATTGAGCTTTGTCTGTCTAAACCAATCTTTGTAAAAGCTGCATTTCTGATGCTTATTAAATGAGAGATCTTCTCACAACGTGGGATATTATGGAATACCCACTGTCTATAAAATATTAAGCTCGTTCCACTTCTGGAATAACCTTGCCCTATTCTTCTATTAGGATCGTTCTGGAACCTTCCAGAATCTGCACTCTATCTACCAGTCTCGCCGTCATGTATTTTCCACTCACATGTGGGGATACTATTTTAAATTAAGGAATTTTCCTTATAAATTACTGCAATAGCTAAATTTTCTTCCACCGTTGGGATTTTCTATGGCACATTTAATTGTAATCCACAACTTTCTCAAGCAATAGACTTTCGCCTACCTAGTGCAACTAGTTATTTTCCATAATTGCAATAACTTTCTTTGCCACAAACTTTTGCGCTACTACAGTGAACTTTTCATCCATTTCAACAGACTATAGTGAAAACCAGTGCTTGTTCAACATTTCTTCCGCGTCGCGATCGTCCGATTATTATAAATACGGCCATAAACATTTACCTTCCATCCCAGTTGATCTTTCCTAAACCTCTTACTAACAAACCATAATAAAATTGTTTCTTTAGGTCTTTTCAATGAGGTGTCACGCAAAAGACGTGCCCTCCCAACTTTGCTTATATCTCATTAATTAATTTCTGTATAACTACGTGTCTTGTACACGTTTCTAATTATCTTGTTTCTCCCTTCTAATTTGGGAATACAATTCTTTCAACTCATGAGTGAGTTATTTCTAGGTTTCACGAAAGGGAATCTTGCCCCATTTGGCTCGTGATTCCTACTTAAACACAGGAGGTCTAGAACCTTCCTTTCGACTTTCTCTTCAGGTTTCACATTGAGTGACCTGCCCAATTTGCATAACCAAGAAAAAATATAGGTAATTCCGCTTAAATATAAGAAGTTATAGGAACTTCTATTTTATTCTTCCTGTTTTTGTTATTGTTATTTTCGAAGTTGTTACTCTCTCTAGAATATTTTCTCAGAAATTTCTAGAAGTACACACCTTGTACTCTATTTACTGTCTAACTTAAATCACTTTAATTGTTCTTAACTTTGTACTTTATCCTCTCTATTTTAAAATCTTGCGAGGATTTTAAAACATATAAAGGTTTGAAACCAATAGAATTGTTAATTGCCTGGCGCAAACTTTAGATGTTTTTTCGGAGGTCTGTGACCCCATCTGTTATAAAATCTAAATGATATATTTGTCAAAAAACTACTACCTATTTGTTAAATTCATCAAATTCTTTTGAATTGTTAAATAAATTAAGAGTTCCTTTTCGCTTTTTCATTTTTTCTAATACTACAGTAAGGCAAGATCCTGTCTTTCCTGACTCTTCCTAGGTTCATGCCCTCATTAATGCAAATAAATCTTGTGATAGGGTTTTCACCACTTGTTGCATTTGAGCAAGAACTCTTAGGCATAACTGATGTCAAACTCTCCTCCTATTTCTCCATCCTTTTTCTCCAGTCCGAAACCCTTCTCCTTCTCTTTATCATCTTCCCTTGGTGGTTAGGTTATTCCTCAGCCAATAATCTACCCAAAATTTGGTCCCAGAAACCCGGGAGAGTCCATTTGTCATTGCTATTTTTTTTCAAAGGTTATTTGACAATACCTTACAAATTATTAATACCTGCTTTGAATCTTTCAGCTATAACTACATCGTGCAAAGCCTGTGAAGGGGAAAGAGGCCGCTCCTGTCTCCTCCGGTGTGTCCCTTTCTTTCAACTTATTTGCTGCTGCCAGCCTGACAGCATTTCCAAGTTTCCACAGTTTCGTGAGTTATATTTTAATCTACTTACCTTGTCATGGCTCCTACTGAAAAGGAAAAGGATGAAACTCTCATTGCTAGACGTTCTTCCTACAAAGGGCAACTCACCCGATTTAGAAATTTCATTAACAAAATAAATTCCGCCGAGTGTGATCTAGACATCTTGACACAACGCCTTAAGTTGTACGAACGGTCCTATGATTATTACGATCAAATTCAAACCGAGATTTAATCCGCTTGCCCAGAACTTCAATCGGATCGGGACGAGGTTGAACCCTTGTATTTTGAAGGGATTGCCAAGGCCCACCAACTGATCCGCTGTATCTCAGAACCGGACACTAGGGTCATCAATCCGGCCCAGTTCGTACCCGCTTCAGTTCACAAGGATAAACCGAAACCGTTACTTCCAAAGATAAGCCTACCTCACTTCTCAGGCCAGGAAGGTGAATGGTATTCTTTTTACGAACTTTACTGCTCACTTATTCATGAAAACTCAGACGTTGTCGACATTCATAAGTTATATTTCCTGCGTGAGTCCTTGGAAGGCGAGGTTTTGGCCTTGGTTGAGTCACTGCCTTTAAGCGCAGATAACTACCACATTGCCTTTAATCTCCTTAAAGAGAGATATGGTTATTTACGTTTGTGTGTCGCTCGCTACATTCGCTGTCTGTTCAACCTGCCAGCCGTCAAACCTAATGACGTCACCTCTTTACGAGACCTGTTAGACTCCATGCAATTAAATGTTAGAGCATTATATCAACTTAAGCAGCCAGTCCAAACTTGGGACACCATCCTTATTCATCTAGCTACATCCAGATTCGATTTTTCGACATTAAAGGCTTGGGAGATCGAACTCACTCGCAAGGAGGAATACTCGTTCGAACACCTCATCTCGTTTCTCAACAGCCGGTGCCAAGTCCTTACAGCACTCTCATTTCAGTGCGAAAATGTCGAAACGAGTCATCAGTGTCACATTTTGAGAAAAAACTTGTCTCTTCAAATGGTCATCAGCCCCCATCTGTCGAGAACAAGCAAACCCGTTCTGCTTCTTTCAACCATCCAAGAGAACATATCAGGCCGCTCAACAAATCTTTAAAATGCACGCTCTGTAAAACGTTTCACACTTTGTACTCCTGCAAATCTTTTAAAGAATTGTCTGTCGAAGACCGAAGGAAGTTTGTCTTCAATAGTAAACATTGCTTCAACTGCTTGTCACCTAAGCATTCTTCTTCTAACTGTACGTCTTCCAACCTCTGTTTCCATTGCAAAAAACCGCACCATTCTTTATTGCACGTTCATGATCAATCGAGGTCACCAGTACCCGCTTCATTAAACTCCATGCAGAGCAGCTCCGAACAAACTAATGCTTCTTCCTGCATTTCTATCGCCGAAACTTCTCACAGTGCGCAAGTCCTTTTGTCCACTGTACAATTCGAAATCCAAGATAAATTAGGAAATTGGTTTCGAACCCGCGGTCTTCTCGATTCCGCTTCAACTCACAACTTTGTTTCGCGATCGTTAATTAAAAAACTAGGTCTTTCTTCATCGCATACTTCCATCAATGTATCCGGCATTGACAATTTGAAAACTCAAGCCTTGCAGTCTTCAAAATTGAAAATCAGAGACATCTGTCAAAGAAACACCAATCTTAAATTAAACTGTCTCATTCTTACCAGTATTGGCAAGGGCACTCCTAGCAGCTCTATTAATACTTCCAGTTTAAAGATTCCTTCGCATTTAAGGTTAGCTGATCCTCAGTTTAATGCTCAAGGTCCCATTGATGTACTTTTCAGTGCCAATGTTTTCTGGAATTGCCTTCGTAAACAGGTTCGCAAGTTATCCTCAAACGTGGTCGCCAGAGACACCGATTTTGGTTGGGTTATTACTGGTGAAATCCAACAACCCAGTCTTCAAACCAAATCGCAATGTCATTTTGTTACAGCTGACATAAATCCCATTTCTGAAAAAGAGAACGCTCATGTTTTCGATCTCGATATATTTGAAAAACACTTGCCGAAACGATGTCTCATTGTAAACAACTACGCCACCTTTGTAAGTTGTTAAAATAATTTTGCCTTATTTCTGCACAAAATGGCAATTCAAGTTCGCCTCGCCTTGGGTTACTTCGTTTACCTTCTCATGTCATTTTTTATAGAAGGTAATTGCTTAAACTTTCTATCGAAAACTATCTTCCCCTTGTGTAAAACCATGGCTATCAGTCACCATCATTTCGCTGTAAGCTATGTTTCACTTGTTTCGCTATTTAGTATGATGGCCACGGCCGGCTCCTTCCCCCTTCCTCACAATTTGAAGCCGCTTTTGAAACCGCTTGAAAATCTGAATTCTCTAGCATCTAGAATAACTATTCTTATGCATAAACTCCTTCTCAATGTCCCAGCTTCTCTTCTTTGTTCGGAAGAATTAAGCTTTTTTCTGTTGAAAATTGTCGGATTCCGTGATCCTCAAAATTATGCGAAAGTGATTTCCTACTTTATTTCATATGTCTCTAAATTGGTTTTTCACGTCCAAGCTACGGATGACTGCATGACGTGTTACTGGTTTCGCTTTAAGTCACAGCTGATTGAACTAGTGTTGTGTGTTTATTTCGAACTGCTTGTTTGTCAAACTTGTTTGTATACAAGCTCGGGTAAGGCCAAGCTGCTGTTTATTTCATTTATGCTTGCCAAAGGTCAGAGCAAGTTTTCCTTATCTCAACTCTGGCTGACTGCCAACCATTGTCTTGCGAGTTGCTTCCGTAAGTTCAGAAGCTGCTCACCTCATTACCAAAATAAACTTGTTCCGGTCAAGGACTCTTTCAGCTATTTATATTCATTATCTCGCTGTACTATGTGGGTCAAGGTCGTTCATGCCTATGTCTCCCACTTACTCCTGCTCGTATCCTATAGCTGCTTCGATTCCTGTTTCATAACATCGTTGCATATTTTTTACGCGCTCATGTATTGCACTCTCCTTACATATTTTGCACCTTTATTGTTCATTGATGAACAAACTTGTTTTGTTCTCGTCGTTACATTCGATGTGTTTTTGTATTTATGCTTGACACGTCACGTTTCTCGCTGACTTAAGTATTTTTCTGATTAACACCTTTGATGCTTATTATAACTTAAGGTCATTGTTTATGGCTACTAGATTGTTACCTATGGCGTTCTTGCCTCCTACTCGCATAGTTACTTTGTTTATTTGGTATATTCTTATCCTTAATAGATGTACTTGTTTCTATACGCTTTGTTTAAACTTGTTAATTCTCCTTTCGCATCTTATCGCAATCTTTACTAGAGCTATATTTCCCGCAGCTTCTAGCTACTTTGTGATTGAAGGTGTTGTCAATTCTCGCCCTTTAACTCCGCTTTCCAATGACCCTGATGACCTGCTTCCACTCACACCTGGTCACTTCCTTACACGCACTTCTCTCTCTGCCCCTCCTCCCCTTCCTAATTCTTACAGGGATTTCAATCTACCTATTGTTTGGCGTAAACTTGAAGCCCTCCGCAATTCTTTTTGGAAGAGGTGGAACTTGGAATATTTAACTTCCTTGCAGTGGAGACAGAAGTGGTTTCTTTCCAGTCCCGACATTAAAGTGGGGGACTTGGTCCTGGTTAGGGATGTTTCTCCTCCCCTGGTCTGAATTTCTGGTAGAGTGACCGAGTGTTATCCTGGAAGGGATGGGAGAGTCAGGGTAGCCAGAATCTTGACCACTAACGGTCAGATCACAAGACCACTGTCTTTAATTGCTCCATTACCTTTAAATGTTTAATTGTTTATCCTGCTCTCTGTTGGTGTTTTCCCCTCCCAGCTTGGTGTATTCTTGGAATACACGGTAAGATAGAGTATTTTTTAATGCTCTTTGCTTGTTCATTCCTTCCTTTTTCTCAAACACCAACAGTGATCTCCTATGTTCTCTTTGCTGTTTAGGGTTCTCATGTTATTCGTGAGTCTGTTCTAGATATATATCTTCCATGACTCACCTAGCGTCATCTAGCAGCGATTCTCTGAAGTTCCTCAATTCTTCCCCGTGCAAGAGGACGTCCTTTTCTATCTGACCTCCAGATCTCGTCGCCATCGCCAGCTATCATCTCCGTGATCAAGAAAACTTCGTCTACTTTTTCACCCACAAGGCTGCGATAGCGTCGCCTACTATCAACTCTTTGAAGACCATTTCCTCAAGAGAATTTAACTTTTGTATGTTGGTGATGCTTATATGTCTTCCTTTTGTCTCCTACCCCCACTCTTTTCCCCTTTCCTGGTCCCTCTGCGCTTCGCTGAGTGGGTCTCACTTGTACGTCGGCCGTCGACTCAGTCAAAGCTTAACCAGAGCTAGTCTCCTCAAACAAAGAGGCATTCTCTTCATTCCACGCCATGTTGGAACTTTAATCGTCAAAGGGAACTTCACCATCGCCTTGCAGCAAAGATAAATACAGACTTCAAGTTTTAACCTCATCTTCATCGGTTTTAATATCTACATGCTTTTAATAACCATTTATAGGCAGTGTGAGATTACTTATTTGTGGCAATAATCATCCTTCGCGGGATTTTCCATATTGAGCTTTGTCTGTCTAAACCAATCTTTGTAAAAGCTGCATTTCTGATGCTTATTAAATGAGAGATCTTCTCACAACGTGGGATATTATGGAATACCCACTGTCTATAAAATATTAAGCTCGTTCCACTTCTGGAATAACCTTGCCCTATTCTTCTATTAGGATCGTTCTGGAACCTTCCAGAATCTGCACTCTATCTACCAGTCTCGCCGTCATGTATTTTCCACTCACATGTGGGGATACTATTTTAAATTAAGGAATTTTCCTTATAAATTACTGCAATAGCTAAATTTTCTTCCACCGTTGGGATTTTCTATGGCGCATTTAATTGTAATCCACAACTTTCTCAAGCAATAGACTTTCGCCTACCTAGTGCAACTAGTTATTTTCCATAATTGCAATAACTTTCTTTGCCACAAACTTTTGCGCTAGTACAGTGAACTTTTCATCCATTTCAACAGACTATAGTGAAAACCAGTGCTTGTTCAACATTTCTACCGCGTCGCGATCGTCCGATTATTATAAATACGGCCATAAACATTTACCTTTCATCCCAGTTGATCTTTCCTAAACCTCTTACTAACAAACCATAATAAAATTGTTTCTTTAGGTCTTTTCAATGAGGTGTCACGCAAAAGACGTGCCCTCCCAACTTTGCTTATATCTCATTAATTAATTTCTGTATAACTACGTGTCTTGTACACGTTTCTAATTATCTTGTTTCTCCCTTCTAATTTGGGAATACAATTCTTTCAACTCATGAGTGAGTTATTTCTAGGTTTCACGAAAGGGAATCTTGCCCCATTTGGCTCGTGATTCCTACTTAAACACAGGAGGTCTAGAACCTTCCTTTCGACTTTCTCTTCAGGTTTCACATTGAGTGACCTGCCCAATTTGTATAACCAAGAAAAATATAGGTAATTCCGCTTAAATATAAGAAGTTATAGGAACTTCTATTTTATTCTTCCTGTTTTTGTTATTGTTATTTTCGAAGTTGTTACTCTCTCTAGAATATTTTCTCAGAAATTTCTAGAAGTACACACCTTGTACTCTATTTACTGTCTAACTTAAATCACTTTAATTGTTCTTAACTTTGTACTTTATCCTCTCTATTTTAAAACCTTGCGAGGATTTTTAAACATATAAAGGTTTGAAACCAATAGAATTGTTAATTGCCTGGCGCAAACTTTAGATGTTTTTCGGAGGTCTGTGACCCCATCTGTTATAAAATCTAAATGATATATTTGTCAAAAAACTACTACCTATTTGTTAAATTCATCAAATTCTTTTGAATTGTTAAATAAATTAAGAGTTCCTTTTCGCTTTTTCATTTTTTCTAATACTACAGTTAGGCAAGATCTTGTCTTTCCTGACTCTTCCTAGGTTCATGCCCTCGTTAATGCAAATAAATCTTGTGATAGGGTTTTCACCACTTGTTGCATTTGAGCAAGAACTCTTAGGCATAACTGATGTCAAACTCTCCTCCTATTTCTCCATCCGTTTTCTCCAGTCCGAAACCCATCTCCTTCTCTTTATCATCTTCCCTTGGTGGTTAGGTTATTCCTCTGCCAATAATCTACCCAGATCGTGCCCACTTGTAAGGCCACCTCGACGGGAAAAGTATCCCTGGCTCAACCAAAGAAGGCACCTCCCAAACAAAACCATGAAAATATGGGAGGCCAGCCAACTGAGGGGAAGAGTAAGGACGCTAGCAAGCCACCTCGGACGACGATTGAGAAGTCAGCACCAGAGCCAGCTCCTAAATCTGCGCCTGAGGAAGCACTGCCTCAACCCTCCGCAGCCGACCGGACCCAGGACACTGTGCCAGGGTCCGAGCTTGACGCGGAGGGTTTCACTGAAGTTGTTTCGCGGAAGAAGAAACGTGGCAAGGCAAAGAGGCGTGGTGGCCGCAAGGTCCCTGCCACCCTGGCTGATGAGAGCTTGAACTCCTCATGTGAATCCACTATCCCTTGGGAAATCCGCAAACATGCACACAAGAAGGGACGCAAACCCCCTTCCATCAGCATATTCAACACCAACATTGGGAAGATGCGCTTAGGCTTGCTGCGCACTCTCGCTAAGGAGGAACACAATTTCATATTCATCCCTCCCCGTACGAACGCCCACAGATAAGTATCCCTTCAAGTGAGGACCTGGAGCGCGTACTCGGCTGCGCTTGGCTACCTTAGCAAGGAAAATATTCCTTACGCGCAGGTTGTTCCTGAATAACCTGCGCAAAGGTACGTCATGCGCGCCCCGGCGAACCAGACTCCTCCTGATGCGTTCGTAGCCGCTCTCAAGGAGATGGACTTTCCCGCCATATCTATTGAGACAATGCGCCCCAACCCTAACAAACAGCAGTGCCCTCTGTACCTCGTGACAGTGGTGGACGAAGCTGGCTCAGAAAATTCTGAGAGTAACAGAACTATTGAGCATGCGCGTCCGGTTTGAACCATTCCGGAAACCCGAGATGGTGGCACAGTGCGGAGTCTGCCAGAGGTTTGGTCACACCTCATAAGGTTCCCATGACGAGCCCCGCTGCAGGCGATGCGCTGGTGCCCACATATCGGCCCACTTTCTCAACGGTGCAGACCGTGCATTTTCTAAATGCAGTAACTGCGAGGGACCACACGCGGCCTATTTCATGAGCTGCCCGAGCCGCAAGGCATTCGAAGCCGCAAGGCAAAACAGAAAGCCAAAGGGGAAGACTGGTGGAGCTTCCCAGGCACCTGTAGACCCATCAGGTAAAAAGGCCCCATCAGGGCCCCCAGGCTCCTCAAGCACCGGGGGACAGATAGAGAAATACATGCAGATCACCCCAACACTGAGGTCGACCCCAAGCCAGGCCCTTCAACTCGACCTGACCCAGTGACTCTGGCTCCCAAGGAACAGAGAGTTAAGAAGGCCAAACAACCCCCAGCCCCCAAGGAGACCGTGACCCTAGTAAAAACCACCAAGGCACCGGCACAGGAGGCCCTGGAGGACTATCCTCCAGCCACCTCCACCCCTCGCATGCCTAAGCTAGTAGTCGCGTTGCCCCCTACTCCTAAGGAACTGCCACCCTACCGCTCTCCTCAAGAGACTGCCCAAACACGCCCACCCCACAGCGACAACCACACCAGCCCTGAGACTGAACCATCCTTTCTTGAAAGGATCGAGGCCTTCCTACGGACGCTCAACCCTGAGCTCACGATAGGCGGTATCCTCATGGCAGTATTTAAACTCATTATCGAGCTAAGTACAGCCCCGGCCAGTCAATGGCTGACGATGGCTATGTCCACTATCGCCAACCTCTGCTCCACCCGTCATGGCTGACACACTGAATGAGGAAAATATCGCCGCACAACCTAACAACACAGGAATACGCGTACTAAACTGGAATGCCGATGGCATAAAGTTTAAAAGGAAGAACTAGAAACATTCCTGCGTACACATGACATTCATATCGTCATATTAACAGAAACTCACCTGCAACCCGGCGAAACGTTCACTATCCATGGCTACAAAGTCGCAGCTAGACGGGACAGGAGAGAGTTTCGGGACCAAATTAAAGGTGGCGTAGCAGCACTAGTCCGCAGGGATATACAGTACCAGTTGCTACAAATGTCGAAGCATGCGGAATCCGCTTGCCAGTACACAACACGCACATTAACATAGTCGCCGTGTATAATAACAACAGCCGCCGCATTGACACACACGACATTGAAACTCTCTTCAGAGTAGGCCCCCACACAATACTGGGTGGCGATTTCAATGCCAAAAGTGTTCACTGGGGCTGCGTCCGCCCCAATCCTGCGGGCACCCAACTCTACAGGCACATGATAGCCAACGAGTATGTGGTAGCAGCACCTAGCGAGCCAACGTACATATCACGCAGGCGTAACGGGATCCCTGACATACTGGACATATGCCTAATGAACAACGTTACATTAAGGCACCGAGCAGAGGTAATTAATGACCTCAGCTCGGACCACATACCAGTAATTGTTAAACTGTCAGCCGACCCCCAGGTCACCGGAGAGGTCCTTAGGCAGCTGCGCAACTACAAAGCGGCAAACTGGGAGAAGTTCACGGAAGTCCTGAACATGGACCTAACCGGCAGAGACGACCCCCCGCTCAATTCTCCCCATGACATAGACGAGGCCGTAACCTTGCTTATAACAGCAATCAAACACGCCAGCGTGCCAACTCACACAAGACGTGAGCGGGATCAAAAGATCCCGGAACACATCAAGGCACTCATTCGGCGCCGTAATAAACACAGGCGCCTTTGGACTCGATACCACCGAGACCAAGATCGGGTGATTAAAAAACCAACTAAACACCCAGATCAAGGATTTACTACCACGACACCGCCATGAAAATGGGGAAAATTGCTCGAAAAGTTTGACACAAACACTAGGCCTGTATGGAACCTACCGAGATACTTCACTCGCAAGCCGCACCTCATTCCTACGCTCCAAGGCCCAAATGGCCCCGTGTTCGGAACCCGCGATAAAGCTGAAGTCATCGCTGATACCCTCGAAGAGGCATTCACGCCAAACGATGACCCCTCTGATCCTGAATTCACTCGCAGGGTGGACGCCAAGGTTGAGGAATACCTCGCTAATGCACTAAACCCGGAAGTGAGGAGAACCAACATTCATAGAATGCAAACACATTTGCCATTTATGTATTGATTTGGCGTATAATTTAAACGTTTAACCAACATTCATGAGATCAAGTGGATAATTCGGCACCTCAATCCCACCAAAGCACCAGGCCCAGACAGTATACAGCACCTTATTCTGTTCAGGCTGACAGACACCGCCGTACGTCTTCTAACGAAGATATACAACGCCATGCTGAGGCTTAAGTACTACCCCAAGCAATGGAAAAGGGCGAAAATCCTAGTATTTGGCAAACCCAATAAGGACAAGTCAGACCCTGGCAACTATCGGCCCATCAGCCTACTAGACTCATTCGGCAAAGTATTTGAAAAAATCTTGCTGAAGAGCCTAGTAGGCCACACCAAAGAACGAGGACTGCTTAAAAACGAACAATTCGGATTTAGGAAAAAACACTCGTCCACACTTCAACTCATGCGATTAATTGAACATGCCACCGTAGGCTTCAAAAAACGTCGCGACACGGGCGTAGTCTTTCTAGATATTCAAAAGGCTTTTGACAAGACATGGCATAACGGCCTACTTGCTAAGCTAATTGATTATGATTTCCATCCTGGATACATAAGGCTCATCAAGTCTTATCTAGAAGACAGAAAGTTCCAGGTCGACATACACAATATACTGTCGACCGAGAGAAGGATTAGAGCGGGCGTGCCCCAAGGTTCCCTAATTGGACCAGTCCTCTACATCCTCTACACAAATGACATGCCTATGCCGGAGGAACGACTCACAGCAACATACTTGTTTGCTGATGATACGGCCATGTCCGCCCAAAATGCTCAACTAGCTTGTATACTAAGACGGCTACGAGATGCACTACGCCGGCTCGAACTATGGTTCAGCAAATGGAGAATCAAGGTAAACGCTGGTAAGAGCCAGGCAGTGCTGTTCACAAAAAAGAACAGACCATCACGCCAGATAGTCAACCTTAGACCGCTCCAGCTGTTCAACCAGGACATCCAATGGACTAACACGGTCAAGTATCTAGGAGTAACACTAGATAAAAAGCTGACCATGCGACACCACGTACTCGATATCAAAAAGAAGGTGAACAGGCGACTGATACAACTGTACCCTATCCTAAATAGGAAGAACAGACTCAACACCGAGGTAGGGGTGAGCATGTACAAGTCACTGATTAGACCAGTTATGACGTACGCCGCCCCTGCTTGGGGCTACACAGCGAAGTCAAACGTTCAGGTTCTACAAGTTGTACAAAACAAATGCTTGCGGTTAGCAACAAAGCTCCCGTATGAAACACCAATACGGGAGCTTGAAGAAATTGCCAACACGCCGAGCCTGGAACAACACATTCTTAAACTCACATGCAAAACATATCGCGCCACACTAGCTAACACGGTGAATCCAATTGTGCACTGCATGGGTAGGTACAACAATCACCGTGGACGCAAATACCCTACGCCTAAACACATCTTGTGGAGGCACTGACGTGGAGCAGATACGGCACAGGAGTTACCAAGTGGCAAACCAACCCCGCACACAAATCTGGCCATCCCTCAACACTCAAGACGGCCACCCACTGCATTCCCACAAACAGCTGCACAAAAAATAATTAAAAAAATAGATTCCTGTATATATATATTTAGGATGTCCAACTAGGTTTGCTAGTTGGATAAAATTAGATACTAGATCCCTACATTTATTCAGTGTTTTATTAGCTCTAGGACGTCCAACTAGGCGGTTTGCTAGTTGGAAGAAAATTAGATACTAGATTCCATTTTGCATTCACTATCATATTAGATCTAGGACGTCCAACTAGGCGGTTTACTAGTTGGATAACATTAACATTAGATGAGATGCTTATTTACATTCTAGGACGACCAACTAGGCAGTTGCTAGCTGTAATAAACTATTTTTAGATGTTGTTTCTCTTATTCTAGACTAGATTAGAATAGGCTAGAACAAATTAAATGACACAGCCAGGCCTAAAATAGGACAAGGGACACACATCCCACCACACTGACCGGGTGCCATCCACCTACACCTCTGTATGTACAAATCCCTACATGTGCCATTTGTTTGTTCCAGCAGCAGCTAAGGGGAGCACGCCGCTCCCGGCAGACCGCCGGGACCAGGACGAGAGCGAGCGCCCCTGTATTTGCAGGCAGGTACCCTCTCCGTATCGGAGAACTGTTACATGACGCATGGGCTAGTGGATAGTGCTGCCTTCGGGTGTGGCGATTCGCTACCCTTGCGACCGCGCGCTAGTCCCAGCAGTAACAGTAGACCAGATCCCAATATGACAATAAGGCAAGTAAAGGACGCTGCGTTGCGCTGCGCGTGCGTGCATGACACAACTCCTCTACTAACACACGGCCGACTGAATGCGCTCATACCGGCCTAGACAATGAGACCTTTTTCATGAAATCTTGTTAGTTACTCAGCTGCTCACACAGCGCTGTTCACCAAGCATTGAACGACTAAGACTTATCTCTACTTAGTGTAAAACTAAGTCCCCGATTCTTGGATATCACGGGTAATCTCGAGAACCACTGGATGGATTTTGATGCGGCTTTCACCATTCTGTACAGGTAATATCGAGGAAGATTTCTGTAGAAAATAATTTATTTATGATCAAAGGGAGCCAAGCAGTAACGATTTTAGATTTCAGTGAATAGGTCGAAGAAAGAACTTGACGTCCGTGCGCTTTTCAAGCTTACGCTGGACAAACCGTTAAAAATATCAATATACTATGAGTGTAAGAATTGTTCAGCATGAAAAATTGTACAAAAAAGTCCGCGTGAGCATATCTCTATCTTCGATACATCGCCCACTATAAGTGTTTTTAGTTTGGACGGGAGGGGGATTTGGCTTGCACCTCGCCATTCTTGGGGCGGGTTGCTAGCGACACTATTATATTATCATTATAATTCCCACAATGTCAAAATGCAAATTATATCACAAAATAAAATAGCGTGCTAATAAATCTAAGAGAAATTAGACATACCTCGCACCTCGTTACAGTTGAATTCGATCAGAATCACTCGGTTTTCATTAAAGTTTATGCATTTTTCTGCTGAACGGTTTGGAAGTTCGGCAACAGGAAACTAGGACTGTTATTTACTTAAAATATTCATTTTTGTATTTTTGTACTATTTGTGTTCATGATTTCATTACATTGTCAGAATTACCGACAGTAGTGGCTACGCAGGCTAAAGCGCAGCGTTAGGCCATGGGGCCAAGCTCTCTGCTGACTCGGTAGACGCGTGGGTTCGAGCCCCACCGTCAGCCGTCCATGAAATGATTTTCCGTGGTTTCCCATATTTCAACACCAGGCAAATGCTGGGACGGTACCTTCTAACAGGCCACGGCCGCTTCCTTCCACATCCTTGCCCAGTTTCATTCATCTCCATCCATTCCATCTCTCATCCTGATGCACAGGTCGCCCACGGGCGTCGACTAGAAAGACATGCACTCAGCCTCTCTGGAGGCCACACGATTTTTTTTTGTCTGAATTAATGCTTTAATTAGTAGGGTATACTATTCAGTGTACCTATTATAAATAAAAACCGTGAGGTTTCTCACCTCCCCATATTACGAAACCCGGTTGCCTAATACGGGGAAAGTGCACTTTTAAAGTTAACAATAATATCAGAGGGTATTACAACATCAAACGTGCCCATATTTGTAATATACATAGTATATCGCCTGAGGTTTATATTGGTGAGAAAACCAAAATGATTCCGTTCCTTCTTATTTCGAATGTGAGCCCTATAAAAAAAACTCCCCATATTTGGCGACTTTCCTCTACCCATTTTTAGAAGATACCTTATGCACTGGACAGCTGAATCCGTAATTAATTGTATAGGTAGCTTCGTAAGTCTCAGAACTCAGGAAGTCCTTTCTAGCAGCGTTACTAGCAGCTTTCAAAGTTTCAAGGTAAGAAAGAAAATATTCCTCTAGCCAGTTTAGGCGACTGGCATTTAATGAGAAAAAATGCCCTTTATCTGGATTTCTAGACTGAATATAATGATATGTGATGCTTACGTCATGCATAGCGAACCATTTATTAACGTTTTTTTTTTTAAATGGTTGCTTCTGCGTCCATGAATGTGTACGCTTCCGGGTGCATGCCTATATTTTCTTTCAGTGTACTAATGGCACCAATAACTTCTGACGAGAACACTTCCTTGGCACGCCGAACATTCATTTTTTTTTTCAAATTTAGTGGTTTCGATGTGTTTTTTAGTGAGGTGTCTGACCGGTTTGACGATCTCATCCTTTTGCATTGTGTATAGTAATGACAAGTATTTCCCTGAAATTATTCCAGTACCATCAGTCATCTCTCGTTACAGAAACTGCGTTCTAATGTTGTTGTTTTTTTTAGAATGTGACAATGATCAAAACTAGGGAATACATTCCTAGACTCGTCGTATGGGTGATTGACCATTGGTTGCAAATTCCCTCCCCCTAAATGCCTCATCATTGTAGTGTTAGTTTGGTGATTATCAGAGACAGTGGTGGATCCAGGCCTTGCGGGGCCCTGGGCGATATGATAAGAAGGGGCCCACAATAGGAAATTAAAAAAAATCAAATCAAATGGAAAATATTTTTGTAATAATAAAATGAAGAATAGTTACAATATTTTGAATACATTACCGTACATTTTTAATAATATGAAAGAAACGTGTAAGTCCCCTTGAAGAAGAATATATAAACTATGAAATATTAAAATATTACTTTGCGACTTTTTTCCCGGCCGAATTCTTCCATCATTTCACTGAAATCTAAACTTGCTTAACGGTCATGGGAGGTCATAGCTGCAGTGAAAAAAGAATATGATTTATAAATTAGTTCGAAAAGTATAATTAATAATTAATCAATTAAATTTAAAACAATCCATGGCGCGGGGCCCCCCGGACCGCGGGGCCCTGGGCGGTCGCCCTCCTCGCCCTCCCCTAGATCCACCCCTGATCAGAGACAGTTATTATAATTATGAAACAGCATTGTTCAACCTCGAGAATAACGTCCAGCAGGAGTGAAAAAGAAGGCACACGGTATCTGATAATTTGTCGAAAGATCTCTTAGCACAAAACACAACACACGATTGGCTGCTACTTGTTCCCGGCTGTAATTTTCATCCTATCTTTCCTTTTGATGAGACGGTGCTGGAGTTGTGTCCTTGTACCCGAAGAAGGTGCAAGGTATGTCTAATTTCTCTTAGATTTATTAGCACGCTATTTTATTTTGTGATATAATTTTAATTTTGATAAAGCGGAAATTATAATGATAATAATTATATAGTGTCACTAGCAACCCGCCCCGGCTTCGCTCGGGAACAGTTATGAATGTGCTATGAATTCCTGTCAGACGTAATTTAAGAATGGCGAGGTGCATGATACACAAATCCCCCTTCCGTCCAAACTAAAAACACTTATAGTGGGCGATGTATCGATGATAGAGATATGCTCTCCCGGACTTTTTGTAGAATTTCTCACGCTGAACAATTCTTACACTCATAATATAATGATATTTTTAACGGTTTGCCCAGCGTAAGCTTAAAAAGCGCACGGACGCCCGGCTATTTTTTCGACCTTTTCACTGAAATCGTTACTGCTTGGCTCCCTTTGGTCAAAAATAAATTATTTTATACACAAATCTTCCTCGAGATCACCTTTACGGAATGGTGAAAGCAGCATCAAAATCCATCCAGTGGTTCTTGAGATTACACATTTAATATACGTACTGTACAGCTGATTCCTTATCGCGCCTATAATGGGAGGGGAGTGCGCTCTACCGGCAACGAGTAGAAACTTTCCAATTACATGTTATACATGGGTTCTGACTGGGAATGTCAAGGCCGGTATAGAGCGCAGCTCGTATTCAGTCGGCCGTGACTAACAACAACCTAACCAATCCTTCCACATCCTTGCATGTGGCTATCTCCTATGGGGTTTTTCCCTGGCCCTTCGCTCAACCTAAACCCACTTATGTATCCCAATCCAAATGATGATGCCTGGTAGAGTACTTGGTACTGGGACAGGCAGAAAGGCTCGCACGGCTCATCAACCCCCCCCCCCCTCTATTTCTCCTACTATCGTAGTTATTAACAGTATGTCGGAGGCAGCAGTAGTAAAGGTCGGCTGTCACGCGGGGGGTGCGGGCTTTAACTTTTCGCCCCCCCCCCCCCCCCGAAAAAGAAAAAAAAGCTCTATATGTCACTTCTTCATAGCGCATGGTCGCTGACACTTCGTAACTTTACTTCTACGTAGCGCATGGTCGCTAATACTTCGACTTATGTTAAGCGCATGGTCACTGTTACTCTACACAAGTTATTGGAAATCTTTGGACCAAGTGATGGTCAAAAGTGTTAGTCGTTTTTACGTTCAATGGAACTTAGAATATTTTTCAGTGAAGCAATTTCAAGTGATAGGCTTCGACATGCAGTCAATACTTAGTGATTCTTTTGGAACATTTTGTTTCCAATTCACCAGAGACAAGCTTCTGTCTTGGTAACTATATGAACAACCACATCATCATCTCAGTATTTATTAGATACCAGTCTTGCTTGGTCAGTCCGATTAGCCGACGAACGGGACCAGCTGTGTCTAACGCTGTCTGGGAGATGCATAATCTCACCCGGTAGGAGTGTAGAGGACTGGAGAAATCCTTTCCCAAAGTCAGGACTTAGGCGACGATCGGTACCAGCTGTGTCTAACGCTGTCTGGAAGATGCATGATCTCACCCATAGGTTTAAATTACGACAGGAACATCAGGTCTGAACCAAAGCATTATAAGATTGCCAGAGTACCGTATCTAAATATTACTGAATGTGTCACAGTTGCATCAATGTTACATCTGGTTTTACAACCATTGATCTTAGAGATCGAATCCCCATTATGCAATTAGCAACAGCTATTATGACTTTCATCATGGTCATTACCAGTCAATAATATTTCGAGTCAGATATGGACTTAGCAGTTATGTGCCGTTAGATTAACCACGGGTAGAAATGGAGGCCGATACGCGGATTTATGTACGGGTCCAATGGGACTGAAGATTGGAAATAATCTGGTACCAACCAGGAGGTTGACGTCAACATCTACAAGAATGTAAGCTACATTTGAATTATTCTTATGCTAAGGTATTTGGAATTCTCCATTTGTACAGAAATATCAACGCAACTTTTCTTTTGTTGTTTGCTGTCGCAAACTAGGTTACGAGGCATTTGAGGCCTATGTCTGGGCATGTTATGTGTTCAGAGACATTGATTCTATGATTTGAATCTATGGACAGCATCATGAGCATCTTAGTTTGATTTTCTATTTTTACATCACGGTCATCAGCCGTAGGATCTGTCGATCTTAATGTTTATTTAGTTTAAGGAATGGATATTTTCCTATTTACGAATTCGAGCTTGATAGTTCTCGAGTTGTTTTGTCAAGCAAATTCCAGTTTGGAAGAGATTAATAATAATATTAATAATACACGCGAGAAAATCTGCATCAAAAACCATCCGTAGCGTGAAACGTATGTTTAATAAGGAACAGTTGGTACAGATTGAGCAAGACTTCCAGAAAAATAACTCATGTAACTTCTATAAAACCTTCAAGCACGGTCTGAACAAATACAACCCCCCAAGTCTACAGTTTAAAGATTCCAACGGGAAATTAGCTCACAATGACAAAGATAATTGTCAGATTCTAGCAAGTTATTTTGAAAACCTCCTCACCTGTGAGGCTCCTGAGACCCCTTTCGTTTATGAAATAAATCCAAACATCCACCCTGATTCCCCCCCCCCCCTTACGAAGGCTGAAATCACGAAGAGCATCCAAGAGCTGAAGGACAACAAGGCACCGGGTGAAGATTTGATAATTGCTGAACTGTGGAATCATGCAGGGGAAAAAGCATTCGACAAGCTTGTTGCAATTATTCAAGCGATCTGGGAGATCCCAAGTGGATGGACCTCTGCCGTAATTCATCCACTACATAAAAAGGGGGAGAAAACCTATGTGAACAATTACCGTGGCATCTCTCTTCTATCAATAACTTACAAGATCCTCTCAAAGGCTCTACAGAATAGGGCGGAGCAACAAATTGATCCACAACTGGGGGAATACCAAGGGGGTTTCAGAAAGGGACGATCATGTGCTGAGCAGATTATGAATCTGAAGTCTATCCTTTCGTATCTGAAACTCAGGAACAGGGAATTCTTGATGACCTTCGTTGATTTTAGGAAAGCGTACGACTCAATTGATCGAACCACCCTATTGCAAACCCTTGAAGAGTTTGGCTTAGATAACAAGACGCAATCAATTATCCAGCAAAACCTAACCAACACCACTTCCAAAGTGAAGTTCAGAGGAGAGATGTCTGATGCCTTTGAAATCAGGACAGGAGTGAGGCAAGGAGACGGGCTATCACCGCTTCTCTTCAATTGTGTTTTGGAAAAGATCATCCGAGAATGGCGGAAGGAAATGACAAATTCAAGGGTAGAAAATGGCGTGAGGCTAGGGTACAAGTATATGAATCTTACAATCGACTGTCTAGCCTTTGCAGATGATCTAGTGATCTTTTCAGATTCCAATGATATGGCAGAAGAACAACTTAACTAGCTGAAAAATCAAGCACTGAAGGCTGGGCTTCAAATCTCCTTTGAGAAGACACAATTCATGACAAACATAAAATCAGCGCCCAGGGAACTGGAGGTCGGACTAGGAAAAGTTCAGAAGGCAGAAAAGTTTAAATACCTCGGTGAATGGATAGAGCCTAACCTATCAGAGAAGGAAGCCTTCATGTCACGCATTAATAAAATGGAAATGGCATACAACCTGACTAAAGACATCTACAATAAGAGATCGACATCCTTAAACGCCAAAATTAGACATTACTGCACTGTTATTCGACCAGAGGCTCTGCATGCGGCTGAGACTCTAATAATGGACAAGAAAGGTCTAATGGAAAAACTAGAGTCTAAAGAAAGGAATATTTTGAGGAAAATCCTGGGTCCCATCAAAGAAAACAGCGAGTACAGAAGGCATCACAACCACGAATTGTACAAGCACGTGGAGAAGATCAGTGACACGATTCGAAAAAGAAGGATTGCCTTTTATAGCCACGTGACTCGAATGAGCCCAGGCAGGATATCAAAACGGATATTGACGTACTTTCAAGATAAGAAAATCAAAGGGGCATGGTTTACGGAAGTTGAGAAAAATCTACGTGAAATGGAAATTTCCCCTAAAGATATCCAGGAGCGTGTTCCACTTCAGGAAAAACTACGTACGCACAAAGGTTTCCAGGAAACGCCGAAGCTGAAGACAAGGAAGGCGTGGTCCCAAGAGAGAAAAAACAACACAGGAGACGAATGCGGGAACATTGGGTGGTAGTTAGAGCTCGGAAGAAGAGACAGTTGACGTGGTCCCTAGTTAGCCGTATCGAAGAAAGAATAATAATAATAATAATAATAATTTCATTTTCTGAATTATTGATAAATAATAATAAAAATATGTTGTAATCATGTTATGTGGATTATAAGTTTGATATTTGGAACAGGTTAGCTACTTCGGATAGTTTCTTTTTCCGAAGGTTAGTGGTTTTACGCGCGCCCACATTCTGAAGTAACAGAATGAAGTTTAAAGCATTTGACAATTGCGTTAGGAAATTAAAATCTTGTGGAGACACGGAAGGTAATCGAAATGGGATATACGAAGCCTGTATCAAATAGGGTTTTCTTGAATTATATAAATAACTAGCAACCCGACCCGGCTTTGCCCGGGAACAGTTATGGATGTATTACGTGATAAGCGCTTTCTTTTTCAAATGTCAATGAACAACGACCAATATCCGTTTTACGTCTCGGCATGATGGGCAAAATCACTGACTGGACTATAAATTATATTATGGAGATGCATGTGCAACAAATTCTTGTCAGACGTAATTTAAGAATAGCGAGGAGTATAGCACACAAATCCCCCTTCCGTCCAATCTTAACTTGACTGTGAATTTTCGGAACGAAACTTTCGAGGCGAAATGAAGAAAAGCCGAGTTGCACTTCCAGGGAAACTCCAAACACAATCACTCTTCTCTAAAGTTTTTAACTCAACACGACTCGACAGTTTGCTGCTGGCTGTATCTGGGGCAATAAGCTCGTCCGCTAGCTAAGCTGTAACTGGGGTGATAGACTCGCCCCTAGCAAGCTCGTAAACTGTCGCCTCAGTAACTGAATGGAGATTGTTGGAAGAAGTGAAAACGTAAAAACACTTACAGTAGGCGATGTATTGAAGATAGAGATATGCTCCCCCAGGCTTGTTTTTGGTAGAACTTGCATGCTGAACAATTCTTACACTCATCGTATATAGATATTTTTAACGGTTTGCCCAGCGTAAGCTTAAAAAGCGGATGGACGCCAGTTTTTTTACCTTCTCACTGAAATCGTTAGTGCTTGACTTCCTTTGGTCATAAATATATTTTTTTCTACAGAAACCTTCCTCGAGATATCCTTTACAGACTGGTGAAAACCGCATCAAAATCCATTCAGTGGTTCTCGAGATTTCCCGTGACATCTAAGAAACGGGGACTTTGTTTTATACTAAGTAGAGATTATACGCCAATCAGTATAATTTAATATAATATAATCCCCCTTCCGTCCAATCTTAAATTGACTGTGATTTTTGCGGAACGAAAAGTTCACAGGCGAAATGAGAGTTGCACTTCCAGGGAATGGCGTGGTGAATGACACTCAAATCCCCCCTTCCGTCCAATCTTTACTTGACTGTGTTTCACAGGCGAAATGAAGAAAACCCGAGTTGCACTTCCAGGGAAACTCCAAACACAACCACCCTTTTCAGAAGTCTTAACTCAACACGACTCAAAGGTTTGCTGCTGGCTGTATCTGGAGCAATAAGTTCGTCCGCTAGCTAGGCTGTATTACACATTTAAGATTTGATTGCCGCTGAGCATGGCTGCGTCAGAGTTTGTTGATTATTGTAGCAGGAGCCCCGCGCGGTAAAGCGCAGGCACAGTGATGACAGTGTGCAGTCTGCTCATAAGTCAAGCAGCATTGCGTCAGATAAGCGTCACATGAGCGTATGTTACCACGGACAGTTACTGGAGCTGAGTCATATCCTACTCGCGCAACTGTACCTGTCAATGAAGCAGGCTGACGTGTGACACAAGTAAACAAAGAATAGTTCCCATCTCGACCGCAGGCAATCAATTCGTGAAAGGGTAATAACAGACTCGCCCTTAGCTAGCTCGTAAACTGTCGCCTCAGTAGTGGAATGGACACCTTTGGAAGAAATTAAAACGTAAAAACACTTATAGTGGGCGATGTATTGAAGATAGACATATGCTCTCGCGGCCTTTTTTGGAGAACTTTTCATGCTGAACAATTCTTACACTCGTAGTATTTAGATTTTTTTAACGGTTTGCCCAGCGTAAGCTTACAAAGCGCTCTGCGCCAGGTTTTTCCGACTTTTCCACTGAAATCGTTACTGTTCGGCTTCCTTTGATCATGAATAAATTATTTTCTACAGAAATCATCCTCATGATATCCTTTTACGGAATGGTGAAAACCGCATCAAATTCCATCCAGTGGTTTTCGAGTTTACCCGTAACATCCAAGAATCGGGGACTTTGTTTTATACTAAGTAGAGATAAATTATTCGGATAATGTCACCATATGACAATGTTGACCATGAGTAGACACGATTTAAAGATACCATGTATTATTGTGATGGTGAAATTTGTAGTAAACTTATTGGAGGAACTTACTAGCTTCCTAGTCTTCCAGTTGGATAACAAGTGATGGCTTGGTTTAAATAATAATGTGTGATATGAATAATAATATGTGGAGAAATATTATGTGTTATAATAGGTGAATTTTGTCATTCAAATAGTGCAATAATGTCACATGAATGAATATGGTGTTACGTGAAGCATCAACCATAGTGATGGTTAGATGGCTTAAATATGTTGATAAAAATATATGGAAGTAAAAAAAAAATAATTACGAATCACACTCTCGTCGAAGTAGATGACCCAATGGTTATTTCATGCAACCATCATGGTTACATCTCACATTTGATTTTCTCGTGTTCTACATATTTTGCCCAGTATTTGTCAACCCGAATTGTTATACACACATCAAAAAAAGTTTTGCATCACCTCGGTTCCAAGAGTTCCGGAACCTTTAAATACAAAGGGAATAGAGATCAACACAAACAACATTTCAGCTCGTTTTATTGCTCATGAGACCCACACATTGCATGTTGTACCATCATACAGCTAGTCTTTCAGCATTTGTGGTCTAGATTGCAGTACACACCACTACCTCTAATACCCAGTAGCACGTCCTCTTGCATTGATGCATGCCTGTATTCGTCGTGGCATACTATCCACAAGTTCATCAAGACACTGTTGGTCCAAATTGTCCCACTCCTCAACGACAATTCGGCGTAAATCTCTCAGAGTGGTTGGTGGGTCAAGACGTCCATAAACAGCCCTTTTCAACATATCCCAGGCATGTTCGATAGGGTTCATGTCTGGCGAACATGCTGGCCACTGTAGTCGAGCGATGTCGTTATCTTGAAGGAACGCATTCACAAGATGTGCACGATGAGGTCGAGAATTGTCGTCCATGAAGACAAATGCCTCTCCAATATTCTGCCGATATGGTTGCACTATGGGTCGGAGGATGTCATTCAGGTATCGTAAAGCCGTTTCGGAGCCTTCCATGACCACCAGTGGCGTACGTCGGCCCCACATAATGCCATCCCAAAACATCAGGGAACCACCACCTTGCTGCACTCGCTGGACAGTGTGTCTAAGACGTTCAGCCTGACCAGGGTGCCTCCAAACACGTCTCCGACGATTGTCTGGTTGAAGGCATATGCGACACTCATCGGTGAAGAGAACGTGATGCCAATTCTGTGGGGTCCATTCAGCATGTTGTTGGGCCCATCTGTACCGCGCTGCATGGTGTCGGGGTTGCAAAGCTGGACCTCGCCATGGACGTCGGGAGTGAAGTTGCGCATCATGCAGCCTATTGCGCACAGTTTGAGTTGAAACACGACGTCCTGTGGCTGAACGAAACGCATTATTCAACATGGTGGCATTGCTGTCAGGGTTCCTCCGAGCGGCAATCCGTAAGTAGCGGTCATCCACTACAGTAGTAGCCCTTGGGCGGCCTGAGCGAGGCCTGTCATCGACAGTTCCTGTATCTCTGTACCTCCTCCATGTCCGAACAACATCGCTTTGGTTCACTCTGAGACGCCTGGAAACTTCCCTTGTTGAGAGCCCTTCTTGACACAAAGTAACAATGCGGACGCGATCGAACTGCGGTATTGACCTTCTAGGCATGGTAGAACTACAGACAACATGAGCAGCGTACCTTCGTCCTGGTGGAATGACTGGAACTGATCGGCTGTCGTACCCCCTCCGTCTAATAGGCCCTGCTCATGCATGGTTGTTTACATCTTTGAGCAGTTTTAGTGACATCTATGAACAGTCAAAGGGACTGTATCTTTGATACAATATACACAGTCAACGTCTATATGCCGGAGATCTGGGAACCGAGGTGATGCAAAACTTTTTTTGATGTGTGTACATAAACCTTAAGTTTTGACGATGCCTTACCCTTAGTCGAATAGCGGCTTCGGTGGCGTAGTTGGTAGCATGCTGAGCTTCTATGCCCAAGATCGCGGTTTAAACCCGCCCGAAGTCGTCGGATTTTTTAAGAACGTTAAAAATACCTCAGTATGCCTTCCTTCGGAGGGGAAGTAAAGCCGGCGGTCCCATGTCATAGATGGTGCATTCTTGGAATACACGGTACCTGAGATTATAATTTTCAATGTTTTTGCATGTTCTTTCCTTCCTCTTTGTCAGACACCAACAGTGATCTTCTGTTCTCTCTTAGGGGTTCAGGTCTCTTATATTTTGTATGAGTCTGTTCCAGATATATATTCTGTGACCCACCTAGCGTCATATAACAACGAATCTCTGAAGCTCTTCAACTCTTCCTCGCGCAAGAGGAATTCCATATCCATTTGGCTACCAGATCCTGTTACCATCGCCAGCTATTTTCTCCTTGAGCAAGAGGACTACGTCCACTTCTTTACTCACCATGCTGCGCTAGTATCAACTGTTATCAACTCTTTGAAGACCAGCTCAGCAAGAGATCATTTTTTTTTGTTATAATATTGGCAATACTTATATGTTCTCCTTTTGTCTCCTACCCCCCCACTCTTTTCCCTTTACTCGGTCCCTCCGTGCTCCGTTGAGCAGCTCTCACTTCTCAGTCGGCAGTTGACTCGATCAGTCAGGGCTCTACTAGGGCCAGTCTCCTCTAACCAAGAGGCATACTCTCTTCTACGCCATGTTGGCAAAGTAGTACGGAACTTCGCCTTCAACATGAAATCAAGATAAGTACCATTTTAAAGGTTTTAACCTCATCTTCATCAATTTTATCTACATGCTTTTATTGATTATTTTATAGACAGCGTGAGATTACTTGTGGGGCGGCAATCATTCTTCGCGGGATTTGCCATGTTGAGCCTTTGCTTGTATAAGCCAACCTTACTAAAAAAGAGCTTTTCTTAAGCTATTCAAATGAGAAATCCTCTCGCTACGTGGGATATTATCTAATACCCGCTGTCTATAATTATAAAGCTAGTTCCTCCGTTGGATTATCTCAACCCCATTTTCTGCTAAGGTCGTTCTGGAACCTTCGAGATCTTGTACTCTATCTGCGAGTCTTGCCGTCAAGTATTGTTCACGCACTTGTGAAAATACTAGTAAAAATGAGGAATCTTCCTTAAATTACTGCAATAGCTAACTTTCGTCCACCGTTGGGATGTTTTATGGCGCATTTAACTGTAATCCACCATTTTCTCCAGCAATAGACTCTCGCCTACCTAGTGCAACCAGTTCTTTCCAGCATTGTAAAAACTTTCTTTCTCATGAACTTTCGAGTTTTTACAGTGAACTTTGCATCAATCTTTACAGACTATAGTGATAATCAGTGCTTGCTCCACGTTTCTACCGCGTCGCGATCGTCCGGTTATATTAAATACGGCCATGAACATTGATCCTATATCCCAATGATCTTTCCACAACCTTCTACTAACCACCAACATTAATTCTGTATAAATATAAGAAGTTGTAGTAACTTCTATTTTATGCTTTATGTTTTCCTTGTTGTTATTTTCGAATTTGTTATTCTCTCTAGAATGTTCTTTCAGAAATTTCTTATAGTACACTCCTTGTACTTAATTTAATGTTTAAACTTTAATCATTTCATTGCCCTTTTTAAAATCTTATCAAGGTTTTAGTACTAGGTTTAAAACCTTAAGAATTGTTATTTGCCTGGAGCAATTTTTGAATGTTGTTGGAGGTCTGCGACCCCAAATTGTTAACAAGATTGCAAAATATTTAATTGTCAAAAATATTAACTTCTTTAAATTGTTAAATAAATTAAATATTTGTTTTTGGATTCATCATTTCTCTGATACTACAGTTAGGCAGGATCCTGGCTTTCCTAGCTCTTCCTAGGTTTATGCCCTCGTTCATACTCAATAAAACTTTTACTATCTGTCTGGCCAGACCATCACCCTTCCCTATAGTACTTTTATTCGTGCTTGGGAGGAAATACACTAAAGCCTTTCTCTGGCAAACTGCCCAAGTCTTAGCTGCGGTTCCCGTCAGCTCCGACCAAGCTCGTACCCACTTTAGGTATCCGAGCACGGATTTGCGGTGGCAACCGCTTCTAAATGTATTGAAAGTCAAATTCATAACTTTTGTGGGACTCTCCTCCTATTTTTCTATCCTTTTTCTCCAATCCAAAATCTACTTCCTTCTCTTAATCATCTTCCCTTGGTGGGTGGGTTATTCCTCAGCCAATAAACTACCCAAAATTTGGTACCAGAAACCCGGGAGAGTCCATTTTTTATTTCTATTGTTTGTCAAGTGTCATTTGACAATACTTTGCAAATTATTAATATCTGCTTTGGATTTTTCAGTTATAACTACATCATGCAAAGCCTGTGAACGGGAAAGAGGCCGCTCCTGTCTCCTTTGGGGTGTCATGTTCTTTATACCCATTTGCTGCTGCAAACTTGACAGCATCTCCAAGGTTCTACAGTTTCGTGAGTTGTATTTCAATTTATTCTCTTTATCATGGCTCTTACTGAAAAAGATGAAACTCTCATTGCTAGACGTTCTTCCTATAAAGGGCAACTCACTAGATTCAGAAATTTTATCAACAAGTTAAATCCCGCCGAGTGTGATTTAGATATCTTAACACATCGCCTTAAGTTGTACGAACGGTCTTATGATTATTATGATCAAATTCAAACCGAGATTGAATCCGCTTGCCCAGAACTTCAATCGGATCGGGACGAGGTCGAACCCTTGTACTTTGAAGGGATTGCAAAGGCCCACCAACTGATCCGCAATATCTCAGAACCGGACACTAGGGTCATCAATCCGGCCCAGTTCGCACCTGCTTCAGTTCACAAGAACAAACCGAAACCGTTACTTCCTAAGATAAGCCTACCGCACTTCTCAGGCAAGGAAGGTGAATGGTATTCTTTTTACGAACTTTACTGCTCCCTAATTCATGAAAATATCGAGATCCCAGACATACATAAATTTTACTTCCTCCGTACTTCTTTGGAATGTGAGGCCTTAGCCTTAGTGGAGTCACTGCCTTTAAGCGCAGACAACTACCACATCGCCTTTAATCTCCTTAAAGAGAGATATGGCAATTTACGTTTGAGTGTAGCTCGCCACATACGTTGTCTTTTCAACTTGCCAGCCGTCAAACCTAATGACGTCACCTCTTTAAGAAACCTGTTGGACTCTATACAGTTGAATGTCCGAGCATTATACCAACTCAAGCAGCCTGTCCAAACATGGGACACCATACTCATTCATCTGGCTACATCAAGATTCGATTTTTCAACTTTAAAGGCTTGGGAAATTGAACTCGCTCGCAAGGAAGAATTTTCCTTCGAACACTTAATCTCGTTTCTTAACAGCCGATGCCAAGTCCTAACAGCACTCGCATTTCAGTGCGAAAAGGTTGAAACGAATCCTCAGTGTCAAATTTTTGAAAAAAAAAACTTGCTTCTTCAAAGGGACATCAGCCCCCATCTGTCGAGAACAAGCAAACCCGTTCTTCTTTCAATCATGTAAGAGAAGATATCAGGCCGCTCAACAAATCGTTAAAATGCACTCTCTGTAAAAAGCTTCACACATTGTATTCGTGCAAATCCTTTAAAGAATTGTCTGTCGAAGATCGAAGGAAGTTTGTCTTGAATAGCAAACATTGTTTCAACTGCTTATCACCTAAGCATTCTTCTTCAAACTGCACGTCATCAAACCTCTGTTTCCATTGTAAAAAACCGCATCATTCTTTATTGCACGTTCACGATAAATCGAGGTCATCAGTAGCTGCCTCTTCAAGCTCCTTGCAGAGCCGCTCCGAACAAACTAATGCTTCTTCCTGCATTTCCAACGCCGAAACTTCTCTCAGTGCGCAAACCCTTTTGACCACTGTACAATTCGAAATCCAAGATACATTTGGAAATTGGTTTCGAACCCGTGGTCTTCTCGATTCCGCTTCAACTCATAACTTTGTTTCGCAATCGTTGATTAAAAAACTAGGTCTTTCGTCATCGCCTACTTCTATCAATGTGACCGGCATTGACAATTTGAAAACTCAAGTTTTGCAGTCTTCAAAATTGAAAATCAGAGACGTTTGCCAAAGAAACACCAATCTTAATTTAAACTTTCTCATTCTTACCAGTATTGGCAAGGACACTCCAAGTCACTCTATTAATACTTCCGGTTTAAACATTCCCTCGCACTTAAGGTTAGCTGATCCTCAGTTTAATGCTCAAGTTCCCATTGATGTACTTTTCAGTGCCAATGTTTTTTGGAAGTGCCTTCGCAAACAAACACGTAAGTTATCTTCAACCGTGGTCGCTAGAGACACCGATTTTGGTTGGGTTATTACTGGTGAAATCAAACATACCAGTGCTCAAACCAAAGCGCAATGTCATTTCGTTACAGCTGACATAAATCCCATTTCTGAAAAAGAGAACGCTCATGTTTCAGATCTCAATATTTTTGAAAAACACTTGCCGAAACGATGTCTTATCGTGAACAACTACACTACCTCTGTAAGTTGTTTAAATGGTTTTTCTTTCTTCCCGCACAAAATGGCAATTCAAGTTCGCCTTGCTTTGTGTTATTTCGTTTACCTTCTCATGTCATTTTTTATAGCAGTTAATTGCTTAAACTCTTTCTCGAAAACTATCTTCCCCTTGTGTAAAACCATGGCTATCAGTCACCATCACTTTGCTGTAAGCCATGTTTCACTTCTTTCGCTATGTAGAAGGATGGCCACGGCCGGCTCCTCCCTCCTTCCTCACAATTGGAAGTCGCTTTTGAAACCGCTTGAAAATCTGAATTCCCTAACATCAAGAATAACTATTCTTATGCATAACCTTCTTCTCAATGTCCCAGCTTTTCTTCTCTGTTCGGAAGAATTAAGCTTCTTTCTGTTGAAAATTGTCCGATTTCGTGATCCTCTCAATTATGCGAAATTGATTTCTTACTTTATTTCATATAGCTTTAAATTGCTTTTTCACGTCCAAGTTACGATTGACTGCATGCCGGTCAACCTGAATATCTGCTTTAAGTTACAGCTGATTCAACAAATGTTGTTTGTGTATTTTGAACTGCTTGTTTGTCAGACTTGTTTGTATACAAGCCTGAGGAAGGTCAAGTCACTGTTTATTTCCTGTACGCTTGACACAGTTCAAAGCAAGTTTCTCTTATCTCAACTTTGGCTGATTGCCAAGCATTGTCTAGTGAGCCGCTCCTGCAAGTACAGAAGCCGTTCACCTACTTCCCAAAATAAACTTGTTCCAGTTAAGGACTCTTTCAGCTATTTATATGTCTTATCTCGTTGTACTATGTGGGTCAAGGCCGCACTTGCTTTTGTATTCCATTTACTCATGCTCGTATTCTATAACTGCTTCGATCCTTGTTTCAAAACTTCGTTGCGTATTTCTCACGCGCTCATGTATTTCACTTTGCTTACATATTTTGCGATCTTAATGTTCATTGATGAACAAACTGGTTTTTTCTCGTCGTCACATTCGATGTGTTTTTGCATTTATACTTGTTATGTCACGTTTCTCGCTGACTTAAGTATTTTTCTGAGTAACCTCTTTGATACTCATTATAACTTGAGGTCATTGTTTATGGCTACTAGTTTGTTACCTATTGCGTTCTTGCTTTCTACTCGCATAGTTTCTTTGTTTATTTGGTATATTCTTGTCCTGAATAGATTTACTTGTTTCTATATGCTTTGTTTAAACTTGTTAATTCTCCTTTTGCGTTGTATCGCAATCTTTACTAGTGATTTATTTCTCTCAGCTTCCAGCTATTTTGTGATTGAAAGTGTTGATAATTCTCGCCTTTTAACTCCGCTTTCCAATGACCCTGATGACCTCCTTCCACTTACACCTGGTCGCTTCCTTACACGCACTTCTCTCTCTGCCCCTCCTCCCCTTCCCAATTCTTACAGGGATTTTAATCTACCTATTGTTTGGCGTAAACTTGAAGCCCTCCGCAATTCCTTTTGGAAGAGGTGGAACTTGGAATATTTAACTTCCTTGCAAGGGAGGCAGAAGTGGTTTCTTTCCAGTCCCGACATTCAAGTGGGAGACTTGGTCTTAGTTAGGGATGTTTCACCCCCCCTAGTCTGGCCTTTTGGAAAAGTGACCGAGTGTTACCCTGGAAGAGATTGGAGAGTCAGGGTATTCAGAGTCTTGACCACTAATGGTCAGATCACAAGACTACTTCTCCGCAATTGCTTATTACTGTACTTGTTTTTCTTGTTCGCTGTTGGTGTCTGCCCCTCCCAGTATGGTGCATTCTTGGAATACACGGTACCTGAGATTATAATTTTCAATGTTTTTGCATGTTCTTTCCTTCCTCTTTGTCAGACACCAACAGTGATCTTCTGTTCTCTCTTAGGGGTTCAGGTCTCTTATATTTTGTATGAGTCTGTTCCAGATATATATTCTGTGACCCACCTAGCGTCATATAACAACGAATCTCTGAAGCTCTTCAACTCTTCCTCGCGCAAGAGGAATTCCATATCCATTTGGCTACCAGATCCTGTTACCATCGCCAGCTATTTTCTCCTTGAGCAAGAGGACTACGTCCACTTCTTTACTCACCATGCTGCGCTAGTATCAACTGTTATCAACTCTTTGAAGACCAGCTCAGCAAGAGATCATTTTTTTTTGTTATAATATTGGCAATACTTATATGTTCTCCTTTTGTCTCCTACCCCCCCCCACTCTTTTCCCTTTCCTCGGTCCCTCCGTGCTCCGTTGAGCAGCTCTCACTTCTCAGTCGGCAGTTGACTCGATCAGTCAGGGCTCTACTAGGGCCAGTCTCCTCTAACCAAGAGGCATACTCTCTTCTACGCCATGTTGGCAAAGTAGTACGGAACTTCGCCTTCAACATGAAATCAAGATAAGTACCATTTTAAAGGTTTTAACCTCATCTTCATCAATTTTATCTACATGATTTTATTGATTATTTTATAGACAGCGTGAGATTACTTGTGGGGCGGCAATCATTCTTCGCGGGATTTGCCATGTTGAGCCTTTGCTTGTATAAGCCAACCTTACTAAAAAAGAGCTTTTCTTAAGCTATTCAAATGAGAAATCCTCTCGCTACGTGGGATATTATCTAATACCCGCTGTCTATAATTATAAAGCTAGTTCCTCCGTTGGATTATCTCAACCCCATTTTCTGCTAAGGTCGTTCTGGAACCTTCGAGATCTTGTACTCTATCTGCGAGTCTTGCCGTCAAGTATTGTTCACGCACTTGTGAAAATACTAGTAAAAATGAGGAATCTTCCTTAAATTACTGCAATAGCTAACTTTCGTCCACCGTTGGGATGTTTTATGGCACATTTAACTGTAATCCACCATTTTCTCCAGCAATAGACTCTCGCCTACCTAGTGCAACCAGTTCTTTCCAGCATTGTAAAAACTTTCTTTCTCATGAACTTTCGAGTTTCTACAGTGAACTTTGCATCAATCTTTACAGACTATAGTGATAATCAGTGCTTGCTCCACGTTTCTACCGCGTCGCGATCGTCCGGTTATATTAAATACGGCCATGAACATTGATCCTATATCCCAATGATCTTTCCACAACCTTCTACTAACCACCAACATTAATTCTGTATAAATATAAGAAGTTGTAGTAACTTCTATTTTATGCTTTATGTTTTCCTTGTTGTTATTTTCGAATTTGTTATTCTCTCTAGAATGTTCTTTCAGAAATTTCTTATAGTACACTCCTTGTACTTAATTTAATGTTTAAACTTTAATCATTTCATTGCCCTTTTTAAAATCTTATCAAGGTTTTAGTACTAGGTTTAAAACCTTAAGAATTGTTATTTGCCTGGAGCAATTTTTGAATGTTGTTGGAGGTCTGCGACCCCAAATTGTTAACAAGATTGCAAAATATTTAATTGTCAAAAATATTAACTTCTTTAAATTGTTAAATAAATTAAATATTTGTTTTTGGATTCATCATTTCTCTGATACTACAGTTAGGCAGGATCCTGGCTTTCCTAGCTCTTCCTAGGTTTATGCCCTCGTTCATACTCAATAAAACTTTTACTATCTGTCTGGCCAGACCATCACCCTTCCCTATAGTACTTTTATTCGTGCTTGGGAGGAAATACACTAAAGCCTTTCTCTGGCAAACTGCCCAAGTCTTAGCTGCGGTTCCCGTCAGCTCCGACCAAGCTCGTACCCACTTTAGGTATCCGAGCACGGATTTGCGGTGGCAACCGCTTCTAAATGTATTGAAAGTCAAATTCATAACTTTTGTGGGACTCTCCTCCTATTTTTCTATCCTTTTTCTCCAATCCAAAATCTACTTCCTTCTCTTAATCATCTTCCCTTGGTGGGTGGGTTATTCCTCAGCCAATAAACTACCCAATAGATTTATGGCATGTTAAAGAACCTTCCACTAATTACACCTGTGTGTAGCTAAATTAATATAGGTTAAACATTTGACTAACGTTCTTAGGTTCCTACGTTCGTCGTCAGGAGCCGACTGTGGTAGCATCTCGTAACTAATTTCTGAACTTGTTGGTCGTTGTCGGTGGCGTTTGGCGGCAAATGTAGGAACTACTTGAAAAAATTCAATGCCTGCAGTCCTTACTTGAATTAAAACAGATAACACACACTAATACAGTCATCACAATTAACACCGGTTATCAGACAGATTCTACACACACCCAAATTACACGGGGCTACATGACCGCGTTGTCGCAGCCCCTAAACTGAGGAACCAACCAACCAACCAACCGAATATGAATGTGATCAGGTAATTGTTGACACATTAGTGGAATGGGCCGGTGCTTAAGGTTATATTGTCATTGTTATTTAATGAACAGCCACTACCATCTCAAGGATATTTGTGATCTTATTAAAGTTCCAAACCTTATAAATGTTTAAATTTTGTGGAAGTTAATATTTCATATTTAGATGAAGATTAATAATTTATGGATGATAATATTTGTTACTATTTTGATGGAAATAGTCAGATTGATCTTTTCAATGATTTGAAAGCCAAAGTTTAAATAATTGATATTTTGTGATTTAATTGACTTATGGAAAATATTTTGGTTAATGGTTCAATCCATGGAATTTCCAGAGAATTTACAGTTTAATGAATCATGTTATTCATTATTGTTATCGGATCGAGAACAGATGATGCAATACATTTTTATCTTAATCGAAGTTCTTCGAATCCATGCCCATAATGTTTAAACAATTTTTATTGTTATTGATGCTCAGATGTCCTACAAGACTTTATTTTTTTGTGATTACTCTTTGCTATGACAATTAACATACCGATTTGGAATGTAATTTTGATCCTTGGAAAGTGATAGGTATTTATTCAAACAATATAACATATAAACAAACAGTGATTTTGATAAACAAGTGAATTAGTTAAATGTGATTTTTCTACAAGTGAAATATACTCAAGTGGGATTCAGGCTGGACAATTAAATGTGCCCTGAACAACCTACAGTTGTATATAAATATTTGGACAATGCCAACAGGACTGATATTCCGGCATTGGTTCAAATTAAATAGTGTTTCATGTGTTGATAATTCTATTTTGAACATAATATATATGAAACTTTGCATGCATCCAAATGCAATTTATGCATTTTTTGAGAGTAATTTTTTAAATATAAATAAAATGAGATTCTTTTAGAAATTGTGGTATTTTCAAAGCTCCCTTCTATCCTTATTGCTGCATCGAGCCAAAAATCAGTAAAGCAATTTAGATCCTGTTTTGTTGTTGAAATTTTCACCCTGGTTGTTGGACTTCGGTCTAAACGGGCACAATATTTTTCGTCAAAATAGCTTCTCACAATTATCTACCAATTGATTACATTTGTTATTGCATACAAGTATCATTTATGTTACGTCTTAGTAATTTAAAGATTTTTGAGGTTCGCACGCTGGAAAGAAGAGCCTCGTCCTGTGCTGCACGCTCGCCCGGAATGGAGCACGTGCTCAGTTTCGCCGGCAACATAAGTTCTGAAGCACTTTCCGGCATTGGTGTTAATTACTGTTGTGTGTCTGTTTAATTTTCTGTTCGATCGAATCAGGGCTGCCAACAGTAGGGTTCGAACCCATTATCTACCAAATTCAAGCTCACAGCTGAGCGCCCGCTTCGCACCCCTAACCGCGCGGCTATCTCGCTACAATAGTCCGGCGGATTAAAGGAAGTATTGTGCAAATCGAGATAAAAGCGATTTTATTTTTTAGGTACGTTAAGGGGTCTATAAGGAACGTTTTCAGCCACGGAGGCATTCTGTACACCCCCTGGTTAATTTTTTACTGCCCCCCAAACATGTGACGGGGCGCGAACCGTTTCTTATGGGTTAAATATTCGTAATTATATTTTATGGGCAAAATTAATTAAATTAGTATCATTTCCGATGTTTTTGAGGGCAATGAATTCATTTTTGGGGTCATTTTTCTTATCGGGGTCAGAGAGGGGGGGGGGGGGGGCGTTACAGTGGGTGGGGTTCAAAACCCGTAAAACTTGATTGATGCATATAATTTTCAAGATATTTTGGGGCGTAGAATTCATTTCATGGTTATGTTTTATGTGGGCGGTACACACAATGATAGCAAACTGGTGCTTATAACGATTCATTTCCAAGGTTTTCGGGGGTGTAGAATTCATTTCTGGGGTATTTTGTTCTAGGTGGTAGGGTTGGGAGCTGTCAATATTGGGGGCGGTGATACAGGGGACGGGGTTCAAAAAACGTAAAACTTTGTTGATGCATATCATTTTCAAGGTATTCTGGGGCGCAGAATTCATTTCTGGTTTTGGTTTTGTTAAAGGAGTTATGGGGTGGGGCCAGTGAATCCCCCGGGCCGGAACTACGGGGGTGGTGCAGACATTGACAGCAAACATCTGCTTATAACGACTCATTTCCAAAGTTTTTAGGGGTGTAGAATTCATTTCCGAGGTCATTTTGTATATAGGTGATCGAGGGCGGTGGTTTAAAGGATGCTGTTGCAAAAGTATTATGCTTGACAGTAGTTTTGTTAAGTATTATTTATTCTTTGGATAATTTGTTTAATCAAAATACCATACAGTAAAATCAAAATTTCTTCTTCGAAAATACTATGTACACAAATCGAAGTTACTAGTGCCCTGAAAAGAAGAGAAGTTGATAAAAATGTTCGTATTTCTTGAAAGAACAAGAGAAGGCTACAGTAATAATTAAGAACCTTACCGATACGTCACGTCTCGCAACCACCATATTTGCAAAGGGATGTGCAAGGAAGACCTGCTTTTGCACAACCGCACCGAGTTGTACTGCACGTCGCGTCGCTCTGCACGAACTGGTCACTTGTTCCTGGCACACTTTTGCCGCAGATGGAATTAGGGTCCATTTCACCTAAAAATCAGAGTTATTTTGCGGTTACTTGGTATTCTTATAAAGTAAAACGAAAGTCCTTTGTACGAATGCTTGCCTACCTTCCAAGTTACTGGAGTTTCGCTTGTTCGCATCCATCCGTACTCTTGGGTATCCTGAAGCGACGATGTTTTGTCCAGACTTCTGCTCCATACGTGCCCTGCTTGCAGAGATGCTTGCAGAGCATGTTGGATGAGAGCGTCGTGGGTTGGAGGGATGTTCTCAAACTCCCGCCCTTTTAAACAGAACAAAGTCTTCCTCACCGCGTTGACGCTGTCTTCGTCGTTGTATCGGTCATAAAGGATCACGACGTACTTCTCCAGTGCAGGTACAATTTTCCGTACTTCTGTTGGAGTGAAGCGTTGAGACATGGATTTGAAAACTTTTTCGGGTTCTGGAAAATCTTTCCAGGCTGCCCAGGCAGATCGCTTTCCCTTGCTCCTGAAGGACGACGTCGTATCGCAACCTGTGAAGGCTTGAAACGCCAGCAGCCCAGCACACTTCTCCGGTCCTATGTGATGTGCAATAGCACGGAAGTCCAGCAATCGATATGATTTCCCCGTGCCTAATCCAACGCACAGCTGTTCTCATCCATGGAAATTATCCTGCAAGGCAGTAGCCAAAACGACGACGTCGGTGTCTACTGTCCTGATCAAGATTCTACTGCATCCTTGTCTTGCACCATCTGCAGCATGTAGAAGCATTCTGCCGTCAGCTTCTTCGTGATTGCAAGGTATCAATCCTGATAAATCGCTTTGGACATTGCAAAGAACTCTTTCTTTAAGCGTGACGACAACTTTTAGGGAAAATTATGACGTGCTGATGTAGCCTAATTAGCAATATACGCGAACAACTCTTGTTTATTCGCATCGTATCTCAAAACGTCTGGCCATTTTTTGGTATTTGTTTTATTGGCTCCCTGCCCTCTTTTCATTTGTAAATTCAATTATGTACGGACGTAATCGTCGAACACTAAATCAATCCTTCGCGCTTTCAAATACGCAGTACTGTTCATGTAAGAAAGGAACTTCCTCCCATAATCGGCAACGTTGCTTCAAGGATCTGGAAGGATGTAATTGGCTGCGGCCATGTCGAAGTCAAGGCACTGCTACGCTGGTTTTTCTTCGTCAGGTACCAAGTTACCAGGAGGTCTGCTTTCTTTCCAAATAAAAGTTCACGATTTTAGAGAGTAGTTATAAGCAGATGTTTGCTGTCATTGTCTGCACCGCCCCCGTAGTTCTACCCCGGGAGATTCACTGGCCCCACCCTGTAACCGTACATCCCGGGGTCATGGTTGATTATACTCGATGAGGGATACTTAAAAAAAAACATCTTTCTCCATTTATTCTTTTCATTTAACACTGAGCATCAATCTCTAACACTTCACTTCTCGGGATCTTATCACACAAAACCAAATCATTCTTGCTAATAAGAATCAGACCAAGTCAACAGATACTTCTCTTTTCCACAAAAAAACTTATCTGAGTCAAAGACCGAACACAATCCTCTCCATGGATACTCTCAAAGATACTCACTAGTAACTAAATCTTGCAGTATGGACTCCTAACAAGAAGTCAAAGATATATATAAAAACAAAATAGCATTAAAAAAAAAGAACATCGAAAAGAAACTTCATTGGCAAGGCCACCTGCCATGCCACACAGAGATGCAAACAGCACTCCCAGAAAGCACTATTTTCTTAACCTAAAAGAGCTGAGCTTTGTAATCAGAATTGTTACAATCGCCCCTTTATGTGATTCTCACGTGAGAAGCACGTGAGGATCACATACATTAAAAATACATACATAAAACGTAATATACATCAAGCATACACTAAAAACACACAGAGTACAACAAATTATAGATTATCAACACCACATAACGTTGTATCACTCTCCTCAGATGAAGTAACCAAAACTATATCATCTAGTTCGTCAAACACTCCTCCTCCGACAGAAAATCGGACAGCATCATAATCAGATGGAACGGCAAAATCGTTATCATCTTCGTTCTCCCCTTTCTCCTCCTGCCTCCACTCTTGCTCCGTCGTCTTCTACGATGCCTCCTGCCTCCCCGTCTCCTGTATTCCAAACCTCTCTTTCTTCTTCCTATGGTCCGTCTCCTCTGATTCAGTATCATCATATTTTCCTTTCTTCTTCTTCTTCTTCTTCTTCTTCCTTTGGTCTGATCCTTCACTCTCTTATCTTCCTTTACCTGACATCTCATCTTCTTCCTACTCTTTCACTTTGCTTTCCGACTCATTCTTTGGCTCTCGTGTAGTAAACGTTGCCCGTTTCGAAAGTGCGTTATTTTACTTAGTAGCACTCTGAAAATGGTTTGTAGTTACTCTGCCACGTTATTTAAGCCATTTGCCATTAACAAACACCCCGTAAACACTTCCAAAATAAGGAAATTGTCAACCTTAACTTTCAAGTAATAAACTTATCAAAAAGCACGTCGCCATGTTTGATTACGTAATGCTGCCAACTTACTGATTGTACTACTAGGCAAAACCATTGGCCTGGATAAAGATTATTGATGCGTGACATCCCCACTGTGCGTGACAAAAGCCAGGGGTGTTTATATTAGCCTAACGCGCCCGCAGGGCCGCGCTACCTAACCTTTATTGGCCTGGACGAAAACCATTGGTCTGGATGAAAATATTGGTCTGGAAACAATAATGTTGGCACACTGAAAAAAATACAGCAACACTCTCTAGCGATAAAAAAATTCAACTCATGTATATTAGTAACATTGGCCATTTCTATAGAAAATTTTTCGGATTTTAATGGCGCCGGGCAACAGACACTACAGGAGTTCCCATTCTTTTATCTATTCTCCTGGTCCTCTTTGTCTTCATTCTGATCCACTTCTCTCTTCTTCTTTCCACATTTTCCACCTCTTCCTCGTCTGTCTTGTCTTACTCAACAGTTCCTTTCTCTTCTTCCACTTTGTTTTCCACTGTTTCTTCTTCACCTTATCTTCTTCTATTATGTTGTCTTCTCCATGGCTCACTCTTGCACTTTCATCCTCATCTTCAGCCTCTTTTTCTTGATTGCTACTGTCTTCATTACCAACCTCAAATGATTCTCCTTTCTTTTCTTCCATTTCACCTTCCCCGTTATCTGCTTCTCCATTCTCTTGTACCTTTTCCTTTCTTTCACCTGCGTCCTCTCCTTCAGTTTCTTCCATATCATCTGCTTTCTCACGCCCCCCACATTTCGGATAATTTTCTTGATTTCCTGTAATTACTTCACTGATTGAGTCAAGCTTCTCCTCTATATGTTCTTTCATAGATTTTACCTGCTCAAATATCCGTTCACTCCCCTTATCAATGATGTCACTCAACTGGTCTAATTTCTCACACAACTGTTCATTCAACTCGTCGAATTTGTCCATAATTATTCGAACCAAAACAGATTCCGTTCTATTTATATTTTTGTTCATGATGAGGCTGGACTCCACTGCTCTTAAAATTTCCCTACTTCACCTTTACCGATCACTGTACTCACTTTAGTAAAGTTTGCTTTTCTTTCTTATTTTCCTTATTCGTGTCCGTATCCCTCTTTCGAACTTCACGTTGTGTCGTCCTAATTGTAACCGTACATTCCGGGGTCATAGTTGATTATACTCAATGAGGGATACTTAAAAAAATATCTTTCTCCATTTATTCTTTTCATTTAACACTGAGCATCAATTTCTAACACTTCACTCCTCGGAATCTTGTCACACAAAACCAAATCATTCTTGCTAATAAGAATCAGACCAAGTCAACAGATACTTCTCTTTTCCACAAAAAACCTTATCTGAGTCAAAGACCGAACACAATAATCTCCATGGATACTCTCAAAGATACTCACTAATAACTAAATCTTGCAGTATGGACTCCTAACAAGAAGTCAAAGATATATATAAAAACAAAATAGCATAAAAAAGAACATCGAAAAGAAACTTCATTGGCAAGGCCACCTGCCATGCCACACAGATATGCAAACAGCACTCTCAGATAGCACTATTTTCTTAACCTAAAAGAGCTTAGCTTTGTAATCAGAATGGTTACAACCCCATACATCCTATAACAAAACCAAAACCAGAAATGATTTCTGCGCCACCAAATACCTTGAAAATGATATGCATCAACCAAGTTTTACGGTTTATGACCCACCGCTCCCCGTAGCACCGTCCCCAATATTAACAGCCCCCAACCCTACACCCTAGAACATAAACTACCTCCGAAATGAATTCTACATCCCTGAAAACCTTGGAAATGAATCGTTTTAAGCACCAGTTTGCTATCATTGTGTGCACCGCCCCTGTAGTTCCGCCCCCCACGATTCACTGACCCCACCCCTTACCCCCTAAAACAAAAACTAACCCAGAAAAAAATTCTACGCCCCTAAATACCTTGAAAATGATATGCATCAACCAATTTTTACGGGTTTTGATCCCTCGCCCCCTGCCCCCTGCCGCCGATAAGAAAATTTACCCCACAAATGAATTCCTTGCCCTCAAACACATCGGAAATTATACTAATTTTATTAATTTTGCCCATAAAAACAATTACGAATTTTTAACCCATAACATAAGGGTACGCGACCCATCACATGTTTGGGGGGCTGTAAAAAATTAACTAAGGGGTGTACAGAATGCCCTCGTGGCTGAAAACGTTCCTTATGGACCCCTTAACGTAACTAAAAATAAAATCGCTTTTACCTAGATTTGCACAATTGGTTGAATATATGGCGTTAAGCCACCGGTCTAAATATTACAAATATTAATCTAAACAAAACAACAACAAGAATAAAATTGAAAGAAACTAAATTATAGCCTACCTGGGGAACACGGAAGGAGCCTCCTCGAAGAGTGTGTGATTTACATTCGGGCGTTCCCTGGTCAACGGTGATACACCGGCTGATCTTTCCAATCCAGAAGTAACATAAATTATTATTATTATTATTAATGACATTTAAAAGTCGGGAAAGGTTCTTTTCAGAACCATAAATGGCCATCATATCTATAAGCATAGAGGGTATTGTGCCCTTTTAGCAAGAAATATGCCAATCACAGTATACCAGCGTAGCTCAATTCGGAATTTTCGGGGCAGCGGTAAGTTCCCCCACTCTGTGACTCACATATTTTGGATTAATTAGAGGATACACTTTCAAAAATAACAACAAAATCAATTCCTATTTTTAACATATTTAATTAATAAAATTAATGGCGCTACAAACACTTTAACAATTAAATTACTGAACCATAATCATCTACTTGTTCCAAATGAACAAGGAATCACAAATATAATAAAACAAATATTGTATTAAAACATATGGTTTCCACATAAACCAACAATTCCTACTTATTTTTACTTCCATAAAGCCTCAGCTGTAAGTTTCATATAACTCCGAGCTCTTTGGCTCCATGCTTTATATAATAATGGTGTCATTCTTTGTACACCTCAAATACTACTTTTTATATTTTCTTAATCCTCAAAACAAATGTATAATTACATTTAAAATTATACGTTAATTATCTAACTCAATATTTTGGGCATGTTCACAATTTTTCAGCTGTTATCATCTCTCTCTAGTTTCACAAATACATTAAGGTAATCAGGAAATTACTTGTGTACTCCAGAGTATGAAGATACTTGACACAGTCAAAAAACTATAGTTACTCCCGAAACCTAGTTGCCTTCAATTAACTCGTGGAATCCTACTTCCATACAACATTACAATAGGGATTGTTATTTATCTCTTACGTCTTATAAGACCATTATCACATAAGAAAACTACGATCTGAACTTTAAACACTCCTGGTGTATTCATTACTCCTTACACGACGGCCTCCAGACACCCCTCCTACTCCGAGGGTCTGGCCGTGAAACATGATAGTTATTTATGACTATGCGGGCTCCTTCCCGTCTGGCCTGAGCTAGAGCTCTCTTTAAATGCTTTACAAAACACAAACTTTCCATTCTCAGTTCTTTGTGGAGACCTGGCCTTTTATTCTTCGTGTACCATCAACAATATTATTGGGCTTATAAACCACATTCGTAATCTTGGCGTTTATTAATTATGAAAGGTCCTCATTGATTGTGGAAGAGCAATTAACGACGAATAATAAAGGGGCTTTCAAAATAAGAAGATTCTGGGTTCGAATCTCTTCACATGCCTCGGGAACCTTTCCCTTATAGAGGACTATACAAGATGCGATTTAGGGTCAGCCAATAGCTAATAGACCTACGCTCAATACCATATATTTGCTCCCTTTGAATAACATACACAATGCCTCGTGATACTACGTCACAAATAGAGGACTTATACCAAATCTCAATTCGCTACAATCAACTACCTCTCATAAGTAATTTACCAAGTACAATTAACTTTTACGCGTTCCTAGCGTGACATTTTACTTTAATTGCGCTACTTTTGCGCTATACATTTTAAGCCTAGCGTCATCCAATAGAACTGATAATATCATATTAACAATTGATACACACTTCAATTTTTATATTATTCTTTCCTTTTGCAATAACTTTCGCTCTTTCAAGAACATGCATTTAAACATCATGTCTATATTTTTCATTAAGGCTCTAACGCTCTTTTATTCACATCAATTAATTTGATCTTTATTTAATATTTCCTTACTTGGTTATTATTATTATTATTTCATATCGTTATTCTTTACACAAGCTCAAAAGCTATTTCTTTCATATCTCAAATTTACTTTATTTAAATATCTTTCATGATAATTACTAATATTTCGCTTGCTCTTATGACATTTGTCAAATACATTAACATTTTATTCACATATTTCCTCTACGGGATTTATTCTTTACATAATTATTTATAATTTCTCAAATTTCTATTTTTGTTCAGACCGCGTTCTTGTTTATTCAGTATTTATTTATTAAAACACATCCCTTTACTCAAAAACTCCGGTGGATTTGTACACAGTCATTCCCTGACACCAAAATAGAATGAAATTCATTACTCACATGTGTTTTAAGGTCGTCCCATGACCTTTATTCTTGTGCGGTGTTTCATTTTGGCCCACTTTGAAATTTTACTCCATATTATAGAAATTCATCTTATGTACAAACACTTCTTGACACATATTTAAGACAGTTAACATTGACGACATTTTTATACACTGGTGTGTCCCTTTAGAACACACAATAAACACTAAAAAATATTAATTTAACACACAATCTTGATAAATTTACACTTCACAATTCTTGATCACTAGGCCGTATTTCTTAGCCTATCACACGTGACCTCTTAATTTCCCGTTTCCAAGGGTGAAATTTATTCAATGTCGGCTTCCTATCCTGCAGAATACGAAAGTCTCGAAACATCTACTGTTCCCTGGAATCCTAATTCTTCTAATCCTATTCTGGATGACCGGCTATTTCTCTAGCTTGAACGGCTTCTTTGTAGATCTGGTTTATCGATCCTAGCGAAAGTCTGTTCGGATCGAGGTCTCCTCGATAACCTATCGGTGATCTATGGATTTATTTTATAGCAGCTAGTACTTCTCGAGTCTAGTGCTTTAGAATAGTTCGTCTGCTCTTTGGAGATAATGTTTATAGTCTCCGTTCTTCTTTATTTGATCGGTTCTAGCACTCCTACGTTTCTAAAATACGTTCCGAACCTTACTCTATTCTTCCCTTTTTGGGTTCTTCAATTTAGATAACTGTTTATCTTTCTGTTACGGTACTTCCGTACGTTATGATATATTCGTTCGTCTGTTTAACGACCTATCGCCTTAAGTCCAACGTTCGCAGCCTGCTCTGACTATATCTTACGAACTTTTCACTGTAACTTGTGTACTATCGGATCTAAATCCTGTAACTAGGATTTTCCTAATCTTTCAACACGGCGATACTTTAAATTTCTTCTTTACCACTCCTTATGGAGGCAAGCAAGTTGTTAATACTGCGACGCCTATGGCTATCGGATATTAATTCTGCGGTGTAATACAGCGTTTCTCCCCTCAAGGAGTACTAGTAACTGTCTTCGATGTGACGCAGAGTGACGCCCCACACGGCTGTCTGAATACTGATGCGTAGCAACGCCCCCCTTGGGCTATTTGGACCTGCTGGTACTGATGCGTAGTAACACCCCTCACGGGTTGTCAGAATAACTGCATGATTGGCTTGGTGAGGCCAGGAGTTTTATACCTTTTCGCTACAAAAAGATAAGACTCTAGCCCTTTCTGTGGCCAACTTCTAAAATAATGGTTGCACAATTATAAAAATTATACCTTCCGAAAGCTCGTCTTCTCAATGTTAAATAATCTCATTGCGCCTAAGAATCGATCGTTCAATTCGGAGATATTAATTAATTTCTCGTCCTCAATTGTGTGGGTGTTGCTGTTCTTTTGTACTCTCCCCTCTACACCAGCCTTGGTAATTCCCCGATGACGTATACTTGCGTTTGCAGTTTTCTCCTGTGCAATTTTTAAAGGGTTTTTCTTTACACAAAAATCTCTCATTCGAAATGATTCACCGTACTGTACTTGTTTACTTATTTTTATACTCGTAAACGGGTTAAATTTAATTATTCCTCTTCTGGCGCATAAGCGGTGTTGTCGTTTTCCAGCAAGCTCAGCTCGATTTCCGAATCAGGCTTCCTTGTCTAACAGTGGGAAATTTCCACTCAGTTATTAATACTCATGACTAGCTCCCTTCTGAATGTCAAGAGGGGTGATCTCATCTCTCGAACACCTGGTCCTCGCCTCTTGCAACATATTAGGCTAGCATCCTAGCTTGATCTTTCTCTAAGTTACATTAGAAACTGTACGTTTCTTTCATTTCTTCCCCAAATGCATGGATTCGACCTCCATGGACCCTATGGCACATGGGTTCAGTATGTCATCTTGTAAACAACAGCTCTACCGGGTGAGTTAGCCGTGGTGGTTACGGCATGACTGATGGCAGTCGCTCACATCCGGGAGGCGAGGAGGTTCGAATCCCTCCGCCGGCAACCTTGAAGATGGTCTTCTGTGGTTTCCCATCTTCCTTCCAGGCAAATGCCGGGGTTGGTCCCTACCTATAGGCCACAGCCGCTACCTTCCAACTCCTCGTCCTTACATTCCAACTTCCCTCCTTCCCTCCCCAACGGTACTTGTAGCTCACCCATTGGGTGTCCGTCTCGAAGCAGCTACAAAAACTGGCGAGCCGAACATGTCCTCGGACACTCCCGGCACTAAAAGCCATACGCTAAAAAAAAAAACAGCTCTTAGAAGAACTTAGTCAAACAACGAATTGTGATGAAATATGTGTACAGGAAACACACAGGGACGTGCACCAACCACGCCCTAGAATACCTGATATGAAATTGGCAGTAGAAATACCGCATGGACAATATGGTAATGCTATCTTCGTCAAGCCAGATCTCCAGATACTTTCAACATCAATTACCAAAGAAAATGATATAGAATTAAGCTCAGTGGAATTGAGCAATTCGGTTCTAGTTTCCATCAATAAACCTCCTAATGTAATATTCTCATTCATGCCTCTTAGCAATCTCAATGATCAGAAAGTTTCTTTCTTCATTGGTGATTTCAATAGTCATGGCAGTATTTGGGGATATGCACAAGACGACGAGAGTGGAGAGTGTGTCTTAGAATTGGCTGAGGAGCACCATTTATCTCTTATCCATGATAGCAAGCTCCCTTCCTTTTTTAATAGTGGTAGATGGAAGCGGGGTTATAATCCAGACCTAATTTTTGTGAGCGAGAAGATAGCACATCAGTGCGTTAAGTCTGTATGTGCCCCTATTCCGAATACACAGCATCGTCCAATAATGTGTCAACTGGTAGCTGCCATTAGACCCCAAGTGGTCTACTTTAAACTGAAATACAATTTTAAGAAAGCCAATTGGGAAAGATTCACCAACTTACTAGACGAGAAGATCAAACCACTAATTCCAAATCCAGAAGAATATCAACAGTTCAATAATATTATCCGTGAGTGTTCAAGAGCTGCAGTCCCTAGAAGTTGCAGAAACAAACTACATACTAGGTCTAACTCAGGAAACCTCTGCTCTCATGTCAGAGTATCATAACTTATTCGAAGTAAACCATTTCAGCAATAACACCATCACAATGGGACAACAAGTGATTTCATCAATTTCTGAAGCAAAAAGTTCACAGTGGTTAAGGATGATGGAAGATATAGACTTGAGCAGAAGTAGTCAAAAAGCTTGGCGAATACTTAGACGACTCAGGCCAGTCAAAAATGACAATAAATTCGCCAAACATGATGTATCTCTGATATTTTAGTATGGTGTTTGGACCCATTAGAGCTATGTATACCCAAGTTTGCAACTCTTAAAACGTTGTGTAAAACGTTTTACACACCAAAAACTGCAAAATTTTTGGACTTTTTCAGATTCTGCTCTATATCTCCTAATCCGTGTATTCTTCGTCGAAAGCTATTCTATACATTTGCTAAGAACATAACATGTTTGACAAATTAAGCCCAACCGGAGCTCTGTAGGTCAATTGGTTACCGAATTACGACACTTTGAAAATAGGCCAGTTTTTTTTTCAAAAATAGAAAATTTTAGATTTAGACCTCTTTTGTATCGAAACTGCGTCGAAACCATTGATCCTACGAGTAGAAATTGCAGAATATAATTTGTAGGCCATTTAATTTGCTTTAAAGTAAGCCCAGAGCGGGGTCTGTAAGCCTCGTAGTTCTCTCCAAATCTCAAAACAACCCATATAAGGTAAAATCGCATTTTTCAGAAATGTTCCATAACATTTCCTATCATTTTTTGTTTGTTTTCGTAATGAAAAAGCAGGCATATAATCATTTAAACAAATGGTGAAATGTATTTTTTATATAATAATAATATATATAATAAAATAAAATAATAATAATAATAAAATAAACATAACAAATCAAAAGTACAGTAACTTAATCAATCAATCAATCAGTCAATCAAATGAGACACATAGTCAAACTCTTCGCCTTGTTTTTGATGGCCTTGGGCCGTCACTTTCGTTGCTCTCTTCAATAGGAAGGTCTTCCACTATTGGTGGCTCGTCGTCTTCGTCCCCTGTGTGTAGGTACTCCAGTATTGGTGGATCGTCAAGGTTGTCTTGAGGCTCGTCGTCGTCGTCCTCTATAATGGTGATAAGGGCAGCGTTCTAGCACGTTTCCCCAGGGCAGGTAGCACACTTCACAGAACATCTAAGCCCTGCTTTCAGGCAAGTGCAGCTACCTCTGCACCCCTTCTTGCATTTGCAAGAGAGGAGTTTTAGGAGCTCTGCGAGGGCAGGAGCTCTGCGAGGGCAGGAGCTTGCCAACTGGTAATGGGGAAGAGTCCAGTCGAGGTCAATTCCCAACTCCAGTCAGTGGCCTCTTTCTCCACCCCCAACCACTTTTGCACCTTGTGGTATGTGCGGTAGTGGTGATACGACGCAGCCTCTGTGGTTGAGGGCAAACGGGTCAGTTTCGCTTTGGCGTTGTCTGCTGTCTCCACTAAAGTACTGAAGCGTACATCGTTGAGGTTGTCTGTCGTTTGGTCTCCTCCATGTTGGGCAACTAGGCACTTGTCACCGGCTGCTGCGACTTGTTGGTGTGTGGCATCTGTCCGGAGGAAAACTCTTGCTTGGTCCACTAGGGCTTGATTTTGTCTGAAGTGTCCCCACATTTTCATCTTCCCCTGCCAGAAGAGGGCAGAGGTGGTGTCGCACCCTGTAAATGTGTTGATGTAAAGTTCAAATCCTGGTGGTAGCTCCACTTCTCCTTCGTTGAACGAGATGGTGGAGAATTGGACGCAACCCGCCCCTACCTCTGCCACTCTTCTGGAAGTATACGTTCGTTTTAGTGGATCCTAGAACTCAGAGGAGCTCAAGCAAATCAACATCCACTCCAAAGAAGATGGCGTGGTCATTGGAGGTACTTTGTTGCAGAGCAGTTTCGACGATAACGCGGTCTGAGTCTTCTTTTGATATTCTTGACTCAATCCCCTCGAGAGCAAAAGCAGAACAGATATGCTCAATGTGACGAACCTTACTTTTGTCATTCGAGAGCACCTTCTCTTGGGGGACTGTGATGATGGTCGATGCGTCAAACACAATTTCCCCTGACGCTGCAGAATACCGTCGTGATCGCTCTGCAAATTTGATGCTTTTTTGGGCGTCATCCTCAGGATACCCTTCGAAGACTACACACACATTTCTCCCAAAGTGGTTAAATATGTAGTTTAAGTAGCTTGCTGTGATAGCCCGTACCGATTCATTCCGATGCCACACGACTTTATGGAGGAGGTATCCTCCATCGACGACAGCAAATGTTTTTGCCTGCACACTGACGTTCTCTGTGGCTTGAGTGAAGGCAGCGTGAAAAGCTGATTTTGTGCCTTTACGCATCCCTTTGTTGGAAATAAGGCCATTGGAAATGGAGCAAGCTCATATGTGAAGTGGGCCTTCAACTGTAGGTCTGACTGTTTAATGATACACATGCGCTACAATATGGTGAGTGGCTCGTCATCGACTCTCTTCTTGTGGATCTTGATAGAGGTGGTAGGCGTTGCCAAAGAGAGGACTTTTTCTTTCCTAGAGAAACTAACATTCCCAAACGTTTTTCCAATAATTCGGTCCACCCCTGTCAGTCCTTCTTCTCGGGCAGTGTGGCAATTTATGTGGTGACCACCTACAGTGCCACTGCTGATAGATACGAGTTTATCTATCGATGGGAACGGTGGATGGTTATTGAACCACGCTTTCAGTTTTTTCACGCCAGAGGTATCTCGTGCAATTTTGCGTAGGTCGCATATCGACATATTGTTCATTTGTTGTGGAGGAAATAACCCAATACCCTTCTACCTCTTCACATATATTCAGCATATACACTATCCCGCCCGTTCAACGAGAGAGCACACTTGTAGAGATACCTCTGCCCTGGGTTAGGCCACCCTGGCTCTTCATTGAACGCATCAATACCTGTTCAATTGTCAAGTCAGTCCACAGACCTGGCCAAAATTTGTCGGATCTGAGGATGGTGAAGCATCCTTTCGTGAACAATTGATATTCGGTTGGGTCCATCCGGTCTTGCAGAGTGCTCATATCTTGTAAATACAGTATAAACGAGCACTTTTCGCATAGAAGAAGTGTCCAGACGAGTGAAAGAATGGGATCATTTGGCTGATTATTTGCAGGTGAAGGTTCCAATCTCCCATCCTTTCGGCTTGAATGAATTGCTTCATGAGTAAGGTCATTCGATAGTAGAGTACCCAAAGTTTTGCGGTCGGACCTTGTTCTTCAAGTGATTCAAGGGCGCTTTTGAATTTCGCAGTTACACTTTGTACATTTTCATTGTCTTCTGCAAACAGTTTTTGTGACCTTTCAGTGCCAAGCAAGAGCCTCTCTGTCTCACGGGAGGTCATAGCTGCACTGAAAAAAGGAATATGAATTATAAATTACTTTAAAAAGTATAATTAATTAATTAAATTTAACAAAATCCATGGCGTGCGCCCCCTCCCTCTCCCCCGGACCGCGGGAACCTGAGCGATTGCCCTCCTCGTCCTCCCCTACATTCATAACACGTTTTGCATGATTAAATCTCACTTTATGCAACATAAAGTGGTTAGGTACATTTGTGGAAAAATGCCATTTTTGTCTTATATGTTTTTTTAGATTTCTAGAGAACTACGAGCCATACAGTCCCCACTTTGCACTTTATTTAAAGCTCATTAAATTGCCTACAAATTATATTCTACAAGTTCTACTCGTAGGATCAACAGTTTCGGCGCAGTTTCTGTCCAAAGAAGGTCTAAAACTAAAATGTTCAATTTTTGGAAAACCTGGCATATTTTCAAAGTGCCGTAATTCAGTAACAAATTGACCTACAGAGCTCCGGTTGGGCATAAAATTTCACACATTTAATGCTCTTATTAAACGTATAGAATAGCTTTCGACGAAGAATGTATGGATTAGGAGATATAGAGCAGAATCTGAAACAAGTCCAAAAATGTCGTGGTTTTTGGTGTGTAAAACGTTTTCCACAACTTTTTGAGAGTTGCAAACTTGGGTATACATAGCCCTAATGGGTCCAAACAACATACTAAAAAATCAGAGATACATCATGTTTTGCGAATTTAGCCATTTTTTGTGTCACTTTTGACTGGCCTAAGTAGTGACCCTAATAAAACATCTACACATTCCACTGTTACACAAAACCAAATTACACATCAACGTCTACAAAATGGACGATCATCCAATCGATGTCGACTTCAGAATAAAGGAATTGAGAGAGATTACGAGCAGGAGACTGATACACTCAATGTGCCATTCACTTTATCTGTGTTGAATAGAGCAATAGATCAGTATAAGAATGGTAAGGCTGCCGGCTTAGATGAAATATATGTTGAGCAAGTAAAGCAATTTGGACCTGTTGCTAAACAATTGTTATTAGAATTGTACAATAAGTGCATAAGCACCTGCAATTTACCACGTGCGTGGAGGAAAGCTAGAGTAATTGCAATTCTCAAACCAGGAAAAGATCCAAACGATCCGAAAAATTACAGACCTATCTCACTGTTGTGTCATCTATACAAGATCCTCGTCCGGATGATCCTTGAAAGACTTACAGCGATCATCGAACTCTCCTCATTCCAGAGCAAGCCGTATTTCGTAAAGGGAAATGTTGTACCTCACAGGTTCTCCATCTGACACTATATGTCGAAGATGGTTTTGAAAATCAAGATCCAATATGTTAAAGTGAGGTTTTCCTGGCACATACTGGCTATGTGATTGTGGTGAAGTCCAAACCACAGTCCATTTCATGATTTATCTCTGCATAACAGTCAATCATCGTATTGGCAACTCCAGCTATCTGATATGACATCTAGCGGTAAAAATGAGAAACTTACCAAGTAGGGTACATTTGTCACGTGGTGACTGTTTGTATCTGGTTTCTTGTATTGGTAAACAGATCGTGGTAAATTGTTCGTGTCTTTATACATAAGTAATAAGTTTTACTCGTTGATAGAGTGAAAAATGAGTAAAAGCAAAGTGTATTGCTCAGTTTACGGCTGTAGGTCGATGTATAAGAGGGCTGCGGATATACGTTTTCATCACTTTCCAAAAGATGCAAATAGCAATAGCCGAAATGTGATGATACCTAATAATACCTAATAATAATACCTTTCCACCCCGGGAAGGATCTAACACTTGTCGAGGTAGACAGACAGAAGACCTGCGACGTAAAGCCAGCGAAGGTTATTCAGTTTAAAAACAGCTGTTACGATGGGCGCGCGGGTAAGATTGAAGTTACTTGAATAATTAATTAAATAATTAATTATTGGCTGCTTGGTAGGGAGAAGGGATGAGTTTAACTTGTATTAAAACTCGTGGGGCGACAGAAATTGCTTGATTTGGATGGTTAACAGGTGGGTTTGGTGTTGAATATTTGAATGGTAGCGGAATCACTCATTCTAGAGTGCCCACGGGGAGCAAATTAGGCCTATATGACTCGTAGTGGAATAGCTCGAAAATCGAAGAACTTAGCGATTACGAGGTGTAGGCTTGGCGGAAAGGCTGGCGGATCATCAGTTTGACATCAATTCACGATATAAGTCGTAGCTTGGAACAGTGGCGTCTGGTTTGCGTGGATGCTAGTCTCGGAATGATAAAAGTAGCACAGTTTCGGTGTGTTATTTATTTGTTTATGTACCGTATTTCTCTATTTGAATGTCCTCGGTGTTGACTCAGGATCGACATTTACATTATATTGCGCATAATAGTACCGAAATAATGTCCGAAGTGTAGCCCTGTGCAAATTTGAATCAGCTGATCTACATCAACCATAAAAACTGATGCTTGATAATATGCAAATGACACCAAAAAATCCAGTGGAACACACAAATTAGATCACGTGTATCGCACAGTTATACATATATACAATTAAAAATAACACTGTCATTACTTTAGAGACCACATTTACTGATTATAACCGAAAAATAAAAAGTGTTCCATATCAAACGCGTGTTATTGAGTATTTTAAACCCTACTTATCCAGACCGACCGCAGCGCCCCAAGTGTTAGTTTGAGTTGCCAATACTGTTGCGCAAATTATATAACATGGCAAAGGACTACAAGATGTCTCAAGTCATTAGTAATCTTCTTCAAAATCGTAGGTTCTTTGTCGAATTTCAAGTTTAGAATAGTCGATGGAGGAAACAAAAGAATGGCTTGCCACAAGGAAGTGTTCTTGCCCCAATACTCTTCAATATTTATACGAATGACCAACCTCTTCCAGTTGATACCAAAAGCTTCATATACGCGGATTGTCGAGCTATTGCTACTCAAGCAAACATCTTTAATATTTTTTAAATTAATGCAGCCAATGGCCATGAACTTTTCTTTTCAGGACGGGTCAGGGAAGTGATATTGGAAGGAAATCGGCCGTGGACCTATTGAAAGGAACCGTCCCGGCATTTGCCTGGTGGTGAAAATGGGAAACCACGAAAACCATTTTCAGGACGGCCGAGGTGGTGTTCGAACCCACGCTCTCCCGATGCCAGATAGGCACGAGGTAGCGCCTTAGAGCTCTCGGCCACCGCGGCCGGTCAAAGCAAACAGCTTTGAGACTATAGAAAGTACGCCATCAGAGGCTCTTTCTGAACTATCATACTACTACAGAGGAAACCAATTTAAGCCTAATCCATCTAAAACTCAGGTATGTGCCTTCCATCTAAAGAACAGACATGCTTCAAGGAAATTACAGGTTGCATGGGAAGACACTCAACTAGATCACTGCCAAACACCTAAGTAAAATATTTAGGTATAACATTGTATCGTGCTCTCACCTATAAACAGCATTGCATAAACGTCAAGCAGAAAGTGTCAGCCAGAAACAGCATCCTTCGCAAACTGTCTGGAACAAACTGGGGTGAACAGCCAAAGACGATGAGAACTACAGCCCTGGCTCTGTGTTACTCCGCTGCAGAGTACTCTTATCCTGTTTGGTACAGTTCCAGTCATGCTAAACAAGTTGACACTTCTCTAAATGAAACATGCCGACTTATCACTGGCTGTTTGAGACCAACACAACGAGATATACGGTAATCTACTGTTTGGCTGGAATCGCCCCACCAGATATTGGAAGAGAAGTTGCAGCCATGACTGAGAAAACCAAAGCAATTACCTCATGCGCACACCCATTGTACGGATATGTACCTGCCCATCGACGACTGAGGTCTAGGAGTAGTTTCCTGAATACAACAGAAGATCTACATGAATCTGCTAAGTCCACAATTTTAAGATTATGGAGATCTAGAAATACTCAACTTGATGGCTGGATTCTACCAATTGAACATCTCCCTCCAGGACATGAGGAACACTGGTCTACGTGGAAGTCATTGAACTTGCTTCGCACTGGTGTTGGTAGATCAAGAACCAATATGTTAAAGTGGGGTTTTCCTGGCACATCCTGGCAATGTGATTGTGATGAAGTCCAAACCACAGTCCATTTCATGAATTGAATTAAGTGTCCTTTAAGTTGTACAATGGAGGACTTGATGGCTGCGACACCTTAATGCCAGTGACTTGGCAAAATTTTGGACAGACACTATTTGATATGTGCATTATTAAGTACTATATTTTTAAATATAAAATGTATACTTCTGATACGAATAAATAAATAAATAAATAAATAAATAGCGTAACTATTAACAAAAAAGGGTGATGATCAACAGTATTGCTGACGTAAAAGTTGTTAACATCGTCAGCACACATCCGAGAAGGAAGGATGGGTTGTGCTCTCGACATCTGTCAATCAGTAATGCGTCATATCACAACGAAATGAATGTCGTTATTGGTTCTCTTCGCGTATCCTTAATAATGGTCCAATCCGTTAACACCTGCAAAACTGCTCCTTCCTGGGCGTGTTCTATTTCAGGTGAAGCGAAGCGGGTGAATATAACGTATGACGTCAGCGCTACCTCTGCCTAGAGTTAGCAACAATGTCGCCATAAGTCTCCACAGTCTTTTCTCAACGCTGGATGCTCTATAGGTGATTCGCTGCGTACAGTTGCAAACTTCAACAAGAAGTTCCATGACAAACTAAAGAGCCTAGGTACTTTTCTTAAAATTAAGATTCATGCCAACGATTAATCTACAGTATATGAACCTATCTAGAATAATGACGAAATTAAGTTGATAATATCGAAATGTCTAATTAGTTCGAAATATACCTGGTATAATGTAGCCTAATGGAGCACTACAGTTGACAGCCCTGGTGACTGAATATATTCTTCGTTCCATCTCTTAAGGTACAGAATACAAAATTTGGTTGAAGTCCTATGGACGTTACATGCAGTTAGACATTGGATCTATCTTCACGCATGTTGGCAACAATGTCATGCGTGTGCTGGTCAGAAATAATCTGAAATATTATGATATGTTGTTGTGCCAATTTTGGATGAAATCCATTTTTTAGTATAGAAGTTACATGTATTTTAAATTGGACCAATCAGCAGGCATAGAATCATGTTGGCAGCACTGACTTATATTAATTATTCCAAATTAATCTAGAATGCCAGGTGCTATACGTGTGTAAAGTATAGAGCTGTTGCCTTGCATACTTTCTGATGTATTGATATTAGGGTAAAAATATAGACTGCATTTATTAACAGTTGGCAGCCCTGATTGCTCTTAAGAATACTTATAGTCATATCCGTTATGTTACACATAGCACATACGAAATTTGGTTGAAATCCAACTGATAGTATAGAAGTTACATGCATTTGAAAATTCATACTATCAGCAGGCTTAGAATTATGTTGGTAGAACTGACGTATATAAGCTACTCCAAATTAATCTAAAATGTCAGGTACTATACGTGTGCATAGTTTAAAGCTGACGGCTTGCATACTTTCTGATATATTGGTCTTTGGATAAAAACATAGAGAGAGAGCAATTATTAACAGTTTGGCAGCCCTGGTGGCTTTTAAGAATACGCTCAGTCATATCTGTTTATGTACACATATTACATATAAAATGGGGTTGAAATCCAATTGATAGTGTAGAAGTTATATGCATTTAAAAATTGTACATATCAGAACGCTTTAAATTATTTTGGCAACACTGTTATGTATGGTCTTCTGGGAATTAAATTGAAATAGTATTATGTATATGTGTGCCAATTTTGGAATAGCTGCCATGCATACCTTCCGTGATATCCAACATGCAGCTCAAATTTGTATTGCGTTTTTTCAGCAGTTGGTAGCACTGACATCTTTTTCAAATATGGGCTTGAGATATTCCGGTATACATCTTTACTCATACTAAATTTGGTTTCGATTGCTGCAGCCGTTTAGGAGTTGATAGGGGGACACACACACACAGCCAGACAGACAGACACACATTTTCCCGGATCGATCTCATAAGTCTACTTTTTCCTCATTTTTGCAAATTGTGAAAAGTAGGCTAAAAATATTTACATGTCAGGCGCCAGGGCCTTCCGTAGCTAGCGCGTGTAGTATGTTCTATCCTGCTGCACTTTTACGGACAGTCTAAGAAGTAAGCCACAAGCGCGTGACGTCATGTCCTTTGTTCTCCCCACCTGTCGCTAGCTATAGTCAAAGCCACCTTCGAGCATACAATAGGATAGAGAGGGCGCTGCCAGTGGAATTTGGGGCCAGAATATCAGACCTTAATGCAGGTATCAAAATTTTGAAAATGGCGTATGCAGAAGCCCAACATATTGTTTGTTTACATTCGTTGCTGGGATACAATATTAGCTTTGATTAGCTTCGTTTGATGAAAGTTGGGATAAACTATCGCTCATCTGTAAATTTTAGTGTCTTCAGTATGTCTGTAAAGTCCAGTTCGCGTTAATGTACTGCAATCGTATGTAAATATGTGTACGAAATGTATACTGTACGTCAACAACATGGCCACAGGCTGCAATAAAGATTATTATTAATATGTGATAAAACGTGTATTATGGACTGGTTCGTTTGTTTGATGATTGTTCAGTCGACCGATGACGTTGTGTAATTTATTGAAGATGTTGAAGTACCTACGACATTAATAAGTGACCCAAGAATATACACCGCAATGATCTTCTAGTTAGTGACAATAAAATAATAGCTTAGTACACTTTAGTAGTTTCGAACTTGCAGTAAGTACGTAAAGGGAAAACGCAATGAGCATGTACGGCAAGACCAAACCGTTGACGTTATCTTGACGCTCAGCAACACGTGCCTCCTAAAATCCTTACTAGTCTGGCAGATGTTCTTCACTGCCTTGTATACACGCCAAATACTACAGTGAACTTCTGTTTTATTGGTTAAGGAAGATGTTTCCCCTGTGCCAAACAGTGAACTCATTGTGTTCCGTCATTATTCATACTATCGTGATTCTTACAGCTTGCAAGTTATTTTTTTTATTATGATGTGTGTAATAAAGTGTTGTGAGTACCTTGTCAATTATGTATTTATATTGGGAGCTGGTGTGCCGCGATAATTCCGCTTTCCTACCTACAGTACTTTACTAAATCAACTATTTCCAGCGTACAACTATTCCAAACGGTAACAGCGAATGTTTAATAGGTTAGATGGTACCGGTAACATATTATCGTGTCCCTTGTGTGTAGTAATCTCCATAATTATGTTCTGATATCCACACGACGACTTCTTTGCCTACTTCATTCAACTAGTCCGGTGTGATGTTTTACCTGAGATTTTAGACAATTCCACGAGAGGTATTAATTGAATGTATCTCTATGGCGTTGGTTCGATTACTTCAGGCAACTATTCTCATTCCGATTGTGTCACAAATACTCTGCATGTGCTGGGACAGCACTTCAGTAACCGGGTAATTTCTTCTCTCCTACTTCAGAATCTGTTTGATTTTTTGCTAATAATATTAATCTATAATTACTGAACTTAAATAAAAATCGTAATAACCTTGCCAAAAAGCTTCTTATTCAACCACAGAAACAGTGAGACTATTGTAGCTGCCCCTTGGGTGAAGACGAAGAAACCTATAAACTATAGATAAATTAATTCAGGTAAGTCTAAATTATTGATGCATATTTCTTCGGAACGTAGTCTCGTCTTGTGCTAACTTTTATGCTCTTAAAATAGTAATTTACACGAACTGTGACAAGCCTGATGACATGATCTTAGCTATAGGTAGGGCATTCATGGCCGCCATATTTTTTCTACATTAAGGTCTGAGTATTGTAGTTGGTCTTGGACCAGACCTCAATGCAGGTATCGAAAGTGTGAAAATGGCGTATGTCGAAGCCCGACATATTGTTTGTTTTCGTTCGTTGCTGGGATACATTTTTAGCTTCGTTCGATGAAAGTTGGGATAAACTATCGCTCATCTGTAGTTCTGCGTGTCTTCAGTATGTCTGTATAGCCCAGTTCGCGTTAATGTACTGCAATCGTATTCAAATTTGCGATAAATGGAATAGTTCGTTTGTGTGATGATTGTTCAGTAGACCGATGGCACTGTGTCATTTACTACAGATGTTAAAGTACCTAATAACAGTGACTCAAGAATATGGTCGCAATGATTTTCTAGTGTGTGACAATATAATAATAGCTCAGTACACTTCAGTAGTGGCGGCTTATGTGGCGTAGTCGGTAGCATGCTGAGCTCCTATGCCCAACATCGCGGGTTCAAATCCGGCCGAAGTCGTCGGATTTTTTAAGAGCGTTAAAATATCCCTCAGTATGCCTTCCTTCGGAGGGGAAGTAAAGCTGGCGGCCTCATATCATAGATTTATGGCATGTTAAAGAACCTTCTACTAATTACACCTGTGTGAAGTTAAATTGTATAGGTTAAGGATGTAAACAACGCTCTTAGGTTCCTACGATCGTTGCCAAGAACCGACTGCGGTGACGTCTGGTAGCTAAGTTCTGAACTAGTAGTCGTTGACGGTGGCGTTTGGCGGCAAAAGTAGGAACTACTTGAAAATTGATCGTCTGCAGTCCTTACTTGAATTAAAACTGATACACACACTAATACAGTCATCACAATTAACACTGGTTATCAGACAGATTCTACACACACCAAAAGTACACGGGGCTACATGACCGCGTTGTCGCAGCCCCTAAACTTAAGAAACAACCAACACTTCAGCAGTGTCGAACATACAGTAAGTTACGTAAAGGGAAAACGCAAAGAGCATCTACGGCTAGACCAAACCGTTGACGTTATCTTCAACGCTCAGCAATATGTGCCTCCGTAAATCCCAAATCCTTACCAGTCTGGCAGATGATCTACACTGCCTTGTATACACGCCACATAATACAGTGAACTTTTTTATTGGTTAAGGAAGATGTTTCCCCTGTGCCAAACAGTGAACTCATTGTGTTCCGTCATTATTCATACTTTTGTGATTCTTACAGCTTGCAATTTATTTTAAATTATGATATGTGTAATAAAGTGTTATGAGTACCTTGACAATTATGTACTTAGCCTATATTATTGCGAGATGGTGTGCCGCGATAATTCCGTAGGAGGGAAATGGTGCTTGCCTACCTACTTTACTAATAAAACAACTATTTCCAACGTACAGGCGCAAATCTAGAGTTCGGCTATGGATGACCCCCCCCCCCCCCCAGGGGGTCAGAGAATCGAAATTGTTAAGAAAAATGGTATTACTAAAAACGCAATCACAAAATAACCAAACGTACAAAACCAGACCAATTCTTTTGCAAGCTACATGGATAGAAATTTCATGCGTTTAGCGCACCAAAAATATTCGTGCAAATTGCAACGGCGTATTTTGCGACTTTTACATCGAGTTTCGAGAAATGTATCAAGGTACGGTACAGTTTCGGCAAGTCGAGTTGGTACCGACAAAGGGAGAAAGTCACAGATTAAATTGCAACCAAGCTTGCAGTTTGGACGTCGGCAAAAATTTTTGGTGCAAAAAAAAAAAAAAAAAAACAACAATCCCAAATTCCTATCCGTGCATTGCTGCACATTCATCGTGACATCACTATAAACATCGATTCTGTAATCACAAGGTTTGCTAAACAAAATAGACGAGTTGATTTTGTTATATAAATAATCGTTTTTATATAAGAGGTATGAAGTTGTAAATATGTACAGTTGTAACAGAGCATAATAATTGCAATAAAGATATTTTCAGTATTGAATAAAATAAAATAAAAACTGCTTTTCAGTTAAAATTCGTTAAGTTTTATTTGTCTGGTTATTGTGAGTAGTGTGGTAGTAGTGTGAATTGAACAGAGCTGCTTCACAGCCTACTTTCCTACGATCTTTGCCGATATCTCTCGAACGCATGATCGGATTTTAGCGAACGAGGTGTTGTTGGCGTTGGGGTGACGTTCTCTTTGCTAAGAACGTGTGTTGGTATTTTTGAAAAAGATTTTTGAAAATTCTTGTTTCTTGGATTGGCGCTATTTTGGAAACGGTGAAGTTTATAAAAACGTTTGTTTAACGTTAATGAAAGTTGTCTAAGCCCTCGAGGTGGACAGCAAGTTTCAAGTGTGTGGGAGGAAAAAATGATAGCCTACTTTCCTACGAACTTTGCCGATATCTCCCGAACGCATGATCGGATTTTAACGAACTAGGTGGTGTTGGCGTTGGGATGACGTCCTCTTTGCTAAGAATGTGTGTTGGTATTTTTAAAAATTTTGTTTGAAAATTGTTGATTATGAAATTGGCGCTATTTTGGAAACGGTGAAGATGAGAAAAACGTTTGTTTGACGTTTATGAAAGGTGGCTATGCCCTCTAAGTGGACAGTAAGTTTCAAGTGTGTAGGCCAAAAGGAAATGAATTTTGAAAAATGGTGACTATTTTGGAAACAGTCAAGATGAGAAAAAAAGTTTGTTTGTGATGAATGGTTGCTATTTACTCCCTGTACCCGCACCATAAATTTAAAGTCGATAGGTGAAAAACCTAAGCACATTTTGGGGGATTTTTAACCTATGTTTTTTTTGTCATATTTGAGATATTTTTGGAAAACGGGAATGAGTTACGGGTATGATGGAGATTATGATGTTTTGGGAAAAAAATATTAAGTTGGTGGCCCCTTGCTTGCTTGCTTGATACACGATGACGAAAAAAACAAACAGATTTGGCAGTTCTAGGCTGCTCAGTGGGGGCTTATAGAAGTTAGATTCTTTTATCATTGCGTTGGCAGGCACCTATACATCTGTGGACTTGGCAGAGACAGTCGCTGTTATCAAACGCTGAAATGAAAGATGAGCTCTTGTCTCAAAGGCAAGGTGGTGCTGACGGCAGCTTCCCACAGACATGTACTGCCTGCTTGTGTGAATGATTTTGACTGGAGAGTTTCACACCGCACACATGTGAACAAAAGTGATGTGTTATCATTACAACTTGACAGAGTGCAAGACGGTCAATTACTCTTGTGATTACCTTCGAAGAGGACGGACGTATGTGTGCGTCCATTTGTTATCGATGTATTACAATTAAAATACATAAACAGTGTCTAATGTAGTCAACAGGTAGGTTAATGATTTTAATCACGCTATATATTATTAACATGTTGTGTATGAATGGAGAGTGATTTAGTGACTTATTATTGGATTTTTTGTATTTTTTTGTTGCAGATTTGCAAATTCAGGAAAAAAATAATTTAAAAACCATTGCCAACGTAAAAGAGAGAGAGAGAATGTTAGTAAAACATTATTATTATTAAATATAGGCAGTGTCATATACGGTGGTGGAGCACCTTGGCGCAAAAAAATATATTGATTACAAGGTGCGTACATGTTCTTTTATGACTTCTTTTGTTTTGTTTTGTGAAATGAAAGCTGTTTATTTAATGGAATATCCATAAACTTATGCCATATATTTATGCTTGTTTCAGAATTAAGACGCGTATGAACTAGTGGGAAAGCAGGAGGAGTTTACTAGTACTAGTAGTAAGCAGCTTATTGACCACGCTTGCAATATTAAAAACGGTGAGCTATGATGAAATTATTTTTGGTAAATAACCTTACTATTGCTGTGTGAGTGTCTTATTCCATGTGTGCTTACATGATTAACCCTGTTGCTGACCTGAAACCTTTTGTGTTTGTTTTTATAAAGTGGTATGAATGAATGAATGAATGCATGTGTTTACTGTATTATTATTATTATTATTATTTATTTACCATAAATCGTACACGAAGTATGGAAGGCCTAGTGAAAAAGGGCAAGCCCCACATACATATTTCATGCTTCACAGGCACAGTTTACATCTACATTTTTTTAAACAATATTTACAAGTTTTACAAAGATATTTGCAGTATTTACATATTTAGAATATTGACATAGTACATTTTCCTGTTCACTCACTCTCTCACGCACGCACTTTCATAACCTCGATCACGCGATACATACATTCATTCCATTCAGATACTCATTCATTCAGCGAGACAATCAATCACTCATACATACGTTTATTTATACAATGTACTTTTTTACGTACGGCTTGAATTTCCTATATATATAACCACAACTAATGGAGGGTTTTATTGGTTTGCTTTTCAGATAAATTTGATGGGAAAAAGATCCGTGGCTGTCGACTCCTGATGGGGCCAACATTGAAGAAACATCGCGTGTGTGTATGTGATTGTGTGTGAGTGTGTGTGTTAGCAGACATCTGCATTCGCTGATTTTTTTGGATTACCCTATTTATAAGGTGAGTTAACATTCCATTTACTGTTGATTTTTAATTATGTCTATGTGTCAAGAATTAGTATGGCAACCATCAGCCAAATGTTTTAAAAGTAGAATATGCTCCGGCCGAATTTAGAACGTCAATAACTGTATATCCCCTAAATAATTTGTGCAATCGTGTTTGTCTATTTTTCTGAATGAAAGCAAGCAAGGGTTAACATCGCATCATGCCTTAAAAATACATTTCGAGTTACAATGTGAATTTATTTTGATAAAAAATAATGTTGAAGAAAAACACATATTCATTCTTTGTACAAAAATGGAAAAATTACTGATATCCCATAATTTAGAATTGTGGTATCTGGAAAATGCTATTGATGGGCTTATCAGTAAATTTGATAAGTTGCAAGATGGACCAAGTGGCCTGGCTCTGAATAGCATTGCATATTTGCAAATTAATATTTGAAAATACAATCCATTAAATGCAGGAAGTAGCTATATTCCCACCCCGATCTGGATTGCTTCGAAAAAGGCAGGGATCAATGTATGCAACACAGACGATTACTGCTTTTTGTGGAGTGTAGCTAGTTGTTTGCAACCCTGTGAAGGCAGAAATGGTCATAGAACAGGGAAGTACAAAGCTATGTTTAACCACTTGAAGCAAATTCTGAATTTGGAGCATGTTTCATTCCCCATGTCTGTAGATAAAATTTATTTGAGAAAGACAATCCAAATTTCTCCTTCATGGTGTATGCATTGAGGGATCCAATATTGTGGACCCCTTGTATGCCACCAAACAGGTAAAGCAACATCACATTCACTTGCTCTTCCTGTCTCATGGGGATAAAAACCATTATTGTGGGGTAAAAATTTGAGTAAATTGTTAAGCAGGCAAGTGTCTAACCATGATGGTAAAATGCACATTTGTGAGCGCTGCCTTCAGTATTTTAGAACTGCTGAACTTTTTGAACAACATACGGGAGACTGTGAGGGGCAGTCGGCAGTAAAGCTAGTCTTGCCCGAAGGGAATGACGCAGTCTTAAAATTTAAGGCCACTAATAAACAAGATATGGTACCATTTACTGTTTATGCTGATTTTGAGGACCTTACCGTTCCCCTTCAGGGATGTGAACCAAGCACCCATACAAGCTCAACCTATCCAGTGCAGAAACATGAACCTTTGGCTGTAGGCTATTATGTTGTCTGTCACTACGATAAATCCCAATGTGCGTATGCAAGTCACGAAGGTTCAGATTGTGCGCGGTGGTTTTTGATCAAAATGCGGCTTTAGCGGGCAAAGTAGAACAATTTTGAACAACCCTGCACCTATTCAGATGAATGATGTACAGCAAAGAGAATATGATCAATCCACCACCTGCCACATATGTGAAAAGCCTATTCTAGGCGGAGAAAAAAGTAAGAGACCACTGCCACAGGACAGGGCATTTTAGAGGTGCTGCCCATAGCAAATGCAATTTGAAGTACTCTACACCTCGCTTCTTCCCCGTCTTCTTACACAATTTCTCCCGGTATTACCTTCACTTCATTGTTAAACAATTTGCTCATATAAATGAGAGCAAATTCACCATTTTGGCTAAGAACCATGAGAGCTTTACCTCACTTTCATGGAGAAAAGGAAGCATGAGCATTCGCTTTCTCGACTCATTCAAGTTTATGTCTAGTTCGCTGGATAGTCTTGTGAAAGCCTTAAGCGAAGATGAGTTGAAACATACCCATTCCCACTTTACGGACACAAAACAATTTAAATTGTGTGTTCGTAAAGGACATTTTCCTTATGATTATGTGGGAAGTTACGAGGTGCTTCAAGAAACGTCTTTGCCGCCAAGAGAAAAAATATTTTCTCAGTTAACTCAAAGCACCATCAGTGAAGAAGAATATGCCCACGCACACCATGTTTAGCGTGTGTTTGGTATAGAAACCATGAGGCAGTATGCTATGCACTACTTAAAATTAGACGTGTTGTTGTTGACAGACGTATTTGAAACGTTCCGTCAGCTATGTCACACGATATACGGGCTCGATCCCGCCCACTACTATACCAGTCCAGGGTTAAGTTGGGACGCTGCCCTCAAATTTACCCAAATTGAGCTTGATTTACTGACGGATCCCGATATGGTACTGATGATGGCAAAAGGGATTCGTGGGGAGTTCGTATCGCTCAATCAGCGACATGCCAAGGCAAATAATCATTACATGCCTGATTATTGTCCCAAAGAACCAGAATCCTACCTAATGTATTTTGATAAAAACAATTTATACGGTCACGCTATGAGCCGACCGATGCCGTACAAATACTTTTTCTGGCTGTGCATAGTGCAAGCAAGCAACAGGACGTAAGGTATGTCCTTGACGTTGACTTAGCTTATCCCCCACATCTCAGACAGCGACAAGGTGATTTCACCTTTTGCATAGAGAAAATGGTGCCGCCCGAGAGTAAGGGTAATCATAAAAATTGATGGGTACCTTGTATGACAAAAATCACTATGTGTTGCATATTGATATGCTGGTAGAATGTTTAGCCCAGGACTTAACCCTGAAAACAATCCATAGAGGTATTTCTTTTTGTCAGAAACCGTGGTTGAAACCGAACATGGATTTAAATACCAGTCACAGGCAAAGTGCCACTCAGCCATTTCAAATATTTTTTAAACTGACGAATAATTGTATTTATGGCAAGAGTCTGGAAAATGTGTGGCAGTATAGGGACATTAAATTGGTGAACACATGGCATGGCGGATGGGGAGCTCAAAAATATATTGCAAAACCAAATTTCAAATCTTAGAACATTATTGATCATGATCTACTGACTATAGAACTTGCCAAAACTAAAGTGGTCATGAATAGGCCTATCTATTTAGGCCAAGTCATTTTAGACTTTTCAAAATTGCACATGTATAAATTTCATTATGGTTTTGCAATGCAGCGATTTGGTAGCATTTCCTTGTTATATACAGGCACGGATAGTAGTCTTGTGTAGTTCGCGAACGAACTAGTTCGGAAGAGCCGGTCCCTCAGACGAACTACCGAACTAGTTCCCAGATCGCTCGCTTGTTAGTTCGTTCGCTCTTTTCCCGATGACTGATTTGTAAGAGCGCGAGAGCGCGGTTCCGCCGTACCTCGTCACTTCACCACTCATTGCACAATCGCATGCGCTTTGTTTTGTTGTCAGCTCAGTTGATTGAGTGTATCAATTGTTAGTGGCAAGATTGTCAAGTTTTGGCGCGGCGAATGTTCAATGTTGGTTTATTATAATAACAGTGTAACACACTACTAGTAGGCTTGCGCATAATAGTTCGCGGCTGGGAGAAATCAGTTTAGTTCGCAGCTCCTTAGCGAACTAACACGCTAATAGTAGTAACTACCTTATATTTGTAATGTAATACAGTGGCGGTTCATAAATATAAGTTACTGATATTTAACTGATGTAGATGTGGGGATAATTCCACAGTTTTATTTAACTTAGTCATTTTGGATCATTTGAAAATATGTCCAATTATTTAGAAAATCGGCGAACTGGATTAACATTACCATTTGAATGAACTAGTTGATATTTATTTTTCTCGATACATGGTGATACAACTACGTTTACCTGTTTTTAAGAAATGAACATTATGACGATGCTTCACAAAGAAAAGCGAACTTCTATGGACAAAAACTCTGAACTAAAAAACCCTATTCCTCCCATTCATGCCATAAAGATAATGTACCCAACGGTTTCAGAGCAGCCAAATAATGAATATCACGAAGCAAGTAAGAAATGAAAATTCCGGCGGGCGGGGGTACGTCTTATCATCACCTAGTGACAAGTAGGAAATGGAATCGGATGGTGACGCGCCGATATAGGCGAAAAATGATGATGGTAATTGTTGTTTTAAGGGGCCTAACATCTAGGTTATCGGCCCCACGTGAGAGAAAAAAATTAAGAGAATAATAAGTGTATGCTTCTACGAACACATCGTCCATACTGTTATTCTTTTAGGTACGGTACCGGTATTTCACTAATGATAAACAGTGGCGGATCCAAGCCTTGTGGGGCCCTGGGCGGTATGATAAGGTGGGGCCCTCAACAATAGGAAATAATAAAAATCAAATCAAATGGAGACAGGGAAGGTGTGGTCCCAAGAGAGAAAAGAACAACACCGGAGACGAATGCGGAAACACTGGGCGGTAGTTAAAGCTCGGAAGAAGAGACAGTTGAACTAACGTGGTCCCTAGTTGGCCGAATCGAAGAAAGAAGAAGAAGAAGAAAATAAAGAATAGTTACAATATTTTGAATACACTACAGTACATTTTTTTAATAATATGAAAGAAACCTTTAAGTGCCATTGAAGAAGATTATGTAAACTATGAAATATTAAAATATTACTTTGCGACTTTTTTCCCGGCTGAAGTCTTCTATCATTTCACTGAAATCTAAACTTGCTACACGGGCACGGGAGGTCATAGCTGCACTGATAAAATAATATGAATTATAAATTAGTTCGAAAGTTTGAAAAGTACAAAAAATGAATCAATTAAATTTAAAACAATCCATGGCGCGGGGCCTCCCGGACCGCGGGGCACTGGGCGGTCGCCCTCCTCGCCCTCCCCTAGATCCGCCCCTGATGATAAACAAATGGCGACTTTTGGCTTTATAAACAATAGAAAGAGAAGTTTTCTCAGAAGGAAAGACACGGACCCTAATTAAAAGGATGGCCAACAATAGAGTGAGATGGAAGAAGTTTGTAGCTACCCTATGTTCCTAAAAGGAATAAAAGGAAATAAGGAAGGAATAAGGAATTTCACTAATGTTTTAATACTCATATTTTTGTATTTTTTTTATCTTCGAATATCAAAATGTAAAACACATTACTACACACGCAACATGTCGCTATCTAATACACGAACTGCACAGTAACTGTTACAGTAGCCTACAGTATTGCTTGAAACGAGAGCAATGTGAATGAGCGATCACTGGTGACGAGTCATCAGTGGTGACAGACTGCTGTAACAAACAAAGAGCGCGTGCAGTGTCAGCAGCACGGCGAGCGGACGATCTGTCTTACAGGGAATTCGAGATGGGACCTAACGAACTAAAAGAGCGAACTAGTTCGCTAAGGAGCTGCGAACTAAACTGATCGCTCCCAGCCGCGAACTATTATGCGCAAGCCTAACGGATAGTTTCATTTACCATATTCGTGACTGTAACCCGTACGTCGTTATCAAGGAAAATCCAAAATAGTTTGACACGTCTTCGTTTAGTGAGAAGAATGTGTTCGATATCCCCCGTCTGAACAAAAATAAATTGGTTTAATGAAAGATGAGTGTTCAGACACCATGATGACTGAGTTTGTTGGGCTTGCACCGAAAATGTATAGTTTTCGGCAGGTGGATCGATGTAAATCTATGTGAGCCAAAGGGATTAGCCATCACGTGGTTAAACTCCTCTGTGTGGATGATTGTTTACACGTCCTTCAGACCCACACAGGCATGACGCATAGTCAGTTTAGGATTCTATCTAAAAACCATGATTTATTTTTAATGAAACAGCGAAAACAAACACTCGCTTTGTTTGACGACAAGAGACAGTGGTGTCAGGATATGATGACAAGCGTCCCATTTGGTTACAACCAGTAATGGTTGTTGCTATTGTTGTACAACAGGACAAGTGTTTGGTTGCTGTAACATGTGTGATGCCATGTTGAGCCTTGGAATAAAAAAAATTGTAGTGTATCATATAATTTTTGTTTTTTAACCTGTGTGCATGGATGTATGCAAGGATGTGTCAATGTGTGTAAATAGTTGTATATAAACTGTATGTCTTATGCTATTTGCCAGTCAACGCATAAAGAGGGGCATGCATCAACGTTTGCTTAGCTCACTTGCAGAGGCTAGATTAAAACATGTTGGCTTTTTAAAATTTATTTTAGCTAGTGGCTTAATAGGGCTCACTAGGTCGTGCCTTAATAAGCCTCATGTTTAAGCAAAGTGACCACCCACCCTTAGTAGACTTGCAGCTTAATAGACCTCACTAGGTAGTGGCTTAATAAGCCTCATGTTTGAGCAAACTGACCACCCACCCTCAGTAGACATATTGCTTAATAGGCCTCACTACATGCTAGCTTAATAAGCCTCATGTTTCAGCAAACTGACCACCCACTCTCAGTAGACATGTGGCTTAATAGGCCTCACTACATGCTAGCTTAATAAACGTCATGTTTCAGCAAACTGACCGTCCACTCTCAGTAGACATGTGGCTTAATAGGCCTCACTAGGTTAATAGACCTGATGCAAGAACAAAAAAATAATTTCTTGCTTTTATTGTGGACAAACGCACTTTATGACTAGTGTTTTCAGTGGTGGTGTATTACAAAACAACACCAGACGAATATTTGAACAGAAATTGTTTTTATACCTAATGCATAAAATAAAGTCAAGAGACAGATGGTTATTTATTTATTTATTTATTTATTTATTTTGTGTTTTGCTTATTTTTAATTTTCTTTTTGCTATTCACTTAGGGGATAGACAGTGTATAAATTGACATTTTTTAATATATATATATATACTTAGTAAAACGTTTATAACTACTTTTCAGATTCAATGATGAACCATGATGAAGATTCTTTTATTGTTACCAAACACACTACGTTTAATGAATATGCAACGATGGTAAATTATAATGCACAACGTGTGGCCTATCCTTTAGAGTATAAAAACACTAAAGTGGGCATTGATACCACTTTTAATAAGAGCATCATTGATGATGATGTTGATGATGTCTTGTTTCATGATCCAAGTCATCACTATTGCAAATCCTGTATGCTAAATTTTGGTTTTCAAAATAATGTATCTACAGAAGTAATTAATAAAACATGGTATGGTTTAACGATGAAACAAGTGATTGTTAAATTAGTGGATGAGGATGATTTTTCAGTTTTTTGGTGTACGCTATGTACAAAACCCTTGTTTCATGTCTATTTTCCAGTACCGTCAAATATGTTTTGTTTCCACTTTTATAAATTCCCTTCTGAGGAAGGAACCACTTCATATCGTCAACAAGCATTTCGTCAACTTAATTTTACGTTACCTAAGAATCAATATTCACCACAGAGAATACGGTCTATTAGAAACTAACAACAATATGTGATGCATATGTTGTTGTTGTTATTGTTGGATTCGGCTTTTAGGAACATACTTTACTTTCAAAAAGACATTTGGCTAATTTTTTTAAGTTTATGGTGTATTCATGTTTATGGAAAACAAATAACCCAGTTTAAATTTGTATTGTTTTTTGTTTTGTTTCTTGGATATAGACATGGTTAATAAATTGCATGGTATGTTAACTTTATCATTATAGGCATCCATTAGTATGCAGTTGTTTGTTTATAGTATCTGTACATACTATTTTTAGCCTATTTTCAATTTTGAAAAAATAGGCTTATGAGATCACCTTTTGGCCGTGTGTGTGTGTGTGTGTGTGTGTGTGTGATTCGTGTGTGTGTGTCCCCCTAATAAAATCTAAGCGGCTGGAGCGATTTCAATGAAACTCAGTAAGTTCATAGCACTATTCCGGGCGACCTCGACCGTGCCCTTCAAATTTTGTTACAACTCACCAATCCAACATGGCGGCTGTGCGAAATATTTAACCAGCATTCAATATCTCCGAAACGATTACCGATATTACCCTGACATCATGTATGGTGATAAAGGGAACTACTATAAGTTCACTTATGTGATCTTTGAAAACCTGGTAACTACAAAACCAACATGGCGGCCAAGCGAATTTGCGGCTTTTAAATAGACGTTTCTCGCGATTTATCCAACCAAACGCAATGAAACTTGGTACAGTATATGTTTATATACATTGTAATGCACCGACAACTAACTTCGTTCATTTGTTTACATAACCACAAGATGGCGGATGTGCGAAATATTTCACCGGCATTCTGTATCTCTGAAACTATTAGCGGTATCTCCCTGAAGTTTTGTACGGAGATAAACGGCACTATTGGAAGTCCATTTATATGACTTTAAAAAACCGGTTATATACAAAACAAACATGGCGGCCAAGCGAATTAGAAAATTTGAAATAAACCTTTCTCGCGATTTAATGCTCCAAACGCACTGAAATCTGGTACAGGAAATATTTATACACATTGTAATGCACTGGTATCTAATTTAGTTCAATTGTTTACATAACCTCAAGATGGCGGCTGTGCGAATTTTAAAATTAAGTTTTTATTTCTTGTGATGTAGTCATGCGATCGAAGTGAAAGTTTGAATAATGAACCTACCCAATAATTATCCTATAATGGTACATGACTCTATGGCCTATACATTTAACAATCCAACATGGCGACCATCCGAAATATTTAGACGGCTCTCAATATCTACGAATCTATTGTAGCAATCAAACTGAATTTTTTATTGTTCATAGGGGCTATGAACTCAAGTTCACTTATAGGACTTTAAATAACCTGGTGATCACAAATCCAACATGGCGGCGACGCGAAGTATAAATAATCACATGGACGTTTATCGCAATTTAACCATCCGAGAGCAGTGAAACTTGGTACAGTAAATCCTTATACGAATGGTAATCCACTAGCATCTAATTTATTTCAATTGTTTCCATAACCTAAAGATGGCAGCTGTGCGAAATTTTAAAATCTCCTTGTAACTTCTAGTGTCCTAATTATGCGATTGAAGTTTGAATACTACACGTACACAATAATCTGCATGTAACAGTACATAACTCTAGGACCTACATAAAAATCCAACATTGCGACCATCCGAATTATTTAGTCGGTTCTCAATATCTACGAATCTATTACAGCAATCAAACTGAAATTGTGTATGTTGATAGTTGCAATAAGTGGGCTATATGAAAATAGGCTGTATAGTTCTTCACGGAACTACTTGTTTTTAACAGTATGCAGTGAGAATTTGCACGTCGACATGGAAATCGTATACGACTCATTCAACAAGGAGATTATATACTAATACCTGTTGACAAGAGAGGCATACATTTACCTCCAAACGATCTTGAAAATGATTCACGCTTAATTGTAATAAAACATTTTCTATTAAATAATTTTCAAATTCATGTTTTGGCTGAAAACGATGAAAATGAATGTCAACTTTTAGAAGTAGGCTACACAGTGTGGGACAATGAATTGTTTGTTTTACATGCGTTTTACCGAAAGGTAATACAATGGTCATGTGAACATTCTTCACACGCCTACGTTTTTGTTAATCTGTCAAAGAAACTGTTGCCACAAATTGTTGAACCACCCATATAACAAATAATATGAATCATGACATGTTAATAATAATAATAATAATAATAATAATAATAATAATAATAATAATAATAATAACTCCGCCACTGCCGGTCCCAAGCCCGGGGCCTCATCTCGTAAGTGATGAGGAAGGAGGAGGGGGAGGAGTAACACCTCGTTAAAAAACCTGGGTCCATCTGGCTCCGGATGGTAGCACCCTGTAAGGGCCCCTGCCTAGTGTTACTAGGTGAAAATTGGTCAACGGTCCTGATGGCGGAAGAGGAATCTAAGATTCCCAACGATGGATGGAGCGGAAGAGCCAGGTGGTTTCCCCACCAATAAAGAACTCTAAATCCAAAAGCGTTTGTTCCCAGATTGGGCGGCTTATGGTCAGCGTCTGTTCACCAAGTGGTGCGGCTGTAAACATGCTCCAGGAACTAACAATCCCTGGTTCTAAGAAACCTAGTGGATAACCGCTAGACCCCATTTCTTACAAGTAACCATGGCGCGTGCAAATAATAACAGTATTACCCCAGGTGGTAACCAATCCACCCGTCAACTGACAGCACCGGGGCGTTCGGACTCTGGGGGACCCGGGCAACCACGGCCACAGAGAAAATCGGAGTTCTCTGGCAAACTTCCACATAAGACACCAACATACGTAGGCACTCTAAACATCAACACTCTCATATAGCCTGGAAAGTTGCACAATCTAGTGACAGAACTCGATAGACAGAAGCTTCTAATCCTCGCGCTGCAGGAGACACGTATCACAGATGAAGACACCATGGACTACGGCAATTACCGCTTGTTCAAGAGCAAGACTGACAGGCGCGTTGCCAAAGGCGCTCCACTTCTGGGGATGGCCTTCATGGTCCACAAGTCCATAGTAGAATCCTTAGAAGAAGTTACTCCAGTAAACAACAGATTGATGAGCATGCGCTTCCGGTGCGCCAACAAAAAATACACACTGATCAACGCACACGCCCCTACTAACCAAAGTAACAAGAGCGATCCACAGTCCGCAGACAAATTCTGATCGACCCTTGACACAGTGATGTCCAAAGTCCCCAGGGATGACGTCAAACTCCTCATGGGCGACTTCAATGCACAGATCGGTAGAGAAAAGATGTACAGGAAAACAGTCGGAAACTATCCTGCACATAAATTCACAAATAAAAATGGCACACGACTCATAGAACTCTGCCAGCAGAATTACCTCAAGCTCATGTCAACAACTCTTAGAAAACACCCTAGAAAACAGAAAACCTGGCGTTCTCCAGTCCAGCAATTAGGTGAGTTCCAAATCGACCTTGTGGCAATCTCATATCCAGTACAGAAGGAGATTCATGATGTACTGGTGCGTAGAGGAGCCAACATTGACTCTGACCATTACCTAACACGCGTCAAGGTCAAGTTTACCCCAAAGAGAACTTTCTGTAAGAAAACATCCCTACCAAAATTTGACACAAAAAAGATCGCAGACTCTGGAGTGAAGGAAGCCTGGGAAAAAGAACATACCAATGACTGGCAAAATTTCCACCGAAAAATCATAGAAACAGCACAAGCTCTCATTCCTTTGAAGAAGAATTCCAAACATCCTTGGTGGGATGTTGATTGTGAGAATGCACTCATTACCAGGAAATTGGCATATCAGAAATACATCAGTAAAAAATCCCCAGAAAATTTACAGACTTTCCATGAAACACGAAAAACAACTGCAAAAATTATCAGACAATCCAAGAGGAGATACCTGAAGGAACAGTTGGACTCCATTGAGGACAACTTCCATAACTACAACGTAAGGGACTTCTACAGAACGTTTGCAAGACACATCAGAGGGTACACACCACCAAAACTTTGCTTCAGAAAATGTGATGGAAAATTAGCACTAACGAATAAGGAGAATTGCAAGGTGATGGCACAATACTTCTCTGAACTTCTCAACTGTCCAGAACCAATAGAGAGATTCTCAGAAGAAGAACCTACAGTCAAGAACGCGGACTCATTACCTCCGACACAAGAGGAAGTTCACAGGCACATCCTCAAACTCAAGAACAACAGGACATCTGGTGAAGACGGCATAGTGGCCGAACTACTGAAAAACCTAGGGCCACACTCACTTAGGGAACTCACACAGATTATCACTGACATCTGGACATCAGAAAAGCTACCAGATGAGTGGAAATGTGCATTGATCCACCCATTACACAAAAAAGGCGACCGCTTTGACGTAAACAATTACAGGGGGCATTTCACTATTACAAGTTTCGTACAAGATCCTCTCAGCGTGCCTACTCCAAAGGACTCGGGATCAGCTGGAACACAAGATTGGCGAGTACCAGGCGGGATTTCGTCCTGGTCGCTCCTGCGCGGAACAAATCTTCAACCTAAAAGTATATTGAAAATCAAAGCCCTCAGGAATACTCCAGTTATATGTACCTTCGTTGACTTCAAGAAGGCATATGACTCCATTGACCGTCAGTCATTGTTCAACATCTTACACGGGCAAGGTTTGGATAGCAAGACCTTGCGATTGATCAAACAGACACTGACAGACACTGACACACACGCCATCAAAAGTGAAATTCACGGGGGAAATCTCAGAACCATTTCAGATCAATACAGGTGTTCGCCAAGGTGACGGGCTCTCTCCGCTCCTCTTCAACCTAGTGCTGAACAAAGTTATCAACGAATGGGAGAAAGAGCTGAGACTTCACTGGAGGCCAGTGCGACTAGGACGACCAAAGGACGAACTGGAGGTTGGCTGTCTAGCCTTCGCGGATGATCTTGGACTACTCTCAGATAACGAAACCACATCAATCAGACAGATAGAAGTACTCCAAGAGTGCGCCGAAAAAGTAGGACTACAGATCTCGTTCCAAAAGACAGAGTTTTTCTGTACGAAATTCGACATACAGAATTTAAACACGAAATATGGCAAGATCAATAGAGTCGCCCCTTTAAATACCTAGGTGAAGTGCTTGAACCGACGGGAAAAGAGAAAATCGCGCAGAACACTAGGTTAATGAAAATGAAGAGAGCCTTATACAAGACACAGGGTGTCTACAACAAAAAAATGTCTATCAACATTCACTAAACTTCGTCATTACAACACGGTCATTAAACCTGAGGTGCTTTATGCTAGTGAGACGTTGACGTTACACACTAAGGGCGACTTGGAAAAAATCCTCACAGAGGAAAGAAAAATAATAAGGAAAATAATTGGACCAAAGCACACAGATGAAGGATACAGGCTTCACTCCAGAGACACCACAGAGAAATTGTGCAACCTCGCAGCAGACATCAGAAAGAGGCGACTAAAATTGTACGGCCACATCAGCAGACTCCCACAAAGCAAACTCACCAACAAAATTCTTAGATACATACAGCGGCTCAAGATTACTACGCCTTGGATGATGCAAGTCAAAATTGATCTAGTAAAAGCACAGGTCGACCCAGAAGACGTCATAGACAAAAGCGTATTTAGACACAAAAGGGCCGATTGCAGAGATGGTATTTAGACGCTGTTTAAGGTTAAACAATGTCTAAATATGGCTTCCGCATTGCGAAGACGTTATTTATCACTTAGACATCGTCTAAAGTCGGCGTTTAAGGATCCATGTTTAAACACTGCCGAGAACACTGTTTAACCCCAAATGTAGGAGCGAATCTCAGGCGGTGGTTGTTTACTATGGAGCATGTAAATTATATCGCTATGTTGAGACGGTTCAGGAGAGAGTTGTTAGTTAGACGGCCTCCTGTACGTCGGATGCTGCGAGATCGGAGCAATCCTTTTGAAATGTACGGAGATACACAGTTTAAAATAAGATTTCGCTTTCTAAAAGAAACTGTGAGGGACTTGTTGTGTGACGTGGGAGATTTTCTCGAGCACGACACCAGGGGTTGCCCATTACCGGTTACCGTACAGCTCCTTCTGACATTACGATTTTTGGCAACCGGTGCATGTTATACTATGAATGGCGATACTATAAATGTCAACACAGCGACTGTATGCCGGACAGTAGATTGTGTTGTGACTGCCATCAATAGTTTGAGGAGGAGATTTATCAACTTCCCTAATAATGATGAGTTACCCACTATCAGGAATGATTTCGCTGTCCTGTCCAGGTAAATAATTGTTCTTTTTGTGGATTGTTAACTATCAGCTCTCCTTGATAACGTGTATAGACTATATATATATAATGCGAAATCCAGTGCTATCTCTTACACTGTGGAACGTGATTATTTTATTATTTATAGGGCTAACTACCCCGGAATAATAGGTGCTATTGACTGTACCCATATCAGAATAACTTGTCCCGATCGTGAGAGGGCTGTCACGTACATGAATCGGAAGGGATTCTATTCTATTAACTGCCAACTAAGTACACACAACACTACTACACGGTAGTTCTTTTTTCCGTTGTCGCTGTTATTTGTATTTACCCTACGACAACAATATAATCAAAACTACATTTCATTATACGTCATGCACAACAGTGGATAAAAATACGGATTAACGAGTTCATGATAACGCTCCTTTACAACTCGTAGCAGCAGCGGCAACAAAATAAAGTATTACTACCACTATGGTTTAAACCAACTACTCTATACAGCGGATTTTTATTTCATTTCAGGTGATATGTGACACAAAGATGAAAATAAGGAGTATTGTTGCTCGATGGCCTGGCTCGTCCCACGATAGCAGAATATTTCGCAATTCCACTATTCACGACCGCCTGGAAAGAGGAGAGGTTAGGGGACATCTTGTCGGAGATTCTGGCTACACTTGTAAGAAATACTTTAAAAACTCACTCCGATTTTGAATCCGAGGAACGCAGCTGATACGCGTTATAACCGAGCGCATGTCCTGGCCAGAAATGTAGTAGAAATAACTTTTGGTTCGTGGAAAAGAAGATTTCCTTGTCTTGCACATGTTCTGCGAACGAAAGTACAAAAAACCCTGAAAATCATCATTGCAACTGCTGTGCTACATAACCTCGCTGTGCAGCGCGGTGAACTTGACCTGGAAGCAGACTTACCAGATGATGAAGTGCCTGTTGATCCGATAGCTGATGATATGACAAAACAGATGGCGTCAGCTCGTAATTGATAATTACTTCAACCGCTAGAAATCATGCCAAGACAAGATCACCTCAAGTAAAAGAAAAATATATTTATTTATTATTATTTCTCTTACATTATTCTGTGCACTGTTTAATTCACTGATTCGTTCCATTGCGGCAGGCTATGCCCTTTCTTTATAATCTCTTTCTCGATTAAATATATGTCCAACAAAGCCTTCTTCTCCTGTAACTCTTAAACCCGCAGATGTTAGGAATGGATTTCTTTCATCATCAGCTGATTAATGATGGTGCCAGCATCGATTTATTTATTTATTTATCGTATGGCTTTTAGTGCCGGGAGTGTCCGAGGACATGTTCGGCTCGCCTGAGTCTGTAGCTGCTTCCAGCGGACACCCTAAAGGGTGAGCTACCAGTTCCGTTCAATTTCAAGTAGTTCCAACTTTCGCCACCAGATATCAATGATACCTAGTGGCGAACGTTGGAACTTTGATAGAGCGTTCTGACGAAATCTAACCTAACAAATTTTGCTTTACACATGTTTAGTCTGTGAAAGGATCTTTTACATGCCATAAATCTATGACATGGGACCGCCGGCTTTACTTCCCCTCCGAAGGAAGGCATACTGAAGGATTTTTAACGCTCTTAAAAAATCCGACGACTTCGGCCGGGTTTGAACCCGCTATCTTGGGAACAGCAGTTCAGCATGCTACCGACTACGCCACCGAAGCCGCTACCAGCATCGATGAGTTTTCATAGGTCGCAGCTGGCAAAGAGTAGCATGGAAGACACTTCTATTTCCGTTTTCGTGCTGAAATCGAAACATAAACGATGTCTAGCTAGACACCGGTTAAACACTGTCTAAGCAACGGAACATCGATCATTACTTAGACGTCGTCTAGGTAGACATTGTCTAAGTCTTAAAACTAGTCATCGTTTCTGCAATCGGCCCTTAAAGTATACAAGTGGGAAGTGTTGTCAGAGAGAGCTGCACCTACAGCCCAAAGACCAAAGTGGACCGAAGAAAGGAAGAGGGCCTTTAGTGCACGAATGAAAGAGTACTGGAAAGACAGGAAGAACAAAAAGTCATGATTGCTTCGCGTGGTCTAATAGGCCTGTAACGTGTAAAATAAAATAATAATAATATTAATAATTTTGCAAATTGTTATTTATCTTTTTAGAAAAAAAAAATGTATGAAGCCCTTTGCTCAGAAGTTGAAGATCAGTTACTGATGATACAACATAAACAAGTCTTAGTTGTACCCATACAAAAAAAAAACAGGTTTAGGTGGTAATAAACCTTTAAACCAATACCTTATTTTAGATTTTATAGATGTCAGAGCTCCACTATTTTTAATAAAAAAAATAGTGGTGATTTGATACCAATTACATATTTACCAAAGTTTGAAAATACGTTTCGACAGTGGCAATGGTTAGTGTTTTGCGCCACGTCATTAGCAGATGCGCAAGCCATTGAACCCTATGCCTATAAATACATTTTAATTGATTTGTCTAATGATGCTTTAGCACGTTATTAATATCATTTAACAACCACCCTCTACCCTATGGTAGATATCAACTATTGCTTTTTAATTTCAATTTAAAAGAAAATTTAAAACAAGGTTTTGGTTTATTTATAGCTTTAAAAATAGTTTAAAATGATAGCTTGGTTTCTTTCTTTCTTTCTTTCTTTCTTTCTTTCTTTCTTTCTTTCTTTCTTTCTTTCTTTCTTTCTTTCTTTTAGAAAACATGAACATGTATGATAATATGAATCACCCTATTGCAGACAGGCTAGTTTATATTCAGCGCATTGATACCACTTTTTATAAGAGCATCATTGATCCAAGTCATCACTATTGCAAATCCTGTATGCTAAATTTTGGTTTTCAAAATAATGTATATACAGAAGTAATTAATAAAACATGGTATGGTTTAACGATGAAACAAGTGATTGTTAAATTAGCGGATGAGGATGATTTTTCAGTTTTTTGGTGTACGCTATGTACAAAACCCTTGTTTAATGTCTATTTTCCAGTAATGTCAAATATGTTTTGTTTCCACTTTTATAAATTCCCTGCTGAGGAAGGAACCACTTCATATCGTCAACAAGCATTTCGTCAACTCAATTTTACGTTACCTATGAATCAATATTCACCACATAGAATACGGTCTATTAGAAACTAACAACAATATGTGTTGCATATGTTGTTGTTGTTATTGTTGGATTCGGCTTTTAGGAACATACTTTACTTTCAAAAAGACATTTGGCTATTTTTTTAAGTTTATGGTGTATTCATGTTTATGGAAAACACATAACCCAGTTTAAATTTGTATTGTTTTTTTTGGTTTTGTTTCTTGGATATAGACATGGTTAATAAATTGCATGGTATGTTAACTTTATCTTTATAGGCATCCATTAGTATGCAGTTGTTTGTTTATAGTATCTGTACATACTATTTTTTTTAACAGTATGCAGTGTGAATTTGCACGTCGACATGGAAATCGTATACGACTCATTCAACAAGGAGATTATATACTAATACCTATTGACAAGAGAGGCATACATTTACCTCCAAACGATCTTGAAAATGATTCACACTTAATTTTTATAAAACATTTTCTATTAAATAATTTTCAAATTCATGTTTTGGCTGAAAACTATGAAAATGAATGTCAACTTTTAGAAGTAGGCTACACAGTGTGGGACAATGAATTGTTTGTTTTACATGCGTTTTACCGAAAGGTAATACAATGGTCATGTGAACATTCTTCACACGCCTACGTTTTTGTTAATCTGTCAAAGAAACTGTTGCCACAAATTGTTGAACCACCCATATAACAAATAATATGAATCATGACATGTTAATAATAATAATAATAATAATAATAATAATAATAATAATAATAATAATAATAATAATAATTTTGCAAATGTTTATTTACCTTTTTAGAAAAAAATGTATGAAGCCCTTTGCTCAGAAGTTGAAGATCAGTTACTGATGATACAACATAAACAAGTCTTAGTTGTACCCATACAAAAAAACAGGTTTAGGAGGCAATAAACCTTTAAACCAATACCTTAGTTTAGATTTTATAGATGTCAGAGCTACACTATTTTTAATAAAAAATAGTGGTGATTTAATACCAATTACATTTTTAACAAAGTTTGAAAATACGTTTCGACAGTGGCAATGGTTAGTGTTTTGCGCCACGTCATTAGCAGATGCGCAAGCCATTGAACCCTATGCCTATAAATACATTTTAATTGATTTGTATAATGATGCTTTAGCACGTTATTAATATCATTTAACAACCACCCTCTACCCTATGGTAGATATCAACTATTGCTTTTTTTTTTTCAATTTAAAAGAAAATTTAAAACAAGGTTTTGGTTTATTTATAGCTTTAAAAATAGTTTAAAATGATAGCTTGGTTTCTTTCTTTCTTTCTTTCTTTCTTTCTTTCTTTCTTTCTTTCTTTCTTTCTTTCTTTCTTTTAGAAAACATGAACATGTATGATAATATGAATCACCCTATTGCAGACAGGCTAGTTTATATTCAGCAAAGACAGTTGTTGCTTCTTCCAGTGTTAAAAACCACTTGTTTTGACGGACGTGGTCCATGGCAAGAAATTGATCAAGCACTATTAATGGACGTCATACGCACTAAAACACAATTTTTTCTTATCGATGCTGATTGTCATTTACAACAGTATACCTATTTACGTCATGTGGACCATGAAACACAAAAAAATTGGCTGTTGATGTTGGTTCAACAGTTATCGCGTACCTCTTAAAAACATTATTATATTTTTGTCAATTCATCCAATTCTATCTACAACTTTAGGCACTAAACGCTCCGGCTTATAAACAACACACATTAATGTATTGACAATGTTGTTGTTGTTATATAAGAATAAGAGTGTTTAAAAACAACACTCTTTTCTTTCCTTATAGCCAAGCATGGACGCCTTGAACGCTATTGGCCAATATTGCGGCTTTGCACGGAAGAAAATGAGTGAATTGCCTACACAAACACCCTTTTGCATTCATAAAATTCAAAAATTAAAAACCAAATTTGGTGAACGAGCTCTTTGCGTTTGTCAAGACTTAGAGACATGTCTACCCACACGATTTAATAACCTACCTGATAATTTCATGGAAGATGCCAATTCCAGTATTTACCCTGTGTATTTAATCTACGAGGGTGAAAAAAATAATCGTTGCATGATTCGTTTTGTAAAACTAGAAAACGAATAATCATTTTTCGCAAGCCATGACTTCTTTTATTTGTTTATTGATGTCTTACTAAAACAAAACAAAATATTTTTTTGGTGCTCAACCGTTTTGACGTTTATTAATTGTTGCTCATGGTTTATAATGGTATAATAATAATTATTATTAATATTATATTAATATTATTTTTCTTAACTTTTTATTTTTGTTTTTTAGCCTTTAGGGCTACATTTAATACAATGATGCCTATAATGACTATAGGTAAAATGGTAATTTTTTTGTAAGTTCACTCTTTAATGAGAGATTTTTTTTAGCCTTTAGGCATGACGAATAGAATACCTAGTGTTATCACTGACGGAGTTCAAGCGCGCCCCGCTCGGCTAGCGCTAGCGGCGCAGATCCCCAACGCTACACGGTCAGCTGTTCAAAAGTGGGATACGCGCTGGGCTACGTAGACCTCTTTACGAAGGCGGCGGTTACGCTGATTATAACTAATTGTTTCTTTAGACTTATGAATAATACTGTCAAAAAGTTATTATTAATATTCTCAGTCCCCATCTTTTAAAACCCTCCGTTAGTCGCGCATTGGTCTGACAGCTCCGAAAACCTAAGGATGCAGAGAAAGCGTGTCGCCTTCTGCTGAAAGATAACGAATAGCTAGTTCGTGATTCAGTGATTTCAAAGGAATTTGTGACTCTGATACTGAAGACAAAGTTGAAACAAGATCCGTAGATCAGGAGGACGGTAACGTAAGCGAAGAATTGGATGGCCGTTTATTTTATTGGCAGGTTGGCCATTATTATTATTATTATTATTATTATTATTATTATTATATCCGTCTCATTCTTGGCTATCACAGCAGAGGTTCGGGTTTGATTCCCAGCTCTGCCAATAAATTTAATACTGGTCTGAGGGCTGGAACGGTGTTCACTCAGCCTCGTGAGGCAAAACTGATAAGAGGCGCGTTCGATTCCTATCTCAGCTATCCTGGAAGTGGTTTTCCGTGGTTTCCCACTTCTCCTCCAGGCAAGTGCCGGGATGGTACCTACCAGACGGCCAAAGCCGCTTCCTACCCAAATCCTACCTCAATTCCAAATACACACACTACTACAGACATCATAATGTCACAGGTTATCAGACAAATTCTAAACACAACCAAGCACACGGGGCTACGTGTCCATGATGTCGTTAAGTCCCTAAAGAATCAACAACTATTATTATTTTGAGCCTATTATTAATAAGACGGATTATATATTTTTTCGTTTTAGGTAAGGAGGGCACGAATTAGAACAAGTAACCATGGAAGGCTGCCTCCATTCCGTATCCTACTGGGCGCCTTTCGTGATTTTACATCGGTGGATAGATATTTCCGTAAATTTTGAAAAATGTGAGGTACTGATCCTGGTTTAAATTTCCACTTCACGCGAGGAATTTACACGTTCTCATAGTTCACTACGAAACAGTCCGCCTTTATAATAATTAAATCTTACGAAAAATGCACGTCACAGATTCTATTTTTGATCGGCAATTGCTTACCTTTCCGCGGAATAACTCTCGCCCATTTCGCAAACAGATTTGTTTCTTTTGGCGGTGTGAAAATATGTCTACCATCAGATTTTCTTCCTAACCCGATTTACTTCCGGAAACGAAACAGTACGAAATTTCCTCGAAACAGCAGAAAAATTAGTTGTTTGCACACACAAAGCACTGCACAGACATTCGTAAACTATTACAAAGAAACAAATTCCCTCGCATAATATGACTTCTCGCGCACAGGATATTACTAGGGCCCGGATTTAAAAAAAATGCATATGCGCATATGCATAAGCATATTTTGACATATTTTGAGGTTTAGTGCATATTCTAGACGTAACAGCATATTCCGGTATATATGTCTGAATTTAAGGACAATTTCAAGAACTACTAAAATAAATCTGTTTTGTGCATCCCTAGCTAGTTGCTTATATTATGTGCATCCCTCACTAATTGGTGTTTTCGACTCTCTGTGTAACGGCACTTTACTTTCACAACTGAAAAATGGCAACAGATAGCCTAGGTATGGGCAGGCAGGCTGGCTGGACTTCCCGGAATTCATTTCTCTACCACAGTAGATAATAATCTCAGGGGGTTGGGCAATTGGTCAGGACAGAAGTATCTTCAGTTCACTAGTTACGTTCCAGTTTAATGCCCTGCATCTCAAGTGTTAGTTTCTAAAAATGCCTAAGGAAAAGAGCAGGAGAAGAGATTTACTAAATCAGTGGGTGTCGGGTAATAGGGACTATTCAACAGATGGTGTCATCGTGTACTGTCAAGTTTGCTCAAAGGAAGTAAAATGTGAAAATAAATTTCAGCTTGAACAGCATTCAAAAACAACTGCACATATTAAAGCAAAGGAGGAGAAGAACAGCACACCACAACAACTACTTCTTACGCAGGTAAAGCCTAAGTCCGGTAATCTTAATACATTTTCAAATGATCTTTGTAGGGCTTTCGTGTGCAGCAACATTCCATGGAATAAATTAAACAATCCAGTTCTGCGATCATTTCTTGAGAAATATTGTGTAAATCAAAAAATACCAGATGAATCAACTCTTAGGAAAAATTACCTACCTCCGCTATATGAATCTACCCTGGAATTGGTCCGTTCTGATATCGGAAGGAACTATGTCTGGATATCGGTGGATGAGACAACGGATTCATGTGGCCGTTACCTAGCAAATTTCGTGGTTGGGAAATTACATCCAAACGAACCCGGTAAGCCACATCTTCTTGCTTGTAAAGTACTAGAGAAAACCAACCATATCACAATAGCAAGATTTGTAAATGATTCTCTGCGACTATTGAGGCCATCTGAAATTGAGGATAATTGTTGTAAAGTGCTTGTACTGCTCACAGATGCAGCTTCGTATATGTTGAAAGCAGCAAAGGCCCTCCAAGTATTTTATCCAAAACTCATACACGTAACCTGTTTAGCGCACGGATTACACCGCATTGCAGAAGAAATACGCACACAGTTTCCAGCTGTTAACAATTTAATTGGATGTGGGAAGAAGCTGTTTCTGAAAGCACCAGCTCGTGTCCAGTTCTACAAAGATTGTCTACCTGAAGTTCCTTTGCCACCTGAACCTGTCCTGGCTAGGTGGGGGACATGGATATCTGCAGCATCATTTTATCAGGAGAATTTTAATGAAGTGAAAGAAGTGGTTACAAAACTTGAAGATGAGCATATTGCGTGTGTCCGTGATGCAAAAGTTGTGTTTGAAACCGCTACTGTTTATCAAGATGTGAATTTCATTCAGGCACATTTTTCTAAACTTCCAAAAGCCATTGAGAGCTTAGAATCTTCTGGCACTCCCCTCCATGAATCACTTGATCTCGTTGAGAAAGCTGCATCTTCATTGAATTCCGCTCCAGTCGAAATTGGAGAGAAGATTAAATGCAAGTTAGAAAAGGTGTTGAATTCGAACCCAGGACTGAAGAAGATTAAGTTAATTAGTCAATACTTGAGTGGAACTAGGGTATCCTTGCCAGATGTATGCTCCGAAACTTTGGTGCCATTGTATAAGTACTGTCCAATCACGTCAGTTGATGTAGAACGATCATTCTCAGACTATAAACTCATTTTGACGGACAATAGACATAGTTTGTCTCCAGAAAACATTGAAAGACTACTAGTTACCTATTGTGATGCTTCTTTTTGCAACAACTTGTAAATAGGTAAGTGAATAAAATTGCATGTTTTAAGTGCATATTTCATTATTTTGCGTGCATATATTCTAACTTTTTAGTGCATATTTGCATGCATATTTTCAGGTTTGTTAGTGCATATAAATCCGGGCCCTAGATATTACAGTACTAACCTCGTGGGCTACTTGTCATACCTGTTTATGGTTCGACGCGTCTTCCGTGCCACACACTGGCTGGACCATGAACTACAACGCTTAAGTAGCGGAGTTATGACACTGTTTATTTCTATTCGTCATGCTTTAGGGCTACGTGAATACAAACATTGCCTATGATGCATGTTTGTTTTCGTTTAATGTACATGTATAGTTTTTAAAATAAGTAGAAACGTCATGCGCTTAAGGATAGCTTGTTCATTTAGCACACGCACTCATGCAATGCAACCATAAGTAAAAAAACAAAACAAAAAAAACAACAAATCAGCACTATTTACTAATTAAATAAATAAATAAATAATTTAAAGTTAACGTTACATTGTATTAAATGGTCATATGGTTTTGTACAAACAAAATCATAATGACATGTTTTATTACAAAATAATAATAATAATAAGAGATTACGTCGATATAAAGAATCGAACGAACGAAAGCAACAGAACAAGCTATTTGTTACCAATGAGAAACGGTTCTATAGGAATCTTGACGATTCTGGAACTCAAATGGGCAGTTCACCGCAAAAAGATGAGGTAGAGAATTTTGGTCATCCCTATGGTCGAATGCTGGAGATTATAACAGCAGTGCTAAATGGATTACGGAGGAGGAGGAGAGAATGTCAAAAATTGACACGATGAGTGACTCTTCGGTATCAACTGAAGATGTGACCCGTGTGGTTAAGGAGACCGAAAATTGGAAAGCGGTAGGACCAGACAACCTCCACAACTTTTGGATCAAACGTTTCACTTGTACTCATGAGCATCTTGCCCGCTGCTACACAGATTTCATCCAAAATCCACAGCTTATCCCCTCTTACTTGATGCGAGGCAAAACATACCTTCTGCCAAAAGGTGATAGAACCAATGATCCTTCCAAATATCGACTTATCACCTGTCTGTGCACCCTGTATAAGGTATTTACATCTTGCATTGCACGTAAGATTTGTGAACACATAAATCTTAATAACATCTTGGCTGAAGAGCAGAAGGGGTGCATGAAGAAGTCTCAAGGTTGCAAAGAGCAACTTGTAATCGATGCAGTTACTATGGAACAAGCAGGAAAGATGATGCGTAACCTCTACATGACCTTTATTGATTACAAGAAATATTTTGATTCAGTGCCACATTCCTGGTTAATCCAAACCCTGAAGATATATAAAGTTGATCCTGCCATCATTATAAGTCTGCAACATATGATGTCCCATTGGGAGACCAATGTATTAATGTCTAATGGAGACACATGTATGGAATCGGGATTTATTCAAATCAAAAGAGGTATCTTTCAGGGTGACAGCTTGAGCCCTCTATGGTTCTGTTTGGCGCTCAATCCACTATCATCATTGGTGAACAATGCAAAGTGTGGTTTTCCAATTAAGCACCATGGTAGAGTCAAATACAAAATTTCTCATTTGATGTATATGGATGACATTAAACTATATGCATCCTCTGAGAAACACATCGACAATCTAATTGCAATTACTGCTTCATTTTCTTCTGATATTGGAATGTCCTTCGGATTAGATAAGTGTCGCACCCTCACCATTCGGCGTGGAAAATTAGAGGCCCGAGCATTTCAACTTGATGACGGTTGTTTCATAAAGCCTATGGAAGGTAATGAGACCTACAAATATCTTGGTCTCCTGCAATCTAATCGAATTGATCATAAAGGTATTAAAGATAAAACCGTAGCTATCTACAATCAACGCCTTAACAAGATTTTAAAATCAAAGTTGAATGGAAAGAACACCTTTAAGGCTATTAATACCTATGCTATTCCTGCTCTGACATATACTTTCGGTATTATCAAATAGACGCAGACTGACTTGGAGAACATCCTAATTAGGACACGTACCATCTTAACAAAACACAGATGTCTCCACCCTAAGTCAGCTGTTGAGCGATTGACAATCCCGCGTCAAAGAGGTGGACGAGGGCTCACGGACATTATCCAATTGCATGCAAGGCAAGTGAGGAACCTTCAGAGATATTTTCTGGGAAGACATGACTCTCCCATACATCAAGCCGCTGTGAAGGCAGATGACAAGTGCACACCGCTGGATCTTCTTCACGTAAGGGATATACAGTTAGCCACTGATGAGGAATGTACAGCCATCAAGCAACAGCAGTGGACGCAGAAAGCTCTGCACGGTCGTCATCCGTATGATCTCAACCATAAACATGTCGACATTGATGCGTCGAACAGCTGGTTGACTCTTGCGGACCTATTCACTGAGACTGAAGGATTCATGGTTGCAATCCAGGATCAAGTTGTGGCTACCAAAAACTACCTTAAATATATAGTTAAGGCAAATATTCAGGATGATAAATGCTGAAGATGCCAACTAGAACCGGAAACAATTCAACATATCACAGGAGGCTGCCAAGCAATCTCCTGTACTGATTTCATGAAAAGGCACAACCAAGTGGCCAAAATAATGCACCAACACCTTGCTCAAAAGCATTTATTATCTGATAATATTTTGCCTTACCATCAGTATGTTCCTGACGCCGTTTTGGAAAATCCCAGTCACAAGTTGTTATGGGACCGATCAGTTATTACTGATAAAACCATACCAGCAAACCGGCCAAATATCGTTCTTGTGGACAAGGTGCAGAAGAGAACCTTCCTAATTGATATTGCAGTGCCCAATTCCCATAATCTGCAACAAACCAGCTGTGATAAGATCACCAAATATCTGCCTTTGGCTGAGGAAATACGGCAAATGTGGAGACAGGAAAGTGTAGTGGTTCTGCCCATAGTAATTTCTTCTACCGGCATCATCCCCAAGTTATTGGCTCGCAATCTACAAATATTGGGAATACATCCTGGTCTACATATCACCATGCAGAAGGCCGTCATCTTGGAGACCTGTTACATTGTTCGCTCGTTTCTCAATGTGCCACCTTAAGAGAATTAGCCATACCGTCTTGCAAACAAGCCGACGATATGTTGATATGTCCCACTTATATGGTTAAATGAATGTTGGAATAATAATAATAATAATAATAATAATAATAATAATAATAATAATTTAAAACATTATTTTTAACGGTCACTTGGTTTTGTACAAACAAAATCATAATGGCATGTTTTATTACATAATAATAATAATAATAATAATAATAATAATAATAACAATAATAATAATAATAATAATAATAAAAACAACATAGCCCGAAACTTGTTAATTATTTTATATGCTACTATGACTACATTTAAGACATGTTTTTTTACTTGTGCTTGCAGTGCATGAGGAGGGTGTTTAACAAACAAGTGACCCTTAAGCCCATAACGTTTCAACTTATTTTATTATTTAGTTCAAATACCACTTATAGCAATATTTATTATGTTCATAATGAAACTATTAGTTAATAATAATCCATTGTAATTTCTTTTTATTGTTTATAATTTTATTTGAAACACCATTTATATTATTGTTTATAATCATTATATTGATACTATTAGTTAATAATACATTGTAGTCCTTTTTATTGTTTATAATTTTCAATTGAAACACCATTTATATTATTGTTTATTGTGACGATTCTATCGTCACACATAATTATAAGTTCACGATTTGTATGGTCATAACTCCTCTAGGCTCGCGTCGGCTCAGTTAGTTCTCGAAGTCGCCACTAGATGGTAACAGCTCACGGTTCTGCTATCACGACGGCTTTGACGGCGTGGAGATGATGGTGCGGAAGATGCCGACATCAAAAGAATGTCTATTGTCTTGACTTGTAAAATTGTGACTGTTGTTGCAAGAGAGAATAATTAGCAAGATGGTCTGAAAAGAGATCGGACGTTTTTATCTTGTGGTAATCGATGCTGGATTACTACTTAGGAAATGATATTTATTATTCGCCAGATGTTGTTGTGACTGATGTGTTATCAAGATGGCATACGCAGAAACTGATTTCTAAAGAGCTTATGGAATTGTCAAATTTAAATTCATTAATCTCAGAATTTGTCAACTGTTAGACTGGGCCGTGATCATATGAGGATATGAAGATTTTAACTATGCTTTTGGAATGGACACCTCCTGCGGAAAATACTTTAATGAAGTGTGATGTGTATTAATATTTAAAACGTCCCTTGTTGACGTTGTGTGACCTACTAGATTTTTGATCGTGATTTTATTTAGAGGTCCGGTATTATTGAGGAAGAGGTATTGTAAGTATTCTTGTAGGAATAAGGTGCGATTTTCCTAAAAATAAGTAGGTAATCTTTATATGTTTGCATGGTATGTTTGGGTAATGGCTTTAACTTTGTTGTTCAGTTGACTTCGTATTCTGGAGACCTTCGAGTTTTTGGGTGTGGATAAATATTTGATGTTTCGGTCATTTAGTTTATTTTCTTTTATTCACGGTAGGCCATTCGGCAGTTTCTGTTTTAAGTCATTTATTAATTTCCTAATCGTGGCTTGGCTTGTTACCTGATTTTAGTTTCGGATGTTCGCTCGTGTTTTGTTTCATTGTAATGGACTTTGACAATCAGCTGAAAGAAAAAAAAAGAAGAGGGGTGTAACCATATTAGTTTTGGGCAGAGATTTGAAAGTTACGTCGTACCTGTGAGCTGATATTTGGGTTTTAATATTATTTAAATGGGTTATTTGTCTTTTAGACATTATGTTTATGTTTTAAGCATATTGAAACTTCATGACAATAATAAGGATCCTAATACAGTCTTTGAGTACGTCAAATGATCTCCTTTAATGAAAACTATATTAGCAACTCTATTTACCTAACCGAGCATAAAGACGATGCCACGAATGTAGGGATGTTATCTAACCCTCATACTATGATTTTTTGGAAGCCACATCTGTAAGTGCATACATGTTATACTGTTGGTATATTGAATTGTATTTATATTTTATTGTTAATAGACGTTGGATGTTTGAAAAGGTAAATTGTGTTTCATTCCCTAGTCGTAGATGTAGTTATCGGCTCCACTTAGACAGTCTTTGGGTATTTAATCATGGGTCTAGCCGCCGCGCCACAAGGGATTTAAGGTACTGCAATTGTTGTTGGTAAAAAGGGGGGTCGTCGGTTCAAGAACCAAGACAATTCGTAAAATCGAAGAGCAGTACAGAAACATGCAGCACATGCAAATCTTTCCAACACCCAAAGTTTTTACAAGTACATGCATAATAGGTAGAAAAATGACTATGAAATACTTCAGAGAAAGTTTCTTCCACAATCTTTCCACCAACAAGAACACACACAGGTCGAACATAAATTTCTGACATAAGCCAGTAGTCACCGTCGGTAATACATGCATTAAATTTGTACATCTTACAAATTCAGTTGTCACATCATTTTTTTTTGTACAATACGAATCGCCAACATGTTATACAGGTCATAGAATATGTCGAGAACTGGTTCAAATCCGCTTCAGTCTTGAGGACGAAGTTTCCAATAATCCGGGCCCAGAAAATCTTCAAGTTCGCCACAAATCTTCAACGCAGAACCAAATAATCGAAGCATCAGCTGAAATCAATTTCAACTGCGAAAGTATTTTGCTTATGGAATGCCTTACAAACACATTAAAGAAATTTAACCAACAAACATCATCATTAATGGCAAAATAAATCCTCATACCAGATACATATTCCAACCAAGTTTAGTCGCCACATCTTTACAAGAATATTAACCTAATTATATATAGACGTTAGATGAAATAATAACAAATTTACAAGAAGTTATCCAAAATAACAAGAAAAATACAAACAAATCAAAACCATAAACAATTAAAAGTTAAACATTATTCCCAAACAGCAAATGAGTTCTATAGTTAAAAACAAAAAAAAAAACCAGAGATAACCCCTAATGGACACAGGCAAATGTCACATATCACACACTAGCTTCAAGTTGATATTACCCAAAAAAAACTACCCAATAGCCAACCAACCTAAAACAAAACAAGAACTCCAGGCAAAACCAAAAATGAAAAACCAACAGACTCTAACGAGAAGCAAATGACCACACAAGCATACCAACACAGACACATTCACAACTTTCGTATCAAAGCACATAACCTCAAATCCCCAAATTACCAAAACTACAAGTTACTACCCACTAACATTTTCCCAAAATCAACCAGAATATACATAGATGTCCATTAAAACGCCTACACAAAACACCAACACACTTACCAATATGTAATGTCGGATGAGAATCTCAATATTCACCTCAACGACACAACACCACCACACCAATATGTAGTATCGGATGAGAATCTTGATATTCACTTCAACGATACCACAACACAACACAAATTATATCATAAGTCCTAACCTTCAGTATCACAAGTAATATCAAATGACCAAAGTCATCTACTCGGAGTACCTAAGAAGTGGTTTGTAAGAACTTACCTTTCCCACAACAAATTACCTTATGTCACCTTCCTCTAAAGGATCGTAAAGCGATAAGATTTTTACTTTATGTCACCTTCCTCTAAAGAATCGTAAAGCAAAAGAAAACTTTTCAACGCAACATCCATGTATATACTCGGTATTATCTTAACAAGAAACAAGTTAACATTTAAAGAAAACAACCTAACCTTATTTATCAACAAACAACAAAAAACAACCCACCCTTTAATCAGCAAAGCTAAACAACACAATTATACTAGATACACTCCCATCCACTCACCTTAATATGGTCAAAGATACTGCACAACAAGAAAGATAGTGCATCACACGTGCAGGCAAACACACATACTAAAGAAGACAAAAGCAATGTATTCACACAACACAATTTAGAAGAGAGTATGCACCTCTCGACAGAAGGTACATCACACGTGCAGGCAAACACACACTCAAGTAGACAAAGCAATGTATTCACACAACACAATTTTGAAGAGAGTATGCACCTCTCGACAGAAGGTACATCACACGTGCAGGCAAACACACACTCATGAAGGCAAAAGCAAGGTGTTCACACAACACAATTTAGAAGAGAGTATGCACCTCTCGACAGAAGGTACATCACACGTGCAGGCAAACACACACTCAAGTAGACAAAGCAATGTATTCACACAACACAATTTTGAAGACAGTATGCACCTCTCGACAGAAGGTACATCACAAGTGTAGGCAAACACACACACTAATGAAGGCAAAAGCAATGTGTTCACACAACACAATTTAGAAGAGAGTATGCACCTCTCGACAGAAGGTACATCACATTTATAATTATGATATTTGAAACTATTAGTTAATAATAATATACTGTCGTCCTTTTTTATTGATTATAATTTTAAATTGAAACACCATTTATATTGAAAGAAAATCCACAGCCTGCTTCCAGTCTCCGACCGGGTCAGGAATGGAATGAATGAAGCCCCCATCTAGCGGCGAGGATATGAACTGTGCCGGCTGCCGAGGCCTGACGCACTCCTCTGGGGCAATGATTAAATGAATGACAGATGAAATGAAATGATAGTGGAGAGTGTTGCTGGAATGAAATGTTGACAGGGAAAACCGGAGTACCCGGAGAAAAACCTGTCTGCCTCCGTTTTGTCCAGCACAGATCTCACATGGAGTGACCGGGATTTGAACCACGGATCCAGTGGTGAGAGGCCGGCGTGCTGCCGCCTAAGCCACGGAGGCTTCACCATTTATATTATAGTTTATAATTATGAAATTTGAAACTATTAGTCAATAATAATGGGGAAAAAACTACATGGTCTCATGTTTAATTATTTATTTTTTCAAAATGATAACAGTGATACAATACATTTTAAAAATAAATTCATGATGTTTAAGTCCATATCTAGGTAAAAGTAATTTGCTCTTCATAGCACCAATCACCATAAATGCTGCCATTTGTTCTGATAGACTGGCATCTGGAGCTGATAATCGTCGCTTGGCAATGCTTAACAAGACTTTGTCGGCAATGCGTCTTAGTGTGGGATCACTATTTTCATAGGCTATATCATGATTAAGGCATGCATGATCCAAAGCATTAATTCCCATATCCCCTCTCCTCAAACGATCTTGAAGACGAGTACCAGGGCCGCAAAAGCTGTAAGCAGGTAAGTGAGCTTCGAATGGTAAGTTTTTAAAGATGTTATCAATAATTCCACGGCCAGTACACCTGGGACATAGAGGTTTCAATCGGCGAAAAACACTTTTTTGTTGTTCTTGTTGTTGTTGTTGTTGTTTGTCAGCGGTTGCTGACGAGCATGGTAGGTGGTGGTTGTTTTCCGCATGACAGCCATGGAATGATGAAACAATATATTTACAGTGAGTTTTATGACCATGATATAATTTCATCAATTGACATGTGGCACACTGTCGAATGGAAGGTATTTTTGCCATGGTTAATTGCTTGTGATGGGAAAAATGACTGCATGGTTGTTGTTCACTCAATACAGGGTCGGTAGTCCACTCGGCAGGCCCCTTTTCCCAAATTTCTTTCACAGCGTTGGCAGCAACTTAAAAAGGAGTGATTTAGGAAGTGCTAATAATTCATGATGTGTAAAGCTAATCAGTTTTTTCTTGCACACAAAGAACTTTCCAATAGCCTTGTCGATTGTAGTGGCGTCCATGTTTATAACGTTTATGTTATCACCTGACGTGTACAAGTCTCACTGCTATCATTGGACGATAAACTTTCAGTTTTAATTTTATTCAACAACTCCCAACATGTACTGGTGGTGAGCCAATGAAACAATTGCCACATATGCGCTAAGGCTTTATTCTGAATATTGTCGCAAGGACAAGTGTCCATGAGCGTTTGCAGGGATGGACAACCCAGATCTAAAAGGTCAATACATGACAGTAAGAGGTTAAAAATGGTTGAAGCCACTGGCGTTTTTCACCCCCTTTAACAAATAAGACATTGGCCGAGGACAAATGTGCTTTCATGACTATGTCAAGATACTTGTTAGAAATATCACCCTTTTTCCATACTAATTGCAAATGATTTTCAATCCATTGGCTCTGCTTTTTATCTTTTTCACTAAGCAACTCAAAAGCATAGGGAGGTTTAAACACCAAATGAATAGGGTTGACACCCAAACCGTACTACAATCGATAAAAGCTACTTCCTTAAATATAAAATTGTTGTCTAAAATTTTAAACCCCTGACAATCCACGATGAGTGTACGCATGATGTTTTTTATATATTTTTTTACTTGTTACCTCGTTGATGTCTAATCAACAACTAACCCATGTCATGGTTTAACATTGCAAAAGTCAAAGAACTTCAGGAAAAAAGGAACAAAGGAATTAAACAAGAGCTAAATATTTTTTTACAAGTTTTTTATTCATAATATAAAAAACACTTACAAATTTATTACAAGTTTTTTAATCTGGAACAGCATTCAAATGAACAGTTTGCACATACGGTCCACAGGTATCTCTTAGATTTGCAGGGTCTGGTACAATAACAGGGTAATTCAAACTCCACGGAATATTGCCCACATCATAGCGATTCAGGTAAGGACAGGATGGACTCCATCGTTGATGATCGCTAAATGGTCGATCCCCTAATTTCCAGTTTCCAATTTCAATGTTGTAAAAAATACACTTGACCACATCCCCACGGATTAAGTAATAAAATCCGCTTGCTTCCAATTCTCCATAATCCATAAAGAGGACTGTCCATGTTTCAAAAGTTTTCAGACGATTAAATTCACATGTTAAATTCCATGGTTTGCCTGTCACGTTGCTGTTGTTGTTGTTGTTGTTGTTGCTGCTGCTGTTACTTATTGAGGGACACATGATGTTTGTTGTTGTATTTGTGCACAGTGCCAGAGCGCAACAGATAGTGTGCATGCAAACGCTTATCATCAATCCTATGAATGATGATTTTTTTCACCTAACCACAGGTGGCTTACATGCTGGTGACATAATTGGACAAAGGATGATATTTCACTTGTCTGTCATGAATAATCAAACAGTAGGCACTGGTATGTTCTGGTACATTTTCTTGTGTTTTAAAATCTACACTTAAATCAATGGTGGTGATTCTCATAGATTCTTCTAGATACGAACAGTCGAAACCAATCAGTGGTGCTTTTGCTTTAAACCCTTGTGGCGACAACATAGGGCAATCCTGTTTTTCATAATAAGACGATTGAAATTTAGCAAACATATCATAAAGGGGACCAAACTTATTTTTTGAAATATTGAGTTCCAACCCCTCATAGGGAAAGCAAACATTATTTTAAAAATAGTCGTATATTTCTCAAGTGAATGTGATCAAACAGGGTGACATCTTTGTTTTGTTGGTATTTTCTATTGGTTTGAAAACCAATAATAACATAGAGGGGTCTCTCAGTAGAGCGAGCCGATTTGACACTCCAACTATGAGTGTCTGTGGTAGGTAGCAAGGGGTACTCATGTAGACTCCAACTTCGAAAGGCGATAGGCAAGGCTTTATCTTTTTGCACCAAATTTAACATGCTTAGCTTTTTACGATCCGAAAGCGTCACATGGGGCACTTTCCATATTAATCGAAGCAGTTGAATTTTTGAGTCTATCACTTGGTCGGAGGCTCCTTTTAGTGCATTATAATCACTGCGGTCTCTCACCAGATACAAACTTTGTCTTGCGTTTAAAATAATACGCTTGTGATCTTCGGCACAGCCAAGGAGTAATTTTAAGTGTAGGAAGCCTGTAAAAGTGCCATCGCTATGAACTAGCCAGTCATTGCTACTGTTGGGGCACCATCCTGCCATAGAAATAGGAAGAATATAATTTCATAAGACTAGTCATGCCCACATTTCGAGTCATATCTATGACAATATCATTTATCACATAACGTACTTCAGAAAACAGAAAAGCCAAACCATGATTCGCCAACGCAGACGTTGTGGGTGTGCTGCTATCTGCTTTCATCAATTTACCGTCAATTTGAAGGACACTTTCATGAGGTGGAGTAAAAATATCTTGATTGTTAATGATGAATTGAATCTCGTCATAATTATTCAGTCCTGTTGCTTGAGGTTGATAGGAATGCATATCAATGCGCACGACGCCATCTTCCACTTGTATGGGATTTAACACATGCAACAGCTCCTTGTTCATGATTTGGGTGTAACGTATAACCAATGCGTTGTAAACGTTGTCGGTTTACTCGTGTCAACCGTTTCAGACACGGTGGGCAACTAACCGACCTCGTAGACGTTGTCGTTGCTTTATAGATAAATGTCATAGCGTCTTTAAAACCAACTTGTAGGTCACAGGGTTGTTGGCGTCCAAAGCAGTCAGTTGTTGCTTTCTATTCACTAAGCGTAAGGTAATATTACTAATATCGCTGACACACACAGCATGATATAGAACCACTGAAGGGGTTTCACGAATAATATAGCCACAAGGGGAGGTGACAATAAAATCATACAGGGAATGGCTTTGTTCTTGATTTGTAAATACGTCTTTAATAATATTGCAAGTCACAGAAATGTGATGGTCCTCGATGAATTTCACTGGATAATCTGAATCATGAGGTTGGTGAGTTGCCAACACTCTTGGTTTAAATCCTAGTAAAGGACCAATAGAATGAACTCGTGTTTCAAAGTCAATGTTAAACCTAGAGAAAATACGACAGCGATGAGTAATCGTATTGGCTGTAAGTTCAAATTTGTGTGTCCCATCCGCAAATGGTTTGACACCAAATTGTTTTATCATCGTCACGCTAATGGCATCATGCACATCGTCTATGGTATAACCTCCAGGGGGTGGTCTCAACATATAATCATCATAATAAAATTTGTCATTAATATCCAGTTGTATATTGTAAATTCTATTCTAACTTTCCAAAGAAATTAATCCTAGCACATAGGATTGTTCGGGATGCAATTCAATGGGGGGAAGAATCCATGGACACTTCAGGCCCGCGGCTGTGCACGGTAAAGGTCTTGGCGTTGACATTCATAATGATGAAACTGTTGGCTTAACGCGACCTCTTATATAAAAAATGTAAACACAAACGTCCACACTCTTGACTGTCAAAGGTTTGTTGACGATTCACATTATAGAATATCTTTACCCGGTTTCCCAAACAATGTAGCAACTCGATCGGGGGTGGTAAATTTCCATAAATGTCGAAGTACTATACTGTGGAACCTTGTTTGACATAGGCTTCAAAATGGGTTCCTGGGCCTGCATCATCATCTAAATTACTCATGGCTCGTTCTTCTTTCCATGGTGCTTTGGGTAATTCATTTCGCGTAAATACACCACGAAAATGAGAAATATTTAGTTGTTTGGCATGGCTTTCCACTTGTTCATGGGTCATGGCATGACGAGGCAGTTGCCTTAAACGTTTATCGAAGATGGACATTTTTTTTCTTAGACGATAGGCCACTACTTGGTTGATAAAAGACTGACTTTAAAGGATTGCCGTTTCTAGCTCCCATAGCAATGGCTTCTAACGTTTTATTGTGTCGCTCGCTTTCTTTGAGTTGTTGCTTACCTTGTTCGACGGCTTTTATGTTCTTTGCCACAGCAGTGGCACCACCCAAGAGCGAGCCCAAAGCTGCCAACCCCGCAAATAAAGCCGGCAAAAAAAACACGCTTAGCAACAGGAATGACACGCCCACGTCTTTTCTTTCTTTCTTTCTTTCTTTCTTTCTTTCTTTCTTTTCTTTTTATCGATGCATTATGGTGTGATCTCGGAGCTGTAGACAATCGCACCGCCTGTAAAGCTTTATCGATAGCCAGTCTTTTTAGATTTTTTATTTTCTTTAAGTTTTAACACTGGGTGTGAGGCAGATCGAGTTGGTTTCCGCCCTGACTTTTTTCTCTTTTTGAGATTGGTTTTTTTCATGTTCATTGCATATCTTTTATTCACCATGGTGCTACTTGGTGAACCTTTCACAGCAATCATTCGACAACAACTAACGTAGAGAACCTTATTTCATAGCAGTATATTCCAATTCTATATAAAGCGGAAAATTATTCACCGTTTTCCCAGCTTCCATTTCCTCAAACGTAAGCATAAGATGAAAGGATAATTCATCTCCAACATTTACTCTTTGATGGTTGTAGACCAACAGTCTATCACCGTTTATTTGAATTTTTAAATGTTTCTCATCAGGCATGGCATATTTAACATGAATCACGCCATCATCATGCAATCGATAATGACTTAAACCAGAAGCAAGCATATAGGTAAGGTCATCATTCACCAGTGGTATGGGGAATGGTTTCTGTCATTGTCCAGTTTTTGATTTGACAGATACACTAAAAATACAGATGGGACAAATTTATAAAGCCTTTTCATTTGATAGATCACATAACGTTTCGTGCAGACATCATTTTCGTCTCGAGGCTCTTGCACATCAATAATACGATGATGATTGGCTGAATAGCGCTCAGCGGTTAGTCTCAGGGCCATGTGATAGACACATTGCACTTTGCGATCGACATAGCTTTTTGTAGCCACCTCTCGAGAGTGTTTTGACAAAGAGGCGGCCCTGGCCATGGTTACACGAGCTCGCCCAAACACGTCCATGGTGATAGACGTTAACTAACCTATCCTACTCACCGCTTGACTATATATAAACCTTATACACACATGAAAACACTCAGTCGTCGACACTATGGAATTAATGAAACAACCCCATGATTTGCCCGTCTCTGATTTGGTTTCAGAGCTATCACTGTCCGTGTGCGAACCTAAACGTCATGGCACCCTATTCCCATCTACCGTTCGATGTATTATGGTAGGGCCTTCGGGTTGTGGAAAGACCAATGTTTTGCTAAACATTATTACCGCGCGTCATGGCCTACGATTTCAAAATATTTACATTTTGGCCAAATCCTTGTACCAGCCTCTGTACGTGTATCTGGAACAAATTATGTCTTCGTTAAATAAAGAAGCCATGGGCTATTTTACATTCACCTCACCTCAAGATGTCATTCGACCAGACCGCATTCAACCAGATTCCATTATAATTTTTGATGATATTGCTACTCAACAACAGGCCATTATTCAAGAATATTTTAGTATGGGACGTCATAAACAAGTGGATTGTTTTTATCTGGCTGAGACCTATTCTAAAATCCCCAAACAGTTGATTCGTGACAATGCCAATCTCATCGTTTTGTTTCGTCAAGACTCTAGAAATCTCTATCATATTTTTCAAGATCATGTGAATCCAGATATGTCCTTTACAGCTTTCACGCAATTGTTTGCCTCGTGTTGGAACCATCATCCCCATGCCTGTTTTGTCATTAATAAACAGAGTGAACGATGTGAGGGACGTTATCGCTTGGGTTTTGATCATTTTATTTCTGTTTAAAAAGACCCATGGTCAGTCATTTCATGTTCGTGTGTCTTTACCTTTACCATGGCGAACGCCATAGGGTACAAGAAACATGTTCAAATCATGCAGCGTATTATTGAGGCACGAATTACGATTCGACATACATTTCGTGAATTACAACGTTTAAAAAACGTCAATCCTTTACCCATGATAAAACATGCTCCATCATCGGTAGATCTCTTGAGGTTCAAACCAAATGCTTCTACTGCTACTGCTGCTGCTACCTCTCGAACCAAACCCTTAACAAGTTCAAAATTTACTCAAACAGATTCCACACGACAGGTAAAATTCTCCTCCTCCTCCTCTAATGTTAGTGAACAAGAACATGAAGAAGAACAAGAATAAGAACATGAACAACCTGAACAAAGTGAAAGTGAAAGCGAAACCGTATTTAGTCCTGAAAGAAAAAAATCCTCACCCCTTCAACAGTTTCTAAAAACAAAACAAAAGTCATCCGTCATAGCGGCAACACCGTCTTCCTCCACATCGTCTCCGTTTTCACAAGTCATGGCAACCCCTCAAAATAAAGCTCACCTCAAAAACATTTTAATCAAACATTATGGGGCAACCCTAGAACCGTATCTGACCCTTCTATTTATTGTAAAGACAGATACCACGTATGGTGTTCGCTATGAGAATGATAATTTTAAAATTGGGGATTCATCCATTAAATTTGCTCGTACGAAAGCTGCCATTAAAAAGATCAACTATAAATTAACACCACGTCTGTTAAAGCTGCTATTCTCTCGCACCCCCTCTCTACAAGATTTTACGTCCGAGGACCTTGCTAAATATAAATCCATTTTATTAGACACCAACGCTCACAAAAGAAACTATAAATCCTCTCAGCAGCTCAATGCCAATATATCCCAAAAATATAAAACCATCATTGCAAACATGTTTGGTAAGCAAAACCATCACTCTTCCTCTGGTGTAAGGTTTAAGAAATTAAAACCCTACATAGATATAACCTTTTGGAATAATCCCAATCATTTAGTAGTGCGCTTATACTTGCTTCATGCATCCAAACAAACTGGTCACACTGTACATGAGGTAGAAATAGCGCACATTGAACAACAACTCCGAGATGATAAAATTATCTTATAAGCCATCCCCCATCAAAGTGGGCATCGCTCATGAATTGCATAAACCAGCCCGACGAATTTATGAACGCCGTCGTGTCATTTCCAAAGGAATCGATGAACTTTGGCAGGCAGACTTGGTTGAGATGATACCTTATTCTAACGGTAACGATGGTGTACGCTATATGTTGATCGCCATTGATGTCTATTCCAAAATGGCTTTTGTTGAATCAATAAAAATAAAACTGGTGTCTTCGTCACAAAGGCCTTTCAACATATTATTCAACAATCAAAACGCCAACCTCACCTGTTACAAACCGATCAGGGGAAAGATTTTTCAACAAGGATTTCTCCAGTTTTCTCAAATCTAAGGATATTCACCATTACACTACCTATAGCAATCTCAAAGGTAGCGTAGTTGAACTCTTCAATCGAACATTAAAAAGTTATGTGTGGAAAGAGTTTACAATACATGGTTCCTATCGATGGATAGACTGGTTACCTCAACTTGTGTCACGATACAACAACACCATTCATTCCACCATCGGCATGAAACCTCGTCTCGTCACCAAGAACCTACCCACACTCAATAGACTGTTTAACACTATAAAAAGAGCTGACCCTAGGCGACATCACCTTAAAATTGGAGAGTTTATTCGCATCAGTAAGCATAGAAGTGTGTTTTCAAAATCGTACACTCCACAGTGGTCGACAGAATTTTTTTAAATTCGTCAAGTCAAGCTAGGTCAACCAGTGACGTATCTCTTAGAGGATCAAAGCGGTCAACCCATCAAAGGACGATTCTATTATGAAGAAGTGCAAAAAATATTAAATCCCAACGATTATCCCATTGAACGAGTAATTAAAGTCAAAGTTGCAAATTATTTTGTAAAGTGGTTAGGGTTTCCTTCCACGTTTAATTCATGGGTCAATAAACATGATTTTTGTAATAAAATCCTATTTATTTAATTAAACTAACCCCCTTTTTTTCAAAGAAGGTGTATAACCCCCCTCTCCCATCCAATCCAATCCAATCCATTATGGCGAAAAACACATCATCATCTCCATCATACCCATAACTCATTCCCGTTTTCCAAAAATATCTCAAATATGACAAAAAACATAGGTTAAAAATCCCCCAAAACATGCATAGGTTTTTCACCTAGCGACTTTAGATTTATGGTGCGGGTACGGGGAGTAAATAGCAACCATTCATCACAAACAAACTTTTTTTCTCATCTTGACAGTTTCCATTTGTCAAAATTCATTTTCATTTGGCTTACGCACTTGAAACTTTCTGTCCACTTAGAGGGCATAGGCACCTTTCAATAACGTCAAACAAACTTTTTTCTTGTCTTCACTGTTTCCAAAATAATCAAAAATTAAAAAACAAGAATTTTCAAAAAAAAAAAAAAATACCAACACACATTCATAGCAAAGAGGACGTCACCCCAACGCCAGCAATATCTAATTCGTTAAAATCCGACCATCCATTCGCCAATTATCGCCAATGTTCGCCGGAAAGTAGGCTATCATTTTTTCCCTTCCTACACACTTCAAACTTGCTGTCCAGCTAGAGGGCATAGCCACCTTTCATTAATGTCAAACAAACTTTTTTCTCATCTTCACCGTTTCCAAAATAGCGCCAATTTCATAATCAACAATTTTCAAACAAAATTTTTAAAAATACCAACATTCTTAGCAAAGAGAACGTCATTCCAACGCCTACAACACATCGTTCGTTAAAATCCGATCATGCGTTCGGGAGATATCGGCAAAGTTCGTAGGAAAGTAGGCTATCATTTTTTCCCTCCTACACACTTGAAACTTGCTGTCCCCCTAGAGGGCATAGATACCTTTCATTAACGTCACACAAACGTTTTTCTAAAATTCACCGATTCCAAATTAGCGCCAATCCAAAAAACAAGAATTTCCAAAAATCTTTTTCAAAAATACCAACACACGTTCTTAGCAAAGAGGACGTCACCCAAACGCCAACAACATCTCGTTCGTTAAAATACAATCATGCGTTCGAGAGATATCGGCAAAGTTCGTAGGAATGTAGGCTGTGAAGCAGCTCTGTCCAATTCACACTACTATTGTGTTTTCGTTTTTTGAGTTTGCAAAAAAAATTTGGTCTCCGTTTGGGGGAGGGGTCCCCCCCCCCCTCGCCTTGAATCCGCGCCTGGTAGTAATCTCCATATGTTCTGATATCCACACAACGACTTCTTTGCATGTTTCAATCAACTAATTCGGTGTGATGTTTTACCCGAGATTTTAGACAATTCCATGCGAGGTCTTAATTGAGTTGTATCTCTATGGCGTTGATTCGATTATTTCAGGCAACTATTCTCATTGTGATTGTGTACACAACTACTCTGCATGTGCTGGGACAGAACTTCAGTAACTGGGTACTTTCCTCTCTCCTACTTCGAAATCTGTTTGATTTCTTGCTAATAATATTTATCTATAAATATTGAACTTAAATACAAATCGTGATAACTCGCCAAAAAATTCTTATTCAACCACAAAAAGAGCAAGACTATATTTAGCTGCCCCTTGGGTGACGACGGAGAAACCTATACCATAATTCAAGGTCAGCACTATATGATAAATTAATTCAGGTACGTCCAAATTATTTATGTATATTTCTTCGGAACCTAGTCTCGTCTTGTGAGTTAAAATAGTAATTTACTCGAACTGTTACAAGCCCGATGACATGATCTTAGCTATTGGGAGGGCATTTATCGCCGCCATGTTTTTTCCACATTACGGTCTGAGGATTGTAGTTGGTCTTGAAAGAGCCTAGGCTCCAAGCAGTGCAATCGTGAGGCAGGCGGTATGTCTGCGCGTGCATGTTCGTACAGTGTTCGTGTAGTGTTTTAATAGTGTATTTAGAGTCACGACCGTTTTCTTCGTTGTCCTATGAAGATAATATTTTTTGAACAACGGCCTAGAAAAAATACTGTTTATCAAACAGTGCGCCTCTTTCTACTGGTTCAAGTGAACGAAGTATGAGTGCATTGAAGACAGTTAAGATATATTTAAGGAACTCCATGTCAGATTCTAGACTGAGCACTTTGAATAGCCAACTCTGGCTATTGAGAAGAGGGATGACATATTCAAAGAACGCATCATTGATATCTTTGCTGAGCAAAAAACACGACGACTGGAGCTAATCTAAAAAAATAACAAAAATAAAAACTTAAATGTATAAACTTTAAAATACCCAGTTGCCTAAATGTAGCTTCCCCACTGGTCTAACCCAAACCATGCCTGGCCAGTCCAACTGCCCGCTAACTTACATCTTTTTCATGAATAATAAATTGGCATTACCCTTCCATTTATTCTTGGCTGGCTGCATAGTGCAGCGGGTACGGTTCTCGCACGGTTGACTCAGACAGGTCGCAAGGTTCGACTTGGCAACACTGTAGCTACGCCTGTTGTCAGTCATACTTCGTCGCGAGAGCCTGAACAGCTGTTTGCTAGCAAGGGAGGCGACAAAAACGACGAAATTAATATTGGACAAACATACGTACCGGTACATGTTTAGCAAAACATGTTTATTTTTATTTACATATGGCCAGTGTTACAGTCGGAAATAAATGAATAACGTGCATGCATATGATCGTGAAAAGTTGTTATAAGAGCCAATCAGCTGATATTAGGTGTGAATGAAAGGGAAGTAATTTACCAACATAAATGTGTTTAGCAAAATAAAGACAATTCTTTTAGGCTTATTTTCGTATTTTACTACTCTGAAGTATGGTGATAAAAATGCATGCCGGTGAATGCAATTGAGGGTTATGTGATGCAAAAATGTTGGCTATCTCCCACAACATCTTTACACTGTAGGCCTACAAACCATCAATTCTGCAACAGATGTAGATAATTTACTACCATTATAGAAATACTCTGCTAATGGTATTCCATAAATGCATCAGATTACTTAAGTTTCCTTCCTAAAGTGTCTGCAACTTTCTCTTCCCATAACCAAGTTTGCTGACATCAACAGCATCATTCCTTGCCTGTGAATAATTGTTTAGCGATACATTGGCAATAACTAAAAGTATTTTTTCACTTAATAGACTTATTTCCACAAAGGCACACATCATTTGGGAAACCAGTATCACCAAACAAATTTGTTTTTGTTTTAGACACAATTACTAACACCCTTTTTTTATCTTGACACTTTAAGAACATGTCTTTAGCATCATTGGAGACTTAAGGGTGTCAAAGTAAGTATCATTGGTAGAGGCTTCTTTTCCTACTACAGTAAACAATCAACACAAATATCTATCTTTGAGGAGACCTGGAATGCAGCATAACCTGATGCATACAGAAGACAGGAAGAGTCAATTTGAAAGTCAAAAATATTTGTTCTGATTCACATATACTACGCAAGTCATGGCATTGTGTATTTTTACACACACTGTTATCCATGGAATCTTTTGAAAGTTGCATTTATAAATTACTATACTATCACAACTGGTATAAATACACCAGTGAATGTTAGCAGCAAATTAAGGAAAACCTCTAATAGTGTCCACCAAAAATGCTTGTGCTTTGAATTCAAGAGATTCAGCCTGCTTGACTCTTCTGTCCTTCTTGCTTTTAGGAGAAGACAAGTATGACGGCAAAAATCTGGAAAAATTGTAGGCAGGGTTCCTGATGCCAATTTCAATCTATCCTTCGGGCGCTCCTTCCATTCTCCAGATGCGTCCTTATATGTCTCTGTTTTAATAATATCACTTTCGTGAAAATTATTTATGCAAACTACAGACCATTTCGAAGGTTTCCGGTCCTTCCGAGGAACTTTCCTAATCCAGGACTGGCGCAGATTTTCGTCACTTGGGAACCTAAACACTGGTGTGTAGCCTCCCTTATTTGGATAATGTGTGCGTTACAGTTGGGGACACAACATTTATCTGGCTTTGTTACGGTGCTGAAACATTTCTGGAAAATCAACGTCCACAATGTCGGGCTTTGAACTTCAAGTTATTTATTTTATCAATCTTAATTTCACCCTTTTCTCCACAATGTCGTGCTTTGACTCCAAGTTATCTATTTTATCAATCTTAATTTCACCCTTTTCTCCACAATGTCTCTCTGATGTCGCAGACTCACGTAGCTTAACCCCTCTGGGTTTTCGATATAACTGACTTGTGACTTCACTACCGTAGTCTCGAACTAATGTTTCCTTAAAGTCGCAAACTATGTCACGAACCGTCTTGACTTGTACTCGAACTAGCGAGGTTGGCCCTCTCAGGGTCCGGAAACTCGTATAACTTCCGACTGGTGACTTATAACGCGGCTGAACCCACCTGGGGTTCAAAATAACTTGTACAACTGGCGTGGTTTCCCTTCTGAGGGTCGAGACCAACTTTACGACGTGTGGCTATCACTCGGGTCCAGAACTCGTGATTTATATATCTGATGACTTACGTGTTATGACATGCCCCTTACCTGGGTTCAGGAACAACTACTGTTACGACATGACCCTCTACGGGGTCGAGATCCAACTGACTTGCACTCGGCTTCCTTCCCCTTATATCTGATCTGCCTCGAAATGTAGGTCCTCGGGTACTTCTAGAGCTCAATTTTTGATTCCGGGGCCCTATCATCTTGCAAAAAATATGTTTATGTACGTGAAAATCTGTATGTTTCAAATATATACCGCGGATCAAGATCCGTTCATTTACTTATTTTGTATTAATTATTAAAGGTAATGTCTTCCTGACGTGGGCGGTGATATTTCCCTTAGGTCATCATGTATCCTTGCGCTGAGCTGTAACGAGATCGCGCTCATTCGCACATATCGAACTTGTCTAATGTTACAGGGTTTTAATATTTCAAAAATTCGCATTTCCAATTTCATTCACATTGACGCTTCTCTTTTTTTCAAATACGACGATGCTTAGTTTCTGAGTAATTAGTATTTTACTTATACTGAAGCTCCGCCTCCTTGTTGACCTCAGTGCTTTTTAGATGACGAAGCGCTCGGTGGGGATTTCCCTCTCAGTGTATGCATGCTACATCACGAAAATAGTTCGTCTCTTATCAATGACTCTAATGCCCTATGGGATCACCCTTAAACTGCTGTGCTGTCGCATGATCACTTACCTCACCAGTGACCTCATCTCTCATAAACCATATTTAATTAAATCTTGGCTCCAGCTCCGTAGTTTCATCTTATCTTAATTGTTATTTTCAACATCCTGGGCTGGTTCAACCATCTGCGTGCATTACAGCTCCCTTCATATCTGACTTCCATTTAGAATATTCTTGGTTTCTGGTTATAGATTTTCCACTTTCACATAAGGTTATGGGTTCGAATTCCTTGTGCCGTATTCAATACGGGCACATTACTTAATTATAATTATTTCGAGGTACGAATTTGAGATGGGATGATCCATCCCAATTTAGTGTTATGATCATAACTGCAAAGCAGCAGAAAAGAGGAAAAATGAAGAGTTTGAAAGGTGGCGATACAGGAGAATTCTGATCAGATGGGTAGATAGGGTTACAAATGAAGATGTATTAGAGTAAAACGATTGGGAGAGGAGAGATGTTTTTGGCGGCTGCTAATGAAGAGAAGAGATAGGTTGGAAGGAATGGTCGAGGATAAGAACTATAGGGGTATACCAAGGTTAACAGATTGCCTCTGATGTGCGGTAGCTATGTAGAGATGAAGCGATTAGCTCAGGACAGAGAAGCATGGAAGGCTGCATCAAACCAGTCAAAAGACTGAAGACTTAAACAACAAATAAAAAATAGTCACTATAAAACATGTTTAGTTTCCTTCCAAATATAAAATGAAATCTGGTTAAAATAATTTTGGGATCTGAAACAAAAATATTCGTCTACCTTGGTGCTATTTGAGGAATGCTTGTAATCGTGGTAAAAATGTGAACATTTTATTAAATCAGATCTGTCACATTGGATAATAATTATAATTACAGTGGAACGTGGCTAATTCGAACTTCCATAATTCGAAATCTTCTTTAATTCGAATTTTTCTCTTGGTCCCTAGCATTTTATATACAATCAATGCTAAATAATCGTGGTTAATTCGAATTATATTTTGGATAATTCGAAGTTTTTACGTGTAAAAAGCCGATCGGAAGCCAAACAGTTGGGACAATTCCCGAAAAAACTGTTCCGAGTGCAGCCCCAAGCAACAAACCACATCACAGAACTTAAGCGGTTTGTTTAAAGTAGAAATGACGTAAGTAGTTCGGTTTTCCGTTTCTTAAATTTGTTAGATTCTTTTGTGATGGCTGAGAGACTTAATTGTAGGAAACAGGTAAAAATCTCAAACTATTTTGAAAAACAGTAGATTTCTCTAAGACTAACTAGATTGCTGGATTACTACTGTCGTTTAAATAGGTGAATAGTACATTTTGGTTTTATTTTTCATTTGAAACTTTTGAGGTTATTCACGATACAGTCTTTATAAAGTACGGTTGTCTGTTAATCTGCTTTGCTGAACGTAAATCATTAAGGGGAGGTATGACTGAAATTTGAAACTTCTACAGTTTTCATGATATCAGTACCAAATTTTAAATACACATGTAGATAGATACCAGTATATCATGTACCAAGTTTAATACATTTATGCCTACTGGTTCTCAAAATATCCTTGTTTTTAGTACATAATAATTAGTCGCTTGAAAAATGCTCCTTGCGATGCAATTTTCAGGCTGCTGAACTGAAATTTGGTAAGAATGTACCTTACTAGTATATTAACAGTATTTGCCCTCAACTTTAAAATCTGTTGAATATTGAACTGTCTAGAATTTTTCTAAATTAGTTTTTTTTTTAAATTAATGCTGCAACATTCAAATGTAACAAGTCAAAAAAAATACTAATATACATTTGACATAAAAACTGAGAGCAAATTCATATCCCTACCTAAGCTGGAGCATGCAAGTAACTTTTCAGCTAATTCTGATTTAAACTCTGTTGCAAGGAGCATTTTGTATACAGCAAAATGTGTTGAAATTTGTAACTGAGAAAATTGCATTTAAAGTTTTAGTACCATGGTCTTACCTTAGAACTGCCCTGCTCCATATGTATCCCCCTCAGATGTCTTTTTTCTGTCTTCTTCTGATATTTTCATCCACTTTTGTAGTTTCCTGGATTGTTTTTGGTGATTTGATCTCCTTTTTCTACTCAAGGTGACACGCCGCATATCCTGACTTTTGCTGCCAAAGACCGCACAAGCAGATATAGTTTCCCCTCGGACAGAATGAACAATTTCCAGTGTTTTGAGACAACCCATGTTGAACTCACTGACTGCCTTAAGAACAGCAAGTTTAAGTTTTTTCCTCGATACAAAGACTTCCTTGGGGCATTTCGTCCAAACAACACTATGAAGACATTCGTTCGCATTTTGTGTTCCCCCTTGGGTGCAACGTTGTAACAGCTGATCTGATGCAAGCCTGTGGTATGCTGGCATGATTTTTAAAACTACTGTAGGACTTAATTTACAACTCATTTTACTATGGCTATCCACTGGTTTCCCTTCCGCAATTTGTCTATTATAAAAACACCATGATGTTAAAGATTTTGGACATGTGCCATGTTGGGGCTTAGTGTCTGTGGACATGCAGTGTCTAAGAGTGGCATAAACTGCCCTCTTCATTTCAATAACATCAGGAATATTACTAGCAATGGCATGCCTGTAGTAGTTTGTAAGCTTTGTAATGATGGTCTCTTTTAAACTGCCTTCTTTACGACCACCCAGAGTGACACCTTTAACCTTCCACTCCTTAACAAGGTTCCGAAGTGCAGTACCAAGCCACATGATTGATGCACTCCTCTTTATCGATGACTTGCTGAGGACCATACACTTGAAGAGCATTCAAATGGGCATGGGTTTTGGCATCACCATCAGACAACATCGTAGTGTACCTCATCCCTCGGTCAGCAATAGATCTTTTCCAAATAATTTCCCCAATGTCTTTCTCCATGGCATTGGATGAGCCTTTGTAATTTCTCTGGCATTCCCCTGAAGCCTTATGCCCATTGAACCAAATGTCAAACTCTACACTATTTTTACCCAGTTCCTTCTCAGTCCTTTTACAATCAACACAGCATTTTGACAGTACCTCATAATCTAATACAATGCCTATTTGGATGTCAATAGCAAAGCCAACCCCATAGTTAGAACTGTGCCCTCGTTTATGCCACGTGGCATCGTAGGAAACACCAATGTCAATTATTTCATTGTTATCCCCATTATGAGCTTTGCGAACTGCATCAGCTGCCATACGAAGGACCTCTTTCTTATATATTTTCCCCTCATCCACTAACAAGTTCAAATGTTTAGCATAAGGTCTCTTTCCGAGAGTATTCATGCCCATGTTAGAAGAGAATTTCTGCACTGCTTGATGACCTTTTCCTATGGCACTAAATGTCTCCACTATAGTTTTATTCACATGAAAAGGAGGTCTTTGACTCTGTGAACTGGATATTCGAGGAGAACTATACTCACTAGCAGCCACATACCCACAGTTCCTACACTTAACTACTATTTTCCTGCAGAAACCATGACTTTCTCTAAATTCAACTTTGTCTGACATTCACTACATTGTAAATCTTTCATGAGATTATCCCATACACTTGTGTGAACTAAGGTATAAATCACAGGACCATCATTTATAATTGGGGGCCCATACTGTGTTGAGCATTCTGAAAATGAATTTAATTTTCTCTCACTGCTAGAAATATCATAATTTTGTTCTGCTACAGAGCTCAAACCACTGACAGATGCTGCACTAGAAATACATTTTGTATCTAAATTACACTGTAGTTTCTCATTTGTGTTTTCAGCCTGGCCTAAGTTTTGAGATTTCTCATAGGACAATTTACCTGCAATACTTTTCTTCGAAGGGCGTTTCTTTGGCTTTCTATAACTACTTCTGGGAGTAGATAGTCGCCCCATGATGAATAAAGAAACACAAATCACAATTCAACACAATTTCGAACGCGCACAAACAATTTTTCACACTTTGTATTAGTACACCAACACGTTACACTGTTTACAAACACCAAGCAACCATGTTGTACTACTCAACACATTTAAATCTAATATTTCACATATAAAAACATCATACACTTAGAATTCCTGGCCAAAAATAAGGTAGTCATTTAACACAACCCTTGAAATAATTTTACAAGTTACAAGATTCTTAGAGAATAATTTCTAAATCGCTGTGGAACTTAGTCTCTGTTTTGAACACAAGCAGACAAAGGAGCATCACGATCCACACCGCTTCCAACACTAGATTCTTAGCGGAGTATTTGAAAAGAACTACGAAGTAAAATCTAGGCCTAAAACAAATATTCTGCAGTACTGCAAGTGAGTGGGCGTGCACCAGAGCATTAAATACCCATGGAGCACCTTTTAAAAATGGCTACCACGGGTTAAATAAATGGCGCATAGAAAAAATATACCATTTTCTGATAGAGCACACATTGTAATATTTTATTTTTAATAAAAATAAAAATGACTTTTTTCAACAAAATATCAAATATTTCAGTCATACCTCGCCTTAGTAAACGTAATACAATATATTTTCTCTACCCTTTTCAAAGACTTTCTTAATTCGAATTTTTGGATAATTCGATTTTTTTACTGGTCCCTTGAGGTTCGAATTATCCAAGTTCCATTGTATTAATGACAGTAAAAACATTATAATAGCACGTATTTCCGTGAAGAACAAAAGCCTATCTTCATATATCCTACTCGTGTTAATTGCCTCTATCAACATACAAAATTTCAGTTTGATTGCTGTAATAGATTCGTAGATATTGAGAACCGTCTAAATATTTCGGATAGTCGCCATGTTGCATTTTTATAAAAGTAGGTATTAGAGTGATGTATTACATGAAAATTATTGTGTAGGTGTAGTATTCAAACTTCATTCGTATGATTAGGACAAAAGAATAAAAATTAGATTATACAATTTCGCACAGCTACCATCTTGTGTTTATGAAAACAATTGAAATAAATTAGATGCCAGTGGATTAAAAATTGTAGAAGCATTTACCGTACCAAGTTTCACTGCACTCGGATGGTTAAATCGCGAGAAACGTCCATTTAAATATTTATATTTCGCGTTGCCACCGTGTTGGATTTGGACTCACCAGGTTAGATTAGATTAGATTTTTATTAATCCATTTGATCAATTACATGTATACAATACGTTTTTGATATAGGACACGTCAGGAATTACATCTATAAAGTAAAAGAACTTACATGTATATATTACTAATACAATAGCTATTTATAATTTATTATACAAACAGATCTTAAGAGAAACAATCTTATTGGACAACTATTGTCCTTACTCTATTATTACAGTATGAAAATTTAATTCTATAAATACAACAACTTACAGCTAGGTATTACAATTAAAAGAGAAAAGTAAATTATAATTATAGATATCATTGTTTCTATACAGTAAGATATTCAACTACAGAGTAAAAACAATGACACTGCAGATAAGCTTTCAACATTCTTTCAAAAGTTTTTATTTTTGGGGCAAATTTTATATACTGAGGTACGGTAGTTTATTGTATAATTTAACTTCTGTGTGAAAATTTCCTGTTTGATATATGCTTGTGTGTGTGTGAAATATGAATGTTTTGATTTTGTCTTGTGTTATGCCTATGAACATCATTGTTTGATTTAAGAAAAACGTCTTTATTCATTAAATTCTTAAAAAAAACATAATACTTTTAAAGATATGAATGCAGGGCAGTGGGATAATGTTTAACTCTTTAAACAGAGGTCTGCATGATTCTGTAGTGTTTACATTTGCCATAATTCTTATCGACCTCTTTTGTATCCTAAACGTGCTTAGTACATCTGGTGACATACCCCAAAATATGACCCCATATCTTAAGTATGGATGGAAATAAGCAAAATAAGCATGCTTTAATGTGTGCATGCTTCTGCAAGTTTTCAAAATACGTAATACAATGCACATCGAGTTCAGTTTAGTATTCAGATATTGTATATGTTTATTCCATTTCAAGTCCTAAAAACTTTGTTTCTGATTTATTTTAAATTTGATGACCATTTAATGTTATATTGGGCTTCGCAGGATCCCTATTCTGTATAGTGTGGAAATTTAGAGATACTGTTTTTTTATAGTTTATTATGAGGTGATTATCTTGTGACCATTTGGTTAACTCTTCTGTAACGTAGTCAGCAGACTGCTGTAAGACCTGCTTAGTTTCACCTTTTATTACGAGTGTTGTATCGTCCTCAAACAAAATGTCCTTATGAGAACAAACGTTCTTTGTTATATCATTGATATATAGAAGAAAGAGTAGTGGGCTCAAAACCGATCTCTGGGGTACTCCAAATTTAATAATTCCCTCATTGGACAATGTTTCATTAAGTAATTTGGTTCCATCATCCTTGTGTCTCAAGCTTACTCTTTGTTTACGCCTTGTTAAGTAAGACTCTATCCATTTATTAGCTAGACCTCTAATACCATATTGATTTAGTTTTGTAAGGAGGATTTTAAGGTCAACAACATCAAATGCTTTCGATAAATCCAAGAATAGGCCAGTTACATGTTCCTTATTGTCAATTAATTTCAGTATACTATTACTACATACATAAATTGCTGTCTGTGTAGATCTTTCCGTACTGAATCCATGTTGTGAGTTTGATAGTATTTCATTTTTTTCTATAAAACTTATCAGTCTCTTATACAGGATTTTTTCCACAATTTTTGCAATACCAGTTGGTAAGGTAATAGGACGATAGTTATCTAATTCATCATTTGAACCGTTTTTGTGATCCGAGTAAGTTCCTGAGAGAATTGAACTGTTTATTAAGTGCGTAAGTGGATTTATTATATTTTCTGCACGTTTCTTTAAAATTGCATCAGGGATGCCATCAATGCCAGCAGAGAATATATTTTTTAGCTATTTTATAACTATTCTTACCTCTTCACTTGTGACATGATTTATAAACAAGTAGTTCCGTGAAGAACTATACAGCCTATTTTCATATATCCTACTTATGTTAATTGCCACTATCAACATACACAATTTCAGTTAGATTGCAGTAATAGATTCGTAGATATTGAGAATCGACTAAATATTTCGGATGGTCGCCATGTTGAATTTTATATATGTAGGTCCTAGAGTTATGTACTGTTACATGCAGATTATTGTGAACGTGTAGTATTCAAACTTCAATCGCATATTTAGGACACAAGAAGTAACAAGGAGATTTTAAAATTTTTCACAGCTGCCATCTTGAGGTTATGGAATCAATTGAAATAAATTAGATGCCAGTGGATTAACATTCGTATAAGGATTTACTGTACCAAGTTTCACTGCACGCGGATGGTTAAATTGCGAGAAACGTCCATGTGAATATTTATAATTCTCGTCGCCACCATGATGGATTTGTGATCACCAGGTTATTTAAAGTCCTATAGGTGAACTTAAGTACATAGCCCGTATGGACATTAAAATGCAGTTTGATTGCTAAAATAGATTCGTAGATATTCAGTATCGTCTTAATATTTCGGATGGACGCCATGTTGGATTGTTAAATGTATAGGTCATAGAGTCATGTACCATTAAAGGAAAATTATTGCGTAGGTTCATTATTCAAACTTTCAATTCGATCGCATGACTACATCACAAGAAATAAAAACTTAATTTTAAAATTCGCACTGCCGCCATCTTGAGGTTATGTAAACAATTGAACTAAATTAGATACCAGTGGATTACAATGTGTATAAATATTTCCTGTACCAGGTTTCAGTGCGCCTGGATCATTAAATCGCGAGAAAGGTATATTTAAAATTTTCAAATTCGCTTGGCCGCCATGTTCGTTTTGTAGTTAACCGGTTTTTGAAAGTCTTATAGATGGACTTCCAGTAGTGCCCTTTATCTCCGTACAAAATTTTAGGGAGATACCGCTAATAGTTTCAGAGATATAGAATGCCGGTGAAATATTTCGCACATCCGCCATCTTGTGATTCTGTAAACAATTGAACGAAGTTAGATGTCTGTGCATTAAAATGTATATAAACATATACTGTACCAAGTTTCATTGCGTTTGGTTATCCAAATCGCGAGAAACGTCTATTTAAAAGTCGCAGATTCTCTTGGCCGCCATGTTGGTTTTGTAGTTACCAGGTTTTCAAAGGTCACATAAGTGAACTTATAGTAGTTCCCTCTATCACCATAGAAAATGTCAGGGTAATATCGGTAATAGTTTCGGAGATATTGAATGCTGGTGAAATATTTCGCACAGCCACCGTGTTGGATTGGTGAGTCGTAACAAAATTTGAAGGGCACGGTAGAGGTCACTCGGAATAGTGCTATGAACTTACCGAGTTTCATAGAAATCGCTTCTGCCGTTTAGATTTTATTAGGGGGGGACACACACACACGAATCACACACACACACGCACACACACACGGACAAAAGGTGATCTCTTATGTACTTGTCCACTATACAATACAAAATATCTTTTTATTTATACATTTTGATACATGTTTCGGCCCTGTGAGCCTTCTTCAGTCAAAATCAAAAAATTCTCCTAGATCATTCTAAAGGTTCGTCTCTCATAAGAAATTTTTGTAAATCAAATTTTACATCGTCAGGATGCTTAAAATACATGAATATAAAATGCTTAAAGACATTAAAAGATTTAAAAATGCACGAAATTTTGAAACGTGGGCTCCATTCTTGTTAATCTATTTCCAAAACAAGGGACCCCATTGTACAAGCATCTTTAAAAAGGAAAGTAGAAATAGGAATCGAACGTTGTTTATTTAGAGCTTGGTCAAAATGTTTTCAACAACCGCAGTTTGGAGACCATAAACTATCACCTCACAACTTGAAAGAGCTACTACCATTGGTCATTTATGCGTGGGTTTTTGTTATAATTTCAATTTTTCATTTTCATTTAGTTTTTCGTTTTACAGGTTGTTGAAAACATTTTGACCAAGCTCTAAATAAACAACGTTCGATTCCTATTTCTACTTTCCTTTTTAAAGATGCTTGTACAATGGGGTAAGTTTTCTACATAACTAAAGTCAACATTTCTTAAAAAAAAAAAAAAAAAAAAAGGTAGTAGCTCTTTCAAGTTGTGAGGTGATAGTTTATGGTCTCCAAACTGCGGTTGTTGAAAACATTTTGACCAAGCTCTAAATAAACAACGTTCGATTCCTATTTCTACTTTCCTTTTTAAAGATGCTTGTACAATGGGGTCCCTTGTTTTGGAAATAGATTAACAAGAATGGAGCCCACGTTTCAAAATTTCGTGCATTTTTAAATCTTTTAATGTCTTTAAGCATTTTATATTCATGTATTTTAAGCATCCTGACGATGTAAAATTTGATTTACAAAAATTTCTTATGAGAGACGAACCTTTAGAATGATCTAGGAGAATTTTTTGATTTTGACTGAAGAAGGCTCACAGGGCCGAAACATGTATCAAAATGTATAAATAAAAAGATATTTTGTATTGTATAGTGGACAAGTACATAAGTTATCAAAATCAATACGGAAAAACTTGAAAAAATGACTAAAGTCATAGATATTCAAAAGGTGATCTCATAAGCCTATTTTTTCAAAATTGAAAATAGGCTAAAATTGAATCACTGCATATATTTATTTTATTATTAGAATTTAGTGTATTTACCTGTGGTTTATTTAATATTTTTGTGGAATTTCCAGAAAATAGTCATTAAAATTGTTTGCTATTTCCTCTGGATTATTAATCACTCAATTTTGTTACAAGGTTGTATCCTATCGCTGGTCAGTGTAATGTTTCTTTGTATTTTAGCAGATTTTCCAGTTTCTTTCTTTATCACGGACCACATACAATACAAAGTAAAGAATATACGGATCTGCCCTAATATCTCTAAGTTAAAGCCAACTTTTTAAGTACAGAAGGGGCAAGGTCAATCATTTGATGTTAGTGCTGCACTTATGTTAGATAAAATATGCCCTATACAACAAAAATAGCTCAGTCAATAGAGGTGCTGTACTTGTAATCACTTAAGGGGACCAAGTACTCCCTATACGAACAATGTTAATTTAGTAAAACTTGGGGGAGCTCATCTTCCAAAGTATTGCAGATAGAGCAGTGAAATTTGATATTGTTGTAACAGTTGCCTTTATCTCTGTGTTATCGTTAAAAATCCCTCAGTATGCCTTCCTTCGGAGGGGAAGTAAAGCCGGCGGTCCCATGTCATAGATTTATGGCATGTTAAAGATCTTTCCACTAATTACACCTGTGTGAAACTAAATTGGATAGGTTAAGAATATAAACAACGCTCTTAGGTTGCTACGTTCGTTGCCAAGAGCCGACTGCGGTGGCGTCTAGTAGCTAGTTCTGAACTAGGCCTAGTAGTCGTTGACGGTGGCGTTTGGCGGCAAAAGTAGGAACTATTTGAAAATTCAAAGTTGCAGTCCCTACTTGAATTAAAAAAACAGATACACACACTAATACAGTCATCACAATTAACACCGGTTATCAGACATATTCTACACACACCCAAAGTACACGGGGCTACATGACCGCGTTGTCGCAGCCCCTAAACTAAGGAACCAACCAACCAACCTATCTCTGTGTTAAATGCATTTTAAACAAAATTAGTTCATCCATTTTATTTTATATTTTACTTTTTTCATGTAAGTAAAAAAAACTAATTTTTTTCTTGCACATGAATTTTTTATGAGCAAAGTATGAATTAGTTTATAATGAATTTGTGTTTAACATGGAGATCAGTGTTAGTTTCAAAAGTGGTATTAGTTTTACCCTTGTATCTTTCGTAGTTTCCAAGATGAGCACCCCACACCAAAAAAAAATAATGTTTCCAGATATTTAACTTCAAAGTTAAGTTAGAAAAGAACATGTGCTTTTTGTGGTTTAGAACTTTCCAGCTCCATACTCTGGATCATCCATATTTTCCTTCCTCCGTTTGGCTCCTCTCCTTTTCTTTCTTGCTAATTTGGTCATCTGTTGTGCCTGTCGATCAGCATTTTTCACATGCACGTCATCCATTTTCTGAAGCTGATGTATGGTGTTTAGGCCTGGTTCAATCCCTAGGTGGGCAAGCACTTGTGCTTTTCCAATGTTTCCCATGTTGAAGCACAGAACACTTTCCAGCACCCCAATTTTAAGGGTATCATACCCAACAAACATATTCTTGGGTATTATAGTCCATATAATGTTGTTAAACGACTCATTCGGGTTCTGGGTTTTGCCATGTAAGCATTTTCTTAGCAGGTCTGGTTGAGCCAAATCCCGATATATGGGTTTTATGGCATGTAAAATAGGTTCAGGAAGGCCATGGTGCTTGTAGTTTGCCCTTTCAGAAGAATTATACTTACACCATGAATCTGTTGGCCAGAGTCCATGTTGAGGTTGATTGTCTGTCGAGAGCTTATGAAAATATGTGCACCACACTGCTTTTCTCATCTTTTCCAAGTCATGCACATTTTCTCTTATTGATACTCCCTTTCACAATAATCACATTTTATACATATGACACTAGCAAGGCCCATTCGTTTGTCAGTGTCTTCATGCACAGATATGCAATCCACATGATTACAATACTTACACTCTACAAATTGTCTCAAAGCTTTAGACAGCAGTTCAATATCTACAAACTGAAAACCTGTGGTCACTTTATTTACATCTGTATTAATGTTGCCAAATTTATTAAACATAGATCTTGAAGAAGAAACTTTCCTCCTTGATGCACTTGTAGGACTATCTGTACAGTCAGAGTGGACCCACTGTTGCTTGTAGGCCTAACCTCACTTTCAATATTATTTCCTTCACTGTTTCTTACACTTCCACTACCTGCACCACTACATTTATTACTTCTTAAAGATGTATTCTTGTTCTTATACTGATTTCCATGAGTTTTTCTTCGGCCAAATTTCTTAACATTACCCATTTTTCTCCGGCAAACAAGATAATATGGTTTGTATCAAAACAAATAACTCCCTGTGTTATGGATCAAAATAAACCAACTCCCTGTGTAAAAACAAAAGAAGGTGACATAAAGACAGTAGGACCAACTTCAGCTACGTTAATTCCTCTTTAAAACGAGGGTACGCACATCAATCTGACACAAAAAGTAACGGAATAGAAGTTGATAAAGTGAACTTCATATGAAAAGGGGCGTCACCAAGGTTACAAGCATGCACTAATTGTTAAAAATGAGACATTTCCAGATGGATTTAGGATATGAAACTCTAGAATTACATTTATTAGACATCCCTCAGCATGAAAGTGAAAAAAAAAAAAATCATCCCGTTTAAGGGTACTTGGTTCCCTTAAATGAGTTATTACCACGTTATGCAAGTATTCTCAATCTAAATTACATTGTCTAGGGTGGGTATTTTGTAAGTATTTTTATTCTCAATTGCAGTTTGTGACTATATTGAATCTAAATTACATTTTGTAAGTATTTTCTATCTAAATTGCATTTTGTAAATATTGTCAATTCAAATTACAGTACAGTAAGTATGTAGTTAGTTTTAGTTGTAAGTATGTAGTTAGTTTGTTTATTAAGTATGGGTCATTGTTCTAATAGACTGTGGTGTGTGAGTGTGTCTGGTAGCAGTTGCATTGTTTATTATTTATAGTTCATTGTTTCAGTAGACTGTGATGCGTGAGAGTGCATGTGAGTGTGCCTGGTGACAGACTGTTTTAGTGGTAGTATTTGTTGTTGGTGGAACTTAAGATTTTTTCTTTCGTTAGTAGAATTTTGGTATTTAATTGTTAGTAGAAGATTAGTATTTTTGTTAGTAGAATTGCTCTTTACTTATTCTGAAAAGGAGTAGCAGCCTTTCAGAATAAATCAATTCTTTACTAGTCTTATAGACGGTTAAGATATTGATAATATAAGCCAAATAATGGCTACACTGCGTCCTGCTGCACGGCTGAAAGCAACGGGAAACTACAGCCGTAATGCTATACCCGAGGATATGCTCCTCTCTATGCATAATTACATGTGATGATGGCTTCCTCGTAAAATTTCAATCCGGAGGTAAACTAGTTCCCCGTTCGGATCTCCGGGTGGGGACTACTCGAGAGGGGGTTAACATCACAGAAGTGACAAAGAGGAAATCTGACACTCTACGGATCGGAGCGTGGAATGTTAGAAGTCTGCTAGGAAGTGGAAGGTTAGAGAACTTAGAAAGGGAAATGGATAGGTTAAGGTTGGATTTGGTTGGGATTAGTGAAATGCGCTGGCAGGAAGAACAGGACTTTTTGTCAGGAGACTATAGGGTCATTAGCACTAAATCAAACAATGGCCAAGCAGGGGTTGGTCTCATATTGAGTAGGAAACTTAGACAGCGGGTGGAATATTATGAGCAATATAGTGAACGGATTATTGTAGCAAAAATCAATACTAAACCTACGTGCACCACAGTGGTACAAGTCTATATCCCTACCAGTCAAGCTGATGATGAGGATGTTGAAAAGGTCTACGAAGAAATAGACGAAATTCTGAGGCATATCAAGGGTGATGAAAATGTTATAGTAATGGGAGATTGGAATGCTGTGGTAGGAAAAGGGAGAGAAGGGAAGATAGTAGGAGATTTCGGATTAGGTGAAAGGAATGATCGAGGAAGCAGGCTGATGGAATTCTGCACCGAGCATGAGTTGGTCATAGCTAACACCTTATTCAATAACCACAATAGAAGAATATACACATGGATGAGACCAGGAGATACAGGGCGTTACCAAATTGACTTCATTATGGTCAAGCAGAGGTTTCGAAACCAGATTTCGGATTGTAAAACATATCCTGGTGCTGACATAAACTCTGACCACAATCTGGTTGTAATGAAATGCAGATTAAAGTTGAAGAAACTGAAGAAAAGTCAAAAGCCAAAAAGGTGGGCAATAGACAGACTGAATGTAAAGGATGTAAACGGAAGATTCAAGAAGAGTATAAAGGAAGTACTAATGAAAAACCCTAAACAAACTTCAATTGCAGACGAATGGGCACTTTTGAAGAATGAAATAACAAAATCCGCAAAAGAGAACATTGGTAGGAAAGAAAGAATAGGTAGAAAACCGTGGATCACTCAGGATATACTAGAATTGATGGATGAAAGGCGGAAACACAAGAATGTAAGAGATGAAAAGGGGAAAGCAGAATACAGACGTCTGAGAAATGAGGTCAACAAGAAGTGCAAGGAAGCGAAAGAAGAATGGTTGAAAGAGAAATGTGCAGGTATAGAAAATTGTCTGAAATTAGGAAAAGTAGACACAGCTTATCGAAGGATTAAGAATACATTTGGGGAAAAGAAGACTAAGTGCTGTAATATTAAGGACACAAATGTAAAGCCTCTAACAGATAGGGAAGAAAAGGTTGAGAGATGGAAAGCTTACATAGAGAGTTTGTATAAGGGAAAGGAGATTGAGAATCATGAAATGGAAAGGGAGGAGGAAATTGATGAGGATGCGAAAGGAGATTTAATATTGAGATCAGAATTTGATAGAGCTTTGGAAGACATAAGCAGGAACAAAGCACCAGGTATAGATGATATACCGATTAAGTTGCTACTCTGCATAGGAGATGAAGGTCTGATCAGGTTATTTCACTAGGTGTGTAGGATTTATGAGACAGGTGAGGTACCCCCTGATTTCAAGAAGAATGTAATCATCCCTATACCAATCTTTTTGACTCTGAGAGTCGCACATTTTTTCCGTATTGACTGAAATATACTAAGAACAAAGTTCCAACTGGTTCCGCCTCGTCAATACTGTTTATTAAAATGTCGTGATACAATCACCTGTCTTTTATCACATCACATGGTACATGTTTCAACGTCTAACACGTATTGACGCCTTCATCAGCCTAAATAATTGTGCAGCACTTAAAACATTCCCTTTATCTACTGGGTGTAGTTAAAAATTGTACATAAAAACACACATGGATCACTGTAACACATTGGAAGCCAACATTAGAGTACAGCACTGTCTCCGTCCGACTCAGCACGGCCCTGTTAGCTCATTGCCGCATTACATCTTGGGAATGGTCACCCCTTGCTTGGGCTTTTGGAAGCCAACATTAGATATAAGCCAAGAAAGACTGCCAAGCCCGGCTGCGGATTTTTATTAAGCTTTTAACATAAGAAAATGTTTTAACAACTTTTAATGTGTTACAGTGATCCATATGTGTTTTTATGTACAATTTTTAACTACACCCAGTAGATAAAGGAAATGTTTTAAGTGCTGCACAATTATTTAGGCTGATGAAGGCGTCAATACGTGTTAGACGTTGAAACATGTACCATGTGATGTGATAAAAGACAGGTGATTGTATCATTTTAATAAACAGTATTGACGAGGCGGAACCAGTTGGAACTTTGTTCTTAGTATCCCTATACCAAAGAAAGTGGGAGCTGACAGATGTGAAGATTACCGTACAATCAGCTTGATTACTCATGCTTCAAAGATCATGTCTACAATAATTTACAAGAGGATTGAAAGCCAGATAGAAAGGGAGTTGGGTGAAGACCAGTTTGGTTTCAGGAGAAATGTACGAACAAGGGAAGCTGTACTAAGTCTTACGCTGATTTTGGAAGGGAGAATAAGGAAAGATAAGAGAACGTTCATGGCATTTGTAGACTTAGAAAAGGCTTTTGATAACGTTGATTGGACTAAATTGTTTGACATTTTGAAATCTATTGGAATAAAGTACAGGGATAGGAGGGTATTCTACATCCTATACAGAAACCAGACAGCAGTATTTCGAGCTGAAGGACATGCGAGAGAAGCTGATATTCAGAAAGTTGTTAGGCAAGGCTGCAGCTTATCAACCATACTTTTCAATCTTTACATTGAACACGCAATGAAGGAAATTAGAGAACAATTTAAAGTGGGAGTGAAGATTCAAGAAAAATAATTTCAACTCTGAAATTTGTTGATGACATCGTCGTCTTGGCCGACAAGCCTGAGGATTTGAACGAGTTTTTGAATGGTATGGACTCCGTCTTACGGAAGGAATACATGATGAAAATTAATAATTGTAAAACAAAAATACTAGAATGCAGCCGAAATAAATCAGAAACCTCTATGGACATCAAATTGGCAGGTGAAAAGCTGAAGGAAGTAGGAGACTTCTGTTACTTAGGAAGCAAAATAACCAGTGATGGACGAAGCAAAGAGGATATAAAAAGTAGGTTGGCTCAGGCAAGGGAAGCTTTTATACAAAAAAGGAATCTGTTGACATCGAATATAAATTTAGGTATTAGGAAGTCATTTTTGAAAGCCTTTGTCTGGAGCGTGGCGCTCTATGGAAGTGAAACTTGCACTATTGGTGCAGCAGAAAAGAGGAGAATTGAAGCATTTGAAATGTGGTGTTACAGGAGAATGATTTAGATCAGATGGGTAGATAGGGTTACAAACGAAGAGGTATTAAGACGAGTGGGAGAGGAGAGATGTTTCTGGCGACTGCTAATGAAAAGGAGAGATAGGTTAGTAGGACACATACTAAGACACCCAGGAATAGCAAGCTTAGTTATGGAAGGAAGGGTCGAGGACAAGATCTGTAGGGGTAGACCAAGGTTAGAATATATTAAACAGATTGCCTCGGATGTAGGGTGTGGTAGCTATGTAGAGATGAATCGATTAGCTCAGGACAGGGAGGCATGGAGAGCTGCATCAAACCAGTCAAAAGACTGAAGACTCAAACAACAACAACAACATAGCCCTGTTTTTATTAGATGATTGGGAAATAAAATTATCATTATGCATTTTCTTTGCTAGTCTTATTAGCTTTTTTAATATGCTAGTGTATTTTTTGTAGTATAAATTGAATTCAGGTGTTGTGTGGTATTGTTTATATAATTTATGTAGAAATTTCTTTCGTTGACATGAATTTATAATCCCTGTTGTTATCCAATTGAATTGCTAGTTTTGTTATTTTTAATAGTTCTTTGTTTAAAGGGGAATGCTGTTTCGAAATAGTGTTTTAGGGTACTGTTAAATGCATTTTTCATTTACATTTTCTAGTTTATAAATTTCTGACCACGATTCCTTATTTAATAAGTCATTGAAATATGTATTATTTGTTTCAGTAAATAACCTGCACTTTGATTTTTTCCATTATCATTATTATTGATTGTTTCGGGTACTTCAAAACTAAGTATTTGTCCTTGGTGGTCACTAAACCCGGACAATAGACTTCTATTGAATGGTGATATTTATCTTAAACAAGATGGCGACAAGTAACAAATCAACCGAGTGCGGTCAGTGTGAAAAATGTATAACTGATAATGAAGATTACATAAATTGTGATGGGGAATGTGGTAAATCATACCACAGAACCTGTGTTAACATAAAGAAGAAAGTTTTTAACCGACTTTTGTCCGACAAGGCCAAGCAATGGTATTGTGTCGTGTGCAGTGCAATGAGTAATAAGTCAACTACGGATGAGGTTTCTAAAATCGCCTCGCCAGACGAGAATGTAAGTAAATCAGATTTACACGATCTTGTTTGTGAAATCAACCTCCGACTGACAAAACTCGAAAACATTGAAAAGACTCAGAATGACATGCTTAAGTCCGTGACATACTTTTCTGATTGTTTTGATGGTATGAAAAGTGACATTTCAACTGCCGCACAAACTCTGAAGCAAGCCTTGTCAGAAATAACAAAGCTCAGCCAAAGAGTTTGTGAGTTAGAGAAGGATAAGAATATCGTCTGCAGTGAGGTCAAATTGTTAAAGCAAGAGAATCTCGAGCTTCAACAGTACGTTCGGCGAAACAACTTAGAGCTTCATGGCGTGCCGCACACTTCAAACGAAAACCCCGTTCAAATTGTCAAGACTATCGCTGATCAATTGGGTGTCACAGTTGTTGAGTCCGATATTGACGCCTGCCATCGGCTACCACACAGCAGAGAAGGTCTTCCACCTCCTTTACTAGTAAAATTCTGCAGCCGGCTAAAAAAAGACGCAATTCTAAAAGGCAAAAGATCCAAACCCAACCTGAACTCAAGTGATGCAGGAATCAATGGAAGGGCTAGGCCTATCTACATTAACGAGCATTTGACGCCAGCAAATAAAGTACTTCACAAACAGGCAAGAGACCTCCGTAATTTAGGTTTTAAATACGTCTGGACCCGGGACTGCAAAATATTCGTCCGTAGATCAGATGGTGACAAGGCTGTCAGGATCAGCTCAGCAGAAGACATTGAAAGGCTAGTAAGAGACTCTTCCAATAACAAGGCTCAGCCATCCCATTCACAGTAATAAGAATGAATCAAGACATGGACCTACTAGTTGATGTTGACTTACACTCATCAATAGATGAGCGTAAATATGACTGTATCCACGACTACATAGCAGACACTAAAAATGAGGTTAGCCAAATCAAGTGTCTTTACGTGAATAGCAGAAGCCTAAAAAATAAACTAGAAGATATCGAGATACTAATACATATTGTGGAAAATCTAGATGTCATAGTGGTAACCGAGACTTGGGTAAAAAGTAATGAAGCTAAATACTTCAACCTAAACAACTATTCTGTTGCATTTGTACACAGAGACAATCAGGATGGTGGAGGTGTGGGAGTTTATGTCCACAAAAAATGGAATACAAAAGTTCTTAACCTAGTTGAGAGTAACCATAGCTTGATCCAGTTAGAGCTCATAAGAAATGATACTGTTCGTTTCAATAACCTGCATACTATTAATATAATTGCAGTATATAATCCAAACATAAATAACGCAACAAAATTCATGCAATCTTTAGAGCACATTCTCTCGAAAAACAATGCCAATCTTTCCTTATGCATTGGTGATACAAATATTAACTTATTAAACAAAAATAATGTAACCAAATCATACCTCAATCTACTATCAAGCTATGGTTTCACACAAGGCAATACTCGCTATCCAACAAGAATAAGTGAATCAACAAGTACACTCCTTGATCAGGTGGCCACTAATAACTGTAAATATGCCTATAGAATAAGCAATATAAATAGTGATATTAGTGATCATAATATTCTTGTAACTGAGATTTTCTGGTCAAACTACTATCCAGGCAAAAGCCCAATCTCGAACATGACATTTAAATACGCCCCCAACAAGCAAAGGTCTAGTTCAAAAAACGTGAATAAAAATTACCGGTACATGAACAAAAACAAATTCTCTAATGATCTCAATCAAATAGACTGCTTAGATGATCTAAACGAAACTTACATCGCCATGAAACACAAAATCTTGACACAGACACCCAACAAAGAAAACACTGACTCACCTTTGAGGGAAATACACCAGAACCACAAAAACCCATGGATAACAACAGAATTAATTCAACTAATAAAACAAAGGGACCTACTACATGCTAAACTTAAAACTAGCATTCACAGAAACAATAACCTCTTAAAGGAAGAGCACATAATATGTAGGAACAAAGTGACAGCTTTAAAACGGAAACTGAAATCCTCATACTATGAACACAAATTAACATTGAATGCCAATAGCATAAAAGATACTTGGAAAGTAATCAATGAAATGATCTACAACCGCACAACTGAAAACAAAGATGGTCCCAGTGAGATAATAATTGACGGTAAATCTTTCACAGGAAAAGAAAATATTTGCAATGCTCTAAACACTCACTTTATAAACATAGCACACAAATTAGCCATAAACATCCCCCCAGGGAAGAACGTTAATGAAATTAATGTCAACGTAGATTCCATATTTATGACCCCGACTAATGAGATGGAAATTCGCAATATTATATTAAGCCTTAAAATGAAAAGTAGCCAAGACAAAGATGGTATGTCAGTGAAATTGTTAAAAAACTCCATTGACATGCTAAGTAGCCCACTAACTACTTTAATAAATGTATCGTTAGAGACTGGTCTGGTGCCTGATGATCTAAAAATAGCACGAGTCATACCAGTCTATAAAGGAGGTGACAAAAGCAATCCGGACAATTACAGGCCCATTTCCATCCTCCCACCCATATCCAAGGTACTCGAAACAGTAGTAAAAAACAGAATTGTTAATTTCTTAAATAAAAATGATTACTTCTACAAAGGGCAATATGGATTCCGAGAAAACTCAAGCACAGAAATAGCCACAATTGATATTATCTCTAACTTGCAGGATGTCTTAGACAATAAGATGACAGCGAGTGGCCTTTTCATAGACCTGAGAAAGGCGTTTGATACTGTTGACCATGAAATTCTCTTAGGGAAACTTGATAAAGCAGGTATCCGAGGAGTAGCTTGGACATGGTTTAAAAATTACCTATCTAATCGTAAGCAGTATATTGAAATAAATGGCTACAGAAGTGAGGAAGTTAATATTACCCACGGTGTGCCCCAAGGATCAATACTGGGTCCTTCCCTCTTCTTAGTATATATTAATGACATAGCAACACTCCGTTTTCATGGTAATATAACGTTGTTTGCAGATGACTTAAGCATCTTTTACAATGCGTACACCACCAACACGCTGATTACACACATGCAGGAGGACATGAATACCATACTTGGCTGGACCCAGTCAAATAAATTAACAATAAATGAAGATAAAACAAATTATTTAATAATATCAAAGCGTAGAACAAAGTTAGACATCACTCAGAATATAATGCTGAATGGAAAAGCAGTTAAAAGGGTCTCATCTGTCAAATACCTAGGCTTAATAATAGATGAAAATCTCTCCTGGCAAAAGCACATTGATGCATTAGTAAAAAAAATATCACCTGCCGCTGGGATGATAAAAAAATTGAGCTACTATATCCCAAAATATCTACTCAGGAAAGTGTATTTTTCCTTAATCCATAGCCACTTACAATATTTGAATACAATTTGGATAAAATGCTCAAACTACCTAAAAAAGGAAATTGAGGTAATTCAGAATAGAGCCATAAGAAATATTTATAACTACCCTTTTTTAACACCAACCAAACACCTTTATATTACGAGTAAAATTCAACCAGTAGCCCTAAATGCAGAAATCAAATCAAATGTCCTAATATACCAAATCCTACACAGCAGAATACACACAAATTTAAACTTCACTAAACAATCTGATTTACACGCTTACAAAACTAGACATGCAGATGACATAACACTTTTCCATATCAATTCCAAACAATATGGCAGTAATAGCATTAAGTATAGTGCCTTTGTAAAATTCAATGGACTACCAGAAAATATAAAAATTGCACCTAGCCTACCAATCTTTAAAAGGAGGCTAAAACAGTTTATGTGGAATGATTATAAAATGTCAGTTTGAAGAAATTTCATAATCTGAGAAGACAAAAGAAGAACATATTGTGTACAAAAACTTATGAAAGCTACAAAATGTTGTATATATTTTCATACTGAAAACTTTGTAAAGTAAACATTGTATTGTAATTTGTCGCCAACAAGATAAAACTGTACAATTCCTTTGTATATGAGTCCTTGACTCGTTAAGGGATTAATAAAATGCATTATTATTATCTGTATTTATAAAAAAATGATCAATGGCTCTAAAGACGTCACAAAACTCCAAAACACATTAACCGAAATGGAACAATGGTGCTCCGATCACAAGTCTGAAATCAACGTTTCAAAAACAGTAATGATGGTGTTTAGAAAAGGAGGGAAGGTTCCAGCAGCGACAGAAATTTTCATCAAGAGGAGGAAAATAAACATCGTAAAGGAATTCAAATATTTGGGTATCACGGTCCAAACAAGTGCTACATGTTTCACATATCATGTGATAGAGAAATCAACGCAAACAGTACTGCAACATGGCGCCCAAGAATACTAATGTTATATGTACCTCCTGTAAAGTTTCTCTGTAGGAGAATGAAAATTTCGTACAATGTGACGGAAAGTGTGGTGAAGTTTTTCATCTAAACTGTGCTCGTGTGACGAACGCCGTTTTTAAAGCAATGATTGCAAATCCGGGCGAAATTCTGTGGCATTGTAAACAATGCAAACATAACCCAAATTCAATCAGGACAGCTACATCTAGTTTTCAGCCGAATAAGGTCAAACCGGACACTGTAAGTTTATTATTATTATTATTATTATTATTATTATTATTATTATTATTTATTTACCATAAATCGTACACGAAGTATGGAAGGCCTAGTGAAAAAGGGCAAGCCCCACATACATATTTCATGCTCCACAGGCACAGCTTACATCTACATTTGTTTTAACAATATTTACAAGTTTTACAAAGATATTTGCAGTATTTACATATTTAGAATATTGACATAGTACATTTTCCTGTTCACTCACTCTCTCACGCACGCACTTTCATAACCTCAATCACTCGATATATTCATTCATTCATTCCATTCAGATACTCATTCATTCAGCGAGACAATCAATCACTCATACATACGTTTATTTATACAATGTACCTTTTTACGTACGGCTTGAATTTCCTAAGAGGCAAGATCTTGGCATCTCCTGGCAGCGCGTTCCATAACCGCGCAGAGCGGCCGTAGAAACCTGTCAGGTAGGCATTGCTACGTGCGAAGGGCGGAACGAGGGTTACACCTCGTCCTCTCCGAACTGAGCGATATGCCAATGACAGTCGGCAAAAAGGGTCAATATTAATGGAACCTGTAAGGGATTTTTTAAGAAAAATTAGATCAATTTGTTTGGCTGTTGCCTCTATAGATGGAAATTTTGACAAAGGGGAAGGGGAATAACGAGCTATTAGCCTTTCTGCGCGGCGCTGTAAACGCTGGAGCTTGTTCATGTTTTCCGCTGTAGTGGGATGCCAGGCAGGTAAGCCGTACGTTAATATTGGACGGACCATGCATGTGTAAGCCATCCTGAAGGCTCTAGGTTTACAACCTCTCATGTTTCTATACAAGAAACCCAGAACTTTGGTGGCCTTACATCTTGCCTCTTCACTTTGAATGTTCCAATTCAGGGTGTCGGAGATTGTTACCCCTAATAGCTTTAAGTTTGTGCACTGTGGGATGACACTGTTCATAATTTTGTATTCATTCTCAATGGGTTTTTGTGACCTGGTTATTCTTATGTATTTACATTTTTGTACATTTATATTTAAATTATTCACAGAACACCACAGCGATAAGTTGTCCAGATCTGATTTAAGACAGAGGGAATCTTCTTCACATGTAATGCCCCTGTATAGCACGGTGTCATCTGCATATATTGACATTGATGAGGTGACACAGCCAGGAAGATCGAGCACATATATAGTGAAGAGAAGAGATCCGATCACAGAGCCCTGAATCACTCCAGAAGTAACTTGAGCAGCCTGCGATCGAGCTCCTCCGTACACCACACACTGTGATCGACCCTCTAGGAATGACCTCACCCATGCAAGTAAGCTACCCCGTATGTTAAGCTGCTGTAGCTTTAACTAAAGTCTTTCATGAGACACTTGATCGAAGACCTTAGCCCAATCCAGTGCAATACAGTCCACTTGTTTCACTTCTGGCTGATTCAAGTAGAACTGAAACTCATCAATGACTTTTGTCAATAGAGTAGTGCAAGAACGACCCGGAAGAAAACCGTGCTGATTTGGATCGAGCAGATTGTTCTCCCGTAGGAATTCCAGCACACTGTTTGCTACTAGCCGCTCCATACATTTACAAATTATAGAAGTTTATGTGAAGCAGTTAGCAATATGCAACAGTGCTAAAAGATGTGTGTAACTCTCTGGAGTATCAATCAAAAAAAATTGATGAACTATTGGAGCAAAATATCACACTAAAATCCTTCATTGACCAACTCACCCAAGAGGTTAACAACACTAAAGTTCAGAATGACTTGCTTAAAGAAGAAATTGAGCATCTTAAAAGGCAAGTTAATGACTTGGAGCAATACTCCAAGAATTACAACCTTGAAATCGCCGGGATACCAGTCTCCAAACACGAGAATGTGTATAATATTGTGGCTCAAGTGGCATGTGCAGTTGGTGTCGAAGTTGATACTGATAAGGTCATTGAATATTGCCACCGACTTCCATCCTTTACAGATAAGGATGGAAAGAAGAAAACGCCCCTCATAGTAGCAAAATGTTATTCCCGCCAAACTAAAAACATGATAATGAGCAAAAAACGCAAAACATGGGAAACTTCTTTGCACAGATGTCTAGATCAACGGAGACTCGCCAGTGTAGGCTATATAAACGAACATTTAACCAAAGACAACCAAAACTTATATTGGCTTGCCAGGAATTAAAACGGACAATGAATTATAAATTCGCATGGACCAGGAACGGGAAGATCTTCATGAGGGAAAATTAAAACAGCCCGATTCTACAAATCAAGACTGCAGCTGACCTACCAACAGTTCATGGGAATCAAGGAAACTGAAGGTATGTTTGCCTGAGCCAAGTGATCAATCAATATTACATGAAATTCTGTTTAAGTGAGTGTAAAGTAATTATGGAAGTACCCTGAAATAAAACAACTAACTTACGGTATGAAATCAGATAACGAAGTAGACCTTAATTTCCAAGATATTACTTCAAACATTGTAAACAGTACTCAAGACTTGAACAAATTAATTAGCTTTATTGTGGGAATTAATATCATGCACCTAAATATATGCGGCATGATAACAAATTTTGAAAGAATGCTAGTTATGCTCGATCAACTTGATCATAAACCAGATGTCATTATACTGTCTGAAACTCAGCTCATTGAGGATATAACATTTGCTATTTTAGGATATAATGAGTACTTCATACCACCTCAAAATTCTACCCCTGACAGCATAAAGATATATGTGCATGAAAACCTCATACAAAATATTACAATATCTACTGTAAAAGCACTGAAAGCTGCAAATGCTAGCCTACTCACCTTCATATATAATAAAGAAAGAAACGTGATACTTGCTATATACAGATCACCCTCCACAAGCCCAAAGAAATTCATAGAAGAACTAGGAAATACTCTCCAGCACTTGCCCACAGCTACACAGAGTATAGTAATAGGAGATATACATATTGATATTTTAAATCCTACAAGGCAATATGCCCAAAGTATTAAAAATGAGTATTTAAATTTATTATATGCAAATGGTTTCATTTCGTACATAAACTCACCAACTAGAATAACCCCAAAATCCAGAACATGTATCGATCACATACATGTTAAGTCCCACAGAAACAGCAACTTTGACCCTTTTGTTCTGCATACCAGTATCACAGATCACAGTCCTACATTTCTCATACAAAATAAATCTCAAAAATACACTCCACAAACAGGAGAAAATACTTCGAACAATGTTAGAATAAATTATGAAACTCGAAAAAAAATCCTTATCTAAGGAAACTTGGGAATCCATCATAACTGAACATGATGCTAACAAAGCAGCTGATAGTTTCATTAAATTACTGACTCAATACATCTATGAACACTTTACTACCATAAATAACGTACGATCAAAATTTAAAAAAAATACTCCATGGATCACAACTGGAATTTTTTAACTTCTATTAGAATAAGAGATAAATTACATCAGAAAATTGTTAAACAAAGGGAGAGATCCCCAAACAGTGATGAGGTCCGAGAAACTGTTAGTGAACATAAATTGTACAGAAACTGGATAAACAGGCTAGTTAAGAAAGCAAAAGAAAGGTACTATTCCCAACAAATTATGTCAAACTCCAATAATTCGAAAGTCCTTTGGAAAAATATTAATGATATAACATGTAGAAAGGGAAATAAATCTTCAGCTGTTGACAGCATATTTATCAGAGACTCACAAGAAACATTCCAACCAGCTGCCATTGTAAACAAATTTGTAGACTATTTTAGTAACATAGGTTTAGAACTTTCTGAAAAGATAAGTAATACAAGAAAGGAACCTGACAACACAAATGCACGTGATAGCACTGCAAAATCTCAACCTCAGTCTATCTTTTTTATACCCATAACAAAATCAGAAATAACAAACCACATAGCTGCTCTAGAAGATAACTCAGCAAATGGCTATGATAATATCTCTAGTAAAACAATTAAGATAATTAGTTCAGAAATTCTACTACCACTGCACCATATTTTTAATTTATCACTAACGAAGGGGAAATTTCCAGTCTCATTCAAAATTGCCATCATAATCCCAGTCTATAAATCAGATGATAAAAGAGAGTTAAATAACTATAGACCAATATCCCTCACAACCCACCTCTCTAAGCTACTAGAGAAATGCATCAAAACCAGATTACTTAACTATCTGAATAAGTTCAACATATTGCCACCAAATCAGTTTGGTTTTAGACAAAACACTAGTACTCAAGATGCTATATTCTTCCTTACTGGTTATTTGTATAAAGCCATAAAGTAGAAGTGCTGAAGTAAAAATTGGAATTCCGCAAGGAACAGTTTTAGGTCCTATTCTTTTTCTGTTATATATTAACGATTTGTGTGAGCTGAACTGTAATGCGATGATTACCTCATATGCTGATGACACTGTCGTCACAGTCACAGGAACAACTTGGGAGGACACTTTTAATAGAACTCAAGAAACCCTTGCTACAGTCCAAAAATGGCTAAGAAACCACCTCCTTATCTTAAATGAAACCAAAACACAATACCTATGCTTCTCACACAACAAAACATTACAACCCACAGACAATTTAACACTGAAGATCCACACACCAAATTGTAACAATGGCGAAAGATGCTATACCCTACAGAAGTCAATGAATGCTACATATTTAGGGATTATTAGGTAGTCATTTAAAATGGAATATGCATGCATCAAAATTGGCCAATAAACTCCAAAAGTTAATTTATATATTTTACAGAATCAGAAATATCTTGTCAGCAAAAGTCTTGAGAACTGTATATTTTGCCTTAGTCCAGTCACAACTACAATATGGAATAAATGGTTGGGGTGGAATACTTGATTCACATTTGGCTCAGGTAAATACCTGCCAGAATTTCATTCTAAAAGTTATGTACAAAAAGCCACCAACGTTTCCAACATGTGAACTGTATAAACAAAGCATGGTGCTTAATATACGACAGTTATTTGTTCAGTCATCAATCATATTTATACATAAAAATATGAAGCTCTTCTCCAATGGACAACAACTTAAAATGTGCACTAGACTTCAAGACAGAACTGGAATGAATATCCCTCGTCGAAACACACTACTTGGCCAAAGGAATTTAAGTTGTCTTAGCACTAGGATGTACAATATATTGCCAGTAAAAAAAATCCACAGCCTGCTTCCAGTCTCCGACCGGGTCAGGAATGGAATGAATGAAGCCCCCATCTAGCGGCGAGGATATGAACTGTGCCGGCTGCCGAGGCCTGACGCACTCCTCTGGATATTGCCAGTAAATGTGATAAATAACACCCTGAATATACTGAAGAAAAGGTTTTTTTTACATGGTTGCTTAATAACTTTGATAAAGCAAATGAACTTATAAATTTTCACCAACATATTTGAACCAACTCAGTCACAAATAAGTAATGTATCGTCTTCTTTTATTTTAGTATCCTTTTAATTAATGCCTTTACTATAAACTTTTCTTACTATTCTCAGTCAAATACCATGTTGCAAATAAATTAAGAAATTGTGTTCATGAAGCCCACGCACAAGTTTATCTTATGTGGGATTCACCCTGTATTTTGATACAACATCTGTATATGTACATGTTTTCTGTCAGTGAATAAAAATGTGTGCTCGTGAAAAAAAAAGTACGGGCAATGCATGAAATTAGATACTTGAGAATCCTCAGCTTAGAGACAGCAATGGCTCTGTTCAGAAATAAAATCATGCCTCTTCTAACATTGAAGTCATTTGGCAACACCTAACAGAAAAGAACCTTTCCTCACTAGAAAGAGTGAAGGCATTATTCATTAAAAAAAAAGCAATCGGAGTGTCAAAAACTACCAGGTCACGATTTGTCAACCTCCTGGCACGAGAATCATCTTATAGAAGACCTTATAAACTATTTACCTCTACCAAATACCAGAGCCTCGGAACAGCTACTAACATCATTGATGAAAAAACGAGACGACATTCCTCAAGAATTTTATGGAACCGGAGCCATGATTGACCGGACGTGGACAACAGCCAACTTTGAGTTGTGGCATGTGTTTACACGTCTGACTGTGCATGGTTTTCACTACCTTATTTGTGTTAGCAAATATTTCCATGAACCTACAGTGACGTGTGTATGCCAACTATGTGAACAAGCATGTGATCGCTACCACTTAGAGCTCTCTAGGAAAAGGACAAAATCAATCAAAGACCATGCAACTCAAAGTGTCAGAGTGCAATTTTAGTGTACGTTTTTATTCTTTGTTTTCAATGGCTATTTGGCTGCAATAAAAGTATTATTATAAACATTTGATCAGGAGTGGTTTTACTAATTTTTAAAATTTCTTGTTGGGGTATTTACTGTAGGTTTCAGTCCATAAGAAATTAGTAACTGTGTTAATAATTCACAATTTCTATCACATTTTAAGAAATCCACATTTACATCCCCACAAATTATTATATCGAAATTTACTTTGCTCATGTTATTGAGTTACAATCCTAATTTGTCTATAAATAAACGAAAATTTCCTGACGGAGAACGGTATACGCATACAATTATTAACTTAAACTGCTGTATGTTTATGGCAGAGAATTCAAAATCCTGTTCCATAATTAGATAATCATAAGCTGTTAACTGTTCATGATCTAAATTATTTCTTAAGAAGATACAAGTACCACCATGGCTAATATTAGATCTAGAGTATTTACTAGCTAGTACAGTATAAACCCTGGGAATTGAATTAATTCGAGTTGTTCCTCTTTCAGCCAATGAGTTGAGTGTTGAGATGTCTTTAAGTTCATTTTTAAGCATTAGATTTATGTAATCAATTTTATTATAGATCTGGTGGTAAATACTAAATTTGTTACTTTTGCAAGGTTGTGTTGGTGATTTATTTACATTATTATTATCATAATTGTTATTATTATTGTTGCTAGACAAATCCAAAATACCATTGTTGCACTCAGTTAAATTTGACATCAAATGATACTCATCTGAATGCCAAACTTCACGTTTGGCTTCTTTTACCAGTTTCCCTGCTTCCACTCTAAAGATATTACTGTTGAACTATTCTTACCTTTAGGTTATTGAAAGTCCCACAGTCGAACTTATGTTCATAGCCTCTATGAACATTAAAAAATCAGTTTAATTGCTGTAATAGTTTCGTAGGAATTGAGAACCATCTATATATTTCGGATGGTCGCCATGTTGGATTGTTATATGTATAGGCCATAGAGTTATGTACTACTAAATGAAAATTGTTGCGTAGGTTATTATTTATTTATTTATTTATTTATTTATTTACATAGGTCCCAATGAGCCTGAGCTCGTGTTAGGGACAATCAAGTAACATAGTTACAGCATGGCATATATATAATTTTTGTAACATTATATTGTTTAGTTTGATAGTAACTTATATTAGATTGCTAGTGACTAACTTTACAGAGATGATTTGGTATGATACATTGCATTGCTTAAGGCTATTGGATATGGGCTATTCATTCCTTAATAGGAAGTCTTTTGTTTTCCTCTTAAATGTTTTTATAGAGAAACTTTCCCTTATGCCTAATGGTAGCGAGTTGTATTCTTTTATTATAAAGGACATAATTCCTTTAGTTCCAAATTTAATGGATTGGGAATGGCTGGTGAATATTCGATTTACCCCTCTTGTTGCATAATGATGAATGTCATTTGCATGGGTAAAATGGATGTGTGTGTGTGTATCAATTTGTTTTCTAATTTGTATACAAATACTGTTGCTGACATAGCTATTTGTTTTTGCAGTGGCATAATTTTAGTTCTTGAGTATAATTCATTTGAGGGTGTGAGCCAAGGAAATCCAAAGATAGATTTTATAGCACGTTTCTGGAGTATCACAAGTTCTTTTATCAGCTCCTTCTTACAATATCCCCATATGAAATTCATGTACATTAGATGTGAATGTATCAGAGCAAAGTATATATTTTTCAATTGTTGGCTAGTAAGACAGCTATATCTTAACCTGAAAATAATACCAATTATAGGGCTGATTTTATGTTTTACATTTTCTACATGATTTTCCCAGGTTAGTGTACTATCTAGTGTGATACCTAAGTATTTTGCCGATTTAACCCTTTCTATTTCTTTGTTGGCTATGTTGACTAAGTTTGTGGTCTCAATCTTGTATGATGGTTTATGGAAGAATAAATATTTTGTTTTAGTGATATTGATAACCATTTTGTGTGCCCTCAACCAATCCACCAGCTTATTGAGATCATAATTAATATTTAGCATAATTTCCTGTTCAGATGTTCCCAGATAGAGTATAAAAATATCATCTGCAAATAGTTTAAGCTTGCCTTTCAATTCTAATAATACTATATCATTAATATAGGCCAAGAAAAGAATTGGTCCTAAGACAGAACCTTGAGGTACTCCTGTGTCAATTCTCATTTGAGATCCTTTTACATTATCGATTGCAACGTATTGTTTTCTGTTTGTGAGGTAGTTCTTGAACCAATCATGTGCCACTCCTCTGATGCCTGCAAATTCTAATTTATTAGGCTCATTATTCAAACTTCCCTTCGATCGCATGATTACGACACAAGAAATAAAAACTTAATTTTATAATTTTGCACAACCATAATCTTGAGGTTATGTAAACAAGTGAACTAAATTAGATGCCAGTACATTACAATGCGTATAAACATTTACTGTACCGGTACCATATTTCACTGCGCTCAGATGGTTAAATCGCGGGAAAAGTCTGTTAAAATGTTTCAATTAAATCGCGAGAAAAATCTGTTAAAATGTTTCAACTTTGATTGGCCGCCATGTCCATTTTGTACTTGACAGGTTTTTGAAAGTTACATAGATAAACTTTAAGTAGTACCCGTTATTGTATACATGTAATTGATCAAATGGATAAATAAAAATCTAATCAATCTAATCTATCACCGTACGAAAATGCAGGGTGATATCAGTAATAGTTTCGGTGATGTAGGAAAGCCGGTGAAATATTTCACACAGCCACCATCTTGAGGTTATGTACACAATTGAACTAAATTAAACGCCGGTGCATTGCAATGATTAGATTAGATTAGATTTTTATTAAATCCATTTAATCAAATACATGTATACAATACATTTTTGATATAGGACACGTCAGAAATTACATCTTTAAAATAAAAGAACTAACAGGTATATATTACTAATACTATAACTATTTATAACTTATTATAATAACAGATCTTAAGAGATACAATCGTATTGGACAAATATTTACACCTTACTCTATTATCATAATATGAACTCTTAATTCTATAAATACAACAACTTACAGCTAGGTATTACAGTTAAAATAGAAAAGTAAAATATAATTATAGATTTTATCGCTCCTATACGCTAAGATATGTGTATACACATTTTCTGTATCTAGTTTCATTGCGTTAGGATGGTTAAATCGCGAGAAAAATCTATTTAAAAGTTTCAACTTCGCTTAACCGCCATGTTGGTTTTGTAGTTAAAAGGTTTTTGAAATTATCATAGGTGAACTTTTAGTAGTGCCCTTTATCACCGTACAAAATTTCAGCGTGATATCGGTAATAGTTTCGGAGGTATAGAATGCCGGTGAAATATTTTGCACAGCGGCCATGTTGGATTGGTGAGAAGTAATAATAGTCCGGTGGATTAAAGGAACTATTGTGCAAATCGAGGTAAAAGCGATTTTATTTTAAGTTACGTTAAGGGGTCCATATGGAACGTTTTCAGCCATGGAGGCATTCTGTACACCCCCTGGTTATTTTTGTACAGACCCCCAAACATGTGATGGGGCGCATACCCTTATTTTCTGGGTTAGAAATTCGTAATTATTTTTATGGGCAAAATTAATAAAATTCGTATCATTTTCGATGTTTTTGAGGGCATGGAATTCCTTTTTGGGGTCTATTTCCTTGTCGGGGGCAGAGAGGCGGCTCTATAGGGGGCGGGGGTCAAAACCCGTAAAACTAGGTTGATGCATATAATTTTAAAGGTATTTTGGGGCGTAAAATTCATTTCTGGGTTAGTTTTTACTCTAGGGGGTAAGGGGAGGGGGCAGTGAATCGGGGGGGTTACTACGAGGGCGGTGCCCACAATGATAGCAAACTGGTGCTTATAATGAATCATTTCCAAGGGTTTCGGGAGAGTAGAATTCATTTCTGGGGTAGATTTTTGTTCTAGGGTGTAGGGTTGGGGGTGGTGCAACAGGGGTGGGGGTAAAAGAACTGTAAAATTTGGTTGATGCATATCATTTTCAAGGTATTTGGGGCGCAGAATTCATTTCTGGGTTTGGTTTTGTTATAGGTGGTATGGGGTGGGGCCAGTGATTCCCCCGGTGTGGAACTACGGGGGCGGTGCAGACAATGACAGAAAAGATCTGCTTATAACGACTCATTTCCAAAGTTTTTAGGGAATTCATTTCCGAGGTCATTTTGTATTTAGGTGATCAAGAGCGGTGGCTTAGAAGATTCTGTTGCAAAAATATTATGCTTGACAGCAGTGTTGTTAAGTATTATTTATTCTTTGGATAATTTGTTTAATCAAAATACCATACAGTAAAATCAAAATTTCTGACAATAACTTCATCTTCGAAAATACTATGTGCACAAATCGAAGTTACTGGTGCCCTGAAAAGAAAGGAAGTTGATAGAAATTTCGCATTTCTTGAAAGAACAAGAGAAGGTTTCAGTAATAATTAAGAACCTTACCGATACGTCACATCTCGCAACCACAAAATTTGCAAAGGGAAGTGCAAGGAAGACCTGCTTTTGCACACCCGAATCGATTTGTACTGCAGGATTCTCGCAAAGACTTCATCTTCGAGGTAACGACAGCTTGTCTCGGTTAAAGAAGATCGTAGCCTAATTTTAAGACTGTACATAGCATGTCAGACTCGTCAGGGCTATCTAGAAGTCTTTTTCAGCCACGAAAATCACACTTACCCTGCAGCACTCTCTAAAAATGGTGAACTTTGATTTAGAAAGAAAGCAGCCCTCTTGCCATGCTTGGTACCTGACGAAGAAAATCCAGCGCAGCAGTGCCTCGACTTCGACATGGTGGTGATTAATGGTGCCACCGCAGTCAATTACATCCTTCCAGATCTTGGAAGCACCTTCTCCGATTATGAGAGGAAGTTACTTTCTTACATATAGATCTGCGTATTTGAAAGCGCGAAGGATTGATGTAGTGTTCGACGAATGCGTCCGTACATCATAGAAGTCTGCTTGACGAATGAAAAGAGGACAGGGTGTTGGCCAAAAAAAAAATGGAGCCAACAAAACAAGTTCCGATAAAATAGAAAGACCTTTCGAGATGCGATGCGAATAAACAAGAGTTGTTCGCGTATCTTGCTAATTACATCAGCACGACAGCATTTTCCAGAAAAGTTGTCGTCTCGCTTTAGGAAAGCGTTCTTTGCAATGTCTAAAGCGATTTATCAGGATTGATGCCTTGCCATCACGAAGAGGCTGACAGAAGAATGCCTTTACATGCCGCAGACCGTGCAAGACAAGGATGCAGTAGAATCTTGATCAGGACAGTAGACACTGACGTCGTCGTGTTGCCTACTGCCTTGCTGGATAATCTCCATGGATGTGAACAGCTGTGCGTTGGATTAGGCAAGGTTGCTGGACATCCGTGCTATTGCACATCACATAGGACCGGAGAAGTGTGCTGGGCTGCTGGCGTTTCTCGCCTTCACAGGTTGCGATACGACGTCGTCCTTCAGGAGCAAGGGAAAACGATATTCCTGGGCAGCCTGGAAAGCTTTTCCAGAAGCCGACAAAGTTTTCAAATCCATGTCTCAACCCCTCACTCCAGCAGAAGTACAGAAAATTGTACCTACACTGGAGAAGTACGTCGTGATCCTTTACCAGTAACTTCGATTTGTGTACATAGTATTTTTGAAGAAGACGTTATCGTCAGAAATTTTGATTTACTGTATGGTATTTTGATTAAACAAGTTATCAAAAGATTAAATAATACTTAACAACACTACTGTCAATCATAATATTTTTGCAACAACATCCTTTAAACCACCCCTCTTGATCGCCTAAATACAAAATGACGTCTGAAATGAATTCTACGCCCCTAAAAACTTTGGAAATAAGTCGTTATAAGCAGATGTTTGCTGTCATTGTCTGCACCACCCCCGTAGTTCCGCCCCAGGGAATTCACTGGCCCCACCCCATACCACCTATAACAAAACCAAACCCAGAAATGAATTCTACACCCCAAAATACCTTGAAAATGATATGCATCAATCAAGTTTTACGGTTTTTGACCCCCGCCCCCTGTAGCACCGCCCCTAATATTGACAGCAACCAACCCTACCCCCTAGAACAAAAACTACCCCAGAAATGAATTTTAGACCCCCCAAAAACCTTGCAAATGAATCGTTATAAGCACCAGTTTGCTATCATTGTGTGCACCGCCCCCATAGTTTCTCCCCCAACGATTCACTGCCCCCACCCATTGCCCCCTAGAACAAAACATAACCCAGAAATGAATTCTACGCCCCAAAATACCTTGAAAATGATATGCATCAACCACGTTTTACGGGTTTTGACTCCCCTCACCCTGTAGCGCCGCCCCCTGCACCCGACAAGAAATATGACCCTTAAAATTAATTCCTTGCCCTCAAAAGCATCGGAAATGATACTAATTTTATTAATTTTGCCCATAAAGAAATAATTAGGAATTTTTAACCCATAACATAAGGGTACGCACCCCATCACATATTTGGGGGACTGTAAAAAATTAACCAGGGGGTGTACATAATGCCTCCGTTGCTGAAAACATTCCTTATGGACCCCTTAACGTAACTAAAAAATAAAATCGCTCTTACCTCGATTTGCACAATTGGTTGAATATATGGCGTTAAGCCACCGGACTATAAAATTTGAAGGAATGGTCGGGGTTGGCCAAAATGGAGCTATGACGTTACCCAGTTTCATTGAAATCGGTCCATCCGTTTACAAGTTGTTAGGAAGAGGACACACACGCAGACAGACACACACACGCACACTCACGGACAATAGGTGATCTCATAAGCCTCTTAGGTTAAAAATATTGCTAATAAAATCCACGTAGTTCAAAACGAATACATTCATTTACCGTGTGGCATTGATGTACATTTAAACTGTAAATTACATTAATTCTAACGCTTAATCACAAAGAAACATGTATATAAATTTGATGGAATTCGGGGTTGCCAACAGGAATTCATCACATGCTCTGACACGGCAGCTTACCCTGTATGTTTGGGTCGAGCGGGTTCCTTTTCAGACTATATTTATTCTGAGCATGTAGGTGGTATATCTTCCTTGGTGGAAGTGTCACTTTGGGCGGGAATTGCAATGTTTTATGAGAGCCTGTATGATCCTTGTGTGTAGTTGTCATTTCGAATTAGGCTTTCAGTCTGGCTGGTTTTGTCAAAATGGAAAGATCGATTGCTGTGATGTGCTCTAGTCTGAAGTTGCTGTTTATGGATGACCCTGATCTTTGTGCGCTAGTGACTGAGGTAAGGATACGTTTGACCTTTACAGTAATTTTACACAGGATTCATAGTGGTCTTGAATGGAAAGTTCTGCGTAAAATAGACACAAGAAGATTGTATCCACATTAGCCTACCGTGGTCAGCTGGGGCACTTTTATGAAGCATTGCTGCATTTTATTTCAGGCGTTAGGAAATTGTAATTGGACACGTGTTGACTGAAAAGATTCTACTAATAGGCGTTTTTAGGACATTCTCATGTGTCTTTCTTGCATTTTCTAATACTTAGTGGTATTTTTGACTTTGAGGAAAGAATCAAGAGCAGTTGCCCAGAGCTCACGAAGCCATGAGTGGGCGTAACCTGGTGTGACAATTAAACTGTAGGTACAGTGCTATAGTTCAATGGCTGTAATGTGTATGTGGCAGAGCTTTTTTTTTACCCTTATAAATTATTAGGGTGGGAAAATTATATGTAGATTTGGGCAATGACTAAGAGAGGGGGGCTTTTCTGGCTTTGAAACTACTTATTTTTAAAATATTTACTAAGCATTCAGATCATTTTAAAATATTATAAGAATGGCATATCTCTGTAGTTTAGCCGAAATACAATTTACTATTCTAGAAGAATATTTCTGGCACCCACGATAAGGCCGCCTCTCCTCACATGGAAAGTTATGGATGTTCCAGAGGTTACAGGTTCAAATAGCACAGATTACGGCCACCATTAAAGGTTGTCATCTGGGTCTTTACTCATCTTAACTCGTGCTGGGATAGAATTGTTAATTAATAAAAAGAACTCTTCTGTTATAATATCTGCATGATTACTGTACATTATATACAACCATTAACTCTGCTCAAGGGAGATAGGGCCACCTTCTGTATCCTGCACTTGAATAACTCATTTATTGTTCACTTTAGACCATCCTCCCTTTTCATAACTTTTAACACCTTAGCTTATTGAAAATATATCATTTATGATATGCATACCTTTCGGGGAGTTGTTGGGAGTCGTTTCACAATCTCTTCATACTCAATAGCCACTGCTGCACCGCAATAATTATTTCACGGAAAGAATGCAATTTTTCTTCACTTACGGACGCCATCTTTGACAGTCATGTGACACCCGAAAGTCGATCATGTGACTACATTACCAACTTGAGTAAAGAAATTCACCACACCCTTCGCTGCTAAGTTAGGCACTGTCTTGTGGAAAATTACTGCTAGTACTACAAGCAAGGGGGTCTGGGGCATAAGCCCCAGGTTAGGTCTGTTTTTGTATGTAAAACATTATAAATACATAAATAAACACTGTAATTGAGTTCACTTAGTGATTTCATACATCACGTGCGAAATAGTACCAGACGCATGGGGTTGGCAATACTGACTCAGTGAGAAAGATGGGGGTGAGAACTTCAATTTCAACTATGTCGTGTCGCTATTTGGGCGGGATGATGGGTCTATGACAGCGGAGCAGTGAACATCTAATACTCAATCCTCTCCTGATATCCTCCGACTATTAAATCAGGTAATTTCAGTTTTTAAAAATATTTATACAAAGGATGGTCTAAAGTGAACCGCTACCAATAACTCTTGCCTGGCGCATCCTCCATTTCAGTAGGCCAAAAGGGTTGATTGACGTAGTTCAAGTAGCAACCCAGTCATGAGGGGTATAATGCAGTACCCATACCAAGCAGGGTTACGGGTGAAGGAAGACGTTAATGGCTTATATGGCAGAGAAGTATTACTTCGGTATGGTGGAGATGTCGGAAGAGGCAACCCAGTACTCGGGGGATGGGTTCAAATTTGGTACAGCCTGCTGCCTTGCAGGTTTGGTAGGGGACTATCTAAGGCTGAGGGAGTAAACCCTGAAAGGATATTCTCTTATATGTTAGGCCTAGCAAGCCAGTGTGAGAGTGAATGGCCAATTATTTTCAATGTTAAAACTAGCCTTGGAGCGAATATAAAATTTGATCACCGGACAAAAGAGCCTACACATCTTTCCAATGACACAAATGATGGCATAAGGCCAGGCAATGGGAGGATGTGGGAAAAACCCAAAGGAGAAAAAGATTGTCCAGGGAAATAAATAGACCCTATATTGAAGTGGAAAATGGATGGAGTCACAAAATGGAGTTTATCTTATTCTGAGTAAGAAGGTGGAAGACATTGCAGATGTTACATGACAGAATCATCAAAGTACAGTAGAGTTACCATGGCGCAATAATGCTTTTGCTATTTTATGCCCCACAAATAGGATGCATGTCTGAAAAAGAGTAGAGATTTTTAGAACATCTCGAAAATCAAATTGACAAGGAGGACGTCTTGATAATGGGTAACTTGAATGCTCAACTAGGCTGTGATAGGATTGGTGTGGAAACGGTGGTCGTTTCATTTGGATACGGCAACAGAAACATAACAGGGAGAAGAGCTGATTTATCTACACTGCTGAAATAATCTAAAGATTCAGAGAGCGACAAAATCATTAGGTATAGCTGAAATGGTAAATATAAAACAATGATTGGCCTTTTTATAACAACTGAGGAAGTGGAAAAATTAGTTTTGAACGTCAGTCATTCCTAGCGAAAGTTTAGGCAGTGATCATTGATTAGTTGTAGCTGTGGTATCGGGCACATTAAATTTTTCCATACAAAGGTCAAGTTGTCGTTGTTTTTTTGGTACAACTTCCCTTGATCAGAATCAAAGTAGGAAGTTCTTAAACTACTGAAATTAGCTGAAATACCTATAGTAGCCTAATGGTAGGGAAAATATCTGGAGATAATAGTAATAGATGTTTACTTCTCCGCAAGCAATGTACAACATCTGTGTCAGCAGGGTGCTGACCCCAGTAGAAAAGACAGATTGGTTTAGGAACAAGACTGGACTAAAGGAAACAAAGGAAGCCTATGGAAATAAAGAAATGAAGTTACTGTTATTCGCAGATGATATTGTGGTGTGGGGAAGGAACACCGAAGAAGTGCAAGAACAACTAGATGCACTGAACGAAAATATTCAGAAGTACAGCATGAAAATCGGTATAGAGAAAAGCAAGACCATGGTGATGGCAAGAGGGGAAAGGCTAGGAAAGGGCACTGTGAGAATTGGAAGTCAGTTTGGAAATTGTGGACACGTTCAAATACCTAGGAAGTGAATTGATGCACACTGGTAGGTTGGACATGGAGATTGGCAGGAGGGTACAGCAGAGCAATGCATTCTATCAAAGTGTAAGAAAACTTGTTTGGGATAAGGAAGTACCAAGGAAAAGCAAAGAGGTAATTTATAAAGTGTACTATGTACCCATATTGACCTATGCAGCTGAGACTTGGACCTTGACAAGCAGGCAAGAGAGTAGAATTCAAGCCAGTGAAATGAAATTCCTAAGAAGTTAGATAGGAAACACAAGGAAAGACAAGAGTTGGGATGGGAAAACTAAATGAGAGAATTGAGCAGAATAAACTACGGTGGTTTGGACATGTAAAGAGGATGGAGGAAAATAGAATACCAAGACAGATGCTGGTGGCAAAGTGCGAGGGTAAGAGAGCAAGGGGAAGACCTAGAACACGGTGGATTGATTCAGTGAAGAACAGCATAAGGAAAAGAAATCTGGACTGGGACAAGATCGTGGAAGAAGAATGGTGGAAGGAAAGTGGAGAAGTGCCATAAATACCCCGACCCGGCAGGAGCTGGATAAGGGGGAATGATGACGACTCCTCCACTGTCTATAACCCGCCCGCCGTCCTGTTTGATCACGACTTATATATTACAGCTGTGTCGCCATTTTCGGCATTAATTATGCTTACCTTACCCGGTGGCTCTACAGCCTGCTCCACCATTAGTCTCCAGCCTTCACGATTTTCTGCTAGTTTCGTCCAGTTTCTGACTCCAAGGGCGCGGAGGTCTTCCTCGACGTCATCCAGCCAGCGGTTTCTTGGGTGTCCAACTAATTTTGTTGTTTTGGTCTATTTTCTATTTTGGAAGACCTGGCGCGCAGTTCGACTTTCTGGCATATGCTGAACATGACCAAGCCAACGAACCCCTGCTGTTTTAATTTCTGAAGTTCTTAAAAAAATTATCAATGTCTTTATTTGTGCTCACTTGCCATTCTCCATTAACTTGGATAGGTCCATAGATTTTCCTCAGTATCTTCCTTTCCCATCTGTTGAGTAGATCTTCAATTCGCTGTATAATCACCCATAGGTCACTACCGGTCGTATGATCACTTTATAAATGGGTTTCTTACATCTGCGTGATAATGTCACTGGCTTTCAACATAATTGGTAGTGGCAAAACATCTATTAGGCCTACCAGCATTGATTCTCTCTTTAATTTCTTTACAGTTGCTGTTCTCATCAGTTATGAGAGAACCAAGATATTTAAAATTACAAGTATGCTCAAATTTCTTTCCTTCCACTATTAGGTTCCTAGGACTTGACTAGTGATGTAAAATGTCTAGGCATTTATAAGTCGGGGCAAATGTCCAGGATAATGTCCGGGCAAATGCCCAAAACCCATAAATGCCCAGGCATTTTGGGCATTTACCTCTTTTAAAAACATATTCATAACGCAATGCTTATATAAATATTGTTTTAGCCATATATGTATCTACATAAATGCATTCTATATATTTATCCATAAAAACAGGAGTTGAGGCCAAAATAGACTGCGAAGTTGTAGGAATTCACTGAAAAAAACTTGATTTTGGTTCTGAGGCTGAGCTTGTGCTTGGTACTGCAGATTTGTTGTTGAAATCATCCACTTCAATTAGTAAAGGTTCATATGGGGGTTTTCTTTCGAAAAGGTTTTTCAACCACTATAATTGTACCTAACTGAAGCATTTTTTTTTTTTAAGATCCTGAGGGCACTTAACACTTCTTTATGTGCTTTCCATTTTGTTACAATGTGACTGTTAATAGTCCTTATTACAATATTTTCAAGATACTCCTTTCCTTTTCCTAAGCATTTTGTAATGATGTAATCTAACACTTAAAAATATAAATAGCCTAAGAAAGAAGTGATATCTCAGACTCAACCACTCAACAGACAGCTCTACTTCACAACTGGGCTGGGCTGCTGGTGGTAGAATGCCTCGCCAATCTCAAGGCCACAACCACCCTACCCCCATTCCAAGATCATAGCACAATGGCTGCCCAGGGCATATCCCATTCACCTTCTTCCCAAAGCCACTATTCACACCATAATCAAACTCCTACCTAATTTTCCTAGATATAAATCCGTAGGCCTGCAGGCCTAACTCAGTAATACAATGTTTTATTCAAACCAGATATACATAATTCCCATTTTGATGTTATAGACAACATTGACACAGGATAATTAAATTATTAGCAATATTCAGGCATTACTAGTTTATCCATGAAATGTACCATTGATTCATCATCATCAACATCTTGCACAGTTTCCAGCCACTGGCCGGGTCTGTTTGGAACACAAGCCTCTCCAACGTCTTCTGTCTTCCCACCATCTCTCAGCCTCCACCCTCGTCCAGTCTTCTCCTCTCTTCTTCACGCTTTCTTCCACCCCCTTTGGCCACCTGTCTCTCGGTCTCTTTCCTTCCCACTTCGTCTCGTGTACTCTCCTGGGTATCCTCTTCTCCTCCATTCGTTTTACATGTCCTTACCATCTAAGTCTAGATTTCTCTATACCATCCTGTAATGGTTCCTCCTTCATTAATTCTCTGGTCCTCTCATTTCTTATTCTGTCAAACTTTGTAGCTCCAATACTGCTTCTCAAGAACCTCATCTCACTGGCCTGTATTTTGCTCTTCTCCCTTCCTTTCATAACCCAGGTCTCAGAGGCAAACGTCAGGATAGGGACATAGTACGTCCGATATATGATCTTGTTGCTGTTCTGAGGGACATCCTTGCTCCATAACATGCTTCTCACACTCTTCCGAAATGCTTCTGCCTTCCTCCCACGCTCATTTATTTCTCTACGTTTCTTCCATTATCTTGTATCAGGCTTCCCAGATACTTGAAACACTCCACTTTCTTCAGCTGTTCCCCACCAATTGCTATTCCCGTTGTGGTTCTTTCCTTCTTCCTTGTTGTGATTACCATCTCACTCTTATTTATGCTAAATTTCATCCCATATCCTTGTATTATTCCTTCCCACACGTCCAACTGTTCCTGTACCTCCTCCTCCTTGTTTCCCCAAATCATCAAATCATCTGCAAACACCATTGCTTTCATCTTTCCTTCCCCAATTACTTGTGCCACTCGGGTCATTATGTCATCCATTACCACAATGAAAAGTAACGGTGACACTGCACTTCCTTGTTTCAGGCCGTTTCTCTGTTCCAACCAGTCCGATCTCTCTCCTCCCACTTTCACACAGCTCACGCTTCCCTTGTACATCTCCTTTATCTTCTTTATAGTCCATTTCTCTACTCCTCTATCCTCTAGGGACTTCCATACTTTGTTTCTGCATACACTGTCATATGCTTTCTCAATATCCAGGAAGGCCATCAGTCTTCGGCTGTAACTCGATTCCGAGTAAACATACTTCTTCCTGCATAGAGCTTTTCAGACCAGCTTGTGGATGTGCTTCTGATGACTAAACAGGCCAATCCTGGCATAAAACATGCGCCCACATAAATTGCACTCAATGGTCGGGGTTGCAACTGACGAAGCTTTCTTGCTTGTCGCTTGGCCTCTTCATGTCTGCGACGTTCTTCCTCAAAGAAGTTGACAGCCGTCGATGTAGTGTTCCGCCACAATAAACGGTCTGCAGCAGATGTTTCCCATGAGTGGATGTCTATACCAGTCGTCGTCATGATGTGTTTTAACTGGTCTTTAAAACTCTTGAAAGGGGCCCCATGAGGTCTAGTGCCGGAGCAAAGTTCACCATAAAGGAATTGACTTGGAAGGCTGGTATCACTCATACGGTGAACATGGCCTAACCATCTCAGTTGATGAGCGATGATAGTTGTCTCAATGCTATAGAGATGCACTCTCTCGAGAACTGCAGTGTTGGTCACGTAGTCCTCCCACTTAATGTTCAAGATGTATCTCATCTTTTGTTGGTGGAAATGCTAAAGTTTCTTGATATCACGGCGATAAGAGTGTCCAAGTTTCACAGCCATACAGTAGCGTTGAGATGACGACAGCTTTGTACACCATGAGTTTGGTATGCATCTTTACGTCTTTATTCATGAAGACACTGTGCATTAAACAGCCAAATGCTGCATGGGCAGCCCCAATTCTTTTGTCAACATCCTGTTCGCAAGTGCACCGTTTAGACAAGATGCTACCAAGATATGAAAAATGATCAACCTGCTCCAGTGTTGAGTCTAAGATGGAGATATTGAACTCAGGAAGAGTTAATCCTGGGGCAGGTTGTGCAAGCACCTTTGTTTTCTTTGCATTGATGGTGAGACCAAAGAGATCACACGCAGTGCTAAAGCGATTGACCGATTGTTGAAGCTCTGCAGCTGTCGGAGCAGGAGATGCGGTGTCATCGGCATACTGCAGTTCTGTCACTTTGGTAACTTGGGTATGTCTCTGTGAACGAAGTCTTGCCAGATTGAAAAGACCTCCATCGAAGCGAAACTTAATCTCTATGCCTGGGTTGTTGGAAGATGATTCATACATCATGGCAGCCATGTACAATGCAAAGAGTGTTGGAGCAAGCACACAGCCTTGTTTCAAACCGTGAGTGATTGGAAATGGATCGGATACAGAGTTACCGTGAAGAATCTTCCCTGACATTCCATCATGAAGAGTTTTAACTAATTCCACATAGCGATCTGGACATCCAAAGTGCATTAATACTTTCCACATAGCAGGTCTTGGTACTGAATCAAAGGCTTTTTCCGGGTCATAGAAAACTAAATACAGGGGCTCCTGTTGCTCTCTGCACTATTCCTGGAGTTGTCTGGCACAGAATATCATGTCTGTTGTGCCCCTGGAGGTTCGGAAACCACACTGAGACTCGGGCAAAATCCTCTCAGAGATACTTTGGAGCCGGTTTAGGAGAATTCTTGCGAGAACTTGACCTGCAATGGATAAGTGATATACCACGGTAGTTCCCACACACGCTACGATCGCCTTTCTTGAAGGTAGTTATGATGGCAGCATTCTTCAAGTCGTCAGATACTTCTCGAGTTTCCCAAATTAACAGGATAAGTGTAAAAAGTCGAGTCTTCAAGGCCATACCTCCACTTTGTAACAACTCCAGAGGGATGTTATCAGGACCAGGAGCCTTTCTCGGCTTTAGTTGATTGAGCGCTTTGGTGAAATTAGGCCATCAGTAGATCTGTTCCATACTCATAGTGCTGTTCTTGTAACTGCCTTACAGCAAAAATCAAATCCACTGTGGACCTTCCTGCTCTGAAGCCATCTTGTTCTTCCCTCATCCCTGCTTCTATCCTTGTCCTAATTCTCCTTTCCTAAACTTTCTCGAAGATCTTTGCACAATGACTCATCAGTGTTATTCCCCGATAGCCTTTCTTGAAGATCGGGACAGTTATTCCTTTTTTCCAGTCCTCTGGGGGTCTTTCTTTCCTTCCATGCTGTCCTCATCACTCGGTACAACCATTGTATCCCCACCTCTCCTGCTGCTTTCACCATCTCCACATTCAACTCATCCACACCCGGTGCCTTCCCTCCTTTCATCTTTTTCACTGCATCTTCCACCTCTTTTCATGTTAAGTCCTTTTCTGTTTGCAGTTCATCTTCCTCTTCCCCGATTTCTTCCTCCTCACCATCGTTTCCATTTGGGTTCAGAAGTTCTTCAAAATATTCTTTCCACATTTTCTTCAGTTCTTCCCTATTTTCTATCTCTTGTCCCCTTTTGTTCACCATTCTAACATAACCCGTAGGATCCTTACGCCTCTTATATTTTACCATCCCATACAGGACCTTTTTTGTACCTTCACTATCCTCCTTCATCATCTTTGTCCACTCTTCCATCTACTTTCTTCTCTCCTCAGCCACTACTCTCTTCGCCTCCTTCTTTCTTTCCTGGTACTCTTCCCTTGTCTCTACCGTCCTGTTTTGATACCACCTCCTAAAGGCTCCATTCTTTTCCCTTACTATATCTTTTGTCTTCTCATTCCACCATGGTGTTTCCTTCCACCTCTTCTTACTACTTGTCCTCCCACATACTGCTTCTGCTGCACCTACTACTGTCTTCTTATGCTTATGTTTTAGATGCTCTAGTAACAATCACAAGTAGTAAAAAGTAAAAAAAAAAAGATGTTTTCTTAAATGCCCAGATTTTGGGCACTTAAAACTGCTTTGGGCAAATGCCCGGGCAAATGTCCATTTATAGATGTCCTGCCCACTGGGCATTTGCCCGGCCCACATCACTAGACTTGACCTTTCTCTATCACTGCATACTTGATCTTGGATTCATTCATATGCAGTCCTGCATCTTGTGATGCTCCTTTCCACACAAGCCTTCTCGACATCCTCCAGAGTTTTTCCAAGTACTGCCACATCATCTGCATACGCTAGATAGACCTACTGAATCGGTTGATTAAGTACCAGCAGCTCTGAAATCCTGTTGCAAATATCTTATTGTGTGTCTGTCGCTGATAGTGATGTCGTATCAGTGTCTCCTACACAAGGTTGAATAACACACAAGACGGTGGGTCTCCTTGTCTTAAGACTTAGTTCGCTATAAATTCCCTTGAAAGTTCCTGCTTGACCTTAACTCTGCACTTCGAGTTACTCAGTCATTTTCACAAGTCTACTGATCTTTCTTGGTACCCCCAGTGTTCTAGTGTTTCAAAAAGAAAACCTCTATTCACACTCTCATATTGTACCCGTTCGTCCTGGGGATGCGATGACCCATCTGCTATTACATCGCATTCCTGGATTTCCAGGACAGAGCGGAGTTAAATGAACATCTAGTCAAATAAGGAATGTGTCGGAAATTCAGTTGAAATATCTCAAAAGCAGAGGGTAACACGAGATAAAGTATCTCCAGGGTCGTTACGGGTTTGAATTTAATAAAAAAATACAAATATAAATGGGCGCCATAAACTGAATCCCTAGCAAACCACATCCTTCCTGGTTAAGCCTTAATTAAGACAAGGAAAGAAATAGGAAAATCGCATCATCAGATCACAACTAAGATAAAAACAAATTTATTCAACTTTGATAGTCAGACAGACATATTAAACACTCATCCTACCTGAGAGCATGGTCGAATGCCAACGTTAAATTGTCATTGTCCAGAAAATCGAACCATCTCTATTCTACTCGAAGTGTATTTAATCCACATAAAATAGGAAAAATTTCTAAAGTTCTCTTGGGTTCTCAGGATCACCGTAGCACTATGTCTTTGCGTCACTGACATTCGTGATAACTGAGACCTAACTTCTCTTTAAATTAACATCATGAATGTGGATGTAAAAAAATTAATTTAATCTGTCTAAACACACATATTATAATCACATATTTAAATATCACATAATTTATGGCTTGCATGACATTATTCAAAAGTAGAATATGTTAGTAAATTGCTCCTAAACATCGAATAATTAATTTACACTATTTACACTGTCATTAATAATTGCTTGTTTGTGAATCACAGAAAATCCACTACTCATTGGTTATAATCATCATCATCATCATCATCATCATCAAATTAAATATTTCTCACATTAGTTCTCATCTCAAAATTCAATATATTCATGTAAGAATAATTAATTCATCACCATGAAATCATTTAAATGAATATTATAATCATCAATTCTTTATGCTCTCTAATTATTCACACACTCTCCTTTCATCATCTCCTTCAGATTAAATCATCTTAAATCATCAATATAAATTGTTTAATTCATCAACTCAAGTTGCAATTCTTCAAATCATTTCTCAATTAAATTTATTTAAATCCATTTAAATTCATTAATCATCAGCTTCTTTATTTAATTTATCATCTTCTAATTCAGTTATTCATCATCTATTTAATCATCTATTAATTTATTTAAATCAGCTTATTTATTCAATCATTAATTCATCCATTTATTTAATTCATTGATCTATTCCAAAATTTAATTTATCAATTTATTTAAATTTTATTCATCTGGTTACTTAGATTCTTATTATTTCATCTAGTCATTCTGATTTTTATTTCATTAGGTCAGATCATTAATATGCTTAAACTTCAGATTATTATTTCATTAATTATTATTATCAGAAAATCTTGTATTATCAACATTATTTATTTATTTAATTTCCTAACAAATTGTTTAATATGGGTTACAGAACGTTGTCTTAGTTTTATCACTTCCAAGTTATATCTCGTATTTAATTATCATGCCAAACAATATTATTGCCTTCACAAAATCACGTTGGATCTCACTATCCACAACTTCATTATATATTCTCACTTTATCAAATACCACATTTCAATACCACAATTATTCCACAAAACTCCATAAATATTCAGCGTATAGCATGAATCTCAAAATTATGCTAGACTGGGTTCGACAACCTCATGTCTGCTTCAAAATACATTAGCAATATTGCAACTTCCACTTGGCAACTTCCACAAAATGCCTATCACAAACTTCACTTAATCACGTTGCATGATCTACAAAATATATAACTGGCTTCAAATTATCAACGCACACAATCTCCAATAACTGTAATTAATCTGATCACATCTAGACAACTTCTTAAACAATTAGGAAAAATATTACCTTTGTAATCGAAATCAAATTCAAAATCTGCTTTCAAAGAGCATAAATTCTCTTAAAATTCTCATAATTCACTTCACAGAAAAACACCCATGTGCTATAATCTCTCACATCAAAATATGCAATACTGATCTGCCTTAAAATAAATCTGACCATTAATGATTCATCTTACAAGATTCAATTACTTTAAATCCTTCTCAAAGGTATTAAACTCAACCATAAAAATTATCAAAAGCATCAGCTGTATCAGCTGTTAAATTGAAAGTACTCTCAAAAGAGTATAGCAACAAAATATTGGATTGGCAAACAAGAATTACAAAATGTAACCCTGCTGACATTTATTTTTAATTTATTTAATAAAATTCGACTGATATGTGACTAGTAGTTTCTTGTTTGATCCTCTTACAATCTCAAGTACACTCGGATGATAAAAATGAGTTCCTCAATGGCAAGTAAAGATGAGTACCACCACGCAATCGTATAAATACGAAAGGCCTTGCCCCGTTGTCTATCATGATAATGCCCTGAACGATGGGTAAAGATGTGTACCACCGCGCAATCGCCTAAAGCGAAAGGCCCCATCTCGTCGTCTAATGAGTGAATGTACCAGATTGGAATCAACAAGTCTCTAGTTGTCACATAAAAGCGATATTCATTCACTTGAGTGAATAACATCTTAATATCTCCAAACAATCCAATGGAAAAATCCCTACTGATGAATAATACACACTCGCTAGTATGCAATGAACTGACGAAGTAATTTAAATAATCCAATTGCAGATCACGAGTTCGAAATACTCGCCACAAAAAAAAAGTAACTATCCAAGAAAACTGTCCTTACTGGAAAATGTCTAAAAGACCAAACATCTGCTTAATAAAGCCAACCAATGGTGAGAATTTCGTATAATGGTGCCTGCCATATCATATGGTAACGCCATATTCTAGCAAAATTTGGAGCAAAATAATGTTAAGCCATGTCTAAATAATTGTAGAACTCCTACTAGAAAAATATACAAGTATGCCCAGTGTTCATGAAAATATCATATCAGAAAGTCATAACTCTTACAGTACCTTCTCATATCAGCTGTTATTATATTTCAAAGATCGTCGATTATCCTCGTGTGTAATAAATTTCTCGAAAGATCGACGTAAATCTCGTATCACCCACGCAATAACGATCGCCTTCATATCCCAAGTGAATCAGCTGTTGGACCTCCTCTTCTTCAGGAACCGAATCCATCGCTCTGTGGTGCCATCGCGTCTGTCTTCGTTTACTCCGACATGATGAACTGCATGTTATCCATAGCGGATACTGTCCAAATCCTTACGTAAAAGTTCATAAAAGCAGCGTACCCCATATTCTTCTTCTATGTTACACCACTGTCCCATACAATGTTCGGTTTGCTTGTTAAAAGTTCAATCTCCACAGCGGTTAAGTCTCACTTGCAGAAAATAAATTTTATTTATGAGAGTGTATAAGTTTTTGAAACACCCTGTAGCTGTGTTTGTACTCGATATTTTATGATAATTCATGAAAAAGAATTCTATTAATGCACGTGCCAATGTTCATAAGTGCATATAATTGTAACAGTTCGTTTGCCTAAAAGCGTTAATGTTAGCTTGACCCCATGGTCGCTCTACATGTTCCGTTATGAAATGCATAGTCGTAATGTCATTTGAATATCTAAGTTCATTTGAAGTTCACAATTGCAGTATATTATAACTATCTGCCTGCACAATTCGATTACTGAATACAAGTCCCAACTCAATGTTGTAACTGAATGTTGAAATGATGTTCAGCTTCTTTATTGTTGCCTGCGTATAAAAGTCAGAACTAGCACGCTCGGCTCTACTGCACTGTTCCAGAATGATCTACGCTTAAAGCCGGCCTCGCCATACCGCTTCGCTGTACTGTTCTGCGTTACAAAATCAGCTCGAAATAAAGTTCTCAATCTCGTATTATAATGCTGTTCAGACCCCGGCTTTTCTCCTGCTTACACGGCCCGTACAGCTTGCCTCGTAACCGGTCCTCATGCCGTCTACCGTGCGTTGCTTGCCTTGGCTCACTGACCTACTTTCCGCTCTCTGCTTGGTGAAGTAATACTGTCGCTTTCACGCCACGTAACAAGTGCTGTGCACCGCTCAACTTTGCCGTACTCTCTGCGCATGTGTTCTACTCAGCCCTGCTGACTGAACTCGACTGCTGTCTCTAGACTGCGTTGAGGAGCTCCTACCTGGCGCTGTCACGTGATGCTCCTCCACCTTCTGTGGTCATGCGTCACAAGTATAATCTCGACCACCATCATCTCGGCTATTAAGTTATACAATAACTTAAGGGATTATCTGTCTTTCTTCAAGTTATTACCATATATATTGCTTGACATTTCTTCTCTTCTGAGATGATTAAATATATTGTTCCATATAGATCTTAATAATACTTTAATATTCCTCCCATAATTCCATCTGTTTGACTGGCAGTGCCTTCTTAATCCTTCTACGTCATTTCCTAACATTCCTCTCGACTCGATCTGAGCGCTATCTTTACAACTTTTCCCATAAATCTCAACTACGGCTCAATGTCAGCTGGCGTAGCCGATAGCCTCAATTAGGTATCGGGTACAATATGCTCTCTGATATCAATATACAGCTGATGTACAGGCATATCATAGGCCTAGTCCACTCACAAGCCTTTTCTAGTATATTCCGTATGGTGAAAATTTGGTCTGTTGAGCGGTTACGCCGAAATCCACACTGATAATCTCCAATTATCGATTCTGCAAAAAACTTCCAGCAGTGTCGTTGTAATACATGTGAGGAGCTTATCACCAATATTTAAAAGTGAGATACCTCTGTAATTGTCAGATTCTACACACACCCAAAGTACACGGGGCTACTCGACCGCGTTGTCGCAGCCCCTAAACTTAAGAACCAACCACCTCTTCATTTTGAACCCTTTCGTGTTCAGCACACGGATCAATGCTACATCCCAATCCACAGGCATTTTCTCTTCTTGCCATATCTTTAAGATCAAAAGATGTAATGTGCTGTGTCGAAAGCTGCCACCTTTCTTCAACAGCTCGGCAGTAATCTTATCTTCACCCGGTGCCTTGTTGTTCTTCATTTTCTTAACAGAATCCTTGACCTCCATTCGCGTTGGACCTCTCGCCTCCAAATCAGGTCCTCTCAGATATTCTAGCCCATCCCCTCCACTTGTGTTTGATCCATTTACATCAGGGCCATCCAGACAGCGCTTTGGCCACGCTCTAAGACAGTGTTCCGAGCGCTTTGTTGGAAGGTAGTTTCAGAAGTGGTGGGAGGAGCTTGGCTGGCTGAGCACGCTGAAGTGTGCAGCCGATCCATCAGTCGCTAAAGTCTAGTCCAATGCACTTTGTTGACAGTGTGTAAGTAAATCAGTTTTGCAGTGGTCATGACTGAACAGCATACACAAAAAGGAGTGGTGAAGCAGCAGTCTTTGAGGCACAATGGGAAATTTAATTTTTCTTTACAGCTTATAATGGGCATGCCAAGTGTTTAGTGTGCAACAGAGATGTAATGTGTTAAAAAGAACACAATTTGTTGAATTTTCCTCTCTAATATGTTCACATTTCAGTTTGGAATAAATCACAATATTCTTTACTTAACACTTGTGTTCGTTTCCTGCACATTTAATACATCGGAGTACCATTCGATTTGTATATGCGGTATATTTGTTATGGCAAAACAGTCCAATTAATATGTCAACAATCCCAAAAGAGCCGTCGGCCGCATGACTGTGCGTAAGTATCTAGTCAGCGTGGTCCGAACATCGTCCGTCTCCTCGCTGCCACAGTGGAGTGGTAACGGAGCACTAGTCTGACTGCCCAGTGCTCCCCGAGCGCAATGACTGGATGGCCCTGATTTACATCATTAAGTAGGCTACCTCTATGAAATGTTCACCCACCTATCAAGAATTGTCATCAGATTGGCCTCTTTGTCCTCACACATGCTAACATGGGCTTGAAACCCCAACTTTTCATTTTTAATTCCAGCAAACATACCCCTAACATCTCCTTCCACAAAACATTCCTCAATTCTTTCAATTTACTCCTATCCCATTCTCTTTTCTTATTCCTACATACCCTTTTAGCCTCCCTTCTTGCATCTTCATACCGTTGAGTTTTACTTCTCATTGGCCTATGTAGGGTTTGCCTTCTTGCTTCATTTCTAAGCTCCAAAGCAGCTCGACATTAGTCATCAAACCAACCACCTTGCTTCTTTTCAGTCTTTCTATACCCTTCAACCTCTCCTGCTGCCAACAGGACCGCATTCTTAATACTATTCCAATCCATTTCGATGGAATTAGTTGGACTCGGTACCAAAGTTTCTACAGCTTCTCAGCATAGTCATCTGTTTTCTCTTTATCAAATTTTTCCATGTCAAAACTTTTCTGTTCAGTGCCCTTTGCATTCAAGACCTTTACAAATTCTTTGTTGGTAACTTATCTTCACCAGTAATTCTATTCTTGGTTTTTAATTGAAAATTAAAATCCACAGCCTGCTTTCAGTCAACCGACCGGGTCGGGGAATGGAATGAATGAAGCCCCCATCTAGTGGCGAGGATATGAACTGTGCCGGCTGACGAAGCCTGTCGCACTCCCCTAGGGCAAAGATAAAATGAAATGATAGTGGAGAGTGTTGCTGGAATGAAATTGTGACAGGGAAAACCGGAGTACCCGGAGAAAACCCGGTCTGCCTCCGCTTTGTCCAGCACAAATCTCACATGGAGTGACCGGGATTTGAACCATGGACCCAGCGGTGAGAGGCCAGCGTGCTGCTGCCTAAGCCATGGAGGGGTACTGGTTTTTAATTATTAACATAAAATAGACAGTATGTATGAATTTCTAAAAGATCCGTACAAGCATTCTAGGGATTTGCATAATTCGAGTAAATCAACAGTATTACATTTACTAAAACCACAATTTCTTGGTTTACATATTCAGAATGATCCTTATTGGGACAGGCATGTCACACAGTTGAGTACAATAAGTTCAGTATTTTATACTTTATGGGTTCTAAAAAAGACTACCAATGAACATGCTCTTTTAAATGCATATTATGGCTATGTTCATTCAATCTTGAAATATGGATTAATTTTTTGGGCTAGCGCAACTTTTACCATACCATATCATTCTGAAATGTAGGAAAAAGCTGTAGGAATAATGAAAGGAGTGCATCAAACGGAATCTCGTAAACCTGTTATTAGATATTTCTCAATTCTACCTCTGCCATTTAGGCTATTTATATAATAGAGATCATTTTCTTCTTCTTGTGAGACCACAAAGGATCACTTTACCCAACCATTAGTTCGTCGACTTGTAGGAACTGTACGAGCCTTGCGGTCCTCCCAGTACTTCTTCATGCGTATTGATCGTCTTGCCCGTTCTTCGGCGGAAAATATTCTTGTAGGAATTTTCTTCTTTGTGAGTGGAAAATGAAATGTCATATTTTTAAGTGCTGTAGTTAAACTTTTCTTATTTGCAGCATCTTCTGTTGTTAGGCCAATTTCTTTAAGTCCTCTCTGATTTCTTTTAACCATCGGCATCCAGTTGTGTTTTTTGAAGCAAGATTGTACTGCACTAGTTATTTTAGAAGACGTGAATCTGGCATTCTCATGATGTGCCCAAAGAATCCTAGTCTTTTCTTTCGCATGGTATCAGTAATGGGTTCTAGGTTGTTATAGACCATATTGTAAGGTATTATTCGCCATTGCCCATCTTTTTTATATCCTTTGATACAAGTTCTTCCAATTCGCCTTTCGATCTTCTGTAATCTGTCGGTTTTAGAATGTTCATTTAGATGGAATAATGTTTCTGCTGCATATGTGGCTTCCGGTTTTATGACTGTATTGTAATGTTTAATTTTTGCATTAATTGATAAGCATTTCTTTTTGTAAGTTTCCCATGTTAATTTTTGTGCCCTAGATAACTTGTTGGTTCTTATTTGAATTGACGCTTTCTCATTTAAATTGTTTGTTATTAGCTCTCCTAGATATTTGAATCGTGTTACAATATTAATTTTTGTATCATTAATTTGTATTTTTTTAATGGTGTTGGTTTTTGTGGCATGATTTCTGTTTTTTCGAATGATATCTTAAGGCCAATTTTATTTGCAATTGTCTGAAGCTCTGATATCTGTGTTTTGGCTTCCTCTAAATCTTTCGCCAATAATGCCATGTCGTCTGCAAAACCAAGACAGTTTGTTTGAATTTTTCTCCCTATTTTTATATTTGGAGGGCATTTCTTAGACCATTCTCGCATTACCATTTCCAATGCACAATTAAATAGTAATGGTGATAAGCCATCACCCTGTCGTAAACCGGTTGTGACCTCAAATGGGTCAGAGAATTCACCTCTGAATTTAACTTTTGATTTGGTGCCTGTAAGAGTTAGTTTTGAGATTTGTCAATTTGGGGTGTAATCCCATGTGTCTTAGAATTTTTAATAAAGATTCTCTATGAATACAATCATATGCTTTTTTAAAGTCGATAAATGTTATCACCATATCTCTATTCCTTTTTCTATTATAATCCATTATCAATTTTAGGCTCATAATTTGATCTGGGCAACTTCTCCAGGGCCTGAAACCTCCTTGATATTCTCCTAATTCATTTTCAAGTTGTACTTGAATTCTATTGAGAAGAATTCGAGAATTTTTTTTATAGGTAACATCCAGGAGTGAAATCCCTTGGTAATTGTTAGTCTGTCTTATCTCCTTTTTTATGTAGTGGATGGATGATAGCTGATCTCCAATGTTCAGGGAATTTTCCTGTAATCCAGTTGTTGACTAGTTGTTGGTGAAGAGCGATTTTTGCCGAATTTCCAGCATACTTCCAAATCTCTGCATCAGTCTGGTCTTCTCCAGAAGCTTTGAAATTCTTCATCTCATTCAGTGCTATGTAAACGTCTTCTAATGTGGGCGGGTTAATGTTCTCCGGTGGTGTTGTTATTGGAGTGTAAACATCCAATTGGAGAAATTCTATGGGTTCTTCACAGTTTAGGAGTGTCTTAAAATATTTAGCCATAATTTGTGCATTATCCTGGTTGTTGTGGGCCAATTTACCATTTTCATCTTTTAACAATAAGGTAGGTGCTTCATATTTTTTCAGATGTTGTTTAAAGATTTTGTAATAATTCCGAGATTGTGAAATTTTGAATTCCTCTTCAATTGTTTGTAGGGTGTCAGTATGATATTGCCGTTTTATTCTTCTTAAAGTTTTAGTTGTTTCTTTTCGTTGTGTAACTAAATTTTGAAAAGATGTTTCAGATTTTTGGGATTGGTGTAATAACCACGCTCGGTGTCGTTTTTCAATCATCTCATCACATTCATTATTCCACCATTGATGTTTTTTCCGCGGTTTAATTGGAGCCAGGTCTTCTGCTATTCGTTGTAGGTTGTGAACCAAGTTTTCGAGTTTATCAGTTATTTTAATGTTTCCAGTTGCTTTTTGGTACTGTTCACTGTTGATTAACTGGATAAACAAATAGCAACATATATCAGCAAAATATTGATATACATCATCAAAACATCATGAACCGGCTCCAGTTTCCCGGGTGCGGTGAATGAGCGCTCTCCATTTTGTTCTCTCCAAGAATGTTTCCTCCTCTGTGATTTGCTGTAAATCCAGACCTCTCCCTGCAAGATCATTTTTAATCTGGTCGATCCATCTCTTCCTCCGTCGACCTCTTGATCTCTTGCCTTTCAGTTCTTTCTCAAACTACACTCTAGCTGTTCTTTGTGTGTCCCATTCTTTTGAGATCACCAAACCATTTCAGCCTGGCTTCAACACAGATCTCATTAAAGAGATTGTTCTACTTGTACAAGATGGCGTATCTTATAATTTTTTATTTTGTCCCTCCTTGTCTCCTGAATCGTAGTTCTTAAAAACTTCATCTCCACCGCCTGTAGTTTGCTGGTATTTCTCTTGGATTGGGTACAGGTTTCTACCAGACAACAACTTTACATAGCATCTTAAAGACTCCGTGCATATCCTACAAGATTACTGGACAGAACTCTTCAATAAATGCATAAGTACAGAGCAAATTCCAGAACAGAGGCGGACTTAGACTATAAAAATGATGTACAAAGGCAAAAGTGACATTGACAATCCCGATTCATACTGGGGCATACCACTAGAAAACACCACATTCAAGATCTTCATGAAATTCATTACGAACAGGTTTTCCGCATTAACAGACTACCAAATACCAGAAAATCAACTTGGTTTCAGAAAAGGGAGAAGCTCATTGCAAGCCGTCATTACCTAATAGACCAAGCTCAAGATTCGCTTAGACACATGGGGAAGAAAGACTTGGTAGTATTTATAGATTATAGTAAGGCCTTTGATCTTAACTGAGATACTCATTCAGAAACTTACACACATGATAGGAGAAAATCATCCACTCACAATTATTCTCTCCAACATCCTAATGTACAATCACATCCGAATATCAGATGGCACAACTATATCCAAGAGCATTCTACAGACAAATGGAGTCCTACAAGGCGACCCAGTAAGCCCAATAATGTTCAATATCATGATTGCAGAAGTCGCGGAGATAATCGACACTTTCAGCGTCGCTTATACTATATGCGGACGACATGGCAATTGGATCAAGTGATAAAGAAGAGCTTCAAGATGTCCTAAACAGACTCATCGCATGGGCAGACAGAAATGAACTACAAATCATCCAAAGTAAAACCAAACAAATGACCTTTAGGAGAGAAACACAATAACACTACACAATAAACCTGTAGAAGTAGTCTCAAAATTTAAATACCTTGGAGTTACTTTACAAACAACATTATCATCCTTCAACTTCCATGTTAGGGGAAAGGGGGGCACATTTGAACACGGGGTACCTTTGAACACCTAATTTTTCATAGCCCTCTGTGATGATTGTGAGGTAATTTTTGTTTTGTTATATTGGCTATGCAGGAAACTACCAGCATCCTTACTTGTAACCTCTTTGGATTCTCAGTTGTACAGGAGATGTGCATTTGTTTTTTAAGTGCATGAATTCTAACTTTCCCAGATTTTTTGTGTAAGGTCATCAGAGCTAAACAACGAGACCTAAAGTAATAATTGATATCTTCTAGGTAAGTGCAGTCTTTAGGCTATTGTTTACAGTATAATTGATATATCAAACCTTTTGCTTAAATGAGAAAATGGGTTATATTTTTTGTGAGGTTAGGTGGGGAACATTTGAACAGAAAGCATGGGGTACATTTGAACAAAGTTTTAAATATTATCTGTGCAGTGTTTTGTAAATAAATGATCCATAATATCAGCATTTTACTTATTTTCAGACTGAACATGGTCCGTAATTATAAAAAAAAGAAGCAAGAACCGGATTTTATAGAAGAGGACATGCAGAAAGCCATTACTGATGTTCTGGAAAAAGGTGTTGGCATCAGACAAGCTGCAAAAATGTACGGCATCAAACGCACAACGCTATTTTACCGCTTAAAGGGAAGAAAGGAGGGCAAGGAGGTAACACACCAATCAAAATATACAGCCAATCAAGTGTTCACTGCTGAACAAGAAAATATGCTTGCGGATTATATAGTTAAATGCTCCAAAATGAATTATGGTTTAAATTACCATCTGATTCGTTCCCTTGCATTTGATTATTCAGTGAAATTAAATTCTTGTCCTGAAAAGTGGAGTGCCAATGGTACTGCTGGACTAGAATGGATGAAGTGTTTCATGAAGAGACATACAAATTTAACTCTGCGTAAACCTGAGAATACCAGTCTCTCGCGAGCAACAAGCTTTAACAGATCCATTGTGAAAGCTTTCCAAGACAACTATGAGGAAACGTTAAAAAACGGGGGCTTTGTGGCATCCAACATTCACAATCTAGATGAAACAGGAGTGTCGACAGTGCTGCAGATGCCCCATGTTGTTGCCAAAGTAGGAACTAAGCAAGTTGGGCAAGCTGTCTCGGCTGAACGAGGACAATTAATCACAATGTGCTGCATCGTAAATGCATCAGGTAATGCCGTTCCTCCAGTATTTGTATTTCCTAGGGCACGCATGAATGAAACCCTGATGTTTGGAGCCCCTGAAGGAAGTCTAGGGCTGACCAACTCGCCCACGAGTGGCTGGATGACAGGCCCTTTATTTGTGAGAACGCTTGAGCACGTGAGAAATTACACTAAGTGTACGAGAGAGAATACAATTTTATTGTTGCTTGATAACCATGAAACACACTGCAGCCTCGATGCCATAAATTTTTTCAGGGATAATGGCATTGAATTACTCACGTTCCCTCCTCACTGCACACATCGCATGCAACCTCTTGATGTGTCAGTGATGGGACCATTCAAAACCAAGTTAGCTATCAAGCAAAATGAATGGATCATAAATCATCCAGGGCAAACTCTAACGATTCACAACTTGGCAAGTATTGCGAGAGAGGCTTTCGATATTTCTTTCACGAGAAAAAATATAATATCAGGGTTTCAAAAAACTGGAATCTGGCCTTTTAATACAACGGCATTTGACGATGAGGATTTTGAACAATCAGCAGTTACAGACAGGTGTGATTCAACTCCTGAAAATCCAGGCCCACGTCACCTTCTTGCCAGTGAAGCAGGCACTAATTCAGAGAGCAGTGATGGAAATCGGCCTTCGACGTCTGAACCCTAGACTAATCAGAATCACATCACACCAGGTAGAACAGTTCCACAGCCAACAAAGTCTGTGACACCAGAGTCTGTTCGACCTTATCCTAAAGCTCTTCCGAGAAAGGTTAGAATTGCTGGAAGAAAGAAGGGGAAATCACGAATACTGACCAGCACTCCTGAAAAGAACCGTATTGAGCAAGAGACAAGACTTAGAGAATCCAAGAAAGCTAATGCCTCCATGAAAAAAACAGGCGGTCTACAGATTCCGAAGTCCGTTTCAAAGAGGAAACTCTTTGAAATACTAACAGACACAAGTCCAGAAATAACTGACTATTCCGAGGAAGAAGATTCAAGTACAGAAACATCTCCTCCTGAAAATGACCTTCCTTTGCTGAAAGAAAATAACCATTTTCATTATGAATCTGTTAAATCAGATGACTATCTGCTTGTGAAATTTGCTAGCAAAAAACAGGAACTTTATTTTGTGGGACAAGTTCTCACGAAAAATGCAATTGAGTGCACTGTGATGTTTATGAAGAGAGACGGTGAAGGTACGAAGAAATTCATTTTCCCTCAGAATACAGATGTTTGGCAAGTTGCACTATCTGATATTGTGTGTAAATTGCCTCAGCCAGTAGCATCAGGAGGAACAAAAAGAACTTCAAGAATTTTCACATTTCCAGTGAACTTTGAAAATTTCAAAATGGGTTGAACTGACAAACATGTCCAAAAATCCATTAAAAAGATGTGTTGGCTTTCAATATGTTTCTGTCATTTATGTTCTGTACAAAATTAATGCCACAGTGAAATTTAAATGGAACTGTAACCTGAAATTATAGTCCGTTCAAAACTGCCCCATGCTTGTTCGAATGTACCCCAGGGTGGGGTAGATTTGAACAAATTACACAGTGTTACATTTTTGCCCGGGTCTTCAAAATGGGTTATGTATCGAAGAAAGTGTAGATGTTAGAATGCTTGCCAGATCTTCAGCGATCAATTTCAGTAAAAACCTAATTGAAAATAACACATGTGTCGAGTTATTTTGTGTTTTTCTAAAAACTGTTCTAATGTACCCCCCTCTCCCCTACAGAGTGAGCCACTGCAGCAATAAAAGCCATGTGTCATATCCAACAACCACAGCGAATCTCAATAGCCACTGCATCACAGTTCAAGACGGCTATAGCACCAATAGCAACCTATGGGATCAACATAATCTGGGACAAACTAACAATCACAAATCTATCAACAATTGAGAAGGTCAAAGCCCGTTACCTAAAACTGATTCTAGGAGTAGGGAAGTCAGCACCATCGAGGCTAGCAAGTGTTAACAAAAGAAACCTTCTCCGTTGAGGACTTAAGAGCATAATTCTGGCTACCAAGTACTAAGGCTTATGAAAAGACACTACACCTGTTAAAAGAGAAAACTAATGCCATATGGCCCGAATTTTACACAGCAGATGCTATGACAAACGTCGGAATGGAAGCAGCCAAATTATGAACTTCGACACATATAATACTGACAAGATTTGCAACGCACGGCTTTCACCACAAGCTATGTCGGAACCTAAGATTTCATCAACCAGAAGAATCCTGCGTGTGCAAAAATTTGTGCGATAAACATTGTGTGCGATATCATGCACAAAACTGCCCAAACAGGACAATCTCAATAAAAGGACTAGGCAGTGGCGGCCGGCGGATAATTGTTCTGGGTGTTGCACTATTTTCAGGTGGTACATGGGCAGGGCACCCGCAGGATTTTTCTAGGGAGGGGGGACATGTATTATTTATGTATTATTTATTATTTACACGTACACCCTCCCCCAATTTTCGTTTCATTTCTTACTAGTTTCATGCTATTAAACCATTGGGTACATGGAATTTATACCATGAATGGGAGGATATTTTTTTTAGTTCAGAGATTTTGTCCATTGGAGATCGCTTTTCTTTATCATCGTCATAATGTTCATTTCTTAAAAACAGGCAAAACGTAGTGTATCACAATGTATCGACAAAAATAAAAATCAAGTAGTTCATTAAAATGGTAATGTTAATCCAGTTCGCATAATAACTGAAGATATTCTCAAATAATCCCAAATTATTAAGTTAAATAAAACTGTGGAATTATCCCTATATCTAAATCAGTTCACCATCAGTAACTTCAATTTATCAAATAAACTGGTGTGACAATGAACAATCGAAATATCCTCAGGATTTCAGGGGGTGGGGGCATGGCCCCTCCTTGCCCGCCCTTCCCCCGCCTCCTGCGGGTGCCCATGAGGTGATAGGGTAAAAGACTGCTTGATATCGGAGAAAACTGTATTCAATTGTGCGGTAAAACTGATGTACCTCATTCATAACAAATGCCGCAGTTCAGACACATCACATTTTCATCGGATTAAATGGAATATGTTAGTCTACATGAAAACCTTCACGAGAACAAAACAACGTAAGTTATATACGAGGGCCAGAACTGCGAATGTCACAAGTACGCCCAACATTGCAAGATATAGTATCGGCAGTTGACGGAGCATCTCTGATGTCTCCGTTCGCGTCCGCGTCTGCGCCTCGGCTTCATAGTTGCAGTCAGCGGGCAACGACCAGCCGTGTTAACTGTTGGGATAGGGATTACTCGGTCTAGCATCTCTGCCATACCCTTCAGTATTGAGATCTGGTTTGGTGCTTGGGCCTGGCAACAACCAAACGGACGAGCGCTCCTAAGACGGCTGGCGTGCTATGCTTTCTCAGTCAGTTCACAGTAACTTATAAGATTTCCTGAATTACTGTCTGTTAGGTAGTCAGCCTGAAGGCTGATTGGATCCTCAAAAAGTACCGCCGTTAGGTTATGTGGGTAGATGCCCACAAAAACCCAAGGCAGCGCTATATTGAGGCGTACTAGGCAAGATGAGGAGTGAGGTAGTTTGTCATTGCTTTCCTCACTGAGTCAGATCAGCAGTACTAACCCTATGAGTAGAACCTTTCACAGCATCCACAGGCACTGACTGTGCCCTGACTGTCATTACTAAGCACCACCCATACTTCAGTAGCTTCCATATAATCACAGTTATGAGTGAGACTGAGACATTTGTGAAAAGCCACATTTTACTCTAGCCTGTGCCAACAGACAAATGCAAATGTACTGCATTCATCAAGAGATGGCAAACAGGCCATCCTGAATTACTAAAGAACAGAATTATGAATTCCTATACATATAAAAGGAAACATACAACTTTTATTACTAAAAATATTATTATGGTATTAATTGTTTTTTATGAATTAATCTTGTCGTTGTGCCACACTGCAACCTTATTGCCGGCCGCCACTGGGACTAGGTCAAGAATAATTTATGTATCATTTATGCACATTGTGCGCTTTTCTTTAAGCTATAAGATATAGCTGTCTTACTAGCCAACAATTGAAAAATATATACTTTGCTCTGATACAATCACATCTAATGTACATGAATTTCATATGGGGGTATTGTAAGGAGGAGCTGATAAAAGAACTTGAGATACTCCAGAAACGTGCTATAAAATCTATCTTTGGATTTCCTTGGCTCACACCCTCAAATGAATTATACTCAAGAACTAAAATTATGCCACTGCAAAAACAAATAGCTATGTCAGCAACAGTATTTGTATACAAATTAGAAAACAAATTCATACACACACACATCCATTTTACCCATGCAAATGACATTCATCATTATGCAACAAGAGGAGTAAATCGAATATTCACCAGCCATTCCCAATCCATCAAATTTGGAACTAATGGAATTATGTCCTCTATAATCAAGGAATACAACTCGCTACCATTAGGCATAAGGAAAAGTTTATTTATAAAAACATTTAAGAGGAAAACAAGACTTCCTATTAAGGAATGAATAGCTCATATCCAATAGCCTTAAGCAATGCAATGTATCATACCGAATCATCTCTGTAAAGTTAGTCGCTAGCAATCTAATATAAGTTATTATTAAACTAAACAATATAATGTTACAAAAATTATATATATGCCATGTTGTAACTATGTTACTTGATTGTCCCCAACATGAGCTCAGGCTCATTGGGACCTATGTAAATAAATAAATAAATGTAAAAAAAAGCAACAGGTACAAAGAAGCTCTTGTAGAGGATTAGTTTTGATCTTAAAGGAACTTGCTTATCCTTAAGAATCCCATCTAACGAGATGATTTTGTGCTCCATGTTGAACTCTACTAGTGATTTCTGCAGATGGTTGGTTATCTGTGGACACTACACTGCCAAGGTAACAACTGATGTACTTGTTCTAACTTTGTACTATTCAGAGTGATGTTAGTACAGATGTTTTGTTGACTAAAGAGCATCACTACCGTTTTGGACTTGCTTATATTCAGACCAAATTGCTTAATATAGCATTCCAGTCATTCAGCTTCTGTTGTATTTCAGCCTCATTTTCACCCCATATTACATCATCATCTGCAAACGCTAAAGTTTTAAACTCAAGAGGTCTTACTGAGTCTCTTAACTCTCTTAATTATTTCATCCATTACAGTAATGAATAAAAGTGGTGATAAGAGCGCTGCCTTGCTGTACACCCTGCTTAGTCTCGAACCACTCTGAATAGCGGTTGGTTGATTCCTCAGTTAAGGGTCTGCGGCAACGTGGTCGTGTAGCCCCGTGTACTTTGGGTGTGTGTGTGTGTGTGTGTATAGAATCTGTCTCATAACCGGTGTTAATTGTGATGACTGTATTAGTCTGGTTTTTATTTTTTAAATTCAAGTAAGGACTGCAGACTTTGAATCTTTCAAATAGTTCCTACTTTTGCCGCCAAACGCCACCGTCAACGGCTACCAGGCCTAGTTCAGAACTTAGCTACTAGACGTCATCGCAGTCGGCTCCTCTCAATGAACTTAGTGAACCTAAGAGCGTTGTTTACATTCTTAACCTATATAATTATCTTCACACTCTGAATAGCCATCACCTATTTGGACACAACTCGGGCAGTGTTCATATAGCATCTTGACTTTATTTATTAAAGCGCATGGTATTGATCTATTTTGAAGGCATTCCCAGATTGTATTTCTCCATACACTGTCGTAAGCCTTCTCAATATCTAGAAATATGAAGATTATGTCTTTTCCTTTTTCCCAGTGCTTCTCCATAATCATCCTGACAGAAACTATCAGATCCGTTGTTGCCCTGTTCCGTCTGAAACCGTACTGCTCTTCTTAAAGCTGTGGTTCAATGGTAATTCTTCATGTGTTCTATGATTCGTTCCATTATCTTCAGGCCATGAGATAGAAGAGTAATTCCCCTTTAGTTGCTAGGTTTCCATATCTCCTTTCTTAAATAGAGGGACAATAACACCTTTAGTCCAGTCTGTTGGTATTTTTTCTTCTTTCCAAATAGTGTTTAGGACTCGCAACAACCACTGCAATCTTTGTACTCCAGCTGCCTTGATCATGTCAACGCTTAAATCATCAATGCCTGTAGCCTTAGCTTTCTTCATGTTCTTTAGGGCATTTTCCACTTCCATCCATGTTAGAGGGTACTCAATATCTGGGATATTTTCTTCTTTTCTAGTCTCCTGTTGTTTTGTATCTGAATCTTGATCATTATATAATTTTTCAAAATACTGGCCCATCTCATCTCGAATCTCCTTCTCATTCCAAGTGATGTTTCCATCTTCCTTCTCCACAGCCTTTATTGGTTCATAGCTGTTTTTCTTACTCCTCACCACTTGATATAGCTTCCTGTTGTTCCTGCAGTCTTCTAGTTTCTATGTGAATTCTGTCCAGTATTTCTCTTTTTCTGCAGAAGTGATTCTTTTCACCTTAAGTTTCAGGTCCCTGTACAGGTGATTGAGTTTTTGTAATTTCCCTTCTTTCTGACTTTCTCTGCCCCTAGCTTACTCACTTCATTTCTCTCTTTTATTGCTCTTTGGACAGTTTCATTCCACCATGGGGTTTCTCTTACTCTGCTGCTTGTTTTGCCAACAATATTTACTGCAGTATCTACCAGAATTTTCTTAAATCCAAACCATTCTTCTTCAGCTTTTTTTTTCTTTCATGTAGCCTCTTGAGAGGCCGAGTGCAGGTCTTTCTAGTTGACGCCCGTGGGCGACCTGCGTGTCGGGACGAGAGATGGAAAGGATGAAGATTAATGAAACTGGGGAAGGAAGCAGCCGTGGCCTGTCAGAAGGTACTGTCCCAGCATTTGCCTGGTGTTGAAAATGGGAAACCACGGAAAACCAATTCAAGGACAGCCGACGTGGGGCTCGAACCCACGCGTCTACCGAGTCACAGAGAGCTTGGCCCCATGACCTAACGCTGCGCTTTAGTCAGCGTAGCCACTACTGTCGGTCTTCTTCAGCTGATCCAGTCTTATATTTAGGCAGTTGGTCATCTTCATCTGGTATTCAGACCTCTTAACTGGTTACCGGTAATCAAAATCCCAAACTTTTATCCTGGATTTACGTTAGGGATTTGCCTTTCGTATCGAAATGTTTCCTAGGATAGCTACTAGTAACCTGTGGTCACTATCCAAACTTTCTCCGGGCAGTATTTTCACATCTCCAATAAATGCTCCAGCTTCTTTATCTACAATACTATAGTTAATAACATATTTCTGTTCTCCATTCCAGCTGTACCTTGTGATCTTATGGCTCAGCTGTTTTTGAAATCAGGTGTTCTCAATAACTAGATTATTTCTTAAGCAGAAGTCAAGAAGGCATTCACCCTCTTGGTTTTGATTTCCATATCCATGGGGACCCATCAATGTCCTGTCCTATCATTTCCCACGAGCATTTAAATCGCCCATAACAAGAATTTTATGTTGTTCTACGTGGTCTTCTAATTCTTGAAGGAAGTCATCTTTCTCTTCTTGACTACTGTACACCCAACCTGTGGAGCATAAACCTCAACAGGTAAGTGTGTTCTTCTAACTTTCCTTGCATCAATCATCAGACTATAATAAAGTAAGATGATTTGCAGTAATAGATATCATTCATCATCATCATCTTGTACAGTTTCCAGCCCCAGGCTGGGTCTGTTTGGAACATAAGCCTCGCCACTTAGTCCTTTCTTCCCACCACCTCTCCGCTGTCACTCTGGTCCAGCCCTCGCCTCTCTTCTTGACACATTCCTCCACTCCTTTCAGCCATCTATCTCTTGGTCTTCCCCTTGGTCGTTTCTTCTGCATCTGCATCTCCTGTATCCTCTTGGGAATCTTCTTCTCATCCATTCTCTTCAAGTGTCCATACCACCTCAGTCTTGATGTCTCAATCCTACCTTGCAAGGGCTCCTCTTTCACCATTTCCCTGACCTTTTCATTCCTCACCCTGTCTCTTCTTGTTACTCCGATCCTACTTCGCAGGAACTTCATTTCACCTGCCTGTATTCTGCTTATGTCTCTTTTCTTCATTGTCCACGTTTCTGAAGCATAGGTCAGTATCGGGATATAGTAGCTTGTGTATAACACTTCCTTGCTATTTTGTGGGACATCTTTATTCCACACTAAGCTCCTAATGCTTCTCAGAAATGCTTCTGCCTGTCTGCCACGTTCCGTAATCTCTTTGTCATTTCTCCCATTTTCCTCCACTATACTTCCCAAGTACTTGAGACTTTCCACCTTCTTCAGCTGTCCACCTCCAAGTGTTATCCCACTCATTGGTCTGTCCTTTTTCCTGGTATAGATATCATTACAAATTCAAATGGGTTTTGGGTTCATATTATAATACAAGCCTTATTTTTCATTTTTGATGTTTCCAACTATAAAGCAGTAAGACACCCAGTTTTATTAAAGAAGAATTCTACACACTACCAATTACAGTTTCCATCTTATCAAAACAACAATAAAAGGGAATATAGCAAATTTTAACAGTTCTTTAATCAACAAGAAAGAGGTGCCTTAGGGCACAGTAGATCAACAGACATAAACCAATGGGCAAATGGATCAAAGTTTTTAACATTTTTTTAAAGTGTATATTTTAATATTTAGCAAGATAATTTTAACAATGTTAATGTTGATAATTAAGTTAGTGTCAATTTTATATTTAAGTCTAATGGTCTATGCGTATTTATAAGTGTTTTATCCATGTTTTATTTGATTGTATATTGGCTGAAGACGTACGGAGTGACCGTTTGAAACATGTCCCAAGTTTAAAATAAAATAATACTAATAATAAATTGTATTGAAAAGACTGAAACAGTGCAAGGAAAGTTGGTAGAATATTCAATACGGACCTAATATGGAGAATAATAGTCAGTGTGTTCTTGTCGATTTTTTGATGTAGCTTGATAACTCGTTCATTTACATATTCACATCAGATAGAGCATCGATGTTCTTGCTGATAACAAATGCTACACCATTCCTTGCTTCCATCTTATTTCCATGCCAGTAGATTTTATAACGTTTCCTCAGCAATTTAGTTCCTTTCCCTGTCCACTTTGTTTCGCTCAGTCCAAGGACCTCAAATCTCCTTCTTTCCATGAGATCTACGAGCTCACATTTGGCGGTCAGGGTAATTGTATTTAATGTTGCTATTTTGAATTTATTGTTCCTCCGTCCTGTAATTTTCTTTGAATAGTTTTGCTTAACATTGGGCTTACCACAGTCATCCGTACAAGAACTACACGTAGGTTTTCCATATCTTGGTTTTCATTTCTTATATCCGAGGCTATTTTATTGTTGAAAGCAATTTGACAATTTTACTCCTCAAGCTGGCTTGCTGGGCCTAACGCACAAGGAAGATTTTCTGATGGGGTTAACTCCCTTAGCCTTTGACAGTCCCCTATCTAAACTGCAAGGCTGCAGCGTTGATACGTTTGTGTGTCATTTCCTACACACAGGTTTCATCAAACCTGCTAAAGGAAAACTCCTCCGCCCGTAGCCATTGGTTCTCGCTTAGTTTGTCTGGTTTGGTACTGGCCGCCAGACCCTCGGCCAGACAGTTGCAGGTAGTACTGTCTACTGTCATACGGTAACAGGATTTCACTTGATCTGACAATTATATCCATCAACAAAACACTAGATCAAAGTATTCTTTACATACCAGTAACAGTAGGACAACTACCAATCAGAAAGGAACTTTCCACCTGGGATAAAATTGTATATTAAACTTCCCTCAACCCTTACATCTATTAGCATTTCAAAAACTTCCAAGTCAAAATTCAAGGTATTTTTGTTGGGACATTGCTGTTTTCTATCCATATAGTATACAGTGTACCCGTATCACTGTGTATGTGCGGGCTAATGTGTACTTGTTTTTTTACATCCTCAATGATTTATTAAGATGTAAGTTAATAGGATTAAATCAATTTTTTTTAAAGTGGTGCATTCCAAATTCTCCAATTGAGGAAAGTGTCCTATCACAATCACTAAAAGTAAGTGTGAAATTCAAGTAGCCTACTTCGGTAATCTTATGTTATTTTTTGGTACAGAAGTGTTAATATAGTAGCTTAGCAGTGGCTGCAGGCCGAGGGCATATGAATTTCCTCCTGGAAAATCAGCCCCAAAATTATATTAAATACACCACTGTTGTTAAAACTTAGGTATATTGTTGAATTAAAATATCAAATCCTAGCTCTTGTCCGTTAGTAGGCATGTTTGGCAGCAATGGCAATATGTAACAGGCATGTTTGGCAGCAATGGCAATATGTAACACAAGTTGGCATGCTGAGTCCAGCAGCCCCAAGCGAGACATGAGCTGACATCTGCCATGCTTGAGGAGTTTGTTTCAGACTGACCATATTGTAAATGCATTTAAGGTACTAAGATACGGTTCAAGATGTCCCAAGTTCAGTTGTTAGGAAGATTTATAGAAACTAAACAAACCCATGAGGGTTATTGGACCCAGTGTGACTAACGGAGGGTTAAATGAGCTATAATATTAATGTAGAAAGTTTGGTAACTTGAAAATATTGTGTACGTCTTACTGCGAAGACCGTGCAAATGAGGTTGGGCTGTAATTATTTGTTATTTAACAATGTCTTGTTTTCCTTTCAGAATTTATTTTCTGTTCCTAACAAGAGAGCATTTGAAGGACTGATGTTTCCTCTCCTGCATATGATCAACATGCAGAAGTGTGTGAATATGCCTAAGCCAAACAGAGCAACAGAGTCCAAATTCCGGTCAGAGGTCCTGAGAATTATAAAAGAAATTACAGCGGTGAGTTTTCTTTACAGGCAAATGCTGACTGCATGTATGAGTCTTCATTTTTGTCCCTTCTCTCTGCACTACCTGTGGTTGACTTGGGTCAGAATGAGCCACTTCAGCGTATGATACTGGCAGTGGCAGAGCACACTTATTGCCCCCTTCCAAAGAACAATGTATCAGGGGCTCCTGATAAAGAGGACTATTTGGAAAAGGATATGATTCATTTCTGACAAATTAGGTATAATTTGTTGTCAAATGAACATACTATTATTTTTATAAAATCATAACATATGCCATATCATGTTTACAAGGTAGTGCAAAACTTGTGCTATTTCTGTGGTAGGTTTTAGCAAGGCTAAACAATCAAGAATATGGAGAGCCAAATTTTGAATACATGTTCTATGGTGCATACTTGCTCAAGGCTCAGCTAAAATTGATACGTGGTGTCTCGGCAGTGGACAGTGGGACAATGCTAACAGGTCATGTGACTTGGTCTGTTGACATACTGTGCATCATCTTTTCCAGTATATGTGTTGAGAGTTTGGGTCATCTTAAGCTGATTCTTAACCTTGATGAAACCTACCTCAGTAGAATATCACATCACGACATGGCACAACGTCCACAAAACATTAATTTTCAATAGTAGCCACAAAAGTCTTGACAAATTATATCAAGATAAATAATTTGTCAACTTCTAGGGCTTGAACTGTTCATTGGTATACCCCGTAGCTGTGATCATTAAATTACGTTGGAAAAATCAAACACTGGCTTTCTTAACACATCCTTGTATTAATATAAATCACCACATCAAAAATAATTAAAATGGAAAATAAATTTATTCATCAAAGACGAAGTATGTATGTTCACATAAAAATGTTTCGTAGTTTCTAATCACTTTTTTACTTTAATGCAAGCCCTGCATTCGATTTTGCTGCATCACACCATTAAACATCAAATATTTTATTATAGTTCAGCAAAATGGATGAAGGACTTGTTCACTTAACTGTATTACGGTAGTTGAAATTCTGTAGTCGCAATACCAGAATGTAAAAGAAACTGAAAGATAAACCAAACATCTGTGGGTTAAACCATGGGTCGCCCACGTGAAAAGAAAGATATTTATACGAGTAAAATATTGGTCAACGAGTTGGAGTACAAAGACCTGCAAAATTACATTAATATTTAATTATTAATAATTATGATGAAATGAATGATGGTGGGATTCGTTCCCTCATCCTCTCGTACTGGAGTCGAGCACTCGACTCATTGCCCCAACTAGACTCCTGTTGTGGTTGGTTACATATTATACTTATATTACATGTCTGTAAAAATAAAGTGCTTATTTACACTCGCTTGTAATACCATAAGTGAAATTGACTATTGATAATACATTATAACATGAAATACACTATTATGCATTTCTTATTTCACCCTATTTAACTATTTCTTCTTTATATCCTGAAATGTGCGACCTGTATGTGCAGCGCCTATAGCCTTGGTTATTTTTACCTACACTTTCTATCTCTTATTTGTGTTTTACATTTTATACCATTCATTATGTAACATTGTGTAACATTTCATTGATTTCACACTCTGATATGAGCATCTTTGTTGTGGTAATATTCCATCTGTTATGATCTGCCATTAAGGTTTGAATCTTTTATCAAAGATAGCATGATGCTCATACATTTTATAAAAGAAAGTTTATAAAACCACCTTTTATAAAAGATTTCCCCATTACACTGTCATATATTTTATAAAAGATCTTTTATCAAAGATAAGTGAGCAGGTTCTGATGATGATCGCATGACTATTAAATCGTGTCGTCCAATTTACTACTTCAGTTCTCCAAGGCCTTCCATACCTTACTTCTACATTCACTATCATACTTTTTCAATGTCCAGCCAAGTGGTCTTCTCTCACCCCTCCTCTATTTTTTGCCTGAATTCGTATTTCCAAAACTTTCTCAAATCTTAGCTCAATGGTTCATCAATGTTATTCCCCAATAGTTTTTGCACTCCATTCTGTTACTTTGCTTCAAGAATAGGACAATTTCCCTTCTTCCAGTCTTCTGGGGCACTCCTCTCTTTCCACACAATTGTCATCACTCGATTGTGTCCCCACCTCCCCTTCTGCTATCACCATCTACACTCACCTTATCCAGAGTTGGTGCTTTCCCTCCCTTCATCTTCCTCTCTGTATCCTCCACTTCCCTCCACATTAAGTCCCTTTCTGTTCACAATTCCCCTCCATTTGGGTTGCAGACTTTTTCAAAGTACTGCCCCCACATGAACTTGAATTCATCCTTATTTTCTACAGCTTGACCACTTTTGTTCACCATTCGAACATAGTCTATCATACCATTCCTCCTCTTACTTTCAACCATCCCTTATAGGACCTCGTTTGTACCTTCACTATCTTCCTCCATCATCCTAGTCTCCTCTTCCATCCACTTCCTTTTCTCCTCTGCCACCACTCTTTTTGCATCCTTTCTTATCTGATACTCTTCTCTTGTCTCTACTGTCCTATTCTCTAACTACACCTTAACTGCTCTATTCTTCTGCACGATCTTTTGTATGACTTGGCTGAAAAACTTGCCAGTTTTTGAATTGTGGATGGGAAGGGCAGAATTCGACAGTAGCCCCTGCCTGTCATACAAGCTTACTACAAAAGAGACCTTTTCAAGGACTATTTCGATAAACATGCATGCTGTTCCGGGAAGGGCCACCAACCTAGCCATCTGGCCTGAAAGCCTGGACAGTGTACCCCAACTTGTCAGGTGGGTGTGCCATGTACCCTGTCAGTAGTATCAGCCTTACAACTAAAGTCCCTGCATGTGCTGGATACTGATATGAACCCTATAAATCACTGAGCGTGTCAAGGGGTATGTGCCTGTACAAGGCACTGGGACACCAGACAATATCTATCACCTTGGCTGGGTGATGCCCACAGTGATGACCTTAGTTTGGAGAAGCAGTATTCGGGGAGGATGCCTAAGCACTCGCAGGATAATTTACATGGTGGCTCCCTTAAAAAGCAGTCTCTTGATGTTGGAAATCATCCCTAGGTATATACACCTTGGGATGAAGCATCTTTGAAAAGGTTCCCGATTGATAATGTTCCTTGTTATCTGGTGGCTGCCAGAATTGACAGGGACACATTTCACCTGGTAAAATCAATCTTGTTCTCTGAGGAAATCGAAGACAAATTTGTAGACCTTGATGGGATACAAAAACTACTCAACAGCCAGTTTTTATTGAAGACTACTGGTGGTGATCAAACCAAAGAGTTGCTTAAATGCAGCCATATCGGTATATAAAATAATATCGTATGGCCTCGGGTGCCGGGTGCAAGCTTTATTCGACACCCAGAGGGTAGCTTGCATGTCGAATTTCATTGTTCCTTGAAGCACTATGAAAGTCAAGGAGGTTAGATATCTAAGCTCCTTGAACACTATAGCGCTTTATAGTAGAGAAATGAGGAACTTTGTGTTGGCGGAAAATCCCGAGATTGTTGCCATTATGAACACGGCCTACTGAATTCAAATGGGTTCTTTGACATGCCAACATCGTATGACATGTGACGTATTTTTGCCGCCTTTCAAAAAAAAAAAATCACTTACCTCGGCCAGGAGCGAACCTGCAAGCTTGGGGTTAGTAGACCGACAAGATAACCACTCGCCCACCGTGGCAAGCTCATATCGGTATAATCCCAGTAATGATCCAAAAGCACTCCATGCTGAACGAAATCCGTGAAGTGATCTTGTCCTGTATTTCAATGATGAACTGTTGCAAAACTTAAAGAAACGTGGGGTGACCAAGATACGTATCACAAGGAAAATCGGTGAAGAAAAGTTAGGCAAGGGCGCCATTATACTCCTTTTGAGGGGCTGTTCTACCTAAGCATGTTAAAGTGGCATCCTATTGCTGTGATGTTGAAGCCTAAATTCCACCTCCTATGAGATGCTACCAGTGTCAGAAGTTCAGGCATGTCATCCCGCTGCACTTACAATGCTGCGTGCAAGGAAGGAGGGAAGGCAGTTCATGTAGGTGAAAAGTGCACACTACAACCTGTGTGCACAAACAAGGAACCCAGACACTGAAAGGACTTTCATATCACAATGCTAGGAAGAAGTTTCGTGAAATGAATGCTTCTTGGTTTTCATCCTCTTATGCATCTGTCTCGACAACAGCGATTAAACCTGAAGTCATTGCACCTCAACTGATACCCCTCAGAATAAACAAAATGTCAGTTTAGTAGTTACAGACACCCAACCGCAAGGAAACCTAGCACGACGAGGGCACCGCGACCTTTGGTCCCTAAATCTAATGCGACTGTTAAGACTACCTGAACCGGCGCCATTGTAAAGGGAAACTTCTCCGAAATGGTCTGTGAAGAAGCCTTCTCTAACTCGCTCGGAAAAGAAACCTTTGCTGACCGGTGGTGGAACTTCTTCCAGCCCCCTCTAAAATGGAAAGACCACCAGCAGAGAAGTGAGCAATGGTCCCTTGCCATCTCTTGCCTCCTACGGTTAAGGCAGCTCAGGCATCTGCTGGCAATCCCACTCACATGGCCATCAGTGGAGTGGTGCCGGCAAGAGATGCCATATTTTGCAAGGAACTGACAGCCGTGGGGAATTGACCAACTACTTACCCGAATAGAGGTCAGCACAGGTAGATGAAGTACTCGTGACTTGTTTCAGATGGACACACAATCTTCGGACCGGGAGAAGGTCCATCGACACCACTCTCGCTCTTCCACCCTAGCGAAAGAGGGACAGTACAACATGTACCGCGACTGAAATTTGGAGATCATGGTGTGCTCTCCTCCCTAATCATTTCCACCTAAAGATGGAGATGGTTGGCAAACGGTCAAGCGTAAGGTGAAGACAACCTACTACTCTACACTATGGCACTATTACAATGGATGCCTGTGCCATCTGCTTTCGTGTCCACTGCGGTCTCTTCAGTGAAGAGGTGCCTCTGCATACTCGGCTAGAAGCCATTGCAGTTCATCCTTCGTTGCCATTAATGGCAACAGTATGTAATGTGTATATCCCACCAGATTTGCAACCAAATTAAACCAGTTGGTGGATAGTCTCTCAACTTCACCCCTCCTTTTCTCCTTCTGGGCGATGTTAATGCCCTCAATAACATCTGGGGCTCCATTACTAGCAGTAGAGGGAGAGATTTTGAGTGATCAGGCAGCTGGACCTGTGATTGTTGAACACGGAGGAACCTTCACACTTTTCTGTAGAACATGGCACGTTATCGTGTCAATATCACCTTATGCAGTTGTGCTCGGGTTCCCCTGTAAAGTAAGTTTGTAGTTGTACATGACCGTAAATCTCGCGATCAGGAGCCACGGGACCTCCTTTTTACGTGGAATCCGAACCAAAGGACATGGCATTTTACTTCAAAAATCTCGCATGCATTGACGGGAGTTGAACCCGATTCATCGTGGTGAGAGGACAACCGCTTGACCACTGTGCGTCCCCTTCCCTCCTAGGGTGGGATGTGCACGACATTTTTGTAATAGAGACCATTTCCCAATTGTCCGTACTTTTCCGAACCAGTGAGTCAAGTTACCCAGTCAATGGCTAATCCGTCAGGCTGATTGGCCAGAATTCACGACACGTGCAGTTTTTTGCCAAAGCTACTGTTGAGACGGTTGATGATCGTACCGTTCTTAGAACAAATGGTATTTTGGCTGCGGCAGAGAAAACAATACCTTTCTCATCCTGTAACTCCCACAGGGAACCTTGTCTCTTGGTGGAAAGTCAAGATTGCGGCAGCCATAAATGATCGTCGACGTACTTTGAAACGCTATTGCAGGCAAAACATCATGGCCAACCTTATCTTCAAAATGATGCGTGCCAGAGCCCGATATCTGGGTCGGGAGAGTAAGAAACCTACGTGGGAGAAATGTGTCGTCTACTACGGCCCATACTCCATCTCAAGTGTGGACTAAGCTTTTTTGGATTTCCAGACTCCGACATCGTTGACAATGCCCATAGTGTCCCATCAGTGGAGGCATCAACATGGATTATCTCTCCATTGCCAACATTGAATGGAATGGAAAACAAAAAAGACTGTGAAAAGTAGAGCAAAATATATAGAAGCAAACAGAGATTGCCAGAAAATAATTGCAGAGGAAAATAAGAAAAGCTGGGAAGAATTCACTCAGGAAGTAAGGGAGGATTTACATTGTGGAAAGAAATTGCTGTTTGGAATTATAAAAAGCAGAAGGAATGAAAAGATGAACACTGGGTTCGTGAAAAACAAAGAAGGTGAAATATTGACAAAACCAGAAGAGATAATGAACAGATGGAAATAATATTTCAGCGAGCTGTTGAAGGTGAGACACCAGGCATGCGGAGAAGCTACGCAAACAGCCAAAACGGTGGAGGAAGAAATAGAAGAAGAACCAGACATTACTATGGCAGAACTGGAATGGGCAGTTAGGAAGATGAAGATGGGGAAAGCTGTGGGAATCAACGAAGTGGCAATAGAAATGATCAAGGCGGCAGGACCAGTGGGACTGCAGTGGACATGCAGACTTCTCAGGAGTGTGTGGAGAAAGAAGAAAGTACCTGAAGCCTGGAAAATGGGAATAATATTGCCATTATTCAAGAAAGGAGACAGGAAGGTGTTTGGTAACTACCGCGGAATCGCCATCATCTCGCATGTTGCCAAAGTATAGGAAAGAATCCTAGAAAGAAGAATTAGAGTAAAGGTAGAAAGCCAAATAGAGGAGGAGCAGTTTGGATTTAGAGGGGGGCAGGTCAACAGTGGAACCCATTTTCATTCTGAGACAGAACATTGAAAAGAGTTGGGAATATTGGAAGGATATGGTAATGACTTTTATTGAACTAGAAAAGGCCTATGATAGCATCCCTAGAACAAAAGTTTGGGAAAGCTTAACAAATAGGAAGATAGGCAAGGAACTGAGAGGCATGATAAAAGGAATGTGCATGTAGTGCTACAATAGTGTGAAGACCAGAGTCGGGACATCGGAATGGTTTAAAATTGACACTGGACTAAAGCAAGGAAGTGTGTTGTCACCATTATTGTTCGTAATGGTGATGGATGACATCATGAAGGCAGCAAGGAAAGAATATAGTAGGGCAAAGATGAAGGTAATGTTGTTTGCAGACGACATTGTGATCTGAGGCGAGGATGGAGGTACAAGAACAGTTCAAGACGTAATAAATGAAAAGATTGAACAATGGGGATTGAAGATAAATGTGGAGAAGAGTAAAACAGTGGTGATGAGTAGAGATAAGAAAGAAGGAAAAGGAGTAATCAAAGGAGATAAGGAATTGGAAGTAGTGAAACACTTCAAATACTTGGGAAGTGAACTGACTGAAGATGGAAGACTAGATTTGGAAATTAGCAGAAGAATACAACTCGGGAGTGCTTTCTACCAACAGGTACGGGGACTAGTATGGAACAAGGATATACCAATTAAGGCTAAAGAAGTTATGTACAAAGCATATTATGTTCCTATAATGACATATGCAGCGGAAACTTGGACAATGACCAAGAGGGATGAGAGCAGAGTACAAGCAGCGGAGATGAGATTCCTGAGAAGTATGGTCCAGAAAACGAGGAGGGACAGAGTGCGAAATGAAGATATACGGAAAGAACTGGGAGTACAGAAACTAAATGACAAGCTGGAGCTAAACAGATTGAGATGGTTTGGACATGTCAAACGGTTGAATGAAGTAAGGCTACCAAGACGAGCACTGGAACGACGGATGACTGGGAAGAGAGGACGAGGAAGACCAAGAATGCGTTGGATGGACTCGGTGGAGAATAGTATTAGAGAACGGAACGTGGATTGGAACACTGTATCGGAGGAGGAATGGTGGAACAACAGAGCAAAGTGGAGAGGAACCATATTTGCCCCCACCCAGTGTCAACTGAAAAAGGGGAAATGATGATGATGATGATGATGCCAACATTGATTCACACTTCTCTGATGTATTCAGCTCCGGGAGTTATGATCCAACATTTGTGACTCGGAGGCGGAGGCTCACCCCTTGTTCTTTGGCACAGCTGTTTCGGAGTACTTCAATGTAAGTATTGGAATTGCGCTTGCACTATGCAGTGATACATCTCCTGGACTGCATAGCATTCATAATCAAATGCTGAAACATCGTTGTAATTCCTGTGTCAGACAACTGCTGTCCCTCATCAATTGTATATGGATTGAAGGGATTTTCCATCTCAAACCAGTCATAAGACTGAAAACAACAACAAATAAATTATGAGAAATATTAAAATATAATTTAATGACATAATCACATGTTTCCTGCCAATTTGCTACAAAACTTTAAAATTATAATTCAAAATGCTCAATTGGATTTTTGAATGTTATAAACCACAATCTCAAAGTATAACAATATTTTCACCATTTTCTCTTTGTTTCTTTGACTGTCATGAATAATATTACCTTGAAAAATAAAAAAACAAAAATGAAAGATTCTTCCTGGATCTTATAAATAATAAATAAAATTAGCCTATAGACATCCCGTAAGGACAAAGGCCTCCTGTTTGCACAGGGACGTGCTTGTGATTAGGCTCCGAAGGTGAGCATCTTTGGGAGCTTTTGTCTTGTTGCACTCACTGTCATTGTCTTTCTGTCCTGTTAGGTGCATGTTGATTCCTGTTCGACTCCAGCTGTCTCCATGCTTCCCTGTATCTTGCTACTCTCGACCATTGGTTTCCCGCTTTAGGTCTATGGTTTCCTGCTTTAGCTCTAAAGTAGTCTGTCCATCTGTTTTGTTTTTGGCGTCTCACGTTTCTTCGTCCTTCTCTCGGGTCCCACATTATGGTGCGATGCGTCCATTTCTGGTGATCCATGCGTGATACGTGACTTAGTCTGTTTCAAAAAGTGTAAGGATCATCTATGCTGAAAGTAAGAATACACACGCTGAAACTGGTAAAAGTTACCTCAATGTTAAAGCACTTAGAGCTGGCTTTCAAGACTTGCTGGTCATTTGTTTTGCCTCATCTTGGCTAGAAAAGCAGATGATGTGATTGTGTAGTGGATGTGATCTGAATTGTCTTTTCATTGAAATTGTTTGCTTCTGAGCTATTTTGTGTGATCATGTGTCAGCTTTGCCTTACATCGGGTTCTAGTTATCAAGAATATATTTTGTTCAGCAGCTGTCAATCTGTTGTAAGCTACTGGCAGAAGGTTCGTGAATCACATTACTTTTCCCCTTACTGAACACGAATATACACTTCAGTTCTGCAACAATAGTATACGGTACCTTTGTTTCAGGAGTATCCAGCAGTGCAGATTCCTCGTGTAACACCATCACTCTTTTTATCTCCTGGTGGAGAAAAGTTCATTGACCTTATGAACAAACTCTCTAGTCTTGCTTTAGAACTCAAAGTTAAGAACATGATGAGGGACACACCAGGTATGTGCCATTTGATACTCTTCTCTTTTTTTCTTAGTCGTGTAGTTCTTGATTTTACTGCCAAGTATTCAGCTAGCACACAGCAGGCATGGCGATCACTTCAATAACAACTTTATTTGTGGTCAATCACCATAGTTTTGTGAGAGACTTAATTTAAATTTCAAATCTTTGCTTCAGTGTTTCCAATGAGAGGTAAGAAAGCATCTGGCATACAGACTGAATCTCCCACCATGTGACTTCAATACATTTAGAAAGGTTAAAGAACATCTGGGTGGGAACAGATTTGTCAACGATGAACAAATTGAAACAGAGTCTCTCCAGTGGCTCCAGGACCAAGGAGTGGATTTCTATCGTTGGGAAAAATGAAACGTTGGTAGATAGTTCAGATCATTGTTTACAGAAATTTGGTGACAGTGTTAAGAAACAGTGTGGTGTAACTGTGTCACTTTACATGTTCTGTGTTAATAACATTTTATTTTAATTACCATAATCGTTGAAAATAAAACCAGTTTTGAATGCTCTACATGGAAATTTTGTCATGTAGGCCTACTTCTTATTTAAATTATCGGAGGAACCCTTGCTCCCCTTTGCTTAGAGCTAAGGAGCTCAGACATGCAATATACTGTACTTACTTGCGTATAACACCATCTCTCTATATAATAGGGGGAAAATATCACAAAATAGTTGGGTTAGCATGTAGTATGGTCAGAGAAGGGGACCAAGACGGAAATGTTTAAGAACAGAAATCTGGACCTCGGGGCTGTGCTAGGAGTAATTAAGAAGTAAACACACTAAATTCCCCGAACCCACATAGGGGTGGTACAAAGAGTGACAAGGTTGGTATTTTCTTTCTCTTATACCTTGAAAACTATGAGCCATGGTCAAAATGTGGTAACTTCAAGATTGAAGCTCCTAAGTGTCCTACAAGGATGTTCCTAAGATATTATCACATATTATAGAGTTCAGTGCAGACAGTGAAAGTGGTAGCGGTTGCACGAGAACTGATCCCACATCGCTCAAATGATAAGCTAAAAAGTTCATATTCCATTCAAACCTGATGATTCGCTGGCAATCACAGATATCACACCAAGATCAATAACCACTAAGAAATCTTGACAAGTTGCAAAATTTTATAATAGCTGCTGTAACTAAATATATGTATATATATATTGCAAATTCTTGTAGACATAGATTTAACTGCCTAAATGTAAAGGATCTGATGATGATCGCTTGGCGATCGGAACTGCTCATCAAGAACACGCCGGAATACCTTCAGTGCATGACACAAATTTCGGATTGGCCGGTATCAGCACATTCAGCTGGGCTCCTCTTCTTTTTGAAGATGGGAATGGTGATGCTCCAATCACTCAGTGTTTGATCCTTTTGAAGAGTCATGTTCACCATTCTTCCGCATCCCACTGTTGAGGATACCAGAGTTCTGCTCCCCCGAGTGGGTGCGGGATAGAATACACCCACGGTATGCCCTGCCTGTCGTAGGAGGCGACTAATAGGGCCGAGATGGCCGAATAACTTGCCAGTTTTTTGATTTGTTCAGACACCCTGTGGATGGGGAGGGCAGAATTCATCCACGGTATACCCTGCCTGTCGTAAAAGGAGACATAGAGGGGGCCTTATAAAGGTAGATTTCGGATTTCTGATCCCAGTTCTGGTTTGACCCATAGAAATAAACATGCATGCTGTTAGGGGAAGGGCCACCAACTTGGCCATCTGCCCAGAAAGCCTAGACGGTATGCCCCATCCCGTCAGGTGGGTGCGCCATGTACCCTTTCGGTATTATCCGCCTTACAACGAAGGTCCCTGCATGGCCGAATACTGAGAGCTGTATAAATCACTGTGCATGCCGAGGGGGAAGTGCCTATTCGAGGCCCTGGGACCCCGGGCAATACCTGCTATGCCAGGTAGGTATTGCCTTGGCGGGATGGCCCCCGTTTGGAGTGGGCAGTATTCGGGGAGGATTTTGTCCGGGATGCCTAGGAAGTGCTCACGGACAACTGTACAAGGTCTCTGGAGTGTCAACCGAATCCTTGGGATGAGGCTTTTAATAAGATGTTCCCTGTTGACAGGTTTCCTCGCTACCTGGTAGCTACCAGGACAGACGGGGAAGATTTTAAACAGGTAAAATCGATCCTATTTTCGGAGGAAACCGAGGGGAAATGTCGCGACCTTAACAGGATTTCCAAGCTCCGGAACTGGCAGCTCCTGCTGCATACCGTTGACGGGCAGTAAACCGAAGCTTTGCTGGCATGCACGCGTTTCGGCGCAATTCCCGTTAAGGTTGAGAAGAACGATACGCTGAATGAGATCCTTGGAGTTACATTCCATCGCGACCTCATTTTAAATAGCGACATGGAATTGATGCGGGATCTGGGGAAGCGAGGCGCCACCTGGATTAGGCGCATCACCCGGAAAATTGAAAATGACAGCGTCGATACTGGCGGATTCATTCTCCATTTTGAGGGTGATGTAGTGCCTAGGCAGGTGAAGGTCACGTCGTACCATTGCGACGTTAGACCGTACATCCCTCCACCTATGCGCTGCTACAATTGCCAGAAATTCGGTCATGTTTCTGCCAGGTGCACTGCCAAGGCCGTGTGTAGAGAGTGTGGCAAGAGGACACATGACGGTGAGAGGTGTACTCCTCCCCCGACGTGTCCTAACTGCCAAGGAAGTCACTCTCTGCGGTCGAAGCAGTGCCCAGAGTTCTGCAAAAAAGCAAAGATCCAAGAAATCAGAACATTGGATCGGCTTTCATATCACAACGCTCAAAAGAGATACCGTGATATGACTGCACCCGAATTTCCGGTATCTTTCGCGGCTAAGGTGACTCCATCTTTCACCCCTGCCTCGTTCGTTCCCCGTGCTGTACCCTCGACGACGAACTACTCTGAGATCGTAAAGTCTCCCCTCGCTGTCAAAGCGAGACCTGTCAGCCCAAAGGAGGTCGTACAAACTTCTTCGGCCATTGTGAAAAAGGCGCCGGTTATATCATCTAAACCGGCGCAATCGGAGAAGAAGTCCTCTTCATCTCCGAAACGGTCGGAGAAGAAGTCTTCCCTTGCTAACGGGGCAAAGAAGACTTCTGCGACCGGGGCTGGATGGATCGTCATCCAGCCCACCTGATAAGACAAAGATAGTGGAGAAGGAGATGGTGCGGCGCCATCTCTCTCGCCCTCCGGCTGATGGGATGGTCCCTGCATCTGCTGGCCCTTCCGCTCCCTCGACCTGTAAGGGAGTGATGCCGGCAGAAGCCAAACCCATTAGAGTGGAGGAGCTCCCCTATAGGAAAAATAAAATCACCGGCGGAGAAGAGAGAAGCGGTCCAGTGCCGCATCTCAGCCTCTCCTGCAGACAAGGCTGCTCGGCCATCTGCTGGCCATTCCGCTCCTACCATCAACAAAGGAGCGGTGCCAGCTGGAGCGGCCTTTTTTTGCAAGGAACTGACATCTGTGGGGAAGGGACCACCTACTTTCCCGAATAGACGTCTGCGTCGGTCTAGAAAGAAGAATGCTCGGGACGTGTCGGGGACAAGCACCCGGTCTTCGGACAGGGAGTAGGTCCCTCGAAACTGCTCTCGCTCTTCCCCAAGAGCGAGAACAGCTAGGTCCGACGAGGGCCGCTTGCAACCCAAGAGAGCGCCCGCTCCATTTTCTTCGTCTTCGGACGGAGATGTGGAGTTTGAGGTGTGCTCTCCTGCCCCATCATCTCCAGCTAGAGATGGGGAAGGGTGGCAAACGGTAAAGTGTAAGTAGAAGACCCACTTCTACTCATGTCCACACCATGGCACTATTACAATGGAACTGTAATAGCTACTCTCGTCATCTCGCTGAGTTACGTCAATTAATATCTTGGTTTTCAGCAACCATTGTCTGTCTTCAGGAATCCAGGTTTCGTCCTGGACATGAGACAACAATGGGTCACTTCAAACTCTTCCCTAAGGACCGGGTGGACAGAGCTGTGGCATCTGCACTCTCGTCCACTCTAGCCTCTTTAGTGAAGAGTTGCCGTTGCGTCCTCGGCTAGAAGTAGTTGCAGTTCGTACTTCGTTGCCAGTAATGGCAACAGTATGTAACGTGTACATCCCGCCTGATTCTCAACTGGATTACAACCTGCTGATGGATCTAATCTCTTGGCTCCCCCTCCTTTTCTCTTTCTGGGGGATGTTAATGCCCACAACACCATCTGGGGCTCCGCTACCATTAGCAGTAGAGGGAGAGATTTTGAGAGACTGATCAGGCGGCTGGACCTGTGTTTGTTGAACACAGGGAACCTACGCACTTCTCTATTGCTCACAGCCCTTACTTAAGTGTCGATATCACCGTATGCAGTCGTGCGCTGGTTCCTCTGCTACAGTGGGGTGTACACGACGACCTCTGTAATAGTGACCATTTTCCAATTATCGTTACTCCTCCGAACCAGAGAGCCATCGAGTTACCAGGTCGATGGCATCTCCGTCGGGCTGATTGGCCAACTTTCACGGCACGTGCGGTGTTTGTCGAAGATACGTTTGAGTGTGGCGACGATCATACCATTCACATAACGAATGGTATTTTGGCTGCTGCTGAGGAAACCATACCTTCCTCATCCGGCAACTCACGCCGGAAACTTGTCCCTTGGTGGACAGCCAAGATTGCAGCAGCCATTAAAGATCGTCGACGTGCTTTCAAATGCTATCGGAGGCAAAACACTGTGGCCAACCTAGAGCCCGATATCTGATACGGGAGAGTAAGAAAACGATGTGGGAATAGTATGTGTCGTCTATGACGGCGCATACTCCTTCATCTCAAATGTGGACTAAGGTTCGTCGGATCTACGGACTCCCGACATCATTGTCTATTTCCGGAGTATCCATCAATGGAGACATCATCACGGACCATCTCGCCATTGTCAACAGTATTGGATCGCACTTCTAAGATGTTTCCTGTTCTGGGAGTTAACGATCCTACATTTCTGACTCTGAAGGGGGAGCGGAGGCTCACCGCTTGTCCTTTGCCACTGCTGCTTCGGAGTCCTATAATGTACCATTCTCTGAATGGGAACTGCGCAGCACGCTTGCTATGTGCAGGGATACGGCTCCTGGACCCGATAACATACATAATCAAATGTTAAAACATCTGTGCGAATCCAGTATAAAACAACTGTTGATCCTCTTCAATCGTATATGGATTGAAGGGGAGTTTCCATCTCAATGGCGAGAGGGGATCGTGATATCGATTCCCAAGGCTGGAAAGGATCCCAAGTTTGTCAGCAGCTATAGGCCCATTTGTCTGACAAATGGCCTGTGTAAGCTGCTGGAGAAGACGGTGAACCGTAGACTGGTGTGGTTCTTGGAGGAGAGAGGTCTCCTGTCTTGGATACCAGTGTGGATTCGCTCTCATAGGTCCACCACCGACCATTCTGGTGTGACTTGAGAGCGCCATACAGGAGGCATTTCTCCGAAAGCAGCACCTAGTCACAGTTTTCTTCGACCTCGAGAAACCCTACGACACCACATGGCGCTACGGGATCCTTTCCACCCTTCACAAGTGGGGACTCTGTGGTAATCTACAGACTTTCATTGCGAATTTTATGTCCGTCCGACTCTTCCGTGTAAGGGTCGGTAGGACATTATCGCAATATTATACCCAAGAGAACAGAGTTCCTCAGGGTTCGGTGCTGAGTGTCACCTTGTTTGCGATTGCCATAAACGGTATTGTAGCCGCCGCCGAGCCCACGGTAGTTCCATCGCTGTATGTAGATGATTTAGCTCTGCATTACAGCTCTGGAAGTATGGCAATCGTGGTACGGCAATTGCAGCTAGCAATTAACCGGTTCGACAGGTGGGTTCGTTTTTCAGCTGCGAAAACCTGTCGTCCATTTTTGTCGGCTCCGGAAGCTACATTTACACCCTGAACTACATCGCAGGGATGCTGCGTTGCCGTTGGTTGACACTTATCGCTTCCTAGGGCTACATTTTGACAGCAAATTAACGTGGCAGCACCTTTTTCGGCAACTGAAAATGACTTGTCTCGGGAAACTGAACATACTCAAGTTTCGTAGTGGCACTACGTGGGGGGGCTGACGTGCGGTGCTGCTACGGTTCTACAGAGCCCTCGTCCTGTCCCGGCTAGACTATGGTTCTGCGGCATACGGTTCAGCAAGGCCGGCAACCTTGAAAATACTGGACAGTAGTGGCGTTAGGCTGGCTACCGGTGCCTTCCGGACCAGCCCGATGCCCAGCCTACTCGCCGAATCGGGTGTTCCACCTCTAAATTAGACGCCAACATATGCTTTTAGCATATGCTGCCAATGTGCGTCAAATGTCGCAATATCCTAGCTATCAAGCTCTCTTCAGTACCCTATACCACCAGAGGTACGCCAACCAGCCTCGTACCACTCGGCTGGTTGGTATTAAGACTTGATAGCTCGTGTACTGAAATAGGAGTGGCTATAGGTCCCTGTATGATCCGGACACCTAGCGAGGTGCCTCCGTGGCAAGTTCCGCGTCCGGATATTAGGTTAAATCTACATCGAGGTCCTAAGGTGAACACGGATGCCTCAGTTTATTGGAGGCAGTTCCACAGCATAGTTCACCAATTTCCGGACGCTGACGTTCTCTATACGGGCGGTTCGAAGGAGGACGAGTAGGTGGGTTGTGCTTACGTTATCGATGGTGCAAATACCAAGATCTCTTTGCCTGAGGCTGGTAGTGTGTTTACTGCGGAGCTCGTTGCCATCTATGAAGCTCTGCAGTTTGCACTACAGGATGAACGAATCCACTTTCTTGTATGTACAGACTCTTTGAGTTCGTTGCAGTCATTTACTACATGTTTCCCTCAACACCCCATAGTGCAGCGAATCCACGACCTACTAGCCGGGTTGTGCCGTGCTGACACTCGAATCACCTTTCTGTGACTTCCCAGCCACATGGGAATTACGGGAAATGACTTAGCGGATCAAGCTGCCAAAGAGGCGGTATCACTACCACCTCGACCACTGGAGGTTCCCGCTCGAAATATTCGCTCTCGGTTACACCTACAAGTTCTGGCATTTTGGGAGTCAGTGGCTAGCTGACCCACTGAGAGCGATCAAGGGAACTACTCGTGTGTGGCGGAGCTCTTTCCGGTCATGGAGAAAATCCGTCATTTTATGTAGGCTAAGGATAGGTCATACAAGATCCACCCACTCGTACCTAATGAGAAGGGAAGACTTCCCCCACTTTGTACCTGTGGAGCAGTTTTCACTGTGGCCCACATTTTAAGAGTGTGTGGATCTTGCTGACTTATGAAGAAACCTTGGTTTGCAGATGAAACTCAAACTTATATTAGCCGATGAAGCAGTGGCTGCTGATCGCGTTATCCGCTTTATAAGTGAGAGTGGTTTAGGGCCAGCAATCTAAATTTTCCAGTGAACATTGACTCAACGACTTGTTCATTTTTGAATGATAATTTTTTGTTTTTCCGTAATTTTTTAATTTGTTTTTATAATGAAAATCCACAGCCTGCTGCCAGTCTCCGACCGGGTCAGGAATGGAATGAATGAAGCCCCCATCTAGCGGCGAGGATATGGAATGTGCCGGCTGCCAAGGCCTGATGCACTCCTCTGGGGGCAAAGGTTAAATGAATGACAAATGAAATGATAGTGGAGAGTGTTGCTGGAATGAAATTGTGACAGGGAAAACCGGAGTACCCGGAGAAAAACCTGTCTGCTTCCGTTTTGTCCAGCACAGATCTCTCATGGAGTGACCGGGATTTGAACCACCGACCCAGCGGTGAGAGGCCGGCGTGCTGCCGCCTAAGCCACGGAGGCTTCGTTTATTTTTATAATTTTTTAAATTTAATTCTTTGTTTTATTAATTTTAGTTTTTTTCAAATTTAGGTGTCCACCTCTAAATTTTAAATTCGATTTCAAATTTGTATTCTTTAATCTGTGTTAAGAGGGGCAGATGACCTCGTAGTTCTGCCCCTTAAAACAACACTAACTAACTAACTAACTAACTAGAGTTCTGCTTGGAGATTGTTTGGGCTAGTAGCTTTACCCAGCTTCATTTCTCTCAAAGCAGCCTTGATCTCTTCGATATCAATGTTTCTGACAAGGGTTTTCCATTTCATCGTTGATGCCATAGAAGCCTGAATATCTTGTGTTTTGCTATGCCTTTCTTGGTGAGTCTGTATAATTCCCGGTCACCCACAAGTGTATCTAGTTTTGCGTTATGATCTAATAAATGCACTTTTTTTTGTTGTAGCTATAATCAACTTTACATTACTATAGGCTGTCTTGTAGGCCTTCCGGCAATATCTTATCAGCAAGGAATATACATGTATACGCCATACCAATATTTCTAAAGTTAGTTATTGTGGTTTTAAGGGGAGGAACTTTGAGGTCTACTGTATGTTAGTCTCAAGACCCTATATTAGGCCAGTCATCTAAGACATACTAGGTCGCAAAAAATTGCAAGGTTCTGATTTTTTGGGATGTTGTTGGGATAGATACCAATAGTGTAAATCCAAGTTTGCAACCTCGCAAGACCTGTGCTAACTTCGTGGGGCTCGAAAAACCTCGAAATTTTCAGACGTTTTTTGGTTTTTGGCTTACAACTTCCAAATTATGCATTCTATGGCAAAGTCACCCCTTACACTTCCAAAGAAGACAAAATTACTGACAATTTGAGTGCAACGCCAGCTTTGTATGTCTTATAGATCTCGAGATACAACACTTCGAAAATGGGCAATTTTTTCCAAAATGTTCGAAATTTGTAGTAAGCTGGTCTTTCGAACAAATTACAGTCTAAAATGCTAGTTCTACTAGGAAAGTCATCAAAAGTAAAGTTGTAGAGCAGTTATTTAGCTTTAATTTAAGCATTAGCAAAATGCTATAAGACCAATAGTTCTCTTATCAGGTAAATCACAAAAATAGGAAATTTGGATTTTTCAAAAAATATAGCCTGAAGAATTATAGGACTTTTTTAAAGGATAAGAAAGACATCAGTGGAAAATTGTTTTTCATGCAAAATTACATTGAATACAATTAATGATAATGAGAGTAATTTCTTATCAATATTGATGTCACAGTGGCGAAGTGATAGAGGGGCCTCAGCTAACAACTGCGACAGAAACACGCAACATGTCAATTGAAAATCCACAGCCTGCTTCCAGTCTCCGACCGGGTCAGGAATGGAATGAATGAAGCCCTTATCTAGCGGCGAGGATATGAACGTGCCGGCTGCCGAGGCCTGACGCACTCCTCTGGGGCATTGATTAAATGAATGACAGATGAAATGAAATGATAGTGGAGAGTGTTGCTGGAATGAAATTGTGACAGGGAAAACCGGAGTACCCGGAGAAAAACCTGTCTGCCTCCGTTTTGTCCAGCACAGATCTCACATGGAGTGACCGGGATTTGAACCACGGACCCAGCGGTGAGAGGCCGGCGTGCTGCCGCCTGAGCCACGGAGGCTTCGCAACATGTCAATTACCTACTATTTATTAATAAATTAAAACAAAAGGGCAGGTATGTGATGTTGGGCTTGCCTGCACTCAGCGAGACAGTAGTATTCGTTTGGAAGGCCCAGGTACTTCAAACGGCTCTTTTTGGGGCTTCGGCGACTCCTGTGTATTTGGATCTTGTTGTAAAAGGGGGTCGTCGAAGTAGTCTTCTTCGTCTGTCATTTCTAGGGTAGGAGAATTAAGGCAGGTCTTCCCCCCGACAAATTTTACAGAGAGCAGAGCATTTCAGCCCTGCTCTCAGGCAGGAGCATCGCCCTGCTCCGCACTCTTTCAGGCACCTGTATGACAAGAATTTCAGCAGTTATAATAACTCCAGGTTACAATAGATTCAAATGTTTAAATTCTAATCAGAAAAAATACCTATGTCCAGCATTGGACATTGACTAGAACCGACCTAATACGAATGGATTACCTTGCCTGCATGACAGGAGTTTGAGCAGAGTTTGCGGCACTGGTTCCTTGTGTGAGGTCACCGGTGTCGGCCCCTGCTGACTCCTTGTCCATCCCCACTTGGTGGGCTCTTTTTCAACCCCCAACCACTGCTGCACCTGGTGGTAGGTTCTGTAGGAATGTTGTGCAGCAGCCTTTTTGGTTGGGGGCAGACGAGCGAGGTTGACTTTAGCGCTGGCAGCAGATCGGACAAATATCACATAACGCAAGGCGTGGAGAGCATCTTCTTTTCCACCGCCATGCGCCGCCACGAGACATTTGTTGCCAGCGGAGGCTATCTCCTCATGGGTGGCGTTATTGTTCAGAAAAGCGGTAGCCGCGTCAAGTAGGTCTGGAGTTTTGAAAGGACGCTCAACATCTTCGTTTTCCCTGGCCCGCAAAGGGCAGAGGTGGTATCGCAACCACTGAAGGCGTGGAGGAACAAATCTATTCCAGGGGGGAGTGAGAGGTCTCCTCGAATGAATGATGTTGACAAGAACTGCTTGCAACCTGTTCCACCCCTGGCACTTTTCTGGAAGGAAACATTGTTTGTTGGCACCCAATGCATTTAGGAGCACCAAGAGGTCGATATCTTCTCCTGCGATTATGATGTGCTCGTACTCCTCGCTCTTTTTCAATGCTGTCCTCACAATGAGGCAGTCGGCGTCCTCTGGAGCTTGCTTTGTTTCGATCCCTTGTATGTCCAGTCCAGTACACATTAAGTTGATCAGGCGATGCTTGTTTTTTTTTTGGTTGGACAAAAACTTTTCTTGGGGCACTTCGATCATTGTCGATTCTTCAAAAAAAGATATCACTGCACGCTGAGGCTGCATAACGTCGAAGTCGTTCTGTTGTTTTTGTGCTCTTAGCTGTCCCCTCTTTTGGCTAGCCATCGAATACTACTGAGACATTTTTTCCAAAATGGTTGGTCGTATAGGTGATAAAAGTAGCTACAATTTCCCTCACTGAGCTGTTCCGTTGCCATATAACCTCATGGAGCAAGTATCCTCCATCCACTACAACAAGAGTTCTAAGTAAAAGTACAGAGTTTTACTCAAAGAGTAGGTATACCATTGACTGCAATGGGCGGCCTTATCGTTAAGAGTGATTTATTCCAGGTACCCAACCCACAAAAAAATGACATTAATAGATAAAAAACTTTCTTCAGCTTTTCCCAATTAATTGGGGTCGCCGGAGCCAACCAGACTCATTTTGGTTTTTGGGCCGAGATTTTAAGGCCGGATGCCCTTCCTGACACCACGTGATTTTTCAGTTGAAAATTCCACTCCGCTATCATCGGGATTCTAACCACGGCCGTCCGGGTGAAAGACGAGCAGCTAGGCCACTCCACCATCATGCTCTCCAATGACATTAATAGATAACTGTGCAATATTGATAACAATGTACATTCGAAGCCCTATTTTTTGAAATATCCGATTTCCTTATTTTGTTTTTACCTGTAACAATAGAACTATTAGTCTTAAGAGTTTCGTGTACGCTTAACCCTTTTAGTGCCAGTCGCTGTGAGCGATCCTCATAAAATGAACGAAACTTGCCAGCGTCGCTCTGAGAGACGCTTCGTTTTTGTATTCTTAGAAGGGCTTATAGACCGAAAATGGCGTCTAAACTTGACGTGACCATTAAAGAGAGTTATAGCTACCATTTTCTAGCAAACATCTTTTGTTTTCTGTCTATCAATATACTCGAGCGATATTTGAAGTTCCTTGACTTGTTTACGCATGACTCGTAAAGGCATGGCGTCCAAGGGAAGGAAGCATTGTTTGAGAGAGGAAGAAATTGAAGAATTAATGATTGATGAGTCAAGTGGTGAACTCTTGGACTTCGTGGACAGTGATTGCGATCTTCTGTGTGACGAATCAAGTGCTGATTCCGCTTCAGAATAATGCGATCGTACATAACCAAACAAATGATAGTGATGGTAATGATGTTGATAGTAATAGTGACTGAGAAGAAAGGATTGTTGACCAGGACAATCCTCCACAGGCTACACAACCACAAATGTGAAAGATAAAACTACAGGGTGCCCTTCTGTTTATTTATTTTCAGTGTAATTATTTTTATTTTATTTATATCAACAATGCCATTGTTGGTGTACGGTATTTTATGAATATGATAGATTTTAGAATTTCGGATTTTTGACAGCCCTGCTGATATTTTTTTAACTAAAAAACTGCATTTCCTGGTTCTTTTGTTATGTATGTGTGCTCTCCAGTGTTCATTTTTACTCCATTTATATGCGTGTGGTAATAGGAATAATCAAACTTTCTAATTTTATTTTACAGAAGAAATTATTTTAATTAATTAATAAAGAAAGAAATAAGTTTCATAATGATCTGAAAATTAGATAGCTATGTTTTATAATCCCTGACTAAATTTCGCTTTCGTATCTTTCAAAACAGAGGATGTACATATTTTTTTCTGAAAGCCTACATTTTCCATTAAAACAGCCTGGCACTTTTAGACTTCACCTTTACCTTTTCGCCTGGCACTAAGAGGGTTAAAGTAAAGGTAAATAACTGCTCTACAACTTTACTTCCCATGCCTTTCCTCGTAGAATGAGTGTTTTAGACGGTATTTTGTTCGAAAAACAAGCTTACTACAAATTTCGAACTTTTTGGAAAAAAATGGCCCATGTTTGAAGTGTTGTATCTCGAGATCTATAAGACATACAGAGCTGGAGTTGTGCTCAAATTGTCGGTAATTTTGTCTTCTTTAAAAGTGTTATGTGTGACTGCCATAGAAGGCATATTTTGGAAGTTGTAATCCGAAAACCGAAAAACGTCTGTAAATGTAGAGGTTTTTCGAGCACCACAGGTCTTTCGAGGTTGCAAACTTGGTTTCACACTATTGGTATCTATCCTAACAACATACCAAAAAATCAGAACCTCGAATATTTTTGCGACCTAACGCGATTTTTGTCTCTACGGTGACAGGTCTTTATATACTGTAGCTATGTACAATGATATATCCATTAAACAAGAAAGTACAATACACTCTCTCATTACATATATCTTGGAATTTAAAAGAGACCACCTTGTGGTATAGTGGCTAGCATTCTTGGCTGTTACCCTAGAGGTCTGGGTTCGATTCCCAGCTCTGGAACAGGGTTCACTCAGCCTCGTGAGGCAAAACTGAGAAGAAGCGGGCTCGATTTCCACCTCGATCTATTTATTTATCGCAAGGCTTTTAGTGCCGGGAGTGTCAGAGGACATGTTCGGCTTGCCAGTCTCTGTAGCTGCTTCCAGCGTACACCCATAGGGTGAGCTACAAGTTTCCCCCAGGGGCTCACATCTTGTGGGACGTGGGTTGCCGACCACGGGACCCCAGCTGAGTCCGGCATTGCTTCCACTTACTTGTGCCGGGCTCCTCTCTCTTTTCCTGTCGACCTCCCTTGGTCAACTCTTGTTCTTTTCCGACCCTGACGGTATTAGGGTATCGGAGGCCTAGGGAGTCTCTTCCTTTCCCGCCTTAATTGGCCCTTGTCTCATCTTTCCTGATCCCCTTCTTCTGGGAGGGGTCAGCCTTCTTTTTCTTTTCCTGTTATCTCCTGCCTTGTGCTCAAGGCCCTTAAGGAGGTAGGGTGTATGTAGCCCCACCACTTCTGGTGCACCCTAGAAAGTGCTACACCCTCGGGCTCACGGCTGGTGAGTTCGGGAGTTGGCGACCCCGACGAATTCATGAGCTGGGTCCGGTTTCCCCCTTTTGTCCCTTACCTGTGGGGGAGGACCCTCTCCTCTTTCACTTTCCTGTTGTTTTTCTTTTCATTATATTTCCTTTTCCCTTAAAGATTCCCGCACTGTTATTTTTGCATCTCCACTCCATTTTGTGGGCGTTTTCAATCTCCGCTGCATTTTGTAAGCCTTTTCGATCTACGTTGCATTTTGTGAGTTTTTTCAACCTCAGTTGCATTTTGTAAGGATTGACAATCTAAATTGCTTTTTAGTAAGTCTTTCAATATAGGGGGGCGGACCTTTTGTGAGTATTTTGAATTTCAATTGCATTTTGTACAGGGTGGCGCACGAAATGTCTTACACTGGAAATTGTTTATAGAATATTTAATGTATAATATATTTAATAAAATATGGTATTAAAACTTTCACTGAAATGTGTATGATTAGTCAGTATGCAGGACATGTTCAATATGTCCACCTTCTCGGCATACAACAGCTTCAAAACGAATCTGCATGTTTGTGACCACTCGACGTTACACGTCCTCACTCAACCCTCGGAAGAAAGTCTCAATGGCCGTTTGCAATTGCAATACATTTTCTGGTTTCTGGTGGTAGATTGTCTCTTTCAATTATCCCCACAGGAGGAAGTCACAGGGATTAAGATCAGGGCTATATGGTGGCCAGATTGAGCCACTCTGAAAACGTTCGGGATATCGATAGGACATCACACGGGGCCTGAAATGTCCATGCAGGAAGTCCAGAACAAGATTTGCTGTGTGTGGACGAGCTCCATCTTGCATGAACCATTGTGTCTCTATTGGTAGTCGTGATGCAAAGAGTACTGGAAGGAAACTGTTTAGCAACATGTCCATGTAACGCGCACTGTTGACTGTGTCATTGGAAAAGATAGGCTCAATAATTCCATGACTGGAAATTGCAGCCCATACACACACTGTTACACCATGACTTTGAACCTCGTGCACAATAGCAGGCCGATCTTTCGCCCAAAACCGGACATTCTGTTTGTTCACAACACCATTGAGATAAACATATGCCTCATCACTGAATCATGTGTTGTGCAGTACGGATCACCTTCTGCAATAGCTGACGCAGCAAACTGTACTCGCCGTTGCTTGTCGAGCGCCGTTAGTTTATGACCTGTTGTCATTTTGTATGGGAATAGGTCAAGCTCACTCTGCAGTATTCTCTGAATTGACCAACAAGAGATGCCCAGCTGAACTCAGGCAGTTCTGGTGGATTTGGAGGGGCTCAGAGCCACAGCCGCTCTCACAGCAGCAATATTCTCCGGTGAGCGGACTGGCTTGAGACGGGTCCGTTTTCTCTCCAGTATAGTGCCTTCTGTTTCAAATTGGCTGGCCAGTCTACACACAGTCTGTCGGCAGGGAGCCCACAGGGTACGGAAGTGAACACGAAAACTTTCCTGAGTCCGAATTACACTCGGTTTCAGATTAAAACAACACTGTTTTCACCTGTTCGCGTGTCAATCTCCCTTTGTCCGCCATGTTGAATAACTGAAAGCCGGTACACTTGTGCGACATGTGCTGCTGTCAGTTGAATCAAGAATGAAATAAGGTTTCTGTTCACGAAAGAACATGGTTGTGAGCCCAGAATTACACATTTTATAAATCATTTTTGATGTACGACATTTTGTGCGCCACCCTGTATTTTCAGGCTAAGCTGCTTTTTGCGAGTAGTTAATTCTCAATTGCATTTTTGTGGGTATTTTGAATCTAAATTACATTTTGTATGTATTTTCAATCTCCTTTGCATTTTGTAAATATTTTTATTTCACTTACACTTTGTGAGTATTTCGGCTATACGTTGCATTTTTTACGTATTTGGACTTGACCTACATTTTGTGTGTGTTTTTTTTTTTTTTTCTTTCTTCACTCTATTCCTTTTGCGAGTATTTTCGTTCGAAATTCCCTTTTGTAAGTGTTACCGCTCTCCATTTTGTGAGTAGTTTCAATCTGAGTTCCCTTTTCCTGTTCACTTAATTTTCGTTCTGGTTTCCACTTCATTGACATTTTCGCTTTCACACAGACCATTAGGGGCTGATAACCTGGATGTTAGGCCCCTTAAAACATCATCGAGCTAAAAGTTACGTTCAATTTCAAGTAGTTCCAACTTTCGCTACCAGATGCCAGTGATACCTAGTGGTGAACGTTGGAACTTGGATCGAGCATTCCAACGAAATCTAACCTAGAAATTTAGCTTCACACAGGTTTGGTCTGTGGAAGGATCTTTTACATGCCATAAATCTGACATGGGACCGCCGGCTTTACTTCCTCTCCGAAGGAAGGCATTCTGAAGGATTTTAATGCTCTTAAAAGATCTGATGACTTAGGCTGGGTTTGATCCCGCTATCTGGGTACAACATTTCAGCATGGTACCAACTACGCCACCGAAGCCGCTTCACACCCAAGTACACAGAGCTAAATGATCATGATGCCCAAGGCCCTCAAATGAAGTAACAACAAATTTAAAAGAATTTTTCAAATTGCTATAACTTTTGAACAGTTAAGAAATACATTTAATATTGTGCTCACTTTAACAGTTAGGGCGCAGGCACAATAACATTACGTTGCAGGGTAATTTTCTAAAACTCCAGGGGGCGTAATGACATATTACATGGTTAAAGTTCACGCGTTGTTGGAGATGACATAATACTACAGCTCTAGCACTGCTGTGGGGATGCCAGTGGACATGAAGTTGTACAAGCTGTCACCAGATAGCTTCACATTACTGTTAAATGGAAAAATATTGATCTGTTTGAGGGAAATTTGTTTTCGTGTTGGTTTTTTTTATATTTTTTTTAGACAATATCAAGAGTGATTAATCCCTACTCAATCATGATCCACTCACAGATTACATGAAAGGATAGTTGTTTGATTTTGTTGCCTTTTGTCATCTAGTGCTTATCTTCTATTATATAAAGCTCAAATACCACTCATTCATTCATCACGAAATCTCAGAAACCACCGAATGGATTGGAATGAAATTTGGTATGCAGCTTCCTCAAGGGCCGCAAACACCCACTAAGAAAGGTTTTTTGGATATTCAGGTTCTAAAGGGGTGTTAAGGGGGTAGACCTGCATTTCGCGATTGGTTTCATTGGGGGATGTGATACTCGGCATATAAACTCCTCATTAAAAATAAGAAGACACGTTTCTGAGGGTTTTTCGATATGGTGTATATTATGAGGTGAAAGGGGGGGGGGGAAGGGGGGTTGAAGGATTCCTAACGGAGCGTGTATCTCTTAAACGACATAGGCGAGGAGTTTGTAACTCGGAGAAATCAATCAGCTTAAAAATAAATAGGTGTTCGACAGTTTTTTCATAAAACCAATTTAAGGGGCCTATGGGGAGGGGTGAAATTTTGGAAGATAAACGTCCACTAAGGAAGGTTTTTTTGGATATTCAGGTTCTAATGGGGTGTTAACGGGGTAAACCTGCATTTCATTGAATAACAATATGACATGACTATGACGCGAGCGAATCTGCTAGTCATTTTAATAAATGGCTTTTGACTTCTTAGTGAAGATGTCGAACACCTGCAAAATTGAAGACCTTCTGGGATGATGGTTGGTCAGGTCTGAAACATGCTTATCTTTCTCCCAGCATCCACTAAGTGGCAGTGGAAAATGTTTTAACACCAGCATAGACTTTTGTCTAGCAGGGCTGCTAGTTTTCCTTGAACAGCTAGTAAGAGGACAGCTGGCTATGGTCATTATGCATTTTTTTAAATGTATGGGGCCAGCCCTACATGTTCTATGGTGTGATTAAGGTTCTTTGTGTCTAATGCTGCAATAAGTTAAAATTCATTCAGGAATATATTAACCACTATCATCAAAGACAGGTGTATCTTCGTCAACAATTGCTCATCCGTACATATCCCTGATCCTGTTAAGTTGATATTTTGATTTTCTAGGAATGAATGTGTTACCTAGACCGTTCAACTTGAAAAAGGATGAAGCAACAACTTACAGTGAAGTTCTTAAGTCAATGACTCGGTACCATAATCATAGATTTCAACAGTGCAGACGTCAAAGAGAAGAGATGTTGACTTGCTTCAAGGATGGTCTGTAAGTATGCAATAATCAAAGTTTTGGTCAGAAATATTCAGAAGAGAATGTCCAGGAGAATATTGTTTTAAGTGATGATGATTTTAAATGATGATAAAAATATCGTATAGCCTCGGGTGCAAGCTTTGTTATTTGACGCCCAGAGGGCAGCTTGCATGTCGAGTTTTGCTGTTGCTTGGAGCGCTAGGAAAGTCAAGGAAATTAGATATCTAAGCTTCTTGACACTACAGCACTTTCTAGGAGAGAAAGGAGGAACTTTGTGTTGACAGAAAATCCCAGGATTAATTTTCTCTATAGTTTGGGGTAGTCTTAGTCCCATTCTGTCCTCCTTGAACTATCATGACTTGTGTACAGTTTTGTTTACAGGCAATTCATGCAACCACATTATGGTCTTGCACCAAATTAACTGCCGAGCTATCAGGATATTTGGAGTTCTGGAAAACCTGTATCTCGGAGAATTTTCTTGTACATAGAAATGTCAAGGAATTCCGAATTTCCTAGCTGTTCTGCCTCTTAAAACAATAACAAATTCCCAATTTACTGAGGGAAGTTCCTATAGAAGTGAAACAAGTGGACTGTATTGCACTGGATTGGGCTAAGGTCTTCGATCAAGTGTCTCATGAAAGACTTTTGTTAAAGCTACAGCAGCTTAACATACGGGGTAGCTTACTTGCATGGGTGAGGTCATTCCTAGAGGGTCGATCACAGTGTGTGGTGTACGGAGGAGCTCGATCGCAGGCTGCTCAAGTTACTTCTGGAGTGATTCAGGGCTCTGTGATCGGACCTCTTCTCTTCACTATATATGTGCTCGATCTTCCTGGCTGTGTCACCTCATCAATGTCACTATATGCAGATGACACCGTGCTATACAGGGGCATTAAATGTGAAGAAGATTCCCTCTGTCTTAAATCAGATCTGGACAACTTATCGCTGTGGTGTTCTGTGAATAATTTAAATATAAATGTACAAAAATGTAAATACATAAGAATAACCAGGTCACAAAAACCCATTGAGAATGAATACAAAATTATGAACAGTGTCATCCCACAGAGCACAAACTTAAAGCTATTAGGGGTAACAATCTCCGACTCCCTGAATTGGAACATGCAAAGTGAAGAGGCAAGATGTAAGGCCACCAAAGTTCTGGGTTTCTTGTACAGAAACATGAGAGGTTGTAAACCTAGAGCCTTCAGGATGGCTTACACATGCATGGTCCGTCCGATATTAACGTACGGCTTACCTGCTTGGCATCCCACTACAGCGGAAAACATGAACAAGCTCCAGCGTGTACAGCGCCGCGCAGAAAGGCTAATAGCTCGTTATTCCCCTTCCCCTTTGTCAAAATTTCCATCTATAGAGGCAACAGCCAAACAAATTGATCTAATTTTTCTTAAAAAATCCCTTACAGGTTCCATTAATATTGACCCTTTTTGCCGACTGTCATTGGCATATCGCTCAGTTCGGAGAGGACGAGGTGTAACCCTCGTTCCGCCCTTCGCACGTAGCAATGCTTACCTGACAGGTTTCTACGGCCGCTCAGCGCGGTTATGGAACGCGCTGCCAGGGGATGCCAAGATCTTGCCTCTTAGGAAATTCAAGCCGTACGTAAAAAAGTACATTGTATAAATAAACGTATGTATGGGTGATTGATTGTCTCGCTGAATGAATGAGTATCTGAATGGAATGAATGTATGTATCGCGTGATCGAGGTTATGAAAGTGCGTGCGTGAGAGAGTGAGTGAACAGGAAAATGTACTATGTCAATATTCTAAATATGTAAATACTGCAAATATCTTTGTAAAACTTGTAAATATTGTTAAAACAAATGTAGATGTAAGCTGTGCCTGTGAAGCATGAAATATGTGGGGCTTGCCCTTTTTCACTAGGCCTTCCATACTTCGTGTACGATTTATGGTAAATAAATAATAATAATAATAATAATAGAATATAGCGGAGTTCATAACATGTTAAGAGATACAGAGACAAGTTTGTTTTGCTTTTACGTTCAGAATTTGTCTAGAGTATGGTATGCCACACCTGTAGTAAAGGTAAGGTAAGGGAATGGTTTGTTCAATTTTCATTGCTTGACAGCACTGTATAAATTAAAGTTGGGCGGGATTTTTTACCCATTAAACTGTCATAAATAATTAGCAAAAAGGGTTTACTAAATACAGTTCTAAACTCCAAATTGATGGGAGAAGAAACAAACTCAGACATCAATTGGTCACAACCGGAAACTTTTTTTTTTTTTTTTTTAGTCGTTTCGGCCATCAATGGACCACGATGTTCTTCACTCATATGATCACTGTAAAGCTTGTTTTCTTGTCTGCCAGTAGATCTTCATTCTTGACGAATGTTCAGCTCTCCTTTCTTCCGTCCACTTGCAGTGAGGGCGAGGCATCACAGATGTCAAAGGGTGTAGATTACTAGTTGATTTAACCGCCTTTCTGAACAGGTTCCTATCCCAAACCAGAGCTTGATTGATTCGAGCTTCTGTTAGGTCCTTTTTAACTTGCATCGACCATTTACAATAGGAATTTTTTTTAGAGATTGATGAGTGGATTCGATATGAAAGTCGATGATGCTCCATCCGCTCCAAATGTCCAAAGAAAGACATTCTCCTTTTTCTCATCACACTCACCAAATCTTCTATATGTTCAAATAATTCATTGTTATGTCTTCTTCTGTAAGTACCATTATCATTAACAGGTCCTAATATTTTCCTTAGAATTTTCCGATCCTTAAGTTCTAATTTTCTCAATGGGCCTTTGTTTGTCATCTGTAAGCATTCTGCAGCATACAGTGCTGACGGCCTAATTACTGTATTATAATGACAAAGTTTGACATTCCGGGACAAGCTTTTACTTTTGTAAATGTTTTTGCAGGTTTGAAAGGCACCTTCCAATTTGTTACATCTGCTCTCAATGGCAGCTATTTCTGAATTATTAGGGGTAATCCATTCGCCTAGGTATTTAAATTTTTGGACTTTTTTGATTTTTTGCAGACCAATCGTGATGAATTTTGAGGCATCTTTGACATTTGTGATAAAATTAGTTTTATGGAAGGCCACTTTAAGTCCAGTTTTAGCAGCTATGATTTGTAGTTTATTAAGTTGGTCAGTGGCCTCTTCCATTGAATTAGCGAACAAAGCAATGTCATCTGCAAAAGCGAGACAGTTTATATTCAGGTCTTCTTTTTTATAACCAATTCGAATACCATAATTATTTGGTAAGATTGTTAACCATTCTCTTATAATTTTTTCCAAGACACAGTTGAACAGCATCGGTGATCCCAGATCACCTTGTCTACAGCCAGTCTTGATTGCAAAGGCTTCGGACAATTCACCACGAAATTTGACCTTAGAAATGGTGTTTTCTAAGCTTGCTTTGAACAAATTAATTGATTTATTGTCTAGGCCAAACTCACGTAAGGTGGTAATTATTGTGTCTCTATGAATGCAATCATAAGCCTTTTGAAAGTCCACAAAAATCACAACATAAGGTTTTGATCGTACCGTACAGTAGGAAATTATGGTCTTAATGTTATGAATTTGTTCAGGACAGGATCTTGATTTCCTGAACCCAGCTTGATATTCCCCTAACTGACGGTCTAATATCGGTTCTGCTCTGTTCAGAAGAGCCCTTGCAAATATTTTGTACGTTACCGATACCAGTGAAATACCTCTATAATTATTTGGGTCGGATTTATCCCCTTTCTTATGTATAGGATGAATGATGGCAGAAGTCCAATCCTCCGGCAACTTTTCACTATGCCATATTTCTTCAATGGTTTTCTGGAGACAAATGATGGAGTCATTATCTGCATATTTCCATAATTCAGCCACAATACTATCCTCCCCAGAGGCTTTATTATTTTTTAGCGCCTTGATGATTTGTGTTATTTCTTCGACGGAGGGTGGTGAACTGTCGTGGTATGCAATGCTAGGATAGAAAGCAAGTTGTTCAGTAGGTATGTCCGTGTTCAAAAGGGTTTTAAAATATTCTCCAAAAGCTTTAGCACAGTCTTTATTATTGAGATTAAGTTTACCATCAGATCCTCGGATGTGAAGAGTAGGGGCGACGTATTTGGACAGTTGGTGTTTAAAAGTTGGATAGAAATCCCTTGTTTTGTGCCTTTGAAAATCATCTTCAATTTGAATAATTTGAGATTTATGGAAATTTCTTTTTGCCAATTTTAAAATTTTACAAGTTTCTTTCCTGATGCAGAGAAAGTTCTCAAGGTTCACATCGTCTTTCTTGTTATTCCACTTGATCCAAGCTTTTCTTCTTTCCTCTATTGCGTGATCACATTGACCGTTCCACCATGGATGCTTGCGCGTTCTATCAAGAGGAATGGATTCCGAAGCCGCAGTAACAATGGCGTTCCTTAAAGTAAACCATGTTCCATCTTTTGGTTTGTTGTGGAGTGTTTCCGCAAAAGTGTTGTTATTTGACTTCAGACCACCGATGTTGTACTTTTGCGTTTTCATTCCCTTTTCAACATTCACTCTATTGTTCCTAAACGGAATACCTTTCATTTTAATAAGGGGCAGATAATGATCTGAGTCTATATTCGCATTACGCAGGACCTTCACATTTTGGATTTCACGATCTGATTTTTTTGATATTGCCACATGATCCAGTTGAAATTCACCCATAAGTGGATTTGGATGTCTCCATGTCTTTGCTTTCCGAGGAAGATGTTTAAACGCAGTAGATTTCAAAACTAGGTTGTTATTTTTGCAGGTGTCAATCAGCCGTTCGCCATTTTTGTTTGTTCGTTTATGTGCAGGATAGTTTCCAACTATATTCCTAAACTTTTTCTCTCTTCCTACTTGGGCGTTAAAATCACCGAGAAGGATGGTGGTGTGATGCGCTGGAATATTGTCAATCACGTCTCCTAATTGTTCCCATATTATATTAGTTTGCTCTCGGTCTTTCGTGTTTGACACGTTCGTCGGTGCATGAAAATTGACCACGGTGTAGGCTTTATTAAGTGATCTAAATGACAATGTGGATAGTCTTCCATTGAATGATGTAAAATCCAGCACTGAATCAACAGCTTTCTTGTGGACTATAAAACCTGTACCAAGATGAGGGATGTTCGGTGTAACTCTTGTGCCAGGTATTCCTTTATAAATTCTGAATCCTTGAGACTCAAAAGCTTCTTCATCACAAAATCGTGTTTCTTGCAATGCAGCGATGACAATGTTATGTTTCTCAAGAACATCCAATGTTTGCTTTGGTTTTCCTATCTGAAGGAGTGAGTTTATGTTAATTGTTGCTAAGTACATAATATATTTCTTCTTACATGACATTGCAGGCTCCCCAGACTCCGCAGGCCTACTAACTCCACAATACGTGGAGGTGGATTTATTACCACTTGGGTAATTACCACCTGGGGTAGATAATCCAATACTTTGTGTTTCCATCATGAGTGAAGAAAAGAATTGAGAAAGGCTATCCCGAAGGATAGCGGGGTTATAACTGATGAGGTAGTAAGCCTCCCAGTATTAAAATCAGCCGCCCAATCTGGAACAGACGCTGTTTGTAGCCGCTCAATCTGAGACAGACGCTACCCTGATATGTGTGGACCACATAACCTTTTACTCCTAATCTCCTGAGCACAAGGAGGCCCCTTCCGCCATTATTACTGTACCGCAGTTCAACCGCTCCACCAACAATGCCGTTGAGGACTTCACCGTAACCCTGGCAAGGGACCCTTACAAGGTACTACCAGCCGGGTCAGCTGGACCTAGGTTTTTTAACGAGGTGTTACTCCTCCGACTCCTCCTTCCCCATTTCTTGCGAATAGGGCCCCGGACTTGCCACCGGAAACGGTTATATTCAGAAAAGTACATTTGACTTGTACGGTATACAAAAACAAAAGAACACTGAGAAATACAAAAACAAAAGAAATACACTATGAGAATTTGTGAATGCAAACTTACACTTCCCCTCCCATTTGCAAATTGCAAAAAAAAACTTAACCCCCCCCCCCCAAAAAAAAATACATAACTAGCCTTACACTAACAACAATCATTTATCAATCCTTTTATGGTAACAATCCCAATTGAGGGTAGATTTTACGTAATTTTATCCCTGGTAACACCTTGGTAAATATATCAGCAAGGTTTGATTCTGTGTTGACATATTCAAATTTTATCTCACCCTCTTGCACACACTCTCTTAAGTAGTATATATCTAACAGAAGTTGTTTAGTTTTCTCTGATACTATTGGGTTTTTAGATAGTGAACTGGCTCCTTGGTTGTCAGCAAAAACAAAACAGAGCTTGTCAACAAAAATCGACGGTCCTATCTCTTTAAACAAATTACACATCCATTTCACCTCATCTACCACATCCGCCATCGATACGTATTCAGCTGCCACAGTTGATCGTACAATGCGTCTTTGGAGTGTGGTTTTCCAACTAATGGCACCCTTGGCCAGCACAAAAACATAACCCGCATATGACCATCCACTTACATCATTTCCATAAGCAGCATCTGCAAACACCTTCAGTTTTTCTACTGATTTTGCATAACAAATCTTGGGTCTCCTTGAGGTAATGAAGGAGGTGTTGAGCTTCCTTCCAATTTTGCACTTTAGGATTTGCATTAGCCTGGCTAACCTTACATACTGGGAAACTTAAATCTGGTCTAGTTGTACTGGATAAGTATAGGATCTTGCCAACAATTTTTCTATAAAGTTTTTTTTTTTTTTTTAACTCCTCTGTGACGTAGTTTGGTACAGTTGAAGGTAAAGGGTACCACAACCTTTTGGGTAGGGTTCTTCTAGTGATTTAAGGACATTTGTCCTTTTGTACATGTTTTGACTTAAACATAAACATAAATTTTACTTAGACCCTTGAGTGACTTTAATCGACAAAAAATCTGAGATATTTCCCAAATTACGCACTTCAAACTTTGACATCAATCTTTTTACAAACCAATCTATTTTAGCTTGTAATCTCCACACCCCTAGATCAACGTAAAGGGCAACATACAGGTCATGATCTGGGCTAAAATAAAGACATGGATCACATTTGCTTTGATTTAAGCCAAGCTGGACAAGTTGTGCAATGATACAATTGTGCCAATCTTTACCAGCTTGACATAAACCGTAAATACTCTTGTTGAGTTTTAGAGCATAGTCTGGGTACTCTACACTGCGAAAACCTTCTGGTTGATTTACAAATGGTTTCTTTAATTTTGCTATTAAGGTATGCCGATACAATGTCCAAATGACAATTATCCCATTCACGCTCTACTCCTATGGCTATAAGGGTCCTAATAGTTTTCCTTTTTACCACAGGACTAAAGGATTCAAGGAAATCTGTACCCTTTATCTGACTGAAACCTTGAGCTACTAAACGTGCTCTATACCTAAGTACTTCACCTTCTTGGTTTAGTTTAGTTTTATACACCCATTTGGTGCCTATGACAGTCTTGCCACCTGAATCTTCTGCAAGTGTCCACACATTGTTTTTCCAAGAGGGCAATTTATTGGTTCATTGCCTCAAACCATTTAACCTTGTCATCTCGTGAGGTGGCTTCTTGAAAAGACACCGGATCGTTATATTCTGACCTCAACACGACAATGCGACATTTGACCTTGACTTCATTACAACACACACCTTTACTGGGAAGTTTTCTCTCGCTACTCGACCTGCGTAATACTGTGTTCAGGCTGTAATGGAGCGTCTATTACTACATCAGAATCTGACAAAGAGGCATCACTATCACTTGTTACAGAATTTTCATTTCCTGATTCGGCTACTCAGCGTTCAAACAAGTCACCTCCACAATCTTTCTGCTCGACAAACACTTCTCCAACTGTTCTAAGTTCACAATCTGAGTTACAGGTTTTTCCTGAGCTTTTACAGAAAAAGGAAATACATCTTCAACAAATTCTACATTCCTGGATTTAATGACACATTTCTTTTCGATGTCCCATACACGGTAGCCCCTCGAGTCATTGGGGTACCCTAGCATTGCACCACATTGCACCAACATTTGCCCTTGGCACTAACTTTTCCACATTACGTTTATGGATCCAAACTTTACAACCAAATGATTTTAACATAAGCAATTCCTGGTCTGACAACTTTCTACCTGTCCACAGTTCAAATGGGATGTTCTTTACAGTTGATGACACACCTATTCTTTATATAGCAGGCTGTGCTGATGGCTTCCTCCCAAAATTGAACTAGCATGCCTGACTGAATGAGCATGCACCTACTAGTAGTGAGAAGTTGCTGGTTGAGGCGGTCAGCAACGCCATTCTGTTAGGTAGAGTAAGCCATTGTTAACCTACGAATAATACCTTCTTTTACAAGATAGTTACAAAACTCTGTACTTAAATACTCTCCACCGTTGTCTGAATGGAAAGATTTCAACTTGGTCCCTTGTGCTGTCTCCATTAGGGCCTTAACCTTGAGAAACTCATAAATGCATCACTCTTATACTTAAGAAACCTTACATATGAGAATCTGGTACAATCAGGAAATGTAATAAAATATTTGCTACCTCTAATCGATGGGTGCTCTAGCTGGCATACATCAGAGAACACAACATCTAATGGCTTCTGAGATACATGATCTCTTCCATTAAATTGAAGTCTTTTCATTTTACCTTGTTTACAAGTATCACAATCAACATTCTTTTCTTTGGGTATAAAATCACCATCTGGAATGTTCAGAGCATGGCCAAAACGCTGATGCCATATTCCGCTTACAGCTTTGTTGCTCTTAGCATACACAACCTCCACCTCGTCATTACAAGCAAATTCTTTCCCTTGTTCTACCATAAAATAATCACAATTTACCTCATACATATTTCCAACGGCCTCACCCGTAAGGAATACACCCTCATGATCTGACAATACAACTTTGCTATCTTTCATGGTTACGACTGCACCTTTCCTGTCAAATTGACCTACAGATATTAAATTTTCTTGAAGACCTGGGACATACAACACTCTTTTCAATTTCAGAAAGGAACCTCCACACTTGTCAGATAGCTTCATAAGCACACTTCCCATACCACATACATAAACTACGGATCCATCAGCTGTGTCTACACTACCAGAAACCTTTGGGGTGTAATCATACAGAATATCCTTATAAGGTGTCAGGTGCTCAGTGGCTAGTGAATCTACATACCACCTGCGTACACAATCAGATGCATCATCCTTGCTTTCAGTTGCCACATACGCCTTTACCTTAACACTACTAGCATTAACCTGAACACATTCGTTTGCCACCTCATCGTCCTTGACCGTGGCAATAACCTCACGAATCTTAACCTTAACATTTTCCTTGCGTCCGTTACTACAATTCCGGGAAATATGACCTATCTTGGCACAATTAAAACACAAAACTGAACCTTTCTTGCTTCATGAACTAAATCACAGAACTTTGCAATATGTCCCTGTTCTTGGCACTTTGTAGCACATGAATCCACCACTACCTGTTGGCTTGTTGTTCTTTCTCTCCTCCAACAATAGTTTGGCTCGCACTACCTTTACACTTAAGTTTTCTTCATTGCTTTCCAATGAACGTATCAAATTTTCGTACTCCCGCTTTTCCAGTCCTCTGAGAATAAAAGCAGCTTTGGCCTTATCCGTAAATTTTATACCTACATCGTCCAACCGTGCACATCAAGTGAGCACTTTATCAACAAATGCATGCATGCTAATGTCACTAATTTTCTTAAAGACACAATTCTTCTAACATCGTCACAATTTGAAGGACTCCGGTATCGCAACATGAAGTCAGAAGATTCTGCCATGCTTCCTTAGCGGTCTCCGCTTCTTTGATAACACCTAGGAAAGGGTCGGTGACCAAACCTATGAGCAAGTTTTTCGCGTCTTGATCTTTGCCCAGTTGGGCCTTGGAGTACTCTTCAACGGGTGTATCTTCTACCTCTCCTGTATCGGTCTTTCGTGGGAAACCTTGAACCGCGTCCCACAGACGCTTTGTTTGAAGCAATGCCTTTGTTCGGGTGCTCCACGCTTCCCAATTGTCGTCCTGTAACCTCACTAATGCAACTACTCGCTCGCTGCTTCCCGTGGCTGCATCCATGTTAGTATGTATACTTAAAATAAAACGTACGAATAGTCCTCACAATAGAAAATCATCCACAAAATTCACCAAAAACTATCTTGAATGCACACTCAACTGCCGTCCACATGTGCGCCGCACATATCAACACCTTTTAACGACCGACATTCTCCCATCATAAAGTCAACACATTAACAGCAATAAGCGTTTAACTGGGCTCATAACCTGTCATAAATAATTAGCAAAAAGGGTTTACTAAATACAGTCCTAAACTCCAAATTGATGGGAGAAGAAACATCCATTGGTCACAACCGGAAACAGTTATATTCAGAAAAGTACATTTGACTTGTAAAGTACACTGAGAAATACAAAAAAAAAGAAATACACTATGAGAATTTGTGAATGCAAACTTCACTTTGTAAGAGTCTATACGGACCTAAAATGGAAAATATTCCAACAATCTTAGCACTGTATAAGGCAAGACCATTATAAGCTCCATGTTAGAAAATTATAACTTTTATTTCAAATAAACATAACTTATATCACAATTTTGTTAACTTCTTGGCTCCTTTTGACCTAAAACTCAACATTAATAATTTACCTTATTGCTACTTCAACACAGGTTTGCTACTGCAAATGACCCGCCAAAACTGCTACCAAGAGGAGGTTGGATGGGTATGGTAGTTGAACCCCAGAGGACGAATAGTGTTTTACCCTTGTTGTGGGGGTAGAACCTTGGGGTGATTAGGTGTGGAGGGTGGTGTGTAATTATGGGGAACTTCGGCTGGTGTGACGGACCAATGGATGAGTGTTGGAAGGCGTGGCGGGTGAAAGGGTAAAGCTTCAAGGAATGAGGGATCACAATCCAGGGATGCTCCCGCGGGGTAAAGGTAACGTCTGGCAAATTAAAGGGGGAACGATTTGTAATGGGAATTAGTGCCCCATGTTGGTAGCGACAAATGTAACAGTTTGGCTAGCCCACACTGTTGGGTGATAAATGTAACTGTTTACCTTTGCCTAAGCTATGTTGTTTTAATGGGCGCCAAGACCTCAATGCAATGTTGAAATCTAAATTTGTATTTAACAACGTCTAGCTCTGGCAGAACACCTTCAAGACACTATTCACTCAGATCGTGGTATGATTTGATCATTAACCCAACAAACAATTGTATCAGGAGAAGGAATTGGTCTATATCTAATGCTACCTACTGAAAGCAAAGATTGCATTGTAAAAGAAATGAATTTATTATATAAAACCAGTATAGCAAAATTAATAATAATAATAAGTACACAATTTAAATTGGAGCGTTGTGATTTGAATATTACCGATAGAAAATTACGTGAAAACGGAGTCTGATAAATTGATTTTACTCTTATTTCCAAGCTATGAAGTTACTGAAATATGAAATGTAAAACAAAGAAAAATGAGAGATTGCGTATTTCTGCGTCATTTGCGCTTACCATTGGAAATTGCCAAGGCATTTCCCTCGTACTTGCTGATGCTGTGAGCTTCCCACAGTCTCCTGGACGTCGTCATCTCCGTCGGAATTTGATGATATTCTGGTAGCTTAGATAATTCTATGGTCCGTACCTCGGACCCAAACACTCGTACAACCGCACTGGTTAAGTTTTGCAAAAGTTAGTCTTCAACTCCACTGAACATCGGAGCGACACGCACTTGCAACCGTACTCCGCAAGTTCTACACAGATAGTCCTCGTTTCACGGCGCGTCGAACGATATATGCACACGTTGGCTCCCCCACTCTTCAGCCGGCTTCAGCTTGCGTGGTCCTCACTGATTGGTTGACCCACCGCTAGTTCCCCTCCTCTGGTTTCTTTACACTCGGTGCGCGAGAGGGAGAAGTCGATTTCCATTCCAACAATTCGTCTTTTCTAGACCTTGCGACCCAAGATTGCGTCATGCTTCTCGACAAGATTAAGCGTGTACTTGAAATCCCAGTGAGTCACGTCTCTCGATATACCCTAACTGACGAAAACTCCGTAAAATTCCGTAATCAGATAATTTTCTATGATATCGTCGTTCGTAATAATTTGCTGGATAGCGTTTTCTAAGACATAGAAAACCTATCTGAATGCTAATAATTTTTATAAAATGCTCCGAAAATACCTTAATAATAATTATAATAAATTAATAATAATAATAAATTACCATGAAAAATTCTCTTGGCTGAACAATTTGCCGCGTAAATAAATATAGAATGGCTTCCTACTGACTTATGCCAGTTGCATAAAACCCCTCGAAAAACACGTTACAGATTGAAGCTAAGGCTTGCTGCTGACACTGTGCTACGAGCAATGCGCGCTAGAGGACGAGGTCGGCTGGCGCAAGCAAACTAATAACGCTAACCCAAGTCCTTTGGTGTATCAATAAGGGAAGCAGGCCGTGAAGTAGGGTGAGGACACAATAACAACAATTGGACTTTGATAATAATAGTGTATTAGCTTACTAAGAGCTGTAGTGTGATGTAGATGCTTCCCTGAAAGTAAGGATAGTTTTCAAATAAGTAGGAGTACAATGTAATTAGGTGCGGTAATGGGGAAGGATAACGATTAACTGTAGGACCCCGAGATGTACACACTCGCCTGAAGTACGGAGACTGCGCTGTTCGCTCGGGCAGCAATTTGGGCACTAAGTACCCTTAGGGCCCTAACAATAGGAGAAAAAAGTGTTCTTCCGACTCTATTGTGGTTCAGCATGGATACAAAATATTAGCCTGCAGTGGTTGTGCGGCGTCGGCAAGACGCCACAACACTTTATTGCGTGCAGGAAATCCACAAGGTCATTGAACTAAACTAAACTGTTGTCTACCTTCAAGTGACTATTCATAATCAGTATAACTATCAGCGCGACTGTTGTTGTTGAACTGAGTCAGTTACACAAGTGTTCAAGATTAACTGGAGGGTTTTCCATTTTGTAAGGTCCGTATTGACGTGTACAAATTCACTTATAATGGGGTAAGGGGTCTCCGCCCAATCAATACTTAATAAGCAACTAAAAGTTTTTTGCCGTTTTTAAAGGGACATGTTTTGGGTCTTCCTGGACCCTTCTTCAGCCATACAAATTAAAAATATGTTAACATCCATCAAAACATATTGACAACCATGACTTGCACATTTTAGGAGAATATGAAATAATAGCACTCAATACTATATACCCAAACCATTTAAACCGTAATGCAAGGGATACAATGCAGCAATTTAAAGAGCTCTTTTCGAACTCATATGGCCCTCATATTGGATGATTATGGCTTAATACACACTTTAAAAAGACACTTAAAAATGTATAATTAGTAAAAAAAAATTAAAACAATTCTTAAAAGTTTTTGGTAAGAAATTTCACTGGGGGCACGTTGGACTGTTCTTGAAGTTGGTGCCTTAGTGTTATATCAAGTCTACTCAGCCTGGTTCAAAGAGTATGTTATGAAAAGATTGCCGGGCGAGAGTCCCATCCGACCCTGTTGGTCTTGTTGTTGAGCTGGGCAGAGACTTTGACATTCATTTTGATGTGACGTCATGCAGACATTTTAGACGAGGCGACCCTGCCAAAAGGTAACATTGCGGCCCAAACTATAAAGAGATATTAAGATATCTATAAGTGGGAGTGAATGCCTTAGAGAAAAATAAAAGAATATGTTGGGCTTGAGTAAACCTACTTTGACCCATTGGAAGTAGTGAAACTATCAAAAGCACTACTGCCTGGGAGCTGTAACGAGTGGAAACGACTTGGTTAAAGAACATATATCGCCTAAACGGATAACACGTAAAATCTGCGTTAGCGGATGCAAACTGCTTACATGTACTGTAGCAGTTGGAGGCTCAAAGCAGACTGAAAGTTGGAGCGCGCTGTTGCGTGACCGTGAGCTTGTCCGAACATGTGGTGTGCACGGAAGGGACGGAAAGGAGAGGGGAGGAATAGAGAGGGGGAAGATTGGATCTAACTTGGTGAGGTGTGGAATATGTTCGTAGGTGTGGGGCCTGTTTATGGCGGGGGGGAAGAATGGTTACATTAGGGGGGGGAGAGAGGTTAGTTTAGAAACAGATGTCGGGTCGGGGATGTGATCATCAGGATTGATTTTTGTTTTTATGGATTTGGGAAAGAATTTGTGAATGTTCTCAAAAAGTATAATTGCATCAAAATTGATTTCGTTTAGATTGTGCATGGGGTTGGTGCGCTGTGCATTATCGATTTCGATCTGCTCAAGTATGTTCATGATGGCGCCTTTCCTGACAAAGTGGATGATTTCTAAATCTTTCTCTATATTTGTGAAATTGTGATTGGTATCTCTCATAAAGTTACCCATGGCCGAAAATTTTCTATGTTTTATTGCATTTACATGTTCATGGTATCTCGTAGTGAAGCTACGTCCGGTCTGTCCTAGGTAATCCGAATCGCACTGTTGGCATTTGAGCTTGAAGAATGGTATTTATTAAATTTGTTAATTTTGTTGGAATTGTAGATTATTTTGTGGTTGTTGTTGCTAGTTTTAAACACGATTTTAGTGTCGATTTTTTTTCTTTTTTTTTTTGTGTTCACTATGTCGTAAGTGTGTTGGTTTATGTATGTAAAGGCTGCAAAGTGCGTTTTTTCTTTTTTTAAGGGGGTGAGTCTGGTTTGGGGCTTATTGTTAATTTTGGAAATGCTCCTTTTGATTTCTGTTCGGGTATACCCGTTGGCTTCGGCTATTTGGAAGATTACATTTATTTCGTGCTGATACTCTCTTTCTGTCATAGGGATGCTGATGGCTCTGTTGATATAGCTTATAAAAGCTGCCCTTTTGTGGTTTTGAGGATGGTTGGAGTCCTTTTTGATTGTATTGGTTTGTGTGGGTTTTCTATAGATGCTATATTGAAAATTCCCGTCTTGGATGGATAGACTAAGATCTAGGTAATTAATAGAGTTGTTATTATGGGTTTCGCCTGTAAATTTTAGGTTGGTGTCCAGGTTGTTCAGCTTGGTGAGGAGCTGGTCAAAATTTAGGACATTTTTGTCAAGAATGACAAAGGTCATCCACATACCTTCCCCAAAATGCGATGCCCTTTATTTTAAGATTTCACTAGAGTCACATGAAGAATTCTCCTCTAGCATCGCTGGTGATATTGCTCCAGCTGTTTGAGGTGTCGTCTATAGCATGCCCAAGATTCAGATCCATAAAGTAAGGTGGGAACAACAACTAAGTTGTACACAAGGATCTTTGTTGCAGCATTGACATCATGGTTGTCTAAAACTCTAGACCTTAGTCTTGCAAAGTATGCCCCAGCATGGTTAATCCTGTTGAATTTCAGAATCTATATTAGCACTTGATGATGAAAGGGTGCTGCCAAGATAAGAGAAGGTGTTAACTTCTTGAAGCCTCACTCCATCGATGGTGAAATTTGTTTCCTTGTCCTTGTCCAGGGGCTGATTGGTAGAGGACCTGTGTTTTACTGGTGAACTTTGAGACCAATCTTTTTGTATGCCGAAGAGAAAGCATTCAGGATCTTCACGAGTTCTTCCTCTGATTGAGCTACTACTGCATGTCATCAGCGTACTGTAACTCAACCAATGCAGCAGAAGATGTTAGTCCTTGACTTGAGACGGCTCAAATTAAAGAGCTTTCCATCCATCCTGTAAGTTATACCTGGAGGAAGATAGTCTTTGACCAGCTGCACGACAGCTGCAAAATACAGAGAAAACAATGTAGGGGCAATCGCACAGCTTTGTTTAACGCCAGTAATGATATGGAATGGCACTCCAACAGTCGTTGCCAATGACAGTTGCCGTCATATCAGTGTAGAGCAGTCTTAAGATGGTACAAATTTTTGTGGAAAACCATACAGTGCTAAAATATTCCATAAGGCTTCACAGTTTACAAAGTAAAATGCCTTAGTGATGTTGGTAAAGTTGTTCTCTACAGTTCTCTTGAAGCTGACGAGCTGTGAATATCATATCTGGTTCCTCTAGAAGACACATTGGCTCTGTGGAAGTAAATGCAACTAGCCAAAAGACGAGCAATAAGCTTTCTGAGGCATGATAGTAATGATATGCCCCATTAGTTGTTGCAGTCTGCCGATCACCTTTCTTAAATATGGGAACAATCAGACTATCTTTGAGATCAGCAGGTATTTTTTCAGTTCTCCAAATTTTAATCATTAAATCATGTGGCTTATGAGTTCCTCACCTCCTTCTTTGAGAGCTTCTGCTGGTATACCATCACAACCTGTGGCTTTGTGTCGCTTTGCTTGATTAACAGCACACTGAACTTCATCTAGTGTTGGCAGGGAGCAGAGTTCTTCCCTGCTGGGTGCTTGCTCTAATATGCCATATACCTGCTCATCAATAATTGAATCCTGATTCAAGAGTCTTCAAAATGTTCTTTCCACCTATTCATGATGGAATATTAATCTTTTAGAAGTGTACTTTTGTCAGTGGACCAAAGTGGATTTCTACCGAACGTGCGTTCTTAAGTGCAAGAGTTTTTCTTTGGACATTTGCTTCGGTAAGACAAAAGGCTTCTTTCTTAGTATGGGAACTCATCTTTTCTCCAAGCTAGCAAGGCTTTCCGCTTTTCAGAGATCAATGCTTCAATTTCTTCATCATTTTCAAAAAACCAGTCCTGATGTTTCCTGGTCTTATATCTCAGCGTTTCCTTACACGCATTTAGAATAGTGGCCTTCAGACTCTCCCAGTGTTCTTACATCTGGATGATATTCCGTTGGCAGTGTTCTTAAGCAGCTCTCTATATTGGGAGACCCCTTAAAACAATAAAGAACTAAATGCAAACAAGAATACTACCTGACTTATTCACCAAATATTTCAAATCTTACCTATATCTGTTAAAATAGCAATGTAATCAATCAAGGTGAAATATATCAATATGACTCAAGGGTTGTATAAGGGGAAATTGGCCAATCAAGCACACTGAATCATAGCAGTAAAATATCCAACGTAGCAATGGGTTGGGAGAAGAAAAAAAGACACTATGTTGTTTGCTCATTCAGAGTGCATGCTTGTATGGAACGGAGTTCACTAACCATGTCATAAGCAAAGCAAACAAGCAGGAATCCCCAGGGCCTCCAAGAATATAAGAACAGTTGGCCAAAATTAGTCAGCCCAACTGATGAATAAACCAGGAAGTGCAATGGAGACAGGCCACGAACATATATGGCCAGATACATGCATACACTTTCTCTCTTGCTGGTTCAGGTCTTGCCGAACAGGTAGATGTCAGAGGATAGTCCTCGCAAGTGGTAAATGTTTCAGAATGGTGTGAAGTAATAACAGGCATGCACCAGGATTTGGTATTTGATCCACTACTGTTCTCTGTGTATATAAATGACCTGTCATCTGTCCATATATTCTATCATCACATGTTTTCAGAAGTTTTACAGCTATATCTATATTTGAGTATGGAATCCCTTTAGTTAAATGTAGCCCTGAATAACACTTGACATTTGAAGCCTATCTCAGCACACATTCAAACATAATTTCGTACTAAACTACTGAATTTACTCTTCTTTACCCGACCCAGTCCTCCTTCTTCAGAAGGCCAAACAGTACCTTATCAATCGGCTGTAATAAATCTGGGAGTTATTTTTGGCATTTGATTATCGTGGTAAGATTACACAAACATGATTCTGAAAAGGGTTGCATATCATTATATCAAATTAGTCGAACTTTCTTCTATATATCACATAATGTACGCATGAAACTGATAGTTTTAACCGCCCTCTGAATGAAGAGCTGCATTAAGAGGTTTTGTAGCCTCGCCTGTACAAGAGTAGGGATAAATTTTATTTTCTCCATCTCTAAAAACTGGCAAACATGGCAACACAAGTTTTTATCCTCCACCCATAAGAATATAAATTTAAAAGTAGTATGTCCAATTAATCAGTTCACAGATCAAGAATGCTCAGTCTACCCTGCTGAATAAAACAGAAGCAACTAATAAAGCCACTGAGAAAATTGTTGAGGAACTTCCATTTGAACCAGAAACTAAGAAGAGATTACTGGATAAAGATGAGATATTCATTAAAGGTAAGCCTCATCTGTTTTACTCTTTAATCCTGTGCATGACATTTTCACCTCAAGTTATGTTATTAACTACTGTCGACCAAAGTATTATGTGCACTCGAGTTTGAAGGTTGTTTGTGAAGTAACCAATAGGCCTACATTGAATTCAATATCATTTTTATAGTTCTATTTTAAGTTAGCTCATGTAGGTTTGGAATTTTTAATTTATATTTCAATATTTTTTTATCGCAGTTGGAACACAAAAAGTGCTAGTTTTTAAGTGAGTTTCAACCATGCATCACATTTAAGAATTACCTCCAAACTCCGTCATCAGATCGAATCCAAATTTTGACACAATATGCATTGGAATGTTTTATGACTAGTTTATTAATTTCAAAATTTTGTGTGTCCAAAAAACCAGAGTTATCATTTTTGTAAGGTAACTTTTTCTCGCTTCGGGGTGGTTGGAAAATGTAGTTCTTTGTCGCGTTGTAATCCTTATACTGTACATCCAAAGGTTATGCTGTATGACTTTGAAATACGTAAATTAACTCACTTATTTTATATCGGTTTGTATTTGTACGGGCAAATAAGACATGGTTCCACAGCTAGCCGATACCGGGAAAGCTGTACGTCGTTGTCGAGATGGAGCCCATCACTTCCGAATGAGGCGTGCCGTGACGCTCTGAATAAAGATTTGCTGTGTCAAGTTTCTTTGTTCTCAGATGATTAGATCATCAGAAGAGTTATTTTAAATATTTGAAATTTGTCTGGCTGCCATGTGTTTTTTTGTTTGTTTTTGAAAGTAATATTTGTGTACGGTACTTAGTAGTCCTCGATCAACATAGAAAATTTCATTTTGATTGCTGGAATAGTTTTAGAATAATTGAGAACTGGTAAAATATTTTGCATGGCCATAATTAAGTTTTATATGCAGATTATAGGATTGTATGTCCGGCTCTGTGGCTAAATGGTTAGCGCGCTAGGCTTTGGCCTAAAGTGCCCCGGGTTCGATTCCCGGCCGAGCCAGCAGGGATTTTAATCTCCTAAAGATGAATTCCCGTGGCTTGGGGACTGGGTGTATGTGCCGTCTTCATCATCACTCCATCCTCATTACGACGCGCAGGTTGCCCACGGGTGTCAACTAGAAAGACCTGCACTAGGCCTCTCCGGAGGCCACACGATCATTATTATAGGATTATATGCCAACAAATGAAGTTTATAATGGTGGTTCATTATACAAACTTATAACTTATAATTTCAATCAGTTCATTGACACAAGAAATAAAAACCTACTTTTAAAATTTTGCACAGCCACCATTTTGAAGTTTAAAATTTGCAGGGCACGATCGAGGTGGTGGTGGTGGTAGTACGGCCTTAGTTTCTTTTGAAATTGCTCCAACTGTTCAGATTTTATTAGGGTGGACACACACATACGAAACATTTGAAACATTAATAGAATTCATAAATAATAGTATGAAACACAAAAAAGGCCCTTAAACAAACAGCAACCCACTCCCCTTCCCTTACATATAGATTAGTTACACTACAACATTTGCTTCCCTCTAAGACCTGCCCCTCTACTCTCGCGTCCTACCGCAAATGCTGGAATTGGCTTACACTCCATACCACAGTCACTCTACCATCCACTTTCTTCTCTCCTCAGCCACTACTCTCGTTGCCTCCTTCTTTCTTTCCTGGTACTCTTCCCTTGTCTCTACTGCCCTATTTTGATACCACCTCCTAAAGGCTCTATTCTTTTCCCTTACTATATCTTTTGTCTTCTCATTCCACCATGGTGTTTCCTTCCACCTCTTCTTACTACTTGTCCTCCCACATACTGCTTCTGACGCACCTACTAGTGTCTCCTTAAATCTAGCCCATTCCTCTTCCACCCCTCTTTCTTCATCTGTTGGAATTTCTTTACCATTTTGAGGTACTAGACCCTTTTATCTCCTTCTTTTATTTTCCATATCCTTAGAAGTCTTTCCTGGGTTTCCATCCCTTTCTTCTCCTTAGTCCCTCTCAGATTCATTACCAGCAATCAATGATCGCTATCCAAGACTGATGATATTACCTTGATGTCTGTGATGTTCTTATTTAATTCTCTCACAGGATATAGTCAACCACAGACTTCCTGGTCAAGTCATCACTGTACCATGTGATTGTGTGGCTCTCTTTTCTTGAACCAGGAGTTCCCAACTAGCATGCTGTTCCTTTGACAGAAGTCCCACAGTCTCTTTCCTTCCTCATTTCTTCTGCCCCAACCCTCTGGTCCAAGCACACTCTCATACCCTTGTCTTTCTCTCCCTACATGGGCATTCAGATTCCCCATTACAGTTACAGTGGAATCTCGTTAGCACGTTCTTGGTTACGACGTTTTCCCGCTTAGCGCGATGATTTTCTCAAGTCCCATTCCCAATTCTACAAAATACATGTTGATATATCCCCTTAATACGTTCTCTATTCCTGATTACGACGATCAAATTTCCGTTGTACTATTTGTACGCGAACCGGATTTTATTCTTATTTCATTATAAAATTCGGCTTCTGGAAAACACGACGCGATATTGCCTCATATTCTCTGATAGTTATTGACAGTGTAGATGATTTCATTGTGTTTGACGGCGTAGAAGTGGCTATAGCAATGACGCAACACAGGTGACGTGTGTCTCTCCCGCTGCCCTTTCTCTCCTTTCTCAAGTCCCTATCCTACTAAATTCATGTTGATATATCCCCTTAATACGTTCTCTATTCCCGCTTACAACGATCAAATCTCCGTTGAACTATTTGTTAGTGAACCGTATTTTATTCTTATTTAATTTTAAAATTCGGCTTCTGGAAAACACGACGCGATATTGCCTTATATTCTCTGATAGTTATTGACAGTGTAGATGATTTTATTGTGTTTGACGGCGTAGAAGTGGCTATAGCTATGACGCAACACAGGTGACGTCTCTCTCTCCCGCTGCCCTCCACCCCCTTCCCTTTGTTTATTTCTCACGTAGGCACATTATTGTCTTCGTGTTCCGCACTATTGTCTTCTAGTTCTTAGTGTTCACGTCCAGTTATGACCTATTTTATTGCGTGTTTCATAATGGATAAGAAGAAAGTACGGCAGATAACTAATGATGAGAAGATTAAATACATTCGAGACGTGGACTGCATTCCTCACATGAAGCGTGTGGATATAGCGCGAAAGTGGAACATTCCTCCGTCTACACTGAACACGATTCTCGGCAAAAGGAAGGAAATTGAACGTGCATTTGAAGAAGGGGTGAGTGGCAAAAGGAAACGTGTGCGAGAGGGACAGTTTCCTGAACGAGAAAGCTCTTTATTGAAGTGGTTCAAGCAAGCACGTGCTTCAAACATATGCGTGCGCGGTCGCCGGCAACTGAGCCGTCACTGGCGGAGCGAGAATGTCCTTGCTGATCAAGTATAAAGAAAGACCCTGTATTATGTGTTTGGAAGCGGATGGGGAACATTTTCAGCATCTACTGTAAATCATGGCCAATAAAACTGCATGGTAGGCTACTGATTTTAAGCACCGTATTCTGCCGTAGGCCTACATATGTGTGCGTGGTCGCCGGCAACTGAGCCGTCACTGGCGGAGCGCGAGAGCGAGAATGTCCTTGCTGATCAAATATAAAGAAAGACCCTGTATTATATGTGTTTGGACGCGGATGGGGAACATTTTCAGCATCTACTGTAAATCATGGCCAGTAAAACTGCATGGTAGGCTACTGATTTTAAGCACCGTATTCAGCCGTAGGTCTACATATGCGTGCGCGATCGCCGGCAACTGAGCCGTCACTGGCGGAGCGCGAGAGCGAGAATGTCCTTGCTAAGCAAATATAAAGACCCTGTATTATACTGTAGTGTAGAGGTACAGTAATTCATTTTTATGTTATTTATTCCGTGTAAGTTACTGATAACCTATGTTTATGTCGTGACTGTAGTAGTGCATACAATCACTTACTAAGGTCGGCGATTGAACGTCCATATATACGCCGCGTTCTTTCTTATACGTTGTAAATGCAGTATGGCGTTTTACGGTAGTACGTTTTCCCGCATATGACGTCCAAATTTTTCAGTCCCTTGAAAAACGTACTAACGAGATTCCACTGTATATACCTTCCTCCCACCTGCTTCTGCATTTCCTCTTCAAACTCCTCCTTCTCTTCAGAGGTGCAGCCTACCTGTGGAGCATACACTTGTACTATTTACATGGTCTCTTCTCTCAGTGCTACTTTAACTTTAATCATCCTATCACATATTCTCTATTGTTAGTAGATTGCTCTATTACCTATTCTGAAAGCAGCCTTTCAGAATAAATCAATTCTTAACTTGTCTTAGACGGTTAAGTTATTGATAATATAAGCAGACTAATGGCTACACTGCGTTCTGCTGCATGGCTGAAAGCAACGGGAAACTACAGCCGTAATGCTCTTTCAGAGGATATGCACCTCTATGCATAATTACATGTGATGATGGCCTCCTCCCTTGTAAAATTCCAATCCGGAGGTGAAGTCCCCCGGTCCGGTCTCCGGGTGGGGACTACTCGAGGGGGTCACAGACGTGACAAAGAGGAAATCTGACATTCTACGGATCGGAGCATGGAATGTTAGAAGTCTGCTAGGAAGTGGAAGGTTAGAAAACTTAGAAAGTGAAATGGATAGGTTGAGGTTGGATTTGGTTGGGATTAGTGAAATGCACTGGCAGGAAGAACAGGACTTTTGGTCAGGAGACTATAGGGTCATTAGCACTAAATCAAACAATGGGCAAGGAGGGGTTGGTCTCATATTGAGTAGGAAACTTGTACAGCGGGTGGAATATTATGAGCAATATAGTGAACGGATTATTGTAGCAAAAATCAATACAAAACCTACGTGCACCACAGTGGTACAAGTCTATATGCCTACGATGAAATAGATGACATTCTGAGGTATATCAAGGGTGATGAAAATGTTATAGTAATGAGTGATTGGAATGCTGTGGTAGGAAAAGGGAGAGAAGGGAAGATAGTAGGAGATTTCGGATTAGGTGAAAGGAATGATCGAGGAAGCAGGCTGATGGAATTCTGCACCGAGCATGAGTTGGTCATAGCTAACACCTTATTCAATAACCACAATAGAAGAATATACACATGGATGAGACCAGGAGATACAGGGCGTTACCAAATCGACTTCATTATGGTCAAGCAGAGGTTTCGAAACCAGATTTTGGATTGTAAAACATATCCTGGTGCTGACATAAACTCTGACCACAATCTGGTTGTAATGAAATGCAGATTAAAGTTGAAGAAACTGAAGAAAAGTCAAAAGCCAAAAAGGTGGGCAATAGACAGGCTGAATATAAAGGATGTAAATGAAAGATTCAAGAAAAGTATAAAGGAAGGACTAATGAAAACACCTAAACAAACTTCAATTGCAGACGAATGGGCACTTTTGAAGAATGAAATAGCAAAATCCGCTCAAAGAAAACATTGATACGAAAGAAAGAATAGGTAGAAAACCGTGAAGCACTCAGGATATACTAGAATTAATGGATGAAAGGCGGAAACACATGAATGTAAGGGATAAAAAGGGGAAAGCAGAATAGACGTCTGAGAAATGAGGTTAACAAGAAGTACAAGGAAGCGAAAGAAGAATGGTTGAAAGAGAAATGTGCAGGTATAGAAAATTGTCCGAAATTAGGAAAAGTAGACACAGCTTATCGAAGGATTAAGAATACTTTTGGGGAAAAGAAGGCTAAGTGCTATAATATTAAGGACACAAATGGAAAGCCTCTAACAGATAGGGAAGAAAAGGTTGAGAGATGCAAAGCTTACATAGTGTTTGTATAAGGGATAGGAGATTGAGAATCATGTAATGGAAAGGGAGGAGAAAATTGATGAGGATGCGAAAGGAGATTTAATACAGAGATCAGAATTTAAGAGTATTGGAAGACAGGAACAAAGCACCCGGCATAGATGATATACCGATTGGGATGCTATGCTGCATAGGAGATGGTCTGATCAGGTTATTTCACTTAGTGTGTAGGATTTATGAGACAGGAATGTTATCGTCCCTATACCGAAGAAAGTTGGAGCTCACAGATGTGAAGATTACTGTACAATCAGCTTGATTACTCATGCTTCAAAGATCCTGTCAATAATAATTAACAAGAGGATGGAAAGCCAGATAGAAACGGAGTTGGGTGAAGACCAGTTTAGTTTCAGGAGAAATGTAGGAACAAGGGAAGCTGTACTAAGTCTTAGGCTGTTTTTGGAAGGTAGAATAAGGAAAGATAAGAGAATGTTCATGGCATTTTTAGACTTACTAGGCTTTTGATAATGTTGATTGGACTAAATTGTTTGAAATTTTGAAAACTATTGGAATAAAGTACAGGGATAGGAGGGTGATCTACAATCTGTACAGAAACCAGACTGCTGTCATTCGAGCTGAAGGACATGAGAGAGAAGCTGGTATTCAGAAAGGTGTAAGGCAAGGCTGCAACTTATCACCCATACTTTTCAATCTTTACATTGAACAAGCAATGAAGGAAATTGTAGAAAAATTTAAAGTGGGAGTGAAGATTCAAGGAGAAATCATTTCAACTCTGAGATTTGCCGATGAGTCATCTTGGCCGACATGCCTGAGGATTTGAAAGCGTTTTTGAATGGTATGGACTCCATCTTGAGGAAAGAATTGATGATGAAAATTAATAAATGTAAAACAAAAATATTTGAATGCAGCCGAAATAAATCTGAATCCTCTATGGACATCAAATAGGCAGGTGAAAAACTAAAGGAAGTAAGAGACTTCTGATACTTAAGAAGCAAAATAACCAGTGATGGACGAAGCAAAGAGGATATAAAAAGTAGGTTAGCTCGGGCAAGGAAAGCATTTCTACAAAAAAGGAATCTGTTGACATCGAATATAGATTTAGGTGTTAGGAAGTAGTTTTTGAAGTCCTTTGTCTGGAGCGTGGCACTCGATGGAAGTGAAACTTGGACTATAGGTGCAGCAGAAAAGAGGAGAATTGAAGCGTTTGAAATGCGGTGTTACAGGAGAATGATGATCAGATGGGCAGATAGGATTATAAAAGAAAAGGTATTAAGACTAGTGGGAGAGGAGAGATGTTTCTGGCAACTGCTAATGAAGAGAAGAGATCAGTTGGTAGGACACATACTAAGACACCCAGGAATAGCAAGCTGTTATGGAAGGAAGGGTCGAGGACAAGAACTGTAGGGGTAGACCAAGGTTAGAATATGTTAAACAGATTGCCTCGGACTTAGGGTGTGGTAGCTATTTACCTGTGGTTCGGATTCCACGTAAAAAGGAGGTCCCGTGGCTCATGATCTAGAGATTAACGGTCACGTTAAACTACAAGCTTCCTTCCTTCCTTCTAGAGATGAAACGATTAGCTCAGTGTTTTCATCCAATATGTGGGTATCTCATTGCTATTGCCTGCAGATAATTTAAAATTGGAATCACAGATTTAGTTGTGTCATTAATTCTTGCCACTCCTAACATCAGCTCCACTGACTAGAAAATGCAAACCCATGTTTGTCTCGCACAAATAAACTGAATCTGAAACAATCCATTACATTTTCAGTTGCTTAAAAAAGATGCAGTCGTTAGCAGGCGCAAATATTTCCGAGCTTGCTGCTAACCCTACCACTGTTTGGAAATTTTCCGTATTCTTCCAAGAGCATGGTGATTCACATTTGTCGGGAAAACATTGGTTACCAAATTTAAAATGGTAATAACTACTTTCCAGCTGGGTTGAACTTTTTCTGACTTAGTCTTCGACTGCGACTTGAGCTTAGACTATGGCTGCGGCCCCTAAAACCAAGCCTGACTGCAATTGTCGTTTCAAGGTAGATATTTGAGCTGAGAGTTGGGAAAAGACTTCATTATTAAGGTTAGGAACGTCACCACAAGGGTCCTTCACACTGTATAGTTCACTTCAAAGGTTCATTTCAGTTATCTTATCTGCCATAATGGCAAAGTTTTCCAAATTTTCATCAGACGCTATTAAATCATTTTTAATTGAGTCCAGCAATTTGTTACCTTAAAGTATGGAGCACCTTCTCGAAAATATTTACGCCTGCTAACGACTGCGTCTTTTTTTAGTAACTCACTGGGTTTCATATCACCTGTTGCTAAGCGCTTTGTTTGTTTTCTTCATTTTCTTTAAAAATATTTAAAAGATTTTCCTTAGTGGCAGAATATTTGTTTTGTTCTGTGCTTAGTATAATGTCCCATATATTCTCGATATACTTTGATTCAAGTTGGGAAACAAGGTAATTGAATTTCTTAACACGTATGATAGCCGAAATAGAAAACTGAGCTTCTACTTGATAGAACCAAATACTATCCGTTTTTTCAGCCCAGAATGGTGAAATTTTAATACTCACCTTGCTCGCTTGAAATACTTATCAATTGGATCAAGATGCTATACACGAACCCTACAAGTCGTGTACGTTGCACTGTCGGTATCTCGGAGAGCTTCGCAGTGAAAGTCGGTGTATACCAAGGCTCCGCACTGTCCCCATTGCTTTTTGTCCTTGTCATGGACACGAATCACACGGGACCTGCAAGGAGTGTCCCTTGGACTCTCTTATATGGACGATGTTGCAGTTGCTGATACCACTAGAAGAGGATTGCAGTGTCAAGTTGAAGATTGGAACATCCGTCTCTTACAATTCGGTCTTAGACTTAACAAAAAGAAGACTGAATGCCTGGAAACCATCCCAAGCAATGGCTCCATCAAAAGATGATGGAGATACCTTAACGAAGACCGTAAGCTTCAGGTATCTAGGTTCTTGCCTGCAGACGGGTGTTGGGATAGCTGATGAAGTGCGAAGTAGGATAAAGGAAGCGCGGACGAGATGGAAGTCGCAGGCGTACTCTGCGATAAAAGGATGCCACTGCATCTGAAGTCCAAAATATACGGCACAGTAGTACGTCCTGTTGCTTTATACGGTGTTGAATGTTGACCGGCCGATAAAGCTACGGAGCGCCAATTACACAAGATCGAAATGCGTATGCTCGTTGGTCCTTGGCCATCACCCTCCTGCATCATGTCAAAGATGTCGCTGTTCGCCAGCAAATGAGCATCGCACCCATCACTCAGAAGGCACAGGAATAGTATCCAATGGTATGGTCATGTCCTGCGTGCTGCACCTGGAACAGTTGCCCATTTTACCCACTCGTTTGAAATTAATGGACCCATCACTCAGAAGGACAGGAATAGTCTCCAATGGTATGGTAATGTCCTGCATGCTGCACCTGGAACAGTTGCCCATTTCACCCACTCGTTTGAAATTAATGGGCAACGTTCACGTGGACGTCCAAAGCAGCGATGGCATGACACAGTAAATGCTGACATGAAGACTCTAAACTTAAGAGTCTTCATGTCAGCATGCCCAAGATCGTACAAAATGGCGAGGCAAGATCAAAATAGCGGACCCTGCACCGGCAGGAAAAGCTAGGAAGAAGACGACCTTGCTCGCTTCACTAGTTATTAGATTTGTGGAATGTCCAGCCTGATTGCTTACTTCATTTTCCCTGTCCATGATTATTTTAATTTATGTACTGAAACAAATCACGTCAGGGCACCAATTATGTTGCTGGAGTCCTTATTGACATAGCATTAACAGCAAACCACTTATAAAATTAATAACTTTGTTTTTAGTTTTATATTATTTAGCACTGAATAATCTTATTCTTGGCACACTACCAAAAACTCAACAACCAAAGAAACTTAGACTGCAGCATTTTAAGTCTCAAAACTAGTTCTCATTTTTGTCCACTAGGGGCACCTACAGCCTTATTCGGTTCGTACCGTACCCAAACCCTGCCATCAGACCAAACAACCTGTATCGTGACTCGTGAGAACAGGCCACGTGTTTCCAGTCCAGGGGTCCAATGAGCAACTTCGCAAGCCTAAGGGAAGTGAAGTGTTGTACCTGTTAACAGGGACGCTTCGGTGGAGGCTAATGAACGTTGCACAGAACTGCTAGATACACGTTCGACGCCACCTGCGTTCAAATGTGGCTGTGATCGGGGCATGTGTTCCTGCTCTTTTAACATGGATAATTCTACCCAATCTTCACCTGTCACGATTAAGTAACAGTGAATGGGCACTGAGTTATCGAAGGTGGATTGAAATGCCCTTTACACACGTGACACTGGGGATCAAGAAAAAAGTCCCCACAACTTCTGAACTGAATTTTATCATTCTGGCTCCCACAATCATACCCTGTTCGAACTTGGGTAACTCCCATCATGTTGCCATGAGCATGTAAATAACAATTAATCCTATTGACACCTGTGATCTGCTGAAACAAGATAATTCCATGCAACGTCACCTGTGGTGGTGCCACGAATCATTCAATTGTGTAATGCTGTCCCATGATTATTTTTGGGCATGTCAGTGTATAAATACTGGATGTATTGAAAGCTCTTGTACCTATTCAATTAGGGGCAGATGACCTCGTAGTTCTACCCCTTGAAACAATAACTATCTACCTACCTACCTATTCAATTGTTTCGTGGTCCAAAATGTGGAAAGTTGTGAGATAAGTGCTTGACCACATTATCGAGTTAAGAAACAATGTAATGACTGTTAGGCATGAAATGTTATAGATCAGTGTGGTCCAACCCGCGGCCCTCGGGTTCATTTTTGTTGGCCCTTGCCCTTCTTACTGCCCTTCACTCTTCGACAGTTATAATCCGTGGCATGCCTACTTTATTTTCACTTCCATTAAGTAATGTTACGAAGGAGCCAGGTGGGAAAGGAAAGATCCCGAAAATAAACACCCAGTAATCAGAATTGTCTCCAGGCGACAACTGGTTGGCTGCCAGTGATTGGCTGGAGAGGTTGTTCGAGAGATATAGTGCGACGAGAGTTTGTCATCGTTGTTGCAGGAGCGGTACCTAATATGGCGGGACTTAATAAATGGCGTGTTGAAGATGAGAAACGACAATTTCAGTCAAAGTGGCAGGGAAGTTACTTTTTTCTTGAACATAATGGAAAACCACAGTGTGTTATCTGTTCTCAAGTCTTAGGTGTTTCGAAGGAGCATAAGGTGAATAGACACTATACCGGCTTGCATAAATCAAAATACGATCAATACCAGGGAAGTGCCAGAAGTTGTGTGTTTAATGATTTGAATCTGAAACTAACAAGACAGAAGAATATATTTCAGCAAACATCAAACAATGCCGCTTTAAAGGCATCTTATGAGGTATGTTTTGAGCTAGGTAAAAATATAGTCTTTTAGGGATGGTGAGCTCATTAAGAGATGTGCTGTAAAAATGGCATCTTCATTTGGAGATAATAGGATGGCTAAAAATTTTGAAACAGTTTCCTTGTCTTATCAGACAGTTAGTAGAAGAATTAATGATATGGCTGGTGAAGTTCCAGGTTCTCTTAGAGTATTTTTGAAAAATGTGAATTTTACTCTCTATCTCTAGATGAGAGCACAGATATAGCTGACATTGGCCAGCTCCTTATCTTTGTCAGAACAATAAACGAAGAATTTGAAATTCATGAACTGTTGAAATTAAGATCATTAGAAACCAGCAAAAAAGGTATTGACATATTCAACGCACTGGATGATGTTGTTTCTAAATATGGAGGTTTTGTGAAGTGCTATGGCATTGCAATAGATGGAGCTAAAGCAATGGTTTGTCCTAACATTGGTTTAGTTGGACTGTATAAAGAAAAAGGATTGAATTTTTTATTTTTCCACTGCATTATCCACCAGGAGGCTCTCTGTGGAAAAATTATAAGGCCCAGCGAGACAATGAAAACTGTTGTAAATACTGCAAATTTAATAAGGGGAGGCAATGAAGTCTGTAGACACAGAGCATTTATTGCATTTCTGGACAATTTGGAAGCTGAGTATGGCGACATTTCATTGTACTGTGAAGTGCGTTGGCTAAGTGCTGGAAATTACTTGCAACAGTTTATGGATTGAGGAATGAAATTCATGCTTTTCTCAAATGAAAACATTGGGCATGAGTATCAAGAAAAACTGGAAGAAATCCAGTTTTTAAATAATCTTGCTTTTCTGACAGATTTAACATCCCATCAATTAAACCTGAAACTACAAGGCCTAAAACAAAATATCTCCCAGCTTTATGGACATATTGAGGGCTTCCGCAAAAATCTTGATGTAATGCAAACTGCATTGAAGGCAAATAATATGGCACACTTCCCATCTTGTCAGTAGTTGAAAAAAGAAAAAGTGACATCAATTTTAGTATGTTTCATGAAATAATAATATAAGGTGTGTTCAAAAGTAATGAGCCGGAGGCTGTAATGCGCAAACCGGTGACGACATCGGCTAATCGTGGCGTGTGTAACGAGGTGTGGTTCCGACCAGAGTGTGGAAGGTCACAGCCAGCCGCTAGAGGGTACGAGTGCACGTCACGTGACAATACAAAGCGAGCAGCAGCATGCATCAATCGTCCAACCAAGACAGTAGGCCATTCGACATGCTTCCTGGTGTGGTTGAAGACTGTGGGGCACCCATTGGCCACACACTTTCCGCAAGTGCAGTCGTTCCTTCATGATGGTGTGCACACTTCCGACTCTCAATCCTACCACGGCGGCTATGGAGTTCACTGTCACTCGGTGGTCCTGGGTAATGAGTGCATCAACCAGCTGGACGTTGTCATCGGTAATGCAGGGGTGTGCCCCAGACCGGGCATCATCGACTCACTACACCCATCCTTCCCTGAAGCGCTTGTGCCACGCCTTGACCCTTGTAAGGGACATGCAGTGTTCGCCGTACACTTGTGACATTCGGCGTTGAATGTCCGTTCCCCCTACTCCTTTCGCTGTCAGAAACCGAACAATACCTCTTTGCTCTTCGTTTGATGCCTCCATGTCACTGTTTGCAATGAGACTGTCAGCATGATGTCCCAGAAAATTTCTAACTGATTTCTAAAGAACGTTTTCCCAAACTGCTTAAATTCTCTCTGAAGTGTTATCGCTGTTTGGCAGTACCTATGCGTGAGAAAGTGCTTTTTCTGCTCTCAAACAAATTAAATCAAAAACGAGAAATCTAATTGAAAGTGCTTCACTGGAATCGATCCTGAGACTTTGCCTTACTGAACTTACAGTGGACGTTGATACCCTTTTCCATACGACCATCTCACCAGTTGTTACGTATGGTCTTGAAATAATATGGGATTTTCTCACATTTAGCGATCTAGAAAGAATAGAGAATGTTAAGCCGAGATTTTAAAGTATATACTAAGAGTTGGAATGATGGCTTCCACAAGATTAGTCTGAGTTAGCAAAGGAAACCTTCATCGAAGACCTCAGACTGAAAGTACCTTTGCCGGCTACAAGATCCTCTACTGACTTTTTGGAGGCTAGAAGAGCAAAGAGACAGACGTTTATATTATTGATGCCATGATGGACAGAACGTGGTCTAACGAGAATCAAGATCACACATAACGAGACTCGCCATTCACGGATTCCATCATAAGATATGCTCAAACAGATCCTTGCATAGTCCGAATGACAATTGTTTGCATACCATATTACGACGTGCCGCAAAAGATTAAAATCATTAAGTGATTATAGTAAAAATTAATGCCCATTCGGGCGATCCTTTTTCCTTTATTGTGTTTTCAGTTAGGATGTAACTTAGTTTTTTGTTTCAATAAAGGAAATCTTAATTGATTGATACACTTGTATCAGGAAAGGGGTGCCAATCATCACATTGATTTCTAGACTGTAAAATGAAGTGGTATGTTAAACTAGTAATATTAAACTTCTTTCAATATAAATTTTAATAAATTTTTTTGAGTAAAATATGTAATAAGTTTTCTTTCTGGAATGTCTCTGGCCCTCTCATTCCTATACTAAAGTTTGATTAGCCCACGAGTAACTAAAGGATGGACCACCCAGTTATAGATGAAGGCCCAGGATGTCACAAAAGAAAGCATGAAATCTCTAGTCAGGATTTTAAAGCTAGCAGGAGAGGATTAGGCCTACTTGTTTTATGAGGCATCATGGACTGAGTCTACAACTACTGTACTCTTTCCCACTGATTTCTAAAAGACCATATGGATAAGAGTTGTAGAATTTCATTGATTTATTGTGTCAGCATCAAGAACATGGATTTCTGTTTATTCAAATTCAACACCAGTATTTTTGCCTTTTTTTCATTTATGAAAAAAATAGGATTATGAGATCACCTTTTCCGTATGTTTGTCCCCCACCCCCTAATAACTTGTTAACAGCTGGAGCGATTTCAATGAAACTCGGTAAGGTCATAGTACTATTTCAGCCATCCCCGACCGTGCCCTTCAAATTTTATTACGTCTCGCCAATCCAACAAGGCGGCTGTGCGAAATATTTCACCAGTATTCTATTGTATATCTCGGAAACTATTACTCCTATCGCCCTGAAATTTTGTACGATGGTAAGGGCACTACTAGACATTCACCTATGTGACTTGCAAAAACCTGTTAACTACAAAACGAACATGGCGGCCAAGCGAAGTTGAAACATTTAAATCGACTTTTCACTCGATTTAACCATCCAAACGCAGTGAAACTTCGTACAGCAAATGACTATACAAATTGCAATGCACTGACATCTAATTTAGTTCAATTGTTTACATAACCTCAAGATGGCGGCTGTGCAAAATTTTAAAATTAAGTTTTTATTTCTTGTGTTCTAATCATGCGATCGAAATCAATGTTTGAATAATGAACGTACACAATAATCCTCATCTAATAGTACATAACTCTATGGCCTACATATATTAAAATTAAACATGGCAACCATCCGAAGACGGTTCTCAATATCCATTAATCTATGACTGCAATCAAACTGAAATTTTGTACTGTATGTGTATAGAGGCTATAAACATAAGTTTCGCATATGGGACGTTCAATAACCTGGTGAGAACAAATCCAACATGGCTGTGATGCGAAATTTAAATATTTAAATGGACGTTTCTCGAGATCCGAGCGCAGTGAAACTTGGTATGGTATATGCTTATATAAATTCTAATCCACTGGCATCCAATTCATTTAAATTATTTTCATAACCACAAGATGGCGGCTGAGCAAAATGTTAAAATCTCGTTTTTATTTCTTGTTTTGTACATTGATAGAGGCTATTAATATAAATAGGATATATGAAAATAGGCTGTTTAGTTCTTCACGGAACTACTTGTTCGACATGCTACAGTACTCTATGGTAAAAGATTCGAGCATCTCAATTAGGATGGCAGGAGGGAAAATATCACATTCTCTTCGGAGAAGCTCTTTCAGTATTTTGAATGAGATGACTCATTATTTGTCCCTCAAACCTTTGTAGCAAACTTTCCTCTAACAATGAAAGATGGAAAAAAAGCTTTTACCCAGATTTAATACCGATAGTTGTGAGTGAAAAGATAGCCCTTCAGTGTGTCAAATCAGTCCTCACCCTCAATTCTAACAGCTTAAATTTGGCTATATTTCTCTATATGACAGAAAACATTACTATACTATTTATTTTGAATGAGGTTCCTTCTTAGCTCTGATTTCTAAAAGACTATGTGGACAGAGTTTTAGAATTTTATTGATTTATTGTGTGTCCGCAACAACATGGATTTCTGTTTATTCAAATTCAACACTAGTATTTTTAGCCTCTCATAATGGGTGGTATAGCTGAGAATTATGGAAATGATTGGAGTCATAAGTGTGATGGGTACAGATACCAAATTTTATGTTCATCCACCCAGCTGTTCTCAAGTTATATGCATGTAGACAGACCGACAAAAAAAAAATTTTTGCATAAATTCATCTGACTGAACCACACAAAATACAATACCGTGGGGAAATTTGAAAATGCTAACAAGCTTTGATTCATTTATACTGTATATATAAATCAGTGAAACATGGCAGACCTTCTGTATTGGATGTCCATAAAGTACAGTACATGTTCTCTTGCAGAGTGGAAAACAGATCTGGAAAAAAAGCAGAATGAAGTGGACATCAAAATGCAAAGGGTGGAAGCCCACATTAAACAGCTGAAAGGGTTGAAAGAAGCAGTTCAAACATTAGACTCTTCCTGCGTTACCCCAGTTGTACTTGATGCGTCTGAAATTCTCCCCAAGTCGACAGATGGTGAAATAGGTGCTAAAGTTAATGTGAGTATTCTTAATATCTTTTCATTTTCTCTAGCTGGTCACTTGGCATTAAATTGTTTGAAGTTAATTTTTAGTGGCTTTAGTTTTAACTGATCCATTTTTTGAGTAGTTATTTACCGAACTTGTAGCTTTTCTTTATCGTTAGAATGTTAAGTCATCACGGTGTATTTACTTCAGCTAAGTTAAAGAACTAGGCAACACTGGAAAATGGCTCAATCACTTCAATCTTCCACTAAGTGTTGCCACAATTATTACATTGATAGAAGCTGCACCCAGTTAAACATGAGTTTAAAAATAGAAAGTACATATATTTGAATACCAATATGTAAAAATATTTTGCTTCGATGCACCCCTGCTCTTAAGAGTTTAGGGCTCTGAACCTAGCCCATGTTAAGCAATATGATACAGAAAGAACTGAGATGCTTTTGCTCATCCCTGTGTGCCTTCAAAGGACTCGGTCAAATGCTGGAGTAAAATTTTAAAAGTCCTATATTTGTGTACTTCGCCAATTTGCAGAACAATATCTGGGAAGAAAAAATTTGTATCCCTGGTGGTACAAGTTCTTTAAATGTTTTTGGAACCTTGTGTAGTTATTTGTTTCAAAACCTTCCTGGAAATTATACTTAATACATTTTATTAATAGAAATACATGACATCTTCATATATTTAATTTAATCTCATTTCACTTCATGCCTACTGACCATCTCTTCTAGTCCCCTTTAGTCCCCTTCTTGCTCCAATGTTGTTTCCATTATTTATGAAAGCACATCTGGAAAGGCTCCTTTGGAATGGCTTGTAACCTGGGTTGCATTGATGTTGAGGTCTTCAACTGTTAGTAAGAGCCAATGTCAGCAGGTGCTGAATCAGGAGAGTACAGTGGATGTGGCAAAAGTACAATGTTTCTTTTCAAAGAATTACTGCAGTACCAAAGCACTGTGATGTTGGGATTTTTCGTGATGCAACTTCCAGCCACTATGCCATATCTTCTTCTAGACCCTATCTGTTTCGGATGTCGGCAACCATCTTGGCTGTGCTTTTTCTGTTCTGAGACGTTTGAAATAACTCTTCCGATGTATTGCGAGTCCCGTCTCTGTGTTTTTTTAGCCAGGAGATTAGTCTCCTGCCAACACTTCTTTCCAGGTATTTTTCCTTGCAGAATTTCTTGCAGTAGATGGTGTCTGCTTCTGTTGCACATAATGTGACCTAGGTATTTCATTTTCCTAGTTTTTACCTTTTCCATTATTCGAAGGATCTCGGCATTTGTAATTTGCTCCATCCATGATACTCTTAAGCTCCCATCGATAGAGCCACATTGTAGCAGTTTCGCTAGCCCACACTGTTGGGTGATACATGTAACTGTTTACCTTTGCCTAAGCTATGTTGTTTTAATGGGCGCCAAGACCTCAATGCAATGTTGAAATCTAAATTTGTATTTAACAACGTCTAGCTCTGGCAGAACACCTTCAAGACTCTATTCACTCAGATCGTGGTATGATTTGATCATTAACCCAACAAACAATTGTATCAGGAGAAGGAATTGGTCTATATCTAATGCTACCTACTGAAAGCAAAGATTGCATTGTAAAAGAAAAGAATTTATTATATAAAACAAGTATAGCAAAATTAATAATAATAAGAATAAAATTTAAATTGGAGCGTTGTGATTTGAATATTACCGATAGAAAATTACGTGAAAACGGAGTCTGATAAATTGATTTTACTCTTATTTCCAAGCTATGAAGTTACTGAATTATGAAATATAAAACAAAGAAAATGAGAGATTGCGTATTTCTGCGTCATTGGCGCTTACCACTGGAAATTGCCAAAGCATTTCCCTCGTTCTTGATGATGTTGTGAGCTTCCCACAGTCTCCTGGACGTCGTCATCTCCGTCGGAATTTGATGATATTCTGGTAGATTAGATAATTCTATGGTCCGTACCTCGGACCCAAACACTCGTACAACCAAGTTTTACAAAAGTTCGTCGCTAACTCCACTGAACATCGGAGCGACACGCACTTGCGACCGTACACCTCAAGTATTTCACAGATAGTCCTTGTTTCACGGAACATCGGAGCGACTCCCGCGTATATCCACACTCGGCAAGAACTATACAGATTGTTCTAGTTTCACGGCGCGTCGAACGATATATGCACACGTTGGCTCCCCACTTTTCAGTCCCAACTAGCTTACGTCGTCTCCCCTGATTGGCTGACCCACCACGCGATCTTCTCCTCCTCCGGGTCATTACACTCGGCGGGAGGGTTCCGTTCCAACAATTCGTCTTTTCTAGACCTTGCGACCCAAGATTGCGTCATGCTTCTCGACAAGATTAAGCGTGTACTTGAAATCCCAGTGAGTCACGTCTCTCGATATACCCTAACTGACGAAAACTCCGTAAAATTCCGTAATCAGATAATTTTCTATGATATCGTCGTTCGTAATAATTTGCTGGATAGGGTTTTCTAAGACATAGAAAACCTATCTGAATGCTTATAATTTTTTATAAAATGCTCCGAAAATACCTTAATAATAATTATAATAAATTAATAATAATAATAATAAATTACCATGAAAAATTCTCTTGGCTGAACAATTTGCCGCGTAAATAAATATAGAATGGCTTCCTACTGACTTATGCCAGTTGCATAAAACCCCTCGAAAAACACGTTACATATTCGCCTCGGATCATCGGATGATTTACCGTGACGACGGTCCATTATCCGATTATCCCAGACACGTTAATAAACCCCATCCAAAATACATATTACATAAACGAAATCACCCTAAATTACAGATATATACACTCATATTTTTTCTTCACGCACTTTGCGTCAAAGTTTGTCACAATGGATTGCACTTTGCAACCAGTCCAATGTTTTACATATGGAATAGTGTTCCACGGATATTTCCGCCTCTCAAATTTCTCTATGTTGGAGAAATAGACATAATTAATGTGTGAGCACTATGTATTTACGATGTCATATCACACGCATTGAAGGTGTTCTGATATATTTATATCACCCTAGAACTTCCTAATTTCACTGGAGGTCCCCTCCTTATGGTGACATTTAATTCCACTTATCACTGAGCACACGATCACACTATTGTGGCAGCGCCTCGTGACCATAATACTTAATCTCTCTTTGAAGTAGATTAAATTAATATTGACTTCTGAAAAAAAACAGTAAATGTGCATTACATATAACACCAAATATTTCTGTGCCGTAATCGCCCTGTCTTGTTAAGTTCCCGTTAACCATATTCTACTTAATACTAGTTCTCAACACAGACCATTTCTCCTCACACAAATAATACCATTGTACATATTATCTTAAATTACACACTTACAAATCTTACATGGCGAGGCCGTAAACAGAAATCACGTGTGCTGATATGTATGAGTTTCATGAAGGACTGTCTCGCATTCTGATGGCCCATCTTTTATCTCGTGGACGCCTTAAGCTAACAAGCCCTATTCAAGCGCTCCCCCATCTCTTGGAGATAAATGGGAACCCATCAGCGCTGCCAAAATGGCCTTGGTGCATCGAGACAATTTAGTGCTCAACAGCATCCGACAATCCCGTCATATTTCCCTGTACCTTAAAAACTCTCATTTACTTACATACTACCCCCCTGTGTGACTTCTGATACGCCTGCCTTAAGACCAGATCTTCCACGCACTAAATACCACACATACTCATTTGATAGGCTGGCTCGCCAGCTAAACACACTCACTTTATGACACATATTTTCGTAGACTATGTATATTATACGTCCCGTATAATCTGTTTCCCTCACTATTCTCCAGTACATATGCTGTTTTGCCAATACGTTTGGAAACTACAAATGTTACTGCGTCACCTGCTTCCAACCTTGCCAGTGGCTCCCTTAAATGAACGTCATCACGTTACTCTACCTAGCATATTTATCAGTATCTGTAACGATGCCCTGTTGCTACTGTCCACACATACTAACCCTACCTTCCTATGGTGTCACACCTCTACTCGACACTCTATGACCTAAAAATGTCACTTCTGACTGACAGAATGACGACTTAGACAGCTTCAAAGTGAACCCTGCCTGATCTAACTTCTGAAAAACTATATCTAAATGACGTAGATGCTCCTCAAAACTGCGTGAACTAATTACCATATCATCTATGTAAATGGTTACAAACTCTCCTGTGTCATCCCCTAATGCGATGTTTAAAGCCCTAATTAAAGCTGCTGAACTACTCTTTAACCCATACGGTGTTCTACAAAATTGATAAAGGTTATATTAATGACTAAAAGCTGTAAATGGTCTATCTTCGTACATAAGTGGCACTTGCCAAAAACTGGAACTCAAATCTACACAAGTGAAATATTTCTTCCCCTCAAATGTTTGCATTAATTCCTCTATTGTCATAGATTTCAGCTGATCTGAACTAATTCTACTGTTAACCAAACGAGCGTCTAAACAAATACGAACAGTGCCGTCGGTCTTGGGTACCGTTATCAAAGAATTAACATACGGACTGTTAGAGTGCTCAATAATCCCATCTTCAAGCATCTGATTAATTTGTGCCTCAACTGCACTCTGATAAGCGAAAGGTACAGGATATCTATGTCCTGTGAATACTGACCTATCAATAACGTTCAATGAATGTGTATAGCAATTGGCCATACCAATGCGATCCTCAAAAACTCTCCTATTACACAATAACACATCATAGAGCCGAACACATTGTTCCACCTCTATATTACCCTGAAATGCAGCCTCACGTAACGAGTCCTCTAGACTTCCGTTCGTAATCACACTGCCCACAAAACATGGAGAACCCCGCTCTACGGCTGGCGATATCTCATTTAAAGTACAAATCACACCTACAATACTACTCCTCTGAATATGGTCATTGAACGCTACTTCTACTTCAGAATCTCCCCATTTAAATTTCAAACTCCCTACATCATAACATAAGTTACCAGACACTCTACTTAGCCACTCTGAACCCAAGATAACACTGAATACTAAATTTGGAATTACAAGGCAAATCTGCTTCTCTACATGATTATTAATTTTAATGTCTACTAAAACTTGCTTAGAAATTACTTTAGACCTCTTCCCAACAGCTGTGATAACAAAAGTGCTTTTAATTGGCATCTCCTCAAAGTTTACTCCAGTTCCTTTCATTTTATCATAAAATGCACTACTTACGCAACTCTTCATACAACCACTATCAATTAGAACATCTGTGTACGCCTCGGACACGTTAAATTTAACTATGGGGCTCTTACTAACCACTTCCTGAATAATACCTTCATCATTTAGTTCATGTAATAATTCATTTCTTACATTTAGGTCATAGGGTTCCTGTATAATTGTATGGACAGGGCATGCTACAGACTGAGATTCTGACCTTACTTCGCAGCCTGGTTCGCGTTTAAAGAACCGCTACAGCTGGCCGTAGTACTAGTTACTACTGCACTGGTCTGGTTGTTCTGAGTTGTGTTGTCATTGTTTGGCTGTATATTACTACCACTAGGCTGTCCTCTTCCTTGACCCCTATTCTGGTTGTAATTATTGTCATTATAATTTCTCCCTTGATTTCCCCTGAAATCATTGTTTCTCCCTTGATTTCCCCTGTAATAATTGTTCCTCCCTTGATACTGATTACCATAGCCATTTCCTCTGTTCTGATTTAGCTGATTATTATTATTTCTATTTTGAGCATTGGCCCCTTCGCCACCGTTCCCTTGAACTTCCTGATGCCTGGCTTCATTAGGTCTATTATTATTATTACCCTGGTTCCTTTTGAAATTGTCCTCATAACCCCCTCTCCCTAGTGCATCAAATGTGCTTAACAAATTTTCTACTTGTGATATTGTCTTTACATTCTGGATACAAGCAGCCTCCTTGATCCTATAGGGAAAGTGCCTAAGTAGCAACCTTACCACATCACTTTCCTCCTTCAAGCCATCCAGATATTTACACACTAATACCTGCCCTAAAAAGTATTCGGTCATGGTGGAGCTTCCTTTAGGGTTATATTTACCACACACTACTCCCTCACGATGCTGCGACTGAATAACCTCATTCCAGAACTTTTCACAGAATTTCATTTTAAAATCATTCATATCAGTAAACTTGTCTCTGTAGACAGCAAACCAATTCCTCGTTTCCCCCACAAACACTTGTTCTAAGATTTCAACTACTTGGCACCACTCAATACTACCATTTTCCAACCTCTCCCCGAATTTATTTTCTATAGTGTTCATGAACTCCATTGGGCACCCCTGTCGATTGCTGAACTTACCCAGTTCTACCTCCCTGTGTGTGCTATTCACAAAAACTGGTCTATTCTGACAATTTTCTTGCCTGATCCTAGCTTTTAATTTTAATTCTAATTCTGCGATTTTCTCCTCAGCCTTCCTCTCAATACTGTTTACTGTTAATTTAATGTTTCCTTCTGATTCTTCTACTTTATCATATAGCTTTGCTTTTTTCTCCTCAATCTTGCTAATGCTCTCTTTATTACTCTCTCTTAAATCATTTACTTCTGCAACTATTTGTGAGTGGACTTTCTCAATTTAAACTTTGTTCCTTAACCTCTTTAGTAGCTACCTGAATTTTGTCAATTTCTCCCCCCAATTGCTTTTTGACCTGCTGTGTTTCCAGTTGCACTAGTTCTTTTAAATTTTCAGCCTGTGTACTGATTCTAATTTCCAACTCCTCCTGTACTTTTCCTAATTTTCTGTCTACATCTGCAATAATCTCTTTAGCCTTTTCTTCCATCACCCCCCTGATCTCACCTCTAATCAGTTCGAATTTGTCACTCATTTCCCTACTGTTTTGTTCTAATTTAGCATTTAAAGTTTCAGTACTCTCTCTATTTTCCTTACTGTTTTGTTCTAATCTGGCGTTTAAAGTTTCATTACTCTCTCTATTTTCCCTACTCTTTTGTTCTAATCTGGCATTTAATGTTTCATTACTCTCTCTATTTTCCCTACTGTTTTGTTCTAATTTGGCGTTTAATGTTTCATTACTCTCTCTATTTTCCCTACTGTTTTGTTCCAGTTTAGCATTTAAAGCGTCTGTACTTTCTTTATTTTCCCTACTGTTTTGTTCTAATCTGGCGTTTAAGGCATCTGTACTTTCTTTATTTTCCCTACTGTTTTGTTCTAATTTTGCATTTAAGGCATCACTACTAACTTTGTTCTGATACATGAACTCGAGAAGTAAAGTTCTTAATTCTGGTTGGCCGCCTACACTCCCTGTTTCAGTATCGGGATTTACCTCCGCTACCCCGGTACTACCATCACTCGACATACTGCTCGTATCATCACTCTCCCGTTGATGACCACTACGTAACCTCATCTGTCTTTCTTTCTCATCCCCCATAATGATATACACTGATACAGACAAATAACCCCCAAAATACAGGCACAGAAATATATACCCTTCTCCTTCCACAAATGTTATTAGGTTTTCAGCCCCAAGTTGTCGGCGACAAATGTAGCAGTTTCGCTAGCCCACACTGTTGGGTGATACATGTAACTGTTTACCTTTGCCTAAGCTATGTTGTTTTAATGGGTGCCAAGACCTCAATGCAATGTTGAAATCTAAATTTGTATTTAACAACGTCTAGCTCTGGCAGAACACCTTCAAGACTCTATTCACTCAGATCGTGGTATGATTTGATCATTAACCCAACAAACAATTGTATCAGGAGAAGGAATTGGTCTATATCTAATGCTACCTACTGAAAGCAAAGATTGCATTGTAAAAGAAAAGAATTTATTATATAAAACAAATATAGCAAAATTAATAATAATAAGTATAAAATTTAAATTGGAGCGTTGTGATTTGAATATTACCGATAGAAAATTACGTGAAAACGGAGTCTGATAAATTGATTTTACTCTTATTTCCAAGCTATGAAGTTACTGAATTATGAAATATAAAACAAAGAAAATGAGAGATTGCGTATTTCTGCGTCATTGGCGCTTACCACTGGAAATTGCCAAAGCATTTCCCTCGTTCTTGATGATGTTGTGAGCTTCCCACAGTCTCCTGGACGTCGTCATCTCCGTCGGAATTTGATGATATTCTGGTAGATTAGATAATTCTATGGTCCGTACCTCGGACCCAAACACTCGTACAACCAAGTTTTACAAAAGTTCGTCGCTAACTCCACTGAACATCGGAGCGACACGCACTTGCGACCGTACACCTCAAGTATTTCACAGATAGTCCTTGTTTCACGGAACATCGGAGCGACTCCCGCGTATATCCACACTCGGCAAGAACTATACAGATTGTTCTCGTTTCACGGCGCGTCGAACGATATATGCACACGTTGGCTCCCCACTCTTCAGTCCCAACTAGCTTACGTCGTTTCCCCTGATTGGCTGACCCACCACGCAATCTTCTCCTCCTCCGGGTCATTACACTCGGCGGGAGGGTTCCGTTCCAACAATTCGTCTTTTCTAGACCTTGCGACCCAAGATTGCGTCATGCTTCTCGACAAGATTAAGCGTGTACTTGAAATCCCAGTGAGTCACGTCTCTCGATATACCCTAACTGACGAAAACTCCGTAAAATTCCGTAATCAGATAATTTTCTATGATATCGTCGTTCGTAATAATTTGCTGGATAGGGTTTTCTAAGACATAGAAAACCTATCTGAATGCTTATAATTTTTTATAAAATGCTCCGAAAATACCTTAATAATAATTATAATAAATTAATAATAATAATAAATTACCATGAAAAATTCTCTTGGCTGAACAATTTGCCGCGTAAATAAATATAGAATGGCTTCCTACTGACTTATGCCAGTTGCATAAAACCCCTCGAAAAACACGTTACAACATCTCAAAGGCCTCTAATTTTTTATTGAGTGACTTAGTTAAAGTCCATGTTTCTACACTGTAATAAAGAACAGAAAACACCCAGCAGCCAAGAAGTCTCATTTTTGTAGTTAGTTTTAACTCGCGACTTTACACATTTTTCCAATTTTTTTGTACACAGTCCTAGCTTTACCGATGCGGGACTACACTTCATGTAAATTATTCCATTGATCGTTAACAATGGTCCTGAGATATATGTATGCCATATATCCAGTCTTTTTTTTTGTCTCACCTTTTCCGTCCAACCTCTATGCCATTGTGTGTGGACTCCTGGAAGTCGCGACATCTGCTATGTGAAATAGGGTTACCAACTCTTGTACATTAATATATTTTATTGAAGATTTCTGGGAACCTTCTTGATACTACCACCTATCTCATACAGTTGAAATTTGAGGTGCCACATTTACAAGTAGTTGTTTCATTTCAGATCAGGGGAGGTTACGAACTGGCAAATGATGATTAAAGACTAACATTTATGTCCAAGAATTCATAATTGCAAGTCCTAAAACCCTTGGAATGAAATTCTGTTTCTGAAAATTAACTTTCACTCGTTTTAAACCATTTATGGCTTGAAGATGATACCGGTACTGGGAAGGTGCTATAAGCAGGGCTGTCCTTTTTGTTTTATTTTGTTATTAGCGGTAAACCCGAAATGTAACAAGGAGATGCAGCAAGAAGTAACTGCATGATTTATTACACTTTAGTGATTTGAATTTTGTTACGAATTTTCGTGAAAATTGAGTTTCCTCTATAATCTTCAGTTTTATAATATAAACGGAAAAAAAGTCAGTTTTATGGGGGAAACTAAATAAAATGGCATTTTTACAGCGAAAACTAAAGAATAACATTTAAAAAAAATTAAGTATTATGTTTTGAAGATATTGGCTGCAAATGCAAAAGAATGTTAGACTCGTTAATATGAAAGGCTTATTATTCTCTTTTAAAGAGTTTGTGACCTGCAGAACCATCGGCAACTGCGTTATTGTTTCCAGTTTCTTCTGCAGGCAGATAGTGATTTTTAAATGAATAATAACGGGTGAATTAAGAATGGTGTGTTTCTAATTGTTTTGAACAGAACTCTTCCAGTCCCGGCCATGTTTACACAATAAGCGAGTTGGGGTAAAACTAAATTTCAAAAAAAGAAACTCTAATGGGGGCTGTATTTCTGCGAAGTTTAAAGCTACTCCAGGTAGGCCTCCTTTATGGTTGCGAAGTGATCAGTTTACAGTAACCAGTCTTCTGGTAGAGATGAGGAGGAATTGTGAAATTGTTACCTCTCGGACTATCGAATTCAAAAAGAATAGTTTCGTGACAAATGGTACTAATATATTAATGGGCAAATATTGCAATACATGATTTGAGTGGGAAAGGTGGATTCATGTGAAAAACACTTTCAATGTAAAGGGCATTTAAATAGTGTTTAGCTAATGAGTGCACAGGATCTTGATCCGGAAAGACAGTGCAATATTGAAGAAAGTCTTCAAGCCCAGAATAAAGTGAAAGAATAATACTAGTTCATAATTGACACAGCCAAAATGTTTCTAGAAGCAAAGTTCCTTTTTGTAATTTGTAGGGCCTACTACTGTATGCTCGTCAATTAATTCAGGGTGGAAATGATAAAATAGTTATTTTAGGCAAATATCCCCCTAGAAAAGGTGGACAGCGATTGTGCGCACGGTTGAGTACCAGGAATATTACATTTCTTCAATTTAAAAATAAATGGCAATTTCCCTCCCCCCTTAAAAACACTGCAAATCTACAGTCCAAGAGCTTATGTCAAGAGTACTTTACTAAGTCAATCGGTTCAGCTGTTCTTTCAAATTTCAAGGTAACAAAAATCGCCTTATATACCTTCATGTGGGTATTGTCTTGTCTAGTGCACCGAGCACTTCCTCACAAGTCACGATGAAGGGGTAACATTTGCTGCCTGGTCCATATTTCAGTTGCTTGAAGTTGTTTAATGTACTGAAAGAAATAATATAAATTTTGTATGAAGTGGATTAAAATAAAGGCATAATTTGCTGAAGAAATCGTTTATTCGAATACATTATTTGCTAGGCAGTTTTATCTAAGGCTGTTGATAACATTCTTCTATCAATGGTCAGTTTTCTTTCATTGCACACTAGGACACAATATGCTTTAACCTATTCATCTGAGGTTAATACTATGGTGTTCATTTATCATATGGCTTTTTAGTGCTGGGAATGTCCGAGGATATGTTCGGCTCGCCTAAGTCTGTAGCTGCTTCCAGCGGACACCCTTAGGGTGAGCTACAAGTTCCGTTCAATTTCAAGTAGTTCCAACTTTTGCTGAAATCTAACCTAACAATTTAGCTTCACAAAAGTTTAGTTTGTGGAAGGATCTTTTACATGCCATAAATCTGACATGGGACCGCCGGCTTTACTTCCCCTCCGAAGGAAGGCATACTGAAGGATTTTTAACACTCTTAAAAAATCCGACGACTTCGTCCGGGTTTAAACCCGATATCTTGAGCACAGCAGTTCAGCATGCTACTGACTATGCCACCGAAGCTGATACTATGGTGTTAATCTTAATGCTTGCAAATACACACATCAAAAAAGTTTTGCATATTGCCATGGAGCACAGTGAGGACAGACTTATTTATTAAGCAGAATCCACCCCTGCTCTACACAATTGAGATCGGGAACGTAGGAAGGCCATTCCATACGGTTTATCTGTAAAATGTACGGAATTTGTGGTATTTTACGGATGGACTGTAATTTTACTATTTTACGGGGGGGAAATTGGATTCGCCTTCGACCAGCGCAAATAATCGATCGTAAGAAGGGAGCGATTGTCGAAGTTAATGTTTCCCTTCAAGAAAATCAACCCCCTCTACCGGCAGCCTGAAAAAGCAATATCAATGTTTAGAAAATCTATTATTTTGTTCTTTTTAATATGTAATTAAGTTTAATCGCAGAGTGAGTTTTAATTCTTACATACAATAGCAGAGTTACTGAAAGTCTCAGTTGAATTGGGTAAGAACTAGACTGCAAGGAGCATTTTACATAATATGAAGACATGCTGAAAAGAAAAATTCACTGGCACCAAGCCCTTTGGAGAGGTACAGGAAAACCCTGCAATTTCATTACAGATTGACAATGAACTTAGTAATTTTGTAAATATACAAGTTTTTATCCTTTTTGTGTTCATTGAATGAGCGTATGTCTACCTTTTTGTTATGTAGCATTACAAATAAGCATATTTGTTAACATTCACATTAAAGGGTCAAAACTCTGCCGCTTGGTGGTTATAGTATTGCCATCAGAAGTTTTCTAATTCAGTAACAAATAATCTAGAATTACCTCAAAAGTATTGCACCAAATAAGAACTAAGAGAAGTAATCCTGAAAATTTATTGAGAATATGTTGCCTATTTTCCTAACCAATTTTTAGAAAAACTGTTATGTCCTCTTTAATATGGGAAGATCTTACTGTGATGTAGTATGGAATGAGCTGACATTTTTTTTAAAATTATCTGTGTAGTTGCTCTATGAGAATGACAAGCTGGTGCTGTCCAAGTTCCTCAAATTAGCTGGTGAGTCACTAGAATCTGTTGCCACTGAGCTGAGAGAAGCCAACATTGTGGACATAAGCAGCATTATACCACAGCTGGAAGAAATGGTCGAGACTCAAGGACAGACTAGACAAAAGGTTGCTGACAGCAAGAAGAAACTAGACAACTTGCAGTCGCGGATAATTGGTAGGTTGAATCTTTGTGTTTCTTCCCACTTGATCCAAATTTCAAGTTGTGAATCTTGTTATGCCTCTTAATAAGTTTGTACCCCCCCCCCCCCATCCCTGTGCGTCCTGCGATTTACCCCGCCACCTGAGGACGGAATGAGGAATATCGAGACTAGCTCGTTGGTGGTAGTTGGGCCTAATCCCAAGATCCGCAAGGAAGAAAAATTTAGGGTATCCTCAACAAGGAAAGAGTATACCAAGTTATAAAAATATTATTTCAAAATAAACAAAATACAAAAATTAAGTTAAAACCTGCATGCCCTTTATAATAAAGCTAACAATATTGTCGTTGCCAGTAAATACAATAAACAGAAATGAAACTGCACTACAACTTAAATGAAATTTAATTAAATACATATAATCAACAATTAGGTATTTGAACAATTATTAATACAATGAAAATTACAATGGAACACATCTAATTATAACCCTGCCGGCAGTAGGCCTACATACTAAAACAAACCTAACCTAATGCGTTTGAAAAAAATAAAAATATATCCCCCACCAAAATGAAACTAGTTCTTTACTTAAGACCTCCCTTGTTCACAATTAAAACAGAATTTCTTGGATTACAAAAAACAAGACTGGAATGGACCTCACGAGGCAAGTCAAGAGCATGAGGTTTATGTAACCTCAAAAAACTATTAATTGAATCGTGATCAAATCAAAATAACATGTTCACAAAACTAGGTGATATAAAATGATTAATTAAAATACTTACAGCTGGACGGTGGTTGAATTAACCGATATAAAATTACTAACAACCACCCGTCTGGGTAGATTATTAGCTTGGGAATAACCTAACCCCCAAGGGAAGATGATGAAGGAAAAGAAGTGGGTTTCGGACTGGAGAAATAGGAAGAGCCCAACAGAAGTTATAATTTTAACTTTAAGTATACTCAAAGGCAGCTGCCAATGCAAATCCGCTTTCCGATACCTAAAGTGGGTAGGGACCTGGGCGAAGCTAACAGGAAACGCAGCTGGAACTTGGGCTATTCACAGGAAAGCTGCTGTAGCGTATTCCCTCTCAAGCATAAATATACCTACTATGGGGAAGGGTGGTGGTCTGGCAAGACAAAGAGTAACAGATTTATTGTGTATCTGTTCAAAGGAGTTTGTTTCTAAACAAGTATTTTGAAGAATACAAATAATGTGAATCAGCCGTAATATTTTATTTCTTGAAATTGTAGAATTTCTAAAGAGCGACCGAATGCTTCCATGAAGGATAGGGATAAAGCAATTATACCCTTGGGAATAATTTTGGTAAGAATACCAATAGTTGCATTTAGAAATGACTAAGCTTTTACCCAGCAAGGCGCCGACTAAAAGTTTAGACAATGAGAAACACTTAAATTTTGAAAAACCAACCATAAGTGGTAGAGAGAATCTCCACAAGCAGGAAGCTGGCGTAGCGAGCTCTGCTTGCCTTACTGGCCAGTTAGAATTAGCTATCAAAGCTAAGAGAGACTTTAATAAGTTAATAACTAAGAGTTCTTGCTCAAATGCAGCAAGTAGTGAAAACCTTATCAATGGATTTATTTTTATTAAAGAGGGCATAAACCTAGGAAGAGTCAGGGAAGACAGGATCTTGCCTAACCGTTATGTTAGAGAAATTATAAATCAGAAGAACAAATATATAATTTTGGTTTTGTAAACAATTGGGGTCGCAGACCTCCTAAATCATTTAAAGCTTGCACCAGGCAATTGCCAGTTTTTGGGTTTTAAACCTTTTATATGTACTAAAATCTTCGTAAGATTTTGAAATATTGCTAAGATTGATAAATAGAAAATTTTAAGATAATTAAAGTAATTAAGGTTAAACAATGAATCAAGTACAAGGTGTGTACTTAAGGATTTCTAGATAGGTATCTTAGAAATATGAACAAATAACTTCGAAAGTAACAACAACAAAAAAACAGGAAGAAATGAAATAGAAGTTTCTATAACTTCTTGTATTAATACTGAACTACTTTTAAAGATTATACAAATAGGGCAGGTCACTTATTGTGTAACCTGAAGAGAAAAATTGAAAGGAAGTTTCTAGAACTCCTATGTTTAAGTAGGGATCACGAGAAAAATGGGGCAAATTTCCCTTTCGTGAAACCTAGGGATAACTCACTTTTGAGTAGAAAGAATTAGATTCCCTCATTAGAAGGGAGAAACAATATACTTTGAGGCGTGTACTAGACACGAAGTTTTAGACATTAATTCGTTGTACATGGAGCAAGTAAGGGAGGGCACTTATTGAGAGTGACACCTCATTGAAAAAAGACCTGAAGTAGCAATTTTATTATTTTTGTTTGTTAGTAAAGGGTTTGGGAAAGATGAAATGGGATTGTGGAAGAGTGTTCATGGCCGTATTTATTGTACTCGGACGAGCACGACGCGGATGAAAAAGTTGAACAGGCACTGTTATCACTACAATCTGTTGATATAGTTGAAAAGTTCACTGTAATAGCACAAAAAGTTTATGGCAAAAAAAAGTTATTGCAGTTATGTAAAAGTTGAGTTTTGGCTTGAGAGAATTATGAGTTGTAGTTTCTATGGGCGGCAGTTAAATACGGCAGAAAATTTCCCACGTAGGAAGACAGTTTATGTGGATTAGAAGTTTATCCCACATAAGTTTCTCAGCGAAGAAAGTATTCCCATATCAAGTGGAAAATACATGACAGTATAACTGGTAGATAGGGGTAGGTTCTGGAAGGTTCCAGAGCAATGATGACTTGTTTAAATTGGGTAGAGAATCCCTCGGCGGAAAACTAGATTATATAGACAGTGGGTATTTTAGAAATATCCCTCGATGTGAGATAGCATCTCAGAGAATCTTTCATTTTGAAAGTTAGACTTGATAGTTTGAGTTTGATCAAGAAGATCTCTTGAAAGCAGTTATTTGATCACATATAGCAATTTTCACTGTCTATAAAATCCAAATAAAAGCATTGAGCCTTTTAAAAGCGATGAGAATGTGGTTAAAACATGAAGTCGGTACTTATCTTTGCTTCATGAAGAAGGCGATGTTGCTGTTGACGGTTGATTCTAAAACTCGAACATGGCGTCGAATTTTAAAGTTTGCCTCTAGAGTAGAGGAGGCGAGCTTTAGTTAAGCTCCAACTGATTGGTTTGACTTCAGACGCACAAGTGAGGCCAGCTCAACGGAGCGCGGAGAGACCAGGGAAGGGAAAAAGGTGGGGGTAGGAGGCAAAAGGAATGCATATAAGAATAGACAACTTTGAAATAATAATCTTTCTTGATGAAATGGTCTTCAAAGAGTTGATAGCAGGCGTCACTAGCGCAGCCTGGTGGGTGAAAAAGTAGACGAAGTTCTCTTGATCACGGAAATGATCGCTGGCGATAGCGACGAGATCTGGTGGCTAGATTGGTAAGGAAGTCCTCTTGTGCAGGGAAAAATTGAGGAACTTCAGAGATTCTCTGCTAGATGACGCTAGGTGGGTCATGGAAGATATATATCTAGAACAGACTTACAGGTAGTGTAAGAAACATATACCAACAAAGAGAAATCAGGAGATCACTGTTGGTGTTTGCGAAAAAAAAAGGAAGGGATGAACTAAAGCAAAGAGAAGCAAAAGCTTACTCTGTCTTACCGTGTATTCCAAAGAATACACCACCGTCCGCCTCCGAGCCAACTAACGGACTGGCATCACCAAGCATGACTATCAACAAGAACATCAAATCGCAACCAAATTAACCCCCCCTTTATCCTAAAAATCCAACAATACATTTCCAAAACTATTACAATAAAGCTTACACGATCAAAATATTTTAGGCCTACTGGTGTCTTTAGTCAATTCTGCACATGGTCAAATCAAAGTGTTACCAAAGAACATAGAAACAACATTGCTTCTAAAACGACTATCTTGGCTGCTCGAGGCAATACAAGATATTTACGTTAAGAAAACCAACATGAACACAAAATGCAATGACTGGAAAGAAACATTACTAACAAGAATGCAAGGAATAAAAATGATACACAGATCGACAACTTCAAAAATAAACCCGCGTTGCTACGAGAATTTAATATCAAGTATGATAAAATGGTCCTGTTAGCTCAAATTATAATTGCCAGCGTTTTGCCCCATTGTACCATTGGGCTCGTCGGTTGGTATAGTACACCTCACCGAGACGCGTGGCTAGCACGTACTATTTTTGATATTACATCCGCTCAATTTGGAACTAACATCACATTTCCTTTGAGAATATTTGAAACCAAATAAGAATTTAATTTAATAAGCAGTATGACCACGCGCCCCAGAAGAATTTAAATATTTACACACAAATGAACAAGATGAATTAGTACAATGATGTTTTAAAATGAAATTTCAGTTCAAAAGGCTAGGTCCCGGGAGAATCCGAGGCCCGCAGTAGCAGCCTCTCCCGCTGCCGTAATAAAAGTCCATGTACCTTGATTGCTCAAGTTAAAAGTCACTGTCTTTAACGTTCACCTCACTGAGCCAGCATAATCCATTTTAGACCAGCCAGGTCTGCCACCACAAATTTGAACAAAGATAAAAACTGCCATAAGCCGTTGTAAGTTTTTATTCCTTTGAAGTTGGAATCTTGTGACTAGAACAAATGCTCTAGGCACACTAGCACTGAAATATTGCTGATTACAGGAGTTCTCCAGTAATTTTTCATGCCGCAGTTACACATGGCAAGACAGGGTGCCACGAAAGATTGTCATTATTGCACCATATGAAAACATAGAGGAGGAATGGTCCCACTTTAAAAAGGCATTTGTTGGTGCAGCAGAGAGTGCTTGTGGTAGGACGTCAACAAGAGTGAAAGAGAAGGAGACACCGTGGTGGAATGAGGAAGTGAGGAAAGCAGTGAAAGAAAAGAAGTCTGCATGGAAAGAATGGAACCGAGATTAAACAGTAGAAAGCAAAAGGAAGTATCACGACAGCAAACAGAGGTGTAAGAAAGTGGTAGGAGAAGAAAAGAAGAAAAGTTGGGAAGAATTTACACGAAGAATGGAAACGGATGTAAGTGGCAGTAAAAGGATGCTGTATGGGCTTCTAAGAAGTAAGAGGAAAGAAAGAGTTACCACAAAGCTGGTGAAAAAGGAAGATGGAGAGTTGTTAACACACCCAGAAGAGATAAAGGGACGATGGAAGGAGTATTTCGATAAGCCATTGAATGTGAGCAATTGTACTGGTGAGCTGGAAGTGACACAACCTGACGATTCTATAACAGAAGATGATATAACAATGCTGGAGGTGGAATTAGCAGTACAGAAAATGAAGATGGGAAATGCAACAGGGGTGGATGAAATCAGTGTAGAAATGATAAAGGCTGCTGGACCTGTTGGTATGCAATGGTTGTATCGAATGCTAAAGTGTGTGTGGAAACGGAAATGTGTACCAGAAGACTGGGAGAAAGGGCTAATAATACCAGTGTTTAAGAAGGGGGACAAGAAGGTGTGTGATAACTATAGAGGGATCACCCTCTTATCACAGATAGTAAAAATACTGGAAAGGATATTAGAAAGAAGAATGAGAAGCAAGGTGGAAGGAGAGTTGCAAGAGGAACAGTATGGCTTCAGGAGTGGAAGATCCACAGTGGACCCAATATTTAGCTTGAGGCAGGTGATGGAAAGAACTGGGAATATGGAGAGGATTTGATCATGACTTTCATAGATCTAGAAAAGGCATATGATAGTGTCCCCAGAGAGAAGGTATGGGAAACCATGGTTAAGAAGAGACTGGGAAGAGAAATGTTGGAAATGGTGCAAGAAAATGTACAACTGTGTTAGCAGGGTACTGACCCCAGTTGGAAAGACAGATTGGTTTAGGAACAAGACTGGACTAAGACAGGGGAGTGTGCTGTCACCTCTCTTGTTCAAAATGGTGATGGATGAAATTGTAAAGGAAACAAAGGAAGCATATGGACATAAAGAAATGGTTACTGTTATTTGCAGATGATATTGTGGTCTGGGGAAGGAACACCGAAGAAATGCAAAAACAACTAGATGCACTGAACGAAAATATTCAGAAGTATGGCCTGAAAATCGGTATAGAGAAAAGCAAGACCATGTTGATGACAAGAGGGGAAAGACAAGGAAAGGGCACTGTGAAAATTGGAAGTCAGAGTTTGGAAATTGTGGACACGTTCAAATACCTAGGAAGTGAATTGATGCAAACTGGTAGTTTGGACATGGAGATTGGCAGGAGGGTACAGCAGAGCAATGCATTCTATCAAAGTGTAAGAAAACTTGTTTGGGATAAGGAAGTACCAAGGAAAAGCAAGGAGGTAATGTATAAAGTGTACTATGTTCCCATATTAACTTATGCAGCTGAGACTTTGACAAGCAGGCAAGAGAGTAGAATCCAAGCCAGTGAAATGAAATTCCTAAGAAGTATGATAGGAAAGACAGAGTGAGGAATGAAGATGTTAGGAAGGAAGTTGGGATGGGAAAACTAAATGAGAGAATTGAGAAGAATAAACTAACATGGTTTGGACATGTAAAGAGGATGGAGGAAAATAGAATACCAAGACAGATGCTGGAGGCGAAGTGCAAGGGTAAGAGAGCAAGAGGAAGACCTAGAACAAGGTGGATTGATTCAGTGAAGATCAGCGTAAGAAAAATAAATCTGGACTGGGACAAGATCGTGGAAGAAGAATGGTGGAAGGAAAGTGGAGAAGTGCCATAAATACCCCGACCCGGCAGGAGCTGGATAAGGGGAAATGATGATGATGATGATGATGATGGAACTGGCGAAATCCACACACATTTAACTATTAAGTCATATTTGCGGTAATGGGAAGTCTTGTATTTATTTTAAATGTTTCCAGGGGATTTAATTGAAGAATAGCTTCAATTTGCCGTGGCTGGTTGTACCACTGGTACAAAGTTAATTACCATATTTTCTCACATAATTTACACACCCACATTGCTTTTCGGGGTTCAAAGTGGAGAAAAAGATAAGTTTGCATGTTTGACGGTGCATCAAATTCATTGCTATTCATCTCGCAATTCCAAATGCATTTCAAATAGACATCTACTAGTGGCCCTACCATTGTGGAACCAGGCTTTCCAATTATCCCACAACTTCCTGTCTGTTGGGAATATTGTTGCACATTTCAGTGAGTGAATCAGTTCAGACCAGACTAGTGATGCATTTCAGTCAGTTACAAACATATTTTTATGAGTGTACAGGATACATGCATGTTCTGTGATTTCAAAATTGTATGGTAATCCACAATGAGCAAGTATTCGAATAACACTGCATCATATGTCCTCTGTCCCAAAATAATAGTCGCACTCCTTTAACTCACCATCATCTTGTACAGTTCCCAGCCCCAGGCTGGGTCTGTTTGGAACATAAGCCTCGCCACTTAGTTCTTTCTTCCCACCACCTCTCCTCTGTCACTCTGGTCCAGTCCTCGCCTCTCTTCTTGACACATTCCTCCATTCCTTTCAGCCATCTATCTCTTGGTCTTCCCCTTGGTCGTTTCTTCTGCATCTGCATCTCATGTATCCTCTTGGGAATCTTCTTCTCATCCATTCTCTTTAAGTGGCCATACCACCTCAGTCTTGATGTCTCAATCCTACCTTGCAAAGGCTCCTCTTTCACCATTTCCCTGACCTTTTCATTCCTCACCCTGTCTCTTCTTGTTACTCCGATCCTACTTCGCAGGAACTTCATGTCACCTGCCTGTATTCTGCTTATGTCTCTTTTCTTCATTGTCCTCGTTTCTGAAGCATAGGTCAGTATTGGGATATAGTAGCTTCTGTATAACACTTCCTTGCTTTTTTGTGGGACATCTTTATTCCACACTAAGCTCCTAATGCTTCTCAGAAATGCTTCTACCTGTCGGCCACGTTCCGTAGTCTCTCTGTCATTTCTCCCATTTTCCTCCACTATACTTCCCAAGTACTTGAGACTTTCCACCTTCTTCAGCTGTCCACCTCCAAGTGTTATCCCACTCATTGGTCTGTCCTTTTTCCTGGTCGTTAACAGGATCTCACATTTACTGATGTTGAACTTCCATCCGTACTCTCCCACTGTTTCTTCCCCCACTGTTTCTTCCCAAGCCTTCAGTTGCTCCTGAATTTCCTCCTCCTTGTTTCCCCAGACCATGAGATCATCTGCAAACACCATTGCTTTCATCTTATCTTCTCCTATCTTTCCTGCTATCCGTGTCATTACCTCGTCCATAACCACAATAAAGAGAAGGGGTGACTCCTTTAACTAGTTTTTATTATTTAGAAACTAAACTTAATAGCCATTGACGCAAAGAGCATTGATGTCTGGTCTGTCACAGAGCATGTGAAATGGGTTTAGTGTTCCGGGCAATATTCATGACCTAGGTAGGTTGTCACATTAAGCTATCGGTGAATGCAGTGGTTGTTACGTGTGTCGGATGATTTTTTCACATAATAGACATACTCCTGTTTACATAGTGTAGTGGCTAGGTAAAGGTGAAGCAATGGGATGAGTAAAAAATATTAGAGATGATCAGCGGCATTTACTTCATGTAAACAATAATGGAGTCTTGCGATGAGGTGCAATAAAGTGCTGTGAAATTTACAAAGGCGGTCCATAGAGTGCATATGGAAACCAGGAGAGACCTCCATAACAACTGACAAGTGTCGCTGATGTCTCCTCTATAGGGAGAGTCGGCAGAAAGAAAAAATCCATAGGTCAGGATAGACTTCCAAGAAATTCCATTGCATCAAAGAAAGACTATCAAATCTGTGGCTATTGCTATGGGTATGGCAAAGTCAACAATGCATTGCAGAATCCAAGAAAAGACGTACGATGACATTCATCAAGATTAGAACCAACACTTAACTTGAAAGGAGAACTAAAAGAATTGTAATTTTGCTTGTTAATGCTCAATCCAGCAGTTTTGATATTTAGAGCAAGATTTCAGGACATGTTCGATCAGATCCTTATTGATGAAACAGTTTTACAATGACTGAAGGAACAGGCAAGTTTTACCTTGCAGCATAACAACCTGATCCACATTGAACCTGTCAAAATAAACGCTTCATTACGCAAGTGATGTTCCTAGCAGCAGTGACCTGTTTCATCTTGATTAAATATGTAACCAATACTTTGATGGTAAATTTGGCTATTTCCATTCATTTTCCAGGAGCCAGCAAATCGAGGCACAGGATGACAATAGTTACAAAATTATCCAATCTGTTACACAAGACGGATACAGGCGAATGCTATCGAAAAAATTCTTCCAGCTATCAAGTCAAAAAGAAATGCCCTTCATAGACATCATACCCCATTTACATAAAACAGGATAATACATTACTGCACATTGAATTGTCAGCCTCCAAATAGCCCAGATATGAATGTCCTCGAACTCGGCTTCTTCCAGTAGATGAACTTGTCACTACTATTGCAAAGACCTTCAAGGACCTTCCTTGCTGAGGCACTGAACGACGTTTTCCTGACACTGCTACATCTCATGATTCAATGCATGAAGGTTCATGGAAAGAATTGCTACAAACTGTCTCACATGTGGAAACACTGCGATGACAGGGGTGTTTACCTCTAGTTCTACAGTGTAACTCCAACATTAAAATTTCAGCTCTTGCTGTCTTAGACATTGTTGAGTGACCAGGTGCAGGTTGTGAGGACTGTCAATAGCATCGGCTTGTTGTGGTTTATAAGTTCTGTAAGTATATTCCTTTCTGTACTGTTTGTCAATAAATGGCTTGACAAAGAAATGTGATTATTATTTTGGGACAGGGGAAGTATAAACTAGTGATGATGATGATGAAGTACACAGAAACACTAGGAAATATGACAGCATGCCACGAGTATTCAGTGTTTGATTGCAATGTGCGCTACTGGCGTAAACAGAAAACCGCTCTTCAAGTGACCAACAAGTCACGCAAACATTTCATGGTCTCAAAAGTGGCAAGTTTCTGAAAATTGTGAACTGAGAAATTGCAGAAATATGTGACTGTTACACAAGGGATATGCCATGTCTCACAAAATGCTGTATTTAATGGATGAGAATTATCTGCAACACATGGAATCGGCATTTAAAATTTTATGGTCGGTAGAGCCTGAACGATTAATTAAATGAAGAAAAATGTACTTCCTCTTTGTTGAAGAACACCGTTATGCCAAGGAATGTCAAAAAGTAATTGATTTTCATCACTTTACGATTGGGAAACAGAAAATTAAGGAATATTAGCTTTCCCAAATAAGAAATGCTAATCAGACTCCATTCAGTTTCGACATGCCTCAAAGTAGAACAGTCTATGAGAAAGGGACATTGAGTGTTATTGTACGCACGACCAGAAGCAAGAATCAACGCTGTACTGTAAAGCTTGATATAACAGCTGATGGCAGAAGCTTGCACCTTACATTGTTCTAAAACTAAAGACAGTGCCAAAAATAAAATTTCTGTGAGGGATCCATATTCGTATTAAAAAAAAAAATAGATGGACAAGTGACTCGTACAAGATTGGATACGAATAGTTGGGGAAATTGAGCAGGGTTTCTCCTTTCGGTGCCCAACCCTCCTTTTTTTTGGACAGTTTTCGTAGTCACCTGATGTAAGACATTAAGAAATTGCAGTAGGCTATTTCTGGTACACAGAGGAAAATAGTATTTTTTTCCCCAAGAAAATTTTGAAATGCTACCACTATTTGTGTTTGACTACCACAGAAGGGGTAGCACACTGTCTCTTCCTTCTCTTGGCTCTCTAGCAATGGGAATATCTGTGCAATGACCTTGACTACTTCAACTGTTCTTGTTCCGTTTGCAGGTTCAGTTTAAATACTGTAGTGAGTGTCTACAGTAAATATAATTGATTAGTTTGTGCTGAACCATCATAATCATCTTGGCCCAGTTTCCAGCTACTGGCCGGGTCTGTTTGGAACACAAGCCTCTCCAATGTCTTCTGTCTTCCCACCTTCTCTCAGCCTCCACCCTTGTTCAGTCTTCTCCTCTCTTCTTCAAACTTTCTTCCACCCCCCTTCAGCCACCTGTCTCTCGGTCTCTTTCCTTTCCACTTCGTCTCGTGTATCCTCCTGAGTATCCTCTTCTCCTCCATTTGTTTTACATGTCCATACCATCTAAGTCTAGATTTCTTTATACCATCCTGTAATGGTTCTTCCTTCATTAATTCTGTGGTCCTCTCTTTTATTCTGTCCATCTTTGTAGCTCCAATATTGCTTCTCAAGAACCTCATCTCACTGGCCTGTATTTTGCTCTTCTCCCTTCCTTTCATAACCCAGGTCTCAGAGGCATGTCAGGATAGGGACATAGCACGTCCGATATGTGACCTTTTTGCTGTTCTGAGAGACATCCTTGCTCCATATCATGCTTCCTTGTATTATTCCTTCCCACATGTCCAACTGCTCCTGTACTTCTTCCTCCTCGTTTCCCCAAATCATCTGCAAACACCATTGCTTTCATCTTTCCTTTCCCAATTACTTGTGCCACTCGGGTCATTATGTCATCCATCCATGTCTGAAAAAAGTAGTGTTTAGCGATAAACCAGAAATTAGAAATTGTGCATAACTTGAAGGAGGCACCTCTACACAGCATCTGTCTTCGACTTGTGGCATAGGTGAAACAACCATCCGAAAACTGAAAGATCTAGCATACAGATTCTAAAAAAATGTAAATATTATGTCTTTTTAGTGCTAATAAGTGAAAAGCAGGAATTTATATAAAAATGCTTAAAATATTTATTTACCTAAAAATCTGAGACCTAGTCACAATAATTAACCAATACTGAAAGATATACATTCAAGTACGCTATTTTAAGGCTCTAGAACGAACAGTTTTCAAGATATCTGCAAAAGAGCATTCCCGTTCATGAAACTTTAATAGGCCTCTATAAATGAGTATTGATGGCTGGCAATGTGGGCTGCATCACGCTGCCCTTAACATGCATTGTTAAGCTGGATTGTACCTGTATTCTAAGAGTGGATGTTCATTACAGAATGTAGACTTTCTAATTACTGTTCGTTTAAGACTTTGTGGCATTATTTTATTATTAGGAGGTAAGTTAGGTATTTTATTATTAGGAGGTAAGTTACATGTGCCAGTAGTTATTAGTCATTTTCATTATCATTAGGTCAAATGACAGACATGTTACATCCATTATGGGGATCAAGGGGTATTACATTCACTTTTCATTAATTGTATTTAAGGCGTTCCTAAAATTCAAGATTCAGAGTTATTAGTTCCATTATTTCCCGATATCTCGGATGTAATCGGCTAGTCTGATGTGTGTGTTTTAATTGGTAGAACATAAATATTAAACCAGTTGCACCTCAATTAACACCAACATGTGTTCAAAACTGAAACATGCTTGGAAGAGGACTTGAGGACTGTTCATTTTTATTCATCCATTGAATCATATAATGTACATCCCCCAGGGGCTCACATCTAGTGGGACGTGGGTTGGCGACCACGGGACCCCAGCTGAGTCCGGCATTGCTTCCACTTACTTGTGCCGGGCTCCTCTGAGTCTTCTTTCCTGTCGACCTCCCTTGGTCACCTCGTTCTCTTCTCTTTAAGATTCCCGCACTGTTTTTGTTACTTGGTTCACCGTGTATCTAAATTCCCTTTTAGCGATTTTTAAGGCATTTTTAAACTACGTTGCATTTTGTAAGTTTTTTCGATCTAAATTACATCTCGCGATTGTTTTCTACCTCAATTGCATTTTGTACAGATTGACAATCTAAATTGCTTTTTAGTAAGTCTTTCAATGCCAGTGGCCAGGCCTTTTAGTGAGTATTTTGAATTTAAATTGCATTTTGTAAGTATTTTCAACCAAACCCGCATTTCGCACGAATTTTGAATCTAAATTGAATTTTGTTTGGTGGGCATTTTGCGCGTATTTTGATTCTCAATTGCATTTTGTGGGTATTTTGAATCTAAATTACATTTTGTCTAGTATTTTCAATCTAAATTGCATTTTGTAAGTATTGTCAATCCACATGAGTCGTTTGCTTACAAAATGTACGGTAGATTCATTTTCAATTTCAATTGCATTTTGTAAGTATTTTGAACCTCAATTGCATTTTGTACGTATTTTCGATCTCATTTGCATTTTGTAAGTATTTTGAATTTCAGTTGCATTTTGTAAGTATTTCGACGCTTCATTGCATTTTGTACGTATTTTGAATCTAGCCTACGTTTTGTGGGTCTTTATCAATCTATTCTTTTTGTGAATCTTTTAGTTCTAAATTCCCTTTTGTAAGATCATATTGTGAGTTGTTTCCATCTGAGTATTTTCCGTCTCAAATAATTTTCGTTCTGGTTTCCATTTCATTCTCATTTTCGCTATCACCCAGATCATTAGGGGCCGATAACCTAGATGTTAGGCCCCTTAAAACAACAATCATCATCATATAATGTACATTGTACAATGATATAGGACACGTCAATTTACAAATTATACTAATACTAATTAACAATCACAATAATAATATAGGCCAGTAGGCCTACACAAGGATAACCTTACATCATTAACATTTAGTCATATGAATACATAACTATTGATACTCTAAAAACTCTTTAACTGAGTAGAAGCAATGCTCCAGCACGAACTCTTTGGTCTTTATTTTTAACTTTGGGCAATTTGCTGTGCTTTTAATGTTACTCGGCAAATGATTATATAGCGTTATAGTTGCATGAAATACACCATTTTTACCTAGTGTTGTATTTGCAGCATGTACATGAAGATTGTTCTTTTGTCAGGTCTGGTAGTTATGTATATTTGAATTCATCTCAAAGATATCAGTTCCTAAGCTTTGCTTGACAAATAATAGAAGTTTAAAGATGTAAATACTTGGCAAAGGTAACATTTTCAGTTGATTAAACAGAGGCTTACATGTATGCAATCTAGTAGTTCCTTTCATTGTTCTAATTATTCTTTTCTGGTTAATAAAGATTTGGTGAGCAGCAGGTTAATTTCCCCAAAATATGATTCCATATTTAATAAGTGAATAGCAATAAGCAAAATAAGTACTAAGAATAGTTCTCCAGCTAGTCGATAGTCTTAATACTCTTAATGCATAACAACTTGAGCTTAGTTTCTTGGCAAGATTAGTGGTATGAGAGTTCCATTTTAGGTCATGCTGTAACCAAAGGCCTAAGAATTTAGTAGAAGAGGTGTTACCAATTTTTAGGTCATTTAAGATTATGGAGGGGGTATTAATACTTTAATTCTGAGATGTGTAAAAATTAAGAGCCACTGTTTTTCTAGTGTCGATAAGGAGTCCATTATTAATAATACTTTTATTACAGCTAAACAGCCATTAAATACATTTAAATACACTATGTTTGCGCACCTGCGCCTTGGGTAGCATAGTCTTTTATGGACTTTATTCTTTTGCTGCATTTTTCAATATGGTAGCGTTCACATGTGTGTCCGCATAGTTGACATACACATGTGTCATCCGGATCATGGTATGCTTTGTTTGTACAAATCAAATGGTGAAAACCATGAACTGCCAGGCGTGTGAACATGTGCCTCATCTCAAAGCTAGCAGATGTCCACGCCCGGTCAACCATGGCCCCCGTTCCATAAAATTCCAGTGGGATTTCTTCTCTCTTCCTTCTGAGAGTCGTTAATAGGTTTTCCGCACCTATTGTGCTAGGTAATACTAGAAGCGTTCTAAAGTCTTCAATTAGGAATGTTTCTCGCGCGAGGAGGTAGACTAGTCGAGATTTGGTCGTCTTGGAAACTCCAATAGCTTTTTTTTATGTATAATGCTTTAACACTTTCAAGTGATGCTAGATTCTTTTTGTACCCACAAGTTACCTTCAGAAACACTAACAGAAAAACGATAAATAAAAACAGAGAGCAACTAGGGTATGTGTGTGGAACGGCTGGACAAATTACCATACCCAGGTTGTATTTAAATTGAGAGAAGAGCACTAAAACTAAACTTGAAGAAAACACGAATCACATTTCATAACATTAAATATAATTGAAGGAAAGAACATCTTACATGCATGTTTAAAAAAGATGTAACATAAAAGGTAATAAATAGAACAAACAAATTGATAATCAAGAAGCAAGGAACCAATAAAATTAAGAAGGAGATGGAATTTAATTACCCAATTTCAATGAAGAAGTTCAATTATGCGAGAACCAATTATACCCTACATCAGTAGAATTAGATTCCGAAGAAAAAATATACATTATCATCGTATAGGTTCGAAGAATGACAAGTTCAAACCACCAAGAAGATATCTCTTGGAAATTAAAAAGATAATTCTTGAAATCTTTTAGTTACTCAGGAGCAAAGGCAAGGTACGTGCGTACGGCATGAAAATCCAATATGACTGACCTCAAGTCGACATGAAAAATTAATTACATTGTTTCCGAGAAAAACGAAATCAGATAACAATCCCGGAGAGTATCCAGGCAACGGACCAAGGAAAAAAATAAAATACATATCATAAGTGGTGATATTTTAAACAGAGTCTTTAAGAGACCACGCTAACGAGACGAGGAAAAGGAAAATTAACTGTTACGAAAAAAAATTTAAGGTTAGGAAAATTCCTCGCTCAAAACAAAATGAGATCTGAACATACACAGCTCGGCACGTCAGAAAAAAAATAAAACACAACCCTCCCAAAATACATATAAATAAGTGTATTACATCAAGTTAAAAATAAGGTATTGGAACTTTCTCTTCATGCTTAGGCCTACTCGGTTCTACAAACCAAGTGACTTACTAACGGCAAAATAAATGCCAACTGCGCTAAGATAATTATTCAACAGCTCAAGACTGCAACATATAAAATATGTAGAATAACACCAACACAAAATACTCGAATCGACGACCAATTCACCTTTTCAGGTCACAAATAGTTCCAATAACTTTTAACACATAACAAACCTTAATAAAGAGATGTATTCCTGTAGCCAAACTTCATACATTGCGTTTTCTTCATGTCTACATATTTAATCCGATGACAGAGATTTCTCAACGGTGGACGGTAAATGTAAATCACATAGAGATGAAATAATATCGGGGAAAGGAAGTTTACCTGGCCTACGGCCAGATAATCCCCGTTTTACACCAGAGATTTCGTTCTCACATCTTTACTTCTTGCAAGAATTCCTTCAACTTCCATTTGTTAATTCACAACAACAAGAAGAAAATGGCGGTCGTTCGGGTACGAACGGAGCCGATCGTGAGGCCTCGTGTTCTCCGAAACTAAGTACCAACATTTGCCACACGAGCGAGCCATCGACAAGACAGACACGCTGAACGTTGCCGGCTCACTAGTTCGGACAGTCACCAATAGATACCGAGAAGATCAAGTTTGCAACCACAGCCGCCCGCGGTAACGACTGGAATGCACGTTAATATTTATTAACGGGTCATCTCTCCCCCACACAATGCTGGACAATAGGCAACAATTGTTCACAAGTTTATGGTTGGGGGTAAAAGATACACCGAGAAAATATGACCTGAAAACATACATCAGTTCTCACAACACCTAGTACACCAAACTGATCGTTCCATGATTAGATACACCCAAGTTTTTTCATGCATCTGAAAATCACCAACATGCGTAAAATTCCATCTCTTACTTGGCAGTAGTACAATCTTTTTTTGGATACAATAAAATACAGAAATGAGTCTTCATAGGATGGAGGAGACTCGGTCATTCTCAGTGCTGAGGTCACGGCTTAGCATCACGACGTCCGGGCCCTGGACATTCGCGACAGTCACAACGCTCTTCAAACAGGATGACGATATCACCAACATTTGCTCTGAAATCAAATCGTACTCCGACAGCAATGGTCCATTTCTTTCTTCATCACACTTTTTGATTAACATCAGTTACGACAAGTCCATAGTTAAACATGATTTAGGAAAAATTTAGGCTAACAGAAGATACATAACTAAGTTTTAACTAAGGTTTCCCCATCAAATTTTTGAGATTCCTTGCTTTTACAAATTTAAAATACAACTTTATGATCATTAATTTGAAACATCACAACCTCTCTTAACATGAGACATATGCACCCTAAATATTTTCTTTTTCTGAGGGTCCTTTACAAGTAATGTCACCTGAGTGATAAAACTTATAATTTCACAAGGGCCACGGAATCTTGTGACTAGCTTGCCAGATTCTCTAGAACCAACTTCCTTAACAGAAAAATTCTTGACAAAAACCATGTCCCCAATCTGAAGTGACGTAGGTTTACGTCCTTTATTATACCTCTGCTGTAGTTTCTCGTGTGCCACCTTCATATATGTTTTGGCCTTTTTCCAAATAGAACGTACGTTCTCATTCATGACTTTATCAGGCAACAATTGATTAATAGTCCACAAATTAGATATAGGGGAATTTGGGACGAAGGAGAACATTAAATTGAAAGGGGTGGTACGATGAGATTCATGCACCGCAGTGTTGAACGCATAAGTTAACCAAGGAATGCAACTGTCCCATAATCTATGGTCCTTATGATGGTAAGCAATTAACGCAGCTCGAAGATTCCTGTTCACCCTCTCAGCATACGATCCTTTAGGATAATAGATAGAAGATGTCACATGGGAAATGGATAACTCGAAACAAAAATTGCGGAAAACATGTGATGTAAAGCATTTCGCGTTATCTGATACCAGAAATTGGCAGGGGCCAAAAACAGCAAAAATATGGTTAAGACATTTAATTACCGTTTCAGTGGTAGCTGAGCGAGTTGGGAACAACCAGTTAAAACGACTGAAGCCATCCGTACAAACCAGTACAAAACGGTTACCCAGCTTCGACAGCGGCATCGGGCCGACAAAATCTACGAACAATCTTTCCATTGGTTTATCGGAAAGTTGAGACGATAACATTCCAACCTTAGTGTTAGGAGATGGTTTTGCCAATTTACATGTTGTACAATTATTTACCAGTCTTCTGATGTCACCATCCACACCCTTCCAGATAAAATTTTGCCTCACCTTTAATCTGGTCTTATATACTCCTAAATGTCCACCGATAGGAGACTCATGAAAGTATTTAAAGATCTCGCCTACTAAAACAGTGGGAAGAACAATCTTAGGTGTTCTATCAGAACGGGCCAAACAACACAAGATTCCATTCCTTAATGAATATGGTTTTACAACTTCACCAACCTCTAATTTTCTTATAATCTCACTTAGAACTGGATCTTCCTTTTGATATTCAGATACATCCCGAAACAACATGGGACAGTTAGACAGAATTACGTTTGACATGTTATGTTCCAAAATTGCGTTACACTTCACATTTTCCTCAACCTCAACATTAGTGTCACCATACATCCGACTTAAACAATCAGCGATGACATTTTCACTCCCTCGGATGTGACGTACAGAGAACTTAAAGGAAGAAATTCGAGTGGCCCAACGAGCTATTCGACCAGTTTTCCTAGGTCTGCCAAGAACCCAACTCAAGGCTTGGTTATCTGTTTCTAACTCGAAGGGTACATGTTCGATATACAACTTGAACTTTTCAAGAGCATCCATGACGGCCAAACCTTCGAGTTCATAAACAGAGTAATTTCTTTCTGCATCATTCAGAGTGCGGGAAGTGTATGCAATAGGTAATCTACCTTTTCCATGGTCTTGTAGTAACACTGCACCAACAGCACTATTGGAGGCATCAGTTTGCACAATAAAGGTTTTGGAGAAATCAGGGATGGACAAAATAGGTGCATTTATCAGAGCTAATTTCAAATCTTCAAATGCTGCTTCTTGCGAAGGACCCCAAACAAAATTAACTCCCTTCTTCCTCAACATATTTATAGGAGCAGCACGCTGAGCGAAATTGTTAATGAACTTACGGAAATAGTTCATCATACCGATGAACCTTGATACACCTTTAACATTCTTAGGGGGCTTAAAGTCACGAATCGCTTGGGTTCTCGAATGATCCACAGAAATTCCAGACGATGTTACGATATGTCCCAAAAATGAAATCTTGGGTTTAGCAAAGGAAACTTTAGATGGTTTTACGGTAAGACCAGCTTTCTTTAGACGAGACATAACCTCACCAATATGTTCCAGATGATCATCAAAGTTCTCACTGAATATGACTACGTCGTCTAAATAATGATACACAAACTTGAACTTGATCCCATCAAATACCATATCTAGCAATCGGCTTAGGATGGCCGCACCCGTGGAGATCCCAAATGGTAAACGGTTAAAATGAAAGAGATTCCAGTCAGTGGAGAAGGCTGTTAGATGTTTAGAATCTTCAGTTAATGGAATCTGAAAGTACGCGCGATTCAGATCTAAAATCGTATACCAGTTAGCACCCCTAAACCATGCAAAGCAAGATCTCAGATCAGGAAGCGGGATGGACTGCTGAATAACCTTTTTATTAAGAGCTCGATAATCAACAACTGGGCGAAATTTACCGTCAGATTTAGGCACCAAGAAAATAGGTGACGAATACGAGGAAGTAGACTTACTAATGATCCCTTCATCTAACATCTCGTCGATTATCTCTTTCAAGATTTTCATCTTGGGAGGGGCTAGTCTATACGGTGGCTAACTGACTGGAATATTATCCGAAACAACAATCTTGTATTCCAATAGATTGGTCACCCCTAACTTATTCGTCAAAACCTCAGGGAAGGATGAACACAGTTCACGAAGTTTATCAGCTTGGTCAGGTTTAAGATTTTCAAAATTAAACTCCTCAATGGTGTCAGAACCAGATATAACTTTGGAGGAATTCACTCCGGAAAAACTAAGACAAGGCTTGAAGTTTAATTTTAAATTAGGCTTAAAACGAAACCAACATGACCTGTTTCTAAGGTCTAGTAACAACCCAACATGAGACAAAAAATCAGCACCCATAATGGCGTCGCAAGATAAATTATTTGCAACCCAAAAATCATATCTCCAAGTGAAATTTAAAATGCGGATCTTTAAGTTTACCAATCCTAAAACTTCAAGACTAGAACAGTTCGCTGACACAAAATTGTTCGGTTCTTTAATGAAAATCCACAGCCTGCTTCCAGTCTCCGACCGGGTCAGGAATGGAATGAATGAAGCCCCCATCTAGCGGCGAGGATATGAACTGTGCCGGCTGCCGAGGCCTGACGCACTCCTCTGGGGCAATGATTAAATGAATGACAGATGAAATGAAATGATAGTGGAGAGTGTTGCTGGAATGAAATTTTGACAGGGAAAACCGGAGTACCCGGAGAAAAACCTGTCTGCCTCCGTTTTGTCCAGCACAGATCTCACATGGAGTGACCGGGATTTGAACCACGGATCCAGCGGTGAGAGGCCGGCGTGCTGCCGCCTAAGCCACGGAGGCTTATCGGTTCTTTAATAAGTTTTCCAAATTTGCATACTGACCTCATATTTTCAAACCAGTTTTTACTCAAAAATGATTTCACACTACCCGAATCGATCAGAGCAGTAACAGGTTCGTTATTTACCCAAATATCAATAAATGGGGAACAATGTTTAGAAACTTCAGAAATGCGACTACATAACCTCACTTTAGGTTTAAGACTTCTGACATCATCAAAATAATTATTTACCTCCATAGAATTTATTTTAGAACTATTTGACGCATGGCAATCCGAAGAAGTCTCCTTACGTTTTAGTCATAGGTTATGTTTAGGTCTCCTCGTACACCATTTAGCAATATGTTGAAATGATCCACAAGTATCACATCTTCTCCTGTTAATCGACGTGCGATTACCCGAATCGAAGGAATTTCTATTTTGGAAACGAGGGCCTTGCGAGCTATCATAACAGATAGGATTTCCAGAATCCTGAGATTGATTAGAATTAAAATTAGGTGGAGGAACATTGGCAACTCTCAAGGAATCGGAATGTTTGATAATACCCGAATTCAACACAAATCTGTTTAAATCAGAGAAATTTACGGGAATACTGCATGTTGTCAAGTATGACCTGCTTTCTGGATTAATCCCTTCCAATATAGAAGCCACAATTTGTTGTTCACTTAATTGTACAGAAAAAACTCTAGCATAAGACTTGATATCAGTTACATAATCATTTAAAGACTCTTCGAATCTCTGAACTCTATAGAAAAAATTATGCATCAGCATACTCAAAGCACGACTAGGAATAAATGAACTTAATATTTCACGATGAAATCGATCAATGGAATAACAACCTTCCATGGCTACAATTAACTTTTCTCTCAATAAACCAGAGGTATAAGGAAAGATCAGGTTGAAAATTTGACTATCAGGACACCCAAATCTTACAGCATTGTCAGCAAGGTCAATAAATTGCTTTAAAAATTTTATTAACAGGTTAGCATCGTTACCGTTGCACATCTCTAGATTTTGGATGCAAGCATTTAAAGGATGAGGTACACTACCAAACTTAATTCCCATTTTAAACTCCCCACGAGGATTATTATTTACATTAGATGACACATGTTCTAAATTAATAGGATTTTCAGAACATAGGGGCGATAATCTTTCATCATTCGACCTAGCATTTGATAAATTACCCCTAACCTGGTTGCTCGCAGCACCAGAAATGGACACATTAGCAAAGGAAACATTTATATCATCAAGATTTTCAAGGTTATGACGTGATGAGGTCGACCCTGTTCTGACATTGCTACACTCAGACCTAACCTCAGATATTCTGCACGCACTTGGATAGTTTTCCTGATTATACATAGTTGCAGGTTCACTATGATTCGACAAAGATCCACCAAAACTTCCTAAATTGCTTTCAACACTGATATTATGCACCAATTCGTTCAATCCACTAATAGAAGGAACCCCTTCATTTGCACACACGCCAGAGTTAACACTCGCACTCTCACTATTATTTGGGAATAACGCAAAAAAGCAATCAACAAGTTTAGCACGCAGAGAAATTAATTTTTAAATGGAATTCAGGATCTCTATCCTGCCAAACTTCTATTAAATCACGAAGGCGATGGTACCAATGTGAACAGCGGACCTTAAATCTGATAAGTCGAGAACTAGACGGAGCACAGTCAGAGTTTAACGAATGAAAAACCACAATTAAACTTTCAACATATGGTACAATAAGGGACTTACCTAACGTCCAGTCAAATTTCCTCCAGTTTGGTACACGTACAGGATTATCCGAAACTGCATTCAGTAATATCAGATCCCTTTCCCTATTTCCAGAGGAAGTAGAACCTCTAATCAGGAGTTCATAGATAATTTCTTCTTTGGTCAAACTGTAAGCTGCCCTAAGATTCCGTTGCTCCATTTATAGTCGACATGAAACATAAAATCACATAGGATTAATACAATTTTTTTTTCAGAATAAGTAACCCTTTTATGCCTATGCTTTCTCCAAGTCAAACCCAGTACACACTCTCTCAACAAAATACAAGGTGGAAACAAAACCACGCGACTAGGTACCAAAATATGTACCCACAAGTTACCTTCAGAAACACTAACAGAAAAACGATAAATAAAAACAGAGAGCAACTAGGGTATGTGTGTGGAACGGCTGGACAAATTACCATACCCAGGTTGTATTTAAATTGAGAGAAGAGCACTAAAACTAAACTTGAAGAAAACACGAATCACATTTCATAACATTAAATATAATTGAAGGAAAGAACATCTTACATGCATGTTTAAAAAAGATGTAACATAAAAGGTAATAAATAGAACAAACAAATTGATAATCAAGAAGCAAGGAACCAATAAAATTAAGAAGGAGATGGAATTTAATTACCCAATTTCAATGAAGAAGTTCAATTATGCGAGAACCAATTATACCCTACATCAGTAGAATTAGATTCCAAAGAAAAAAATATACATTATCATCGTATAGGTTCGAAGAATGACAAGTTCAAACCACCAAGAAGATATCTCTTGGAAATTAAAAAGATAATTCTTGAAATCTTTTAGTTACTCAGGAGCAAAGGCAAGGTACGTGCGTACGGCATGAAAATCCAATATGACTGACCTCAAGTCGACATGAAAAATTAATTACATTGTTTCCGAGAAAAACGAAATCAGATAACAATCCCGGAGAGTATCCAGGCAACGGACCAAGGAAAAAAATAAAACACAACCCTCCCAAAATACATATAAATAAGTGTATTACATCAAGTTAAAAATAAGGTATTGGAACTTTCTCTTCATGCTTAGGCCTACTCGGTTCTACAAACCAAGTGACTTACTAACGGCAAAATAAATGCCAACTGCGCTAAGATAATTATTCAACAGCTCAAGACTGCAACATATAAAATATGTAGAATAACACCAACACAAAATACTCGAATCGACGACCAATTCACCTTTTCAGGTCACAAATAGTTCCAATAACTTTTAACACATAACAAACCTTAATAAAGAGATGTATTCCTGTAGCCAAACTTCATACATTGCGTTTTCTTCATGTCTACATATTTAATCCGATGACAGAGATTTCTCAACGGTGGACGGTAAATGTAAATCACGTAGAGATGAAATAATATCGGGGAAAGGAAGTTTACCTGGCCTACGGCCAGATAATCCCCGTTTTACACCAGAGATTTCGTTCTCACATCTTTACTTCTTGCAAGAATTCCTTCAACTTCCATTTGTTAATTCACAACAACAAGAAGAAAATGGCGGTCGTTCGGGTACGAACGGAGCCGATCGTGAGGCCTCGTGTTCTCCGAAACTAAGTACCAACATTTGCCACACGAGCGAGCCATCGACAAGACAGACACGCTGAACGTTGCCGGCTCACTAGTTCGGACAGTCACCAATAGATACCGAGAAGATCAAGTTTGCAACCACAGCCGCCCGCGGTAACGACTGGAATGCACGTTAATATTTATTAACGGGTCACTTTTCAGTGAGGAAAGGCCATATGATTTCTATTCCGTATGTCAATATTGGCATTATTTTATTTTTAAATAATGCCATTGCTGTCTCGAGGTTGAGTGTTCTTATATATCTTATATCGTGCATCGCCCGAACCGCTTGTGTAATTTTTTCTGTCACATGTTTTGTAAAGCATTTTGCACTTGTTTGTAGAGTGATGCCTAGGTATTTGAATTCTTTTACTATATTTATTCTTTTTTCCTGTATGAAAATTTCTGTTCCGGTCTGTACCTTTCCTCCTTGTCGAAACACCATCATTTGTGTCTTAGATGTGTTGATGTCAAAATTATATTCAGTGCACCATTCCTTTAAGGAGTCCATTATTGTTGAACCATAAGTACAGCTGACATGTTACTTCCTCTACTGATTTTTGAAGTTCAGTGTCATTTTCACCCTTCATCGAAACACTTGTATCATCTGCAAATAATACAGTTATAAAAGCAGGTATCTGAGATGGCAAGTCATTTACGTAAAAGAGAAAAAGTAGTGGCCCTAGAACGGACCCCTGCGGAATGCCATACTTCAAAAACATAGGATCTGAGTGGTAATATTTAAATATATTTGTGGTATTTTCTAAACTTTTATGTTTGACTATCTGTTGGCGATTATTTAAATCTGACTGAAACCACTTACTAGCGATACCCCTGATACCATATTGATGGAGTTTTATCAATTATCTGATGATTTATCACATCAAAAGCTTTAGACAAGTCCAAAAACAGGCCAAATGCTCTCTTCCTTTTATCAAGTGACTCAAAAGCAGGATTTAGAAATTCATAAATTGCTGACATTGTTGATTTTTGATTTTCCTTCTCTAAAGCCATGTTGAGTCAGTTAACAATTTATATTTGTTTATGAAGCTATCTTTAAATTATCTTAAAATTATCTTTAAAATTTTGGAAAATATCGACAATTAAGAAATAGGTCTATAATTGGTTTCGTTTTCTATCTCTCCTCCTCTAAATAATGGAATTACTTTTGCAATTTTAAAGATATCTGTAAATATTCCTGACATGAAAGATTGGTCACAGAGGTGTGTTAAGGGGTAATTATATTTTGGATACATTTTTTAATTAGTATATCAGGAATGTTATCAATTCCTGAGCAATGTTTATTCTGTAGGTTCTTTACAATATTGAGAATTTCTGCTTCTGTAACATTTTCAACAAAAATTGATTTTCCATTAAATGTTCTATTCCCGTGCGTTGATTTTATTGCTTGTATATTGTTTACATTTAGTAGTTTTTCAGCTATGGTAGCAAAATGCTCATTAAAAATTCTTGAGACACTTTGTGGGTCATTGATCTTCTTGGAGTCTTCTGATAACGTTATGTCATTTACTGCCGGTTTTGTTTGCCTGGTTTCATTTTTTATGATATTCCACATAGCCCTAGTTTTATTTTTAGATTTCAGGATATAATTATCATTTGACATTCTCTTTGCTAATTTTATACCTTTGTTAAGTATGGTCTTATAGGTCTTGAAATACATATTAAATTCATTAGAGGTTTCGTGTGTACTTTGAAAATCGTGGAGGAAACTCTTTCTTTTGCATGAAGTAATTATTCCAAGAGAATAAGAGATGGAGAAGAAACTTTTCAGTCTGACACTCTTCAAAGGAAATGCAATATCAAAATAATACATCATATTAATGAATTCCTGGAATTTTTTGTTTGTATCTATTGACTTGTTCACACCTTCCCATGTTTCTCCTTTTAACAAGTTGTTGAAATAGTTTATATTGTGCTGACTAAAGCTTCGACATTTATCAAACTGAGCATTGTAAACTAGGTTTGAAATATTTAGTTATTATTTGAGCTCTGTGGTCACTGAAACCTGTATTGATTACATCAACAGAGTTGCAGTTCACATTGTCATTAATTATTATCTGATCAAGTGTGGTTGCACTAGGTTTTTGTTATTCTTGTGGGTACTGTTACTGTGTGAATTAGGTGAAGGGAACTTAACAAATTTAGCAATTCCCTTCTCTCCGTATTTTCCTCTAAAAAGTTAATATTGAAATCTCCACAAAGAACTATTTTTTTATTAAGTTTATTTATTTTATTTATTATCACTTCTAGTTTATTCAGAAATAACGTTGCACTATTTCCTGGTGAAAGATATATACAGATCAGAATTAAATTTTCCTTCGGGATAGAAATAGCTGTTGCCTCAAAAAATGTATTGAACCCATGGGCCATAGGGTCCATGACGGTCGAATCCATGTCCTTAAGGAAGAAATGAAAGAAAAGTATAGTTTCCTAAAGGAACGGAGAGAGATTTTAAGCCAGGAATATAGCTTAACATTGTGCAAGCGACTAGGGACAGATGCTCCTTAGATGAGATCACCCCACTCGACATTTCAGAGAGGGCCGGTCACGAGTATTAATAACTGAGTGGAATTTTCCACCGTGATAGAAAGAGAAGCCTGAATCGGAATTCGAGCTGACGTTGCTGGAATTTGACAACGCCGCATATGCGCCAGAAGAGGAATAATTAAAATTAACACGTTTACGAGCATAATAATGAGTAAACAAGCACAGCACAGTGAATCATTTTGAATGAGAGATTTTTCAGTATAGAGAAACCATGTAATAATTGTGCAGAAATAAACTGCCGACGTAAGACGACGTCATAGGGGAATTACCTAAGCCTCTGTGGAGGGGAGAGAGCAAAAAGAATGCAACACCCACACAATTGAGGACGAGAAATTAATTAATATCTCCGAATTGCACGATCGATTCTTAGGTGCAATAAGATCATGTGACATTGAGAAGACGAGCTTTCGGAAGGTATAATTTTTATATTTGTGGCACCATTATTTTAGAAGTTGACCACAGAAAAGGCTTGAGTCTTATTTTTTTTGTAGTAAAACAGTATAAAGCTTCGGGCGTTTCCAAGCCAATCATGCAGTATTCAGACAGCCAGAGGGCACGTCACTGTGTCACATCGCATGCAGTCCTACGAGCATTCCGTGAGGGGAAGTGCTGCTCCACGACGTAGAAGTAATCATTCCGACAGTCCGTGAGGGGACGTAACTCTGCGTTACATCGATAACAGCTACCAGTACTCCTTGAGGGGAGAAACGCTGTTTTACACCGCCGAAGTAAGATCCGATAGCCACAGGCGTCACAGTAGTAACGACTTGCTTGCCTCCATAAGGAGCAGTCAAGACGAAATTTTAAAGTATCGCCGTAGTGAAGTATTAGGAAAATCCTAATTATAGGATTTAGGCCCGACTGTATACAAGTTAAAGTGAAAATTCGCAAGATATAGTCATAGCAGGCTGCGAACGTCGGACTTAAAGGCGATAGGTCGTTAAATGTTCGAACGAACAGATCATAACGTACGGAAGTATCGTACCAGACAGATAAACTGTTATTTAAATTGAAGAAATCTAAAAGGGAAGAACAGAATAAGGTTCGAACGTAGGAGTGTTAAAAACAGTTCAAACAAAGAGGATAGGAGACTATAAACATTAGCTCCAGATAGCAGGCGAACAATTCTAATAGTACTAGAATCGAGAAGTGCTAGCTGCTAGAAACTAAATCTATAGGTCTTAGAGGAGACCTCGATCCATATAAACTTTCGTTAGGATCAATAGACAGATCTACAGAGAAGCCGTTCAAGCTAGATAAATAGCCAGTTATCCAGGATAGGAATAGCAGAATTGAACTCCAGGGAACAGTAGATGTTTCGGGACTTTCGCATTCTTCAGAATAGGAAGCCGACATCGGATAAATTTCACCCTTGGAAACGGGAATTTAAGAAGATCACGTGTGATAGGCTCAGAAGTACGGCCTAGTGATCGAGTAATTGTGAAGTGTAAAATAATCAAGATTGTGTGTTAGATAATATTTTTAGTGTTATTATGTGTTCAAAAGGGACACACCAGTATATAAAAATGTCGTCAATATTAAGTGTTCTAGATATAGGTCAAAAAGTGTTTTTACGTAAGATGAATACCTTCAATATGGTGTAAAAAGTTCAAAGTGGGCCCTAAAAATGAAACACCGCACCAGATTTAAGATCATGGGATGATCTGGAAAATATGTGAGTACAAAATTCATTTTTTTATTTTGGTGTCAGAAATTGATTGTGTACAGATCCACCGGAGTTTTTGGAGTGAAAGGGATGTGTTTTAATAAATAAATGCTGAATAATCAAGAATACGGTCTGAACAATAATAAAATAAATAGAGAAATTATGAATAATTATGTAAAGAATAATTCCCGTAGAGGAAATAAGTGAATAAAGGGTTAATGTATTTAACAAATGTCATAAGAGCAAGCGAAATATCATTAATATTATCATGAAAGACATTGAAATAAAGTAAAGTTGAGATATGAAAGAAATAGCTTTTGAGCTTGTATAAAGAATAAAGATAATAATAATAATAATTAAATATGGAAATGTTAAATAAAAATCAAATAAATTGATATGAACATAAGAACGTTAAGCCTTAACGTATGTGTAAGAAATGAGGTTCAAGGGAATATTTTAAAGCAGGGAGCGATTTATCGACCACAGAAAGATTAATATGTGAATAAAAATAATATGAATTGTTACTAAAGAGATTTTATCAGTTCTTGGGAAGACATTTCGGCTTAAAATAATGCATAGCGCATAATGAGCGCAAATATAAAGTGTCACGCTAGGAACGCGTAGTGGTTAAATACTTGGTACATTACTTATGGAGGGTAGTTGATTGCAGTGAATTGATAATTGTGTAAGTCCTCTATTAGTGACATAGTATCACGAGGCATTGTGTATGTATTTAAAAAGGGAGCTAATATATGTTATTATTGAGCGTATGTCATATGGGCCACGGCCGACTCTAAATCGCATGTTGTAATAAGCCCTCTGTACGGGATTGGTTCCCGAGGCACCTGAAGAGATTCGAATGCAGGATCTTCTTATGATAAAAGCCCCTGAAATTCTCCGTCGTCGTATGTGTATTTAATCTTCCCAATCAATGAGGACCCTCTCATAATTAATAAATGCCAAGGATACAGAAATGGTCTTTGAACCAAAGAATAGTTGTTTGAATGTTACGGTACTGTAAAGCCCGGTCTCCCCAGAACTGGTTAGAATGGAAAGGTTTGTTTTGAAAGCCTTGAAAATAAGCTACTAAATGTTGGGTCAGACGGGATGTCGCCGCCACCCTAACGTGTCATAAATCGCACCCCAGTAGTAGAGACTAGCTCTTTTAAAGCGAGGGGGAACAGAGACCGTCTCGTAAGCTGTTGTAAAGAGAAATAAATACACCAGGAGTGTTTAAAGTTGTAAACGACCCGGGCGTTGAACCGAGGTCCTTAAAGATGGATATTTCGTTTGCCGGTTCAGATCGTAGTTTCTTATATGATAATGGTCTATTAAGACATAAGAGATAAATAACAATCCCTATGGTAATAATGTATGGACGTGGGATTCCACGAGTGGATTGAAGGCAACTGAGTTCGGGAGTAACTATAGTTTTTTGACTGTGTCAAGTACCTTCACGCTCTGGAGTACACAATTGATTTTCTGATTACCTTAATATGTTTGTGAAATAAAGAGAGATGATAACAACTGAATGTGTGGACATGCCCAAAATATTGAATTCGATAATTAACATAGATTTTAAATATAATTATATATTTGTTTTTGAGAAATAAGAAAATATAAAAGCTAGTGTTTGAGGTGTACAAGAATGACACCGTAATAATGTAAATGCATGGAGCCAAAGAGCTTGGAGTTATGTAAACTTAATGTTAGTGCTTTATGGAAGTGAGATTAAGTAAGAATTGATGGTTTATGTGGAAACCACAGGTTTTGAATACAATATTTGTTTATTTTATTTTGTGATCCCTTGTTCATTTGGAACAAGCAGTTGATATTTGGGTCAGTAATTAATTTGTTAAAATGTTTGTAGCGCCATTAATTTTATTAATTAAATGTGTTTAAATAGGAGTTGATTTTGTTGTTATTTTTGCAAGTGTATCCTCTAATTAATCCAAAATATGTGAGTCACAGAGTGGGGGAACTTACCGCTGCCCCGAAATCCCGAATTGAGCTACGCTGGTATACTGTGATTGGCATATTTCTAGATAAATGGGCACAGTATCGATGCATAAGTCATCGGGAATCGGCATAGGTGGGTAGGTTTTTGCTAGAAGTTAACCTTACCCCCAAGGGAAGATGAAGAGAAAAGTAAAGGGAAGTGGGTTTCGGACTAAGGAACAAGTGTGGATAATAGGACAACACCAAAGTCAATGTTGAGAAGAGTGTCACCGCAAAGCCCGTGAAACGCCTAAAGTGGGTATGGACCTGGACGTAGCTAACGGGAAATGCGGCTGGAGCTTGGGCTATTTGCCGGCGAGAGTTGATAATACCTTCCCTTCCAAGCCAAGATTCGGCTACTATGTGGAAGGGTGGTGGCCTGGCAAAGAAAGAAATGATGAGTTTACTATGTATCCCTTCAAAGGAGTTTGTTTTAAACAAATATTTTGGAGAATGCTAATAATTTGAATTAGCCGTGATATTTTAGTTCTTGAAATTGTAGAATTTCTAAGGAGCGACCGAATTTCTCCAGGAAGAGTAGCAATGAGGCAATTATTCCCTTGGGAATAATTTTGGTAAGAGCACCAATAGTTGCATTTAAGAATGGCTAAGCTTTTACCCAGCAAGAGCCGACTAAAAGTTTAGACGATGAGATAAACTTAAATTTTGAAAACGAATCACAAGTTTAGAGACAATCTCAACAAGCAGGAAGCTGGCGGAGCTAGCTATACTTGCCTTACTGGCTAGTTAGAATTAGCTATCAAAGCTAAGAGAGGCTTTAATAAGTTTGTGACTAAGAGTTCTTACTCAAATGCAACAAATAGTGGAACCGTTATTAATTTGATTTGTGAGTTTTTTAAATGTAAGCCTATAGGAAGAGTCGGGGAAGACAGGATCTTGCCTAATCATTATTTTATAGAAAATGATGAAGCAAAAGGATATAGTTTGATTTATTTAACAATGCGTAGAATGTGATCCATTTAACAAATGTATAATTTGATTTTTTAAACCATTGAGGTCTCAGACCTCCTAAATTATTTAAAGTTTGCACTAAGCAATTAACAATTTTTTGGTTTGGAACCTTAATAAGCACTAAAATCTGCATAAGATTTTAAAATGGTGCTAAGATTAACAAATTGAAAATTTAAAGATAATTAACGTAATCAATGTTAAACAATAGGTCAGGTACAATGTGTGTACTTTAAGAATTCCTATATGGGCATCTTAAAAGTATGAACAAATAACAGCTTCGAAATTATAACAAAAAAAAAAGAGAGAGAAATTAAATAGAAGTTTCTATAACTTCTTATATTTAAACAGTAATTACGATTGTGATTTATACAAATAGGGCAGGTCACTTACTGTGAAACCTGAAGAGAAAAAATAAGAAGTTTTAGAACAGGATCACGAGGAAAAATAGGGCAAGTTACCCTTTCGTGAAACCTGGATCAACGAGATTAATGAAAAGTTGAGTACTTAGAACATAAACAATTCCTGTACTAGCAAGAAAAGAAAATAGATTAATAGGCAGTTTCTAACTGCTGATATTTAAACAGAATGAACAAGTTATAAATGGAGAAAAGTTGGGAGGGCGCCTATGGTTTGGCGAGGCCTCATTAAAATAGACATAAATTTAAGGATTAACCTAATTTGTTAGTAAAGAGTGGTTGAGGAAGAGGAAATAGGAACTTTGTGGAGAAAGTTCTTGGCCTTATTTATTTTTCTCGGACGAGTGCGGCGCGGATGAGAAGTTGAACGAGCACTGGTTTTACTATAGTCTATTGACGTGGTTGAAAAGTTCACTATTGTAGCACAGAAAGTTTATAGAAAGGAAAGTTATTGCGGTGGTGTAAAATAACTAGTTGCATTTTGGTTTACGAGAGTCTATTGCATTGAAAAATTTGTAGGTTATAGTTGAATGCAGCGGACAAATTCCCACGAAGGAAGACAAATTAGATGTTGATTAGCTGTTCATAAAGAAAATTCCTTGGTTAGAAAAAGTATTCCCATGTGTGAGTGGAAAATACTCGAAGGTTTAGCTTGTGGATGAATTGTTCGGCGTAGAAAATTCCAGAACAATCGTAACTGTTGAATTGGGTAAATAAAGTCCAGCGGTGGAACGAGCTAAGTTTTCTATAGACAGTATTTAGTTTAATAAGAATCTCACGGTGTGAGAGCTCATTCTCAGTTAACATGCACAAGAAATGCTGCTTCGTTTTACAAGATTAGCTGTCTTAGACAGACAAAGCCTGACATCGAAAATCCCTCGAAGATTGAAATTGCACAACATTTAGCAACTTCTCACTGTCTATACAACGGTATTAAAAGCGTATAGCTAATTAAAAGCAATTAAAATATGTTGCAGAACATAGTACTTAGCTCATTTCTGTAGTAGGCGATCCAGGCGACCGTTAGTTAAGATCTGGACATGGCGTCCGATTCAAAAGTTTGTCTCTCGAGGAGAGGAGACAAGCCCTAGTTAGGCTCCAACTGGAGGTCTTGACGACTGAAGCACAAGTGAGACCAGCTCAACGAAGCGCGGAGGGACCAGGGAAGGAAAAAAAGTGGGGGTAGGAGACAAAGGAATATACATAAGAATGACAAACATTACAAAAATTAAGTATCTTGATGAAATGGTCTTCAAAGAGTTGATAGCAGGCGTCACTAGCGAAGCCTGGAGGATGGGAATGTAGACGAAGTCCTCTTGATCACGGAGATGATAGCTGGCGATAGCGAAGAGATCTGATGGCTAGATTGGTAAGGAAGTCCTCTTGTACATGGAAAAATTGAGGAACTTAAGAGATTCTCTGCTAGATGACGCTAGGTTGATCATGGAAGATATATATCTAGAACAGACTTACAGGTAATATAAGCAAAGTGCACAAACAAAGAAAAACCAGGAAATCACTGTTGGTGTTTGCGAAAAAGGAAGGAATGAAATAAAGCAAAGAGCAGCAAAAGCTCACTCTGTCTTACCGTGTATTCCAAGGAATACACCAATAGGCTTAAATTCTAGGTTTCCTTCGATATAGATATTTACACCTCCATGCTCTGATGTTGATCTACAGTAGTAGCTAGCTAAAGTAAACCCTGGTATGACAGCATGATTGATTTGTTCAGGTTTCATCCAGTGCTCAGACAAGCACAGGATGTGGATATCTTTGAGTGATGTTTGTAGAAGCATATCGATATGCACTAGTTTATTATTAAGTGACTGTACATTTTGGTGGAATATTCTGATTGAGGAACTCTGTGCATTTGTACTGTTGTTAAGCTACTCACCTCTGTTCTAAAAAACTCTCGCCGCCGAGTGAATTCACTGATTCTACAGTAGTCGGACTTGGAGTATGCGGCAGTGGGATGACTGGTCCGTGGGAGTGGAACCTTTTGTTGATTTCCTCCGCTACTTGTGAACAGATCTGTTGCTTTCCTTTGGTGTTTAAGTGAAGACCATGTCGGGTAAACAGTTCTCTTGGTACATCAATATCAGGAAAGTGAACATGATGATATAGTCTGGATAGTGCTCTAAGCTTTTTGTTCGTCCTCTTTACCTCCTTGACACACGATTCTTCCATCAGATCATGTCTGTGTGGGATGCCTAAGAGTATAACGTTTGTACCTGAAAGTGGTGGGAGCTTATCTTCGTAGGCTTGTATTACACCATTCGCTTCATTTTTCGCTACATCGTTCGTACCCCCTCCCCCACAAAACAACATAATCTTCACTAGTAAGGTTTTTGCACATTTCAACACAATCTTCCAGAACATTTTTAACTCTAGCGCCCGGTTTGGTGAAGCTACTTACCGCAAAATCCCTTGCTACTTTTAAATTGAGCTCTTCTGAACATCCTTTCCCATGACTGTCACTGAGGAGGAGTACTTCCCTTTTTGAGGTTATGTACGTGGCTAACTTTCCGCACTTTTTCCGGCTTACAGTTTGTTGATGCCCTAATATGTGGTGTTTCTTCTGAGAAGGATTCAGTTTCAGCAAGAACATCATACATATTTTTTGTGGGAACAGCTTGGCTGTTTCCCGCACACGTGGTTTAGGCCTACATTGCACAGTTGTTCTAAATCGAAATCTAGGGGGACAAAATTATTTTTACGTTTTAATCATGAATTTAGAGTGAAAGCAACGTATATAATTTGTTTACTTCATAATAAACATCAATTAAGACCTTTTAAAAGCTACGTCTACACATGCAAGAAATTGTGTATGACTTAAGAGTTGGATAGAGCATTCAGTTATCTCTTCAGAACAATTTTCTACCCCTAATTTACTTTTAACAAAGTCGCTAAGTTTCACTTTTGACATAATCGTCAAACCCAGTGCTTCAAACAGTTGTAAACGTGTGAAAACTGGTTGTGCGGCATCTTCTAAAACTTAAAAATAAATAAGTTGCAAAAAGATGCAAAACATCTTATAACAGGCGTAAACTACAAGACTTACATTTTAGCATTGAGTAGAAAGTGTCGCAGAGTGACGCGACATACCAAAAATCTAAGTGAAAATATAATTTTAAAAATAATAGTTAAATATTTTATATAATGCAAATATAGCTATAATTACGTAACAATTACGCCCATTAATAACTGAAACACGTTACAAAGATCATGCCTTCAGCTGTATGTTCCATCCTAAAGCATCACACTAACCACAAAGACAACCAAACCACAGCCACTTACATTCACCCTCCAATTCAAACTGCTCGAACAGTGGTGACAGATTTACACTAAGATGCGTTTATATCCTAGAATAGTGAGCTGCAATTATGAGAATGCTGTAGAAGTAATAAATTTTGATTTTTTAATTATGAAAATAAATAATTTTGTCCTCCTAGATTTCGATTTTGACCCACTGTGCATTGGCGACCGCGATTTGCCACAACATACCACGAGTCCGGCGGTGACGGAGGATTGTTGTGGTCGTTTAAGTTATGTCTTAGTACACTGTTTTCAGCTTTCAATTTTGATAGTTCTTCTTGGGTGTGCTTAAGGTCCCTATTCAAAATGTCTATGATTAACTGTGGAGATTTCGCACTCTCACTCGATGCCTTGCCACACAGTGTGCACAGTATATCACTCGTATTTTCACCTAAATGTACCTCTGATGGTTTACTACCAATGTCACACATACTAGGTGTCTTCCCACACGATATTTTATCACTGGCGTTAATTACAAAACTGTCCTTGTCTACATTTTCGATATCTTTAAGAGAGCGGTATACTTTGTCTACTTACGCGGCAGCCATCTTGGAAAACCAGGCTCACTGAGGTAAATGTTAAACATGTTTGAAATCGAACAGAATACACATTAATACCTTGGTTAAACTGGGACATCCACCCCACCTGTTTAATTTGTATTCGAAGTCCGGACATTGCTTTAGAGGTCACGATTTCTCAGTCCACTAATGACGAGACTCGACCCATTCTGAAGACAAATGTCATGAGAATGATTATTTTACAGGCCTCTGATTAATAGAATGATATGGACCCACACTGATTCAAAAATATCGGAACACTCTTAACATCTACCGACCATACTTAGTTAGCATGACACTTCACAACAGAATTAATATAAAGTATGTATGATCAACATGTACATATTTTTTCTTCAATATCAGTCTATAAGGTGGAATGTTTTTTCAACACTCCCACCTACCTTTGCCAAAATTTTTCAACAATGTAAGGCTGAAGAAGAGAGTAGACATTTCTCTCAAGGCATGTGCTCTAAATGTAAATAATAGATAAAAAAGTTATAGACTAGGCAGACTATCGGTTAAAATTTCCTCAGATAACTAATAGTAAATGCAGACCAATAATGAATCTTTACATTCCTAAATATTGGCTTGATAAATCTTTATATAGGGCTTAATATACTGGCTTATAATGTTATTAATGGAGGTTGTATGACATTTTAAAATTATGTTTTCATTTACTATGACCTTATCAAACTGGCGAAGAGAAGCTTTGTGTAATGAACCATTTTAATAATAATCATTGTCTAATGGCACTGAATTTTGCAGCTTTCTTTTTGTAAAATATGGAAGCTGGGCATTGAGCTTTCATTAACTCCTGTGACTTGTCAGAGAAAGATGCCATCTCGCTGGAAGAGTCATACTTAATTAACCAATACTGAAATATATATATTCTGGCACGTTATTTTTCATCATGGTGGTGGTGATGGTTTTAAGGAGAGGAACATGAGGTCATCTGCACTATTTCTATTGTACTGTAGATATCCTAAATTATAATTATACACGAGGTGCACGGTTCCAAAATTCACTTATCCATTTTGGCAAATTATTCAGGAGACAAAAATAACTTTTCTTCGACTTCAGTAAAATTAATGTATTAATGTTTATTATATCGAGATATATACCCTTATTCATATACCTGCGATCTGCATAAAACTCGTGATATACAAAGAAGATATTAATAAATTTTGATAGCAATGGTGTTTGCAGATGATTTGATGATTTGGGGAAATAAGGAGGAGGATGTTCAGGACCAGTTGGACGTGTGGGAAGGAATAATAGAAGGATATGGGATGAAATTTAGCATAAATAAGAGTGAGATGGTGATCACGAAGTGGGAAGGAAAGAGACTGAGAGACAGGTGGCTGAAGGGGGTGGAAGAAAGTGTGAAGGAGAGGAGAACGACTGGACAAGGGTGTAGGCTGAGAGATGGTGGGTAGACGGAAGACGTTGGAGAGGCTTGTGTTCCAAACAGACCCGGCCAGTGGCTGAAAACTGTGCAAGATGATAGGATAAGGAGAGTTCTGGAATTGTCATGGTGGATAAGGGTGGAATTTGGAAACATTACTAAAACTTTATAATAACTTTCATCATAAAGTGATATTATAATCAAAATTGTTTCATTGTTTATATTGTTAAAAATTAAGAAATGTTTATCCAGAAAATAAGTGGTGTGTGTGTGTGTATAAAACTGGCTTGAAATAATTGGGAACAGCATTGCCACCAGTTTCAAAGAATACACACTTTCACAGTGTACATAGAAATTAATAAGTGTCGTGATGACACCTTCTTCATAGAGTATTCTTTGAGATACATTCCACTTTCTGTGTCACATAAGGATAAGGTTGATTTTGGAAACATCTTGGGATAAGGCGGGTTTTGGAAACTATACCTGAATTCGTTACATTTACATGGGATAAGGCGGGTTTAGGAACTTTTTTTTTTATAAAGATGCTAAATCATATGAGCTATGGAGATGAGTGAAAAACTCCATTTTCCTAAAAACTGGATAAGGCGGATTTTGGAACCGTGCACCTCGCATGTTCATTTCTTGAAAGGAACATTTTAGTGATGTCCTGTTGAACCAGTCTCTCGGTAAGTTGATAAATCAGTACCAAGAACTAAATATTATGCTACAATCCTTATCGTTCCAGTGGTAGAGTTGTGTTGGTGTGAGTTGACTTGTGTGATGATGAAAGACAGGGCAAGCACTAGAGTAAGATCATTTTACTCTCTTAAAATCATGTGTTTGTCTGAAATGACTGTAAATGTTTGGATACTGAGTTTTTGGTTTGGAATTGTTGCTCTATGCTTTATACAGTAGTCTCGCAAACTCGGCACTCGGTAACCCGGCACTCCGGATTTCTCGGCCACCCTGACGGGAGAAAAAAATAATTATTTTTGTTTGTTTTTGTGTTTCCGCACAGAGCGTTATGTTTTCTTTCGTCTTCTCCATCAATGGAATTATCGACAGTTAAATACGACACGAAACAAGTTGACCTACAGTACATGGTAAGAAGAGTAACGACGACCTGATAAATACAGTTACTGTACAGTACTGTAAATGCACAAACTGTTGGCAGTAAGAAGTAAACAATCGGTTCTCGTGCAGAGCGTTGTATTTATTTGATTGCGCATTCTCAGCTATTCTGTTTCTTCGCCGTCTTCGTGACGAGGCTTCAAGAAACAGGTTTTAAAGCGAAAGCAAAAGAACATTACTTACCTTTTTGCAAAAAAGTAAATAGTAATTTTCATTAAATGAAAAAACTATTTGCCTACGGGAATTGTTTTGTACATATTCAAATACTGTAATTGTAGTGGCTTAATCATTTTAATGGCCTGTTAGCCATGTCTTGATGAATGCAGTACATTTGCATTTGTCTGTTGGCACAGGCTAGAGTAAAATGTGGCTTTTCACCGATGTCTCAGTCTCACTCATGGCTGTGATTATATGGAAGCTACTGAGGTATGGGTGGTGCTTAGTAATGACATTCAGGGCACAGTCAGTGCCTGTAGATGCTGTGAAAGGTTCTACTCATAGGGTTAGTACTGCTATACTGACTCAGTGAGGAAAGCAATGGCAAACTACCTCACTCCTCTTCTTGCCTAGTACGCCTCAATATAGGCGGCTTCGGTGGCGTAGTCGGTAGCATGCTGAGCTTCTATGCCCAAGATAGCGGGTTCAAACCCGGCCGAAGCCGTCGGATTTTTTAAGAGCGTTAAAAATCCCTCAGTATGCCTTCCTTCGGAGGGGAAGTAAAGCCGGCGGTCCCATGTCATAGATTTATGGCATGTTAAAGATCTTTCCACTAATTACACCTGTGTGAAACTAAATTGGATAGGTTAAGAATGTAAACAACGCTCTTAGGTTGCTACGTTCGTTGCCAAGAACCGACTGCGGTGGCGTCTAGTAGCTAGTTCTGAACTAGGCCTAGTAGTCGTTAACGGTGGCGCTTGGCGGCAAAAGTAGGAACTATTTGAAAATTCAAAGTTGCAGTCCCTACTTGAATTAAAAAAACAGATACACACACTAATACAGTCATCACAATTAACACCGGTTATCAGACAGATTCTACACACACCCAAAGTACACGGGGCTACATGACCGCGTTGTCGCAGCCCCTAAACTAAGGAACCAACCAACCAACCGCCTCAATATAGCGCTGCCTCGGGTTTTTGTGGGCATCTACCCACATAACCTAACGGCGGTGCTTTTTGAGGATCCAACCAGCCTTCGGGCTGACTACCTAACAGACAATCATTTTAAAACTTGTTTCTGTTAAAAACAAATAAATGTACTGCATTGCATTACTTTTAAACCAAAACAGCTTATTTAGTCTTTTTAACACATTTCCCGATAACCTGGCATTTTTGCGAACTCTGCCACCCTTCGGTCCACATTAGGCAGAGTTTGCGAGACTCGACTGTAGTAGTGAATGCAACATTAATTCAACCCAACAGGAGGGATAGAATTACAAATCATGTTCGTAGTGACAGGGTCGTGTGGTAAGGTTTCATCTTTGGTAACTTATTTAAGGTGATGTGCACTATACATTCACATGTTCATCTATTTCTATTGCCATATCTAACTATTAGTCTTTTAATTAAGAAACTCCTGTTCATTCTTTGTAACATTGTATTGCTTCTGTTTTGTAGAAAGAGAAAATGCAACTACTGGGGAGCTTTCCCCTCAGAAAGCCATCCAAGATCTCGCTTCGGGAGCAGAGCAGGTGAGGCTCTTCTGAAACAGATGATCTAACTTATAATCTGTGTTCATGCATGTGATCTTAGCAATTTTATCTCTAAACGGTGAACTATCAATTATCCGTGTCAATGGGGACTTCATATTACACCATACAAACACATATAACCTTACCTAAAGTGACACTTTTATTTACTTAGCATGAATATATGAAATGCAAAACCCAGTGTGTTACAAATTTCTCTGTCCATGTGGAATTCAATTTTTGTTGGTGTCTCAATGTATCATACTTTCTTATATTGAACCTCATTTTCCTAAGCATCAAAAGGTCTGTGTAGTCAAATTAGTTTCGTTGCATACTCTGATAATAGATATATTTCTATGCCTAGTTGTAATGGGGAATTCTTGATCATTTCTTCCCCATTCACTCTCTCTTAATCTGGTGTGCCTGCACTCGCTCTGTTTGGTATGTCAGCTTGCTCACTGTACACAAATGTCTTCATCAGTTTTGACATTTATTCACCCTTTTATTGTAGATAGAACTTGTTTATGCCTTTCTGTCATGTCCTGGTATTATAGGTCTACCAGATTGGAAAAAGTCGTGGCAGAAACTCACCAGATTTGGCTGCAGGTCACCTTCCCCCTCCACACCTTCTCAAGCTGCCTCTTCACTAGCTGCTTTCACCGTTGCTAGCCTCATCTCCGGAGTGTCTATTTAATTACTGCACATTTACTTGGATGATTACTCTCTTATCTCGGCGTCTACGACAGTCGTGATTTAAGTATTCCTTCTCCTTATTTCCCATGATCTTCGCCATTTATCGACAGTGTATTCCTGGAAATGTTTTTGACAGTTCCTCTTTTTCTTAAAAAGAAAAACACCAGTTGATAGTTGTACAACTTGGCCTTGAATGTTGACCCAGACTAGCTTGAGTTCAGATCGGTATAGTAAGGTGGTAAGCGCAGAGGAATAGGGCTGTAGCTGTGAATAATATCGTAGATTAATAAAAATTCTTTATCATTAGCAGTGCTTAGTACGAATTTAATGATTTCGGCCTTAGTCTTTGCTGCATCAACTGAAACTCTGTTTCTCTAACCACTGATTTATGTAATTTTTTAGACAAGCTTGAGTAGGCACTTTGCCTCGTTGCAGTAGTACGTTGCATACAATCCTGATAACACTTGGAAACAGCAAAGTTGTCTTCTCAATATTGAGCCTTAAAGTTCACTGTTTTCTTTGCCAAGGCCCAAGTTGCATACCAAATCATTTAATTTGGACCGACTCAAAATACGTAGCTTTTCATCATCTAAGTCTGGAGACAAATATGGATCTTCAGAACTTGATAAGTATGTGGTGGTAGTGCTGGGATAGGATCATCTGGTCCTTGTGGCACATACCTTATTTCTGAACACAGGTTTGACTATATAGTGGCAAACTTGTTTTTTTTTATTGAACTCTAATATTTTAGGGATAGATAAAAATGAGACATTTTAATTATTCCATTGCTTATGCCAAACGATTGGAACTCCAAAAGAAAGAGATAAATGAACTAGACTGTTCCACTGTCTACATTTTCTACACAAGTTTCTATTTTGATTGTTCACACCATCTACTTATAAGCACCCCATCATCATCATCATCATTTCCCCTTTTCCAGTTGACACTGGGTGGGGGAAAATATGGTTCCTCTCCACTTAGTTCTGTCGTTCCACCATTCCTCTTCCGACACAGTGTTCCAATCCAGGTTCCGTTTTCTAATACTATTCTCCACAGAGTACATCCAACGCATTCTTGGTCTTCCTCGTCCTCTCTTCCCTGTCATCCGTCGTTCCAGTGCTCGTCTTGGTAGCCTTACTTCATTCATCCGTTTGACATGTCCAAACCATCTCAATCAGTTTTGCTCCAGTTTGTCATTTAGTTTCTGTACTCCCAGTTCTTTCCGTATATCTTCATTTCTCACTCTGTCCCACCTCGTTTTCTGGACCATACTTCTCAGGAATCTCATCTCAGCTGCTTGTACTCTGCTCTCATCCCTCTTAGTCATTGTCCAAGTTTCTGCTGCATATGTCATAGGAACATAATATGCTTTGTACATAACTTCTTTAGCCTCAATGGCGGATATGTAAAAGGTTTATATTCTAAACTTAAGCAAAATTAAGAAATTACACAGGTTTATCGAGGATTACGAGAGTGACTAACGTGTTAAATATTGTGTGAACAGTGTAGGTAAAATACGTAAGAGAAATAAAATACATAACTTGTTAAAAGAGAAGACATATAACATTTAATATCATAACGGTCAACGGTGCTCCATGCGGCAAAAGGATCAAGAACAATCAGCAGGCTGTAGGATGTGATGGTGAGTGTAGACGCTGGTTCCATGTAACATGCATGAAAATGAGCAAAGACACGTACCAACAATTCCGGAAAGATGATACTTTCAAATGGTCATGCAATCGTGAAGACTGCCTCCCGCGACCTAACCTCAAAGAGGTTATGGCATCTTTTTCCCAGTAACTTGAGGAATCCCTTTCGGCGATGAGAGAAGAAACCCACGAGGTAAAAAAAACAGCAACTTTCTTATCAGGAAAGTATGATGAACTCCACCGGGAAATTGAAACTCTGAAGAAAGAGAGAAAAACCGTCAAGGACGCAGAAATGGCAGCATCTAGAGCTATCAACGAATTGGAGGAACTAAAACAGTACCAGCGCAAGAACAATTTGATAGTATATGGAATACCCACTGAAAGAGAGGAGGATGTATTTCACAAAATCTGACATTGGCAAGGCGTTAGGAGTCGAAATCACCAGGGCAAACATTGACGCAGCTCACCACCTCCCGTCAACAAAGCCTGGGCCTCAACCGATAATTGTGAAATTAGATAACAGGTGGAAGAAGGAAGAGATTCTCAGTAGCAGAAGACAAAAGAAGACCCTGAAGACGAGTGAAATTGGTTACAGTGATGGTGGTAATATATATATATATATATCAATGAACACCTGACCCCAAGAAATGAAACCATCGCCAAAAAGTGCCGTGAATTGAGACAACAGGGAAAAATCTTTGCAAATTGGGTCAGAGACTGCAAAATATACATTCGGAAAAATCCAAATGGTCCCTCAAAGCTTATATCAAGTGCTGAAATATTGGATGAACTCGCCCTCTCAAACTAAAATCCATGTAATAGTAATTATCCCATATGGAACTAGAATTACAGAAATTAAATTTTTTATGTAATGCAAATAATAATACACTAGAGTTAACCGAGAGTAACTGTAATACACTTAGCGATTATTATAAAATTAAGAACAGTAATCAGATAATAACCGATACCAGTACACTAAAATGCGTACACATAAATGCACATAGCATAAAAAAACAAGTTCGATGATATCCAAATAATTTTAGACCGAATCAAAGAGGTAGATGTCCTAGCTGCGCAGCTTTTTGAAACGGCTAGGCCACTTATTTATCCCCCCCAGAGGATTGCTACCATGGAACTATTGAGAAACCCAGTGCTCAGAAATAATACACTGTATAAGAATGACATATAACATCTATTCATCATGTATAACACTTAAAAGTTACAAACATTTCAAACACATACATCAAAATTAACATGCAAAGGTGTGGATATGATGAGATATAATTACTTACTTCTTACGTGGGTTTTCCACCTTTAACCTTTAATAAGATTTCAGAAATATTGTGATTAACTTTCTTTAGCCTCGGTACTTTCCTTTAAACTCCAATATCATTTACCCTTCAAATGATAGTTGCCAACCAGAAGCACAATATTTGAACTAACCCCTCAATTACAGTTTTCGTAGATCTGATCCATAATACAATTATCCAGTAGAATAAATTCTTCACGATGTCGTACAATATCCACAATTATTGGGATAATGCCCTAGAGGACAAATTACTCATCATTTCTTAATTATTCTCTTTAAATCAGAATCCAGAAGCCGACCGATATCAAATCAAACCTCTCTAAAAAACTGTCATGGCAGGCACACACATTCTCTTGTCTTCATAACAGCTGACTGGTCGTCAGTCTTGTAAGCAACAACAAAACCTCCTCCATGAGACAAAAGACGAATCCAAAGCTAAAGAAACATTACATCACGAAACCTCCCATAAGAATAAATAAAGTTTTACAGACCAAAGGTATTCTACGATGAAAAGAGGGAAAAGAAATAATTACAACAAGCATGCAAATAAAACCCCTTATTCACTAGGCCAAAGTGAATGTCAACCTACCGCGAGAAATCACGAGTTGAACCCATAAAATAAACATTGACAAACTTGCCACTCCACGAGTACATAAATAAATTTAAGGACACATTACTTTACCTTGACCATTAATCGAGCGAAATACTTACTCCCTCCATTTTACAATAAACGAAGTATGCCCAACGTCTCTATGACCACCAACCAGAGCTTCCTTTAGTACAAGGACTACATATTAATTTTAATAATAAAAGAGCTCCAATTCCAAAGACCACAAAGAATTCCAGACAAACCACATATATCATGGTCACTAGCCCATTTTCATTTCAGTACACACGAAGTAGAAGTTAACACTGAATTGCCTTTTTTACAATTAAATAAAATAAACCTTTCAAAACTATTCCATAACGTATTTAGATGTTTAGGCCATATTCCAGAAGTAAGTTTGGAAGTACCAAATAGCCCCTGGCTATTGGCATTCAGACGAACTGCCCTGTCGTTACATTATAAGTCTTCTCGCCGTGAAAATCCAACACCAAGTCCTCTTTAAAACAATTAATAATTAGCAGCCTTCATTTTCATGCCATACTATCACCAGCCGACATCTTAAACGCAAGGTTCAACCACTAGGAGATTAGTTTTACCAGTCACTACTAGGTCGCGTTCATATCCGACTACCACCAGCTGAGACCGTACACAGGTGTCCTCTAGCGGGGAAACTAAGAACCATTACATCAGCGATCTCTGAACAAATGCACCATCAAACCAGACACAAACCAGTGTACTTACTTGTGACGCAAATAGAATTGCGTCACTAGCAATCTCAGAAAATTGGCGGTCTAGCTGTATGCCTCTCACCAAGGCGGTCCGGGTTCAATTCCCGGTCAATGCATGTGAGATTTTCAAAGTGAAATGCCATGTCCTGTGGTTCGGATTCCACGTAAAGAGGTCCCGTGGCTCATGATCTCTAAATTAACGGTCACGTTAAACTACAAGCTTCCTTTTTCCAGAAAATTGGTTAACAGAACAAACAAAAATGTTTTTCAATATTAAGAAATATGTTGCATATCACATAGTTGGAAAGCAAACTGGAGGGGGAGTATCTCTGTGTATTTCAAGCAAATGTAGCAGTACCCTTGTAAAGGAAATAAATTCCACCCACAGCATACTGCATATTACTGTGAGAAATGGTCATCAAGAATACAATATAATCACTGCTTATAACCCTCATAAAAGCAACATTCCACACTTTCTAACTGATCTCGAAGTAATTAGTTCTTACTCAACGAATCCTGTTATAATACTAGGTGATATGAATATCGATCTATTATTTGGGGACAGATATACTAGTAGTTATATTAACCTAGTCAAATCATATGGTCTAGTCTTATGTAATATAAAATATCCAATTCGTGTAACACAAACTAGCTCTACTCTAATTGATCATATATTGGTGAACGACTGTGACAAAATATGTAATGTCTATAATATTGATAATGATTTGAGCGATCACCATTTACTAATCTGTGAAATGAGAAACAAAAAGATAAACAGGAACTCAATATGTGATGATAGGCCAATAGAAAAGGATAAAATAAACTACAAAAAACTTAATAAATATTTAATAACTAAGAATTTGTATGCAATGAAACTAACATCAATGACTACTACAATAAATTGTGATTTTATTAATAAAGGAATAGAAGCCTGTACTATGAAATATACGAATAAGGAGCCAAGTGCCCCACCAATAAAACCCTGGATCACACAAGATCTTTTAGCACTAAAACACAGGAAAGATAAGATATATACAAAAACCAAAGTTAAAAAACCATCTGCAGAAATTTTAGAAGAATATAAAATTATTAGCAACCAAGTTACAAAACTTAAGAGAAACCTACAAAGAAACTACTTTGACCAAAAAATTCAAAATGCAAATAATCAGAGGGAAGTGTGGAGTGTTGTTAATGAGATATTAAATAGGCCAAAGAAAGGGAAAAATGAAATTGTCAAAACTTATAGTCGACGGCACAAATATCGAAAAAAAAAAAGGAAAATATATGTGATGAAATTAATAAATATGTCAATATTGCTAACAGTATATGGGAAAATCAAGGAAACTGTTCTACCTCTGACATTACAAGCTATAAAAATACTACTAGCACTAAGACAATCTTTATGTTACCTACTGATGCTAATGAAATACAATCAATTATAAACTCCCTAAAACACAAAAACAATATGAGGACAACACTACTAATGTCATGCTACAATTGTCTTGAGGGCCTTACACCATATCTTGTCAAAATAATAAATCTTTCACTGATGACTGGTATATTCCCCGATGCCTGTTAAGTCTCTAGGGTGGTCCCGATCTACAAAAATGGAGACAAAACCCACCCATCAAATTACAGACCCATTAATATTATATCTGCCATCAGCAAGGTTCTAGAAAGCGTTGTTAAACGAAGACTTACGAATTTCTTTATGAAAAATGATTACTTTGCAAATCCAATATGGGTTTATTCCAAATAGAGGAGCTGATAGTGCTATATTTGAAGTAGTAACTGATGTAGAAAAGGCATTAGATGAAAACAAACTAGCTGCTGGTGTACTAATTGACCTTCAAAAAGCCTTCGATCTGGTTAACCGTAAGATTCTCCTTAATAAACTAGAATTTGCAGGCATCAGAGGAGTGGCACATGATTGGTTCAAGAACTACCTCACAAACAGAAAACAATATGTTGCAATCGATAATGTAAAAGGATCTCAAATGAGAATTGACACAGGAGTACCTCAAGGTTCTGTCTTAGGACCAATTCTTTTCTTGGCCTATATTAATGATATAGTATTATTAGAATTGAAAGGCAAGCTTAAACTATTTGCAGATATTTTTATACTCTATCTGGGAACATCTGAACAGGAAATTATGCTAAATATTATGATCTCAATAAGCTGGTGGATTGGTTGAGAGCACACAAAATGGTTATCAATATCACTAAAACAAAATATTTATTCTTCCATAAACCATCATACAAGATTGAGACCACAAACATAGTCAACATAGCCAACAAAGAAATAGAAAGGGTTAAATCGGCAACATACTTAGGTATCACACTAGATAGTACACTAACCTGGGAAAATCCTGTAGAAAATGTAAAACATAAAATCAGCCCTATAATAGGTATTATTTTCAGATTAAGATATAGCTGTCTTACTAGCCAACAATTGAAAAAAATATACTTTGCTCTGATACATTCACATCTAATGTACATGAATTTCATATGGGGGTATTGTAAGAAGGGGCTGATAAAAGAACTTGAGATACTCCAGAAATGTGCTATAAAATCTATGGATTTCCTTGGCTCACACCCTCAAATGAATTATACTCAAGAACTAAAATTATGCCACTGCAAAAACAAATAGCTATGTCAGCAACAGTATCTGTATACAAATTAGAAAACAAATTGATACACACACTTCCATTTTACCCATGCAAATGACATTCATAATTATGCAACAAGAGGAGTAAATCGAATATTCACCGGCCATTCCCAATCCATTAAATTTGGAACTAAAGGAATTATGTCCTCTATAATAAAAGAATACAACTCGCTACCATTAGGCATAAGGGAAAGTTTCTCTATAAAAACATTTAAGAGGAAAACAAAAGACTTCCTATTAAGGAATGAATAGCCCATATCCAATAGCCTTAAGCAATGCAATGTATCATACCAAATCATCTCTGTAAAGTTAGTCACTAGCAATCTAATATAAGTTACTATCAAACTAAACAATATAATGTTACAAAAATTATATATATGCCATGCTGTAACTGTTACTTGATTGTCCCTAACACGAGCTCAGGCTCATTGGGACCTATGTAAATAAATAAATAAATAAAATTGGTATATCCTTGTTCCATACTAGTCCCCGTACCTGTTGGTAGAAAACACTCCCGAGTTGTATTCTTCTACTAATTTCCAAATCTAGTCTTCCATCTTCAGTCATTTCACTTTCCAAGTATTTGAAGTGTTTCACCACTTCCAATTCCTATCTCCTACTTTGATTACTCCTTTTCCTTCTTTCTTATCTCTACTCATCACCACTGTTTTACTCTTCTCCACATTTATCTTCAATCCCTATTTCTCAATCTTTTCATTTATTACGTCTAACTGTTCTTGTACCTCCATCTCATCCTCGCCCCAGATCACAACGTCGTCTGCAAACAACATTACCTTCATCTTTGCCGTACTATATTCTTTCATTGCTGCCTTCATGGTGTCATCCATCACCATTACGAACAATAATGGTGATAACACACTTCCTTGCTTTAGTCCAGTGTCAATTTTTAACCATTCCGATGTCCCGACTCTAGTCTTCACACTACTGTAGCACTCCATGCACATTCCTTTTATCATAAGCACCTCATCATCATCTTGCACAGTTTCCAGCCACTGGCCGGGTCTGTTTGGAACAAAAGCCTCTCCAACGTCTTCTGTCTTCCCACCTTCACTCAGCCTCCACCCTTGTCCAGTCTCCTCCTCTCTTCTTCACGCTTTCTTCCACCCCCTTCAGCCACCTGTCTCTCGGTCTTCCTCTCAGTCTCTTTCCTTCCCACTTCGTCTCGTGTACCCTCCTGGGTATCCTCTTCTCCTCCATTCGTTTTACATGCCCATACCATCTAAGTCTAGATTTCTCTATATCATCCTGTAATGGTTCCTCCTTCATTAATTCTCTGGTCCTCTCATTTCTTATTCTGTCCATCTTTGTAGCTCCAATACTGCTTCTCAAGAACCTCATCTCACTGGCTTGTATTTTGCTCTTCTCCCTTCCTTTCATAACCCAGGTCTCCGAGGCATACGTCAGGATAGGGACATAGTACGTCCGATAAATGATCTTTTTGCTGTTCTGAGGGACATCCTTGCTCCATAACATGCTTCTCACACTCCTCCAGAATGCTTCTGCCGGTCTCCCCCGCTCATTTATTTCTCTATCGTTTCTTCCATTATCTTGTATCAGGCTTCCCAGATACTTGAAACTCTCCACTTTCTTCAGCTGTTCCCCACCAATTATGTTGTGGTCCTTTCCTTCTTCCTTGTTGTGATCACCATCTCACTCTTATTTATGCTAAATTTCATCCCATATCCTTGTATTATTCCTTCCCACACGTCCAACTGTTCCGTTTACCTCCTCCTCCTTGTTTCCCCAAATCGTCAAATCATCTGCAAACACCATTGCTTTCATCTTTCCTTCCCCAATTACTTGTGCCACTCGGGTCATTGTCATCCATCACCACAATGAAAAGTAACGGTGACAGTGCACTTCCTTGTTTCAGGCCGTTTCTCTGTTCCAACCAGTCCGATCTCTCTCCTCCCACTTTCACACAGCTCACGCTTCCCTTGTACATCTCCTTTATCCTCTTTATAGTCCATTTCTCTACTCCTCTATCCTCCAGGGACTTCCATACTTTGTTTCTGCATTCACTGTCATATGCTTTCTCAATGTCCAGGAAGGCCATCAGTAGATCTGTTCCATACTCATAGTGCTGTTCTTGTAACTGCCTTACAGCAAAAATCAAATCCACTGTGGACCTTCCTGCTCTGAAGCCATGTTGCTCTTCCCTCATCCCTCCTTCTATCCTTGTCCTAACTCCTTTCCAAAACTTTCTCAAAGATCTTTGCACAATGACTCATCAGTGTTATTCCCCGGTAGTTTCTGCATTCTGTTCTACTACCTTTCTTCAAGATTGGGACAATTATTCCTTTTTTCCAGTCCTCTGGGGTCTTCCTTTCCTTCCATGCTGTCCTCATCACTCGGTACAACCATTGTATCCCCACCTCTCCTGCTGCTCTCACCATCCCCACACTCAACTCGTCCACACCCGGTGCCTTTCCTCCTTTCATCTTCCTCACTGCATCTTCCACTTCTTTCCATGTTAAGTCCTTTTCTGTTTGCAGTTCATCTTCCTCTTCCCCGATTTCTTCCTCTTCGCCGTGGTTTCCATTTGGGTTCAGAAGTTCTTAAAAATATTCTTTCCATATTTTCCTCAGTTCTTCCCTATTTTCTATCTCTTGTCCCCTTTTGTTCACCATTCTAACATAATCCGTAGGATCCTTCCGCCTCTTATTTTTTACCATCCCATACAGGACTTTTTTTGTACCTTCACTATCCTCCATCATCTTTGTCCACTCTTCCATCCACTTTCTTCTCTCCTCAGCCACTACTCTCTTCGCCTCCTTTCTTTCATGGTACTCTTCCTTTGTCTCTACCGTCCTATTTTGATACTACCTCCTAAAGGCTCTATTCTTTTCCCTTACTATATCTTTTGTCTTCTCATTCCACCATGGTGTTTCCTTCCACCTCTTCTTACTACTTGTCCTCCCACATACTGCTTCTGCTGCACCTACTAGTGTCTTCTTAAATCTAGCCCATTCCTCTTCCACCCCTCTTTCTTCATCTGTTGGAATTCCTTCCTTTACCATTTTGAGGTACTCGACCCTTCTATCCCCTTCTTTCAATTTCCATAACCTTATAAGTCATTCCTGGTTCTCAGTCCCCTTCTTCTCGTTGGTCCCTCTCAGGTTCATTACCAGCAATCGATGGTCGCTATCCAGGTTCTCCGATGGTATAACCTTTATGTCCGTGATTTTCTTATTTAGTTCTTTCTCATACAGTATATAGTCGACCACCTACCACTCGAAATTGCCTTTCTTGCCACATACAAATTCACAACACTATATGCATTCAAAACATGAGATTTAAGCTATACTGAGGAAGGGAGAGCTATATTAGAGGAGATAAGAATTTGTTTCGCCTCTTCAGAACCTGTATTGCTTTAAGATAAGGTAAGGACTCATACATTCGGAAACTGCTAAAGAGAATTCTTGGGGTGGAGAGGGGAGGAACGTATCCCTAATGCAGTAATCGGATAACTTGTAAACAAAGGTTAGACGCAGGACATCAGATGCTTTTACAATATCACACAGTTAAATAAACCATGCAGCAGGTATAGCAAACCAAATGGTGAATTTCCATTTTGTATTAAATATAAAATGTTGCATTATCTGTATGTTTAATGCAAAAGTTAGTATATTTTTGAAATTAGGTCATCCAATTTCACCTTAACACATTGGTGACCGGATGCCTGGACAAGTCACATCCCCTGTGGACCGGACATTTTGCTACTGAGAATATTCCAGTGCACTAGATTATAAAAAAGTACATAATTGTGGAAATAACCTAGATATTATCTTTCTAGTTGATATGAGTATACACATACCTCTAGTAGTGCTCAAGGGGGTGTTGTATTTGGAAACATGACACAATGTGCAGTGGCGGCTTACAGAAAGAGCTGATGGAGTATATTTGAGGTTAGATTGGTGAACAATCAGTGCGGTATGTACTTTGGTTATTACGTCGCCTAGAGCGGCTTCGGTGGCGTAGTCGGTAGCATGCTGAGCTTCTATGCCCAAGATAGCGGGTTCAAACCCGGCCGAAGCCGTCGGATATTTTAAGAGCGTTAAAAATCCCTCAGTATGCCTTCCTTCGGAGGGGAAGTAAAGCCGGCGGTCCCATGTCATAGATTTATGGCATGTTAAAGATCTTTCCACTAATTACACCTGTGTGAAACTAAATTGGATAGGTTAAGAATGTAAACAACACTCTTTGGTTGCTACGTTCGTTGCCAAGAGCCGACTGCGGTGGCGTCTAGTAGCTAGTTCTGAACTAGGCCTAGTGGTCGTTGACGGTGGCGTTTGGCGGCAAAAGTAGGAACTATTTGAAAATTCAAAGTTGCAGTCCCTACTTGAATTAAAAAAACAGATACACACACTAATACAGTCATCACAATTAACACCGGTTATCAGACAGATTCTACACTCACCCAAAGTACACGGGGCTACATGACCGCGTTGTCGCAGCCCCTAAACTAAGGAACCAACCAACCAACCTACGTCGCCTAGAGACCTGAATATCACTCTCTCATTCAGTTTCCACTAATTCACTATAACTTGTGCCATTTGAACGATAATATAAACGATAAATCTTTTCTGTTTATAAAAGTCCTCCATCTTGTCATTGATTGTACGTACAGAAGGAAGTTCGATGTTTCGAAACAAAATCAAAGAATAAAAGAAGTCCATGAATAGACGGAAGATGGCACATATACATCTACAAATATCCTTCTCAATGTGCTAGACCGAAATAGTTCAATACATGGTCAAGAGATGTCGCAGGAAGACCGAAAACTATGACTTGTATAAAACCGAGACTTCTCGGGGCCCGTCATCTACCGCTGGCGAGCGTACTAAGAGATTTCTCGGGGCCCGTCTTTCAAGTGTTAACGTCACAAGATATTTCATGCTGCAGAATCATTCCAAGCCTGTGTTATTGGTCTTTGCCCTGCCCCAATGTTTATAGAAGCCCCTATTTCTTCTTCAGATTGCCAACAATTCGATACAATATATGACTGCTGAACACACTTCTTGTCGATGAAAATCATGTTGTAAACTTCAGACCTGAACTGATGTATCTTGTCCTCCACGTATCAATTTCTTTATACTTTGTCTGAAGAATTCCCTTGGGCAATTAATGAAGCCATAGTCTTGAAGGGAAGTAGGAAGTTTACTAATAGTGGGAATTTCCTTTTTCACAGCAGAAGTGAATCTTCTGCGTAATCGTGCAATCTGTTAGATTTCCCTTAGATTCTTCTTTCTTGGCATGATTTTCCCCTTTGGAGTAGAAAACATGTTTGTCTTTCTCAAGAACTTCCTTGCCTTTCGCGATTGTGCTTCCAGAATTTGCTGACACACTTGTAGCTTCATTTTTGTAACACATAGGAGTTTGCTATTTTATGTATCTCTTTAACTGTCTCAAAATGCTGGTACGTATCACACATAATTTCTCGCACTTAACCCCCAATAGGTCTTCTGGACACACTCGAGGATTTTGATGTCTAACTCATCAGAGATATTTATTAATTACTTCAATAAACGACAGCATCTACATCGAAAAATCGTCAACCTTCTTGGAATTACCCTTGTGAATACTAAATCAAAAGTCAAATTTAGAGGTGAATTGTCAGAACCATTTGAAATGCAAACTGGAATCCATCAAGGAGTTTAATTGTGCATTGGAGAAAGTCATGCGAGAATGGAATGAGCAGTGTCCTCCAACCGTTACGATTGGCAGAAATATCAAACTTAATTGCCTTGCATTCGCAGACGATCTTGCACTACTAGCAAGTTCTGTGGAACAGGCTAAATTTCAAATCTAAGAACTCAAAATAATTGCATGCAAAATTGGTCTACAAATCTCATATGAAAAGACTGAAAAGATGCCGAACTTCAGAATTGACACATCAACATTTCAACTATACTATAGTAAACAATTAAGATTGTGAATAAGTTCAAATATCTTGGGGAGATAATCAGCTGGAACTCAAACTAGAAACCATCTATAGACAGTAGAACATCAAACCGAAACAAGCACAACAAGGCCAACCTACAAAAGGAAATCTCAATGAATGCCAAATTTCGGCATTACAATTCCGTTGTTAAACCCGAGGCAACTTATGGTAGTGAAACACTCTTTAAGTTGAACATCAAATCAACAACTGGCAAACTGCTGAAATCAGACAGAAGAATCATCAGAACAATTATTAACAAAAAACACCAAGTAAATGGACAATGGAGATTACTGCCGATTGACGTGGTATATCGAGAGAGTGAATCAATAATAGATAAAATGCGGAAAAGGAGAATCTCTTTTTTCTGTCATATCTCTCGCCTACCAGAAACCAGACTAATAAAACAGCTCTTTAGTTACTTCTGGAAGAGTAAAACAAAGAACTTGTTCAAAGAGATCCAGCATGATTTAGATAAATTAAATTTAATGATGCTCCAAATTAAAAATAGAGAAGAGAAGAATAGTTTGAGGAATAAATACTTAGGATTCACATTAACAACATTTGAATGGAAAAATTACACCATCACAGATGAACACAGGGCAGCCAGGTCAGATAGAATGGAGAAATTTTGGGTGCAGAAGAAACAAGCTGAATCGCTAATCTCCAAATACTGGTGTTAGACTTAATTGTATTTATATTGATTAAAGTGCTCCAAAATATGGAAAAAGGGAACAGCATGTTTCCTACTCTAGCCAAACAAGAAGTGAGCAAGAAGCAGAAAGGCAGCAGGTGTGGAGTAGAGTGGGGGAGGTCTCTCTATGGTGCTGTGTACATACGCTGAGTGACATTTTTTACTAACTGCCACCCTTATAGGAACTTCAGTTGCAATAAGCAATGCAGATTTGTTTTTTGTCAACTACTTACAGATAATAAGCTATTCTTTGCCTGGATAATTGAGAGTTTACTGAATACATTTAAATAATGACCAACCATGGCAGTTTCCAATTTTAAAATCCAGCTGTATTGCAATTAACCCAGCTAACTTGAATATGGAAATATTCTTCTTTCTTCACAATTTTCCCAATTTATAAGCATTAACTTCCTGTTAATGCTTTTTAAGAAACTTGGTTTTGGCTACATCTGTGTGTTTTCCTTTGGAATTCGTTGTCTGTATGTGCTGTGTGGACAGAGCATGTTAATATTGAATTATTTGACATATTTCAGGTCTTAGCCGTTACACCTGCGATTGGCTCTCAGAGTGAAGGTAGGTCTCTACATTCTATAAAAGTGTTCTAGTGTTGGTTTAATACTTGTGTAAATCTCAGTTCTGTTTGTTTCAAGTACCAGGTTGGCTGTGTGACTCATCTGCTGAGTCATTTGCTTCTGTGGTCAAGGTTGTGGAATTGAAAACTGGTAACGGTTGGCTGTAACGGTGCTTATATCCAAAATACTTTTACCATTATATTTATTGGAACATTAAAGAGCCTTTCCCAGCTAAGCGCTTGTCACTCCAGCATCTATAGAGCCACAGCAGTTAAAATGGTTGTTCATACCATGTTTACTTGCATTTAGCTCACACTTTTTTTTTAACCAAAATAGTGACATTTTTTGGCAACTTATATACGGGGATTTTTTTGTAGGAGAGGCGGTCTTCTTAAGTCACATTTGGAGCAACTCCACATGCAGTTAAGGGAGTATTTTCCAGTAACAAATGAAAGGGACATATGGATAAGGAATCAATTTATTGATGGGCTTTCAACCAACCTGTCTCTCACTCCACAGGAAGATGATTCATTGGCAGAACTTTCATCTGACAGTTCACTGAAATTGCAGTTTTCACAATTGCAACTAACAGACTTTGGTTGAGTGCCATAAATGACTATCCTGAACTCTCAAAAAAGGCTTTGAAGTGCTTGATAGTGTTCCCCTCTACTTATTTATGTGAAACTGCATTTTCGCATCCCACATATTTGAAATCTAAGTTGAGATCTACACTTGAAATTGAGTGACAATGTTGAAATTAACAAATATTAAACCTAAAATTGAAGATCTAATTGGTCATAAGCAGCTTCATTGTTCACATTAAATATTGCATTGTTTGGCAATTATATTATAATTTTGCTAATGAAATTCATTTTCTGTGTGAATGCTTTAAAACTTAAACTAATATTATTTCCTTTGAACTAAAAAACAATAAATATGACTTATGAGTTTGTAATATTATTGTTTGGTTCGTGCAAAAAATGAGGAGGGGTCTACGGACTGGAAAGTCTGTGAATTTGGACTACAGCTCAACCCTACTAAGATGAGTACCTTGAATGTGGTTGGGGGGCGTGGTGGCCTCTCACCACGACAGACCGGGTTCGATTTCCGGTCAATGGATGTCAGATTTTCGAAGTGAAATGCCATGTCCTGTGGTTCGGATTCCACGTAAAAAGGAGGTCCCGTGGCTTATGATCTCGCGATTAACGGTCACGTAACACTACAATCTTCCTTCCTTGAATGTGGTTCCCAGACAGATGGGACCAACATAGTAGATGGCACCCCACTTCCAAAACTACACATCTCCGATAACTCGGCACCGTTGTGAGACCTGATGGTGACAGTCTCGGATGCCCATGCAAGGGTGAATGCTGCGTAGATGAAGTGCCGCAAGGTCACAGACATACTGTGACAGCAAGATCCCTATGCGCCTCAAAACTAAGATCTATCAAACAGTCATTGCTTTGTATGGAGCCGAATGCTGGCCGAATGCAAGCCTTGCACTCAATGGAGATGTGGATGCTACAATGGTTCTTGGATCATATTATGAATGATGACGTCCGCATTACTCTTGGAATTGCCCCTATTCCAGCTAAAATGAGGGAGACTCTGTTGCGTTGGTACGGGCATGTAGCCCGAGCAAATATAGAGAGTCCATTGTAAGGGATTCACTTGCTCTCGAGCCTTATGGACAATGACTTCCAGGACGACCAAAATGGCGTTGGATGGATACCCTACACGACGATATGTGCATCGTAGGTCTTCATCCTATAGATGCAACAAACCACAACAAATGGAGAGCGAGATGGAGAGTGGCAGACCCCAAGAAATAATTGGGAACAACACCAGGAACAAGAAGACTAATAACTAAGGTTCGGATGTTTAGGACCTAAAGAAACGAGAAATATGTAGGCAAATATGCCCTAAAAATACTGAAATATGATCCAAAAAGGTACAATATGGCCTAACATATTGACATGCTTTCTAAAAACAAGTGTTAATAATGTAATAAAATGTTATTTTTATTATTAATTCTACATTCAAACCTAAAAAATGATTAAAATCTACGCTGATTTCATGAATAGGCCTATGATAAATATGTTCTCAAATTTTTATCTCAGAATGTTTCGAGAGACTCGTTGAAAGCAGCATATTCTTCACCTCTTCTCGCATTAAAACTGTGACAAAAATCACATGTCCTGTAAAAGAGAATGAAAATGCTCGTAAGTTCAAAATAGTACCTCGTTAGTTATATATTTTCTGATAGTTGCAACAATAGGAAAGTTTTTTAATTTTTAGCCCCATTAACGCACAGAAACCTTGCAGCGGCCAGTGGATACCATGTTTTAAGTCCACGACTTAACCCTAAAATATTACTAAAATATGACCTTAAAACATTAATATTGATGAAATATGACAATAACTATAAAAACAACCCAAATATCCATTTATATGCTCTATAAGATCCACCTAAAAAGAATCAGGAGCATTGTACTCTTGCTAAGTTAGTTTTTTATGAAAATGTAGTCAAGGAAAAAATGACCAATTTCCTTAACATCCGAACCTTACTAAACATATTCTCACCGAGCTCGCAAAAATTGAAAGCTCTCCCTACCTATCAAACTAGAAATTCGCCACTAGCCTGTTTGCCATCTCTTGATGAATGCAGTACATTTGCATATGTCTGTTGGCACAAGCTAGAGTAAAATGTGACTTTTCACCAATGTCTCAGTCTAGCTCATGGCTGTGATTATATGGGAGCTACTGAGATACGGTGGTGCTTAGTAATGACATTCAGGGCACCGTCAGTGCCTGTGGATGCTGTGAAAGGTTCTACTCATAAGGTTAGTATTGCTGTTCTGATTCAGTGAGAAACGCTATAACCAACTACCTCACTCTTCTTGCCTAGTACGCCTCAATATAGCGCTGCCTTGGGTTTTTGTGAGTATCTACCCGCATAACCTAACGGCGGTACTTTTTGAGGATTCAACCAGCCTTCGGGCTGACTACCTAACAGACACCACTAAAGGCCTCTCAGGACTCAATGTGAACTCTCACGCACATAGCATCGAACAACAACAAACATTAAACACAAGCACCTACAGTGTGCCCACCATTTGTGCCTTCCATACTAAACCTATTAAAATCAAAACTATCGATGAGAATAATAACATAATGGTGTTTGAAGGCATTTTCAGTGATCCCCTAGTAAACTAAGTTTAATGTTTTTCAGTCGGTCAGCACCATTGTACCCAACTGTAATGGGTTATTCCCTAATCCTGAAAATAATTTACATGAGATTAATAAATACACTTAATGATCAGTTTCTACAAATAGCTTAATATGATAATAGTGGAAACTCTCGCAACTTAACACGCGTAGCAGCGGCGACAGCGCACAGTGCTACCATCTAGCGGTTCGAATAGTCAACTACTCGAACGAACTATTGAAGAGTAACACTATTCGACTATGAAAACGCAAAGAAATACAGATTTTAAGGCCTTTGCGTACTAATTGTTGCATAATATAAGGAAGGGAGATGGATGTTGATCCGAAAGGGGCAGTATTAAGAATGACATACGTGTATATTCACATTAAAACATTTGATCGTCAATTCATGACAGCAGTGTGTTAGCCTGCAGATGGTGATGAGATGACGAAGTTTTAAGCAGCCTACAGATTTTCCACAAGTTAATTACACGTGTAATATCTTATTGAGCTTGATATTTTTAGTGATAGTTTTCTCTGATGAATCATTTGTTCTATTCACATATGCCTTAATAAGGACTTTGAAATATTTGTCAGGCAGTAATTTCATACAGCTGTCACAGATACCTTCACTAGAGTCAGTAGGCCTAATTGATAGAAAATAACCAGTTAATTTGCTTTTCATCCCATGAGTGCTTTCTGACAAAAAATGGCAAAAACTATTTTCAAATGCCTCTGACATTTTGGCAGACAACTTTCCACCACACACATTTGGAAATAGCATTTTGGAATTATCATCATACTTCTTCATTTCTATGTGCAAATTTCCCATACTAGAATCATTATCATAAGATGATATTACATTCCCACACTCAGCATGGGGAAACTTGCTACAGGCCCAGCCCATGACATAGTGGTCAGCATTTTCTTGAATTACATCATAGTCATGATCATTTGCCTTATCACTTAGGTCACACTCTTCACTGACATTTACTTCAAAATTACTCTTCATCACATCATTATGAGTCAATAGAAAGTTTGCAGCATCAGATTCACAATTACTGTCGTCAGAAGCACAAAGTAATTGATTTACCATAACACTTTTTATGGCACTGCGAAATTTGGTTGCATCTGGGGTTACATTGTTGCCTCATTTTGATCTAATGATTGAAAAAATGTTTTCAATGCAATCCTGTGTGATCCTCCTAGGTAGCAAATACCGGAAATCATAATCATTGTGTACTTCTGACCACAATAGTTTCAATGCAGAAATATTGTCTGCCCAACCCTGAATGCAAAGAGGATTGCCTTTGCGGTTATTCAGTACTTCCAGTTTTTTGAGACAGTCACAAATTTCATTCAGTTTTTGCATATGCCTTGATTCATTGCTTAAAGGTTTCCTATACTCCTTGGGGCTACTGACAGTGGAAGAATTAAAAATATCGCACAAAGTGTCACACATTTCTATAAACTCTGCAGTGTGTGCTTTTGGAAATCTGTAAAATGACTTGGGATCACTTTGTATTTTATAATTAAAACACCCATACATACTACAAATAACTCCTCTTCCAGCCATTACCAAAATTGTGGCACATAATAGCACAAAACAATACTATTTTAATTATAAAAGTAATACTTCGAATGTACTTCACTTAAACTTGCCAGCTGATTGAACTCCACCACGTAGTTGACTGCGCGAACCGCCAGATAGCGCGCAGGATCGATGTCGCCAGTTTCTCGCGGGAGTTTCCACTATTATCATATTAAGCTATTTGGTTTCTATTGTCAAGCGATAGTCTTCATATTCATTACACTTAGGCTATAAAATCTATGTCTGAATGTATGGGTTTAGTATTTACAAAATGTACACTTATTTAGTTGCAGTGTTAGTTGAGGTAATTGGGGGCGTGGTGGCTCAGCGGTCTAGCTGTATGCCTCTCACCAAGGCGGTCCGGGTTCGATTCCCGGTCAATGCATGTGAGATTTTCGAAGTGAAATGCCATGTCCTGTGGTTTGGATTCCACGTAAAAAGGAGGTCCCGTGGCTCATGATCTCAAGATTAACGGTCACGTTAAACTACAAGCTTCCTTTCCTTTTTAGTTGAGGTAATTCAACTCATCAGTATTTGTTAGTTATAGTCTGTCATGTTTTGTTGAAATATTGGAAGTGGTGATTGACCTCCAGAATTTGCTTGTTTAGAGGGAATGTGTGATTGTAGTGAAATGGTCAGTTCAGATGGTATTGTGCTGGCTACTTATCTGATTGAGTCTTGAGCAGTCCTTGTGAGAGCAGTTATCGTCACTATCTGCTCTCAACTGGGCGAGTTTCCTGTGTATAGTTCGTCTACTGTAAGTTTGCACTTTTTTGACAGGGTTGCCAACTTTCATAAGGGAAGACTCAATATATAACCTGCAGTCCATAACAAATATATACATGTTTTAATCACATGTAAGTTTTTCAGTTTTTTTTTCGCTTGTCCCAGTAATTGTGAATAAATTGGCAACATATTCTGATGACCAGACTGAAAGGTTGCGTTATCCCACTGAACTACCACGTGCTCGTGGCATGGGTGTGCGGTTGGTAATGGATGCTTTACAGTGTTCATCCGCCTGTGCAAATAACGTGATAATTATATTAAATAATAATTATAATTTCTCTAGTGCCAGTCGCTTACAAAATATTCTATAAAGTGTTATTGAGCAGACTAGAACCACAAGCAGATCCACAAATAGGAGAATACCAGGCAGGCTTCAGAAAAGGGAGATCATGCATCGAACAGATCTGGAACTTGAGAACACTACTGAAAGTCAGACAGACAAAAAACACTGTAGTTACCTTTGTGGACTTAAAAAAAGCATACGACAGCATTGATAGACAAACGCTCTTTGCAGTACTGGAAGAATATGGCATTGACAAAAAAAACAGGGCACTTATACAACTAACGCTCACGGACACCACCTCTAAAGTTAAGTTCATGGGTGAAATTTCAGAACCCTTTCATATACGCACAGGTGTCAAACAAGGAGACGGCCTCTCACCAATCTTGTTCAACATGGTCTTAGACAAAATTGTTAAGCAGTGGGAGGAACAAGTTAAAGGAATACAGCTAGGAAGAACCCACGAAACAAAAACAATCATAAAATGTCTGGCATTTGCAGATGACGTAGCCTTACTCAGCAATAACACACAGGAGGCAAAGGAAGCACTGGAACGATTACATGAAATAGCTGCTAAAACAGGTTTACAGATATCTTATGAGAAGACCCAATACATGGAACGACACACCAACAATGTACAAACCATGCATACCGTATATGGATCCATACAAAGAGTTGAAAAATTTAAGTACTTAAAAGAATATATACAAATAGGAGGATCAAACAAGGTGTCTAACATAGAACGAACGGAAAAACTCCAGAAAGCATGCAAACTTACATGGTCACATTATAATAAGAAAGGCATATCAAGACAGGCCAAACTTAGACACTAAAAAACAGTTGTATCACCAGAAGCATTGTATGCATCAGAAACTACCACAATTGGAGCATCTGGCATCATAGAAACAGAAAAAATTGAAACTAAAATTCTGAGAAAAATATTTGGAGCAGTACACAGAGATGGGATATGGATGAAAAGACCTACCAAAGAGCTATATGAACACACAGACAGACTCACAGATATCATTAGAAAACGCAGACTAACTTTCTATGGGCACATACAGAGAATGAACAATAAACGACTTACAAAGAAAATCTTTGATGTAGTAAACAGTTCCAAAAGGGAAACAAATTGGTATCATGAAATAGAAGATGACTTAAAGCAATTAGGGATCAACAAGCAAATAATAGAAAACAGAGAAAATTTCAGAAACAAAATTAAGAACGCCAAATTTTTAGTAAGTGAAAGGAAGAAGATAGGAACATTGTGGACGGAACAAAGGAAACAGGAACACAGTCAAAGGATGAGATTTTGGGAAGAGAAGAAGGGAAAGAAGTGAAAATTGTGACATCATGAGATATTTAAGTTCATACACTGTCCATAAGGGCAAAAATGATGTAATAATAATCATCATCATCATCTTGTACAGTTTCCAGCCCCAGGCTGGGTCTGTTTGGAACATAAGCCTCGCCACTTAGTTCTTTCTTCCCACCACCTCTCCGCTGTCACTCTGGTCCAGTCCTCGCCTCTCTTCTTGACACATTCCTCCACTCCTTTCAGCCATCTATCTCTTGGTCTTCCCCTTGGTCGTTTCTTCTGCATCTGCATCTCATGTATCCTCTTGGGAATCTTCTTCTCATCCATTCTCTTTAAGTGTCCATACCACCTCAGTCTTGATGTCTCAATCCTACCTTGCAAGGGCTCCTCTTTCACCATTTCCCTGATCTTTTCATTCCTCACCTTGTCTCCTCTTGTTACTCCGATCCTACTTCGAAGGAACTTCATTTCACCTGCCTGTATTCTGCTTATGTCTCTTTTCTTCATTGTCCACGTTTCTGAAGCATAGGTCAGTATCGGGATATAGTAGCTTCTGTATAACACTTCCTTGCTTTTTTGTGGGACATCTTTATTCCACACTAAGCTCCTAATGCTTCTCAGAAATGCTTCTGCCTGTCTGCCACGTTCCGTAATCTCTTTGTCATTTCTCCCATTTTCCTCCACTATACTTCCCAAGTACTTGAGACTTTCCACCTTCTTCAGCTGACCCCCTCCAAGTGTTATCCCACTCATTGGTCTGTCCTTTTTCCTGGTCGTTAACAGGATCTCACATTTACTGATGTTGAACTTCCATCCGTACTCTCCCACTGTTCCTTCCCAAGCCTTCAGTTGCTCCTGAATTTCCTCCTCCTTGTTTCCCCAGACCATGAGATCTGCAAACACCATTGCTTTCATCTTATCTTCTCCTATCTTTCCTGCTATCCGTGTCATTACCTCATCCATAACCACAATAAAGAGAAGGGGTGACAGCGCACTACCCTGTTTCAGGCCACTTATTTGTCTGAACCAGTCTGTTCTTTCCCCTCCAACTTTCACACAACTCACACTTCCACAATAAATCTCCTTCACTCTGCCTACAGTCTCTTTTTCCACTCCCATGTTTTCCATTGCTTTCCAAACCTTCTCCCTACACACACTATCATAGGCCTTTTCGATGTCCAGGATGGCCATCAACAGATCCTCTCCAAATTCGTAGTGGTGTTCCTGGAGCTGTCTCACTGAGAATATGAGATCCACTGTTGATCTCCCAGGTCTGAATCCATACTGCTCCTCTCTCAATTTTCTCTCCACTTTGCCTCGTATTCTACTTTCTAATATCTTTTCATATATCTTGGCACAGTGAGGTATGAGTGTGACTCCCCTGTAATCTCTGCACTCCTTTCTGCTTCCTTTCTTAAATATTGGGACAATTAATCCTTTCTTCCAATCTTCTGGGGTCTTTTTCTCCTTCCATATCACCCTCATCACACGGTACAGCCACTGTTTCCCAACCTCCCCTGCTGCCTTCACCATTTCAACACTCACTTCATCCACACCTGGTGTCCTTCCTCCTTTCATCTTGTCTATAGCCATTTCCAGTTCTCTCCAAGTCAGGTCCTTTTCCATTCCTGTGTTGTCTTCTCCATATTCCAATACATTGTCTTACTCCCTATGACCATTTGGATTCAGCAAATCCTCCAAGTACTCTTTCCACACTGTCTTGAGTGCCTCTTTGTTGTGTACCTCATTTCCGTTTTTGTCCATCATTACCACATCCTCTCGCAGACCTCTTCTCTTACTTTTGACCATCCCATAAAGTACTTTCTTATTTCCTCTGCTGTCTTCCTCCATCTCTGTCCACTTTACCATCCACTTCTTCCTCTCCTCTGCGACAATCTTGTTTGCTTCTTTCTTCTTTATCTTATAATCTTCCCTTGCCAGATCAGTTCTTTCCTGGAACCACACTCTGAAAGCCTTGTTCTTCCTTCCCACAGCTTCTTTTACTCTCTCATTCCACCATGGTGTCTCTTTACACCGCTTTCTGTTGCTTGTTCTTCCACATACTGCCACTGCAGCTTCCACCATTGTGTTTTTGAATTGCTTCCATTCCTCTTCCCCTGTTTTAGGATTGTCTGTTGGCATCCTTTCCCTTATTATCTTCTGGAATTCTTCCTTGACTTCCTTTTCCTTGAGTTTCCATACTTTGATTCTCCTTTCCTGGTACTCTGTCCTCTTGCTATCCTTAACAACTCCCAGGTTCATTACAAGTATTCTGTGGTCGCTATCTAAGGCCTCTGATGGTATTACCTTTATATCTCTGACACTTCTCTTCATTTCCCAGTCGTACAGCATGTAATCTACCAAAGATTTCTTTGTTAAATCACTGCTGTACCACGTTACCTTGTGGCTTTCTTTCTTCCGGAACCAGGAGTTGCCTACCACTAAACCGTTTCTCTTGCAAAAATCCAGCAACTTTCTCCCTTCTTCATTCCTGCTACCCCATCCTGCTCCCAATACATTTTCATATCCTTGCCTTTCACTTCCTACATGTGCATTCAAATCTCCCATGACAATGATGCTCTGACCATTCAACTGCTGTTGTAGCTCCTCCTCAAAGTCTTCCTTCTCTTGAGCTGTACATCCAACTTGAGGGGCATATACCTGGGCTATCTCCAGGCTTCTTCCCTTTACAGTTACTCTGATCTTCATGATCCTGTCACTCATTCCCTTTACCTCTTCCTTCATTCCATCTCTCACAACTACTCCTACTCCGCTGCTCCTTCCTTCACTGTTCCCACTCCAGTACAACCGGTACCCTTTCCTCAGTTCTCTGCGACCTTCTCCTTTCCATCTTGTTCCTGCCAAGCCCAGTACATCCAGTTTTCTTCTCTCCATCACATCTACAATCTCCTCCACTTTTCCTGTCAGTGTCTGTATGTTTAATGTCCCAACTCGTAGTCCATTAGCATATCCGGGTCGTCGTCGTTTGCATCCGTCCTTTCCGAGGCCTGTTCCTGGTTTGAAAGCAAATATGATATCCACTACTGGCTTGCTAGGCCTATCGTAGCTTCACCAGAGCCCCGTCACTTTTCAGGGTTCCCATAGAGCTTTCACAGCTACCGTAGCAGTCCCGGGGCACACAAAGTCCTCACTGTACTTCACCCCTACAGGCAATCCCCTACTTCATGCCGTTGCCCGTCTCCCACCACGTGGAGGAGGGGTTGGACTTGTGGGAGACAAAAATGATGTAATAATTATAATTGATAATATTGCACAAAGTTGTCTGAAAGTATTATTTCCATTTGAACGCGTATTCAAGTTTCAGGTAAATTTATAGTGGTTATCTTAAATGTTGAATAAATATGTAGCCTGATAGGTCTCCAGGTCGGACATCTTTGTTCCGACTATAGAGTCGGAAGCAGATACAGAATTTCTTGTTCAAGATATTTATTTTATTTCTCTCTTTTTGAAGGTAAAAGAAAAGGCAGCATAACTATTAATATCCCCAAGGACATTGCCCTGGTGAATAATTTTCATATTTATTTCTGCAAAAAATTGGGCCTAAAATGAGTTATATAGGCCTAAAAGTTAACTTGCATGGTGAAATTTTTCGTACCTTTCATTTTAATATCAATCCAACAAGTCAAGTAATGGCCTTATTGTCTTAAGGACATCTTACACCATACCTTAGTAAGCATTTTCCTTGAGCTGTGAAATGATGAGCCTAAAAATAATTCCACTCTATCATTTAAGTTATCAGCTGCTGTGTCACAGCGTGCCCAATGATGCAACATTGTCAGCGAGTCGTCAGTGGGTTTTAGGTGTGCTGTTAGAACGATTATTTGTTGAATGCCACAAAGAAATCAGTTTCCTTTAAAAAGAGCAATAGATTGATATTGCGAAATGAATGTAGGTTTAGGCAACTCATAACAGCTGTTCACCCCTTGACGGAATACAGCGGCCATTGCTGGCTGCCATGTGGGTGATGGCTCATTGGCTGGAATGCACGTGACACGGCGGATTGATCTATTCAGTAGGACTAATTGTTCCCGCGAGAACTGTCAAAAAAGTGCAAACTTACAGTAGACTAACTCTACCAGGGTCTCTTATATCCCTAGCTTGGATACTTCGTTATGTTGTCTTAGTTTCCGACGGGGTATGTTTTCTAGTAGTGATGAGGGGTGAACTCGCCATGAATGTGTGTTCGTTTAAATTATTGGGGTTGTTTATTTTAGCTAAGTGTATCTCGATTGCTTCCTTTATGTTTCGGTTTGTGATGAATTATTTTTAAGTCGGTTTCAATATTAGTGAAAGTATCCAGTGTCCTGCATGTGTTCGCATACGGCTGAGTGTATCCCGTATTTTATCGCATTTCTGTGTTGATTGTATCGTGTATCCATTCTTCCCCCACTCTGCATAATGTAATTTCCTTGACACTCTGTGTCTCGGCCCGCAATAGAATATACCCCCGACTTTGAATACGGGTCTTGCTTATTTAGATTGCTGTTGTGCAGATGCTTTCCGGTTGTATTATTTGTTTGTAGAGCTTTGCAAGCTAATCATGTTTCTGTATTGATATCAAGTATTTTTTGTTGTAAATGCTGTTTTAATGCCTTGTATTTTGAATAGATTAGCGATTTTATGTATCTGCATTCACTTAATAGAAGTGCACAAATTTTTTCTCATTATTGTCAGACTTTTGAATCATTTTATTTTTATGCCTGGCTACAATTTGATCTACTTTGCTAGGTGGATAATTGTTTTCTTTTGCTATTTGCTTGATTATTCTGATTTCCTTATTGTAATTGTCTTTTGACTGGGTTTGTTTAAAGCCCTGTATACCATTGAAGCCCGCTAATTTCTGCATATTGGGGTGATTGGGACTGATTGTCAATTGCATGCGATGTTTTTGTCGGTTTTCGGAATACGGAATTTGAAAGTTCATTATCTTTAAGTTCGATAGTTGTTGAGATAATTTCTTTTCAGATCGGTTTCGTATTCCTTAGAGAATTTGATACGAGTGATGTAGGCTATTAATGGCTTGGAGTATTGTTTCTTCTCTTGATAATTCAGTTATTATCCATGTTGGTCCGTATTGAATTGAATTCCACTTAATAATCTATACTCCATTCCATCTTTTCAATACTTGTATTTACAGATGTTATCACTGGTACATATTTCAGACAGACACTGATGTGTCCTTCCTCAGCCAGAATACGTATTAAAAACACGTATAGGTAAAAACATACATTCAAATACATGCAATTCATTGAATAGTCATTTGATATAGACCAAGGTGCCTCATTGTCCATGCACCTGGAAAAATTGTCCCATTCTATCTAACCATAGTAACTTTGATGGTTAACTATAGTCATTCATCAATGTTAGCAAATCCTTGTGCCATGTTTGTTACGATTAAAACTGTTCAACTTGATAAAAACTTGCTTGACATATGTTGTGGAGGTACTATAGTACTAAAACATTAAAACATGGAATTGACGTGTGGTTGAACTTATTACATTTGGTCACTGGTTGGCACTTAGTTGCATTGTACACAAACCTTGTTAAAGTAGTTCAACTGTAGGGATTCATATATGATAATATTGATAAAGACTGAAGTGACTTATATTGAGCGGAATCCTTTGGAGGTCAAATGCTTCCATCTGAATGGCCAATGTTGCAAATCCCTGATGTTAAGTGCCTTTAAAACGAAAGGAAAACATTATTAAGAAAATATAAAATTTGTATTGCATTGACCAGTATTGTAAAAATTGTTGTTGTTTCCTATGGCTAGCCCGGATTCCTATCCATCAGCTTTCTTGCGTTCCAATAGAGTTGTGTGAGGTTTCCAGAAGTTCTAGCAGTCACATCAAGTTTGTTGCAATGTAGCAGGTGCCCCTTATCCATTTTTACATCCAGGTTCGTGACAAAGTGTGCGTTCTTCAGATTTCTCAGAATGTTGATTCGTTTCAGATGAACTGCAAGGCAGTCATGGCCAGTGTTAAGTCTGAAGAAGGCTACAGCACCTCTTATGGTGTTAATTTATATTGATCCCATTTAACATCAATGTCCTTCCATAATTTGGTTTCTGCTGTTTTCTTTGCCATTTCTTCATACCTGTTTTTGATAGTATTTTTCAAGATCCTTTTTGCTGACATAAAATCAGTCTGACTGACAGGTTGTTGTAGTGTGGTACCTTTTTTTGCTCATCAGACTGCCTCTTCATTACCTGCTATTCCAACATGAGAAGGGATCCACTGATATGAGATCTGTTTGTGTAGTCTTTGACGGGTTTTTATCATACAAAAAATTTCTTTCAGTTCTTTATTTTGGGGCTTATAATTTGACGAGATGGCTTGCATGGCTGCTTTTGAATCTGTAATGATAACACATTTTTGATAATCAATGTTTCTGCCTAATAACTGATGGAGTGCATGTGAAATTGCTCTGATCTCAGCATCAGTTTGTTTTGTTTTGGTCTACTGGGAAGTAGAGTGAGAAGAGAGATGAATGTATTCCTGCTCCAGTTCTATTTTCTTTGTCTTGTGAGCCATCTGTAAATATCTTTCTTCTATTGTACAGAGGGCCAGTTGTTTTAGATCTTGTGGTGAAGTCTTTCTTGCAGACCTCTTCTAACAAAGTAAGATCTGTAGTCACTTGTATATATTCAATGGGGTTGACTGGCATACAGAGTGGTTCAAGTTTTATTTGCAGATTGCTCTTATTGATATATTCTTTGGCGAGACTTAAGGGATCTTTTTGTGTTTAAGATTGGGGCTAGAAACTGGTTTTTTGATCCATGTCATTTGAGGTAGTCTTTGTATACTGAGATATGCATTGGCTGTTCGATGTTTCATCTCTTCTTCTATTGGTAAGTTGTGGGTATATAATTGCAATCAGACATGTTAACGTCAGGGTTGTTGACGTTTGACATTGTTCCGTATTGACAAGATTATATAACTGTCTGTTAAGTAGTCAGCCCGAAGGCTGGTTGGATCCTCAAAAAGCACCGCCGTTAGGTTATGTGGGTAGATACCCACAAAAACCCAAGACAGCGCTATAATGAGGCGTACTAGGCAAGATGAGTGAGGTAGTTTGCCATTGCTTTCCTCACATTATATAACTAGAATAAAATAATTATTCTTGTAAATATGGGTCCGCCCAGTCAATACCTTTAATTATAATGTAATCAATGATCACATTTATTTAAACATTACAGGACATGTTTCGGGATCCCATTAATCCTGATCCCTTCATCAGCTTAAGATTGGCCCAACAAATTAAGATAGAGCACTCCTTTGTTCAAACATAGTTAAAACAGGGTGATAAAATGAAAATGGAATGTATGGTGCGTGAAAACATATGGACAAGATATGGTAGACACTAAAACCTAATGCACTCGATAAAACATGGTTAAAACACAAAGTTAATGACATTAAAGATAAAAACACTGAAAGCTAAAATAGCAAGTCCTAATTCGTTAAAATGCATAAAATTCAGCATTTTAAGATAAAATGTTTTTACGTTAAGTGGTTATTCCTTGTCATGTAAAACACTAATTCTTGTGTGGACACACAATCTTCAGTAATTTCATCAGTTTGCTTACCTTATCCTCCACATGTTGTATGTGTTTGGTCCAGTTCAGCTTCTTTTCCATGATGATACCTAGGTACTTTGTACTTTCACTTTTTGGAAGGTCTTGATTACTAAATTTGAGACTGAAAGTTGGATTTTGGTGTCTCAGGGAGAAAAACTGGTATACTGTTTTGGTAGTATTGATTTCCATATTATTGTTTCAGTCCAATTTTTGAGTTTTATAAGTGCCTGGTTCATTCTGTGTTCAAGAAGCATTTGCTGATTTGGGCTGTTACGTGCTGTGGTCCAAATGATAACATCGTCTGCAAACATGCTGATATTCACATTACCTACTTCGTTGTGGTGTTTGAAGCCATATTTTCAGTGTTGCCTTAGTAAACAAGAGTTTAGTGCTTTTCAGTCGGTCAACACGAATGTACCCAAAAGAGATGGGTTAAGCCCTAATCCTGAAATAAATTACATGAGATTAATAAAACACTAGGATGACCAGTTTCGATCGTCAAGCGATCATCATCAGATCCATTACACTTAGGCTACAAAATCTATGTTTGAAATACAGGTGAAAATATTTACAATATGTACAATTATTTAGTTGCAGTATTGGTACTGCAACTGTCAGTGTATGCTAAATGCAGTATATATGTTAGGTGAAATGCTAAATGGTGATAGCTATCCGGAGATTGTACTTTAGAGAGATTATATGGTTGTAAACTATGGTTAAACTATAAAATTTTAGGCTAACTACTTATCTGATTGTCTTCCGTGCTACAGCTACTCGCAGTTTTCGTGCTCACTGGAACTCACTGTGCGGTCGACTGCGGTGGTTATCTTAACGACTGGTTTTTCCCTGCCTTCTCCCCCCTGTCCCTACGTGCTGTGGGGAGTGATTGCGATGTGTTTATGTGAGGTGTTGCCAACCTAGATAAGATGTATGTTATTGAATGAGGTGGGTCTACAACTATTAAAGACCGTGGATTAGCCCTCGCCACGTGTGGAGCATAACCCATTCGAACTAAGCGTTGACGGTGTTATGAGGACGTCCCGGCACCTTTAATACTGCCGCGAATATGGGCCTTGGTTTATTGCAGAAGAAAAGTACATCGTACATCTGGATCAGGTGTAATGGATCTGATGATGATCGCTTGACGATCGAAACTGGTCATCCTAGTGTTTTATTAATCTCATGTAATTTATTTCAGGATTAGGGCTTAACCCATCTCTTTTGGGTACATTCGTGTTGACCGACTGAAAAGCACTAAACTCTTGTTACGTACTTCCTTTATTGTTTTTGGAAGATCGTTGATGTACACATTGAATAAAGTTGTGCTTGATACAGCTCCTTGTGGGAGGCATAGTTTTGATTGCTTGCAAACCTGAAGTTTTGTTGTTGTAACGAACATTGATCATTCTTTGTGAAAGGAATCTTGAAAACCAGTTTAACATACATCCATTTACTTTGAAGTTGATAAGTTTCTTTAGCATCATGTTTCGCCATACAGTATCAGAGGCTCCTTTAAAATCGATGAAAACTGCAAGAACACTTTCCCTTTTGTTAAAGGCTTCTTTAACAGCTTGTGTAAATCTCATTATTTGGTGGGAGGAGGACCTGTTTGATCTAAACCCTGCTTGTTCTTCTGATAGAAGAGATTTTGTTTCCAAGTACCAATTGAGTCTATTTGTAATCATCCTTTCTAGAATTTTTACCAGAATGGATGTAAGTGCTATAGGTCGGTACGAGGGGACTTCGTTTTTTGGCTTACCTGGCTTTAAGATTTGAATGATGGTTGCTTTAGTCCAGTCTTTAGGTAGGTTATAATTTGAAGTCCAAAATTTGTTCAATATGTGTAGCAGTATGTTTAGAGCAGATGGACCTAGATTTTTTATGAATTCTGGGAATATCTCATCAGGTCCTGGTTGTTTTCTGACTTGTGTGTTCTTTATTGCTAACATTAACTCTTCCATTGAAAATTCATTGTTAAAGATATCGGCTGCATTATTATTCATGAATTTTTTTACTATTTTTTTGAGAGTCTTGTCTCCTTTCTTTTTCTGTTTTGATAGTTTAATTGAAGTGAAATGTTTACAGAAGTGGTTTGCTATTTTATGACAGTCTGTAATTTCCTTATCGTTTATCATAATAGGATTCAAAGGAGTGACTACGTGTTTGTTTAGAGAATTGATAAGTCCGTGAGCTTTATTGCTGTCTATCCTATAGTCGACTGTTGTTAAAAATGTGTTCCAAGATTCTCTTTTTGTTATTGTTATTGCTTGTTTTAATTTTGCTGTTGCTTGTCGCCATTTCCGTAAATCATTTTGATCCTGAGTAAGTTCAGCTGTTCTTCTTGCTTTGTCTCTGACGGACTTAAGATTGTTCAATTCATCTGACCAGAAAGGTTTATATTTTGTTTGGGCACCTCTGGGTATGCACAATTTGACTGTCTTTTATGGCTGTAGTAAATGTATTCAGGATGATGTTAGGAGGTGCATCAAGATCAATTTCCGACATTTTAGTTTCAAGTTTGTTTCTGAAATTTTCCCAGTCTGCCTTAAAGTTCTACCGAATCTTCTGGTCTGCACTTTGAGCAGATTCACTGTATGATGTAATATAGTAAGAGGGGACATTCTATGACCACTGCCTGGATCTTAGAGTACTGATCGATGACTGGTTTGTAAGATCTGTTGAGACTAATATGAGATCTGGTTAGTTGTGGAACCAGAGTGGTGAATGAATGTTGCTGGGTCTTTGTTACTATAAAATAGCTCAAGAGAGCAACTCTCTATAAGGTCTTTTATTGTTTTACCAGCTGAATTTGTGAGTTGTAGCCCCAGACTGGAGAAGCTGCATTGAAATCTCCTATAAAAATAGTAGCTGTTTTGATTTCTAAAAGGTGAAGATTCAGATTTTTATTGTTTGGAGGACTGTAAACACAGAATATTGTTATTTTCTTGTTGTTGATCCATATGGATAATTCGATAATTTCTGATGTATCTGTTGGGTCCATTTCTTTTACAATTCTGAATTTTGACATGATGTTGTTCTTCACTGCTGCAAATATTTCGCTTGCTATTTGTCTTGTTTTGAAGAGTGTAGATGGTATACCCTTGGATCTTTAAATATTGTATGTTTTCAGGTGTAGTGTTGGCTTCATTGATTAGAAGGATGCCTATATCTCTGTCTATCATGATTTTGTAATTGTATTGTAAAGATTATTAAGGGTTAATTCAGTGCCGTAGATGCAAATTACATCATCCACGTATTTTTTCCCTTTGTGCATCCATGTGGTCTTGAAGCGATTGGGCAGTCGAAACTGACTGTCATGACTCTTTAAGTTTGTAATAATAATAATAATGTTATTTGTTTTACGTCCCTTTTAACAACTGCGGCCCTTAGAGACGCCGGGGGTGCCGGAATTTTGCCCCAAAGGGGATCTTCAACGTGCCAGTAAATCTACTGATAAGGCTCCCTCACATTTGCGCACCCTCAAATGTCAACGGACTGCAGCAGGATTCAATCCTACAACCTTGGGCACAGTACTGATCAGAGTTTACACTTGGTCGGATCCTGGGTATTGTAAGTCAGGGTGCACACTTTGTGGTGATATGTGGACTGCCATGGAATTCACAAAATGGCAGAGTTCCTGGTTTGTACCAGTCCATGATCTGTAGAGCATAGCTTCAGATTTGTAAAATTCGGGCCAGATATCCTTCCTTTTCTGTTCCCTGTCTTCCAGCAATTTTTCCCAGCTGTTTGTAGAGGGAAAGTCAAGTTTCCATCTCAGATCCCCGTTTACCTAACTACAATTTTTCCCAGGTTTATGTTAATTCTTGCCATATAAACCAATATATTTCAATGCTTGATTCCTCACTTGATAAGACACCAAGCCTGTTTGCATAGTTCTTTAAAAAATATACATCAACCTTTAACTTTTACAATTTTTTTTCTGTAGTGAGCTAAGAATCTCCCCAAGAATCTGGCACAGAAATTATTCCTTCCATAAAAGCATGCACAGGAATAATAATTTATCTAGAGTAATATGGAGAAGATATTATAAGAATTCCTCTTCTTTATTTGGAGCCTGTTTCTCACCATGCTATGCAAGTATCAAGCATTTGGCAACATGAGACTTCTGTAAATACTGCTGCGGTGTAGTGGCACAAGACTGACCTGGATTGATGAGTGGATTTACAGATATGAAAAGCTGTTTCTATAGGTTTGCTACTTTTAGCCATTGGGTTAAGGATTCTTTCTCAGATGAATTGGAAACTATCTCCACAAGATACTTAAAATTACTACAAAATTGGATTTTTAAAAAAATATTTGGTATCAAGGAATGTTCTGTTGGTTTTTATTTTAGTGCAGAAAATTATTTTTTTTCTTTGGTTTGTTTCTTTCTGATTTAGTGGTTGAGGTGGTAAGAACTGGATTTGAGCTGCCATTCAAGAGTACACCTCCATTTGATTTGATAAGCAAACCTACAATTGAGGCTCCAAGCTTGATTGATGCATTCTCAATGACTCCTGTAACTAGCCAGTACAACAGCTTTAATAATAATGCAAGATCAATCGAGATAGATACAGAATCCATTGCTGGACTATTGGCGCCATCGACCATTAAAAAGAAGTCCCAGAAGAGACCTATTGCTTCCACAAGTAAAGCTGTTCCTGAAAGCACCCTCCCTTATGAAAGAACAGGTCTCGAGATCAGGCGCAATTTGTTGTCAAATCTGGCTATGAAACTCTCGCAGAGTATGGACAGCACTCCATTTAGACATCCTAGAGTAAATAAGGAAATTTCACCCACCTCCCCATTGCTTCAAATGTCCCCTTCGCTTGATTTGGAAACGCCTTCACCTGTGAAAACATCATCCCCTTTGACATTAGATAAGGTAAGTGTTGTCTACATAAATAAAACCATATGATTAAGAACATTTTGAATTTTTTAATACTAGGTTGTCATCGTTGAGGTGTATAATGATCGAAGGTCCCAATTGTTGAGTTAGCATTACTTCTGGATTGCAAACGCCATATCTAAAAAGTTCATTTATTCTTGGTATTTCAGGTTATCATCTCGAAAAATATACTTCAGATGTACAACTAGAAACTAGAACTTAGTAGTGCTCTGTGCAAGAAGCACTACTTAACAGCCATTCTAGAATCATAACTGAGATAGAGAATGTATCTAGACAAAGCCATGATGTACTCAAATCTTAAATACCTTCATTTCATTTGTTGGCACTTGCCTTTAGCCTTATGATTCAGTTTGCATGTACAGTAGTTTCAAATCAGACGAGTACAAATAAATAATAAATTTACTTAAAGGATTGTTAATTTACAGCTTAAATTGGAATATAACCAGAACTGACACCTTTTCATATGAATGCATACAAATTTACCATGAAGCTAGACATACACTATGAGACCTACAGTACTACTTGGCCCCATTCCAATTTAGTTTACATTTTGTCTCCCATTCAATGCTCAGTGCAAGAAGCGCTACTTAACAGCCATTCTAGAATCGCAGCTGAGGTAGTGTTTATGTAGGAATAGCTAAGATATACTGTACCTTTGGTTAGCTTCAGTCTCATCATATACATAAGATATTCCTAAGAACTAATGCTCAGTAGAAATCTAAAATACCAAACTTAATTTTGGCTTGTTTGTCTATTAATGTAGTTATAGATTAATACTAAAACAATTGGACCCTTTCAATTTCAAGCTCTCAACTGATTGACCTGTGCAGAAGACACATCAATTAGATATAAATATTGGATTCTGAAAATAGTTATCCTCGCATTCTGATCAGAGAAATATAATTTCTCGGATAACTAGGTAATATAATATTCCCCATGTCACAAAAGATATATAAACAGCTCGCCTAACTCATTTAACACTTCAGTAACACTATGCAGTTATTTTACCTAAGAAAACTTCTTACATAATATTTTTCCTATGATATGGTTTAAATTCACTATAAAAAAAAATAGCCTACGGAAACAAATACTGACAGGTCTGCCGCCAACCACAATGTAAACGAAACCAGTCACGACCATGTGTATCAATGTCTATGAATGTACACAAATAAAGGTGGTCAGCGACTCCTCCGGAGTCTTAACGTAAGTTAAAATTGTCTTCTTCATATTTCTGCAAACTACTGCTACCCAGTGCATGAATATTGAAATAATCTGTTAGATGTTACCTAGGTTTAGTAAAAAGGCATTCCTGGAATAAAATTATTTGCTTAATGCTGTACCCGTTCGTCCTGGGGATGCGATGACCCATCTGCTATAACATCGCATTCCTGGAGTTCCAGGACAGAGCGGAGTTAAATGAACCTCTAGTCAAATAAGGAATGTGTCGGAAATTCAGCTGAGTTATCGAAAAAGCAGTGGGTATCACGAGACAAAGTATCTCTAGGGTCGTTACGGGCTTAAGTTAATAAAAATAATTCAAATATAAATGGGCGCCATCAACTGAATTCCTAGCAAACCACTTCCTTTCCGGATAAGCCTTACTCAAGACAAGGAAAGAAAAAGGAACATCACACCATCATCAGATCACAACTAAGATAAAAACAAATTTATTTTTCTTTGAAAGTCAGACAGACATTTTAAATATAATTCCTACCTAAGAGTATGGTCGAATGCAAAGTTAAATTGTCATTGTCCAAAAATTGAACCATCTCCTCTCTAATGCAAAATTATCTTAATCCACATAACAAGAAAAATGTATAAAGTTCTCTTGGATTCTCAGGATCACTGTAGCACTATGTCTTTCGTCACTGACATTTGTGAAACCTGAGACCTAATTCTCTTTAATTTAACATCAATGTGGATTTAATTAAGTAATTAATCTGCCTAAACATACACATATAATAATCACTCATCTTAAATATCACATAAATTATGGTTTGCATGGTATAAATTTGAACGTAGAACATGTTAATCAAATGCTCCTAAACATTGAATAATTAATTTACACTATTTACATCGTCATTAACAATCAATCACTTATCTGTGAATTACAGAAAATTCAAATTCTCGTTTGGTTATCATTATCGTCATCATCAAAATTAAATATTTCTCACATTAATTCTCACTTCAAAATTCTACTTGTTTCTGTTAGAATCGTTAATTCATCACCATTACGTCATTTAAATTCTCAACTCAAGTTGCAATTCCTTTCAAATTATCTCTCAATTAAATTTATTTAATTGCATATAAATTCATTAATCATCAGCTTCTTTAATTAATTATCATCTTCTGATTCAGTTATTCATCATCATTACAATCGTCTATTAATTTATTTCAATCAGTTTAATTATCCAATCTTTAATTCATCCACTTTATTTAATTCATCGATTTATTTCAAAATTTAATTTATCAACTTATTTAAATTTCAATCATCTGGTTATTTAGTTTATTATTATTTCATCTAGTCATTCTGATTTTTATTTCATTAGGTCAGATCGTTAATATGCTTAAATCTCAGATTATTATTTCGTTAATTATTATTTTCAGAAAATCTTGTATTATCAACTTCATTTATTTGTTTAATTTCCTAACAAATTGTTTAATATGGTTTATAGAACGTTGTCTTACAGTTTTATTACTTCCAAGTTATATCTCGTATTTAATTTATCATGCCAAAAAATATTATTGTCTCCACGACATCACGTTGGATCTAGCTATCCACAACGACATTATATTTCTTCAATATTTCAAATATCACATTTGAATATAAGAATTACTCCAAAAACTCCATAAATATTCAGCACATACAGCATGAATCTCAACAAATACGCTAGACTGGGTACGACGACCTCATGTCTGCTTCAAAATACATTAGCAACATTGCTACTATCACTTGGCAACTTCCACAAAATGCCTATCACAAACTCCACTTAACCATGTTGCATGATCTACAAAAAATATATAACTGGCTTCAAATTATCAACGCACACAATCTCCAATAACTGTAATTAATCTGATCACATCTAGACAACTTCTTAAACAATTGGAAAAATATTACTTCAGTAATTCATGATCTGCTTTCAAATAGCATAAATTCTCTTACAATTCTTCATAATTCACATCGCAGAAAAACACCAATGTGCTATAATCTCTTATATCAAAATCTGCAATACTGATCTGCCTTAAAATAAATCTGACCATTAATGATTAATCTTATAAGATTCAATTACTTTAAATCCTTCTCAAAGGTATCAAACATAATTATAAAAATCATCAAAAGCATCAGCTGTAACAGCTGTTAAACTGAAATTACTCTCAAAAGAGTATAGCAACAAAATATTGGATTGGCAAACAAGAATTACGAAATGCAATCCTGTTGACATTTATCGTTACTTTATTTAACAAAATTTCGACTGATATGTGACTAGTAGTTCCTTGTTAGATTCACTTACATCTCGTGTACACTCGGATGATAAAAATGAGTCCCTCAATGGCAAGTAAGATGTGTAACCACCGTACAGTCGTATAAATACGAAAGACCTCGCCCCGTCGACTTGGATGATAGTTCCCTAAACGATGGGTAAGATGAGTAGCCACCATACAATCGTATAAATACGAAAGACCCCACCTCGTAGACTGTATGAGTGAATGTACCAGATAAGAATCAACAAGTCTCTAGTTGTCATATAAAAGCGATGTTCATTCACTAAAGTGAATAACTTCTTAACATCTCCAAACAATCCAATGGAAAAATTCCCTACTGATGAATAATACACACTCGCTAGTATGCAATGAACTGACGAAGTAATTTCTGATAATCAATTGCAGATCACGAGTTCGAAATACTCGTTACACAAAAAAACTATTCATGAAAAATATCCTAGCTGGAAAAATGTCTATAAGACCAAACATTTGCTTAATAAAGCCAATCAATGGTGAGAATTTCGTATAATGATGCCTGCCATATCATATGGTCACTCCATATCCTAGCAAATTCGAAGTATATAAATTCAAACCATGTCTTAATAATCATATCACTCCTATTAGAAAAATATACATGTGTGCCCAGTATTCATGAAAATAATCGTATCAGGTAGTTAGAACTCTTACAATACCTTTCATTATCAGTTGCAATATAATTTCCAAGATCGTCGATTTTCCCTACCTAAAGAATTTCTCGTAAGATCGGCGTGAATATCATTTCATCCATGAAATGACGCTTTCCTTCGAAATCCCAAGCGAATCAGCTGTTGGACTCCTCTCGTCAGGAATCGAATCCATCGCTCTGTGGTGCCATCTTGTCTCTATTCACGTTTACTCGGTCATGTTGAACCTCGGATTACCCATAGCGGATATTGTCCAACTCCTTCTCGAAAAGTTCATGAAAACAGTGGACCCCCTTACTCCTCTTCTAATATACGCCACTGTTCCTTTAAATGTTGAGTTTGAGTATTGCAAGTCCAATCTCAACTTACTGCAAAGTCCCACTTGAGTAAAATAAAATTTTACTTGATAGTGTTCAAGATTACGATACACCCTGTATCTGTTCGTAATAGGTAACTCATGAAAATTGTATAAGATAAAATTCTTATAAATGCACGATATAATGTTCATCAGAGCCTATGCTAAACATTCAGTTTACTTGGAATAGTAAAAGTCGCTTTGAATGTGTTATATAACAGCATGGTTATAAGGTTATTCGTAAAAGCCTGTGTTTGAACAGCGTCGAAATGAAGCTTGAAATAAAGTCTTCAAATACGAGCAGTGTGGTTTTGAAATACCCCGGCTGTCTACAATTGTCTCCTCGGCCAGCCCGCCTGGATCAACGACCCCCTCGGCCTTCGCTGCTCGGCGATGCAAGCACTGTCACCTACACTTTTGCCGTGACAGTTTCTGTATGCTGCGTGACCTTCAATGCCCGTCTCGCTGTGCTATAGAGCTGCTCTGAACTGCCCGTCTTCCTGGGCTCAACTGATCTTGCTAGCGCTGTGTTCCGGCTTATGAGCTCCGCGCGGCACGTGGCTTGTTCCCCCACCACTGCGCTCTTACGTCATGAACATAGTCTCGAACCCGAATCCTCTCGGCTGTTCTGTTATAAAATAACTTATTTCCATAAAATTATTTCCACATATAATGCATGTTATATATCCTCTTCTAAGATGTTTTAATTGCTATAATTCCATATATGTTTCAATAAAGCTTCACATCTCTATTCATAATTCTATCTTCTCACAGATTTCAATGCCTCCTTGATTCTTGACCTCCTACGTCATCTTGGCATTCTTCTTGACGCGATCGGTGCGCTATCTTTTCTTATTGCTTTCCAAAACCTCAACTACAGCTTAATGTCTGCTGGCGTAGCCGATAGCCTAAAATAGGTATCGGGTACAATGCTAAGGGTTCAAGAAGAATCTTAAACCAATTTATGGTTTAATTCAGAAAGCCTTGGAGGCTGGATTTAGACAGCTCCTTAACCCGGTCCATGAGTCAATCCTAATTGGCTACATGGATAATTCTTGCCAGGCGCGTCCACGTCGCGGGGGTGGGCAACGGTACTGTAATATACCATGGAACTACAGTACCGGCTAAGTTCTGGTGAGGACCCAGTCCTATGGGGTATAACATAGGCCCCGTGCACAGGGTTACGTGCGAAGACCTCAACGGAATCTGCAGCGGAGAAGATGGACTTCAGAACGGTGGAGATTGCGGAAGAGGCAACCCAGTACTCAGGGAATAGTATGAGTACAGCATCAATCGGCAGCGTCTGTTTCCCATGTTAGGGGCGGCTGCAAGGGCGTCTGTTCTCCATGTTAGGGGCGGCCTGAATAATAGCTGGCAGTAGCTTCATAAAATGCCTTTGGGAGTGGCGACCCCATCGTAATAATAGCCTAAAATGGAAATGGCACTTCCAGTGATTCGGAAAAGGTTAGGGCGTACCCTGCAAGCGACGCGCAGTTCCTTTGGTACTGGGGGAACTGTGAGAAATGGGCGACCAGTAACCGAAATGAAAGTGGGAATCATGAATGTCATGACCCTGACAGGCAAGGTGGAGGAGGTGGTAGACTTCATGGAGAGGGAGAAGGTTGGAATGATGGGGCTGAGTGAAGTGAAATGGAAAGGTAAAGGAAGGAAGAAATTGAGGAAAGGATATACATTATACTGGAGTGGTGGCCAAGAGGCAAAAAATGGCGTGGGACTGATAACCTCGAAACAACTGGAGGAGTATGTTGAAGTGGTCGAGTGTGTGAGTGACAGAATAATGAAAATTAGAATGAAGATGAAGAATGACGTGATGGACTTCATACAAGTGTATGCACCACAGACTGGAAACAGAGAAGAAGATATTGAAGTATTCCTGGAGGATGTAGAAAGAGTAATCTCAGATGTAGAAGTGGTGATCATGGGAGATATGAATGCACAAGTCGGAAATGAGAGACAAGGAAAGGAAGAAGTCATTGGACCGTATGGATATGGGAAAAAGAACCGAGAAGGAGAGGAACTTGTAAACTTTTGTGAAAGGAATGGACTGATAGTGGGTAATTCATGGTTTCGGAAGAAAAACAGCAGGAAAATTACGAGATATGGGTGGGGTGATAGAAGAACAAAATCAGTAATTGACTACTTCCTGGTGGAAAGGACAAATCGCAGAAAGCTGATGGATGTGACAGCTTTACCAGGAGAAGCATTTGATGGGGACCATAGAGCTGTGGTGGCAAAATTTAGATGGGGAAAATTGGAAAACCTAAAGGAGATCAGAGAAAGTAAAATAAAAGTATGGAAATTGAAAGACAAAGCTGTACAGGAAGATTTTCAGGAGAGATTGAAGCAACAAATCCCAGTTACTGAAGTGGGAAATGTAGAAGAGGAATGGACCCACTTTAAAAAGGCATTTGCTGGTGCAGCAGAGAGTGCTTGTGGTAGGACGTCAACAAGAGTGAAAGAGAAGGAGACACCGTGGTGGAATGAGGAAGTGAAGAAAGCAGTGAAAGAAAAGAAGTCTGCATGGAAAGAATGGAACCGAGATCAAACAGAAGAAAGCAAAAGGAAGTATCACGACAGCAAACGGAGGTGTAAGAAAGTGGTAGGAGAAGAAAAGAAGAAAAGTTGGGAAGAATGGAAACAGATGTAAGTGGCAGTAAAAGGATGCTGTATGGGCTTCTAAGAAGTAAGAGGAAAGAAAGTTACTACAAAGCTGGTGAAAAAGGAAGATGGAGAGTTGTTAACACACCCAGAAGAGATAAAGGGACGATGGAAGGAGTATTTCGATAAGCTATTGAATGTGAGCAATTGTACTGGTGAGATGGAAGTGACACAACCTGACGACTCTATAACAGAAGATGATATAACAATGCTGGAGGTGGAATTAGCAGTACAGAAAATGAAGATTGGAAAAGCAACAGGGGTGGATGAAATTAGTGTAGAAATGATAAAGGCTGCTGGACCTGTTGGTATGCAATGGCTGTATCGACTGCTAAAGTGTGTGTGGAAACGGAAATGTGTACCAGAAGACTGGGAGAAAGGGCTAATAATACCAGTGTATAAGAAAGGGGACAAGAAGGTGTGTGATAACTATAGAGGGATCACCCTCATATCACAGATAGTAAAAATACTGGAAAGGATATTAGAAAGAAGAATGAGAAGAAAGGTGGAAGGAGAGTTGCAAGAGGAACAGTATGGCTTCAGGAGTGGAAGATCCACAGTGGACCCAATCTTTAGCTTGAGGCAAGTGATGGAAAAGAACTGGGAATATGGAGAGGATTTGATCATGACTTTCATAGATCTAGAAAAGGCATATGATAGTGTCCCCAGAGAGAAGGTATGGGAAACCATGGTTAAGAAGAGACTGGGAAGAGAAATGTTGGAAATGGTGCAAGCAATGTACAACAACTGTGTTAGCAGGGTACTGACCCCAGTTGGAAAGACAGATTGGTTTAGGAACAAGACTGGACTAAGACAGGGGAGTGTGCTGTCACCTCTCTTGTTCATAATGGTGATGGATGAAATTGTAAAGGAAACAAAGGAAGCATATGGACATAAAGAAATGAAGTTACTGTTATTTGCAGATGATATTGTGGTCTGGGGAAGGAACACCGAAGAAGTGCAAAAACAACTAGATGCACTGAACGAAAATGTCCAGAAGTACGGCCTGAAAATCAGTATAGAGAAAAGCAAGACCATGGTGATGACAAGAGGGGAAAGATAAGGAAAGGGCACTGTGAAAATTGGAAGTCAGAGTTTGGAAATTGTGGACACGTTCAAATACCTAGGAAGTGAATTGATGCAAACTGGTAGGTTGGACATGGAGATTGGTAGGAGGGTACAGCAGAGCAATGCATTCTATCAAAGTGTAAGAAAACTTGTTTGGGATAAGGAAGTACCAAGGAAAAGCAAGGAGGTAATGTATAAAATGTACTATGTACCCATATTAACTTATGCAGCTGAGACTTGGACCCTGACGAGCAGGCAAGAGAGTAGAATCCAAGCCAGTGAAATGAAATTCCTAAGAAGTATGATAGGTAAGACAAGGAAAGACAGAGTGAGGAATGAAGATGTTAGGAAGGAAGTTGGGATGGGAAAACTAAATGAGAGAATTGAGAAGAATAAACTAAGGTGGTTTGGACATGTAAAGAGGATGGAGGAAATTAGAATACCAAGACAGATGCTGGAGGCCAAGTGCAAGGGTAAGAGAGCAAGGGGAAGACCTAGAACAAGGTGGATCGATTCAGTGAAGAACAGCGTGAGAAAAAGAAGTCTGGACTGGGACAAGATCGTGGAAGAAGAATTGTGGAAGGAAAGAGGAAAGTGGAGAAGTGCCATAAATACCCCGACCCGGCAGGAGCTGGATAAGGGGAAATGATGATGATGATGATGGTTTAATTCAGAAAATGTATGGAATAAAAGTAATTGAATATTAATTTTGAACATTTACAGTGGTAGAAAATGTTTGTTCGATCGTATCCTGCAAAGACCTATACAGGGGAGGAAGAACATACAATCAGCTTTCATTTTTCTTGAACTTGCATAGGTTTGATGACCCTAGCCTATCTTCACCAGTTAGTTTGTTATTGTTGTCTTAAGGGGTGGAACAGCAAGGTTATCTGCCCCATAACTTCAGGGCAATAACATGAATGTGGGTAAGGAGTTGGTTTTCATTATTTTAGATTATGATGATAATTGCTTTTTTAGGGGCCCAACATCTAGATTATAATAACCCCTGGCACTACAGCCCATGAGGGCCTAGGCCTCGCCGGCCCCGTGGTGTTGGGGTAGTGTGCCTGCCTCTCACCCAGAGGCCCTGGGGTAGATTCCCGGCTCCGTCAGAGATTTTAGAAACTAACGTGAGGGCTGGAACAGGGTGCACTCGGCCTCGTGAGGACAATTGAATAGCTGTCTGACAGTGAGGCAGCGTCCCGATCACGAGAACCAAGATTAACGGCCGAGGGGACCTGATGCACTGATCACGCGTCGCCCCAATATCTGCAGGCTAAATGGCTGGGCAGCGGTCACTTGGTAGGCCTAGGCCCTTCATGGGCTGTAGTGCCAGGGGTTATTATTATAACATCTAGGTTATCGGTACCCATTATTTTAAACATATCAAAAACAAGGTAATGAAGTCTTAACTAAACCAATAACATCCTTTAACAACATATAACCAAATAGGTATAACCTTCCTTAGAAAATCACTGGCTGGCAATATTGAACTGTACCTATTTCACCGCCTTGAGCTATTGTATCGCCCAGTTCATATAGCACAAGGTATCTTTCCTCCTTTTGCTAGAACAGCATACTAATCTGGTTTCCATAAATGCTCTGCATGGCTCTGGAATCACTTTCCTCATATGATAAGACCTCCTTAAAAACAACTTTGCCAAAAAGTAAAGTCCCTAAAGGAACTAGGGCCCATGTAAACTGAATGTAATCTTGTGTGTATCAGATTGCTTGTGTGTGCCTGTACAGTCACACTCGCTCGTCAGTGAGTGAATGAAAGAGTGTGTGAAAATGTGTCCCTTTATTTAAGATTTGTGTGCTAATGTTGTCATTTACAGGAGTTATGTGCATGCATGTAAATTAAACATATCTATAAAGTAACTCTTTCCTCACTTGCCAGTGAGAGTTATTTTCTAACCTATTGAAGATTTCAGTGTTAATGATGTAAAGTTTTAAACCTTTAAATTGTATAATTATGTAAACATGGATGTGTGACCTGGGTCCTATACCGCCAGACCATCAAAAAACTGGAACGCTTTTACTTGCAGAAACTCTGCTCCATTATGCACATCAACCGGCATGAGTATATAACAAATGCTGTGGTTCTTGAGAGAGCAGAGACAAAGAGTATAGAGGCCATCATCATTATTCATAGGCTCAGATGGATCGATCATATCCAGCGCATGAATGAAGACAATACTCCCTCGGCAAATCCTGTATTGTGAGCTCAGCACGGGCAAGAGACTTCTAGGAGCACCTCGGAAGCGTTAAAGACCAGCTTAAGCAATAATCCAGACAATTAGCAAACACTTGTAGAAGATCGCACATGTTGGCGTGCAGCCACCTCAACTGCTGTTTCACATTTTGAAGAAAAACTTCGAAAGCAGGAAATGGAAACTCGTCAGAGGAGAAAGCTGTGCCAGATATTGCCACATACTCCACCTTCCATCACATGCATCGTGTGTGGCCTTATGTTCTATGCCAGAATTGGTCTGTTGAGTCACCAGCAACATCACCATCGAGTGGATGCAAATAATTATAGCAGGAAAAAACGTACACTCGGATAAGAGAATCGTCCGTTGTCAACAACAATGTAAACATATGCAGTCTTGTACAGTATAGACTATATTTAAAGGTGAAGATGGGGACGCTGCTGTGTATGTGGGGCTTGACACTTTCTCCAATGCCCTCCATAAATTGTAATACAATTTTCAGAAAATAAATGATAAAATTCATAAAACTAAGATCGTCAGAGAATGGAAGAGAACATACTGCAGTTACCACATAGATTATTTTCTCCTGGTAACGACAGAATTCTTTGATATATTTAGGATAGTCTGAAAACAAATTTTTTACCATCTGCAGGAAATTTTATTAATGAAATACAAAATGGTGTGGCAGAAAAGGGCATTTGTCTGATTTCTTCATGGTCTTAAACAACCCCTATTGGTACTAGTCTGTGTTCATATGGTTGCTTCAGTGCTGTCCTACTGTACAGAAGTGAAAGTTGCTGGACGTCAGATCTGGATTGTAAGGGCGTGGTCCAGGTGTTCTGAACTGATGGTGCATGGTTGACCATATCTGCTACCTTGTGGAGTGTGTCTTGCAGATGCATGATCCCTGCTGCAAGAAATGCTTAAGTCTCCATGCTTGTCAGGCTTACACTATTCTGTTGTCCTGTCTGTAATACAGCTTGGTGCCAGCACTGGACACACACTATTCTGTAGTCCCATCTGTGGCCACCCAGTACCTAATTCAGGGCTTCATGGGGTGCACTGTGCTGTGCAATGCCCTTTGCACTTGCATAAGAATTGACCCCCTCCGTTGCCCATCAGGTCATCTTCCTTCCAGGCAAATTAATGACAGTGCACAGAATGTTTTGCGCTTAAAAGAATGAACTAAGCGTGCACTGGAAGTGTTTATCTATGTATTACAAAGATTTTGTATTAACGAGTCCATCAGTTGGAAGGAAAGTAATTTGATTTCTCTTTAGTTGTTGTGCTCTATCACCAGTATTTTTTCTTTTTTGTTGTTGTGTGCATTCTCCATACACAGTATATAATATATACTGTACATATATTTATATCCTACTTTATTCTAATGTTTTGCTGAGCCACCTTGTGAGGCAAAACCTAGAAGAGGTATTAAAGTATCTGATTACTAGGGAGTCTTTTACGAGGGTTGATGTAAAAGTCATGGCAACGATTTTTTGTTATGAAGATGCCAGTCCGGTTGGAAAATGTGACATATACAGACAAAAGGAAAAGGTGTTAACTACATGTGTGGACAATGAATAGCACTGAAATATCGTAACACACTAATTTAATTTATTATGGTAATATACAGGGCAATATGGCCTTCACGGTGCAAAAGAATGACAACACAGTACACATACAGGTCACATGACAAACCTGAGCCTAAAGACCCTCAAAGTAGTCCCTGCTACTGTCACCACTCGCTGCCAACGATGTGGGAGGCGCTGAATACCATCTGCCTCAGCATTTGACGCACCATATGTGAATCAGGTCACCTGTTGGCGCACAGCATTAGCAATGTCCTCTCGTGTTGCAAACCGCCTACCACGTAGTGGTTCCTTAATCTTTCGAATGAGATCAAAGTCGCAGGGCAAAATGTCGGGAGAGTGCGGTGGGCACTCTAATTCTTCCCATCCCCAACGTCGTAGTAGCTGCCCTACACACCCTGCTTTATGTGGTCTTGCATTGTCGTGCAGGATTAATGCACCGTCCACAAGATCCGGACGTTTCTCCCGAACACCACGTCGTACCTGTCTCACCAGGAAGTCCCTGTAGTACTGTGCGGTCACTGTTCTGCCATGTGGAACAAAGTGGCAAACAATGTCACCCCTGACGTCATACGCGACGATCACCATCAATTTGACTGGGGAAGGATTCTGACGTAACTTCTGTCTCCTTGGTGATCCAGCATGTCGCCACTCCGCGGACTGACGTTTCAGTTCTGGTACGTATGCCCTGGCCAAAAATTCATCGATGGTGATTATTCGTGACAAGAATTGATCATCGTCCTGTTGCCAGCATGCAAGGTGGTCGGAGCATATTGCATAGCGCACCCACCTTTGAACTTTCGTCAGTGCATGCAGTACCCGCCGAGATGCGCAGCTCATTACGCAATATCCTGTGGACGGTGCGTTTCTCGGTGCCACTTGCCCTCTCTAACTCCAGTAGCGTCCATCGTCTGTCTTCATCCAGGAGCTGCTCGATGACGGCTCGTGCCACGCCGGTCCGCACACTGACAGGTCGTCCCGAACATTGCTCATCACTGGTTGAGACACGTCCTTGCTGAAACTTTCCTACCCATCGTGCTTCTGTACGGGCTTCCACTAATTCACTGTGACATTCCATCGCATTTCTCCCTCGGAGAATGGCTATTATGATGTAAGCGCGCTGCTCAACACGGGTTACTTGCATCTCGCACGACACTCACCAACTGACTGATTTCACAGCCCTCGCTGCGCTACTATCAGCTATCACAGAGCCAACTGTTCTGCATACACACTATGCCTGCAGAACTTCCACACGACACACATACGTTTGTGATTCGTTCACATATCTACAAGAAAAAAAAATAGTTTCCATGACTTTTGCCCCAACCCTTGTATTTTTCTGGCTTAATTGGCCCCCGTCTTGTAACACGCTAAGTTTTGATGGGTCAGATCTCTATCATTTGTCTTTTCAGTATTCCCTGCCCACTGTAAAAGGTCCTGAAGTGGGGCTGGGTGTGTGAATCCCCAATATGCTTAGTACCATGGATAGTGCTTGCTACACCCTCAATAGTTAAGTTGGTGAACTCGGGAGATGTGACCTTTGAGGGATTCCTGAGCTGGGTCCATTTCCATCCCCTTTTTCGAATGTCTTTGGGGCAGTCCCCTCTCTTTTTTTTTTTTTTTTTTTTTTTACATTTACTTTTTGTTAGATATACTGTAAGTCCAGTGGTGTTCGTATTGGTGGTATTTTTTCATATCATCCATTTCATCAGGGGTCGATGGCTAGATGTTACGCCCCATGAAGCAATCCCCCTTACTACCGGTATATCATCTAAATTCATACTGTTCAGTGGAGAAGACACACAATGGTAGGAGTGTATGGGAAGTTTAATAATTGTGTTATACTTAACATTCTAACATAATCTGGGTGTGCAGAGCTTAGGGATACATGCCCATCCAAGTCCACCCTTGAGTGCAGTAGATTTAATGAGGTCATGTAGTATACACTGAAGACTGTCCAATTTTATTTTGAATGTTGTTTACTTTTTGGAACAGATATACTGTGTTTGGTTTTTAAGTTAATTTCAAATTATGAATTAAACATTAATTTTTTGTTGGTGTTATTCCAGGTTGTAGAACGCATGGTGATGACAGTTCCAACCTCAGCGAGACGAGATCACCTCTCAGAACTTGGTGAGGGTTGTTTATTTGTTTATTCTGCAATTAAGGCAATGCTCAGGTAGCAAAATGTATAATGCATCCCCGGTTGTTGGTAACCATGATATTACTCGTTTAATATTTGATCGCCGCTGAGCGTGGCAGTGCCAGTGTTCGTTATTTATTGTAGCAGCTGCCCCGCACAGTGAAGCGGGGAACATAGCGAGGACAGAATGCAGTCTATACATACGTCAAGCAGCATTGCGCGTCACGGGAACTCATGTCACCATGGACAGTTAAAACGATGACAGGCAATTGGAACAGTCATATCCTTCTCGCGCAACTGTACCTGTCAATGAAGCAGGCTGACGTGTGACACAAGTAAACAAAGAATAGTACCCATCTTAACCGCCGGCAATCAATTCTTGAAAGGGTAATACATATATTTTATCAAATGACCCAATACATCATATAAAATCATCTGCTGCGTAGTATATCTATGTGCTAGTTTTTTTTATTTTTAATTTCCTTTAAAGATTTGAACCTCGTTTAAAATTCAAATTGACATCCACATTTTGACCTCGAAGGCTTGCTAAATTACGTAATGGCAGTTGTTGTCGAAAATATCCGAACACACAATTTGAGATTTCTTTACTTGATAACGAAACAGATAGTGAGTTAAAAGATCTTACTCTTGAAAGACCTACATAAAGTTGGTCATGGATAAATACTGGGTTTGGCAAATAGACAAATTTTGTCAAAAGTTTGGCCCTGAGACTTTATAGTCATTGAAAAAGCTAACAGATTTGGAAACTGCCTTTGTTTAAATTTGAAAGGGACATATGGGTCAGGGGGAATAAGAGTGTTATTCTAGGTATGAGAACAGTTTCACTTTTATTGGAATCCAGAACGGTTGCCTCTATTATAGTGTAACTTTCTAACTACAAGTCTAGTTCCATTAGACACCTTTTGAGGGTGGTAAATTTCTCAGTGGCATGATTATAGCACCCTTGTTCATTCTCGGCTTGTGTGGAGGCATCCTGGTTGGTGTTAGACTGTTAAAAAATTCTTCAGGATAGGCAAGCTGATCTGCATGTTCTCTCCCAGTACTGTCTACATTTTCATTAACTACTTCATCCCTAGGTAAACGTTGAAGAACGCGATTGTTTCAATGATTGGTAATGATCGCTTTTCCTTTAAACTGCTGAGCGGTGACGGTAGCGAAATAAATATTACTATATAGTTCTTCATTTGGATCTTGTATTTCTGGATAGCATATTGAAGGCACTTTTGCTGTTTTTCCAGTCTTGCCTTCTACGTGTTGAAAATTCTTTCTCAAAATAGATAGGAATCTACAATGGAATCTTAAATTTTACACGAATACTTGTCCATTAGATTTTAAATATTTATGTTGTCAAATTTTTGAGTTTATATTTTCATCGTTCTTATTCATTGTTTTCTAGTTTCTTCTCTTACTTGATGTATGAGAGCTTAGCATTGGTTTTCAATAAGAGCCTATAATATAGGGATTCATTCAAATAACAGCACGAAATGATTGAATCCATGTGAGGCATTGAAGTATTTTATGAAAGATTACAGCGTGAATAGGCCGACAATTGTGACTAAATTTGGTAGATGTGGAGAGTGGAAGTCTTTTCATCCTGTATGTATTTTAGTTAATTTCATTTTTCAACAATGTTGTTAGATTAGTTTCACAAGGTTTGATTCTAATTTGCTGAAGAAGGTTCCATTGTTGGACCGAAACGTGTACTAATTTGAATATAATTTGTATTGATTGGTGGCAATTTTCTTAAATTTTCCTATAATGGTAAATGTTTTTTCTTTCTATAACCTATCCACCCAGGCTACATCACTAACCCCTAAATCAGTGGTAGAAGTCGGCGGACCACTCAGCCTGAAATTGAATCATGTATGAAACCCCCCCACTACACCTTATAAGTTGTAACCGTTCCACAATAACACTTATTTTAAAGATATTTCAATTCAAAACCTGCTAGTCATCGCCGCGAATATATTGGGACAATTCTTGTTCAACGCACATAGTTTTCGAAATCCCCATTTATTGGCCACTGTTTTATACGTGCTGGTGGACCCTTTTCTTCCACGGACCACTCCCGAGGCACCCACGGACCACCAGTTAAGAACCAGTGCCCTAAATGAATCAACACCAACAAAATACATACTGAGTCATGAATCCAAATGTCCTGGGTTTGATTCCCAGCCCTGCCAAGAAATGTAATTCTGGTCTGAGGGTTGGAACTTTCAGCCTTTTGAGGCAAAACTGAGTAGACTAATTTAATTCCCACCTCAGCTGTCTTAGAAGTGGCTTTCTGTGGTTGCCCAATTCTATTCCAGGCAAATGCCGGGATGATTTCTATATTAACAACATGGCTGCCTTCTTCCATATCCTAGGCTTACAAATACACACACAACAATAGGCATCACAATGACACAGGTTTATTAGACAGATTCCCCCCCCCCCCCCACACACACACATCGAAGTACACGGGACATGTCCACAACGTCCCAAAGCCCCTAAATGAATTGACAGCAGCAACAACCTATCCAGTCATTGTCATGTGTCATTTGAACTCTCTCTCCTTTAATGAATGTACTGTATATTTTTAAGGGGTTTGTTACAGGAAAGGGAATGCTTGCAATGTATAATGTGTTGTATTTTTCAGATTCCACCTTGTCCTCCACGGATCACAGTGATATCGATATATCCTTTATCACTTCAGCATTTGGACAAATTTATTTACAAACACCTTTGAATCGACGAAATACGAATGAACATATGAAGCCACTCGGTAACCTGGGGGAAATGAGTTCACAAACACCTGTTCAACGACGGAGTATGGATGAACACATAAAGTCGCTCATCAACCATGATAGTTACGAACATTTATTATCTGGAAGCCCACTTGTAATCCCCTTGCTTTCAAGTGACAGTGGAGAAGAGGATTAATCCTTCATTTAGTACCGTACGGAATTAATCATATAATACAAATACAATGTTTCTCTGATAAGTTTTGAACAGGATTGGTAAGACAAGAGGGGTGGGGGGGGCTCTTTAAAGATATTATTGCATTGCATTTTTTTAATGTTATTTATTTTAAATAGAACTCGCTAAGATAATGGGAAATAATTGTAATGTTTCCAATGGTCATTTTCAGTGTTGGCATATTACCTCATGCAGTCGAGCTGTACATGCATTACCCGGTTCTATAACAAATAGACCCTTGCAACCTTTCAATGCTAACATGCATGCCAGCAATACCAGCAGTTAAATACTATTGCTTTAGGGTGGTTAGATAATTGGAAAATCATTAGTTAAAAGAAAGTTTCTGCCAGAGCTCAGAGTTTATCTGAATCCAAGAAAGGATTCCACAATGATCCAACAAACCCAAAACGGTGGCATTTCATTGTAATGGTTCTGTGAGTTTATATCGTGCAATAATAATAAACAGTATTATTTTAAATTTCACTACAGTAGAACCTTGGATTGTGAGCAACTTGATCTGAGTGTGTTCTACAAGACTAGCAAAAATTTTGAATTTAATTTTAACTTCATAAGTCAGCAATGCTCTGCAATAAGAGTAGAACTGGTTTGCCTACTGAGTGTCATGTTTTCTCCTCCCTCACAGTGAAATTGTTTGTACGCACAATTTCCTCAAACACATACCGAAGAATTATATGAAATTTCATAAATTAAACCTATTTGTGTACACACACAGTAATACTGTTAGTTATTCATTTGTATTCATTCAAAAATACTTATAAAATCAAACATTTCTTTAGTCTCAGTTGAAGATATACCCCATTATCAAACTAGGCAGGTTAATCACTTCCTTGTGTCGCATAATTAAATTTGCTTTAAATGGCATATTAATTCGTGCACTTAAGTTGTACAAACTGTAACAAATGTACCATTACAACATTTAATGCCTGAGTATTGACATATTTTCTTTCCCATTATCTTATTAAATGAACCACCCTTGTATGTATGCTACACTTTATAATACAGTGAGATTCTTTTGCTGGAGCGGGGCTGACTGCCGGGTGCGTGCGCCTTCCGCCAGCCAACCGAGCTCGGTCCGCAGTGTTGCGCGAGGCGGAGGGGAGCCAAACAGGGTCATTAAAGTCATTAAGTCACTAAACTTATATCAACGAGGGTGTGTAGTGTCAGCGCACAGATAAGAAGGTAACATAAACAACAGCTGCAAATTGGAAATCTGAACGACATCACGTCACCAGTTAAAGGTTAGAACTTATCTTTTCACAGAAGACACTAAAAATGTTCTCATTCAGCTGACAGACAGTAACTTTGGAAGTTACATCGTTACAGTATGTAGCTACTCCTGCACCCCCCTGCGTGTTTACTGTAATTAATCGAAGCACGGACCTAAGCCCGTTTGATGTTCAATTGTGGGTTAATTTAAAGTACAGATCAATTACCCGTACTAGAGTGGAGCTGGAGAACAATATACGGGAGCAGATATCCCTCACAACAGAAGTGAATCACAATGTGTAAACGCTGATTTATTTACATGGTACAACGCCTGTCAGTCGAAGAACACTCTTAAGCATCTCCTGTTGATAGGTGAATTTACCATTAATTAATGTACTTTTTTATGGTTTCCACTTGCGCGCAATCCGCCGTGCGAGCTGTGTTGGCTGGCAGAAGGCGCGCGCGCCCGGCCGCCGGCCCTGCTCCAGCAAAAGAATCGCCCTGCATAAGTGGAAGAAACTTTAAAATTTTATTCTTATATTTTGTATATAATATACTGTATTTTAGTGATAACTGGCAATATGATTACTGAAAGGTTCCTTTATATTGACACTGAATTTGTATTAATCATTCTATATGAATAAATAGTTTTATATTGTGAATGAATCCTCTGCATTTCAATTAGTTCAAATGGAAAAATTCATCTGGATATGAGTGTGTTATGGATTACAAGATGGGTTTACAAATCTACAGCAATTCATCCAAATTGCACCTATACCCCAAGTACCAACTTATTCCTCATTCTGAGGAAGGTTTGGGTTATCTTACTGCTTAAGGTGGTAGGATATCCGAGAATACTTCCTGGGTGTCTATATTGCAGGAATTTTCATTCCAGTGAACTGATGCCATCACTGAGTAAATATAGTGAACACTGACATTTCAACTAACTTAATTTTAATTATTCCGAATTCAATTTGCCAATTAATAACTTTGTTTGAAAAATGAATTATGAAATTTATCCCACATTGTGAAAGCAAAAACCCAATATCTTGTCAGCAATATAACCTCCTTTTACATGCTTTTTCACAAGAATGCTTGCATTTTGGAATAGTTTTAAATTACTAGCATTGTTGCCACGTCTGCCAAAAGCAAATCTTGAACTTTATATGAGATTAAGATGATGCGTAAAATGTGGGGAAACAATCCAAACTTTTGTAGAGAAACACCATCCAAAGAAATAATATATTTAATGACAATGCAATGTTACATTTCCGTGAAATCCTGTAAAGAAGGCAAAAACAATAGTCATTGGATAGGGTTTTGGTTAACATGACATGAAGATTCCAGTGAGCTAACAGGTGGCAGTGATTTCATTACTAAACAATAAACCCTTCTCTTCATCTAATCCCAAGTTTGTCTTACAAAGGGCTTATATAAGCTGCTGGAGATGGGTGATGAAAATGTTATAGTAATGGGAGATTAGAATGCTGTGGTAGGAAAAGGAAGAGAAGGGAAGATAGTAGGAGATCTCGGATTAGGTGAAAGGAATGATTGAGGAAGCAGGCTGATAGGTATAACCAACTCATGCTCGGTAAAGAATTCTAACGCCTTATTAAATAACCACAATAGAAGAATATACACATAGATAGACCAGGAGATACAGGGTGTTACTGAATAGACTTCATTGTGGTCAAGCAGAGATTTCGAAACCAGATTTTGGATTGTAAAACAAATCCCGGTGCTGACATAAACTCTAACCACAATCTGGTTATGAAATGCAGATTAAAGTTGAAGAAACTGAAGAAAAGTCAAAAGCCAAAACGGTGGGCAATAGACAGACTGAATGAGAAGGATGTATATGAAAGATTCAAGAAGAGTATAAAGGAAGGACTAATGAAAAACCTTAAACAAACCTCAATTGCAGACGAATGGGCACTTTTGAAGAATGAAATAGTAAAATCCGCAGAAGAAAACGTGGGTAGGAAAGAATAGGTAGAAAACCGTGGATCACTCGGATATACTAGGAATTAATGGATGAAAGGCGGAAACACAAGAATGTAAGTGATGAAAGGGGGAAAGCAGAATACAGACGTATGCGAAATAAGGTTAACAAGAAGTGCAAGGAAGCGAAAAACGAATGGTTAAAAGAGAAATGTGCAGGTGTTGAAAATTGACTGAAATTAGAATAAGTAGACACAGCTTATCGAATGATTAAGAATACTTTTGGGGAAAAGACCAAGTGCTGTAATATTGAGGACACAGATAGAAAGCCTCTGACAGGGAAGAAAAGATTGAGATATGGAAAGCTTACATAGAGTGTTTGTATAAGGGAAAAGGATAATGTGAATCATGTAAAGGGAAAAGGAAATAGACGAGGCTGTGAAAGGAGATTTAATATCGAGATCAGAATTTGACTAAGCATTGGAAAACTTTAAGCAGGAACAAAAGCACCAGGCATAGATGATATACCGATTGAGTTGCTACGCTGCATAGGTGGTGATGGTCTAGTCAGGTTATTTCACTTAATGTGTAGGATTTGAGACAGGTGAGGTATCCTCTGATTTCGAGAAGAATGTTATCGTCCCTATTCCGAAGAAAGTAGGAGCTGACAGATGTGAAGATTACTGTACAATCAGCTTGATTACTCATGCTTCAAAGATCCTGTCGAGAATAATTTACAAGAGGATGGCAAACCAGATAGAAACGGAGTTGGGTGAAGACCAGTTGGGTTTCAGGAGAAATGTAGGAACAAGGGAAGCTGTACTAAGTCTTAGGCTGTTTTTGGAAGGTAGAATAAGGAAAGATAAGAGAACATTCATGGCATTTGTATACTTAGGAAAGACTTTTGGTAATGTTGATTGGGCTAAATTATTTGACATTTTGAAAACTATTGAAATAAGTACAGGGATAAAGTACAATTATACAGAAACCAGACAGCAGTCATTCTAGCTGAAGGACCTGAGAGAGATGCTGGTATTCAGAAAGGTGTAAGGCAAGGCTGCAACTTATCACCCTTACTTTTCAATCTTTACAGTGAACAAGCAATGAAGGAAATTGGGGAAAAATTTGAAGTGGGAGTGAAGATTAAACGAGAAATAATTTCTACTCTTGAGATTTGCTGATGACTTATCATTTTGGCCGGCACACCCGAGGATTTGAATGAGTTTTTGAATGGTATGGACTCAGACTTGAGGAAAGAATTCATGATGAAAATTAAAAAATTTAAAACAAAAATATTGGAATGCATCCGAAATAAATCTGAAACCCCTGAGGACATAAAGTTAGGAGGTGAAAACCTAAAGGAAGTACAAGACATATGTTACTCAGGAAGCAAAATAAACAGTGAAGGACGAAGCAAAGAGGTTATAAAAAGTAGGTTGGCTCAGGCAAGGAAAGCATTTCTACAAAAAAGGTATCTGTTGACATCCAATATAGATTTAGGTATTAGGAAGTCATTTTTGAAAGCCTTTGTCTGGAGCGTGGCACTGTGTGGAAGTGAAAGTTGGTGCAGCAGAAAAGAGGAGAATTGAAGCGTTTGAAATGTGGTGTTACAGGAGAATGATGATCAGATGGGTAGATAGGGTTACAAACGAAGAGGTAATAAGACGAGTGGGAGAGGAGAGATGTTTATGGTGACTGCTAATGAAGAGAAGAGAAGAGATTGGTTGGTAGGACACATACTAAGACACCCAGGAGTAGCAAGCTTAGTTGGAAGGAAGGGTCAAGGACAAGAACTGTAGGGGTAGACCAAGGTTAGGATATTTTAAACAGATTGCCTCGGATGTAGGGTGTGGTAGCTATGTAGAGATGAAACGATTAGCTCAGGACAGGGAAGCATGGATTGCTGCATCAAACCAGTCAAAAGACTGAAGACTCGAACAACAACAACAAGCTTCTGTAGAAAATGGTTAACTGACGACTGGTGGTGTTCTTGGAGGAGAGAGGCCTCCTGTCTGAGTACCAGTGTGGGTTTCACTCCCAGTGTTTTTTTAATGTATATTTCAGCAAGGGTGTTGTTTATATGTATCGTTGCATCTTTTCTCGCATACCATTAAACTCGCTATCATATCATCTCGTCAACATCAGTCCTTTTAGTAGTTCTTAGTCCATTTTTAGTAGTCTTTTATGTATGTTGACATTAACAATAATTCCAAGCTGATCATTATAATCATCTTGGCACAGTTTCCAGCCACTGGCCGGGTCTGTTTGGAACACAAGCCTCTCCAACGTCTTCTGTCTTCCCACCATCTCTCAGCCTCCACCCTTGTCCAGTCTTCTCCTCTCTTCACGCTTTCTTCCACCCCCTTCAGCCACCTGTCTCTCGGTTTTCCTCTCGGTCTCTTTCCTTCCCACTTCGTCTCGTGTACCCTCCTGAGTATCCTCTTCTCCTCCATTCGTTTTACATGTCGATACCATCTAACAAGGGAAGTCTCTGAACCGGGGAATCTCGGATCTTGCGGGAACTTTGCAGATACGTTGCGTGAGCCCAACTAGGCAGAACCGTGAAGAAAAATCTTTCGGAAATTAACTTCCCCTTCTACTAGATGAAAAATTAAGATTTACACGTTTAAATTGGCGCGCCAGTGGCGTGAGCTTCATTGGCTGCGTCAGAGGTTGCTTCCCGGCCTACGGTGTACAGTCACCGAATGAGAGGCGACAGACCCGGTATACGCCTATATCCGTATACGGAGAGTGTCCCATGCGTTGCATAATCAATGTTAACATTGGAAAAGTTATCTGTTGTCTGGAGGGAAAATATGGAAAATGTATGGAAAGGCCTCTCAGCATTCAAGAACAGGACCTGTTGGACAGTTTGGATGGTTTTGTGCCTATCTGGCTTTCTGGCGTTCGTCTCTTGTAACAAGTGTGTTAGGTATGAAATACAAACAAAATGCTGTTGATATTGGAACAGCGGTAAGAGGCGTCTGCTTTCCTTTTCGTCGGTAAAATGTAAGTTTTACCGTTTAAGAAGTAGGATAGATTTATATTTGTGGGCAGAGCAAGTGAAAAGGGGCGGCACCCACCGCGACAAATTGAGGAGAATAACATGTGCCTTAAAAGCCCAATTTAACATTGCCCATCAGAATAATGACGTAATATATGACGTGACAATTCAGCAATGGGCTATGCTAGCTGCGCAGGACGTAATATGTACGGGATTTAAAGCCAGCCATTCCTGGATGCAGCACTTTAAGGATCACTATAATATCATTTCGCGAAAAATAGCAGCTGTGGTGATATCAAAGAATGCCCATCGAAAAATGGATATTATGTCAGCAGCAGAAATATTCGTAGAAGAGGTTACCTCGGTTCTAGATTCTCTCGGCCCTGGAAACGTACAGTATGTACTGTAATAGTGATCAAAGTGGGTTCAATTTGGAGATGTGTTCGGGTAGGACACTGGCTATAAAAGGGACGAAAACGGTTTTCTCCAAAGTGCAATCAGTGGGGCCCACAACGCACAGTTATACAACAATGCCAACACTAACAGCAGTGGGCAAGCTGCTTGGACCTCTCTTCATAACTTTGAAAGTACCAAAAGGTGTGTTTGGTAAAAGGGTAAATGAAACTGTTTGCACATGACAATATTTACGTTGTTCCCACAAAATCTGGCAAAATGGGATCCGCACAATTGAAGAATTGGTTTCATAATGTTTTCAAACAGCATGTACCGTCTGGCAATGTGGCACTCCTTCTGGATTCCTTTTCTTGACATAATCGTTAGAAAGTGAAGAGTGCATACGACTGATGATCATCCCTCCTGGGTCCACAGCCTATTGTCAACCATTGGATGTATACGGCTTTAGGATCTGGAAAAGCTTTGTCCGTAGATTTTCGAACACCGTTCGATTATTGAATTTTGACATCAATTTGGCCCAGAGAAATTCAATCTTGAAAATGCAGTCTCTGACCACCAATTGTCGTCCTCTCGTTTTACTTCAATGTGACAATACGAATGGTACCGAAATCAGTATCCGTCCGACAATCCCGAACTGTTTTAACACCCTGTGCCATATTGTTTCGGTATCAGTGCAATACAATGTAGTACTTGCACTCGCCCGTGTCTTATACGGTGAGGATGGTGTAAAAGCAGTATGTGTTTCCAACATTATTACCACGAACATCACTGTTGTCAGAACTATGTGAAATAGCTTGGTCTCTTACTCACTCGTGTGACCATTGGTTCAGTTTACTCTGTGTTGTGTTGTAATTATATGTATTTGTGATACTTTACATTGCATGATTAATAATAAAGCACGACTTGCAATATTTTGTAAAGATGCTACATTAATGTCCCTTGCCGCAGCGAAGCTTATGAGCGCGAGTACGGGAGGGCAGTCGTTTGGAACGTGATCTTTCGAGCCACCAATCAGGAGTGAAGCACACTCCCGCTTGACCAGCGCGCACAGTTCAAAATTGTTGTTCTTACTGCCGTCTACGGTGGGTAGGAGTTAATTTCCGAAAGATTTTTCGTCACGGTTCTGCCTAGTTGGGCTCACGCAACGCATCTGCTAAGTTCCAGCAGGATCCGCGATTCCCCGGTTCAGAGACTTCCCTTGTAAGTCTAGATTTCTCTATATCATCCTGTAATGGTTCCTCCTTCATTAATTCTCTGGTCCTCTCATTTCTCATTCTGTCCCTCTTTGTAGCTCCAATACTGCTTCTCAAAAACCTCATCTCGCTGGCCTGTATTTTGCTCTTCTCCCTTCCTTTCATAACCCAGGTCTCCGAGGCATACGTCAGGATAGGGACATAGTACGTCCGATATATGATCTTTTTGCTGTTCTGAGGGACATCCTTGCTCCATAACATGCTTCTCACACTCCTCCGGAATGCTTCTGCCTGTCTCCCCCGCTCATTTATTTCTCTATCGTTTCTTCCATTATCTTGTATCAGGCTTCCCAGATACTTGAAACTCTCTACTTTCTTCAGTTGTTCCCCACCAATTGTTATTCCCGTTGTGGTTTTTTCCTTCTTCCTTTCTGTGATCACCATTTCATCCCATATCCTTGTATTATTCCTTCCCACACGTCCAACTGTTCCTGTACCTCCTCCTCCTTGTTTCCCAAGCTGATGAAGGGATCAAATATCGTTGGATCCCGAAACAATCATATACTTGTGATAATATGTAATCGACGATTGCATTTCGAATGAAATAATCAGTATTGACTAGGTGGAAACAAAAAAGGATAATTCTTTATCTATTATATCACTCTCATAGGTCCACCACCGACCATCTGGTGCGGCTTGAGAGCGCCATACAGGACGCATTTCTTCGAAAGCAGCATCTAGTCACGGATTTCTTTTACCTCGAGAAAGCTTATGACACCACACGGCGCTACAGGATCCTTTCCACCCTTCACAAGTGGGGACTCCGTGGTAATCTACAGATTATTGCGCATTTCATGTCCGTCTTACTCTCCCCTGTAAGGGTCTGTAGGACATTATCGCAAATATACATCCAAGAAAATGGAGTTCCTCAGAGTTCTGTGCAGAGTGTCACCCTGTTCGTGATTGCCATAAACAACATTGTTGCTGCCGCCAGGCCCACGGTAGTTCATCGCTGTATGTAGAAGATTTGGCTCTGCATTACAGCTCTGGAAGTATGGCAATCGTGGAACGGCAATTGTAGCTAGCTATTAACTGGGTCGACGGGTGGGCTCACGACTGAGGTTTTCGTTATTCAGCAGCGAAATCCACCGTCAATTTTTGTCTGCTCCGGAGGCTACATTTACACCCTGAATTACACATCAGAGATGCTGCATTGCCGGTGGTTGACACTTATCGCTTCCTGGGGCTCCATTTTGACAAGTTCACGTGGCACCACCATATACGGCAACTAAAAACTGGATGTCTCAGAAAACTGAACATGCTGAAGTTTCTTAGTGGCACTATGTGGGGGGGGGGCTGACCATGCAGTGCTGCTACGGTTTTACCAAGCCCTCTTCTTGTCTAGTGGCACAATGGTCAAGCTGTTGGCTCTCACCAAGGTGGACCAGCTTCGATTCCTGGTCAATGCATGTGCGATTTTCGAGGTGAAGTTCGGATTCCACGTAGAAAGGAGGTCTCGTGGCTCATGATTGCATAATTAACGGTCCCGTAAAACAAAAAGCTTCCTTCCTTAGCTTCTCTACATGGATGGTTCGAAGATAGACGAGGAGGTGGTTTGTGCGTACGTTATTGATGGTGCAAATACCAAAATCTCTTTGCCTGAGGCCTGTAGTGTTTTTACTGCAGAGCTCGTTGCCATCTATGAAGCTCTGCAGTTTGCACTACAGGATACACGAACCAACTTTCTCGTGTGTACCGACACTTTGAGTTCTTTGCAGTCAATTGCCCATGTTTCCTGTAACACCCCTTAGTGCAGCTAATCCACGACCTACTAGCCGGGTTGTGTCGCGCTGACCCTCGAATCCCCTTTCTGTGGCTTCCAAGCCACATTCGAATTGCGGGAAATGTGTTAGCTGAAAAAGCTTCAAAGAGGCGGTATCACTACCAGCTCGACCAATGGAGGTACCCGCTAGAGAAATTCACTTTCAGTTACGCCGACAAGTACTGGCATTTTGAGAGTCATTGGCTAGTTGACCTAATGCCCAGCAAACTAAGAGCGATCAAGGGAACTACTCGCGTGTGGCGGAGCTTGTTCCGGTCACGGAGGGAGTCAGTCATTTTGTGTAGGCTAAGGATAGGTCATACGAGATCCACCCACTCATACCTAGTGCGAAGGGAAGACCCCCCCACTTTGTACCTGTGGAGCAGTTTTCACCATGGCCCACATTTTAACAGAGTGTGTGGATCTTTCTGACTCACGAAGAAACCTTGGTTTGCAGTAGGCTTGCGCATAATAGTTCGCGGCTGGGAGCGATCAGTTTAGTTCGCAGCTCCTTAGCGAACTAGTTCGCTCTGTTAGTTCGTTAGCTCCCATCTCGAATTCCCTGTAAGACAGATCGTTCGCTCGCCGTGCTGCTGACACTGCACGTGCTCTTTGTTTGTTACAGCAGTCTGTCACCACTGATGACTCGTCACCAGTGATTGCTCATTCACATTGCTCTCGTTTCAAGCAATACTGTAGGCTACTGTAACAGTTAATGTGCAGTTCGCGTATTAGATAGCGACAAGTTGCGTGTGTACTAAGGTGTTTTACATTTTGATATTCGAAGATTAAAAAATACTAAAATATGAGTATTGAAACATTAGTGAAATTCCTTATTCCTTCCTTATTTCCTTTTATTCCTTGTAAGAACATAGGGTAGCTACAAACTTCTTCTATCTCACTCTATTGTTGGCCATCCTTTTAATTAGGGTCCATGTCTTTCCTCCTGAGAAAACTTCTCTTTCTATTGTTTATAAAGCCAAAAGTCATTTGTTTATCATCAGGGGCGGATCTAGGGGAGGGCGAGGAGGGCGACCGCCTAGGGCCCCGCGGTCCGGGAGGCCCCGCGCCATGGATTGTTTTAAATTTAATTGATTAATTTATTGTACTTTTCAACTTTTCAGACTAATTTATAATTCATATTCTTTTGTCAGTGCAGCTATGACCTCCCGTGACCGCTTAGCAAGTTGAGATTTCAGTGAAATAATGGAAAACTTCAGCCGGGGGAAAAGTCGCAAAGTAATATTTTAATATTTCATCGTTTACATAATCTTCTTCAAGGGGACTTAAAGGTTTCTTTCATATTATTAAAAAATGTACTGTAGTGTATTCAAAAAATTGTAACTATTCTTTATTTTATTATTATTACCAAACTATTTTCCATTTGATTTGATTTTTTTAATTTCCTATTGTTGTGGGCCCCACCTTATCATATCGCCCAGGGCCCCACAAGGCCTGGATCCGCCACTGTTTATCATTAGTGAAATACCGGTACCGTATCTAAAAGAATAACAGTATGGACGATGTGTTCGTAGAAGCATACACTTATTATTCTCTTTAATTTTTTTCTCGCGTGGGGTCGATAACCTAGATGTTAGGCCCCTTAAAACAACAATTACCATCATCATTTTTCGCGTATATCGGCGCGTCACCATCCGATTCCATTTCCTACTTGTCACTAGGTGATGATAAGACGTACCCGCCCCCGCAATTTTCATTTCTTACTTGCTTCGTGATATTCATTATTTGGCTGCTCTGAAACTGTTGGGTACATTATCTTTATGGCATGAATGGGAGGAAAAGGTTTTTTTAGTTCAGAGTTTTTGTCCATAGAAGTTCGCTTTTCTTTGTGAATCATCGTAATAATGTTCATTTCTTAAAAACAGGTAAAAGTAGTTGTATCACCATGTATCGAGAAAAATAAATATCAAATAGTTCATTCAAATGGTAATGTTAATCCAGTTCGCCGAATTTCTAAATAATTGGACATATTTTCAAATAATCCAAAATGACTAAGTTAAATACAACTGTGGAATTATCCCCACATCTAAATCAGTAAACTATCAGTAACTTATATTTATGAACCGCCACTGTATTACATTACAAATATAAGGTAGTTACTACTGTTAGCGTGTTAGCACTAGTAGTGTGTTATACTGTTATTATTATAAACCAACATTGAACAATCGCCGCGCCAAAACTTGACAATCTTGCCACTAACAATAGATACACTCAATCAACTGAGCTGACAACAAAACAAAGCGCATGCGATTGTGCAATGAGTGATGACGTGACGAGCTGACGATCTACGGCGGAACCGCGCTCTCGCGCTGTTTCAAGTCGGTCAGCGGAAAAAGAGCGAACGAACTAACAAGCGAGGGATCTGGGAACTAGTTCGGTAGTTCGTCTGTGGGACCCGCTCTTCCGAACTAGTTCGTTCGCGAACTACACAAGACTAGTTTGCAGATGACGCTCAAAACTTATATTAGCTGATGACGTGGTGGCTGCTGATCTAAGTCATCTGCTTTATAAGTAAGAGTGGGTTTGGGTCAACAATCTAAATTTTCCAATGTTCTTTTTTGAATTCTGAATTTTTTGTTTTTCCGTAATTGTTGTTTCTTATAATTATTAGTTTTTAATTAATTTTTGTTTTATTAATTTTCGATCTTTTCATATTTAAATAATTAATTCGATTCAAAATGTGTATACCTTGATCTGTGTTGAGAGGGGCAGATGATCGCGTAGTTCCACCCCTTAAAACAATAACTAATATCTAATCTATCATCGCTCTCACCGTTCGGGTACAGCTATGTATATTTACTATGTACAAGGTACAAGGCCTGAAGTACTGTATTTTGTCCCTCTTTCATACAAGCCTTGCTCTTGGGGCTGTATTTTTTTATAATAAAATAATAAATTCTTTAATTCTGACCTTAAACAGTTTTATAATTTGCTGTGGCCTTTTTTCCCACGACATTCTACATCTACTGCTTTTGAAATCATTTTTCCTTCAAAGCAAAAAAGATGCATCTTCAAGTGCATGTTAGCGGGAAATTAATTTTTGTATGCCTTAATATTATTGTGGGCTGTAACTAGGATATAATGTTGTTTCCGATGGTCCTTTCCAGCCTTATCGCATCTTTATATCAAGCTGTTCATGCATATGTTCTCATTCCCACTAACATGCTCTTGGAATGTCCTTTTTTTTATCAAGGCAGAACAAGTTTATCCAATCCTTCAGATGAACCATTACAAAAAATGCTGTACAGATCCCGGCGACTAGCTGCACACTTAACCTTGAGAACTCGGTGATAGGAGAGGGGCGTGGAGCGGTAAGGGAATTGCGCCGAATACTTCCCTGCCTGAGCCAATACGACTGAGCATGGCAAATGTTTTACCCTACAGTAGTATGTAGGAGGAGGGGGGATGGGCAAGTGCAGAGCTAGCTGCCGGTAAATGTGCCTGGGCAGATAGGTAAAATTTTGCAATGCCAACTAGTTACGAGAGTTTAAAATTTAGATGTCTGCTAGTTTTAAAAAGAATTGTTGCTTTATCCAACATTAGCTGTTGTACCCGTCAATGACTGGGCAGTTGTGATGTATTCGCAGAAATGTTCGATCCTTTCAACAGAGTGCCTCCTTTTAGACAATGTTGATGATCTACCTCTGAGGAACATATGTTCAACCTTGGGTGTCTGGGTGAAAGGCTAGCAGGTAGACCACTGCACCATTATGGCCTCTCCACCCTTGCACATGCACGCACAAATTCTGAAGTAAGAACTTACGAAATGGATTAGTTAAGTACCTTCTCCGTTTTTCGCTTGGGTCAAGGTAAGTAGAAGCGTGATAGCTTGTGCCTAGAGACTGTAAGAAATGAATGCTTTATTGCTCTTTGTACCTGTTGCTGACTGGTTTATGTTGTATGGGTAACAAAAATAGCGTTTGGGAGACTGGTGACAGGCTAGCTTAGTAATGGCTGGACTGTCACACCTTGATTGGCCAAGACCAATGCAATTTACCAATTTGTGCCCAGTGCATTGTTCTACTTAGAATTGGGTACTGAAAGGAAGATCACAGAATAAGAACCTATATGTAGGAGGAAGAACAATATGGATTTCGAAGAGACAGGTCAACTTTTGATCTAATTTTTACGATGAACATAATGGTTAAAAGGTGGGAATACAGGAAGGATTTGGTGATTACCTTTGATATTGTGAAGGCATATGATAATGTGCCAGGACAACTGGTTGGTGATGCATTGATAATGAAGAAAGTAAGTAGAGCTGAAGTGGAAATGATAAAAGCCATGTATTGTCAATGTGTCAGCAGCGTGAAGACCAAGATTGGACAAACTGTTTCAATGTAGAAATAGGCCTCCGACAAGGGGTTGTATTGTCCCCTATACTTTTCCTCACTGTTATGGATGGAATCCATAAACGAGTGAAACGGAGAATGGGAAGTAAAGAGACAGGCCTTACTCTTAGCTGATGACATAGTGATATGGAGGGACGATGGATTGGAATAACAAGTTAATGTTTGGAACCAGGAGATACAAGAGCACGGAATGAAAATCAATGTGGAGAAGAGTCAGACGGTAGTCACGACAAGAAATGTGCGAGATGGTAGGGGGGAATATTGCAGTAGATTGAAAACCATCAGAAGTTGTGAAAAGCTTCAAATACTTAGGGAGTGTCCTCACAGGCAATGGAGGGATAAACTTGCAAATTGATAAGACGATCCAACAACCAAATGGGTTTTACCAGAGTGTGACAGGTTTGGTGTGGAACCAGGAAGTTCCCGAGAAAAGTAAAAAATCTTGTATTCAACATATTGCACACCAACATTGACATACTCAACAGGCACATGGACAACAACTAAACGGGATGAAAGTAGAATCCAGGCAGCAGATATGAAGTTCCTTAGAGGTATCATTTGGAAAATTGTGCAGAAAATCAGAAACAATGAAGTAGGGGAAAAAACGGGATTCTCGAAGTTGCAAGACAAGCTCGAGATTAGTAAACTAAAATGGTATGGACATGCGATGCGAATGGGAGAAGACAGCCTCCCATGCAATTGCTTACCGAAGAAGTCTTGGGAAGGCGACACAGGGGAAGGCTGAGGTTAAGATGGGTGGATACAGTGCGGGAGAGCACTGAGAAAAGAGTGAAAGTACACTACAGTAGTGTTCAAAAGTTAAGCATAATCACTCAACGAGGCCGTACCGCCCGATAGGAATGTCAGATTGCTGAACAAACAGAAGCTGAATCACACACTATGTTACACAACTTGTCCCAAAAAAAAGTGTCAGAAAGGTTCTGATAGCTAAGGCACACCTTTGACGACTAACCAAACTTGTCTTCTTCAACAAAATGGGGTGTATGGTTACCCCTAACGGCCACACATGCTTTTCAGCGATGTGACATGTTCTCTATCAGATGGTCCAAGAGCTCTTGTGGCAGACGATATCATTCCTCCAAAAGGGCTATGTGAAGGTCTTGGAGGGTCCTTGGTGGAGGCTGACGAGATGCAATTCGCCTCCCCAATGCATCCCAGGCATGTTCTATAGGATTCAGATCCGCAGACCTCGCTGGCCAGTCCATGCAATGAATGTCTTCCCCAACCAGAAATACATCCACCAGAGTAACGTGGTGCGGTCGGGCATTATCGTCCATTAAGAGGAAGTCTGGATCAACCGCACCTCTGAAGAGTTGAACATGTGGTCTCAGTACCTCATCCTTGTATCTCCGAGCGTTCAGTGTTCCTGGGACCACCCATGATGATTTGCAGGTCCGTACGGCCATTCAACATAATGCCGCTCCACACCACCATACTGGTCCCGTTCTACGATGTTCCTGTGGTTGTATCGGCTACCCGGTTCTCTCCAGATTAATGTGCGACGGGAATCGTTCTGCGAACTGAAGCGGGATTCATCTGTGAAGAGCACATGCCTCCATTCATTCTTAGTCCAGTTTCGACGTGGACGGCTCCACAGTAAACGGGGCCGTCTCTGTGGAGTGAGCGGGACGCACACCGCTGGACGTCTGGCAAACAGCCCTGCTGTTCAGAGACTAGCGCTTAGAGACAGCCCAGCGGGGCTAACGAAGCGACACGAATACTCACGACCGCAACCGAACATCCATCGGCAGTATTATTGGTACCGTACGTGAAAATGAGTAACCATCTTGTGCTCATTATTTGCGTGGTCGAAATAGCCGTGGTGACAGCGTGTTAGTTTGTGAATCTAGAGATCTCGGGTTTGAATCCCGGTCGCGGTAGATTATAAATTTTAGTTATGTATAAGCAAAGGGAAAGAATATGTATTTACATAACGATCGGTCTAGGTTGTGAAGTTTCGGGTACGTTCTTATTGCCCCGCTACTCTGGTCTGTCTCGAAGGGGATGGAGTCTCCGGTACGCGAACAGTTAGCCGGGAAACGGCAATCCCTGAGACGGAATACTCCTTTCCTATACAGAGCGAATACGTAAGGTTGGTAGGTGCCTAGGTAGTCCAGTCAAATTAGGATTTTTTGCTGCATTAAATCATGTGCCGGTAGTTCCAAATTTTTCTGGAATGTGTAGACGGAGGTCCCCTGAACAACGCCTAATAAAGTCCCGTCGATTTCAGGTGCTGCGGGGGCCAGGGGGGGGGGGGGGGCTCGAAGGCCCCCCTTGTTCGTTTTTGGCGCATAACTTTCAAACGGTGCATCTTACAGAAATTTTTATACTTTCCTAACTGAAAGGTAATTAAATGCCCTACAAAATGGTATATTCATTTTCACATCTGTGTGTTACCTTCTTCGAAATATGAGCTGGTGAACATGGAAAATTTGCAGAAAAATATGTAGCGCCTCACGTTTCTCGTCAAACTTGCCCTTCCAATCCGTTTGCCTTCCATTTTACAGGAAAATTGTGAGGAAGGAAGTTGTAGAGCACGAAGTTGCCTTGGTATTGTACCCATGGTACTTGTGCTGACCGGCGTCGAACCTGATGCTTCAGAGAGGAAAAATCACGCATAGGATTTTTCTGGGTATCGAACCAAACGTCTTTGAGGGGGGAAAACCTCGTGGTAACCAAGAACCACATGATAGAAGACTATTCATGAAATATCAGCTTAATTCCAGATAGTGTACAGGAATTATAAGCAATATCGTAAAATAAAACTTCTCCATACCACTGTAAGATACAGTATTGGAGCTAAGAAAGTACAGATTCGAGGCAAGACTGGTATTTGACAAATTAGCAAAGTCAATGGAGGCGTGTCAGCTGGCGCCTAGGGACTCTTTACGTCTGCAAGGGGGAACCAAGCCAGAGACTAATTGCTGTGGGATCCACCGAGACATAAGGAAGAAAGAAGGGAAAGGGAAGGACGTCGTATGAAATTGATTACATCAAAACCAGGCATCCCAGAGAGTTGAAATCAACACCAAGATGAATAAAATCCGGAGAGAATAATTATGAGCCCAAGAAGTATGCTTATTGGAGCAGATTAAGCATTTCATGGACGGAGAACGTATAAATGCGGATGTTTGACCATTGGCGTAAGACACAGAAGGGGAATCCCGGAGGTAGCGTGCCCACGCCATCACCAAGATCAATTAATATTAATAAATTGAACGATCAAATCACAGGCACGAGACTGGAAATGGAACCTCCGTGAGAAATTGGACCAGATGAAGGCAGTTACAGCCCTGCGAACTGCAGTTTTAAAGGAAAGGTCGGTCCGTGAATGTGAGAGAACTATGTTTCGAGAATAAAGCCTTAAATAGAGCATGTAGCCATGAAGAAGTCAGTCGACTTGGAGCACTCCGACGGGGAAGGTGCTGTCCGTCCGCTCAGAAATATAAATAAAGACCGCGCAAGTGTATTATAAAGTATTGTACCAAGTCAACATGAAGAGCTTAGACCGCGCAATTATAAGTAATGTACAAGTGCGTACAGGAACATTTTGATGTGTAAGGTCTATAGAAGTATTTCAGTCAGGAATATGTTCGTCAGTACTGGACTGATTGGACGAGATTACGAGTGCGTAGACGCCGTAATAAATAAAACAAAAGCCAAGAAAAGCTGATAGTTATCAAGCCGCGCAGTAAATAGTAAAGTGGTATTGAACAGTGAATTACACCGTCACATGGGTAATTTGATAAAGCGCGCAAGTAATCTAGTAATCAACAATGGTCACACTATATCCATTATGATAGATCTTGGGATGGGAAGCAGGTCACAGTTGTTGTGATATTATGCCACTACAGACAAAGACACTGAGTAGAAGTGGGAGGAACATTCACACTAGCAGCCTTTTGAACGAGGGTTAGCCAGGATCGCGGTTGATAGACTTCCATTGGAGTTTGATGTCGGAAATCGCGTCACCTGCAGCTGTTATTACGAAATTGTGAAGTGTATGAAACAAATCGTTGAAAAAGTGTCTGTAATATAAATTTTAATATATGTCAGGGTTAAAAATAATGTATTGTGTGGTGAAATGTAGCAGGAAGATGCGTAAATACGGTAAATTGAAAATGTGTTTTACCGAAGTGAAAAGTGTATTGTGTCCACAAAAGGAATATAACATATCCATTATGATGCATCAGTAAGCACCACGATGGTGGGTAAAAGGTGGCATCATAGGAGTCGACCGCCAAAACCATGTGAGTACAAATTCCAGTGATATAATGTAGAAAGCTAGCGATACGATACGTGTAAGTCGATAGTCATGTCAAAATAGGCATTTTGAAGTAATATTTATACGAGATTGCATTCCTCGTTATTTGATGTAGAAGCATTTGAAATTTGAGAATGATTTGGCTTACAGCTGTTTAGCGTAAGACCAAAATAAGTCTAATATTAAAGTTAAACAGTAACTTTATAAGCAAGAAAGTCGAAGTAATGAAATATCCAGCATGTTTGCATGAAGTGATAAAAGTTGCATCAGATCCCAGGTAATTATAAAGTAAAGATTATATGTAAGGATGATTTCATAATGTGTCAGCAATTAGTTATAGATGATAAAATGTCATAAATGTAACGGTGGTAATGTAAAGCCAGTAGAAACAAAGACCAGTAATGGATGAGTAATGACAGAGAAAATCAGTAAACAAGCCAGATAGAAGGGAAACTAGAAATGTCATACGATCTGCGGTATACCAACAGAGCTAGTATTTGTGCTGCTGATATGCGAGCAGATTAAGAGTAAAATCAAGATGATTAAGTTAATTAATGCAAGGATCGTTTCTAGGACACTGTCAGGACCATGCGAGGTATTCTACGAAGGTTTGTATTGATGTATAGCCATGGGGCATACCATTGTATTGACGAGAGCGGATGGAGACAGACAGGTGTCTGGGCTACCATACCAGCTTCGTGAGGGCAATTGAGGATTAACGTTTGCCAACTCAATTAGCTACTCCATTGTAATGATCTGCACTCTGATGCGAGAATCTATTTGTACGGAAAGGTCGTGGACGCCTTACCGAGACTTCGTGCGTGAAAGTGGCAAGCCATAAGACCACTAAACCACGCCATTAAAAGCCGTATGCAGTTCCCCAGGACTTTCGTGCCTAGTCAAACCCATTCCTTTGCTATATTATGTTATTGAGCTACATTGGAGCCAATTAATGTTACCCTATCGATAGGATGTTAAATATTTGGATATCCTGTTCATATGATGAATAGTTTCGCCTTAAACTAAACACAGAATCAGAGTGAAATTGTAAAGTCTGGCTGGTGTGTGTGAATAGGTAATGACACAGCTGGGGAAGAGGCTGGACGACGAGGGTCGTGCCCGACAGCAGGGGGTTCCTAGCGACCCAAACCATTAAGCTATTGTATTCATTGTTTATTTTGACTGCTGAAATCAATTCATAGCATTATAAGGATGTCATATCCATCTTTTAATTGCTAAAATCGAGTAATATTTAGCATAGTTAGCTGTTCTGGACACTATTTGAAGTTTAAAACCCAGTTGAAATGCATATTTGCATACGGGTACTGAGAATTTGGATTTGTTGCAAACATAACTATAAATCGACTTATATTTTAAACGACTTAGAGACGTGTAGTATCGTTATAGCGGACTAGCATTGGTTATGTAGAGTAGGAATGTCCTAGTGTTAGCGTTTGTGGAGAGGGCGGAGGAAGGATACAATACACAGAAATTAAAGTACATTGTTGTACAAGTAACCTATCGCAACAATGGCTAACGCATTGTTGAAACATGAAATAAAGTAAATATTCCATAAGGACTATGGAAAGTCAAGCAAATAATTACTGTAACGTAAATAATATAGAAGTGCTATTTGTGAAAAATATTGAGGTCATGTTTATTTGATTCATTTTAATTATTATTATTATTGTTTAAGAGTGCATAAAAAATGAACATTTGTCAGATGACAGAAAACGCATTCCCATAAAGGAACAGTTTAGTGAATTGCAGAGTAGGGTGTATTGAAACACCAATGATAAGACTCAGACTCACAAGAAGAGATGTGGCAGTATGCCTGGTGAGGTCGGATTACGATCTCGGCTGCGGACCACAGATGATGTAGAATAGCATTCAGTGTCCCTTTGCCATTATCATCTGTGCGATCCAAAGTGTATTTTGTTGTTTGTGGGGTAATTTAAATGTAATTGGATGTTGTAATTGTTGTATAATAAGCCATGATTTAAAATTAATTATTTTAGGAAGTTGTTTACCCTTTGTTGTAGAGTAGTACCCGGTAGTATTCGGATCCTGAATATGTGTTTGCACTGTGGGGAGACGCACCACACCCTGAAAGGACAGAGTCAGTCGGGATGTGAACACATGTTCTCCACATGATGTCATATGGGTACAGTATATATACTGAACCCTTGCAAAGAAGCATATGAGACTCAGTTTCGGGGGGTGTAACAGTCCATTTCGTTAAGTTGTTGTTAAGCGCTTCTTATAACATGCAGGGTACCATATAACAAAATAACAAACATGCAGGAAGAAGTGAATACCAGGGTTAAAACATATGAATTTAATAACAGATCAACTATTTACATTAAAACCAAACAAACAAGGTCTCCCAAATGACTCCCACTTGAATTAATAAACTGCCAAATTTAGGCCTAATCTCAGGAGAGATTGTAAACAGCTGGACCAAATGTCCCAAATTATTACAATGACAATGTGCGTGTGCGGCCGTTCTACATGCGTTACGATGTGTACAAATTAATGGAGATTCGTCACCATCCAGTAAACCTTCAGAGGACGAATCTGCATTGACTAGAGCTAGACAGACACGGGGAACCAACTAAACACAAATTAAATTAATCCGACACTTCCTACACTAAATAAAACAACAAATAATTTCCGCATGAAATTGGAATCAAAGAACTGCCGTAGCTAACAACATTAACACCTAAAACTAGGACTTTTCAAATCAACACAAGTAAATTAACACGTGACCAAACAAGATAAAATACATATGGCCGCTTGCCATTTTTACAAGAAAACACAAGTACACCCAATGGTGTCACAACAGACAAAACTAACATGAAATGAGTCAAAGAAATCTCTAGGCTCAAAGCCAACATTTACATCATAAAACAATATTTCACTCATACGATATGCGGTAATCCGTAACGGACATGGTGAACTCCCAATTAATTATGGTCCAATGACCATCACAAAAAGAACAGGTTTGCTACTGATAGCTTACAGGGTCAGTCGGTCAGCTGGACTGCCTAAAAGATGAATCACCAGACATAGACGGGCGCTAAGTGGAATCTGCACATCTGCCAACCCACGTGTCAATAACCTCGACCTGCCGTGGCACTGGTTCGAGTCTCGAAGAAGCGTGCTCCCAAAAGCACATGATATACGTGTGTGTGTGTCAGAATAAAATATCTCAGCATTTCCCAAGGAAATCCAAGAATCAGCACTGGACAAGGTACAGTAGCCTCTGAGAGTGCTCTGCCTTTCCATAAAATACAACCACAATATTTGAGGGCGGTAGCACATCCTACCCCTCATCACGAAGAATCAATACACACACCTGACACAAGAACACACACAGAATCAAACGTATGGGTTTGACAGAAACCTGAAATAAAAGACATAAAATATTTTCCACCAACTTGCGCTCCCAATCTAGTCCGTGACTAAAGAACCTGTAAAGGACTCAAAAAAAATAGAACTAATGTGTTCTACGGTGACATCTTAATTTGTTGCGCTCGGCAACCCTAGTATGAATAAAAACCTGTTCGTAACAACATCTTACAACATTTACCCCCCTTTTCTAAAAAAAACTTGAATAAAGCACCCCTTGTCGACCGTGACGAGTTTCGCATTCGCATGGATAAAATCAAATACACACGCCGTGTACACTAAATATGACTCATAAGAAAAATATACAATCAAACAACTTTGGCCACGTACCAACGTACATTTAAAGATAATAGTGTCAAAAAATCTACATACAAGAAAAACCATGAATAAAATATTTACAACGTTCCCGCGTCTAATCTAACTACATATTGAGTAAATCAATGGTTTGTAAATCACCGTTGCAGCTTGTAGAACTTAACCTCCATCCCAAAACATTTCCCTACGGGAAATTTAGTCGTCCATCGTCGACGTATTGGTAGAGGCGATGCACTTCATTCCATCACACGACCTTTCAGCAGACATCTTGGCGTAGCTCCTTGGAAAGAAATGTTCAAAGTTATTAGTTTGCCTAGCTAGAATCGCTATGAGCTACTGACTTTCACTCACAATAAATGTCCTAGGCGATTACTTAACGTAGGACTGGCCCTATCTCAGCATTTGCTTATCACACGCACATATACATCTCACAAAAAATATAACACAAAAATTTACATAAAATTACACACTTCAATCACCACGCAACTGGCTTCTAACAAGTCTCAAATATGTCTATCACGCAGCGCTTATCTCGACTAGAGATCTCCCTCCGCTAAACGTGAACTCTGCTCCCTTGAGCACAAAATGAAATGTTTGTCAAACAGACGTGAAGTATGCTCACTAGAGCTTGATAAATCGTGATGCAAACTAGCGTGAACGTTGCTCACCAGAGCTCAATAAAGTTGTGTCCCAAACAGCTCATCACCGATCAATTTATTAGAAACTGACAGAATGGGGTAGGGTGGGGGAAATTTGTGAAAATAATCTGTAGTTTTCACCTCACATACTTGGGAGTAGTATCAATCTTCTTCTTTTCGTCCAAACGTCTCAATGGACTTATGCGGAGTTATATCGTATCGGCGGTTCTTTAGATACGCGTTTTCGCGCCTTTTTCTAAGGTACGCGATCCACCACGTGGCTTTGGCTTCCTCTCTCCTGATTTGCTGATTCAATCGTGGATCGGTTGAAACTTCACTTCTGACACTCCCATAATGACGCCGATTGAGGTGCGCGTTCGTACAGAATTTGTCCTTGAACTCGGCTTGGCCGGTCATCTTCAGGAATAACTACCAAGCTGCTTCTGTTGTAATCGTTGCGACACACTACCTAACTCCCCTTTGTCAATCTCCAACATGTTCTGCCTGGGCAACAGTAGTAATAATAATAATAAAAATCATGAAGACTTATTGATCGACAAATCAATAATGGTTCAAAACTTATGCTAATTTATCTTTATATCTTTAAACGTTATAGCGTTTTGACGTATCGGGGTCGGTTTCGAGATTTCGCTAGTAAACTGCTCATTATTTTACTTATGTTTTCAACGGCTTTAACTCTCTGTGACTCGTTATTTATTGATTATGTAAACATAAATGGTATTTATTACCCATATAAATAATGATATATACCTAGAATGTATAAATATATATGAACGTAGTGGCGTATATATGATTGTTTTGGGGCAGCCCAGTATTTCGGAATACAATTTCGTTTTTATGGGAATGAAAACATGATCAAAATCTAATAGTTTGCAATCCAGCCCATCGGAGTATACCAGTATGTATATATACATATGTTCTGAAGAGTTCGTTATTTTTCGTTGTATATATTCTTTAAAAAATAAGTTATAAATGCGTCTTTTATAGTTAACGCCACTGTTACCCTCTTATAATAAAATAAATTTACTTGTTGGACAAAGAGAAACTTGAATATGTCATTCAATGAAAATCCACAGCCTGCTTCCAGTCTCCGACCGGGTCAGGAATGGAATGATTGAAGCCCCCATCTAGCGGCGAGGATGTGAACTGCCGGCTGCCGAGGCCTGACGCACTCCTCTGGGGCAATGATTAAATGAATGACAAATGAAATGATAGTGGAGAGTGTTGCTGGAATGAAATGTTGACAGGGAAAACCGCAGTACCCGGAGAAAAACCTGTCTGCCTCCGCTTTGTCCAGCACAGATCTCACATGGAGTGACCGGGATTTGAACCACGGACTCAGCGGTGAGAGGCCGGCGTGCTGCCGCCTAAGCCACGGAGGCTTCGAATATGTCATTCAATTGTTTAAAATGTTCATAAATTACTGACCAAATTGGGGGGAGGGGTGTTGGCTATAAACTGTATATGTTTGAAATGCGTACATTTTTCTGTGAGACTGTACCTTGACCGTTTAGTACGTGTTAGTGCGTAAAATGGGTCACCTGGTATGTCCCCAATATTACCGGCGTCCACTGTAAATGTATGTCTGGAACCTATACACCAAGGTACAAGAAGGCCACAGTTTAAAAAAGTGACCACCTAGGAATGAGACATAGAGAGGAATAAGTAACAACCCAAACATAATTCTAATACAATCGTTTCTATTGACTATCAAACATTTCATACTCCTCACCGTCCAACTCTTCTGACTCTAATTGAATGGGGGCACTGCTGGTGCAAGCGCCGTGCCAATTGCCACAGACAGGTGAGCAGTGGATGCCGGCTTTCCGGCATCCACATCTCATACCGCAGCCTGTGGCTCAACGGCAAAATATAGAATTGAGCACGCTGTCAGGTGCAATAGCGGCCTTGGTCTTAATAGGAGTCAGATATCCCCCATCTCCCCTTGTCCAACCCCAACGTTCAGGTTCGAGTGTTTCATTTCCATACCACTGCTGAACCTGTAGAAACACACTGCACGAGTGATATAGAGCAGCATCTTTTGTAGGTGGCAATGAAGACAAGTTTGCTTTCATCTTGGCTGACGATTTGACGATGCACATGTACCTGTGAACAGAATATAATACAATATAATATGTATTTATCAAACAGCAACGAAGTTAGTACATGCAATACAAAATGAAATGTACCTGTGATTGAGGTCATGCTCGTGGAGTGGTGCCAGATACATCAGTAGGAACATTTGTTCCCCAGCTTCAGCGATATCTCCTGGCGAGGATGAGGAGTCATAAAAAACTTCAGCGATGCTTTTGGTTTCGTTAGGATACCGCTCGAAACATTTGAATATGGCTGCTTTACTTCTCCCAAAAATGGCAGGAGTGGTATCGCATCCAGTGAAGCCATGGATAAATAGAATGTACTGGCAGAATGGCAAGGTCTGAAGTTGTTGGGAGGAGTACAGTCTGTCTTCTGTGTTGCCTCGTCCAGGCTTCATGAAAAGGACATTCGTGTCTCGTGGTGTGAGTGCCACGAGTAAGACGAGCAGGTCTACGTCCTCGCCAATTACCACCACAGTCGAATGAGGGGTATTTTGTAATCCATACCTGACAATGCTGCAGTCAGCGTCTGCTTTGGCTATAGTGAACTGTATACCTTTTGCATCCAAGGCCTGCGCTAACATACTAATCAGCTTAATTTTGTTTCTTTCGTTGGAAAGGAAGTTTTCCTGCTGAACAGAAGCCACCATGTTCTCATCGAATTCTATATCCACTGATGTTTTACTTGATGCTCTCCGACGTTGTTCGCCTCTTTTCGTGGAACTCGTGTCTTCGTAACCATCAAACACAACAGCAGAGTTGTGGCCGTAATGGTTGATAACGTAGGACACATATTGATCGCAGATGGAGGCGAACTTAGTGTTGTTGTTCAACTCACACTTCAACAGCTTCTCTACATCCCCTTCAGTTCTCTTGTTTATAATGGTTCTCTGGAAAATCATTAAAGCCTCGACCACCACTACTTCGTTGTCCAGTTTGATAGTGTTGCTCATAGCAGCCAAACGGACTACTGCGTTCTTCTTACACAGCCTAATTTCTGAAAAGTTCATTCCAACCAAAGTCCCCATTGTACCGGTTCCGATTTCCAATGCTTGGTAACAGTTGATGTTGCTGGTTCCTATTAAACTGGTTGAAAGGGACATCAAAGAATCACGTACAGCAAAAGGTGGGTGATCAGTCAACCACTGTGCAAGCTTTCTTCTGTCTTGAGGATCCAACCAGCCTTCGGGCTGACAACAATAGACAGTATATTAAATTAGTTATATGGGTTAAATAAGATTTGTTTGCATAATGAAAATAAATAACGTGATACAGAGTGTTAAAGCCGTTGAAAACGGAAGTAAAATAATGAGCAGTTTACTAGCGAAATCACGAAACCGACCCCGATACGTCAAAACGCTCTAACGTTTAAAGATATAAAGATAAATTAGCATAAGTACGAAGTACGTCCAGAAAGTAAGTTCCGTTTGGTAATAACATTAAATTGTGTACAGATACAGAAAAATTATTTATTGCACAAAATTCTACAACCCTTAAACTCCTTTTCCACATAACTGCCGAAATGTTGCAGGCATTTGTCGTAGCGTGGCACGAGTTTTTGTATACCTTCTTCATAGACGTGTGCCACCTGTGTCTTCAACTAGTTGTACGTTCCGCTGCAGCGCAGTTCCGCATATGCGCGGTAGACGCTCTGTATCAAGGAGAAAGAACGTGCGCCATTTGGAGAGCGCTGTCAGCCACGTACGCGTTGTTGTGCATGTTTACTCGTACAATGTCGGTGTTGATTGAAAATCCCGCCGCTTGTGAAAACAGATCTGTGATTCGTTTTCTGAATGCTAGGAAAGTGAAACCAATTGAAATTTATCGGCAAATTTGCGAAGTGTATGGACAAAATGCGATGAGTGATTCAATGTTGAGAAGATGGGTCCGACAGTTCAATGAAGGACGTAGTGAAGTGCACGATGAAGAACGAAGTGGGCGTCCATCTTTGGTTACAGATGAACTGGTTTGCGCGATTGATGACAAGATCCGGGAAAACCGCAGGTTTACAATTAGTGCTCTCGCTATGGAGTTTCCCTAAATCTCACGATCACTAATTCATGAAATTGTTACCGAAAAACTGAACTTTCGTAAACTTTGCCGACGTTGGGTACCAAAGATTCTTACGGAGCAACACAAAACAAAACGGATGGGTTGTGCACTTCAGTTTTTGACCCGTTACAATGAAGGCGGCGAAGAATTTCTGACACAGATAGTCACAGGAGATGAAACTTGGGTTTCTTACGACACCCCTGAAAGTAAGCGACAATCATTGGAATGGAGGCACACTTCATCCCCAGCAAAGGTTAAGCCGAAACAAATCATGACACCTCGGAAAAAGATGTGCACAGTGTTCTGGGACTGGAAAAGCATGTTACTCATTGATTTCTTACCGCGTGGTCAAACAATCAACGCAGATGCTTACGGCGAGATACTTAGGAAATTGCTCCGCGCAATACAGAATAAGCGCCGAGGGTTGCTGTCAAAAGGTGTTGTTTTTCTTCACGACAACGCACGACCACACACTGCAAATGTGACGATAAACCTCCTACAGGGATTTGGCTGGGACGTGTTTGAACACCCTCCGTACAGCCCTGACCTCCCTCCTAGCGACTTTCATCTGTTCACACATCTCAAGTCTTTTCTTGGCGGTCAGCACTTCAACAATGACGACGAGCTGAAAGAAGATGTTTCCAACTGGTTGAAGACACAGGCGGCAAACTTCTATGAAGAAGGTATCCAAAAACTTGTGCCACGCTATGACAAATGCCTGCAAAAGTTCAGCAGTTATGTGGAAAAGTAGTTTAAGAGGTGTAGAATGTTGTGCAATAAATATTTTTTCTGTATCTGAACACAATTTAATTTTATTACCAAACTGAACTTACTTTCTGGACGTGCCTCGTATATATTCTTGAAGGCAACTTCGTGCTCTACAACTTCCTTCCTCACGACTTTCCTGTAAAATGGAAAGCAAACGAATTGGAAGGGCAAGTTTGACGAGAAACGTGAGGTGCTACATATTCTTCTGCAAATTTTCCATGTTCACCAGCTCATATCTGGAAGAAGAAAATACACAGGTGTGAAAATGAATATACCATTTTATAGGGCATTTAATTACCTTTCAGTTAGTGTAATGTTTTCTACTTGGGCGGACTGTTCACCAGAAAATACTACTGCTAAGTTTGATCTATGTTGGGCGCCAAGCCGCATTCACTGTGTTCCAAGCTAAATTTATATACTTAATATCGACCCCTAGCGTGTGTAGAACATATGAGAAACTCTTAATGACTAGGCCGTGGGATGATTGGATCATCAACCCAGACAACATTTGATTTTGGAGAAGGATGTGGTATTACAACTATTGCTACCTACCTACTTTGTAAAAATTGAATTTAATATACTTAGAAAACATGATAGCATCTTGAATAAAATTAAAACTATTAACGGAGCATACTACTTTAACCATTGCCACGAACAAAATTACTTAATACGCCGGTCGGGAGAATAACGTGAATTGCTTAAAGAATTTATATTGGCCCTATCGAAAAACAGAGAGTGTGTGTCGTAGATTACATGAGCTCACCAACGGAAACATTGTCTCCCACGTGCTTGAAGTCTCGTTGCGTCTGATGTTCTTCATTGGAGTTGACGGCCTCAGGTTCTTCTTCGTAGATTAAAAGTTATCGTTACTGCTTGCGGTGGAGTATAATCCATGAACCACAACACGTCGCCTGCCTTAGCACTGCAAGACGCGTGGAACCCATGATCTGATGTGATCAGCGGAGTTAGCGTGAATAAATTGTCCCACTTGGGACTTGCGAACAAAGTACGTGCTTACTGCACAAAGCGTAAAGTCTCAATGAATGTCCTTCTCCTCAACCAGCGCGTTCACTATATGGACTTCCAGCTTCTCCCACCAGAGTCTAGTTTCACACCGCGGCGTCGCTGCTTCGACCAATCCGCGTGCGTCACGTTTCTCGCCATGCCCGTCCTAAGTTGCTTCTTCTTCCTTGATTGGCTGGTCACCTCACGTGGCTCTTCGCGCCATGAGGTTCCTTCCCCCGGACAAGACGCGTCCCTGTACATTTTCCGTTTTACCGGGCAAGACGTAAATCATACCACGTTTTCTTGGTTTGAAGTGTTCCCTCGGATTTCGTATTGTACTCCAGTCTATTCTCGTATTGAAATAACCAGTGAGTCACACACCACTCTCTCTAGCCCTAATGAATAAAATCCCGTCTTTACGTATGAAATGATTTGCCGTGCAATTTATATATTGGAATCATCCAATATAGATACGGATTTCTACTAGTAGAAATCCTATCTGTTATCTTCCAAATTTAAAAGCTCCAAAAAATGACGTAATGAATAATAATAATAATAATAACAATAATAATATGAAATATAAAATTGAATAAACTGAAATAATTTAACTTGGCCGGATTATTGCCGCATTTAACAAATATGATATAGTCCAACTAACTTGTGTTAGTGGCATAAAAAACCCTAGAAAAACATGTTACATTAGGAAAGTATTAAAATTTCTGTAAGATGCACCGTTTGAAAGTTATGCGCCAAAAACGAAAAAGGGGGGCCTTCGAGCCCCGCCCTGCCCCCTCCCCCCCCCCCCCCAGCACCTGAAATCGACGGGACTTTATTAGGCGTTGATCAGGGAACTTCCCTCTACACAATCCTAAAAATTTTGGAACTACATGAATGCAGCAAAACCATCATTTTTGGACTAATTTGGCTGGACAGCGATTTGCGGTCTATTTCCTGTTGCCCTGCTTATTCGTAACTTATGCTGAACCTTTGGACACGAGAGTGGTGGAGAGATAGGAATGTATGGAGGTCCTTTATTCACACCCCGACCCAGATCACTGGAACCGGGAAATGAAGATGATGCAGCTGATAAGAAAAATCAACCAGCACGCTAAGTGGAAAAACGAAAATTTTCTAGAAACATCTGTTGACTTGGCCCATTGACCTCTCTAATTCTACTGGATGTCTCGCTCCCACGGCTGGAGTGAGGCCTCTTGCCTGGTGGAAGGGCCGAACATCGCTCAAGCTGCATGGTGCACTCGTTGAAATGATGCTTACTTATATTTATTTATATAAATTTAATTACAGCCGAATGGCCAAAATACAATTCATGTTGGTTCTCATTCTACAGATCTTTGCTATTCGGGTACTCTAAAATTGATTTTGTCCTATTTTTGCATCGGTTGATGTGATAGCGTTCACATCCTTCACCACCCGAAGTACAGGCACACTCCTTTCCTACTTCATGGAAATGAAGACTTATTAACACCCTAATTCTGATGGGAAATTGTTATCACGAGCTCTTATAAATGAAAACGAAGACATTTAGTGTAAGCTGTCATTCTACAACATTTCTTTGTTTCAAAATACACGGCAATGACTACAATCTACAGGAGAAGTGGAGTGATACATAGGCCTATAGGAAATCTTAATTTTCACGCGCTTAATAGAAAAAGTAGGCTATTATAGTAGATTTTAGCATAATATGAAAAATTCGCTTTTCAATCTTTTAGGCATAGGTATGCAAACTTGAGCAACTTATTTTTTTCTGCAGGCCAATATGGGTATATGTACTCTACAATCATTTACTGGTATGTTGATTACGTACATCAGTTAGTTATGGTCGTTTTAAGGGGCGGAACAGCAAGGTCATCGCCCCTATGGATACAACAATAAACAAATCATCCATAGAGTCATTCCATTAAAATTATTAAAGGATGGAGATCAAGCCTTTCTTTTATTTGTCTGTCTGTTAGGTTATGTGGGTAGATGCCCACAAAAACCCAAGGCAGAACTACCGGTATATTGAGGCGTACTGGGCAAGATGAGGAGTGAGGTAGTTTGCCATTGCTTTCCTCACTGAGTCAGAACAGCAATACTAACCCTAGGAGTAGAACCTTTCACAGCATCCACAGGCACTGACTGTGTCCTGAATGTTATTACTCAGCACTACCCATACCTCAGTAGCTTCCATATAATCACAGCCATGAATGAGACTTGAAACATCGGTGAAAAGCCACATTTTACTCTAGCCTGTGCCAACAGACAAATGCAAATGTACTGCATTCATCAAGAGTTGGCAAACGGGCCATTCATTTATATAGAGAGTAGGCTACGGTATATTAGGTAGATTTCATTAGAAAGCCAACTATTGCAATGGGTACCATGTTTCGACTTCCAGCAAATTTCGACATATCTTCGCATTTCACATCCCCCAGAACCAAAAACCACCGTCAGTTCAGAAGTTTATATATAATTTATGTATATATATCAGTTCTTGTGGACACGATAACTGCCGTAATTTTGCACCAATCATTTTGAATTTTTTTACATATGTATCCCTTTAAAATCTCGGTCGAGTTCGTTAATGGGCAAAATCAGTCGAAGGGAGTGAAAATAGGGGGGATTTTTTGAAAAAGTGAAATATCGCTATAACTCTCTTAATACGTGAAATATCGAATCCATTCAAAGTCCATAATATGTGTCGGATAAGTGCCAAAAATGTATGTTTGAAAAGTTTTTCGATAGCACCAACCATTGACCAAAGGGGTGGAAAAAAGTGCGTTTTTCGGGAACCATTAATCATATCTCTCCTAATAGGCAAAATATATTAAGGATCGGAAAATTCTAAGGAAAATATTAGGACCTGTTAATGATAATGGTACTTACAGAAGACATAACAATGAATTATTTGAACATATAGAAGATTTGGTGAGTGTGATGAGAAAAAGGAGAATGTCTTTCTTTGGACATTTGGAGCGGATGGAGCATCATCGACTTTCATATCGAATCCACTCATCAATCTCTAAAAAAAAAATCCTATTGTAAATGGTCGATGCAAGTTAAAAAGGACCTAACAGAAGCTCGAATCAATCAAGCTCTGGTTTGGGATAGGAACCTGTTCAGAAAGGCGGTTAAATCAACCAGTAATCTACACCCTTTAACATCTGTGATGCCTCGCCCTCACTGCAAGTGGACGGAAGAAAGGAGAGCTGAACATTCGTCAAGAATGAAGATCTACTGGCAGACAAGAAAACAAGCTTTACAGTGATCATATGAGTGAAGAACATCGTGGTCCATTGATGGCCGAAACGACTCAAAAAAATAGGCACAATATCAAATCCATACAAAATGGAAAATATTCCCCTAATAATTACCTAAAACTTTTGTCTGAAAGAATTTTTGATATGACCTCCATTACGCCAAGGGATGAGAAAAATGATTTCGGAATTAAAGAAAATGCCTAGTGCCATCAGAGGTTACCATGACAACGCTTCTAAATTGATGAGGGATGAGCTATCAGAGCTTGCCAAGACAACGCCATTGCACGAGATCTCATTCATTTTTCCATCTGACTCTGTGGGAAGCGGCTAACTGGTAGCATGCTGAATTTCGATGCCCAAGCTCGCTGGTTCAAAGCCGGCCAAAGTCGTCGGATTTTCGAAGAGCGCTAAAAATCCCTCAGCATGCTTTCCTTCGGAGGGGAAGTTGCAACGTTCGTTGCAAGTTGCTGGTTGCGGTGGCATCTAGTAGCCAAGTTCACAGCTAGGTGTCGTTGACGGAGTATTTGGTACAAAAATAGGAACTACTACTTAAAATTGACCGTCTGCAGACCTTACCTGAAGTACAGACTATTACAGTCATCACAATTAACACCGTTTATCAGACTGATTCTACACACACCCAATGTACACAGGGTTACATGACTACGTTGTCACAGCCCCTAAACTGAGGAACCAACCAACATCTCTGCGGGAGATAAAATTTTGCGTGAAGAAGTAACAGACTGTTAGTTAGTTACACATCAGTTTCAAACCTTGCATAAGGACAGTGCGATCACAAGAATAAAAATGAACACCAAATTACAAGAAGGTTACCATCCCCATAAGACAAAATGTTAAAAATATGCATTGAAAGACGAAAAAAAAGTTAATTAACCTCCAATTGTAAAATACTTTCTCGCAATAAATGAGGTCTGATCCTCCTACGAAAACCTGCATATTTTGCCTATTATATAGCCTAGCCCCAAGTTTGCCCGGTGAAATCTACCTCCGCCTTCCGGCGTGCCGAGAGGAACGTTTTTGTTATTCAGATGGTGTTTTGTCTGGATTATATAGGCAACATTTTAATTTTTCCACTTTAACTTCAATTTATCATTAAATTTCATTCTGAAGTTTGATAATAAACTGTAGGTTATTTGTTGCAACAAAAATACTCTTCTAATGAATTGTTCCTTTTTATTATTATATTGAACACATACAATCTGCAATGTATGGTAGGTACTGTACAGTACTTAATATGTAACACATATCACAGTTCAGAGTTCCAGTCCCTAGAGAATGAGCATATAAGAACGAGAAGGGGGCATGAGAGGCCGGAAAAGGAAGAATACTCTAGCCCCCAGAAACATTAACCAAATAGCTTTGGGGTCAGACGAAAACATGAGTTAACCAAGGGAGTTCTGGTATTAAATTTGTTAGCCCAAAGTCATATCTGTTATGGTACACATAGCACATACGAAATTTGGTTGAAATCCAAATGATACCGTAGTATAGAAGTTACATGTATTTAAAGTTGATGAGGTCACAGTTGAGGATTCTATTGTGGAACGTAGAGGGACTACGAAGTGTTATTTGTCTTCTGCCCAACAACGTGTTTGACAATTATGATGTAGTGGTATTGACAGAAACTATGTTGACGACGGAGTGGGAGGCAAGTAATGCCTATACGGTAAATGTGTTAGCAAGGCAGGGACCCCGAGGAAGACCATCAGGTGGGCTCACCTGTCTCCTGAAACCTCTGCTTTCGCCCTTCAAGAAAGTTTATGAGTCAGAAAACATCCTTGCAATTAGAACGAAACTTTGTGTTATCATTTGTATTTTTAACCTGAAATGTCTCAAGCCGAAATAATAGATGAATTATCACGCGTACTAGAGGTAACCGACTGCAATGAGACAGGTATTGCAGCCGGTGACTTAAACTGCCGTATAGACAAACACAGCCTGAAGACAAAACATGTTTTGGAGTTTTTAGAAGAGACTGGATTGACGCTCGTCAACCTATGCTAGAGTCCTACTTACCTATGTCACAATGGCTCCAGCATTATAAACCTTGTCTTCACCAATGAAGCTAATTTAAAGACGGTGGAGCAGCGAATCATTGGCGAGTCATTAAGGAAACATTTGCCTGTTCTGACAATTTTTGAAATGTCCTCTGGTCTCTCAGGAGGTTGTCAGTCATCCAAAAAGATCCCGGAAATTAGATCCAGATTCACTAAGAGGACAGGACATAAATTATATACTGGTTCTAATCTATAGTGGTCATCTGGATGCTGCAATAGTTAGCCTAGAAGATCTGATACTAAAGGCCACGCTCCCATCACCACGGGTAAGAAAGGCTAAGAAGTGGTTCAACGAAAGATGTTATGTGGCCAGGAAGGATGTATTAGATACCCTTCAATCAGCCCGTGTGGATCCATCAGAACATAACCTGCAGGTTTATAGGCTCAAGAGGAAATGGTATAAGGACATTCTACGAACGACCAGAGACTCCTACAATAAAGAAGAAGAGGGGAAACTAATATCCGAAGCGGAAGAAAACCCCTACAAGACTCTGAACCCAAGGAAACCGAAGTACTCTAGGAATATTCCTATTGAGATATGGGAAGAACATCTGACTGCCATTTTGCAAGACAGGGATACTCGGCCAACTGTTCAGTTCCCACCAAAACCAATTTTCCTAATAAACTATGAAAGGATCACTGAACAGGAGGTGATGACCACGATAAGGGATTTGAAGAATCATAAGGCGTGTGGTCTTGATCTTATTTACAACGAGCACCTGAAGATTGCATCGGCGGAACTAAGCGGCTGCCTAACTGCACTGTTTAATGAATGTCAGGTGGAGGACTTCGTTAGTAAAAATGCTCTATAAAGGTAAGGGAGACTGTGGCTATCCCAATTCATACAGAGGCATTGCCCTGGAATCAGTTCTTTTGAGACTCCTAAGCATTATCTTATCTAATCGCCTGTCTAAAATCATTGACCCTCAGTTACCGGAGGAGCAATTTGGCTTCAGAAAGGGAAGATCTGCCACCCAAGCCATAGCCATAGCCAAACTAACATAGAGGAAGCCTTGTCACGGAAAAGGGGTAAACTACATGCAGTATTCCTGGATTATGCCAAGGCCTTCGATACAATCAATAGACAATTACTAGTGAGGAAGTTAGAAAACTTAATTGGTACAGAAAACCAGGGGCGGCTCCACTCCCCCACAGGGGGTAGTGCCAAGTAAAAAATATGAAAATATTGGTATTTACATAACTTGATAGCAGAGAAGTCTACTTGCTGATTTCTCAACAAGGGTTCGATTTCCGATGTATATATAGGTCCCACACTAATCTTGATAGTCAACATTTCACATCGGGACTTAACGATAATATATACGGTACCGTCAGATGGGGTTACTTTACACAGGCTTGGTAACTTGACACACTTTTCGCTAAAATCTTTTGAGCACTGCATGTGGTTGGTTTTGGAAGTTTTGAGTAAAATGCCTGTTTATACAAGACGCTGTGAGCTGTACTAGAAAGAAAACCGTGTTTGTGTTATTTGTATGTCACTCCTTTGGATAATAATTGCAGCTTAGTGCACTTGAGTATCAGTACATATGGTAAGTTATATAGAAACTTTCATTTCTATGACAGCCAATTTTTTTTATAGATGTTCTAATTTGTGACAAATCAATTCCCTACAGACTAGAGAGGCGGAAATTGGATGTGGAACTTGTTACCTTGTTGAGTCACATTACTAGGAAGCCTAAAATAACCGAAGATGCACGACTCGCCCTTTGGAGGGGGTAACTTTACACAGGCTATTTGACACAAAAGCCAGCGTTTAAAATTTCATATTTGAATCCCCGAGTATTTGGGTACTGCGGATTAGTAAGAGCCCAGTAACGTGACTCAACAAGGAAACATTTTCCACATGCAATTCCCGCCTCTCTAGACTTTAGGGAAATTTATTTGTCACAAATTAGAACAATTGTCGCCTCCGTAGCGTAGCGGTCAGCTTGGTTAGCTGCCGCCCAGGAGGTCCTGGGTTCGATTCCTGGCTCTGCCACGAAATTTGAAAAGTGGTATGAGGACTGGAACAGGGTCTACTCAGTTTCGGGTGGACCAAATGAGTAGAGGGGGTTCGATTCCCAGCTCAGCCATCCTCTAAGTGGTTTTCCGTGGTTTCCCACTTCGTCTTCGGGCAAATGCCGGGATGGTACTGTACCCGATCTCAGGATAGTAGGCTGTCAGATATCCGCCCCCTCAATCGGATTGCCAATAATCAATCGCACCGGCACAGCTACATCAATGAAAATGGCACTGACAGATACTATCGAGATTAGAGCACAATAGTTAACAAGAAAATTATTGTGGAACACACCAAAATATACGGGGGTTCATACTTACCTTTACTTACCTCTTAAATTTATCTCGGGGTCTGGGTTGTCAACTGGATCACTTAAAGTATGCCCACACAATAACCTCCACCATTATATTTAAAATGAACCAGAACGAAGACGAGAAACTTTAAACTGCACAATAATTTATTTCACAAAAAGAATGATTTTAACAAAAATAAACAACAAAATCAACGTGGCATACAGAAGCCATCGACCACATAACCATGTCCTCCTGTAGGACCTGTATTCTCTACATATAATGTTTCAGCTTTCTCAAGCTCATAGCAACGAAAAATAATAATGCACTGGGGATGGAAACGGGATTTGGGATGAGACACATATATCAATTGTTTTGCGTGTTTATATACTTCACATTTTATTTATAGCCACAAGGCTATTATGGAACGTCCTTGGCCTCTGTAACACAGTTGTCCGGGCCAGCTGCAATGCACCTGTATTGTCAAAGCGGACTCCCGTTCGTTCAACCCTAGCATAAGCGTGTTACCTCAGAGCTTGGCTCTCCTTTTCAAATACGTAAATGTTCACATCTCAACTGAAATATTATCACGCAAATGTCAAATGCTTCATTCAAACACCAGTGGATTACTCCAACAATCCCAAATCATGATTAATTGTTCAAACCACTTGTTTGATTAGCGTTGTTTAGAGTGTAAAAAAAACTCTAATGAACTTTTGTTATTAACATTTAATTATTTATAACAATAATAAAATTGTTTATAACAATGTCAAATGACAATTGAAAATCTTATACACGCCTCTATTAATCACTATCATTTTAAATTATTTAACAAAGATATTTACAAAATTATTTTACAATATTATATTGTTTATATTATTTATACAAGAAATACATTAAACCACACGTTTATCCGGTTGATAATTACTCAAATCGTGTTGATATAATCGACCAATGAAGGTTAGTTATATTTAACTGTCAAATTCAGGTTTAATAAGGTTTAATAATAATTATTAATATTTGTGACTGTAACCTCCATTCAAAATCTTTATCTCAAATTATTTAACACTCTTGTTAAATTTTAACAGTATCTTCATATGAATAATCTTTCAAAGAACAAGAGCAATACAATCAGCGGGAAAATACTTCGCTTATAACGCACAAAATTGCACAACAATTGGCCCAAAATATATCTTCATATATATGGCATAAAAATCTTCCAAACTACACACAAAAACCTCCACTTATAAATTCATCAACTTCATTAATTATTGTGGGAACCTCCTTCATTATTCAAGGGCATTACTCAACAGCGACTTTTACACGTCCACTGAACTAACGATTATACATCCATTGTTCCTCTTTAAAAATTCTTACATTCATCAATTGTAATAATGACTGTTATTATTTAACCTTCGTGGGTTTCATTCATGAATCGATATGAAGTAAAAATTTGCCAATCACAAATAAATTTAATAGCGAATACGATTAGACACTCCTGCCTGGTCTATCAAAATTGAGATTAACATCTTCAAAGTAACGCAGTATAAAAATACTATCTTCAAACAAAGTTCATCTAAACTGCATGAATAGTCGAATAGAATACAATTAGATTGTGGAATGCAAACATTATGGTTCCAATCTATAATTGAGAAAAACTCCTATCAAATGTTCATTACTATAGTGTATTCAATAAATTGTAATCAAATTTCATATTTAATAAAATTGTCTATAATGCAATGATAAATGTCTATGTTGCAATCATGTTCATAAGACGACTAGTATTTCAAAGATCGTCGATATCGTAATAGATTTTAACGCTCTAAAATCTTTTAATCATTCTTCTTTCTTGAGGATGACAGAAAATTGGTCAAAGTAATTTACTGAATAGAATTACTTTAATAAAATGACACGCTGTCTGAATTCAAATCTGCCATAGCAAATCGTTAACTTTACAGTCAAATCGTGACTACAAAAATATGCAAATTACTGAAAGAATCTAAATCATCAGTCTCAACTGATCCAAAATTATTAAGAATGCCAATGACATAGCAATGTCTCAAAAATCGAAGAAAAAGGCATCGAAGTGTACTGAGTACAGAAATATCAATCAAGAAAATGGGGCAAAAGATAGGACAGAAAATATGGGAAGAATGGTTGCTCAGATATCGCTACAAGACTCAAATAATACAAGAAACGTTCACGACTACCTTATCTGTCGATTGAAGTTCCAGAGGAAAGTTTTCAAAGAAAACTGCTGTTGGTTCCATTTCACCAGCGTGAAGATGTGCTTCGTCCTCGAACCTGGAATCAGCGTCCTCGGAGAATCGAACTGCTTCCTCCTCCGAAATTGCACTGCTCCGTGGATACGAAAAACATCCTTCTGGCAAAACTCTTCTTTGTGCGCCGGGACAACCCTGGCCTCTCTTGAAAGTTCCCTGGAGTTCTTGCAGGAATTCGCCATGAAGTTTATTGTAGTTATTTCCGCAGAAATATTCATAGTTGTGGAGTATGAAAATATTTCCACTGTTATCTGGAATAATTCAGCGATGGATTCACGATGCATGAGTGTAGTTGGATGTTCACTACATGCTCGCTTTTGTAGAAAGACGATTAACGAAGTTCCATGCTGTTACTTTACTCCAACGATATATGTCCCAATTGCATTAAAGCCTTAGCCTTCCATCTCAACTACTGTTATAATCATTGAAAGCACTGCAAGATTATAATATTCCATAGTAGACTGTATCGTTGTAATACCAAACGTATTCTCCAATATCACTGTTGCACTCCACGTGTCAGCCGTAGTGTATAATGTGGAATTTTAAAAGTGTTTCTCATGTGGCGAGAAAATCACTTTTGTTGGCAGCCTAAAAGTTCCAATATCTTTCGAAGTATAACTGTGAAATTGTTCAAATCTTCTACACACCTCAATGTTATACTGCCCAATAGAATTATAATACAGGCTGAAGTTAGCGCTTGATATCTTGACTGGTGGAAACGTTAATGTGAGCGTTTCAACTTCACCTAGTTTCGAGCAGCGTAAAATGGAACTGCTCCGAGTTCGTTCGATGCGCCGGGCTTTAACCACGCTAAAGACAACTTACTTCACTGAATCACTTGAAAATAACTATATATCACCAGAAATATATATATGCGATCTGACATATGAGATCTGAGAACTCCTCTCTCCTGTGCACGACCTTTTATCAACTTCTTAAGGGGCGTATCCATCCCTTCCATAGCCTGTTGCTGCGTCATTGCTGGAAGTTTTAACTTTGGCTATACTTGACGGATTTTCAAATTTCAAAAACTCAAAATTAATTTCTTCAAAATTCCAAATCAATGCCATAACTGAAAATAGATTTCCACAAATCTGCATGCCAAAAGTAATTAAATATCGTAGTTTCAGCAATCTCCGTCTTCCTTCCAAACTATCGTTCATTGGTTCGAGTCTCTCCTCCAATAGCGTAACTTCTTCCTTAGCACAATACCTTGTTTCCTGCGACTGCGTCGTAAATCTCGGATCTTTCTCGAACAAAATCATGACGTCACCAAGAATCTCAGCTCAATCAGCCTACTGGCATGAAATCTGCGTCATCCGTGCCTACGTCATGAATATCCACGTCATAACTATGACATCCATAACTTTACTCATATTTTCCAATACAGCCACCGTGGTCTCAATATAATTCAAATTACGGGGGCAGTACTGTACCCGTAATCCACGTGGTCTTACCTGTTGCAATCCGATGGAAAAGCTGGATCGTAGATTCTAGAAGTTCCCGGCTGAAATGACCTCTGAAAAACCTACCAACTAGGATCAACCAGGGATCAGGATACGTCGATATTAAAGAATGCGGTACGAAGATGCCAGTGGTGTATAAAATTACGATGAAACGAAGCTCAAAAGAACTCGAACAAGAGACTCTAAAATAAAATAAAAATATCTCGGGCGTTAAGTGTAAGCAAACTCAAGGAAAAACTGCCCACTGGTCCTCCTAACGCACTCCCCTTTTCTAATAGAAAACACCAGTCGTTCTAAGATTCTTTTAAAATTAAATTCCGTTTATTGACTGGTTAATGATGTATGTCCGTCAATTAGACACAAAATTAAAGAAAAGCTTCTTTAGATCAAATGATGAAAAAATAGTTTTAAATAAACGCCTATAATAAGGCCCCATCTTACTGCTCATATCATCCGCTGAACAAATTACAAGAAAAATACAATATTAAATTATGCACTGATGTTATACCCTTATTAAAGATTTATACATATTTTACATTTTGTATACACGTTATATCCTTAATTAGGATTTTGTTCTAAACGCTGCCCATCTTCATTTAATTTTACAAGTATGTTTCAAGGTTATCATTCTCTTAATTTGTTGCATTCAACAATCAATTAATATAATCGAATAGTGTTACAAGTTGTGAAAATAGTTTATTAACTATTTATATGCTTCAATGAATGCAGTATATTGCATGAATTAAAGTTATTCGAAAAGTGGCTGTGTTACTTAAATATGTGTGTCATGATATAAGCAATTCATCTCCGGCAAATCCTACTAGGCAAGAATAAAACGTAGGGTTACTTGAATAAAACAAGCATATAAGAGAAACATTCGTGATTCCAATTCACGATAACTACAACTTCATATCCAAAATAGTGATAGCTGAAAAGCTAATTTCACTCTTACCAAAACGCAATGACAACGTTAATGTCTTCTCAAAAGACTACGAGTACAATATACAACATTAATATTGACCATCCAATGATGTCAAATATTCGCTTCACTAACACAATAAATCGTATGCACAAAATTGCAATACCTTAATTCAGCTTTCCAAAGCTGTCAAGAATTAATCCCAAACGTTATTAAACTTAAAACCTTTCAAAAATTGCTCTGAAAATATCATGCCCTATCATAGACGAATATAGAAGTGCCACAGATTACTTCTTTTCTAACTTCATTAAACAAGAAGCAACAATTTATTAGATAAATTGTATTATCTATTTCCATAAATTATCGTCATTTAAGTCTACGACAAGTTCTGTTATACTAATTTGAACTGTTAAATTTAGTTCACAATTCCAATATATTTATATATATATATATATATATATTTCCATAAAGACTTATATATGAGAGAAAAAATTGTAAATAGACACTATCAAAATAGTCGTTTCAGTTTCGCCTATCCAAACTCGAAAAATGGCTCAACTACTCAGAAGGAAACACGTGAGACTTACACCATGGAAAGGAGTCTATTATCATATCAATAGATACACGCAAACCATTAAATCAAACGATGATCTATCCAAGAGTCTTCCCAAAAACGAATTGAAATAACACAAGCTAAAAACTGAACGAACTAAAAATATCATTTAAAGAAAAATCTTTAATCAAAAAGAAATATGAAAGTAGGCTACAAATGCCTTGGCAATCAATTCACAATTGTTTTCGCTGGACGATTTCCATAATTCCATAACCATGGAAAATAACGATGAAAATGCACTATCATTTCTAAAAGAAAGAATTTCTACTAGAATGTTATAAGTCCATACGAATAGTATCACTGAAATATTTTTGGAATAGTTGAAGTGCACGAGTGTGTGGCCATCTTCTTCCTAATTGCTATTCTTATACAAAGATATCGTCGTCTTGGTCCTAATTATGCTGCAGATATCTTCTCAACAAAATTGAATGCTTGGTTTTATTTCCAAAATTTTCAAAACAAAAGCAACAAAGTAGTGCTCTAAATAGCATCACGTTTACTGTTAACTACACAATAAATTGCACTCTCCGACAGAAATTATAAAAAAGAACCAGATCTAGTCTTCGAATGAATTTCATACTAATTAATAAAATATTGGTGAAAAGTATCGAACTAAAAGTGACAAGGTCTACTGTCTACAAGAGAAGAATAGTTTTCCAGCTACCTTGGGCGAAGTTCTGGTTGAGATTGAAGAAAGTATAGGAATATACATTCCTTTCAGGAACTGAACCATCATCCCTGAGTAGTTCATGGCTGGAGCTGCAAGTCGCCGAACCAACTTCCTCCTAACTCGAAAACTACTGTCTACGAAACGGAGTTCCTGCATATTGCTAGTACAAGGCTCCCTCGACGTTATCAGTAAAGTAGTTTCGTTTCTTTGGAGTTGTTTCTTCATTCTTGGCTACTTTAAAACCTCTGGATCAGAACTAACGTTCCCCAACGCTTCTTTCTCTTCATTGTAGTGTTAAATAAGGATGTCACTCCAAATGATCAACTCTGCATCTGCATTACATTCCTGCACGATATGTTTAGCCCATCATTGCTACAACAACTAGGTTCTCACAATAAAATCCAGTCGTATTGTTCTTGATAATATTAATGCTTTCCTGCATTTCAAATATATACATAGTAGGTTTCCTCATCGAGGAGTCTGTATTAACAAGTCTGTGCAATAGCTAAGTTCACTCGGGTATATTTAATCTCTGGGTTATATCAAACACACCAGAAGTACGGACAACCGCACATTGCTATGGTAGCAACTCACCCGTTCGATCCGCGCCGCGAGTAGAGAACACTCGTATTACTGCGTGATAAACGGAACTTTCTTACTACAACGATAACATGTTCACTGCATATGTCACTGAACTCAAGTGTGTGTCGTTTCAAAACTGCTCATCCACGTCTCAGCTGGCAGTCTACCCAAGATGCATCACTCCTGTATCGAGGTGGACAATCGAACCCAGTCGATTATCGTGTCATATATGTATCAAATAGTTGCAGGACCAAGTCAGTGAGCATGACCTGAGCACGTGATCAAGAGCGTGGCGGGATTGTCTATCCATCTCCTTAGTGAATCACAAGCGTACTGCGTCTCAAGCCTGCAGTCAAACCAATGCCAAGCAATAATTTCAAAGTACGTCTCGCTGTCGTATCAGTACTGAGACAGTATTTTGCTATTTACTTGGATATAGGTTCAGTTGGTAATAACACTGATGGCAGTACTGCGACATTCCTTTGAAATGCAGGTACGCGGTAGGACTGTGGCGAGGTTAGGAGCTGTCAGCAACCCGCCGTACAGACCGACGACCACATGTTTGATATTTTAATACCTGTATTGAATACAAGATGGACACAGCACCACTGTCGTTATTTTGAACACCGTGGTAGAGCAAAATACACAATGCAGTATGAAACAAAGAATGGGAAATGCATCCTGTGGATAAAGGAAAATAACTGAGAACTTTTATATGAGTATAAATGCATACAGTAATATAACATGTGATTATCGAACTCGGCAATGATACATATATCGATAGTTACTGTCAATCAGAGAACAAGGTGCATTGTGGATCACCTGGAAACAGTATGATTTGCGGGAGCAAACGAACGGTTGATTAGTGAATGCAATTTCAGCCAGGAGGGTCACAGAGCTCTCTGGTCTGAGCACATGTACGTGCGTTGCCGTGAAATCGTGTTTGTTCGGTAACTTGGAGTTGATCCGACATATACGTGTTACAGTATAACGTGATAGGAATTTCGTCTGATCTTATTATAGTTTCAGACTGTGTTAACCTTCAATTTGAGCACAGTGAACTTGCATTCACGTTTGATAACTTCTTCTTAAGCCAATGATATAACAACGTGTTCTACATTGCAGTACAGAATAAACAGCTTTAGCCATGATTGTCAGAAATGATATGAGAAGAGACATATTGCTACGATATGAAGATGCAGAATATGGGCTAAACACAGACGAGAAATGTAACACACAGCAGCGTTGAATACTCAGGAAGATTACTTGATTCCAATATGAGCAACTACAGTATAAGGCTTTATAAGAGAAGATTGAAGAGATCATGAAAGTCTGAATTTCAATTTGTACTGCTACATAATGAAACTAGCTTGGCTTACTACATCAATGTTGTCGTGCTCTTTAGCAAGTGAAAGAACTATGAACTTTGTCGAACGAACATCTGTTAGCTTCGTCTCGTTCGCGAACGGTAATCGGGCCTTCTTGATATCCAGTCGTTTCGTGATCGGTGCAGCTGAGCAGATAGAGTTCGATCCCAGGCAGGAGTATGTGTTATAGCATTCTCATTTCATTCAACTAGAACTTCAACAAGGTAGCTGGAAGTTTTCTTTTAGTAGACAGTATGAATTTGTCATGCTTTGAATGTTCCTTTTCACCAATTTTGATTAGAGTAGTTAAGAATTACAGTTGAGGGCTAGGGTGATTCTTTAATCATTTCTGTCCGAGTATGTAATTCACTTTGTAGTTCAATTTAGTAGTTATTGTAGTGTTACTTTGAACATTACCTTGCCTTCATTAAGATGTAATTTGGGAATAAGATAGAAGATTATGGTTTGTTGGGAAGACAACATGAGAAAACTTATAAGGAGAAGACGACGTTAAAATTATATGAGAATAATTCTAGCTCAAGCAGATGTCCCATAATCCGTCGTATATGTGAATTCGACTTTGAACAAATTCTCTGGACTTTTTGAATTTGACTTCGAATATTTTTGAAAGCTCATGCAAGTTTTTGGATAGACATTCAGGTCTATATTTTTGTCAGATTAAGCATAGACTTGGAACATAGTGATTTCTAGTGTGATTCTTTGCGATTGTGTGAATTTATTTCTGGTAATCCAGATTTTTGAAATTCTTTTAATTTCGACTCCCTTTGTGAGCTCGTTCAGTTTTTATTTTTTTGTGGATTCTTATGGGAAACTCCAACTTGGCTTAGCGTTCAAATCTAATGATTAATTTGTACCTTCTCAAGATAGGCTCTTCTCCATGCTGTAGTTTTGACGTGTTTTCCTTTGAGGAGAATCTCCAGTGGAATTATTTTCAATTATGCGAAAACTGAATTGTTCTTTTCACAGTGGTCGGTTGAGAAATACGAAAGAAATACTTTGTTTGAGAAAATGTAATTAGTAATGATATGTAATGTAAGGAGAGAAATGTTTAAAAATATATGTACGTCATAATCGGGGTGACAGACTTCGAATTCTCACACAGTTATTTAGACTTGTGAATACAATATTTTATCACTGTTCTGATAAAGATTATTCTCGACACTTTAACTCTTGGCTAATTTGAAGCAACATATTTATCCATGATTGTATAAAAGCTTGTGTAATATTCGTAATGTTTGGAAATTTATTAAGAGCTGTTAAGCGATGATATGGTAATAATGGAATTTTGTCTGCATTAAAGACAGAGTGAGGAATAAAGATGTTAGGAAGGAAGTTGGGATGGCAAAACTAAATGAGAGAATTGAGAAGAATAAACTAAGGTGGTTTGCACATGTAAAGAGGATGGAGGAAAATAGAATACCAAGACGGATGCTGGAGGCGAAGTGCAAGGGTAAGAGAGCAAGAGGAAGACCTAGAACAAGGTGGATTGATTCAGTGATGAACAGCGTAAGAAAAAGAAATCTGGACTGGGACAAGATCGTGGAAGAAGAATGGTGGAAGGAAAGAGGAAAGTGGAGAAGTGCCATAAATACCCCGACCCGGCAGGAGCTGGATAAGGGGAAATGATGATGATGATGATGATGATGATTTGAATTGCAATTTAGGAGATATTTGACATAAGTGGATAGTCAATATCAATTTTTCCAGCACTAAATTAGCTTTAGAGCTATTGCTGAGTGCACTACGGTGTATTATTTTGAACGTGAAATTGAGTCACGATTTTAGCTAGTGGAAAGCCAATGTACAATTTTAATCCAACATTTAAGAAACCAAGTATTGTAACAACATCGTTAATATTTGTTAAGATTTAGTAACAATTTTTTTTAGAATAGAGTTTAATTGGAAAGACTGTAATATTAATACTTGTATAAACTTGAGCTATTTATAACTAAAATATTGAGTGATAGAAAATCTAATATCTGTGAGAAAGTGAATTGAAATATAATCATTATAATTAACAATACGACGTCCGATTAGCTTAATTGTTTGTCATTTAGGACGGAATGGACTTGAAATCGAAACCAAATAAATGTATATGAATACATGAAATTAACAGAGATGAATAATTCTAGGCGCAACTAAATCTCAGAAATAAAATGTAATTATGTAAAATATGTATATATTAATCGCTACGATTGAATAGAATATTTTTGTAAATATGTCAAAAAAGGTTTACGATCATATTAGAATATTTTGTGTGTAAATTTTTTTTGGAACTTCGTTAATAATGATGAGACGATAGGCAGTTTATGTGGCCTAATTAAGGCGGTTGTTACTTAAACATTTTTCATGCTTCGGCAGAGGCATAAGATTATAAACTTGTGTTCAGTGGAGTTTCTACTTCACGACACTGCGGTTTCAGTTAATAAACTTTTGTTAAATTTTAAAAATTCATACGAATGACTTAGTGATTTCTATTCAAATTAAAATGTGCTTCGAAAACCAGTGGGTCATTAGCTAGGATGCTTTTTAACGTGCCCGAGATTAGATTAATTTAATTATCTTAGAGTCTTGGTAGCTCACTTTGGGCTATTTTTCATTTTTTTATAGATCACTGGCCTCTTCTTATCACATTCTTTTTAAGTTTTGTGGTATTCTTATCCATGGTCTATCCTTGGTGGTGGTGTCTTGGGGGTTATTTTCAGCCGGGGCTCCCAGATCCTACGATCCTGCATTTTCTTTGGATTTCACCAGGTAAGACCACGCGGATACGGGTGCAGTACCTACTGTAAGGCCACGGCCGCCTACTTCCCTCTTCCTCGCCTATCCATCCCAATCTTCCATCCCTTCCCATCCCTCTTGAGGCCCCTGTTCGCTTGCAGGTGAGGCCGCCTGGGCGAAGTGCTGATCACACCTTCCCAGTTGTATCCATCCCGACCAGATGTTCCAGGCTCCATGACACTGCCCATAGAGGCGGTAGTGGTGAGTTCCCTCGCTGAGTCCGTGGGAACCACCAACCTAGAGGGTAAATTGACTACATAAAAATAAATTTAAAAAACCAAATTAGAACATCTAGTAAAATATGACCATGGCATAGAAATGAAAGTTTCTATACAACTTAATAATGTACAGTGCACTTATAGCTGCAGTTAATATCCAAAGGAGTGAAACAGAAGAAAACAACACAAATACGGGCTTTTACTCGTACAGCTCACAGCGTCTTCTATTAACAGGCATTTTACTCCAAATCTCCAAAACCAGCTACAAGTAGTCACTGATGTAAATATAGAGTCTATTAACGTGACATTTTTGTTAATGATGCCTTAGGCTACTGTAAAAACAAAGTTTGGTACCTTTCTACGACTAACACTTCAGCAGCATTGTTTTCTTTTTTATTTCCTACAAACATAAAATTAATTTATTTTATAACGTATTCAGACAATTCAATGAAGCTATGAAAGTATTTTTTACTTCAATTGTGTGTTATCTTTTCAATGAAAAGTTCCAGGCATGTGTCAAGTTACCCCTTGTGAGGCTGTATAGCCAAACGCCATGATATGTGCATGTCTGTGTAAAGTAACCCCACGGGTGGGGTAACTTTACACACGTGTGCATTTATTTTTTTAAATATCTTAGAGATAGTTTTCAATCACGGTGACGCTATGTTCTTTTGTAAGTACCCCAAAGGAATACATAAACATGTCTCTTTCGATTTAACAACATACCACAACAAGTAAAATTTAAGAACACATGAAAAGTGTGTAAAGTAGCTGACGGTACTATAAGAAAATATATTAAAGAAACTTTTTCAGCACTCAACCATTCACTCACGAATAGCCTACAACATAAAACTCAATGTTTGACTCTTTAACACCTTGTCACTCACTAACAAGAAGTTCCGTTAAGAACTATACAGCCTACTTTTCATGCCAATGATTATTCTACAGAATATGAACCTATCTAGAATAATGACGAAATTAAGTTGCTAATATCGAAATTTCCAATTAGTTCGAAATACTGTATACCTGGCATAATGTATCCGAATAGAGCACTAGAGATGGCAGCCCTGATGACTGAATATATTCTTAGTTCCATCTCTTAAGGTACAAAATACATTTTTTTAAGTCCAATGAATCGCATGGACGTTACATGCAGTTAAACATTGGATCTAACAGCGCGCGTGAAATCATGTTGGCAACAATGTCATGCATGTATTGGTCAGAAATAATCTGAAATAATGTGATCTATTGTTGTGCCAATTTTGAATGAAATCCATTAGTTAGTATAGAAGTTACATGCATTTTAAAATTGGACCTATCAGCAGGCTTAGAATCATGTTGGCAGCACTGACGTATATTAGTTACTCCAAATTCGTCTAGAATGCCAGGTACTATACGTGTGCAAATTTTAGAGCTATTGGCTTGCATACTTTCTGATATATTGATATTAGGGTAACAAAAATAGGGACAGCACATATTAACAGTTGGCAGCCCTGGTTGCTCCTTAGAATACGCATAGTCATATCTGTTATGGTACACATAACACATACGAAATTTGGTTGAAATCCAAATGATAGTATGGAAGTTGCATGTATTTAAAGTTGGACCTGTCAGCAGGCTTAGAATCATGTTGGTAGCACTGACGTATATAAGTTACTCCAAATTAATATAGAATGTCAGGTACTATACGTGTGCATAGTTTAAAGCTGTCGGCTTGCATACTTTCTGACATATTGGTATTTGGATAAAATAAATTAGGAGCATTTATTAACAGTTGGCAGCCCTGGTAGGTCTTAAGAATACGCTCAGTCATATCTGGTTATGTACACATACAACATACGAAATTTGGTTGAATTCCAATTGATAGTGTAGAAGTTATATGCATTTAAAAATTGGACCTATCAGGAGGCTTATAATCATTTTGGCAACACTGCCATGTTTAGCCTCCTGGAAATTAAACTGAAATATTATGGTCTGTACGTGTGCCAATTTTGAAATAGCTCCCATTGATACTTTCCAAGATATCCAACATGGAGCTCAAATTTCAATTGCGATTTTTTAGCAGTTGGTAGCACTGACATCATTTTCAAATATGGCCGTGAGATATTCAGGTGCAGATCTTTACTCCTACCAAATTTTGTTTCGATTGCTGCAGCCGTTTAGGAGTTGATAGGGGGGGACACACACACAGCCAGACAGACAGACAGAAGGACAGAAGACAGACAGACACACATTTGCCCGATCTCATAAGTCTACTTTTTTCTCATTTTTGCAAAATGTGAAAAATAGGCTAAAAATAACCTCGATCCGTTAACAAGAACTGAAGATAGCCTACATAGAAATTCGCGCGATTTCATCCCGGCCTGACAAGTGCAGATGGTTTGTCAACCCTACATTTTTAGCTACCGATATTAATCCGCGAAGCCTTAACATGCACCGTACGGTATCATGATCGTATTTTTTTTTTATTCATTCGCTTAGTTATTCACGTTACCAGATAAGGAATTAATAAATACATATTATTTTCACTAATTATTAGGGCAAGTTAAGATTTCAATGTTGGATGCAGAGCCCCCTTTGAGAGAGATCTAGAATTAATAGTCTTTGTGTGAGAGCGATTGGTTGTCTGTTTGTGTCAACGAACCAATGAGTGCCAAATTACTTCCAGCCAATCAGGCCATTGGTCCACACCCTCTTCTCTCCACCCATTGTGGCAGCTATTCTTTCAGGACTATAAATAATTTATTTTCTCTTACAGGGCAGTGCCATGGTACGGTGGCACTACGCCTAGAACCGCCCCTGCAGAAAACTATTTGGTGAGGTTTGTTCGGTCGTTACTGAGTGAAAATTTCATTGTCATTTCGGACTACATCGCGAAATCGAAGGAAATACGACAGACAATAGGAGTTGTGCAAGGGGATCCCCTCAGCCCTATTCTTTTTATTATTGCTACGGCAGATGTTGTATAGCGTGGCAAGTTAGACCTGACCTGTCATGGCGGAGTCTCGTCTAGGAGGGGAAGTGGTGGGATCACTAGGCGCAAATGCGATTTCCCCTCTTTGGTGCAACCGCTGTTTGGGGCTGCTCGTAGCTCGTCGTGGTTATTTTATGCAAGCATAAAGTATCGAATAGGAGCATTCTCAGTGACATAGCATTGGTATTGGTGGTAATGAACTGAGAGCACGCCCACTTCACACACTCCTGACAGCAAGCTTGTTGCCATGCTTGTCAAAGAGCAGAGCCGCTCAGTCTTGCTTCGCATGCCTTGACAGCTTCTGTACCCTGCCAAGGTTCTGGGAATAATGACTACTTGGCAACATCTAACCAGCGCGTGAAAGGTATGTGCTCACTGGTTGACAAAGAATCCAGGCGGGGGGATGACGTAATGCAACTGGACGCACATGCGCATCGGAAGGTTCAGATCTAACTTGTTCCGTTATACAAGTATTACCAGCAAACGTGAAGTTATATATTTATGCAGATGACATGGTTCTAACGGCAACCGGTGAAGTTGCACTGCAACAGGCTTTTAATAAAGTGACGGAGTGGGCGAAATCAAATGAACTTCAGTTGAATGAGAAGAAGACAGTTTCCATGTCTTTTCGAAAAGGAGGAAGAGGAGCAACAATTCTTTACGGAGATAAACCACTGGCATGTGTGACACACTTCAACCATCTTGGGGTGACTTTTCAGACGCATGGCATCGTTTTCTCAATCCACATCAATGACAGATCAAACCGGCTATAAAGGCCATGAGTGACATTCGGCATCTCAGAACACTTTCCTTAAAGACTGAAATGAGACTCTTCTGGCTGAAAATCATCCCGATGATTATATATGGTCTGGAAAATATTTGGTCCCACCTAAAGTACAAGCATCTAGTGGAGATAGAGAAGGTCAAGGCCGTCTACCTAAATAAAGTCTTATGCCTCTCCCGATTTACTCTTCCTCGTTTGGTTTATGAACTCTCAAGTAAGCTTCCTTTTGTTGAAGAACTGAGACTGCAGATGCTTTTGCCGACAACACGTGGTTATGAGACACTAGTTAAGGAAATTAAGTCTAAGAATGATATCATCTGGCAAGAATTTTACGTGACTGATGCGATGACATCACGGGACTGGACAGAGAACTCCTACGAGCTGAGGCACCTCGTAACGAGATTCTCGGTACATGGATTCCACTTCAAAGTGTGAAGGCCTAATAACAGAAGATTTCATCAGCCAGACATAAATTGTGTATTTGCCCTATGTGGTAGAAGATGTGATCGATACCACGTGATGTTATCTCTGTCTCAGTTCTGTGCAAACTAGTTGTAATTTCATACTGCATATTTTGTGCTTTAATAAATTTATATAAAGTTGGACCTCTCAGCGGGCTTATAATCATGTTGGTAGCACTGACGTATATAAGTTACTCCAAATTAATACAGAATGTCAGGTACTATACGTGTGCATAGTTTAAAGCTGTCGGCTTGCATATTTTCTGATGTATTGGCATTTGGATAAAAGAAATTGAGTGCATTTATTACCAGTTGGCAGCCCTGATGGCTCTTCAGAATACGCTCAGTCATATCTGTTTATGTACACATAGCACATACGAAATTTGGTTGAATTCCAATTGATAGTGTAGAAGTTATATGCATTTAAAATTGGACCTATCAGCAGGTTTATAATCATTTTGGCAACACTGCCATGTATGAACTCCTGGAAATTAAACTGAAATATTATTATCTATAAGTGTGCCAATTTTTAAATAGCTCCCATTCATACCTTCCAAGATATCCAACATGGAGCTCAAATTTCGAATGCAATTTTTCGGCAGTTTGTAGCACTGACAATCATTTTAAAATACGGCATTGAGATATTCAGGTATAGATCTTTACTCCTACCAAATTTTGTTTCGATTGCTGCAGCCGTTTAGGAGTTGATAGGGGGGTCACACGACAGACAGACAGACAGACAGACAGACACACATTTGCCCGGATCGATCTCATAAGTAGGCTAAAAATCGGTGAACTGGATTAACATCACCATTTTAATGAACTGCTTGATTATTTTTGTCGATACATTGCGATACAAGTACTTTTTGCCTGTTAAAAAAAAGAACATTATGACGATGATTCACAAAGAAAAGCGAACTTCTATGGTCAAAAACTCTGATTTGTTTTATTCAAATTAGCAGGTTCCGCCTATCAATACCTTAATGCATTTACATAAACCCTAGGTGCAGTACATGTTTCGAACCATTATCGGTCCTTCATCAGCTGACTTAATGTCTTGTCACAGCAAAATACATAAAAACACTGAGCATTGACACAAAGATATGCATACACGTTAAAATATTCACAATCATTCTTTAAAATTCATTAAAAGATATTCAAGCTTTGAAAGGATTTAAGAAACACTGCAAGTTCGATTTTTCCTGTTAAATGATGCTGATTCTCTTGCTTAGCATCTTGTCAGTCACTTTAGTACTCCTGTTCTCTTCACACGTGAGCGGCGAAGTCGTACAAATTGTTGGGCTAATATTGCCATGTATAGGGAGCAAACAAATGGATGAAAAACTGTCCCAATTGCGCGGCTCGAAGCAAGTGCAAATACTAATTAAATTGATTGATCCAGGCAGCAAAGTAATCCTCTGTTAAACAAGAAAAGAAAAAGGTATTTAGACTTGCATTTAGTGGAGAAACAAGAGAGAAAACTCAGCAAATGTGATAGTCTACGAGAAGCCGCTATTGAAAGTGAAAGTGACAACTCATACCTCGTATGCGAGCAGTGTACACGCCGGCTGAGCTGACAGCAGCAACTGAGGTGCTATTCTGAGCGAGGTCAGGTCTGTGAAAGGGGTAGGGGGAGGGGAGCGGGTGTGGCTAGCGGGATGGGGAATGAAAGACTGGGGAGTAGGAAAGGAGATGAGAGGGAGGAATACGGGAGGGGGAGGGGGGGGGGGGGCAGTGAAATCAGGTATATTCTCTATGGGGGCTTTGTACGTCTCCTATTAGTGACGTAGTTCGTCAGTGTTTCATACAGAATGTTGGTGTCATAATTAATATCATTAAGATTGTGCGAGGGATTATTCCTTAGGGCCTGTTCTATTTCTATTTGTTCCAAAATGTTGAGCCTACACCCTTTGTTACAGTAGTGTAGAATTTCCAGATCATCTTCGATTTTCGAAAAAATATGATTGAACTCCTTCATGTGATTACCAATGGCCGAGAATTTTCTGTGTCTTATCGCGTTAACATGTTCATTATATCTAATTTTGAAACTGCGTCCGGTTTACCCTATTTAGTCCGCATCACGATTTTGGCACCTTATCCTGTAGATTCCTGATTTTTGAAATTTATCTTGTATATTAACAGACTTAGAATTAAATAAATGTTTCTTAGTGGTATTGGTTGTTTTGTAAGCTATTTTTACCTCTTGTTTTTTAAAAACATTTGTAATATTGTGGGTGAGTTGGTTTGAGTATGTGAAGATTGCGAAGGGCTTATCCTTTTCTATTGGTTGTAATTTAGTTACCGGTCTATTCTTAATTTTACTTAAAAGGGAGTCAACGTAGGGCTTGCTGAAACCATTGGCTCTAGCGATTTGATGTATGATAGAAAGCTCGTTGTTCCAGTCTTCCTCAGATAGGGGTATGCTAACGGCCCTATTAATGAACGCTCTAAATGCAGCTTTCTTCTGGGTGGGTGGTCTGAGTCTTTCCTGATAATGGTGTGCGTTTGGGACGGTTTCCTGTAAATTTTGAATCGTAGGCCTGTAGCGTCTCTGATAACAGTTAAATCTAGGTAATTTATGGACTGTTCAATTTCGGATGCTGTAGTAAATTGAATGTTGTTGTCAATTAAGTTCAGTTCTGCTGTGATGCGATTGATGTTGCTAATTTCATTGTCTATTATTAGAAAAACGTCGTCGACATATCTGACCCAGTAACTTATGCCTTTTAATTTGTGGATATTATTCTTTTCTAAATGGTCGATATAAATGTTGGCCATTATACCTGATAATGGGGAACCCATGGCCAATCCCTCTATTTGCCTAAAGATTTTTTGGTTGAAAGAAAAGTAATTGTTCTGCACGGTGAATTTTAAAAGGTTAATAAACTCATTAATTTCATCACGAGATAGCCTACTATGCGTTTTTAGATTATTCTCTATTATATCGCAATCTTCACATACTCAAACCAACTCACCCACAATATTACAAATGTTTTTAAAAAACAAGAGGTAAAAATAGCTTACAAAACAACCAATACCACTAAGAAACATTTATTTAATTCTAAGTCTGTTAATATACAAGATAAATTTCAAAAATCAGGAATCTACAGGATAAGGTGCCAAAATCGTGATGCGGACTATATAGGGTAAACCGGACGCAGTTTCAAAATTAGATATAATGAACATGTTAACGCGATAAGACACAGAAAATTCTCGGCCATTGGTAATCACATGAAGGAGTTCAATCATATTTTTTCGAAAATCGAAGATGATCTGGAAATTCTACACTACTGTAACAAAGGGTGTAGGCTCAACATTTTGGAACAAATAGAAATAGAACAGGCCCTAAGGAATAATCCCTCGCACAATCTTAATGATATTAATTATGACACCAACATTCTGTATGAAACACTGACGAACTACGTCACTAATAGGAGACGTACAAAGTCCCCATAGAGAATATACCTGATTTCACTGCCCCCCCCCCTCCCCCTCCCGTATTCCTCCCTCTCATCTCCTTTCCTACTCCCCAGTCTTTCATTCCCCATCCCGCTAGCCACACCCGCTCCCTTCCCCCTACCCCTTTCACAGACCTGACCTCGCTCAGAATAGCACCTCAGTTGCTGCTGTCAGCTCAGCCGGCGTGTACACTGCTCGCATACGAGGTATGAGTTGTCACTTTCACTTTCAATAGCGGCTTCTCGTAGACTATCACATTTGCTGAGTTTTCTCTCTTGTTTCTCCACTAAATGCAAGTCTAAATACCTTTTTCTTTTCTTGTTTAACAGAGGATTACTTTGCTGCCTGGATCAATCAATTTAATTAGTATTTGCACTTGCTTCGAGCCGCGCAATTGGGACAGTTTTTCATCCATTTGTTTGCTCCCTATACATGGCAATATTAGCCCAACAATTTGTACGACTTCGCCGCTCACGTGTGAAGAGAACAGGAGTACTAAAGTGACTGACAAGATGCTAAGCAAGAGAATCAGCATCATTTAACAGGAAAAATCGAACTTGCAGTGTTTTTTAAATCCTTTCAAAGCTTGAATATCTTTTAATGAATTTTAAAGAATGATTGTGAATATTTTAACGTGTATGCATATCTTTGTGTCAATGCTCAGTGTTTTTATGTATTTTGCTGTGACAAGACATTAAGTCAGCTGATGAAGGACCGATAATGGTTCGAAACATGTACTGCACCTAGGGTTTATGTAAATGCATTAAGGTATAGATAGGCGGAACCTGCTAATTTGAATAAAACAAATTACAATTGTCAATACGGACCAAAAATGGAAAATGTTCCCAAAAACTCTGAACTAAGAAAAAAATATATTCATGCCATAAATACCATGTAACTTACCCAACGGTTTAAGAGCAACCAAATAATGAATGTCACGAAGCAAGTAAGAAATGAAACGAAAATTGTGTGTGAGGGAGGGTACGTCTCTATATCACCTAGTGACATGTAGGTAATGAAATAAAAATAATACATCCCCCCCCCCCTCTCTAGACAAAATCATGCGGGTGCCCATGTACCGCCTTAATGAAAATAGTGCAACACTCGGAACGATTATCCGCCAGCCGCCACTGCCTATATCCATTTTTGCCTCACGAGTTTGAGTGTACTCTGCTCCAGCCCTCAGACCAGAATTAAAATTTTCTTGACAAAGGTGGGAAACGAACCCAGCCCTCCTCGGTGACAGCCTAGAATGCAGTTTTTTGCAAGTATATTCTGAACCCTTTTCATTACTCTCTATTCATACGAGAAATCTGACTTAACAACCAGGCCCTTTAAAATAAATACCATAGGCCTATTTATTTCCTTCTCAGTTCCTTATAAATTAGTTTGTACTAATTAACAGCAATGTGTAGTCTGAAACTGTTATGAAATACATATATTTACAAGAAATTACCATTTTCGATAAAATATTGCCTGCCTTTCACACATTACATACGCAGATGACCTGGTAGTACCGCCCCTTAAAACTACACTAACTACTGTCAAACAGCTTCCTCCAGACGAATGTAACCGATTACCTGGACTCACGTTTTTGTACAGTCAATGCTAGGAGTGCGACATCCAGAATTCGACTTCGCCTCTCTTCCTCCATGGATTATTGCTTCTATGGAAAATACAAGTACTCGATACGCACTCGTGGTGTAGTCCAAGTGGGCGCCAAATGTAACGTTTCGGCTAGTACGTCTAAATGACCAAATGTTACTTTCCTGACGGGGCTCCAATATTGCGTTCTCCTGGAGTAACGTAGAGAAAACGCAACAAGAATACACACCGCCTTACACACACCTCCAACAGTATACTTGCTTCTTACCTGATGGATATCATAGATTATGATCTGCTCGTATGGGCGCCAGGACATCTAATACCTTAGATGAGCTAAAGTACCGTATTTAATTGAATTTTCATGTTGAAATAGAGCACCTGAAACCTCTTTCTCCCAAGCCGTGGCATAGCTGAGCCATTAACCAATTGTTTTATCGTTACGGGAAGAAGGTATGCCTTATGTTTAAGCTAGCTACTGGAAATAAAAGTCCCTCCATTACTTAAGAACAAAATTGAATTAATCAATATTAAAGCAGCAAAAAGACGTGAAAAGAGAAACAAATGAATTTACAAAAAAAAATCTGAAAGTTACATTTAATTGTCGAAAGCTACAAAATGGAGTGTGAATATAATGAATTAAAACGAAAGCTGGAATCTAATTTGCCAAACAAAATACAGAGACTTGATCGGAACTTAGTATTGGACTCACATTCTTCTGCTTCATTCTGGTATGTAGATAGCTCGTTCTTCAAATCTTGTAGATTTTATCTTATTCAGGTCGGGAACTAATGAGTCCCATTTCCTGGCTGACTTGAGTGAATGGTAAAACCCATATTTCACATTTGTGAATATGACCCATGACACTGACCAACTTCACGTCAGACATAGTTCTAACTTTTAAAATTGAGGGGATATATAGGCTGTGTTTCTATCTCCCAAAATTGTAATAATGGCACCCCGTCGTGTTCGTTAAGCCGCCATTTTGTTCGCTGTCACGGCCTAGAGTGGGGGCTTAATGAAGAGGAGTGAATCAAAACTTTATAAAAATTTTCCGAGTATGGTCTCCAAATCAAAACGTCCCTGATTGGCTGAGCACTTATTGGGTCCTTCCCGCCACACAGCCGCAATCAATTCCGCCATTAACCTCAATTTAAGATTACCTTAGTTACTTAAATTACAAATATTAATGTTGGTGAAGGAAAAGCCTCCGTGGATTAGGCGGCAGCACGCCGGCCTCTCACCGCTGGGTCCGTGGTTCAAATCCCGGTCACTCCATGTGAGATCTGTGCTGGACAAAACGGAGGCAGACAGGTTTTTCTCCGGGTACTCCGGTTTTCCCTGTCAAAATTTCATTCCAGCAACACTCTCCACTATCATTTCATTTCATCTGTCATACATTTATTCATTGCCCCAGAGGAGTGCGTCAGGCCTCGGCAGCCGGCACAGTTCATATCCTCGCCGCTAGATAGGGGCTTCATTCATTCCATTCCTGACCCGGTCGGAGACTGGAAGCAGGCTGTGGATTTTCATTTCAATGTTGGTGAAGGGTGGGTGACTTGTGGATTAGATAAGCCATTTTTAGTGTTGCCTTCTATAGATTTGTGGGTGGCATTGTGTGTTTTTTTTGGCAATCTCGTTATCTTGTAGACATTAAGATAAATAGTTCTATTTCGGGGGCCTATCACTCAGTAGCGGTTTATCACAACAGTAGCATACTATTACGAATAGCTGTATTTTATTAAGATTTTTCTGCACCTTTGCGAAATAGTGGCGGTGGTTTGAGATTGTTTTTTACTACCGGTACCATTATGGGGTTTTAATAGTTTTTCATAGAGCATTTTTGTTGTCTTGTAGGTATGATTGATTTGACATGTTAGGCCTACATGTACAGTTTTTTTTCTGGTTTTGGGAATAATGCTCTTTACGGTATCTTAGTGCTGATATCTGCAAAATTGTAAATTCAAATGGTAAGAATAGTTCAACAGTAATATCTTTAGAGTGGAAGCAGGGAAACTTGCAAAAGAAGCCAAACGTGAGGGTTGGCATTCAGATCTTTCGATGTCAAATTTAACTGAGTGGAACAATGGTATTTCGGATTTGTCTAGAAACAATAATAATAACAATTATGATAATAATTATAATAATGTAAATAAATCACCAACACAAGCATGCAAAAGTAACAAATTTAAACTTTACCACCAGAATGTTCAGTCTCTCTATAATAAAATTGATTACATAAATCTAATGCTTAAAAATGAACTTAAAGACATCTCAGCACTATGTATTTCAGAACATTGGCTGAAAGAGGAACAACTCGAATTAATTCAATTCCCAGGGTTTATACAAGCTAGTAAATACACTAGAACTAATATTAGCCATGGTGGTACTTGTCTACCTAATAAATAATTTAGATCATGAACAGTTAACAGCTTATGATTATATAATTATGGAACAGGATTTTGAATTCTCTGCCGTAAAAATACAGCAGATTAAGTTAATAAATGTATGCGTATACCGTTCTCCGTCAGGAAAGTTTCCTTTATTTATAGATAAATTAGAATTATTACTCAATAACATGAGCAAAGTAAATTTCGATATAATAATTTGTGGGGATGTAAATGTGGATTTCTTAAAATTTGATAGAAATTGTGAATTACTAACACAGTTACTAATTTCCTATGGACTGAAACCTACAGTAAATACCCCAACAAGAATAATAAATGCCAATAGCTTGCCAAGGTGGGTGAGTGGATAGCGTGTCGGTCTACTAACCCCAAGATTGCAGGTTCGCCCCTGACCGTGGTAAGTGATTTTTGAAAGGCGGCAAAAATACGATACGCATGTCATACGATGTTGGCATGTCAAAGAACCCATTTGAATTCAGTAGGCCGAGTTCATGATGGCAAAATTAATCTCGGGAGTTTCCGCCAGCACAAAGTTCCTCATTTCTCTACTAGAAAGCGCTATTGTGTTCAAGGAGATTAGATATCTAACATATAACCTCCTTGACTTTCATAGTCAAGGAACTACGAAATTCGACATGCAAGCTACCCTCTGGGTGTCAAATAGCAAAGCTTGCACCAGGCACCCGAGGCCATACGATATTATTATATTATTATTAGAATAATAAATTTAGTAAAACCACTCCTGATCATTATTTAAAATACAGATAAATATCACCATTCAATAGAAGTCTATTGTCCGGGTTTTAGTGACCACCATGGAAAAATACTGAGTTTTGAAGTACCCGAAACAATCAATAATAATGATAATGGAGTAAAATCAAAGTGCAGATCTTTCACTGAAACAAATGTTACATATTTCAATGACTTATTAAGTAAGGAAACATGGTCAGAAATTTATAAACTAGAAAATGTAAATGATAAATTTAATGCATTTAACAGTAGCCTACCCTAAAACACTATTTTGAAACAGCATTCCTCTTTAGACAAAGAACTGTTCAAAATAACAAAAATAACAATTGGATAACAACAGGGATTATAAATTAATGTCAAAGAAAGAAATTTCTACACAAATTATATGAACAATACCACACAACACCTGAATTAAATGTATACTACAAAAAATACACTAGCATATTAAATAAGGTAATAAGACTTGCAAAGAAAATGCATAATGATAATTTTATTTCCCAATCATCTAATAAAAACAGGGCTTTGTGGTGTGTGATAAAGAAAGAAACTGGAAAATCTGCTAAAATACGAAGGAACATTACATTGACCCAGTACCGGATTAGGACTCACAGTGGCCCTAGGCAATTGTTAATTTGAGACCCCTTTCCCCCTTTTTTTTTTCAACCCCCTTCGTTCGTTCGTTCGTTCGTTGCATTAGCATGTGCTTCCCAGAGCGTATCTGACAATGATTTCAAAGTTTTAGCGTTTATTATATAATTTTTCAACACGCCCCAAATGTGAGGATTTGCAGAAAAGAAGTTATATTATGATTGCATTATCGAAAAAAAATCAACTGCGTAAAAACAGCTTTTAACAGCAGATTGTCCAACTAAATCGAGGGAATGTGTACCTCAAGGAACATAAATCTCATATTTATTCAGTTCTAATATTTTGGCTTGCAGACCTTGATACTTTCCAGACATGTTTTTAGCGTTGTCATAGGACTGTCCTCTACAATCTTGAATTTCCAAACCGCAATCTTCAGTGACGAAGTTCACAGTCTGAGATTTCAAACTTTCGCCAGTATGACCTTCTGTTTCAAAAATTTATTTGACTTTCCCCCCCTCAAAAAAATCCAATAAATTGTTTTTTTATTTCTTTCATTTTTAGGTGGAAGTTTTCATTTTTTGGGGGCCCTTTTGACCCGGGGGCCCCAGGCAATTGCCTATCGTGCCTTATGGTTAATCCAGCACTGCACTGACCAGAAATAATAAAGTGATAAATAATCCAGAGGAAATAGCAAACACTTTCAATGACTATTTTCTGGAAATTCCACAAAAAATATTAAATAAATCACAGGTAAATACACTAAATTATAATAATAAAATAAATATATGTAGTGATTCTTTATTTATAAATAATGTCACAAGTGAAGAGGTAAGAATAGTTATAAAAGAGCTAAAAATAAATTTTGTGCTGACATTGATAGCATCCCTGATGCAATTTGAAAGAAATGCGCAGAAAATATAATAAATCCACTTACACACTTAATAAACAGTTCAATTCTCTCAGGAACTTACCCGGATATTTTGAAGTTATCAAAATTAATTAATTTCAGTGCACAAAAACGGTTCAAAAGATGAATTAGATAACTGTCGTCCTATTACATTACCAACTGGTATCGGAAACATTGTGGAAAATAACATGTATAGGAGACTGATAAGTTTTATAGAAAAAATAAAATATTATCAAACTCACAACATGGATTCAGAACGGAAAAATCTACACAGACAGCAATTTATGAATGTATTAATAGTATACTGAAATTAATTGACAATAAGGAACATGTAACTGGCCTATTCTTGGATTTAACGAAAGCATTTGACCATAAAATCCTCCTTACAAAACTAAATCAATGTAGTATTAGAGGTCTAGCTAATAAATGGATAGAGTCTTACTTAACAAGGCGTAAACAAATAGTATGCTTGAGACACAAGGATGATGGAACCAAATTACTTAATGAAACATTGTTCAATGAGGGAATTATTAAATTTGGAGTACCCCAGGGATCGGTTCTGGGCCCACTACTCTTCCTTATATATATCAATGATATAACACAGAACGTTCATTCACATAAGGAAATTTTGTTTGCGGACGATACAACACTCGTAATAAAAGGTGAAACTAAACAGGTCATACAGCAGTCTGCTGACCCCGTTACAGGAGAGTTAACCAAATGGTCACAAGATAATCGCCTCATAATCAACTATAAAAAAACAGTATGTCTAAATTTCCACACTATACAGAATAGGAATCCTGCGAAGCCCAATATAACATTAAATGGTCATCAAATAGAAAATAAATCAGAAACAACGTTTTTAGGACTATGGATACAGCATGACTTGAAATGGAATAAACATATACAATATCTGAATACTAAACTGAACTCGATGTGCTTTGCGTTACGTATTTTGAAAACTTGCGCTAGCATGCACACATTAAGAAATACTTATTTTGCTTATTTCCATTCATACTTAAGTTATGGGGTCATATTTTGGGGTATGTCGCCAGATGTACTAAGCACGTTTAGGATACAAAAGAGGGCGATTAGAATTATGGCAAATGTAAACACTAGAGAATCATGTAGACCTCTGTTTAAAGATTTAAACATTCTCCCTCTGCCCTGTATATATATCTTTGAAAGTATTATGTTTTGTAAAAGGAATTTAATGAATAAGGATGTTTTTCTTAAAACAAACAATGATGTTCATAGGCATAACACAAGACAAAATCAAAACATTCATATTTCACACACACACACGCGCGCGCGCGCGCGCATTTATCAAAAAATGAACTTATCACACAGGAGTTAATTTATACCGTACAATAAACTACCCCAGTATATAAAACTTGCCCCAAAAATAAAAACCTTTGATAGAATGTTGAAAGCTTATCTGCAGTGCATTGTTTTTACTCTGTAGTTGAATATCTTAGTGTATAGAAACGATGAAATCTATAATTATATTTTACTTTTCTATTTTAATTGTAATACCTAGCTGTAAGTTGTTGTATTTATAGAATTAAGTTTTCATATTATGATAATACAATAAGGTGTAAATAATTGTCCAATAAGATTGTATCTCTTAAGATCTGTTATTATAATAAGTTATAAATAGTTATAGTATTAGTATTACTGTATATACCTATTAGTACTTTTATTTTATAGATGTAAATTCTGGCGTGTCCTATATCAAAATGTATTGTATACATGTATTTGATCAAATGGAATTAATAAAACTATCTATCTATCTATTATAAACCTATCTCGAGCAAATTCAAGAAGTTACCAGACTGAGAAACTGCATATCAATATTAAAAAAAGGGGAGGCGGTGCAAACTGCACTTTTAATCCTTGCTTCATTAGTTAAACCATAATATTTGTACATAAATACAGTAAGGACTTCACATTACAAACGGCCACTTAAATTATATGCCTTAGGCATAACCTACAAATTACATGTCATGAATTTGGTAAATATATTCAGACAGCAACATCAATACGCAATGGTCAATAATGTAGTTTTATAGTGCACAAAAGGTTATTGTACTGAATGTATTTCGAACTGATAAATAAAACTGGTGGAAACGACAGCCAATTGATTTACATCCAAAGTAGTAGAAACTTCCAGTTGATCAGCAAGAATGTTGATTTGTACTTTTATTTTCACAAATTTTGATGAACAGTGTCACGCTGCCATTTAAATATAAACGTACATACAATTCCTCATCAATAAGTGACTTGTACTTCATACTGTCATGAACTGGAATAGATTTCTAGCAATTTAATTGATGTAGAAATCTATTCCTCTCGCCGCCATGTTGGTGATAATTGTAAACAAACCAGCGGGCAGCAAATGGCTGGTAATAATAACAACTTGCAATATGGGCCCAAAACAACGATCTTGAAATAAACCTTCAGAAAACGGTAGCAATGATATTCAGAAAGGGCGGAAGAACTGCCAAAGATGACATTCTTTACCTCAGAGATGAACCTTTGCTTCAAACCAGTCATTACAAATATCTAGGAATTACTTTGCAAATACAACGGAAATTATTTACACGTCACATCAAAGATAAAATGATCTGTGCTGTCAGATCAATGAACGACATTAGTCATCTCAGGGATATGGCCAATTGCAATTGACACTGAGACTCTTTAAAGCAAAAGTTACACCAATTGCAACGTATGAATTGGATATAATATGGATTAATTTAAGCAAAAATAACCTGAAAGACTTAGAGAAAGTGAAAGCCTTATTATTCTTAAAAAGACTGCTTTGTTTGTCAAAATTCACCCCATCGAGACTGGCGTATGAACTAGCGGGGGAACCCTTCTTTATAGAAGAACTCCGAGTGGTTCACCAACTACCATCCACAAGACAATACAACGATTTGCTACAAGAACTACTTGCAAAAAAGAAGGAGATCCCAATTGATTTCTACTCCACTATGGCCATGACGTCAACAGAATGGAAGGGCACTGCCTATGAGTTGAGACACACAGTGACCCGATTCGCGGTGCACGGTTTTCACCACAGGATTTGTGAGACTGAGGTGTTCCATGTGCCCAGACCAGAGTGCATTTGTAAATTGTGTCAAAAGTCATGCGATACTTACCACGCTCTCGTGTGTAGTAAAAGGTTGTCATCGCTTACAGAATTTCGTAAATAATTAATGTAATGCACATTGTGCGCACTTATCATACTAATACATAAAAATGAGATGGTGTGTGTCTGTCTTTCTGTCTGTCTGTCTGTCTGTGTGTTACTCAATAACGCAAGAACCAGTGGTCCGATTTAAATGAAATTTTGCATGGATGTAGCTGATTTACCAGGTTTACATATAGGATACTTTTGATTTCGAAATTTTGCACTATTAAAAATGGCGACCATTTTAGTGACGTCACTACACCCTTTGGTTTCAACATTTCATATTTCCATGTCAAATAAAAAGAGAACGGTAGGAAATAGCAAACTTTTGATGGCACATGCGAGCTTTGAAATTTAATTTCCTATCCAAAAGGTCCCTATCACTTTTCGTGTATCTCCAAAGGTTAGCGAGTAAAACCGACATTTGTGACGTCACTACACCCTTTGGTTTCAAAATTTCATAATTCCATTTCAAATAAAAAGAGAACGCTAAGAAATAGCAAACTTTTGATGGCATACATGAGCTTTAACATTTAATTTTCTATCCGAAAGGTCCTTATCACTTTTCATATATCTCCAACGGTTAGCGAGTGAAACCTAAATTTGTGCAATAAAACACGGTCAACACCGACCGGTGCAGTATATCTCTCTCTATATAAAAATGAAAGTTTGTCTGTTTTTCTCTGAATTTCTACGGAAAATTGAGTTGTTTACGCGTTTCAGACTGTTTTTGATGGATGCGCGCGAATTTTTTTCGTCTGTCTGTCTGTCTGTCTGTTTGTTTGTTCGTTCGTCTGTGGACAACTTTTTCCCTTATAACTCGAGAACGGCTGGGTGTATCAATGTAAAATTTGGTACAGATATCCATCAGAGGCACGACACTTATCATTGATATAACTCTTCTCCGTACCCCTCATAAAAGGGGGCCTACCCCCTTAAAATACATGCTGATATAGGCGTAGAAGGACGAGACAAAGCTCATTTTCAGCCCCTCAATGTGAGAGACAAAACGCGGGTACCCGAAAACCACATTTTAAGGCCCTAAGACCAACCGTTTTTGAGATATTCCCAGAAAACTAATTTCATTTAATTAACTAATGAACAAATGCAAGCCAGTAACCATGGCAACAGATTCTCAGAGGTCCATCTATTGCTGTAAGATGCAATGCAATTCCATTAATTTCATTATTGTGAAAGTTTGCAAACGGCTAGAAGGTTATCACAGAACCAAATTAAGCCGTAAAATTCATCAATACGTTTAACGCGCTTAAGGGGATCAAGCGGTTCTCTAGAATTTTTTCACGCGATTTACACCTGCGGGTGTGGTACGGCAGGTATATTATATTCCTATCCCCATATTATTCATTCATTCATTTCGTATAGGCCATCTATGGACCGCGTCATTCCCACTGTCTCCTACTGGCTTTGATGTTTGCCAACTACGCCCGCATTCGTTCTCGGTGGACTTCCTTCCGTTCCTGGGTCCAAATCTTTCCCGTTTTCAGCTTCGGTTTTTCTTGGAAACCTTTGCAAGCTTGAAGTTTCCTTTTGAGTGGGGCGCGCTCCTGAATGTCTATTGGTGTAATCCCCACTTCTTTCAGATCTTTATCCAGTTCTATGAACCAGGCCCATTTTGTTTTCCTCTCCTGAAAGTAAGTTATGTTGCGGTTGGTCAGTCTCGCTGGGCTCATTCGTTTCACATGCCCAAAAAATGGTATCCTTCTCTTCCGGATGACGTTACTTATCTTCTCCACATGAGTATATAGTTCATGGTTATGCCGTCTTCTGTATTCCCCATTGTCTTTGATGGAACCCAATATCTTTCTCAAAATTTTTTCTTTCTTTGGCCTACAGTTTCTTGACCAAGCCTTCTTTGTTCATCGTGAGGCATTCAGAAGCATGGAAGACCTCCGGACGGATGACACTGCAGTAATGTTTTAGTTTTGCGTTGAAGGATATTGACCTTTTCTTATAGATGTCCTTAGTTAAATGGTAGGCCATTTCCATTTTGCTCATGCGTGATTGAATGCTTCTTTCTCTGATAATATCCCTTCCCTGACCCGCCCTGAAAAGAAAAGTACATGGCCATTGGCTGCATTAATAATTTAAAAAATAGGTGGTATAATTTCTCCCTATATTATATAATGATTAGTTATTATATTATGGCGTACAACGACGAGACAAATCCTCTCGGTGCCAGAAACAAAACTCGGGGGCCCTAAAGCGTCCTCGAAAACTACATTATAAGGCGCTAATTCCAACAGTTTCTGAAATATTCCCAGGAAACTAATTTAATTCATATTTCCATATCAAATAAAAAGAGAACGCTAAGAAATAGCAAACTTTTGATGCATACACGAGATTTAGCATTTAATTTTCTATCCAAAAGGTCCTTATCACTTTTCTTGTATCTCCAACGGTTAGCGAAAATAATTTCTTGGTCTGTCTCTCTGTTTGTTTGTTTGTCTGTGGACAACTTTGTTCCCTTATAACTCGAGAACGGCTGGGTGTATCAACGTAAAATTTGGTACAGATATCCATCAGAGGCATGACACTAATCATTGATGTAACCCTTCTCCGCACCTCTCATAAAAGAGGGCCTACCCTCTTAAAATACATGCTGAAATAGGAGTAGAAGGACGAGACAAAGATCATTTTCAGCCCCTCAATGTGAGAGACAAAACTCGGGGCCCCTAAAGGGTCCTCGAATTCCACATTTTAAGGCCCTAAAACCAACCGTTTTTGAGCTATTCCCAGAAAACTAATTTCATTTAATAAACTAATGAACGAATTCAAGCCGGTAACCATGGCAACAGATTCTCAGAGGTCCATCTATTGCTGTAAGATGCAATGTAATTCCATTAATTACATTGGTGTGAAAGTTTGCAAACGGCTAGAAGGTTATCACGGAAAGAAATTAAGCTGTAAAATTCATCAATACGTATAATGCGCTTAAGGGGGTCAAGAGGTACACTAGAATTTTTTCACGCGATTTACATCTGCGGGTGTGGTACGGCAGGTCTATTATATTCCTATCCCTATATTATATTATTATTATTAGTATTATATTATGGCGTACAACGAGGAGACAAAGCCCCTCGGTGCCAGAAACAAAACTTGTGGGCCTCGAAAACTACATTATAGGGCTCTAAAACCAACAGTATCTGAAATATTCCCAGAAAACTAATTTAATTTAATTTAACAAACTAATGAAGGAATGGAAATTGGTAACCATGATAACATTATCTCAAGGGGTGGCATCCAACTTTCCATCTATTTCTGTAAGAAGCAATGTCACTCCATTTATACCTTGCCACGGTGGGTGAGTGGATAGCGTGTCGGTCTACTAACCCCAAGATTGCAGGTTCACTCCTGGCCGTGGTAAGTGATTTTTGAAAGGCGGCAAAAATACGACTCGCATGTCATACGATGTTGGCATGTCAAAGAACCCATTTGAATTCAGTAGGCCGTGTTCATAATGGCAAATTTAATCTCAGCAGTTTCCGCCAACACAAAGTTCCTCATTTCTCTACTAGAAAGTGCTATAGTGTTCAAGGAGCTTAGATATCTACCCTCCTTGACTTTCATAGTGATTCAAGGAACAACGAAATTTCGACATGCAAGTGTCAAATTAACGAAGCTTGCACCCGGCACCCGAGGCCATACGATATTATTATTAGGCTACTCCATTTATTACATTTCTGTGAAAGTTTGCAAATGGCTATAAGGTTATCACGGAACCATCGTAGACTGTATAATTCGTCAATGCAATTAAGGGGGTCAAGGGGTAACCTAGAATATTTTCATGCAATTTCACGTGCGACATATAGTACAGAAAGTCTATTATATCTCCAAACAGCAACATTATTTTCAAAAATTCCTGAATTGAATCAGCCTTTTTTGCGGCTTTTAGGAATTTGGGCCATTTGAGGCTAAAGAACCTGAATTTTTATGCACCACAAGCCTTTATAATTTATGAAAGAGGTCTTCCTGCGTAGAGGGTCATTTTTTATGTGAGGTGTATTGCGTTTCGTCTACAAGGCTTTTAAATCTATTTCACGTCAGGAAGTACACGTTAGGTGAATTTAGTTTGAGAGCACATTTTAACTAATCTTTTTTGTTGTTGTCGAAATACGGGTTCATCGCAAGGATGATTTTGTTTGATACTGTATGGTAGATATAGCCATATTTGGATATCTGGGTGATATGTTGTAGACAATAGAATTGTCTGTCTGTCTTTCTGTGAATCTTTTATGTACGCCTATAAACCGTGTTCGGATGCTTGGTGCATCGTAAAATTAGGTATGGTAAACATGAGTCAATACACCAATCATTTATAAAACTCCTCACCGTACTTTTCACACAGTAGAAGGGTGGATATAGGGAAAAACTTCTCAAAATACATGCTAAAATAGGCGAAATATAAAAATTATCCTAGAAGGACGATCAAAGCATATGTTGCGCTTCTCATTGTGAGACACAAAATTCGCGAGTCTATAAGGTGTCTCCGAAAATCACATTTTAAGGCCCTTAAATTAACAGTGTGTGTGATATTCCCAGAAAACTAACTTCGTTCTGATAAACTTATGAAGGAATGACAAACCGCTAACCATTGCAACAGTAGCTCAATTGATAATGTCTGGTGCTAGTATTATATAAAAATGAGATGGTGTGTGTCTTTCTGTCTGCCTGTCTGTCTGTGTGTTACTCAATAACACAAGAACCACTGGTTCGATTTAAATGAAATTTTGCATGGACGTAGCTGATTTACCAGGCTTACATATAGGCTACTTTTGATTTCGATGTTTTGCACTATTTAAAAATGGTGACTTTTTTCACATTTCCATTTCAAATAAAAAGAGAACGCTAAGAAATTGCAAACTTTTGATGGCACTACGAGCTTTAGAATTTAATTTTCTATCCGAAAGGTCCTTATCAATTTCGTGCATCTCCAACGGTTAGCGAGTAAAACCTAAATATGTCCTATAAAACACGGTCAACGCCGAGCGATGTTAGTCTATGTTAGTCTCTACATGAACTGTTTTATTTATAGAGGTAGTTTGTTGGGTCCGAAACTAGACGTGATTTTGAGTCTAATTTTATACTCTTTGTGCCGGTTATTGTGTGTGAGTATTTGGATCTTTAAGCTGTTTCACAATGTTGTAGGGCTATCTACTTTGCACGGTATGCTTTCGTCCTTTTTATCGATTTGTTTTTCCTTAAATGAATATTTCAGTTGGCCAATATTTATCTGCTTTTTGTCGTTTTTTACCATGATCAGAAACCCAAATTCACAGACGAATGTGTCGAAGACTATCTACTGTCACATTAGCTTATTTAGTGTTCATATTAATCTTACTGCAGAACTGGGCAAATTTATTTCAATAAAGTAGGTATTTTGACTTTCGCGGCCAATAAAAAAAACCCGCACGAAGGACGGCGTAAACCTAGAAAAGTTGCTGAGTTTTAATTGCTTGGCCCTGAAATTGAATATACAATCATTTTGGAAGCCTTTATAGGGAGGTGAAAGTCTGTTTTAACCTTTAGCACACGCAGTAAATTGGCTGAGGTGTTCTAAATAAGAATCGAGGTATCGCACAGTTTGCTACTCCTTTGGTAGTCCGCAAATAGACCACAAGGCCCTCTGATGAACCATCTCGGAGTTACTAGGCGTAATCTCACACAAGACACGGCATAAACTTAGAACTTTTTTCTGTGATTAATTGGTTTTTGTTATTATTAATTGGGATGATTGAAGTTTGTTCCGTTACTGTTACTCTTTATCATGACATGTGTTACGAACAGAAACGTCACTTCGTACTTATTTGGGAAAATGAAAGATATTTGTTTACAAGAAAATGCACACACATTACAAATAACACTCAAAAGACTCCATCTTGGATGCACTGTTCCTTGTCCTTCTTTTCTCACAAAAAAACAAAAATAACTGTTGCCAACTGTTTGTCACATCTTCCCACCCTTGAGGAAAGACATCCTCAACTACTCCACATATCTTGCAGGAACATTGACAGTTCTACCCGAAAGTGTGGTCTTTGGGGGTTGAACACCAGTTCCAGTCGGCTCTTCTAAAGCAGTAGCTGTTTTCTTATTCAAGCCAGTCCTCAAAGTTGTGCTGTCTTCATCAGGTACTTCTAGTGGGTAGAGTCGCTGTATCGATCTCAAGAGTTCTCCTTTAGATGTAACAACCCTTGCAAGTCTTGTATTACCATCAGTTCCAGGGAATAAGTCCACAATTTTTCCAAGGGGCCAATCTATCCTCTTAGTGCCATCTGATCCAACTAGGACAATGCCACCTCTCTTGAACAAAAGAGTTGGTTTACAACTCGGTTTACCGAGTGCCAAAAGTCCCAGATATTCCTGCTGGAATCTTTTCTTCAATGCCATTCTTAGGTTCAGAAGATGCCGATTTCTTCGATTCAGGGTTATAGCATCCAATGCATCACATTCTGGAACTCCAGTTGTCTTAATTACTTGTAGAAAGCAGGCAGGGGTGAGTGGACTTATATCTTCACATCCATCGGTCAGATATGTTAGCGGTCTTGCATTTATGGTGGCTTCTACACTGCAGAGAAGGGTAAGCATTTCTTGGTAAGTTAGACAGGCTTTACCCAAAACTCGTTTCAGAAGCTGTTTAATTAGACGTATTAACCTTTCTCAGAAGCCTCCCCACCAAGGAGCACTAGGGGGATTAAATCTCCAAGTAATACGTTCAACCGAATAGTGTTTGGAAATATTCTCCCAGTCAACACTTTGAAACGCGTTATCTGTACCCGTGAAATTTGTACCATTGTCTGAGTAAATCACAGAGGGGCGTCCTCTTCTTGCTACAAACCGCCGGAACGCTTGCACAAACGCCTCCGTGGAGAGAGAAGTAACCATTTCGAGATGAACAGCGCGATACACCGCAAATGTGAAAACTACAATCCAAGCTTTACTTTAATCCCTCAGGAACACCGGACCTGCCAAGTCCACTCCTATCACTTCAAATACACAGGCTTCCCGTATGCGGTCCAGGGGCAGAGGGGCCTGAGCAATTTCGGTATGTTGTCCATCATGCCTCCGGCACTTGACACATTTTCTTATAATTTTTCTAACTGTCCTCCTTCCACCGATGATCCAGAAGCGTTGTCTCAGATGATTAAGACGAAGTTGTACTCCAATGTGATTTTCTTTCACGTGCTCATCCATAATCAAGCGAGAGGTGATGACATGGTTCGCCGGGAGAATCATTGGGAACCTGAATTGCTTCAAATCTTCTCGCAGTAGTAGTCTCCTTTTAACCCTGAGAACACCATCTTCCAGGAATGGATGTAGTGAAGATAGACGTTTATCAACTAATCCGTGGAAGCTTTCTCGTTGAATTATAGAAATGAGTCTAATTTCAGCCCTTTCTAACTCTTCAACTTGCAGATTTTCTTGCGAGATCCTCTCACGTCTAAGACAATTCTTACAGAAACGAAGAATCCATGCGATTAGATGAACTATTCTGTGATAGCTGGAAAAATACCTGGCATACCAGAGGGGATCTTCATTGGTTACAGTCATAGAATTCACAGGGTTTTTCTTCATTTCCTTTGCGATACTCTCTTCGTCATACACCACTTTTGTTTGAGGCCAACAATCTGGAGATTCGTACAACCAGGCAGGTCCCTCCCACCATCGAGAGGCTACTAATTGCGAAGCAGAACAGCCACGTGACGGTAAATCAGCTGGATTCAATGAACCTGGAACATGTCGCCAGCAGTTTAAATTGGTCAAGTTCCTGATCTCATTCACACGATTGCGGACAAACACCGACCAGTTCTCAGTCCTGTAGATCCATGCTAGAACTGTGGACGAGTCAGACCAGAGAAAAAACTCATGAACTTCCAGTGAAATAGATTCCAACACACATTTAAGCAACTGTGCACCAATTGTAGCAGCCAGCAATTCCAATCTGGGGATTGTCACTTCCTTGAGGGGGCCACACGAGATCTTGCATCACATAACTGTACACTCACTTGATTGTTGGAATCGCATCTTATGAAGACTACTGCTGCGTATGCAAGTTGGCTGGCATCACAGAAGACATGAATTTGCACAGGGTCACTTCTTCCAAACCATCGAGGAATCTTGATTTCTACCAGGTGAGGTAGATCCTTTACCCAGGCCAGAAACTCGTCTCTGGACTTCTCATCAACTGCACTATCCCATCTTATATGAGTCTTCCATGTCCTTTGAATCAAGAGTTTAACACAAAGGGTGACAGGACATGTCACACCAACTGGATCAAATATTCGATGTGCGAGTGACAGAATTGTCCTTTTCGTCACTTCTCCCACCTGAATACTATTCAACCAATGCAAATTTAAAGTAAGTGTATCCTCCTGTCGATCCCATAACAGTCCCAAAACAGATGAAAGGGTAGCAGACTGGTCATCATCCGGAGAGAACTGCCATCCCCTAAAATTAAAACTGCCTTCTGATAATACCCTACTAGCTTGATTGATAAACTCACCTACCTCCGATTCCCTGTCAAGGCTAGTAATAACGTTGTCCACGTAGAAGCTCTGTAGAAGTCTCTTGATGAATAGGGGATTGAATTGCGGGTTTTCCAAGTACTTCTTCAGGTGATACTCCAAGACAGCCACCAGGTGAAACGGACTACAAATTAAGCCGAAAACCAGCCTGGCATGCTTGAAGATCTTGTAATTATTCCCAACGTCCTGCCACATCAGGAAGCAGATATAGTTTCGATCTTCTTTCCGTATGCTTATCTGAAGGAAGGCCTTCTCAATGTCTGCAATAATTCCTACTTTCCTCTCTCGGAATCTAAGAAGAATAGCAGGGATTAGCTCAATCAGGTTGGGGCCATCATACAAACAATCGTTCAAAGCAGGGGTTCCCGCTTCCTTCGCTGAGGCGTCAAATACAGGACGAACAGGTGTCGTTGAACTACTTTTCTTCACAACAGCTCGATGCGGTAGATAGTGTCTGAAGTTTTCATCCTCCTGAACCGGTTCAATAACACTACTCCTTTCCCACTCGGTGAAAATATTTTCATACGTCTCGCCTAGTCCAAAATTTTCTACTTTCTTCCTTGTGTTGACTAACCTCTTCTCAGCCATGACCCTATTAGATACAAGAAATGATTTGTTTTCTTTACAGGGTAAATGGACTATTCTCCATTAATAGACACGGTTTTCTGAAAGTACTCCATTGTTGCAAAGTTTTCTTCAGTTTTAGTTTTCCTTACGGCAGGATCGCTGATACCTAGCACGTCCAGTTCCCACAGATTTTCAACTGAAGCATCTCTGATAAAGAGAGAAGTGACAAGGTTGGTCATGCTTGATTGATCTCCAGAAACTACTTTACCCATCACAGTCCACCCCAGCAGTGTCTCAATACATACAAGACCATTGCTTAGTGTACTTTTTTGTCCAGTCATTAACTTTCCAGCTACATCAGCGCCTATTAATAGTTCAATGGGACCTTCAGTATCATAAATCTGTATCCCTTTTGCTTTTAGTTCTTGCAACCATGGGCCCTTTAACACAGTATTGTACCCTGTAATTACTTGTTGCCCTAAGACTTCAAAATTGCAGGCATAAGGCTTTCCTAAACTCTCTATGTAGATCCTATAGCACATATGCTGGCTCTCTTCTGTGACTACCCCACCAAATATTGAATGGCGTAGAATTTCTGTGCGATGACTAGTGTAACCTAACTTCTGCGCAACTGATTCAAGCATATAAGATCTCTGACTGCCAGTATCCAATAGAGCCCTTACCTCCATTGCAGAGGATTCTCCAATGACCTTCACCTTAAATGTTTGCAAAATAACACCTTGCATACCACTACGTTCTTCATTTGAAATCAAAGAAAGAGACTGAAGTTTCTCATTGGTAGCTTCAGTGGAATGTGTTGGGCCTAGACATATTAGGCTGTTGTGTTTTTTGCTACAGGAATCACATTTTAACTGACTTCTGCACATCTTTGAAACACTTAGGTATCACACTAGATAGTACACTAACCTGGGAAAATCATGTAGAAAATGTAAAACATAAAATCAGCCCTTTAATTGGTATTATTTTCAGATTAAGATATAGCTGTCTTACTAGCCAACAATTTAAAAATATATACTTTGCTCTGATACATTCACATCTAATGTACATGAATTTCATATGGGGATATTGTAAGAAGGAGCTGATAAAAGAACTTGAGATACTCCAGAAACGTGCTATAAAATCTATCTTTGGATTACCTTGGCTCACACCCTCAAATGAATTGTACTCAGGAACTAAAATTATGCCACTGCAAAAACAAATAGCTATGTCAGCAACAGTATTTGTATACAAATTAGAAAACAAATTGATACACACACACATCCATTTTACCCATGCAAATGACATTCATCACTATGCAACAAGAGGAGTAAATCAAATATTCACCAGCCATTCCCAATCCATTAAATTTGGAACTAAAGGAATTATGTCCTCTATAATAAAAGAATACAACTCGCTACCATTAGGCATAAGGGAAAGTTTCTCTATAAAAACATTTAAGAGGAAAACAAAAGACTTCCTATTAAGGAATGAATAGCCAATGTACAATAGCCTTAAGCAATGCAATGTATCATACCGTATTATCTCTGTAAAGTTAGTCACTAGCAATCTAAGTTACTATTAAACTAAACAATAATGTTACAAAAATTATATATATGCCATGCTGTAACTATGTTACTTGATTGTCCCTAACACGAGCTCAGGCTCATTGGGACCTATGTAAATAAATAAATAAATAAATAAATAAAATAAATGTCCTTTATTCAGACAGAGAAAGCATGCTCTCTTATTCTTCACAATTGATACTCTCTCCTTTAAAGCCACCTGCTTTGCCACGGAGCAGTTTGAACTAGCATGGGACCTATCACAAAATATACAGTTTAGTTTAAGATTACAATCCACAAGTGCAGCTGCGGTAGGTGGCGATTCACTGTAAATGTCAATTTTCTTCGTACCTTTTGACTTGTCAGGATTCACATTAATGTTACCTTTGCTTTGGATGGCCAGTTTGATCCTTTCCTCACTCTCTACTTCATTCTCCAGGAATTTCATCAAACCTTTAAGACGTTCACTAGGTTCACATTCCTTCCCACCGCCACTCCTCTGCCAGGCACGTAACACATCTATAGACAAGCATGATTCAATCATAGGAAATAACATTGCTGCATATTTCTCGGAAGTTACACCTAGGCTCTCCAAAGCACCAAGTTGAGTTTCGAGTCTGTCATATAATGATGAGATGTCAAGACTACTAAAAGAATTCATCATTGTCAATAGTTCTCTAGTGTAGACTTCCACCAACAAAGAATCTTTGCCAAAACGTGATTTAAGTTTCTGTATTGCTTTATGGTAATTTCCACTTGTGGCTGGAAAACTGTCAACGATGTCGCGAGCTTTGGAGTTTGGCAATGTTGCTTGGATAAGATATTCGTATTTATCGGCATTATCTAACTCTTCATCTTCATCAATCTTTTGAAATTGATTCCAGAAACCTAACCAATCTCGTAGATTTCCACCAAATTTTCGGATTTCGATCTTTGGAAGACGATATTTACTTTTTAGGTTATGAGTGTTACTGGTGCTTACTGTTGACTGGACTTCGTCTTCACGTTTTATCTCCATTGCAAGAGCATCGGAAACAGCCGCTGCTAACATATGAAACTTGCGTTTATAGTCATCTACTCCGTCTACTTCTGTGATCTGGTCCTCTTCTGACACCGCATCTTCCATGAGGTGTTGGAAGATCTCCTGGTCCAGATTACTTATGATGTTAGCCTTCTCTTCCACTAAGGCGTAATCTCCTCGGATAGCGACTATGTCCTTTATTTCTTTCTCCAACAAAACTTGAAGAAAAGCTACAATTTTCGTGAACGATGCACGGTATACACCATGGTTTTCTGATCAAACTTCGAATATCGCTCATTTTCCTTTCTATATCCTGTCATGGTCGCCAGATGTTAAGAACAGAAACGTCACTTCGTACTTATTTGGGAAAATGAAAGATATTTATTTACAAGAAAATGCACACACATTACAAATAACACTCAAAAGACTCCATCTTGGATGCACTGTTCCTTGTCCTTCTTTTCTCACAAAAAACAAAAATAACTGTTGCCAACTGTCTGTCACAACATGGTACGTACTTTCCGCGATATTACTTATCAAGTTTGATGTGTTTTTAGCATAATATTTAAATGTTTAAATATAGTATGAAGACGTTAAACGATAAGTGTTCAATTTTTAAGACAGGTTATTTAACTTTTAATATATAGAAGCTGATATTTATTTCCAATATTTAAACGAACTTTCTCACCTATAAAAAATGCGGAGGCTACAGGCTTTCCTCCAGGTACTCCGGTTTTCCCTGTCACAATTTCATTCCAGCAACAATCTCCACTATAATTTCATTTCAAGCGTCATTAATTTAATCATTGCCCCAGGGGAGTGCGACAGGCTTCAGCAGCCGGCACAGTTCATATCCTCGCTGTTAGATGGGGATTTCATTCATTCCATTCCCTGACCCGGTCGGTCGACTGAAAGCAGGCTAAGGATTTTCACTTTCCTACCTCTGATTAATAATTTGGTGAGTGAAAATGCATGTAGTCTACACATGTAGTTGGTTACATAGAAATAACATAACTAAATTAGGAATGTGTGATTATATATATTAATGATTTAGGCCAGCAAGTACTAAAAGCCGTTCGAAGAACGGGTACTTCAGCTAGTCCTTAATAAAATAATAACAAGCCAGGATGACGCGGATCATAATTCGCGTTTCACTCTCATTGCGTTTTAACTTGAGGTGACGAATCAGCTGTTCGTTAACGCCACGGGGAGCCATTATTAAAATTTTGGGAGATAGAAACACACCCAGAATAGAGGTGTAGGCCCCTCTTTACTCCGGATGACTGTTCGGGGTGTTCGCTACTCTTGAGTATCGATATTCGGATTTTCTTTGGATGAACGCATTTATTCTTTGAGGTCTCCGTATCAAGAAGGGCGCGGAAAACTTTGATGTGTGTTTCCGAGTGTCATTTGTGTATACAGTGTGATGGATGGAAATAATTATAACCCGGATCTTCTGCCAGATCTTTTACCATTGTATTATAAAAGACTCTTCCCGTATGGGCCATATTATAGATGGCTGAGCTATGGAAATGGTAATCCAGTGACTATTTATGTTACACTAATCTTTGCGAGCAGTGCGGTTATGTGGTGGTATAATTCTAATCATTGTCTCACATTTTTTATTTTAGTTTCAAAGACTTACTTCCCCCATCGAGAATTGTCTTTTACGTTGGCTGAGGATGTATACATTCGCTATTTGTCATTCGCCAACCAAGAGGAATTTGAAGCTGAAGTCCAGAAGCGGAATCCTTACAAGATAGATATAGGAGCTGTGTATACTTTCAGGTACGTTATGTCAACACTAAAGGTCCATGCACAATGCGCAGTCGGTAGTCTGTATATTGTCAGACCCATGCTCTCTTACGGTTTAATGTACGATGTGCAGTTGCAGTCGGCAGTCACCAAATTTATCCTTGACTACCAACTATCCATAGTTTAATACAGCGAAATGACGGTACCAACTATCCGACTACCAGTGAACGACTGCAACATAAAAGCCAATCAGAACTGATCACATACCGATGTCACCTTGCCTTTTCATTCTCAGTTAGGCCTAGACCATCCAAGGAGCAGTATAGGTCGCGTTATCTTACACTTCAAAATTCTTAAAAACTGCATGAGACTAGAACCTGCCATTGACACTTCCAACAATGGATAATAGATGATTTACATAACTTATTTCATATACTGTGAGACATTATCAATTGAAATTACTGTCCATTATCACTTGGGCATTGGAAATATGTGCTAAATTATGTAAATATGTGTTTTTGTTTTTTGCTAATTCAACGACGGCAGCCAAGTTTGTCAGGTGCACAAGGTCTCTTCAACTGTTACTTAGGCGCACAGGAATTCGTGTAGTATACGTTGCCCGGCGCCATTAAAATCCGAAAAATTTTCTATAGAAATGGCCAATGTTACTAATATACAGGAGTTGAATATTTTATCGCTAGAGTGTGGTACTGTATTTTTTCAGAGTGCCAACATTATTGTTTCCAGACCAATATTCTCATCCAGACCAATGGTTTTCGTCCAGGCCAATAAAGGTTAGGTAGCGCGGCCCGCAGGCTACTAAGTAAAATAACGCACTTTCGAAACGGGCAACGTATACTACATGAGAGCCGGCGCACACATTGACGTCACATTACTGTTGCCAACATGTAAGGTACAAAATACACCACATAAGGTCGGTTAAATGCGTGACTATGCCCAATGTGCATATGATAAAAACCAGTAGTTCATACAGGGTGATTCATAATTCCTATTACAAACTTCTGGGAATTGAAGAGGGGACTAAGTAGATCACAGTTTGAATAGGAACATTTGTCCGGGCATTTATCGTTTTGATACCAAATCAGTTTGAAGATAACTTTCATTTTACAGCCAATGTTATTTGCGTTTCGTGAAGCGGGCGATGTAAAATCAAACTTATCGAAAAGCACGTCACCTTGTTTGATTACGTAATGCTATGTAGTTTAATACAGGTTCTGTCTTTAGTTCTTTCATCACATCCTCATTCCTTTTGTGGTACCAACGTGTGTATCCTGCTGTGCGTCTCATAAATTTCATCTCGGCAGCAGTGATCCTAGTTTCATCTCTTTTTCGGATTGTCCATGCTTCACTTCCATATGTGAGGACAGGTGTAGCTAGTGTTTTGTAGACTCGTAGTCTTGTGTCTCTCTGGACTAAGGATAGTTTCATTACCGAGTTCACTGTGCCTATGGTTTTATTATAATTTATGATGTGCTTGGTTTCTAAACCAGTGAATTAACACACCCCACTTTCCGCGTCACGTTATTTTCTCCGATGAATCTCAATTCACCAGGTAAGCAGTTTTTGACTGTCGAAACAGTCACATTTGGTTTGAAGAAAATCTACATGCCACACAGCCACGAGGATTTCAGCAACGATTCGGCATCAATGTATGTACTTGATGGTCATCTGATTGGGCCGTACCTTCTTCCGTACCACCTAACGGGTTCCACGTACTTGATCTTCCTGCAAGAGGTACTGGTAGAATGCTGTAAAGATTTGCCATTGGCACTACGTCAGCAAATGTGGTACCAACATGATGGCGTACCAGCGCACTTTACACACGCAGTCCGTGAACATCTCGACCAAACATTCGGGGAAAGATGGATAGGTCGAGGTGGTCCAATTTTGTGGCCACCACGATCGCCATATTTAACTCTCCTCGACGTTTTCCTTTGGGGCCGCATGAAGAACCTTGTTTATAAGGCTCCTGTTCAGTCAGAAGAAGCGTGCCAATCGAGTAAAACTGATTTGGTATGGAAACGATACATGTCCGGACATGGGTTCCTACTCAAATTGTGATCTACTTAGTCCCCTCTAAAACCCCCCAGAAGTTTGTAATAGGAATTATGAATCACCCTGTTTATGGTGCAGTTCATGCAACCTATTATTTCGTCTAGAGAAAGATTTACCGTACGTATTACAAAAAAAAAAAAAGCTGTATTTTATTGGTAGAAGAATAAGTACATTCCATAATGCGTTCTTACCATCGACGTAGCTCACTACTGAAGGAAGAACTATTTGGATTAATGTTCAGTGTGTGTAATACTGGATGTCAAGTGAATATATATTTTTTCTTGTATTTAGAAGACAAGATCAAAAAACCTGGAAACTCCGCAAGAGTGTGTAGTTGCCATTTCAAGGATGGGAAGAAGAGCAACGGTCCAACGTTGTTTATCAGAAATAAGGAGAAATTTGAATTTTGAAAGCCCAGAAAAGATAAAGAAGGCCAGGTATGGTGAAAAATGTTTTTCTTAAAATTTTTTGCACGATAGGCCTACATACTCCGGATTTTAGACTGTAACAATATGAGATGTTTAATGTTAATTTTAGGTTATGGTAATGTACCAATCTTTTATCTCCAGTGTAAAATTTGTCTCCTCTCGTTTGTAGTTCTTAATGTATAAACCACATTTGATTTGCAGTGTACTTATGGCTTTGATCGTTTACTTTACAGAAGGAGGAGCCCTTCGCCTGACATTGAAGCATCCACATCTAAAGTGAATGCGGTGGAGGATGGAGTGTCAGTGAATGTGGAGGATTATGTGACGGAAGTTATCGTTAACAGTAAGAGTCCCGAGGTACTGCAAGCAGAAGTTGCAATACCGACAGCCCAAGTTGAAGATTTGAAATCGAAGTTGCTACTTCAAAATTGCATCGTTAGTGCGAATAGGCCTGTTGTTGTCCAAAAAATGACAATTGATGCGATTGCTTCAGATAGTGAATTGTTGTATTATTATACGGGTATCCGAGATGTGGCTGTGTTCCACAGTGTTTGTGAGTGGTGTATTCGTGAACCATTTCAATATTATGATGGCTGGAAAGTCGATCGAGTTTCCAAAGAAGACCAGCAACCTTCTATGCACAAGTTAGAACTCGACTGTGGGATAATATGGTGCCCAGGAAGTGTAAACATATACTGTTTAAGACCTACTACATCCCAATTCTAACTTACGGGGTAGAAACATACAGTCCAGAAGAGAAGAAAGTAGGATTTAGGCATCCGAAATGAAGTTTATAAGAACAATGCTTCAAAGGACAAGGAGATACAAAGTAAGGAACGAAACAAAGAGGGCAGAGGCTGGCATTGATATCAGTGCTACAAAATATTTGCAGAAGCTACGATTAGGATGGTATGGGCATCTTCAAAGAATGAGAGATGAGAGGACCCCAAAAGCTTATTTCTTGGATGATCTTGAAGGCAAAGGGCTAGACTGGTGAAGGACCCATGAAGACCAACTATTCATGGACAGGACAAGGTGGCAAGGGCTCGTTAACAGCACCCGGGCGACTGGAGCTGGAATTTGGTGATGATGACCAGCGGTTAATGACCCTGATGAAATTCCGATGTAATATGAAGAATAAAACTTTTTTAGTTTCCGCCTATTCAATACGTTTATTTTGCCACACTCTTATGGGTACATGTTTCGGGGCCTGTTTGGTCCCTCATCAGCCCATGAAACTATATTTTGGACGCATCAATCATAAGTAACGTTGAAGCTCTCAATAATAGCACAAAGTACACTTGACATATTAAAACGCTGGTTAAAAACTAATAAAAACAACATGCAATATGTCACAAATTCTCAGGTACAATTAATTGCCCATGTTTCTGTCCTGTAGGAATCTCTGTTTCGCGGGCTTATAGGCCGTGTTCTAAGGACATTTTGTTGTCCTGACGTTACGCTGAAGACTGCGTTCAGCATGTTCACAGGTAACATTAAGCGAGGTAAAACAAGTAAACAGAAGCTATATAAATAGTCAACAACCCACACATAGAGGCTACCATAGCAACGGCTATGTGTGGGTTGTTGACTATTTATTTATCTTCTGTTTACTTGCTTTACCTCGCTTAATGTAACCTGTGAACATGCTGAACGCAGTCTTCTGCGAAACGTCAGGACGACAAAATGTCCTTAGAACACGGCCTATAAGCCCGCGAAACAGAGATTCCTATTTCAACGCCGGTCGTGAAAGTCTGAATTTTTACTTTCTGTCCTGTGTTTCGAATAACAGTCATTTGACGCACATGGTTAAAAGTTGAAACACAACATAAAATGACCTTGAAGATTGATCACTGTATATGATAACATGTTCTGTTATAATCACTGTTTGGTGATTCTTATGTTGAGTTGAAGAAACGCTTAAAAACACTTCTTTAAAGTGGTGTGGCTGATGGGTGAGTTGTAGGGCGATTGGTGAACATTGTGGTTGAACATTCATTACTTCTAATGGACCAATTGGCTTAATGCATTGAAAAGTTGAAAGAAGTTTATTCTTCTGTCCACAGCATGGAAACAAGTTAGGGTCTGTGCGTCTTGTTCCTCAAGTCGTGATTATAAGTTACTCTGGAGCCTATGTCAAATGAGACACCCGTTGCGCGGAGCACGGGGATCAAGGCTCTGCTGAGTGTGAACTGGTTCCCGCTACTGAACTGCATGCACTAGTGTGTGTGTTGGGAGAGCCGGCTTGCGCGGCGACTGTCACCAAAATATAGTATCATGGGCTGATGAAGGGACCGAACAGGACCCGAAACATGTATCCATAAGAGTGTGGCAAAATAAATGTATTGAATAGGCGGTAACTGAAAAAGTTTTATTCTTCATATCAAACTGTCAATACGGAACCGGAATGAATATCATTTCCAATATTCCGATTTAATGTGTCAAGTCGAACAGTGACAGCTATTTTCCTGATATGGTTGCACCTGCTCCATGAAGTTCTCTTTATTCCATGCTTAACATTTATTCCATGCTTAACAGACTACCATCTGTTCAGAAATGCCAGGCAGTTTTACCAACGAACAGTCAGTTCCCTAATTGTCTGATTATTGTAGACTGTACTGAGGTTAGGTGCTGTTTGCCCAGGTCAAGTATGTCAGCACAATCTCAAACATACTCCCATTATAAGGGTTTTAACACCTTTAAGGGACTGATAGGTGTTACCCCAAATGGTGTGATATCTTATGCAAGTGAACTCCATCCATGGTCTTCTTCTGATAAGAAATTTTTTAAAAACTGTGGCATTGCTCATCAGCTTATATCAGGAGATCTTGTCCTTGCGGATGAGAGATTCCTAATTTTAGAAGACCTACCAAGGGGAGTTTCACTCAATATTCCTCCCTTCCTTACCTATGGTCAGTTCACTGAGCAGGAAGTGAAGGCTACTACTGCAATATCTCGAGCTCGCATCCACGGGGAAAGAGCTATTGGAAGAAAGAAGAATTTTAATATTCTAGATAGTATGCCCTTAGGCATGAGGTGTCATGCTAACAAAATTTTGCAGGTGTGTGCAACACTGGTGAACCTACAAAACCCTTTAATTCAGGAAAACGAATAGTAAACTGAATTTCAGCCCTCTTCTTTCTGGATGGTGGAACTGGTATTTGACTTCTTCACATTTCTTAATAGTTTGGCATTAGACCTACTTTTGTAAAAATTAAAACTGCACGAGACAAAAACCTGCCTTTGGACACACTCGGTTAATAGTGCGTATGGATAATATATGATTTTCATACTTTATTTTATATTCTGGGGTACATTATTAATTAAAATTACTGCCCATTATAACTAGTCACTTGAAATATATACTAAATTATATAAATATGTTTGTTTGTGTCTTGCTCATTCAACTACGGCAGCCTTGTTTGTCAGGCTCATGCGGTCTCTGCAACAGCTACCGAGGCACACAGATTACTGTTGTTGACTGGCTGCGTGGGTCAGAAGTAGTGTTCTTGCCTGCTGTTCCCAAGTTTTCAGGAACAAATCCTGGCACAGTCAGTTGGGATTTGAGGGTGTGCAAATGCTAGCACATTAATGATCCCCTGCGGCACAAAATTGTGGTACCCCGGCATCTCTAAAAGCTGCAGTACAGTAGTTAAAAGGGATATAAAACCAATATCATCATCACATTGCTGTTGCCAACAATTAGGAAACTAAAACGATTGGTCTGGATAAAAATTATTGATGTGGAAGTACTCCCACTGTTATTAAGCCCAGCAAGCTTCGTGTCAATTCCTGTTACCCAGATTCGCACCAACAGATTACTTCGAATCTCACATCAGCTATACTAGAAGTAGATTACCTTAGTTTCGCACTTCTACTTGAGGCCAATCTCAGAGTGGTACTCGGCTTTAAGAGGTGTGGCTGTCCCTTTCTGAATTCTTGCTCCACCTACAAATCACATGGGCCAGCTCATTCGAAACATGGCATGGTCCGCATAATATGACCCGGCAAGGTAATAAACCTGGGGCAGATGACCTTGCTGTTCTGCCCCTTAAAACAATAGGTAACTAAGGTAATAGACTAGTCCTTGAAAACCTTTACTACGGATCCAAATGCCACTCTCTCCAACCAGAGCACATTCGTTTCAATGGATGCATTAGATGCCTATGCGATTCTAAATTGATGGCACATGCTAAGACCGGGGATGTAAATGTCTGTTACATAACCTTGATGGTCTAGAGGTGGCTGCTACTATCTTTACTATATTTTGATGCACAGTTTCCTTTATATTTTAATATACCTTTTATATCTTCTCAGGTTAGGTTGTGATCCCAAATAATTGAATATGAAGTAAGATTTCAGGGAAGTATTTTAATTCCGGATGCTTATAATTCAGAAGGCAGGGACTCATCGTCCGAGTGGCGGCCGGTAATAAGGTTGTAGTGTTGCACAACGGCTAGATTTCTTTAAGAAACTTAATTAATACCGTAATAATATATTTAGTAATAAAAGCTGTACGTTTTCTTTTATATGTCTAGGAATTCATAATTCTGTTCTTTAATAATTCAGGAAATCTTATGGTGTAGTAAGTTACTGTGAACTGTCTGGGAAAGCGGCGCCAACTGTCGAGGAGCGCTCGTCCGTTTGGTCATTGTCAGCCCCAAGCACCGACCAGATCTCAATAGTGAAGGGTATGGCAGAGATGCTAACCCAACAGTTAACTCGTCTGGTCGTTGCCCACGGATTGCAACAATGGAGCCAAGGCGTGGACGGAACATCTGAGATGCTCTGTCAACAGCCTTGCTGGTACTTGTGACACTCGCTGTTCTTTCTCGTATATAACTTACTTTGTTTTGTTCTCGTGAAGGTTTTCATGTAGACTAACTTAAATCCGAAGACGATGTGGTGTTCTATGAACTGCGACATTCGTGATGAATGAGTTAATTAGTTTTACCGCGCAGTAGAATACAGTTTTCTCTGGTATCAAGCAGTCTTTTATCCTGCCACCACCCCTCATCACCCCCTTAATGAAAATAGTGCAACTCCCAGAACATTTATCCGCCAGCCGCCACTGCTTCGTCCATTACTTAACCTGTATATAGCAAAAATCAAAGCCATGAATTTAAGCAGTGGATTGCATGCATGGTTGCAGTTGAGCCAAGATGGATCATAATCAGTTCTCTCCAAGGAGATAATATTTGAAGCTCCAAGATAAGTGATAACAAGGGAGGAATTCTTCCACCATTTTTAGCTTTAAAAAAATCCTTGGTATTAATGTGATGATGCACAATACTACTGTAGGGGTCTTGCCAACTTTTCATGAATCACCTGAGAATCTTAGTGGAATACCCATAATTATTTAGGTTTAATTTCTGATTTTCTTTGTATTTCTATAGAAATAAAATATTATAATATAAAAATAAATGTTTATAGTAAATGGATGTTATGATTGCAACCCACTGTCTTTGACTCCCTTCCCAGGACCTCATATTGTTGTGAAGTTGCTCACCATGATTTGAATGAAACTTAAAATCCTCTTAGATGTTTGATGGAGTCTTGAGGCATGTTCACATTACTTAGGACTGGGGCAGGTAACAGTGCAACAATACATGCACTGTGTGTGCAATGACATGAGCATGTTTTTTTCCCTCTCCAAAATTACACTAATAAAAAAAAATTGAGCTAACATATATGCTATGCCAATAATTGTCATCTACTAGGCGGCAAAACATGAACCCTCTGAAAACTATCAGAGGAGTTGACACTTAATTATATTCCATTATTTATGGACATAACAAGTATTTAGCATACTCAGATGTTATTCAAGAATATTGTCTATGAACTACTGTGTACGATGACTCGATTCCTTTTCAGACAATTCAGTTGAATACATTTATCTCTAATCATTAGATTAGTGATGACTGCATATGAATAGCCCCAATGCCAGTACAGGTAGGAAGCACTTACGATACAATCAGGCACAGGTGAAAAGAAAAAAATTAACACTTTAGGTAAACACAACATGTGGACATACAAATAATCAATCGTCAGGTAAATAGGAATAGAAACAAGGATAAAAAAGACAATGCCATGCTGAGGGAGACGTAAGAAAGTTCCTGAAGGATATCTCTCAGGAGTTTGTGCAAAGGTATACTTGATTAATAAACAAATGTTACATTATTTCTCGGAGCAATAATTTTCAAAAATATTAACACTCACATGAACTTATTAAACACAAAACAAAAGGCTGCTTTCAAAAAGAATGAAACGAAACTCGCACACACAATATAAATGGATCCAAAATACAGGAATCCTTACTTGCTGAGTGAGATGTAGCACTTTTAATATAAAAAAAAGTTCACAAATGCAGGATGAAACTGGGTTCAAAAGCAAAGCCCACGACACAATTGTTGTCTTGGGGGACAAGGACAGGTAACCAATGGTTGCCATTCTGTAGTTAGTAGGCCTACTGGAAGACTGCTTGCAGTTGAGTATTGATTATGACAATATCAAGGATACACTTGAGCCATCTTTTAATTTGCTAAGCATTGGTAAGGAGTAGGAAATTTGAGCTCTTCAAAAAACATGCAAAATACTTGCCATGAAGGATTCTTGGATGCCACGGGTAATCTCAAGAACCACCTGATGGATATTGAAGCGATTTTGACCATTCTGTAAAGGATATCTCGAAGGTTTCTGTAGAAAATTATTTATTTATGATCAAAGGAATCCAAGCAGCAACGATTTCAGTGATAAAGTCGAAAAAAGAAACCTGACATCTATGCGCTTTTTAAGCTTACGCTGGGCAAACCGTTAAAAATATCAATATACTATGAGTGTAAGAATTGTTCGGCATGAAAAGTTCTACAAAAATGTCTGCGAGAGCAATCTCTATCTTCAACACATTGCCCACGATAAGTGTTTTTACGTTTTCATTTCTTCCAACAATCTCCATTCAATTACTGAGGCGGCAGTTTACGAGCAAGCTAAGGGCGAGCCTATCACGCCAGTTACAGCCTAGCTAGCGGGCGAGCCTATTACCCCAGATACAGCCAGCAGTAAACTGTCGAGTCGTGTTGGATCAAGACTTCAGAGAAGAGTGGTTGTGTTTGGAGTTTCCTTGGAAGTGCAACTCGGCTTTTCTTAATTTCGCCTGTGAACTTTTCGTTCTGCAAAATACACAGTCAAGTTAAGATTGGACGGAAGGGGGATTAGTGTTTCATGCACCACGCCATTCTCAAACGAAAGGAACGGTGGTTTTGACAATGGTGACAATCTAACTCGTTCAATATAATGACTTTTTGACAATAGCCACAGCCTAACTCATCCAGATTTTTGGTTTTTGTCTATGGTTACAGCCTAACGTAGTTGTGGACAGTGCCCTGCTAGCGTCCTGCCTCAACCTGACTATTCTAATCTTCATTTTATCCAATCCAATGGGTTTTGACACTGGTTTTAGCCTGGGGGCCAGGTTAACCATATATGCACCCCTGGTTTTTGCCATGAACCGTGGAAATAGTCAAGCATTAATCTTTCTCTAGTTTAGTCATGCTAGACCTCATTTTGTGGTGTATTTTATGTCTTACATGTTGACAACACTACCGTGACGTGAATGTATCGTCGTGTCACATTAATGTCTCCGCCCAGATAATTGTTGAGGAATGCTCACTGCCTGAGCTACATGGCTGCCGTCGTTCAATGAACAAGAAACACACACATATGTAAGTTAATATAGCACATATTTCCAGTGCACTAGTGATAATAGATGGCAATTTCATTCGGTGTTGTCCTCTAGAAAGGTATGAAAATCAAGGCGGCAGCACCGAATGAACGTAGAACGAGCGATAACATTTTCTATCGTACATGAATTAGCCAAAGTACCTTATCAAACGATGAGAAATAAATCGGGGAATGATGTTTCAATAGATGTTTCCTTCTCTGCCGTCTGTGACCCACCCAGCCATCCCAAATAGGATCACGACTTATATAGCAAAAATTATAGCTGTGGCCGCCATTGTCAAAATCAACCATCATCGGTTGCAGTCGTGAGTATTCGGGTCGGTTCGTTAGCCCCGCTGGTCTGTCTCTTAAGTGCTAGTATCATCAAAACAGTACTGCCAACCTCGCCCTTACCGCACTATGTAAAACAAAGAAGCGCCCAGTTCTTTCTCCAGTGCGCATCATTCGCGTGCAGCACTCAGTTCATCTGATAGTGCGGCGAATTGAATCATTTATTCACTATGGATTGTCGAAGTTGCCTGATAACAATCAGTAACTTCAATCGGCGGTTCTATGATCAACCTAAGAAGTTGCTGAAGTTATTGCAACAAAACATTTTAGTACCAAAATCACTACCGTGCGTGAAATGCCATCGTGAAGTGGAAGTTAGGTGGATAAAACATAACCTATCTGTAACCTGCAACAAGGGGATACCCGGACGTCAAGGCCGCACCCACACCTGACCATTCTAACCTTTGTTTTGTCCAATCCAATGGTTTTTGACATTGGTTACAGCCTAATGCGTCCAGATCAATAGTTTTTGACAAAGGTTACTGCCTAAAGTGTCCTGATGAATGTTTTTGTCAACAGTGATTTTGTATCCCGCTTTTTTTATCAACGGTGATATCGTATCCCACATGTTGGCAACAATGTGTGCACCTCGGTGTGTACCGCTAGAGTGTGCCTTGTTGACAGTTGAACGAGATGCAAGCGCTATCGGAACATGGCAGCCGTTTTTAAAAGAGCAATAAATAAAACCACATATTTACGTACTTTAGCACATATATGAGGTGCAATAGTGACCAGGGTTCCTAATTTCAATACGTAATATCGCCCAGAAATGAAACAAGGACTCAAGGTATGTAAAAGTCACAATCATGTCTGATCCAAGTGTATAAGCTGCATTATACTTTCATTCAGAATTAATAGTCATGTCTTATTAAGGGTAGGTTCATGTCTCCTCAACGAACTATGTGCAAGTGCAAGATCCTGGTTCATCACTCCTGAAGAATTACAATTACCTTATGGTCTGTTTGTAATTGTTTGAAGGGGTGGAACTAAGAGGTCATCTGCCCACTCTATGGTCTGATCCAAACCTAATCACCACTGATTATTTATCAGTTAAAACAAAATTAGGCCTACCTACCGATTCACATGCAACCTAACCACTAATACATCATACAAGACATCTCTCAGCATTGGAAATTGGAAACGAAAGTTTGATGCTTTTCATTCGGTCAACACGATTGTACCCAAATGGGATGGGTTATTCCCTAATCCTGAAAAAAATTACATAAGATTTTTTATGTTCAACCCTGACTATTATGTGTCAGAAAACTGTATCATATGAGGCTCATTATAACACTATTTTTCATTATGAAACAGTTTCTCCCACCAATCAGAGCTGAAGAAACAGTTGTGTGACCAATTAGATAGGGATACCTTCGCGCATGCGCTCAAAATCCAACATGTCTATATAAATTATCGAAAGTGCACCGTCCATATGTTCGCGTAAATAAACTGGTGAATATGAGACAAGAAATAGCACTGTACCTTAATATCCCCAAATCCAATTTCTACACAGCCCGTTGTTTTTTTTTTTCAAACGACTTCGGTGACAGTTTTACTGAATACTGGTGCACAATCTGAACATATGGCATTGAAGCACACAGAGCGCATGCGTCGGTCGGTCAGAGAGCTTGGAAGTCAGAGATATACTACCCAGCGCAGCACCCGATCACAAAATTCTAGTGACAATCTCAACAGATATTTATGAATATTTATGTTAAAACATATAATAAAGTTATAATTATTGTCGAACATAAACAGTCGTAGGCAACTCTCCTATAATGGTAATTAAGACACTCGTATGGAAATGATAAAACTCGCATACGCTCGTTTTATTAACTTACTCGTGTCTTAATTATAGCCATTATAGGCTCGTTGCATAATGTACTATTTTTTAATCAACAGTGATTTTGGCAATAAAATGGAAAGGTAAAGGAAGGAAGAAATTGAGGAAAGGATATACATTATACTGGAGTGGTGGCCAAGAGGCAAAAAATGGCGTGGGACTGATAACCTCGAAACAACTGGAGGGGTATGTTGAAGTGGTCGAGTGTGTGAGTGACAGAATAATGAAAATTAGAATGAAGATGAAAAATGACGTGATGGACTTCATACAAGTGTATGCACCACAGACTGGAAACAGAGAAGAAGATATTGAAGTATTCCTGGAGGATGTAGAAAGAGTAATTTCAGATGTAGAAGTGGTGATCATGGGAGATATGAATGCACAAGTCGGAAACGAGAGACAAGGAAAGGAAGAAGTCATTGGACCATATGGATATGGAAAAAAGAACCGGGAAGGGGAGAAACTTGTAAACTTTTGTGAAAGGAATGTACTGATAGTGGGTAATTCATGGTTTCGGAAGAAAAACAGCAGGAAAATTACGAGATATGGTTGGGGCGATAGAAGAACAAAATCAGTAATTGACTACTTTCTGGTGGAAAGGACTATTCGCAGAAAGCTGATAGATGTGACAGCTTTACCAGGAGAAGCATTTGATGGGGACCATAGAGCTGTGGTGGCAAAATTTAGATGGGAAAAATAGGAAAACCTAAAGGAGATCAGAGAAAGTAAAATAAAAGTATGGAAATTGAAAGACAAAACTGTACAGGAAGATTTTCAGGAGAGATTGAAGCAGCAAATGCCAGTTACTGAAGTGGAAAACATAGAAGAGGAATGGTCCCACTTTAAAAAGGCATTTGTTGGTGCAGCAGAGAGTGCTTGTGGTAGGACGTCAACAAGAGTGAAAGAGAAGGAGACACCGTGGTGGAATGAGGAAGTGAGGAAAGCTGTGAAAGAAAAGAAGTCTGCATGGAAAGAATGCAGCAACGGAGGTGTAAGAAAGTGGTAGGAGAAGAAAAGAAGAAAAGTTGGGAAGAATTTACACGAAGAATGGAAACGGATGTAAGTGGCAGTAAAAGGATGCTGTATGGTCTTCTAAGAAGTAAGAGGAAAGAAAGAGTTACTACAAAGCTAGTGAAAAAGGAAGATGGAGAGTTGTTAACACACCCAGAAGAGATAAAGGGACGATGGAAGGAGTATTTCGATAAGCTATTGAATGTGAGCAATTGTACTGGTGAGATGGAAGTGACACAACCTGACGACTCTATAACAGAAGATGATATAACAATGCTGGAGGTGGAGTTAGCAGTACAGAAAATGAAGATGGGAAAAGCAACAGGGGTGGATGAAATCAGTGTAGAAATGATAAAGGCTGCTGGACCTGTTGGTATGCAATGGTTGTATCGACTGCTAAAGTGTGTGTGGAAACTGAAATGTGTACCAGAAGACTGGGAGAAAGGGCTAATAATACCAGTGTTTAAGAAGGGGGACAAGAAGGTATGTGATAACTATAGAGGGATCACCCTCATATCACAGATAGTAAAAATACTGGAAAGGATATTAGAAAGAAGAATGAGAAGAAAGGTGGAAGGAGAGTTGCAAGAGGAACAGTATGGCTTCAGGAGTGGAAGATCCACAGTGGACCCAATCTTTAGCTTGAGGCAGGTGATGGAAAAGAACTGGGAATATGGAGAGGATTTGATCATGACTTTCATAGATCTAGAAAAGGCATATGATAGTGTCCCCAGAGAGAAGGTATGGGAAACCATGGTTAAGAAGAGACTGGGAAGAGAAATGTTGGAAATGGTGCAAGCAATGTACAACAACTGTGTTAGCAGGGTACTGACCCCAGTTGGAAAGACAGATTGGTTTAGGAACAAGACTGGACTAAGACAGGGGAGTGTGCTGTCACCTCTCTTGTTCATAATGGTGATGGATGAAATTGTAAAGGAAACAAAGGAAGCATATGGACATAAAGAAATGAAGTTACTGTTATTTGCAGATGATATTGTGGTCTGGGGAAGGAACACCGAAGAAGTGCAAAAACAACTAGATGCACTGAACGAAAATATTCAGTAGTATGGCCTGAAAATCAGTATAGAGAAAAGCAAGACCATGGTGATGACAAGAGGGGAAAGACAAGGAAAGGGCACTGTGAAAATTGGAAATCAGAGTTTGGAAATTGTGGACACGTTCAAATACCTAGGAAGTGAATTGATGCAAACTGGTAGGTTGGACATGGAGATTGGCAGGAGGGTACAGCAGAGCAATGCATTCTATCAAAGTGTAAGAAAACTTGTTTGGGATAAGGAAGTACCAAGGAAAAGCAAGGAGGTAATGTATAAAGTGTACTATGTTCCCATATTAACTTATGCAGCTGAGACTTGGACCCTGACAAGCAGGCAAGAGAGTAGAATCCAAGCCAGTGAAATTAAATTCCTAAGAAGTATGATAGGAAAGACAGAGTGAGGAATGAAGATATTAGGAAGGAAGTTTGGATGGGAAAACTAAATGAGAGAATTGAGAAGAATAAACTAAGGTGGTTTGGACATGTAAAGAGGATGGAGGAAAATAGAATACCAAGACAGATGCTGGAGGCGAAGTGCAAGGGTAAGAGAGAAGAGGAAGACCTAGAACAAGGTGTATTGATTCAGTGATGAACAGCATAAGAAAAATAAATCTGGACTGGGACAAGATCGTGGAAGAAGAATGGTGGAAGGAAAGAGGAAAGTGGAGAAGTGCCATAAATACCCCGACCCGGCAGGAGCTGGATAAGGGGAAATGATGATGATGATGATGATGAAATTAATAAATTTATTAGCCTAATCTCATGTACATTTTTTCAGGATTAGGGAATAACACATCTCATTTGGGAACAATCGTATTGACTGAATGAAAAGCATCAAACTTTTTCGTTTACTAAGGCTTCACTGAAAATGGCTTCAAGCACCATAATTGGAAATCGATTAGCCTATTAAACTTACTCATCATGTTCACAAATTTTGTAGATTACCTTTGGTATGAAAATCTTCTGATAAATCTCCTCTATCATATTTATACAGCTTACATAGGTGGGATCTTTCTCAATCTTTAAACATAGCATTTCCTTTGGAGTCCAAACAACAAAATCACATGCCTTTCTACCCGAAATGAACATATTTCCCTGCACCTGATGATAGTATATAAAGCCTTGCTTTGTCGATGAGTTTCACTCTATATTGCCTGAATCGTTTGACCACAGAAAGAAATTCGGGTCATTCACTGCATTAGTAACTGTTGAGTCACGGAGTGAATATGGGCACTTCACTTCAATGATAGAGCGCTGCTCGAAAGCCGCCAACAAAGCCCGCCGACAAGCGGCGGGACAGAGAGGCTACAAGCTTCATCAATATATCCGCGCCGAGGAAGGCGCCCCCCCTCCTGACAAGACCTTTCGTGGCTCGGGTTTCAGGAGGTGCTCTCTAACCTGGCCGGCCATCTCATAGGAACCTCTACCGGACGAGTCCGGCGGCCCTTTCATCCATCATCACCTCTCCACTTCTTCAACTGCCGCAGAGGGCAGATCCGTACAAGTATCGGCCCCAACTAGTCCATCAGGAGATGCTCTTATGAAGCCACACGGGTCCAGGATCAATCCTGTTTTCTCAATAGTGACACCAAATTTAATTTCATATTCCGAAATTGCTTTAGCCTCATGGTTGATACCCCATTGGACAGCCTTGAGCTTGTCCAAGTTGTACTCCCCAAACAAGGTTTTAAAAAGGACAGGTGGAAAAGTATTATATGAGTACTGTTTAATTACCTGGCCAAACACACTGGCCGTAATAACATACTTCCTAAATTAATACCACGAGGGATTGAGATTCTGTCCCTTCGTTAACTTGGCAATGTGTCGAATATCCTCTTCTGTCTTCTTCAGCTCCTCTGATAGAGTCGAACCACCAACACCATCGTTCTTTTTGAGAACTTCCCTAATTATCTCTTCGGCACTTTTAATCGCCAAATCTTCCTCAACCTCTGCTTCTGGTTCTAGCAGCCAACACATACCGGTGTTTGGAGCAATTTTACTCAATCATTATAAATGATCTCTCCTTGCTAGCAATAACAGGAGTTTCCTTTGCTACAACATTTTTGGGAGGGGGAAACAACTCCTCAACAGCCTCTGCAAATAAAAGAAACCAAATGCTTAGTGCCATGAGTAAATTGGAAAAAGGAAAGAAGGAAAATAATAGTAATTAAAAATCAAACTAGAAATAGCCTATTTACACTAACCTTTTTACACTGTTTAGGTCGTTTCCATTGACACATTCTATCAGTACTGGACACATTGTAAATGCCAAATAGTGCCATGGTTACCACATGATGGCATAGACATAGAGCATTCCCTCTTGGACAAGTACAGTAATGGAACTGTACATTGTCCCCTTCATCTGAAATCCACAGCTGCAACAAAGACAAGCCAATAAATTTCAGTTTTCAGATTATGCAATACAACTACTGATGGTTACGTTCATCAAATGATTAGGGCCTAAACTATTATGATATAGTTAATCAAGACAAGTAAACGTGCACGATGAGGTATCACAAGTTACAAGATAGTAATGGCAAGGCAATGCCATAACTCCTGTGCGAGCTAAACGTGCCGCCGAAAAAATATCTTAAGCGTCCCTCTGCGTTCGTAGGCCTCTAAATAATGCACAATACTATCATGCAAACAGATTTATATGTGTTAGCATAATGGTTAACACGACTTGCTTACCTCAACATCGTAATCCTTTATCTTCATGCTGGCTTTAACACTTCCTTTCAAAATACCCACTTGAGGATCTTAAGTGAAATGCTGTACATGATTTTCACTGAAAGCTGTTTCAGCTTGCTTCAACAATTTGCTCTCTCCCTCGCATAAAGCCCTAAGCTCACACTGTGATAGAGCCATCTTTGAACGAAGTCGTAGCCTCTCAAAGAGTATGGCCCATAAATCCGCCGTGAGGATTGAACTCTTTATTTTCTATTGACCTCTCCAAGTCCTTGAGGTAAATGTCTAGAATTTCACTTTTGTATTATAGTTTGAATACTCAGATTTATTGTTACAGGGGCCGTTTGACTTATTTCTCTATTATAATATCTAATTTTTAACGAAAATTAAGGCAGTGCACAGCGTTAATGGAGTTTCCTATGTATAAAAAACCTAGCAACCAGTTGTTTGGGTACAAAGTGGCTGCCCCCATGCGGTTGCTAGGTGCGTCACTTTGGCAGCGTATTCAACGACGGCAGCCAAGTTTGTCAGTCACATGAGGTCTCTTCAACTGATACCTAGGTGCACACACTGACGTCACATTACTGTTGCCAACATGCAAGATACAAAATACACCACCACATGAGGTCGGTTAAATGCATCATCATCATCATCTTGTACAGTTTCCAGCCCCAGGCTGGGTCTGTTTGGAACATAAGCCTCGCCACTTAGTCCTTTCTTCCCACCACCTCTCCGCTATCACTCTCGTATCCGGGTCGTCGTCGTTTGCATCCGTCCTTTCCGAGGAAGGAACAGGTTAAATGCATGACATTCCTAATGTGCATGACAAAAACCAGGGGTGCAGGTCGTCAGGGCTTCCAGCGATTCACTTTTCTCACTATTTGATAAAATTACTCACTATTCTCACTTTTTTTTTTCAAAACTACTGTAGTCACATTCTGCATTAAAATGGTCTCATGCACAATCAGATTATTAGAAATAACCCAAAATATACCCATGAAAGGGTAGTTGGTTTTTCTGCCACCGCTGCCGGCAGCGAGCCAGGCGGCCAGAAAGCATATAAAGCTTCCATGGTGTAATACCACAGTCGGTGCCATGCAGTGATCGATGAAAAAATCACAAACAGTACTCGGAGATATTATTAACATAGGCGCGATTTGGTTGACATTTTTGGGGGGCTAATTTGTTTTTCAGATACACATTCTTAAAAATGTTGTCTATTTAAATACAGTTTTGTCAAATTTTTGGGGGGCTAGGGTTTGTTTTGGGGAGCTTAGCCACCCAAAACCCCCCTCCCCTCCCTAATTGCGCCTACAGATATCAACAAAAGTTAAAATTATGAACCAGATATAGGCCTACGCCATAAATGCGAGTAATGTTATGAATTTACTCACTTTTTCATACAATAACTCACCTTCTTTTTTCACTTTTTTGAAATAAAACCACTCACTATTTCACTATTTTTGGACGAGTGAGTGGATGGAAGCCCTGCAGGTCGTGCTACCTATTATTGGTTTAGAGAAGGATTATTAATGCATGACAAATACTAGGGGTGCATATATGGCTAACGTTGCCCTCACTATCTAGTAATTATTATCTATGAAAATTTCATTCTCACAAAAACAAAGCCTTTAACAAAAGGGAAAGTGTTCTTGCAGTTTTCATCGATTTTAAAGGAGCCTATGATACTGTATGGCGAAACATGCTGCTAAAGAAACTTATCAACTTCAAAGTAAATGGATGTATGTTAAACTGGTTTTCAAGATCCCTTTCACAAAGAATGATCAATGTTCGTTACAACAACAAAACTTCAGGTTGCAAGCAATCAAAACTAGGCCTCCCACAAGGAGCTGTATCAAGCACAACTTTATTCAATGTGTACATCAACGATCTTCCAAAAACAATAAAGAAAGTAGGTAATGTGAATATCAGCATGTTTGCAGACGATGTTATCATTTGGACCACAGCACGTAACAGCCCAAATCAGCAAACGCTTCTTGAACACAGAATGAACCAGGCACTTATAAAACTCAAAAACTGGACTGAAAACAATAATATGGAAATCAATACTTCCAAAACAGTATACCAGTTTTTCTCCCTGAGACACCACAATCCAACTTTTAGTCTCAAATTTAGTAATCAAGACCTTCCAAAATGTGAAAGTACAAAGTACCTAGGTATCATCATGGACAAGAAGCTGAACTGGACCAAACACATAAAACATGTGGAGGATAAGGTAAACAAACGGATGAAATTACTGAAGAGACTAGCAGGAGCTACTTGGGGGAGCACTCAAGACACATTCAACAAAACCTACAATACTTACATCAAACCTATCATAAAATATGGCAGTTAAGTACTCTCTACAGCACCCCAGTCAAACATTGATCGCCTCGAGAGGTGTCAGAATAATGCCCTACGAATCATAACAGGTGCAATAAAAACCACACCTATAACCGCCTTACAATTATATACCCACAACTTACCAATAGAAGAAGAGATGAAACATCAAACAGCCAATGCATATCTCAGTATACAAAGACTACCTCAAATGACATGGATCAAAAAACCAGTTTCTAGCCCCAATCTTAAAACACAAAAAGATCCCTTAAGTCTCGCCGAAGAATACAGTGAAACCCCTCTAATCCGAACCCCAGAAATCCGAAATCCCGGGTAATCCAAACGAGTTATTTTCGACAATTTCAAGTTTGAAAAAAAAAACACACACAAAAAAGAGAAACTTATTTTAGTCATAAAACAGTTAAATATTCTACAATATAACGTTATTTAAATAATTAGTTGAAAAATCCGCAAAGAAGTACAGTTAGCATACAAAGAAAGTTTGAATGCACCTAAGCTACATAGGCTGCTTAACTCATCCAGGATTGAAAAACGGAAAAGTGGTTATTGTAATTCCTTAGGTTTATCACTTTGCAAAAACAAATGAAATAACGATAGAAAAACACAAAATATCACTTAATCTTTCACTTGAAATCAGTTATCTTCAATTGTCGAAGAGACGAAAACATTTCCGCGGTGGCAATCGTGCGCCAGCGTCGCATGAACATGGCATCGTTTGGCGTGACTACTGCGTGTTGTTCTACTAAGCGCAATGCGATGTCAAGAGCAGATGGAGCTTTAGTATAAGTCACATTGTCTGTCGAAGTTTCTTCTTGCTCACTGTCGCAAGCTCAACGTACAGTCCTATACCGTAACGAGGGCTGGTTATTATGTTATGGATATTTTCGGCTAATCCAAACAAATTGAAATCCGAACAGGCTACAGCCCCAATTAGTTCGGATTTCAGGGGTTTCACTGTACATCAATAAGAGCAATCTGCAAATAAAACTTGAACCACTCTGTATGCCAGTCAACCCCATTGAATATATACAAGTGACTACAGATCTTACTTTGTTAGAAGAGGTCTGCAAGAAAGACTCTTCACCACAAGATCTAAAACAACTAGCCCTCTGTACAATAGAAGAAAGATATTTACAGATGGCTCACAAGACAAAGAAAATAGAACTGGAGTAGGAATACATTCATCTCTCTTCTCACTCTACTTCCCAGTAGGCCAAAACAAAACAAACTTTGATTCTGAGATAAGAGCAATTTCACATGCACTCCAACAGTTATTAGGCAGAAACATTGATTATCAAAAATGCGTTATCATTACAGATTCAAAAGCAGCCATCCAAGCCATCTCGTCAAATTATCAGCCCCAAAATAAAGAACTGAAAGAAATTTTTTGTATGATAAAAACCCTTCAAAGACTCCACAAACAGATCTCATTTCAGTGGATCCCTTCTCATGTTGGAATAGCAGGAAATGAAGAGGCAGACAGATGAACAAAAAAAGGTACCACACTACAACAACCTGTCAGTCAGACTGATTTTATGTCAGCAAAAAGGATCTTGAAAAATACTATCAAAAACAGGTATGAAGAAATGGCAAAGAAAACAGCAGGAACCAAATTATGGAAAGACATTGATGCTAAATGGGATCAATATAAATTAACACCAAGATGAGAAGTTGTAGCCTTCTTCAGACTTAACACTGGCCAAGACTGCCTTGCAGTTCATCTGAAACGAATCAACATCCTGAGATCTGAAGAATGCACACTTTGTCATGAACCTGGAAGTAAAATGGATAAGGGGCACCTGCTACATTGCAACAAACTTGATGTGACTGCTAGAACTTCTGGAAACCTCACACAACTCTATTGGAACGCAAGAAAGCTGATGGATAGGAATCCGGGCTAGCCATAGGAAACAACAACAACAATACTAGGGGTGCATATATGGGTAACGTTGTCCTCACTATCTAGTAATTATTATCTATGAAAATTTCACTCTCACAAAAACAATTTTTATGGTGCCCAAAAATTCCACTATAAAATTAGCTGCTTCGGAGGCGTAGTTGGAAGCATGCTGAACTGTTGTCCCCAAGATCTCGGTTTCAAACCAGGCTGAAGTCGTCTGATTATTTTAAGAGTGTTAAAATCCTTCAGTATGCCTTCCTTCGTAGGGGAAGTAAAGCCGGGGGTCCCATGTCATAGATTTATGGCATGTAAAAAATCCTTCCACTAACTAAATTCGTGTGAAGCTAAATTGCTAGGTTAGATTTCATTGAAATGCTTTCACAGTTCCAACGTTCACAACTAGGTGTCAGTGACATCTGGTATTGAAAGTTGGATCTACTTGAAATTGAACGGAACATGTAGCTCACCCCATGGGTTTCCGCTTGATGCAGCTACAGCCTCTGGTGAGCCGAACCTGTCCTCGGACACTCCCGGCAGCAAAATCCATACGCTAAATAAATAATAAGTGCTCCTTTGTTCTACAAATTCATGTGTATATAGCCTATACAGCTGGAATTTTAATATGCAAGTTATGATCTAAAAAAGAGACGTCGGGCGAATTATAGACGCGGAGGAGTAAACTATTATACATCATTTACAGATTTAATTTGGGTAACATTGCATCAGATGCGAACCTACGATAAAATTTACTAAACTACTGAAATTAGCAAAAATACCTTCTGTATTAATGCAAATTGCATATCAAATTGTAGCAGGTTCGCTTAGGCTGGGATGACAAGTGAAACGGTATTTACTTTGCTCCACGTTGAGCGTACAAATGTAGCAGAATTGCTAGCCCCCCCTTTGCCTAAGCTATGTTGTTTTAATGGGCGCCAAGACCTCAACGCAATGTTGAAATCTAAATTTGTATTTAACAACGTCTAGCTCTGGCAGAACACATTCAAGACTCTATTCACTCAGATCGTGGTATGATTTGATCATTAACCCAACAAACAATTGTATCAGGAGAAGGAATTGGTCTATATCTAATGCTACCTACTGAAAGCAAAGATTGCATTGTAAAAGAAATGAATTTATTATATAAAACAAGAATAGCAAAATTAATAATAATAATAATAAGTTTAAAATTTAAATAGGAGCGTTGTGATTTTAATATTACCGATAGAAAATTACGTGAAAACGGAGTCTGATAAATTATTGATTTTACTCTTATTCCCAAGCTATGAAGTTACTGAAATATGAAATATAAAACCAAGAGAAATGAGAGATTGCGTATTTCTGCGTCATTCGCGCTTACCACTGGAAATAGCCGAAACCTTTCCCTCGTACTGGATGATGCTGTGAGCTTCCCACAGTCTCCTGGACGTCGACATCTTCGTCGATATTTGATGAGATTCTGGTAGATTAGATAATTCTATGGTCCGTACCTCGGACCCAAACACTCGTACAACCGCACTGGTTAAGTTTTACAAAAGTTAGTCCTCCAATCCACGGAACATCAGAGCGATTCCCGCGTACAACCGTACTCGTTAAATTCTATACAGATCGTCCTCGTTCCACGGAACATCGGAGCGACTCCCGCGTATAACCACACTCGGCAAGAACTACACAGATTGTCCTCGTACCACGGCGCGTCGAACGATATATGCACACGTCGGCTCCCCCACCATGGTACCGACTTGCAGCTTACGTGGTCTCCACTGATTGGCTGCACCCCGCTACTTCCCCTCCTCTAGTTCATTACACTCGGCGCGGCGATGATGAAGTCGATTTCCGTTCCAACTATTTGCCTTTCCTGGACGCTGCGACCCAGGATTGCGTCATGCTTTCCGACAAGATTAAGCGTGTACTTGAATTCCCAGTGAGTCACGTCTCTCGATATACCTTAACTGACGAAAACTCCGTAAAATTCCGCAATCATATAATTTTCTATGATATTGTCGTTCGTAATAATTTGCTTGATAGCGTTTTCTAAGACATAGAAAACCTATCTGTATGCTTATAATTTTTATAAAATGCTCCGAAAATATCTTAATAATAATTATAATAAATTAATAATAATAATAAATTAACATGAAAAATTCTCTTGGCTGAACAATTTGCCGCGTAAATAAATATAGAATGGCTTCCTACTGACATGCCAGTTGCATAAAAAACCCTCGAAAAACATGTTACATATTCGCCTCGGATCATCGGATGATTTACCGTGACGACGGTCCATTATCCGATTATCCCAGACACGTTAATAATCCCCATCCAAAATACATATTACATAAATGAAATCACCCTAAATTACAGATATATACACTCATAATTTTTCTTCACGCACTTTGCGTCAAAGTTTGTTGTCACAATGGATTGCACTTTGCAACCAGTCCAATGTTTTACATATAGAATAGTGTTCCACGGATATTTCCGCCTTTCAAATTTCTCTATGTTGGAGAAATAGACATAATTAATGTGTGAGCACTATGTATTTATGATGTCATATCACACGCATTGAAGGTGTTCTGATATATTTATATCACCATAGAACTTCCTAATTTCACTGGAGGTCCCTTCCTTATGGTGAAATTTAATCTCACTTATCACTGAGCACACGATCACACTATTGTGGCAGCGCCTCGTGATCATAATACTTAATCTCTCTTTAAAGTAGATGAAATTAATATTGACTTCTGAAAAAAAAAACCAGTAAATGCGCATTACATATAACACCAAATATTTCCGTGCCGTAATCGCCCTGTCTTGTTAAGTTCCCGCAGACCATATTCTACTTAATACTAGTTCTCAACACAGACCAGTTCTCCTCCCACAAATAATACCTTTGAACAAATTACCTTAAATTACACACTTACAAATCTTACATGGCGAGGCCGTAAACAGAAATCACGTGTGCTGTTATGTATGAGTTTCATGAAGGACTGTCTCGCATTCTGATGGCCCATCTTTTGTCCCGTGGACGCCTTAAGCAAAAATACCCTGTTCAAGCGCTCACCCATCTCTAGGGGACAAATGGGAATTCACCAGCGCTACCAAATTCTGGCCTTGGTGTATCGAGACATTTTAGTGCTCAACTGCATCCGACAATCCCGTCATATTTCCCTGTACCTTAAAAACTCTCATTTACTTACATACTACCCCCCTGTGTGACTTCTGATACGCCTGCCTGGAAGACCATCTCCTCCCACGCACCAAATACCACATTTACTCATTTGATAGGCTGGCTCGCCAGCTAAACACACTCGCTTTATGACACATATTTTCGTAGACTATGTATATTATACGTCCCGTATAATCTGTTTCCCTCACTATTCTCCAGCACATATGCTGTTTTTCCAATACATTTGGAAACTATAAATGTTTCTGCGTCACCTGCTTCCAACCTTGCAAGTGGCTCCCTTAAATGAACGTCATCACGTTACTCTACCTACCATATTTCTCAGTGTCTGTAACGATGCCCTGTTGCTACTGTCCACACATGCTAACCCTACTTTCTTCTGGTGTCACACCTCTACTCGACACTCTATGACCTAAAAATGTCACTTCTGACTGACAGAATGACGACTTTGATAGCTTCAAAGTGAACCCTGCCTGATCTAACTTCTGAAAAACTATATCTAAATGACCTAGATGCTCCTCAAAACTGCGTGAACTAATTACCATATCATCTAGGTAAATGGTTACAAACTCTCCTGTGTCATCCCCTAATGCGATGTTTAAAGCCCTAATTAAAGCTGCTGAACTACTCTTTAACCCATAAGGTGTTCTACAAAATTGATAAAGGTTATATTTATGACTAAAAGTTGTAAATGGTTTATCTTCGTACATAAGTGGCACTTGCCAAAAACTGGAACTCAAATCTACACAAGTGAAATACTTCTTCCCCTCAAATGTTTGCATTAATTCTTCTATTGACATAGATTTCAGCTGATCTGAACTAATTCTACTGTTAACCAAGCGAGCGTCTAAACAAATACGAACAGTGCCGTCGGTCTTGGGTACCGTGATCAAAGAATTAACATATGGACTGTTAGAGTGCTCAATAATCCCATCTTCAAGCATCTGGTTAATTTGTGCCTCAACTGCACTCTGATAAGCGAAAGGTACAGGATATCTATGTCCTGTGAATACTGACCTATCAATAACGTTCAATGAATGGGTATAGCAATTGGCCATACCAATGCGATCCTCAAAAACTCTCCTATTACACAATAACACATCATAGAGCCGAACACATTGTTCCACCTCTATATTACCCTGAAATGCAGCATCACGTAATGAGTCCTCTAGACTTCCGTTTGTAATCACACTGCCCACAAAACATGGAGAACCCCGCTCTACGGCTGGCGATACCTCATTTAAAGTACAAATCACACCTACAATACAACTCCTCTGAATATGGTCATTGAACGCTACTTCTACTTCAGAATCTCCCCATTTAAATTTCAAACTCCCTACATCATAACATAAGTTACCAGACACTCTACTTAGCCACTCTGAACCCAAGATAACACTGAATACTAAATTTGGAATTACAAGGCAAATCTGCTTCTCTACATGATTATTAATTTTAATGTCTACTAAAACTTGCTTAGAAATTACTTTAGACCTCTTCCCAACAGCTGTGATAACAAAAGTGCTTTTAATTGGCATCTCCTCAAAATTTACTCCAGTTCCTTTCATTTTATCATAAAATGCACCACTTATGCAACTCTTCATACAACCACTATCAATTAAAACATCTGTGTACGCCTCGGACACGTTAAATTTAACTATGGGGCTCTTACTAACCACTTCCTGAATAATACCTTCATCATTTAGTTCATGTAATAATTCATTTCTTACATTTAGGTCATAGGGTTCCTGTATAATTGTATGGACAGGGCATGCTACAGACTGAGATTCTGACCTTACTTCGCAGCCTGGTTCGCGTTTAAAGAACCGCTACAGCTGGCCGTAGTACTACTAACTACTAAACTGGTCTGGTTGTTCTGGGCTGTGTTGTCATTGTTTGGCTGTATATTACTACCACTAGGCTGTCCTCTTCCTTGACCCCTATTCTGGTTGTAATTATTGTCATTATAATTTCTCCCTTGATTTCCCCTGAAATCATTGTTTCTCCCTTGATTTCCCCTGTAATCATTGTTCCTCCCTTGATTTCCCCTGAAATCATTGTTCCTCCCTTGATACTGATTACCATAGCCATTTCCTCTGTTCTGATTTAGCTGATTATTATTATTTCTATTTTGAGCGTTGGCCCCTTCGCCACCGTTCCCTTGAACTTCTTGATGCCTGGCTTCATTAGGTCTATTATTATTATTACCCTTGTTCCGATTGAAATTGTCCTCATAACCCCCTCTCCCTAGTGCATCAAATGTGCTTAACAAATTTTCTACTTGTGATATTGTCTTTACATTCTGGATACAAGCAGCCTCCTTGATCCTATAGGGAAAGTGCCTCAGTAGCAACCTCACCACATCACTTTCCTCCTTCAACCCATCTAGATATTTACACACTAATACCTGCCCTAAAAAGTATTCGGTCATGGTGGAGCTTCCTTTAGGGTTATATTTACCACACACTACTTCCTCACGATGCTGCGACTGAATAACCTCATTCCAGAACTTTTCACAGAATTTCATTTTAAAGTCATTAATATCAGTAAACTTGTCTCTGTAGACAGCAAACCAATTCCTCGTTTCCCCCACAAACACTTGTTCTAAAATTTCAACTACCTGGCACCACTCAATACTACCATTTTCCAACCTCTCCCCGAATTTATTTTCTATAGTGTTCATGAACTCCATTGGGCACCCCTGTCGATTGCTGAACTTACCCAGTTCTACCTCCCTGTGTGTGCTATTCACAAAAAGTGGCCTATTCTGACTATTTTCTTGCCTGATCCTAGCTTTTAATTTTAACTCTAATTCTGCGATTTTCTCCTCAGCCTTCCTCTCAATACTGTTTACTGTTAATTTAATGTTTCCTTCTGATACTTTATCATATAGCTTTGCTTGTTTCTCCTCAATCTTGCTAATGCTCTCTCTATTACTCTCTCTTAAATCATTTACTTCTGCAACTATTTTGAGTGGACTTTCTCAATTCTACCCCCCAGCTGTTCCTTAACCTCTTTAGTAGCTACCTGAATTTTGTCAATTTCTCCCCCCAATTGCTTTTTGACCTGCTGTGTTTCCAGTTGCACTAGTTCTTTTAAATTTTCAGCCTGTGTACTGATTCTAATTTCCAACTCCTCCTGTACTTTTCCTAATTTCTTGTCTACATCTGCAATGATCTCTTTAACCTTCTCTTCCATTACTCCTCCGATTTCTCCTCTAATCTGCTCCATTTTCACACTAATTTCCTTGTTGTTCTTATCTAATTTTGCATTATTCTGTTCTAATTTTTTATTTAAAGCTTCTGTACTTTCTTTATTTTCCCTACTGTTTTGTTCTAATTTTGCATTATTCTGTTCTAATTTTGCATTTAAAGCTTCTGTACTTTCTTTATTTTCCCTACTGTTTTGTTCTAATTTTGCATTTAAGGCATCACTACTAACTTTGTTCTGATACATGAACTCGAGAAGTAAAGTTTTTAAATCTGGTTGGCCGCCAACACTCCCTGTTTCAGTATCGGGATTTACCTCCGCTACCCCGGTACTACCATCACTCGACATACTGCTCGTATCATCACTCTCCAGTTGATGACCACTACGTAACCTCATCTGTCTTTCTTTCTCATCCCCCATAATGATATACACTGATAAAGACAAATAACCCCCAAAATACAGGCACAGAAATATATACCCTTCTCCTTCCACAAATGTTATTAGGTTTTCAGCCCCAAGTTGTCGGCGACAATTGTAGCAGGTTCGCTTAGGCTGGGATGACAAGTGAAACGGTATTTACTTTGCTCCACGTTGAGCGTACAAATGTAGCAGAATTGCTAGCCCCCCCTTTGCCTAAGCTATGTTGTTTTAATGGGCGCCAAGACCTCAACGCAATGTTGAAATCTAAATTTGTATTTAACAACGTCTAGCTCTGGCAGAACACATTCAAGACTCTATTCACTCAGATCGTGGTATGATTTGATCATTAACCCAACAAACAATTGTATCAGGAGAAGGAATTGGTCTATATCTAATGCTACCTACTGAAAGCAAAGATTGCATTGTAAAAGAAATGAATTTATTCTATAAAACAAGAATAGCAAAATTAATAATAATAATAATAAGTTTAAAATTTAAATAGGAGCGTTGTGATTTTAATATTACCGATAGAAAATTACGTGAAAACGGAGTCTGATAAATTATTGATTTTACTCTTATTCCCAAGCTATGAAGTTACTGAAATATGAAATATAAAACCAAGAGAAATGAGAGATTGCGTATTTCTGCGTCATTCGCGCTTACCACTGGAAATAGCCGAAGCCTTTCCCTCGTACTGGATGATGCTGTGAGCTTCCCACAGTCTCCTGGACGTCGACATCTTCGTCGATATTTGATGAGATTCTGGTAGATTAGATAATTCTATGGTCCGTACCTCGGACCCAAACACTCGTACAACCGCACTGGTTAAGTTTTACAAAAGTTAGTCCTCCAATCCACGGAACATCGGAGCGATTCCCGCGTACAACCGTACTCGTTAAATTCTATACAGATCGTCCTCGTTCCACGGAACATCGGAGCGACTCCCGCGTATAACCACACTCGGCAAGAACTACACAGATTGTCCTCGTACCACGGCGGGTCGAACGATATATGCACACGTCGGCTCCCCCACCATGGTACCGACTTCCAGCTTACGTGGTCTCCACTGATTGGCTGCACCCCGCTACTTCCCCTCCTCTAGTTCATTACACTCGGCGCGGCGATGATGAAGTCGATTTCCGTTCCAACTATTCGCCTTTCCTGGACGCTGCGACCCAGGATTGCGTCATGCTTTCCGACAAGATTAAGCGTGTACTTGAATTCCCAGTGAGTCACGTCTCTCGATATACCTTAACTGACGAAAACTCCGTAAAATTCCGCAATCATATAATTTTCTATGATATTGTCGTTCGTAATAATTTGCTTGATAGCGTTTTCTAAGACATAGAAAACCTATCTGTATGCTTATAATTTTTATAAAATGCTCCGAAAATATCTTAATAATAATTATAATAAATTAATAATAATAATAAATTAACATGAAAAATTCTCTTGGCTGAACAATTTGCCGCGTAAATAAATATAGAATGGCTTCCTACTGACTTATGCCAGTTGCATAAAAAACCCTCGAAGAACACGTTACAAAATCACCAAATTCCGAACACGCCTTTCGTACGGGATCTGCAAGAATCAAATGGTTACGCCTCAAGGAACAGGAGGCCAAGGTTGTCACAGGAATATCACTGCCACCAATTACTACAGTCGAAGAGAGCTGGATTAAACTAAAGGAGGCTGCCCATGATACTGCATGTACTGTTCTCGGAACAACCAAACCAGGACGGCGGAAAATTGACAAAGAAACATGGCTCTGGAGTGATGAGGTCAGAGATGCAGTAAGAAAGAAGAAGCGGCTTTACCATGAGTTTCTTGCCGACAAGACACCGTTTCGCTGGGTTGCCTACAAGATATCCCGTAGTGATGAAAAGATCTTTGCCACTACAAAAAATGCGCATTATGCAGATCTTTACGCAAAACTTGACACGCGCGGGGGTGAGCGGGAATTATATTGACTCACCAAAGCGAGGCATTGCAAAACACAGGACATTCAGCGCTTCTATGGTAGGGATGAAATGGGAAACTTATTGGTGGATTGGACGAAGGCAAGAGATCGCTGGCGGAACTACTACGAGAAGATCTCAACTGAGGAATTTCCCCATCCACCAATCCCAGTCCGTGCTGTTGTGGAAGGACCTGTCAGAGACATTGATGTCGAAGAAGCCAAGGCTGCTTTGAAAGAAATTAAGCCGGGGAAAGCTACTGGCCCAGACGATCTCCCAGCAGAACTCTGGAATTCTCAACAGTGGGATGCGGCAGGATGGTTAACACGCCTATTTTAGCAGATCATTAAAGAGGGTCGTACACCGAGGGATTGGCAGCGGAGTATCACCGTACCCATTTTCAAGACGAATGGGAGCCCAGCTGAATGTGCTGATTACCGGCCGATCCGACTTTTGTGTCATGCGATGAAGATATTCGAACGTGTTCTGGATAACAGGATACGTAAGATTGTCGAGCTTTCCAGAAACCAAGCTGGATTTGTGAATTGCGACAAAACCAATGCAATCCATGCTGCACGGCTCTCGATTGAAAAGCATCGTGAGAACAAGCCGGTTCATCTAGCTTTCCTAGACCTTGAGGAGGCCTTTGATCGTGTACCTCATGAGCTCATATGGCTAGCACTGCGAGAGCATGGCAAACCTGAATATCTTTTCAACTGGGTTCAGCTGCTTTATGTGGATCCATGGAGCTATGTTCAGGCCACCGCGGGAGCATCCCGTGACTTTCCCATCACCGTCGGCGTTCACCAGGGTTCAGTGCTATCGTCGCTTTTGTTCATTCTAGTATTGGACACTGTAACAGCAGACCTGCACCGTCCTTTGCCATGGACGCTCCTATATGCAGACGATGTCATGTTGGCCTTTGAGACCCAGGTTGATCTGCAACCTCAACCCCACAATCAGGGCTTCCAGCGACTCACTTTTCTCACTATTATTCACTATTTTCAAAGCAGTCTCACTTTTCTCACTATTTGATAAAATTACTCACTATTCTCACTTTTTTTCAAAACTGGTCACATTCTGCATTAAAAATAGTCTCATGCACAATCAGATTATTCGAAATAACCCAAAATATACCCATGAAAGGGTAGTTCGTATTTCTGCCACCGCCGCCGGCAGCGAGCCAGGCGGCCAGAAAGCATATAATGCTTCCATGGTGCAATACCACAGCCGGTGCAGTGCAGCGATCGCCGAAAAATCACAAACAGTACTCAGAGATATTATTAACATAGGCGCGATTTGGTTGACATTTTTGGGGGGCTAATTTGTTTTTCAGATACACATTAGCATTAGACCCAATGCTGTTGTATGTAGAGTACAGTAGATGCAGAAGGAGAATGTTTAGCATCACTGTAGGTTAGTTGTTTATTGGAAACATTCAGTCGAGAGTAATGTCAATATACCTGGGATTGGAGTTGTGAGGAAGAGGAGGACCATTCTTTGAAACATCTAGCTTAGCCTGTGCCTGCCTATTATTCAGATGGATAAATTATGTTTCTATTTTGATGGAACTTGGTGTCAGACATTTTCTGAAATACCCAGCACTATTAAGGTCTATAATTAGATTTCGCTCTTATCACATTCACACAGGAAGTAACTAATGCTATCATCAGCATGAACAAACTGGTGGGAGATGGTGTTAGATATGTCTAAGAGGTACTGATTAAACAATAAAGGAGAAAGCACTAACCCTGGAGCAAGACCATTGGTAAGTGCCCATAATTAAAGGGTAAGGTCAAACCTTTACTGATCAGTATACTGTATATCCTAAATTGGTGTCTTTAAATTTTAAGTTGGTCTTTGATAAATTTTTGTGTCATATTTTGCTTGTGTTTTAATTTCTAGGCCTAAGGATCATAAAACATTTGCATTGTTCCAACCTCTAGAGAAAGAGCTAGTCTTCGATATCGATATGACAGATTATGATGAAGTCCGTTCTTGCTGCAGCGGCACAGATGTGTGTCGAAAGTGCTGGCGATTTATGACAGTTGCTTGCAAAATTCTGGATGCTTCCCTTAGAGGTAAGAGTTTGAATTTGGTTCTTACAAAAGAAATTAAGAAACTGAATCATTGTTCTCAATTATGTTAGTATTTCTTTTTTAGAGGACTTTGGATTTGAGCATCTTCTTTGGGTGTTTTCTGGTCGACGTGGTGTTCATTGTTGGGTTTGTGATGAGAAGGCTCGCAAATTGGATGCAGCTTGTCGTGGTGCCATAGCTGAATATTTGCAAGTAATTGCTGGAGGAGAGAATCAAGCAAAGAAAGTGTTCATTACTGGTGACAAAATGCATCATTCACTGAAGTAAGTCATTTGGGCCTGGAGGTAAGAAATTGGTAGAATAATGCTAGTAGGTGATCATTATGATTAGATGTAAGGGAGAAGTAAGCAGATTAGAAAATTGTTTTGTCTTTTTGGTCTAGGGGTAGATACTGAGACTCTTGTCTCTACAGTCCTAGGTTTGGTTAGTTATAATTCTAATTTTAGGGCAGGAACGGCCGAACTGCATGGTGGTTTTCCACTTCTACTTAATGCTAATTCTGGGTTTATTTATCCGAGTCCAAAACACATACATATATACATATAAATTACACTAAATTTCATTACTCCAGTGTTCAACTGTTAGAATGGCACAGTCATTGGCTTCTATCAAGTCCTGCATAGTACATGGTCTTGATAACATGCTGCAATTCAGAAGGTGCTCAGGGTCTTGTCTTTCACCACATCTACAAAGTTCTTCAGCACTGTATCTCCACTTCATTAAATTGCTTTTGCACCGACTCACACCAGTTCTCAGTCGGTTTAGCGTCTTCCAGGATTCGTATTGTAGGTGGTAGCCAGCTGCCAGCTTCTCCTTCATTTCCCACGATCCTCCTGGTGATTTTGCTTTCCAAAGTTCAATTCGGCGAGCTTCAGCTGAGGAATGAATTGATATTGTTGTTTGGAGGAAGCTCTTTCTTGATTTTAGCCTAGGTGGATGGACATCAAGTCCATACATTGGATGTCTTGGATCTGATTCTTGCTTTTTCTTCTCTACTTCTGCCGCTACTTGTCTTCTAACTTCTGGAGGTGCTACTCCCATAAGCGGAAAGATCTTATCGACAGAAGTTGGACGTAGACAGCCTGTCACAATGCGGCCTGTCTCATGGAGGGCAACATCTACTTGGTTGGCATGAGCAGAGTTCCTCCAGACTGGGGCAGCATATTCTGCAGCAGAGAAACTCAGAGCAAGGGCATTTGTACGCAGGACACTAGGCTGAGCTCCCTATCTGGTGTTTGTGAGCTTCCGAACGATGTTGTTCCTGGTGCATACCTTCCGTTTGGTGTCCATGCAATGCTGTTTATAGGTCAGTGCGCGATCCAGCTTTACTCCTAAGTATTTAGGATGAACACAGTGTTTCAGATTGTGACCTTCCCAGGTGACGTTGAGCTGCCTTCTCGCCTCCCTATTGCGCAGGTGAAACGCGCATATTTGGGTTTTCTCTGGGTTGGGTTTCAAGTAGTTATCATTGAAGTAGATGGCTAAGTCTTCAAGAGCAGATGTCAGCTTTAACTCTACTTCTTCAAACATTGATCCTTGAGCAGCAACAGCAGTGTCATCTGCGTAGATGAATGCTCTGGTCCTAGTGTTAAGTGGCTGGTCGTTAGTGTAGATATTATATAATAATGGAGCTAGCACGCTTCCCTGTGGGAGGCCATTCTTTTGGTTCCTCCATCGGCTTTTCTTATCCTTGAGGGTGACAAAAAATCGTCGATTCTGCAACAAACACTGAATAAACTGTGTTAGTCGAAAGTCTCTAGTTGTTGAGTACAGCTTCTTTGTCAATCGCTTGTGGTTTACAGTATCATAAGCAGCTGTGAGGTCCACAAAAGCAACTCCAGTAATCTGTTTCCTTTCATATCCATCCTCAATATACTGGGTTAAGTTCAATATTTGACCAGTACACGATTTCCCTGGTCTGAAACCTGATCGCTCCTTAATGATCTCTCTGTCAACAAAGTTGGAAATTCGGTTCAAAATCATTCTCTCCAGGGCCTTGCAGAGATGACAGAGAAGCGATACAGGTCTGAAATTCTTCGGTTCATTTGGTTCTTTACCTGGTTTGAGCAAGGCCACAACTTTTGCTTTACGCCATAACTTCGGGATTATGATTTTAGTCACACAGGTGTTCATCAGTTGTAGGATCCATTCGATAGTTAAGGGGCCAAAATGTTTTATTTGCTCAGGTCTTATATCATCCAAACCTGCAGCTTTGTTGTGTTTCATCTGTTGAATAACAGTTCTTAATTCTTCCGTTGTGAATCGTGTACCAAGATGGTTGTTCTCCTGTTCATATCGTTGGATTTTTATTTCTTTGGACCTTCTTGAGGCTTTACCGTTCAGCAGTAGTTGATTGGCTATTTGGTCAGCGGTAACTTTATCCGATTCCTGGGTTGGAACTGTAGGATCACCATTGAGATTCTTCAATAATTTCCAAGCTTGACGACTTGTGCGCTTCATGTCCAAACTTTCGAGAAGATTACGCCATTTGTCTGTTCTTGATTTTGATATAGCTTGGAGAAGGTGTTCTCCAGTTAGTATTGTTTCCTCTGCGAATGGGTCCTTTTCATATAGTTGTTCATATTTGTTAAGGAGGGATTTTGAGTCCTTATCGAGTCCAGGAATATACATTGTTCTGCAGCCCCTTGGGATGTGTTTACAGGAGATAGACTTTACTAATTCAACAAAATCCATGTATTTCTCTGGGTCAGGCTTGATCTTTCTCACCTCATCATCTAGGTTTTGAGAAAAGCTATCCCACTGAGCTTTCTTAAAGTTGAACTGTCTTTTAAACGGGACTTGTTCAGGTTTGACAATTGCTTGTACTACACATATAAGAGCTCGGTGTTGTGTTCTTGGGAAAGGTTCTGCAATGTGCTTCTTGGTTTGATAAGCTATATGATCGGTGACAAAAATGTTGTCCGGATTGTAGCCTCTCTTCCACCGACCACTATTAAAGGACTGGGGTAGCTTTGGGTCATGTATCAATTTAAGACCCATGCATTCGGCCCATTCTAGTTTTTGACCATTTAAGTCCATCTCTTTGTATCCCCATGATATACTCTGGCAATTGAAGTCGCCTACGACTAGTTTTGTAGCTTGGGAATGGAAGTTACAAGTTTCTGTGAATTTGTATTCCTTATTTGGTTGTTTGTAGACAGATGTAATAGTACAGGATTGTATTTCAACTGTCAGAATTTCTATATGATCTACACAGGTCATATCAGTAGAGAGAATGTTGGTTCCCAGTTGATTGAAAACTGCACTCCCATATTGCTCATCAGGTCTCTCCAAAACGAGTTTCATTCCATTCACCCTTGGTCGGCGATTATTTGATCCCCTATGGGTTTCTTGGACCAGTAAGAAATCACAGTCATGTTTCCTGCAGATGTTAGATAATAAGGCTTCCTTTTCAGATGAAATACCTTCAATGTTAATGGAGATTATCACTAGTGCTGGCATTGAAAAATGCCTTATTAAAAGGATCGACATTATAGTAGTGTTTTGGTGTTGAAAGAATCAGCCGATAAATTTTACGATATTTTTTACCGTTGCCCAGGGGACGCCCGAGTGCATGTAATTTGTGCATTCTTCTGGGAGGCTTCTTTCGTGACCCCCTATTCTGGGTTGATGACTAATTTGAAGTCATGGACGGCTCTTTCCCATTCATCATCTTGCAGTTTCCAGCCACTTGCCGGGTCTGTTTGGAACATAAGCCTCTCCATTGTCTTCTGTCCTCCCACCATCTCTCCGTCACCACCTTGGTCCAGTCTTCTTTCTTTCGCACGCCTTTCACCTTTCAGCCACTTATCTCTTGGCCTTCCTCTTTGTCTTTTTCCCTCTTTTTTCGTCTCGTGTGTCTTCCTGGGTATTCTCCCATCCATTCGCATAAGGCTAAATGTCACGTTTTTTAGTTTGTAATTCTGACACCATGTAGCAGCATCGAAGTGAGACAATTTTCTTTTTAAGTTTTCTCTTGAATGGTAGCTCGTATTTGCAATCTGAAATCCACTATGTATACTAGAGTGCAATAAAATTGATATTAATTCAATGCATTTTCCAAAATGTGAAAAACAAAAAAGTTCCTATAATGACATATGCAGCAGAAACTTGGACAATGACTAAGAGGGATGAGAGCAGAGTACAAGCAGCTGAGATGAGATTCCTGAGAAGTATGGTCCAGAAAACGATTGAGAAATGAAGATATACAGAAAGAACTGGGAGTACAGAAACTAAATGACAAACTGGAGCAAAACAGATTGTGATGGTTTGGACATGTCATACGGATGAATGAAGTACGGCTACCAAGACGAGCACTGGAACGACGGATGACACGGAAGAGAGGACGAGGAAGACCATGAATGCGTTGGATGGACTCGGTGGAGAATAGTATTAGAAAACGGAACCTGGATTGGAACACTGTCAGAAGAGGAATGGTGGAACGACAGAACAAAGTGGAGAGGAACCATATTTTCCCCCACCCAGTGTCAACTGGAAAAGGGGAAATGAAGATGATGATTTACATGTACGCGTGGAACAATATCTGAGCAATAAATTTATAGTAGTGTCATGCTTATGTAACATTGACACAATGTGTTTGTACAGATACCTTTCTTACTTCCTCAAACATTTTTGTTGATAATAATACATTGTAGGGGCTTGGGACATCTTGGTCATCAGTCCTGTGTAGTTGATTATGTGTGTAACTGTATTAGAGTCAGGGATGGGGCAGGTGCCCTGAGACTTCAAGTAAGGTGCTATCTCCGCATTTACCTAGAGAGGTGTGGAAAAACCTGGGAAACACAAGACACAACTGAACTTCAGGTGCAACCACAATGGTAGGTTGATCGACAGGTGTTGAACTAGTCGATGAGAGATGTTTGACTAATGACAGTTTCCTAGGGGGAAAAAAATCATAAAATAAAAAGGAAATTCTGAATGACAATAAACATCTTCTGTAAGAAACATTGTATCAGCCCTTTACCTTTTCTTTCGTTCAATACGCCAATTCACAAGCTCTGCTGGGACTTTTCTTCGTTTTCTGGGGGCATACAAAGAAAGTGGATATTTATGCAGAACGCTTGCACCTGGAGAACATGGAGCTTGACTGTCACGAGTATTTCCGGAAACCAATTTTTCCATTTTCACAATTGCTACATCTTACCTTTTCACACAACGCATTGTCTTCATTTGAGGTTAGCTGGCTGCGTGGCTCAGGGGTAACGTTCTCGCTTGCTGATCCCAAGGTTGCAGGTTCGAAACCTGGCGCAGTCAGCTGGCATTTGAGGGTGCGCAAATGCGAGGGAGCCGTGTCAGTACATTTACTGGCACGTTAAAGATCCCCTTCGGGGCAAAATTCCGGCACCCCGGCGTCTCTAAAATCCAGTGTAGTTAAAAGGGACGTAAAACCAATAACATTATTATTATTATTATTATTATTTCATTTGAGGTCGAACTTGCTTCTCTGAAAAAAGTTGACACTGAATAGTTTGTGATCTTGTACTCTTACACTTATGTATTAGAAGTTAAAAAAACCTAAACCCGTGGCACGACAGCCCATCAAGGGCCTAGGCCTACCAAGCAACCGCTGTTCAGCCATGTAGCCTGCAGATAGCGAGGTGACGTTCAGTCATCCAACTTGTTCAGGTAAAATATAAGTGAAATCAAAACTGCTCAGTGCATTACAGATTCTCTAATGCAAGCATAAATAAATATATAATTTCAAATATAAACTAGGAAAAAAATAATTATGGGTGTGTACGAGATGTTTTTTGTTTCTTTTTGTGGAACAGCCTTGGATCAGGGCTGGCATGTGGAACGAAATGCATGGCTGTGGGGCGAGAAAATTTGAATTTTGCCGTGAGTGCGATACTCGGGAGCGAAATGATAGGGTCTAATGATTGTACGAAATTGAATCGAAGCGAAACTTCTTTCGAAGTGAAATAGTTTAGCGAAATCATCGTGAAACTTAATTGCAACGCAAAATTACATTGTGCAATTGAATAAAAATTTCGCTCCCGGCGCGAAATAAAATTCGTTACAGTCTTTTAATTATGCTCCCGGCACGAAACCCCCCGTGGGGGTTTGCCTGTTCCTCTACCGGGCGCATCCCAGGTGGCGGATAGGGGGGCTCGCCGGACTTGTCCGGAGGGTTTGAGGGAAATAAAATACCTCTCGCGGACCAAAAACAGGCCCCTTGCCAGGGTTATGGTGAAGCTACGTTAGGCCTAGCAAGCCAGTAGTGGATATGAAACTGCTTTTAAAATGGGAACGGGCCTCGGAAAGGACAGATCTAAAGGAAACAGACCTGGCTATGGAAATGGACTACGAATTGGAACTTTGAATATAACTACATTGTGGATATGATGGAGAGGAGAAAACTGGACGTACTCGGACTGGCAGAGACCAGATGGAGTGGGGAAGGAAGAAAAGAACTGAGAAATGGCTTGCAGCTATACTGGATAGGAAATGAGGAGGGGAAGAGAAATGGAGTGGGAATGGTGGTGAGAGAAGGGCTGAGGGAGGAAGTAAAGAGGGTAAGTGATAGAATAATTAGAGTCAGAATCACTGTGAAAGGTAGAAACCTGGACATTCTGCAAGTCTATGCACCACAGGTGGGATGCACAGAAGGCGAGAAGGACGAGTTTGAAGAGGAGTTGCAGGAGCAGTTAGTGGGGAGAGACCTGATAGTCATGGGAGACCTAAATGCCCATGTCGGAACTGATAGAAGAGGTTTTGAGGAAGTGATTGGTGGTGAAGGATGGGGAAACAGGAATAAGGAAGGAGAGAGATTGTTGGAACTGTGCAAGATAAATGGGCTAATGGTTGGAAACACATGGTACAAGAAGAGAGAGAGCCATAAAATTACTTGGTACAGCAGGGATTTGACTAGGAAATCAGTGGTGGACTACATTCTATGCGGGAAGGAGACAAAGAAGATTATCACGGATATAAGGGTAATACCTTCAGAAGCCCTGGACAGTGACCACCGTCTGCTGGTCGCCAAGGTGAGAGGACTGAAGGAAAAGAGGAGAACTGAGAACCAAGAAAGAAGAATAAGGACATGGAAGCTGAAAGAGGATGGAAATAAGGAGAAGTTCCAGATATTAGTGAGGAACAAATTACCGAAGGATGATCCGAAAACAGGTGAAGAAGAATGGAATAGGTTCAAGGACGTGTTGGTAGAAGCAGCGGAAGTCGTGTGTGGCAGAACTAGTGGAAAGAAAAGGTGGAAGGAAACACCATGGTGGAACCCCAGAACTAAGGAAGCAGTGAAAAAGAAAAATGAAGCATTCAGGAAATGGTTCCAACAGAGGACAGACAGAACAAGAGAAGAATACCAAGAGCGGAAGAAAGAAGCAGGAGAAGTAGTTTAGGAAGAGAAAAAGAAATGGCTGGAGAAATGGACAGAAATGATGGAGGAGGACTGTGATGGCAGTAAGAAAGTGTTGTATGGAATGATAAAGGCAAAGAGAATAGATACAGGGGAAAATGTCAGAATGGTGGACAGGAATGGAAAGGAGGTCGAAAATATGGAAGAAGTAAAGGATATCTGGAGAGAATACTTCAAGGAACTCCTAAATCCAACTAAAACCAGCGTAGTGGACATTGTGGAGGAAGACAGTGACCAAGACATTCCAGAGAAGGAATTTACATGGAAAGAAGTGGAGGAAGCATTAAAGAAGATGAAAGGGGGAAAGGCACCGGGAATAGACGAAGTGAGTGTGGAGATGGTGAGAGCAGCAGGGGTGATAAGGAACACAGTGGCTTTTTCGAGTAATGAAAGTGATATGGAGGGAGAAGAAAATACCAGAGGACTGGAAAAGAGGGATAATAATACCCATATTTAAAAAGGGAAGTAGGAAGGAATGCAAGAACTACAGGGGAATTACACTCATGTGCCACTGTGCCAAAATATTTGAGAAGGTACTGGAGAGAAGAATTCGGACAGAATTTGAAGGTGGACTGAGGGAAGAACAGTATGGATTCAGGCCAGGAAGGTCAACAGTTGACCTCATCTTTGCAGTAAGACAGCTACAAGAACACCATTATGAATATGGGAAAGATCTGGTGATGACCTTCTTGGATATTGAGAAAGCATATGATAGTATTAATAGAAACAAGGTATGGGAAGCAATGAGAGCAAAAGCAGTGAACAAGGAGACATTGGCAAGAGTGAAAGCAATATACGAGGGAAGCAAAAGCTGTGTAAAGGTGGGAAGAGAGAAAACGGAATGGTTTCAACTGGAGAGTGGTCTGAAACAGGGAAGTGCCCTCTCACCCCTGTTATTTATAGTGGTGATGGATGAAATCATATGAAAAGTGGTAAATAGCATTGGGGAAAGGAAAATGAAGGTAATGTTGTTTGCTGATGACCTTCTGGTATGGGGAGAGGATGAGGAAGAAGTACAAGAGCAATTAGATGGAGTGGGAGAAGGTAGTGTTATCATATGGGATGAAGTTCTCAGCACAAAAGAGTGAAGTGGTCATCACAACGAGGAAGAAGAACAGACTGGATATGGGCATAACACTTGGAGAACAGCAGTTGCAGAAAGTAGAATGCTTCAAGTACTTGGGAAGCATAATTGAAGAAAAGGGATGCAATAGGATGGAAATAAATGAAAGGGGAAGGTGCGCAGATGGATTTTTCAAGAGTGTTAGGGGGATGTTATGGAATGAAGATGTACCACAAAAATGTAAAGGAATCATCTACAAGACCTACTTTGTGCCAATTTTGACATATGGTTCAGAAACATGGGCGATGAAGGAAAGGGACAAGAATAAAATACGAGCAGTGGAGATGAAGTTCCAGAGGAGTAGGGTAGGAGTGACAAGAATGGACAGAGTAAAGAATGAGAGAGTCAGAGAGATGGTAAGAGTGGAACCATTGCAAAATAGAATAGAGCGATCTAGGCTACAATGGTATGGACATGTGAGGAGGATGCAAGAGGAGAGGATAGCGAAGAAGATGTTTGGAATGGAAATGGCGGGAAGGAGGCCAAGGGGAAGACCAAGGGACAGATGGACAAAAGGAGTTAAGAAGAGTGTGGAGGAAAGAGGAGTGTGCTGGGACACAGTAAATGACGAGAGATGGTGGATGGACAGGAAACGATGGAGAGGCTTATTCATTCATTCATTCATTTGCAATGGGGGGTGTGTCCCCCGGTGGCAAATTGTATATACATAACAAATAAATAATTATACATAACAATTCAATAACAATTATACAACAATTAAACTGGAGTATTTACACAAATAGTCAGTCTTTTCTTAAACACACCTATATGTTTGGGAAAAGGCTCTAAGACTGCGGCAGGTAGAGAGTTCCAGTTATCAATGCCACGGTTTACAAAAGAATATTTACCATAATTTGTTCGCTGTGGTCGGCCCTTAACTTTGAAAGGATGATCGCTCCTACCCATGTAAGTGGGCTTTCCCAATCGTTTGCTAAGCTCACCCCATGCTGGTTGATTTGTATACGTGTTGTACATAGCGCAGAGTCTAGATTTCATCCTCCTAGCCTCCAGTGATTCCCACCCAAGTTTCTTCAACATACGGCTCACACTGCTCCTGGGATTAAAGTCACTGAGCACAAATCTAGCGGCCTTTCTTTGTACCATTTCCAACTCATTGATGAGCCCTACTTGATATGGATCCCAAACCGCCGAGGCGTATTCCAGAATAGGTCTTACAAGTGACAAATATCCTAATTCTTTAGCAGAGGTACTACTTCCTTTTAATACCCTCATTACAAAGTGCAGGGATTTGTAAGCTTTTGAAACTACACATCCTACATGACTACTCCATTTCATATCATTCCTTACGTGAACGCCCAAATATTTGCAAGAATCTTCTTCTACAAGTATTTCCGAGCCAATGTTATATTGAAAATCCTGCCTTCGCACTTTCCCTATTTTTAAGAGACTACATTTTCTTGTGTTTATCTTCATTTTATTTACAATCGCCCACTTATAGACCAGGTTCAGGTCCTCTTGAAGCACTGCATTGTCTTGTGAGTCATGTATCTTTCGATATATTACACAATCATCCGCAAACAATTGACAGTCACTGCGAATCCCATTTGGTAAGTCATTTATAAACGCCAAAAATAACAAAGTTCCGATTACGCTGCCCCGAGGGATACCCGACGTTACGGTAATTTCATCCGAGAATATGCCTTCGACTTTCACTTTCTGGGAACGACCCGTCAAAAATTCTTGGATCCATAAAATTACTCTTCTATCAATCTTCGTCGAAGCTAATTTATGGAGTAGCATGTCATGCGGAACGACATCAAATGCCTTCGCAAAATCTATAACCACGGCGTCGACTGAAACTCCATGGTCTAACGATTCGCTAATGTCTTGAAAAAGTGATAGCATCTGACTCTCGCATGAGTAACCTTTCCGAAATCCATGTTGCCTATCATTGAACCATGATAATGTTTCCCACTGTTCCCTCAAGTAGTCGCAAATGAGATGCTCCATCTGTTTACAAACGACGGACGTAAGGCTAACCGGCCTGTAATTGCCCAATTCAAGTCTGCTCCCTCCCTTAAATATTGGGACTACCGTAGCTCTTTTCCAGTCATCTGGGATTTGCGCATTGTTTATGGACACATTAAACATCACCTCCAAGTATCGTGCCACGGCCCTACCTCCTAGTTTAAGTACTTCACTAACAATATTATCAGGACCCTTTGATACATTGAAACGTAGTTTTTGTATTAGCTTTACAATTGCTGACTGGTTTATTTGGAACAGGGGAGCCCCTGATTCGTCGTTAGGTCCAACACACAGCTATTGGATTTATTGAACACACTACCGTAAAAGACATTTAATTCATTAGCAATGGCCTGTTTCTCAGTAATTAATTTACCGTCACCGGACATTATCATCGACAAATTATTTGAATTTCCCTTTCTTCTCCTAACATAACTGTAAAATTTTTTCCACCCATCACCTCCCGAACCAAGTAAACCTTGCATATAACTGTCATGAGCAGCCCTCTTTTTTAAGACGAGCTCTCTTGATAAGGACTTAAATTTCAACATATACTTGTCACTATCATGTCTTTTATTGTATAATTTCCTAATTTTCCGTTTTAGACTCCTAATTTCTCGTGTGTAATACTCAGGATCTGGGTTTTGTTTCAGCAATTTAAATGGGACAAATTTATCAACAGCGCTATTTAAAATTTTCAAAAAGTTAGTCCACAGGATATTAATGTGATTTCCTTCCGATGCCCATCCTACAAATAGCTCATTCAAATACTCCTGAAACTTGCCCTGATCCGCCCTGCGATACTGGAATATGATCTTTTTTGCTACATCAGAGTCTAATTTTGTAATGTCACCATATCTAATATTTAATTCAACCCCAGAATGGTCACTAATTCCTGGTACTTTCAGACAGTTAATATACAGCTCTACAGGCCTTACGAGATAAACATCTAAGGTATTATTGTCTCTAGTTGGGAAGTCAACTACTTGGGAAAATCCCCCCTCCCTTAAGAATTTATTTGCAGTGCTCTGAGCCTGACCACAGCTAGTTGACTCACCAGACCAGTCTACTTTGGGGAGGTTTAAATCTCCAGCAATTATTATGCTCTTTTTCATAGCATTACCCGTACAAGTTTTATCATACAGTGTTTCGAGGAGAGAAAGGTTATCTTTCGGTGCTCTATACGCCCCTATCACCTGAAGAGGGAATTTATTTCCTTTATCCGAAATTTGTACACATAACATTTCATGATCCATATCAGCCCACTTTAAGAAACTAGCTATATTTTTGCGCACACAAATAAATAGCCCACCACCTCGCTTCCCCCGATCCCTTCTGTACATCTCGTAGGTCCCTTGAATTATTTCGCTACTATTTATGCCCTCATATAACCAAGATTCAGTTGCAATGACAATGTCCGGAGAATACGTCTCTACAAGATTCCAAAATTCAATTAATTTATTTCCTAAACTCTGACATAACCAGCAGTAATCTTAGAGTCTTACCTCCGCAGCAAATATCTCGAAATAGCTCCTTCTGTTCCCATCGGCTGGCAACCTCTGGACCTGCTCCTCCTCACAAAAGCCGGCACGAACCGATGACCCTGTCATGTAGGCTCCCTAGATTGAAAGCGCCCCGTCGATTTAGATGCAGCCCGTCTCGGGCGAAGTCACGGCCACCAATCCAGCAGTCCGCTTCTACGTACACTAATCCCAGTTGTGCACATACCCAGTCCATGCGGTCATTTACAGTCTTAACTCTCCTCAACGGAACATCTGCCCGCCGAACAATGCCACTCATTATAATTTTTGCATTTCTAAACTTGCTTTTAGCTTTTCTGCCTAGTTCGTAGAGCTCCCCCATGATGTAATCAGCTGTAGCCCTCTTCTTCAAATCGTTCATCCCAACATGGAGCAACAACACTTTAACTTTGTCACAGTCCTCTACATTTGCTTCTTTCACTTGTTGGGCAAGCTGGTCAATCTTAATCCCCGGGTAACACCGCACTTTCGCACCTGATTTCCTCGAGATATTCGCACTCCATCGTATCATAGAATCACCCATTATGACAACGTCATCCTCAGTTTGCTCCTGCATGCCCTCTTCCACACTGATCCCAGTAGAAAGCCGTTCAGTCACATCCTTCACCGTTTCTTCTGATTCACAAAGCTTTGCTCTAAGTTCCTGTATTATTTGATCCCTTGCTTTGATTTGCACCCTCAAACTGTCCGGCATATCACATACTTTACAAAACCAATTTCCGACATCACAATCCTCCTTCTTGACCTTAATACAGCCGAAGTGAAACCATTTCTCACATAGTCTACACTCAACACCATTCTTCAATGTTTTACTGCACGTCGAACACCTTAAAGATGCCTCTGGATCATTTGCCTGATTCACATTTGGAGTAACAGGCCCTGGATTCACTTCCACTCCACCAATAACTAACAACGCAGCTATCACTAGGCCTATAAACCACAAGTTACTAGGTCCCGTACGCACACACAAACACCGGAAATCCCGACTACCCTTCGCATACCACAGCCCGATCCTCGCCCGATAACACTCCAGAGAACAACCCATTTCAGCACACCTGAGAGCTCGGGAAAAACACGACCTTTCACTTTGACTGCCAACTGATGTTCCAAGCAGACCCGACCAGCGGTTGGAAATTGCTCAAGATGATGATGATGATGACAGACTGAGGTGGTTTTCTGTGGTTTCCCAACTCTCACCTAAATTACAAATCCACATGCTATGGTAACTGTGTAGTTCATACTGTGTATTTACATGTGCTCATTCCTGTCATGGATAAGAAGTGTCATAATTTTTTATCTACTGTAGATTCATGTATCCATGTAATGTCACCATTTATTATAATAGTACCTTATCGTAATTGTTTTGCTGAGACATTGGTTAATTCGAATTTTTATTGTTTTTTATGTTTTTGATTTTAGGAGAGCCATGGATTTTATTGAAAAAGAATTTACTAATGTGATTGTTGAAGAGCAAGATGTCCTGGGATCTGCTGCTGCTATTCAGCAATTTCTAGCCCTAGTCCCTGATGATGCAATAAAACAATATTTACAAGAGGCATTTCAGAGGCATTCGACATCTCGTGATCGCTGGGATTTAGCAGTTTCTTATATTCGGAGCTTGAGAGACAAAGTATGTTCATTAAAGTGGTGATGATTTGTATAAACAAGAATGTATTTTACTTCTTTGTTAACATGCATGTAGTCAATACTAGCGAGCTAATTTATGAAGCTTTTAGACCTGTATTGTTGTAATAGTTCATATTCCACCAGTGTCCCTTGAGAACAGGCAGGTCCACCGTCTTTACTCCCTTAGTATCTGCGAACAAGGAAAGAACCCGATTCATTATAAGGGCGTGAACCGCAGGAGCAAACAAATACATCAACGAAGAATTTTCAAAGAACATCAACGGCACTTCAAACCACCAATGGAAGAGCAGATAAAGCCCCCTTCCCTCTGGCTGTGAAAGAATATCTACATCAGGCCTAGCCAAGTTTCGGTCCGATGTAATGTTTGTAACTGCGTGTATATGTATATTTCTGACACTAGAGTAATAATACTCCCTCACTTTGTAGCAACAAACATGTCTAATACAAAATTTTAATCTATTTAACAAATCAAACTCAGCTGCTCATAGTTTCAGTGCAATATTAAATGAGTAAACAATTCTCATAATAAAGGTTGGGTTGGCATGGTTCAATTAAAAAAAAAAACGAAACTAACATCTGCCATCTTTAAAACAACACACAAAATAGTTATTTAAACTATACTTCATTTCTACTAAAAGTGTTGTTAAAACATTATTCCAGTTTTGTATCTGCCCTCTCCTTCATTACCAAGCTGACTGATCACTTTCGAAGTGCTGTGCAGAATTCAAGTTTTGTATCTGCCCTCTCCTTCATTACCAAGCTGACTGATCACTTGTCGAAGTGCTGTGAAGAATTCAAGGCTGAGCAGTTTTGTAATGTTGTCATGCTGCTGGGCAGCAACTGCCTGAAAAATATTTTAGATTTTGACTGGCTTTTATGAAAATTTTAATATTACGAGGGGTATTCGTCGTGTTATTTAACAGGGATGCATGCACTGAGTGCCAAAGTAGAGAGAGTAGCTGCAGAAAGACATTGTTGCTTATTTTAGGGGCTGCAACATCGTGGCATATTTGGGGTGTGTATGGGGGGGAATTTGTGTGATAACCTGTGTGTGTAGTTTGTAAATTGGGGATAGGATTGGGGAGGAGGTGGCCATGGCCCTAATTTGGACCATTCCAGCATTTTCCTGGAGTAGAAGTGGGGAAACCATGGAAAACCACTTTCAGGTTGGCTGAGGTGGGAATCGAACCCAGACCTCTGGGGCAATGGCCAAGAACGCTAGCCGCTACACTACAAGGTGGTCGCAGAAAGACGTATGCCGGAAACTTAGTCATGAATGGAAGTGTGAGCTAAGGTGCGCTATGAATCGGGACATGGGATTAGTGTTTCAGATATTTATTACTATCTACAGTGTGTCTGTGGTGACAACATAATGTCCTGTCAAATGGTTGGGGGCTGGTGTTCAATGTTTAGTGAAGGAAGGCACAGCGTGGAAGATGCAGACCGCTCTAGACACCCTTCCATGTCCATGACTGCAACAAACGTTGATAGAGTACAGGAAACTGTGTCTGATATTGCATTGGGGGCTGGACGTGCTCAAGTCTACTATATGATTTACAAAATATTGGGATATCGGAAGGTGTCGGCAAGACAGATGCTTCGACAGCTCACCCTTGTTCACAAGACTGCAAGAATGGCAATACGCCTTGGAACACTCTTGTGGTAGTACAAGTGCAATGACTTCCTCTTCAGGATCATTGCAGCAGATAAGACATGGGTGTGCCACTTCATCGTGGAGACCCAGGCCGCCTCAGTGATGAGTAAACATTCCCGCTCAGCCGTCTGGAAAGAAATCATAGTGTTACAATCTGCTGGGAGGATTATCCTGACAGTGTTCTGGCGACTGAAGGGTGTCATTTTCATTGATTTCCTCACTGCAGGGATTGCCAATGTGACACACTTTTGCTACACACCAAGCTAACTGAGCCAGCTTTCAGGTTACATTATAAGTGCCAGTTTCTGTGTCTGCAAGTAGTTTGCAAACATGATGACTTTGAAACATGAGTGGAAACAGTGAATACAACCCAATAGTACCGTAAGAAATTATTACTATAAAGGCTCGGTCACACAGGAGCACAGACTGTCCGCTCACGAAGAGCGGTCTACCGCCGTGAACTTGGTATCATTAAATATTGCATCACCCTGACCAAACCGAACGCGGCTCAATCTTGTCCGCGGCGGTCGGCAAACCAGTTGTGTTTTCTTACAACGTTCGCGGCGGTCTGTAGAGGACAAAACAGAAAACATGGCAGAAGAAACAGAAAAATTAATTGATTTTGTGCACGAGTACGCGTATTTGTATGACACTCGACACATTGATTACAAGGATGTCGTGAAGAAAGGAGAAGCATGGAAGGAGATTGCACGAAAACTTCAACTTGGCTGTAAAAATGGAGATGGCACATATGTTTGGTCGGGCTGAACTGTAAAATATACACTGAAGAAAATGGAAATTGCAACACCATGAAGGCATTGGTCGTTTGTGTTGATTTTCAAGATGTGGAACTGTGCCATGTAGGTATGTAAACGATCAAAGTTTCAGACCCATTGGATTGTTCCAGCAGGTCTCCCCACATTATTGGTCACGGAGGAATCAACTCCAGTATACGAACTCTGGTGTAGCGTAGTTGACTTGCGTCTGTGCAGTGAAGTGTTCCCCGTCAAACATGCCTCAACGACAGAGAAGAGCACACTATCAACAACTGTCGCCATTTGAGAGGGCTCGGATAATTGGGCTGTGTGAGGCTGGATTATCGCTAAGGACTGTCGCTGCACGTGTTGGCCGACAGGCATCTACGGTACAACGTGTATGGCAGCAGTGGTCAAATGAAGGTACCCACACTCGTAGACCTGGCACAGGCCCAGCGCGACAGACGACTGTGAGAGAGGATCGCCGCATCATTCGGATGGCCCGGATGGAACCACATGCAACAGCAGCGCAAATTTGAGCAGCTGTGGCACCCCACGTTACACAACAAACAGTTGGTAATCGCCTGCGTGCAGCTGGCTTACGATCCCGTGTCCCTGCAGAAGGTGTTCCATTAACCCCACAACAGGGACGTGTAAGGTTGGCCTGGTGTCGAGAACGATCGATGTGGGTCGACGAATGGCATAGGATCGTTTTTAGTGATGAATCGCGCTTCTGTCTTGCCTGCAGTGATCGCCGGAATCGTATGCGCCGACGTACCGGGGAGAGGGGCCACCCAGACCTTGTCGAGAGGCACACAGGGCTAACACCAAGCATTATGGTCTGAGGAGCCATTGGCTTTATTGTGAAATCACAATTAGTGCTTGTTGAGGGCACTATGACTGCTCGACAGTACGTTGGTAGGGTACTCAATCCAGTGGTTGTCCCTATGATGGCAAACATTGCTAATGGGATGTTTCAGCAGGACAATGCCTGGGTTCACACTGCACACATCTCCAGACAAGCTCTCCACGACATCACAAGCTTAGAGTGGCCCGTCAGATCCCCGGACCTCAGTCCTATTGAGTATGTGTGGGATATGATGGGTCGACAACTGGCCAACCGTCCTCAGCCACCCACAACTCTGGAACAACTGACCCGTGCAGTGCAGCAAGCATGGGCCACAATTCCTCAGGAAGTGATCCAGGGCCTTATTGACTCCATGCCTCACCAAATTCATCAATGTATTGCAGCTCGTGGTGGGCACATCCTGTATTGATTGTTGTCCAAACTTGCAGTCAGAGGGACCTGAAAGTGTAATCATCGAATCACAACAGAACACTCATCCTGCATGTTCAATTGCAGCAATGTAGCAACACTCCTTCTGGGTGTTGCAATTTCCATTTTCTTCAGTGTAGTTGTTCAAACTCCGTCCCCACCGTCTCCCTTGGATTCAAGTAAATCGAGGCAATATGGTAGTACTCAACCATCAGAAGGAACGAGTTACATGCAATTAGGTGAATCCATGCAGTGAACCACCAAGACATTCCTCAATGAGAGAGTAGTTACGAAAATTTCCTCCCCCTCCCATAAAATGAACAGCAACTTCTTGTACTACCTATGTAATTATTAGATGATAATGTCCTGAACGTTTTGTAAATTCCTGCTTTTTTTAATGTGATTTTTTTAAATTTTGAGAATTTTAAATAAATTAATTTTGAGAATTTAGTTTCTTTTTTTGCATGTTTTGTTTGGTCTAATTTTTAGCTGTAGGCTACATCTTACTTTGGTTAGTACAATGTGAATTTCACATTTATTTTATTTATTATTTAGGCTATCACTCGTGATACGAGTATGATTGTCTTCCAAGTTACATTTATGTAAATCTTCGCTGTAATCCAACATTAGGCCTAATCATATTGCGTGAGTTCTTTGGTGACTGTACAGTCCGATCCGAGAACCACAGACTCTTCCACAATATTGGCACACAAGGTCTTGAGCAGCCAATGGATCTTGGTGGTTGATCATTCTGCAAATCATGCGCTCTTTCCTGGCATTTCTTTTTTCAGCCAGAAGCCTTCTTCTCTCTTGTTCGAAGTACAAGTGGCCTTGATGGACGTTGCGGCGCCACTCTGATCGGTCGGATGTGACAGCCTCTCAGTTACCTGTATCAATTTGACATTTCTTCAAGTTGGTCTTCAGAACATCTTTGTAGTGTTTTTGTTGCCCACCCTGCTTTCTCTGACCGACATTCAGCTGGCAATAAAAGATTTGTTTTGGGAGGCGGGACTCAGGCATGCAAACTACATGTCCTGTCCATCGAAGTTGGTGTTTTATAATGAGAGCCTCTATACTAATAGTGCTAGCTTCCTCTAAAACACTTGTGTTAGTGCGCCGGTCTTGCCATTTAATACCAAGAATTCTCCTAAGGCATCGTTGATGGTATTTTTCTCAAGATACGAGGTGCCTTCTGTAAGTAACCCAGGTTTCGCAGCCATAAAGCAGAGTGGGAACTACAACAGCTTGATAAACGTATAATTTTGTTAGAATGCTAATGTCGTGGTTGTCAAACACGCGAACGAGCAAACGACCAAAGGCTGCACTGGCACGTTGGAGGCGGTGTTGAATCTCAGCGTCAATGTTCGCATTTGTTGATAGGTGACTACCCAAATAGGGAAAATGATCTATATTCTTTAGTTTATGTCCTTCAATCATGATAGTAGGAGCAGTAGCCCTGTCATGTGATGTAGGCTGATGGAGAACCTGTGTTTTATTGGTGTTTATGTCCAGACCAATGCTTCTGTATGCCTCATTGAACACATTCAGGGTGGTTTGAAGATCTTCATCTGAATTTGCTAAGATGACATTGTCATCAGCATACTGGAGATCAAGAACGGATGTAGCTGACACTTTAGTTTTTGCACGTAATCTGTTGAGATTGAATAAACCTCCATCTGTCCTGGATATAATTTCTACACCCTTTGGAATCTTTTCTTGGACCAAATTTAGTACAACACTAACATATATTGAAAAGAGTGTGGGGGCAATCACACATCCCTGTTTGACACCCGTTGTAATCTTAAATGGCTCTCCAGGGCCATTGCTGTTAAGGACCGTGCCATTCATATCATCATGTAGTAATCGAAGAATTTGAATGAATTTTGGGGGGCAGCCAAGTGTGGCAAGAATCCTCCATAGCATTTCTCGATTGACCGAATCAAATGCTTTAACAATATCTATGAAAGCCATATATAGAGGGCGTCCTTGTTCTCTGGATTTCTCCTGCATCTGCCTAGCACAGAAGATCATATCAGTTGTGCTTCGATTAGGTCGAAAGCCACACTGAGTTTCAGGCAGTATTTCTTCGGCCAAAGGCTTCAAATTATCAAGGCATCCCTTAGGTCTTTAGGTATGGTAATGGTAGTCCATATTTTAAGTATGAGTTGGTGTATGTGATGAACTAGAGTAGTATTCCCTACTTTAAAGAGCTCAGCAGGAATCCCATCCATGCCTGATGCTTTATTGTTTTTGAGCTGATTGATGGCAGATTCAATTTCTGATAGAGGCGGAGGATCATCAAGGTGGTCTTTAGGAGGTCTCTGATGAAGTCGGGTGAAAATGTTATTATCAACCTGTGTCCCTGTTGAGTAGCTCTTCAAAATGTTCTTTCCAACGGGAATTAATGGAGTTTGTGTCTCTAAGAAGTTCCGTGCCATCTTTAGACTGCAGAGGATTCAAACCATGATAATGTGGCCCATATATAGTTCTTGTTGCTTTGAAGAAAGCATGAGTATTATTCGTTTCGGCTAGATGCTGCATTTCACGGGATTTGGAGATCCACCATTGATTTTTCAAGACCCGAGTTTTCCTTTGCACTTCAGCCCTTGCATCTTTATACAGTTGCTGTTTGGAGATAGAAGTTGGATTGGCTTGCCATGCATGGAATGCTTTCCTCCTCTTATCAATAAGATTCTGGATTTCTGCATCATTCTCATCAAACCAGTCAGCATGCCTCATCTTGACGAAACCAGTCGATTCTTCACACGCTGAGAGTATAGCAGACTTGACTGTTTGCCAATGTTCCTCAATCTTTTCAGGGTAATTATCTGGTAACTTTTCATTCAGAAGTTCATGAAACTTCCTTTTAGCGGTAACGTTTTGTAAACGTTCGGTGTTCACCCTGCGCCTGATGTGCTTTCTTTGTTTTCTGCGCTTTTGGAGAATTTGTAGAGTCATTACAGATCTTATTAATCGATGATCTGTCCAGCAGTCATCAGCACTTGTCAGAGCCCCTGTCGAGTAGTACGTCACGCTTGTCTCTTGCTCGCACAATCACGTAATCAAGTAGGTGCCAGTGTTTTGATCTAGGATGCTGCATGAAGTCTTAAATTTGTCCTTCTGTCGGAATAGTGTGTTTGTGATTACGAGGCTATGTTCAGAACACTTGGATAAAAGGAGTGTCCCATTAGAATTGCATTTCCCAACACCATCTTTTCCAATAACATCAGCCCATAATGCTGCGTCTCTTCCAACGCGAGCATTGAAGTCTCCTAGGAGGATGATTTTATCAGATTGCGGTATATCCTTCAAGATCACATCAAGTTGAGAGTAAAATACTTCCTTCTGTTCATCATCAGAGGTGAGAGTTGGAGCATATGCACTAATTACAGTCGCTCGTCGGCTGTTTTTTAACTTTAGTCGTAGTGTCATAAGCCTTTCATTTATACCATGCGGAAGTTCATCGAGAAGGTTGACAAGCTCGTTCTTAATGGCAAAGCCAACTCCATGAATACGTTGATCTTCAGTGTCTTTCCCTTTCCAGAAGAAAGTGTAGCCACCTCCATGTTCCTTCAGTTGTCTTTCATTGGCTAACCTTGTTTCGCTGAGTGCGGCAATATGAATGTTGAATCTTTTCAGCTCACGGGCAACAATTGCCGTTCGCCTTTGTGGTCGATTATGTGTGTCATTGTCCATCAAAGTACGGACATTCCATGTAGCAAAATTAATTTTCATTGTGGTTCGACCGCTTGTGGTGTACCCTCTGAACGCTGTTATCCAGTCGGGTGATATTAGGCTGACTATTTTTAGGGTACCTTTTTTTTAGCCCCCTCCCCATTCAGGGTAAGCAGAGTGGATCCTAAACAGGCCTGCTTAGTCACGAATGCAGCATACGAATTGCTCTACAGCCCATCCTCAAGCAAAGCGAAGATCACACATTCGTCGCCTACGTGCCGGTTCATCACTAGGAGCTCCCAGACAACACAATCCTGCTCCCGTCACAACTCCCCGATCGCCGCAGGACTTGTGCTTAATTGGCGAATAGATTTTGTATCCTTCCTTCGTTGCTTAGAAGACGCCTGTGCGTGACATCTTTTAATGTGGGCATGTTGTTGCACATCAACAGACACACAGTACTTGACAGATACAGGGCCTTTATCCAGTGGCATAGAAGCTATGACGACTGGTGGTCCTGGACTGTTGCAGCCTTCATCTGCCTTCCCAACCGTTCGGGCAATACTAGTTGCTCATGCGCTTGGTCCACCGTTGAGGTCTTCTATGCTGTTGACCATTATTGGTTCATCCGCCTTAAGAGATAGTTTCCCATCTCAAGGGCAAGAGAGTGTCCTAACCTCAATCTGCTCATCCCCTTACATAAGCCGTTGGCAGGAGAGAGGGGAACTCCTTATCCCGGGAGTTATTCGGTCGTCAGAGCCTTGTCAGTATGGAGCAGGGTGTACCCTGTGCAGGTGAGGATGACGTTTGGATAGAGAGAATCTACCCCTTGCACCCATTTCACATGAGGACGCACAAGTATAATTTTTTACTTGAAAAATAAATATGTGTGAAAAATAATTATTATGCTTTATTATTAGGCTACTTACCTTAAACAGATGGCTAGCCTTTCCTTCGCACAAATGGGTCTCCTCCAGTTAGTGGTTTGCGTGGAAATGGTTGGTTCTAGGAGCATACTTAATGTCTCAAATTGTTCTCGAGACATTCGAAGATACATGAAGAACCTGTTTTCAAACGAGAACAGTTCCCGGCACAATCTGTGAAACTCCCCATATTCCTCTCTTTTCTCGTTAATTTCGTGAACCCATACTCCCTTTCAGAGGAACTGCTGGACATGCTGAATTAAAATGTTAATTAAGATACCACGAGCAGAAAACAATGTAATGCGCACTTGATCGCGAGTGCTTTCACAGTGGTTCGCCTTGACTTGTGCGTATTCTATTTGACCATTCTAGTCCGCGGCGGACTGTGGTCGTTCCGTTCGTGCGGACAGTCCGCGCTCCTGTTTGACCGAGCCTTAAATCACCATATTTGTTGTGATGGGGGGTAAATAGTAGCATTACATTGTTAGTCATTTATGTTGACATGGACTATATCAAAGCTATCTACTAATAAAAGCACAATAGCCCCATTCAGCAGAATACATCGATGAGTATTATTGGTAGGTCATTTGTCACTTGACCACCAATTCTTTCTGAACGGATGTTTTGTGAAATGATGCAATAGTTGAAGTTATGCCATATTTACTCGGCTATAGGACCCCCTCGCCTATAGTATTTCGAGAGCCAAAATAAAATCGCTTATAGTACCCCCCTTAATTATTGAGAGTCAAAACACAACATTTTTGGAAATTGACGAATTCTTATTTTTTTTTTATTATTATAACTGAAATTCATTCTCTTTTATGACAAAAATATTTTTCTTGTTATATTAGTTTGTTATTCAGATGATATGACCGCCATTTTGCGGTACATGTAATGCGATTGGGCAGGATATCGAATTGTGTAGCCGATAGGCTTCACTCGATATCCAATAGAAGATGCCACACTATTGGCGGAGTAGAAGAGTCATCCCCAATGAAAGTTATGGTTTCATATCTTGCCTGCATTCTTCTGTTTCATATTCTTTATATTGCATTTCGATTGTGTTTACCACAGTCTTCTTAGTTTTATTTTAAAAACAATTCATTTGTTGCAAAAACTGTCGGCGTTTGTGTGACACGTTATTGGTATATTAATGTGAAATATGTGAATAATACGTACTTGGTTGGGTTTACAAATGTTAGTGAGATGTGACCTTTCAGCATCATCAGACATTCACTAATTGATGCATTCTCCCTCCCTGTGTTCAAATAAAAATAAAGTTTCCATTTCCATGTCCGATACATTGTCCATTTCATTCTATTTCTTTGATACTAAGATTTTTGCTTAGCAAGGGATAGTAGTGAACATCTTTGGGGGGTAGGGAATAGTGGTGATTAAGTGAGATTATGGCAGTCTCATAATGGGCTGATTAAAGATGCAAGCTTCGTTTATTTTGATTAAATATATCGTACTATGTAGCATCGAAAGAAAGTGGCTTATTTCTACCCTCTCCCTTTCCCAAAAGAATGGATTTTTGTGAAGTTTGCGTCAATAGTACCCAACCCCCTCAATTTCGGAACTAAAATTTTAGAGAAAAAAAAGGGTGTGCTATACCCGAGTAAATATGGTATTTCATTTTTAATATTTAATTTAGAGAACTATTGAAGGTTGTGGAAATATCTAAGAAGATACAAGAAAAACGACTTCAATGGTTCGGACATGTGAGAAAAAGAGAGGAATCCTATGTGGGGAGGAGAATGCTAGACATGCAAATACAGGGAGTGAGAACGCGAGGCAGACCTAAATGATGATGGATGGATTGTGTGCAGGAGGATCTTGGGGAGAAACAGTTGCTGGAAGGGCTTTGGTGGTGTAGTTGGTAGTAGGCTGAGCTTCTATGCCAAAAGATCGTGGGTTCAAACCCGGCCGAAGTCGTCGGATTTTTTTAGATCGTTAAAAATCCCTCAGTATGCCTTCTTTTAGAGGGAAAGTAATGCCGGCGGGCCCATGTCATTGATTTATGGCATGTAAGAGAACCTTCCACTAACTACAATTGTGTGAAGCTAAATTTGTAGGTTGGATTTGATTAACGCTCTATTGAGATACAGCGCCGGTTGCAGTGGCATCTAGTAGCCAAGGTCACAGCTAGGTGTCGTTGACAGTTGGATTTGGTAGCAAGAGTAGGAAGTACTTGAAATTGATCGTCTGCAGTCTGAGGGGTAGATGACCTCGTAGTTCCCCCCCTTAAAACAACAATAACTAACATCTGCAGTCCTTGCCTGAATTACAGATAACATACACTAATACAGCTATCACAATTAGCACCGGTTATGGGACAGATTCTACACCCACCCAAAGTACATGGGGTACATAACCGCCTTGTCGCAGCCCCTAAACTGAGGACCCAACCAGTTGTCGGAAGAAGATCTGCATGACTGGGCTAATTGGAGAAGAGCTGTCAGAAACATCGACCCCACATAGGAGTGGGAATGATGCATAGAGAAAGAAGAAGAATATTTATTTTTAATCATGGCTACAAATTACTTAAAAGTTATTGTTACATTCAGAGGATCAGTAGAGAATAATTATTCTTTTTGGTTAGTCATTATATTCTTTTTAGGTTTTGTCTTCCACAGAATTGAGCATCAGCTAATATTAACTAATTACAATCATGATTGCTGATCGGACCTTCAGAGCAATGCTAAAAATTGTGTCTACATCTTACAAGCATTTTATATGATCACTCAGCGATTAGTCATGGAAGGGTTCTGCTGAATGCTGCCAATACCTTCCTATGTTAATTTTTGAGGGTAATAGGCAATTAAGTTTTCTATTTTTATAGAGATAAATTCTCAAAGTAAGAGTTCAAACAAGTTCCACTTTAAAAACTGGAACTTTGAGTGTACATTTTTAAAATATTATTCACATAGCAGCACAGTAATGCTATAAATGCTATTGCACATATTACAATATCCAAAATGGGCTGTAGCTTAAACTGAAGCTACCTTTACTACTATATTACTATTAATGTTATTCCGCCATGACAAAGTAATTAATTATTTCTCCGAAATTAGTCAGATGTTTTACTGCAAAGATATTACATTTATTTTGAACTTTGAGTACGTTTTGATTTAGGTTAATTTGTTGATTGCCTCAGTGATTATATATTACTAACATCCACCCCTTTTCTTTCTCTAGGGACAACTGAAAAAGAAGCAATTGTTTATGCTGGAAGAGATTATGTTGCAATACACATATCCACGTTTGGACATAAATGTTACTAAAGGTCTTAACCACTTGCTAAAATCTCCATTCTCTATTCATCCCAAGACAGGAAAAGTGTGTGTACCATTCAGTGCTAAAAGCGCCGAAAAATTTGACCCCTTCAGTGTTCCTAACATAAGGTTTGTACATTTTATGTTGTTTGGTTGTAATTATTTTCCTGAATTAAATTTTTAGAAAGAAATAATTCACCATTATAAATAGGTTTTATGTTAGCTTGGTGAAATAGGAATGCTCAGTGACTTATTAATACTAAATCTCCTGCTGGTCGTTTAGGGTATCCATAGATGGCAGGACTTAAAAAATGCAGTTAGACCACCCAGACAAGCATTCCAAAATGCTGAACTTGAAATGGCAGCAGATACAGAGTTCCAGACCTTAACACTCTGGAACTAAGGCACATCAGTCGACAAATACTGAGTTCTTCTTTATTGAAACATATGGATTCAAATTTATGTAGCCTACATTAAAGGAATGAAGATACAATGCTGAGGTTCATAATACTGTACTGTATAATGCCCACATGTGCATGGAATAATATTATGAAAAGATTGAGCATAGAACTTGTTTTCCCATAGCTATTGTTGTATTGCAGTACAGTTACTTTATTTTTAGGGCTAGAGAAATCGCTGTAATTAATCACATGAACGAATATTGTGATGACTGTTGCCAGGAGAGAGTGTAGAAAGATTTGGAGGTCGGGGCTAGTCTGTTAACCTGGGACTTGAACCTTGGATCTCATGATAAAGCAGCTGCCTGTCTTTCTATTCTTATGGCACTGATCCCTGATTTAATGCTTCTGTTACTACTACTATTACTGTTGCTAGCTGCTCATATATCATCAGGGTGGACTGGGGCAGGAGTTTCAAGGCACGTAAAACCCTATGTTTTCACTCCGCTGCTACATGGCTTCAACCTTCTATGCCTGTAAAATCCTGAACTGTATATTTCCAAGCGTCCAAGGCCTTTATGATCCTGGCATCAATTGCTCACTCATACGTACATTTGTACAGATCACTATTACATCAGTAACCGAAGAGATTTTAATCATGCAATAGTTAAGTGATGCTCACGACTATAATGTCCCAAACCACTAAATACATTTATGGTTTTATTGTATGGAGAGGAATCTAGTACAGTAGTAAGGCATTTGCTGCAATAAAAAGGTTCAACACCCTTTTGCTGAGATACTACAAAAATGTAATGTATAGATTTGAAGCCAAAATGTAAGAAAACAACAGACCGATTGAGGATCATAAATAGTTCCAGAAATTTTGTTTGGTTTGCATCAATGATAATTATGAATCTCATAGCATACAGCAAACTTGACAGTCCGTGTTTAGTGTTGTGTCCAGTTTTCCAGTGTACTAATGTATCGTCTCAAATACTACTGTATTTATTTGATGAGGTACAGTTCCGCTTGTTCATTGTACATTATTTTTCAGCGACTTCTGCTTCCAGCATGAAGTCGGATAGTGGAGTTTGCTAGCATAGTGCTCATCAATGAAGCAGGTTATATAACGAGGACCTAAATAGTAAATACTGTAGATATTAATATCATAATTCTGTTATTGGGCCCGTAGGACCGCATGAACACTAGGCCAATTGCCGCCCAGCTTATAGCCTGCAGATTGTGAGGAATGCATGGCCAGTGTGATAAGACCCTCGGCTCTGTCACTTTGGTTTTAGACTATGGGGTGTTATATCTCATTAAAACAGCTACTTCAGGCCTGCCACCAGCATAACCTTCAAATCTTGGCAAGTACTTGAAAAATCTGAGTAAATAATAAATTTATGAAGAAAAAGACGCTCACCAATAAGATCATTAGTGAAAAATTACAATTTTTAATCCATTATCATTATATTATTTACAATAGGATAAAAAAACATTCTGGAACCACAACTTGGAGAATACAAAGCAGGATTTCGCCCATACAGAAATTGGCCAGACCAAATTCTCAGCCTGAAACTAATAATGGAATATTACAAATTCGGAAATAAACAACTGTTTATTTCATTCATAGATTTCAAAAAGGCTTATGATAGTATACACAGACCTAACTCTTTTAAAAATTCTCTGATCATATGGCCTTCATCCTAAATTAACAAAAATTATTGAACTAACTTGAACCAACACAATTTCAAAGGTCAAGTTCAGGGGAGAAATGTCAAGTGCTTTTCCAATAAAAACAGGCCTTAGACAAGGTGACGGATTATCCCCACTACTTTTCAATGTGACTCTAGATTACATCATGAAAATTTGGCAAAAAGAAAGCCCACCTAAAATCGAAATTGGAGCAAAACCCTCAATAAGAACAAACTGCCTAGGGTTTGCAGATCACCAGTCTCCAGAAAATTGCATTAAAAATAGGATTGCAAATATCCTTGAGAAAACTGCGATCATGCCAATGAAACCTCTTGACATAAAGGAAGTCATCAAAATGATCAAAAAATTAACATAGTTCTACAATTTAAATACCTTGGAGAAATCATTATCCATAACTTAAGTGAAAAAAACTGATAAATTGAACCAACAAAATGAAAAAGGCACAATTTCTAGCCTGGTCAACTTATAACAAAAAATGCTTGTCAATAAGCACTAAGATCCAACACTATAAAACTGTAACTTTGCCCGAAGCCACTTATGCTTTCCAAACCTTGTTCCAAATTAAAAATGAAAAAAAGAACTGATCAGCTCCTCAAAACTGAAAGAAGAATTATCAGAATCTGGATAAATGAAAAGTACCAGGTTGAAAGAGTCTGGAGAATCCTCTCCAATGAAACAGTCTATCGAGAGATTGACCCAGTTTCCAGCACGATGAAGAAGAAAAGAATCTCTTATTTCTTTCACATCCTACGATTACCAGAAAAAAAGATTTTACGACAACTAGTGATGAGAAATCTGGGAAAGAAGACTGGAGGGCATTGGATCAAAGAAATTCAAGAGGATCTTAAAACAGTTGGTCTCGTAATTACAGATGCAGAGAACAAGAATAAAATTACCACCCTTCTTAAGAATCACAAATTTTCAGCAGTAATGCTGCACAGACGGCCTGTAGAGATTTCAGACGAATTAAGAACACTGCGATCAGTACGAATGAAGAAGTACTGGGCAGATAAGAAGAATCAAACAATACAACCTTGAAAGAAAAAGTGTACATGGAAGACTAAAGTGGTCCAATGTGGCCAATAAAGTTAATAATAGTATGAAATAGTTCAGTGCACTGTTCCTTGAAACAAAACAAAAAAATACTAAATTTTATGAAATTTTTGGAAAATGGATAATTTACACAAGGTGACAATGCTGTGCAAAATGTAAAACTTGGTTAATACCGAACTGAATAATTAAAATCTATATATTTAAAACACTTGAGGTGATTTTTGTTACCGCGAGATTGAGAGAACGTCGATAGACTTCGTGAAGCTCTCTCACAAAAACTCTTGGCCTATAGATTTGCAGAGTTGGTTGGTTCCTTAGTTTAGGGGCTGCGACAACGATTTGCCGAGTGTCTTTAAAGTAAAAAAAAAGGTTACCATATATTTTTAATTAATAAAGAAAATGCAAAATTCTTGGCACTCACGCATGCGCAGAATCGCCTTGGCTCATGACACTGAGCGGATAGATGTCCACCGCTTTTTAATGCTAGAGTTATTATGAGAATTACAAAGGAGGGGAATATTTTCTATGATGTTTCCACGATATTTACCGGTCAAAAAAAGTTTTGCATATTGCATGATGTCGTATTTTCATTGCTGTATGGCAACATTTCGTTTTTGCACATTGTCTCATGTGTTAACTCTTAAGATAACACATTGGTTTGCTTGTACCCTACACTGTATTTGGACATGGAGTTTGTGCATACAACCTGCACAAATGGGGGAAGTGGCCAAACCGCAGCTGTGATTGCGGTACACCGAACCAGACCATCAGACACATTGTTGAAGATTGCAAACTAAGAGCGTACTTAGGTGACCCTAACGACTTTTTCAGTGCTGCACCATGGAGCCTGGACTGGAGAAAATAGACTGGATATAAGGGTGATACTGTGCTAATATGTACTTGTAATTATTATTATTATTATTATTATTATTATTATTATTATTGTGTTGCATGTGTAATGTCATATGCTACGTAAATAAATAAAAACAGATAGAGCAGGTGAAAAGCTGAAGGAAGTTGGAGACTTTTGTTACTTAGGAAGCAGAATAACCAATGATGGACGAAGCAAAGAGGATATAAAAAGTAGGTTGGCTCAGGCAAGGAAAGCCTTCCTACAAAAAAGGAATCTGTTGACATCGAATATAGATTTAGGTATTAGGAAGTCATTTTTGAAAGCCTTTGTCTGGAGCGTGGCGCTCTATGGAAGTGAAACTTGGACTATTGGTGCAGCAGAAAAGAGGAGAATTGAAGCATTTGAAATGTGGTGTTACAGGAGAATGATGAAGATCAGATGGGTAGATAGGGTTACAAACGAAGAGGTATTAAGGCGAGTGGGAGAGGAGAGATGTTTCTGGCGACTGCTAATGAAGAGAAGAGATAGGTTGGTAGGACACATACTAAGACACCCAGGAATAGCAAGCTTAGTTATGGAAGGAAGGGTCGAGGACAAGAACTGTAGGGGTAGACCAAGGTTAGAATATGTTAAACAGATTGCCTCGGATGTAGGGTGTGGTAGCTATGTAGAGATGAAACGATTAGCTCAGGACAGGGAGGCATGGAGATCTGCATCAAACCAGTCAAAAGACTGAAGACTCAAACAACAGAGCACATGAGTCGTCTAGTATCAAAACCGGCCAAGTCACAAAATTTATGAAAATGAGTGATGGTTATCAATTTGAAGTAGAAGTACATCACTATTGGGCGAAACAAAAATATGCTTCAAAATCGTCCATGTCTTCATGTTACAGAGCACTGAATTCTTGGTCGTGCAACAAAATGGGCCAAGTCATGCAGGCAGTGCTTTCATAACCGGCCATGTCAAAGAACGAGTAGCAATCTTCATGTCGCAGTATTATTGTCTGGAATCTAGCGTTGTTAGATTACGCAAGAATGTGATATCAGTCGGCAACATTGTTCCTTATATTGTATACTCTTCGAAGTCATAATAATTTGTATTTTGTTCGTTTGCCACACTGACTTCCGTATTCACGGACTTCTCACCGCATTGGCGCGAAAGCAATCTTATTTCCTGTGTGCTCGTATTTTGTCATTATTGTGTTGTGTAACGTGTATATTGTTCCTATTTTAATAATGATTTTATTATTATTATTAATCTTGATTGGTCACATTGGACCACTTGAGTCGTTCCACAATCACTTCTTCTTTCAAGGTAGTACTGCTTGGTTCTTGCGCTCTTTCCAGTACTTTTTCATTCTTTCAGATCGGGATTTTCTCAACTCATCTGAAATCTCCATAGGCTTTCTATGTGTCATTTCTGTAGAAAATTTGTGAGTTTTAAGAATGGTGTTAATTTTATTTTTCTCCTCGGCATCTGTTTTCTTGTGTCCAACTGCTTTGAGATCTTGTTGGATTTCTTGGATCCATTTTCCTCCAGTTTTCTTTCCTAGATTTCTCATCACCAGTTGGCGTACAATTCTATTAACATAAGTGACTCATTTTCTTTTACTGTGTTTAAGATCTAGTGAACTACTAACTTTTAATGATATAATACCTATTTTGTATTCTCCTCAGCTTTCCGATGTTCATCTTCATATATTTCTATCCAATTTAAGCTGCTTTCGTTCTTATTGCAATAAAGACAGGTAATTAAAATGTCAATTTATTTTAATTTAATTGCCTTTTTTCACTGGAGTTTGGGATTTAAAAAGAAAAGTTTTACAAAAAAAGACTAAAATTATACCAAATTGCAACAAAAACGGCCAAGTCAAAATTAATATTATCAAAAAATATGGGTTCATTATGAATCAGATTTCTCAAAATAGCAGAACTTAAATATTAAACCATTACGGATATAACTATGCAATAAAATCTTTTGTGACCACCATTGCTTTGTCTCTAGAGGTTTTTCATCCATACTGAAAAATATGCCTTCAGTGACTTGGCCGGTTTTGATACTAGACGACTCACATGTATTATATTGTGTCCTCAAATACATAAGCCTGCAAAATGCAAAACTTTTTTTGACCAGTGTATATACTGGAATAGAATTATAAAAGAAGGGAAATGTCGAAAAACTTTAATTGACAGTTGAATGTGTACGTTGTTTATGTAGCTTAATATTGCGTTCCCTTTTCATTGGTTCGGTGACTCAGGAGGTACTTAGGACTCTTGAGTCATACATTTTTTCCATATTGATAATATGATTTATAAAAGGCAAAAGTGATTGTTTCTGCCCTGTCAATACTGTTTATTCAAATTGAGTAAAATTAATCATTCATCATGATAGAAAGGTACATGTCTCGACACCTATCAAAATATTGGTGTCTTCATCAGCCATGAATTTGGCAGCACTAGTACATTACACATGAAGAAATATGGTTGTTGGCATATAAATATGAATGAACACACATAAAAAAGAAAAAAGTATACATGCATATAAAAACATTAAACATTCCTAAAACACTTTTAAAAAACCTCCAACGGGCTTAATCAGTCTATTCTTGAATCGGTCCAATATAATTCTTTATGTTGATTGCGGCGTAGTACGGTACACTTTTTTAAAGTGTTTTATTAACAAAATATTTTAGGAATGTTTAATGTTTTTTATATGCATGTATACTTTTTCTTTTTTATGTGTGTTCATTCATATTTATATGCCACAACCATCTTTCTTCATGTGTAATGTACTGGTGCTGCCCAATTCATGGCTGATGAAGACACCAATATTTTGATAGGTGTCGAAACATGTACCTTTCTATCATGATGAGTGATTAATTTTACTCAATTTGAATAAACAATATTGATTGGGCGGAAACAATCGCTTTTACAATAGACTCAGGTGGTAGGGCTGTAGACAATTAATTACATAATGCATCGTTGAAGGAGTTCGAACCCCAACTCCGATATATTTTTTTTAAATTTCCGTCTTCTTCCTTCTTGCTTTTGGTATTACATTGTCAAAACATATTTTACTTTTAGCATCCCTGTAAACTAATTCTTCTCGATTTACGCTGCCATATACTTCTAAATTATTAAATAAAAATGTACTATTCCAGGCACTCGCGCATGCCCACAATCGCTTTGCCATGAGACAATTGGCGACATTAATTCATTTGGTAGCCTCCGAGACCGTGGTACTTTGTACTTTGGTGTGTGTGTAAAATTTTCTCTGATAACCTGTATATTGTTATGGCTGTATTAATGTGTGTACTGTATTTGTAATTAAGGGTGGGGAATGGGAAGGAGATGGCCGAGGCCTCAAGTTAGGAACCATTCCGGTATTTGCCTGGAGTGAAAGTGGGAAACTACGGAAAACCACATACAAGATTGTTGAAGTGGGAATCAAACCTTCCTCTTCTTTGTTATGTCCCAAGAGACTGAGTGCGCCCCGTTTTTGCCCTCAGACTAGTATTAAATTTCTTGACAGAGCAGGGAATCGAACCCGGACCTCCGGGGCGATAGCCAAGAATGTAGCCTTTAGAGTGGACTTCCCTGTGTTAATACGATTTTTGATATGCACTGGGCATAGAATTCTAAAACTGCCTCCATTACGATGACTAATGAAGTGAGTTTAGGCCTATGCTCATTCCAGTAGTTGGTGAAGTGATTCTATGCTCCCCAGCCAAATTTACTGTCATGGAAATGCAAAGGATTGTACCTATAACAGGTGATGAAAATTGCTTTTTAGAGCAGTTTCGTACTGTTTATATCAAAATGAAGAACGTCATCCTGAGCTGCGTTTTCAAGCTATTGCAAAAATTGTCGCTAGCTGGGGATAATTATAAGGACTTTATTATTGGCGATCAGTCTCATCTCATTCTCCTCAGCAACCAACTTGAGTATAAAATGTCTCTGGACGGTGAATACACTGGTCATGTTGAACTTCATAGTATAAGCCTGTTGTTTATTGATTATTTGTTTACAGTACCGAGTCTAACCACACTGTTGATTTTGGTAATGGAAGTATTTTTTGCCATTTAATATTTAGCGGCTCCGTTGATACAGGACACTATAGTGTTATCGAATATAACGTTAATTTGGGGAGAAACTCTACTATAAATAAACCCATTCAACGAAAAAGAACATTGGCCACAAAAAATGTGGGAAATCGGAGAAAATACGAAGCCACTTTTAAAATCCAATATAAATATGCCATTTCAGAAACAATTCCAGATATTAGGCAGTACAGTGTAGGGCCCTTGACGATAAATGTAAACATTGTTCTGCATTGTATTTCTCTTGTGTGAAATCTACGCTTGGTTAGTTTGGCCTTTGCTGTTGTGATGATAAAATTGATCTGCTGGAATATAAAATATTTGACAGGCTGCAACATTTTTTTTCAAGGAATTTCAGACAGAATATTCGGCAGTACAACATTGCTTTGCCCTTCATTTCCTTTAGTGCCAATGTCACCGTGCCACATGAATGCAGCCTATATTGTATTAAAATTTATGGAATTGCTCATCATCGTATTTCCTACTTTATTCCAAAAATATAAGTGACTGTTCTTACGGTCAGTTTTATACATGGGTTGATTTTTTAGTTTTGGCACCTTAGTTTTAACTGGATTAATAACTCACTTAGATGGTTCCAAGTTTCACAGGCCCTCGATGTAGTCCCCACCGTTGCGTACAACGTGTTCCCAGCGATGCGGAAGTTGTTGGATCCCGTTGGCACTGCCCAATCTATTGATGGTACGAAGAGAGCGCTCGGCAGCCTGCTTAACGTCTTCAATGGTACGGAAGCGCTCCCCGCGCATTGTCATCTTCATATTCGGGATGAGATCATAGTCGCAGGGACTGATGCCTGGAGAATATGGGGGGTGATAGAGGACCTCCCAGCCCCAGCGATCCAACAATGCCGGCACAACGCCTGCTGTGTGTGCTCTAGCATTGTCATGCCTAACGAAGGGCGGTATAACCATGTGGTGGCACCGTTTCCTTCTCAGAGCTCCTCGGAGATGGTCTTGCAGAAACGAACAATAGTACGCCGCATTAACGGTTTGCCCTCGGGGAACAGTATGGTGAATGATCACACCATCCCAATCATAGGCAAGAATCAACATTACTTTCTCATTGGTGGCGGTTGGTCGAACTGTTTGTTTCCGTGGTGCCGCCACTCGTTCGATTGGCGTTTTAACTGTGGCTCATAAGATCTGGCCCACGTCTCGTCAATGGTTATGATACGCCGTAAGAAGGCCTCTCCTTCGCGCTCATAATGTTGCAAGTGCATACGACAAGAGTCATATCGCAGCCATTTGTGCATGTCGGTTAAGTCATGCGGAACCCATTCGGACGCAATCTTCCTCATTTTCAGTAAGTCCTTCAGGATGTGGAGGACAGTTGAATGCGCCAGTCTGGTATCGTGCTGTAATTGACGAATCGTTACATTCCGATCCACCTCTACTAACGCGGACACCATCTGTACATTGTCATCATTTATTGGTGGGTGACCAGATCGAGGCATGTGCTCCACACGTTCGCGCCCATGTCGAAAGGCTGCAACCCATCTTGCTACCGTTCTGAACGGTAACGCAGCAGCACCGCACACTTCCTGCAATCCTCGGTGACACTGTTTAGCACTGCGACCCGTAGCACACGGAATTTTTATCCACGTTCTCTGCTCCTGCTTGGAAAACATTGCGACTGTCTTTCGCGAGCGCTGGTCTCACACTACTCATCTAAAAGGCGCGACTGCGCACGAGCGGTGGTGAGGACGGGCGAGGTCATGTGCTCTGAGGGAGGGGATGCAGGGCAGCAACCGTCGGTAAAAGTGGCAGCACCCAACATTGTTGCAACTTGGCACTGAAACATTGGTACCAAAACTAAAAAACCAACCCATGTATATTAGACCCCTCGGAAGGTAAATCAAGTCAGATCTGCGAATAAGCGAATTCTTGCATCACACTTCATATTTTAAACAATATTTTGCAAGAACATAACCCCTACATTCAACATTCAAAATACCTCTAAATTAATATGCAATCCAGCTGACTATATTCGATTAGCATGGGATGAAGCCCAAATGACAAATATTCATTCATTAATGTGTGTGAATTGACTCCTAAAAGATATTATACGTAATGACATTACCGTATTTACTCGCCTATAACACCCCCTCTCAATTTTCTACTATTATTGGAGGGGGAAAAATAATTGTAAAAGAAAAAGGAATTGGGAAGGAGAAATAATCAGGAAAATGAGCAAATAGGCCTACAGCATTCCAGTTTACAGTAAAACACGAATTTTATGCCTGCACCACCTGTGCATTGTTGACCTCGACAATGGTTACTAACTCTCCCTACCCCCCAGCTTACGAGTTCCGTGTCTCGCGTCCCGCACGGCCGTGTGTAGTGTTTAATTAAGAAGCATGCAGTATACAAGTAGGACTGAAAATGAGCAAGAGAACAAGTTTTACGGCATCCTTCAAGTTGAAAGTGCTAGAATTTGCTGCAGTAAATGGGAGTGAAACCGGCGAGTCGTAAATAAGAAGTGCAGCCGTGTATGATTCGTTATTGGCACAACCAGAAAGACAAATTATTGGGAACCAAAAAACTTCTCTAAGTCCTTCCGTGGTGTGAAAAGAGGAAAGTACGAAAATGTAGTCAATATTAGAAACAAATCTTCTGTATTTCAGGTAGTTGCCGCGTAACATTGCAACACTGCATAACCTTGAACTCGACGCACGCAATGCTGCAGCGCTGCCTTAGTTCTTTGTCCAGTCAGCTGTGATGATGCAAGAGAGTGGCTATTTAATGGGCTATTATCACTTTTATCGTAAATAAAGTATAGGTTAAAATAACTATTTTGTGTGTTGATTTAAGGACTCTAGGTGCTCTTTTGTGTGCCTTTATACCATGCCATCCTAATTTATATCAAGGGAAATTTTCACCTATTATACCCCTCCCCCCCTATTTTTTAAGCCGAAAATTCGAGAAAAAAGGGGATGTTATAGGCGATTAAACACGGTATTCCTTTTTGTGGGAAAGTTATTGTTCTTGGAGGAGACTTCAGGTAGGTTTTGTCTATTGTGCCGCACACTTCTCGCCAAACAGTTATTCACAATTGTATCAAATACTCTTCTGGCCCTTCTCCAAAATACACCCCGCTTACATAAAAACACGTGATCAAAACCAACTGTAATGCAATTTTCTAAATTTTTGCTTCATGTTAAAAACGACTACTCCTTTGTGGATGGTGAGGAATCAAATGTTACTGAATTACCAGCTAGACTTTCAATGCATAAGGGTACCATGACAGATTTAAGGCGAAACATTCACTTCTGCGAAGGATATATATTTTTCGAAAGTTTGCATTCTTACATCAAGAAGTGAACAAAGTAATGACATCAATTGAAAAGTCATTGAATTCATATTCAGTAGTTCAAGCACATACATCAGCGTTATCAGATTAAATACTGAAGATGAAAGCCAGCTACTTCATTTCCCTACAACAGAATTCTCAAATCCTTGGAATTAAGTGCTTTGTCTCTCCATACTCCACACGTTTGAGCCATAGTTATGCTCCTTAGAAATCTGAACGTTTCGCAAGGGCTCCTATATGGAACCATATTAATTGTAAGAAATATGTACATTAAGAAATTGCTTGGATTTGGATATACAGTAAATAAGTGCAGTTAATATTAGGCAGAGAGCTCTAATCCTACAACTTAATTTAACACCTTCCGATAAAACACAGTTCATTTTCTTTTAAGATGCAGCAATTTCCAATTCGCTTGGCATACTTTATCACATTCAATAAAGCTCAAGAGGAAACTCTGGAACGTATAGGTGTCTATTTACCTCATCAAGTTTTTAGTCATGGCCAGCAGTAAGTTGCAATGTCGAGAGTGCAATATTTTGACGCCCTTGAAAGTTGCAATAGTGCCAAAAATTAATTGTACAAAGAATTTAACTTATATAAGAAACGTCTTCAGTAAATATATTTTTTTCATTGGCCGTCATGTTTTGACGGGTTTCAACTAGTTAAATTTAAATTAAAATATCCCATCGGATATAATCAGCATTAGTTGGAAAGTGTACCTGCTCAGATTGCAGAGATTTTAATTTGTGTCGTAGCTGTGGTCTCATTTTCAAGTCTTATACTGCAGATATGATTCATGAAGACGAGAGTCATTCTCTAAATGTATTTCTGTTATTCTATAAAATAAGGTTACTTTAGCCTGGATGTATTCACTAGACTGCAATGTCATTTAGTGTGGTGTGGTGCTGGTTGAATGTAGAATAGAAGATCTCTCTTCAATTTGTATTGGTTGTTGCAGAAACAAAAGTGAGGCATTAAAGTGGATTATTAAACTTTCTTGGAAAATGAAATTAAGTTCTGGAAGTAATAAAATCATATTCCAATAGGCATAAATAATTTCTGAGCTGAAGTGAAGGTTTATGCTCGTTACGAGTTTTATTATTATTATTTTTTGAGACGTTTCGGCCATCAATGGACCACGATCTTCTTCACTCATATGATCACTGTAATGCTTGTTTTCTTGTCTGCCAGTAGATCTTCATTCTTGACGAATGTTCTGCTCTCCTTTCTTCCGTCCACTTGCAGTGAGGGCGAGGCATCACAGATGTTAAAGGGTGTAGATAACTGGTTGATTTAACCGCCTTTCTGAACAGGTTCCTATCCCAAAACAGAGCTTGATTGATTCGAGCTTCTGTTAGGTCATTTTTAACTTGTATCGACCATTTACAATAGGATTTTTTTTAGTTATTGATGAGTGGATTCGCTCCGCTCCAAATGTCCAAAGAAAGACATTCTCCTTTTTCTCATCACACTCACCAAATCTTCTATATGTTCAAATAATTCATTGTTATGTCTTCTTCTGTAAGTACCATTATCATTAACAGGTCCTAATATTTTCCTTAGAATTTTCCGATCCTTAAGTTCTAATTTTCTCAATGGACCTTTGTTTGTCATCTGTAAGCATTCTGCGGCATACAGTGCTGACGGCCTAATTACTGTGTTATAATGACAAAGTTTGACATTCCGGGACAAGCTTTTACTTTTGTAAATGTTTTTGCAGGTTTGAAAGGCACCTTCCAATTTGTTACATCAGCTCTCAATGGCAGCTATTTCTGAATTATTAGGGGGTAATCCATTCCCCTAGGTATTTAAATTTTCGGACTTTTTTGATTTTTTGCAGACCAATCGTGATGAATTTATTAATTTATAATTTTTGTTCTGGAAGTATAAATTCCATTTATTAATTTATAATCGTGCAATTCCAAGTACCATTCACCATTACAGTACAATTATAATACTTGCTTATGTGATTATTACAATGCACTTAACATGGCATGAAGGAAAGTAATGAGGGAATAAATGCCAGGGATGCATGCATTTATGTAATGTAAATCGGTCAAACCCTCTGGGTAAATAGCATTTCAAACCTCTTTGGGTTGACTTTCTGGTCATCAAGCGTAATGTGTTTGGAAGAGAAGGCTTGACATTTTCTAACTCTTTAGGCAATTCACTCAACAACATGGCCATTGTAATGGGTTCCATTCAATAGCATGTGTTATATTTTCACATCACGTCAAGTCATGTCACGCCTCATTGCATTATGTGCATCAAGAAACTGGCATTAGTTTTCAACTTTCTGTTGTAGATCTTTTGATATGGAGCCTCCTAGACAATGTACACTCTAATTTTGATGCTCTGTTTGCACTGCTATCTAACCGAGAAACTGGATCTTTATTAGGTGATATGTGGCTGAGATTTCATTTCATTTTTCACATGGGTTGGTTTTTGAATCGTGGCAACAATTTTTTTTCCCCTTGATATATAACATGCTTACACGGTTCTAAGTTTTACTGGTCTTCAATGTGCCATGCTTTGCTCCCTCGGAGCAATTTGACTCCCTTCATGCCGTGCACAGTGACAACAGTAAGAGAACCAGTTATGAGTGAACATTGCAGTGTTTTCAAAGCAGGAATAGATAAGCTGCATGAAATTTCATTGGGATAGAGTTTGAACAGCAAGACAATGTCATCAAAGACTACAATAGTTGTATAGTGCATTACCTTACCGTAGGGTAGCAAGGTGGTTAAGAAAATTCAGAGGAGGATGTGAAAAGTGTCAGATATGCCTCGCTCTGGTCACCCACCTGTAATTGACGAAGATATGCTGTTCTTCTGTTCTTTTTTGTTTTATTAGAAGCTTTCAGTTGGTCAACGCAAGTGTACCCAATTAGATTGTGCGGGGAGTTACAATTAATTCCCCAGTGCCTGAAATTACATTAATTATTTATACACGTAATAAAACACTTATCACATATGGGGGGGGGTGCTGAATTGGATGACTAGGTTAGTTCATCAAGCAAACATCATCAGACCCTGTTCACTTAGGCTTAATTTAGGTTACAAAGTTTAATTGAAAACTTCTGTAGCTTCATCATCATCATCAGCCGATACTTGTACCTGAGCGTTCGTTTCTTCCCTGCACTCCTAAGCTCTCGTGTCCGCACGATGGAGATGCCGCTGATGACTCAGCAAACCGATCCTCGCATAGAACATGCGGTTGCATACGTCACATCTGATAGTAGGGGGTGGACGTGGAAGTGTTTGGCGGAGTTTTCTTCTCTGACGAGCTTCCGTTTCCTGTCTTTGACGATTTTGTTCAAAAAGTAGAACAGCGTCGAAGGTGGTTTTGCACCAGCGCGAACGGTCCTCCGCAAGGGTTCACCATGTATCGGGATTGATAGGAACATTTTTGAAGGTTTCTTTGAGCTGATCTTTAAAACGTTTCAAAGGTGCACCTGTTGGTCTCATGCACGTGCTGAGTTCACTGTACAAGATCTGCCAAGGGAGTCTGTCGTCACTCATACGCTGGACATGGCCAGACCATCTAAGCCGATGGCCGATAATGATGGACTCGATACTCTTCATTTTTGCTCTCTCGAGTACCGTGACATTAGGTATGTAGTCATCCCATTTGATGTGCATAATGGAGCGGATTTTTTTGCTGGTGGAAGCGTTCCAATTTTTTGATGTCCCGGCGGTATAGAGTCCAGGTCTCACATCCATAGAGCAGCGTAGAGATAACAACAGCTTGGTATACCATCAGCTTTGTTCCCATCATTAGGTCTTTGTTCTGGAATACACGATGTAAGATGCGTCCAAACGCAACATGCGCAGCGTGAATTCTGTTATCCACATCTTTTTCGACAGTACATTGGGTCGACAGAATGCCCCCAAGGTATAATAATATTGTAAATACTGTTGTACATAAGTTTTATATACAGTAGAGTACCGCTATTCCGAAAATCCACCTATTCCGAACAGAGTTCAGAAAAAATACCGATTGTTCTTTTGTACTTTTTTACTTAAAAACTGGAGAAATCAAGAAGACAATAGTGTTTTCGTGTTGAAACGTTCATGTATTGTTATACTGTACAAGGAAGTTAAATAAATGCTATTAGTGAATACAGTTCTTCAAACTTCGCTAGAGTAAACACTGACCTGATAGATAGGACAAGACAGAGCGCAGTGCAGTGAGTCGTGTGTATGGAATGCGGGACGAGAGGGATATGTAGGTGGGGGGTGGAGTGATGAGTCTATTTTTACAACACAGTCTATTGTCTGTGCTATGAGTAGTCGAAGGTCACTATCCTTCCCTTCAGGCTTTCACCCTGTTCACGGGCTGATCAATACTGTGTTGAGCTGATGCTAGTAGATGTCCCAACACTTAATTTACGCCTTAACTAGTCAATTATCAATTAATATGATAAAATTGGTCCGGTTAACTCAGTTTATCATATTAATTGATAATGCATCTGCTCAAACGGAAATAACATCATATTCCCATTCGGGAATATTCATAACCTACGTTGATATTATTAATGAAATCCACATATTCCGAAATTCCGTCTAATCCGAACAGGATTTGGTTCTAATTAGTTCGGAACAGCTGGACTCGACTGTACATATCCCCTGAACCTAAATTAAGCCTAAGTTAACAGGATTTGATGATGTTCGCTTGACAAACCTAACTAGTTGTCCTATTTAGCCCTCCATTTATGTGAGAAGTGTTTTATTAAGTGTATAAATAATTATTTCAGGCACTAGGATTTAATTGTAACTCCCTGCCCGATCTAATTGGGCACACTTGTGTTGACCGACTGAAAAGCTTCTTCTTTTACGACCTCATTGGACACTTCAGTCAATCATTTCCTGGTCCTCGTCTTTGGTAAGTTTTCTTTCCGAGTTGCCCAGTAGCTTTTCATTCGTTCTGTTCTTCTTTGGCGTTCCTCGTCTGTAAATACCATTTTTACTGTATGTCGTTTGTCTATGTTTGGGGCATTACTGAAAAATGGCTTCTAATATTTCTAATATTTCTGCATTAGTGGAGACTGATCGTAACGTAGTGATTCATGAATTAGTCACAGGAGCAGGACTGATGCCTTTGACTGTGCTTCACATCCTAAAGGATCACCTTAAAATGTGGCAATTGTCTCGAAATGAGCTCCGCAAGATTTAGCTTACATGCAGAAATGACTGTGATATGATGCTTCTCGTTCTCTTTTGTAGCACTATGAGCGTGGTTCATAAGATCTGGCCCAGGTCTCATCAATTAAAATGATAGCTATAAGAAGGCTGGGCCAGATCTTATGAACCACACCTGAAATGCCCATTGGACAAGTTGGTTCATCATGGGCTGCCGCAAAACAACAGTTTGGCAGACCCCCACTGTGGTTTTGCAAGACAATCTGCGAGCAGCTCTGAGAAGAAAATGGCAACACTATAGGCTTAACCCACCCATTGTTCTACATGGCAATGCTATGGTACATGCAACAGGAACTGTGTCTTAATAGTTCAATCGTTGGGGCTGGGAATTGCTCTATCAGCCCCCATACTCTCCTGATTTAAATCCTCGTGACTTTGATTTAATCTCTAAGATGAAGGAATCACTTTTTTGGGATTCGCTTCTGAAAACTTGAGAATGTTCCATCAGGCAACCAACTGCTTGAATCGTTCCATCGACAGATTCGGCAGTGCCAGAGGGTTCTACGTCGCTAGGAACGCTGATGGTTACATTATAGGCCTGTAAATCATGAACTCTGTAAATATGCTATGTATTAAGAAGACATAAATAAAAAATAGCTGCCACTACTTAAAAATCCACCCATGTAATAGATTTTAGAAACATTTTGGCAGACCCCCACCATGGTTAATGCCGATGATTGGGATGCTGTGATTTTAAAGCTTTTAGAAATGCAAATGGTCCTAGGGCTCACTCAGTTTAGAACAGAAATGAGCACTAGGGCAATTCCTTGGAGCAATGGCAGCCAGGTATGGTGCTGAAATCAACCCATGAGACCCTGTTAGTCCAATGCTACTAAAATAATTTGAACTCAAATATAATTTTAAAAATTAATGGAATGGCAATATTTGCACTAAATTGTCTGTCATGTTGCAGTCTCCATTTGTAACCAAATAGATAATTTTATTATAAAAATGAATCCCCTAAACCATACACAATTTTTCTGGTATTTTTATGTAATACTTCTTTTCTTTTACTTTAGCCAGTTGATTGAAGAAATAAATCAGTATGATGCTAAAGCAAGAGAGAACAGAAGTGAGGAAGACAAAAAGAGAGTGAAGGATTACAAGAAGACTGGAATGTTCAAGGGTGTTGTGGTATTTGAAGAATTTGTTCGCAAATTGGAGGAGTCGTGGAAAGGCAAGAGGATAGAAGAAAGTGGTAAGGGAAACAATTCTTTATTTTCAGTAGGGCAATATTGCTCCCGCTTTATTGTGAGTAGTAATTATTAGTAATTACTGGTATTGTTGTTTTAAGGGACAGAACAGTGAGTACATCTGCTCCTCTTAACCCTCTTAGTGCCAGGCGAAAAGGTAAAGGTGAAGTCTAAAAGTGCCAGGCTGTTTTAATGGAAAATGTTGGCTTTCAGAAAAAATATGTATATCCCCTGTTTTGAAAGATACGAAAGCGAAATTTAGTCAGGGAGTGCAAATCCTAGCTATCTAAATTGAGGGAAATTTTCAGACCTTTATGAAACTAATTTCTTTCTTTATTAATTATTTAATTAAAATAATTTCTTCTGTAAAATAAAAATTAGAAAGTTTGATTATTCCTATTACCACACGCTTATAAATGGAGTAAAAATGAACACTGGAGAGCACACATACATAACAAAAGAACCAGGAAATGCATTTTTTTTAGTTAAAAAAATATTAGCAGGGGTGTCAAAAATCCGAAATTCTAAAATCTAGCATATTCATAAAATACCATACACCAACAATGGCATTGTTGACATAAATAAAATAAATATAATTACAGTGAAAATAAATAAACAGAAGGGCACCCTGTAGTTTTATCTTTCACATTTGTGGTTGTGTAGCCTGTGGAGGATTGTCCTGGTCAACATTCCTTTCTTCCCAGTCACTATTTCTATCAACATCATTACCATCACTAACACTTGTTTGGTTATGTACGATCGCATTCAGCGCAGTTAATTCATTGTCCGAAGCGGAATCGGTACTTGATTCGTCACACACAAGATCGCAATCACTGTCCACGAAGTCCAACAGTTCACCACTTGACTCATCAATCATTAATTCTTCAATTTCTTCCTCTCTCAAACAATGCTTCCTTCCCTTGGACGCCATGCTTTTACGAGTCGCGCGTAACCAAGTCAAGGAACTTCAAATATCGCTCGAGTATATCGATAGACAGAAAACAAAAGATGTTTGCCAGAAAATGGTAGCTAGAACTCTCTTTAATGGTCACGTCAAGTTTAGACGCCATTTTCAGTCTATAAGCCCCTCTAAGAATACAAAAACGAAGCGTCTCTCAGAGCGACGCTGGCAAGTTTCGTTCATTTTATGAGGATCGCTCACAGCGACTCTGGCACTAAGAGGGTTAACACAGATGAATTGATATATATTTAGCTTGATTTAAAATGTAGTGGTGGACTCCTAAATATAAGGTGCGTTCAAAAAGTAACGAGCCAGAGGCTGGAATGCGCAAACAGGTGATGACATCGGCTAATCGTGGCGTGTGTAACGAGGTGTAGTTCCGACCAGAGCGTGAAAGGTCACAGCCCGTCGCTAGAGGGCACGCGTGCACGTCACATGACGATACAAAGCGAGCAGCAGCATGCATCAATCGTCCAACGCTGCCAGTTGCATTGCAAACAGTGACATGGAGGAGTCAAACGAAGAGCAAAGAGGTGGTGTTCGGTTTCTGACAGCGGAAGGAGTAGGGGGAACGAACATTCATCGCCGAAAGTCACAAGTGTACGGCGAACACTGCATGTCCCTTGCAAGGGTCAAGGCGTGGCACAAGCGCTTCAGGGAAGGACGGGTGTCGTTAGCCGATGATGCCCGGTCTGGGGCACCCCCCTGCATTACCGATGACAACGTCCAGCTGGTTGATGCACTCATTACCCAGGACTGCCGAGTGACAGTGAACGCCATAACCGCCGTGGTCGGATTGAGCGTCGGAAGTGTGCACACCATCATGAAGGAACGACTGCACTTGCGGCAAGTGTGTGCCCAATGGGTGCCCCACAGTCTTCAACCACACCAGGAAGCATTTAGAATGGCCCACTGTCTTGGTCATCTGCAGCGCTAGGCGAGGGAAGGGAATGGGTTCCTGGCACGAGTGGTGGCTGGAGATGAGTCATGGTATCATCACTTCGAACCAGAATCCAAACGACAAAGCCTCCAGTGGAAGCATCCAGGGTCACCACCACCCAAAAAAGGCAAGGCCATCCACACGAGTGCAGGAAAGGTAATGCTGACGTTCTTCTTTGACCAAGATGGCCCCCTTCTGATACACTTCATGCCGCACGGGACAACAGTGAATGCCCAGCATTACTAGCAAACCTTGACCACCCTTCGCCAAGCGATCAAAACAATTCGACCAGGAAATCTCACCCGTGGGGTCATTCTGCTCCACGACAATGCACGACCTCATACGGCCAACACTGTCGCGGCACTCCTGCAGAAATTCAAATGGGAGGATCTCGGCTACACTCCAGTCCAGACCTCTCTCCCTGTGATTACACCATGTTTGGTCCCCTGAAAAGGGCTCTGCGGGGCCAACGATTCACCTCGGACGTCGACGTCCAACTGTACGTGCGGAACTGGTTCACATCGCAGCCCAGGGAATTTTATGAGACAGACAGCCTCGTGTCACAGTGGGACAAGTGCTTCAACAGCCAGGGCCAATACTTCTAACATCCAGGTACTGGTTTCTGTAACTATGCCTCCGGCTCGTTACTTTTTGAACGCACCTTATATGAAGAGAGCTTTATGTTAATGAAACAACAGTTTAAATAAAACTAATAAATTTATTTATTTAGCTTTTGGAACACATTGCACAAAGATAATTATAGTCTATATATTATAGTCTACATATTTACATAATAATCTATACACTGAGTCACAAACAGATCCAGATTTGTGATGAATTCAATAGCCTTATTTGTTGCGATGAGGAACTCCTGCGGGTCACCATGGAATGATCGTGAGGGGCACGCTTGGACAATGTGCTGAACCGTTTGACGTTCAGCACCATAATCACAGCGCGGGGAGCATGTCATCACCCATTTATGTAGGGAATCTGCGCATCTACCACAATTAGTTCGTATTCAATTCAGAGTGGTCCAAATCTTCCTGTGTTTATCAAATCCTGGTGGCTTGGTTTTGATACAGGGCATCTTCAGTTGTTCCTTTGTAGTACTGGTTTGCCATAATTTAGTCCATCAATCACTTATATTTATTGTTATTGACTTGGCAAGTTTGTAATGGAGGATGACTGGAACGGAGTCTCTTTGTGTTGATGGCAGGAATGTCTTCATGAATAGGGAGCTCAGGAATGGCAGTTATTTTCATGAATTCACGCGCAAGTGAATATTCTCGGCGCAGGGAAGGAGGCTCAATATGGCTCAGGATTGGAAGCCAGAATGTAGGTGTATTCTTTAAAGTGCCTGTTATAATGCGCATGGTTATGTTAAGTTGAACATCAACAAGCCTCGTGTAAGTGCTGTTGATCCAGACTGTGGCACAGTATTCTGCTACAGGGTACACCAGACCAAGAGCAGAGATTCGCAGTGTTATTGCTGATGAGCCCCATGTAGTCACACACAGTTTCTGCAAAATATTATTCCTAGTATTGATCTTGGCAGCTGTTCCTGATAAGTGATGTGTGCAGCTAAGGGTAGTGTCCAGAATGACCCCAAGAAATTTAGGGTTTCTATTATGTTGTAGTATTCTTCCCTCAAATTGGATCTGAAGTTCCTTGTTTGCCAGTCTATTATTGAGGTGGAAAGTAGTTACTTCCATCTTAGCTGCATTTGGTTGTAGCTTCCATTTATGAAAGTATATACCAATGAGAGATAGGTCTCTGTTCATGATGGATTCAGTAATGTCTAGATCTTTATGACTCATAGCTAGAGCCCAGTTGTCGGCGGCATATCCAAACTTCCTAGATGCAGTTTCAGGTATATCAGTTATACAATAGGCTAAACAGGAGAGGAGCTAGGACAGATCCCTGTGGTAAACCGTTGTTTAGTTTTCTTGGTGGACTTATTTTACTACCCATTTCAACTTGAAAGCTACGGTTACTAAGCATGGAGTTCATTACATTTCCAATCTTCAGACAGGGCACTACATGAAGTAATTTATATATTATTCCATGCCTCCACACTGTGTCATAAGACGCAGTTAGGTCAATGAATACCGCTGAGGTCTTCTGTTTCTTCTGGAAACTGGCTTCAATGAAGGTTGTCAGTGAAAGGACCTGGTCTACACAGCTACGATTCCGACGGAAGCCTGCCTGTTCAACAGGAATATACTGCAAGATCGTAGAGCATATTCTATTATACAGCAGTCTTTCCAAGAGCTTATACAGCATACTCAGCAAGGCAATGGGTCTGTAGCTTTTTGTTTGATCGTTTGGCCTGCCTGGTTTTAGGAGGGCTATAATATTTGCACTTTTTATATCGTGGGGAAGTTACCAGTTTGTAGGATATCGGTGAAGAAAGCTGTGAGCCATATTTTCACATACTGACCACTATGCACAAGGAATACTGAATAAATACCATCAAAGCCAGGTGCCTTCCCTATTTTCATTTGTTTTAGGGCTGTAGTTATTTCCTCAACATTAATTGATCTGGAAAATTCTGACTCTTGTGCACAGGATGATTTAAGTGATGTTAAATCCTTTCTGACTTTTTTAGTGTGAGCTTTGATGCGAGGAGCTCTTGGCATAGAGGCAATATGGTCTGCTACTTGACTAGGGGTAACTTTCTCATTTGTACGAAGAGGTGGATTGCCACGACCTAGTTTTCCTAACAAAGACCAGACTTTTCTACTAGAAGTACGGAAATCTAAAGACTCAACTATATCAGTCCATTCAGCACGTCGAGCAGCATCAATACTGTGGAGTAATTCATCAGCTATTTCGCTGTCATTTGTATCACAAAATTTCTTGTATAATTCATCACTCTGTTGTGTCCATCCGGATATGTATTCTTTATGGTAGCCTCGTGGGATGCAGTTCTTCGCTGTGCATATAACAGCCCCAACAAAACAATTTTAACTTGAGCTCACAGGTAGGATCCATCCAACACACTTATCCAGGTTTTCAGAAAATGCAGACCAGTTTGCCTTTTTGAAGTTCCATCTCGCCCGAGGAAATGATCTTATCACAGGTATATTCTTACCTATTACGAGAAGAACTGGACGATGTTGACTGTGTGGAAAATCAGCAAGAACTCGTCGTGACACTGGTAGTGGCTGTCCATTTCCATCAGATGAAACTTAACATAAATCAGGGTTATGATCTGTTTTCCAGCGAGCAGAACGGAAGGTGCATCGGTCTTTGGCATCAAAGACTAGATGAATATTATGTTCTTCAGACCAATTAACCAAGACGTTTCCATTCTCATCACTGGTTTTGCATTTCCACAATTCGTGGTGACTGTTGAAATCTCCTAGATATGCTGTAGGGTGAGAGTGGGTCTTGATTACATGTGCTGGCCAGTTCATAACCAGAGGTTTATCACCAATTTTGACGACTTCATGGACTTTTTCAGTGTTATTAATGCAAAGAAGGTATGCATTTTCTATACTGCTCCGTACATATGTTGCCACACCATAAACCTTATCTTACGTAGCACCTAAGAGATCGAAACCCGGGGCCTGTTCCACAAATGAACTTTGCAACTTTTCACTTTTCGCTTCACACTTTTCAATTCTTGCAAAGTGCAAAGTCTTTCTATTCCACCATGATCTATGTATTACTTTTCAATTTATTTGCAAATTGAAAAGTCTTGGCGTAGGAATGATCCGATCATGTTTATTCCATGAACAAACTGTATAATACTCCATGATTTAATGCTTTATTTTTCGTGGTGAACTTAAGGACTTGAGTAACAGTTCTGCAAATAGTTGATTTTAAAGTCTCATGGGGCAGATGACCTCATAGTTCTGCCCCTTAAAACAACAATAACTTAACTATAACTAGAGCGCAGCAGCTCCAATTGAAACCCCGGAAAAAATGCGAACTACAAGCCCGCTGTACTCTGTCACTCTGGCTGACGGAGCTAGCGCTCACGCAGGGTCACACATCAAGTTGCTGAGCTCTAACTGATGTCCCATGCATTGCTGCTATACTGTGGTGGGCACCATTTCCTAACCAATGAGCATATAAGAATTTGTTCTTTCTCGGAAAGAGATCGACTTCTTTTTGTTGCAGGTTTCAATAAATGGCCAATTATTTCAAGAATATAGTTAGCTTTTATTGGGGTAATATGAAAACGCTCACGAAATTCCGTCGAAGTGAGGTTATGAAAATTTATCCCGTCTATGTACGTCCTCTTGTTGGATTCCTCATCACTATTCTCACTTGATGATAACAAAAGCTCTCGTCGTAACATATTTACAATACTAAACCAAATACTGCGCCGAGAAACTAGTGTCGAGACTTGTTCCTTGACAGCTGGAAAGGGAATCGTCTCTTTGCAAAGATTTCTGAAAACTTTTCACTTCATTCCTTTCAAATTTGCATTTCTGCACCAATGGAGGAACATAACAGGCTTCAAAAGTGAAAAGATTCCTAACTTTTCACTTTTCACTTTGCAAGGCAAATCTGAAAAGTGATGGTGGAACAATATCTGAACTGAAAAGTGCAAGGTGAAAAGTTGCAAAGTTCATTCGTGGAACAGGCCCCAGGTATTTTATGTCTTGAGGAGAATAGGTTTTCATTCTCAACATGATGATCTTGAACCTAAGTACATCAACTGTTATCATCCAAGATCTTACGTAAGAGATGGCATTTGGCTCTACTAATGCCTTCGATGTTCAGTTGACACAATCTAATGTTTGGACCTAGATTTCTGTATAGATGGTCCTGAAAAGGTCCGCCGTTTCTTTGATTTTTGGCCATTTTGGCAATGTGATAAATGTCAGGAGATCACAAGGATTATCTGGCTCCAGTAAATAAATATAAACATTGTAATAGTAATTCAAAAAGTTCTTTTGAGTAAAATCCACTTAATAATTTAGATTGCTTCTTCTTCTTTCGAATAACCCATTTGGAGGGTACGATGAATCAACTTTGGCTATTGTCCATTGTATTCAATTTCCTTTGTTTCCAAATTTCCTTCATCCTTCTATTTAGATTGCTTATTATGAGTAATAATTATTATACATTACTATCTTCCTTCATTTGAAGGTTGCCATAAAATGGAGTATACAACTACAATTAGCCCTACATACTTAAAAAAAATAAGTTGATTGTAACGTATAAAACTTCAACAAAAGATCAGGATTACAAAATCTTTATCGAAGGTAAAAAACAAAGATTTAAAAAAAGCAAAAGTTACATTACACGTACGGTATATGGTTAAAACTGTTAAACCTTAGCAAACATTTAAAAAATTGCAGTTTCAAAACAAAAAACTGTAAATAATTGCTTAAGAAACCGTAATAATACCTATAAATAAACCAATACAAAAAAAAAAAGGTATTCTGCCTGAAGGCAGGTCCATTCCTCCGAAGAGGCTATCCTCAGCCGGAGTTTACATGCGGTAGGGTGGCCAGGGCCTTTCCGCTCCTCCTTTTCCCGCCAACAGCGTGTGGTCCTACTGAACCGGCATTCCATCCAAGGTCCAACCCCGCCCAATGTTGCTTAACTGCGGAGTTCTCATGGGATCCGGTGTTTCAACATGGCCAGGCCGTTGCCAAACCAATACTACACAGTATAAAGACGATTAAGATGAAAATTGATCCTCTAATTTTTTCGGGGGGTTATACAACACAGGTATCGGTTATGGTGACAGACGTTATGAAGAGCTTCTTAAAGACGAACTTCGCAAATGCGTTGGACGGAAGTCAGGATGATGTACGCGAGAGTAGCTCAGAGATAGGCTGGAGTGACAATGCCAGTTGTCTTGTTTCAACAATGCGGCTTCGGTGGCGTAGTCGGTAGCATGCTGAACTGCTATGCCCAAGATAGCGGGTTCAAACCCGGCCGAAGTCGTCGGATTTTTTAAGAGCGTCAAAAATCCTTCAGTATGCCTTCCTTCGGAGGGGAAGTAAAGCCGGCGGTCCAATGTCATAGATTTATGGCATGTAAAAGATCCTTTCACAGACTAAACTTGTGTAAAGCAAAATTTGTTAGGTTAGATTTCGTCAGAACGCTCTATCAAAGTTCCAACGTTCACCATTAGGTATCATGATATCTGGTGGCGAAAGTTGGAACTACTTGGAATTGAACGGAACTTGTAGCTCACCCTTTAGGGTATCCGCTGGAAGCAGCTACAGACTCAGGCGAGCCGAACATGTCCTTGGACACTCCCGGCACTAAAAGCCATACGATAAATAAATAAATGCAAATTTTAAGTGTTTTCGGGAATACGGTCTTTCACACACAAATCCCCACATATATCACACACCGAAAATTTTCACACTTATTTTTCGGTACAAAAACTGCGAGTTATATGCGAACAAATACAGTATATTTCATTTGAAAGCTACATATTTTGCACAATCTCTACTTAGTATAAAACAAAGTCCCCGGTTCTTGGATGTTCCGGGTAATCTCGAGAACCACTGGATGGATTTTGGTGCGTTTTTCTCCATTCTGTAAAGGATTTCTTGAAGAAGGTATCTTTATAAAAGCATTCAAATATGTCCAAAGGAAGCCAAGCATTAAAGATTTCAGTGAATCGAGTCGAAGATAAACCTGTCGTCCATGTGCCTTTTAAGCTTACGCTGGGTAAACCGTTAAAAATATTCTAAATACTATGAGTGTAAGAATTGTTCAGCATGGAAAGTTCTACAAAAAAGTCCACGACAGCATATCTCTATCTTCAATACATCGCCTACTGTAAGTGTTTTTACGTTTTCATTTCTTCCAACAAACTCCATTCAATTACTAGCTTCCGCGCTAGCTAGCGAGTGAGCCTATCACCCCAGTTACAGTCAGCAGCAAACTGTCGAATTGTGTCGAGAATACTCACCCATATTCCTTGGTGTCTAGTTAAGACTTCAGAGAAGAGTGGATGTGTTTGGAGTTTCCCTGGAAGTGCAACTCGGCTTTTTTTCATTTCGCCTGTGAACTTTTTGTTCTGCAGAATCGACAGTCAAGTTTAGATGGACGGAGGGGGGATTTGTGTTTCATGCACCTCACCATTCTTAAATTATGTCTGACAAGAATTCGTTGCACATGCTATCTCCATGATAATATAATGATTTTAACCTATCATGCCGAGATGAAAAACAGATATAGGCCGTAGTGCATTGAAATCTAAATAAATACACCTTTTAAGCTTACGCTGGGTAAACCGTTAAAGATACCGGCCTTGTACTAGGCTATATATTTTAACTATAACTGTATCATCGTTGTCGTCGTCTGATACTCTGATACTCATGTCCGATTATTCATGTCACTCATTCTTCAATATCTGTTACCGGGCAAGGAGATGTTTGATGGGGGATGGCTTATCAAGCCAATCTAGGCATGAATCATTCAACCACATTGGTTGCACCTTATAGAGGGTTCAGGATGTGGTTGAACCTGACATAATTTATGCCTCTGACGTTTACTGAATCTAGTTCTTGCCTTTTATGTTCACACTCAAATTTTGCAAGAGCAGCTGCTGTAGTTGAGTGCTAGCAAGGATGATCCTCCACAGCGTGACACCAAGTACTTGGGTCTATGCCTATACTCTCTCTACAAGGTCTTCTTAAGCTGGTACTTATAATGCTTTAGAGGGGCACTACAAGGTCTCTTGCCTGTACTAATTTCACTATGCAGGATTTGTCGAGGAAGTCTGGACATGCCCAATCCATCTGAGTTGGTGACCAACAATGGAGGCTTCTATACTGTTCATCTTTGCGCTCCCAAGAGCTGTTGTGTTTGGAACATAGTCATCCTATTTGATGTTCATAATGTATCTGAGCTTCTGTTGGTAGAAGCGTTCTAATTTTTTCATATCACGGTGATATAGAGTCCAGGCTTCACATCCATAGAGCAGGGTGGAGATGACAACTGCTCGATTCACCATCGATAAGACCTGATTTGCGAGACATCCGAAAGCTAAATGCGCAGCACGTATTCTGTTCTCAACGTCTTTCTTTGATAAACAGTTACTGGAGTGAATATTTCCAAGTTAGGGGAAGTGGTCTACTTGTTCCTGAGGCATACCGGAGATGGAAATACTGAGATCCTGGAAAGGCATTTCCAGGGGTTGGATGTGCGAGTATGTATGTCTTAGGAATGTTGGTCAGGCCTAATCGTTCATATGCCTTAATGAAACAGTCGACTGATAGTTGCAGCTCGTCGGGTGTATGAGCTGGAGGAGTATTGTCATCCGCATGTGCTGCTCAGTTTCACGGGTGAGGTTTGTAAACTTTTCTGATTCGTGCCTGGTCTGATTGAAGAGTCCTCCATCAAATCTATACTTCATCACCCACATTGTTCACAGACAACGTCTCGTAGAGCATGGCTGCCAGGTACAGGGCAAAGTGTGTTGGTGCAAGTACACATTCTAGTTTTAACCCATTAGTGATGGGGAATTCTTTTGATGTTTCATTCTGGCACAGCTCCTGTCCAAACATATCATGGAGTGCTTGTATCAGTCCAACAAAATTCTCAGGGCAATCATCCACATTGCTTCTCTGGGTACTGTGTTAAAGACCTTTTCCAGATCGAAGAGCACTAAGAGCAGAGGCTGATGTTGTTCTCTGTACTTCTCCTGCAGTTGCCTCACACAGAAAATCATCAGTAGTGCCACTGGAGGGACGGAACCTGCACTGAGATTCAGGAAGTACCTTCTCAGTAATATTCTGGAGGTGATTCAACTGAATTCTAGCAAATATTTTACCAGCTATTGGGAGCAGGGATATACTACAGTTATTACTACAGATGCACCGATCGCCTTTTTTTGAAGATGGTGACAATGCTGGAATTGTTTATGTCTCCCTAGTACTGAAGAGAAGTTGACAGAATGGACGGACTACATTGAAACTCTATTTGAAGACAACAGAAGTGTTGATCATGGTATTCGAACGGGCGATGGCATAGATATTACAAGAGCTGAAATTGAACATGCCATAACAATATCGAAGAGTGGAAAGGCTCCAGGTCCAGATGAATTGCACATTGAAATACTAAAGCTTCTCAAGGATGAACGATCTCTTTCCTTGCTGGTTGGTTTGTTCAATAATATCTATCGAAGTGGATACATACCACATAATTGGCTCAAATCAACTTTTATACCGATTCCCAAAAAGGCCAATGCAAAGTGCTGCAATTACTATAGAATGATCAGTTGAATGAGTCATGCCATGAAGTTATTCCTTAAAATCATGCACTTAAGGTTATATCATAAATGTGAGGAGAACATCGGTGGCACACAGTTTGGATTCAGGAGTGTTTTCGGAACTCGGGAGGCATTGCTCAGTCTTCAGGTGTTGATTCAACGATGCCGTGATGTTCGTATCGATGTTTAAATGTGTTTCATCGATTATTAAAAAGCCTTTGACACTGTTCAACACGATAAACTGATGAACATTTTATGTGACCTGGGACTAGATGGACGTGTCATCCGATTAATTGGAAATCTGTACTGGAATCGTCATGCTGCTGTACGTGTTGATGGTCAGCTGTCTGAAGAAGTATCGATTATGAAGGGAGTTCGCCAAGGTTGCATTCTTTCTCCACTCCTCTTCAACATCTATTCTGAAATGATTTTCCAAGATGCTGTTGATGGAAAGTCTCAAGGAGTAGTGGTAAAGGGATCTATCATTAATAACATCCGATATGCTGATGACACTGTCATCCTTGCAACAAGTATGGATGATCTACAAACTCTACTGGATTCTATTTCTGAAGAGAGTAATGCCATGGGATTACATTTAAATGTAAAAAAAAAAAAAAAGTGGATGGTTGTTAGTAGAAACAAAGATGAAATTCAGGGCATTGAAAGGGTTTAATCATATAAATATTTAGGATGTCATATCAATGATAACTGGGACTTGGTCAAGAAATTCACTGTAGAATTAAGCAGGCCAGAAGTTCTTTCATGAAACTGAGAAAAGATTTGACCAGCTGTGATTTAAGTCTGTCATTACGCACCCGACTGCTTCGATGCTACGTTTTTATTGTCCTGCTCTATGGAGTTGAATCATGGACACTTACCGAGGTTTTAAGTAAGAAACTGATAGCATTTGAAATGTGGACAAATCGCAGGATTTTAAGGACATGGACAGCTAAAGTCACAAATGTGGAAGTACTGCGCCATATGAACAAAGACGTGGAAATTCTCAGTATCATCAAAAGGAAAAAACTAGAATACTTGGTCATTTCATGTGCAACAACAAATACCACCTCTTGCAATTAATTATCCAAGGGAAGATTGATGACATTAAGCCAGTGGTTTGGACTTAATACAGTGTCACTGTTTACAACAGCTATGGACAAACAGCAGATCATGCTACTGATCGCCAATGTTCTTGGAGGACAAGGCATTTGAAGAAGAAGAAGAAGAAGCAGGGACCTCATGGGTTTCCCATATTAGAAGGATCAGGGAGAGGAGAGTGGTTTTCAGAGGTAGTCTCCATTTTGAATGAGCTCAAGGGGAATGCTGTCAGGTTCAGGAGCCTTCCTTGACTTCATACTATCAACAGCCTTGATAAATTCATGAAGTGTTGGTGGGAAGCTTGTGCAGTATGTTGAGGTACATGTCGGAGGAAATCGTCAGCAGCAGTAGAGCTGTCTTAAGAATAAGCTGAAGTGTTCTTTCCCGCTGATCAAGATGTCTAGTCTGTCGGTGAGGATGGTAGTATTGTTGGCAGCTTTCAGAGTGTCTGTTGAGGAGCAAACAGATCCAAACAGCTCTTTTATTTCAGCATAAAAATTCCATAGATCTGTGGCATCTTGATGGTGTTTGAAGTTCCTTTGTTGACACCAGTTGGTTTTGATTACTCTAATTGCAGTCTGGCAATTTTGCTTAAGCACTTGAAAGCATGCTTTCTTCTCTATGGAAGATGGATCCTGAGCAGGAGATACATAGGTTGCTTGGCACCATGAAGTGAGATTCTGAATTTCTTCATTATTATCTTTGAACCAGTCATTCCCCTTCCTTATATCAAAGCCAACAACCTTCTCTGCCATCTCTCTAATGATGTTTCGTAATGTGGCCCACTTTAATTAAACATCTTTCGTATTGACTGGACTTTTAGTCAGTTTATTTGGATAACAGCACAAACATGAAGTTTGAAAAGTTTAATTTCCCCCTGGAAATGTCTGAGAAGTAAGATAGTGGCTTGCGATGTACGAGGTTCCTTGGGCGGCTAACTAGGAGTGTGGTCAATCCAGCAATCATCAATGGTATGTGCCATCTTTGTAATCAGAACATCTTTACTGACACAGCTTATTGATGACAAGGCCAATGAGATGCCAGTGTTAGGAGCGTGGATGCATCCATATGGTTTTAAAGTGATTAGCTAGGCAGAATTGTGTCTTGGTGATAAAGAGCACACGTTCAGCATGGAGACCAAGAAGTAGTAGCCCGTTTGCATTGCAGTTTCCAAAACCTTGATTACCCATGACATTCTCCCGTATCGATTCTCTCTTCCCACTTTGGCTTTGAAGTCACGAAGAAGTAAAAATTTGCATCTTTGGCATCTATATGGGAAAGAACATTGTTTAGTTGATGGTAGAATTGATTCTTGGAATCTTCATCATCAACTAAAGTGGGAGCATAGGCGGAGATGAGGGTGACTAAGCTGCTTCCAACAAGAGGAATTAATTGGGACAAGAGTCTTTCATTGTCTGCAATAGGCATGATTTGATGTCCTTACACTATTTTTGTTTTCATTGCAAATCCATCACAGTGGATGCGTGTTTCTCCTGCAGCCTTTCCTTTCCATGATATGTGTAACCTGAGTGATTTGTCCTTCGCCCAATGGCCTAATTTTACTCAAGAGCAGCAAGATCTATATCCAGCCTAGCTCATGGGTAACGAGAGCTGTTCTTTGGTTTGTTGTTGCAGGCCTTTAAGTCCAGAAGGGTCCTGACGTTCCATGTTCCAATATGCGTGGTCATATCTGTCTTTCTTGATTTTTGTCTCCATAGTTAAAGTGACTTTTGGGTGCAGATTCCCAGCCAGGTTCAAATGTGATTACCGATGTTTAGCCCACATTTTCTAGGGCCCTCCCAATTCAGGGTGGGCAGCAGTTATCCTAAGTAGGCCTACAGGACTGAATTCCTTAGTAGACATGGTTTTCAGGAAGGCGACCATCACACAACTGTCGCCAATGTGCGAGTCTGAACTAATAGCTCCCACTTTCACCCAAAACCTCCTACCTCCATCCTAATCCCGTCGCTGTTGGACTTCTGAAGAAACTGGCAGGAGAAAATGCCATTAGCGTGATTTTGATTAAGGTGTATAGCAGCTTGCCAGTATCTTGACCCACACACTATGATCCTGAAGCCATTCATCATGGCACATGAAGCATGAGACATGTGAGTTCAGACATCAGAACTTCTACAAACTGCCATGGGCTCAAGTAAGGTTGAGCTGCAGCTTCACAGCCAGTCTGTTTGGCATGACCTTTTCCACCTCCACAATCGTTGGGAACCTCAATGGGGACAGGTTCCTCCTCCGTCTTCTTCACCGTTGGGCCTAGCACATACTCTATTACTCCTGAGCACTGGGCTGCCACTTTCACAATCTGCACTGTATCGATGACTATATTTTCTACTGTAGATGATGATGTGGACTTCATTCTTTACCCTGAACTAGGGCCCTCTATATTTAAGGCCCCTGGAGAGAGGGTGTCCCAGCATTGTAGAGCCCCCAGGAATTGGGTCACCTGTTGGTCCATGGGTTCCTTTTTCAGGGTGCCTGAACCTGACCACATTACTGTGGACCCCTATCTGCCACTTGGGGACGTGCCCTCTAGGGCTGAACAGGCTCTCTCTCGAGCTTAACATATATGAATAATGCTGTTTAATTGAACGTTTCCAAACATACAAATTTTTGTTTTTATGTTACAGAATGTAACTGAAAGTTGAACGTAATATGGAATGTTTATTTCAGCTTGCGCGAACTGTAGAGCACTTGGGTAGTTCCCTGCTCATCTTGTCATCCTGTACATCCTTTCACTCTGGAAATACCTAGCTTTATTGACAGGTCTCTATACATAACGAGTTCGTTGATCTCCCACCTGAAGGCAGCTTAACTAATACCGGCAAGCAGCATAATCTTCATTCCTCGGAACTTTAAATACATGTCGCTTCAAAGGTTGAGCGAATCTGACCGCTACTACGGATGCCACGTAGAGAAATAGGGAATAAAACTTATCAATACAGCAGGTTATTCCTCTCACATAGAAACAGTGATTTAATGATTTTCTTTATAGGGTGTCAGTACGCACCTTACTCGTCCACTAACAAAGAGTGATGGATTTCCTGGTACACACTGTAGGGGCTTAAATTCTTACTTTCTGGGAGAATCCCAAAGACAAGTGGCCAAGACAGCAAGTTCCGTATTCCTTTCAGAATGATACAATGAGAATTCAATCAGATATTAGCTTGTGTTGAAAGTGAAATGATCTACTCAACATTATTGACTATTTTTATTGACAATTTTCAACAAAGCAAGTCTTCTATTTGCTGTTTTGAGAAGGTTATTTATTGCTTGGTTCTATATGTGTGTCTATGGTATTTTCAGGAGGAGGCCCCTTAAAACAACAATTATCATCATCATCATCATCATCATCATCATCATTTGACATTAGTTCCGTTTTTTAGTCATATCTCAAGTAACAGTGATCAGTTGTGATTACTACCGGGATAGCACAAGTTGCAAGTCCTTTAGCAGCAAAACTATGAGCTGCTTGTGGTGTACACATTGATGTCATTGGAAGTTTTAGCTCATCACAACACAGTATACCATAATTTATCTATGACTCAACGCAGCACACCTAAATATTAATCCCTCAGTATGCCTTCCTTCGGAGGGGAAGTAAAGCCGGCGGTCCCATGTCATAGATTTATGGCATGTTAAAGAACCTTCCACTAATTGCACCTGTGTGAAGCTAAATTGGATAGGTTAAGAATGTAAACAACGCTCTTAGGTTGCTACGTTCGTTGCCAAGAGCCGACTGCGGTGGCGTCTAGTAGCTAGTTCTGAACTAGGCCTAGTAGTCGTTGACGGTGGTGTTTGGCGGCAAAAGTAGGAACTATTTGAAAATTCAAAGTTGCAGTCCCTACTTGAATTAAAAAAACAGATACACTAATACAGTCATCACAATTAACACTGGTTATCAGACAGATTCTACACACACCCAAAGTACACGGGGCTACATGACCGCATTGTCGCAGCCCCTAAACTAAGGAACCAACCAACCAAATATTAATCCCTCTCAAAAACGTACATGACATTACTAATATGAATACATAATCAATTCAACCTATTAATACTTCAGAGGAATCATTGCTTTAAGACTTTAATTTGTTTTAAAGGACGAAACATTGAGGTCATCTGCCCCTACCAAATACTTCTGGTTGGTTCCTTAGTTTAGGGGCTGCGACAACGCGGTCATATAGCCCCGTGTACTTTGGGTGTGTGTAGAATCTGTCTGATAACCGGTGTTAATTGCGATGGCTGTATTACTGTGTGTTATCTGTTTTAATTCAAGTAAGGACTGCAGATAATAATTTCAAGTAGTTCTACTTTTGCTACCAAATGCTACCATCCACGACACCTAGCTTGCAGACTTGGCTACTAGATGGCATCGCAGTCAGCACCTGGCGGCGAACGTTGGAACTAATAAAGTGTTATCAATTCTAACCTACAAATTTTGGCTTCACACAAGTGTAGTTAGTTATTGTTGTTTTAAGGGGTGGAACTATGAGGTCATCTGCCCCAAGTGTAGTTAGAGGAAGGTTCTTTAACATGACATGGGACCGCTGGCTTTACTTCCCCTCCGAAGGAACCCATACTGAGGGATTTTTAACTCTCTTAAAAATCTGACGACTTCTGCCGGGTTTGAACCCACGACCTTTGGCATAGAAGCTCAGCATCCTACCAACTACCCCTCTGAAGCCACCCCAAATACTTCTGTCTAGCTCTAATGCAATGTATCAGGCATGCTTATTTTACAAAAGTTAGTAGGATCAAAGCCTGGCATGGTCAGTTGATGTTTTACAGGCGTTCTCATGTGAGAGAGAATGAAACTCACCTGTGTTGAACAATAACGTGGTTAGTTAAGGCCAAGACATTTTTATTATGTACTTGTGTTCTTGAAGGCTGTCGTCTGTTTCAGGTTTTGTTGATGGGTGTAAGATAACGGGAGGGAAAAACTACATAAGTGGGGTCATAAGTCATGGCAACTCATTTTTGTTTTGAGCATGCAAAAGTGGATGGCAAGCATGACATTACAAAATGAAACCAAATGGATAGTGCAGAGTACATGTGTACCATACGAACCTGCCAACATTGTCTTTGGGATGTGGTTTGGTTGGTTGGTTGAAGGTTCAGTGTTGCAGCAATACAGCACATACACCTGTCCTCCCAAGTAAAGTCCCTCAAAGATGTCCTCGATCCGCTACACCATCTTCCACACCGTATCTGAACCAGGCCATCTGTTGTTTCACAGCATTTGCAATGTCCTTTAGCATTCCAAACTGCCTACTTCATAATGGTTCCTTTACTTTAGGTATCAGTGGGAAATCACCTGGACCAAGGTCTGGTGAGTTTAGTGAGTACACATTTTGCTGTATGTGGTCATGTGTTGTTTTGGAAATCGATTGCATTGCCCAGATAATCCAGACATTTCTCCCCAAAGACATGACAAACCTTTCACTGCAGGAAGTCGTTGTAGTAAGCTGCTGTCACTGTTGTTCCATGGGATAATCGCCATCAACCCCACAAGGGAAGAATTTTGTCAAAATTTCTACTTTCGCCGTAATTCTGCAAGTTGCCAGTCTGTGGACTGATGTTTAAACTTGGGCTTATTTATCCTGGCCCAAAATTTATCAAGTGCGATGATTTTTGATAGGTAGTAGTTACCTTTGGTGGTGCATATCTCACTGCTACTTTTCCTCTCTAACTCGTACAGTGTCCATCACTGTTTGGTGTCTAGCAGTTGGCCAGTTACAGCACACAACAAATCCGCCCACACACTAGCTGTTGCTGGTCTCCGATTGTCTCTTGTCCTCACTAGAATGCTGCTACCCACCTCTCAACAGCGCGGTATTATTCCCGACAGCTTGCACCTTCTCACTGTGGCATTGCTAACCAGAAAACAATTATTTTGTTGTATGAATGATGCAGTTCTTGTGTATTCCTATTGACCGTCTATTTCTATTGTCCGTCTCGTGGAGCAGTGGCTAACATTCTTGGCTGTCACCCCTGAGGCCTGGGTTCAATTCTCGGCTCTGCCGAGAAATTTAATTCTGGTCTGAGGGCTGGAATGGGGTACACTCAGCCTCTTGAGGCATAACCGAGGTGAGGAGCTTCAGCCATCCTGGAAGTGGTTTTTCGTGGATTCCCACTTCTACTCCAGGTAAATGTCGGGATGGTTCCTAGCTTAAGGCCATGGCCGGCTCCTTCCCAACCCTAACATGATTTACAAATACACTACTACTACTACTACTACTACTAATACTACTACTACTACAGACACCATAATAACACAGGTTACCAGACAAATTCTATCTCTCTCTCTACAGTATATATACAGGGTCTCTTTTTTAATTCGCTCCACACCACCACTCAGAACACGGCACGGCTGGCGTAATGACACTCTGTCCCTAGCCGTATAATGTGCGCTTTTCCTCCCCACTACATCGAGGCAGTTCACACTTATAGAAAGCCTTTTTTTTTTTTTTCCATTCATTTATTTGCAATGGGGGGGTGTTTCCCCCGGTGGCAAATTGGATATACATAACAAATAAATAATTATACATAACAATTCAATAACAACTATACAACAATTAAACTGGAGTATTTACACAAATAGTCAGTCTTTTCTTAAACACACCTATATGTTTGGGAAAAGGCTCTAAGACTGCGGCAGGTAGAGAGTTCCAGTTATCAATGCCACGGTTTACAAAATAATATTTACCATAATTTTTTCGCTGTGGTCGGCCCTTAACTTTGAAAGGATGATCGCTCCCACCCATGTAAGTGGGCTTTCCCAATCGTTTGCTAAGCTCACCCCATGCTGGTTGATTTGTATACGTATTGTACATAGCGCAGAGTCTAGATTTCATCCTCCTAGCCTCCAGTGATTCCCACCCAAGTTTCTTTAACATACGGCTCACACTGCTCATGGGATTAAAGTCACTGAGCACAAATCTAGTGGCCTTTCTTTGTACCATTTCCAACTCATTGATGAGCCCTACTTGATATGGATCCCAAACCGCCGAGGCGTATTCCAGAATAGGTCTTACAAGTGACAAATAGCCTAATTCTTTAGCAGAGGTACTACTTCCTTTTAATACCCTCATTACAAAGTGCAGGGATTTGTAAGCTTTTGAAACTAGTGAAACTAGTGAAACTATTAGTCTAAAACCTACCTGGCATTATATTTGATGTTCAAAATGTTGCCCCTCAGCTGTCAAACACGCCTGACATCTCATAAACAGGTTTGCAGACACTGGGCGAATCTCAGCCAGTGTGATGTTCGAAATAACTTGTGTAATGTTCTCCTGTAGCTCTTCTCTTGTGTGAGGGTTCTTCACATACACTTTTCCCTTCAGCATCCCCCATAGGTAATAATCACAGGGATTTAAATCAGGAGATCTTCAAAAACTTCCCGTATTACTTCCATAGACCGATTAGCAGTGTGTGCTGTCGCATTATCTTGCATGAAGTAACCATTACTCCTTTCTTCTTACGTCAGCTCTTGAAAGAATGGTCTGAGAATGAGGTTTATATATCGATCAGCATTTATTGTTTCACGGAAAAATATAGGCCCTATAATTCTACGAGCACTTACTGCGCACCAAACTCCTATTTTTACATCATGAAGTGGACGGACATGCAGCTGGTGGGGATTTTCTGCACACCAGTAGCGATTGTTTTGACTGTTTTCATAGCCACTTAAGTGTAGCCATGCCTCATCACTATAAAATAAAAGTTCTGGGTCAACATACCCATCGTGAACTGACTAAAGCAACCAATTACAATACTGAACCCTAGCAAAGCTGTCAGGTCCTCTTAATTGTTGGGCAGGGGTGGGTTTGTACGGTTTGGCTTTTAACAGTTTTGTTGCTTTGTGGGCAGAAGATAGTGACACATGAGCTTGTACGGCAAGACATGACAGGGATTTTGTTGGAGTTCTTGCCAAGAGAGCTCCTAATTCGTCAAGCTTTTCCTCTGTTAAAACGGTTTGTCTCCTGCGTGATTTCTTGTTAAAAATGGACCTGGTGGTGCGGAACTTCTTTACTAATTTACGTACCGTACTCCTATAGGGAGGGAGGATGCCAGGAAATTTGTAAATGAATTGAAAGCGGCACTCTGTATATAAAGAATGCTTCGCACAGCACAACACAATGAATACACGCTGTTCCACTGTATACAGCACTCATTAAACACACGATAACTTTTGTATTCCTACAGAACCTAATCTATTTTAAAGCGAACACTTTGAACATGCTACCGGTACCACAGATGTTAAACTAAACTATTGCTGTGAAGCAATGGTTATCGCTACCGTACTGCATTAGATCATCTTAGCCGTCATGACGGGATATATATCTCGGCAAATGAGTCACCCGGCCGGGCTGTCGCCTTCCGTGCATGTTCCCCTGATGCTCGGAGCAAACTAAAGGAGACCCTGTATATACAGACCAAGTACAAGATGCTTAATGACCACTATATCCAAGCCCCTCAAATGAAACAAAAACAAAAAAGAACTCTATTTCTATTTTAGCAGCACACTTGGTACACTAACTGTAACTTGCAGAGCCATTTAATGATTTAGACACATAATGTAAATGCTGGGGTTGCATGCAATTTTTGCCATCTCACCCTACAATCCTGTAAATGGAAATATTAAATCATTGCCATGACTTGTGCCCCAATCCTTGTGTTAAGGCATAACCACTCACAGATTTCCTGGCAATGCATAATTGTCTAGAATTGGGTACACCTGTATACATGTGCAGATCCATAGGGTTGAATTATCTGCCAATGATGACATGTGGAAGATATATGTGCATAAGCCAATTTCTAGTTATATTTTAATCTTTGATTTTAAATATCTGGAAATGAGGATTCCCTAGAAGTATTCAAATATACAGTACATAAGGCATAATGCTTCAGACGTTGACTCACCTGAGAAACTGGAAAAGTGAAGAGTGAAAATATAAGGTGCGTTCAAAAAGTAACGAGCCGGAGGCATAATTACAGAAACCAGTACCTGTATGTTAGAAGTATTGGCCCTGGCTGTTGAGGCACTTGTCCCACTGTGACACGAGGCGGTGAATGGCTGTCTCATAAAATTCCCTGGGATGCGATGTGAACCAGTTCCGCACGTACAGCTGGACGTCGGCGTCCGAGGTGAATCGTTGACCCCGCAGAGCCCTTTTCAGGGGACCAAACGTGGCATAATCACAGGGAGAGAGGTCTGGACTGTATGGTGGGTGGCCGAGAACCTCCCATTTGAATTTCTGCAGGAGTGCCGCGACTATGTTGGCCGTATGATATCGTGCATTGTCATGGAGCGATCATGGCGGCTATGGCGTTCACTGTCACTCGGCGGTCCTGGGAAATGAGTGCATCAACCAGCTGGACGTTGTCATCAGTAATGCAGAGGGGTGCCCCAGACCGGGCATCATCGCCTAACGACACCCGTCCTTCCCTGAAGCGCTTGTGCCACGCCTTGACCCTTGCAAGGGACATGCAGTGTTCACCGTACACTTGTGACATTCGGCGATAAATGTCCGTTCCCCCTACTCCTTCCGCTGTCAGAAACCGAACAACAGCTCTTTGCTCTTCGTTTGACGCCTCCATGTCACTGTTTGCAATGTGACTGGCAGCGTTGGACGATTGATGCATGCTGCTGCTTGCTTTGTATCGTCACATGACGTGCACGCGTGCCTTCTAGCGACGGGCTGTGACCTTCCACGCTCTGGTCGGAACCACACCTCGTTACACACGCCATGATTAGCCGATGTAGTCACCGGTTTGCGCATTCCAGCCTCCGGCTCTTTACTTTTTGAATGCACGTTATAATTTTCTTATTGTCAGAAAATCAGCAACTTAGGTATTTCATCTGAATACTGTACATTTAAAGCCTCTAGATGGGGAATTCTGCTGTATTGTGTTAAAACCAATGTTTTTCGTCTTGTGAAGTTTTTTTTTCTAGTTTGTAAATATATTTTTTCGATTTTGTGTTTCAGATCGTAAAATGGAGTTCTGAGGATATTTCTGCTAGTTGGTATACCACTGTGCCTTGTTCTGACCTCTTGCTTCATTTTTACACGCATGAAAGATCAGTCCGATCCTCTTGGCTGTCTTCTTCAGTCGAAGGCTTTGAGGAGTGAGCTACATTCCAATTGCATATTTCTGATGGTGTGTAACTTGTGAGTTTGAGCAGCTCATATTTACCATTGTTTTGCTACCTATGTGACAAACATTGAAGGGACTCGTTTGTAATTAGTATCTTGTTTGTGCACTTCCATGATAAAGAAATTTAATTCTGGTATGAGGACCGTAACAGGGTATACTCAGTCTCCTGAGGCAGAGGTGGGTGGTTCTCTGTGGTTTCCCACTTCCATTCCAGGCATATGTCAGGATGGTACCTAAACTAAGGCCATGGCTGACTGCTATCCAAGTGCTAGTCCCAGTTACAAATAAACACTACCATAGTTCAGACATCACAATGACACAGGTTATCAGACAGATCACACACAAGTACATGGGGCTGCATGACCATTATGTCGTAATGCCCTTAAATGAATCGCCAACAACTCATTTTGGAGGTATTAGGCTACATGCTGTATTTATTTGTATCTCTGTCTCTTTGAAGACCTACACTATGTGAACCGAGGTCTTCAAATGCCCGCATGAAAATATAGGCGAAGTATGGGCTGGCCCCTACTGCTAGCTTTGACTGTTACTATGGTGTTGGTCTGCCTTTGCATTGATGACAAATTCCACTCTTCAATGGGCATACTTTCAATCAAGCTTTCCTGGGGAATGGCAACCCATTCTTCACAGAGTGTGGAACGGAGGAGAAATAGGGAAATTGTTGCCTGACATGATGTCAGTATTCCAAGATATCCCAGAGATGTTCTGTGGGATTCAAATCAGGACTTGGTGCAGCCCGGTCCATTAGTGGGGCACTGTTGTGAATCCGTGCAGTATGGACGGTTGATGTATACAATGGTCATCCTCGAATTGGTCTTTGATAGTTGGGAGCAGGAAGAGGATCAGAGGTCTATGTAATGCCATGACATTGCTGTGCAAAACAACTATAGGACTACGCTCTTTCCAGCAAAAACAGGACCACACTGCAAACACCTTCACTCCCAAATTTCATTGTGTCCAGGGGGTAGTGTTCACAAATCATTCGTCACATCCACACCCTACCATCAGACCACCACACTGTATACCGTGAATCATCACTCCACACAATGGCCATATGTTCCACGTGGTGAATGGCGATACTGAGTTGCTCACCAAGTAAAACTTGTTTTGAGGAGTGTCTAGATGCTTCTGATCTCATAGTGTAAGATATCTGTAACAAATTGTGATTCTTAGCAATTTCAAGTGATATTTTCTTCTAAATAAAAATGTGTCCTGAATTAATTTTGCTCTCAATTGTTATTTATACCATTATGTTTTCTAGCTATATTCTCAAAATTTTAAGTCTGGTACTGGATACTGCTTGAGTATGAATCTTAGAGAACATCCAAAATTAAAACTAAAAGTTGTATGCACGATATTCGACCAAGACTTAGTCATCGGAGAAACTTGGAGACAAAATTCTCTTCTGAACTGGCTACACTGGTTCTTTGAGGGAATTTTCGAAGTGAAATGCCATGTCCTGTGGTTCGGATTCCACGTGAAAAGGAGGTCCCGTGGCTCATGATCTAGGGATTAACGGTCACGTTAAACTACAAGCTTCCTTCCTTTTTCTTTGAGGGAACCCTATCTCCCAACGATATCAGGAGCAGTCACATTATATCCGATTCTTCTTACTTATTAAATGGCAACCTTATTAGTGAAACAGGAACATTAAGATATTGTAACAAGTCATTAATACTTCAACATGCAGATCCATCAAAAGCTTATGGAAATGAGGCTGGATCCACCTCATTTCGTAGTGGCTCACATTCTTGGCTGTGACCATGGATGCCTGGGTTCGATTCTGGGCTCTGTCAAGAAATTTAATTCTGGTCTGAGGGCTGGAACAGGGTACATTCAGCCTGGTGAGACAAAGCTGAGAAGTAGCGGGTTCGATTTCTACTTCAGTCATGCTGGAAGTGGTTTTCTGTGGTTGCCCGACTTCTGCTCCAGGCAAATGCTGGGATGGTACCTATTTTAAGGCTACGGCTGCTTCCTACCCGAATTGCACCTCAATTACAAATACACACACTAGTACAGAAATCACTGTGACACAGGTTATCAGACAAAATCTACACACACCCAAGTATGCGAGGCTACATGACCCCAATGTCTCAAAGCCCCCTGAAGAATCTACGATGAAACATAATTATGAGGCTGGAAGTTCTAGAAGGCAATCGTTTACAGGCTAGGTCTTGCATAGCCAAAGAATAGCTCTGTGAATCTTTAAGTTTCTGAGTATATTATTCAGATCCTTTGTGTGGGAGTGGCTGAACTGGGGGATGAAGGTGTGTGGAGAGGGTGGTGTTTAACTGGGGGAAGTTTAACGGATGTGTCAGACCGTTGGACGGGTGTCGAAAGGTGCTGAATGCAGAGGGATAGTGGGTGAAGCTCGGTGAATAAGGGTGTGCAATTAAGGGAAGTGACCTCAAGACTGAGAATAATGCCATGCGGGCTGGAAGCCGCGGCAAGCAATCCAAAGTGTTGCTGACGGCGCGCTACTACAATATGCTCTCGACCGTGCTAAGTGAGCAAGGCCAGTGTCAAGGAACAAGCTAGTGTTGCTGGCTCAGCGGTTATGAAGTAGTGTGATGACTGGACAAGGTGTGAGTGGGGCAGTAAACAGTAAAAAGGATAATGACAAATAATAAATAACAATCGGGCCTTTTGGGTAAAGAGTAATTATTTACTAAGGCTTGTCTGGGTGTTCTGAGTCCCTTGCAAGTCGGGAGAGTACAACAATGTAATAATTCACAGGTGTAAAGGGTGTGGTAAGGGGTTGGATGTATGAAACGTGTTTGGGATCTGAGATGCATACTCACCTGAGACCTGATGTTTGGATGCGGTTGGGCAGAGTCTCCGACGGAAACAGATACCTACCCCTTGGGAGGTGGTCCTTTTAAACATTTCAGAAGTGCCGACTCTGCAGTATTGCTGCATAGCTATTTTGGTAGCAGCTTCTTTGTACAAGTTTGCGAAGTTATGGAAGCATTAGCGCAAGAGCTGTGGCTTCAGCTCTGCTAGCTTTGTGTAATGAAGGTATGTTGTAGTTGCTGTTGATTCCAGCTTGGAGGTGTTTAAGGGGTGAAAACGGTGTTGGGTGTGGGACAGATGGTTTGATAGATGTAGCTGTTGAAGGAATATTTGTAGATGTCTGTAGAATGGTAGTTGTATGTGTATACACTTCCTAAGGGTGTTATACACCCTTGGATGTGTAACAATATCGGTATACAGTTTTAAACTTAGAAATAATGTGTTGAAATATGCTGACCTCGACCTTTCGTCACATTTGGACGAGCTCTCACTGTGCAGTTCCCGTTAGAAATTGAATCGGTAATTCCTTCTGAATGAGACTCCGTGGCTTAGGCGGCAGCACGCCGGCCTCTCACCGCTGGGTCCGTGGTTCAAATCCCGGTCACTCCATGTGAGATCTGTGCTGGACAAAACTGAGGCAGACAGGTTTTTCTCCGGGTACTCCGGTTTTCCCTGTCACAATTTCATTCCAGCAACACTCTCCACTATCATTTCATTTCATCTGTCATTCATTTAATCATTGCCCCAGAGGAGTGCGACAGGCTTCGGCAGCCAGCACACTTCATATCCTCGCCGCTAGGTGGGGGCTTCATTCATTCCATTCCTGACCCGGTCAGAGACTGGAAGCAGTCTGTGGATTTTCATTTGTCAATTCCTTCTGAATCCGTTGATGATAGAGATACGTAGTTATTGTAAAGTATAGAACTTTCCATTTTGAATGTTCAATTATACAATCTACTTTTATGAAAGCACTTCAAATTACAACAGTTAATCTTGATATTGGTGTTTTGTAAGTGGTTCCACATACAGATTGTTTTTTACCTCAGAACGGTGGTTGTCAAAGCAGTTTGTAGACATTCCACATTCAAATAAGTCCCTACCGATATATTAGATCTTTCAACACATTATTAGGAGACAAATACTGTTTTTATATGTTGCAGTTCTAGCTTTTTACCATCATCTCAACAGAGTACTCGTAGGTCATTTCTGCATATACAATTATAGTTTGGGACTTAATGCTTAAGTGTATCATAGCAATAGTAGCTACACCTTCATAGATTAGTTGGTGCAGGGAGACTGTTTGTGGATGGGATCATCATTTCCCAGTCTTGGAACATATTTGATATTAAAATAAATAGTTCTTTTTTGGTGCTTAATGCTGAAGTATTTTTTGGGTGCTTAATGTTTAAGTATTTATCAGTAATAGTAGTTGCCACAGTTTATAAGGTTTTGCTGGTTTTCTTTTTTTGTTGTTGTTTGTTTTTTTGCTTTTGGAGGCAATGGCGGATCCAGAGGGGGGCACCAGGGGCAAGTGCCCCCCCCCCCCGAAAAAACAGTTGTTTGCTACATTGATATTGCCGATAAAAATTATTGTTTCTGCAAACTGCACGGCAAGTAAAATCTTTGCTGTATTGCCTGCATTCATGAATGTGGTCAATGTTTATTATCAAATCATATATATAGTATGTAATGGCGACACTGTTAATATAATCGCTACATCGACAGTGTTGCAAGTGCAGAGAGATCTTACAGCAGCCTGCAACTTGTCAAATCATGGCTACGAACGCGAATGGCAGAGGAAAGGCTGAATGGCCTGTGTCTGTTATGTCTTCACCGTGTATAATGTTGACGTTGAAAAAGTTGTAGAACGTTTCTCTAAAGGGGTAAACGAAGGATCGCCCTGGATCTTGTTATGTAATAGGCATGTATTTTGCCTAGGATAGTCACCAAATAGAATCCCAATCAGTATTCAATACAATTTTTTCTTGTATTTATATTTATGTCACTAGTAGTGACTCAGTGACTGACAATGTTGGTACTATGCACATATTTGGTAACATTTGTGTAGTACGGTAGACTTGTGTATTGTCTTCAGATAGTCACTATGATTGCAAATGTTTTAATACATATTAGACTGTGTAATGTGCATTAAAGTGTGGAAATGTACATATCCTGTAGAATTAAGAAGTTTTTTTTAATATAATGACAATGACTTGTGTTATTGAAACTGAAACCAATAAACCATTTTAATACTGTATAATGAAAATCTTGTAGAATTATAAAATCTGGTGGTTGAATGTTATGTGTAGTGTGTGTAGATTGAATACAAATTTAGTAATTTTATTACATACAAGCTGTACCCGGCATGCGTTGCAATGCCAATCAAAGAAAGTGTTGGCGTTGAAATTCTGTTTCTTGAAGTGCTTTTGGATACACAACATGTTAACTGCCTCTAAGCTATCGTAAAATGAATTTTCTAATTTAGAACCATTCGTGGAAGCGTGCACAACAACTTTCAAAAGTTTCATCGCTGTCACTCATTTGTTGAATCTACTCGTACGCTACCTGTTGTGAAATGGATTTACTAAGTCGAAACCCTTCCCTGGCGTGTACACAATAACTCATCAATGATTCATCGCAATCGGATGAATTGTATATGCACGTATACGGGGTCTTGTTTAAACGATTCGTGCGCTGTCACTCATTTGTTGAATCTACTCGTGCGCTACCTATTGAGAAATGTATTACTAAGTCGAAGACCTTCCCTGGCGTGTACACAATAACTCATCAAGGTTTCATCGCAATCGAAGAATGTTATATGAAAGCAATAGGGGATTTTGTTGAAACACTTCGAGCGTCGTCACCCATTTGTTGCATCTACTCTTGCGCTACTTATTGTGAAATGGATTTACTAAGTCCCCTTCCCTGGCGGGTACACAATAACTGATCAATGTTTCATCGCAATCGGATGAATAGTATATGAACGCATACCTGATCTTGTTTAAACGATTCGCGCTCCGTCACTCATTTGTTGAATCTACTCGTGCGCTACCTACTGTAAAATGTATTTACTAAGTTAGAAACCGTCACGTAAGTGTCCACAACATCTCACCCAAGTTTCATCGCTATCGGACTAATGGGATATGAAGACATAGGGGACTGTATTGAAACGCTCCGCATGTCGTCGTTCATTTGTCGAATCTACTCGTGTGCTACCTACTGTGAAATGTATTTACTAAGCCAGAAACCTTCCTTGGAGTGTCCACCATATTTCACCCAAGTTTCACCGCTAACGGCAGAATGGTATATGACCTTATACGGGACTTTGTTGAAACGCTTCGCGCGTCGTCCCTCATTTGTTGAATCAACTTGTGCGCTGCATATTGTATAGGGTATTTACTAAGCCAGAAATTTTCCATGACGTGTACACAACATCTCACCCAAGTTTCATAGCTACGGACGAATGGTACATGTATGCATACGGGACTTGGTTGAAACGCTTCGCGTGTCGTCGCTCATTTGTTGATTCTACTCTTGCGCTACATATTGTAATATGGATGTACTCAGCCAGAAACCTTCCCTGGAGTGTACACAACATCTCACCCAAGTTTCATCGCAATCGTATGAATGGTATGTGAACGTATACGGGACGTTGTCGAAACGCTTCGCGCGTAGTCACTCATTTGTTGAACATAAACGTGCGCTTCGTATTGTCAAATGGATTTACTTAGCCAGAATCCTTTCCTGGAGTGTACACAACAATTCACCAAACATTTATCACTATCAGACGAATGGTATATGACTTTATACGGGACTTTGTTGAAACGCTTCGCGTGTCATCGCTCATTTGTTGAATCTACTGGTGTGCTACCTATTGTAAAATGTATGTACTAAGCCAGAAACCTTCCCTGGAGTGTACACAACATCTCACCCAAGTTTCATCGCTATCGGATGAATGGTATATGAAATTATATGGGACTTTGTTGAAACGCTTCGCGCGTCGTCGCTCATTTGTTGATTCTACTCGTGCTCTACCTATTTTTAAAGGGATTTACTAAGCTAGAAACCTTCCCTGGATTGCACACAAAATCTCAGCCTAGTTTCATCGCTATCGGACGAATGGTATATGAACGCAAACGTGACTTTGTTGAAATGTTTCGCGCGTCGTAGCTCATTTGTTGAATCTACTCGTGCGCTGCCTATTGTAAAGTGGATGTACTAAGCCAGAAAATTTCCCTGCAGTGTACACAACATTTTACGCAAGTTTCATAGCTATCGGACGAATGGTATATGAATGCATACGGGACTTTGTTGAAACGCTTTGCGTGTCGTCGCTCATTTGTTGAATCTACTCGTGCGCTATCTACTGTGAAATGTATTCACTAATTTTGAAACCTTCACGTAAGTGTACACAACATCTCACCCAAGTTTCATCGCTATCGGACGAATGGTATATGAACACATACGGGACTTTGTTGAAATGCTTCGCGCATCGTCGCTCATTTGTTGAATCTACGCGTGCGCTACCTATTGTAAAATGGATTTACTAAGTCAGAAACCTTCCTTGGAGTGTACTCAACATCTCACCCAAGTTTCATCGCAATCGGACGAATGGTATATGAACGCATAGGAGACATACATACCCACCCACAGACAAACTATCACGTTACATTGATTTTTATATATATAGATTTTCTGTAGCTACTCTGAAACACTCGAGTGCCCCCTCCGAGGTGAACCTCTGGATCCGCCACTGTTTGGAGGGCAGAGACCATTGTGGGTTTGTTAGTGTTTGTTGTTGTTTGAGTCTTCAGTCTTTTGACTGGTTTGATGCAGCTCTCCATGCCTCCCTGTCCTGTGCTAATCGTTTCATCTCTACATAGCTACCACACCCTACATCCGAGGCAATCTGTTTAACATATTCTAACCTTGGTCTACCCCTACAGTTCTTGTCCTCGACCCTTCCTTCCATAACTAAGCTTGCTATTCCTGGGTGTCTTAGTATGTGTCCTACCAACCTATCTCTTCTCTTCATTAGCAGTCGCCAGAAACATCTCTCCTCTCCCACTCGTCTTAATACCTCTTTGTTTGTTTGTAACCCTATCTACCCATCTGATCTTCATCATTCTCCTGTAGCACCACATTTCAAATGCTTCAATTCTCCTCTTTTCTGCTGCACCAATAGTCCAAGTTTCACTTCCATAGAGCGCCACGCTCCAGACAAAGGCTTTCAAAAATGACTTCCTAATACCTAAATCTATATTCGATGTCAGCAGATTCCTTTTTTGTAGAAATGCTTTTCTTGCCTGAGCCAACCTACTTTTTATATCCTCTTTGCTTCGTCCATCACTGGTTATTCTGCTTCCTAAGTAACAGAAATCTCCTACTTCCTTCAGCTTTTCACCTGCCAATTTGATCTCCATAGAGGTTTCTGATTTATTTCGGCTACATTCCAGTTAGTGTTTAGTAGAGTTATTTTGTCTTGTATATTTTGATCTGGTGATTCTCATTGACAAGCGAAACATGTCATCCTATAGTTTCCTCTCTCCTGTAGTCCATAACAATATATATACCGGTACTGTATATACTAGGTGAATCAGATGCCTCTAATACTGTAATATTGTTTTTTTGCTGCTCAACTATCGCGTGTTATCAGGAAGGTCGATATTTCTCTGCTTGCATCCCGTAGGGTACTAATGCACTGCAAGCATATCCCGCAAACGACACTGAACACTATTATTTTTCCCTCGTATTAGTCTGTAGTCATATCTAGGGAAAAATAATGAGAGTTCAGTGTCGTTTGCAGGATATGCTTGCAGTGCATTAGTACCCTACGAAACGCAAGCAGAGGAATATGGACCTTCCTGATATCAATGCCAGTTGGGCTGCATACAACAATAGTATTAGAGGCAGCTGATTCACCTGATATATACAGGGTCTTTCATATAAAGTAAGAAAGGTGAGCGACGGCTTTGTTATCCGCTGCTGCAATGGGTTTGGCCGAGCATGTGGCGTGCCACGGCCCCCTGATGTAGTATTGAAAGCGCGCGCATAGTGGTACTGTACTCAACCTTCCAATAAACGTGCAGGTGTTCAGTCGCCAATCTGAAACTCAGATGTTAACATGAGACAGTTATCATTACAACATCGTATTTTTAGCTTATTTTCAATTTTGAAAAAATAGGCTTATGAGATCACCTTTTGTCCGTGTGTGTGTGCGTGTGTGTATGTGTGTGTGATTCGTGTGTGTGTCCCCCCCTAATTCTAAACGGCAGGAGCGATTTCAATGAAACTTGGAAAGTTCATAGCACTATTCCCGGCGACCTCGACCGTGCCCTTCAAATTTTGTTACGACTCACCAATCCAACATGGCGGCTGTGCGAAATATTTCACCAGCATTCAATATCTCCGAAACTATTACCTATATTACCCTGACATTTTCCATGGTGATAGAGGGAACTACTATAAGTTCACTTATGTGACTTTTGAAAACCTGGTAACTACAAAACCAACATGGAGGCCAAGCGAATTTGCGACTTTTAAATAGACTTTTCTCGCGATTTGACCAACCAAACGCAATAAAACTTGGTACAGTATATGTTTATACCTTTTCCGAATCATTGGAAGTGCCATTTCCATTTTAGGCTATTATTACGATGGGGTCGCCACTCCCAAAGGTCTGGGGAAGGAACACCGAAGAAGTGCAAAAACAACTAGATGCACTAAACGAAAATATTCAGAAGTATGGCCTGAAAATCAGTATAGAGAAAAGCAAGACCATGGTGATGACAAGAGGGGAAAGACAAGGAAAGGGCATTGTGAAAATTGGAAGTCAGAGTTTGGAAATTGTGGACACGTTCCAATACCTAGGAAGTGAATTGATGCAAACTGGTAGGTTGGACATGGAGATTGGCAGGAGGGTACAGCAGAGCAATGTATTCTATCAAAGTGTAAGAAAACTTGTTTGGGATAAGGAAGTACCAAGGAAAAGCAAGGAGGTAATGTATAAAATGTACTATGTACCCATATTAACATATGCAGCTGAGACTTGGACCCTGACGAGCAGGCAAGAGAGTAGAATCCAAGCCAGTGAAATGAAATTCCTAAGAAGTATGATAGGTAAGACAAGGAAAGACAGAGTGAGGAATGAAGATGTTAGGAAGGAAGTTGGGATGGGAAAACTAAATGAGAGAATTGAGAAGAATAAACTAAGGTGGTTTGGACATGTAAAGAGGATGGAGGAAAATAGAATACCAAGACAGATGCTGGAGGCGAAGTGCAAGGGTAAGAGAGCAAGGGGAAGACCTAGAACAAGGTGGATTGATTCAGTGAAGAACAGCGTGAGAAAAAGAAATCTGGACTGGGACAAGATCGTGGAAGAAGAATGGTGGAAGGAAAGAGGAAAGTGGAGAAGTGCCATAAATACCCCGACCCGGCAGGAGCTGGATAAGGGGAAATGATGATGATGATGACAGTATATGTTTATACACATTGTAATGCACTGACATCTAACTTGGTTCAATTGTTTACATAACCACAAGATGGCGGATGTGCGAAATATTTCACCGGCATTCCATATCTCTGAAACTATTAGCGGTATCACCCTGAAATTTTGTATGGAGATGAAGGGCACTACTGGAAGTTGTTCACCAATAAGACTTTCAAAAATCGGTTAACTACAAAACGAACATGGCGACCAAGCGAATTTGATAATTTTAAATAGACTTTTCTCGCGATTTAATGTTCCAAACATCTGGTACAGGAAATGTTTATACACATTGTAATGCACTGGAGTCTAATTTAGTTCAATCGTTTAGATAACCTCAAAATGGCGGCTGTGTGAAATATTTCACTGACATTCTATATCTCCGAAACTATTACAGATATCAACCTGAAATTTGGCACGGTGATAAAGGGTACTGATTCAAATTTATCTATGTAACTTTAATAAACCTGTAAAGTACAAAACGAACATGGCGGCCAAGCGAATTTAAAACATTTTAATAGACTTTTCTGGTGATTTATCTCTCTGAGCGCAGTGCAATGTGGTACAGTAAATGATTTTACATATTGTAATTCACTGGCATCTAATTTAGTTCAATTGTTTACATAACCTCAAGATGGCGGCTGTGTGAAATTTTAAAATTAAGTTTTTATTTCTTGTTTCGTAATCATGCGATCGAAGTGACAGTTCGAATAATAAACCTAGGCAATAATTGTCCTTGAATGGTACATAACTCAATGGCCTATACATATAACAATCCATAATGGCGAGCATCCGAAATATTTAGACCGTTCTCAATATATATGAATCTTTTACAGCAATCAAACTGATTTTTTTATGTTCATAGAGGCTATAAACATATGTTCACCTATAGGACTTTCAGTAACCTGGTGAGCTTAAATCCAACATGGCGGCGACGCGAAGTATACATATTTAAATGGATGTTTCTCGGGAATTAACTATCCGAGTGCAGTGAAACGTTGCACGTTAAATGTCTATACAAATGTTAATCCAAAGGCATCTAATTTATTTCAATTGTTTCCACAATCACAAGATGGCAGCTGTGTGAAATTTTAAAATCCCGTTTTTACTTCTGTTCTAATAATCCGATTGAAGTTTGAATACCACACGTAGGCTACACAATAATCTTAATGTAATAGTACAAAAATAAAAATCCAACCTGGCGACCATCTGAAATATTTAGACGGTTCTCAATATCTACGAATCTATCACAACCTTCAAACTGAAATTTTTATGTTGATAGAGGCAATTAACACGATTAGGATATATGAAAATAGGCTGTATAGTTCTTCACGGAACTACTTGTTGTATGATAAAACTAGTTTTAAGTACGAGTCGGCTCGGCGGGTACGTGTGTATTTGTTCAGCAATTTCCTGATGAAGTGCCACCATCACTTGCACAGATTCACGTAATTGTAAATAAGTTTGACACTACTGACTCAGTGCTCAATAAAAAGCATAAAATTAAAAATCATAAACATTACAGTGGCAGAACTCACTCATGTCAGCCAGAATGTGGTTAAGAGATACAATGCCTGTATAACCCAGGAAGGATGACACTTCCAACATCTTTTATAGGGTAATACTTCATACAGGATTGTACACACGCTTAAAGCAGGGGGCCGTGGCACACCACAAGCTCGGCCAAGGCCACCGCAGTAGCGAATAACATTACTGCCGCTTGCCGTTCTTACTTTATATGAAAGACCCTGTATACTGTATTACTAAGGGCTCCCACCATGAAATAAAACTGTTGATTCGGTGATAAAACTTACACTATTTCGGTGGGTATTTCACGAAATAAATTATCATAATGATTGATGTTTCTTCTGAAATTTTTCTTATAGTATGGGGTAAATCTTACAAATTATGTGATAAGGGATTTTAAAGAGCACTCTTAATGTATCCTTGTTATTAAATCTTATTTGCTTCTTTCTTCTTCTTTTTATGCGTTTCTGAATCCCTGCAGTGTTCATCGCACGTGTCTTTTCGTTCCCACTGAATACGAACATTGCAGTATTTACGCATTAGAATCTTTCTTGCAGCGTCAAATACATAGAACCCCTCACCGTTGTATTCCTCGGCCCTTGAGAAAACTGTTGTGACTTTAGTTTTCAACATTTTTATACTTAAATGCTGGATTGCTGCTAAAGTTTTATCAGTCCCGAACTCCCACTGCTCTATCTACGACCACAGCGCCATTTGTTGTAATCGATAGCAGATATCAATTTCCATCGATAGCCTTATAGATCATGGGACTGAATACACATACTTCCGGCTTTGTGGGAATTTGTGTAGAGAATATGCACCACGAAGGTCAATTCCTCACAAGCATTTAAATATTTATTGGAGAGCTTTTTCGATAATATTTAGCATTTCTTGTACCAAGTGGAGTATATTTCGTGATTATTTGCGCAATTTGTGCTATAAATCAGATTTTGTGATATTTCGCGAATTCATTTTGCTCAAATATAGTACTTTAAGTACCTAGAAGGTCATATATAAGCTAGAAAGAAGATATGAAAATAGTTTACATGTATCACTATTAGCAAAAAATACGGCCCCTATGTTTTTGTTATTTTTTTTTTAATTACATGTATTTTTTAAATTTTAATTAATTGGGATTATATTGTGTTGACCGACTGAAAAGTAGCAATGTCAATTGTTAATAAGGCAACACTGAAATATGGCCTCAAAGCTCTCTGTATTTTGAATGTTCACCATCTTCATAGCATAACATATTAAGTGCCTGCACCTGGGAGCTGACGCTAGTGAAAAATACATTCAAAAATTGTTCATTATATTCTCTGGTTTGATAGTTTCCATGAAGAATGAGAACCCTTCACACTGATGGTACAGCAGACAGCATCAGCAGACCTGTGGTTTTAAAGTTATTTGGTAACTTGGCAATTGCTCATCCTGATGAGGAATAACTTAAGGAGAGGTTTCAATAGATTTTCTATAAGAGACGATCTGAATCATATTTGAAATTCACTTGACAAAGAAAGAAAAAAAAATGCTATACCAATGTTAATTACCTAACCATTAGTAACACTGAACTACAGTAATGAGAGGTAGTCAATTTTCCTGATTTGTATCTTGTGTGCTTTCATGGCAATATTTTCCCCACGACCTCAGAAGCAATCGATTTAGTCTGGGCACTTGCTGTTTCCATGAGGAGAGCCTTTGCTTGCAATGTTGCTGTGGAAGAAATCTTTTGAAAGAAAAGCCTGTACAATGAGTGGGTTATGAGTTTCATGTTACTTATTGGAAAAACAATTAAAAAATGGTGAACCATACCTTTGGAAACAATTACAGTATTTCAATATGATATGGTTAATTTTCCAGTCTCCTAATTGAAGCAACAGCTTCTACTTATTTTAACTCTAGATACTAAACCTTCATCATTTTTGTCCCTTTGTTGTTGTTGTTGTTGAATAATGTGTTAACTATGCCAAACTTGTGCTCGGTGCAGAATTCTGTCTGCTTCTTCGTTAGCTAATTTCACCCATGTAAATTCCCCTACTGTCTTTCTTCTCTTTTCCTACAACATTCCTGTCTCCCTTTACTTTAACATTTTTTGCCAACCTTAGCATATCTGTATGACTATTTAGTTCTAAAAGAAAATTTGCTATGTCAAGTTTCTTTAAGTTCAGATGATTAGTCAACATATTTGCTCTTTAGTCGGTCAACACAAGATATTAAAATAGTTCAGGTGCTTAATGCTTTAGTATTTATCAGCAAATGTAGCCACACTTTTTAAGATTTTGCTGTGCTTTTGGCAGGTTGTTGTTGGAGGGCAGTGACCATTTATGGATTGCATTATGGGTTTGGTAGTGTTCTGTAGAGCTATTATGTCTTGTTTATTTTGATCTGATAAGCTTGACAAGCGAAACATGTCATCCAATTAAACCCCCACCATTTCTTAAAGAAGTGTGTTAAATATAAATAATTCATGTAACATTTCTTTCAGATAATAGTGATAAAATATTCTTCACTTCCTGCTAAATCTATTTGTGAATTCTTGTGTTGACCAACTGAAGAGCATACACATACTAAGACACCCATTTGTCCCATGTGTCCTACCAAGCTATCGATTCTCTTCATTAGCAGTCGTCGGAAACATCTCTACTCTCCCATTCGTCTTAATACCTCTTCATTTGTTTCTCTATCTACCCATCTGATCTTTATCTTAATCATTCTCCTGTAACACCACATATCAAATGCTTCTATTCTCCTCCTCTCTGCTGTGCCAACAGTCCAAGTTTCACTTCCATAGAGTGCCATGCTTATTACTTCACCAAAGTCTGAATGGTGAATGGAGGATTTTCTTCTTCCCCATATCCTGGCATGCACTCTTCTTTGACAGTTTCCTCATCAGTTTGCTCTCCACAGATGGCAAGGTTGTCATTGAAAACCTAATATGATCCATGTTCACTGCTTCACCATTGAGTAGTCGTCATCATCATCATCATCATCATTTTCCAGCTCCAGTTTCCCGGGTGTGGTATACAAGTGCTCTCCATTTCTTTCGGTCGGAGTCGAGTTGCTGTTCTTCTACATCTTCCCATTTCACGTTCAGTTTGTTGACCTCAGACTTCACTGCGTCTATCCATCGATTTCTTCTTCGTCTTCGTCCTTTGCAACCCATACTTTGTAAAAACAAAGATTGATGGGGATTATCAAACAAAATTAAGTTCTTAGTCACCTCAAGAAAAATCATCTAGCTCTCAAATTTGTTGCTCGGTGTGTGGTTTTGTTTGTATAATGGGCCTGCGTATGTGTATGGTGGAGATTCAGATGTCCTGTATTCATTGTTAATATTCTTTTTTAAAGATTTGTATGTTAAGTTGATGCTTCTGACACGAATAAAGAAAGAAAGACCTCAAGAATGTTGACCGTGGTATTATCTTTACCTGCTTCAGTCTCAGCAATTGTATGTTGTATTAACATTTATGTTCGACGATGTCGAAATGTAAATATTATGTCAGAAAACTGTATCATAATGAGGGTCATTATAACACTATTTTTCATTATGAAACAGTTTCTCCCACCAATCAGAGCCCAAGAAACAGTTGTGTGACCAATTAGGTAAGGATAGCATCCATCTGTGCTGACTTCCACGACCTCCTATTTTAAGTATAATAAAATCGGGGTATCCGCCTGATCAATACACAAAATTTATATATGGGTCTATATTAAAACCAAGCCTCAGATCATACGGTCTCCATCCTAAATTGATAAAAATCATTCAATTAACATTAACAAACACAAATTCGAAAGTTAAATTTAGGGGAGAAATACCGTATCAACAGCTTTCACAGTAAAAACTGGTCTCAGACAAGGTGATGGATTATCCCCTCTGCTTTTCAATGTGGCTCTTGATTATATCATGAAGGTTTGGCAAAAGGAAAACCCTCCTAAGATCAAAATTGGAACAAAACCATCAATAAAAATAAACTGCTTAGGATTTGCAGATGACTTGGCTCTTTTAGCACTAGACAAGGAAGAGGTTTGTACTCAGATCACTAGTCTCCAAGAAATTGCTCAAGGGATAGGATTACAGATATCCTTTGAAAAAACTGAGATCATGCCTATGAAACCCTTAGATATAAATGAAGTCTATATAAATGATCATAAAATTAACCTAGTTCCTCAATTTAAGTATCTTGGAGAAATTATAACACATAACTTAAACGAAAAAGTAACTTGGATAAATAGAACAAATAAAATGAAAAAGGCACAATCTCTAACCTGGTCAACATATAATAAAAAATGCCTATCAATAGCTACTAAGATCCAACATTATAAAACTGTAACTCTCCCTGAAGCCACTTATGCTTGTGAAACACTGTTCCAAATTAAAAATGAACAAAGAACTGATCAGCTCCTCAAAACGGAAAGAAGAATCATTAGAACGTGCATAAATAAAAAGTATCAGGTTGAGGGAGTCTGGAGGATTCTCCCAAATGAAACTGTCTATCGTGAGATTGATCCAATCACCACCACAATGAAGAAGAAAAGAATTTCATATTTTTTTCACATCTTACGGCTTCCAGAAAACAGAATTGTACGCCAACTGGTGATGAGAAATCTAGGAAAGAAAACTGGAGGAAAATGGATCCAAGAAATCCAACAAGATCTCAAAGCAGTTGGACTCAAGATAACAGATGCCGAGGAGAAAAATAAAATTAACACCATTCTTAAAACTCACAAATTTTCTGCAGAAATGACACACAGAAAGCCTATGGAGATTTCAGATGAGTTGAGAAAATCCCGATCTGAAAGAATGAAAAAGTACTGGAAAGAGCGCAAGAACCAAGCAGTACTACCTTCAAAGAAGAAGTGATTGTGGAACGACTCAAGTGGTCCAATGTGACCAATCAAGATTAATAATAATAATAATAAAACCAAGCCTCCGTGGCTTAGGCGGCAGCACGCCGGCCTCTCCCCGCTGAGTCCGTGGTTCAAATCCCGGTCACTCCATGTGAGATCTGTGCTGGACAAAACGGAGGCAGACAGGTTTTTCTCCGGGTACTCCGGTTTTCCCTGTCAACATTTCATTCCAGCAACACTCTCCACTATCATTTCATTTCATCTGTCATTCATTTAATCATTGCCCCAGAGGAGTGTGTCAGGCCTCGGCAGCCGGCACAGTTCATATCCTCGCCGCTAGATTGGGGCTTCATTCATTTCATTCCTGACCCGGTCGGAGACTGGAAGCAGGTTGTGGATTTTTTTTCTATATTAAAACCATTTGGTACATGTTTCGGGGCCTATTATGATGGCCCCTTCATCAGCCAATAACATACAGATTATCAGTATAATCATAGGATACATTGATAAAAGGTAAAACTAACATGTAAAAAGAATGGATGAAAATGGAACATAATCATGAAAAGATGATGTGGTGATAAAAAACACTTGACTGTGACAAAATTACAGAGACATTTAAAAATGTTTACAGGCGACATTTGAAAAAACACCTTAAAACAACATTTTAAAAGGGGGGCACTTTAAGTGCTTGTCAAGACAAATCTTTCGTGTGTCCATATGAAAAAATACCAGCAGGGTATCATGTCTAAAGGCAAAAATTCATTCCATGAAAATCGTTGAATATGTTGCTACCAAACCAATCCTACTGGACCTGGCTGTCTTGTGACTCCTATTAAATGGAGGATTGTTGTTAGTTCGAAGATCAATATTTCGTCTATGGTGAGGATCGAAACAGGCCAAATTAAACCGAGCCTCTTGAGAATAGAAGCAAGGGGAATTTCTTAAAAATTTGAAGACGTGTATAGATCAGTCCAAAAATTCATTTTCTGAGTGGCAAAAAGAGCCTTAGAGAGACCCTGAGGAGGAAACAAAAACGAGAATTTAGTATAGAAAAACAAATAAAATATGGGGAACTAAAAATATATATCTATTGGGTAACAAAATAGTGAAAATAGTTCTTTATTCCGATACAAAATAACTCACAGGCGAAATATTGATCTTCGAACTAACAACAATCCTCCATTTAATAGGAGTCACAAGACAGCCAGGTCCAGTAGGATTGGTTTGGTAACAACATATTCAACGATTATCATAGAATGCATTTTTGCCTTTAGACACGATACCCTGCTGGTATTTTTTCATATGGACACACGAAAGATTTGTCTTGACAAGCACTTAGAGTACCCCCTTTTTAAAATGTTGTTTTGAAGTGTTTTTTCATATGTTGCCTGTTAACATTTTTAAATGTCTCTGCAATTTTGTCACAGTCAAGTGTTTTTTATCACCACATCATCTTTTCATGATTATGTTCCATTTTCATCTATTCTTTTTACATATTAATTTTACCTTTTATCAATGTATTCTATGATTATACTGATAATCTGTATGTTATTGGCTGATGAAGGGGCCATCATAATAGGCCCCGAAACATGTACCAAATGGTTTTAATATAGACCCATATATAAATTTTGTGTATTGATCAGGCGGATACCCCGATTTTATTATACTTGATTGTCAATCAATACGGAACCATGACTGAGTCTATTGTCTCCTATTTTAAATTTCACTGCATGCCTAGTGTCATAGTGGGGTATCGAGGAGGCCATGGTCAAATACAAGGTATTCTCTGCGTCCCATGCTCTCTGTTCAGTACTTAAAACTGGCGAAATTTCGACAGATATTTATGAATATTTATGTTCGAACATAAAAATAGTTATAATTATCGTCGAACATAAACAGTCCTATGCAACTCGCATATAATGGTATATAAGACACTCGTATGGAAATTATAATACTCACTTCGCTTGTTTTATAAACATACTCGTGGCTTAATTATTGCCATTATAGGCTCGTTGCATAATGTACTATTTCATGTAATGTACTTGGAAGTTGATAAAAAAATAGAAGAAGTCCAGTGGCAGAAACACACTGGTACATATGGCTGGAAGGTACTGAAATCTAACATTCTGTAGACACATTTGAGGTGGATGAGCACCACAATGATCCATAACAAGAACCTTGCTGGATGTGCAAATTCATAGTCAGTAGAACAGTTGTCCACGGCAAGTGTGTTACTTGTTAACAGATTGTAAGAGAGTCTGATTTTGTCACAGTTGTACAAGTTATCGAGTGTAGTATCTGAAATAAATTGTGGTGGAATCTCCTTCATTTAGTGTTACACTATGTCATTGATGGCTTTCAATTTTCTGTCAAAAGTAAATTGCGTTTGACTTGATTCTCTCTTGTGGTGTATGCCTGACTCATTTCTTGCTAAATCACTTGAAATTTGAATCTTACTTTTCATGTGTCATATGTCATATGTAATGATAATACAGAACCTCCCTGAACAATACACATCCCTTGAAATATTCCATTAGAGTTGATAGCATCCATAAAGTGTGCAAATATTTAATTTGTCTTCAGTCTAGTAATTTGGCCATCTCCATCATAGGTTTTATCATCTTCGGTCACGTGGTTTGTTTTTCGATGTTTCCTAGATTTCGATCGGCAAACTTTTACGATGTGACCTTTCTTGCCACACTTCAGGCACTCGGCGTTCAGGAACCTGCACTGACTGCGAGGGTGAGCTCCACCGCACCCTGCACATGTTGTTTGGTTGTCCTGGGATGCACTTCGGTTTGCCTGATGTGGCCCTTGGTGCTGTCTGATTAGGTTGTAAGACCCTTGACTTCGATGAGCAGACTTGGAGCATGGCGGCTGTTGGTTGCTGTTCTTCCTGGACAGAGGCTTCTCGTATCCAATCCGATTGGTTGATTCAGACTTAGCGGCAGCTGTTTTGACCTCGTCGGTGGTAATGCGAGTAGCTTCGAGTGCGTGCGCGATTTCATATGCCGCGGTGAAGTTCTCTGGTTGTTTTGCAATAATCTCGTCGCACATTTCTCGTGATTCCAAACCTGCGAGCATTTGTTCAATTAACATGCAATCAAGGAATGTGCCATACTCACAAAATGTTGCAGCCTGCCGCAGTCTTAAGGTGAAGCTAGCAATGGCTTCTCCTTGCTTCTGCATTACACTCCGAAATTTGATGCTCTCAGCAAACTTGTTGCGTGTGGCGTCGAAGTGGCCTTTCAGCTTAGATTGAATCTCATTGTATGACAGAGTTTCCGGATCATTAGGACTCACCAGGATCTTCAGGGCATCATTGAGTTCTGATCCCATGTAAATCCGTGCAAAGTGTGCGTGTTGATTCGCAGGTACCTTGCTCAGGTTGAGCGCCCAGGTAAAGCGAGTGAAATAGTCGGCTACAATCGTCCCGTCGGTTGAACGATACTGTTTTATTGTGAATTGTGGGGGTCGAGGCTGTGATGATGACGTTGTTGAACTTGTTGTCTGTCAGATAGCGTCGGCGATGATTGCCGAGAATTGTTGGAGTTGCTCAGAGGTTAAGTCCAGCATGGTGAAGATGAGTGGAGAATAGTATTTATAACACGCACTGCGATGAACTTAGTTCGGTGCTACACTTGCGTTGAGGTTAGAAAGATCACTCGGTTTCACAACGTTATTTATCTTATCCCACTTCTGACACCACTGTTATATCATGGGAGATACAAGATAAATAACACACACAGTTGTTAATATTAAACAACGGTTCATTTAACACTAGTTGATACACAAGGTGGACTAACTTGTCGTCTACAGTCTGCGGATGCATATACAGGGTCTTTCATGTAAAGTAAGAACGGCAAGCGGCAGTTTTGTTATTCGCCACTGCGGTGGCCTTGGCCGAGCTTGTGGCTCACCATGGCCCCCTGCTGTACTATTGAAAGCGCGCGCGTAGTACATACGAGGGCTGTATTCTTTCAAGTTCCGATGGACTGTATAAAAATAACAGATTGACATACCAAACTGATTTTACTACTAAATGTTTGCTTGTTTTATTTTTATGTCTCAACATAATCGCCAAAACAATTGAAACATTTGTCGTATCGTTACACCAGCTTTCCAATGCCCTCGGCAAAATATTATGTCGCCACTGAGGTGGGTACGTCTGGAGAGTCTCCTGGAGTTTTTCCTTTTTGGCGAGCCGTTGCCGCCCAACCATACCTTCAAATCTCGAAAAATGTGAAAACCATTCAGTGCTGGTTTGGAATAAACGGCAGATGATTCAAAACTTCACACTTGAATTCTTCGTAAAAGTATATCGTAATGTTGGTACAGTGTGGTCGTGAATAATTTTCTCCTTTTTCGAGAATTGAAGGTATGGTTGGGTGGCAACGCCTCGCCAAAAAGGAAACACTTCAGGAGACTCTCCAGTCGTACTCACCTCAGTGGCGGCAGAATATTTTGCCGAGGGCATTGGAAAGCTGGGGTAACGATACGAGAAATGTTTCAATCGTTTTTGGTGATTATGTCGAGACATACGAATAAAACAAGCAAACATTTAGTAGTAAAATTAGTTTGGTATGTCAATCTGTTATTTTTATACAGTCCATCGGAACTTGGAAAAAAAAACAAAAAAATACAACAAACAAACCAGCCCTCGTGTGTAGGCTACTATGCATGCGCTTTCAATAGTATAGCTCGGCCAAGGCCACCGCAGTAGCGAATAACAAAACTGCCACTTTTCGTTCTTACTTTATATGAAAGACCCTGTATACATAGTACAGTATATGGAAGGTTCCAGATTAGAATGTTCTGGGCATAGCGACTAGAATGTTCGTGTTATCTCAAATAAATGCACAACATTAACCTTCCTTATGACAGCTAATTTGTTAGATGTTGACTATGCATGCTGCTAAAGATTTCAGGCTTGAGTGAGAGCAAATACAGTACATAGTTTAATTTGCTACCAGAGAATATAACAAGCTAGTCACCCGGCCGAAGCCGTCGGATTTTTTAAGAGCGTTAAAAATCCCTCAGTATGCCTTCCTTCGGAGGGGAAGTAAAGCCGGCGGTCCCATGTCATAGATTTATGGCATGTTAAAGATCCTTCCACTAATTGCACCTGTGTGAAGCTAAATTGGATAGGTTAAGAATGTAAACAACGCTCTTAGGTTTCTACGTTCGTTGCCAAGCGCTGACTGCGGTGGCGTCTAGTAGCTAAGTTCTGAATTAGACCTAGTAGTCGTTGACGGTGGCGCTTGGCGGCAAAAGTAGGAACTATTTGAAAAATTATAAGTTGCAGTACTTAAAATTAAAAAACAGATACACACACTAATACAGTCATCACAATTAACACCGGTTATCAGACAGATTCTACACACACCCAAAGTACACGGGGCTACATGACCGCGTTGTCGCAGCCCCTAAACTTAAGAACCAACCAACCAACCAACAAGCTAGTCAGTGCAGATTATTTAAGTTTATTGTCTAATCAAAAATTGGTCTTAGGGCCTAACATCATTTCTATAAATTCAGTAAGCTTTCTTTCTCAACATTTTGAATTTTTGGCTAAAACTTTGTATTGTATTTATCCCGGATGAGGTGTGTATTGACCAAATATACCCTGTTTAATTTTTGTCTGTATGTTATGGGCTGGTGTAAAACTTCTTCTTTCTTTCTTAGTTGTTTTACCCTCCAGGGTTGGTTTTTCCCTCGGACTCTGCGAGGGCTCCCATCTTTACCGCTTCCAGGGCCGTGTTCTGGAGCTTGAAACTTCGGCTATACAACTGGGGAGGTGGGACGAGCACCTCGCCCAGTCAGCCTCACCTACAAAGCGAACAGGGGTGTTATGAGGTGTGGGAATCGAAGGGAAGATTGGGAGGGATAAGCAAGGAAAAGGGAAGGATGCGGCCGTGGCCTTACGTTAGGTACCATACCGGCATTTGCCTGGAGATGAAATGGGGAAACCACGGAAAACCTCTTCAAGGATGGCTGAGGTGGGAATCGAACTCCCTCTATTCATTTGGACTGCCCGAGGCTGAGTAGGCTGCCAGTCCTCATACCAGTTTTCAAATGTAGTGGCAGAGCCGGGAATCGAACCTCGGACCTCCGGGGTGGCAGCTAAGCACGCTGACCACTACACCACGGAGGCGACTTGGTGTGAAACCACTGGAGCAAATGGGATGAAAATTTGTGTTTAAGTAGAAGGCATCTCTAAAATAAAACTATACAAATTGTTCATGTAATACAAAGGAGTGAGGGAGTCAACAGGAAGCCTCAAATCCCAGCAGTAAGGCAGTTACCTAATCTGGGTACATCTTGTGACACAACAATCCTGCAATTGGTGTTAATAGGTGAGCCGTGGCCAGACTGTCTGATTCAGTGATCCCTTTTTTGGTTGTCACCCATGTGAATTCTTAGTTCCTACCCTGTACCTAATTTTGTTCAAAAAGTGGTACTGATTATGAGTCCGAAGTAGGATGGATCCCATGGCCTAGCACGTTAATCCGTGTAATAACCCCAGTCAGTTAAAACTTAACGTATTTGGATTGACATAAAAAAAAATCTATTTCCCCAGAGACGGTTATGTTGGGGTAGGTCTCATATTTACCCAGAAACTTAGCAGATAGAATATAATGAGCAATATAGTGAAAGGCTTATTGTGACTAAAACCATATGAAACCTAAGTGCACCACTGTAGTAAAAGTCAAGTAGATAATGATGAAGTTGAAAAGAAATCGAACGTCTGAGGTATATCTCTCTCTTCTTTCATATACATTGATGAACATAAGAAATAGAAAATTTCCATCACAAAAGAACATATTTATTTATTATTTATTGTATGGCATACTTTACACAATGAAATATGTACAACTTAATGTCTAACTTAAATATGCAGTCAATCGACTGTGGTGTCCCTTGGTACAGTTCTCTTGCATCACCATTGTAGGATCTATGAGGGCAGTCCTGAATGCTATGCCTCACTGTGTATCTGTCAGTGCCACAGTTGTTGCAGGGAGAAGAGATGATCTCCACATGCCTCATGGTTCGTTTGAACCCAATTTTATTTGATTCAGTTTCCTCTAGGCTGATCAAATCCAGGTGGCCTTTCCTTTGATGCATGGCATTCCACAACTCTCTGGGGGCACAAACTGTTTCCATTCATATGAACATGTCTCAAGTTGGTGTCAATGGCGGCCGGTAATACGGTTGCAGTGTTGCACTATGACCAGATTAATTCAAGAAAAACAATTAACACCGTAATAATATTTTTAGTAATAAAAGCTGTGCACTTCCTTTTATATATACTGTGTATGAATTCATAAATTTGTTCTTTAATAATTCAGGAAATCTTATAGTAAGTTACTGTGAACTGTCTGAGAAAGCAAAGCGCGCCAACTGTCTACTGTCGACCAAAGTATTATGTGCACTCGAGTTTGAAGGTTGTTTATGAGGTAACCAATAGCCCATCACGCATCATGGCGCGCATCACTTGAAAGTGATGGGCTCCATCTCAGCAACGCTGTACAGCTTTTCCCGGAGCGGCTAGCTGGTGAACCATGTGTTATTTCGCCGTACAAATACAAACCGATATATAATAAGTGAATTAATTTACGTATTTCACAGTCATACAGCATAACTTTTTGATGCATAAGGATTTCAACGCGACCAAGCACTACATTTTCCAACCATCCCGAGCCGAGAAAAAGTCTCCTTACAACAATCATTACAACTTTGTTTCTTGGACACACAAAATTTTGAAATTAATAAACCTGTTATACAACATCCCAATGTATATTGTGTTAAAATTTGGATTCGATCTGATGACGGGTTTTTGAGAGAATAATTCTTAAATGTGACGCATGGTTGAAATACGCTTAAAAACGTGCACTTTTTGTGTTCTAACTGCGATAAGAAAATTTAAAATATAAATTAAAAATTCCAAACCTACGTGAACTAACATACAATAGAACAACAAAAATTATGATGTTATTGGATTTTATGTAGGTCTATTGGTTACTTCACAAACAACCTTCAAACTCGAGTACACATAATACTTTGGTCGACAGTAGGAGAGCTCGTCCGTTTGGTCGTTGCCAGGCCCGAGCACCGGCCAGATCTCAATAGTGAAGGGTATAGCAGAGATGCTAGCCCGAGTAAGCCCTATCCCAACAGTTAACTCGGCTGGTCGTTGCCCACTGATTGCAACAAGGGAGCCGAGACGCGGACGGAGCTATCCGAGATGCTCCGTCAACTGCTGATATCATGTCTTGCAATGTAATTTGCGCGTATTTGTGGCACTTGCAGTTCTTTCTCTCCCTCGTATATAATTTAATGTTTTGTTCTCGTGAAGGTTTTCATGTAGACTACCTTATAATTCATTTCATCCGATGACAATGTGATGTTCTCTGAAATGCGGCATTCGTGATGAATGAGGTACATCCGTTTTACCGTGCAATAGAATACAGTTTTCTCTGATATCAAGCTGTCTTTTATATCCCCCCCTTAATGAAAATAGTGCAACACCCAGAACAATATTATCCGCCAGTCGCCATTGGTTGGTGGATGTCTCGAGAGAAAAATAGTAGCTACGTGATCATTGTCTTCATGAATGGGCAATTGGTGGTTATTCACAATTTTCGTGCAGTATCTTGGCAGTGTGTTACATCTGTGTAGGTGAGGTGGATGAATAGGACTTACACTAGAATCCAATGAGTAGGAGTTGACCAGATTGTTCCTATATCGAATGGGGAAAACAGTACACACAAGTACACAACTAAGGGACTGCATATAACCAAACTGCACCATCATTTCCAATGTTGATTTCAAGCCATTGATCATTATGAACATGACATCCAAACTAACATCTATTCTCCTGACTTACGGGCTATTTAACATTATTCAGTGATTGAGTAGACCAATTTAAATGTTAGAAGTCATTTTTCAGTATTGCCTGTATAATCAAACAACAGAATTGCTCTTCATTCAGTCAATACAAGAATGCCCATATAGGAAGTGATGATTATCACCCTATTATCTGAAAGAAAAATTACATGAATTATTTATACATTAACATACTTCTTTTTCAAAAGGTGGGGGTTTAAATGAATGACATGTTTCGCTCGTTGGGCGAGCATCATCAGATCCAAATATACAAGACAAATTAGCTTTACAAAACTCTACCAAACCCACAATGCCACCCATTATTAATGCTCAAGTGTATCACAATAATAGTAGCTACTACACCTTCATTGATGAGTTGATAGAAGGAGACTGTCTTGCAAACTTGTAGATATTAAAATAGTTCATTTTTGGGTATGCTTTGGTAGTTGCCATAATTTTTAAAATTTTGCATGCTTTTAGGGGTTTGTTGTAGGAGGGCAACAACCGTTTGTGTGTTTTGTGTGTTGATGATGCTCGCTTGATGAGCGAAACATGTCATCCATTTAAACTCCCACCATTTGTTAGAGAAGTGTGTTAAATTCATGTAATTTTTCTTTCAGATAATAGGATTATAAAATAATCACACTTTCTGCCTAATCTATTTGACATTCTTGTGTTGATCGACTGAATAGCAATTCTGTTAATACAGTAGACTAAAGCAACAGCCTAACAGTGGAGAATATTGGCACTGGAACTCCAAAGCTTCTGAAGGATGTTATTCGAATATCTTGAGTTTGGCAGCAGTCTTTCATTGTTAGTGTTCTTCAAGACTGACTTACACCCAGATACTTGGGGATGCCTATTGTGTTTCAGGAGGGTGCCATCAAAGCAGATCTCAAGATCTCTCTTGGCCACTTAGTAACTAGGCTGTAGTCTCCATTTTAGGAAATATTTTCCCAGGGTGGTAAGATCACTTGTCACTGTCTCTTCTGTCCTCTCAAATATAAATCTTTGGTGGCTATCATCAGCATACCCAAGCTTCCTACTTGTTGTGAAATGTAAATCTGCAATATATGCTGGCTGAACAGAATAAATTCAAGCACTGATAATTTACTTATGATTGTTATGGAAGGGAAAGCATTTTTAGTTTATTATCTCTATTAACTCAATTCAAAATAACCAACTATTTAATTGATTTATTATAACAACGAATGACTGGCATCGAATATCGTGAAACTATAAATAAATATACAACAATAAAATAGACATACTTAATCAATAAAAATATCACAAGCTTAGTTCTTGAAAGGATCATAGGAGCATCGGATAAGTGGTTCCTTTCTCAGTCAAGAGAAGGTTTCTGATGTCTATGAAGAAATATCATATGTAAAATGTAAATCCAAAAAAATGTAGATTTTCTATTTGCTAGCTTGGTTTTCTTCTGCTTGTTTTTCTTGTAAGAGAGCTTTCTTCCTCTTTGACATGTGTTTTAACTCAAAATATTCTTCAATTTCTTCCAAAGATTTGCCTTTGGTTTCTGGGACAAAAATACACACAAATATACAACTCACAAGGCAAAGAATTCCATATAACCAAAAAGCACCATCATTGCCAATAGTTGATTTCAAGCCGTGATATGTTTTGATCACTATAAACATGACACCCAAATTAAAGGAACCTGCGACGGAGCTTAGGAGACTCCTCTGCCTTACGGGCAATAGCTCTCCCATCATGAGGTAAGGAAGGGTACAGTAGCCAACAGAATATCCCAACATGAAAACAAGAAGGCTAACCAGTGGGAGGAAGCCAAGGTCCTGGGCTTGATTACGATCCAGGAGATAGAAGTAGGCTCCTAGAGCAGCCATAGAAAATGACATAAGGAACCCAGATCCTAGGAGCAATGGTCGTCTGCCAGCTCGGTCCACCACAAACAAGGCAATGATATTAGAGACCAACTGTACCAGACCCACCAAGATTGTGGAAAGATTCTCATTGGTAGAACTGCCTGATGATTTGAAAATCTCCACTGTATAGAACACGATAGCATCAATGCCACTGAGCTGTTGGAAGGCCATGAGGAAGAGTGACAAGCAAAAAGGCAGCAACACTGGACGTCGAAGAAGAGCTCTTAATGGTGTTCTTTCTACTTCTACTGGTTTGTCTTGTTTCTGTGGTTCTTCAGATGGAGGATGTTCAGACGTTACTGTGAAGATAGATGACTTCCTTTCCTCCATTGGGATCTGATTGATTTGACCTCTAGCTGGGTGGTGTAACCATTTCATAGCCTTTTCTGCTTCCTCAGTGTGTCCATTTGCCATTAGCCAAGAAGGTGACTCTGGCAGTGGCAGCAATACAAACAGCAGAGCTGCAGGGAAGGCAGCCGACGCACCAGCCAGTTCATACCACGTCATCCACGCACCCATTATGTAGCTTACCAGAATCCCTCCAGACATGAAGAGTGCTGGGAGAGATCCCAACACACCGCGAATTTCAGGATGGGAGCTCTCATTAACCTGCAGACAGAGAAGAAACAAGGATGGTTGTATAATCCAATTTGTGGTGTATCTGAAATACTTTTAATGAATATCAGGATGGACATCTCTGAAGGAGTATAAGGCATACTCTGCAAGTGGCATGTCAGCAAAGTACTGAGTTCAAAGAAATTTGTTGTTATAAAGTGTTATGAAACTTCTAAAACATGCAACGAGTATGACACTATGTGCAACATTAGTTATCACGACAGTGTGCGTGTGATTGGTAGTGGGAACAGTGGAGGCAGCGAGATGGAATGTGTATATTGACTTAGAAAGAAACCTGGGAGATTAGTGGAGGAATATGCTGACAAGTTCTTGAAGATTGCATGTTAAACAGGAGTAAGTTAGTAATAATAAATATAGCCCTTCGAATCCCCTAAATGCAATGGTCTCCTGCCTAGGCAGAGATTTCGCTCCATTATACTTATTACTGGTAGGTAAGCAGTCCTAAAGAGTAGTGAGGCACTTGTACTTTTCTTGGCATGTTAGCAATCTCTGTTCTTGTATTTGTTTGTGGCTCGATGCGTGGCTCAGCGGTAAGGTTCTCGCTTGCTGTGCCCAAGGTTGCAGGATCGAATCCTGGTGCAGACAGTTGGCATTTGAGGGTGCGGAAATGCGAAGGAGCTGTGTCGGTAGATTTACTGGGACATTAAAGATCCACTTTGAGGCAAAATTCCGGCACCCCGGCGTCTCTAAAAGCCGCAGTTGAAGGGGCGTAAAACTAATAACATTATTAATTAGTATTATATTGTATTTGTTCCTATAACTTTTCCTACTTACAGTACTGTTATCTAGTCTTGTTCTTATTATTAGGGCTCAGTGCTAAAAATCATGAAAATACACTGACCAGCAAAAAAAATAAAAATGATCACTTGAAAAATTTAACATTACTTTCATAGATATGAACGTTCTAGGCCTAGTACATAAGTTACTGTTTATAGCATAGAAGTAAGGTTTCCTGGATGTATTATCATTCTTCATGTAATTGTTTCATTTAACAATAGCGATTCTTTGACATGACGCTGTTTCCCGCGGAAAAATGTGCGCGCCACCATTTTCGATCAGAGTCACAGCCCTGGCAAACATCTTCAGGCCTCTAGCGCATATTCGTTTCTGAATTGCACAAGAACAACTGAGGATATGGCTTTATTGATCTTTTCCTATTTCAACAAGTGGCAACAGAAAAAAGAATAAATTATTGCATTGTTGATGATAGCGATGGCGCGCACATCTTTCCGCGGGAAACAGCATCATGTCACAGAATCGCTATTGTTAAGTGAAACAATGACATGAAGAATGGTAATGCATCTAGGAAACCAATTAACCTTACTTCCATGCTATAAACAGTATACTAGGCCTATACTGTTCGTATTTATGATTTGAATGAAAGTACACTGAAGAAAATAGAAATTGCAACACCATGAAGGCATTGGTCGTTTGTGTTGATTTTCAAGATATGGAACGATGCCATGTAGGTATGTAAACGATCAAAGTTTCAGACCCATTGGATTGTTGCTACAGGTCTCCCCACGTGATTGGTCGCGGAGGAATCAACTCCAGTATACGGACTCTGGTGTAGCGTAGTTGACTTGCAGTCTGTGCAGTGAAGTGTTCCCCTTCAAACATGCCTCGACGACAGAGAAGAGCACGCTATCAACAACTGTCGCAGTTTGAGAGGGCTCGGGTAATTGGGCTGTGTGAGGCTGGATTATCGCTAAGGACTGTCGCTGCACGTGTTGTCCGACAGGCATCTACGATACAACGTGTATGGCAGCAGTGGTCAAATGAAGGTACCGACACTTGTAAACCTGGCACAGGCCCAGCGCGACAGACAACTGTGAGAGAGGATCGCCGCATCATTCGGATGGCCCGGATGGAACCCCATGCAACAGCAGCGCATATTAGAGCAGCTGTGGCACCCCACGTTACACAACAAACAGTTGGTATTCGCCTGCGTCAGCTGGCTTACGATCCCGTATCCCTGCAGAAGGTGTTCCATTGACCCCACAACAGCGACGTGTAAGGCTGGCCTGGTGTCGAGAACGATCGACGTGGGTCGACGAATGGCATAGGGTCGTCTTTAGTGATGAATCGGCGAATCGCGCTTCTGTCTTGCCCGCAGTGTGCGCTGACGTACCGGGGAGAGGGGCCGCCCAAACCTTATTGTCGAGAGGCACACAGGGCCAACACCAAGCATTATGGTCTGGGGAGCTATTGGCTTTAATGGGAAATCACAATTAGTGCTTGTTAAGGGCACTATGACTGCTCGACAGTACGTTGATAGGGTAATCAATCGAGTGGTTGTCCCCTATGATAGCGAACATTGCTAATGGGATGTTTCAGCAGGACAATGCCCGTGTTCACACTGCACACATCTCCAGAGAAGCTCTCCACGACATCACAACCTTAGAATGGCCTGCCAGATCCCCGGACCTCCATCCTATTGAGCATGTGTGGGACCTGATGGGTCGACAACTGGCCAACCGTCCTCAGCCACCCACAATTCTGGAACAACTGATCCGTGCAGTGCAGCAAGCATGGGCCACAATTCCTCAGGAAGCGATTCAGGGCCTTATTGACTCCGTGCCTCGCCGAATTCATCAATGTATTGCAGCTCGTGGTGGGCACATCCTGTATTGTTGTACAAACTTGCGGTCAGAGGGACCTGAAAATGTAATCATCGAATCACAACCTAACACTCGTCCTGCATGTTCAATTGCAGCAATGTAGCAGCACTCCTTCTGGATGTTGCAATTTCCATTTTCTTCAGTGTAATGTTGAATTTTTCAAGTGATCTTTTTTCTTTTCTTTTTTTGCCGGTCAGTGTATTTATTTTTTATGTATTAAATATACCTGAAATACGTGACAAAACTTAAAAATATTGAATTATAATTTAGTGTATTAATGACAATATAAACAATATGCAGTATTTACGAATGCAATTTATGCTATGCCTCACAGACTGCTGAAGAATTACAATACACATCGATATACATCTTCAGGTTGTCCATCACAAATGACCGACGATTATCGCGAAACACTTCTTCTGAAGGCGCGAAACTGTGGCAATACGTTTCTTGCCCTCGAGGTGTGGTGTAACTTGAGTTCGCAGTTCAGCCTTGATTTATTTCCCACATGGTTGGGAGAACAGAACGCCCCCATCAGAAGTAAAATTATCCTTAAATTCTGCAACATACTGCTACAGACGATAACTTTTAATTGCTTTTACTTCAGGCATCGTAGAACTGCCGTTCACTTCACAGTGCCAGAAATGAACTACATGTAAGTGAAACTAGTTCCAGGTAGCTGGGGGGAAGGTCAAGCACGTGGTGCAATATGGCTATGGACAAGGAAATCCCCCAGCTTCCACAGTGAGTGGGACGGGGCAACAAGATAAGAAAAACACAGTTGCAAGCTGACATATGCGCTGCATGGTGATTTGATTTGATAGCTCACAGGTTCTTCCCCGTTGAAGTAACACAGAACAAAAATGCAATAAACTGAAAGATCTAGCATACTGATTTTAAATAATATAAATATTATGTCCTTTTGTGTGCTAATAAGTAAAAAGCAGAAATTTATGTATTTATAGACTAAATGTTTAAAATATGTATTTACATAAAAACATTTATTTACCTAAATAATCGAACCCTACTTATATACAGCAGGCCTGTCCAGGGAAAATGTCACGGTGGCAGTTGTCTGCCCTGCCACGCTAGTGCCACGGCCCTTCCTTAGTGAATCGGGGCTTGTGTGGGGAAGGTGGGATCGAGGCATGGCTGCAAGCGAGGAAGATGTTGCGGTAGCGGAGGTTACGAGCTGGTGGAAGGACAGGCAACATTGTGCGTGGTGTTGAATGGGACATTAGTAACCAATAATCAGTAGCGATAACAAATCATTACTGCCTGTTTTATTACTTTATAAAACTATTTACAACTATCAACAGGTCACATCTTAACATAGTTTATGTTTTCGATTTCAATGCAACTAGATTTGTAATATTCCGTTGCATTGCGGTAAATTCTGAGAATAGCTTCAAGTGACGCTTTTGTTAAAGTTGCTTTGAATTGGTGGCGATTCAGACAAAAGTTAATACCCTTAGTGACTGCCGACATCACAGAATGAAATTTATCAAAATTCTGTGTGCATAGTTGCTCTTGGTGCAGGAGGCAATGTACAAATGTTATTGTGGGCAATCCTACTTCTATCTTTCGTCTCATTCGCCCTACAAATCCTTGGAGGCCTCCATCTTCTCCTCTCTAGCAAGAGAAGGTGGTGAGAAGCTGGCGGGGAAGAGCGAGGCTTTGTCTGCCACGGAGTGAGTCTTGTGACAAGCCGTGGTGCAACAGCCACCAGTGGCATGGCTGTACAGGCCTGATATACAGTACGGTATATAAAATGCTTAGGTGTATGTTTCACAAAACTCAAGCTCTTAAACCAGAGGGAGTTAGAAGGTGCGGTTTGTGCCAAAATCTTCCAAATCGTCTCAATAGTACAGGAAGAATCTTGCATTTCGTGAAAAGTCAACAGAAATATATTTATTTCTTTATAAAGTGCGCTTAAAATAATAAATAAACTGTGGTGACTGTTGACCAAAGAGTGAAGTGAAAAGTGTTTACTCCTTGTAAGAATGTATATATGCTTGTGAAGCATCATGGGAGCATCTTTTTTATTCCTAACAAGTAGTCCCGTGACGAACTATAAAGTCTATTATCATATATCCTATTTATGTTAATTGCCTCTATCAACATACAAAATTTCAGTTTGATTGCTGTGATAGATTCGTAGATATTGAAAATCGTCTAAATATTTTGGATGGTCGCAATGTTGGATTTTTATATATGTAGGACTTAGTCATGTACTATTACATGAAGATTATTGTGTAGGTGTAGTATTCAGTCGCATGATTAGGGCACAAGATATGAAAATCAGATTTTAAAATTTCGAACAGCTGCTATCTTGTGGTTATGAAAGCAATTAAAACAAATTAGATGCCAGTGGATTAAATTTATATAAGCATTTATCGTACCAAGTTTTACTGCGCTCGGATGGTTAAATCGCGAGAAACATCCATTTCAATATTTATATTTCACGTCGCCGCCATGTTGGATTTGTGCTCGCCAGGTTATTGAAAGTTTCATAGATGGACTTATGTTCATAGCCTCTATCAACATACAACATTTCAGTTTGATTGCTATCATAGATTAGTAGATATTGATAACCGTCCAAATATTCTGGTTGTTCGACATGTTGGATTTTTATATATGTAGGCCATATAGTTATGTACTATTCGATGACGATTTTTGCATAGGTTGATTATTCAAACGTTCACTTCGATCGCATGATTAATACACAAGAAATAGAAACTTAATTTTAAAATTGCACACAGCCGCCATCTTGAAGTTATGTGAACAATTGAACTAAATTAGATGCCAGTGCATTACAATGTGTATGAACATTTACTGTACCATATTTCACTGCGCTCAGATGGCTAATCCATGAGATAAGTCTATTAAAATGTTTCACCTTCACTTAGCTGCCATGTTCGTTTTGTATTTTACAGGTTTTGAGGAGTCTCATAGCTGAACTTCTAGTAGTACCCTTTATCACCATGCGAAATTTCACGGTGATATCTGTAATAGTTTCGGAGATATGGAATGCCGGTGAAATATTTCGCACAGCCGCCATCTTGAGTTATGTAGACAATTGAACTAAATAAGATGCCAGTGCATTACAATGTGTTTAAATATTTGCTGTACCAAGTTTCATTGTGTTTGGATGGTTAAATCGCGAGAAGAGTCTATTTAAAAGTATAAATTTTGCTTGGCCGCCATGTTTGTTTTGTAGTTAACAGGTTTAGAAAGTATCATAGGTGACCCTTTAGGAGTGCCAGTTATCACCGGCAAAACTTCAGGGTGATATTAGTAATGGTATCAGAGATATAGAATGCCGGTGAAATATTTCACACAGCCGTCATCTTGATATTATGTAAACAATTTAACTAAATTAGTTGCCAATGCATTACAATGTGCATAAAAATTTGCCCTACCGAGTTTCATTGCGTTTAGATGGTTATATCGCGAGAAAAGTCTATTGAAAAATTTCAAATTCGCTTGACCGCCATGTTCGTTTTTTAGTCAACAGGTTTTTTAAAGTCTCATAGGTGAACTTCTAGTAGTGCCCTTAATCACCGTAAAAAATTTCAGGGTATCTGTAATAGTTTCGGAGATATAGAATGCCGGTGAAATATTTCACAGCCACCATGTTGGATTGGTGAGACTTAATAAAATTTGAAGGGCACGGTCGGGGTCGGCCAGAATGGTACTACGACCTTACCGAGTTTCATGGAAATAGCTCCAGCCATTTAGAAGTTATTAGAAGGGGACACGCACATCCACACACACACATAGACAAAAGGTGATCTCATAAGCCTATTTTTTCTTAAAATGAAGATAGGCTAAAATTGGCAAACCATATGACTTTGTACTTATATGATTTCATGTAGATGTAGCATTAATAAACATGTTGGATGCCAGGATATACATAAATTATTTCATTAAGCATCCACAAGACAATAGCCCTTGTCAAAACTGTGTCGCTCCAGCCCGCATAGCAATAAAGCCGGGTGAGTGGTATATACACATGGAGAACTCACATCATCATCATCTTGTACAGTTTCCAGCCCCAGGCTGGGTCTGTTTGGAACATAAGCCTCGCCACTTAGTTCTTTCTTCCCACCACCTCTCCGCTGTCACTCTGGGCCAGTCCTCGCCTCTCTTCTTGACACATTCCTCCACTCCTTTCAGCCATCTATCTCTTGGTCTTCCCCTTGGTCGTTTCTTCTGCATCTGCATCTCATGTATCCTCTTGGGAATCTTCTTCTCATCCATTCTCTTTAAGTGTCCATACCACCTCAGTCTTGATGTTTCAATCCTACCTTGCAGGGGCTCCTCTTTCACCATTTCCCTGACCTTTTCATTCCTCACCCTGTCTCTTCTTGTTACTCCGATCCTACTTCGCAGGAACTTCATTTCACCTGCCTGTATTCTGCTTATGTCTCTTTTCTTCATTGTCCACGTTTCTGAAGCATAGGTCAGTATCGGGATATAGTAGCTTCTGTATAACACTTCCTTGCTTTTTTGTGGGACATCTTTATTCCACACTAAGCTCCTAATGCTTCTCAGAAATGCTTCTGCCTGTCTGCCACGTTCCGTAATCTCTTTGTCATTTCTCCCATTTTCCTCCACTATACTTCCCAAGTACTTGAGTCTTTCCACCTTCTTCAGCTGTCCACCTCCAAGTGTTATCCCACTCATTGGTCTGTCCTTTTTCCTGGTCGTTAACAGGATCTCACATTTACTGATGTTGAACTTCCATCCGTACTCTGCCACTGTTTCTTCCCAAGCCTTCAGTTGCTCCTGAATTTCCTCCTCCTTGTTTCCCCAGACCATGAGATCATCTGCAAACACCATTGCTTTCATCTTATCTTCTCCTATCTTTCCTGCTATCCGTGTCATTACCTCGTCCATAACCACAATAAAGAGAAGGGGTGACAGCGCACTACCCTGTTTCAGGCCACTCATTTGTCTGAACCAGTCTGTTCTTTCCCCTCCAACTTTCACACAACTCACACTTCCACAATACATCTCCTTCACTCTGCCTACAGTCTCTTTTTCCACTCCCATGTTTTCCATTGCTTTCCAAACCTTCTCCCTACACACACTATCATAGGCCTTTTCGATGTCCAGGAAGGCCATCAGCAGATCCTCTCCAAATTCGTAGTGGTGTTCCTGGAGCTGTCTCACTGAAAATATGAGATCCACTGTTGATCTCCCAGGTCTGAATCCATACTGCTCCTCTCTCAATTTTCTCTCCACTTTGCCTCGTATTCTACTTTCTAATATCTTTTCATATATCTTGGCACAGTGTGGTATGAGTGTGACTCCCCTGTAATTTCTGAACTCCTTTCTGCTTCCCTTCTTAAATATTGGGACAATTAATCCTTTCTTCCAATCTTCTGGGGTCTTTTTCTCCTTCCATATCACCCTCATCACACGGTACAGCCACTGTTTCCCAACCTCCCCTGCTGCCTTCACCATTTCAACACTCACTTCATCCACACCTGGTGCCCTTCCTCCTTTCATCTTGTCTATAGCCATTTCCAGTTCTCTCCAAGTCAGGTCTTTTTCCATTCCGGTGTTGTCTTCTCCGTCTTCTAATACATTGTCTTCCTCCCTATGACCATTTGGATTCAGCAAATCCTCAAAGTACTCTTTCCACACTGTCTTGAGTGCCTCATTGTTGTGTACCTCATTTCCGATTTTGTCCATCATTACCACATCCTCTCGCAGACCTCTTCTCTTACTTTTGACCATCCCATAAAGTACTTTCTTATTTCCTCTGCTGTCTTCCTCCATCATCTCTGTCCACTTTACCATCCACTTCTTCCTCTCCTCTGCGACAATCTTCTTTGCTTCTTTCTTCTTTAACTTATAATCTTCCCTTGTCAGATCAGTTCTTTCCTGGAACCACACTCTGAAAGCCTTGTTCTTCCTTCCCACAGCTTCTTTTACTCTCTCCTTCCACCATGGTGTCTCTTTACACCGCTTTCTGTTGCTTGTTCTTCCACATACTGCCACTGCAGCTTCCACCATTGTGTTTTTGAATTGCTTCCATTCCTCTTCCCCTGTTTTAGGATTGTCTGTTGGCATCCTTTCCCTTACTATCTTCTGGAATTCTTCCTCGACTTCCTTTTCCTTGAGTTGCCATACTTTGATTCTCCTTTCCTGGTACTCTGTCCTCTTGCTATCCTTAACAACTCCCAGGTTCATTACAAGTATTCTGTGGTCGCTATCTAAGGCCTCTGATGGTATTACCTTTATATCTCTTACACTTCTCTTCATTTCCCAGTCGTACAGCATGTAATCTACCAAAGATTTCTTTGTTAAATCACTGCTGTACCACGTTACCTTGTGGCTTTCTTTCTTCCGGAACCAGGAGTTGCCTACCACTAAACCGTTTCTCTTGCAAAAATCCAGCAACTTTCTCCCTTCTTCATTCCTGCTACCCCATCCTTCTGCTCCCAATACATTTTCATATCCTTGCCTTTCACTTCCTACATGTGCATTCAAATCTCCCATGACAATGATGCTCTGCCCATTCAACTGCTGTTGTAGCTCCTCCTCAAAGTCTTCCTTCTCTTGAGCTGTACATCCAACTTGAGGGGCATATACCTGGGCTATCTCCAGGCTTCTTCCCTTTACAGTTACTCTGATCTTCATGATCCTGTCACTTATTCCCTTTACCTCTTCCTTCATTCCATCTCTCACAACTACTCCTACTCCGCTGCTCCTTCCTTCACTGTTCCCACTCCTGTACAACCGGTACCCTTTCCTCAGTTCTCTGCGACCTTCTCCTTTCCATCTTGTTTCTGCCAAGCCCAGTACATCCAGTTTTCTTCTCTCCATCACATCTACAATCTCCTCCACTTTTCCTGTCAGTGTCTGTATGTTTAATGTCCCAACTCGTAGTCCATTAGCATATCCGGGTCGTCGTCGTTTGCATCCGTCCTTTCCGAGGCCTGTTCCTGGTTTGAAAGCAAATATGATATCCACTACTGGCTTGCTAGGCCTATCGTAGCTTCACCAGAGCCCCGTCAGCCGTCACTTTTCAGGGTTCCCATAGAGCCTTCACAGCTACCGTAGCGGTCCCGGGGCACACAAAGTCCCCACTGTACTTCACCCCTACAGGCAATCCCCTACTTCATGACCTATAATAATGTTACTGGTAAGGTATGTAATAATTTACAAAATTGATTGCTTTCTATCACATGTGCACTTTATTTTAGGAGAGTTTTCTCTGCTCTTCCTCTATTTGTCTGTCACTTTTATTTATATTTATGAATTCACTCAATTTCACTGAATTGCTCACTTCTTATCCTCGGATGCACTATATTTTGAAAAGTATTTTTAGGGTCTTCCACTCTTGCCTGTCCTTTCTTGTCCAAACGAGTTCTAGTCTTCCTACGTTTCTCTTGCCAATTCTCGGGTCCCACATCATTAGTCGGTGCGTCCACCTCTTATGCTCCATCCTCGCTACGTAGCTTGCCTGTTTCCAGTTAGGCTGTATTGAGCGGTTGTACCAGTTCTTCTACTGTAGGTATCTCTCTGTTCCTTATTCTGCCTTTCAGCATGATATTCAGGATTTTTTGTTCCATCGTAAGTTGACCTATCTGTAGTGTTTTTCTCTGCTTCAAAGTTAGTGACCAGGTTTGGCATCCATAAAGCATTACTGGAATTACACATTTCTCCAGAACTAGTGTCTTCAGACTTAGTTTCTAAGATTTATCTCCTAAAATGAATTTCAAGGACCAGAATTGTTTCCATGCATGCCCGATTCTTCTTTTGATTTCCTTCTCCTTATTGTTATCGAATGATACTTACATTCTGGTTTAGGTTTGTTAGGTAGTCCTGTGCATACTCCAATATTTTGCCATCTATGTTTACTGGTTTTTCTGTTTCATTTGCCATTGGTTTCAATTTCCTCAGGATCATGGTTAGGCCAGATTCTTGACTGCTTGTTCAATTCTGTTAACGTCTGTTCTGCATCAGTATGTCATCATCTGCAAACTGTAGGTGTGTCAAGCTTAATCTATGTTGATGCCATATTTTTTTTTTCCATTTCATTTTCCAGAATTGGCTTTCTAGCATTCATGTGAAGAGTTTTGGTGAGAGGGGGTTCTTCTTGTATCACTCCTCTCCCTAGCTCGAACCTTTTTTCTCCTCCATCTCTGTCGTTATTTTTGCCTGGCTACTCTCGTAGATATTTACTGGAAGTCTGATATACCCTTTGTGGATGTTTTGGTTCTCTAGAGCCTGTAGGACGTATTTGTTTTCCACGGAGTCCAAAGCTTTGTTATAGTCTACAAATGCTATATACACCTTAAGGTTGAATTCTAACAGTTTTTCGATGAGTCTGTTTGCTGTTTGGAGTGTTTGCTGTTTGGAGGTAGTCCACTGTGCTGAATCCTGATCTGAAACCTGCTTGTTCTATAGGTTGGTTTTCCTCTAGTGTCTTCAATAATGTTATTGGTTTTATGCCCCTTTTGACTACCGTGGCTTTTAGAGGCGCTGGGATGCTGGAACGTTGCCCTGAAGGGGGTCTTCAACATGCCAGTAAACCTAACACGGCTTCCTTGCATTTGCACAACTTCTAATGCCCACTGACTGCACCAGGATTCAATCCTTCAACCTTGGGTACAGCAGGTGAGAATGTTATCGCTAAGCCATGCTGTCAGACTGGTTATTAGAGAAAGGTGTAAGGCAAGGCTGTAACTTATCACCTATACTTTTCAATTTACAGTGTACATTGAACAAGCAACGAAGGAAAAGAGAGAGAAATTTAAAGTAGTAATAAAGGTATAAGTGAAATTATTTCAACTCTGAGATTTGCTGATAACATTGTTGCCTTAGCCAATTCATCGGAGGGTTTGAATGGGATTCTAAATGGTATGGATACAATCTTGAGGAAAGATTCATGATGAAAATCAATAAATACGAATATAAAATAAAATAATGGAATACAGCTGGAAGAAATGAAGGTTTGATCAGGTTAAATTCACTTAGTACGGTATGTAGGATGTATGAGATAAGTGAGGTGTGCTATTGACATCGAACTGGCAGGTGAACAACTAAATAAAGTAAATTTCTGTTACTTGGGCAAACAAAATAAGCAGTGGGGGATGAAGCAGAGAGGATATTAAAAGTAGGTTGGCACAAGCAAATAAATATGTCATTAAATATAGATTTAGGTATTAGAAAGGCCTTTTTTAAAGCTTTTGTCTGGAGCATGGCACTCTATGGAAGTGAAACTTGGACTGTTGTTGCAACAGAAAAGAGGAGAATAGAACCATCTAAAATGTGATGTTACAGGAAAATTAGGAAGGTAAGATGGGTATAGAGTACCAAATAAGGAGGTATTAAGATGAGAGTGGAAGAAGAAATGTTTCTGGTGAGTGTAATGAAAAGAAGTAGCGCACCTGCCTCTCACCCGGAGGCCCCGGGTTCGATCCCCGGCTCCGTCAGGGATTTTAAAACTGACGTGAGGGTTGGAACGGGGTGCACTCAGCCTCGTGAGGACAATTGAGTAGCTATCTGACAGTGAGACAGCGCCCCGATCACGAATACCAAGATTAACGGCCGAGGGGACCCGACGCGCTGATCACGCGTCACCCCAATATCTGCAGGCCAAATGGCTGGGCAGCGGTCGCTTGGTCGGCCTTAGCCCGTCATGGGCTGGATAGTGCCAGGGGTTGACTTTGTTGTAATGAAAAGAAGCGTTGGATTGATAGGTCACATAAAAGGTGCCCAGGAATAGCTAATTTAGTTATGGAAGAAAGGTTCAAGGATAAGAACTGTAGAGCAAGGCCTTGGCTGTAGGGTGTGGTAGAGATGAAACAATTAGCTCAGGATAGGGAAGCATGGAACTGCATCTAAACAGTCTAAAAACCACACACAAGTATGATACAGGTAATTCTGTTACTTGTAATTTATTAATACTTGTGTACTAGTGTTGCTCTGTTTTCATCCCTCCTCTAACATACACAAAACATACTTACATAAACCTGTGCAGAAGGGATGATGATTCCTGCACAAAATCCGGTTAAAATCCTGCCGCACATGAGCATCTCATAGCTTGATGCAAAAGTTATGAGCATCCAACCGATCACAGACAGTGGAGAACTTATCATGAGTGTCCTCTTGCGGCCTATATGCTGCAGGAAAGGACCTGCACAGAGACTGCCCACGAATGCTCCCAGCGGTGGTATGGAGCCTGGAAGTAAAGGAACACACAGTCATTATCGGCAAGACTTGATAATAAACATAGAAACATGGGCTCGATCATGGTTACTGTACTTGAAAACAAAATATCCCATTCTTGATTGCAAATTACTTTTTGAAAGAGTAATCAATATAATTACAATTGAATTGATCGGAGCTGAAAAGCATTAACTCAATAATGGTCATTAAAACTCAGCAATTCTTCTAGGTTTGTGCCGTGTCTTGTGTGGGGTTTCGCCTAGGACACCAAGCTGGCTCATCGGCGGGCTCTTGGTGTCCCCGCCCGGACCCCCGCAGGAGTGACGAACTGCGCGCCACCTCCCTTTATATTAGGTGCAACTGCACCACTTGTCTGCGAGAACTAAAAGCTCAAGGAGCCTTAACCTCCCTATGAAGGCTTCCAAAAAGATGATATATTGGCTTTCACGGCCAGTGAATTAAAACTCAGCAATTCTTCTAGGTTTGTGCCGTGTCTTGTGTGGGGTTTCGCCTAGGACACCAAGCTGGCTCATCGGCGGGCTCTTGGTGTCCCCGCCCGGACCCCCACAGGAGTGACGAACTGTGCGCCACCTCCCTTTATATAGAGTGCAACTGCACCGCTTGACTGCGAGAACTAAAAGCTCAAGCAGCCTTAACCTCCCTATGAAGGCTTTCAAAGAATTAGTTTTCTGGAGTAGGGCCTTGGAACGGGATAGGAAAGAATTAAGTCAGCCTTCTGCTTAACCCTTTATGGGATAGTGGAAATTTCGGAGAATTTTCATGCCGAAGTGCTAGTATTTCTAAAAATCAAATGTTATATACATATCTACTTGACGTAATGTTGCTGGATAGAATTTTAAAAAATATTAAACTAGAAACATTAACAATTCAAGTGTAAAAATAAAATATAAATATAGAAATAAAAATCATAAAAATAAAATTAAAATTATAAAAGAAATATAAAAATGAAAATAATAAACATAACTATAAAAATAAGAAAATAATTGAATGGTTACCCCGAATAATGATCTAACCCACAAAGATAAAATTATTGGGAAACAAAATAAAACGTTTATTTTTATTTTGAGTTCAATCATGTCAGTAAATTATTCATTTTTCAATTGTCTATATAATATAAAACCATATGTATGGCACACTTTAGAAATAATAATACAGATTTCATAGATACAAACATAAGAATGTAAAATTTCGTGGAAGAGAGATCTATCTGTAAACAGTGGAAAAGTGATCTAAGCTATAATTACAATATTAATGCTACAATAAAGTGAAAACTACAATAAAAATGAAAAATACATGTTGGGCATTGTTTAGATATAAACAAGTTGTTATGTCACTCACACTCCGTTTCTTTCAGATTCTGATAGAACTCGAAGTATTGGAGTGGGATAAACATTCACATAAAATCCCTCTTCTTTGCTTTCTTTTTTAGCAATACCTTCACTATACTATTGACATAGACCTGTGGGAAGTGGTTGTAGTTGGTAGCTTCTTTCGTAGGTTCGAAGTATCACGTAAGTGAACCTAAAAATAATATTTTTAAATTACTTTGATATCTCAAATCATCATTCCTGTGCACTGAATAAAACTTTAATTAAATACGCTTTACAGAAATACGTCACTTAACATTGCTAATGATTAGGAACATAGATCTAACTATATAAACAACATACAGTTAACTTTAAGGTTAGATCACTGTTCCACTCACCTGTTGTGATAAGCATTTTCCTGGCACGAAAAGTCCTTTCCTGCTCTTTTAGGGCTCCCCCGCACTCCTCAATGCTTTCTTTATATTATCCGTCCATTCAGATATATTAATTCTGCGTTTTCTACCCTTATTTAATTGTTTTTCAGTACTGCTGCTAAGAACTTTCTTGTGTTCATCCGCCATTTTCTTACAGATAGATCAGTATTCGCCGGGATGCCAACATTGAAAAATAAATAACACTGCTTTCAAAGACATTTATGATGTTTTCGGTCCACGAAACCGTGAGAGCATTCAGATAGATCATGATTCCACTGAAAGCTCAACTTGTGATTTTTTGTGGGTTAGATCATTATTCGGGGTAATCATTCAATTGTAAAAATCTATTGGAAATTAATTAATTAATTCAATAAAAATATCAAAATTAAAGCTATAAGAACATAAATTGAAATTACAAATAAATATACAAACATTAAAATTAGAGAAACAAAAAAAAATAACATTATTAATAATAAATTATAATAATAAAAATTGTAAATTAAAATGTCAAAACACAGAAAAAGAAAAAGAAAATAGTTTTGCTCTATAAAGGGTTAAACTACACACAAACACACAAAACATTTTCATCTTACCAGCAGGAGAAAATGCACGGAAGCTCACTGGCAAGGCAAAATCCATCACAAAGCAATTAGTTTTGTGATGTTTAAGCCAGGAACCACTGCTACATGTAATGCGATCAGAGGAGAAATGACTTTCAGCGCTGTATTACGTACTTAATGTTGACTGCACTACCAGATTCCCGCGTGTTACAGTGCTATTTGTAAAATACGTTTGTACAGGGTTGAGGTCGTTTTTATGTTACAAATCCATTTTAAATGTGAAATATTAATTCTGGACGGCTTTATGCCGCACTAAACTGACCACGGAACTGAAAGGCATTAAGTCACGTTTGCAAAATTGATTAGAAAGATATTTTTATTAAATTAAAATTAATATTCCGCTAACACAAATATAACCTGAATAGTTGCTTCACAACATATATGACTAATATAGTGTCTTTGTTAAGTTCCGTTCTGTCGATGACTATTCATCTGTTTCCTGAAAAGTAGTGAAAACTGACTTAACGCTTTTCAGCTGTGACCGATTCAATTACAACTTTGTTGACCATTGTAATATACTCTGCAGCCTTTAACATTGCAACACCCAGAAGGATGTGGAGCCATCACATCGAAATTTATTGGACAGAATATTCATCATACTCTTGCAGGTTAGTACACTATATTGAACATGAGGAATGTCGAGGCCAAGGAAGTAATGTGACGTGGTGGTCATCCAGCAACCGTCAGATGTGTGCCACATGCGGTCATGCATTATTCTGTTTGTACTGGTTGGCCCTAGGCTCCAACACCTCTGCTGAGTAACAGTGATGGAGATAGGGACTGGAATCCAACGATACCTCATACCAGGTGCCGGCCTGGTATTATGGCACAGGACTAGGCCTGGCGTGTGCCACCAGGCATGGGCAAGTCCATCGTGACACTGTGGTGAGCAGTCAGTAGCAGCCAGTCGCAGTACCGTAATTGATTCCTGGACAGACTGCCTCTTTGCTTCAGATGGTGATGAACTGTGTGTGTGTGTGGACACAGTCATATGGCACAAGTCTGAAAACCTGCCCGAGGATGTTTGATGTGGCTGTTGTGTTAGTAATTGCCTTGCACACCAGATGTCTGTCCTCGTGCACATTGCCATAGCGGGGATGTTGGCTTTCTGCTTGTCACTCAGTCCATCCTCTTCGACACACTGATTTCATACCCGCTCCACAGTGGTTCCAGTAAAATGGATGAAAATTTCATCTTTGAATTTGAGTCAAGCAGCTTCAGAGTAAATGTAGCACAACAAATTTTTCGTGCAAGACTAGCAAGGTCAGGCTTTGTCTTCCAACAGAAAAGCTATGAGGTGTTGACGTGGCGACACTAATGTACGGTGGGAAGATTCATAAGGCACTGGGTCTTGTGATTTATGATGCTTCGATACAATCAGAGATTTGGAGTCAAATTGTGGGCAGGTAGGAGAGTCTGGGGTGGGGGTGATCCCACATGACTTGTGATATTGTAAAAATGGCTCGAATCTGTGAGTGGGTGCACCTTAACTGATATACCTATCAGATGATATCCCATTAGATGCTGTGAGAGGAAATTATATTCTGATTGGAGCATCTTATTGTTTTATACCTTAATTAGCTAATACGTCAGTTGAGGGCGACGATTTATAAATATCAGTAGGCAGTCTTTAATTAATATGAGAATTCCTAGGGTGTGTGGACTAGCTAGCAAACTTATATAACATGAGGTGTTACATCGATCTGAAATATTTGAATTGAAGGCCAGTGACAAAGTGCTCCAACAATACATTTATGGATAGGACGTTTGTCTGGAATTGGTAGGCAATCTAGGAATGGAATCAGCATAATCGAGAAATGGCCAGCAAACTGACTGCTACATTTACTCTGAAGAAATTGCAAATTGCTTGCCATCAATACCGTATGTACCATACGAATTGACTCTGGTGACTAGGTGTTATCGCACAAGACTACATGGAGGTAAAAGTGACCTCCTTTCTTGAGACAACAAAAGTACAAAGACCTAGTTTCCATTTTTAGAAATATTTGAATTCATAATTGGTCCGTATTGACATATTTAGTTGTAGTTTCAATTAATTAAAACACACTTTTTATTCCGTCTAGTCAATACTATTTATACGGTAATGTTTCTTTTCACTTATTAATACATGTTTCGAGGCTTTGTATTCCAGATAGAATTTGCCTCTTCATCAGCTAAATGTCTAGTGTGGCCAGTTATTAAACATTAAAATGGATGGATTAATGTATGATATGGAGATGAAATGAGGTGGACATCATGCCCATTACAATGGGAACACTTTAAAAACACATAAAATTATTTACAAATTAAAACATAAAAACTATGCTAACACATAGTATTGGGTAAAATGTTATGACACTTTAACAAATTATTAGGAAAAACTGTCCGTTGCACTTATTTTGAAAACGACAATTGTTGGTGCGTTGATTTGGTCAGCACATCTGTTGCCTTGTCATTGGAATGGTGAGTCTGTGGACAACCTAAATTCTTTATTTTATTTTAAGTTATGTTGTTTCCACACTGGCCACACTAGACAATTCGCTGATGAAGGGGCAAATTCTATCTGGAATACAAAGCCTTGAAACATATAGGGTTCTGTATAAATAGTATTGACTAGACGGAATAAAGTGTGTTTTAATTAATTGAAACTATAATCTAGTTTCCATTCGTCAAGTTAACTACAGCCAGGAAAGCACAACAGTGATTCCATGATTAGGAATATCAGTAGCTTCATTAAAATCTTACCAATTTTCTGTGTTACTACAATCTGTCATGTGGGGGATGAAGTTACTCACGTCCGCAGCATACCTTAAGCTGTACGTGTCCCCTGGGTGGTGCTAAATGAGTAACAATTTTGGCAAAAACGTTCCAGAATAGAGAAACATGAGCAAACAAATAAAACTGCTCTTTTCAGAGCAAAACAACACAAAGTAAGAATACTGCAATGGAATGCAGGTGGTCTATCAACAAAGAAACTTTTGGAAGTAAAGAAAATCATGATAGACAGAGATATAGACATCCTTCTAATCAATGAAGCCAACACTACGCCTGAAAACATACAATATTTAAAGATCCAAGGGTATACCATCTACACTCTCTTCAAAACAAGACAAATAGCAAGCAGAATATTTGCAGCAGTGAAGAACATCATCATGTCAAAATTCAGAATTATAAAAGAAATGGACCCAACAGATACATAAGAAATTATCGAATTGTCCATATGGATCAACAACAAGAAAATAATATTCTGTGTTAACAGTCCTCCAAACAATAAAAATCTGAATCTTCACCTTTTAGAAATCAAAACAGCTACTATTTTTATAGGAGACTTCAATGCAGCTTCTCCAGTCTGGGCCTACAACTACACAAATTCAGCTGGTAAAACAATAAAAGACCTTATAGAGAGTAGCTCTCTTGAGCTATTATATAGTAACCAAGACCCAGCAACATTCATTCACCACTCTGGTTCCACAACTAACCCAGATCTCATATTAGTTTCAACAGATCTTACAAACCACAGTCATCGATCAGTACTCGAAGATCCAGGCAGTGGACATAGAACGTCCCTTCTTACTATTACATCATACAGTGAATCTGCTCAAAGTGCAGACCAGATGATTCGGTGGAACTTTAAAATGGCAGACTGGGAAAATTTCAGAAACAAACTTGAAACAAAAATGTCGGAAATTGATCTTGATGCACCTCCTAACATCATCCTGAATAAATTTACTACAGCCATAAAAGACATAGCCAAACTGTGCATACCCACAGGTGCCCAAACAAAATATAAACCTTTCTGGTCAGATGAATTGAAGAATCTTAAGTCCGCCAGAGACAAAGCAAGAAGAACAGCTGAACTTACTCAGGATCAAAATGATGTACGGAAATGGCGACAAGCAACAGCAAAATTAAAACAAGCAATAACAATATCTAAAAGAGAATCTTGGAGCACATTTTTAACAACAGTTGACTATAGGACAGACAGCAATAAAGCTCACAAACTTATTCTCTAAACAACAAACACGTAGTCACTCCTTTGAATCCTATTATGATAAATGATAAGGAAATTACAGACTGTCATAAAATAGCAAACCACTTCTGTAAACATTTCACTTCAATTAGACTACAAAACCGAAAAAGAAAGAAGACAAGACTCTCAAAAAAATCGTCAAAAAATTCATGAATAATAATGCAGATGATATCTTTAACAATAAATTTTCAATGGAAGAGTTAATGTTAGCAATAAAGAACACACAAGTCAGAAAACAACCAGGACCAGGTGAGATATTCCCAGAATTCATAAAAAATCTTGGCCCATCTGCTCTAAACATCCTGCTACACATATTCAACAAATTTTGGACATCAAATGATAACCTACCTAAAGACTGGACCAAAGCAACCATCATTCCAATCTTAAAACCAGGCAAGCCAAAAAACCAAGTCCCCTCGTACCGACCTATAGCACTTACCTCCATTCTGGTAAAAATTCTAGAAAGGATGATTACAAATAGACTCAATTGGTACTTATAAACAAAATCTCTTCTATCTGAAGAACAAGCAGGGTTTAGACAAAACAGGTCCTCCTCCCACCAAATAATGAGATTTACACAAGCTGTTAAAGAAGCTTTTAACAAAAGGGAAAGTGTTCTTGCAGTTTTCATCGATTTTAAAGGAGCCTCTGATACTGTATGGCGAAACATGATGCTAAAGAAACTTATCAACTTCAAAGTAAATGGATGTATGTTAAACTGGTTTTCAAGATTCCTTTCACAAAGAATGATCAATGTTCGTTACAACAACAAAACTTCAGGTTGCAAGCAATCAAAACTAGGCCTCCCACAAGGAGCTGTATCAAGCACAACTTTATTCAATGTGTACATCAACGATCTTCCAAAAACAATAAAGAAAGTAGGTAATGTGAATATCAGCTTGTTTGCAGACGATGTTATCATTTGGACCACAGCATGCAACAGCCCAAATCAGCAAATGCTTCTTGAACACGGAATGAACCAGGCACTTATAAAACTCAAAAACTGGACTGAAAACAATAATATGGAAATCAATACTTCCAAAACAGTATACCAGTTTTTCTCCCTGAGACACCACAATCAAACTTTTAGTCTCAAATTTAGTAATCAAGACCTTCCAAAAAGTGAAAGTACAAAGTACCTAGGTATCATCATGGACAAGAAGCTGAACTGGACCAAACACATACAACATGTGGAGGATAAGGTAAGCAAACGGATGAAATTACTGAAGAGACTAGCAGGAGCTACTTGGGGGAGCACTCAAGACACACTCAACAAAACCTACAATACTTACATCGAACCTATCATAAAATATGGCAGCGAAGTACTCTCTACAGCACCCCAGTCAAACATTGATCGCCTCGAGAGGTGTCAGAATAATGTCCTACGAATCATAACAGGTGCAATAAAAACCACACCTATAACCGCCTTGCAATTATATACCCACAACTTACCAATAGAAGAAGAGATGAAACATCAAACAGCCAATGCATATCTCAGTATACAAAGACTACCTCAAATGACATGGATCAAAAAACCAGTTTCTAGCCCCAATCTTAAAACACAAAAAGATCCCTTAAGTCTCGCCAAAGAATACATCAATAAGAGCAATCTGCAAATAAAACTTGAACCCCTCTGTATGCCAGTCAACCCCATTGAATATATACAAGTGACTACAGATCTTACTTTGTTAGAAGAGGTCTGCAAGAAAGGTTCTTCACCACAAGATCTAAAACAACTGGCCCTCTGTACAATAGAAGAAAGATATCCATCTAATCAATGGCTAAAAATATTTACAGATGGCTCACAAGACAAAGAAAATAGAACTGGAGCAGGAATACATTCATCGCTCTTCTCACTCTACTTCCCATTAGGCCAAAACAAAACAAACTTTGATGCTGAGATAAGAGCAATTTCACATGCACTCCATCAGTTATTAGGCAGAAACATTGATTATCAAAAATGCGTTATCATTACAGATTCAAAAGCAGCCATCCAAGCCATCTCGTCAAATTATAAGCCCCAAAATAAAGAACTGAAAGAAATTTTTTGTATGATAAAAACCCTTCAAAGACTCCACAAACATATCTCATTTCAGTGGATCCCTTCTCATGTTGGAATAGTAGGAAATGAAGAGGCAGACAGATTAGCAAAACAAGGTACCACACTACAACAACCTGTCAGTCAGACAGACTGATTTTATGTCAGCAAAGAGGATCTTGAAGAATACTATCAAAAACAGGTATGAAGAAATGGCAAAGAAAACAGCAGAAACCAAATTATGGAAGGACATTGATGCTAAATGGGATCAATATAAATTAACACCAAGAAGAGAAGCTGTAGCCTTCTTCAGACTTAACACTGGCCACGACTGCCTTGCAGCTCATCTGAAACGAATCAACATCCTGAGATCTGAGGAATGCACACTTTGTCACGAACCTGGAAGTAAAATGGATAAGGGGCACCTGCTACATTGCAACAAACTTGATGTGACTGCTAGAACTTCTGGAAACCTCACACAACTCTATTGGAACGCAAGAAAGCTGATGGATTGGAATCCGGGCTAGCCATAAGAAACAACAACAATCTGTCATGTGTACGTAATTTCAACTTTACAATAATAATCTTATGTTTTACATGTATAATGAAATCATTTATAGTAGAATAGAAATCTTAATCAATGTTTTTTATTTTGTATTCACTATTTCCTGTATAAATACTGCACCATGGTATGTTGTCAAGCAAGCTGTCTCATGACCTCATGAAATGGAGTCATATTTATCATTATTTAATAATTGGTCTTCCTCGTCCTCTCTTTCCAGTCATCCGTCTCTCCGTCACTTGTTTCGGCATTCGTTCTTTTCACATGTTCATACCATCTCAATTTGTTCTGCTCCAGCATATCATTCAGCTTCTGTACATTCACTTCCTTTCGAATGTCTTCATTCCTCACTCTCTCTCTCTCTCCTAGTCCGAAGTGAAATGCCACGTCCTGTGGTTCGGATTCCACGTAAAAAGGAGGTCCCTTGGCTTATGATCTCTAGATTAACGGTCACGTTAAACTACAAGCTTCCTTCCTTCTCTCCTAGTCTTCTGTACCATACTCCTCAGGGATTTAATTTCGGCTGCCTGTATTCTACTTTCATCTCTCCTCGTCATTAGCCAAGTTTCTGCTCCGTAAGTCATTATTGGTAAATAATAGATCTTGTATATAGTGGAGGGGTGTCATATTCGCTCCGACCCGGCCCGTACTGGAAAACTGAAGTTGATGATGATTAATGTTGAGGGAATATTTTGATTCTAGCCTATTCTTGAAAACTTAGATATCACCTTTTTGTAATAGTTCCATCCTCGTAATTGTATTATTGAATTATTGACAATGACGTGACATCTACAGCGTGATTCTTATTAACGTTTAAAACTCTCTATAGCGACGTAGATGGCATTGAGACAAGTAATTTGATATAGAACACTTATATGGGTCGCAAGTGTTCGGAAGTACCTTAAAAGTGAACCACAACTGTTAAACGTATGACGTCATCAGGTGACGGCTCAGCTCAACTCAAGCGGTCAGACCCGTGCTCCCTTACACACACCAAAGCAAACGTTGAATATCATATCACTCTGGTTCCGTGTCTTAATGTCAACAAACAATCTGCTTCCACTTGAAAGGAGAAGAGAGAGAACAAAGAAAGCTGATGGATAGGCCCCGGATTTGAACCTCGAACCCCACGCGCCCGAGTCGCACGCGCAGACTCGGAGCCAGAGTGATAATTTCCGGGCGCCCGGGAATGTTCTCCGCAGCGGCTACATTCAGCTGCGAGTGGTTGCGTCATCAGTTTAGTTGGCAGCACAGTGTCATTGATAGGGTGAAGGCCACACGTGTGGGCTGCGGTCTGCCGATTCGTCAGTATATTGCAATAAGCCAGCATGTGTGTCAACAGCACTTCTAGCATCAGTTATGAATGGCTGTGGTGACTATAAAGTTTACTGTTTGTTATGATACAAGCGACAGCCTTGCTGCCAACGTAACTGGTGGCATAATCTGTCGCAGCAGCTAGTAGGCACTGCGGAGAACATTCCTGGGCGCACTGTATAACATTCAACGTATGCTTTGGTGTGCGTAAGAGAGCACGGGCCTGACCACTCGAGCGTAGCCATCACCTGATGACGTCATATGTTTAACAGTTGTGGTTCACTTTTAAGGTATTTCCGGACACATGCGACCCTAAGTGTCATATATCAAATTACTTGTTTCAATGCCATCTACATCGCTATAGAGAGTTTTAAACGTTAATAAGAATCACCCTGTAGGCTATAGTAATTGTGGGGTTATATTTACTTGAGTTAAGTAAACAGCACACAATTGTCCAAATTAATTTTTTCACATATGAAAGAAACACTCAAACATTATTCCACCTTGGTATATTGGCTTTCACGGCCAGTGAATTAAAACTCGGCAATTTTTCTAGGTTTATGCCGTGTCTTGTGTGGGGTTTCTCCCAGGAACAACAAGTTGGGTCATCAGTGGGCTCCGTGCACGTAATACCAAGACGCTGCATAAACCTATAAAAAAAAGATACGAGCCTTACAGTAGTCGCATATGATGTGTAACATCTGACATGTTATCCTACTCGTATGCTACACAGCTTGGACATTCTTAAAATGCTAATTTACACTCCATTTTCATACTGGTACTATGATGAATGTATAGATTGAATTGGAGATATGCTACTGTCACATTTGTGGCGCAGTGGTCAAGCTGTTAGTCTCTCACTAAGGTAGACCGGGTTTGATTCCCGGTCAATACATGTGAGATTTTCGAATTGAAATGCCATGTCCTGTGGTTCGCATTCCATGTAAAAGGGAGGTACCGTGGATCATGATCGTGAGATTAACGGACATGCAAAACTACAAGCTTCCTTCCTTCCTTTTACATTAATAATTCATAATAACAAAGTGACACACAACGTCGACAGTACTCTCAAATACTGTGAGCACAATCCTCAGTAACAATAACATTCATTATTCTCAAGGCTATAAGCCTCCGTGGCTTAGGCGGCAGCACGCCAGCCTCTCACCGCTGGGTCCGTGGTTCAAATCCCGGTCACTCCATGTGAGATCTGTGCTGGACAAAACGGAGGCAGACAGGTTTTTCTCCGGGTACTCCGGTTTTCCCTGTCAAAATTTCATTCCAGCAACACACTCCACTATCATTTCATTTCATCTGTCATTCATTTGATCATTGCCCCAGAGGAGTGCGTCAAGCCTCGGCAGCCGGCACAGTTCATATCCTCGCCGCTAGATGGGGGCTTCATTCATTCCATTCCTGACCCGGTCGGAGACTGGAACAGGCTGTGGATTGTCATTGTCATTCTCAAGGCTCTCATACAGTTCGTCGTAAACAATCAAAACATGGCTTCCTACAATCATGAAGTGACCTAGTCTCACATATGATGAAAATACAGCTTTTATTCCACTCATATAACAACATTCTGTTATGCATTTAATATTTGACTACTCACCCACAGCTTGACAATAATGCCGCTTACTTAAATGTCATTTGTCGTCTTTGTCCTACCCCATGTGATGTTCAACCTTGAACGTGAAGCTTCATAAACTGCTCAATGACAAATGAAAGTCGGTGAAACATTTGCCACTGTGCTCGTCAAACCAGTGCCTGCTAAATGCACTGCCTACTGTATTGCCGTAACATTCTCGCGCTACAGAGCACACACTGCCTTGTTTCCAATACACACATTTTCAATTGTACATCCAGCTGGCAGTCTGTCTTCACTTCCGTTCGATCCACTTCCGCCCGATTCACTTCCGTCCCATTTTTCTGGCAGTGCGTCTTCACTTCCGTCCGATCAACTTCCGTTCGATCCACTTCCGCCGGATTCACTTCCATCCCCAATTTTCAAAATCACTCCCGCAAAACTATCCAGCAACCGAGCGGAAAGATGTTACACATCAAAAGTGCTGAGTTTTATTATTCCACCTTGTTAATGTTTTATTATTAAACAATTTAACAATAGTACAAGTTTTGGACCTCTTATTAGAGTCCTTCAGCTAGTAGAACGCAAATAGCAGATTAAAACAAATATGTGATGATGACATGATCATATTTTATCATTGTTTGTTTTCAATCAACTATTGTTATTGTTGTTTCATTTCAGGGGCTTGGACATCGTGGTCATTTAGCCCCATGCACTTGGGGGATGTATTTACTGGTACATTGAGTGGTCAAATGTCATGGGAACGGTAGTCCCATGAGACAATGTACTGTGTATGACTTCTTAGCGTTGCAGCTAGCTGTGGTGGAGCAGAGCAGTCCGTCATAGACACAAGTGTAGTGAAAATGGCAACACGTCGCGAGTTAACCGACTTTGAACGTGGGATGATCATCGACGCACGGCGCATGGGTAATAGCATTTCGGAGATTACACGCAAATTCGGGTTTCTGAAGTCAACAGTGCCGAGGGTGGATCCTCAATATCGCAGAGATAATGTTACCACCCGCGTAAATCCCCGCGGGACGATCACAGGTGTTTTAACGAATGGACATTACATCGCCTCAGCAGAACCACGGGACGATCCAAGGGCTGCTGAGAGTCAGAACACCGCCCAGTTGAATGTTGGGAGTCAGAAACTCATTTCTTGTCGAGTCGATGCCTTGCTGTTTTGCTGCCGTTTTGAGGGCTCGCGGAGGAGCAACTCATTATTAACATCATGTTCTGAGGCCTTCCCATGACTTGGCCACTAAGTGAACATCGCTCTGCTCATTTGCTGCAACAGTGACATAGGCCTACTGTAAGTCAAAATATGATGTGTGGGGGAAACTGTGAATTTATTTCAATAATATCAAGGTCATATTAAATTGGGGATTTATTACTTTGCTTCAGATGAGTGTAACACACCAACGTAATTAAGAAGTATCAGTGTTCTTGATGTAATTGTAAAATTTTCAGAAACTGGTTCAACGAACTATGCAATCCCATATTGTGATGGAAAATAATAGAGTACAGTCGGTTTAATCAATCGATAAAGAATATCGTTCAGCACTATACGGATGTAACAGAAAAAGTACACATTTCTAGTTATGCCACTGTTGCAGCAAATGAGTGATTTGTAGTGGCAAAGCTACATTCATGCAACTGGGTGTTCTAATGTTAATACCTTATAGTTTTTTGTACGTAAACTCCAGTTGTCGTGTTTTTCGCTCAGCAAAGATATCAATGATGCGCTCTTTGAAGATGTCATCCCTGGAAAGATAGTTCACCAAACTCTTCTCAATAGTCAGAGTACTCAAATTGCTCAGTCTAGAATCTGACATGGAGTTCCTTAAAAATGTCTTAAATCTCTTCTATGCACTCATACTTCATTCACTCGGAGCAGTAGAGACAGGAAAGGTAAGAATCAGTCTTATGAGGCGCACTGTTTCTTGATATATTTTTTCCAGGCCGTTGTTCAAAAAATATTCTCTTCATAGGACAATGAAGAAAATGGTCTTGATTTTAAATACATTATTAAATCACTACACTGATCCATGTTTTAAAACGAACATGTACACGCTGAGATACCGCCCGCCTCACGAATGCACTGCTTGGAGCCTAGGCTCTCTGCTGATGCATTCAGCTATCGACCTTCATTTGGCGAATGCGCAATTGCCTTCTCTACCCACAGAGACTTGAGCCTGTTTCAAAGGAGACTCACTGGCTGTGCTCAGTCCCGCGCAGAGAAGCTGGCGTCAATCCCATCGTGGCTACAGAGAATAATACCGAAAACTAGAGATTTAATTTGCCTATGCCAATGCAAATTAGAAAAACTTAAATGTGCATATTTCTTGAGAATGAAATGGGCATTCTAAGGCTCAAAGATTCCCCTCCAGCTTCGCCACTGGTGATTTGTCTGTAATCCTGCGTTATTGTGGCATCTGTAGGAGTGTGTGTATTTGTAATTCAGGTGATGATTGGGAAGGAGGCGGTTGTGGCCTTACGTTAGGAACCATTCCGGCATTTGCCTGGAGTAGAAGTGAGAAATCACGGACAACTACTTCCAGGATGGCTGAGGTGGGAATCTAACCCTCCCCTTCTCAGGTTTGCCTCATCACGCTGAATGTACCACGTTCCAGCCCTCAGACCAGAATTACATTTCTTGGCAGAACTGCTACATCAGGAGGTGGACCAACTATTTTTAATGCATGCAATATTTGACGTATGCTCTACTAGCTGAAGAAGGACCCTAAGAGGTTCAAAACATGTACTGTTATTATTATTATTATTATTAATCATCTTGATTGGTCACATTGAACCACTTGAGTCGTTCCACAATCACTTCTTCTTTGAAGGTAGTACTGCTTGGTTCTTGCGCTCTTTCCAGTACTTTTTCATTCTTTCAGATCGGGATTTTCTCAACTCATCTGAAATCTCCATAGGTTTTCTATGTGTCATTTCTGCAGAAAATTTGTGAGTTTTAAGAATGGTGTTAATTTTATTTTTCTCCTCGGCATCTGTTATCTTGAGTCCAACTGCTTTGAGATCTTGTTGGATTTCTTGGATCCATTTTCCTCCAGTTTTCTTTCCTAGATTTCTCATCACCAGTTGGCGTACAATTCTGTTTTCTGGAAGCCGTAAGATGTGAAAAAAATATGAAATTCTTTTCTTCTTCATTGTGCTGGTGATTGAATCAATCTCACGATAGACAGTTTCATTTGGGAGAATCCTCCAGACTCCCTCAACCTGATACTTTTTATTTATGCACGTTCTAATGATTCTTCTTTCCGTTTTGAGGAGTTGATCAGTTCTTTGTTCATTTTTAATTTGGAACAGTGTTTCACAAGCATAAGTGGCTTCTGGGAGGGTTACAGTTTTATAATGTTGGATCTTAGTAGCTATTGATAGGCATTTTTTATTATATGTTGACCAGGTTAGAGATTGTGCCTTTTTCATTTTATTTGTTCTATTTATCCAAGTTACTTTTTCGTTTAAGTTATGTGTTATAATTTCTCCAAGATACTTAAATTGAGGAACTAGGATAATTTTATGATCATTTATATAGACTTCATTTATATATAAGGGTTTCATAGGCATGATCTCAGTTTTTTCAAAGGATATCTGTAATCCTATCCCTTGAGCAATTTCTTGGAGACTAGTGATCTGAGTACAAACCTCTTCCTTGTCTAGTGCTAAAAGAGCCAAGTCATCTGCAAATCCTAAGCAGTTTATTTTTATTGGTGGTTTTGTTCCAATTTTGATCTTAGGAGGGTTTTCCTTTTGCCAAACCTTCATGATATAATCAGGAGCCACATTGAAAAGCAGAGGGGATAATCCATCACCTTGTCTGAGACCAGTTTTTACTGTGAAAGCTGTTGATATTTCTCCCCTAAATTTAACTTTCGAATTTGTGTTTGTTAATGTTAATTGAATGATTCTTATCAATTTAGGATGGAGACCGTATGATCTGAGGATTTTTAGCAGTGTCAGTCTATGAATACTATCATAGGCTTTCTTGAAATCTATAAAAGAGATAAAGAGTTGCTTATTTCTGTTTTTGTAATATTCCATTATTAATTTCAGGCTAAGGATTTGGTCTGGACAACTTCTGTAAGGGCGAAATCCTCCTTGATATTCTCCAAGTTGTGGTTCCAGAATGTTTTTGATCCTGTTGTAAATTGTAACATGTACTGTATTATTAAATTCTTCAATAATAAGCATTGTGTAAGGCGGAACAATCTGAGTATTTTGCGGTATTTAAAAGAAGTTAATTTCTTCCAATAGACTATTACTGTGGGTAATATACAATACTCTCTTGAACCATGTATATTAATTTGTTTTAATGGCAACAACACATTGTGAATACTTACTGACCCAGGAGACAGCATTATCATCTGGTACCAGATGCGGGGACAATGCCAGCATGGAGGGTACTCCTGGAGATGAGAATCCACGGAGCAGTCCGACAGACATGTAGCCTAGCGAGGCCGCCATCGCCAGCAGCAGCTGTAACAAACAGCTTTATTAGTTTAATTCCATTTGTACTCAAGTGTCTCTAGTCCCTGAATCAAGTAATGGTAATAATCAATTATATGGAGCTAGCGAGTCGACTCCCAGGTAGACTGTGGAGTAAAGTTCCAAGATGGAGGGACAGAGGTAAGGAAGGTTGTTCTACTGTTCAGTCTGTAACCAGTAGTTAATCTACGATTGAAGACGTACAGTCGATTGCTGGCTCGATGCTGATTTCTCATAGTATGGCATGCTGAAATAAAACTATGTAAAATGCAGAATTTGCCGTATTTATTCCAGAGAGTAAACTAAGCACAAATCCAACATGGTGGCCAAACTAACGACAAAATACTTAAATCGGCGTTTCTGGCAACTTAATCATTTGAGCGCAATGAAACTCAGCACAGTAAATCTTAATTTAAACCTAATATATTGGCATCTAATGTTATTCAATTGTTTAAAAAGAATCAAGATGACAGTAGTACGGTATGATGTTTCAAAATATATTTTAAGTCTTGAATTCTACTCGAGCAATCAAATTGAAAGTTAATAAAATAAACTACCGTAATAACTTTTATCAACTCTTACATAACTCTATGGCATTCATTTAAGCGAACTCAACATGGCGGCTGTGTGATTTATTTCACCCAGAGATATTGGGCAGTCGACTGGTGAAATAAATCACACAGCCGCCATGTTGAGTTCGCTTAAATGTATGCCATAGAGTTACCTGTACAAGTTGATACCGCAGGAGTAGATTCAACAAATGAGTGACTGTTCAGGAATCGTTCCATTAAAGTCCCGTATGTGTTCATAAACCATTCATCCGATTGCGATGAAACTTTGGTGAGTTATTGTGCTCGCTCCCACGAATGTTTCTGAATTAGTAATTCAATTTTACAATATTTATGAGGCAGTTGATGGAAAAGAAAAGAAAAACATTATGTATCCAAAAGCACTTCAACAATCAAAATTACAACGCCAACACTTTCTTTGATTGGCATTGCAACGCATGCCGGGTACAGCTAGTAAATTATAAAAACCCTGAATATTCCTCTCCTTAAAGTGTACACCTGTGACTCGTTACAGAAAGATGCCTTCTCTGTGGGAGGAGTCATTATCAACCAACACTGAAATTAATTTTTATTCTAGTTGTGGTGATTGTTGTAAGGGGTGGAACATCATGGTTATGTGTCCCATTTTTCTAGTGTAGGTATTGTAAAAGATAGATTGTATGCATGCTAATTTCTAAAAAGGAACATCTCTCACAGTAGGGTACATATGCTCTATAGAACTGGTCATAGAGAAAGTTGATTAAACAGGAGGCCTAGGGTACATAACTTTTAAGTCTCATGATCTTGCGATTAATGGTCACGTAAAAACTACAACCTAATTCTGAATTGTTGTGATCTTGGTTGGTTCCTCAGTTTAGGGGCTGCGACAACGCGGTCATGTAGCCCCGTGTACTTTGGGTGTGTGTAGAATCTGTCTACTAACCGGTGTTAATTGTGATGGCTGTATTAGTGTGTGTTATCTGTTTTTAATTCAAGTAAGGACTGCATACATTGGATTTTCAAGTAGTTCCAACTTTTGCTACCAAACGCCACCGTCAACGACCAACTAGTTCTGCACTTTGTTACTAGATGCCACCGCAGTCGGCTCCTGGCAACGAACTTTGGAACCTACTTTAAGAGCGTTACTCAAAGATAACCTATAATTGAGCACCACACAGGTGTAATTAGTGGAAGGTTCTTCATCATGCCATAAATCTATGGCATGGGACCGCCGGCTTTACTTCTTCGAAGGAAGGCATACGGTACTGAGGGATTTTAACGCTCTTAAAAAAATCCGACGACTTCGGCCGGGTTTGTTGTATTTATGTATTGTACCATAAATAGTGCCTCATCAAGTGTCTTTGGACAAATGTTTTCCAGTGCTTGAGGTGTGTTGATGCGGGTTATCTTGAACAGCGATGAAAGCTTTCATTTAAGACTGGGCAAGCCATAGAAAGATAAGTGTACATTGACATCCTCTGTCGCCTCGAGGATGCAATGAAAAGGAAGCGTCTGGAAAAATGTGCTCTAAACAACTGGTACTTCTTGCATAACAATGCACCTGCACCTCGGTCAGTCTTGGTGCTAAATTACCTTGCCAGGACCCAGGAATAATGTGACGGCTTTGGAGCATCCTCCATATTCTCCAGATCTTTCGCCGCCAGACTTTTTGCCCTTTCCGCAGCTCAACAGTCATCTGAAGGGGCAACGATTCGCGAGTGCAGATTGAGTCACGCAAATGTGACGAGAGCGCTGAAACAGGTTTAACAAAATGGGTTCCAGGACTGCTTCCGATCGCTTTACACGCGTTGGCAGAAGTGTGTTACTGAGAAAGGGAACTATTTTGAAGGAAATGTTGTGTAAATTAGGGTAGTCACTCATTTATGTAATATAAGGGTCATTCAAAAGGAAACGAGCTGGAGGCTATAAAATGAAAACCGGTAAACGGATCGTAATGCCCTGGCCTGGGGACGACGGTGTGGTCCATATGAGAGCGCCTAGGTACCTAACTCGCCACTAGAAGGACATGGACGCACACCTACGTGACGACAGAGCGAGCAAGCACACGCATCGACCATCAACTGCACTCAGTCGTGCGGAAACCAATGACATGGAGACTTCAAAAGAAGAGCAAAGGGATGTAGTGCGTTTCCTGAAAGCGAAAGGAGTGGGGAAACTGAAATTCATCGAAGAATGACACAAGTGTACGAAGAGCACTGCCTGTCTGTGGCAAGGGTTAAGGCGTGGCACAAGCGATTCAGGGAAGGACGGATGTCGTTGGGCGACGATGCACGGTCTGGAGCGCCACACCGCATTACCGATGACATTGTCAAGCAGGTGGATGTCCTCATGCAAGACCAGCGAGTTACGGTAACAGTAATGGCCGCAGAGGTCGGAGAGAGTGTCGGAAGTGTTCACGCCATCATTAAGGACCGATTGCAATTTCGCAAAAAGTGCCTCACATACTTCAACCAGCACAGGGAGCAAGCCGAATGGGACTCTCTAGAACATCTGCTGCGCTATGCCAAGGGAGAGTATGTGTTCCTGGCACGGGTATTTGCATGAGACGAGACATGTATAGTGTCAATACTTTGAACCAGAGTCAAAACGACAAAAGTCGCCAGTGGAAGCATGCAGGCTCGCCGCCACCCAAAAAGTCCAAGACCATCCGCAGGAGTACGTGGAAGGTTATGCTCAGCTTCTTATTTGACCAAAAGAGCCCCCTTCTTATGGACTTTCTACAGCATGGGACAACGGTGAATGCGCAGCGATACTCGCAAACCTTGACCTCCCTTCAAACAGCGATCAAATCGAAACGACCAGGACAGCTCACCAGCGGAATCATTCTGCTCCATGACAATGCAACACCCCATACAACCAACGCAGTCAAGGAGCTCTTAAAGACATTCCAATGGGTGGTACTCAATAACCTCCGTACAGTCCGGACTTGTTTCCCGGCGATTATGCCACATTTGGTGAGCTGAAGAAGGCTCTGAGAGGCAAACGATTCATCTCGGACGACGACGTCAAGCAGTACGTTCGGAACTGGTTCACAACGCAGACGGCCATTCATTGCCTTGCGTTGCAGTGGGACAAGTGCCTCAATAGTGCTGAGCAATACTTTTGAATAATTATAAAATCGTATGGCCTCGGTGCCGGGTGCAAGCTTTGTTATTTGATACCCAGAGGGGAGCTTGCATGTCGAATTTTGTTATTCCTTGGAGCGCTATGAAAGTCAAGGAAACCTCCTTGGATATCTCCTTGACACTATAGCGCTTTCTAGTAGAGAAAGGAGGAACTTATGTGTTGGCGGAAAATCCTGAGATTAATATTTGCCATTATGAACACGGCCTACTGAATTCAAATGGGTTCTTTAACATGCCAACAACGTATGACATGCCTGTCGTGATTTTTGTCGCCTTTCAAAAATCACTTACCATGGCCAAGCTTGGGGTTGGTAGTCCAACACGATAACCACTCACCCACCGTGGCAAGCAGTGGAATGAACGGTGCAGGTTTTCATGTTATAGCCTCTGGCTCGTTTCTTTTTGAATGGCCCTTATATTTACACATTCTGGGAACTTTTTGATCCTAGTATGTATAGCGGCAGTGCGGAATTTTCGTTTTAAAATCGATAACATACGTTCCCATGCCCACCAAAATTGACATTCAGGAAGCTCTGTACGTTAGACATAAGCTTCCCGAGTTACAAGGTAATCAATCATATTGAATATTACATGCATTCGCCATCTTGTACGCATAAAATATTATTTAAAAAAGTACTTATTCACCATTTAGGGGCTGCAGTAGCTACGTCTTAAGCCACGTATCACGACTGAAAGGGAGATCTGGAGACATACACATACATCCAGTTCAACATTCTATTCTAAAACCATATCGCAAATTCACCCTAAACTTTATCCGCAGCTTATCCGCTATCCAAACAGCCATGCAACCTATATCCGCATGGCGAAAAAAATGCGGATAGACGCATCAGCGCAGGGTTTTAGCCGGCTTGCTGCAGCTCTTTATCGCGTTTGTGTTGATCGATTTAACGCGCATGGCTACTCTGTGGGGTGACAGCTGAAAGACACCGCACTGACGATTTTATTTACCTTGACTTTGACCTTGTAAGCAGCCTGGGTTTGTCTTTCACAGTGGTACAACCGTGTATGGACATAGTGTTTGTGAGAAACGTTCGTATATAACAAGCGTTAACTTTAAATTACCATACTGTATATACTAGGTAGTGATGGGGGACAAATGATTACATTGTTAGTAATTTATTTAAGCTGACGATATGGGTAAAGCCCTGCGCGGATGCGGATATCCACGGATATCTGCAACATTTTCGTCATGCGGATCTAGTTTGCATGACTGTACGGATAGCGGATAAGCTGCGGACAATGTTTGGAGTAAATTTGGGGATAGTTTTTAGAATACAATCCGAACTTGTTGAATATCACTACTAGGACCCGAATGTTTATGACATACCATATTTTTTCCGTTACCGGTATGTTACTTCCATGACAAATGTAAGATGATTTAGGCTAATCTCATTAAAATTATGTTATCTCTACTTAGTATAAAACAAAGTCCCCGATTCTTGGATGTTACGGGTAAACTCGAGAACCACTGGATGGATTTTGATGCGGTTTTCACCATTCTGTAAAGGACATCTCGTGGACGATTTCTGTAGAAAATAATTTATTTATGATCAAAGGAAGCCGACCAGTAACGATTTCAGTGGGAAAGTCGAAAAAAACCTGACGTACGAGCGCTTTGTAAGCTTACGCTGGGCAAACCGTTAAAAATATCTAAATACTATAAGCGTAATTATTGTTCAGCATGAAAAGTCCTACAAAAAAGTCCGCGAGAGCATATCTTCAATACATCGCCCACTATAAGTGTTTTTACGTTTTAATTTCTTCCAACCATGCCCATTCAACTACTGAGGCGACAGTTTACGAGCTAGCTAAGGGCGAGTCTATCATCCCTGTTACAGCCTAGCTAGCGGGCGAACCTATTGTTCCAGATACAGCCAGCAGCAAACCGTTGAGTCGTGTTGGGTTAAGACTTCTGAGAAGGGTGGTTGTGTTTGGAGTTTTCCTGGAAGTGCAACTCGGGTTTTCTTAATTTCGCATGTGAAACACAGTCAAGTTAAGATTGGACGGAAGGGTGATTATATTATATTAAATTACACTGATTGGCGTATAATCTCCACTTAGTATAAAACAAAGTCCCCGATTCTTGGATGTCAGGGGTAATCTCGAGAACCACTGGATGGATTTTGATGCGGTTTTCACCATTCTGTAAAGGATATGTCGAGGAAGGTTTCTGTAGAAAATAATTTATTTATGACCAAAGGAAGTCAAGCACTAACGATTTCAGTGAAATGTGGTCGAAACAAAAACTCGCGTCCGTGCGCTTTTTTAGCTTACGCTGGGCAAACCGTTAAACATATCTATATACTATGAGTGTAAGAATTGTTCAGCATGAAAAGTTCTACAAAAAAGCTCGGGAGAGCATAGGCCTATCTCTATCTTCAATACATCGCCTACTAAAAGTGTTATTACGTTTTCATTTCTTCCAACAATCTCCATTCAGTTACTGAGGCGACAGTTTACGAGCTATAAATAGCTAGGGGCGAGTCTATCACCATAGTTACAGCTTAGCTAACGGACGAGCTTATTGCCCCAGATACAGCCAGCAAACTGTCGAGTCATGTTGAGTTAAAAACATTAGAGAAGAGTGGTTGTGTTTGGAGTTTCCCTGGAAGTGCAACTCGGCTTTTCTTCATTTCGCCTGTGAACTTTCGTTCCGCAAAATTCACAGTCAAGTTAAGATTGGACAGATGGGGATTTGTGTTTCATGTATCTCGCCATTCTTAAATTACGTCTGACAAGAATTTGTTGCACATGCATCTCCATGATAATATAATTAATAGTCCAGTCCGTGATTTTAACCCATCATGCCGAGACGGAAAACGGATATTGGTCGTTGTTCATTGACATTGGAAAAAATAAGCGCCTATCACGTACGGTAATGCATTCATAACTGTTCCCGGGCGAAGCCACTAGTTGCTAGTTAATCATAATTAACACTCCCAACCATCACTCACTCACGAACTTGTAATGCGCTGGTAAAACTTTCCAGCTTTGGGTAGGGACTTTTCGCTCACCCTATAGGTAATAATCACAGCTGGAAGCAGATGTAGGCTACAATGTGTTGAATTATGTATGTTGACGAAAGTAGCCCGGAAAATTAGATGCTCCATATTTCGGTATTTACAAAAAGAGGACATTACAGTTATTTGCGGATTTTTTTCCGACATCCCATTCGCCTCCGTGAACTCTTAAATCTAATTTTCTAGGAGTACGATGGATTTTAACTGTGGGTATATGTGGCCTGAAAATGTTGCATTAGCATGTTTGAGAGTTCACATCCCAATTGAGGTGAAAACTACGACCTTCACATCGCATGTTGTATTGTATGTGAGGGATCTGTCGCAACGTGGATGACATTACGCAGTGTCACACACAAGCAATATTGATAACGTAGGCGTTATTCCACACTGACCTGTTTTACCGTTTTGTTTACTACCCATATCCAGAGCCCTGCGCGGATAAACAAAATGTTATCCGCATCCGCACGACTGTTATCCGCATCCGCATCCTCACGTTTGTTATCTGAATCCGCTGACATTACTATAACATTTTTAATTTATTAGATAAAGCATTAAGTATTAAAGCAACACATGTTTCGAAATGTTCCTTCCCAGACCGAAATTAAGTGGAATACATGCTTGTGTATTTACGTCGTTTACATTTACAGAACAAGTAAACGTGAAGTCTGAACAATGAAAATCAGATGGGTCTGTTCCCACGGATGCATCCTTGGTTATGTTACTTGCGCAAACTGTAGCTGAAACTTTTCCGCCTGATTCTTCCTTTTTTTTTTTAATCGTTTGAGTTGTCTGTGAAAGCGCTGTAAGCTATGACCCGGCGAAACATTCCTCGTCTTGTATTCATCAGGAAATATTGTCGGAACATAGGCTGGACTTAGTGGGTGTACAGATCGTCTGTTTCCGATGAAATGTGTACTGCCACGGCGTTCTTAAGTTAACAGGCGGGAACACTGCCAGCGGGGCTGTGACGTCATGGGTCTTACTACAGACAGCAAAGAGATGCTCAGTCTTGTTGGAGCGCTGTGATGTGGTCATTGTTTCTATGTTTCGAGGGTGACATTTCACAATACATTGCTTTTCCTGTTGTCCAGTGACAAGTGTTAAATATATCCGTGCCCCACGTGGTATATTTTAAAAGCAAATACAATGTCACGAAGGTGTTATGTACCAGGATGTAGTAGTAATTTTCTGGTTCGTGGAGTTGAAACCGCCTACGTGAAATGTTTCTCTTTTCCCAAGAAAGTAAACTTGAGAAATAGATGGCTGAGAAGCATCCCGAGGAAGGACTGGACACCTTCGGAGAACAGTGTTGTGTGTATTAAACATTTTCAACCGGACTGCATTATTTTACAGAATGAATACTGTGATTCTAATGGACAGAAACAAGTGTATAAATACGATCATCCTAAGCTAGTTAAAGGTTCTTGTCTTACTATTGTTGAAGGTTTGCCGAAATACTTGACAAAGGAAAGTGAAATTAAGCGGAAACAACCAGAAGAGAGGAAAAGAGAAATCGAAGTGAGGAAGGAAGAAAGTGCTCAAGAAATTGCTGTTGCTGCTGCAGAATGGGACGATGTTATAATCAGTTTCGAGAATTTATGCAATTCTCTTGAGAAACGATTAGCAGATAATAGCACTAAAGTGAAAGGGGACTCAGCTATTAATTTCAATATATTTGACGATAGAGTGGTTATATATAGAATCAATTTTGAGTCTATGACTTTTGTTTCTTTATATTGAAAATGAAAATCCACAGCCTGCTTCTAGTCTCCGACCGGGTAAGGAATGGAATGAATGAAGCCCCTAATCTAGCGGCGAGGATATGAACTGTGCCGGCTGCCGAGGCCTGACGCACTCCTCTGGGGCAATGATTAAATGAATGACAGATGAAATGAAATGATAGTGGAGAGTGTTGCTGGAATGAAATTTTGACAGGGAAAACCGGAGTACCCGGAGAAAAACCTGTCTGCCTCCGTTATGTCCAGCACAGATCTCACATGGAGTGACCGGGATTTGAACCACGGACCCAGCGGTGAGAGGCCGGCGTGCTACCACCTAAGCCACGGAGGCTGTTTCTTTATATTAATGTAGATAATCATTTACTTGTTTCTGCTTTCTATAACAATTGTCAATTGTCTTCTACAGAACTTTCTTCAGTGTTTGGGAATTGAAACAGCTGTGAAGAGTTGGAGAACACTGTTCAGTTTGTTACAGTATCTTACTGAGAAGAGATTCCAAACCAACTTGGAAAATTACGTGGCCAATGTCTTAAAATTGCTGGATGTAATTCAAGAAACTTTATTGGATAGTGGAGAAGAGGGAATTTCTCAGCAAGTTAATTTTTATCCGAGCAATTCTCTCTTATATTTAAGAACAAAAAAAGGTCCTCGAACATGATACTTTGCTCTTACATATTGTACATATTGTACATGCAATCCGCGAAGGCAGAACAAATTTCCATCCCTTCCTCATTCCAAACATTTACAAAGATTGACTTCTTCCCTTAGTGTAACTCCGAGTAATTTTAACGAAAACGTTCATTTCTTGAAAAAAAAAAAAAAAAAAGCCGCTGAAAAGTGTGATGATAAGTGGGTAATTTTGCAACTTGATGAAATATATGTTAAAGAAGAAATTTCCCGTTTGTTAAAGTACATAAACAGATATGATATTCTCACTTAAATATATTCAACTAATTATTGTGTTCTGTAGAAGATACAAAAACCGCCTACTTGTAGTGCAATCAAACATTAGTTTCCAGCATGCTCATTTTGTATACCGCTTTGGGCTGACTTGTATCGCAGTCATTTGCTTTAATCGCCCGTAGTGACAGCGGAAAACGTCTCACACAATTCATCGATCACTAAGGAAGGACTGTGGTGAAATTCGGAAGTCCATCCCAATTTCTTCTGTAAACAAAACCGATTTAATTACATGAATGCATCTCTCTGCCATATGACTAGCGTGCTGTCCACCGGCCAGCTAAGACCCCTGACGTCACTCGCCGGTGGCAGAGTGGGGGTACCGCTCCCGCCTGTAACTTAAGAACGCCATGGTACTGCATATTCTTGAGTAAATTAAGTCGTAGGTGGAGTGGAGTCAGGAGCACGAGAGGTGGAGGGTGGTGGACAGTTGCAGCCAAGGTCAAGCTGCAGTCGGCCAGTCTGGTGAGCGACAGGATGGCGGATATAAGTGTGTTCACTATTGAGGAGCGTCTGGTGGAAGAACTATGGAAAAACTATGGATGAACTTATGGAGGACTTGGTTGTGCGTTTTGGAAAACCGTCACCAGATCGAAAAACTTTATTAACGTGGGCAAACAAAGCTTTTTCAACGGGAAGTGTTCCTGATGCGCCACGTAGCGGGAGGCCAAACACTCTTGTCGAGACTTTTTCTGCTGTGGAGGTGACAATTCAGCGATCGCCAATGAATTCAACACTTAAACGTTCGCCTGAATTAGACACTCCAAGGTCGACAATGAGAGATCATATTCGAAAGGACTTAAAAATTAAATGCTTCCATCCAGTGTCAGTTAAGGCTGTGCGGTCAAAAATTGAAATTTTATTTTTATTTTTATTTTTACTCTTAATCTCTAATGTAGGTCTTTGTGAGATATTATATGCGTTTTGAAGAAAATAACGACGGCTCGTTTGCTGAGGACATGGCTTCAAAGTGGCTATTTTGAGCGTTAAAGGTACAATCTCCACGACGAAACTAATAAACTAATAATCGGAAGACACCGAAATTTATGTACAACAACCTCTTCAGATTTGAATACCATTTTTAGTGAGAAAAAATTGTTATATTAACTTCAAAGTTTTATCAATTTGATGTGGCTCTTATTCTGAGCAGTAGAAAAGTTCGATAAAGAAAATTGGTTCAGCGATATACCCGTGGTGATTGTACCTTTCAGACTCTACAAAACGCAGGTTGAATCAGTCACACACACATACACACACGCGTGCACACACACAGCGGTAAGACAAGGTCTTGGGCAAGAGCGCGCTCGGGCACCTGCCTTACGCTCTCCTTCAACACCTTTGCTATCGCAGCTTCCGCCTCCCTCCCGCCCTGACTCATCATGCCAGTCCACACGACCACAGACTAGAGCAGAGTTTACCAACCTTTTGAAGTTCACGGCACCCTTGGGAATAACATTAAACACTAGGGGCATCCTTCCTTGAATAAAAAAAAAAAAATGTTTCATATGTAAATTTATTGAAATATTTTATAATAAGTAACGTACACCATAACATAATACAGTCAACTTTACTACAGTCAGTGAGTAAAAATACATCAAAATTTTGTTCGATAAATCGTTAATGAGAAACTTGTGATTCATGTTTAGAGCACAGATACGTGATATCGGCCCTTGCAGTTGACAATGAAACACGCAAATCATCCTCAAGGTTATTCAGTCTATTTCTTGCTTTGGATTTTATTGTCACCAGAGCAGAGAAGGCTTGCTCGCATAGATAGGATTTTGGAAGGGGCGAAAGTGTGTTAATTGCTTTCTTCATTAGGTTATGATACTACTCTCTCCGCTGAAGCCCAAAAGTAGCCACCGACGCCTCACTCTTGGTGGACTTACCTTTGAGTGTGGAATCGGCACAAAGATCAATAAATTCATCTCGTTCGCAACCAGTGAAATCTATTTCCTCGCACTATCTATGAAATCAAATGGTGAGACAACCCAGTTGACATTCATAGTGGAAATAGATGGAAAGTATGTATCTATTGCTTCTTGCAATCTTGATAAGTGATCACAAATGCGGTCTTTCAGCTTACCCAGATCGTTATCTACTGCCAGATGAAGAAAGTTTGAAAGATCTCCTTTCTGAACTGCAGACGTCCAAGAACTAAGTTTTCTTTTAAAATCTTTCATTTTATTGGTTGAGGAAATTATTGTTTCCTGTCTACCCTGCATTGAAACATTCAGTTAATTCAGTTTATGAAAAATATCTGCCAGATACGACAGTTCCAAGCACCAAGAATCAGTTAGTAACAGCTCATAAAATGTATCTTGATTTTCATCCTTAAAAAGAGTTTTCACCTGTTCTCTAAGTTCAAGAAACTGCTTCAATACCCGACCCCGCGACAACTACCTTACTCTGTATGAAGTAACAAAGAGGTATGAGGTGCATCCGTTGCGAGACATAACTGCTTAAAAATCCTGCACATTAAAGGTCGAGACTTGATGTAGTTCACCATTTTCACAACTTCGATAAACACTGCAGCAAAATCTTGAGCTCTTGCAGTAAAAACCTTCAAATTTCCCAGACATAGATTGTTCACCATCTGTACATATACCACAACAGTCTTTCCATGCCGGCCGAAGTCGTCGGATTTTTTAAGAGAGTTAAAAATCCCTCAGTATGCCTTCCTTCGGAGGGGAAGTAAATCCGGCGGTCCCATGTCATAGATTTATGGCATGTTAAAGAACCTTCCACTAATTACACCTGTGTGAAGCTAAATTATATATAGGTTAAACATTTGACTAACGTTCTTAGGTTCCTACGTTCGTCGTCAAGAGCCGACTGCGGTGGCGTCTGGTAGCTACGTTCTGAACTAGTAGTCATTGACGGTGGCGTTTGGCAGCAAAAGTCGGAACTATTTGAAAAATTCAAAAGACTGCAGTCCTTACTTGAATTAAAAACAGATAACACGCACTAATACAGTCATCACAATTAACACCGGTTATCAGACAGATTCTACACACACCAAAGTACACGGGGCTACATGACCGCGTTGTCGCAGCCCCTAAACTTAAGAACCAACCAACCAGTCTTTCCATGAAAGATCTTGGACATTGAGAAAGGAATTAATAGAAACAAAAATATCATGGCCTGAGGTTGTAGTCTCCAGCGGTCTACAGAACAGAAACGGCTCATTAATATCTTTATCATCAATATATCTGGTAAAACCAAGGAGTTGCAGTTTGTCACCACTATCGATACTCTCATCTACTTGCAAAGCAAATGCTCTATCAGTTTTTATTTTCCCCACGACTTGTTCGTTGATATTGCAAACATTCCAGATATCCTGCGACTGATTGTGTTGTTGGAAAGAGGAAATTTCGAAATTTGATTAGCTGCTCCTTCACCAAGTATTGTTGAAACTATAATTTTCCATGCAGGACCTATGATTTCCTCTCCAAGAGTATGAGGTGTGTGTGTGATTTTTTTTCCTATCAGTTCTGCTACTTTAAACGAGGCTTCAAGAGCAGTATCACTTATGGTCATTCTCTTTACCATTCGCACAGCTGGTTTTTTTCTCCCCTTCTAGTACACGTGAAAAATACATCACACTCTTCCCTGACCCACTAGGATGCTTAATTGTGAGATGCCACTTCAGTTTGCTAGGTACCATGGCCTCGTGTTTCGCCACAAACTAAACACACAGGGATAGGGTTTTCCTCGTTCTTATTCAACGTAAATCCATACACAACGTAACTGTCCTGGTATGTTCTTTACTTTCGTTTGTCTTCTTTATGTTGAATTCGACGGTTCGGGAGTAGGAGCCGACTGCTCACTTTCACTCTCCAGGCGTTTACGTTTAACAATGAACTTGTCCATAGCTAAACACTGCTACTGTAATCAACGCCAAGAAAACATGTTAAAGTGGCGTAGGAACGGGTACACTTTTATATATTTATATATATGTAAGTGACTGATGTGAAACAGCTTTTGTCAAAGCATTTCGGCCCTGAGTGGCACAACAGAGAGGATCTAGGCTTCTACCGAGACTTGCTACTATGTGGCGAAGACATAGCTCGACAAAATGTATCTGAAGTAGAAGAAGAAGAAGAAGAAGACCCCATGGAATGACGTTGCTGTGCAGTCCAATGGACTCTATTTCGCCTAGTTTGAAAAGCTGTGAGCATATTGTGAATGGAAATTTAAGGTTGAAAGGTTACTTTTATTGTATACTGGGTAGTTTCTTAGAGAACTTTAAAATATAGCAATAATTTCACTTTCACATAGAAACCATAATTACTGACTTATTGAAACTAATCCAAAACTACTTAAGTCCTAGATCCTGTATCAAAACTGCTTAAGTGCAATATATTTTCTATTATTACGTAAAAACTGCTTTTACTGTATTTTTAAAACATACATAAAATGAAAACTAATCGTATTTTGTAACTATTATACAAACTGTTTCTATTTAAACGCGCACGGATAACTCAAGACAGTTTTTTGCCCTTTCTCACAAATTTCATGAAATTGACTTAGGTAGTTCTGGAATTGGACGACTCACATACATATCTTTATAACCTCTGTTATTTATTTTATTTGTTATTTAATTTCCAATGAATTTGTTATTATTAAGTCCTTTTTTTTGGTTAAATTTTATTGTTTGTTTTCTTACTGTCAATACTTTATATTGTTATACAGTCAGTATAAAATGGTGTACTTCGTAACTGTATCAGATTATTACTAAAAAAAGATGTTTCAATATAGAACAATATGATATGTAAATGATTTTTCTAAAGCTGAAATAATAAAATTTGTTTTCATGAGAATATTTGCTCATAATAAAATATGTGTGTGTTTCGTTTACAGAATGTTAAAAATTATTTATGAGTTACTTTATAAAATTCTGTAAGTTATATTCGCAGAATAAATCATGTTTAAGATCAATAGAACTTTATAGGCCAGGCGACAGGTCGAAAAACAAAAGCCTCAATAAGGAAATAATTAGTGGAAAGCTGGAAATTGCTTTAATTGCTTTATTTTGACCCAGATATTACTCTCCCAAGTTTTTCCCCTCAAGCGAAGTCGGCGTTGGCCCTTCTGGCCCTAAGAACGTACCATTTTTCCTTTTCTTTTTCTTTTTTGCTAATATCTCCCAAACCATCAACTTTATCAACAAAATGCCTAGTATAAAAATAATCTAGAGTACATTTTCTACAAAAATGATCTCTACCTTTTGTCTCTAATGTGAACTGTTACGATGCTACGACCATTCAAATTGGAGCCCTTTTAGATTCTTGCGGAAAAGCTATGGAGATGATATGCCATATCAAAGTTTCTACATATTATAAAATATTTGTCAGCATTCCAGGTGCACAAGCTGTTAACTTGTTACAAGTATAACAGATTTTCAATGTAAACAGCTGTGGCCTCAATTTCTCCGTCATCGCTTACATCGTCTGTATCGGTACATTTCGCCGACGTCACAGGGCGCTCAAGATTAACATCGATGTCTCCGTCACAATCATCCATATCATCTTCCTCGGCAGCATTTGTACATGACCGTCCCATACAATTCATGCAGATTCTGGAGCATCGGAGGCCCGTTTTCCTGCAACCACAAGCTGCGGTACATCCTTCCGAACATTTGCTGGACACTGTGTTTAGAAGCGTTTGTGGCACCGGATCCCTCGTAGGTATGGGAGCCAAACCACATTGAGAATTTTTCCAGCCCCAATCCAGTGGATTTGTATCATTTCCATACCATGTTTGGATTTGATGATATGTTCTTAAAGAGTGCTCACGTGCCGCTGATTCGGTGGGAGGTAAGCTTGCGAGATTAAATCGATGTTTGCTTAGAGATTTTTCAAACAGTTGAACCGCAGCTCATTCAGGGTATTTCCCGTGGTTTTGTTGTCATAAAGCCCAGCCAAAACCAACTGGCCCGCTTTGTCAATTTCATCGGGGTTTGCGTTCACGTCTCGGAAAACCCTAACAGCTGTCTGCAGTTCCTCATTACTCTTCAGCAGTGTTACGAATTTCATTTTGCACTGCCTGTGAAACGAAGACGTTATATCGCACCCACTAAACGCATGCAAAAAGAGGAAGTTTTCTTGCACACATGTTGGGAGATTGAAACTTGTTGTGCAAAATAGTTGTTGTTTGGTTGAACCTTGGCCGGGTTTCATAAAATACATTTTCGTGGAGGGTGGCACACAAGCCGCCAAGATGACCAGGATATCTATATCTTCAGCCACTATAATGACTGAATTGTCGGGCCGAGATAACTCGAGTGGGGTGGTAACGATGAGCACATCGGTATCTTCTGGAGCTTGTCTGGTTTCGATTCCTTCGCTTTCGAATTTGACGCGCAACAAGTCGATCAATCTTCGTTTGTTTGTGACATTAGACAAAAAGTTTGCTTGTGGCATAGGTGCCGTCATGGACTCATAAAAAAAAAACATTAGCAGCTTCATGCTTGTGCGATCGTCGAAGACGTTCAACGGACTTGGTACTGCGAGCTGCTGGGTCGTCAGGATGAAAAATCCACAGCCTGCTTCCAGTCTCCGACCGGGTCAGGAATGGAATGAATGAAGCCCCCATCTAGCGGCGAGGATATGAACTGTGCCGGCTGCCGAGGCCTGACGCACTCCTCTGGGGCAATGATTAAATGAATGACAGATGAAATGAAATGATAGTGGAGAGTGTTGCTGGAATTACATTTTTGACAGGGAAAACCGGAGTACCCGGAGAAAAACCTGCCTGCCTCCGTTTTGTCCAGCACAGATCTCACATGGAGTGACCGGGATTTGAACCACGGACCCAGTGGTGAGAGGCCGGCGTGCTGCCGCCTAAGCTACGGAGGCTTCGGGTCGTCAGGATACCCATCGAAAATAATGACACTGTTTTTAAAGTATCTTTTAACGTAACTCGCATATTTGAAACTAATGTCGACAAAAGTATCGGTTTGGTGCCAAATTACACGGTGCAGAAGATATCCTCCGTCGAGAACATGATGTAGCTCCTCAAATATGGGCTCATCGGTAACAGGATCGAATAATTTATAGAACACAGACTTTTGCGTCTACGCATTCCCGCTTTATCAAAGATCGCAACCGGATACGGAGCTAGTTCAAACAGGAAATATTGTTTCAATTCTGCATCGGATTTCTTTGCAAGGCAAATGCATTGGAAAAGCACAAGAGGATCAACAGGAATATCCGTGTTGCGGATTTTTAGCCTATTTTCAATTTTGAAAAAATAGGCTTATGAAATCACCTTTTGTCCGTGTGTGTGTGCGCGCGCGTGTGTGTGTGTGTGTGTGAGGTGTGTGTGTGTGTGTGTGTGTGTGTGTGTGTCCCTAATAAAATCTAAACGGCTGGAGCGATTTCAATGAAACTCGGTAAGTTCATGGCGCTATTCCCGGCGACCTCGACCGTGCCCTTCAAATTTTGTTACGTCTCACCAATCCAACATGGCGGCTGTGCGAAATATTTCACTAGCATTCGATATCTCCGAAACTATTACCGATATCGCCCTGAAATTGTGTACGGTGATAAAGGGCACTACTAGAAGTTCGCCTATGAGACTTTCAAAAACCTGGTGACTACAAAACCAACATGGTGGCCAAGCGAAGTTGAGACTTTTAAATAGACTTTTCTCGCGATTTAACTACCCAAACGTAATGAAACTGGGTACAGCAATTGTTTATACACATTGTAAAGCACTGGAGTCTAATTTAGTTCAATTGTTTACATAACCTCAAAATGGCGGCTGTGCGAAATATTTCACTGACATTCTATATCTCCGAAACTATTACAGATATCACCCTGCAATCTTGTACGGTGATAAAGGGCACTGATACAAGTTTACCTATGTATATTTCATAAACCTGTAAAGTACAAAACGAACATGGCGAACAAGCGAATTTGAAATATTTTAATAGACTTTTCTCGTGATTTAACTCTCTGAGCGCAGTGAAATGTGGTACAGTAAATGATTTTGCAGATTGTAATGCACTGCCATCTAATTTAATTCAATTGTTTACATAACCTCAAGATGGCGGCTGTGCGAAATTTTAAAATTATGTTTTTATTTCTTGTGTCGTTATCATGCGATTGAAGTGAAAGTTTGAATAATGAACCTAGGCAATAATTGTCCTTGAATGGTACATAACTCTATGGCCTATACATATAACAATCCTAAACGGCGAGCTTCCGAAATATTTAGACGGTTCTCAATATCTATGAATCTTTTACAGCAAACAAACAGATTTTTTTTATGTTCATAGAGACTATGAACATATGTTTACCTATAGGACTTTGAGTAACCTGGTGAGCACAAATCCAACATGGCGGCGACGCGAAGTATAAATATTTAAATGGACGTTTCTCGCGAATTAACTATCCGAGTGCCGTGAAACGTTTCACGTTAAATGCTTATTCAAATGTAGATCCACTGTCATCTAATTTATTTCAATTGTTTGCATAATCACAAGATGGCTGCTGTGCGTAATTTTAAAATCTCGTTTTTACTTCTTGTGTTCTAATCATGCGATTGAAGTTTGAATACCACACGACCACAATAATCTTAATGTAATAGTACAAAAATAAAAATCCAACCTGGCGACCATCTGAAATATTTAGACGGTTCTCAATATCTACGAATCTGTTACAGCAATTAAACTGAAATTTTGTATGTTGATAGAGGCAATTAACATGAGCAGGATATATGAAAATAGGCTGTATAGTTCTTCACGGAACTACTTGTTATTTTCGAATTTACCGCGCGGAGAGGCATCACGCCATTTTTTCTAAGGAACTTCACATCGTGAAAATTGTTGCCGGTTATGCCTTTTTGTGCTGCTATTCCAATTTCATAGGCCATATGACAAGTGATTTGTCCATCCCCGACAACTCCTGTGCTTAACGAAACAACGTGTTGTCCACGAGGAAAGGGCTCTTGAGTTGATAACCATCCAACAAATTTTTTCAAGTCCGCATCATCCCGCGAGATCCGCGCACACCGTGCATCCACATGCTGTTCTGTAGTCGAAAATTCAATATTGCAAAATGATACTAATGGTAGGTATTTTGCCACAGCTGTTTACATTGAAAATCTGTTATACTTGTAACAAGTTAACAGCTTGTGCATCTGGAATGCTGACAAATATTAAAACATGTAGAAACGTTGATATGGCATATCATTTCCATAGCTTTTCCGCATGAATCAAAAAGGGCTCCACTTTGAATGGTCGTAGCATCGTAACGGTTCACATTAGAGACAAAAGGTAGGGAAAATTGCTGTAGGAAATTTACTCTAGATTATTTTTTATAATAGGTATTTTGTTGATAAAGTTGAAGATTTGGGAGATATTTGCAAAGAAATTGAAAAATGGTACCTTCTTAGGGCCAGAAGGGCCAACACCGACTTCGCTCGAGGAAGAAACTTGGGAGAGTAATATCTGGGTCCAAATAAAGCGATTAAAGCAATTTCCAGCTTTCCACTAATTATTTCCTTATTGAACTACCTGTCGCCTGGCCTATTATGCGAGTTGTAATCTTCAATATATATCAAAATAATGTACATATTACAATTTGCCTTACGTCGCACCGACACAGATACTGTAGGTCTTATGGCGACGATGGGATAGGAAAGACTAGCAGTGGGAAGGAAGCGGCTTTGGCCTTTATTAACATTGTGGTGTTTGAAGCCATATTTTCAGTGTTGCCTTAGTAAACAAGAGTTTAGTGCTTTTCAGTCGGTCAACACGAATGTACCCATTAATCTCGTGTAATTTATTTCAGGATTAGGGCATAACCCATCTCTTTTGGGTACATTCGTGTTGACCGACTGAAAAGCACTAAACTCTTGGCCTTTATTAAGGTACAGCGCCCATTTGCCTGGTGTGAAAATGAGAAACCAGGGACAACCATCACCCGGGCTACCGACAGGGGGGTTCGAACCCACTATTTCCGGAATGAAAGCTCACAGCTGCACAACCCTAACCACAACCTCACTCCGTGAATCATATCATACTATATCAAAATATAATCATAATAGGCCTATATCATAATATATTCTTTTTTATTGGGCTGGACGGAGGGAGAATACCTACACACAACGCACAAAACCTCCCATTAATATTACTCTTCATAAATTCGTCATCACACTGTACGTTTACAGTGGTCGTAGTTTCCGATAATCACGAATGAGAGCTTCAAAATGAGACCAAGTTTCCTGCTGTACGTTTATCCTGGGCTGAGAAAACGTTACGTCAGAAAAAGTATAAGAACTTTTTATCGGGTAGTTGAAAAAAATTGAAACTTGAGATTTGCACTACCAATACTTGTGCCTATCACATATAAAAATTGCATTACCCTCAGCAAGCTTGCCACGGTGGGTGAGTGGTTATAGTGTCGGACTACCAACCCCAAGATTGCAGGTTCGCCCCTGGCCATGGTAAGTGATTTTTGAAGGCGACAAAAATCACGATACTCATGTCATACGATGTTGGCATGTTAAAGAACCCATTTGAATTCAGTAGGCCGTGTTCAATGGCAAAATTAATCTCGGGATTTTCCGCCAACACAAAGTTCCTCCATTCTCTACTTGAAAGCGCTGTAGTGTCAAGGAGATTAGATATCTAACCTCCTTGACTTTCATAGCGTTCAAAGGAACGACGAAAATCGACATGCAAGCTACCCTCTGGGTGTCAATTAACAAAGCTTGCACCAGGCACCCGAGGCCATACGATATTATTATTATTATTATTATTATTATTATTACCCTCAGCCAAGTAGTTTTCCATGTATATAGTTTTAAGTGAGCGGTTCCTAGAAAAGACGTCAAAAACACGGACAATTTTTCATACAACCACAAATAAATAAATAATTAATAAACTTGAAAATAATTGGCTTATATAGTCTAACGCAGAATTAAACAAGGAAAATATTGGTATAACTCGTTTTTCAATAGGTCTGTTGGTTTGGTTGTAATTAAGGCCTAAACTCGAGTATCCATAATAAAAATCCAATAGTAGTCCACAAATTGGCAATACGGCTCGGAAAGCAAGTCTGGTTTGTTTTTCAGATGCAAAACAACGCTATCAGTGAGAGAGAGAGAGAAGACATTGAGTGACGAGGAGAAGCGGTGGGAGTAGGGGCGGAAGGAGGTGATATTTGAAGGGTGACACGTCACTAACACAAATGCAGCGGCTGCTATCGGTAATACAGTAGTGCTGCCATCTCTTGCCATGCGATTGACGGCGGTGGCGATCGCACAGCCTTAATGAGTTAAGTGATGTTGATGTGGAAAAACGTGTCGAAGCATGCCAATTGATGCTCCAGCGTTTTCGTACAGAAACAGCTAAACAGCGGGTTTATCCGCGGGTATCCGCATTCGCGCATTCACAACAACTATTTTAAGAAACGTCAGATCAGATTAAAACTTCATATACGCGTTAACAATAAGTTCCTTTAAGACGTATTAAAGTTTCGTTACGATCAGATCAATACTTTTAACGTAATGATCTTTCTAAGTGAGCGCTCCGTGAACTTGGTAAGAAAAACCGGTACTTTTTTTTGTTCAATCTGCTATAAAATTTTAACGAGATACAATGAAAATATTTACTCTATATCGTTAAACGACCAATAAAACAAGGACAATTTTGGTGTAGGTTGTTCTTATGTAAGACTACGGGTAAAGGTTTTATTGACCTCTGAACTCGAGTATCTATACTTATTTCCCCGACAGTAGATATAACAATCACAGCCGCAGAGCAGTGCACCTGCACAAGCTAGGACAAACTCATAAACGTTCTGTGCTAATAATGAAGACTTCTGACAATCACCGTTTGTGTACAAAACTTGTACACATTGTGTTTAATAAAATATTATTGGCTACATCAGTTACGTTGAGACAAGTTCAGTCTTCGATCGCAAGACAAGAACCAACCTCAAAAAGCTGCGTCTTCATCAGCCACGAAGCTCCATGAAAATATTCAGTCTGTTAAATCTGCAGTTTCTATGTCGGTCAAAGTAGATGGAAATGAGGCACTATCTCAATAATGTTGTGAGAACGCCCTCTATTAATTAGTAGGCTATGCTCAGAAGACCAGAGATTCACTCCCCTCGCACCAAACAAAGCAGATGTTGAATTCATTGTGAGCAAACCAGTGGATAAATGATTGGAAGGACAATGCAAAACTAGGGGGTATCTTTTTTGCTTATAAAGAAGAGAATGCATGGGAAGATATTCGTGGGAGATTGGAAATAGTGGTGGTATATAGGGGCCGCTTTTCTCATTCCTGTAAAGTTATACTACTGTAAGTCAATGGAATAACAACTGTGGGAAGTATTCCTTTGTGGGGAGAGGGAAAGTGGAATGGAACTGTTTACCAGAGGACTTTTTCAACCCCATGTCTCCAAAATGTTCGTACATTTGAGAAGCTGGACTGGCAGTGTCAACGAAACAAGAAGATGTGATTAGATTAGTGGGTAGATAATTAGGAAGGAAGGATGGTGTTGGATTGGTATTTTTATTATTTTTTCATTTTAAATGATCTTGTCGACTTAGTCGTTACGCTGAGGTCTGGCGTTACGTTACGGTGACGGGACGAAATGTACTTAGAATGCACTGAAGTGTGTGACGTCATAGTACGATGTAGCAGCCGAGTACCAAAAAGACAGTGCGAGAACAGAGTTTCAAGAAGGCAGTGTGAGAACAATCAAGTAGGCAGTGAAGAAACAAAATAGAATCTTGAAACTTTGTTGTCGCACTGCCTTGTTGGTACTCGGCTGCTAGCATTTACAATGATATAAAGTCCAGTCTTTCAGACTGACTATCCGTGTCTTTTTTATTATTGTTATTTGTTTCTGCAGAATACATGACTCTTTTGGTATAAAACTGGGCAATATTTAAATTGTAGTTTTATTGTGATTTTTTTTTCCACCAGGGACTATTACCCCATTTGAAAATTAAATAAATAAATACATTAATAAATAAATAAGTCATGAACTCTACACACATGTTACCAAAATCACTGACGTGATGAGAAAGAGGAGGATTGTGTTCTATGATCATTTAACAAGACTGAGCCCATTGCGATTGTCAAACAAAATCTTTACTTACTTTCTGGGTAAGAAAACCAAGGGAGGTAGAGGTAGAAAAGGATTTAAAAGAAGTGGGAATTACATACAACGATATTCAGATGCGTACGCCCCTTAAGATGAAACTAAAAGAACACTTGAGTTTCCGGGAAAAGCCTAAACTTAACAACAGGCAAGACGTGGACCGAAGCCAGGAAACAGCAGCATCGAGAACACATGAGACGTTACTGGGCGAATGTTAAATCTCGAGTAAGATAACAGTTGATTTAACGTGGTCCGTAGCTGGCCGAAACGTCAAGAAGAAGAAGAAGAAACCAAATGCAGTTCATTTTCCAGAAGCCAAATGTAAAAATACATAAAACATCTCCTAACTCACAGACACAATCGTATTCGAAGAATCCAACTCATGGGACACTTAGAAATAATGGACCCAAACAGACTAACACACAACATTTACACGTAGGCTACTTGAAGAACAAAATAACTAGATCGAATTGGTATAAACAGATAGAGGAAGACCTGAAAGAATTAGGATCGCCAAATCAACTGGACCGGACTGAAATCAGGAAACTTGCACTTATGCGGGGTTTTGAGGATGAAGATAGAAAGACTAACCAACACATAAAGTCCATGCAACGAAAACAAACCCATTTGTTGCGTATGAAGGAATACTGGGCTAAAAGAAAGGCCAACAAATATTGATTCCGGGTGGTCCTAAGTGGTCCATTCACGACGAAGAACGAAAGAAAGAAATTTAATTAAACATTTCTCTAGTGTAAAAAAGATACTCCCATCGGCACAAGTCGAAGCTTAGAACAGAGTGGTCTTGTGAAATGAAAACTACAGTACTTCAGAGAAACTCCACTTCCTAAAGCAAATTACACAGCACGGATTGGGATATAGGATCCATTGTTATTGTTCCTCTCAAAACTACACATCTTTGGTCAATGGTTGGTGCAATAATAAAACTTTACTGAGATAAATTTTTGGCCTTTTTCGAAGAATAGTACGAGCTTTGTATGAATTAGGTTTTTCAAATCTACTAAAGTTATAGCGATAATTCACTTTTTCGAAAAAGACCCCCCTAGGTTCGATTTTGCCCATTAACATTCGATCGAGATTTTGAATGGTTATATTTTATGTATAAATTTGAAAGTGATTGGTGCAAAATGACGGTAGTGATCATGTTCACAAGAAAGTGATCAAGTTTCCCAATCTGCCACTACAGTAGATAAAGAACGCCTTCACTAAATCGAGCCTAGCCTCTCATATTATTTAGGAGCTTTTCGATGAAACAAACGATGAGTCACGATAGATCAGAGTTGGGAAAAATACTCAAAAAATGTATTTCCGATACAAAATTCAAAATGCAATAACCGAATCATTCAAAATTGTTTTCAAAATAAATCCGAAAATACCTAATACTTCCAGCGAAGAAGATTTCTATTCCATTAAAATTTTTCAAGTCAATGGTTTGCAAACAAACTTTACTGAAAATTTTCAGAATTTTCAATTATTCAATTAAAAAACAATTTTGTATTTTCAAGAATTCAGTTGTTGTATTTTGAATAAGTTATCGAAATACATTCTGTGAGTATTTTGCTAAACTCTGCGATAGATAAGGTACAGATATAGAATTGATGTTGCAAGGAAAGTTTCCAATGCCCTTCAATCCAGGTCGTTACTCATGCCGTTGACTAAGCACACCAAGGGAGCGTATATACGTATATACGCTAAGGTGTATGTTTCACAAAACTTAAATTCCTAAACCATAGGGAGTTATAAAGTGTGGTTCGTACCAAATTCTTCCAAATTGTTTCAATAGTACAGGAAAAATCTTGCATTTCTTGAAAAGTCCACGGAAATATATTTATTTGTTTATTAAGTGCTTTTAAACAAATAAACAAGACGATATCCCCTGGCAGAACTGTTTCGCGTACAGCCCGCATAGCACTAGGGCCGGGCGGGTAGTCTGTACACATGGGGCGCACGCAACAAGCAGCAGTGATGAATTGCTCTCTGATTTCATAAATATCGACAATTTATTTAAAAAGTGCGTTTAAGAACATAAACATATTTATAGAAGCCCACGTAACAGTAAAGCCACGCGGGTGGTTTATACACAAAGCCCGCGTAACAGTAATGCCAGGCGGGTGGTTTATATACAAAGCCCGCGTAACAGTAAAGCTACGCGGGTGGTTTATACACAAAGCCCGCGTAACAGTAATGCCACGCGGGTGGTTTATACACAAAGCCCGCGTAACAGTAAAGCCAGGCGGGTGGTTTATACACAAAGCCCGCGTAACAGTAAAGCCAGGCGGGTGGTTTATACACAAAGCCCGCGTAACAGTAAAGCCACGCGGGTGGTTTATACACAAAGCCCGCGTAACAGTAATGCCAGGCGGGTGGTTTATACACAAAGCCCGCGTAACAGTAAAGCCACGCGGGTGGTTTATACACAAAGCCCGCGTAACAGTAAAGCCAGGCGGGTGGTTTATACACAAAGCCCGCGTAACAGTAATGCCACGCGGGTGGTTTATACACAAAGCCCGCGTAACAGTAACGCCAGGCGGGTGGTTTATAGACAAAGCCTGCGTAACAGTAAAGCCAGGCGGGTGGTTTATACACAAAGCCCGCGTAACAGTAAAGCCACGCGGGTGGTTTATACACAAAGCCCGCGTAACAGTAAAGCCAGGCGGGTGGTTTATATACAAAGCCCGCGTAACAGTAAAGCCAGGCGGGTGGTTTATACACAAAGCCCGCGTAACAGTAAAGCCACGCGGGTGGTTTATACACAAAGCCCGCGTAACAGTAAAGCCACGCGGGTGGTTTATACACAAAGCCCGCGTAACAGTAAAGCCAGGCGGGTGGTTTATACACAAAGCCCGCGTAACAGTAAAGCCACGCGGGTGGTTTATACACAAAGCCCGCGTAACAGTAAAGCCAGGCGGGTGGTTTATATACAAAGCCCGCGTAACAGTAAAGCCAGGCGGGTGGTTTATACACAAAGCCCGCGTAACAGTAAAGCCACGCGGGTGGTTTATACACAAAGCCCGCGTAACAGTAAAGCCACGCGGGTGGTTTATACACAAAGCCCGCGTAACAGTAAAGCCAGGCGGATGGTTTATACACAAAGCCCGCGTAACAGTAAAGCCAGGCGGGTGGTTTATACACATGCGAGAGTTCTCGCACGGGTCCGCTAGTTATATTTAATTGGTAGTCTGCCCGAGGGCAGGTCCGAGCCTCCGAAGAGGCTACCCCCAGCCGTAGTTTACTTGCGGTAGGGTGGCCAGGGCCTTTCCGCTCCTCCTTATGTTGGCCAACAGCGCGCAGTGCCTAGAACCGGCATACCATCCAAGTTCGGACTGCGTCCAATGTTGCTTAACTGTGGAGTTCTCATGGGATCCGGTTTTTCTACACGGCTAGGCCGTTGGCCCAGTTATATATTAAACGCGAAGGTGTATGTTTCACAAAAACTCAAGCTCCTAAACCAGAGGGAGTTATAAGTTGCGGTTTGTACCAAAATGTTCCATCATCATCATAAAGTTTCCACTGCAGTTTCCCGGGTGTGATTTACGAGCGCTCTCCATTTTTGTCGATTCATGTACCACGGCTCCTTCAAGACTTCATCCCAGTTGATTCCTTCGGATGTGATATCTTCCTTCACTTGGTCCAGCCATCTCCTCCTAGGTCTTCCAACAGGTCTCTTTCCTGTAATCTCAGTATGTAACCATTGTTTTGCAATTCTTCCTTCTGTCATACGTTTGACGTGACCAAACCATCGCAAACGTGCATTAGTCATGGTCTCCTTCAGGGACTGATTTATTCCAGCTTGTTCTCTTATCTTCTCATTTCTTACTTTGTCTTTCCTAGTTTTTTGAAGCATGCTTCTTAGAAACTTCATTTCTGAAGCCTGAAGTCTGCTGTCATCTTTTTTGGTAGTTGTGCAGGTTTCCAACCCATAAGTCAATATAGGGACAAAGTATGTTCGAAACAGAGTTTGCTTTGATTTAAATGCCACTTGCTGATAGAATTGACTTGATTTCTGAATACGGTTATTTAATTCAAGCTGTATTCTGTTGTCACTTGATATTAAGCATCCAAGGTAGCCTACTGATACTGGTTTACTGTTTCCAATTGTACACCCTCCAGCATTAAGGTGCCTGTACACTGGAGAGTGATTTTCATAGAGCAAGTCTAGCTAGACCGCTCTAGCTAAACTGAGTGCGTGTACACTGTAGAGTAAATTTTCCTAGGTACAGCATTCGTAGAGCGGTGATAGACAAATCTACCTAGAGCACTCTCTGAACCTGTGTACACTGTCAAACGTAAATGTACTAGGCAGAGCAGCGCTAAACATTTCTAAGAGCAGTGTGCGTCTAGGTTTTATTGCGCTGTGTTGTGAAGTTAAAATTTCTTCAAGGGAGCGTTTAGCATAATGTGGTGGTGGAATGTGCCTTGTTAAAAAAGAAAATAATTATTTATATTTGTAAATTTAAATATAGGTGTTTTACGGAAATGTTGTTTGCTAAATATATGGCAATCTTAAAATACAGTTTTTGTTTTGAATATATTCATGTAGTACATAATTAATTGTTTGATGAGAAAATCACTGCATATTTAAATATAATACATTTCCTATGTTTCTCCACTCCTCTTAAAAATAAAAGCCGCGTTTTTATGTTCCTCTACATTTTCTTGAAGTGGTGTACTTGAGATGGTCCTCACACAATCTGAGTTTCCAATTATAAACTTTAATGCATCAAAATACTCCCAAGTACTCTTCTCGCCAGTTTTTTTCTTGTTAATTTTCCGCAACAGCATTGAATTGGCAGCGGAGGTTGTAAAACTTTCGGCAAATTTCTTGCATAGTGCTTCCCATGGCTTCTGCTATCACCCAAAACAACTGTGCTTTCAAATTTCTGACTCTGTATTCTTTCACAGTACAATTCCAAGATTTTGGATGGGCTTCAATATGTTCAATAAATTTATTGTTTTTTCGCGACTCCACACAAATTCAGCCATATTCAAGCACGATAATAATAAACAAATAACCACTACAATCCACCACGGACTCTATGTAGAGCACTTTCCAATATTCAACCGGACGAATAGAGCTAGACTGATCTAGCTAGGGCACCCAAATACTGTTTTCACCGTAGAGTCGGCCGGCCCTAGCTAGAGCTTAGAGCGGTCTCCGCTAGGGTTCTCTACCACCTGTGTACACTGGAGAGGAGCTTAGAGCGCCCTAGCTAGAGCGTAGAGTAGCTCTAGCTAGGGCAAAAGCTCTCCAGTGTACAGGCACCTTTTATATTATCTTTACTTCTCTGTCTTTTAACAGACATTGCAGCAGTTTTTGTTCCAAATCGTCTCAATAGTACAGGGAAAATTCTGCATTTCTTGAAAAGTCAATGGAAATATATTTATTTATAAAGTGCTTTGAAACAAATAATCAAGACGATAATAGCCCCTGCCAGAACACTATCGCGTCCAGCCCGCATAACAGTAAATCGGGGAGGGCGGTATACACACACAGGCGTCCACAAGAAACCGATCGTAACAATGAACATTTAAAAGAAAGAGTTACCCGCAGCAGCGACAAATTGCACTCTGATTTCATAAATATCGACAATATGTTAAAATAGTGCATTTAAACAACAAGACGATAGCCCCTGCCGAAAAAGTGCCGCGTCGAACCCGCATACCAAAAATGCTGGGCGGGTGGTATATACACATGCGGGAGTTCTCTAATGGGTCCGCTAGTTTACTTAAAAACAATGTGCTAGATGGTGTAGTCGTGATTTATAAGGTGGAACATACAGCTTAAGGAACCAAAACGGCAGCTTCGGTGGCGTAGTTGGTAGCATGCTGAGCTTCTATGCCCAAGGTCGTGGGATCAAACCAGGCCGAAGTCGTCGGATTTTTTAACAGTGTTAAAATCCCTCAGCATCCCTTCCTTCGGAGGGGAAGTTAGTTAATTTTGTTTTAAGGGGCGGAATTACAAGGTCATCTGCCCCCGGAGGGGAAGTAAAGCCGGCGGTCCCATGCCATAGATTTATGGCATGTAAAACAACCTCCCACTAACTACACTTGTGTGAAGCTAAAATATAGGTTAGATTTGACTAACGTTCTTAGGTTCCAACGTTCGTCGCCAGGAGCCTACTGCGGTGGCATCTAGTAACCAAGTTCAGAACTAGTTATCGTTGACGGTGGCGTTTGGTAGCAAAAGTAGGAACTATTTGAAAATTGAATGTCTACAGTCCTTACTTAAATTAAAAACAGAAAACACACACTAATACAGCCATCACAATTAACACTGGTTATCAGACAGATTCTACAGGCACCCAAAGTGCAAGGGGCTACATGACCGCGTTGTCGCAGCCCTTAAACTGAGGAACCAACCAACCAACCAACCGAACCAAAACAATAACGATTTTAATATTATAACTGTGCCTGTCATAGATGTTGTAGGCTACAATAATTATATACATTTTCAAGGAAACACACACCTCTTACTATTACAAGCAAAGTTTAAAATTTTTAAAATTGAAATCGTAACTATTCTTAACCATTTTTTAAAAGTTGGTTCTTTTTTGTGCTGTCCTTCTCCGTTTTCCTTATATCTCCATTCTTATAGCAAATTTTGACCTTTTGTTCTTTTTAAGTGGGTGTTAAACCTTCAGCAACAACAGGAATCTCACTCTTTTGCACATCATTATTATATAGCAACCCGCCCCGACTTCATCCATTATCTTTAACGATATACTCACCGTAAGCTTAAAAAGCGCATGGAAGGCAGGTCCCAGACGCAATTTACGAAAGCCGACGTGAACAGCGAAATCCCAAACACATAATTATACTCTTCTCTGTAACGGCTTCGGTGGCGTAGTTGGTAGCATGCTGAACTTCTATGCCCAAGATCGCGGGTTATAACCCGGCCGAAGTCATCCGATTTTTTAAGAGATTTAAAAATCCCTCAGTATGCCTTCCTTCGGAGGAAAAGTAAAGCCGGTGGTCCTATGTCATAGATTTATGGCATGTTAAAGAACCTTCCACTTATTACATCTGTGTGAAGCTAAATTGTAAGGTTAGGAATGTAAACAACGCTCTTAGGTTTCTACGTTCGTTGCCAGGAGCTGACTGTGGTGGCGTCTAGTAGCTAAGTTCTGAACTAGTAGTCGTTGACGGTGGCATTTGGTGGCAAAAGTAGGAACTAGTTGAAAAATTCAAAGTCTGCAGTCCTTACTTGAATTAAAAAAAACGGATAACACACACTAATACAGTCATCACAATTAACACCGGTTATCAGACAGCTTCTACACACACCCAAAGTACACGGGGCTACATGACCGCGTTGTCGCATCTCCTAAACTGGGGAACCAACCAACTCTTCTCTGATGTCTTAACTCGACACGATTTGACTGTTTGATGCTGGCCGAAGTTTGGGTGATAGCCTCACTCGCTAGCTCGTAAAGTTGCTCCGAAGCTAGTAATTTAAATTTCCACTGAATGGAGATTGTTGGAAGAAATGAACACGTAAAAACACTTATAGTGGGCGATGTATTAAAGATAGAGATATTCTGTCTGGGTAATTTTTGTTGTTGTTGAACTTTACATGCTGAACAATTCTTACTCATAGTATTTAGATATTATTAACGGTTTACCCAGCGTAAGCTTAAAAGGCACACGGTCGACAGGTTTTTCATAGACTCGATTCACTGAAATCTTACTGCTGGGCTTTCTTTGGTCATAAATGAATGCTTTTATACAGATACCTTCTTCGAGAAACAGAATGGTGAAAGCCGCATCAAAATTCATCCAGTGGTTCTCTGGATTACCCGTTAAATCTAAGAATTGGGGACTTTGTTTTATATTATGTTGAGATATATTAAGCATTATTATTTTATTTTTATTCGGTGTCGTTAAAAGACACATTGGTTAAAAGGGACGTAAAACCAATAATATTATTATTCATTTTTATTCGGAGCAAACTAACAAAATATGCTGAAGATACCTTCGACAGCCAAAATTACCAATGTAGAAGTTTTGCAGCGTATGAACAAAAAGCCTGAAATTCTCAATACCATCAAGAGAAGAAAGCTAGAATACTTTGTTCATATGATGCGAAACAGTAAATACCAATTCCTTCAATTAATACTCCGAGAGAAAATTAATGGAAGACATGAACCGGGGCGAAGAAAGATATCGTGGCTCGACAAATTAAGCCAGTGATTTGGGGTGACAATACTCGAACTGTTCAGAAGGGCTATTGACAAAAAACAGATCATGCTACTGATCGCCAACGTCTTGAGAGGACACGGCACTTGAAGAAGAAGAAGAAGAAGAATAAGAAGAAAATAGACTAATTAAAGTCCCAAAGGTTCGAGTGAGATTTATTTTTTTTGTTTTTGGGGGTTGTCAATTAATTGTTTCATAGTAGTAATAACCATTTGACTTGAAATACCAAAAACACATCCAGGTAAAATTGACATACCGGTATATCAAACTTGTAGAAATGTACTTATTTAGTGTTTATACTTTATTCTATTCTGTGGGCTTGCTGCTTTGGGTATTTCTCAGCAGTAGTAACCGAGCCTTCGTGGATTAGCTTGGATGAGGGAGGGTGACCGTTTAAGTATTTAAAACTTCGATTATTAATTTTATTACAATTTGCCTTAGATCCCTTCTAATAATCATCTGTTTATTTGTATTATGAACATATTTCCGAGACGTCACATAATAACCACTGAACGATCTTCAAAATTTCGAGGGAATATCTATTGAAGATTGTTGTGAGGGGAGTGGGCATTTTCTGATCTCATAGCAAGTGCCAAAGAGATTCAGAGGTGTGTAAAAATGGGAAATTTATTATTATTATCAGTTAAGGCTTGGATGTTTAGGAAATGTCATATTTTTTCCATGACTACATTTTCATTAAAAACTGTAATTAAGCAGGAGTTTAATGTTCCTGATTCTTTTTAGGTGGATTATATGGAGCATATAAATGCATGTTTGGGTCATTTTGTAGTATTTGACATATTTCATCAATATAAATGTTTTAAGGCCATAGTTTGGTATATTTTAGGGGTGGGTGGTGGACTTAAAATATGGTATCCGCAGCCGCTGCAAAGGTTCTAGGCGTTAATGGCGCTAAAAATGTAAACCTTGCCAATTGTTGCAGACTATCAGAAAATATTTAACTGTAACTAAACTTGATAGTATTTTTAACTTAAGGCAGTTTCTTTCTCTTTTACAGGGATTGTGATTTGTGTCGCAGTTTTTAACGCGAGAAAAGGTGCGTTAAACAAATAAACAAGACGATAGCCCCTTCCAAAACTGTCTCGCGTCCGGCCCGCATACCACCAGAGCCGGGTGGGTGGTCTGTACACATGGGGCGCCCATAAGTAAAGCCCTGCGCGGATAAACGAAACGTTATCCGCATCCGCACGACTGTTTGCCGCATTCACCCCGCATCCGCACGTTTGTTATCCGAATCTATTGGCATTACAATAATATTTTTAATTAGATACAAATATTAAAGCAACACGTTGAGACATTTGAGGAGAAAGTCGTTCCCTGAGGCTATGTACAGTATGTCATGTACTATGTTTAAAATGAATGTTACACAGCCATAATTGCAACCCTTTTCAGTTCGGAGTGTTAATTGTGCTTAATGACACAATTTGAATGATATTTACGTAAATTATCATCCTACATTTGTCATAAAAACATAACGGACATCCGGGTCTGAGTAATGATATTCAACAAGTTCGGATTGTATTCGAAAAACTATCCACAAAATTACTCCAAACATTATCCGCAGCTTATCCGCTATCCGCAAAGCCATGCGAACGATATCCACATTTCGAAAAATTTTGCGGATATCCGCGCTGGGCTTTACCCATAAGTAACCGATTGGGCATTCAAACGAAGCAGAATTACCCACAGCAGTGACAAATTACACTCTGAATTCATAAATATAGACAAATTGTTTAAAAAGTGAGTTTAAGCAAATAAACAAGAAGCTCGCATAACAGTAAAGCCGATGGGGGGGTTATGTACGTGCGAGATTTCTCGCTCAGGTTCCCTTATTATTATTACATTGATATCCGCATACTCGGAGGTCTGATGGTACAGGTGATTGCTGGGCTGTTTGGGTCATTGAGGACTATTAAGCTAATAAGAGAGTCGTCCCCATACCTGTTTGCGAACGATAACCGCTTCTTCCTTGCACTCCTTGTTACCGAGGAAAGCATCCTTCTCCGTAAGATCTTCTTGAGATTCTACCAGCCTTATTGACTTGCCGGGCTGTGAGTGAAAGGTGTTGCACCCGTTGTCTCCAAGGATGGCTTCTCTCTCCTCTAGATCCTGTTGAGACCGTGCCTGTCCCCGTACCAGAGTGAACTTACACTTCGTGTCATCAAGGATGACATCCCTCTCCGCGAGATCTTGTTGGGATCGAACCAGCCTCATTGGCTTGCCAGGATAAACTGCAGGTAGCTCAAGCACGGCGGGCGCTCCGAGGTTACCGCACTGACTTTACTCTTGCGACACCGACATCTCCTCAGTAGAGAGATATTTATAGTAGCTACAGTATAGGTGCAGATCCACTGGGGGAAGGAAGGGGAGAGGTATTTTACCCCACCCCACTGACAGTCGTCAATCTTTAAAACATTGCGATGGAACTAAAAAAAAATCAAGGCGAGTTTCTTTTCAAAGATTCTGTTTTATAATACACTCGAAGTTCGATATCTCGAAGTGCTTTCGGAAATAAAAATTACTTCGAGTTATCGAAAGTTCGCGATATAGAAATACATGAAACAAGTAGTTTCGTGAAGAACTAAATAGCCTATTTTCAAATATCCTACTTATATTAATTGCCTCTCAACATACAAATATCAGTTTGATTGCTATAATAGATTCGTAGATAATGAGAACCGTCTAAATATTTCGGATGGTCACCATGTTGGATTTTAATATATAGGCATTAGAGTTATGTATTATTACATGAAGATTATTATGTAGGTATTTTATTCAAACTTCAATCGCATGATAAACGAGATTTTAAAATTTCGCACAGCCGCAATCTTGAGGTTATGTAAACAATTGAACTAAATTAGATGTCAGTGCATTGAAATTTGTATAGTCATTTGTTGTACCAAGTTTCACTGCGTTCGAAATGTTAAATCGCGAGAGAAAAGTCTATTTAAATGTTTCAACTTCGCTTGGCCGCCATGTTCATTTTGTAGTTAACAGTTTTTTGAAAGTCACATAGGTGAACGTATAGTAGTGTCCTTTATTACCGTACAAAATTTCAGGGTGATATGAGTAATAGTTTCGAAGATATAAAATGCCGGTGAAATATTTCGTACAGCTGCCATGTTGGATTGGTAAGACGTAATAAAATAGGAACGGCACGGTCGTTGTCGGCCAAAATAGTACTATGACCTTACCGAGTTTCATTGAAATAGCTCCAGCCGTTTAGAAGTTATTAGAGGGGGACACACACACGGACAAAAGGTGATCTCTTAAGCCTATTTTTAGCCTATTTTCATTTATGAAACAAGTAATTCCGCGAAGAACTAAAGCCAATTTTTATATATCCTTCTTATGTTAATTGCCTCTAACAACATACAAAATTTCAGTTTGATTGCTGTAATAGATTCGTAGATATTGAGAACTGTCTAATATTTCGGATGGTTGCCATGTTGGATTTTTATATATGTAGGTCTTAGAGTTATGTACTATTACATGAAGATTATTGTGTACGTTTAGTATTCATACTTCAATCGCATAATTAGGACACAAGAAGTAAAAACGAGATTTTAAAATTTCACATGGCTGCCATCTTGTGGAATATAAAACAATTCAAATATATTCGATGCCAGTGGATTAACATTTGTATAGGCATTTACCGTATCAAGTTTCATTGCACTCGGATGGTTAAATCGCGAGAAACGTCCATTTAAATATTCATACTTCGGGTCACCACAATGTTAGATTTGTGATCACCAGGTTATTGAAAGCCCCATAGGTGAACTTATGTTCATAGCCTCTATAAACATATAAAAATTTCAGTTTGATTGCTGAAAATACTCGTAGATATTGAGAACCGTCTAAATATTTCGGATGGTCGCCATGTTGGATTGTTATATGTATAGGCCATAGAGTTATGTACCGTAGACTACCATTAAAGGAAAATTATTACGTGAGTTCATTATTCAAACTTTCACTTCGAGCGCATGATTAATACACAAGAAATAAAGACTTAATTTTAAAATTTCGCACAGCCGCCATCTTGAAGTTATGTAAACAATGGAACTAGTTAGATGACAGTGCATTGCAATATGTATACTCATTTAATGTACCATATTTCACTGCGCTCAGATGGTTAAATCGCGAGAGAAGTCTATCAAAATGTTTCAACTTCGCCTGGCCGTCATGTTCGTTTTGTACTTAATAGGTTTTGGAAATTTACATAGATAAACTTGTAGTAGTGCCCTTTATCAACGTAAAAAATTTCAGGGCGATATCTGTAATAGTTTTGGTGATATAGAATGCCGGGGAAATATTTCACACAAACGCCATCTTGAGGTTATGTGAACAATTGAACTAAATTAGATGTCAGTGCATTACAATGTGTATAAACATTTGCTGTACCATGTTTCATTGCGTTTGGATGGTTAAATCGCGAGAAAAGTATATTTAAAAGTCTCAACTTCGCTTAGGCGCCATGTTGGTTTTGTAGTTACCAGGTTTTTGAATGTCTCATAGGTGAACTTCTATTAGTGCCCTTTATCACCGTACAAAATTTCAGGGTGATATCGGTAATAGTTTACGCGATATTGAATGCTGGTGAAATATTTCGCACAGCCGCCATGTTGGATTGATGAGACGTAATAAAATTTGAAGCGCATGGTCTGAGTCGGCCAAAACGGGTGAAACTTTATAGGGTGTTTTGGTACCAACGCTAGCTTGCCTTGTAGTAGTACCTGCTGACAACGTTAAAAACGCTAGCTGTCATCGCGTACGACGATGCAGTTGAGTTGTACTTCTATAGATGGCAGCAAAATCGGAAAATTGGTGAGTATTCTTGTTAATGTTGCATATTTAATTAATATTTGAATATATATCAATTAGTAAATACATATTGCAGTGCTTAGAAAGGAATACAATCGGTTTCGAACAATATTATACGAAGAAATTGAATTATATTGAATCACACATCGATTTTAGTCGATACACTGCGCTCGAAAACGATATCAGATACTATCGATATAATTCAAAGTAAGAGCTGTTGGCTGGTTGTTCCAACGCTTCCCGTAATTCAAACGTGATATTTCTTAATTCGATTGATAGGAAGTACAGCACGGACAATTAAATAATACTGGTGTGTGATAAGTGCAGCTGTAATTTTGTCTTACAATTCATTTTTAATATTGTAGTGTAGTAGCCTACTCTTTCTATTTGTACATATCTGTGGGGTAGGCCTATGTCATGCTAAGTGCTTTGTGGTAACATCCACAACTATTCTGATAGAGCCTATGTTTTCTTCTCTACCTGATATCACAAGGGGAAGAAATCGCCTATTATTAGACCAATTACTAAAATATGAAAGAAAGAAAGGAATATAAAGTAGAGGTGGGGGGATAGAGTAGGGGAAAGGGAGTGGTAGGCACGGGTCGGGAGGGGAGAGGAGCGAGTAGGCCAGGTCGGGGACGGATCGCGCTCGAGAGTGCATCGTCACGCCATCTCATATTGTCAGTTGGAACTATTTGCGTCGAGCAATAGGTTGGGGTCAAAATTTTGCATCTCTACCCATATATCCTCCTTGGTAGTGACGGACTAAGGATTTAGAATTTATTGATCTACTTTTCCAAGAATTGATTTCCCATAGACACAAAAATGTTATACTTCTTTTCAGGATTTGAATGATTTAAATTTTAATTCTATATGTGTTAACTTTCAGTCTGTTTAATTAAAAACATATTTTTGTAAGGAATTTCATTCAATATTTTCACTGATATTGGTTGGTTGGATCCTGAGTTTAGGGACTGCGACAACGCGGTCATGCAGCCCCGTGTACTTTGGGTGTGTGTAGAATCTATCTGATAACCAGTGTTAATTGTGATGGCTGTATTCGTGTGTGTTATCTGTTTCTAATTCAAGTACGGACTGCAAACAATTAATTTTCAAGTAGTTCCAACTTTTGCTACCAAACACCACCGTCAACGACCAACTAGTTCTGAACGTTGTTACTAGATGCCACCGCAGTCGGCTCCTGGCGACGAACGTTGGAACCCAAGAGCGTTATACAAATATAACCTATAATTTAGCTTCACACAGGTGTAATTAGTGGAAGGTTCTTTAACATGCCATAAATCTATGACATGAGACCCCCGGCTTTACGTCCTCCCGAAGGGAGGCATACTGAGGGATTTTTAACGTTTACTGATATTAATGTTCATAGAACTCGTAGGGTGTCTGTGAGCAGTTTCATAAGTAATTGAGAATTTTATTGCACTTAATATGTATCCCTAGGATAATTTTCACTTGGTTTTTTATTCCGCCTCGTTGCGTAGATACTAGCATTTTTGGCTGTCACCGCAGAGGGTCGGGATCGATACCCGGCTCTGCCAAGTAATTTAATTCTGGTTTGAGGGCAAAACTGAGAAGAGGCGGGTACGATTCGTACGTCAGACAACCTGGAAGTGGTTTTCCGTAGTTTCCCCACTTCTACTCCAGGCAAATGCCGGGATGGTACCTAACTTAAGGGCACGGCCGCTTCCGAACCAAATCCTCGTCTCAATTACAAGTTGTCCTACATCATGTTCCACACAAGAGCTTGTTGATGCTTCAGACAACGCTGTTACTGTTGCTCAATTTTGGGCTGATATTGTTTAGTTTGTGATCTAAGATTTGAGTTACATTGTGTGATATTCTATCAACCTTTGGTTTTGTTTCCTATGATTCTTTATGCTGTGCTTATGACTCGAAATAAATAAATAAAATTACAAGTACACACACTAGTGCAGTTTACAGACATCACAGCGACACAGGTTATCAGATAAATGCTATACACACCCAAGTACTCGGGGCTACATGACCACGATGTCGCAAAGCCCCTGAATGAATCAACAACAACTTGTTTCTATGATCGCTGAAGATAGCACCACTGAGTAGGATCTGAAGATATTCGCTTGATGAAAGATGTTAAGATATGAATATCTTTTATGAACTTTTTCCGTGTTGAATATTATCATTGCAGCGGCTTCGGTGGCGTAGTTGGTAGCATGCTGAGCTTCTATGCCCAAGATCGCGGGTTCAAATCCGGCCGAAGTCGTCGTTAAAAATCCCTCTGTATGCCTTCCTTCGGAGGGGAAGTAAAGCCGGCGGTCCCATGTCATAGATTTATGGCATGTTAAAGAACCTTCCACTAATTACACCTGTGGGAAGCTAAATTGTATCTATAGGTTAAGAATGTAAACAACGCTCTTAGGTTCCTACGTTCGTTGCCAAGAGCCGACTGCGGTGGCGTCTGGTAGCTAAGTTCTGACTAGTAGTCGTTGACGGTGGCGTTTGGCGGCAAAAGTAGGAACTATTTGAAAAATTCAAAAAGTCTGCAGTCCTTACTTGAATTAAAAAACAGATAACACACACTAATACAGTCATCACATTTAACACCGGTTATCAGCCAGATTCTACTCACACCCAAAGTACACGGGGCTACATGACCGTTGTCGCAGCCTCTAAACTTAAGAACCAACCAACCATTATCATTGCACTAAATGTTTTTTTTTCCCACTATGCAACACAGCTTACTTTGTTTGAGGCTTTACGTCCTCTTCGGGTACATGTTTCGGACTTCTAACAGTCCCGTTTCAGCAAAATCTTAGTCTTTAGTGTTTTCACCATCTTGGTAGCGGCTTCGGTGGCGTAGTTGGTTGCATGCTGAATTGCTATGCCCAAGATATCGGGTTCAAACCCGGCTGAAGTCGTCTGATTTTTTAAGAGCGTTGAAGGCCTTTGTCTGGAGCGTGGCACTCTATGGAAGTGAAACTTGGACTATTGGTGCAGCAGAAAAGAGGAGAATTGAAGCGTTTGAAATGTGGTGTTACAGGAGAATGATGAAGATCAGATGGGTGGGTAGGGTTACAAACGAAGAGGTATTAAGACGAGTGGGAGAGGAGAGACGTTTCTGGCGACTGCTAATGAAAAGAGACAGGTTGGTAGGACACATACTAAGACACCCAAGAATAGCAAGCTTAGTTATGGAAGGAAGGGTCGAGGACAATAACTGTGGGGGTAGACCAAGGTTAGAATATGTTAAACAGATTGCCTCGGATGTAGGGTGTGGTAGCTATGTAAAGATGAAACGATTAGCTCAGGACAGGGAGGCATGGAGATCTGCATCAAACCAGTCAAAGGACTGAAGATTCAAACAACAACAAAATCCTTCAGTATGCCGGCGGTCCCATGTCATACATTTGTGGCATGTTAAAGATCCTTCCACAGACTAAACTTGTGTGAAGCTAAATTTCTAGGTTAGATTTCGTTGAAACGCTCTATCAAAGTTCCAACGTTCACCACTAGGTATCAATGACATCAGGTAGTGAAAGTTGGAACTACTTGAAATTGAACGGAACTTGTAGCTCACCCTAGTGGTGTCCGCTTGAAGCAGCTACAGTCTCTAGCGAGCCGAACATGTCCTCGGACACTCCCGGCACTAAAATCCAGACGATAAATAAATAAATAAAATAACCATCTTGGTGAACTTCTTTAAAAAACAATAAAAGCCTATTAAAATACATGAAAATATTTTAAATCTGTTTAAAAAAAAACTTTTTTAAAATTTTAAACTTTTTATCATCCATCTTTTAGGCCTCCGTGGCTTAGGCGGCAGCACGCCGGCCTCTCACCGCTGGGTCCGTGGTTCAAATTCCGGTCACTCCATGTGAGATCTGTACTGGACAAAACGGAGGCAGACAGGTTTTTCTCAGGGTACTCCGGTTTTCCCTGTCAAATTTCATTCCAGCAACACTCTCCACTATCATTTCATTTCATCTGTCATTCATTTAATCATTGCCCCAGAGGAGTGCGTCAGGCCTCGGCAGCCGGCACAGTTCATACCCTCGCCGCTAGATGGGGGATTCATTCATTTCATTCCTGACCCGGTCGGTCGACTGGAAGCAAGCTGTGGATTTTCATCATCCATCTTTTCAGTGTCATTTTCATCTCCTTAAATATTTTTATGCCTTCATTATAGAATAACTGAGCATCACAAAACGTTTATCTTCCCGTGTTAGTGAAAGTCACCTCCAAATCATCGGACACACTTTGAGGAGAGAAGGAGACAATTTAGAAAAGACCATTCTACAAGGCAAAATTGAAGGTACCAGACCAAGAGGTAGAACAACATGTAGATGGTTAGATCAATCAACGAAGATCACCGGCCTACCTCTTCATGATATCTTACGAACGGCTGAAGATCGCTTAGGATGGAAACGTCTCGTCAAGGAAGTAGTTACTACTGAAGTGAAGAAATGAGGTCACGACGCTCAGCAATTAGTAAAACGACTAATGATGATGATGAATGGTTTTTTATTGTTTTGTCATGACGTTCACCAAAATGGTGAAAACACTAGACAAGATTTTGCTGAAACGGGCTGAAGAAGGACCGTTAGAGGTCCGAAACATGTACCCGAAGAGGACGTAAAGCCTCAAACAAAGTAAGTTGTGTTGCATAGTGGAAAAAAAGAGTTAGTGTATTGAAACATGTTAACCTTTTAACATCCCTTGTACTCTGTGTTCAGTATGGTAGCATGGGTACAGAAGCAGAGTCGAGGTGTAGAAAAGCCAATACCGTGAGTTCTCAGTTACGAACTACAGTATTATGCAAGAAGGAAGTTAATGTAGCGACGAAACTCTCCCTATATCACTTGGTATTTAGATCGACCTTGCTGTATGGAAGAGAGAGAGCTGGGTAGATTCAGGATATCTGATACATAAGCTAGAGGTGACTGATATGAAGGTAACACGAATGACTGCTGGGACAAATAGATGGGAGCAATGGCAGGAAGGTACTCGTAATGAAGAGATAAGAGAAGAAATAAACGCGCTAGATGAAGCTATTCGTATGAGCCGACTCTGATGGTGGGGTCATGAGAAGGGAAGTGGGAGGAGGTAATACCTAAGAGGTCAATGAACTCGGCTGTAGAGGGTAAGAGAAGCAGAGGTAGACCTAGGGAGGTGATTGTTAGATTCAGTGTTGAAGATTTCAAAATGAGAGGTGTAGAAGCAGAGGAGGATGCAGTGCTAACTGCTAATAGGGGATCATGGAGGCGATTTGTTCGCAAACAGAGGCTTGCAGACTGGACTGGAAGATGGAAGGCAAAACAATCTCAAATGAAAATGTTGGTTGGTTGGTTTCTCAGTTTAGGGGCTGCAACAACGCGGTTATGTAGCCAGGTCTACTTTGGGTGTGTGTAGAATCTGTCTGATAACCGGTGTTAATTGTGATGGCTGTATTAGTGTGTGTTATCTGTTTTTAATTCAAGCAAGGACTGCAGAGATTCAATTTTCAAGTAGTTCCTACTTTTGATACCAAATGCCACCGTCAACGACAACCAGTTCTGAACTTAGTTACTGGATGCCACCGCAGTCAGCTCCTGGCGACGAACGTTGGAACCTAAGAGCGGTAGTCAAATCTAACCTATAATTCAGCTTCACACATGTGTAATTAGTGGAAGGTTCTTTTTCATGCCATAAATCTATGTCATGGGACCGCCAGCTTTACTTCCCCTCCAAAGGGGGACATACTGAAGGATTTTAACGCTCTTAAAAAGCCAATGACTACGGCCGGGTTTGAACCCGCGACCTTGAGCATAGAAGCTCAGCATGCTACCAACTACGCCACCGAAGCCGCTCAAATGAAAATGTATCCGTACGTATGTAATATGTGCAAATATTAATTAAACACATGTACATTTTTTTCATATTTCTCATCTAATATAATTGGATATAAATTGATGTTGACCGATTGAAAGTAAGTTACCATTCAATTGTACTAGGAGCATATCAAACAATCTGTCACCTCGATGCGAGCTAAATCGGGCGCACACCTCGACTACGTTCGGAAGCTTTGTATTCCAGCGCTAACAGCGGCTATCTTGAGTGCAGTTTTCCCTGGGATTTACCACTTTCCTTCAGGCAAATGCCGGGATTATACCTTGGGTGATGTTGAGTTGGGTCCACGGTCAGTGATGCCCATAAAAATGACGAGTTGATCCCATGGTCAGCTTGGAGGGAGGTTCGAGTCAGTCCCATTGAACTGCCCCCAGTAGTCTCGGATACGTTTGAGTTGGTCCCACGATCATAACTTTCCTCTGAGGATTACCGTTGACCCTTGGTTAGATGAGGTTTGGTTAGGTGAGGTTGGGTTAGATTGGGTGAGGTTACATGAGGTAGGTTAGGTGAAGTTGTATAGGTTATGTGAGATTATGTTAGGTTAGGTGAGGTAAGGTTGGGTTAGGTTAAGTTAGAATGGGTGAGGTTAGGTTAGGTGAGGTTGTATATGTTATGTGAGATTATGTTATGTTAGGTGAGGTAAGGTTGGGTTAGGTTAAGTTAGAATGGGTGAGGTTAACTGAGGTTAGGTTAGGCGAGGTTAGGTTGTATAGGTTATGTGAGATTATGTTAGGTTAGGTTAGATGAGTTTGGGTTAGGATATACGAGATTATGACTTTCCTCTACGGAGTATCGTCGACCCTAGGTTAGATGAGGTTAGGTTAGGTGAGGTTGGGTTAGGTTACTTGAGGTTAGGTTAGGTGAGGTTGTATAGGTTATAAGAGATTATGTTAGGTTAGGTGAGGTAAGGTTGGGTCAACACCACCTAGAGAGAAAGCCTTGCGATACGATTTATTACGTCATAGCCTTCCGGCCGTCAGCGAGCGCGCTACCCAGCACTGCTGCTATGAACAACCTGTGAGGAAACGCGACTGAGTGTTTATGTGTCAAATTACGTTCTACAGACGCGAATAAATAAATAACGTAACCATAAATGAAACATATGGTCAGAAGTTGATGCGATCGATACATTAATACTCTACCTAATAAATCGACGTTTTCGATCATAATCGATAAGTATGCATTTCGAACCTTGCGAGTGTGAACTTGACCGAAAACACTGATGTCTCAATAAATGCGATATATAGAAGAATTCAATAGAAAACTTGAAAAATATTCACCCCATTTTAACGTGAGATGTCGACTACACAACAACAAATAACTAATTAATCTGTAACAGTTAAAACAGAAATTAATATCTACAGTATAGTCAATCATATCTGTCCAAAGGTCTAGGTTTGATTCCCATCTCTGCCGAGAAATATAATTCTAGTTAGTTATTGTTGATTATAGTTGTTTTAAGGGGCGCAATTACTAGGTCATCTGCCCCTAAAAATACAATTCTGATTTGAGTGTGAAACAAAATTCACTCAGCCTCGTGAGTTAAAACTGAACTGAGAAGAAGTGGGTTCGATTTCTCCTTTCTCCTCCAGGTAAATGCTGGGATTGTTCCTAGCAGAAGACCATGGTCACCTCCTTCCCAAGGGCAGATGACCTCGTAGTTCCTCCCCTTAAAACTGCAATACCTAACCTTCCCAAATCTAGCATCACAATACACACATACAAATTCTACCTATATCCAAGTACACATGGCTGATGACAGTGATGTCATAACTCACTTACAAAACAACAACAACAACAACTAGCCACAGAAAGTTTTCATGCGTGATATGAAAACAGGCTAGTAATGGCATGCCTATGACAGAAAAGGTTACCTACTGAAATGGAACAGAGCAGCAGTCATGAGACATGAGAACATTTACAAAAGAGGAAACTTTTTGTTGTTGATGATTCATATAGGGGCATGATGTGGTAATAATTTTGAAACAAACACTTGATCCTACAGTAACAGTTTTCATATGGCAATATTTACAATATCAGGCATGGCATAAGCTTACCCGACAATACATAAAACATGCTAATTACCAGTGATCTTAGCACTTTGTTTTCAACAGAATACAGTGAGTCATCTGCAAAAACATGTTCTCATATTTTCTATGTTACACAAACTGTGCTGTTTTGTAAATAATAAAAAAAAAACCAACTAAAGATGACCTTATGTATCCTTCACTAGTTAAATAAATATCCATATCCAAGTATACATGGCTGATAACAGTGATGCCCTAACCCACTCACAAAACAACAACAACAACTAGCCACATAAATTTTTCATCCGTGATAAGAAAACAGGCTAGTAATGGAATGCCTATGACAGAAAAGGTGACCTACTGAAATGGAACAGAGCAGCAGTCATGACACATGGGAACATTTACCAAAGAGGAAACTTGTTGTTGTTGATTCATAAAGGGGCATGATGAATTGATGATTTAATAATTTAGAAACAAACACTTGTTATAGAGTAATCCTACAGTAACAGTTTTCGTATGGCAATATTAACAATATCAAGCATGGCATAAGCTTCCCCAACAATACAAAAAACATGCTAATTACCAGTGATCTTAGCACTTTGTTTTCAACAGAATACAGTAAGTCATCTGCAAAAACATGTTGTTCTCACATTTTCTATGTTACACAAACTGTGCTGTTTTGTAAAAATAAAAACTAAAAGATGACCATATCTATCCTTCACTAGTTAAATAAATATAGCCTTTTCATAAGATCCTTTCTACTTTTCAATACAAAATTGTTGTATTCCCTATTATATTGGTAGCACCGAATGAAAGTAGAACGAGCGATAACATTCTCTATAGTACATGAATTAGCCAAAATACCTTATCAAACGATGAGAAATAAATCAGGGAATGATGTTTTAATAGATGTCCACTGCCTGTGACTCACCCAGCCATCCCAAATAGCATCACGACTTATGTAGGCAGAATTCCAGCTGTGGCCACCATTGTCCACATCAATCATCATCAAACCGGTATTGCCAACCTCGCCCTTACGGTACTATGCCATACCAACACCCTTCGATTTGTCCAATCCAATGGTTTTTGACGCGTCCAGATCAATGGTACCCCGCTGGCTGCGCTCGTCCAAGGCCGCTCCTACACCCAACCATTCTAACCTTCGTTATGTGGTATCCAATGGTTTTTTACAATGGCCATAGCCTATCGCGTCCAGATAAATGGTTTTGTGCTGGCTGCGCCCGGCCAAGGCCGTACCTACACCCGACCTTCTACCTTAGTTTTGCCCAATCCAATGGTTCTTGACAATGGTTACAGCCAACGCGCCCAGACCAATGGTTTTGTGTCAACCGTGCCGCGCTAGCTGCGCGCAGCCAAAGTTGCACCTACACACGACCATTCTAACCTTCGTTTTGTCCAATCCAATGTTTTTTGACAATGGTTACAGCCTAACACACCCAGATCAATGAGTTTTGACAATGGTTACAGCTTAACGCATCCCGATGATTTCTTTGATCAACAGTGATTTTGTATCTCAAATGTTGGGAACAATGTGTGTGTGCTGCTAGAGTGAGCCGTGATGACAGTGGAACGAGATGCAAGCGCTGTAGAAACATGGCAGCCGTTTTTAATATAGCAACTTTAGCACATATATGAGGTTCAGTAGTGACAATTCAAATTGAAATCAACGGTAGCTATGAATGAAGATAGAAGGCACTATAAAATTCTCTAAAATACATGAATTAGCCAAAATACCTTATGAAACGATGAGAAATAAATCAGGGGGCGATGTTTTAATAGACATTTCCTCCTCCGCTGTCTGTGACCCACCTAGCCATCCCAAATAGGATCACGACTTATATAGAGAAAATTACAGCTGTCAGCGCTATTGTTCAAATCAATCGTCATCAAAACAGTACCATGACAGTTCTGGCAACCTCGCCCTTATGGTACTATGAAAAACAAAGAAGCGCCCAGTTCAGCAGCTAGTGCGCACCACTTAGTTCATTACATCGTGCGCCGAATTGAATCGTTTATTCACCATGGATTGTGGAAATTGCCTCATAACGATCTGTAATTTCAATCGGCGATTCTATGATCAACTGTAGTAAATATTTGTTTTTTTTCCCGCACAACTGTGGTTTTGAAAATGTTTACAGCCTAACGCACCCAGATCAATGGTTTTGTGTCAACCATGTCCCATTAGCTGCGCACGGCCAAGACCGCACCTACACCCGACCATTCTAACCTTCGTTTTGTCTAATCCAATGATTTTTGACAATGGTTACAGCCTAACGCATCCAGATCAATGGTTTTTGAAAATGGTTACAGCATAACACGCCCCAATGAATGTTTTTTTTATCAACAGTGTGTGCTGCTAGAGTACGCCTTGTTGACAGTTCAACGAGATGCAAGCTCTGTCAGAACATAGCAACCGTTTATAAAAAGAGCAATAAATATAAACACATATTTATGTACTTTAGCACATAACTTATATGAGGTGCAGTATTGATCAGGTTTCCTAATTTCAATGTTGATGCAAGTGTATAAGCTGCGTTTTACTTTCATTTAGAATTAATATTATATTATTTACAGGGTGGATACATTTTTAGGCATTTGCACCTTCAACAGTCCTTATGCGAACACTTCCTAAAAATACTCTCTAGCACGTATGTTACATTAGATTACAACTTTTAAAATAGGCCTACATTAACGTTCATCCAATGAAACTAGATGTAAAGAAACTTGCAAGACTTCATTCCACATTGTGTTCCATTTTATCTGTGAAATTGAAACAAAAACCCTCTTACAAATTGTATGTTAAAATTGCATGAAATATCCCATTTAAAGCGTACACTTACGCTCTCCATTCTAACCTTCGCTTTACAACCACCATTCTCCAAAACAATCTGCTGCTTTCAGAGCTATTTACCACTTTCTGGACTGGACGTTTAATGTGACTGTACACAGAGTTTATTAGTTGCATTTTAAACTGACATCTCCACTTTAGGACAACTTCTTGCAATCAGTTCAACGTTTGGTGTGCTAACACTACACTACCTATTGTAAATGCCAATTCTTTGTTCATCCTATACTTCAGTGGCGGCCGGTAATAAGGTTGCAGTGATGCACAACGACCAGATTAATTCATGAAAAACAATTAATACCGTAATAATATTTTTAGTAATAAAAGCTGTACGTTTCCTTTTATATGTATAGGAATTCATAATTCTGTTCTTTAATAATTCAGGAAATCTTATAGTAAGTTACTGTGAAGTGTTTGAGAAAGCAAAGCGCGCCAACCGTCTAGGAGTGCTCGTTGCCAGGCCCGAGCACCGACCAGATCTCAATAGTGAAGGGTATGGCAGAGATGCTAGACCGAGTAGGTCCTATCCCAACAGTTAACTCGGCTGGCCGTTGCCCGCTGAGCAACAAGGGAGCCGAGGAGCGGACGGATACATCTGAGATGCTCCGTCAACTGCCGATACCATGTCTTTCATGTAACCTAACTATTTAATCCGGTGATCCAGTGATAATGTGATGTTCTCTGAACTGCGGCATTCGTGATTAATGAGGTACATCCGTTTTACCGCGCAATTGAATAAAGTTTTCTTTGATATCAAGCAGTCTTTTACCCCCCCCCCCCCCATTAATGAAAAAGGACAACACCCATAACAATTATCCACCAGCCGCCACTGCTATACTTACAGATTAGTAATTAGCCATGTACAGAAGTGGATCAAGTAACACAATATTAATTGAACCAGAGGGTCATTATCTTAGTGCGCCCTGGAAATCGCGGCAAACTATGGCGTCCTTTGGCTGGTCAGGTGCGGAGCGAGTGGACATCGCATTACCCTGCTCCGATGACTCATATCGTTAGATCACACGTGTTTTGTCATTTATATGGGTGTGTATCTGCAAAGTTTAGAAGTTAGTGTTGCACGTTTAGTGAGTATTGTGATTACTGTGATTGTTGGACATGCCTAGACACCAATTCACATTGAACGAACGTGTGTGTGTATATCCCTAATTCGTATATGAAAAGCAGAAAGTCTTGTTCTGAAACAAGATGTTGTTGTTTGAGTCTTCAGTCTTTTGACTGGTTTGATGCAGCTCTCCATGCCTCCCTGTCCTGAGCTAATCGTTTCATCTCTACATAGCTCTGACACCCTACATCGGAGGCAATCTGTTTAACATATTCTAACCTTGGTCTACCCCTACAGTTTTTGTCCTCGACCCTTCCTTCCATAACTAAGCTTGCTATTCCTGGGTGTCTTAGTATGTGTCCTACCAACCTATCTCTTCTCTTCATTAGCAGTCGCCAGAAACATCTCTCCTCTCCCACTCGTCTTAATACCTCTCTGTTTGTAACCCTATCTACCCATCTGATCTTCATCATTCTCCTGTAACACCACATTTCAAATGCTTCAATTCTCCTCTTTTCTGCTGCACCAATAGTCCAAGTTTCACTTCCATAGAGCGCCACGCTCCAGACAAAGGCTTTCAAAAATGACTTCCTAATACCTAAATCTATATTCGATGTCAGCAGATTCCTTTTTTGTAGAAATGCTTTCTTTGCCTGAGCCAACCTACTTTTAATATCCTCTTTGCTTCGTCCATCACTGGTTATTCTGCTTCCTAAGTAACAGAAGTCTCCTACTTCCTTCAGCTTTTCACCTGCCAATTTGATCTCCATAGAGGTTTCTGATTTATTTCGGCTGCATTCCAGTATTTTTGTTTTACATTTATTTATTTTCATCATGAATTCTTTCCGTAAGACGGAGTCCATACCATTCAAAAACTCATTCAAATCCTCAGGCTTGTCGGCCAAGATGACGATGTCATCAGCAAATCTCAGAGTTGAAATTATTTCTCCTTGAATCTTCACTCCCACTTTAAATTTTTCTCTAATTTCCTTCATTGCTTGTTCAATGTAAATATTGAAAAGTATGGGTGATAAGTTGCAGCCTTGCCTTACACCTTTCTGAATACCAGCTTCTCTCTCATGTCCTTCAACTCGAATGACTGCTGTCTGGTTTCTGTACAGATTGTATATCACCCTCCTATCCCTGTACTTTATTCCAATTGATTTCAAAATGTCAAACAATTTAGTCCAATCAACGTTATCAAAAGCCTTTTCTAAGTCTACAAAAGCCATGAACGTTCTCTTATCTTTCCTTATTCTACCTTCTAAAATCAGCCTAAGACTTAGTACAGCTTCCCTTGTTCCAACATTTCTCCTGAAACCAAACTGGTCTTCACCCAACTCCGTTTCTATCTGGCTTTCAATCCTCTTGTAAATTATTCTAGACAGGATCTTTGAAGCATGAGTAATCAAGCTGATTGTACGGTAATCTTCACATCTGTCAGCTCCCACTTTTTTGGTATAGGGATGATTACATTCTTCTTGAAATCAGGGGGTACCTCACCTGTCTCATAAATCCTACACACCAAGTGAAATAACCTGATCAGACCTTCATCTCCTATGCAGCGTAGCAACTCAATCGGTATATCATCTATGCCTGGTGCTTTGTTCCTGCTTAAGTCTTCCAAAGCTCTATCAAATTCTGATCTCAATATTAAATCTCCTTTCGCATCATCATCAATTTCCTCCTCCCTTTCCATTACATGATTCTCAATCTCCTTTCCCTTATACAAACTCTCTATGTAAGCTTTCCATCTCTCAACCTTTTCTTCCCTGTCTGTTAGAGGCTTTCCATTTGTGTCCTTAATATTACAGCACTTAGTCTTCTTTTCCCCAAAAGTATTCTTAATCCTTCGATAAGCTGTGTCTACTTTTCCTAATTTCAGACAATTTTCTATACCTGCACATTTCTCTTTCAACCATTCTTCTTTCTCTTCCTTGCACTTCTTGTTAACCTCATTTCTCAGACGTCTGTATTCTGCTTTCCCCTTTTCATCTCTTAGATTCTTGTGTTTCCGCCTTTCATCCATCAATTCTAGTATATCCTGAGTGATCCACGGTTTTCTACCTATTCTTTCTTTCCTACCAATGTTTTCTTCTGCGGATTTTGTTATTTCATTCTTCAAAAGTGCCCATTCGTCTGCAATTGAAGTGTGTTTAGGGGTTTTCATTAGTCCTTCCTTTATACTCTTCTTGAATCTTTCGTTTACATCCTTCTCTTTCAGTCTGTCTATTGCCCACCTTTTGGCTTTAGACTTTTCTTCAGTTTCTTCAACTTTAATCTGCATTTCATTACAACCAGATTGTGATCAGAGTTTATGTCAGCACCAGGATATGTTTTACAATCCAAAATCTGGTTTCGAAACCTCTGCTTGACCATAATGAAGTCGATTTGGTAACGCCCTGTATCTCCTGGTCTCATCCATGTGTATATTCTTCTATTGTGGTTATTGAATAAGGTGTTAGCTATGACCAATTCATGCTCGGTGCAGAATTCTACCAGCCTGCTTCCTCGATCATTCCTTTCACCTAATCCGAAATCTCCTACTATCTTCCCTTCTCTCCCTTTTCCTACCACAGCATTCCAATCTCCCATTACTATAACATTTTCATCACCCTTGATATACCTCAGAATTTCGTCTGTTTCTTCGTAGACCTTTTCAACATCCTCATCATCAGCTTGACTGGTAGGCATATAGACTTGTACCACTGTAGTGCAGGTAGGTTTTGTATTGATTTTTGCTACAATAATCCGTTCACTATATTGCTCATAATATTCCCCCCGCTGTCCAAGTTTCCTACTCAATATGAGGCCAACCCCTGCTTGGCCATTGTTTGATTTAGTGCTAATGACCCTATAGTCTCCTGACCAAAAGTCCTGTTCTTCCTGCCAGCGCATTTCACTAATCCCAACCAAATCCAACCTCAACCTATCCATTTCCCTTTCTAAGTTTTCTAACCTTCCACTTCCTAGCAGACTTCTAACATTCCACGCTCCGATCCGTAGAATGTCAGATTTCCTCTTTGTCACTTCTGTGATGTTAACCCCCTCTCGAGTAGTCCCCACCCGGAGATCCGAACGGGGGACTAGTTTACCTCCGGATTGAAATTTTACAAGGGAGGAGGCCATCATCACATGTAATTATGCATAGAGAGGTGCATATCCTCGGGAATAGCATACGGCTGTAGTTTCCCGTTGCTTTCAGCCGTGCAGCAGGACGCAGTGTAGCTATTATTGGCTTATTTTATCAATATCTTAACCGTCTATAAGACTAGTAAAGAATTGATTTATTCTGAAAGGCTGCTACTCCCTTTCAGAATAAGTAAAGAGCAATTCTACTAACAAAAATACTAACCTTCTACCGTACTAACAATTAAATACCAAAACTCTACTAACAAAAAACTTAAGTTCCACCAACAACAAATACTACCACTAAAACAGTCTGTCAACAGGCACACTCACATGCACCCTCACACATCACAGTCTACTGAAACAATGAACTATAACTAATAAACAATGCAACTGCTACCAGAAACACTCACACACCACAGTCTAATAGAACAATGACATATATCTAATAGTCAAACTAACTACCTACTTACAACTAAAACTAACTACATACTTACTGTACTTTTATTTGAATTGACAATATTTACAAAATGCAATTTAGATAGAAAATACTTACAAAATACTTACAAAATGTGTTTGAGAAAAAGGAAGAAATGAACAAGCAAAGAGTATTAAAAATATACTCTATCATACCGTGTATTCCAAGAATACACCAAGCTGGGAGGTGAAACACTAACAGAGAACAAAATAAACAATTAAGCATTTAAAGGTAATGAAGCAATTAAAGACAGTGGTCGAATCAAGTTTCCAGGAAGACCTGTGCGTAACGCCAGTACAATTAGGAGGCTCGCCAAATGATTCAAGAAAACAGGCATCGTAAATAATAAACATTTTAACAGACAACGTTGTGTTCTTACAGAACGGGGACACCAAGAGCCAGCTGATGAGCTAGCTTGGTGTCCTAGGCGAAACCCCACTCAAGACACGGCACAAAACTAGCAGAATTGCTGAGATTGTTGTCCATTCTTTCATCAGAAGATGTCAGGTGTGTGTTACAAGAGAGGGAGGACATTTTCGGCATCGACTTTGAGCACTGTACATATTATTGAACATGGTTGGTAAAAGTGTTCAAGTGTGCACCAACCACCGACTGAACATTGTACGCGTGCCCACGATGAGCGCCAGTCAACGCCGGCTTAGCTTGCCGTGTTTACCGGGGCGCACAATGATAATGACACTGTACATACAATGAAAGAATATTGTAAATTTCCTAATTTCTACTGAACGGCCATGAACAGTTATTGGACAAGCTTCCTTCTCCTATGCTGAGCCAAAGTTTTGGGTGAAAACCTGTCGTTAACATTGTGTACAAAATTATTAATCAAGATATTACTGGCAGTGCCCAGTACAGTCTTTTCAATTAATGCCCTGGCATGCTTTGGGCAGCTGTGCCCCATAAACAGTACAGTGGGCAGACATCTTTGTGTTACTTTCACCAAAACACTCCGCTGGTTGCAGTGATACAAAAATTCTGTCTTGTAGCTATTGAGTAGCTTACTCATAACAACAAAAGTAAATGCAGCACAGCTGACTACATCTGCATGGGGATAGCATAGTCCTCCTCACTTATTGGCATTTATTAGGCTGGCGTGATCACTCTGGCCTGCCTCATCGCAAAGAAAGACTTTGCAATAATTGCAATCATATCGCTTAAAAAAACATACGGGCAATAACCACTAATATAGTGTAAGAAAGGCCAATACTCATCTTGAAGGACTTCTACATCACTATCATCAGCAACACAAGCATCAAAAGCACTTATGTCACATGTCTTGTCTTCTTCAAAATACTCGCTCACTGCAGCATTGAGGTTCAGGATGCTCTGAAGGCGCAATTTATTCTCCACCTCAAACACTTGCCTCAGGGAAATATTGTACTGGCCAGTTGGCGATATTTTCCAAATCAAGCTTGTCGGTTATCTGTCTGTATGAGACAAGCAATTCCCAGGAATAGTTTTTCACTTAACGCTTTGTTAGCAAGTGAACTTGCTCTTTTAAGAAGTCTAATGTATCCTTCTTCTCCTAGGGAACTTACTCTCCAAGTTCTTAAATAAACTGTCCATAACAGATATAGTTTCCTCAACACTTTGTTGTTCATATGCATCAGGACCAGCATACACTGAATGGGCATTCCTTATAAGTTCTTCAATTTCTAGCACTGTACCTAACTGTCTTGGTAAAGACATGTTATTACAACGTTTCACTTCTGTATTCGATACATACAAGGAGGCACTCAAACCTTCTGTTATCTTAATGCAGCAACGCAAGTGTGGACTAGGATTTTCCTTCATTAAAATAAAATATATACAAGATTCCTCTCTAATGCAATTCCACTCAGGATGAAGACTCACACTGTTTAACTTCACCTTCAATTCCTGAAAGTTTCTAAATGAAACTGCTTCCAGATTTTCCGCCAATGTCTGCATACTTTCAGCGAGAGCCTTCGATAAACTTTCATTATCAATCCTACGCCTCCTATCATCTGGATCTTCTCGGCAGACAGTTGCAGTTGCAGTGAGTTGTGTCAGTTAAATACTCTGGGCAGTTGGGGGAACTGAGACGGGACTGCTCCTAGGAATTTAATTCGAACATTAACTTACGACACAATCATTTTATCACAGTCTTGCATTACATTAATTACTCTATTTATTCTAAATTTATTCTATCTCCAACCTAATTCACACACACCTCTTCCCCCACCCCTATAAGAAATGTAATGAATTAGATTACTGCAATAGAAAAAAAGATTAATCAGGGCCTGCTACAGGTTATCGGTCTCTAACCTCATGCAGTTAGCTTGCAATTCAAACCCCAATAGAAATGTGAATACTATCCATATTAACACCCACTTATACCTCCCACTTGAAATTGATAGCCCCATAAAACAAATAAACCTAACCTACGACATTAGCCTGTAGCACATAATTTAGGTTAGAAAATTCTGACTTCTACACCTAAATGAATTTTCGTGATCAGAAGAGCTAGCCTATGCTAAAATTTAAGGGTAGGACTATCTGCTAACTAACCTCTAATCAGTCTCGGTTTATACAACGGAGCAGTAACTAGCTTTCCATTCTTTTCATCATACATACTAGTGGTCTATTGAATCTCATGTGGCTTGAAATGGATGGCACACACCTACAAGAAAAGAGACTTGGTTACAAAGTTCCTTCCTCCCATTACACTAAACTTGTGAGAATTGGAGCATAAGTATTGATGTAACACGTACCATAGAATATTTCGTAGGAATAAAATCCTTGCAGTGAATAGCTCGTATCCATTTCGACTTTTCACCTTCATCATTAGGAAACGAGAAAACGTTTACTTTCGGTCCATTGGCGTAATTGCCTTTACAATTTCTAACACTGCACTTAATAGGCACAACTTTACACTGCACTGATAACCATTAAGTATAACCGGGTAGGAAATCTGAGAAAATCAGTACCTGGGACTGTAAACACAACACACAACATGCGGAAAACATACCATAACCTGCAAACTCGAATGTTGTGTCTCAATGTCCACGGCCGGGCTTTCGTGACGTCACTCGCTTGTCAACTTCATATCGCAAGGCTTTCTCTCTAGGTGGTGTTGGTTGGGTTAGGTTAAGTTAGAATGGGTGAGGTTAGCTGAGGTTAGGTTGTATAGGTTATGTGAGATTATGTTAGGTTAGGTGAGTTTGGATTAGGTTAGATTAGGTGAGGTTAGGTTTTAAAGATTATGTGAGATTACGTTAGATTAGGTGAGTTTGGGTTAGGTTAGGTTAAGTTCTATAGGATATATAAGATTATGTTAGGTTAGGTGAGGTTGGGTTACGTTAAGTTAGATGGGATGAGGTTTGCTGAGATTAGGGTAGGTGAGGTTTGGTTAGGTTACTTAACCTTATTTAATGTTTTATTATAAATACCAACTTAAGACGTTATTATAGCAATCATTAAATGAGGATGTAATAATTTCAATAACTGTCTTTGATATTGAAATTGTATTTTGATACTAGTTAATGTCAAAAAAGACATTCTCACATAAAAACGAGCGGCTGAACATTAACAAATAAAGAAACCTTCCCTGCGGACCAGTGGCCCAATTAGACCCCAACCCTTTGGGGATCAACGATAATTCGCAGAGGATTGTTTTGAACTTAAACGATTCTAACACCTTATTTCAAATACTGGGTACCTACCCCAGCCTAGTCCCTAATATTTACCACTACACATACTACTAGTCACCACAGAGAAGCAGGGTATTAGTCAAGTTCAACACATAGCCAATTACAGCCGCTACCTTCCAATTCCTTCTCCTTACATTAACACTTTCCTCCCCAGACAACACTCCACACGCGACGGTACTTGTAGCTCACCCAATGGGTGTCCGTAGAGAAGCAGCTACAAAACTCTGGCGAGCCGAACATGTCCTCAGACACTACCAGCACTAAAAGCCATACGCTAAAAAAAAGAAAAAAACCTGGGACTGAAGACCAAAATTTTCCAAGTCTCTAAAATGAATTAACAATAATTTCGCTGTGGGTCCAAAACCGAAACAGACATGCTCGAATAATCTTGAATTGCACTAACTTAATAGTATTGGGCAGATACAGTTTATTTGCTCAATATTTGCCCACTAATTTTGTGACATTTGGGAAAATCAAGAATTTAGGTCTCTGCAAGAGTTAATGCTTCATTCTTTTGTCCAAATTGCAACTTTAAACGGCATAAACCCTCCAATACGTAATTTTACCGTTAAACATCACAGTGCTTTCAATTTCTGTTGTGCTCATATAAGGCTACGGCCATCACATCAGTATTAATAAGTACAGAGTGCCAAATAATTAATTCTTGTAAATTTGTTACTTTAGTTCTCAATAGCCCGTAGAATTAATATCATCTACTCTCCCCTCAAAGTACAGTCTCTTAAAACAACAACAACAACAACAACCACCTGATTCTTCGGTAGACACTTGCATGCCTTTCTAGGTTTGATTTATGGTTGTTCCGCTTTCAAACTTACCTCACTCTGTTCTTCTCCGGAAACATGATCTCTACAGTTATTTTTTAAATCAATCAATCGATCAATCAATCAATAAACAGCAACAACAGTTATCACGTTACTTATGCCTGAAAAACAGAAATTTTTGTTTAAACATCTAGAAGATTTTATGGTATTCAGTTCGTTGACCGTTAAAGCCAACGTGACCTTCTCATCTCTGGAGATTTACGACTCATTAATTCGGTAGGGACAACATTTACCTTATTAATAGTTATAATGTGACATGCATGTTAGCCCTGTTCCTTATTGACGAAGTATAATAAATCCTGAAGATTAAAAACCATAAGTCAATATTAATTTGTACTTTTTATTGTACAGGTTTCGGCCACATTGTGGCCTTCCTCAGCTTTTAGACGATTAATCTTTTAGAAATAGTTCTGAGAACAACCTTCTTTTATGGTAATAGTACATTATGCAAAAGCCTATATGGCAATAATTAAGACACGAGTATGTTTATGAAACGAGGGTAGCGATAATTATAACTTTATTATATGTTTAAACATAAATATTCATAAATATCTGTGGGATTCAGTAACTTCAGTTAGTGAACAGAGCGCGCTGGGTGGTTTGCTGACGGAACAGAGCGCTTGCGTGGGTCAAATAATTTCGAAAGCAGAGACCATTTACTTTGCTTGGCAATGCTATTGTTTACAGCCTACATGATGTCTAGTGCCGATGAGAACTAGCGTTCACTAATATTGTCACCGAAGTCGTTTGAAAGCAGTGCGCTGTGTAGAAATTGGTGTTGGGGATATTAAGGTACAGTGCTATTTCTTGTCTCATATTCGCCAGTTTATTTACGCGAACATATGGGACGGTGCACTTTCCATGTCAGTAATTTATGTAGAAAGATGCTGTGTTGCTAACTTCTGGACGTAGATTCAGAAATTTCTTGCATATGTCATAGTATTTTCTTGTTACTGTAAAGGTTCGTGCTGATTTTGTCTACAATGGTTGATCCGATATCCAATTTTAACTTTCAAATCAGCTTGCCACGGTGGGTGAGTGGATAGCGTGTCGGTCTACTAACCCCAAGATTGCAGGATCGCCCCTGGCCGTGGTAAGTGATTTTTGAAAGGCGGCAAAAATACGATACGCATGTCATACGATGTTGGCATGTCAAAGAACCCATTTGAATTCAGTAGGCCGAGTTCATAATGGCAAAATTAATCTCGGGAGTTTCCGCCAACACAAAGTTCCTCATTTCTCTACTAGAAAGCGCTATAATGTTCAAGGAGCTTAGATATCTATTATCTAACCTCCTTGACTTTCATAGTGATTCAAGGAACAACGAAATTCGACATGCTAGCTACCCTCTGGGTGTCAAATTACAAAGCTTGCACCAGGCACCCGAGGCCATACGATATTATTATTATTATTATTTTCAAATCATGTAATTCATGTCCGACATATTGGATTTTGAGCACATGCGCGAAGCTATCCTTACCTAATTGGTCAATGAATGAGCTCTGATTCGCCGGAGAAACTGATTCATAATGAAGAATAGTACTATAATGACTAGGGCTCGGATTCAAGCATATTTGCATATTTTTCCCCTGAATAGTACGCATTGAAAGAAGCCTTTCGCTGGTATTTTCACCTCTCTGGGACCAACAGAATTGAAATTTATCGAGCATATAAATGCATAAAACCGTGGTTTTCAGAATAGAAGCATATAAATGCATATTCTTGTGGTTTTCGTCTAAATAGTTTGTTTTCCTTCGAATTCCTCCATCCCCCCCCCCTCCCCTTCCCCGAATTTGGGCCCTAACCATCCTTATGTTTCGAAAACAGAAATAATTATTGAAAAGCCTATCTGGTGCGAATAATAAAACCGCAGGTTTTTAACCTTTAGTGAGGTCGTTCTCGTCATTGAAACTTTTATTGACTGATTTAAGAAAATCATTGAAAACTGAAAACATAGAAAAAATTCTTGTTGTACGGACCAATGCAGATCTACTTCATTGACTCGCCTAATTCTGAACATTTTGTAAATGAACTTTAAAACTGTAACTTTTATAAGAAAACTTCTCTTATATATAATTGAAACTTGAATGCGAGTATATCGCAGTGTATCATACATACAATTAGAAAATAAAGCCCGTATATACAGATATGTTAGGGGGCCGATAACCTAGATGTTAGGCCCCTTAAAACAACAATTATCATCATCATAAATATATGTTATTGTTTTTTTCGTTTCACTTTCCTTTCTATAGATTTTAACGTTTTTTTTTTCGAGCATATTCTGCATATTTAACCGCATATAATGTTTTTTGAGCATATAATGTTTTTTTCGAGCATATCTATCGAGCATAAAACACATGGTTTTCGAGCATATCTGGAGATTTTATCGAGCATATCGATCCGAGCCCTAATAATGACCCTCATTATGATACAGTTTTCTGACATATAATATTTACATTTCGACATCGTCGAACATAAACATTTTTAATGTACGGTAATGTAAGTCTTGCATTTTATTCATATTATTATTTGCGCTGAGGAAGGCCACAAAGTGACCGAAACCGGTACAATAAAAAAGAGTAATGAATATTGACTTAAGGCTTTTAATCTTCAGAACTTATTATTAATAGTTGGCAATACTGCTACAGATCTCAGGTCACCTGGCTCTAGGCGCTTAGACATGTCACTGATCTAGAATCACAAGATCGCACCAAGACACTACGAGTTAAAGGAGAACAATGAGTTATTCATACTGAAGTAGCCCATGAGGTAAACGCCTGACTTGGGTACACGGAAATTTTATAAAGGATTTAATAAATAGTCTACTTGACCGACCACGCTAACGCGCTAGCACGTGCCTCGCTGGTAATGGGAGAGCGTGAGTTCGAATCCCACCTTGGCCGTCCTGACAATGGTTTTTATGGTTTCCCATTTTCATCACCATGCAAATGCCGGGATGGTTCATAACTTAACGCCACGGCCGCCTCCTTCCGAATCCTCATCTGAATTACAAATGTTTGTATACAGTATACCGGTACTGTATGTGTACCCCTTATTATTCTCGTTTCTCATCGGGGTCATGGATGAGACGCGAATAAATCCTATGTAGCGGGTGGTTTTTACGGCGGGGACCCTTCCTGACGACAAACTAATGAGAGGAGTTAATGAGAGATGAAATCCAATGAAGATGAATGAGACTGGGCAAGGATATGGAAGGAAGCGTCCTAGCATTTGCCTGGAGTTGAAAATGGGAAACCACGGAAAACCATTTCAAGGATGGCCGACGTTGGGGTTCGAACCCACGTCTAGCGAGTTTGCAGATAACTTGGCTCCATGGCCTAGCGCTGCGCGTTAGCGTGCGTAGCTACCGCTGTCGGTTCTTCTGAATTACAAACACACACACTAATACAGCCATCACAATAACATAGGTTATAAGACAAATTCCCCCTCCCCCCCCACACGCACACCTAAGTACACAGGGCTACATAACCACGATATCGCAAAGCTCCTAAATGAATCAACAACAATAACTGTTACTACCGACATACGAAATCTTATTAGCATATTTTGGTTGTACGAAAATCGCTCTTAGTGAAAATAGCGCCCAATGAGAAATCAGTAATTTTCGTTCAGACAGTCATCTAACCAAGTAGCGAACAATGATTTCGTCCAGACCAATGGTTACATCCAGGCAGTCGTCAAACTAAGTAGCAACCAATGGTTTCGTCCAGGCAGTCGTCTAACCAAGTAGCGACCATTGGTTTCATCCAGGCAGTCGTCAAACTAAGTAGCGACCAATGGTTTCGTCCAGGCAGTCGTCAAACGAAGTAGCGACCAATGGTTACGTCCAGATCAATCGTTTCGTCCAGGCAGTCGTCAAACTAAGTAGCGAACAATGGTTTCGTCCAGACAGTCGTCCAACCAAGTAGCGACCAATGGTTTCGTCCATGCAGCCGTCAAACTAAGTAGCGACCAATGGTTTCATCCAGGCAGTCGTCAAAATAAGTAGCGACCAATGGTTTGGTCCAGGCAGACGTCAAAGTAAGTAGCGACCAATGGTTTCGTCCAGGCAGTCGTCAAACTAAGTAGCGACCAATGGTTTCGTCCAGGCAGTCGTCAAAATAAGTAGCGACCAATGGTTTGGTCCAGGCAGACGTCAAAGTAAGTAGCGACCAATGGTTTCGTCCAGGCAGTCGTCAAACGAAGTAGCGACCAACGGTTACGTCCAGATCAATGGTTTCGTCCAGGCAGTCGTCAAACTAAGTAGCGAACAATGGTTTCGTCCAGACAGTCATTAGAACCAAGTAGCGACCAATGGTTTCGTCCAGGCAGTCGTCAAACGAAGTAGCGACCAATGGTTACGTCCAGATCAATGGTTTCGTCCGTATCAGCCACAAATACTCCAGGTAGAGACCGTGCTGGGCGTGATTTGTACTGTGCACGATTTACAGGACACCGATATTGTAATCTAAATTTGATTTATCTACTTTACTACGAATTTATATGTAACTAGCAACCCGCCCCGGCTTCGCCCGGTATCTTTAACGGTTTACTCAGCGTGAGCTTAAAAGGCGTATTTTATTAGATTTCAATGAACTACGGCCTATATCCTTTTTCCGTCTCGGCATGATGAGTTAAAATCGCTGACTGGACTATTAATTATATTATCATATTATCATGTACAACGAATTCTTGTCAGACGTAATTTAAGAATGGCGAGGTGCATGAAACACAAATACCCCTTCCGTCCAATCTAAACTTGACTGTGTAGTCTGCGGAACGAAAAGTTCACAGGTAAAAAGAAAAGCCGAGTTACACTTCCAGGGATACACATCCACTCTTCTCTGAACTCGACACCTTTGCTCGACAGCAAAGAATATTGGTACATATACTCGACACAACGCGACAATTTGCTGCTGGCTGTAACTGGGGGTGATAGGCTCACTCGCTAGCTAGTTCGTCGCTAGTAATTGAATGGAGAATGTTGGAAGAAATGAAAACGTAAAAATACTTACAGTGGGCGATGTATTGAAGATAGACATATGCTCTCACGGACTCTTTTGTAGAACTTTTCATGGTGAACAATTCTTACACTTATAGTATATAGATATTTTTATCGGTTTACCCTGCATAAGCCTAAAAGGCACGGACGGTAGTTTTTTTCCTCGACTTTTCACTGAAATCGTTACTGCTCGGCTTCCTTTGATCATAGACAAATTATTTTCTACAGAAACCTTCCTCGATAAATCCTTTACAGAATGGAGAAAACCGAATCAAAATCCATCCAGTGGTTCTCGAGATTATCCAGAACATCCAAGAAACGGAGACTTTTGTTTTATACTAGGCCTAAGTAGAGATTAAACTACCCAGTGGGGGTTAGGATTAATTATAGAATTATCTTAATTAGAATCACGGAAATAACTACTGGGAATATGGAGCGGTCATAAATGTCTTGATTAGTTTGTTACAGTTCATTAGCAATGATTATTAATGACATATACGATAGATAACCATGTAGGAGCGTCTTATCGTTCTGATGCTGAGTTCTCAATATTACTGTAAAATACCCAAAGCATGCTGGCTGAAATACGGAATGAACTTGAACATTTTACTTTCGTTTGTGGACACACTAATACAGTCATCACAATAACACAAGTTATTATACAAATTCCACACACATCCAAATACACGGGGATATATAACCCATAAAATAAGCAACAACAACAACAGGCTATCGTTTGTGAGATATCTGGAGCTTTTGTGCTGTGCGTCTACGCACGCGCACAGCTCTGAACCAACCCATGTGGGTTGTGTCGTCTCCAAAGCTTACAAAGCACTTCATTTTGTAATGCGGGTATTAAAAGGCAGTAGCTCTACCGCAAAAGAATTAGGATATTTGACCCTGGTGAGGCCAATCAGCGGTTTGGGACCCATATCAGGTAGGGCTCATCAATGAGCTGGAGATTGTACAAAGGAAGGCTGCTAGGTTTGTGATCAATGATTTTAATCCTAGAAGTAGTGTAACTCGAATTATGGAAAAACTAGGGTGGGAATCTCTGGAAGATAGAAGGACCAAATCCAGACTACGGTATACGCTATATTTAACGCATACAATTTTTATATTTATTTATCGTATGGCTTTTATGCCGGGAGTGTCCGAGAACATGTTCGGCTCGCCTGATTCTGTAGCTGCTTCCAGCGGACACCCTTAGGTTGAGCTACAAGTTCCGTTCAATTACAAGTAGTTCCAACTTTCACTACCAGATATCAATGATACCTTATGGTGAATGTTGGAACTTTGATAGAGCGTTCCGACGAAATCTAACCTAACAATTTAGCTTCACACAAGTTTAGTCTGTGGAAGGATCTTTTACATGCCATAAATCTATGACCTGGGACCGCCGGCTTTACTTCCCCTCCTAAGGAAGGCATACCGAAGGATTTTTAACGCTCTTAAAAAATTTGACGACTTCGGCCGGCTTAGAACCCGCTATCTTGGGCACGGCAGTTCAGCATACTACCAACTACGCCACCGAAGCCGCTAACACTTACACTAATCGGCCAGCATGGGGAGAGAGAGAACTAAGCAAACGTCTGGTAAATCCCACCTACCTGAGCAGGGCAGATCATCCACATTAAGTCAAGGTCCGACCACAGCGTACAAATTATGAGAAATATTATTTTATTAATCGTGGTATTGATAATTGGAACTCATTACCTACCACAGTCTTACGGCCTTTCCACAAACATATTGATGTGTTTATGAGAACACTGAAATTTTGTGTAAATACCCCGATGTAATTACTATAGTTCACAAATCGCGACTTGTGAATATTATGTTTGATATTATTGTTGGTAATTTTCTATAATTATTGTAAAATTTGCCACCGGGGAATTACACCCATTTGCAAATGAAGTAAATGCATGAAGATAATGAAATGTTAAAATAAAGAGAGATAGGATAAATGTACGGTATTCGATCGACTGTATATAGGTTACAGCTGACCCCAAGGACCCAGGATAGCAAACAATTATAGCAATTTTTATAAAATTTTTACATAAATGCTGGACATTATGGTGTTTGAAGCCGTTTTCTGTCTTGCCTTAGTAATCGAAATTGTATGTTTTTCAGTCGGTCAATCGATTGTAAGCAATTGTGATGGATTAATCCCTAATATTGAAAAAAATGTACATGAGAATAATAAATACACTTGGATGACCAGTTTCGATCGTCAAGCGATCATCATCAGATCCATTACTCGTAGGCTATTAAATCTATGTTTAAAAGTATGGGTGAGAGTACTCGTATTTACAATATATACACTTATTTAGTTACAGTAGTAGCCTAGTTTAAATAATGCAACTAGTCAATATTTGTTTACAGTCTATGTGGTGTTTTCAGTATCTTAACAAATCATCAATAGGCTGTCTTTCCACAGCTTCCTCTAATTTGTACTTCATTATAACCATTCTGACAAATTCCATCTTAACCTCAAAATTTTTGTCTACATAACATCCACATCACTGTTTCCTTCTTCAAGCCGGTTTCATATCAATATTTATTTCTTTCGAATTAACATATTTTTGTAACAGATCTCGTTTTTTAAAATTTTTATATGTGTTTTTTAGTTTTTTTGACTATTAATATACCGTATTAGAAATATTTTTGAGAACAACCTTCTTTTATAGTAAAATTCTTCATGTACTGTAAGTCTTGCATTATGTGCGCTGAGGATGGCCACAATGTGGCCGAAACCGGTACAATAAATAGCACAAATTATTATTGACTTAAGGTTTTTAATCTTCAGGACTTATTGTGTAGCCTATGTTAATGCGGTTGCCCGGCTTTCAAAGAAGAGATGTAACATCACTCTTCCAAGGAGCTACAGTATAAGTTATTATTAAAGGTAGATACAATATTAGAAACTCATCAAGAAGCAAGGATATAAGGTATAAAGCTTCTACTTTATTTATGCTTTAGCTAAGAGCACACGAAAAGACCTCCCCAAACTGCACTAGAATGCCATTTTTTTGCTACCTGTGACAGTCTGTATCAACAATACAAACAAATAATTCGGAACGAAACAAACAATACGCAACTAAGACACGTAACTGAGAGTATGACGAATAGAATTCGCTATGCTAAGTGTGTAATGACTATTGGTGACGCAACTGACCTACAGTAGTATACATAGACGAACAAACAACACGCAAATAAGAGCTTGCATTCTTATAACAAAGTATAGATGACGATACTGACCTAGTATACATAGATGAACAAACAACTCGCAAATAAGAGCTTGTGTTCTTATAACAACGTATATATGACACAAATAGAACAAGCATACATAAATGACTAACTCTGGTTGCCATGGTTATCGTAGCGTCGTGAGGGATATCCTTAATTAGCACCAACAGATAGCGCACAGTCACTATATGTGATCAATTTGTTATATAGTTCAAATAACATTTGTAAATAACACACAATAGGCTGTTACAAAAGTTTTAGAAAGATAATTTATCGTATTATCAACTTGTCATTCTTCAAATTCGATGCGTATTAAATTCCAACGGAAGGCAAATCAGCGGAGTACCACATAGAACTACTGTATCGTGACATCTGGCGGAAAGGTTTCGCATAAGAAAACCCTATTAGGGTAATGACACAGCCGTTTTCAGGGCTCTTTATAGCAAAGGGATTCACGACTGTTTAACAGCACAGGCAATGTGCTTAGGTATTTAGTCCAGTCATGTGGTGACGGAAAGTAGTCGATTCAGGAAAAAATTGCTGAAGAATTTTTCCCGACGGTTCTAAATGTTTCTTGGGGTGCTGAATCTGAAAATCCAGTTATTGCCTAGATTCGGATATGGCTTCACCATAAAAATGGCGAAAACACAAAAAAATTCGGAAATTGTTTTAGTTTTTCGCTTATAACTCCAAAATGACGAATCCTAGAGAAAAATCACATCTTATCAAAAGGAAAACTGATGAAATTTCCTATTAAATAAAACTAGAAACAGCTCGCAAGCTGTTTTCGTTTGGCTACTAATGCTCGCTAACTATTGACCATAGTTTTCAGTTTATCCAAAATCTTCGTATTCAGACTAGACTAGTATACCCCACCGCCATTTAGCCCCCTAAACCCCCACCCCCCTAAACAGGTCACTCCGGTTCTTTCTTTTGTATGGATAGAACGTAGGTCTTTCTTTTGTCAAGGATGCCATGTTGCCTCTCACTCCCTCTCCGCCTTCCTTTGTTTTAGGTCCCATTTCCAAACCCAAACAGTCAAATAGTTAGTTGACTTTCAATTACCAAGTGAGTTGTTTCAAATGTGTGCTACTTTTTCATACAACCTTGGCCAAAATAGCTCTTCAATCAATGGAAATTGCCCTAAAGAGAATAATAAAATAATGGAACTGTTGTTTAGTTGAGACATGACTGTTGTTCTCTGTGCACCTGAAGACGATATTCTAAGAGGATTCTCAGATCAAATTGCTGATAAACTTCAACAGCTGGCTCAGCAGGGGTCCACAGCAAAACTGTGGGTTCAATATTTTGAGATGGTTACCCTCATGAAAAGGTTTATCGAGACAGAGAGATTAGGAGATTGGAATCTTCATCTTCAAACTATTTACAACATGCTTCCTATCTTTCATGCCAGTGGACATTTTTATATGCTAAAAGCGGTCATCTGTACCTCCAAGACATGAAGGATCTCGACAAAATTATGACGCCAGAAGAGTATAAAGAGTAAAATCATGTTGGGAACAATGTCATGTATGTGATGCTCAGAATTAATGTGAAATATTACTATCTATTATAGTGCCAATTTTGGATAAAATCCATTTGTTAGTATAGAAGTTACCGACAACAGTGGCTACGCGGGCTAAAGCGCCGCGTTAGGTCATGGGGCCAAGCTCTCTGCTGACTCGGTAGACGCGTGGGTTCGAGCCCCACCGTCGGCTGTCCTTGAAATGGTTTTCCGTGGTTTCCCATTTTCAACACCAGGCAAATGCTGGGACGGTACCTTCTGATAGGCGACGGCCGCTTCCTTCCACATCCTTGCCCAGTTTCATTCATCTTCATCCATTCCATCTCTCATCCCGACGCGCAGGTCGCCCACGGGCGTCGAATAGAAAGACCTGCACTCGGTCTCTGAGGAGGCCACACGAAAAAAAAAGAAAAAAAAAGAAAAAAAAGTATAGAAGTTACATGTTATTAAAAATTGAAACTATCAGAAAGCTTAGAATCATGTTGGCAGCACTGAGGTATATTAGTTACTCCAAATTAATCTAGAATGTAGTACTATACGTGTGCAAAGTATAGAGCTGATGGTTTGCATACTCTCTGATATATTGATACTAGGATTAAAGCAATTGGGAGAGCATTTATTAACAGTTGGCAGCCCTGTTGGTTATTACGAATACGCATAGTCATAACTGCTATGGTACACAAAGCACATACGAAATGTTGTTGAAATCCATTAGTTAGTGTAAAAGTTATATGCATTTAAAACTGGACCTGTCAGCAGGCTCAGAATCGTGTTGGTAGCACTGATGTATATAAGGTACTACAAACTAAGGTAGAATGGCAGGTACTACAGGTTGCAAATTCTGAAGTTGTTGGCTTGCATACTTTCTGATATATTGACTGTTGGCAGCTCTGGTGGCTCTTTAGAATACGCACAGTCATATGTGTTGTAGTAGACTACACATAGTACATACGGAATTTGGTTGAAACCCAATCGATAGTTTAGAAGTTACATGCATTTAGAAATTTGACCTATCGGCAGGCTTAGAATCATGTTGGCAACACTGGCATGTATGGACTTCTGAAAATTAATCTGGAATGTTATTATCTATATGCGTGCCAATTTTGGAATAGTTTGCATGCATTTCTCTGAGATATCCAACATAGAGCTCAAATTTCAATTGCGATTTTTCAGCAGTTAGTAGCACTGACGTCAATTTCAAATATAGCCTTGAGATATTCATGAAAATATCTTTACTCTTACCGAACTTGGTTTTGTTAGCTGCAGTCGTTTAGGAGTTGGTAGGACACACACACACACACACACACGCACGCACACACACACACACACAGACACACTTTATCCCGGATCGATCTCATAAGTCTACTTAAAGTAGGCTAAATATACGACTTCGAGGAAGACAACTTTGAAAGTTGAATATACTTTTTCAGCCTGTGTCTTCTTACACATACACTTCATACACCTACCTTCTCACTTAAGTCCAAATAGATATATTATTAATATAATTATTAATAAATTATATTATTATTAATAATAATAATACGTCTAATATAATAATCATTCATTCATTTGATCAAAGTTATGCTCAGGAATGAGAACATCAATGCTAATATTTGAAGTGATGTTCCGTATTTGATGATTGATCATGTTTGTATTTTCCTGCATATTTACACATAAACCATTTAATTATTCCAGTTGAATATATTATTATTAACTATTATTATTATTATTGTGAGGCAACATAGCACTTGGTTCGAGTGAAACTTGTAATCATTCATATATATCAGCGCGGACGTGTTGGGTCTTTGTGGGGTATAAGATATTCGATTTTTATTCCTTTTGTCGTGTGGCCTCCTGAGAGGCCGAGTGCAGGTCTTTCTAGTCGACGCCCGTGGGCGAACTGCGCGTCGGGATGAGAGATGAAATGGACGAAGATGAATGAAACTGGACAAGGATGTGGAAGGAAGCGACCGTGGCCTGTCAGAAGGTACCGTGTCCGGAAAATTTCGACATATCTTCGCGTTTCACATCTCCCAGACCACCGTCAGTTCAAAAGTTTATATATAATTTATGTATATATATATGTATATCAGTTTCTTGTGGACACGATAACTGCCGTAATTTTGCACCAATCACTTTGCATTTTTTTTTACCGAATATGTATAGCTATAAAATCTCGGTCGAGTTAGTTACTGGGCTAAAGCGGTCGAAGGGGGGTGAAAATGGGGGGCTTTTTTTTTCTTCGAAAAAGTGAAATATTGCTATAACTCTCTTAATATGTGAAATATCGAATCTGTTCAACGTTCATACTATGTGTCGGATAAAGCCCAAAAATTATTGTTTGAAGAGTTTTTTATAGCACCAACCATTGACCAAAGGGGTGGGAAAAAGTGGGTTTTTCGGGAAACATTAATCATATCTCTCTTAATAGGCACAATATCAAAACCGTACAAAATGGACAATATTCCCCTAATAATTACCTAAAACTTTTGTCTGAAAGAATTGTTGATATGACCCACCATTACGCCAAGGGATGAGAAAAATGATTTCGGAATTATAAGAAAATGCCAAGAGCTATCAGAGGTTGCCATGGCAACACTACTAAATTGATGAGGGATGAGCCATCAGACGTTGCCATGACAACGCACTTGCACGAGATCAGATTCTGTATTTCCATCTGACTAAGCCGGCCCCGTGGTGTTGGGATAGCGCACCTGCCTCTCACCCGTAACAGACCGTTACATAGTTACACATCAGTGTCGGAACCTTGCATAAGGACAGTGTGACCACAAGTATAAAAATGGACCCCAAATGACAAGAAGGTTACCGTTCCCATAAGACAATAAAATGTTTAAAATAAGCATAAAATGACGAAAAACAAAGTTAATTAAGCTCCAATTATAAAATACCTTCTCGCAATAAATGAGGTCTGATCCTTCTACGAAAACCTGCATAATCTGCTTATTTTCGCTTATCCCCAAGTTTGTCCGGTAAAATCTACCTCCGCCTTCCGGCGTGTCGAGAGGACTTTTATTTAATTTATATTTTAATATTTTTTGTCGCAGTTGGAACACAAAAAGTGCACGTTTTTAAGCGTGTTTCAACCATGCGTCACATTTAAGAATTATTATCTCAAAAACCCGTCATCAGATCGAATCCAAATTTTAACACAATATACATTGGAATGTTGTATAACTGGTTTATTAATTTCAAAATTTTGCGTGTCTAAGAAACAAAGTTGTTATCATTTTTGTAAGGTAACTTTTTCTTGGCTCGGGGTGGTTGGAAAATGTAGTTCTTGGTCGCGATGTAATCCTTATACATCAAAAAGTTATGCCGTATGTCTGTGAAATACGTAAATTAACTCACTTATTTTATATCGGTTTGTATGTGTAGGCAGAAATAACACATCGTTCACCAGCTACCCGCTCCGGGAAAAGCTGTACAGCGTTGCCGAAATGGAGCCCATCACGCATCATGGCGTGCCTCGCTCGGAAGTGATGGGCTCCATCACAGCAATGCTGTACAGCTTTTCCCAGAGCGGGTATCTGGTGAACGATGTGTTATTTCCGCCTACAAATACAAACCGATATAAAATAAGTGAGTTAATTTACGTATTTCACAGTCATACAGCAAAACTTTTTGATGTATAAGGATTACATCGCGACCAAGAACTACATTTTCCAACCACCCCGAGCCGAGAAAAAGTTACCTTACAAAAGTGATAACAACGTTTTTTCTTGGACACGCAAAATTTTGAAATTAATAAACCAGTTATACAACATTCCAATGTATATTGTGTTAAAATTTGGATTCGATCTGATGACGGATTTTTGAGATAATAATTCTTAAATGTGACGCATGGTTGAAACACGCTTAAAACGTGCACTTTTTGTGCTCCAACTGCGACAAAAAATATTAAAATATAAATTAAAAATTCCAATCCTACATGCGCTAACGCACAATAGAACGACGAAAATGATGATGTTATTGGATATTATGTAGGTCTATTGGTTACTTCACAAACAACCTTCAAACTCGACTGCACATAATACTTTGGTCGACAGTAGTCGATCAATTGCAGCGAGAGTGGGCCGGCAAATACAGTAAGGTTATGACTTTGGCAACGTGAATGTTAGAAGTCCCAATTTCCTGCATCAATATTCACAGGATCACCACAATTCATCACCACTCCAGTTTAGAAACAACACTTTCTAATGTTTGAGAAAAATATGTATGTATTTTGGAACTTTAATTTGAATTCAAATTATTTGTAAGGATATCCGTTTTTAATTTTAATGTTAAACGCTATTTTGAACGCTGAAGAAGATATATTGAAACATGCTCGTTTAACTATTATGAAACTACATATTCAAGTATTGACAAGGCAGAATATATAACACACTAGTAGTACAGTACAGCTGGAATGGTTTTGTTCCAAAAACCGTGCTATGGTTGGCTTTTTGTAAATCGTTAGAAAAGCACCAAAAAAAGCTTAACTCTAAATTTCGGAATAATTTGTAGTATCATGTTGTCGGAAAACTCAAATAAAAAAATAAAAAATTGAAAAGAGTTTTTCTCTGAATCTACGTATTTTAAAGAAAAGTTTTTAAACAAAAAATGTGGAGGACATTGTCATCTACAATTTGTCTCATTGAGGTCATGTCATACGTTTTGAAATGCAGAAGCTAGGTAGCGCCAAAGTTTCCAAAAAAGTGTTTTTTCACTTTTTGTCCTAGAAAAAATGCTTTTTTCACAAAAGAGTAAATCAGAAATTTTTTCCTCTAAAAATTGTCTGCAACATTTATTTAAACGTTTGTTTCCTCCGACTTACCGTTCCAAAGTTATAGCGCAGCAAATGCAACGCTGCGTAGTCAAGGCTACTATTGTTACTGCGGAGAGAGCGGTGGGCATAGTTTAGAGAATCTGAATAGTACAATTTTCACACTTCGGCAGACTATAACTTTGAAACGGTAAGTCGGAGGAAAAAAATGTTTCAATAAATGTTGTAGACAATTTTGAGAGGAACAAATTTCTGATTCGCTCTTGTGAACAAAATATTTTCCTAGGACAAAAAGTGAAAAAACACTTTTGTGGAAACTTTGGCGCCACCTAGGTTCTGCTTTTCAAAGCGTATGACATGACCTCAATGAGATAAATGTAGGTGACAATGTCCTCTACATTTTTTGTTTAAAAAACTTTTCTTTAAAATACGTCAATTCAGAGAAAAAAGCTTTTCATTTTTTTCCTTTTTTTTAGTTTTCTGACAAAATGATCGTGCAAATTATTCTGAAATTTAGAGTAAATCTTTTCTTGTGCTTTTCTAACGATTTACTAAAAGCCAACCATAGCACGGTTTTTGGAACAAAAGGGGTTTCTTCTGTGCAGCTGTAGGCCTACTGTACTATAGCAGTAGTGCCCGGCTCCGCCCGGTGGATTTATTTGTTTTATGGATGACAATGAATAGGCCTACTACTACGGAACTGGAGCGCTCAAGGATAAGGATCGGAATAAATGAAAGTAAATTTGAAAGCACCAAAGCTTATTGCAGCTGATAACCTCAGTATACTGCAACCTTCGCCCTTATACAGAGGCATACTATTGTCATAGTGATAACTGTTTTAAGGGGCCTAAGAAATCTTTTTGCACTAATTACTCCCCGTGACTGCAATTTATAAGCAGCTCGCAATTCTGCACAAGAACACTGGTAGGGGCGACGCGATGCAGCCTGCATTGCCAGGCAACAATATACTTCGGTATTATTGAAGCTGTTCTGGAGCGCTTGTTCTTCCGACTTACTGAACAAAAATCAATCTTTAAGGTTACCTGAGAGGTGTAGCCTAATGCTACATAGCCTAAACTATTCCTCTTGAATCTGGCTATCATATACAAATATAATTTTTTGAATATGACTGGTAGTTCCAGAGATTAGCGCGTTTAAACACAGAAACAAAAAAAACTCTTCAGCTTTATTATATTAGTAGAGCTTATTTAACAATAGTCAATACGAATCAACATTTACCTAACCAAAATGGTAAACTTATTCGCATTTTATGTGTTTAACTATCAAATGAAAACACATCGCTTTAATACAGCCGAATGAAAACATCGGTTTACATACAAGAATGAATGATCGAATGACCAAAATATCTCATAACACACTGAAACTCAGTTATTCCGGAACCAAATAAGAACACTGCTTTGTGAAACTAAATGAACCGGATTATACCAAGTATTGACTCATCAGGAGTGATTATGAGTTATTACGAGAAAACAAACAGATCACTTAACATATCGTTAACTTCGGTAAGCAAGGCTCTTCGTCAGAAGCCATTGAACCTTCAGGTTTGTCATACTGAATTATAATTAGTGGCGTCTACGTGGTTGATATCTCGTCGTGTGAACCACTCTTCCCTCCAAATAAAAATAGATATTTTAATATAAATAAACAAGAACTCGACGCATAACTGTATCATTTCAAAAATGCCGACGTATTTTAGTTCGATAGCTCAGCTGTTTTTAGGTGCATGAAATAAATAGGGAATTAGGGAACCACCCATTAACATTGGGTACAATCGTGTTGACCGACTGAAGAATATTAAATTTTGATTACTAAGGAAAAGTGGTTTCAAACACCATAATGTTCACGGCTAGTCAGCAAATTGTGAGGCCAAAAGATTCAAATCGCTCAGGCTTAAATTCATGAATTTAGACAAGACAATTTGGTTCAAAAAAAAATAAATGAGTAGAACTGAATCTAACCCCAAAATACGCACCAATAAAAACCATACCGAAAACACCAGCGGCGATCATTTCAACAAAACGCTTTGCAAGTATACAATCCACTCTAGCCACAACAATAACATAATTACACTAAGCAAGAAAATGTGAAGGTCAATCACCACTTTCAGTATCATAACAAAAACTCATAGCCTATACGTATATTTAAGTTCGACGATGTCGAAATGTAAACATTATATATCACAAAACTGTATCATAACGAGGGTCATTATAACACTATTTTTCATTACGAAACAGTTTCTCCCACCAATCAGAGCTCAATAAACAGTTGTGTGACCAATTAGGTAAGTATAGCATCACATCTGTGCTGACTTCCACGGCCTCCTATTTTAAATTGCACTGTGTGGCTAGTGTCATAGTGGTGTATTCGGGGTGGCCATGGTCTAATACAAGGTATTTTCTGCGTCCCATGCGCTCTGTTCAGTACATACAACTGGCGAAATCTCGACAGATATTTATGAATATTTATGTTCGAACATAAAATAGTTATAATTATCGTCGAACATAAACAGTCGTATGCAACTCGCCTATAATGGTAATTAAGACACTCGTATAAATTCGCTCGTTTTATAAACATACTCGTGTCTTAATTATTGCCATTAGAAGCTCGTTGCATTATGTACTATTAACACGTATTGACTAGTTGTGTTAGTTTAACTAGGCCTACTACTGCTACTAAATAAGTGTCACCCATACTTGTAGACATAGATTTATTAGCCTAAGTGTAATGGATCTGTTGATGATCGCTTGACGATCGAAACTGGTCGTCCAAGTGTAGGCCTATTTATTAATCACATGTTTTTTTTTTTTCAGGATTAGGGAACCACCCATTACAATTGGGCACAATAGTGTTGACCGACTGAAAACAAAACAATTCGATACGATTCCCGGACATGGCAAAGAACCATTAAGATTAAGGAACTGCTGTAACAAGGCAGGTTGTGTGCATGCTTCTCTCTCACAATCAGCTCATTCTTATCGCTTCTGGTGCAACTCTAGCAAAGCTGAATTACGCGTCCGAGATATTATGTGGATACAGAGGCCTTGAGAAAAGAGATAAGATATTTTAAGGCATATATTCCCATCCTAATAGTTTCTCTTCCTTGTTCAGTAATCTTACTTCATGCACCTCAAAACAGTCGAACTAAAATACCTGGGTATTGAGTTTTGAAATAAAAGTATATTCTTAGGATGGTAGTTGATAACCCTCAGAAATTTATCTAGGGTAAGTGTTTCACATTTGATAAAGCGATTTGTGATGTCGTGGATGAGTGGTTTCACTAGCATCTAGCAACCTTCGTGGAGGTATAAGGAAACTTATTAAGCGTGCCTGAACACTGGAGGTGAATATCTCTAGACTACCTCGAATTGTCATCTCATTGTTCGCTGGGGCGCACATCGCTTGCAATCACCGCTCGACGCACGTCAGGAAAGCGGTCATCGTCCTTCAAAGAGTAGAGAATTACCCCAGGCATATTAAGTTTTAACCTAAAAAAAAAAATGTAAAGCTGAAATTTGGCATAGATGTTCCCTAGTACCCTAGTAACAAATCCTGAAAAGTCCCCATCTCTGCGGCGTCCGCGTCATAGTTTTTGGAGAGTTCAAAAGGGCTTAAATGGGGCATAAGCGCCAAAAACAGTATTTCTGTTTCCTGCGTTCAAAATATTGTTCCAAAATCGGTTCTAATGAGCTTTGATAGTAATAAGAGAAGGACTGCGTTATATATAACGTTCTTATTGGTCGTAATTATTTCCATACATTTAAACAGCTGAGTAATCAAACAAGTTTAGCTCAACCTTTCTCACGAAAATTTGTCATTAGGCGGGACGTATCGTGTAAACAGCTGCTGATAGCGACTAAAGACCCGGAGTAAAAGTTTTAAAGCACACTTGTAGCTTTAAAATTATATATTGCCCATGTTCATCCGATAAACAGCAGCAGAGATACAGTTACAAATATAAAAGTGGAAGTGTGGCAGTCGCTTTCCGAACGAACGCCCATTTACGCTGGTGGGCTCCATCTATTCACCTTTGCTGACACCATTTTGTATATTTGCTCAAGAATTTTTAGGATGGTATTCCTTTGAATCCAGGTAAACTAACAGAAACAGTTTGCATAGAACAAAACGAGTTTAATGCAGTTAGTAAACGTACATTCATAATATGCATAATGCAAATAATAACAAAACAAAGCTTAAAAAGCTTTATTTAGACAAAGAACACTTGCAAAGAAAAGCTTACATCGGACTCAATCGTTCTCCTCATCGTCTGAGCCATCAAATGAGACGTTGCCACATGCTTTGCCACTGCAGTGCCCACACATTAAGGAGCATGGGCAATGTATCGTTTTAAAGCTACAAGTGTACTTTACAACTTTTATTTCGGGTCTTTAGTCGCTATCAGCAGAACTCACATCCGCTGCCAAAACAGCTCTTGCAGTTGCAGGACACCAAATTGAGGAGATGATCTGGAGCAGCTGGAAGATGAGTTGTCACTGGTACTAAAGCTGAGTGTTGGATTTTCCATCCCCATTGGGTCGGGTCCAAAGTAAATCCTAAACATTCCTGAAGTTGCAAATATACCCGCAGTGAATGTTGTTTGCATGCCACCGAAGTCGGCGGAAGTGAAGCCAGCTGAAAAGAAATGACGCTGTGACCGGTTGTTTGGCAATTTTTTGGCTGTATTTCACTACCCGAAGTTCGTCGAGGCTTTTGCACTCCGATTTGGCACTATCGTAGAGACAAATGGCGAACTTCTCTCCAGCTGATATTATGGCCTTTTCATCTGGAGCCGTAGAGACGAATACCTTCATTTCCTCGCGTGAAGATGCGGAATTCTTCAATATTTTCCAGGCTTTCCTGTGCGAGATTTCTGGCTCATTGAAGAAAATGTGTCATGAAGCGACTCTTTGAGACGTTGAAGGCAAGGATATGATAGAAAGTCGTTGGCGGTGCCTTCTTGGAATGCGGTAAAAAAAAACGCCTGTATTTCGTCCTTGTCATCCTTCAGCCCGTCGTTCATGTTGAGTAACATTGTCCCGACAGTCTGTTTTGTCAGAAAATGTGCTCTGAGGGGCCTAGAACATGCACAGTTTCGCGTTATTGATACATTTGAAATTGAAGGCATAACGTAATCAATTTTAAGAGCAAGCTAATTGCAAGCCTAACTAGAATATGCGTGTCCAGACATCATGTGAGTCACTGACGATTTAGCGTATATTTCCGCCCAGAGTTCCTCCAAACCGCTTCCATTCATCACGTAGCCGATTGCCCCAAGAAACGACATTAGAATGTGAAATCCGCCTAGACGAACAACCACGTTTTTGAGTTTCTCTGAAGTGTCCGATGCGACTATCTCCGCAGCTTTCGCGTATAAGGGCTGGTGAAAGGTTTCGAAACAAGTGCTTTGTTTCAGTTCCACGCACTCTCTTGCGGCAAACTTCAACGCGGAATATATAATTGATGGATTGCTCGGTTCCAAGTTAATGAACGGAAGGGTATCGACTGACGTCGTCTGGGGAGCTGGTTGAGCATGAGCAGACAGTGACGTCTTCATAAAGCCGTTCCACGAGGCGGGTAAATTAATACCTGACCACCGTCCAGATAACCACAAGGAGTCCATCATCGACGCAATAGCCACAAAGTTTGGGGCTTCTACAGTTAACTCCTTAATCTTGACGTCCTTTGAACCAGGAGAAGAGGGCTTCCGATACCACGAAATGTTGAACTTTCCCATCGCCGCAATCACACCAGCATTAGGAACTTCTCGTGTACGTGGGAGTGGAGATATTTCACTGTCAAGCGCTGGACCTGTGCACTTGATGCCTCCCATGCAGTGACATGTGTTTCGCCCGTCCAATGTCCTTATGTTAAAGTCAGCGTTGTCAAAGCAAAACTACGTGACCGCTCCAGCATTCGGGATTGGACGTTCTTCACGAAGCGCTGAAACTTCGTACCTGTGGACTTCCGCCAAATTTACTGAAAATCCAAGACTGTTTATTAGAAGCTGAATTAATTGTTTGGAGTATTGTTGGCCTGCTCCGACAGGCCGAGCGCTGTCACCTAGAAACGCGATCGGGTGCCTTTTCAACAGCGGTTATGCTTTGGGACCGTAACTCGGTAACCGTTTCTTGCATAGACATGGGTAATGTGCCAATGTAAAGCTAAAAGTATGCTTTATAACATTCATTCTGGGTCTTTAGTCAATATCAGCAGTTGTTTAAAAAATAATGCCCTGCTAATTACAAATTATCCAAATTTTCGTGTAAAAATTGTGCTAAGAATTTTAAATTAGTTGTTTTTTTCCTTCATCAATAGCAATAATTAGGCCTGATAAGTCCGTTATCCTACTGGTTCATTTTTATTAATTGCTAAAGCTCGCGAGAACTAAATTTGGATCAATATTTTAAACGCAGGAAGCAAAAATGCTGTTTTTGGCACTTAGGACCTATTTAAGCCCTTTTGAATCCTCCAAAAACTATGACGCGGACACCGCAGAGATGGGGACTTTTCAGGATTTGTTTCTAGGGTACTAGGGAACATCTATGCCAAATTTCAGCTTTACATTATTTTTTGAGGTTGGCCGTGGGGTAAATATGCTTAGACTTCTCTGCTCTTTTCTCTATGGCATCGATATGATCTCATTATCTTCAATCAGTTGATTACAAACTGATGTATTACGAGGGCAGATCAAGAAGTAAGTTGCACTTCCCAGTTATGGCTATTTATTACACCACCTATACAACAGCAACACGCCTATAATGACATACAATGTAACGTCACTTTTCCACATAGTTTCCAAGAGACTCCAAACATTTCTGCGAACCCACAACCAACTTGTCGATGCATACAAAGTTCCTCCAGCGTTCTGCAACCACACGGAGACAGCGGCCTTCACCTCCTCATCGGTCTGGAAACGTCGACCACCTAGTTCCGTTTTGAGCTTACCGAACGGATGAAAATCACATGGCGTGCAGCAAACCCTCCATGTCAAAGAACACTGTCGCCATAACCTTACCGGCTGAAGGCTGAACCTTGGTCTTCTTTCGTTGTGGTGATGAGGGATGCACCCATTCCATTGATGTTCTCTTCGTTTCGGGGGTGAAGCGGTGGACCCACGTTTCATCGCCTGTGACGATTCGCCGCAGAAACACGTTGCACGTGGAATTCATGCCGAAAGGAACGACGATCAACGCGGCGTCGTATTGTCAAACGTTGCACTGGTTGCGTAAAGCGATTAAAGAGAAACGCCGGGGGAAATTGAGCGCCGGTGTGATTTTGTTGCACGATAACGCACATCCACCCTACAGTCCCGACCTAGCGCTGAAATCAAATGGGTTCTTTAACATGCCAACATCGTATGACATGCGTACCGTGATTTTTATCGCCTTTCAAAAATCACTTTCCACAATCACACTTACCAAGCCTGGGGTTGGTAGTCCGACACAATAACCACTCACCCACCGTAGCAAGCTGGCGGGCGGAGAGTGATTGACTAGTCACCGCCAGTTGACTAGCATCTACCGTTACACAACAGCGGGTTGAGAATCACAGCATGTGGTTATAGCATTGATTACATTCCCAGCTGGCAAAACATCTTAGTTCAGCGAGTTAAGATTTGTGGTGAAGTACTGTAGCCTGTCTCGTATCCCGAGAACATTGTTAGGTGTGGAACAAAACATCGAATTTTCCTAGGGAAAAATCATCTTCTCAAGAAGAAGTCTTTTAGTTAATGAAAATCCACAGCCTGCTTCCAGTCTCCGACCGGGTCAGGAATGGAATGAATGAAGCCCCCATCTAGCGGCGAGGATATGAACTGTGCCGGCTGTCGAGGCCTGACGCACTCATCTGGGGCAATGATTAAATGAATGGCAGATGAAATGATATGAAATGATAGTGGAGAGTGTTGCTGGAATGAATTTTTGACAGGGAAAACCGGAGTACCCGGAGAAAAACCTGTCTGCCTCCGTTTTGTCCAGCACAGATCTCACATGGAGTGACCGGGATTTGAACCACGGACCCAGCGGTGAGAGGCCGGCGTGCTGCCGCCTAAGCCACGGAGGCTTTAAGAAGTCTTTTAGTAAATGTGTTCATAGGTTTCAGAGCCATGCAATTTTTACTTCTGGGGAAACCTCAAACAAAAGGTAAACATAAACAATCCACGTACTCTGGAGAACGAAATAACTGCACCGGTACAAAATATCAGTGAGGTTGTATTTCAGTGAGTGTACCAAAATTTCTTACGTTGGTGCAATGCATGCTTAGAAAATGAAGGACAGCATTTCCAGCAACTAATCTGAAATTCATCTAAGTAAATATGATTATTAAATATGTAAAAAAGTGTAAATGTGTTAAACTAGTTGGGCGCTACGCTGCTCATAGCGCCAGTGCTTTGATCGACAGGCGGCTACACACAGTGCCCAGGCCGTCACGCGGCGACTGCGAGGCGCTCACTGTACTCGTAGTAATGTTGTTGTTTGAGTCTTCAGTCTTTTGACTGGTTTGATACAGCCCTCCTTGCCTCCCTGTCCTTAGCTAATCGTTTCATCTCTGCATAGCTACCACACCCTACATCTGAGGCAATCTAACATATTCTAACCTTGGTCTACCCCTACAGTTCTTGCCCTCGACCCTTCCTTCCATACCTAAGCTTGCTATTCCTGGGTGTCTTTGTATGTGTCCTACCAACCTATCTCTTCTCTTCATTAGCAGTTGCAAGAAGCTTACAAATCCCTGCACTTTGTAATGAGGGTATTAAAAGGAAGTAGTGCCTCTGCTAAAGAATTAGGATATTTGTCACTTGTAAGACCTATTCTGGAATACGCCTCGGCGGTTTGGGATCCATATCAAGTAGGGCTCATAAATGAGTTGGAAATGGTACAAAGAAAGGCCGCTAGATTTGTGCTCAGTGACTTTAATCCCAGGAGCAGTGTGAGCCGTATGTTAAAGAAACTTGGGTGGGAATCACTTGAGGCTAGGAGGATGAAATCTAGACTCTGCGCTATGTACAATACGTATACAAATGAACCAGCATGGGGTGAGCTTAGCAAACGTATGGAAAAGCCTACTTACATGGGTAGGGGCGATCATCCTTTCAAAGTTAAGGGCCGACCACAGCGAACAAATTATGGTAAATATTCTTTCGTAAACCGTGCCATTGATAATTGGAACTCTCTACCTGCCGCAGTCTTAGAGCCTTTTCCCAAACATATAGGTGTGTTTAAGAAAAGACTGACTATTTGTGTAAATAATCCAGTTTAATTGTTAGTGAATTGTTATGTACAGTTATTTATTTGTTATGTATATCTAATTTGCCACCGGGGGACACACCCCCATTTGCAAATAAACGAATGAATGAATGAATGAATGAACATCTCTCCTCTCCCACTAGTCTTAATACCTCTTCGTTTGTAACCCTATCTACCCATCTGATCTTCATCATTCTCCTGTAACACCACATTTCAAATGCTTGCATTCTCCTCTTTTCTGCTGCACCAATAGTCCAAGTTTCACTTCCATAGAGTGCCACACTCCTGACAAAGGCCTTCAAAAATGACTTCCTAATACCTAAATCTATATTCGATGTCAACAGATTCCTTTTCTGTAGAAATGCTTTTCTTCCCTGAGCTATCCTACTTTTTATATCCTCTTTGCTTCGTCCATCACTCGTTATTTTGCTTCCTAAGTAACAAAAGTCTCCTACTTCCTTTAGTTTTTCACCTGCCAATTTGATGTCCATAGAGGTTTCTGATTTATTTCGGCCTCATTCCAGTATTTTTGTTTTACATTTATTAATTTTCGTCATGATTTTTTTCCTCGTTGTAATAATGAATGTAAAAGAAATGAAACACATTAAAATCCGACATACATACACAAGAATGTTTCAATACACAAAACAATTATTGGCAAGCTCTTCTATGTGAACTTAAACGAGTAACCCGTCCCGGCTTTGCCCGGTATCTTTAACGGTTTACTCAGCGTAAGCTAAGGTGAACGGACGGCAGGTCCCAGACGCAATTCAGAAAAGCCGAGGTGAACAGCGAAACTCAAATACATGTACTCTTCTCTGAAGTTTTAAGGGGGGATGTACACCTTTGGAGGACAAAATTTGCACTTTTTTTCAGGTCCTAAAATGGTTTCCAGTGGTGAAAGAACTTTTAATATATCTGTAACCGTTTTCGAGATACAATGAAAATATAAATAGGTGTCAGCTGATCCGAAGCACTACATTGCAAGCGCCGCCTCGGTTTGAATTATTTTGCTCCTTTTGAAAATTGGCGCTACAAAATATCTCTCAGGTATGCTCCGTATTACATTTCTCTTTGTATCTGAGGAACAGGAAGTCACGTGATGCTGTTGTTTACAAATATAGCTTGGTTTCCGTGGGAGCGGAACACATGTTATCTTGTGAGAAAAAAATAATAGTTTTACTAGTGTTTTAGTACAGCTTTTGCAAGTGGTTGTGCTCAGAACTTTGACTGACTGATGCTGTGATAAATAGAGACTGAGCTTGAAAGAGGAGGCCAAAATGAGCCTGAAAGAGGTCCCTGTGTATCCATCAGGGGAGTTTTAATGCACTTTCATCCCTTTGATATGTTTAACACTCATTTTCTCAAGTTTCATTTTTTACACAGCGTTTTCATCATAACCCTCTCAATTTATGAGCTACTCCAATACAATTTTGCTGGACTGTGTACTTTAATCATATGAACAACATGGACTAGGATCTTTTAAATAACATGTGCCATTTTTTTTTGCCATTTGTCGGAAGAAATGAAAACGTAGAAACACTTGTAGTGGGCGATGTATTAAAGATAGAGATATCCTATAATGGACTTTTTTGTAGATTTTTTCATGTTGATCAATTCTTACACTCATAGTATACAGATATTTTTAACGGATTACCCATCGTAAGCTTAAAAGGCGCACGACGGCAGGTTGTTCTTCGACTCGATTCACTGAAATCGTTACTGTTCTGCTTCCTTTGTTCATAAATGAATGGTTTTCTACAGAAACCGGTGGCACTACAGAACAGGAGAACAAGTGTTAAAACAATTGTAAGTAATGAAATTGGCCAAAATAACTGTAGTAATGGTATCTGGGGATGATATAGTAATAGATGTTCACTCGTCCGCTGTCGTAGACCCACAATCCCGCCCTAATAGGAGCAAGACTTATATAGCTGAAATGGCTGCTCTGCCGTCCATCTTTGTGAATGTTTGTGAAGGAGTCCAGAATGCCAACCCCACGCATTTGGTACCAATGGTTTTGACCAGACCAATAATTTCGTCCAGACCAATAATTTCGTCCAGACCAATGGAGGATTGATAGCGCGGCCCTGCGGGCCGCGTTAGCTAATAGATAACACCCCTGGTTTTTGTCACGCACAGTGGGGAAGTCACGCATCAATAATCTTTATCCAGGCCAATGGTTTTGCCTTTTATTTCATTTTTAATGTTGGCAACGTGTCACGTGGGTATGACGTAGTGTACGGTGTGATTTTAAAATGGCTGACCTTGTTGAAATGAACACGACCAATAATGCTTTATTTACGTTAAAAGTAATTATTTCCGGTGCAGCAGTGGCAATTGAGAATGTGAAACGACTCCCAACATCTCCGAGAAAGGTTTGTCAATCATAAATACTATATTTTCAGTTTTTTTTTTAGCGTACGGCTTTTAGTGCCGGGAGTGTCCGAGGACATGTTCGGCTCGCCAGGTTTGTAGCTGCTTCGAGACGGACACCCAATGGGTGAGCTACAAGTACCGTTGGGAAGGGTAGTTGGATTGTAAGGACGAGGAGTTGGAAGGTAGGGGCTGTGGCCTATAGTTAGGGACCAACCCCGGCATTTGCCTGGAAGGAAGATGGGAAACCACAGAAGACCATCTTCAAGGTTGCCGGTGGGGGGATTCGAACCTCCTCGCCTCCCGGATGTGAGCGACTGCCAGCAGTCATGCCGTAACAACCACGGCTAACTCACCCGGTATATTTTCAGTAATATACCTTGTTGAAAGTTACCAAGGCTTGGTCTCCTGTTCTGTAGTTTTAATCAGAAACCTCCCTCGAGATATCCTTTACAGAATGGTGACAACCGCATCAAAATCCATCCAGTAGTGTGCCCGTTTAGACCGGAGTCCGCACGACCACATATGCATTTTACCAATAATCAGTCAGCACGAGAATCAAAATATCCCGGAGCGCCAGATGGGTTAAAGCAAATCGCAAAAACGACATCAAATTTATAAAAATGCTTTGCTGATTTTTGGCTCAATGCAACAATAAGGATAGAAGGAGATTTAATTGGGTGAAACACATCTGGTAAAATTATCTCAGTTTATTTAAAGTTAAAATCTGACTGCAAGAATAATGCTCAAAGCAGCATCATCCACGTGTGGCGATCCACACTCTTATTTACACACAATATACAGAAATCTTCCAAACACATTTGACAATCTTTTTGAAAACACAAGTCCGATTGTTAGTCCTGTGGACTGTGTTCCAAAATTATTAACATTTTAACTCCAGTGCAAAATGAATTGTCCATACTGGAAATAACGTAGATCACTGTTTGACTATTTACATGATATTAACACTCGTAGAATAAATGTTTATAGAATTTCTTTAGACTTTCATTTGTTTTCCAGTTTTCCAAAATATATCGTTGAAACTATTATTATCATCGTAGCAACACAAATTATTAACACATATTAACAACATCTGAAAAGTATTTGACCATTGAGCATAGCATCGAAGAACTGTGCGAAGCACAACAACAATTAATTGTTCTTCTGACATTAAACATTCGAGAAGTGACTCGATTATGAACTTCAAGTTCCAAACAAAACATATGATTTCTGAATCATCAACTTGATCAATAAATGGTTGAACCATTCAACTATTAGATTTTCCACTTGGAATTATTATGAAAAATATATTTATATTTATGGCCATTTCTAGCAACTTTCACAACTTGCAATTCTTCGACAGAATGCGGAAATTAGAATTGTAGTCTTATAATGAATTCATTTAGTTCATGGCACTAGGATTGAAAATATCCTTCAAATTATTCGTGGTTAAAGAATTATTTTAAATTGGCAGTGGCCCATTCTACTATTTGTGTAAGGACACAATATTATAACAACAACAACAACGGCAAAGGTCTTCCTCTGAAGAAGAATAAACTACTATCATGACAAATCCGGGTTCTAGCAAAATCAAATTCTAAATGGAATTCGTAAACAAGGTTGAAATAAGAACTGATGGTTTCAAAGAAATAACCTTCGGGTTATTCATACGACGAAACGTGTGGCTCCAATATTCCTACTATAAACCTGAGCCATCGAACCTGCTATTTGATTGATGCTCGAAAAAACCTTCATTCCTGCGACTTAACATGCGCACCTGGGAATGGCATTTCAACTACTCCACACACATAAATTATCTTCCCAAAATTTATACAATAAATCAAGCCTCTGCTTGTTATCGACACCGGAAGATTAATAAACTTACAAGTTTATTTTATTTTACCAAGTTTATTTTATTTTACCATTCAGTTCAACCCGTGAATTTACCATACTTATGAAAAGCTTCATTTCACTTTCGAGTGTATTTACGTCATGATTTTATATAAATACAACAATATCCTATTTGATACAAATATCATTTGCTTCCCGTTTCATGCCTCTCCGTGTTATATGAAACATATACTTTGCTCATAGCAAATATCAACTGTTCAACCAGAACTGAAATGTAGGTTGAATGCGGGCTTGCGCTAACCACTCTCCTTCGTAAAATCTCCTGTTCCAAACTAGAAATGTTTCAACTACTTCATAGGCTCTTTCTCAATACATATGATTATTATAAAATATAATATCCAAGAATTATTTAGAAAAATTATGAAAATTATTATTATTATTATTAGTGGATTATTATTATTATTATTATTATTATTATTTCAAATATGTTTAATTATCATCTCATTATGTGAGAATCCACATGTTCGAACCTTCGAATATGGAAAAAATATCCATACCTCAACAAAAATAAATTTAACTTTTACAGTTACATCGGCTGATTACCGTGATTTCCCAAAAATATGAAAAATTTAAATAAATGCTCAAAATACTCGGTCATCGATCCTAAACTGTTCTGAGTGCTGAAAATGCTCAGAATAAATCTAACAAGTCTTGCGTAAATCATTACAAGCTTTAAATACGACGAAAAAATGTGTTGGTCATCTGCAGAAAAATAGTTTGTTCCAATTAGCTAGGCTTAATATAATTCAAATGTGGCTTCCATTTCTTGATGGTCTTGAAGTGTAGTAAACCTGGTCTATACCAGATTTATCCGTAGACATGCCCTATCGGACAAGCACGTATAATCCTTGTATCGGCCGCCATTGTAGACCCACAAATCGTCTAGTCAGACATAGTGGTAGTATCTTTCGACGTTTTAAATGACTGTGGTTCCATTTTAATATGGGCTTCTAACAAAGCCATAACAGTTTGTTTGAAAAGGGTCAGATCTAAGCGATCTCTTCTTAAATGTGTCAGTTGTAACCTAACTCACTGTAATCTCATCAGTACAAGAAAAACGTTGACAGTCTAAGCAGTTAACGGCTGTTCTGAAGATCGTTCCCTGGGCATGGTTTGTATATCACCATCTGCCATGCGCTAGACAACTTGCAGTTTCCCTTGCGTAGACTAATGAACGCCACCGTTATAGACTATTCTTCAATGTACTGACGGATTGAAGTGGTTAAATAGTTACAAAATATGAAAACTGACTTTAAATGGATTTAAACACCCAAGTATTAATTTACTATTGGACTGTGACAATATACTATTTTCTAGACCAAGTCTAGCATATGTCCTTTAAGAAATATAAATATTTCCACCAATGTCTGTAGAAAAACAATCACCTCAGTGATTCTCCTCACCAGAAACTTACTAAGTTCCAACTCGTTTGCGCAGCACTTCTCGTGACTATCACGATTTGAAAAGTACTTCTTCGTAGAGGCGGCAACCATGTGCCTTGGCTCAGCGTAGACGCAACTTGTTCGCCAAGTGCTTGTGATGAATTGAGCTACCTAAGCCTGCTCCAGCTTGCTTTTATACAAAAACGGTCAGGGTCACGCGTCATCGCCTGATATCTAAAAATCCTCATATCTCTTGAATCCCTGGTCCGATTTACTTGATACTAATTGCATTCTCTTTCATTTGGCCGTGCCAGTAATCTGATCCCAGTCTCAAGTCTCTGCTCCATAGTTAACTATTTAATCAATAAATAGTCTCCACCTCTGCTGTTACTCGCTACGTCATTTACCATCCAACTATCGGTAATTTCCTTCGAAAGGCTTCGAGAAGCAATGTAGCGCGATATTCAAATATCCGAACTTTCAAACGCTGCTACAGCCTTTCCCTTGATATCTAGGTGTCTGAAACTTGGAATACCCATTCCTAGATTTGGGCACATCCACCCCACACCTAGCAAAAAATAAAAATTGAAAAATTTTTATTTTTCCTATCTACACATTAAATTATCTGGTTCTTGAATAATAGATCTTCAAATTCGATGCATTGTAAGTTCCCACGATGTTACCAGTTCGTGTATTAGCTACTTCATAGCTTCCATTATTGTTTACTTCCACAATATTCAAAATCTTCAATTATCACCAGGCTTAATGTCAAAAATATCTTGATACTCTTCCAAAATTTTCCCTAGCTCTGGGGACTCCTTCTCAGTGTAGACTTCTCTTCCTTCAGCTTCATGAAAAATCAGAGACCATTGAGCATCTCCCTCGATGTCTTCCTCTTCTTTTCCCTCGAAGTTTATCTCTTCGGTATTCTTGAATTTAATCGTCTCTGTCTTCATATCTATCACTGCTTGATATTTCTGAATGAAATCTGCTCCCAATATCATGTCAAAAGCCATGTCCTTCATTACAACAAATACATGTCGGAAATCATGTCCTCCAATCGTAATACATAAGTATAATTGTGTTTTACACAGAGATATTTTATTGGGTATTATTCCTTGGATCTTAATTCCTGATACTGGAATTTCCTCTAAATTCTCTTTGAGCTTCCACAGAATATAAAGCTTCTCACTCACCAGACAAAGCATAGCCCCAGTATCGATCAAAGTATCGACAGGTATACCAAATACTTCGCATGAAATGATTGGCATTCTAATTCTGGTACCCATTTCTTTTCGTTCGTCATTCTGTTGAATTAAGTCATCATCCTCTGCTTGCCATTTAATTATTCTGGAAGTGAAAGTATTCAAAATTCTATCTTCTACTGTGAATTCGAAGTTTTTTTTTTTTCATTACCATTCCCCCGGGATTGTTGTGTTCCCGATGGACCTGGATCATTGGGCCTCTGCTCCACAAATTGTAAGTTATCTTGGTGTCTTGCTTCCAAGTTTTTCCTCGTGTCCTTGTTAAACTCTTCATTGGACTGACGAGTATCTACATTCCCTCTGTTATTATAGTTATTACCATAGGATCTTCTTTCCTGGTACCTTCCTTGAGTATCTCGTGGTCTTCTCCATCGAGTGTTGTATCGATTACCACCATCCGGTCTTGCATATGGTTTGTAACTGTATCTGTTACGGTATTGGTTCCATCCTCTCGTATTGGAATCTTCCCTCGGCGATTTCTCTTCTCGCTCCTCTCGAATCTCTCGAGGTGTCTGAGAATAACTGTCAGCCATAACAGCATACACAGCGTTATTACTCTTTACTCCCTTCTGATGGAAGAATTGAGCGTTTGTATGATCCAGCTTCTGCAATACTTCATCAAACTGTTCCATATTGTAGATATCAGCAGCGATCAAAGTCCTCTGGACGTCTGCTGGAAATTGTCGTATCAAAGCAGTAATCAACTCGTTATCTGGCATTGGCGGATCTAAATGTTGGAGTTTAGACAGCTGTCCAGAAAAGTATGTAGAGTATCGAGTAGGTTGTGACGTCGAGAATCTCTTCGAATACAACTCTGCTCTAACTTGCTGTTGGGTTTCAGGGGACCAAAACTTCTTCAATAACCCACGAGAAAACTCCTCAAAAGTATTTAGAGTGGATCTAAATGCTCTAAACCACAAAAGTGCGGGACCTTCCAAGAACTTCCCTATTACCCTGATCTGTCTTTCTTTAGGGATCTTAGAATCTTTCAGGTAATCACCTGCTTCTCTCAGAAATTCCACGGGTGTTACAGAATCTCGCCCTGAAAATTTAGAAGGCTTGTCTTCTATATTCTTAAATACAGTTATGGGGTTGGATTGAAATACTGTCCTGACCTCATCCTGTCTATCAGTCTCTCTAGCTCCTCCTAGATTTATCTGTATCGGTTCCTTTCCCCTTACATTCGGCATTTTCAAAAGATGATCAGACTGTTTCTCATCCTTTATTTGAGTTTTCATAGCCTCAAGTTCCTTCTGGTTTTCTTCTGCCATCTTCTTGATTGCTTCAGTCTCCTTACAATTATCTTTAACATCAATGGATATCTGGTTCATAACAGCCTCATGACTTTTCAATGACCCTGTCATATCTGATACGTCCTTCTGAGTTGCTTGAATATCCTTGGCAATTACTTCAATGTGGGATGACAAAGATTCCCTAATCTCCTTGATTCCCTCTTGATTCTCCAGCTTGAGTGTGTCTTTTATTTCATTGACAACTGTGGTTTTAATCTCAGTTTGCAATTCATGAATCACTCCTTCTCTTATTTCTCCCATGACAAGTTCCTTGAATTGTTCCGTTAAACGCTGAACAACTAGAATTCCCATCTCGTTACTCTCCTTCTTCACTCTGACTTCCAGGTTGACCATGTCTTCACCAACTTTCCTAAGACCATGTTCTATCCTATCAGCTAAGCTTTGGGATCGAAGATCGGCATCGCGAAATTTATCGTCCATTAAACTAGCGTTAGTAGCTAATGAAGTTTCGAGCTCATGTGTTTTATCGCATAATTTATTCATTTTACTTTCAAGTGTCATTTTCAAAATTTCAGAATTCTCTTTAAATTTACTTTCCATTGAATTATATTTACTATTTAAATTTTCTTTCAAGTTATCTTTTAACCTGCTTTCTAACAAATCGGAATTTTCTTTGAGTTTATCAGAACTTTCTTTAAGTTTATTTTCTAAAGAATCAGAATTTTCTTTAAGTTTATTTTCTAACGAATCAGAATTTTCTTTAAGTTTATCATTCAAATTTTCTTTAAGTTTATTTTCTAAAGAATCAGAATTTTCTTTAAGTTTATCATTCAAATTTTCTCTAAGTTTATTCTCTAAAGAATCAGAATTTTCTTTAAGTTTATTTTCTAAAGCCTCAGTATTTTCTTTCATAATGGCTGCTACACGAAGTCCAGCCTGTTTTGAACTCTCCTCCAAACTCCTCATCATTCTCATCATTTCTTCCATAATTTCAATTATTCAAAACTTAGGGGTATACAACAGTGGCAAACACAAGCTTATAACTAGAACAAGAAATATGAATAGCTAATTGGAACACTATAATAAAATGAGATTTGTCCTAATATCGACGTGATGGAAAAACAAAATTCTTTACTTTTACGAATTACATTTACCATAATATCACAAGAAAAATATGCTAGTTCTCAAATATCCTCCACCTGGATTCTAATAATGTGTATCTCCAGTCATCGAACGTTTACTACTGAATTTACTTGACGCCCTAATGGTTAAGCCATTATCAAAAATAATCAAACCCATTCTAATTATTAACCAGTTAAATTTTTAATTTTCCCCACTAATTGGGTTTCCTACTAATTTATTCATCCAAACCAGACATCTCTCAACTCCCGAAATATTTCTATAAAAATTATCACAATTTCAAATCGGCATGCGATTGACCGTGTCTAAATCGGGACCCACGTTCGAAGCCATTTCTCTCTCTTTCTTATTTTATGTGCCCGTTTAGACCGGAGTCCGCACGACCACATATGCATTTTACCAATAATCAGTCAGCACGAGAATCAAAATATCCCGGAGCGCCAGATGGGTTAAAGCAAATCGCAAAAACGACATCAAATTTATAAAAATGCTTTGCTGATTTTTGGCTCAATGCAACAATAAGGATAGAAGGAGATTTAATTGGGTGAAACACATCTGGTAAAATTATCTCAGTTTATTTAAAGTTAAAATCTGACTGCAAGAATAATGCTCAAAGCAGCATCATCCACGTGTGGCGATCCACACTCTTATTTACACACAATATACAGAAATCTTCCAAACACATTTGACAATCTTTTTGAAAACACAAGTCCGATTGTTAGTCCTGTGGACTGTGTTCCAAAATTATTAACATTTTAACTCCAGTGCAAAATGAATTGTCCATACTGGAAATAACGTAGATCACTGTTTGACTATTTACATGATATTAACACTCGTAGAATAAATGTTTATAGAATTTCTTTAGACTTTCATTTGTTTTCCAGTTTTCCAAAATATATCGTTGAAACTATTATTATCATCGTAGCAACACAAATTATTAACACATATTAACAACATCTGAAAAGTATTTGACCATTGAGCATAGCATCGAAGAACTGTGCGAAGCACAACAACAATTAATTGTTCTTCTGACATTAAACATTCGAGAAGTGACTCGATTATGAACTTCAAGTTCCAAACAAAACATATGATTTCTGAATCATCAACTTGATCAATAAATGGTTGAACCATTCAACTATTAGATTTTCCACTTGGAATTATTATGAAAAATATATTTATATTTATGGCCATTTCTAGCAACTTTCACAACTTGCAATTCTTCGACAGAATGCGGAAATTAGAATTGTAGTCTTATAATGAATTCATTTAGTTCATGGCACTAGGATTGAAAATATCCTTCAAATTATTCGTGGTTAAAGAATTATTTTAAATTGGCAGTGGCCCATTCTACTATTTGTGTAAGGACACAATATTATAACAACAACAACAACGGCAAAGGTCTTCCTCTGAAGAAGAATAAACTACTATCATGACAAATCCGGGTTCTAGCAAAATCAAATTCTAAATGGAATTCGTAAACAAGGTTGAAATAAGAACTGATGGTTTCAAAGAAATAACCTTCGGGTTATTCATACGACGAAACGTGTGGCTCCAATATTCCTACTATAAACCTGAGCCATCGAACCTGCTATTTGATTGATGCTCGAAAAAACCTTCATTCCTGCGACTTAACATGCGCACCTGGGAATGGCATTTCAACTACTCCACACACATAAATTATCTTCCCAAAATTTATACAATAAATCAAGCCTCTGCTTGTTATCAACACCGGAAGATTAATAAACTTACAAGTTTATTTTATTTTACCATTCAGTTCAACCCGTGAATTTACCATACTTATGAAAAGCTTCATTTCACTTTCGAGTGTATTTACGTCATGATTTTATATAAATACAACAATATCCTATTTGATACAAATATCATTTGCTTCCCGTTTCATGCCTCTCCGTGTTATATGAAACATATACTTTGCTCATAGCAAATATCAACTGTTCAACCAGAACTGAAATGTAGGTTGAATGCGGGCTTGCGCTAACCACTCTCCTTCGTAAAATCTCCTGTTCCAAACTAGAAATGTTTCAACTACTTCATAGGCTCTTTCTCAATACATATGATTATTATAAAATATAATATCCAAGAATTATTTAGAAAAATTATGAAAATTATTATTATTATTATTATTAGTGGATTATTATTATTATTATTATTATTATTTCAAATATGTTTAATTATCATCTCATTATGTGAGAATCCACATGTTCGAACCTTCGAATATGGAAAAAATATCCATTCCTCAACAAAAATAAATTTAACTTTTACAGTTACATCGGCTGATTACCGTGATTTCCCAAAATATGAAAAATTTAAATAAATGCTCAAAATACTCGGTCATCGATCCTAAACTGTTCTGAGTGCTGAAAATGCTCAGAATAAATCTAACAAGTCTTGCGTAAATCATTACAAGCTTTAAATACGACGAAAAAAATGTGTTGGTCATCTGCAGAAAAATAGTTTGTTCCAATTAGCTAGGCATAATATAATTCAAATGTGGCTTACATTTCTTGATGGTCTTGAAGTGTAGTAAACCTGGTCTATACCAGATTTATCCGTAGACATGCCCTATCGGACAAGCACGTATAATCCTTGTATCGGCCGCCCATTGTAGACCCACAAATCGTCTAGTCAGACATAGTGGTAGTATCTTTCGACGTTTTAAATGACTGTGGTTCCATTTTAATATGGGCTTCTAACAAAGCCATAACAGTTTGTTTGAAAAGGGTCAGATCTAAGCGATCTCTTCTTAAATGTGTCAGTTGTAACCTAACTCACTGTAATCTCATCAGTACAAGAAAAACGTTGACAGTCTAAGCAGTTAACGGCTGTTCTGAAGATCGTTCCCTGGGCATGGTTTGTATATCACCATCTGCCATGCGCTAGACAACTTGCAGTTTCCCTTGCGTAGACTAATGAACGCCACCGTTATAGACTATTCTTCAATGTACTGACGGATTGAAGTGGTTAAATAGTTACAAAATATGAAAACTGACTTTAAATGGATTTAAACACCCAAGTATTAATTTACTATTGGACTGTGACAATATACTATTTTCTAGACCAAGTCTAGCATATGTCCTTTAAGAAATATAAATATTTCCACCAATGTCTGTAGAAAAACAATCACCTCAGTGATTCTCCTCACCAGAAACTTACTAAGTTCCAACTCGTTTGCGCAGCACTTCTCGTGACTATCACGATTTGAAAAGTACTTCTTCGTAGAGGCGGCAACCATGTGCCTTGGCTCAGCGTAGACGCAACTTGTTCGCCAAGTGCTTGTGATGAATTGAGCTACCTAAGCCTGCTCCAGCTTGCTTTTATACAAAAACGGTCAGGGTCACGCGTCATCGCCTGATATCTAAAAATCCTCATATCTCTTGAATCCCTGGTCCGATTTACTTGATACTAATTGCATTCTCTTTCATTTGGCCGTGCCAGTAATCTGATCCCAGTCTCAAGTCTCTGCTCCATAGTTAACTATTTAATCAATAAATAGTCTCCACCTCTGCTGTTACTCGCTACGTCATTTACCATCCAACTATCGGTAATTTCCTTCGAAAGGCTTCGAGAAGCAATGTAGCGCGATATTCAAATATCCGAACTTTCAAACGCTGCTACAGCCTTTCCCTTGATATCTAGGTGTCTGAAACTTGGAATACCCATTCCTAGATTTGGGCACAGTAGTTCTCGAGATTACTCGTCACATCCAAGAATCGGGAACTTTTGTTTTTTACTATGTAGAGATACAGTATACATTTCATTAATACAATGGTCGTTAGCTCCTTAGTTACATAAAATCAGATGATTAAATCTCGATAAATTACCTACAAAATATAAGTTCTTTGGCTGACAAGTTGCTTTATCGTTATTCTTTTGTTCACGAATTGGCCTGTGATCATCGCCGCAGCGAAACCAGGCCTCTATTCTGTCGTTGCAATATACGATAGTGTATATTCTCCGTGTCAGTTTCTAGACATCAGTCTAAGTTTCATTTTGAACAACCGAGATTATTCACTAACCCTCCATTCAGTGGAAATTTAAATTAGTAGCTTCGGAGCGAGTATACGAGCTAGCCTATCACCCCTACTTCAGCCAGCATCAAACTGTCGAGTCGTGTTGAGAATATTATACTTTATATTTCAAAACTTAATACCCAGGTATTTTAGTTCGACTGTTTTGAGGTACATGAAGTAAGATTACTGAACAAGGAAAATAAACTATTACGATGGGAATATATGCCTTAAAATATCTTATCTCTTTTCTCAAGGCCCGGGAACGTTCTCCGCAGTGGCTACGTGCAGCTGCGAGTGGTTGCGTCATCAGTTTAGTTGGCAGCACAGTGTCCTTGATAGGGTGAAGGTCACATGTGTGGGCTGTGGGCTGTCGAATTCGTCAGTGCGTATTGCAATAAGCCAGCATGTGTTTCATGAGCACTTCTAGCATCAGTTATGAATGGCTGTGGTGAGTATAAAGTTTACTGTTTGTTATGATACAAGTGACAGCCGTGCTGCCAACGTAACTGGTGACGTAATCTCTCGCAGCAGCTTGTAGGCACTGCGGAGAAGGAGAACATTCCCGGGCGCACTGTACAACCCTTATATAAAAAGGAAATCACTCACTTCCTTCCGCAATACCCAGCTGAGCAGTCTAAGACCGGCTCCACGGCAGAATGGGGTTGTTGGCTGATGTTCTGAGATCCGCCCAGGGCTGACAGATCCTGATTGTATTTTTCCCATAGAGTATTACCCGTTTGAGTTTGGATCGCCAACATGCTAGTAAAAGTTGTTTGTTGTTGATTCGTTTTAGCTGCTTGGGACATCTTGTTCATTTTCAATTTGTCTGATAACCCGTGTTCCTGAAGAGTCTGTAGTTGTGTATGTAATTGTAAATTATAGTGTCGTGAATGGGGTATGTGCCCCTGGACTTAAAATAAGGTAATAATAATATCGTATGGCCTCGGGTGCCGGGTGCAAGCTTTGTTAGTTGACGCCCAGAGGGCAACTTGCATGTCGAATTTTATTGCTCCTTGAAGCGCTATGAAAGTCAAGGAGGTTAGATATCTAAGCTCCTTGACACTATAGCGCTTTCAAGTAATGAGGAACTTTGTGTAGGCGGAAAATCCCGAGATTAATTTTGCCTTTATGAACACGGCCGGATGGTACCTAACGTAACGCCACGGCCGCCTCCTTCCCTCTTCCTTGTCTATCCCTCCCACTCTTCCCGTCCCTTCATCAGTCCACTGTTCGCCTTGCAGGTGAGACCACCTGGGTGACGTGCTAGTCACATTCCCCAGTTGTATCCCCGACTCAGAGTCTCAAGCTCCAGGACACTGCCAGTGGCGGTAGAGATGGGATCCCTCTCTTAGTCCGTGGGAAAAGCCAACCCTGGAGGGTAAACGATAAAGAAAGAAAGAAAGAAAGAAAGAAAGAAAGAAAGAACACGGCCTACTGAATTCAAATGGGTTCTTTAACATTCCAACATCGTATGACATGCGTATCGTGATTTTTGTCGCCCTTCAAAAATCACTTGCCACGTCCAGGAGCGAACCCGCAAGCTTGGGGTTGGCAGTCCGACATGATAACTACCCACCCACCGTACTATACTATCCTAGTGGTCATTAAATGTTAGTCGCTGTCAGCGCCAGGATGGACTATAAGGCCGGACGTTGGTTTTAGACGATTGCCCTTGACCGTGAAGCCTGCGGGTGAGCCTACACACACTCACTCTCTAACCCTATCGCTTCATACTTGTCACCACCGATCTGGTGTAATGGAATTCCAGACTTGAGCAGACAGTACAGTCCACATCGAAGTATTGTGTGACACGGAATTACACGTTACGTAGTTACGAACAGAACGTCATTATATTTGCCAATGACTGTACTTCAGTAGGAGTGTGAAACAGTTGTGTCAATCATCGGACCGCTTGGGGCAGCTGATAACAACACAGGTACTGCAGTAACTCGCCTCCAAGCTTCCATTAAGATTTTTCACTCGTCTAAAACAAACGTCCGGCCCGTAGTTAGAACTAACATTTACAAAAACAGAGTAAAATGAACTCAACTGAGATCCAAACGCTTCTTGTATGGCTTACATTACTTATGGATGGCCCCTAGTGATGGGAAGCGTGATGCAGAGATCTCGATCCAGTCTGTGCCAATGCTATCTCGATGCTATATGTGACGTCAGGGGCATGTGGTTACTCTCTCGAGCTAGTGCTGGCAAGCTCTCGATGCATGCTGAGTGGTCCGTGCTTTGTAATGCTATCTCGATGCTGTATCGTGACGTCAGGCGCATGCGGTGTGCTGCTCCTCGGCTGTAGTGTTCACTTGTTTATAGTCTTCTCACAGTGAACGTTCTATACTCTGTGAGCTGCCTGAATAGGATTGACATTTCACCGGAAATTCCACGTCAGTTATCACCCCTCTGCCTCTTGACCAATCCATGTTCGCATAGTTGATGTCATAATACTCTGCGTTGCAATATTACAGCCCACGTGCTTCAGTGCCTGGTCAGCTGTATCTCTGGCTTGTACAGTTTGGCAATCTCGTTATCAGACCACATGGTGAGACGAGAACTGTCAATCCTATTCTGGCACCTCACCGAGTATACTTCGTGCATTTGACTTGTGTTCTGAAGTGATCGCCTTCTATACAATCGCAAAGGTTTGTTTTAATTATTCCGTAATTTAGTGTTATGTTTGAATGCATAATATTACACTGTCTTTCTATGAGTTACAAAGATCTGTCACATGGTTATCAAATACAACTGTTTAAGAATAGCACGTACAATGGTTTTAATATGATTTTAATAATCACGTACTGATTGCAGACGTAAGACGTTTAAGACTCTGCTCTAAGAAATGTGTGATGTAATTTCAATTTGTAACTGAAACTATTCCTGTGACAACTCGTCGTCGAAAAACGTAATAATTTGAACAGGAAAGAAAACATGTCATAACGAAACTGATAAATGTGTGCGTATGGAGGTGCCTAGAAGCAAAGTCAGCTATCACCACTTCGGAAAATTTTACAATAGAAGCAAAATACGTTTAGAGGTGTTTATGGAATGCAAATTCGATCTTGAGCTATTTGATTACGTGAATTGACATCAGAAAAGCAATTTTACATATTATTTTTATTGTTAAGCAACTGTGAGACAAGATAATAAAGCTTTTAATTTGGAGATTGTTGTCTTTGCTTATACGTGGATTTTGCTCACTTTGCACCTCAGATGAGGATGAAAACCAGGTTGTACCTTATTGGAGGCGGCTTCGGTGGCGTGGTAGCATGCTGAGCTTCTATGCCCAAGGTCAAGGGTTCAAACTCGGCATAAGTCGTCAGATTTTTTAAGATCGTTTAAAATCCCTTTGGATGACTTCCTTCGGAGGGGGAAGTAAAGCCGACGGGCCCATATCGTGGATTTATGGCATGTAAAATAACCTTGCACTAACAAATCTTGTGTGAAGCAAAATTTGAAGGTTAGGTTTGATTAATGCTTTAAGTTCCAACGTTCGTCACCAAGCGCTGGTTGCGATGGCATCTAGTAGTAGCCAAGTTCACAGCTAGTTGTCGTGGACGGCAGCATTTGGTAGCGAAAGTAGGAACAACTTGAAATCATCGTCTGCAGTCCTTACTTGATTTAAAATACCGATAACTCACACTAATACAGTCATCACAACACCCAGAGTACACGGGGCTACATGCCCGCGGCACTGGTGTTATTCCTTCCTGGTTATTCATTTCACAGGACTTAAAATAGTTACAATCATAAGTTTGGCACCATAAAATACAATCCATACCACTATAAGTCATACTGTTATGTAAACAAAATACAAAAGATGGCTGACCGTCACATGGCCAAATGAGATCCCTGATTAGCCAAAAGTGGATATTGCAGGCTTTGCTCCACAGATTGTAAGAAATGATCGTGGAGTTTTGCAGCCTTTGCTTCTAACACCAGTTTTCAATAGGGGAACTAACCCACTTACAGTTGCATTTGCTTCTCATAACCATTGGACATTGCTAGAAAGCACCAAGGAGAATCCATTTCTGCCATAAAATAAGTTTCGCAAAAAGTGGAGATTGCTGGCTCTGCTTTTAGGCACCTCAAGAATAGGGAACCAGTTGTCGGGTTTTAGCGTCCCTAGGGCGTTGCAAAAGGTGCAACCGCACCGGGCGCTGTCATATGTGGGGGCGCAGAAAGGGCAACGATAGATTGTCTGCGCAAAAAATAAAGCCCAATCACCTTATTACTATAAGGTGCGTTCAAAAAGTAACGAGCCGGAGGCTGTAATGCGCAAACCGATGACGACATCGGCTAATCGTGGTGTGTGTAACGAGGTGTGGTTCCGACCAGAGCGTGGAAGGTCACCGCCCGTCGCTAGAGGGCACGCGTGCACGTCACGTGACCATATAAAGCGAGCAGCAGCATGCATCAATCGTCCAACGCTGCCAGTCGCATTGCAGACATTGACATTGAGGCGTCAAACGAAGAGAAAAGAGGAGTAGTTCGATTTCTGACAGCGAAAGGAGTAGGGGGAACGGACATTCATCGCCGAATATCACAAGTGTACGGCGAACACTGCATGTCCCTTGCAAAGGTCAAGGCGTGGCACAAGCGCTTCAGGGAAGGACGGGTGTCAGTAGTCGGTGATGCCCGGTCTGGGGCACCCCCCTGCATTACCGATGACAACGTCCAGCTGGTTGGTGCACTCATTACCCAGGACCGCCGAGTGACAGTGAACGCCATAGCCGCCGTGGTCGGATTGGGTGCCCCACAGTCTTCAACCACACCAAGAAGCATGTCGAATAGCCTACTGTCTTGGTCTTGGTTGGACGATTGATGCATGCTGCTGCTAGCTTTGTATCGTCACTTAACGTGCACGCGTGCCCTCTAGCGACGGGCTGTGACCTTCCACGCTCTGGTCGGGACCACACCTCGTTACACACGCCACGATTAGCCGATGTCGTCACCGGTTTGCGCATTACAGCCTCCGGCTCGTTACTTATTGAACGCACCTTGTATTAACTCTACCCGCAAAATATGTACAGGCTGATTCAGCTAAGAGGGCCACCTCAAATATCTACGGAACCTTTTAAGATATCGTCATTCTGTTTTCAAATTCTCAAATCGTATTAAGGAGCTCATACAACATGGTCTATTTTGGCCCCAGCACATACGTATTTACCGAGAAACGGCAGCAACTTTGGTTTCTTAAATGGAACTATACTAATTTCACCGTCTGCAACAACTAAGAATCAAGTGAAAAGTTCAGTAATGTGCTTATTTTGCAAATCCAACGAGTACTTTTTGAGATATTAAAGGTTTCCATATGTGTCGGCATTAGACAGAAAACGATGCGCCAGCCGCTGGAATGTGGAGTGCATGATTCTCTTGCGTGACCCACTCCTCGTTATGAAAGCCGGATCGCCTAGATCCATATAGGCTTTCATATAGCCGTGGTAGTTTATTTCGAGATCTCGGGAACTAAAAAGCGTCGCCCAGGGTTCAAACCTATACCAATCGAATCGGGGTCTAAAATAAAATTGTCGAAAAATGTCTGTCTGTATGTATGTACTGTACCCGCTTTCGCGGAGAATGTTTAGTCAGTACCCAAACTATGCTCTTCGGCATCGGGGCGCGTTACGTTCCACCCACAACTGACCTCACATTCAGATATGTAGACACAATAAGGTTATCAAGATTTAGGAACAACTCAACATTACAGTTATCAACCATTTATTTTACTAAAGAAAAATGAAATAATCAAAATCAATATCAAATTTTCACAAAATATAAACAATACTCGTCCCCTCGAGTAAGATCACTCCAACAATAAAACTTCACTTCTTAAAACACTTAAACTTTCTTGCTTAGCTTATTCACTAATTAATATTCGTAATTTTTAAATTTACTCATTTTGGCATAGAGCCTTCCTATCATTTCAGTTAACATTTCACTTCTAAGGCTTGTGGGTATTTACATTACTTGACTACTCTTCCGGGTCATTTGTATTCATATAATCATTTGTTATCATTTATTTACTTTCTTAATTAAACCACTGTCTTCCTCCAAGCCTTAGGTATTTCAAGAACATAATACATTTATTTACAAACATGTCACAACATGGATCGGACCCTCATTCCCTTACTGTTTATTCATGCACCGTGATGACGTGTTTTAACGTTACACTATGCACTGTTTCTTTTATTATTTGTGGGATTACAAATCATATTAAACTCATTATTCCATAACCCGCCAGTATCATTTATTTATAAAGAAAGAATCGATAATTTAACAAGAATAATATTTGATTAAGTCTGTCAAATATTATTCGATTTCTTCAAACTTAATATTGGGAGACTTGTATCAATCCCAGCGTTCCAATTATCTAATTTGTTTTATACTAGCACCTTTTATGAAAACAATCATGTCGCAAAGATTTTATTGCTAGTCTCCTTTTAAAGACCTGCTCGGCCGCGGAACTTATTAAATGGCCTCTTTCATTCACTCACTAGGGTAGGTCAGGTCTGTCGGGCTGTCCCCTTCACCCTTGACACTTTACTTAATTTAAGATGTCTCGTGGACCACTCTGCTTTTAGACTACGGTAATTTCCTTTCAAAATATATGATTATCCAAGCTTCAATTCACAGACAACTCTTTGCTTCCTCATTTACATTTTTATTGTCATCAATATTTCGTGTCTTCAGGATATTGGTTACTCGTTCGGAGAGATGTACTATGACTTCATTTATATACCTTTAATTACGACGATTCATTTCAACCACTTTATTCCGACGAATGGCAAAGCTGGGCACACACATCCAGTCTCACATGCAACTTACCATAAAGAACCTTTTTATACCATGATGATGATGATGATGATGGCAAACAATCGTCTCGAGTAGGTTGGCCTTCCAATGCTGAATGACTCTTCATCGATGAGTTCGGAGGTGACTAAAAAGCCCAAATGCGGGAGAGACACAGTTTCCCGCAGTGATGACAGGTAGTATCAGGTCCAGGCGAGACATCCGCATTCATTCCCTGTCTTCTAATGAACACTCTGTTCTCTCTGCGCTGCCTCCGATCTTCTATCATACGTCGGCGGTTTTCTTCAAAAAGTATCGCACCACGATGAACAATTGATCTCCAGGATGAGCGATCAAGAGCTAAGGTCTCCCAGTTGTTGATATCAATATGGCACATATGCATATTAGCCTTTAGTACGTCTTTGAATCGCTTCCTCCGACCTCCCACACAGCGCTTGCCCTCAGTTAGTTCAGAGCAAAACACTTGCTTGGGAATGCGATTATTGGGCATGCGGATTACGTGTCCTGTCCATCGTAGCTGACGTTTGAAAAGCATGGCTTCAACACTGGTAGTCTGTGCTTCTTCGAGAATGCTGGTGTTTGTGCGTTTGTCTTGCCATGTCACACGAAGAATTCTCCTCAAACAACGCTGGTGATATTGCTCCAGCTTTTTAAAATGACGTCTGTAGCATGTCCAGGATTCAGATCCGTAAAGTAAGGTGGGAACTACAACCGAGTTGTACACAAGGATCTTCGTTGCAGCATTGATATAATGGTTTTCAAAAACTCTAGACCTCAATCATGCAAAGGATGCCCCAGCATGGTTAATCCTGTGTTGGATTTCGGAATCTATATTTGCACTTGATGACAGGGTGCTGCCAAGATAAGAAAAGGTGTTAACTTCTTGAAGCTTCGCTCCGTCGATGGTGACATTGATGTTTCTTTGTCCTTGTCCAGGGGCTGGTTGGTAGAGGACTTGGGTTTTACTGGTGTTAAGTTTCAGCCCAATCTTTTTGTATGCTGAAGAAAAAGCATTCAGGATGTTCCTAAGTTCGTCCTCTGATTGAGCTACTACTGCATTATCATCAGCGTACTGTAACTCAACCAATGCAGCAGGAGTTGTTCGAGTCCTTGCCTTTAGACGGCTCAAATTAAAGATCTTCCCATCCATCCTGTAAGTTATCTGTATGTCTGTAGGAAGATCATCTTTGACTAACTGCATGACAGTGGCAACGTACAGAGAAAACAATGTAGGGGCAGTCACACAGCCTTGTTTAACGCCGGTATTTATATGAAATGGTTTTCCAATAGAGTCGTTACCAATGACATTTGCCTTCATATCAGTGTGGAGTAGTCTTAAGATGGTAATACATTTCAGTGGAAAACCATACAATGCTAAAATCTTCCACAAGGCTTCACGGTTTACCGAGTCAAATGCCTTACTGTGGTCTATAAAGGCAATATTAAGAGGTCTATTTTGCTCTCTACATTTCTCCTGAAGCTGACGAACAGTGAATATCATATCTGCAGTTCCTCTAGAAGGCCTGAAACCACATTGGCTCTCTGGGAGTATTTTCTCCACCAGGGATAGAATTCGATTCGCCAAAATACGAGCAATAAGCTTTCCAGGGCATGATAACAAAGATATTTCACGATAGTGGTTGCAGTCTGCACGATCACCTTTCTTAAATATTGGAACTATCAGACTATCTCTGAAATCAGCAGGCATTTTTTCAGTTCTCCAAATTTTAATGATAAGATCATGTATGTGGCTTATGAGTTCCTCACCTCCTTCTTTGAGAGCTTCCGCTGGTATTCCATCACATCCAGTGGCTTTGTGTCGCTTTGCTTGATTAATAGCACACTGAACCTCATCTAGTGTTGGCAGGGTACCGAGTTCTTCCTTGATGGGTGCTTGTTCTAATATATCATACACCTGCTCATCAATAACTGAGTCCTGGTTCAAGAGGTCTTCAAAATGCTCCTTCCACCCATTCATGATGGAGTATTGATCTTTTAGAAGTGTACTTTTGTCACTGGACCAAAGTGGATTTCTACCAAACGTGGAGGGGTCATAAATCGCTTTTGTGGCTTGGAAGAACTGTCGCGAATCTTTGTCTGCTAGATATGGCAGCTCTTTAGCTTTGGATGTCCACCATGCATTTTTGAGCGCACGAGTTCCTCTTTGGACATTTGCCTTCGCAAGACAAAATGCTTCTTTCTTAGTACGGGAGTTCATATCTTTTCTCCAAGTTTGCAAGGATTTTCTCTTTTCTGAGATTAATGCTTCAATTTCTTCATCATTTTCATCAAACCAGTCTTGATGTTTCCTGGTCTTATATCCCAGCGTTTCCTTGCAAGCATTCTGAATAGCGGTCTTCAGACTCTCCCAGTGCAGTGTTACATTTGGATGGTATTCCTGTGGCAGTGTCTGGCTAAGCAACTCTTTATATTGGGAGATATGCTCTGACTTACCAAACTTCTCGGTATCAAAAATATGCCTACAACTCTTCTGTTGCTTCCTCCTCTGTGTGGATAATGGTATACGCATAACTGATCTGATAAGCCGGTGATCTGTCCAACAGTCATCGGCTCCTGTCATTGCTTTGGTGAAAAGAACATCTCGTAAATCTTTCTTGCGTACAATCACATAGTCAATAAGATGCCAGTGCTTCGATCTAGGGTGCTGCCATGATGTTTTAAAGCGATTCTTTTGGCGAAAGATAGTATTGGTGATTTCCAATTCATGTTCAGTGCATTTGGAGAGCAGTCTGATACCATTGGAGTTTTCGCTCCCAACTCCCTCCTTACTAATGACACCATTCCAAACATTGTAGTCCCTGCCCACTCTAGCGTTAAAATCTCCGAGTAAGATGATCCTATCTTCACGGTTGATGTTTGATAGGACGGTATCCAGATCTGAATAGAACCTTTCCTTAATATCATCATCAGCATCTAGTGTGGGGGCGTATGCGCTGATCACCGTGGCATGCTGGTTGTTATATAACCGAAGTCTTAGTGTCATGAGGCGTTCATTATACCCAGTTGGAAGCTCTGACAGATCCTTGAGAAGCTTGCTCTTAATGGCAAAGCCAACTCCATGTATTCTGTGTTCGTCCTCACGTTTACCCTTCCAAAAGAAGCTGTACCCTGCACCTTGCTCATTCAACTGACCTTCCTCAGCAAGACGGGTCTCCTGAAGTGCTGCTATGTCAATATCATATCGCCGTAGCTCTCTACCCACAATAGCTGTTCTCCTTTCAGGTCTCTCATTTGCGGGGTCATCAGTGAGTGTTCTTACATTCCAGGTTGCAAAATAAAATTTGTTACTTATACATTTTCGACCGCATGGAGGTGACACCTTTGGACGCGGCTATCTAATCGGTAGTATAAGTGGCTGACTATATTTAGGGCACTTTTTCTAGCCCCTTCCCCATGTGGGGTGAGCAGAGTGGACCCTAAATAGGACTGCTCAGTCGTAGTTGCAGCGGCCGAATTGCTCTACAGCCACAACCCTAAGCAAGACGACCGATCACACATCTACCGCCTACGTGCCAAGTTATCACTAGAGGCTCCCAGACATCACAATCCTGCCCCCGTCGCAACTTCTTGATCGCCGCAGGACTTTGAAGAAAGTCAAATGTTGTTGGAAGACTGCTGTGCGTGAAATCTTTTAACGTGAGAATGTTGCTGCACATCAACAAACGCACATTCCTTGATGACTTAGGAAAGATGTTCAATGGCAAGCAAATGCAAGACGATTGAATAAATCCTAGTCACTGCAGCCTTCATCCGCCATTCCAGCCAAGGAGGGACTCATTGCCCTTATGCCTGGTCCGCCGTTGAGGACTTTCTATGCCGTTGACCACAGGTGGTTCATCCGCCTTTAGGGAAAGTTTCCTGTCCCAAGGGCAAGAGAGTGCCCTAACCACTACCAGCTCATTCGCCTCCCTGGGGAGCCGGTGGCATGATAGTGGGGGACTCCTTATCCCGGGAGTCACTCGGTCGTCAGAGCCTCGTTAGTCTAAAGCAGGGTGCACCACGTGCAGGTGAGGTTGACATTTGAGTAGAAAGCCTACCCCTTAACCATACCATAACATAACACATTACCAACATCTCTTTTTACTTTTCATCTCACGAAACGAAGTATATCCTGACTCACATATTTCTTTGCTAACTTTGAGCTACCTTTATTTATTTATTTGCCCTTTCGGCATTATAACCTTTCTTGGATATTCATAGATAATGTACTTTTCAATAACAACTTTATCCCTTAACGGCAAGACTCCGAGTCTTCCGATTAATTTTATTTCATAACATTGGCCTGATAGCCTACAATGTAACATGTATTTCTCATTCTTCGGTGATCCGTTTTCACAATTTATTTAAGGGCTCTCAAAAATTACTATTATTTCAAAATGTTATCATTTATTTAATTCATTATCATTTTATAATTTGAGCTCAATCTTTAACTTTTCAAAATGCATCATTATTTCTTTATTTATGGAACGCAAATGCTCATTCCTAATAATTTATTTTGATATACAACACTCGATAACTTCACAGTTTAACGTTTAATGACATTATTACAGCGTTTATTTACTTTAATTTATTTATCTGGCGAAAATTCAAGCCATTGTTCCTTACTATTCTTTCAATTTTTTTTAAACTTATTATGGTGCTTATTTATTTTTGCAATTCATTCGTATGGCGAAAATTCAAGCCATTTATATCTCACATCTCGATTCTTCCTTTTCAATTATTTACTTATTGAATCTTTTCATATTTGCGGGTTTAATTAATTTATATTTAATTACTGCAATTATATATGCATTTCCAACGAGATTATCCTCGTGGTTAAACTTTACTTTTATCCCAAACATATTTATCAATCATTTAGTGCATTTCAATTATATCTAGCGAATCAAGGCAAAACTCCCTAGTAAGTACTTGATTTGCTAGCACAGTACATAGTGCAACAACACTCATAATGTAATATTCATTACTCACCCGTGTGCAGCTGATGATAACATATTTTGAATGGGGTCGCCTATCATACTAATCTAATACTTTTCCTTAGTACTCATTTTCAAGCACTCCCTACCGTATTTGCACATTATACACTGGTTTATGAATGAACACATTTTCACTTTCAAAAAGAATTTCTTAACCTACAAAATTAGTAATACCCTTTTCTTTTAATTTACGACACTTCACTTCACTGCACTCTTTTTCATATAACCATATCTCATTGATTCCTAATTAGGGCTGACACTTCACTGCTGGTTCCAAGAAACAGCATTTAACGTGTAAGGGCTCGTACAGGTTCCTTTCTCCTACACCGGAATTTCTTTATAAGTCTCTCGGACACTGCTTTAAATAAGTCTATTCTTCGACTTCGCTGGTTGCTCTGATTTGACGAGAACTGTCTTTACAACGCCTTCTGCTAGACGGATTGTAACTTGACTTTAAGTGCATCCCCTAACTTTGTTATATCGTTTGAACTCGAGCTTCTCTTAACTATAGTTCTTTAATGTCTCTGCGTTACTTGAATACTGTTCTTTGCCTTTGGTAGTTTTAGCTTTTCAACTTTTACCGTGCTGACTCCTCGGAGTCTCGAACTCGTAACTGTTCTTTACTGGTCGGCTAACACTGCACAGCGCCTATCTGGCTTTGAACTGGCTATCGTTTGTGTGCTGATGAATAATAACGTGCCTTTTAACTACTAATTCTGACGTGATTTAGCACGACTTCCCAAAGTCCGCTGTATATTGAGTTGTACTGTTTATCTATCGAGGACGGCACCATGCCCTCCGGACACTTTCGATAAACTGAATTTATACTTCGCGACTTAGCGTGACGCGTATCAGCACTCAATAGTGACTGAATAAGACTTTGATGAAACAGCGCGGTACTTCCGCGGATCTTTTTTTTTTTACTGAAGATTGAATGTCTGATGACCAATATGTTCCGTCACTCTGACACTGTATACCGAACTGACTGATGTGATTTAGTGCGACGCGCCTTAACGCAGACTGGATGTAACGCTCCAACACGACACCTCTCAAGGCTCGTTGTAGACGGAGATACTTGGCCTTGTTCGACCCCTTATTTATTCTGATTTATCAAAACGTAGTTCCTTCACACACTTGCGGAGTTTATTCTCTATATTTGAACCCTTATCTGCTTGAAACTTCTTATAAAAACGTAGAATGAGCTAATTCTAACATTTGTTCCATGCGGAATTAATTTTAATCATACGATTATTTCCAATTAATTAAACAGATCATTATCCCTATTGCAGGGCTGGCGGATTGGTCTACTTTACTTTCGTATCCTTGCGTTTTAATTACCAATGACGCAACTGTTGACGTTGCAACTTTCATCCGTGTCAGCATCTAAGGCTGCCGACCTATGAAAAGACATGATCCCTATATGAGTCTTAACGCTCGGTATCTCTGGTCGGTGTTTTCTCATGGTCATGTTGTCCCCTAGCATTGACGAGCTTTTGTTTGGTGCTCCCTAAACTTCTGTATCAGAAGTGTTGCTGTGTCAGCTTCCTTCGGGGCCAGCTTGAATCATCGAAATAACCGTTAATCAATGGACTTTTTTCCCCATTAACTCTGACAGTTCTGTCATCGTAAATCTGATTAAAACGTGGTTGCTTGAGGGTTTTTAATGACTTTTGGCAGATGCAATACCAACTCATGAGTATGCAGAGTTTCGCTTATCTGTTTATATTTCCTTGACGCTTATTACTGACGCCTTTATTGCTTTCTTAATGAATTTTGGTCATGCAGCTGTGGGGTATGACTCCTACATGGCTGACGTAATCTTTCGCAATACTTCTTCCTCGGTTGGAACTTGGGCAATACTTCCATCTCCCAGGCCTCGCGTTCGATACCTTGGGCCAAACCCCAGTTGGGCACAGTAAATATGTGCGTGACATTTTTGCGTTTAGCAAAGTACAGGTCGCAAATTTCAAGATATCGAGCTGAAATTTGGTACGGGAAAGGGCTAGGCTTCTGAGGAACTTGTTTGTTGGGTGTTAAAATCGGCGCAAGACCGGACCTTTTTTGGGGCCCTGAATTTTATCCTTTTTTTTTTTTTTTTTTTCGAATCGTTATATCTCGGAAACGGTCGGTCCTATCAAAAAAATTAAATCTACAGGTGTAAGATCTCAGTAATTAGCAACTTTTTTTTTCACAACTATGATGTTTTGATAACTCTCACCGTTGGGGCCCAGAATTTCATTTTTTTCGAATCGTTATATCCCGGAAACAGTTGGTCCTATTGAAAAAAGGTTAATCTATAGGTGTAAGATCTCAGTGATTAGCAACTTTTTTTACCACTTATGATGTTTTGATATCTCTCATCGTTTTGATGTTATTAAATGATTTTGTTTTTTGAAAAAAAAAAAGGGCCCAAATGTATATAAAAATGTGTAAAAATTTGAGGGTTGGTCTAAGTGAAAAAAGGCATAGAACCTTTTTGTAGGCCTCAATGAGTTGCATCATTGAGTATAAAAAAGTCCTGGACCGGACCAGTTTTTGGGGCTTAAATCTATATAAAAATTTGGAGTATTTATACTACAAAAAATTGCTGCTGGACAAATTTGAAATTTGGAATTACAGTGCTCCAAAGTTCCAAAATTGCGATTTTCGACGGCCAATTTCAACAGTTGAATATCGACATAAAAATACTCCGAATTCTTCGTGGAGTCCAAAAATTCAATAATATACCAGGGTGTTCCATTTAAAATAAGAGAGTTGTCTGCCCAGGATTACTGAATCATCCTGCATACTCGAAAATATTCCTAGGTTGTAGCAGTCATGAAAATAAAACCACTTTGTATTTAAACCTATTTTCTACCTCTATCCGTTCTCGAGCTATCGTCCGTCCCCGCACTGTTGGGACATCATGTATAATAAATATAAAAACAGTGATATTCAAAATACTAACTTTGCCTTTGCCAACCACTTATTGGAGACGAGACACACAGCATCAATCCCCGAAAGTGTGAAAATTTTACATCAAAGTGAAAAGGGTAAAAGGTTGGATCTACTTGAAAAATTGGAGATAACCCGCGCCAAAAAGAGTCCGATTTTGACATGTGTTAATGACTTCTTCAATTTCTAAAATTAACTTATCTAATATATAAAGTGAAAGTCTGTATGTATGTGGATTTGTTCCGTATACAAATCTACACCGTTCCACCAATCTCAACCAAATTTTGCATACATACAGTTCAGGACCCAGAAGAAACCACTGGCTACATGAATTTTCGATAGTCTTTCTCATTCTTCTGATTTCGGCCTTTTTGCACTCGAGCAAAGGCTAATAAATTCAGAAAATAAACTGATGAAAGAATGACAAGGCCGGTCGTCTCCAGGGCAACAGTAGCTCAAGACGAGACCACCAAGTTTCCATCTACTGTATCTCGGTAAGAGACCATGCTACACCCACTGCCAGCTAGATCGCATCCCTGCAATGTTAAACAGATTGCCTCGGATGTAGGCTGTGCTAGCTATGTAGAGATGAAACGATTAGCTCAGGACAGGGAGGCATGGAAAGCTGCATTAAACCAGTCAAGACTGAAGACTCAAACAACAACAACAACAACAACAACAACAACAACAACAACAACAACAAGAATAAAACAAACAAATAAACAAACAAACGTTTAGTAGTAACATAATTCGGGATGTCACTCTGTTATTTTTATACAGTCCATCGGAAATTGAAAAAAAGAACAGCCCTAGTACTCTAATTAGTTTATGTGCTTGGGCCATCTTGGTCATTAGCTCCGTGTAGCTTGGCATGTGTTGAAGTTGTCTGGCAACGTGTATTTATGTGCTGACTGTAGTAGTGTGGGTAACTGTATCAGGGACAGGGACTTGAAGTAAGCTACTATCCCGACATTAGCCTGGAGGTAAAGTGAAAAAAAGACGAGGGTAAAATGCACACTCAGGATAGACGCTGTCGCACAAATTCAACACATCGCGTGGCGTAGCCGTGCTCATGCACCACGGCCACAAGGGCAGATGCTCCGGAGATAAAATTTGTCTTTTAAGATGTTTTTCTGTAGTGAATATGGTAATGTGTGTGTGTAATTGTAATTAGCCTATTAAGGTCACGGAGTGATTTAGGTGTCTCTGGGTCATGTCACAAATGCTCATTTGCCTGAGGGGGAATGTAGGAATAAGTTTGAGAAATTCATAATCAGTAAGTCCACTATGAGCGTCGGGTTTAGTTCCTGGGATCTCCAAAGAGTCGGTCATTCAACACCCCTCGCGGTGGTGGCCGATCTTGCCATTAGAGTTGGTAATAAGATATGTTCGATTATTCGAAGACGATTAATTGATTAATTGACGGACCATCCAAACGATTAATCGATTAACCGAATAATAGATTAATCGGATTACCAAATAATCGATTAATTGAATTTAGTAGACACAATATTGTACAATACCCAAGGGGTATGCACCCCTTAGAGATCATCCCCCCCATCATCTGTCTAAATCTCATAAAAGGCAACCCTTTAAAAGCCTACCCAATATCCATCAATACTATAAGGGCAGCTGGCTACTCCATAAAGCAGCTCAACCCTTGCGTAATTATGACACACAGCGACATACTACAAACTGGTTCAACTATGCCACAACGCGCTGACAGAACAGAGGCTAAAGGTATAAAAGGTGCCTTAAGTGGGTCACGAGAATCTCTCCATCACCAGTGCTTCGACGAGACAGCCGGAGGCTAACGACAGCGTCAACCGAGGTGAGTCAGTCAGTCAGTGTTCAGAATCCTACTTTTGTAACCTAACACCCACAGTTTGTACTCACATTATAACATCACAAGATCCCTTAAAAGGGACTAACAGTTACTCATTGCTGACCAATAAACACTTGGTCAGTCTCTTACACTTGCATTACTGATCTACACTCTTCTTCACGTCCCCACGTCCTTCCTTACTCCCGTCACAGTCGGACGTGACACACCGTAGTAATAACGCCAACTCAGACGTCCTTGTATTCCTCACAGCGGCTCGCGTGCTCAAGTGGAGCGCGTGCCGAACCGCTGACACTAGCAAGGTGATTATATAATAAGTAGCCGGCTGGGCGACTAGTACGTCGACCCGCGTGCTAAGGCTACATCCCTTAAACCACATTTACAGTCTTTATAGGAGCGCCCCCTAGTTCCTAGCACACCACAACACACTACACTGGTCAGCTTGCCCTGTCAAGGGGAGCTACCCTTATTTAGGCACAAACTCATAAATTAGTACAGCAACTCTCCCTTTTAGATCCACCCCCAAATAAGGGATCTAAAACACTGGTGGAGGCGCCATCCTACGCACAGTAGAACGGGACTCAATCAACGAGCCCTCGTAGGTAAAACGACCCCTTCCGTACCGCAAAAAGCCAAGCAAATTAGTGAGAAAATTTTTCCCCAGACAAAAAGCACCATATTTTTTTTTGGTGCTCTAAACTAGCTACACAAGGGAAAGGCTTGATAAACCAACCCCCTAGCCCCATACAGAACCAGAGAGATATAGGAATACACTGGCAAACACGCACAGATTTTTTTTTTTTTTTCTCTCTATTGTTACTTTAGGCCCATACACTTCAGGCAGAATGGCACCTCATGAAGAGATTGCAAGCCATGAAGGTAATAGGGGTATGCCAATATTAGTAGCATTATTGGTTAGATGCCAAAGGCACATACAGATCAGGCAAACACAAATACGGACACTCAAAACAGAAAATCGGGACAATACAGGGCAAACAGCCATACACTCCGTCAGAGAAAGAGGACAGCGCGATTAAGATGCGCACATAAGCACTTGCAAACAGGCCATATGCCTCAATAGGCAGTACACCCAAATTTGGGACGAATACCGTGAACTCCAAACCAACAAGGCCATTTTTGAGTTCATGGTAGGGCCACCAGCCCAGCCGAGAGAGGACATAAGCGTAGATACGCTAACTCGACAATTTGCGAGGATGTCCCTCTCGACAAGTACTGCCACGCAGTGGCAGGAGTTCGCCGTGGCCACAGGCCAGGAGACGGCCAGGTTAGGCTCCAACATACTAAAGAATACATCTAACACAAACACACGTCCTTCAGCTCCGGATCGGAAGGCAATTTTGCCAAGCCGAGGGGAAGAGCCTAGAACAATCCCCTCGGACCGGATGAACGAGAGGGAGTTGAAGCCAGGACCTTCAATCACACATAATACGACAGAGGGACAACAGGAGGTAACCTCGTCATGGGCTGACGACGTAGAGCCTGACCTACCACATATAAAGCCTACATACACTCACACAGATAGGCTAACACAGTGGCAGGAGTCTGCCGTGGCCACGGGCCAGAAAGCGGACAGGCTACACGACACCACATTGGCAGGACAAAAACAGGCACTTAAGCGGCCCTCACCGCCAGTTCAAAGGGCAAATTTGCCAGAACGGAGGCGAACACCGGCATTAGTCCCTCAGGATGCACGGTACACGCACATACAGATTAAACAGGCATTACCATACAATACACGGGGATTAGGAAAGGTATTATTACCCACCCCACAAAACCTCGCAGTCAAACATACATACACTCCCGCAAAATCTGCTAAGATAGCGCCAAGCGCAATAACGCCCTTAAATACAGGTACACTTAGACCTAGAAACACGCGCTACGGTGGAAGTAGGGCAAGGCTTACTTTGCTAGAAATTCCGCCGGAAAACAGCAAAGAAACACCTCAATGGATTTCAGAGGCCTATAATATCGTAACAGGGCAAAACCCTTCACCTTTCTGAGCACTGAAGCTCGAAAGACGATAACGACTTCCACCAAGGCCAAAGAAATAAAATAACATCACTTCCCCCATCATAAATGGCCACACAAGTTCTTTCACGCGGGAGATATCAGAAAATAGACCGACAATTACATAGTAAACATAAACTGCGCATTTTTTTTTTCCTCTTTCTCGTATTTTATGTATATACAGGGCAACATGGCCAAATTAGAAGTGAGTAATTTTAAATCCTTCTGTGTTTTTTTTTGGGAACCACGGCATCTTTCTATTAGGCCATCACTAAGCCAAGTGAAAGCCCATCAGGCTCAAGGCCGGAAAGAGATATTTTGAACACAACTTAGGCATAAAATCACAGCATAGAGCTTAAGGGAGTCTTTCTAAGTAGAAATGACTAGACGTTCTACGTTATGGTTCCACAGTTTGACAGATTCTCTTGTTGCGGGCGAAAACCGTAAGCATGGTAAGAATTAAGAATCTCAAACTAGTTTCAAAAAAAAAAATTTTTGGGAGGTGTGCTTTAACCAACTAAAAAGCCCAATTGCACACCGGGATGAGACACTGTCATTTTGGTGAGTTACAATTACTTTGATAGGCAGGTTTGACTCCCACAGTGCACTGGCTTTGCTCGTGACGTGGATACAAGGGTATCAGTTACGTCTGGCAATGGCCTTCCTAAGGTGTACTAGACAGTGTCGGTAGATTCCCCTGAGACGTAACCAGATTACGGTAGTACTCACGTTACCAAATTGGTAAATACTACACTCAGGTCCCAATCACCATTTTTTTTCAAAAACATAGTGCTCACGACATAATTTTTAGAGACTAACGCTACTTACTATTATTTTCTTTCAATGTGCTCTCTTAATTCAGAGCGGGGCATAAATAATTTTTTTTTCTCTCACACATTTAGCCCAAGAAAGAAAAATGGCCAAATAAACTATATATATATTTTATACATAGGTATACATAACACAACACTCGGGGACACAAGTGTAGTCAATGGAAGGTTCTTTTGCAGACGGCCAATGCATATGAGATTTCCGAAGTGAAATGCCATGGCCTGTGGTTTGGATTCCAAGTAAAACGGAAATCCCGTGGCACATGATCTCTAGAAATGGTCACGTTAAACCACAAAATTCCCCTCTTGCCTTTTTATAATGCGAAGAGCACTAACAGAAAAGCAGGCTGATTACGAACACATGTTCGGATACACAGCGTTATCGGAACAAATAAACAAGCGAGCGCGCAAGACATTGCAACCCGACACCCTCATACTCAGCAGTAAAGCAGACCTCAGTGATAAACTGCGAGCCTTACAGACGACAGTTCCCAAAGCACACTGCACGGAATCATTCATAGCCAACCTAAGAACCCTATATCTTCAAAATTTACACTACGAGGAGAGGGCAAAAATAAGCAAACTCCTCGCAGGAAGGTATACTAGGGGTTGCGCATAGAAAAACACACAGCCCATTTGCCATAGTGTAGGCGGCACAGAAATGGCCACCAAATCTTTACAGACAACCGGCTTCGAACCCATGTCCACACACAAAAACCTCGTACCGAAAACTAACTAAACAACGGTATTTTCGGTACGAGAAACACAAACAAAATACAGGCAGAATGCCCGCAGAACATGAACAACGCAGACATATAACACAGAGAATTACATAGAACACGGGTTCGAACCCCAGAGAAAATTGCACGCCAGGGAAAAACAAGCAGACGGCCTTCCAATCACACCAAAATTGGCCCATATAACGGCTTAGACAGATAATACTACATTCCTGCGGCCAAATGACAGGCATAAAATTCCAGAAATACACTTGACAGGGAAAATGGACTTTCCAGACAGAGACATATAAATTTCGTAAGACAACGGTCTTACGGAATAATGGCCACACAACGGCAATAGTAGCAGGGCGGATTACCACATCGGGCCGCCAGGAATTTAACACAATGACCACACTGGCATACGTGCAGAAAAACACGCAACAGTGGTTAACCTACATAAAATCCCGGCCTGAAGTTACACACACAAACTGATGACTTGCAGACTTAGCCACTTTGCAACACTGTCGATGACAAAACGCGATTGTGTAGTGGCAGTGACCATGAATAAACAAATGCAGAACAATCATAACACTATACATATTTCAACACTGCGAAAGCATTTATCAACAAGCAGACGTCACAGACCAAAACTTGTCGCAGGCCCAGAGTAGCACGTTCGTAAAGACGTTGGCAGGCCACGGGCGCTTCCTACCCATACACAATATACACAGTAGGACTTAGCCCTACAGCAGACCAGGCGTCCGCGTGGTGTAGCGGAGCGTAGTCACACACACACACACAAACGCGCTCACCAATCAGGGGCGAACATAGGGACTTTGAGGACACGGGACCTCCCCTTAACAACTTCTTTTTGCGACCCTAGTCCCGAAACAAATCATTCCAGGCGACTAGGACTTAGCCCTATAACGGACCAGAGTAGGTCGTGAAGCTTCGCTATCCCAAAGCGCGGATAGAAAACCAACATGGACCAAGGGAGGATGACAAGAGAACATGCTAACAGCGTCCCACTCTACTCCCTTCCCATAACCTTTTCACGTCCAAACATAAACAACGCAGACACATGAACACAACCAGAACAGATACACTACACTACAAAGTATACATAAGGGTTGGTAAACTTCATGTGTTTACAGAAAGGGCATGCTACGCCTTGAGCCCCACCGCTAGCACCTGAATGAGAGGGGTGCATCGGCCAACACCAACTAAGCGTAATGCACATCTCCATATGAGAGATGAGGCCATAAGTAATAAATACTAACCATTTTTTTTTTAAATTTAAATCATCCCGCATGAGAGGGAAATATATTAGTATTATGCCTCAACCTACACCTATCCATACATGAGTGCAAACGCCTCATATCCAGACGCATGCATGTACATCCCATCCATTCACCAGGGGATATTGATATCAGACCGGCATGGATTTTTATTTTATTTTTTGCAACCCCGGGAATTACCTGCCCCGTTCCACTCACTGTAGGAGCATCCCAGCACAAAAACCGGTTCCAGGCCGCCACTAACGCGGAATTCGGAAGTGCGCAACCTCCTCCTACCCTGCTTTAACCCACTCTACAGATAACTACCCCCAGATCACAATAACAGGGTACCTGACGCCACAGACCCTACTAATACCTCCATCAAGGTTAAAAAAGAGCATTATCGCTGGAGAAGCTGATATAGCACAGGTAGCCTAAAGTAGTCTACGTATGTAGAGGTTTTACCAGCCCACCACACTGGAAGTATTTTACATTTGACACTTTTTACACAGGTTACACCTATATTTAAAAAAAAAAAAAAAAAAGGGAATCTGAAACACCCTGGCTGATGATACCGGCGTTAGCCAAAGGTCAAAAGCACAACACTAGGAGCAGAGCTGGGGAAGGCGATGTGGACCCTTACCCCAGTCGGCTCATCAAATTACTGACGACTAGACCAAATAGACGAACCACGTAAGGTCAAAGCATTCGCGGCCTGGTCGGGCAAGCTCTGGAATCCTAGGTGCGCATAAACCGCCCCTGGGAGGAAGGGATGCTAAACCCACTTTGAGCCACGGTCGTCGAAGCCAAGACCTGCAGGGAGACTTTCTGAGAATGGCGGGAGAAATAGCTCACTCCGCGTCGGCCTCGGGAGCTATCCCTAGAGACGACCATATTATGACTAGACTGTTAGTTAAATTTACGTAAGTAAGACTTCCATGGCGGGAAGCACAACTCCTGTGCGTTGGAGCATACTACGGCGGCCCATAGAGGCAAATTTATATATCAATGCGAAAATGCATACTACGGCGGCCCATAGAGGCAACTTTATATATCAATGCGAAAATGCATACTACGGCGGCCCATAGAGGCAACTTTATATATCAATGCGAAAATGCATACTACGGCGGCCCATAGAGGCAAATATCACTGCGAAAGCAGATTGCGACGGCCGATTAAGGCGGAGACAATATTATGCCATTGGACCACACTGTCCAATGCCCACATAAATGACGACGCATCGGGCAGTCAGAGTGCATTAAGAGATGGGGCATTGCGCGCCCCTCACAGGAGCCAAGTGGGCGGCTCACCTACGACTAATCGGAACGGCAAAACGAGCACGACAAGGAAGTTACAGCGGGCGGAACGGTTAGCTTAGTGGCACCGTAAGCCGCCCGCGGATAGATTAATCCTAGTAATAGACGTCGACACTAGACTTAAGGGGACGGAATCTAGCGACCCTAGAGACAACCGGTGTTTCTGGGGCTCGTGCGGGTGGTGATCTGGGGATTTAATTGCCCCAGGCGATCGTCCTAGGCCAAATTTAGTTATAGGCGGTTGCATTTGACACGCAACCTAGGATTAAGCAAATTTAATGAACACTGTTGCAATTCAGCACAGCATCTTTCGGCAATAGATTAAGGCAACCCTCTCGGCTTAGATGTAGTTTTTTTTTATATATACCATAAGTAGAATAAGTAGTATAAGAGAACGCCGTTCGGCGCCTGATGACCCACAAATCCGTCATCAGGGTAAGTCCGATAACTCGTGATAAGTTATTATAATGTAGCATAGTCTTACATTTAAGACAATTTTTTTTTCATACATATATTGAGGTAAAATTTCGGCGCCTGGCGGCCCAAATTCGTTGCCAGGGTAAGCCCAATACTACAACACATTAGGAAATGACGTCACGGCACCATATAGGGTAAGCCCGGCCATATATCGAGTAATAATAACCATGCCATTCTTTTCACAGGTAAAAAGGGGCTTCAGACTGTGGCAACGCTGCCACAGGAAGCGGCATATGGAATAGGGAATTTCAATGTTTTGTTAACCTCTCCATTTTTTTTTGCAGGCATTGTCACCTAGAATATGACACGTGTAATTATGATTATGCTGCCAGATAGCAGCAACATGCTATTTAATGCCCCCTTATTGTAGTATTATACCTGTGCATACTAACCTCCATTTAACATTCATTCTCACTTACACACTCACTACATTTTTTTTACAGCTACACGTCAATAATCTGCACAGCGGGAATGATGCCTGTGGGGCATCAAGCTTGCTGGCAGATCTGCATAAAACAAAAACACTTGAAGCGTCAAAATGCGACGCAGCTTACGGCAATGAGGGCGCAACCGGCATGTGGCGGCGACCCTCATGGCCAAGTGTGCAAGCATTCACCCACAGAGGATGCTTCACAGACTATGTATTAAGAATACACTGCAAGCGGTACGACCACTCAACCGTGCCAAGAGGTGGCCGTATAGGATCAGCCGTGATACGGCAAGCGTACGTACAAACAGGTAGCGTGCACGCGAGGATCCAAACAAAAACTAGAATTATAAGGGTTTAGCGCGCTTAAGTAGACATAAGGTCATTGTAGTTCATAATTTTAAAGAGTAAACTACATACATATTCATGCGCCCACGGGCAATTATTCCAATTGAAATTCCTAAATGGCAGCATCGCAACATGATACATTAAACTCTATATATATTTTTGTCTGTTTATCAAGTTCACGTGTACACGATGTCTATATTTTTGTTTTGTTTTGTTTCGTTTGCTAAGGTAACACGTAACCAATGTCTGTGAATTGTTTTCTTTCATTTTTCTCTCTTCTAACTTCCCCATTTGTCAGGGTGTTCCGTTTTATCCCACACCAATAAATACATTTTAAATATTTCCTTTAAATTATACCCTGGAACACCCATTTTTTTCTATTCTCTCCTATCTTCTTTATTGCAGGGAGCACTTTTTCCCCAAGATAGGGCGGACGACGCAATCATCCGTTCGGCCCTGGGTTTTTCCTCCCTGCACAACTATGTAACCATGTATAACCATGTTTTTTTTTTATGCCGACAACGGCAATGGCGATTGTGCCTCAATAGCAATTATTTTCTTTATTCAACAATGTTAATGCACATTTCACCATGCAATGTAAAATTTATATACATATATATCTATGTACACCCCATAACCCTCCCCTCTGAACACGGGCTGACCGCACACCTACACTTCTGCACGACGACACCCGTTCCATACGACGACGCTTACGACGCCACCACCAGAAGAGACGAGGGGGATTCAAAAACTACTACGACAACATCCCAACCCCAAGTGCCCTTCCCGGTCGCGAGGACGCGACCAAATGGAGGAAGAGGCTTGTACAATACCCAAGGGGTATGCACCCCTTAGAGATCATCCCCCCCCATCATCTGTCTAAATCTCATAAAAGGCAACCCTTTAAAAGCCTACCCAATATCCATCAATACTATAAGGGCAGCTGGCTACTCCATAAAGCAGCTCAACCCTTGCGTAATTATGACACACAGCGACATACTACAAACTGGTTCAACTATGCCACAACGCGCTGACAGAACAGAGGCTAAAGGTATAAAAGGTGCCTTAAGTGGGTCACGAGAATCTCTCCATCACCAGTGCTTCGACGAGACAGCCGGAGGCTAACGACAGCGTCAACCGAGGTGAGTCAGTCAGTCAGTGTTCAGAATCCTACTTTTGTAACCTAACACCCACAGTTTGTACTCACATTATAACATCACAAGATCCCTTAAAAGGGACTAACAGTTACTCATTGCTGACCAATAAACACTTGGTCAGTCTCTTACACTTGCATTACTGATCTACACTCTTCTTCACGTCCCCACGTCCTTCCTTACTCCCGTCACAGTCGGACGTGACACACCGTAGTAATAACGCCAACTCAGACGTCCTTGTATTCCTCACAGCGGCTCGCGTGCTCAAGTGGAGCGCGTGCCGAACCGCTGACACTAGCAAGGTGATTATATAATAAGTAGCCGGCTGGGCGACTAGTACGTCGACCCGCGTGCTAAGGCTACATCCCTTAAACCACATTTACAGTCTTTATAGGAGCGCCCCCTAGTTCCTAGCACACCACAACACACTACACTGGTCAGCTTGCCCTGTCAAGGGGAGCTACCCTTATTTAGGCACAAACTCATAAATTAGTACAGCAACTCTCCCTTTTAGATCCACCCCCAAATAAGGGATCTAAAACAATATAAGAAAAAAAAAGTCCTCTCGACACGCCGGAAGGCGGAGGTATATTTCACCTCATTGATTGCGAGAAAGTTTTTTATAACTGGAGCTTAATTAACTTTGTTTTTCGTCATTTTATGCATATTTTAAACATTTTATTGTCTTATGGGGACGGTAACCTTCTTGTCATTTGGGGTCCATTTTTTATACTTGTGGTCACACTGTCCTTATGCAAGGTTTCGACACTGATGTGTAATTATCTAACGGTCTGTTACGTTTTCACGCAAAATTTTATCTCCCGCAGAGATTTTGGTTGGTTCCTCAGTTTAGGGGCGGCGACAACGCGGTCATGTAACCCCGTTTCCTTTGGGTGAGTGTAGAATCTGTCTGATAAACGGTGTGAATTGTGATGGCTGTATTATTCTGTAATTCAGGTAAGGACTGCAGATGGTCAATTTCAAGCAGTAGTTCCTAATGTTGCTACCAGATACTACCGTCAACGACACCTAGCTGTGAACTTGGCTACTAGATGCCACCGCAACCAGCAACTCGCAACGAACGTTGGAACTTCCCCTCCAAAGGAAAGGATACTGAGGGATTTTTAGCGCTCTTAGAAAATCCGACGGCTTCGGCCGGCTTTGAACCCGCGACCTTGGGCATAGAAGCTCAGCATGCTACCAGTTACGTCACCGAAGCCGCTTCACACTTAGTCAGATGGAAATCTGAATCTGATCTCGTGCAAGTGCGTTGTCATGGCAACGTCTGATGGCTCATCCCTCATCAATTTAGTAGTGTTGCCATGGCAACCTCTGATAGCTCTTGGCATTTTCTTATAATTCCGAAATCATTTTTCTCATCCCTTGGCGTAATGGTGGGTCATATCAAAAATTATTTCAGACAGAAGTTTTAGGTAATTATTAGGGGAATATTGTCCATTTCGTACGGTTTTGATATTGTGCCTATTAAGAGAGATATGATTAATGTTTCCCGAAAAACCCACTTTTCCCACCCCTTTGACCAATGGTTGGTGCTATAAAAAACTCTTCAAACATACATTTTTGGGCTTTATCCGACACATAGTATGAACTTTGAACGGATTCGATATTTCTTCACATATGAAGAGAGTTTAGCAATACTTCACTTTTTCGAAAAAAAAAAAAAAAAACCATTTTCACCCCCTTCGACCGATTTAGCCCAGTAACGAACTCGACCGAGATTTTAGAGGTATACACATTCGGTAAAAAATTCAAAATGATTAGTGCAAAATTACGGCAGTTATCGTGTCCATAAGAAACTGATATGCATATATATATATATATATATATATATATATATATATATATATATATATATATATATATATTTATATGAAATCTACCTAAAAGTTTAAATGAGATGTCACCGCTTATTTGCAGGGTTATGTATAGAAATCTACACATTTTACTTTCGCTTATTATATAGTTTACAAAGTGTCCTTCCTTGTTATCAAATAGCCTATTTGTCATGCCATGAATTCTACACTAATTCAACTTCAACTACTCATAAAATTCAAAGAATTGGATTTTAATGATCACAATTATGAGAAATGAGTTGTATTTAATTCATTTTAGAGGCTTGCGAAATGCTGATCCTCAGCCACGTGTACTTGGTTCCGATAACCTGTGTTTCTGTGGCGACTGTAGTAATGTGTGTAACTATAAGATTATTACTGTCGGGAACAGGGTTGGTGCCCCTGGACTTGGAAGTAAGGGACTATCCAGGCACATATCAGAATGGAGTGTGGAAAACTTCCGCCATAACCCACTCAGGATAGCCACTGTCAGCTATCCCCCGATCTCCGGACATGCTCAAATAACTAAATAAATACTAAGGGAAGGGAGGAAGGAAGGAAGGAAGGAAGGAAGGAATGAAGGGAGGAAGGAAGGAAGGAAAGAAGGAATGGAGGAAGGAAGGAAGGAAAGAAAGAAAGAAAGAAAGAAAGAAAGAAAGAAAGAAAGAAAGAAAGAAATAAGGGAGGAAGGAATGAATGACAATATTATTAATTAAATATTTATTACAGCCAATGTCCAAAGAAAATTAAATTACAATACTACATTTCATAGTCCATATCCTCGCCGCTAGATGGGGGCTTCATTCATTCCATTCCTGACCCGGTCGGAGACTGGAAGCAGGCTGTAGATTTTCATTTTCACTACATTTCATATTAACATGAAGGATCATTGTCGCTACACAGGTCCTTGAGCGACAGCTTCCGTTCTCATCCCAGGGCGTGATACCGTTCACGTTTCCCACAAAATTTACAAATACACTCTGCAGCAGGCGAATGGTAAACTTCCGTCTTACACACACGAAAATAGAAATGAAAACCATGCCCTGCAAATCTTGTCCATGACAATATTTATGAATACATGTCTACCTCTGTCTTCTGTTAGATTATTGTTTTGTTATAATTGACATGATCCCCAAGCGCACCGTTGAAATGACGGGTGATTTGTGACATGCTTAGCCTGGCGCAGGCTAGTGCGGCTAAAATATTCGACCTATGTAGGCTACGCACCCTGTCACCCTTTGATGTACAATCCAATTAGTGACATCGTTGGCGCGTGCAATATAGCCTAGACTATTTAGAAGATGCGTGTGATATACACAAGTGTATATTGGATGTGCCAGAATAATATTTCTGGATAATTATAATGGCACTTGAACATTTATATTCCGCGTTCCTTAAATCGCCATCGTTTGTAACGAACATACAGGTATGTCTGCAAATATCTAGTGACGTATGTTGAATTTTAAGGCAAGAGAAATCATCAGAAGTACTAAACACAGGATGTTCCGTAAATAACTCTTACTTTCCCATTTCATGTACTCGCTCGCATAATTTTTGCTTAAGGAATGTGGTATTGGCAGCTTTGGTGGCGTAGTTGCTAGCATGCTGAGCTCCTATGCCCAAGATCGCGGGTTCAAACCCAGCCGAAGTCGTCGGATTTTTAAGAGCGTTAAAAATCCCTCAGTATGTCTTCCTTCAGAGGGAAAGTAAAGCCGGCTGTCCCATATCATGGATTTATGGCATGAAGAAGAACCTTCCACTAACTACACTTGTGGAAGCTAAAATTTGTAGGGTAGTTTGATAACGCCAGATTAGTTCCAACGTTCGCCGCCAGGTACTGACTGCGATGACATTTAGCAGCCACGTCCGCAGCTAGGTGTCGTGGATGGTAGCATTTGGTAGCAAAAGTAGGAACTACTTGAAAAAATTAACAGTCTGCAGTCCTTCTACCTGAATCACAGATAATAATAATAATAATAATAATAATAATAATAATAATAATAAGAAGGAGGCAGTGACTTAGTGAGTTTAGTCGAACTGGGGCTCCTGATATTTGTATTGTTTATTTAATTTCCTCACGTTTAATTGGTTGTTTCATGATTTATACGTTGCTTTTGGGTGATTTGCTGTTGGTATTTAGTGTTTTATGGTGTTGTGAGAGCTTTTATAGAGATAATTGATAAATTTGTTGCGCGTGATCTTTGTTTACTCTGTTGCTTGGGAATAACTTGAACCAGGTTAGGTTATACATCTTCATATATGGTAATATTTCTTCGAATAGTTAAATTGAGACTTTGAGTTGTGTATTGATACCCCGTTAATTGATAACTGTCCAATTGTATCATCTGTCCGACAAATTATTGTGAAACGCTGTTCTGATTCATACGACACGCAGGGTAGGGTTATGTAAGAAGATATCAACTAAACGGAGCTACTGATTCTTGAATCGTGTCCGTCCTTCAGTTACAATAGTGTATCCATCTGTTTCCACATCTCCTGACACTGTGAGTATTTATGAATTCATGTAGTGCATGCTTATGCAATGTCCAACTTTGGTGAACTATTTGAGTGACGTCGATCATAGCACAAAGTTCTTCATAATTTTCCTCTGACAATTCATATGATCTAATAATGTTGACTAGGGGCCGTTTGTCTCATTTCTTTTCGACGAGTAGACTGAAGTGCACTATAATTTAACGTAATATGAGTAGGAGGAGGAATGTGCAAGAGGAGGACTCTGGACCTGGTCCTGGGATGAGGTTCCCATCGAACCGTGAGAGGCCGAGAACGGATATATCGCCGATCGGTCGAGCTCATACTGAAAACAGTTCACCGTTAATAACTATAAGCAGCACCCAAGATCTCCCAGCTGCGTCCTCAGTAGATGTTTTGTCGTCATCTGAGATGTCAACCACTGCTGCAGGACTATCGAGAAGACGCATTCAATGGTCAAATGAAATGAACAAGGAAGTTATGCGTCTCTATTATTCCGTTACGAAACTAGAAACTGATATGACTATGTACAGGCACCTTCTGTGGCAAAAATTTATTGAGAAATACCCTGGCTTGTCTCAGCGCCTCACAGAACAAAATTTAGCGGATAGAAGAAGAGCTATTGTCGGAAAAAAGTTGTTGTCAACTTTGGAAATCAATGAAATAAAATGCGAAGTCGTAGAACAACTCCAAATCAGAGACTCCGAAGATCTCATACTGCAATTACGGGAAGAACAGGTTGCTTTGGAAGAAAATTATGAATTTCAGTTGGAAAGAGAACCTCAGTCACAAGCTCGTCTGCATCAAGATATACAATACGCGGCTTTGTGTGAACAAGCAGCCCTCTATTTCCAACAAGCAATGGAGAAGTACTATGGGACTAACCCATGTTGTCGTCTCAAGATCCCGAAGGTAAACACCTCTGTAAAATTTGGCGTAATCGTGAGCCATCTTAACAACACAGTGGTCACTAAAGCTCTAGATGGTGTGGATGATATAGAGTACGTACAACTGGTGATTTATTGTGGTGCGTTAGCTGCCGTACAAGCGATTGGTATTAAAATTGTGCCACAATATGCAAGGGCCCGTGCGAGCTCAGTTATGCCTCCCCCATGGCAAAAGCGGCTGGAGAAGAAGATTGAGGAGCTTCGTAGAGAACTTGGTCAACTGACACAATTCAAAAGAGGAAATCGGTCCCTTAGAAAAATCAGGAATATAGTGCGCATAATACAGCCAAGTCGTTTAGATGAGCTGGATCAAGACAAGCTGTCGGAAATAATAGACACGCGCACTCAGAGATTGGCTGTCTATAGTAAACGGCTACGCAGGTACAAAGAAAGTCAAAAGCGGAAGGATCAGAATAGAGCATTTGCATTGAACCAGAAACAATTCTACAACAGCTTGCAAAACTCTAATCCAGAACGTCAGAATAATACTCCTTCAATCGAAGAGGCCACCAATTTCTGGTCTAATATTTGGGAACAGCCCAAAGACCACAATTTTCGTGCCAACTGGATGATAGAAGAAGAGGCGAGGTTTTCTGGGGTGATTAATGAAATGAATAGCCCTGACATCATGGAGCATGAGGTGAAGGCAGCGACTCTACGTACACAGAACTGGAAAGCGCCTGGGCCAGATTTTATACACAACTACTGGTATAAGAAGTTCACAGGTGCCCATGAAGCAATAGCCAAAGCCTTCACGCGAATTTTACGATTTCCTGAGGAAGCTCCGGAATTTCTGTTCATGGGAGATACCTTCTTGATACCAAAAGGTGAAGAATCAAGAGATCCATCGAACTACAGGCCCATCACTTGCCTGTCGGTGCTTTACAAACTATTTATGGCTATAATTGCGGAACGAGTGTATGGGCATTGTGCGGCGAATGGGATACTCGCTGAAGAGCAGAAAGGGTGCCGACGGAAAACGCAAGGCTGTAAGGATCAAGTGATAATAGATTCAGTTATTGTAAATTTGGCTATGAGAGGACAAAGAAACTTGTGTATGGCCTACATTGATTACAAGAAAGCCTATGACTCCGTACCTCATTCATATTTGATCGCAATATTAAAAATCTACAAGTGTGATCCCATCATTGTCCAATGTCTACAATCTATCATGTCTAGATGGAATGTGAAACTTCATCTAAAAGACCGATACCAAGTCACTCCGTCCCGTGCAATTCGAATTAACCGTGGAATATTTCAGGGAGATTCGTTCAGTCCTCTATGGTTCTGTCTGTGCTTAAACCCGCTCAGTGGGCAGTTAAATAGGAGTGGATTGGGATTTGAAATGCGAGCTGGTGAGGTGAAGCACAAGGTTTCACATAGACTGTACATGGATGACTTAAAAATCTATGCAAGCACACGGCGTCAACTGCAAGGGCTCTTAGATATTACGCAGGCGTTTAGCGACGATATAGCGATGGAATTCGGACTTCAAAAATGCAAGGCGATCATACTGGCAAGAGGGAAACTTGATAGGGCAGAGGGCTTCAATGTTGGTCTAGATGAGCTAATCGAGTGTTTAGATGAGGGCGAGACCTACAAATACTTGGGCTTTCTTCAGCTTCGTGGGATCCGACACACACAAATTAAAGCCAATTTACAGAAAAAGTTCTTTAATCGAGTGGATATGGTTTTGAAATCATACTTGGATGCAGGCAAGAAGATCAAAGCCCTTAACACCTGGGCAGTACCTGTACTTACGTATTCGTTCGGGATCGTTAAGTGGTCAAAGACAGATTTAGAGCAGATAGAACGGAGAGTACGAGTCTCAATGACAAAATATCGGCTTCATCATCCAAAGGCAGCGATAGAGCGTATCACACTACCACGGAGCGAAGGCGGTCGAGGGGTCATTGATCTCGCAATCGCCCAAAGTAAACAAGTGGAACGTCTGCGACAGTACTTCTTTGGCGCAAGAAATACTCCTCTGTATGAAGTCATTGTTGAAAGTGATAAGAGATTCACACCACTACGACTTGCAGACATGCAATATGACACAAAAGAGCACGTTACTTCGTTTGAACAGCGCCAGATGGCATGGTTAAGAAAAGAACTGTATGGTGTACACCCTCACTTGCTCAGCCAACATCATGTCGACCCATCATTGTCGAACTTATGGTTGAAGCATGGTTCGCTCTTCAGTGAAACTGAGGGATTTGTAATTGCGATACAGGATCGTGTCATTGCAACCAAAAATTATAGAAAGCACATCCTTAAAGAGAATGTAGCAGATGATCGATGTCGCAGATGCACCTCAGCGCTGGAAACCATCGATCATATCATCGGTGGCTGCTCTACGCTGGCTGGTATAGAGTATACCAAGAGGCACAATGATGTTGCTAAGATCTTACATCAAGAGCTCGCTATAAAATCTGGACTTCTGGTTACGTGCATTGTGTACTACAATTACCAGCCTGCCAACGTGCTTGAAAATGAGCATTATAAGATGTATTGGGATAGACCTATTTTAACCGACCAGAAAATCTTGGCTAATCGACCTGATATTGTCTATCTCAATAAAAGAGAGCAAAAGGCCTACTTGATAGACGTTGCTGTCCCACTTAGCCAAAATATGCAAACTACCCAAGCTAAAAAGACAAACAAGTACGCACCGTTGGCGGAAGAAATACGAAAACTGTGGGGATTAAAATGCGTGAGGATTTTGCCGGTGGTGATCTCTTCCACGGGAGTTGTTCCAAAGACGTTGGCAATGGCTTTGGAGGAACTGAAAATGAAACATCTGATTGCCAGAATACAGAAGGCAGTGCTGCTGGATACGTGCCATATTGTTAGGTTATTTTTATCCCAGTAATAGGTTTACAGGGTTCTTGATTAACAAATCCGTACCTTGTAAACTGAATTGTACCATAATTATGAGAAATTAAAGATAATAATAATAATAATAATAATATCGTATGGCCTCGGGTGCCTGGTGCAAGCTTTGTTAATTGACACCCAGAGGGTAGCTTGCATGTCGAATTTCGTCGTTCCTTTGAACGCTATGAAAGTCAAGGAGGTTAGATATCTAAACTCCTTGACACTACAGCGCTTTCAAGTAGAGAATGGAGGAACTTTGTGTTGGCGGAAAATCCCGAGATTAATTTTGCCATTGAACACGGCCTACTGAATTCAAATGGGTTCTTTAACATGCCAACAACGTATGACATGAGTATCGTGATTTTTGTCGCCTTCAAAAATGACTTACACACTAATACAGCCATCACAATGTATTAACACCGGCTATCAGACAAATTCTACACACACCCAAAGTACGCGGGGCTACATGACCGCATTGTCGCAGCCCCTAAACTAATCAACCAACCAATGTGGTATTATTCTTACACAAAACTATGTATTTTTTTTTCAGATGACTTCGAAACGATCGTGGACTTGGGAATATTTCCGAGAAGAACCACCCAATAAAGTGAGATGCATTATGTGCAACAAAAATATAGCATTTACAACGAGGAATACGACAGGAATGATTCGTCATTTAAAATCCCATGATGTCGAGCCCTCTGTCTCCTTGGCGGGGAATAAGTCCAACCTAACGCAATTCTCGTCTGCTACGCAGGACGACGTAAAATATCCAGGTATGTTCTATCACTGTAGTAGAACTTGACCGAGTAGTTCAGCTGAGCCACTAGGACGTAACGGGTGTCAGTCTTTTACCCCTATGGTCAAACTAACACGTTTATAACCATGATCTATCCTCTAAGCACCCAGAGTCCGTTCCCTCATAATATCGACATCCACATCATTAAATAAGTTTTGGTGATTGGTTCAAAGTCTGTTGTATTTGAGGATTGCCTCCTTTTTAATTTTAAAAAATCCTTCAAAGGTTTTATTTTTAAGTACATTAATTATAAGCTTTGAAATTTAAAATTTAAACTAGGATTAGATACCCTATTATTTTTAAATATAAAATATAATTCTACACGTTTCTCACCAGTGCTATCATAACAGACATTTAAAATGTTAATACGTACCATAAGTATTCGATAACATCAACAGATTACTCTGCACAATTCAGTTTGTTTTAATTGGTATTCCCATTTTCTTTATTAGGATATTCTACAATACAGTAGTTTTCCTTCAACCCAAAAAAAAAAACTCTACTCCTCCACAAATTTCGGTCTTCAGCATCTTCCTCGGTTAAGCCTCTGGTAGCCATGCTTCTCTTTACACCATCCATCCATTGTTCTGTTAATTTACCCCGTTTTCGTTTGCCTTCAGCTTGCCAATGTAACACTAAATTTGGAATTCTACTATTCTGCATCCTTTTCCCATGTCCAAACCATTGTAATCTTCCTTCTTCCCCCGTGTGGGTGCGGGTTAGAATACACCCACGGTATGCCCTGCCTGTCGTAGGAGGCGACTAATAGGGCCGACATGGCCGAATAACTTGCCAGTTTTGATTTGTTCAGACCCCCTGTGGATGGGGAGGGCAGAATTCATCCACGGTATCCCCTGCCTGTCGTAAAAGGCGACTTAGAGGGGGCCTTATAAAGGTCAATTTTGGTTTTCTGGTCCCAGCTCTGGTTTGACCAATAGAAATAAACATGCGTGCTGTTAGGGGATGGGCCACCAGCTTGGCCATCTGGCCAGAAAGCCTAGACGGTATGCCCCATCCCGTCAGGTGGGTGCGCCATGTACCCTACAGTAGTATCCGCCTTACAACGAAGGTCCCTGCATGGCCGAATACTGGAGCTGAATAAATCCTGTGCATGCCGAGGGGGAAGTGCCTGTTCGAGGCACTGGAACCCCGGGCAATATCTGCTATGCCAGGTAGGTATTGCCTTGGCTGGGTGGCACCCACAGTGATAGCTCCCGTTCGGAGTGGGCAGTATTCGGGGAGGATTTCGTCCGGGATGCCTAGTAAGCGATCACGGACACCTGTACAGGGTGGCACCCTTAAAAAGCCGTCTCTGGAGTGTAGACCGAATCCCAAGGTGTATACGCCTTGGGATGAGGCATTTAATAAGAAGTTCTCTGTTGACAGGTCTCCTCGCTACCTGGTAGCTACCAGGACAGACGGGGGAGATTTTAAACAGGTAAAATCGATCCTATTTTCAGAGGAAATCGAGGGGAAATATCGTGACCTTAACGGGATTTCCAAGCTCCGGAACGGGCAGCTCCTGCTGCATACCATTGACCGGCAGCAAACCGAAGCGTTGCTGGAATGCACGCATTTCGGCGAAATTCCCGTTAAGGTTGAGAAGCACGATACGCTGAATGAGGTCCGTGGAGTTATATTCCATCGCGACCTCATTTTAAACAGCGACGCGGAATTGATGCGGGATTTGGGGAAGCGAGGCGTCACCAGGATTAGGCGCATCACCCGGAAAATTGGAAATGATAGCGTCGATACTGGCGCTTTCGTTCTCCATTTTGAGGGTGATGTAGTGCCTAAGCAGGTGAAGGTCACGTCGTACCATTGCGACGTTAGACCGTACATCCCTCCACCTATGCGCTGCTACAATTGCCAGAAATTCGGTCATGTTTCTGCCAGGTGCACTGCCAAGGCGGTGTGTAGAGAGTGTGGCAAGGGGACACATGACGGTGTGGGGTGTACGCCTCCCCCGACGTGCCCTAACTGCCAAGGAAGTCACTCTCCGCGGTCGAAGCAATGCCCTGAGTTCTGCAAGGAAGCAAAGATCCAAGAAATCAGAACATTGGATCGGCTTTCATATCACGAAGCTCGAAAGAGATACCGTGATATGACTGCACCCGAATTTCCGGTATCTTTCGCGGCTAAGGTGACGCCACCTATCACCCCTGCCACTTTCGTTCCCCGTGCTGTACCCTCGACGACGAACTACTCTGAGATCGTAAAGCCTCCCCTCGCTGTCCAAGCGAGACCTGTCAGCCCGAAGAAGGTTACACAACCTTCTTCGGCCATTGTGAAAAAGGCGCCGGTTATACCATCTAAACCGGCGCAATCGGGGAAGAAGTCATCTTCCTCTCCGAAACTGTCGGAGAAGAAGTCTTCCCCTGCCAACGAGGCCAAGAAGACTTCTGCGACCGGGGCTGGATCGTCATCCAGCCCACCTGATAAGACAAAGATAGTGGAGAAGAGGGGGACGGAGCGGCGCCGTCTCTCTCGACCTCCGGCTGATGGGATGGATCCTTCATCTGCTGGGCCTTCGACTCCCTCGACCATCAAGGGAGTGATGCCCGCAGAAGCCATACCCATTAGAGTGGAGGAACTCCCCTATAGGAAAAATAAATCACCGGCGGAGAAGAGAGGGGCGGTTCAGCGCCGTTTCTCTTCCTCTCCTGCATACAAGGCAGCTCAGCCATCTGCTGGCCATTCCGCTCCTACCATCACCAAAGGAGCGGTGCCAGCTGGAGCGGCCTCGTTTTGCAAGGACCTGACGTCTGTGGGGAAGGGACCACCTACTTCCCCGAATAGACGTCTGCGTCGGTCTAGAAAGAAGCATGCTCGGGGCGTGTCGGGGACAAGTACCCAGTCTTCGGACAGGGAGAAAGTCCCTAGACACCGCTCTCGCTCTTCTCCAAGAGCGAGACTCGTGAGGTCCGACGACGACCGCGCGGCACCCAAGAGAGCGCCCGCTCCATTTTCTTCGTCTTCGGAAGGAGATGTGGAGATTGAGGTGTGCTCTCCTGCCCCATCATCTCCAACTATAGATGGGGAAGGGTGGCAAACGGTCAAGCATAAGTAGAAGACCCACTTCTACTTAAGTCCACACCATGGCACTATTACAATGGAACTGTAATAGCTATTCTGTTCATCTCGCTGAGTTACGACAATTAATATCTTCGTTTTCGGCAATCATTGTCTGTCTTCAGGAATCCAGGTTTCGTCCTGGACATGAGACAACAATGCGTCACTTCAAACTCTTCTCTAGAGACCGGGTGGACGGAGCTGTGGCCGCTGGTAGCGTCTTCACTCTCGTCCACTCTAGCCTCTTTAGTGAAGAGGTGCCGTTGCGTACTTAGCTAGATGCAGTTGCAGTTCGTACTTCGTTGCCAGTAATGGCAACAGTATGTAACGTGTACATCCCGCCTGATTCTCAGCCGGATTACGACCAGCTGGTGGATCTAGTCTCTCAGCTCCCCCCTCCTTTTCTCCTTCTGGGAGATGTTAATGCCCACAACACCATCTGGGGCTCCGCTACCACTAGCGGTAAAGGGAGAGATTTTGAGAGGCTGATCAGGCGGCTGGACCTGTGTCTGTTGAACACATGGGAACCTACGCACTTCTCTATTGCACACGGTACTTATTCAAGTATCGATATTACCCTGTGCAGTCGTGCGCTGGTTCCCCTGCTACAGTGGGGTGTACACGATGACCTTTCTAATAGTGACCATTTTCCAATTATCGTTACTCTTCCGAACCAAAGAGCCATCGAGTTACCAAGTCGATGGCTTCTCCGTCGGGCTGATGGGCCAACTTTCATGGCACGTGCGGTGTTTGCCGAAGATACCTTTGAGAGTGTCGACGATCATACCATTCACATAACGAATGGTATTTTGGCTGCTGCTGAGGAAACAATACCTTCCTCATCCGGCAACTCACGCCGGAAGCTTGTCCCTTGGTGGACAGCCGAGATTGCAGCAGCCATTAAAGATCGTCGACGTGCTTTCAAATGCTATCGGAGACAAAACACCATGGCCAACCTTATCACCTTCAGAAGGATGCGTGCCAGAGCCCGATAACTGATTCGGGAGAGTAAGAAAACGACGTGGGAAAAGTATGTGTCGTCCATGACTGCGCATACTCCTTCATCTCAAGTGTGGACTAAGCTTCGTCGGATCTCCGGACTCCCGACATCACTGTCGATACCCGGAGTGTCCATCAATGGAGACATCATCACGGACCATCTCGCCATTGCCAACAGCATTGGCTCGCACTTCTCCGATATATCCTGCTCCGGGAGTTACGATCCTACATTTCTGACTCTGAAGCGGGAGGCAGAGACTCACCCCTTGTCCTTTGCCACTGCTGCTTCGGAGTCCTATAATGTACCATTCTCTGAATGGGAACTGCGCAGTGCGCTTGCACTGTGCAGGGATACGGCTCCTGGACCGGATAACATACATAATCAAATGTTAAAGCATCTGTGCGAATACAGTATAAAACAACTGTTGATCCTCTTTAATCGTATATGGATTGAAGGGGAGTTTCCATCTCAATGGCGAGAGGGGATCGTGATACCGATTCCTAAGGCTGGAAAGGATCCCAAGTTTGTAAGCAGCTATAGGCCCATTTGTTTGACAAATGGCCTATGTAAGCTGCTCGAAAAGATGGTGAACCGTCGACTGGTGTGGTTCTTGGAGGATAAAGGTCTCCTGTCTGAGTACCAATGTGGATTTCGCTCTCATAGGTCTACCACTGACCATCTGGTGCGACTTGAGAGCGCCATACAGAAGGCTTTTTTCCGAAAGCAGCACCTAGTCACGGTTTTCTTTGACCTCGAGAAAGCCTACGACACCACATGGCGCTACGGGATCCTTTCCACCCTTCACAAGTGGGGACTCCGTGGTAACTTACCGACTTTCATTGCGAATTTCATGTCCGTCCGACTCTTCCGTGTAAGGATCGGTAGGACATTATCGCAATACTATACCCAAGAAAATGGAGTTCCTCAGGGTTCAGTGCTGAGTGTCACCTTGTTCGCGATTGCCATTAATGGCATTGTTGCCGCCGCCGGGTCCGCGGTAGTTCCATCGCTGTATGTAGACGATTTAGCTCTGCATTACAGCTCTGGAAGCATGGCAGTCGTGGAACGGCAATTGCAGCTAGCTATCAACCGGGTCGACAGGTGAGCTCACGACCGGGGTTTTCGTTTTTCAGCAGCGAAAACCTCCGTCGTCCATTTTTGTCGGCTCCAGAGGCTACATTTACACCCTGAACTACATCTCAGGGATGCTGGGTTGCCGTTGGTTGACACTTATCGCTTCCTGGGGCTCCATTTTGACAGCAAGTTAACGTGGCAGCACCATATACGGCAATTGAAAATGACATGTCTCAGGAAACTGAACATGCTCAGGTTTCTTAGTGGCACTACGTGGGGGGATGACCGTGCGGTGCTGCTACGGTTCTACCAAGCCCTCGTCCTGTCCCGGCTAGACTATGGTTCTGCGGCATACGGTTCAGCAAGGCCGGCAACCTTGAAAATGCTGGACAGTATCCATCATAGTGGCGTTAGGCTGGCTACCGGTGCCTTCCGGACCAGCCCGATACCCAGCCTACTCGCCGAATCGGGTGTTCCAACTTTAAATTATAGACGCCAACATATGCTTTTTGCATATGCTGCCAATGTGCGTCAAATGCCGCAACACCCGACCTATCAAGCTCTCTTCGGTACCCAAAACCACCAGGGTTACACCAACCGGCCTCGTGCCACTCGGCCGGTTGGTATTAGACTTGATAGCTCGTGTACTGAAATAGGAGTGGCTGTAGGTCCCTGTATGATCCGGACATCTAGCGAGGTGCCTCCGTGGCAAGTCCAGCGTCCGGAAATTCGGTTAGATCTGCACCGAGGTCCTAAGGTGAACACGGATGCCTCCGTTTACCGGAGGCAGTTCCACAGCATAGTTCACCAATTTCCGGACGCTGGCATTCTATACACGGATGGTTCGAAGGTGGACGAGAAAGTGGGTTGTGCTTACGTTATTGATGGTGCAAATACCAAGATCTCTTTGCCTGAGGCCTGTAGTGTGTTTACTGCGGAGCTCGTTGCCATCTATGAAGCTCTGCAGTTTGCACTACAGGATGCTCGAATCCACTTTCTCGTGTGTACCGACTCTTTGAGTTCGTTGCAGTCAATTGCTACATGTTTCCCGCAACACCCCCTAGTGCAGCGAATCCACGACCTACTAGCCGGGCTGTGCCACGCTGACACTCGAATCACCTTTCTGTGGCTTCCAAGCCACATGGGAATTGCGGGAAATGAGTTAGCAGATCAAGCTGCAAAAGAGGCGGTATCACTACCACCTCGACCAATGGAGGTACCCGCTAGAGATATTCGCTCTCAGTTACGCCTACAAGTTCTGGCTTTTTGGGAGAGTCAGTGGCTAGCTGACCCACTGCCCAGTAAACTGAGAGCGATCAAGGGAACTACTCGCGTGTGGCGGAGCTCCTTCCGGGCCCGGAGAGAGTCCGTCATTTTGTGTAGGCTAAGGATAGGTCATACAAGATCCACCCACTCGTACCTAATGAGAAGGGAAGACCCCCCACTTTGTACCTGTGGAGCCGTATTCACCGTGGCCCACATTTTTACCGAGTGTGTGGATCTTGCTGACTTACGAAGAAACCTTGGTTTGCAGACGACACTCAAACTTATATTAGCCGATGACGCGGTGGCTGCTGATCGCGTTATCCGCTTTATAAGTGAGAGTGGGTTAGGGCCAGCAATCTAAATTTTCCAGTGAACATTGACTCAACGACTTGTTCGTTTTTGAATGATAATGTTTTTTGTTTTTTCCGTAAATTTTGTTTATTTTTATGATTTTGTTTTTTATTTAATTTCTTTTTGTTTTTGTTTTATTAATTTTTGGTCTTTTTAAATTTAGATGTCCACCTCAAAATTTTAAATTCAATTCAAAATTTGTATTCTTTAATCTGTGTTAAGAGGGGCAGATGACCTCGTAGTTCCGCCCCTTAAAACAACAATAACTAACTAACTTCCTTCTTCAACCACTTCTAGTACATTTTTCTTTACCTGCATAATTTCTCTGATTCCCGTATTTCTAATTTTATCCGATCATGATTTTCTTGCCGCCCTCCTCCAATAATCCATCTCTGTTACTAATAATTTGTTTGCTTGCTGTCTGTTTAACGTCCAAGTTTCTGCTCCATATAACAAAATGCTTTGTACCAATGAACTGTAAATAAGTATCTTAGTGTTGTTTAAATATTTCTGCTCCATGAAACGGACTTTAATGATCCAATTGTTCTCCTAGCCTCACTTACTCTTTTCTAAATTTCAAATGAACTTGTTCCCCCAGCTTCTATTATTGAACACACATATTTTTTTAACATGTGTAAAATACTAATCTCTTTCTTATATTCTTCTTCAGAAAACAACCAACGCCAGATTGACATTAATGCAGCGCTGGTCACAATGGTCAGCACAGATTATCAGCCGACATCAATAGTAGAGGATCCAGGATTCAGAGCATTTGTGTCATTACTTGATCCGAATCACTCAATCCCGAGCAGGAAGACATTAAGTGATTTAATCGATGAAATGTACCAACAGCAAATAGTAACCGTCCGAGAGGAGTTGTCGCAAATTGAACACTTATCTCTGACATTGGATATGTGGACCTCACTAAATTGTGAGTCTTATATGGATATAACTAGTCATTACGTCACCAACGCCTGGTCCTTACGAACAACTTCCCTACAAACATTTCGCTTACCTCCGGCACATACAGCCCAAAATATAAGTGAAATGCTGGAGAGGACCATTAACGACTGGGGACTTCAGGGAAAAGTGACACTCATTGTTACTGACAACGCATCTAATATGACCGCCGCCATCCCATTAATTAGCAATGGAGGTGCAGGTGTGCGGCACTTGCCTTGCCTTGTGCATACTCTTAACCTAATTGTTAAGAAATCTCTGGAGTCTAACCCTATAATACCCACAATTCGAGAGAAGGCAAGGAGAATGGTGGGCTACTTTAAGTCAAGCACCAGTGCAAAAGAGAAACTTGCCGAATCACAGAGGCTCCTGAAGAAACCGGAACAGAAGCTAATCCAAGAGGTAGACACGAGGTGGAATAGTACGTTCCACATGCTATTAAGACTCCATCAGCAAAAGGAGTGTGTTGCAGCAAGCCTTAGTGCTATGGGTGTGGCACTGGAACAGTTCACGCAGGATGAATGGGCTATCGTTGAGGAGGCAATCACACTTCTAAAAACTTTCGAAGTTGTCACCACAGAATTGTCATCAGAGATCCACACAACGGTTGCAAAAGTGCTTGTTCTTAACAGACTGTTAATTCGTCGGCTATCAACAGGTTCTTGGCGAACAGAGTCAGTAAAAAAACTGTCACAAGATCTGCTCGAAAATCTTCGGAAAAGATTAGGACTAGCAGAAACAAACCGTCAGTTCAGACTTGCAACTCTTCTCGATCCCCGATTTAAAAAGCTCGCATTCATCAAAAGCAGCAACGCAATGAGCGCCGAAAATCAACTAACAGCAGAATGTACTCACATTCTTGAGCAACCTCACACACAGTGCCTCAATACGCCGTCCACCAGTGCCCCGCCCCTCGAAGGAGGAGAAGAAGAAGAAGAAGAAGATATCTGGGCGTACTTCGACAGAGACGTCCGTTCTACTAACGAATGTCACGACGCAAAATCAGATGCCATAGTTGAAATACAAAGATACCTTAGCGAAGCCTTCCTAGAACGCTCAAAGGATCCAATGGAATACTGGAAGTGCAATGAGAGTAGATACCCAACGTTAGCTGTCCTGGCCAGGAAGTACCTTTGTGTTCCGGCAACATCCGTTCCATCTGAACGCATTTTTGCAAAAACTGGGCAGTTAATCACTAAAAAGCGGTGCAGGTTGCAGGGGGATATAGTGAACCAAATAGTGTTCCTGGATAAGAACCATCACGAATACAGAGAGAAAATGTAGCTTTCTTGCTGGATTCTATGTGTGTCTGTGACTGACAGTTGGCAACAGTATTTTTTGTTGTTTTTGTTTTCGGTAGACAGAAAAGAACAAGGAACAGTGCTTTCAAGATGTTGTCGATATTTGAGTTATTTGTAATACGTGTTTTCTGGTAAATAAATATATTGCGTTTTCCAAAAGAAGTACCAGTGCAGTGACGTTTCTGTTCGAAAGAGTGGCACTGACTTCATGATTTCCTTGCGAACTCCCAGGGTTGGCGACCACGGGACCCCAGCTGAGTTCGGCATTGCTTCCACTTAACTGTGCCGGGATCCTCTCTGTCATCTTTCCTATCGACCTCCCTTGGTCAACTCTTGTTCTTTTCCGACCCGACGGTATTAGGGTATCCGAAGCCCAGGGGGTATTTTACTTTCCCGCCTTAATTGGCCCTTGTCTCATCTTTCCTGATCCCTCATTCTTCGAGGGGTCAGACCTCTTCTGTTCTCTTCCTATCTTCTGCCTTCTGCTCAAGGCCCTTAAGGAGGCAAGGTGTGTGTAGCCCCACCACTTCTGGTGCACCCTGGATAGTGCTACACCCTCAAGGGCTCACGGCTGGTGAGTTCGGGAGTTGGCATCCCCGACGAATTCCTGAGCTGGGTCCAGTTTCCCCCCCCCCCCCTTTTTCCATTGTCTCTGGGGCGGACCCTCTCCTCTTTGCTTTTCCTGGCTCTCCTGCCTTCCAAGTCCCTCAATCCGCATTCTTAGAGGGTTGAGGGCATTTCTTTTCCTCCTGTCAATTGTTTGCCTTATTCTTTATTTGTTTACCATTTCTTCTTCTAGTTTGTAAGACAGTAGTTAGTATTAGTCACAGTTATCATTACATTCTCATCTCATCTTTCACTATCACCCAAACCATTAGGGGCCGATAACCTAGATGTTAGGCCCCTTAAAACAACAATTATCATCATCATCATCATCATCATCATCATCATCATCATCATCATCACCATTTCCTTGCAAACAAGTCACGAACAGGCCTGCATATTTACAAGGACCAAATTGCAAATTCCATTTCGTACTTTATACAGGAGGAAATAGCTTGCCACGGTGGGTGAGTGGATAGCGTGTCGGTCTACTAACCCCCTGATTGCAGGTTCGCTCCTGGCCGTGGTAAGTGATTTTTGGAAGGCGGCAAAAATACGACACGCATGTCATACGATGTTGGCATGCCAAAGAACCCATTTGAATTCAGTAGGCCGTGTTCATAATGGCCAAATTAATCTCGGGAGTTTCCGCCAACACAAAGTTCCTCAATTCTCTACTAGAAAGCGCTATAGAGTCAAGGAGCTTAGATATCTAACCTCCTTGACTGTCATAGTGATTCAAGGAACTACGAAATTCGACATGCAAGCTACCCTCTGGGTATCAAATTACAAAGCTTGCACCCGGCACCTGAGGCCATACGATATTATTATTATTATTACAGGAGGAAATTTGTTTTACCCTTGTAGATATTACATGTAAACCAGACATACCTCGTTTTAAGGAGAGGCTAATAATTTACTTTCCTTGAGGCCCTGCGATAATGCAATATGCTTCTGAATGTGAACAACCATAACCTAAAGGTGCTGGAAGATTTTACACCTTTAAATGCAGTAGGCTATATCAAATATCACATTCGACACATAAATTTATGAATGATTTAGAGTATACCCTAAGGATGGGACAAAAGTTCATATCGTTACTGATCCACACATTATACAAATCGTGGGCATCATCTTATTGACCGAATTATCACGTACGGTACATTGCATTCCCAAAAGCACGACATGTTTTATAACTGTTTTATTAATTAGCTAATTCTATTCCTTTCCTTACAATACTTCTACAGTTAAATACTATTTATAGGCAATCAATCAAAATTATTTTGTGTATTTGGTGGAACAGTGATTAATAAAATCAGTGGTTGCGAACGGACGTAGTAGTCTTTCTCGATATCACTAATCACAACAGTAATTCTTATTTCAAGTTAACAGTTCCCACGTATGGTAAACGCACATAACACCATGTTCGTATTGCATTTTCGTTTGTTTTCGTTATTAAATATTCCAACATGTTCTTGTTAAACCTTACACTAATAGTGTGTGTTTTCTTTTTGAATCCACATGTGTCCATAAATCATAGTACTATTCCTTGAAATATCCGTATCTCCACGGGGAAATGTCCCGTTAGCCAGCGGCTCTTCCCCAGGATTCCACACGCCACAGACATTCTGCGGGGTACCGCAGTATCGTGGAAGAATCTTTCATTTCGCCTGGACCCTAGTTTATTCCGCAGGTACTGTGACATTAAATGGGTGTTATCCTGCATGACTAATGCTCGTGAAAGTCCAATTTCGCTATTTATTAGCTAATATAATGCAGCTAATAGCCATACATAAATCCAATTATATGACGTCATAATTCCATATACATTCCATAAAATTATAATTTAGAATATTTCGCTATCTATTAAACCCTTTGGAAAATAGCATGTAGACAAGATTCAAAATTTCGGGGTCGTAATGGATTCTTGTGAATGTGATTTAGAGGTTTTGCTATCAACATAACTTCCAGGGTTCATAAGGTTAACTTATTATTATTATAAAGCCAAGAAAAACAACAGGATCTACTAACAAAATGAAATTTATTAACTGAATCAAACATAAAAAAAAGAAAACTATAACCACCCTTTTATTTTTCACTCGCGTGAACAGATCTAACACTGACCAGCCTGACGTACCGTGACGACACGGCATGACAGCTGTCAACAAGCATTGTGACTGAAATGTCACTTAAGTCAGAGTAACAAAAGAAAACGGATCACAAGATCCAAATATAACAAACAAATAAAATAGTACAAAAATTCAATATTTATGAGCGACACGGGTTTTAAGACTAGTTCAAGTAATGAGCATTTTGACGGGCGTTCGTTTCCGACCAAAACAGTTGGTTCGGGGACGGACTCCATACTGCGAAGGACGAATTACGGAAATGTGGGAACAACAATTACATATTTATATACACTATTGACATGCTCTAACCTTAGATTACCACAACCAAATACACGTGTGTATTATTTAAAATAAGGGCTGCGGAATTACCGTCTTATACCTTAAACACTAGGATAGCATAACATGACATGAACAAGTTTGGCCGGTTGCCAAATTATATTTATATGAATACAATGGCCTTGAAAATAAGAGCCAACAACAACAAAATACAACTTTTAATTTTTACGCCGGAAAGTTTGGCGTTTTAAAACAATGAACAAATAAGTCGTAGTAATGATAAAAGAAACTTGGATCGACAACATGGCAACTTCCCAAATTAAACCAAATAAAATAACCTTAACTCATTAGGCTTTAAAGCAAACATAACGTGTCATAACGAGCTGGAGACAACCGGGCCTGTTATCGCATCACCGAGAGAGTGGCTGATTTCTTCCCCCAAGTAGTAATTAGTGCCATGCTAAATATAGATTCTGGCCCATAGCCAGCGTACAGCACCTTTGCTAATCGCCACCTGTTAAACGCGTACAAATAAATAACACATTATCTCGAAACATCCTCTCAGGGATTTTTAAGAATACATTCCCAGGTCAAACTTATCCCCACGGATAACTAGTTTGCCGGAATGATATCGCAGTCATGGACAGGCTTTACCTCTCCTCATCATCATCACTTACACCCAAAAATACGTGGCACATTTCTCGAAGATCACGTCGTAGCATGAATCAGCACACCTCTCAGATAATGACATACAACATGTCCAAATGACAATAAAGAATAAATAACAGGATCAGTCCTAGCCCGAGTTATCAAAGCAACAAAATGCAAATTTTTCCCCCCACGTAATAATTAGTTTAACATATCATTAAATCAGTCCATTTATCATTGTCGTTCCTAGGTTCTCATTCATGGCTACACTTTTTATAGATACGTTAATCGATGCGGCCGTTTCGCTATAAGAATTACGTATACATAAGGAAAACATTTAAATTACAAAATTTACTGTACAACATAATTGTCACGCAATGCCAAAAATTACTATACGCATGTCAGTTAAGAAATCAAACCCTGAAATTTAAATTAAACCACACAAATAAAATCTATACAAAGTTCCACACATCTCTCGCGATTCCCCTCGTCCAAAATCAATAAATCAATTTTTTAATACTCATCACTTAAACTGCTTTCCAGAGGCCTCCCGCCTCGTCAATTCCCATCATTAGGCCGTTAGCCCATAACACTGATGATAATGGAGGATGAAGCTTGCTGTCTTCTCTCCATGGTCGACATTTTGCTGCTGTTAAAACACAATTAAATCAAAGTTTTTAAACTGTTCTATCTGCGTTCTAAGTATTTTATTTCCTCAGATCGTCCTATGCAGAATCGTCGACTTTCCCTATTCTATGGCTAATTGCCATCTCACAATTTATGAAAATTTCCAACTTCGTTGCCGACACACAACTATAATTTTAAAACCATATCGTCTTAAGGACGTCTTAAAATGACTGTCGAAGAATAATTAGGAGTGTCCCGGTTCATCTCAGACATTTGTATATATACAGAAAGCCTAAAGTTTCAATGGTGGGAGTAAAACAGCTCCTCAATATTTTAAGTAATGGGCCTATAATTATGTGTGACCTCTCAAAATTCTTGTATTTTCTCACAGGTCGCGAATCTGCCGTCGAACAAGCAAACCGATCGCTAGATCTTTTATATCCGATTGCCGCGCAAAACACACTGACGCTATGTTCTGGCGTCATGTTTTCTTATTGGTCAGATAAGTTGGCTTCGGAGTTCTGACCTTACAAATCCCGCCCTTATTTTCACGTCACGACTATTCTCCTCTCTCTCACTCCTTGCCTTGTACGCAGCATTGTGGCCTTTTATGGTCACGTACGCCACAGCGTCATATCTGATTTTCTCAGAAATCCAAGAATAACATTGGTTGTGAAACTATTGGTCATTTCCAGCCAGCACGTAGCATGTCTTACCAAGTCCAGATTTCTTGCTACATCAATTTTACTCAAATATCCAGCATATCATGTATTTAGTATTTCCATCGTTTTAATAATATGAAACATTATTATTGGACACAATGATAAGGGTTCATCTGACCCCTAGTTGATGAAATTCGAACTCATATGAAGTCGAATTTCACATCCCCTACTTTTCTGGCTCAAATTTGAAGTTGCTGGTCACCCTCAAAATATAATGACTGTCCGCCTCTGTCTGTTTCAGTAGCCGTCTCGTTCCAAACTCATTAGGAAATTCCTGTATACTTATGCCCTCCGGCCTCTTTCCTTGCTACTCGTCTCCCCTCTCACTCTTTCAAAACATCAACATATTCATTAACGACTTCCGCCTGAACTTGTAAACACGTCAGAGCTGTCTTTTGAGCGCTTTCACCACTCGAGTACCCCCGTATCTTTTGTTGTATGTTATCACGCGGATGTTTAATTTGCTGCAGTAACATTATTTCTCGGTTCGTATGGCTCTCTCTGATGATACAATTTTAAATGAGATATTATACACTGTCATGTTTCCTGTGCTCACCTCTCGGACTCTGTAGGCGTTGTTACCTAAGTTCGTAATCCCTAGTTGAACTTCCTTAAGCCGCTCCTGTCTCTTCTCCATTTTACCGTGATGTCATCTCCTTCTTCTCCCCCGCGTTGCCATCTTCTTCCTTCTCCCGTCTTCTTCTCCGATTCCCGTACAATAACTTTTTTTTACCATATTTCGAGACCCTTGCCTGACACGGCCTGCGAATCTCTCCTGCTATTCTTCTGTTTCCTATTGTCGGCTGCTCTATTTTCTTCTTCTCCATGCAGCTCCTCCAAATATCTCTGGGTTTCTACATGCATGGCCTCCAACATTTGATGTGTTCCGTTTTCCTCCTCGTGGTTGTCGGGATTCTTCCGCCGATCTATCGCTCTTTCCCATTTATCCTTATTATTTCCTTCTATGTTATGTGGCTCTTCTAGGTACTGTTGTGACTCAGCGTGTCTCTCGTTCCAATTTCTCTGATCATCCCTTGGATCCGATTGCTCGTTAAACCGCTGGTTATTTTGTGCGTTATATTGTTGATTGTAACGCCTATTGTCCCTGGGCCTATATTGTTGATTATAGTGTCCTCCACGCCATCCTCGATTGTAAGGTGCGTTATTATTATTATTCCTATTGTATGACGTTTGGTATCTCCTATTATCTCGCCACTGCTGATTGTTTGTGTTCCGGTAGCGGTTAGTTCCTTCCTGATTGTTATGGTTTCTGTCCCTATTTTCGTATCTCGGTTGAGATCTCGGCTCATATTCTTCGGTGCTCTGCCGTCTTTGGTTATCCCCAGTGTTTGTAGCTTGCGACCTCGTGTTTTTGTTCGGTGTCTTGACTACTTCGACTGCATTAACTAACTCTATCTGTCTCTTCTCTCTCGGGTTGATGTAATTAGTGGTTTCATCTATCTTCCTTAATACCTCTTCTGCCTGGACCACGGTCGTAATATTTGCCGCCACCAAGAATTGCTGAACGCTAATAGGCATCTGCTTTCCTATAGTAGTTATTAGCTCCATTTCGCTCGGGGGATTATCAAGATCCTGCAATTTGACAAGTTGCATGGCGAAAAATCTGCATATTTCGTCTGATGCGTGGAATGGTATTTGCGCGAGTATAAGTCCATTCGCAAGCTTTGTTGATACGACCCACTCCAGTATTTGCTTAGGAAGGCCTTGTGGAAACCTTCCATTGATTTAAATGTGTTCTTAAATCCAAGATACCAGGTAAGTGCTGAGCCCGCCAAAAATTTTTCAACCATTCTTAATTGTCGCGTTGAGCTAACATTTTGGTCCGAAAAATATTCTGTCAGTTCCCTTAAGAAAGCTTTAGGTGTCCCTCCGCTCTCTGGTAAAAACTTATTCGGTTTAAATTCGTTTCCACGGATGACTTGTATAACTTGCGTGGGAAGTTGTGTGTTTTGAGGTGTCGAGCTACGACCCTCATAATTCTGGAATGCTTGCGTGTCTACCGTTCTTGGACTTTGCCCAAGCTCGTGGCTGTCTATTGTGTGCTCTCTTTCCGCATTCTCCCCTTTCCCCTTTTCCATTAGTGTCGCAAACATCGTATTATGTCCAAGTGACTGCAACTCCGATTTTATCATGCGGTCCTCTTGAATTTGAAACCTTAACTTCATATTTTCTTCTAACGCCTGTATTTTCGCGTTATTTTCCCCTAGCTTCTTGCTTACTGCGAGCCGTTCATCTTTCGAATCAGCGCTCATCTTGGTCCAATCTTTCCTAATAGTATCCTTCAATTTAACAAAGCGTTTTTCGACTTCCTGTTGATTAGCCTCCTGATTATCTTCAAGTTTATCTATCCTTTCTCCCAGAGAAATGTTGTTCTGTTCTAATGTTTGTTTAATTTCTTCCTGGTCAATTTCTAACTTTTTCCATTTCTTAATTGATTGTATTTCTAATTTGTTGAGTTCCGTCACTAAGCCCGTGATATTGTTATCTACTGTAATTATCTGATCTTGCATACCCTGTGTCCCTCGTTCGATATTCTCAAACCTTTTTTCTAAGTTTGTGTGTGCTTCTTTAATCTCAGATGAGCTGGTCAAACACGCTTGCTCGATTTGTGCTAGTTTTGCCATAACAGTCTCATCCATTCCTTTTATTTCCTTTTTAAACGAATCTTCGATACCTTTTATTATTCCTAATTGTTTGGTATTGTTAGTGCTAACGTCCTTTGCTAATTGGATTAGCTGTTCTTTTGTGTGCTCTTTGATTTCTATCGTTAGCGCAGCTAGATTTTGAGTGTTCCTTTCGTCTTGTGCGTTTAACATTTCATTGTTTTTCTCAGACTGCCTATGTAATTGTTCACTAACCAGAATGTTTTGTGTAGCGATTTTCTGATTTATATTCTCGTTAACTTCAGATAGTTTTGTGTTTAACTGTGTCTGCATTTCTACACTATTTGCCGCTAACTGTGTCTGCATTTCTACACTATTCGCCGCTAACTGTTTCTGCATTTCTACATTATTTGCCGCCAACTGTGTCTGCGTTTCTGCCGATTGTTTATTTATAGCCGCTAACTGTGTCTGCGTTTCATTGGTTATGTCCTTTCTCATCTCACTAAGTTGTTCTCGCGTACGAGCGGATGCTAGTTCAATCACTTCGCGGATTTCTCCCAGAGTTGCCATCACAACAATAATATATTTGAGACATAGGGAAATGACATAAGGGCGGAGCCCTGGATACGCGCGCTCACATATATTAAATATACACACATTAACCCTTTACATACTCTGTTCATTTACTTTAAATTACTCCCACAAACTATAGCATCACTGAGTATAATTTACTTATTATTCCATTTAATTTTAACCCTTTGATTCAGTTATAATCTTCCTGACCTTACTTTACTTACAAATTTTAACCAATTAATAGAGTATTAATTAGTTTTTAAGGTCTAACCTTCCTGTCAAATAATTCTTTGAGTTTGGCTTTTCTACACAAAGCTAATTTAATTTTATTGGGCGCCTGGAACAGTTTGTTCTAATTTTAATCAAAGTTCAAACACTTAACTTGTTCCACATTTACTTTATTGCAAACTCCATGACTTTATATTTTCAAACATTTGGCGGTACTATCTTCGCCTAACTTACGTTAATAAACTTATCACATGCCGGTGATCTATTTTTTTACTCTAAAACACAAATGCCACACGTTCGGAAGCCAAAGTAACTCTTATAAACCCTTTGGAAAATAGCATGTAGACAAGATTCAAAATTTCGGGGTCGTAATGGATTCTTGTGAATGTGATTTAGAGGTTTTGCTATCAACATAACTTCCAGGGTTCATAAGGTTAACTTATTATTATTATAAAGCCAAGAAAAACAACAGGATCTACTAACAAAATGAAATTTATTAACTGAATCAAACATAAAAAAAAGAAAACTATAACCACCCTTTTATTTTTCACTCGCGTGAACAGATCTAACACTGACCAGCCTGACGTACCGTGACGACACGGCATGACAGCTGTCAACAAGCATTGTGACTGAAATGTCACTTAAGTCAGAGTAACAAAAGAAAACGGATCACAAGATCCAAATATAACAAACAAATAAAATAGTACAAAAATTCAATATTTATGAGCGACACGGGTTTTAAGACTAGTTCAAGTAATGAGCATTTTGACGGGCGTTCGTTTCCGACCAAAACAGTTGGTTCGGGGACGGACTCCATACTGCGAAGGACGAATTACGGAAATGTGGGAACAACAATTACATATTTATATACACTATTGACATGCTCTAACCTTAGATTACCACAACCAAATACACGTGTGTATTATTTAAAATAAGGGCTGCGGAATTACCGTCTTATACCTTAAACACTAGGATAGCATAACATGACATGAACAAGTTTGGCCGGTTGCCAAATTATATTTATATGAATACAATGGCCTTGAAAATAAGAGCCAACAACAACAAAATACAACTTTTAATTTTTACGCCGGAAAGTTTGGCGTTTTAAAACAATGAACAAATAAGTCGTAGTAATGATAAAAGAAACTTGGATCGACAACATGGCAACTTCCCAAATTAAACCAAATAAAATAACCTTAACTCATTAGGCTTTAAAGCAAACATAAAGTGTCATAACGAGCTGGAGACAACCGGGCCTGTTATCGCATCACCGAGAGAGTGGCTGATTTCTTCCCCCAAGTAGTAATTAGTGCCATGCTAAATATAGATTCTGGCCCATAGCCAGCGTACAGCACCTTTGCTAATCGCCACCTGTTAAACGCGTACAAATAAATAACACATTATCTCGAAACATCCTCTCAGGGATTTTTAAGAATACATTCCCAGGTCAAACTTATCCCCACGGATAACTAGTTTGCCGGAATGATATCGCAGTCATGGACAGGCTTTACCTCTCCTCATCATCATCACTTACACCCAAAAATACGTGGCACATTTCTCGAAGATCACGTCGTAGCATGAATCAGCACACCTCTCAGATAATGACATACAACATGTCCAAATGACAATAAAGAATAAATAACAGGATCAGTCCTAGCCCGAGTTATCAAAGCAACAAAATGCAAATTTTTCCCCCCACGTAATAATTAGTTTAACATATCATTAAATCAGTCCATTTATCATTGTCGTTCCTAGGTTCTCATTCATGGCTACACTTTTTATAGATACGTTAATCGATGCGGCCGTTTCGCTATAAGAATTACGTATACATAAGGAAAACATTTAAATTACAAAATTTACTGTACAACATAATTGTCACGCAATGCCAAAAATTACTATACGCATGTCAGTTAAGAAATCAAACCCTGAAATTTAAATTAAACCACACAAATAAAATCTATACAAAGTTCCACACATCTCTCGCGATTCCCCTCGTCCAAAATCAATAAATCAATTTTTTAATACTCATCACTTAAACTGCTTTCCAGAGGCCTCCCGCCTCGTCAATTCCCATCATTAGGCCGTTAGCCCATAACACTGATGGTAATGGAGGATGAAGCTTGCTGTCTTCTCTCCATGGTCGACATTTTGCTGCTGTTAAAACACAATTAAATCAAAGTTTTTAAACTGTTCTATCTGCGTTCTAAGTATTTTATTTCCTCAGATCGTCCTATGCAGAATCGTCGACTTTCCCTATTCTATGGCTAATTGCCATCTCACAATTTATGAAAATTTCCAACTTCGTTGCCGACACACAACTATAATTTTAAAACCATATCGTCTTAAGGACGTCTTAAAATGACTGTCGAAGAATAATTAGGAGTGTCCCGGTTCATCTCAGACATTTGTATATATACAGAAAGCCTAAAGTTTCAATGGTGGGAGTAAAACAGCTCCTCAATATTTTAAGTAATGGGCCTATAATTATGTGTGACCTCTCAAAATTCTTGTATTTTCTCACAGGTCGCGAATCTGCCGTCGAACAAGCAAACCGATCGCTAGATCTTTTTATATCCGATTGCCGCGCAAAACACACTGACGCTATGTTCTGGCGTCATGTTTTCTTATTGGTCAGATAAGTTGGCTTCGGAGTTCTGACCTTACAAATCCCGCCCTTATTTTCACGTCACGACTATTCTCCTCTCTCTCACTCCTTGCCTTGTACGCAGCATTGTGGCCTTTTATGGTCACGTACGCCACAGCGTCATATCTGATTTTCTCAGAAATCCAAGAATAACATTGGTTGTGAAACTATTGGTCATTTCCAGCCAGCACGTAGCATGTCTTACCAAGTCCAGATTTCTTGCTACATCAATTTTACTCAAATATCCAGCATATCATGTATTTAGTATTTCCATCGTTTTAATAATATGAAACATTATTATTGGACACAATGATAAGGGTTCACTATGTAGTTTGAAACGTCGTACACACATTGTTCCACTGCTGAGGTCCGATTCGAGCATGTCTCCGAGTTTCTGGAACGAGAATTATTCTCGTCACTACCTACGCCTCGAGATGCATCGAGAGTACTGACGTCAGTCTCCAGTATCTCGAACGATAATTAACGTTGCCACAGGCCGGACTTTTGTTTTAGACGATTGCCCTTGACCTTGAAGCCTGCGGGTGAGCCTACACACACTCACTCTCTCACCCTATCGCTTCACACTTGTCACCACCGATCTGATGTAATGGAATTCCAGACTTGAGCAGACAGTACAGTCCACGTCGAAGTATTATATGACGCGGAAGTACACGTTACGTAGTTACGAACAGAACATAATTATATTTGCCAATGACTGTACTTCAGCAGTAGTGTGAAACAGCTTTGTCAATCATCGGACTGCTTGGGGCAGCTGATAACAACACAGGTACTGTAATAGCTCGCCTCCAGGCTTCCATTAAGATTTTTCTCTCGTCTAAAACAAAGAGCCAAGCTGAGCTTGCATTGGCGCTGCGTTTTTCCCTGTACCTAGCAAACCAACAAGCGCTCGTGCAACCGAGGTCAACGGAATTCGTATCTGTATTACACGTAATAGAATTCAATAGCTTCCTTGGTGGGTCAATGGCCTCATGATCCCAAGATCGTGGGTTCAATTCCTGTCTGAGAAAGTATACATTGAACAAGCAATGAAAGAAATTGGAGAAAAATTCAAAGTAGGAGTAAAGATTCAAGGAGAAATAATTTCTACTCTGAGTTTTGCTGATGACATCGTCTTAACCGACAGACCAGAGGATTTGAATGAATTTTTAAATGGCATGGATTCTGTCTTGAGGAAAGAATTCATGATGAGAATTAATAAATGTAAAACAAAAATATTGGAATGCAGTCGAAAGAAATCAGAAACCCCAATGGATGTCTAATTGGCAGGTGAACAGCTAAAGGAAGTAGGTGACTTCTGTTACTTGGAAAGCAAAATAACCAGTGTTGGACGAAGCAAAGAGGATAGAAAAAGTAGGTTAGCACAGGCAAGAAAAGCATTTCTACAGAAAAGGAATCTGTTGACATCGAATATAGATTTAGGTATTAGGAAGTCATTTTTGAAAGCCTTTGTCTGGAGCGTGGTGCTCTATGGAAGTGAAACTTGGACTATTGGGGCAGCAGAAAAGAAGAGAATTGAAGCGTTTGAAATGTGGTTTTACAGGAGAATGATGAAGATCAGATGGGTAGATAGGGTTACGAATGAAGAGGTATTAAGACGACTGGGAGAGGAGAGATGTTTCTGGCAACTGCTAATGAAGAGAAGAGATAGGCTGGTAGGACACATACTAAGACACCCAGGAATAGCAAACTTAATTATGGAAGGAAGGGTCGAGGATGAGAACTGTAGGGGTAGACCAAGGTTAGAATATGCTCAACAGATTGCCTCGGATGTAGGGTGTGGTAGCTATGTAGAGATGAAACGATTAGTTCAGGACAGGGAAGCATGGAGATCTGCATTAAACCAGTCGAAATACTAGTTAGTTAGTTATTGTTGTTTTAAGGGCGGAACTATGAGGTCATCTGCCCCTATTCGAAAGACTGAAGACTCAAACAACAACATGTCATAGGCTATCACATTTGATGACAACAATAATTAAATGCCAGCCACAGGTCACCCAATAGAGTTCTGGTTCTCACTACCAGATGGCAGTTGAACAGAACGTCTAGATTGGAGAGTTGAGTAGATGTCCTCAATGGATTGAACTCAAAATGCAACATTTTGGGGGTGGCTTCTCATGGGTGGACTAGGCTACCTCACCCATTATACAAACTCAACAACAGTGGGCGTGGCCACTTCCGAGACAGATGGGCACAATCGACTGATCCAAATATTTACAATTAACTACTATTATAATTACCATTATTTAGCGTTTGGCTTTTAGTCCCGGTTGGCTTTTAGTGCCGGGAGTGTCCGAGGACATGATCGGCTCGCCAGAGGCTGTAGCTGCTTCAAGCGGACCCCCATGGGGTGAGCTACAAGCGAGTTCCATTCAATTTCAAGTAGTTCCAACTTTCGGTACCAGATATCACTGAGCCTAGTGGTAAACGTTGGAATTATGATAGAGCGTTTCATCGAAATCTAGCCTAGAAATTTATCTTCACACAAGTTCGGTTAGTGGATCTTTTACATGCCATAAATCTCTGACATGGGACCGCCGGCTTTACTACTTCCCCGCCGAAGGAAGGCAAACTGAAGGATTTTAGAAATAACCCATGGACACTGATTGGGAATTATCTGTAGACTACCATTTGGAGTTTCAACAGCCAGAATAACAATTCCATCAGCATCATCTTCAACTTCTTCCAAGGTATGTTCAGATGACAAATGTTCAGCGTCCGACGCAGCATCGTCAAGGAATGTCCGAAGATTGCTAAGCAAACTGCCATCATCATCTTCACCGCTTTTCCCTCTGAGTTGTGATGACACCAATCCATTCACCATTGTAGTCTTCAGATCTGCTATAAATGTTATAAGCTTGGAGAATCAATGCAAACAAATTCTCCAAAGCGTCCTGGTTCAACTGACAAAGGTTTAGGTACTTGAAACTAGCCTTCAGCGAGGCCCACAATCTCTCCATTCCAGTCGCAGAGCTGATCCAACCTTTAATACAGGGTGGTACACTGATTGTTCCATCATTCTTAACAAAGGGCCACCTGCGCAGATTTTCCTTCATCTCCCGCCATTCATCGATGAATTAACTACTACTCACCTAATACAACAATTTAATTAGTAATATCGTATGGACTCGGGTGCCGGTGCAAGCTTTGTTATTTGACACCCAGAGGGCAGCTAGCATGTCGAATTTCGTCGTTCCTTGGAGCGCTATGAAAGTCAAGGAGGTTAGATATCTATGCTCCTTGACACTACAGCGCCTTCTAGTAGAGCGCTTTTTTTTTCGATGTCAATTAACTACGACCTATAGCCTATCCGTTTTACGTCTCAGCATGATGGGTTAAAATCACTGACTGGACTATTAATTATATTATCATGGAGATAGCATGTGCAACGAATTCTCATCAGACGTAATTTAAGAATTGCGAGGTGCATGAAACACAAACAATCTGCATTCCGTCTAATCTTAAGTTGTGTAATATATCGAAAGATACATGACTCACAAGACAATGCAGTACTTCAAGATGACCTGAACCTGGTCTATAAGTGGGCGATTGAAAATAAAATGAAAATAAACACAAGAAAATGTAGTCTAATAAAAATAGGGAAAGTGCGAAGGAAAGATTTTCAATATAACATTGGCTCGGAAATTTTTGTAGAAGAAGATTCTTGCAAATATTTGGGCGTTCACGTAAGAAATGATATGAAATGGAGTAGTCATATAAGATGTGTAGTTTCTAAAGCTTACAAATCCCAGCACTTTGTAATGAGGGTATTAAAAGGAAGTAGTACCTCTGCTAAAGAATTAGGATATTTGCCACTTGTAAGACCTATTCTGGAAAACGCCTTGGCGGTTTGGGATCCATATCAAGTAGGGCTCATAAATGAGTTGGAAATGGTACAAAGAAAGGCCGCTAGATTTGTGCTCAGTGACTTTAATCCCAGGAGCAGTGTGAGCCGTATGTTAAAGAAACTTGGGTGGGAATCACTTGAGGCTAGGAGGATGAAATCTGGACTCTGCGCTATGTACAACACGCATACAAATCAACCAGCATGGGGTGAGCTTAGCAAACGTATGGAAAAGCCTACTTACATGGGTAGGGGCGATCATCCTTTCAAAGTTAAGGGCCGACCACAGCGAACAAATTATGGTAAATATTCTTTCGTAAACCGTGCCATTGATAATTGGAACTCTCTACCTGCCGCAGTCTTAGAGCCTTTTCCCAAACATATAGGTGTGTTTAAGAAAAGACTGACTATTTGTGTAAATACTCCAGTTTAATTGTTAGTGAATTGTTATGTACAATTATTTATTTGTTAAGTATATCTAATTTGCCACCGGGGGACACACCCCCAATTGCAAATAAACGAATGAATGAATGAATCAATCAGACTGTGAATTTTGTGAAACCAAAAGTTCACAGTAAGCGGAAAATCGCGAGATTAATTTTGCCATTATGAACACGGCCTACTGAATTCAAATGGGTTCTTTAACATGCCAACAACGTATGACATGCATGTCCTGATTTTTATCGCCTTTCAAGAATCACTTACCACGGCCAGGAGCGAACCTGTAAGCTTGGGGTTGATAGTCCGACACGTTAACCACTCACCCACGGTGGCAAGCTAATACAACAATAATTCAGATTAAGTTAAGCAACTTTGCGCCTGGTCTCCAGTCAGATGGTTGACCATGTCCAACTCATCATTAACTCCCACTTTAACCTTCAACCACCAGCCTTGCCAATATCGCTGTCTGTCCAAATATTACCTAATCTCTTTAACGCTCATAAACCAGTATACTTTAATTTAATTACCTTTCAACAACAGAAATCAGTCCGCCTCATTGCATAGTGGCTAGCATGCTTGGCTGTCACTGCAGAGATCCGGATTCGATTTACGGCTTTCCCTTCTTCTTCTTTATCGTTTACCCACCAGTGTTGGCTTTTCCCACGGACTAAGCGAGGGATCCCACCTCTACCGCCACTGGCAGTGTCCTGGAGCTTGAGACTCTGAGTCGGGGATACGACTGGGGAGTGTGACTAGCACGCCCAGGTGGCCTCACCTCAAAGAGAACAGGGGGCCTGACGAAGGGATGGGAAGAGTGGGAGGGTTGGACAAGGAAGAGGGAAGGAGGCGGCAGTGGCCTGACGGTAGGGACTATCCCGGCATTTGCCCGAATATGAAGTGGGAAACCACGGAAAACCACTTCTAGGATGGCTGAGGTGGGAATCGAACCCCCTCTACTCATTTGGACCACCTGAGGCTGAGTAGACCCATATCACTTTTCAAATTTCGTGGTAGAGCCAATAATCGAACCTTGGACCTTCGGGGCGGCAGCTAATAATGCTGACCGCTACGCTACGGAGGCGACTGAACGCAGTTTGTCAATATAAATCTGTCCTTGGAGACAATAGGAGAATATTCACTTTCCAGCACTTAAAAGAACATTTTATAATCCACTAGGGCGCCCGTACTGCTCCGCAGCATAATTTTTCAGTATTGGAATTAAAAAATTACGACATTAAGTAATAGTTTATAACCTTTATTTTACAATACTTTCTTCCAGGCAATGTTCGCTGTGCGTCGACTCTTAGTTTTAAATTATTTTCCTCGGGATAAGGCAACATAGAACATTCCATGGCCTAAAACAGGATCAGGCAAGTAGATTCCAACTCGATGAAGCGTTTGACCCTGCACTTTGTTGATTGTAATACAAAACGGTAGTGTAATACGAAATTTCCGTCATTAGAACAAAAGATATGATTGCTAAAATGAGAAAATATATTGAAAAAATGTGATATAATATCGAATGTTCACTCATAACATTCCGAAGAATCAGCCGATTTGAATAGTTAACGGCTCAAATGAAAGGGCTTCAGCCCCTGAGTGTTCTCAGAATAAAACGACTGAGTACCTCGATCAGAACCAAAGATATGATTGCTTCAAAGTTGGAAAAAGATGAAAAACGTTGAAAATATCAAATAAATTGAGGAAGGCGGATGTGAAGTGATTTGTAATACTTGATAACAAATCTTTGCATGAATACCTTTCAATGAATAGTGATATGAATTAGAACCGAAGATATGGTTACTTCAAAGTTGGAAAAAGTTGAAAAATCAAATAATTTGAGAAAGGCGTAATTTAAGTGATTTGTAATACTTGATGACAAATCTGTGCATGAATACCTTTCATTTGAAAAAAGGATGAAGAAAATCTGCCGGATAGTATGGCCGGACGGACTCGGATAATTTTTCATCAATATTTTTAATAATATAGATAGCTTCAATGTTAAAAAATAGTAAAAAAAGGTGCAAGAATCAAATAATTTGAGGAAGGCAGAAGTTAAGTGATTTGTAATACTTGATATTAAATCCGTACATGAATAACTTTCATTTAATAGTGGTATGAAGGAAATCGACCGGATAGAATGGCCGGACGGACTCGGTTAAGTTTTCATAATTATTTCTAATATTCGCTTTGGCACTCATAACATTCCTCAGAATCAACCAATGTAAATATTTAATACCTCAAAAGATAGAGCTTGATCCACTGAGTGCTCTAAAACCAAAACGAACAGTGTAACACAATTAGAACCAATGATATGATTGCTACAATGAGAAAAACTGTTGAAAAAATGAGATGTAATATCGTATGTCCAATCATAACATTCCTCAGAATCAACCGATTTGAATGGTTAACAGCTCAAATGATAGCGCTTGATTCGCTGAGTGTTCTTAGACTAAAACGACCTTCGTAACTCAATTAGAACCGAAGATGTGGTTACTTCAAAGTTGGAAAAAGTTGAAAAAATCAAATAATATGAGAAAGGCGTAATTTAAGTGATTTGTAATACTTGATGACAAATCTGTGCATGAATACCTTTCATTTGAAAAAAGGATGAAGAAAATCGGCCGGATAGTATGGCCGGACGGACTCGGATAATTTTTCATCAATATTTTTAATAATATAGATAGCTTCAATGTTAAAAAATAGTAAAAAAGGTGCGAGAATCAAATAATTTGAGGAAGGCAGAAGTTAAGTGATTTGTAATACTTGATATTAAATCCGTACATGAATAACTTTCATTTAATAGTGGTATGAAGGAAAACGACCGGTTAGAATGGCCGGACGGACTCGGTTAAGTTTTCATAATTATTTCTTATATTCGCTTTGGCACTCATAACATTCCTCAGAATCAACCAATGTAAATATTTAATACCTCAAAAGATAGAGCTTGATCCACTGAGTGCTCTACAACCAAAACGAACAGTGTAACACAATTAGAACCAATGATATGATTGCTACAATGAGAAAAACTGTTGAAAAAATGAGATGTAATATCGTATGTCCAATCATAACATTCCTCAGAATCAACCGATTTGAATGGTTAACATCTCAAATGATAGCGCTTGATTCGCTGAGTGTTCTTAGACTAAACCGACCTTCGTAACTCAATTAGTACCGAAGATATGGTTACTTCAAAGTTGGAAAAAGTTGGAAAAAGTTGGAAAAAATCAAATAATTTGAGAAAGGCGTAATTTAAGTGATTTGTAATACTTGATGACAAATCTGTGCATGAATACCTTTCATTTGAAAAAAGGATGAAGAAAATCGGCCGGATAGTATGGCCGGACGGACTCGGATAATTTTTCATCAATATTTTTAATAATATAGATAGCTTCAATGTTAAAAAATAGTAAAAAAGGTGCGAGAATCAAATAATTTGAGGAAGGCAGAAGTTAAGTGATTTGTAATACTTGATATTAAATCCGTACATGAATAACTTTCATTTAATAGTGGTATGAAGGAAATCGACCGGATAGAATGGCCGGACGGACTCGGTTAAGTTTTCATAATTATTTCTTATATTCGCTTTGGCACTCATAACATTCCTCAGAATCAACCAATGTAAATATTTAATACCTCAAAAGATAGAGCTTGATCCACTGAGTGCTCTAAAACCAAAACGAACAGTGTAACTCAATTAGAACCAATGATATGATTGCTACAATGAGAAAAACTGTTGAAAAAATGAGATGTAATATCGTATGTCCAATCATAACATTCCTCAGAATCAACCGATTTGAATGGTTAACATCTCAAATGATAGCGCTTGATTCGCTGAGTGTTCTTAGACTAAAACGACCTTCGTAACTCAATTAGAACCGAAGATGTGGTTACTTCAAAGTTGGAAAAAGTTGAAAAAATCAAATAATATGAGAAAGGCGTAATTTAAGTGATTTGTAATACTTGATGACAACTCTGTGCATGAATACCTTTCATTTGAAAAAAGGATGAAGAAAATCGGCCGGATAGTATGGCCGGACGGACTCGGATAATTTTTCATCAATATTTTTAATAATATAGATAGCTTCAATGTTAAAAAATAGTAAAAAAGGTGCGAGAATCAAATAATTTGAGGAAGGCAGAAGTTAAGTGATTTGTAATACTTGATATTAAATCCGTACATGAATAACTTTCATTTAATAGTGGTATGAAGGAAATCGACCGGTTAGAATGGCCGGACGGACTCGGTTAAGTTTTCATAATTATTTCTTATATTCGCTTTGGCACTCATAACATTCCTCAGAATCAACCAATGTAAATATTTAATACCTCAAAAGATAGAGCTTGATCCACTGAGTGCTCTACAACCAAAACGAACAGTGTAACACAATTAGAACCAATGATATGATTGCTACAATGAGAAAAACTGTTGAAAAAATGAGATGTAATATCGTATGTCTAATCATAACATTCCTCCGGAACAACCGATTTGAATGGTTAACAGCTCAAATGATAGCGCTTGATTCGCTGAGTGTTCTTAGACTAAAACAACCTTCGTAACTCAATTAGAACCGAAGATATGGTTACTTCAAAGTTGGAAAAAGTTGGAAAAAGTTGGAAAAAATCAAATAATTTGAGAAAGGCGTAATTTAAGTGATTTGTAATACTTGATGACAAATCTGTGCATGAATACCTTTCATTTGAAAAAAGGATGACGAAAATCGGCCGGATAGTATGGCCAGACGGACTCGGATAATTTTTCATCAATATTTTTAATAATATAGATAGCATCAATGTGAAAAAATAGTAAAAAAAAGGTGCAAAAATCAAATAATTTGAGGAAGGCAGAAGTTAAGTGATTTGTAATACTTGATATTAAATCCGTACATGAATAACTTTCATTTAATAGTGGTATGAAGGAAATCGACCGGATAGAATGGCCGGACGGACTCGGTTAAGTTTTCATAATTATTTCTAATATTCGCTTTGGCACTCATAACATTCCTCAGAATCAACCAATGTAAATACTTAATACCTCAAAAGATAGAGCTTGATCCACTGAGTGCTCTAAAACCAAAACGAACAGTGTAATTCAATTATAACCAATGATATGATTGCTACAATGAGAAAAACTATTGAAAAAATGAGATGTAATATCGTATGTCCAATCATAACATTCCTCAGAATCAACCGATTTGAATGGTTAACAGCTCAAATGATAGCGCTTGATTCGCTGAGTGTTCTTAGACTAAAACGACCTTCGTAACTCAATTAGTACCGAAGATATGGTTACTTCAAAGTTGGAAAAAGTTGGAAAAAGTTGGAAAAAATCAAATAATTTGAGAAAGGCGTAATTTAAGTGATTTGTAATACTTGATGACAAATCTGTGCATGAATACCTTTCATTTGAAAAAAGGATGAAGAAAATCGGCCGGATAGTATGGCCGGACGGACTCGGATAATTTTTCATCAATATTTTTAATAATATAGATAGCTTCAATGTTAAAAAATAGTAAAAAAGGTGCGAGAATCAAATAATTTGAGGAAGGCAGAAGTTAAGTGATTTGTAATACTTGATATTAAATCCGTACATGAATAACTTTCATTTAATAGTGGTATGAAGGAAATCGACCGGATAGAATGGCCGGACGGACTCGGTTAAGTTTTCATAATTATTTCTAATATTCGCTTTGGCACTCATAACATTCCTCAGAATCAACCAATGTAAATATTTAATACCTCAAAGGATAGAGCTTGATCCACTGAGTGCTCTAAAACCAAAACGAACAGTGTAACTCAATTAGAACTAATGATATGATTGCTACAATGAGAAAAACTGTTGAAAAAATGAGATGTAATATCGTATGTCCAATCATAACATTCCTCAGAATCAACCGATTTGAATGGTTAACAGCTCAAATGATAGCGCTTGATTCGCTGAGTGTTCTTAAACTAAAACGACCTTCGTAACTCAATTAGAACCGAAGATGTGGTTACTTCAAAGTTGGAAAAAGTTGAAAAAATCAAATAATATGAGAAAGGCGTAATTTAAGTGATTTGTAATACTTGATGACAAATCTGTGCATGAATACCTTTCATTTGAAAAAAAGGATGAAGAAAATCGGACGGATAGTATGGCCAGACGGACTCGGATAATTTTTCATCAATATTTTTAATAATATAGATAGCATCAATGTGAAAAAATAGTAAAAAAAAGGTGCAAGAATCATATAATTTGAGGAAGGCAGAAGTTAAGTGATTTGTAATACTTGATATTAAATCCGTACATGAATAACTTTCATTTAATAGTGGTATGAAGGAAATCGACCGGATAGAATGGCCGGACGGACTCGGTTAAGTTTTCATAATTATTTCTAATATTCGCTTTGGCACTCATAACATTCCTCAGAATCAACCAATGTAAATACTTAATACCTCAAAAGATAGAGCTTGATCCACTGAGTGCTCTAAAACCAAAACGAACAGTGTAACTCAATTAGAACCAATGATATGATTGCTACAATGAGAAAAACTATTGAAAAAATGAGATGTAATATCGTATGTCCAATCATAACATTCCTCAGAATCAACCGATTTGAATGGTTAACATCTCAAATGATAGCGCTTGATTCGCTGAGTGTTCTTAGACTAAAACGACCTTCGTAACTCAATTAGTACCGAAGATATGGTTACTTCAAAGTTGGAAAAAGTTGGAAAAAGTTGGAAAAAATCAAATAATTTGAGAAAGGCGTAATTTAAGTGATTTGTAATACTTGATGACAAATCTGTGCATGAATACCTTTCATTTGAAAAAAGGATGAAGAAAATCGGCCGGATAGTATGGCCGGACGGACTCGGATAATTTTTCATCAATATTTTTAATAATATAGATAGCTTCAATGTAAAAAAATAGTAAAAAAGGTGCGAGAATCAAATAATTTGAGGAAGGCAGAAGTTAAGTGATTTGTAATACTTGATATTAAATCCGTACATGAATAACTTTCATTTAATAGTGGTATGAAGGAAATCGACCGGATAGAATGGCCGGACGGACTCGGTTAAGTTTTCATAATTATTTCTAATATTCGCTTTGGCACTCATAACATTCCTCAGAATCAACCAATGTAAATATTTAATACCTCAAAAGATAGAGCTTGATCCACTGAGTGCTCTAAAACCAAAACGAACAGTGTAACTCAATTAGAACCAATGATATGATTGCTACAATGAGAAAAACTGTTGAAAAAATGAGATGTAATATCGTATGTCCAATCATAACATTCCTCAGAATCAACCGATTTGAATGGTTAACAGCTCAAATGATAGCGCTTGATTCGCTGAGTGTTCTTAGACTAAAACGACCTTCGTAACTCAATTAGAACCGAAGATGTGGTTACTTCAAAGTTGGAAAAAGTTGAAAAAATCAAATAATATGAGAAAGGCGTAATTTAAGTGATTTGTAATACTTGATGACAAATCTGTGCATGAATACCTTTCATTTGAAAAAAGGATGAAGAAAATCGGCCGGATAGTATGGCCGGACGGACTCGGATAATTTTTCATCAATATTTTTAATAATATAGATAGCTTCAATGTTAAAAAATAGTAAAAAAGGTGCGAGAATCAAATAATTTGAGGAAGGCAGAAGTTAAGTGATTTGTAATACTTGATATTAAATCCGTACATGAATAACTTTCATTTAATAGTGGTATGAAGGAAATCGACCGGTTAGAATGGCCGGACGGACTCGGTTAAGTTTTCATAATTATTTCTTATATTCGCTTTGGCACTCATAACATTCCTCAGAATCAACCAATGTAAATATTTAATACCTCAAAAGATACAGCTTGATCCACTGAGTGCTCTACAACCAAAACGAACAGTGTAACACAATTAGAACCAATGATATGATTGCTACAATGAGAAAAACTGTTGAAAAAATGAGATGTAATATCGTATGTCCAATCATAACATTCCTCCGGAACAACCGATTTGAATGGTTAACAGCTCAAATGATAGCGCTTGATTCGCTGAGTGTTCTTAGACTAAAACAACCTTCGTAACTCAATTAGAACCGAAGATATGGTTACTTCAAAGTTGGAAAAAGTTGGAAAAAGTTGGAAAAAATCAAATAATTTGAGAAAGGCGTAATTTAAGTGATTTGTAATACTTGATGACAAATCTGTGCATGAATACCTTTCATTTGAAAAAAGGATGAAGAAAATCGGCCGGATAGTATGGCCAGACGGACTCGGATAATTTTTCATCAATATTTTTAATAATATAGATAGCATCAATGTGAAAAAATAGTAAAAAAAAGGTGCAAGAATCAAATAATTTGAGGAAGGCAGAAGTTAAGTGATTTGTAATACTTGATATTAAATCCGTACATGAATAACTTTCATTTAATAGTGGTATGAAGGAAATCGACCGGATAGAATGGCCGGACGGACTCGGTTAAGTTTTCATAATTATTTCTAATATTCGCTTTGGCACTCATAACATTCCTCAGAATCAACCAATGTAAATACTTAATACCTCAAAAGATAGAGCTTGATCCACTGAGTGCTCTAAAACCAAAACGAACAGTGTAATTCAATTATAACCAATGATATGATTGCTACAATGAGAAAAACTATTGAAAAAATGAGATGTAATATCGTATGTCCAATCATAACATTCCTCAGAATCAACCGATTTGAATGGTTAACATCTCAAATGATAGCGCTTGATTCGCTGAGTGTTCTTAGACTAAACCGACCTTCGTAACTCAATTAGTACCGAAGATATGGTTACTTCAAAGTTGGAAAAAGTTGGAAAAAGTTGGAAAAAATCAAATAATTTGAGAAAGGCGTAATTTAAGTGATTTGTAATACTTGATGACAAATCTGTGCATGAATACCTTTCATTTGAAAAAAGGATGAAGAAAATCGGCCGGATAGTATGGCCGGACGGACTCGGATAATTTTTCATCAATATTTTTAATAATATAGATAGCTTCAATGTTAAAAAATAGTAAAAAAGGTGCGAGAATCAAATAATTTGAGGAAGGCAGAAGTTAAGTGATTTGTAATACTTGATATTAAATCCGTACATGAATAACTTTCATTTAATAGTGGTATGAAGGAAATCGACCGGTTAGAATGGCCGGACGGACTCGGTTAAGTTTTCATAATTATTTCTTATATTCGCTTTGGCACTCATAACATTCCTCAGAATCAACCAATGTAAATATTTAATACCTCAAAAGATACAGCTTGATCCACTGAGTGCTCTACAACCAAAACGAACAGTGTAACACAATTAGAACCAATGATATGATTGCTACAATGAGAAAAACTGTTGAAAAAATGAGATGTAATATCGTATGTCCAATCATAACATTCCTCCGGAACAACCGATTTGAATGGTTAACAGCTCAAATGATAGCGCTTGATTCGCTGAGTGTTCTTAGACTAAAACAACCTTCGTAACTCAATTAGAACCGAAGATATGGTTACTTCAAAGTTGGAAAAAGTTGGAAAAAGTTGGAAAAAATCAAATAATTTGAGAAAGGCGTAATTTAAGTGATTTGTAATACTTGATGACAAATCTGTGCATGAATACCTTTCATTTGAAAAAAGGATGAAGAAAATCGGCCGGATAGTATGGCCAGACGGACTCGGATAATTTTTCATCAATATTTTTAATAATATAGATAGCATCAATGTGAAAAAATAGTAAAAAAAAGGTGCAAGAATCAAATAATTTGAGGAAGGCAGAAGTTAAGTGATTTGTAATACTTGATATTAAATCCGTACATGAATAACTTTCATTTAATAGTGGTATGAAGGAAATCGACCGGATAGAATGGCCGGACGGACTCGGTTAAGTTTTCATAATTATTTCTAATATTCGCTTTGGCACTCATAACATTCCTCAGAATCAACCAATGTAAATACTTAATACCTCAAAAGATAGAGCTTGATCCACTGAGTGCTCTAAAACCAAAACGAACAGTGTAATTCAATTATAACCAATGATATGATTGCTACAATGAGAAAAACTATTGAAAAAATGAGATGTAATATCGTATGTCCAATCATAACATTCCTCAGAATCAACCGATTTGAATGGTTAACAGCTCAAATGATAGCGCTTGATTCGCTGAGTGTTCTTAGACTAAAACGACCTTCGTAACTCAATTAGTACCGAAGATATGGTTACTTCAAAGTTGGAAAAAGTTGGAAAAAGTTGGAAAAAATCAAATAATTTGAGAAAGGCGTAATTTAAGTGATTTGTAATACTTGATGACAAATCTGTGCATGAATACCTTTCATTTGAAAAAAGGATGAAGAAAATCTGCCGGATAGTATGGCCGGACGGACTCGGATAATTTTTCATCAATATTTTTAATAATATAGATAGCTTCAATGTTAAAAAATAGTAAAAAAGGTGCGAGAATCAAATAATTTGAGGAAGGCAGAAGTTAAGTGATTTGTAATACTTGATATTAAATCCGTACATGAATAACTTTCATTTAATAGTGGTATGAAGGAAATCGACCGGATAGAATGGCCGGACGGACTCGGTTAAGTTTTCATAATTATTTCTAATATTCGCTTTGGCACTCATATCATTCCTCAGAATCAACCAATGTAAATATTTAATACCTCAAAAGATAGAGCTTGATCCACTGAGTGCTCTAAAACCAAAACGAACAGTGTAACTCAATTAGAACCAATGATATGATTGCTACAATGAGAAAAACTGTTGAAAAAATGAGATGTAATATCGTATGTCCAATCATAACATTCCTCAGAATCAACCGATTTGAATGGTTAACAGCTCAAATGATAGCGCTTGATTCGCTGAGTGTTCTTAAACTAAAACGACCTTCGTAACTCAATTAGAACCGAAGATGTGGTTACTTCAAAGTTGGAAAAAGTTGAAAAAATCAAATAATATGAGAAAGGCGTAATTTAAGTGATTTGTAATACTTGATGACAAATCTGTGCATGAATACCTTTCATTTGAAAAAAAGGATGAAGAAAATCGGACGGATAGTATGGCCAGACGGACTCGGATAATTTTTCATCAATATTTTTAATAATATAGATAGCATCAATGTGAAAAAATAGTAAAAAAAAAGGTGCAAGAATCAAATAATTTGAGGAAGGCAGAAGTTAAGTGATTTGTAATACTTGATATTAAATCCGTACATGAATAACTTTCATTTAATAGTGGTATGAAGGAAATCGACCGGATAGAATGGCCGGACGGACTCGGTTAAGTTTTCATAATTATTTCTAATATTCGCTTTGGCACTCATAACATTCCTCAGAATCAACCAATGTAAATACTTAATACCTCAAAAGATAGAGCTTGATCCACTGAGTGCTCTAAAACCAAAACGAACAGTGTAATTCAATTATAACCAATGATATGATTGCTACAATGAGAAAAACTATTGAAAAAATGAGATGTAATATCGTATGTCCAATCATAACATTCCTCAGAATCAACCGATTTGAATGGTTAACATCTCAAATGATAGCGCTTGATTCGCTGAGTGTTCTTAGGCTAAACCGACCTTCGTAACTCAATTAGTACCGAAGATATGGTTACTTCAAAGTTGGAAAAAGTTGGAAAAAGTTGGAAAAAATCAAATAATTTGAGAAAGGCGTAATTTAAGTGATTTGTAATACTTGATGACAAATCTGTGCATGAATACCTTTCATTTGAAAAAAGGATGAAGAAAATCGGCCGGATAGTATGGCCGGACGGACTCGGATAATTTTTCATCAATATTTTTAATAATATAGATAGCTTCAATGTTAAAAAATAGTAAAAAAGGTGCGAGAATCAAATAATTTGAGGAAGGCAGAAGTTAAGTGATTTGTAATACTTGATATTAAATCCGTACATGAATAACTTTCATTTAATAGTGGTATGAAGGAAATCGACCGGATAGAATGGCCGGACGGACTCGGTTAAGTTTTCATAATTATTTCTAATATTCGCTTTGGCACTCATAACATTCCTCAGAATCAACCAATGTAAATATTTAATACCTCAAAAGATAGAGCTTGATCCACTGAGTGCTCTAAAACCAAAACGAACAGTGTAACTCAATTAGAACCAATGATATGATTGCTAAAATGAGAAAAACTGTTGAAAAAATGAGATGTAATATCGTATGTCCAATCATAACATTCCTCAGAATCAACCGATTTGAATGGTTAACATCTCAAATGATAGCGCTTGATTCGCTGAGTGTTCTTAGACTAAAACGACCTTCGTAACTCAATTAGAACCGAAGATGTGGTTACTTCAAAGTTGGAAAAAGTTGAAAAAATCAAATAATATGAGAAAGGCGTAATTTAAGTGATTTGTAATACTTGATGACAAATCTGTGCATGAATACCTTTCATTTGAAAAAAGGATGAAGAAAATCGGCCGGATAGTATGGCCGGACGGACTCGGATAAGTTTTCATCAATATTTTTAATAATATAGATAGCTTCAATGTTAAAAAATAGTAAAAAAGGTGCGAGAATCAAATAATTTGAGGAAGGCAGAAGTTAAGTGATTTGTAATACTTGATATTAAATCCGTACATGAATAACTTTCATTTAATAGTGGTATGAAGGAAATCGACCGGTTAGAATGGCCGGACGGACTCGGTTAAGTTTTCATAATTATTTCTTATATTCGCTTTGGCACTCATAACATTCCTCAGAATCAACCAATGTAAATACTTAATACCTCAAAAGATAGAGCTTGATCCACTGAGTGCTCTACAACCAAAACGAACAGTGTAACACAATTAGAACCAATGATATGATTGCTACAATGAGAAAAACTGTTGAAAAAATGAGATGTAATATCGTATGTCCAATCATAACATTCCTCCGGAACAACCGATTTGAATGGTTAACAGCTCAAATGATAGCGCTTGATTCGCTGAGTGTTCTTAGACTAAAACGACCTTCGTAACTCAATTAGAACCGAAGATATGGTTACTTCAATGTTGGAAAAAGTTGGAAAAAGTTGGAAAAAATCAAATAATTTGAGAAAGGCGTAATTTAAGTGATTTGTAATACTTGATGACAAATCTGTGCATGAATACCTTTCATTTGAAAAAAGGATGAAGAAAATCGGCCGGATAGTATGGCCAGACGGACTCGGATAATTTTTCATCAATATTTTTAATAATATAGATAGCATCAATGTGAAAAAATAGTAAAAAAAAGGTGCAAGAATCAAATAATTTGAGGAAGGCAGAAGTTAAGTGATTTGTAATACTTGATATTAAATCCGTACATGAATAACTTTCATTTAATAGTGGTATGAAGGAAATCGACCGGATAGAATGGCCGGACGGACTCGGTTAAGTTTTCATAATTATTTCTAATATTCGCTTTGGCACTCATAACATTCCTCAGAATCAACCAATGTAAATACTTAATACCTCAAAAGATAGAGCTTGATCCACTGAGTGCTCTAAAACCAAAACGAACAGTGTAATTCAATTATAACCAATGATATGATTGCTACAATGAGAAAAACTATTGAAAAAATGAGATGTAATATCGTATGTCCAATCATAACATTCCTCAGAATCAACCGATTTGAATGGTTAACAGCTCAAATGATAGCGCTTGATTCGCTGAGTGTTCTTAGACTAAAACGACCTTCGTAACTCAATTAGTACCGAAGATATGGTTACTTCAAAGTTGGAAAAAGTTGGAAAAAGTTGGAAAAAATCAAATAATTTGAGAAAGGCGTAATTTAAGTGATTTGTAATACTTGATGACAAATCTGTGCATGAATACCTTTCATTTGAAAAAAGGATGAAGAAAATCTGCCGGATAGTATGGCCGGACGGACTCGGATAATTTTTCATCAATATTTTTAATAATATAGATAGCTTCAATGTTAAAAAATAGTAAAAAAGGTGCGAGAATCAAATAATTTGAGGAAGGCAGAAGTTAAGTGATTTGTAATACTTGATATTAAATCCGTACATGAATAACTTTCATTTAATAGTGGTATGAAGGAAATCGACCGGATAGAATGGCCGGACGGACTCGGTTAAGTTTTCATAATTATTTCTAATATTCGCTTTGGCACTCATATCATTCCTCAGAATCAACCAATGTAAATATTTAATACCTCAAAAGATAGAGCTTGATCCACTGAGTGCTCTAAAACCAAAACGAACAGTGTAACTCAATTAGAACCAATGATATGATTGCTACAATGAGAAAAACTGTTGAAAAAATGAGATGTAATATCGTATGTCCAATCATAACATTCCTCAGAATCAACCGATTTGAATGGTTAACAGCTCAAATGATAGCGCTTGATTCGCTGAGTGTTCTTAAACTAAAACGACCTTCGTAACTCAATTAGAACCGAAGATGTGGTTACTTCAAAGTTGGAAAAAGTTGAAAAAATCAAATAATATGAGAAAGGCGTAATTTAAGTGATTTGTAATACTTGATGACAAATCTGTGCATGAATACCTTTCATTTGAAAAAAAGGATGAAGAAAATCGGACGGATAGTATGGCCAGACGGACTCGGATAATTTTTCATCAATATTTTTAATAATATAGATAGCATCAATGTGAAAAAATAGTAAAAAAAAAGGTGCAAGAATCAAATAATTTGAGGAAGGCAGAAGTTAAGTGATTTGTAATACTTGATATTAAATCCGTACATGAATAACTTTCATTTAATAGTGGTATGAAGGAAATCGACCGGATAGAATGGCCGGACGGACTCGGTTAAGTTTTCATAATTATTTCTAATATTCGCTTTGGCACTCATAACATTCCTCAGAATCAACCAATGTAAATACTTAATACCTCAAAAGATAGAGCTTGATCCACTGAGTGCTCTAAAACCAAAACGAACAGTGTAACTCAATTATAACCAATGATATGATTGCTACAATGAGAAAAACTATTGAAAAAATGAGATGTAATATCGTATGTCCAATCATAACATTCCTCAGAATCAACCGATTTGAATGGTTAACATCTCAAATGATAGCGCTTGATTCGCTGAGTGTTCTTAGACTAAACCGACCTTCGTAACTCAATTAGTACCGAAGATATGGTTACTTCAAAGTTGGAAAAAGTTGGAAAAAGTTGGAAAAAATCAAATAATTTGAGAAAGGCGTAATTTAAGTGATTTGTAATACTTGATGACAAATCTGTGCATGAATACCTTTCATTTGAAAAAAGGATGAAGAAAATCGGCCGGATAGTATGGCCGGACGGACTCGGATAATTTTTCATCAATATTTTTAATAATATAGATAGCTTCAATGTTAAAAAATAGTAAAAAAGGTGCGAGAATCAAATAATTTGAGGAAGGCAGAAGTTAAGTGATTTGTAATACTTGATATTAAATCCGTACATGAATAACTTTCATTTAATAGTGGTATGAAGGAAATCGACCGGATAGAATGGCCGGACGGACTCGGTTAAGTTTTCATAATTATTTCTAATATTCGCTTTGGCACTCATAACATTCCTCAGAATCAACCAATGTAAATATTTAATACCTCAAAAGATAGAGCTTGATCCACTGAGTGCTCTAAAACCAAAACGAACAGTGTAACTCAATTAGAACCAATGATATGATTGCTACAATGAGAAAAACTGTTGAAAAAATGAGATGTAATATCGTATGTCCAATCATAACATTCCTCAGAATCAACCGATTTGAATGGTTAACATCTCAAATGATAGCGCTTGATTCGCTGAGTGTTCTTAGACTAAAACGACCTTCGTAACTCAATTAGAACCGAAGATGTGGTTACTTCAAAGTTGGAAAAAGTTGAAAAAATCAAATAATATGAGAAAGGCGTAATTTAAGTGATTTGTAATACTTGATGACAAATCTGTGCATGAATACCTTTCATTTGAAAAAAGGATGAAGAAAATCGGCCGGATAGTATGGCCGGACGGACTCGGATAAGTTTTCATCAATATTTTTAATAATATAGATAGCTTCAATGTTAAAAAATAGTAAAAAAGGTGCGAGAATCAAATAATTTGAGGAAGGCAGAAGTTAAGTGATTTGTAATACTTGATATTAAATCCGTACATGAATAACTTTCATTTAATAGTGGTATGAAGGAAATCGACCGGTTAGAATGGCCGGACGGACTCGGTTAAGTTTTCATAATTATTTCTTATATTCGCTTTGGCACTCATAACATTCCTCAGAATCAACCAATGTAAATATTTAATACCTCAAAAGATAGAGCTTGATCCACTGAGTGCTCTACAACCAAAACGAACAGTGTAACACAATTAGAACCAATGATATGATTGCTACAATGAGAAAAACTGTTGAAAAAATGAGATGTAATATCGTATGTCCAATCATAACATTCCTCCGGAACAACCGATTTGAATGGTTAACAGCTCAAATGATAGCGCTTGATTCGCTGAGTGTTCTTAGACTAAAACGACCTTCGTAACTCAATTAGAACCGAAGATATGGTTACTTCAAAGTTGGAAAAAGTTGGAAAAAGTTGGAAAAAATCAAATAATTTGAAAAAGGCGTAATTTAAGTGATTTGTAATACTTGATGACAAATCTGTGCATGAATACCTTTCATTTGAAAAAAGGATGAAGAAAATCGGCCGGATAGTATGGCCAGACGGACTCGGATAATTTTTCATCAATATTTTTAATAATATAGATAGCATCAATGTGAAAAAATAGTAAAAAAAAGGTGCAAGAATCAAATAATTTGAGGAAGGCAGAAGTTAAGTGATTTGTAATACTTGATATTAAATCCGTACATGAATAACTTTCATTTAATAGTGGTATGAAGGAAATCGACCGGATAGAATGGCCGGACGGACTCGGTTAAGTTTTCATAATTATTTCTAATATTCGCTTTGGCACTCATAACATTCCTCAGAATCAACCAATGTAAATACTTAATACCTCAAAAGATAGAGCTTGATCCACTGAGTGCTCTAAAACCAAAACGAACAGTGTAATTCAATTAGAACCAATGATATGATTGCTACAATGAGAAAAACTATTGAAAAAATGAGATGTAATATCGTATGTCCAATCATAACATTCCTCAGAATCAACCGATTTGAATGGTTAACAGCTCAAATGATAGCGCTTGATTCGCTGAGTGTTCTTAGACTAAAACGACCTTCGTAACTCAATTAGTACCGAAGATATGGTTACTTCAAAGTTGGAAAAAGTTGGAAAAAGTTGGAAAAAATCAAATAATTTGAGAAAGGCGTAATTTAAGTGATTTGTAATACTTGATGACAAATCTGTGCATGAATACCTTTCATTTGAAAAAAGGATGAAGAAAATCGGCCGGATAGTATGGCCGGACGGACTCGGATAATTTTTCATCAATATTTTTAATAATATAGATAGCTTCAATGTTAAAAAATAGTAAAAAAGGTGCGAGAATCAAATAATTTGAGGAAGGCAGAAGTTAAGTGATTTGTAATACTTGATATTAAATCCGTACATGAATAACTTTCATTTAATAGTGGTATGAAGGAAATCGACCGGATAGAATGGCCGGACGGACTCGGTTAAGTTTTCATAATTATTTCTAATATTCGCTTTGGCACTCATAACATTCCTCAGAATCAACCAATGTAAATATTTAATACCTCAAAAGATAGAGCTTGATCCACTGAGTGCTCTAAAACCAAAACGAACAGTGTAACTCAATTAGAACTAATGATATGATTGCTACAATGAGAAAAACTGTTGAAAAAATGAGATGTAATATCGTATGTCCAATCATAACATTCCTCAGAATCAACCGATTTGAATGGTTAACAGCTCAAATGATAGCGCTTGATTCGCTGAGTGTTCTTAAACTAAAACGACCTTCGTAACTCAATTAGAACCGAAGATGTGGTTACTTCAAAGTTGGAAAAAGTTGAAAAAATCAAATAATATGAGAAAGGCGTAATTTAAGTGATTTGTAATACTTGATGACAAATCTGTGCATGAATACCTTTCATTTGAAAAAAAGGATGAAGAAAATCGGACGGATAGTATGGCCAGACGGACTCGGATAATTTTTCATCAATATTTTTAATAATATAGATAGCATCAATGTGAAAAAATAGTAAAAAAAAAGGTGCAAGAATCAAATAATTTGAGGAAGGCAGAAGTTAAGTGATTTGTAATACTTGATATTAAATCCGTACATGAATAACTTTCATTTAATAGTGGTATGAAGGAAATCGACCGGATAGAATGGCCGGACGGACTCGGTTAAGTTTTCATAATTATTTCTAATATTCGCTTTGGCACTCATAACATTCCTCAGAATCAACCAATGTAAATACTTAATACCTCAAAAGATAGAGCTTGATCCACTGAGTGCTCTAAAACCAAAACGAACAGTGTAACTCAATTAGAACCAATGATATGATTGCTACAATGAGAAAAACTATTGAAAAAATGAGATGTAATATCGTATGTCCAATCATAACATTCCTCAGAATCAACCGATTTGAATGGTTAACATCTCAAATGATAGCGCTTGATTCGCTGAGTGTTCTTAGACTAAAACGACCTTCGTAACTCAATTAGTACCGAAGATATGGTTACTTCAAAGTTGGAAAAAGTTGGAAAAAGTTGGAAAAAATCAAATAATTTGAGAAAGGCGTAATTTAAGTGATTTGTAATACTTGATGACAAATCTGTGCATGAATACCTTTCATTTGAAAAAAGGATGAAGAAAATCGGCCGGATAGTATGGCCGGACGGACTCGGATAATTTTTCATCAATATTTTTAATAATATAGATAGCTTCAATGTTAAAAAATAGTAAAAAAGGTGCGAGAATCAAATAATTTGAGGAAGGCAGAAGTTAAGTGATTTGTAATACTTGATATTAAATCCGTACATGAATAACTTTCATTTAATAGTGGTATGAAGGAAATCGACCGGATAGAATGGCCGGACGGACTCGGTTAAGTTTTCATAATTATTTCTAATATTCGCTTTGGCACTCATAACATTCCTCAGAATCAACCAATGTAAATATTTAATACCTCAAAAGATAGAGCTTGATCCACTGAGTGCTCTAAAACCAAAACGAACAGTGTAACTCAATTAGAACCAATGATATGATTGCTACAATGAGAAAAACTGTTGAAAAAATGAGATGTAATATCGTATGTCCAATCATAACATTCCTCAGAATCAACCGATTTGAATGGTTAACATCTCAAATGATAGCGCTTGATTCGCTGAGTGTTCTTAGACTAAAACGACCTTCGTAACTCAATTAGAACCGAAGATGTGGTTACTTCAAAGTTGGAAAAAGTTGAAAAAATCAAATAATATGAGAAAGGCGTAATTTAAGTGATTTGTAATACTTGATGACAAATCTGTGCATGAATACCTTTCATTTGAAAAAAGGATGAAGAAAATCGGCCGGATAGTATGGCCGGACGGACTCGGATAAGTTTTCATCAATATTTTTAATAATATAGATAGCTTCAATGTTAAAAAATAGTAAAAAAGGTGCGAGAATCAAATAATTTGAGGAAGGCAGAAGTTAAGTGATTTGTAATACTTGATATTAAATCCGTACATGAATAACTTTCATTTAATAGTGGTATGAAGGAAATCGACCGGTTAGAATGGCCGGACGGACTCGGTTAAGTTTTCATAATTATTTCTTATATTCGCTTTGGCACTCATAACATTCCTCAGAATCAACCAATGTAAATATTTAATACCTCAAAAGATACAGCTTGATCCACTGAGTGCTCTACAACCAAAACGAACAGTGTAACACAATTAGAACCAATGATATGATTGCTACAATGAGAAAAACTGTTGAAAAAATGAGATGTAATATCGTATGTCCAATCATAACATTCCTCCGGAACAACCGATTTGAATGGTTAACAGCTCAAATGATAGCGCTTGATTCGCTGAGTATTCTTAGACTAAAACGACCTTCGTAACTCAATTAGAACCGAAGATATGGTTACTTCAAAGTTGGAAAAAGTTGGAAAAAGTTGGAAAAAATCAAATAATTTGAGAAAGGCGTAATTTAAGTGATTTGTAATACTTGATGACAAATCTGTGCATGAATACCTTTCATTTGAAAAAAGGATGAAGAAAATCGGCCGGATAGTATGGCCAGACGGACTCGGATAATTTTTCATCAATATTTTTAATAATATAGATAGCATCAATGTGAAAAAATAGTAAAAAAAAGGTGCAAGAATCAAATAATTTGAGGAAGGCAGAAGTTAAGTGATTTGTAATACTTGATATTAAATCCGTACATGAATAACTTTCATTTAATAGTGGTATGAAGGAAATCGACCGGATAGAATGGCCGGACGGACTCGGTTAAGTTTTCATAATTATTTCTAATATTCGCTTTGGCACTCATAACATTCCTCAGAATCAACCAATGTAAATACTTAATACCTCAAAAGATAGAGCTTGATCCACTGAGTGCTCTAAAACCAAAACGAACAGTGTAATTCAATTAGAACCAATGATATGATTGCTACAATGAGAAAAACTATTGAAAAAATGAGATGTAATATCGTATGTCCAATCATAACATTCCTCAGAATCAACCGATTTGAATGGTTAACAGCTCAAATGATAGCGCTTGATTCGCTGAGTGTTCTTAGACTAAAACGACCTTCGTAACTCAATTAGTACCGAAGTTATGGTTACTTCAAAGTTGGAAAAAGTTGGAAAAAGTTGGAAAAAATCAAATAATTTGAGAAAGGCGTAATTTAAGTGATTTGTAATACTTGATGACAAATCTGTGCATGAATACCTTTCATTTGAAAAAAGGATGAAGAAAATCGGCCGGATAGTATGGCCGGACGGACTCGGATAATTTTTCATCAATATTTTTAATAATATAGATAGCTTCAATGTTAAAAAATAGTAAAAAAGGTGCGAGAATCAAATAATTTGAGGAAGGCAGAAGTTAAGTGATTTGTAATACTTGATATTAAATCCGTACATGAATAACTTTCATTTAATAGTGGTATGAAGGAAATCGACCGGATAGAATGGCCGGACGGACTCGGTTAAGTTTTCATAATTATTTCTAATATTCGCTTTGGCACTCATAACATTCCTCAGAATCAACCAATGTAAATATTTAATACCTCAAAAGATAGAGCTTGATCCACTGAGTGCTCTAAAACCAAAACGAACAGTGTAACTCAATTAGAACTAATGATATGATTGCTACAATGAGAAAAACTGTTGAAAAAATGAGATGTAATATCGTATGTCCAATCATAACATTCCTCAGAATCAACCGATTTGAATGGTTAACAGCTCAAATGATAGCGCTTGATTCGCTGAGTGTTCTTAAACTAAAACGACCTTCGTAACTCAATTAGAACCGAAGATGTGGTTACTTCAAAGTTGGAAAAAGTTGAAAAAATCAAATAATATGAGAAAGGCGTAATTTAAGTGATTTGTAATACTTGATGACAAATCTGTGCATGAATACCTTTCATTTGAAAAAAAGGATGAAGAAAATCGGACGGATAGTATGGCCAGACGGACTCGGATAATTTTTCATCAATATTTTTAATAATATAGATAGCATCAATGTGAAAAAATAGTAAAAAAAAAGGTGCAAGAATCAAATAATTTGAGGAAGGCAGAAGTTAAGTGATTTGTAATACTTGATATTAAATCCGTACATGAATAACTTTCATTTAATAGTGGTATGAAGGAAATCGACCGGATAGAATGGCCGGACGGACTCGGTTAAGTTTTCATAATTATTTCTAATATTCGCTTTGGCACTCATAACATTCCTCAGAATCAACCAATGTAAATACTTAATACCTCAAAAGATAGAGCTTGATCCACTGAGTGCTCTAAAACCAAAACGAACAGTGTAACTCAATTAGAACCAATGATATGATTGCTACAATGAGAAAAACTATTGAAAAAATGAGATGTAATATCGTATGTCCAATCATAACATTCCTCAGAATCAACCGATTTGAATGGTTAACATCTCAAATGATAGCGCTTGATTCGCTGAGTGTTCTTAGACTAAAACGACCTTCGTAACTCAATTAGTACCGAAGATATGGTTACTTCAAAGTTGGAAAAAGTTGGAAAAAGTTGGAAAAAATCAAATAATTTGAGAAAGGCGTAATTTAAGTGATTTGTAATACTTGATGACAAATCTGTGCATGAATACCTTTCATTTGAAAAAAGGATGAAGAAAATCGGCCGGATAGTATGGCCGGACGGACTCGGATAATTTTTCATCAATATTTTTAATAATATAGATAGCTTCAATGTTAAAAAATAGTAAAAAAGGTGCGAGAATCAAATAATTTGAGGAAGGCAGAAGTTAAGTGATTTGTAATACTTGATATTAAATCCGTACATGAATAACTTTCATTTAATAGTGGTATGAAGGAAATCGACCGGATAGAATGGCCGGACGGACTCGGTTAAGTTTTCATAATTATTTCTAATATTCGCTTTGGCACTCATAACATTCCTCAGAATCAACCAATGTAAATATTTAATACCTCAAAAGATAGAGCTTGATCCACTGAGTGCTCTAAAACCAAAACGAACAGTGTAACTCAATTAGAACCAATGATATGATTGCTACAATGAGAAAAACTGTTGAAAAAATGAGATGTAATATCGTATGTCCAATCATAACATTCCTCAGAATCAACCGATTTGAATGGTTAACAGCTCAAATGATAGCGCTTGATTCGCTGAGTGTTCTTAGACTAAAACGACCTTCGTAACTCAATTAGAACCGAAGATGTGGTTACTTCAAAGTTGGAAAAAGTTGAAACAATCAAATAATATGAGAAAGGCGTAATTTAAGTGATTTGTAATACTTGATGACAAATCTGTGCATGAATACCTTTCATTTGAAAAAAGGATGAAGAAAATCGGCCGGATAGTATGGCCGGACGGACTCGGATAATTTTTCATCAATATTTTTAATAATATAGATAGCTTCAATGTTAAAAAATAGTAAAAAAGGTGCGAGAATCAAATAATTTGAGGAAGGAAGAAGTTAAGTGATTTGTAATACTTGATATTAAATCCGTACATGAATAACTTTCATTTAATAGTGGTATGAAGGAAATCGACCGGTTAGAATGGCCGGACGGACTCGGTTAAGTTTTCATAATTATTTCTTATATTCGCTTTGGCACTCATAACATTCCTCAGAATCAACCAATGTAAATATTTAATACCTCAAAAGATAGAGCTTGATCCACTGAGTGCTCTACAACCAAAACGAACAGTGTAACACAATTAGAACCAATGATATGATTGCTACAATGAGAAAAACTGTTGAAAAAATGAGATGTAATATCGTATGTCCAATCATAACATTCCTCCGGAACAACCGATTTGAATGGTTAACAGCTCAAATGATAGCGCTTGATTCGCTGAGTGTTCTTAGACTAAAACAACCTCCGTAACTCAATTAGAACCGAAGATATGGTTACTTCAAAGTTGGAAAAAGTTGGAAAAAGTTGGAAAAAATCAAATAATTTGAGAAAGGCGTAATTTAAGTGATTTGTAATACTTGATGACAAATCTGTGCATGAATACCTTTCATTTGAAAAAAGGATGAAGAAAATCGGCCGGATAGTATGGCCAGACGGACTCGGATAATTTTTCATCAATATTTTTAATAATATAGATAGCATCAATGTGAAAAAATAGTAAAAAAAAGGTGCAAGAATCAAATAATTTGAGGAAGGCAGAAGTTAAGTGATTTGTAATACTTGATATTAAATCCGTACATGAATAACTTTCCTTTAATAGTGGTATGAAGGAAATCGACCGGTTAGAATGGCCGGACGGACTCGGTTAAGTTTTCATAATTATTTCTTATATTCGCTTTGGCACTCATAACATTCCTCAGAATCAACCAATGTAAATATTTAATACCTCAAAAGATAGAGCTTGATCCACTGCGTGCTCTAAAACCAAAACGAACAGTGTAACTCAATTAGAACCAATGATATGATTGCTACAATGAGAAAAACTGTTGAAAAAATGAGATGTAATATCGTATGTCCAATCATAACATTCCTCAGAATCAACCGATTTGAATGGTTAACAGCTCAAATGATAGCGCTTGATTCGCTGAGTGTTCTTAAACTAAAACGACCTTCGTAACTCAATTAGAACCGAAGATGTGGTTACTTCAAAGTTGGAAAAAGTTGAAAAAATCAAATAATATGAGAAAGGCGTAATTTAAGTGATTTGTAATACTTGATGACAAATCTGTGCATGAATACCTTTCATTTGAAAAAAAGGATGAAGAAAATCGGACGGATAGTATGGCCAGACGGACTCGGATAATTTTTCATCAATATTTTTAATAATATAGATAGCATCAATGTGAAATAATAGTAAAAAAAAAGGTGCAAGAATCAAATAATTTGAGGAAGGCAGAAGTTAAGTGATTTGTAATACTTGATATTAAATCCGTACATGAATAACTTTCATTTAATAGTGGTATGAAGGAAATCGACCGGATAGAATGGCCGGACGGACTCGGTTAAGTTTTCATAATTATTTCTAATATTCGCTTTGGCACTCATAACATTCCTCAGAATCAACCAATGTAAATACTTAATACCTCAAAAGATAGAGCTTGATCCACTGAGTGCTCTAAAACCAAAACGAACAGTGTAATTCAATTATAACCAATGATATGATTGCTACAATGAGAAAAACTATTGAAAAAATGAGATGTAATATCGTATGTCCAATCATAACATTCCTCAGAATCAACCGATTTGAATGGTTAACATCTCAAATGATAGCGCTTGATTCGCTGAGTGTTCTTAGACTAAACCGACCTTCGTAACTCAATTAGTACCGAAGATATGGTTACTTCAAAGTTGGAAAAAGTTGGAAAAAGTTGGAAAAAATCAAATAATTTGAGAAAGGCGTAATTTAAGTGATTTGTAATACTTGATGACAAATCTGTGCATGAATACCTTTCATTTGAAAAAAGGATGAAGAAAATCTGCCGGATAGTATGGCCGGACGGACTCGGATAATTTTTCATCAATATTTTTAATAATATAGATAGCTTCAATGTTAAAAAATAGTAAAAAAGGTGCGAGAATCAAATAATTTGAGGAAGGCAGAAGTTAAGTGATTTGTAATACTTGATATTAAATCCGTACATGAATAACTTTCATTTAATAGTGGTATGAAGGAAATCGACCGGATAGAATGGCCGGACGGACTCGGTTAAGTTTTCATAATTATTTCTAATATTCGCTTTGGCACTCATAACATTCCTCAGAATCAACCAATGTAAATACTTAATACCTCAAAAGATAGAGCTTGATCCACTGAGTGCTCTAAAACCAAAACGAACAGTGTAATTCAATTATAACCAATGATATGATTGCTACAATGAGAAAAACTATTGAAAAAATGAGATGTAATATCGTATGTCCAATCATAACATTCCTCAGAATCAACCGATTTGAATGGTTAACAGCTCAAATGATAGCGCTTGATTCGCTGAGTGTTCTTAGACTAAAACGACCTTCGTAACTCAATTAGTACCGAAGATATGGTTACTTCAAAGTTGGAAAAAGTTGGAAAAAGTTGGAAAAAATCAAATAATTTGAGAAAGGCGTAATTTAAGTGATTTGTAATACTTGATGACAAATCTGTGCATGAATACCTTTCATTTGAAAAAAGGATGAAGAAAATCTGCCGGATAGTATGGCCGGACGGACTCGGATAATTTTTCATCAATATTTTTAATAATATAGATAGCTTCAATGTTAAAAAATAGTAAAAAAGGTGCGAGAATCAAATAATTTGAGGAAGGCAGAAGTTAAGTGATTTGTAATACTTGATATTAAATCCGTACATGAATAACTTTCATTTAATAGTGGTATAAAGGAAATCGACCGGATAGAATGGCCGGACGGACTCGGTTAAGTTTTCATAATTATTTCTAATATTCGCTTTGGCACTCATAACATTCCTCAGAATCAACCAATGTAAATATTTAATACCTCAAAAGATAGAGCTTGATCCACTGAGTGCTCTAAAACCAAAACGAACAGTGTAACTCAATTAGAACCAATGATATGATTGCTACAATGAGAAAAACTGTTGAAAAAATGAGATGTAATATCGTATGTCCAATCATAACATTCCTCAGAATCAACCGATTTGAATGGTTAACAGCTCAAATGATAGCGCTTGATTCGCTGAGTGTTCTTAAACTAAAACGACCTTCGTAACTCAATTAGAACCGAAGATGTGGTTACTTCAAAGTTGGAAAAAGTTGAAAAAATCAAATAATATGAGAAAGGCGTAATTTAAGTGATTTGTAATACTTGATGACAAATCTGTGCATGAATACCTTTCATTTGAAAAAAAGGATGAAGAAAATCGGACGGATAGTATGGCCAGACGGACTCGGATAATTTTTCATCAATATTTTTAATAATATAGATAGCATCAATGTGAAAAAATAGTAAAAAAAAGGTGCAAGAATCAAATAATTTGAGGAAGGCAGAAGTTAAGTGATTTGTAATACTTGATATTAAATCCGTACATGAATAACTTTCATTTAATAGTGGTATGAAGGAAATCGACCGGATAGAATGGCCGGACGGACTCGGTTAAGTTTTCATAATTATTTCTAATATTCGCTTTGGCACTCATAACATTCCTCAGAATCAACCAATGTAAATACTTAATACCTCAAAAGATAGAGCTTGATCCACTGAGTGCTCTAAAACCAAAACGAACAGTGTAATTCAATTATAACCAATGATATGATTGCTACAATGAGAAAAACTATTGAAAAAATGAGATGTAATATCGTATGTCCAATCATAACATTCCTCAGAATCAACCGATTTGAATGGTTAACATCTCAAATGATAGCGCTTGATTCGCTGAGTGTTCTTAGACTAAACCGACCTTCGTAACTCAATTAGTACCGAAGATATGGTTACTTCAAAGTTGGAAAAAGTTGGAAAAAGTTGGAAAAAATCAAATAATTTGAGAAAGGCGTAATTTAAGTGATTTGTAATACTTGATGACAAATCTGTGCATGAATACCTTTCATTTGAAAAAAGGATGAAGAAAATCTGCCGGATAGTATGGCCGGACGGACTCGGATAATTTTTCATCAATATTTTTAATAATATAGATAGCTTCAATGTTAAAAAATAGTAAAAAAGGTGCGAGAATCAAATAATTTGAGGAAGGCAGAAGTTAAGTGATTTGTAATACTTGATATTAAATCCGTACATGAATAACTTTCATTTAATAGTGGTATGAAGGAAATCGACCGGATAGAATGGCCGGACGGACTCGGTTAAGTTTTCATAATTATTTCTAATATTCGCTTTGGCACTCATAACATTCCTCAGAATCAACCAATGTAAATACTTAATACCTCAAAAGATAGAGCTTGATCCACTGAGTGCTCTAAAACCAAAACGAACAGTGTAATTCAATTATAACCAATGATATGATTGCTACAATGAGAAAAACTATTGAAAAAATGAGATGTAATATCGTATGTCCAATCATAACATTCCTCAGAATCAACCGATTTGAATGGTTAACAGCTCAAATGATAGCGCTTGATTCGCTGAGTGTTCTTAGACTAAAACGACCTTCGTAACTCAATTAGTACCGAAGATATGGTTACTTCAAAGTTGGAAAAAGTTGGAAAAAGTTGGAAAAAATCAAATAATTTGAGAAAGGCGTAATTTAAGTGATTTGTAATACTTGATGACAAATCTGTGCATGAATACCTTTCATTTGAAAAAAGGATGAAGAAAATCTGCCGGATAGTATGGCCGGACGGACTCGGATAATTTTTCATCAATATTTTTAATAATATAGATAGCTTCAATGTTAAAAAATAGTAAAAAAGGTGCGAGAATCAAATAATTTGAGGAAGGCAGAAGTTAAGTGATTTGTAATACTTGATATTAAATCCGTACATGAATAACTTTCATTTAATAGTGGTATAAAGGAAATCGACCGGATAGAATGGCCGGACGGACTCGGTTAAGTTTTCATAATTATTTCTAATATTCGCTTTGGCACTCATAACATTCCTCAGAATCAACCAATGTAAATATTTAATACCTCAAAAGATAGAGCTTGATCCACTGAGTGCTCTAAAACCAAAACGAACAGTGTAACTCAATTAGAACCAATGATATGATTGCTACAATGAGAAAAACTGTTGAAAAAATGAGATGTAATATCGTATGTCCAATCATAACATTCCTCAGAATCAACCGATTTGAATGGTTAACAGCTCAAATGATAGCGCTTGATTCGCTGAGTGTTCTTAAACTAAAACGACCTTCGTAACTCAATTAGAACCGAAGATGTGGTTACTTCAAAGTTGGAAAAAGTTGAAAAAATCAAATAATATGAGAAAGGCGTAATTTAAGTGATTTGTAATACTTGATGACAAATCTGTGCATGAATACCTTTCATTTGAAAAAAAGGATGAAGAAAATCGGACGGATAGTATGGCCAGACGGACTCGGATAATTTTTCATCAATATTTTTAATAATATAGATAGCATCAATGTGAAAAAATAGTAAAAAAAAGGTGCAAGAATCAAATAATTTGAGGAAGGCAGAAGTTAAGTGATTTGTAATACTTGATATTAAATCCGTACATGAATAACTTTCATTTAATAGTGGTATGAAGGAAATCGACCGGATAGAATGGCCGGACGGACTCGGTTAAGTTTTCATAATTATTTCTAATATTCGCTTTGGCACTCATAACATTCCTCAGAATCAACCAATGTAAATACTTAATACCTCAAAAGATAGAGCTTGATCCACTGAGTGCTCTAAAACCAAAACGAACAGTGTAATTCAATTATAACCAATGATATGATTGCTACAATGAGAAAAACTATTGAAAAAATGAGATGTAATATCGTATGTCCAATCATAACATTCCTCAGAATCAACCGATTTGAATGGTTAACATCTCAAATGATAGCGCTTGATTCGCTGAGTGTTCTTAGACTAAACCGACCTTCGTAACTCAATTAGTACCGAAGATATGGTTACTTCAAAGTTGGAAAAAGTTGGAAAAAGTTGGAAAAAATCAAATAATTTGAGAAAGGCGTAATTTAAGTGATTTGTAATACTTGATGACAAATCTGTGCATGAATACCTTTCATTTGAAAAAAGGATGAAGAAAATCTGCCGGATAGTATGGCCGGACGGACTCGGATAATTTTTCATCAATATTTTTAATAATATAGATAGCTTCAATGTTAAAAAATAGTAAAAAAGGTGCGAGAATCAAATAATTTGAGGAAGGCAGAAGTTAAGTGATTTGTAATACTTGATATTAAATCCGTACATGAATAACTTTCATTTAATAGTGGTATGAAGGAAATCGACCGGATAGAATGGCCGGACGGACTCGGTTAAGTTTTCATAATTATTTCTAATATTCGCTTTGGCACTCATAACATTCCTCAGAATCAACCAATGTAAATACTTAATACCTCAAAAGATAGAGCTTGATCCACTGAGTGCTCTAAAACCAAAACGAACAGTGTAATTCAATTATAACCAATGATATGATTGCTACAATGAGAAAAACTATTGAAAAAATGAGATGTAATATCGTATGTCCAATCATAACATTCCTCAGAATCAACCGATTTGAATGGTTAACAGCTCAAATGATAGCGCTTGATTCGCTGAGTGTTCTTAGACTAAAACGACCTTCGTAACTCAATTAGTACCGAAGATATGGTTACTTCAAAGTTGGAAAAAGTTGGAAAAAGTTGAAAAAAATCAAATAATTTGAGAAAGGCGTAATTTAAGTGATTTGTAATACTTGATGACAAATCTGTGCATGAATACCTTTCATTTGAAAAAAGGATGAAGAAAATCTGCCGGATAGTATGGCCGGACGGACTCGGATAATTTTTCATCAATATTTTTAATAATATAGATAGCTTCAATGTTAAAAAATAGTAAAAAAGGTGCGAGAATCAAATAATTTGAGGAAGGCAGAAGTTAAGTGATTTGTAATACTTGATATTAAATCCGTACATGAATAACTTTCATTTAATAGTGGTATAAAGGAAATCGACCGGATAGAATGGCCGGACGGACTCGGTTAAGTTTTCATAATTATTTCTAATATTCGCTTTGGCACTCATAACATTCCTCAGAATCAACCAATGTAAATATTTAATACCTCAAAAGATAGAGCTTGATCCACTGAGTGCTCTAAAACCAAAACGAACAGTGTAACTCAATTAGAACCAATGATATGATTGCTACAATGAGAAAAACTGTTGAAAAAATGAGATGTAATATCGTATGTCCAATCATAACATTCCTCAGAATCAACCGATTTGAATGGTTAACAGCTCAAATGATAGCGCTTGATTCGCTGAGTGTTCTTAAACTAAAACGACCTTCGTAACTCAATTAGAACCGAAGATGTGGTTACTTCAAAGTTGGAAAAAGTTGAAAAAATCAAATAATATGAGAAAGGCGTAATTTAAGTGATTTGTAATACTTGATGACAAATCTGTGCATGAATACCTTTCATTTGAAAAAAAGGATGAAGAAAATCGGACGGATAGTATGGCCAGACGGACTCGGATAATTTTTCATCAATATTTTTAATAATATAGATAGCATCAATGTGAAAAAATAGTAAAAAAAAGGTGCAAGAATCAAATAATTTGAGGAAGGCAGAAGTTAAGTGATTTGTAATACTTGATATTAAATCCGTACATGAATAACTTTCATTTAATAGTGGTATGAAGGAAATCGACCGGATAGAATGGCCGGACGGACTCGGTTAAGTTTTCATAATTATTTCTAATATTCGCTTTGGCACTCATAACATTCCTCAGAATCAACCAATGTAAATACTTAATACCTCAAAAGATAGAGCTTGATCCACTGAGTGCTCTAAAACCAAAACGAACAGTGTAATTCAATTATAACCAATGATATGATTGCTACAATGAGAAAAACTATTGAAAAAATGAGATGTAATATCGTATGTCCAATCATAACATTCCTCAGAATCAACCGATTTGAATGGTTAACATCTCAAATGATAGCGCTTGATTCGCTGAGTGTTCTTAGACTAAACCGACCTTCGTAACTCAATTAGTACCGAAGATATGGTTACTTCAAAGTTGGAAAAAGTTGGAAAAAGTTGGAAAAAATCAAATAATTTGAGAAAGGCGTAATTTAAGTGATTTGTAATACTTGATGACAAATCTGTGCATGAATACCTTTCATTTGAAAAAAGGATGAAGAAAATCTGCCGGATAGTATGGCCGGACGGACTCGGATAATTTTTCATCAATATTTTTAATAATATAGATAGCTTCAATGTTAAAAAATAGTAAAAAAGGTGCGAGAATCAAATAATTTGAGGAAGGCAGAAGTTAAGTGATTTGTAATACTTGATATTAAATCCGTACATGAATAACTTTCATTTAATAGTGGTATGAAGGAAATCGACCGGATAGAATGGCCGGACGGACTCGGTTAAGTTTTCATAATTATTTCTAATATTCGCTTTGGCACTCATAACATTCCTCAGAATCAACCAATGTAAATACTTAATACCTCAAAAGATAGAGCTTGATCCACTGAGTGCTCTAAAACCAAAACGAACAGTGTAATTCAATTATAACCAATGATATGATTGCTACAATGAGAAAAACTATTGAAAAAATGAGATGTAATATCGTATGTCCAATCATAACATTCCTCAGAATCAACCGATTTGAATGGTTAACAGCTCAAATGATAGCGCTTGATTCGCTGAGTGTTCTTAGACTAAAACGACCTTCGTAACTCAATTAGTACCGAAGATATGGTTACTTCAAAGTTGGAAAAAGTTGGAAAAAGTTGGAAAAAATCAAATAATTTGAGAAAGGCGTAATTTAAGTGATTTGTAATACTTGATGACAAATCTGTGCATGAATACCTTTCATTTGAAAAAAGGATGAAGAAAATCTGCCGGATAGTATGGCCGGACGGACTCGGATAATTTTTCATCAATATTTTTAATAATATAGATAGCTTCAATGTTAAAAAATAGTAAAAAAGGTGCGAGAATCAAATAATTTGAGGAAGGCAGAAGTTAAGTGATTTGTAATACTTGATATTAAATCCGTACATGAATAACTTTCATTTAATAGTGGTATAAAGGAAATCGACCGGATAGAATGGCCGGACGGACTCGGTTAAGTTTTCATAATTATTTCTAATATTCGCTTTGGCACTCATAACATTCCTCAGAATCAACCAATGTAAATATTTAATACCTCAAAAGATAGAGCTTGATCCACTGAGTGCTCTAAAACCAAAACGAACAGTGTAACTCAATTAGAACCAATGATATGATTGCTACAATGAGAAAAACTGTTGAAAAAATGAGATGTAATATCGTATGTCCAATCATAACATTCCTCAGAATCAACCGATTTGAATGGTTAACAGCTCAAATGATAGCGCTTGATTCGCTGAGTGTTCTTAAACTAAAACGACCTTCGTAACTCAATTAGAACCGAAGATGTGGTTACTTCAAAGTTGGAAAAAGTTGAAAAAATCAAATAATATGAGAAAGGCGTAATTTAAGTGATTTGTAATACTTGATGACAAATCTGTGCATGAATACCTTTCATTTGAAAAAAAGGATGAAGAAAATCGGACGGATAGTATGGCCAGACGGACTCGGATAATTTTTCATCAATATTTTTAATAATATAGATAGCATCAATGTGAAAAAATAGTAAAAAAAAGGTGCAAGAATCAAATAATTTGAGGAAGGCAGAAGTTAAGTGATTTGTAATACTTGATATTAAATCCGTACATGAATAACTTTCATTTAATAGTGGTATGAAGGAAATCGACCGGATAGAATGGCCGGACGGACTCGGTTAAGTTTTCATAATTATTTCTAATATTCGCTTTGGCACTCATAACATTCCTCAGAATCAACCAATGTAAATACTTAATACCTCAAAAGATAGAGCTTGATCCACTGAGTGCTCTAAAACCAAAACGAACAGTGTAATTCAATTATAACCAATGATATGATTGCTACAATGAGAAAAACTATTGAAAAAATGAGATGTAATATCGTATGTCCAATCATAACATTCCTCAGAATCAACCGATTTGAATGGTTAACATCTCAAATGATAGCGCTTGATTCGCTGAGTGTTCTTAGACTAAACCGACCTTCGTAACTCAATTAGTACCGAAGATATGGTTACTTCAAAGTTGGAAAAAGTTGGAAAAAGTTGGAAAAAATCAAATAATTTGAGAAAGGCGTAATTTAAGTGATTTGTAATACTTGATGACAAATCTGTGCATGAATACCTTTCATTTGAAAAAAGGATGAAGAAAATCTGCCGGATAGTATGGCCGGACGGACTCGGATAATTTTTCATCAATATTTTTAATAATATAGATAGCTTCAATGTTAAAAAATAGTAAAAAAGGTGCGAGAATCAAATAATTTGAGGAAGGCAGAAGTTAAGTGATTTGTAATACTTGATATTAAATCCGTACATGAATAACTTTCATTTAATAGTGGTATGAAGGAAATCGACCGGATAGAATGGCCGGACGGACTCGGTTAAGTTTTCATAATTATTTCTAATATTCGCTTTGGCACTCATAACATTCCTCAGAATCAACCAATGTAAATACTTAATACCTCAAAAGATAGAGCTTGATCCACTGAGTGCTCTAAAACCAAAACGAACAGTGTAATTCAATTATAACCAATGATATGATTGCTACAATGAGAAAAACTATTGAAAAAATGAGATGTAATATCGTATGTCCAATCATAACATTCCTCAGAATCAACCGATTTGAATGGTTAACAGCTCAAATGATAGCGCTTGATTCGCTGAGTGTTCTTAGACTAAAACGACCTTCGTAACTCAATTAGTACCGAAGATATGGTTACTTCAAAGTTGGAAAAAGTTGGAAAAAGTTGGAAAAAATCAAATAATTTGAGAAAGGCGTAATTTAAGTGATTTGTAATACTTGATGACAAATCTGTGCATGAATACCTTTCATTTGAAAAAAGGATGAAGAAAATCTGCCGGATAGTATGGCCGGACGGACTCGGATAATTTTTCATCAATATTTTTAATAATATAGATAGCTTCAATGTTAAAAAATAGTAAAAAAGGTGCGAGAATCAAATAATTTGAGGAAGGCAGAAGTTAAGTGATTTGTAATACTTGATATTAAATCCGTACATGAATAACTTTCATTTAATAGTGGTATGAAGGAAATCGACCGGATAGAATGGCCGGACGGACTCGGTTAAGTTTTCATAATTATTTCTAATATTCGCTTTGGCACTCATAACATTCCTCAGAATCAACCAATGTAAATACTTAATACCTCAAAAGATAGAGCTTGATCCACTGAGTGCTCTAAAACCAAAACGAACAGTGTAATTCAATTATAACCAATGATATGATTGCTACAATGAGAAAAACTATTGAAAAAATGAGATGTAATATCGTATGTCCAATCATAACATTCCTCAGAATCAACCGATTTGAATGGTTAACAGCTCAAATGATAGCGCTTGATTCGCTGAGTGTTCTTAGACTAAAACGACCTTCGTAACTCAATTAGTACCGAAGATATGGTTACTTCAAAGTTGGAAAAAGTTGGAAAAAGTTGGAAAAAATCAAATAATTTGAGAAAGGCGTAATTTAAGTGATTTGTAATACTTGATGACAAATCTGTGCATGAATACCTTTCATTTGAAAAAAGGATGAAGAAAATCTGCCGGATAGTATGGCCGGACGGACTCGGATAATTTTTCATCAATATTTTTAATAATATAGATAGCTTCAATGTTAAAAAATAGTAAAAAAGGTGCGAGAATCAAATAATTTGAGGAAGGCAGAAGTTAAGTGATTTGTAATACTTGATATTAAATCCGTACATGAATAACTTTCATTTAATAGTGGTATAAAGGAAATCGACCGGATAGAATGGCCGGACGGACTCGGTTAAGTTTTCATAATTATTTCTAATATTCGCTTTGGCACTCATAACATTCCTCAGAATCAACCAATGTAAATATTTAATACCTCAAAAGATAGAGCTTGATCCACTGAGTGCTCTAAAACCAAAACGAACAGTGTAACTCAATTAGAACCAATGATATGATTGCTACAATGAGAAAAACTGTTGAAAAAATGAGATGTAATATCGTATGTCCAATCATAACATTCCTCAGAATCAACCGATTTGAATGGTTAACAGCTCAAATGATAGCGCTTGATTCGCTGAGTGTTCATAAACTAAAACGACCTTCGTAACTCAATTAGAACCGAAGATGTGGTTACTTCAAAGTTGGAAAAAGTTGAAAAAATCAAATAATATGAGAAAGGCGTAATTTAAGTGATTTGTAATACTTGATGACAAATCTGTGCATGAATACCTTTCATTTGAAAAAAAGGATGAAGAAAATCGGACGGATAGTATGGCCAGACGGACTCGGATAATTTTTCATCAATATTTTTAATAATATAGATAGCATCAATGTGAAAAAATAGTAAAAAAAAGGTGCAAGAATCAAATAATTTGAGGAAGGCAGAAGTTAAGTGATTTGTAATACTTGATATTAAATCCGTACATGAATAACTTTCATTTAATAGTGGTATGAAGGAAATCGACCGGATAGAATGGCCGGACGGACTCGGTTAAGTTTTCATAATTATTTCTAATATTCGCTTTGGCACTCATAACATTCCTCAGAATCAACCAATGTAAATACTTAATACCTCAAAAGATAGAGCTTGATCCACTGAGTGCTCTAAAACCAAAACGAACAGTGTAATTCAATTATAACCAATGATATGATTGCTACAATGAGAAAAACTATTGAAAAAATGAGATGTAATATCGTATGTCCAATCATAACATTCCTCAGAATCAACCGATTTGAATGGTTAACATCTCAAATGATAGCGCTTGATTCGCTGAGTGTTCTTAGACTAAACCGACCTTCGTAACTCAATTAGTACCGAAGATATGGTTACTTCAAAGTTGGAAAAAGTTGGAAAAAGTTGGAAAAAATCAAATAATTTGAGAAAGGCGTAATTTAAGTGATTTGTAATACTTGATGACAAATCTGTGCATGAATACCTTTCATTTGAAAAAAGGATGAAGAAAATCTGCCGGATAGTATGGCCGGACGGACTCGGATAATTTTTCATCAATATTTTTAATAATATAGATAGCTTCAATGTTAAAAAATAGTAAAAAAGGTGCGAGAATCAAATAATTTGAGGAAGGCAGAAGTTAAGTGATTTGTAATACTTGATATTAAATCCGTACATGAATAACTTTCATTTAATAGTGGTATGAAGGAAATCGACCGGATAGAATGGCCGGACGGACTCGGTTAAGTTTTCATAATTATTTCTAATATTCGCTTTGGCACTCATAACATTCCTCAGAATCAACCAATGTAAATACTTAATACCTCAAAAGATAGAGCTTGATCCACTGAGTGCTCTAAAACCAAAACGAACAGTGTAATTCAATTATAACCAATGATATGATTGCTACAATGAGAAAAACTATTGAAAAAATGAGATGTAATATCGTATGTCCAATCATAACATTCCTCAGAATCAACCGATTTGAATGGTTAACAGCTCAAATGATAGCGCTTGATTCGCTGAGTGTTCTTAGACTAAAACGACCTTCGTAACTCAATTAGTACCGAAGATATGGTTACTTCAAAGTTGGAAAAAGTTGGAAAAAGTTGGAAAAAATCAAATAATTTGAGAAAGGCGTAATTTAAGTGATTTGTAATACTTGATGACAAATCTGTGCATGAATACCTTTCATTTGAAAAAAGGATGAAGAAAATCTGCCGGATAGTATGGCCGGACGGACTCGGATAATTTTTCATCAATATTTTTAATAATATAGATAGCTTCAATGTTAAAAAATAGTAAAAAAGGTGCGAGAATCAAATAATTTGAGGAAGGCAGAAGTTAAGTGATTTGTAATACTTGATATTAAATCCGTACATGAATAACTTTCATTTAATAGTGGTATAAAGGAAATCGACCGGATAGAATGGCCGGACGGACTCGGTTAAGTTTTCATAATTATTTCTAATATTCGCTTTGGCACTCATAACATTCCTCAGAATCAACCAATGTAAATATTTAATACCTCAAAAGATAGAGCTTGATCCACTGAGTGCTCTAAAACCAAAACGAACAGTGTAACTCAATTAGAACCAATGATATGATTGCTACAATGAGAAAAACTGTTGAAAAAATGAGATGTAATATCGTATGTCCAATCATAACATTCCTCAGAATCAACCGATTTGAATGGTTAACAGCTCAAATGATAGCGCTTGATTCGCTGAGTGTTCATAAACTAAAACGACCTTCGTAACTCAATTAGAACCGAAGATGTGGTTACTTCAAAGTTGGAAAAAGTTGAAAAAATCAAATAATATGAGAAAGGCGTAATTTAAGTGATTTGTAATACTTGATGACAAATCTGTGCATGAATACCTTTCATTTGAAAAAAAGGATGAAGAAAATCGGACGGATAGTATGGCCAGACGGACTCGGATAATTTTTCATCAATATTTTTAATAATATAGATAGCATCAATGTGAAAAAATAGTAAAAAAAAGGTGCAAGAATCAAATAATTTGAGGAAGGCAGAAGTTAAGTGATTTGTAATACTTGATATTAAATCCGTACATGAATAACTTTCATTTAATAGTGGTATGAAGGAAATCGACCGGATAGAATGGCCGGACGGACTCGGTTAAGTTTTCATAATTATTTCTAATATTCGCTTTGGCACTCATAACATTCCTCAGAATCAACCAATGTAAATACTTAATACCTCAAAAGATAGAGCTTGATCCACTGAGTGCTCTAAAACCAAAACGAACAGTGTAATTCAATTATAACCAATGATATGATTGCTACAATGAGAAAAACTATTGAAAAAATGAGATGTAATATCGTATGTCCAATCATAACATTCCTCAGAATCAACCGATTTGAATGGTTAACATCTCAAATGATAGCGCTTGATTCGCTGAGTGTTCTTAGACTAAACCGACCTTCGTAACTCAATTAGTACCGAAGATATGGTTACTTCAAAGTTGGAAAAAGTTGGAAAAAGTTGGAAAAAATCAAATAATTTGAGAAAGGCGTAATTTAAGTGATTTGTAATACTTGATGACAAATCTGTGCATGAATACCTTTCATTTGAAAAAAGGATGAAGAAAATCTGCCGGATAGTATGGCCGGACGGACTCGGATAATTTTTCATCAATATTTTTAATAATATAGATAGCTTCAATGTTAAAAAATAGTAAAAAAGGTGCGAGAATCAAATAATTTGAGGAAGGCAGAAGTTAAGTGATTTGTAATACTTGATATTAAATCCGTACATGAATAACTTTCATTTAATAGTGGTATGAAGGAAATCGACCGGATAGAATGGCCGGACGGACTCGGTTAAGTTTTCATAATTATTTCTAATATTCGCTTTGGCACTCATAACATTCCTCAGAATCAACCAATGTAAATACTTAATACCTCAAAAGATAGAGCTTGATCCACTGAGTGCTCTAAAACCAAAACGAACAGTGTAATTCAATTATAACCAATGATATGATTGCTACAATGAGAAAAACTATTGAAAAAATGAGATGTAATATCGTATGTCCAATCATAACATTCCTCAGAATCAACCGATTTGAATGGTTAACAGCTCAAATGATAGCGCTTGATTCGCTGAGTGTTCTTAGACTAAAACGACCTTCGTAACTCAATTAGTACCGAAGATATGGTTACTTCAAAGTTGGAAAAAGTTGGAAAAAGTTGGAAAAAATCAAATAATTTGAGAAAGGCGTAATTTAAGTGATTTGTAATACTTGATGACAAATCTGTGCATGAATACCTTTCATTTGAAAAAAGGATGAAGAAAATCTGCCGGATAGTATGGCCGGACGGACTCGGATAATTTTTCATCAATATTTTTAATAATATAGATAGCTTCAATGTTAAAAAATAGTAAAAAAGGTGCGAGAATCAAATAATTTGAGGAAGGCAGAAGTTAAGTGATTTGTAATACTTGATATTAAATCCGTACATGAATAACTTTCATTTAATAGTGGTATAAAGGAAATCGACCGGATAGAATGGCCGGACGGACTCGGTTAAGTTTTCATAATTATTTCTAATATTCGCTTTGGCACTCATAACATTCCTCAGAATCAACCAATGTAAATATTTAATACCTCAAAAGATAGAGCTTGATCCACTGAGTGCTCTAAAACCAAAACGAACAGTGTAACTCAATTAGAACCAATGATATGATTGCTACAATGAGGAAAACTGTTGAAAAAATGAGATGTAATATCGTATGTCCAATCATAACATTCCTCAGAATCAACCGATTTGAATGGTTAACAGCTCAAATGATAGCGCTTGATTCGCTGAGTGTTCTTAAACTAAAACGACCTTCGTAACTCAATTAGAACCGAAGATGTGGTTACTTCAAAGTTGGAAAAAGTTGAAAAAATCAAATAATATGAGAAAGGCGTAATTTAAGTGATTTGTAATACTTGATGACAAATCTGTGCATGAATACCTTTCATTTGAAAAAAAGGATGAAGAAAATCGGACGGATAGTATGGCCAGACGGACTCGGATAATTTTTCATCAATATTTTTAATAATATAGATAGCATCAATGTGAAAAAATAGTAAAAAAAAGGTGCAAGAATCAAATAATTTGAGTAAGGCAGAAGTTAAGTGATTTGTAATACTTGATATTAAATCCGTACATGAATAACTTTCATTTAATAGTGGTATGAAGGAAATCGACCGGATAGAATGGCCGGACGGACTCGGTTAAGTTTTCATAATTATTTCTAATATTCGCTTTGGCACTCATAACATTCCTCAGAATCAACCAATGTAAATACTTAATACCTCAAAAGATAGAGCTTGATCCACTGAGTGCTCTAAAACCAAAACGAACAGTGTAACTCAATTAGAACCAATGATATGATTGCTACAATGAGAAAAACTATTGAAAAAATGAGATGTAATATCGTATGTCCAATCATAACATTCCTCAGAGTCAACCGATTTGAATGGTTAACAGCTCAAATGATAGCGCTTGATTCGCTGAGTGTTCTTAGACTAAAACGACCTTCGTAACTCAATTAGAACCGAAGATATGGTTACTTCAAAGTTGGAAAAAGTTGGAAAAAATCAAATAATTTGAGAAAGGCGTAATTTAAGTGATTTGTAATACTTGATGACAAATCTGTGCATGAATACCTTTCATTTGAAAAATAAATGAAGAAAATCGGCCGGATAGTATGGCCGGACGGACTCGGATAAGTTTTCATCAATATTTTTAATAATATAGATTGTTTTGGTAACAGAATACAAGATTGCATGTTCTTCAAAGATCACATTGATATAAGACAAGTGCAACGTTATCATTCAAGTAGATCTATTCTTTGAATTTGAATATTAAAATAGAAATTATAGTTATTTGTAATTTATGTCCATATAATAATTCCATCTATATATATAAAAATCAATGTTACGTGATAGTTTGTCTGTATGTCTCTCTGTGGGTATGTCTCCTATGCGTTCATATACCATTCGTCCGATTGCGATGAAACTTGGGTGAGATGTTGAGTACACTCCAAGGAAGGTTTCTGACTTAGTAAATCCATTTTACAATAGGTAGCACACGCGTAGATTCAACAAATGAGCGACGATGCGCGAAGCATTTCAACAAAGTCCCGTATGTATTCATATACCATTCGTCCGGTAGCGATGAAACTTGGGTGAGATGTTGTGTACACTTACGTGAAGGTTTCAAAATTAATGAATACATTTCACAGTAGATAGCGAACGAGTAGATTCAACAAATGAGCGACGACACGCAAAGCGTTTCAACAAAGTCCCGTATGCATTCATATACCATTCGTCCGATAGCTATGAAACTTGCGTAAAATGCTGTGTACACTGCAGGGGAATTTTCTGGCTTAGTACATCCACTTTACAATAGGCAGCGCACGAGTAGATCAACAAATGAGCTACGACGCGCGAAGCATTTCAACAAAGTCACGTTTGCGTTCATATACCATTCGTCCGATAGCGATGAAACTAGGCTGAGATTTTGTATGCACTCCAGGGAAGGTTTCTAGCTTAGTAAATCCCTTTAAAAATAGGTAGAGCACGAGTAGAATCATGAAATGAGCGACGACGCGCGAAGCGTTTCAACAGAGTCCCATATAATTTCATATACCATTTATCCGATAGCGATGAAACTTGGGTGAGATGTTGTGTACACTCCAGGGAAGGTTTCTGGCTTAGTACATACATTTTACAATAGGTAGCGCACCAGTAGATTCAACAAATGAGCGATGACACGCGAAGCGTTTCAACAAAGTCCCGTATAAAGTCATATACCATTCGTCTGATAGTGATAAATGTTTGGTGAATTATTGTGTACACTCCAGGAAAGGTTTCTGGCTAAGTAAATCCATTTTACAATACGAAGCGCACGTTTATATTCAACAAATGAGTGACTACGCGCGAAGCGTTTCGACAACGTCCCGTATACGTTCACATACCATTCATCCGATTGCGATGAAACTTGGGTGAGATGTTGTGTACAACCTACGGAAGGTTTCTGGCTTAGTAAATTCATTTTACAATAGGTAGCGCACGAGTAGATTCAACAAATGTGCGATGGCGCGTGAATCTTTTCAACAAAGTCCTGTATGCGTTCATATAGCCTACCATTTATACGATTGCGATGAAACTTTGGTGAATAGGGATGTAGCGGGAGAAAGTTCGCGCCAGATAGCGCTCGTGTAGTACTGGGTAAGCGCAAGGCGATCGTCTTATGTTTCTCCCAGTCAGCTGCGAAGAATGTATAAATTGTGACCGAGTTTTCTAAGCTAAAGTAAATTATATCTTCTTAATTTTACTCCAAGACTATATTAATTAATTCTATAGGTATATATCGTAATATATTATGGACGATTTTCAGCGTTTAAGCGTTAAACAGCTGCAAAATGAACTACGGACTAGAGGCACTAAAACTAGCGGGAGGAAGGAAGAATTAATGGCCTACAGCGGTAATAACAAAATTCTAACACGCTTTATTATTCAAATAATGAATATGATTCAGCATGCTTTCTCCTAAAGATTACAATTACTAGAGTATTGTAGGCCTATATTGATAAATATATCTCCATAAGACTTAAATCATAAACAGAGATTTAAATATTCACTTGCTCCCCTTGCTTACAGACTTCGATTCTTGTATTTTTTTTAGGTTGATAGCTTACTTGAAACTGTCGTGTTTTAAGGTAAACATAATCAAAGAAAGTTGATACCGGTAATGTGTACCTCGAAAATGCATCGCAACGTTTGGTTCTTATGTAATTTTGTCAATTTCTCAATAAGAATCGTTCCCTTACCCCTGGAAAAGGACTTGGGGGCACAATTTTTTAAAAGTTTGAGAATCCCTGCTTTAGAGCCACGAACTGTTTCCATTCATTTGACTATGTCTCAAGAATGTACTGTAGAAGTCAGTCGCTACCACATTCTCCGTCGGGCAGATGGAAGTTGACGATTAATTCTGATTTCAAGAAACCAACCAGAATACGTTTGTGACTGTTAATGTTGCGACATTTATTCTTGAAGTATTTGACCGAGTAGCCTATTGATGTCTTTGAAAATGGGAGTCAGAAATGTTACTTTCATTTCTTCGTGTATATTGACGATTTCTTCCCGTACTTCAATGGAGATGATTTCTGCAGATTCCGATTTTGTAGGCTTATAGTGATAATCCGGCAATTTTCTTGTGTATGGCCTCTTCCTAAATAATTCTTTTTGTTGTGTTCGTGGTCCACCGAAAAAGCGATGGAACAGCGCCCGGTTTTTATCTTGCTCTCTCACCTTCAGATACAAACGCATAAATTCAGTGGTTGTTATCGAAATGTCTAATCAGTTTATAGATACAAAACGGGAATTATTTCCCTTTGTAAGTCACACTAATCCAACACAGTTTTCGTGAAGTCATCGGGTTGTAAATGATGAAAACACACTTTAATATATTCGGTCAGATTTTTCTCACCGAAATTTTTCCTTCTGATAATATGTGACCATTTCTTCCTCATTTCTTTATTTTGTGGTAATTGGTGAAACGAAAACGGGCTTCCCTGATTTTTGCAAAGAGGAACACTGCAATAGCTCGGCATAGTCACGGAAATAATAATTTAAACAACTTAAATTCGTACATATTAGCGGCATGAGAACACAGGAGACAAATGAAGTGCGCCGTGCGCTTACCCAGTACAACAGCAGTGCGCTCTGTCGGTGCTAGTTCTATACATCCCTATTGTTGTGTACACCCCAGGAAATGTTTCTTTCTAAGGGCCGTATTCACCATCGCCGGTAAAGTCTTCCATTATCTAAGATTTCGAAAACTCGGTTAATACCATTATCTCAGATAACATAAACATCGGTATTCACCATTGCCTTTATTATCCCGGTTTTCGTTTCAATGTGTACTGCATCGCTGAAATTTTCATATAGATGCACTGGAAACAGTAGACTAGCGCCACGCAAATCATATGTTTATTGTCAAAACAAAGTTCTGTTCTGTAGCTTTATAGGTTAGGTGTGAGATATAGTAGAGTAAATATCCGTAAATAATGTCAAGTGTTGAATTGAAACGTAAGAAGAGGCCAATTAAAAACTCAAATAATGGAAAAGCAATTAAAATCAATGCAATTCAATATTTTCATTCTCATTATATAAGTGTTACATTCCCAATAAAATACTTCTGTAGTACGTATCAATTAGTGTTCTCAAAAAATTGTCCCGAGAGCCACATTATATCGATCAGCTTGTCAATCAATTTGACCTTCCCTTAAATGTTCAGCCCATGGTACTGGCAGTTCTAGCTTTGGATCGTCCTGAGGTAGCTCTTATCCTGCTTGTCGCACAATGTTATGTAGAACGGATGAAGCAGTTATCACTGGAAACGTGTGCTCTAACGCTAAATTCATACCTAAAGCAAGAACCGGGAATCTTCGCTTCCATATGCCAAACACTCGCTCTATCACATTTCTTGTTCTTATTTGTGACTCGTTATAAAGATTCTCTTCAGGTGTGCGAACCGCATCCAGAGGAGGCATTAGGTACGATCTACAAGGGTAGCCATCATCTACTATTGATAATGAATCCCCGTAGACACCTTGTTCGAACCTGGCTCGTTGTACACAGTTGTTGAAAATCATACTAGCATGACTACTTCTAGGCCATCTAGCCACAAGGTTGGTAAATTCCATATTGCTTGCACATTCAGCGATAAATAACCCTTTCTGTTTCGGAATAGTTCGGCATGATTACCTCCAGGAGACCGTATTCTAATATGGTTACAGTCCATTGCCCCTACTGCTTTTGGAAATCTGACATTGTTATAAAAGTCCATCTGTGTTTGTATTATAGCCTCAGGTGTTTGCGGAAGACTGATGTAGCGAGGTCGTAAAGAGGCTATGGCAGCGCTCACACGATGTACGATTAGGCAAGCTGTTGGTTGACTCACCCCTGCATAATCCGCTACGCTCAGCTGATTACTACCAGTAGCATAAACCCTTAATTCAAGCAGCAATTGATTTATTGGTGACACAGAATGGTTCCTGAAAGACCACAAATATAACTATTCAGTTGTTAAAATTACAGTGAATGCTTTCTATATACTCTCTATTGGAGTTATAGTATTCATCTTGCCTGTCCGTTGCAAATTTAAGGTTAGGTTCTATGATGGACAATACTGACCAAGTAGAAGATTTTGATAACCTAAAACGTGTGATAAAATCAACATCATCGTAATCCTCCAAATATGAGGCACGGTCTTTTATCCATCTAGGTCGTTGCCCTGCATATTTTTGTTAATATTCTTCGTCACTATTGTTTTCTCTAGCATTTATTAAGTATTCCATTCGTCTGCGCGCCATTTTGTTCTGTTGATTATCCTAGTTTTGGCATTTTACCGGTCAACCTTTCTCCAGTCAAGTGATTAACCAGGATAATCCCTATTAACCGAGATAATTGTGTTGGTGAATAACGACATAGCTATTATCTGAGATTTTTGCAGCTATAAACCAAGATAATCAAATTACTGGCGTTGGTGAATACGGCCCTTAGTATGGATAAAGTGCGTATATTTGCGTCGTTCCTCTTTTTTAGGTTTGGTGGCAAGTCTTAATAGCCAGTTTTGAACTGTTTGAAGTTTCTTGAGGTTAGTGATTGATTGGAAACCTATAGCGGGATACGCATACGTGAGTATGGGTCGTATAAGCACTTTATAGATTAAGGTGACATTTTTGCTGGACAGGTGTGACGACGGGTGAACTAGTGGGTAGAGGGTTTTCATTTGTGTTTTAGCTTTGTGTACTGTATTGACTGTATGTCTTTGGAGACTGCAGTAACGCTCAGGTCACCCAGGCATTAAGCTTTCTTGAGTACAGATCTAGGTATTCCAATATAGCCTACGTGACATAGTATGGTTCTACACTCACTAGCAGGGGCATATTTAGAGTTTTATTTTCGGGGGTGCCCAACCGGGGGTTAGGGGTCGTGGTATAGACGCCAAAGAATAGGAGGTCCTGAGATCTCCTCGGGAAACTTTTGTATAATTTGGTGCAAAATGATAAGTTTTAAGGCTTTCTGGCATAATTTTTAAACCAATTTGCTGTCATGTTTTATGTTTGTTTAATGTCAAACACAACTAAGACCATTTTATGCTACTTTTTATTAATACAATCGTCTTGCTCACTCGATAGTGTTTGCATGGAATGAATTAACATTACTGTTTTGATTTACAACTTACACTATAATATAAAGACAAGGTTTCTTGAAGCATTACCAAATCGGTCTATAACTTCATCGTCATTGAGATGTATGTCTCTGTAACAATACTGTTGTTGTTTGAGTCTTAAGTCTTTTGACTGGTTTGATGAAGCTCTCCATGCCCCTGTCCTGAGCTAATCGTTTCATCTCTACATAGCTACCACACCCTACATCCGAGGCAATCTGTTTAACCTTGGTCTACCCCTACAGTTCTTGTCCTTGACAAGCTTGCTATTCCTGGGTGTCTTAGTATGTGTCCTACCAACCTATCTCTTCTCTAGACCGTTGAATCTGTTTCCAGAAGTAAATTTCTTAAGTATGTTTTCAACCAACTCAAACTCCGTTCGGCAGTACCGGTAGCTACAGAGAGAGAGAGGCAAATTTGCCAAAAGTTTGATAAGGGTATAAAGGTTAGGGAAAACACTTTTGTCACACGATTCTAGGGCACTTGTTGCTGATCTTGGTACGTTCATAAGAGCGAACGCACTGGAGAGTAATAAGAGGTTATGTTGTTACACATAGCCTAAGGTCAGAGAAAACTGATTGTCACACTGTTTACGTAGCTCTACCGTCGCCTTGTTTTGCAACGTTGCCATACGTCACTTAGTAACACTAGTACATGATAAGTACATTAGTATTTAATGTTTTAATTCATAAACAAATATCATATGGGACAATAATTTCGGGGGGGGGACGACACACCTTATATACGCTCCTGCTCACTAGAATGTTAGTCCCAAAGCAGAACGAGTGTACATAATGGTATCAGCTAATTGGTGCTTGGATATAGCAAGTATTGGAAAGGCGGACACATCAGATCATGTGATCAACATTCTAAATCTTCATTGGTTAACTCCTTTCATGTAGAGATTTGAAGCCATTCTTTCAGTGTTGCCAATATAAAATTGTCATTTGTAGCTCTTCAGTCGGTCAACACGATAATGCCCAATGAATGGGCGGGATACAGAATATAAGAAATGTAAATACACAAGTTCTGGCTTTTTGGGAGAGTCAGTGGCTAGCTGACCCACTGCCCAGTAAACTGAGAGCGATCAAGGTAACTACTCGCGTGTGGCGGAGCTCTTTCCGGTCATGGAGAGAGTCCGTCATTTTGTGTAGGCTAAGGATAGGTCATACAAGATCCACCCACTCGTATCTGATGAGAAGGGAAGACCCCCCACTTTGTACCTGTGGAGCCGTTTTCACCGTGGCCCACATTTTCACCCAGTGTGTGGATCTTGCTGTCTTACGAAGAAACCTTGGTTTGCAGATGACACTCAAACTTATATCAGCCGATGACGCGGTGGATGATGATCGCGTTATCCGCTTTATAAGTGAGAGTGCATTAGGGCCAACAATCTAAATTTTCCAGTATAAATTGACTTAACGACTTGTTCGTTTTTGAATGATAATTTTTTGTTTTTCCGTAATTTTTGTTTATTTCTATAATTTTTATTTAGTTTTTGTTGTTTTTGTTTTATTAATTTTTGGTCTTTTTAAATTTAGATGACCACTTCAAATGTTTAAATTCAATTCCAAATTTGTATTCTTTAATCTGTGTTAAGAGGGTCAGATGACCTCGTAGTTCCTCCCCTTAAAACAACAATAACTAACTCACTCCTGGAAAAAATTAGGCCTACATGTATTAGTTAATTCTCACAAATAAATGGGCAATTTAGGATTACGCATTTCGACCCTCACGTGGCCATCATCAGATCCTCAATACTGTGTACATACTCTTGATTGGCTCCAGACTGGCATCCATGATCTGCTGCATCCAACCCATCAATTTATTAAATGAAAGTCAATGCGCCCTGGATTCTAAACATTACACAGACGAAACATGGCTTGGCTCGCTGTAGAATGGCGCATTTGATAACACAACACAGAATTTGTCACTAAGCGGTCATCGGGAGCCAATTATTGAAGAAGTTAGTTAGTTATTGTTATTTTAAGGGGCAGAACTACGAGGTCATCTGCTCCTATTAGGCCTATTGAGGAATCAGTTCCTTGAAATTTACTGACTAAATTTGATCCAATCACGATATATTATTTGGATTCGATCTCTGGGATATCTGGAAGTTTATTGTACCGATCTTCCATCAGCAATTCAAAATGAAATGCTTTCTTGCTGTTGTTTTTGTGTGAGACTTCAGTATTTTGTCTGGTTTGATGAAAATCTCTATGCCTTCCTGTCCGGAGCTAATATTTTCATCTCTACGTAGCTTCCACACCCTACATCCGAGGGAATCTGTTTAACATATTCTAAGTTTGATCTACCTCTTCAATTCATATTCTCCACCCTTCCTTCCATAACTAAGTTTGCTATTCCCGGATGTCTTCATACGTGTCCTACCAACCTATCTCTTCTCTTCCTTAGCAGTCGCCAGAAGCATGTCTCCTCTCACACTCGCCTTAATACGTCTTACCTTATCTACCCATCTGATCTTCATCACTCTTCGGTAACATCACATTTCAAAAGCTTATTTTCTCCTCATTTTTGCTGCGCCAATAGTCCAAGTTTCACTTCCATAGAGCACCACGCACCAGACGAAGGCTTTCAAAAATGACTTCCTGATACAAAAATCTATATTTAAAGTCAACAAATTTCTTTTCTGTAGCAATGCTTTCATGTTGATATTCATTCATTTAGGGGATTTGCGACATTAGAGTCGTGTAGCTTTGTGTACTTAGTTGAGTGTGAATATGTGTGGTAACCTGTCTCAATATTACGGATAATTATAGTAGTGTGTTATTGGAAAGATGAGGCCGTGGCATTAAGTTAGGAACCATCCCGGCATTTGCCTGAAATTGAAGTGGAAAACTACTTTTAAAACAGCTAAGATGAGAATCGATCCCATCTCTTCTCAATTTAAACTCAGTAGGCAAGGTGTACCCCATTCCAACACTCAGACGGACAATAATTTTCTTGGCAGAATCAGGAATAGATCTCACTTGTCAGGTCGTTTGGATTCGGTCTGGAGTCTCATTACGTACCCCAAGACCAAAGAAGGCTGCATGATGAAATAATTCTACATATTCCACACTCACCTAAGTACACAGGGATGCATGAACACAATGTTGCAAATCTCCTAAAGGAATGAACAACGACGACGACGACGGGTTTGTCGGCAGAAATCAATTCATCATGTAACGAGGAAAAATACCGCAGTATTATGTTTGACACAACTCTTCAGACGTGGAACTTTGAATCAGATCATCAGATTCATTGGGATTGTTTCATTGGAGGGGTTTGGTCGTTTAGCCTCGTGTACTTGGGTGTATATATAGACTAATGATTTGTCTGATGACCTGTGTTATTGTGAGGTCTGTAGTAATGTGTGTATTTGTAATTCATGTGAGGATTGAGAAGGAAGTGGCCGTGGACGCAAACCACAAAAAACTACTTCCAGAATGGCTGAGGCGGGAATCGAACCCACTACTTCTTAGTTAAGCCTCACGAGGCTGAGTGTATCTCGTTCCAGCCCTTAGACCAGATTTGAAATTCCTGGCGAAGCCAGGAATCGAAACCGAATCTCAGAGGTGACAGTCAGGAATACTAGCCACTGCGCCATGATGTGTCGGACGAACTATGGAGAAAGTCTCTCAAATTACTGTTTTCTGCAAACTTATAGGCCTATGCAGATAGTGGTTGAATCTCAGGTAATCAAGTTTGGCCCTCAGTGACTTCGGTATGATCCCAGTGGAAGCGTATTATTATTAAAGCTGCTTCGGTGGCTTAGTTGGTAGCATGCTGAACTGCTGTGCCCAAGATCGCGGGTTCAAACCCGGCCGAAGCCGTCGGAATTTTTAAGAGCGTTAAAAATCGCTCAGTATGCCTTCCTTCGGAGGGGAAGTAAAGCCGGCGCGGCGGTCCCTTGTCACTGATTTATGGCATGTAACAGATCCTTCTACTAACAAAACTTGCGTTAGGTTAGATTACGTTGAAACGCTCTATCAAAGTTCCAATGTTCACCACTAGATGTCAGTAACATCTGGTAGAGCGGCTTCGGTGGCATAGTTGGTAGCATGCTGAGCTTCTATGCCCAAGATCGCGGGTTCAAACCCGGCCGAAGCCGTCGGATTTTTTAAGAGCGTCAAAAATCCCTCAGTATGCCTTCCTTCGGAGGGGAAGTAAAGCCGGCGGTCCCATGTCATAGATTTATGGCATATTAAAGAACTTTCCACTAATTACACCTGTGTGAAACTAAATTGTATAGGTTAAGAATGTAAACAACGCTCGTAGGTTGCTACGTTCGTTGCCAAGAGCCGACTGCGGTGGCGTCTTGTAGCTAAGTTCTGAACTAGGCCTAGTAGTCGTTGACGGTGGCATTTGGCGGCAAAAGTAGGAACTATTTGAAAAATTCAAAGTTGCTGTCCTTATTTGAATAAAAAAAAAACAGATACGCACACTAATACAGTCATCACAATTAACACCGGTTATCAGACAGATTCTACACACACCCAAAGTATACGGGGCTACATGACCGCGTTGTCGCAGCCCCTAAACTAAGGAACCAACCAACCAACATCTGGTAGCGAAAGTTGGAACTACTTGAATTTGAACGGAACTTGTAGCTCACCCTATGGGTGTCCGCTTGAAGCAGCTACAGCCTCGGGCGAGCCGAACATGTCCTCGGACACTCCCAGCACTAAAAGCCATTCGCTAAACAAAACGGTTCTCCGTCATAAGAAGAACGAGGGACGCTTATATAATTTGAGGGAGTAAGAAGTAAGAAGGTGTTCGAGAAGCATAAAAAACGATACCATCATGAAGTAATACGTAAGTGGTTCCGGGATGGATTTTGTCAAGAGGATAGGGTTTGGTTTTTAGTGGGTAAGAATCCCACACGCTTGAGGAGTGCAGACCATTCTCAAGTGTCATAGTAAGATTTTCCACTTCCCTCGTAAAAAATAATGAATATCCACAACCTGCATGTCAGGGAATGGAATGAATGAAGCCCCATGAACTGTGCCGGCTGCCGAAGCCTGTCGCACTCTCCTGGGGCAATGATTAAATGAATGACAGATGTAATGAAATGATATTGGAGAGTGTTGCTGTAATGAAATTGTGACAGGGAAAACCGGAGTACCCGGAGGAAAACCTGCTTGCCTGCGTGTTATCCAGCACAAATCGCACATGGCGTGACCGGGATTTGAACCACGGACCCAGCGGTGAGAGGCCGGCGTGCTGCCTCCTAAGCCACGGTGGCTGTAAAAATAATAATACTAATAAATAAAATGAAATATTATTATTAGGCCTATTATTATTATTATTATTATTATTATTATTATTATTATTATTATTATTATTATCATTAGTGCATGCTCTGAGGACTGATTTTGGAGGTGATTGCGGTTTTAAGGGGCGGAATATCAAGGTCTTAAGCCAATAAGTGGGCTGCGTGGCACAGCGGTAACGTTTAGCCTGCTGATCCCCAAGTTGCAGGATCAAAAAATTTGGACGCAATTAGTTGGCATTTGAGGGTGCGCAAATGTGAGGGAGCCTTGTTAGTAGATTTACTGGCACGTTAAAGATCCTCTACGGGGCAAATTTACGGTGCCCGGTGTCTCTAAAATCCGCATTGTTTAAAAAGGTTCTAAAAGCAATAATAGATTAGAGCAGCTAATAAGAGAGTTGTCCCCGTACCTGATTGTGGAAGGAAACATCTTCCTCCCCGTGTTTCTTGTCGCCAAGGATGGCATCCCTCTCCGTCTTATCTTGATGATATCCTAGCAGCCTCATTGACTTGCCAGACTGTACTGCAGGTAGCTCGATCACGGTGTTACGTGGCTACCTCGCTGACTCAAACCCCCACTCTAGCGAAATTTATATGGCTCAGTGATCGCAACTACCGCCATTATAATACTGTATCAAGCAATCGCTCCGTCAACAGGCTTGCCCGGTCAAATCTACTGTCGACCAAAGTATTATGTGTACTCGAGTTTGAAGGTTGTTTGTGAAGTAACCAATAGACCTACATAAAATCCAATACCATCAACATTTTCGTCGTTCTACTTTACATTAGTTCATGTAGGTTTGGATTTTTAAATTTATATTTTAATATTTTTTTTTATCGCAGTTGGAACACAAAACGTACACGTTTTTAAGCGTGTTTCAATCATGCGTCACATTTAAGAATTATTATCTCAAAAGCCCGTCATTAGATCGAATCCAAATTTTAACACAATATACATTGGAATGTTGTATAACTGGTTTATTAATTTCACAATTTTGTGTGTGAAAAATCAAAGTTTCATGTTGTAAGGTCACTTTTTCTCGGCTCGGGGTGGTTGGAAAATGTATTTCTTGGTTGCGTTGTAATCGTTATACATCAAAACGTTATGCTGTATGACTGGGCAATACGCAAATTAATTCACTTATTTTATATAGGTTTGTATTTGTACGAGGAAATAACACATGGTTCACCAGCTAGCCGCTCCGGGAAAAGCTGTACAGCGTTGCTGAGATGGAGCCCATCACTTCCGAGCGAGACGCGCCATGATGCGTGTGGGCACCATTTCGGCAACGCTGTACAGCTTTTCTCGGAGCGGCTAGCTGGTGAAACATGTGTTATTTCCCCGTACAAATACTAATCGCTATAAAATGAAAATGAAAATCCACAGCCTGCTTCCAGTCTCCGACCGGGTCAGGAATGGAATGGATGAAGCCCCCATCTAGCGGCGAGGATATGAACTGTGCCGGCTGCCGAGGCCTGACGCACTCCTCTGGGGCAATGATTAAATGAATGACAGATGAAATGAAATGATAGTGGAGAGTGTTGCTGGAATGAAATGTTGACAGGGAAAACCGGAGTACCCGGAGAAAAACCTGTCTGCCTCCGTTTTGTCCAGCACAGATCTCACATGGAGTGACCGGGATTTGAACCACGGACCCAGCGGTGAGAGGCCGGTGTGCTGCCGCCTAAGCCACGGAGGCTTGTCCGCTATAAAATAAGTGAATTAATTTACGTATTTCACAGTCATACAGCATAACTTTTCGATGTATAAGGATTACAATGCAGCCAAAATTGGATTCGATCTGATGACGGGTTTTTGAGATAATAATTCTTAAATGTGACGCATGGTTGAAACACGCTTAAAAACGTGCACTTTTTGTGTTCCAACTGCGATAAAAAATATTAAAATATAAATTAAAAAATCCAAACCTACATGAACTAACGTAAAATAGAACGACGAAAATGATGATGTTATTGGATTTTATGTAGGTCTATTGGTTACTTCACAAAGAACCTTCAAACTCGAGTGCACATAATACTTTGGTTGACAGAAGCAAGTGTGCAATGTTTGCAGGTTTGACGAGAGGGTGGGGCAAGCGGGGCAGCAAGCCTTAGGCCTGGACTTGCTAATTTGAGGTGCAAAGTGATAAAAGAACCCAGTGTACAGTAGGCAAATTCACTCAATTTAATTTTCAAGAAGAATTTACATTTCCTGATAGGCCTATATTCAAATTAATTGAATACAGTGAATAGACTACAAAACATCACCCAGGGAACATAATATCTTTAGTAGCGGCTTTGGTGGCGTAGTTGGTAGCATGCTGTGCTTCTATGCCCAAGGTCGCGGGTTCAAACCTGGCCGAAGTCTGCGGATTTTTTAAGAGCGTTAAAAATCCCTCAGTATGCCCTCCTTCGGAAGGGAAGTAAAGCCAGCGGGCCCATGTTTGAGATTTATGACATGTAAGAGAACCTTCCACTAACTACAACTGTGTGAAGCTAAATTTGTAGGTTAGATTTTATTAACGCTCTATTAAGTTCCAACATTCGTCGGCAGATGCCAGTTGCGGTGGCATCTAGTGCCCAAGTTCACAGCTAGGTGTCGTTGACGGAAGCATTTGGTAGCAAAAGTAGGAACTACTTGAAATTGGTCGTCTGCAGTGCTTACCAGAATTACAGATAACACACACTAATATAGGCATCACAATTAACACCGGTTATCAGACAGATTCTACACATACCCAAAGTTGTCGCAGCCCCTAAATTGAGGAACCAACCAAACATCTATCTTTAGTGCCAAAGAAATATATCTAAATTGTCAATTTTTTAATAAAGGGAGCATAACTCTCACAGTACATTGGCAGTGCTTGTGGTACAATAGTAGCCTTGGAGTGGCCTTCCAAGTATGTACTACCGACCGTCTTGGTGAGATGCAGTGGCGTAACTATTGGGGAGGGGGTGAGGGTTGGGGGTAGGGGATGAAGGGGATCAATCCCCCCAAGAGTCGAATAATAAAAGTAAGAAATCTGTTGAAGGTTCTAATATTTAATAAAATCAACTGTCGGATTGACGACAAATGATTGAATTATGAAAGTTTATAATTTACTAATTTGAAAGCATTTCTTTTCACTCGTAAAATGGTGGCTTTTGTGAATCTATTTATTTCTTACCTAGTAGCCTACTAATTCGTGTGTGTGTGAAGGATTCTCTACAATTAAATAGATAGGCTATAAGAGAGGTTTCAATTAGGGTTTTCTAATTTAAAGTTATGCAACGCTCAAGTATTGTATTACACCAAATAATTCTCAAGTGCTCGAATTTCCCGTACATGTTTTGGTCTGATACAACAAAAACGACATTTTAAAGTTCTCATTGGAAAGGAATTAAAACGTACAAAAAGAAAATAATCTACAGTGAATCCCACGGAGATTTTCCAGTGGGCGCTTAAAAATATAAATGCAAACTTGATACTTCCAGGACATCATGGGACGAAAAGAGATCCAAAATGGCAGACCAAGGAAATAACTATCGACGCAATAATGTGCAGTGTACAGCAGCGAGTCGTGGACACTCACCTCCCGACACCAGTGGCGTAATTAGTATTTGCTTCTGCAGAGGGATGATTGGACTCAAATCCGAACTAATTGCGTTTTTAATTATGTGTTTGTTGTTTTCTAGTTTTTGCTTAGTGTTTTTAGTTATTTGTTTTTGTGTTCATTTTCTGTTTTTGCTTTTGTTTTTGAATTTTGCTTTTTCGTTTCTTGATTTTGTGTTTATTTCCTGCTTTTGCTTTTGAATTTCGCTATTTGCTTTGTGTCTTTATGTTTGTTTTCTGCTTTTGTTTTTGAATTTTGCATTTTACTTTGTATTTTTGGTTTTGTGTTTGTTTTCTGCTTTTGTTTTTGAATTTTGCATTTTACTTTGTATTTTTGGTTTTGTGTTTGTTTTCTGCTTTTGTTTTTGAATTTTGCATTTTACTTTGTATTTTTGGTTTTTTGTTTGTCTTCTGCTTTTGTTTTTGAATTTTGCATTTTACTTTGTATTTTTGGTTTTGTGTTTGTTTTCTGCTTTTGTTTTTGAATTTTGCATTTTACTTTGTATTTTTGGTTTTGTGTTTGTTTTCTGCTTTTGTTTTTGAATTTTGCATTTTACTTTGTATTTTTGGTTTTGTGTTTCTTTTCTGCTTTTGCTTATGTTTTTGAATTTTGATGTTTGCTTTCTGTTTTGGTCATGTGCTTGTTTTTGCATTTTGCGTTGTGCGGTGGGGGTGCAAAATAAGACAATCAATGAAAGCAAACCTGCAAGTTTCATCTCGATAGCATTTGCACCTCTCAATGTACAAAAGTTCGGAAATGAACAGTTTTGGTGGGCCGAACTCTAACACAAGTAAAGATACAGTAAATGTTCTCAAATTATAAGCGTATATAGCCTAATCCAATCGTTTGTCAACAATCCGAAAATTAGCTTTATTTTATAGATAAAAATTCATTCAAATTATGTTCTTTTTAAATTATTTGGTTCTTGGGGGGGGATTGATCCCCCTTATCACCCCTCGTAGTTACGCCACTGCCCGACACCAAAGCCAGCTGCAAGCGATGAAGATGAAGTACATAGGCACCGTCCACGAACCTTGAAATCGTACTAGTGGCGCCGCAGTGCGCTTGGTTGCGAAACTAGGATGGTGAGGCTGGTGTAAGTCAAGCCGCGTCAGTCGTATAAAAGCCATGTGCGAGATTCAACATAATTGCGGATTTTTACCGTTTAGATATCCGGATGTGTGCAAATCAACTGTTGGTAAAGGTATAGCCTACATCTCTACATGTAAATAAAGTGCGGGAAATGAAGCGAGAAGATGAGTGTTTTCTGAAAGCAGAAGTGATTAAGCAAACGTCTATTTCGCTTCCGTCTTATCGAATATCAATAAAGTCAGGCTGTATTCCCATACATTTCTTTTTATTGTCATAAATATATTTATTAAATTACTTACATAATTATTACCGTATACTTAAGTTTTATTGTATTTCACAGATTGACTCTGAGCGAAATATTGTTGCCACTAGTTGCCCTTGCCCAGCTGGTCTTGGAAATACTTGTAAGCATATTGCTGCGGTGATTTATTATGTTAATAATGAACAATGTGTTTCTAAAACTAATGTGCCCCAAGCCTGGGGAAAACCAAGTTCAGTAAGTGCTGCGAAAGAAAAATATTCCAAAGGGAAGCGCATTGAAGGATTGTTTCCTCAAAAAACATTAAATAACTCAGTACCAACTTTCAATCCGACTGATATTGATATTTTAAAAACACCTTTTTCTTTACGCAGAATGCTCCAGGCAGAAAACAAATCAGAAGTCGAACGCGGCTGTAAGAGTACTGCAATTTGTTTTAGTAAATACCGTTGAGAATTTAATTTTGAAAGAGGAGTGTGAAAACGTTACTTTGGAATTGCTCGAGAATCAGAGCGACATACGTGCAGAATTGCTTTTCATACCTTTGAATGAGAGGGAACAGTGGGTTTTTGAAAACGATGTGAATGTTAATAATGACAAAACTCCTCACATTTCCGTGACAACTCGGGAACAGGGTGAGTCCCCAGAATGGTACCAAGAAAGAAAATTTAGAATATCGGCGAGTAGCAAGCCTCATCGCATCAAAACCAGGAGGGAAAACTTTGATAGTTTAGCTTCTAATCTGATAACTGACTCTATCCTCATGGGCTTGCACTACACAATGTTGCATATCGGAAGGAAATGGAACCACAGGCCATTGCGTGTTTTCAGGAGAGGTTTAATGTGAAAGTAATTTGTTGTGGTTTGATTGTTCATAAATTACAACCATGGTTTTGTGGAATCCCAGATGGAATCGTTGTGAAAGACGGTAGGATACAGAGACTACTGGAAGTGAAATGTCCGATCTCTTGCAAGGATAGGGGAATAGCGGAAGACACAGGAGAACTAAATGTTAAGTACTTATACCTAGATGGGACGAATAATGTCAGATTAAATAGAACTCATGTGTATTTAACTCAGTGCCAGATACTCATGCGTCCGCCTCGTCCGTAGTGACCAGAACTCTTGGCTGTCACCGCGGTGGCCCGGGTTCGACTCCCAGCTCTGCCAAGAAATATAATTCCAGTCTGAGGGCCGGAACGGGGTACACTCATCCTCGTAAGGCAACTGAGAAGAGGCGGGTTCCTGTACGCTGATTATATATATATATATAAGATCTGAATGACACTAGCCGAGGGTAGTGAGGTTTTATCCTAATTTGCAAACATGTCTTAGTAGCATACTGTTTCACATTTTTAGAAAATGCAATAGTTTGTTTTTTGCAGGGTCGCTCAGACCCCAGCGTGGTGTTCCAGGAGAATGTGCATTCAGAATTTGGTTATAACGGTTTATTACAATGTATGTTAAAATTAAATGTTTGTCGTAATGTCAATCAAAATACATGTATTTAGTTATAGCCAGGTTATTCTATTCCACTTCAGTTTTGATTATCTTCTTGGATAACAGGGGACTGCAAATTTGTCAGAACGCAACACATATGAGCAATGCCGTCAATATGAGACTGAAGTTCTATCGAAAGCTTCTGTAAAATATTGTATATTTTAATTCGCTGAATGCTTTCAACAAGAATGCGAACACTTGCAACACTGCGCGTCTTCCTGACCTCGTCAGCTGTCAGCTTCCCATCATGAAGAAAAGGAGGGGTTACGACAATAACTCCTTTGTTGGAAAGGCTTGTTGCTATTCCAGGAAATCCTTTGTCAGCAATGATTTCATCACCTGGTTCTAATAATGTCAACAATCCACTGTCGTTTGTGATAAAAGCATCACTCGATCTCCCACCATAGCATTTGGACGTAAAACTTATCATGCCACTAGGTGTGATGCCGACTAGAAATTTGACTGTGTACGTTCCCTTGTAATGGGAATAGAAAAATACTCTGCGATCTACAGTCGGAGGTTGTTCAACTTTAATTTCCGTACAATCGATAATTACAGAACACGAAATTTAACATTGCGAAAGGTAGAAGCATCACAGTGGTGGACCGCTCGCATCCACAGCTTACTTCGTTCCTCTTCATGTTTGCGCACCGGAAATTTGTAAAATGCTACATCGGATGTGGTATTTCCGTACGTATTAGAACAACCAACAACACACCAGTTAGTATTTCCTGTTCTCTTTCTCTATTCTGCATGTTTTTACAATATTTCATATACGTTCATGCACTGCCGTAGTCTCGCCTCGTCTCACAAGTTTAGTACCGTTTAGAGTGCCGCGCCCGGTGCCTATACTTGCGGAAAATCGAGAAGAACGACAGGGGTAAAATATGTGATGGTTGGTTAGTTCCTTAGTTTAGGGGCTGCGACAACGCGGGCATGTAGCCCCGTGTACTTTGGGTGTGTGTAGAATCTGTATGATAACCGGTGTTAATTGTAATGGCTGTATTAGTGTGTATTATCTGTTTTAATTCAAGTAATGACTGCAGACGATAATTTCAAGTAGTTCCTACTTTTGCTACCAAATGCTACCGTCCACGACAACTAGCTTGCGGGCTTGGCTACTAGATGCCATCACAGTCAGCACCTGGTGGCGAACCTTGCAAGTAATATAGCGTTATCAATTCTAACCTACAAATTTTGGCTTCACACAAGTGTAGTTAGTGGAAGGTTATTTTTCATGCCATAAATCTATGACATGGGACCGCCGGCTCTACTTCCCCTCCGAAGGAAGGCATGCTGAGGGACTTTTAACGCTCTTAAAAATTCGACGACTTCGGCCGGGTTTGAACCCGCGACCTTGGGCATAGAAGCCAAATGTGATGGTTTGGCCACGTCAACAGAATGGCCGCCACCAAAATGCCACGGCAGGTGTGGGAGGCGCGGGTAGGCAGCAAGAGATCTCGAAGCAGGCTCCGTGTTATTAAGTGACGGGACAACATTGAGGAGGCAATTCAAGTCCGCGATAGTAACCTGGGACAAGCCACGGCGCTGTCAAAGGATAGGACCCCATGGCTATCCTTTGTGAAAATCTCAACACCCAAAGTAGAAGAGGCGACGATTAAGTAAGTAAGAAAGCAGTACTAATCTCTACTTAGTATAAAACAAAGTCCCCGATTCTTGGATGTTACGGGTAAACTCTAGAACCACTGGATGGATTTTGATGCGGTTTTCACCATTCTGTAAAGGATATCTCGAGGAAGATTTCTGTAGAAAATAATTTATTTATGATCAAAGGAAGCCGAGCAGTAACGATTTCAGTGGAAAAGTCGAATAAAACCTGGCGTCCGAGCGCTTTGTAAGCTTACGCTGGGCAAACCGTTAACAATATCTAAATACTATGAGTGTAAGAATTGTTCAGCATGTAAAGTTCTACAAAAACGTCCGCAAGAGCAAATGTCTATCTTCAATACATCGCCCACTATAAGTGTTTTACGTTTTCATTTCGTCCAACCATGTTCATTCAACTACTGAGGCGACAATTTACGAGCTAGCTAAGGACGAGTCTATCATCCCTGTTACAACCTAGCTACTGGGCGAACCTATTGCCTCGGCTAGCACCAAACCGTTGAGTCGTGTTGAGTTAAGACTTCTGAGAAGGGTGGTTGTGTTTGGAGGTTCCCTGGAAATGCAACTCGGGTTTTCTTCATTTCGCCTGTGAAACACAGTCAAGTTAAGATTGGACGGAAGGGGGATTATATTTTATTAAATTATACCGATTGGCGTATAATCTCTTCTTAGTATAAAACAAAGTCCCCGATTCTTGGATGCCACGGGTAATCTCGAGAACCACTGAATGGATTTTGATCCGGTTTTCACCATTCTGTAAAGGATATCTCGAGGAAGGTTTCTGTAGAAAATAATTTATTTATGACCAAAGGGAGTCAAGCACTAACGATTTCACTGAAAAGGTCGAAAAAAATACTAGCATCCGTGCGCTTTTTAAGGTTACCCTGGGCAAACCGTTAAAAATATCTATATACGGTACTATGAGTGTAAGAATTGTTCAGCATGGAAAGTTCTAAAAAAAAAAAAAAAAAAAAAAAAGCCCGGGAGAGCATATCTCTATCTTCAATACATCGCCTACTATAATTGTTTTTACGTTTTCATTTCTTCCAACAATCTCCCTTCAGTTACTGAGGTGACAGTTTACGAGCTAGCTAGGGGCGAGTCTATCACCCCAGTTACAGCTTAGCTAGCGGACGAGCTTATTGCCCCAGATACAGCCAGCAGCAAACTGTCGAGTCAAGTTGAGTTAAAATCTTTAGAGAAGCGTGGTTGTATTTGGAGTTTCCCTGGAAGTGCAACTCGGCTTTTCTTCATTTCGCCTGTGAACTTTTTGTTCCGCAAAATTCACAGTCAAATTAAGATTGGACGGAAGGTGGATTTTTCTTTCATGCACCTCGCCATTCTTAAATTACGTCTGACAAGAATTTGTTGCACATGCATCTCCATGATAATATAATTAATAGTCCAGTCAGTGATTTTAACCCACCATGCCGAGACGTAAAACGGATATTGGTCGTTGATCATTGACATTGAAAAAAAAAAAGCGCTTATCACATAATGCATTCATAACTGTTCCCGGGCGAAGCCGGGTCGGGTTGCTAGTCTAAAATAAAGTAACAAAAGAGGCCAATAACGAAAAGTTTGAATAATAGAAGCACGGTAACATCATTCAGAGACGAAGCGCTTTGTGCAAGTTTTAGTGCGCTCTTTACGTACCACTTCTGGAAGAAGACTTCCATATCGAACAACATAGGATTGGACAATAGCAAACATGAATTTTAGTTATGAATTGGGTTTTAATTATTCAGGAGTCCCTGAAGTAAATAATGGGCCCGCCACTATCGTAATGATCACCGAAATGTGTTTAGTCTCGGTAGTGGTTAACAGTTGTATTAGGCGCTAATATGGAACAAAAGCAGTGCCTATTCACAACAAACTTTGTTTTGCATCGTACTTCCATAAAAAGAGTTACGTCACTTTAATAGTTGCAATCAAACGGAAGTTGTGCAGTATTGTGAGCCATAAAAGGTAGCCTTAGCCTTGTAACTAAACCAAGCAGTTTTGGTGTAAGCAGATGTTCGTTGTTGATTATTTAGGGGCTTAGTGACATCGTGGTCATTTATCCCCGTGTATTTACGTGTGTGTAGATTTTTATGATAACCTGTATTACCGTGATGTCTGTACCAGTGTGGGTATTTGTAATTGATGTAGGATTTGCGTGGCCGTGGCCTTGAGTTCGATTCCCAGCTCCACCATGAAATGTAATTCTGGTCTGAGAGATGAAACGGGGTACACTCAGCCTCGTGAGGCAAAACTGAGAAGAAGTGGGTTTGATTCCTACCTCCTTTCCGTGGTTTCTCTCTCTATTCAAGGCAAATGCCGGGAAGGTTCTTAACTTAAGGCCAGGGCCGCCTCCTTCCCAATCCTCACTTGACACACAAATACACATACTAGTTCAAGCACCACAATGACGAAGGTTATCTGACAAATTCTACACACACCCAAGTGCATGGAGTTAAATGATCATAATGTCCTTCAAATGAGTCAACAAGAACATAAATTCATTCCGCCTCATCGCCGACCCTGTACACTATTGAGTACCCCCTACGAGAAGAAGGCAGAAGTCATCAAGCCAACTAACAAGTTCCAACGCGCTCTATGAATGGCCATAACGGAGATAGAAAGGAAGAAAGAAAGAAAGAAAGACATAATAATAATAATAATAATAATAATAATAATGTGCCGACGTCTCTGAAGAGAATCCTGAAAGCATTGGATCTTCCTATCAGTACAACGACATACTTATAATAATGTCCACAAATCTATCCTTCTTAACACATGGTCTACTGTTCGAAAGAACCTTCAAATCACATAGATGAATATAGATCATCAACTTACAGTAAAATGCCATTGGTGATCGTTCCTGCCTTCTGTAATAACAGGCGTGTATAAAAGATAATAATAATTAGGGCTCGGATTTTTAGGTGCTAAAAATCGGGAAAATATTTATTTTTTATGTACGGTATTAAAAATACCTGAAATATGTGACAAAATAAGTAAAAATATTTAATTATATTGTCATCTAGACTTTCACGGCCCGTGTTACTATTCATAATGTTGAATTTTGGGCTTATGCAGTGTTTTATTATATTAATATTCGACGCGTTTCGAAAGAAACCATGTCTTTCTTCGTCAGGAATAATCTGGAATACGACAATGTTGCTAAGAGAAAGCAACGAAGAACATATAGAAGGTGCCCAAAGATGGACGCCATTATAGCCCCATGTTAGGGACAACGGAAAGCAGCAGTGAATTACTTTCTCAGGGTTCTGATAATAGGTAGCCAGGATTCACTGAGATTGTAGCCGGTGTCGCGGTTGAAATTATCTGGGTGTTTACGTATTTCAACCGCCTCCCTGATGATTCTGGGACGATATTGCTTTATACGGGCAAGAACATCCACTCCTTGGAACATGACATCATGGCCAGATGTTAAAGCATGATCGGCAACAGCTGATTTATCAGGTTGAATGAGCCTGATACATCTATTATGTTCCTTAATGCGAGTGCATATTGTTCTCGAAGTCTGCCCGATGTAAACCTTGCCACAAGTACAGGGAACTCTGTAGATACCCGGTTGTTGTAATTTAGGCAAACTGTCCTTAGTTGGTCGCAGGAGTTGCCTAATCTTAACAGAAGTTCCAAATACAGTCCGTATGTTGTACCGACGTAGGATTTTAGCAATACGATCCGTCGTGTTATGTATGTACGGAAGGTAAGCAGTTCCTCTTACATCTCTTTTCTCAACTGACGTCCTATTATTATTTGTTGGCTTCAGAACCGTAGAAATCAAAGCCTTGCTATAACCGTTGCTCTCAAAGGTGGTTCGCAGAGTGTTAATTTCTTCTTGTAAAGAAGACACTTCACAAATCCTCCTAGCCCTGGTAGTTAGAGTTGTAAGGATACCATGTTTCTGGGCAGGGTGATGGTGAGAACTTGCGTGGAGATATCTATTGGTGTGTGTTGGCTTACGAAAAACGCTGTGTCCTAAAGATCCATCCTCTTTCTTGGTGACGAGAACATCTAAAAAAGGTATTTTGCCGTCAGATTCCTTTTCCATGGTGAATCAAATAGAAGGGTGCTGGAGATTAAGGTGATCCAGGAAATGGCTAAGACTTTCCTCACCTTCCGTCCAAACAACGAACGTGTCATCCACATAACGCCACCAGATCTTCGGTTTGAAAGGAGCCGACGACAAAGCTTTCTCTTCAAAGTTCTCCATGAAGAAATTAGCCACAACAGGAGAGAGAGGACTACCCATGGCCACACCATCAGTCTGCTCATAAAAATTCCCATTCCATAGAAAGTAGGAGGAGGTCATGCAGTGATAAAAAAGTCTTGTGATGTCTTCAGGAAAAAAGCCATTAATGAGAGACATAACACCATCAATAGGTACTCTCGTTAACAGAGACACCACGTCGAGACTCACTAGGATATCACCCGGCTGAAGTGTTATAGCTTTCAACTTTTCCACGAAGTGTGTGGAATCCTTAATGTTCGAAGGCGTGTTACCCAGAAGCGGCTGAAGTAGTCTACCTAGGTATTTGGAAAGGGCATGTGTAGAAGAACCAATCGTACTAACAATAGGTCTAAGAGGGACATCTTCCTTATGTATTTTAGGAAGACCAAAGAGTCTCGGAGGAATAGCATCCCCTGGAAGGAGAGTCTTCGCTGCATCCGCTGGAATAGATGATTGCTTGATCAATTTGACGGTGACATTTGAGTAGCGAGTAGTAGGATCACGACTATTAATCCTATATACAGGATCTGATAACAAAGACGATATCTTGGAATCATAATCAACCTTATCCAACACCACTGTCGCGTTACCCTTGTCAGCGGGGAGAACGATAATATCAGAATTGTCCCTTAGATCTTTAAGTGCCCGGCTTTCGCCTTGTTTTAAGTTGGTGTTAGGTGGCTTAGCGGTCTTGAGAACTCGGGAACATTCTTGCCTGGCTTCCTCGGCCTCTTCAGGTGTGAGGTGATGTACCGAGGATTCTACGGATGTAATAAGTTCTTCAATAGGAATTCTTCTAGGCGCTACAGCAAAATTGAGACCGTTAGCGAGAACTGCCTGTTGGGTATCATTTAGGGGCTTGCTGGACATTTTTACGACAACCTTGTTAGCATCAAGTCTAATGGCTTGAGATTTCTGCAACTGACATAACCTATCATATTTGGAAATATGTCTGTCCCTCATCTGATCTAGAACGCTGTTAGCTTTCACTGAAGAAATACGATCAAAGATCTTCCATAATTCCTCACTTACGAAATTCGAGAGGCGTAGATGTAGCTGTAGTAACTCCCTCGAAATAAAATCCAACTGCTTACGAGTATGCTGTAACCTCTCTATCAATAACGCCTTGCTTGCACGACGATAGATTCTCGTTGCCTTGTTCTCGTTGACATGGTTTCTTTCGAAACGCGTCGAATATTAATATAATAAAACACGGCATAAGCCCAAAATTCAACATTATGAATATTTAATTATAATTTAGTTTATTAATGTGAATATAAACAGTATGCAGTACTCACGAATGCAATTAATGCAATGCCTCACTGACTGCTGAAGAATTACAATACACAACGAGATACATCTTCAGGTTGTCCATCACATATAACCGACAATTATCGCGAAACACTTCTTCTGAAGGCGCGAAACTGCGGCAATATGTTTCTTGCCCTTGAGGGCTTGTGTAACTTGAGATCGCTGTTCAGCCTTGATTGCTTTCCCACATGGTTGGCAGAACAGAACGTCCCCATCAGAAGTAAAATTATCTTTAAATTCTGCAACACACAATAATTTGTAGTTGTTTTTACTTTAGGCATCCTAGAACTGCCTTACACTTCACAGTGCCAGAAATGAACTGCACGTGAGTGACACTGGTTCCAGGTAGCTGGGGGAGGGTGTGATCTAGCACGTGGTGCAATATGGCTATGGACAAGGAAATCCCCGGCTTCCACAGTGAGTGGCACGGGGCGACAAGTTAAGAATAACACAGATGCAAGCTGACATACGTTCTGCGTGAAGATTAGATAGCTCACAGGTTCTTTCCCGTTGAAGAAACACAGCACAAAAATGCAACAAACTGAAAGATCTAGCATACCGATAAAAAAAATGCAAATATTATGTATTTTTACGTGCTAATAAGTGAAAAGCAGGAATTTATGTATTTATAGAAAAAATGCTTAAAATATGTATTTACATAAAAAATATTTATTTGCCTAAAAATCCGAGCCCTAATAATAATATATAATAATTATTATTATAACGACCTGAAAATGCTGCATCTAAAACCCGACGACGCCTTCAATAGAGATCTCTTCCGCAAAAAGATACTGACTAATTTCACTAATAATAATAATGGGCTAACCCGAGACGAGACACCGAAACCGAAAAGAAGACAAGGTACCACCTGGACAGCGGAGCGCAAGATGGCCCACTCACAGAGAATGAGGGAATTCTGGGCTCAGAGGAAAGCGAAGCAAATTGCCAAGTGTAGCAAGACTTAACGTGGTCCTAGATGGCCTCAACGAATTATATATTCCGTATGTATAGCCTAATAATTATAATCCACATCTAAACAACCATGGTTATGCTTGATCATTGATCTGTACCTCTATTCTGGAAACCATTGTAAAATGAGAGTTATTTGTGAGTAATAATAATAATAATAATAATAATAATCATCATCATCATCATCATCATCGTTGTCTCTATTTGCATGTCAAACTGAGATCCGAGTTTGAATTGCATGCACATAAACGAAGGGTTACGTGAAAATACGGTAACGATAATCCCGAATGTGAAAGGTACGATCTGACTACAGATCCGCCTAAACATTGCGAACATAACGCCAGAAATCTGTACATCTCACTCGTTCATGTACTCGTATATTGAATCGGAAAAGATCTCATGCTAAATTTAAACTATGAATTATTGACTTTATGGTAATCGTAAAATCAAATAACTTAATTATTTCCATACTATAAAATTATGTACGGTACTGAACCTAATCTTGCCTCTCATGGGACGCCATCGTGATGGCTGGAACAACCAATTCCAAACATGCAGATTGTCAACAATCGAGAGTTCATTGTTGGTTACCAGACCTGAAACTTTAGCGAATGCGCAAGCAATATCGTCTCTGTTCGCGGAATACAGCTTTAGGCTATACATCAACAGGAACATCCAGTGGCACGGCGTTGCGCAGTAGGGTTCGCAACGCCAGACGTTTCTTTAAGGCAGCAATTTCCTCGTAGGATATTATATTTGACGATGTGCTTTTAATTAAAAATTAGCAATTAAACATTAATCATGTTCTCAATATTAATCGTCTTGAACGATAATTAAATGTTATTGGTTATATGTCCCTTATAACTACTGCGGCTTTTAGAGACGCCGGGGTGCCAGATAGAGAGCTGAATGGACTCCCTTGAGCTGGCGTTGCCATGGTTACAGTTGGCAGTTTTTAGCCTACTTTCGAGTTTTGCAAAAAATGAAAGTAGACTTATGAGATCAACACAGGGCCAAAAATTGTGTGCCTGTCTGTGTGTGTGTGTGTGTGAGAGAGAGTGTGGGTACTCTGAATGTCTGTGTGTCCCCCCCCCCCCCCCTATCAATTCGAACACGGTGAAACCGAATTGAATGAAATTTTGTACAGAGGTAGCACTAGCAAAGGGCACCTCAGTGTCATGTTTTATATCGCCGCCATCTTGACGGAAACGTAATGGCGGCCACCCAAATATTCAAAGCTTAAATCAAATTATGACTAACCAAATCATCCGATCTCTACGAAAATTTGCAGCAACATATATTTATATGGCGAGCGTCTTTTGATTAATCTACAAGGTCATCAACCCAATAGTTTGCTGATGGTGGCCATGTATGTGTGCAAATCGATTCCCCCTATCAATTCAAACACGGTGAAACCGAATTGAACGAAATTTGGTACAGTGGTAGCACTACCAAAGGGCACCTAATTGTCATGTTTTATATCGCCGTCATCTTGATGAAAACGTAATGGCGGCCACCCAAAGTTAAAAGCTTAAATCAAATTACGACCAACCAAATCATCTGAACTCTACCAATTGTTGCAACATTATACCTTTATGTATGGAGAATCTTTTGACCAAACTACAAAGTCATCGGCCCAATAATTTGCGTATGGCGGCCATGTATGTGTGCAAATCGATTCCCCCTATCTATTTAAACACGGTGAAACCGAAATGAACGAAATTTCGCACAGAGGTAGCACTCGCAAAAGGCAACCCAGTGTCATGTTTTATATAGTTGCCATCTTGACGGAAACGTAATGGTGGCCACCCAAATGTTAAAAGCTTAAATCAAATTACGACCAACCTAATCATCTGATCTCTACCAAATTTTGCAGCAACATATTGGGGTGGTTTGTGAGAAGCGTCCTTTGACCAAGCTACAAGGTCATCAGTTCAATAGTTTGCACATGGCGGCCATGTATGTGTGCAAATCGATTCCCCATAACAATTCAAACACGGTAAAACCGAATTGAACGAAATTTGATACAGATGTAGCACTAGAAAGGGCACCTCAGTGTCATGTTTTATATCGCCTCTATCTTGACGGAAACCGAATGGCGGCCACCCAAATGTTAAAAGCTTAAATCAAATTACGACCATCCTAATAATTTGATCTCTACCAAATTTTGCAACAACATACCTTTTTGTGGGAAGCATCTTTTGACTGAACTACAAGGTCATCATCCCATTAGTTTGCAGATAGCGGCCATGTATGTTTGCAAATCGATTCACCATAGGCCTATTAATTCAACCCCGGTGAAACCGAATTGAATAAAATTTGGTTCAGAGGTAGCACTAGCCAAGGGCACCTCATATTCATGTTTAATATCTGTATAACACGTTGTATTTCAATAAGCTACTACAACCAACATTCAATTATACCCTTGAAAAGGACAAAGAGTTATAACAATACCCATGCTTTTAGGAGAAAGTAGGCTATATGTTCTTTACTGAACATCTTGTTTCATTGTTTCTCATACCTGGGGCGGTATGATACAAGAATCTCGAAAACGATTGATCCTGAAACCTTAAAACATTATTTGTTGGGTCTCTTTGGGATCATGCTAGTTTCATTAGGGAAGCAATGTTCATCATCCTTGCTTGTGACCCAAACATTGCCGAAGTGATGAGATTAAGTATTACATTTTTGAATGAATCTGTTCTTCTATCCTAAAAAAACAATTAGTAATAATAATAAAAAATTACGAGCCTTGCAGTAGTCGCATATGATGTGTAACATGTGACATGTTATTCCTTGTTAACAGTGAACTCTGTTGGTCATTGAAATAACTACTTGTAAAACTCCAGTGCCGGTTTTCAGTAAATATGATATAATGAATATCTTCACACCAAAGAACGACAGCTTGAAGATGATTTATTGTAGGAAGATCTTTAATGGGGCCTCCAAACTTTGAACTAAACAGTATACGATATACATTCCTCATAGCCGACAGTACCAATCTCCGCCACTACGCGCGTTCATTGTTTCCGTCCCATCCATTTCCGTTTCATTGTTTCCGTCCCATCCATTTCCGTTTCATTGTTTCCGTCCCATCCATTTCCGTTTCATTTTTCAAAATCACCCCCACAAAAAATACTGATACCGAGTGGAAAGAAGTCACACATCAAAAATGATACGGTAATTCAACCTGAAGCATTATACGCACCAGAAACCCTGATTATTGGATAAACAAGAAAGGAAAATCCTGAGGAAGATCTTTGGCCCAGAGTGCATAGCGGGAGTGTGGATGTCTCACGAGTTATACCAACATTCCAAGATAATATCAAATATTATTAGAAAAAAGACTATTAAAATTTTATGGACATTTCAAATAATAGGCAATGAAATACTTAATAAAAGGATATTTAATCATGCCTCGTCATTAAAAGCAAAGAATGAGAGGATAAATAAATTGATGATGATAATGATGATAATTCTCGTTCTAAGGGGCCTAACATCTAGGTGGCCCAATAGAAATTGAAAATGACCTTCAAGAACTCAAGGTAACAGACGAAATTCTATGGGACAGGTCAAGATTCAGATCGTTGGTGAACAAACATCACTTTGCTGCAAACCCCCGGATGATAGCCACCACTACATGGACAGCAGAAAGGAAGACAATTCATAGTGAGGAAATGAAGAGATTTGGAGAAGATAAGAAAACTAATTCAAATTCATCTGTGAAATAGGTTCAATAACGCTCCTTAGTTGGGCAAAACGTCGTAAAAACAATTTACGAACCTTACAGTAGTCGCATATGATGTATAACATCCGACATTCTACTATGAAATTGAGATGAAATATAATGTGAAGTCAAACTTTTTCGGCTGTACTCCTCCAGTTTTTAATTTTTTCTCACGTTTCTTTTGTCGATAATTTTGCATATATACTGCTCTGGATTTACCCATCTCTGCAAATCACAAAATCATGAAAAAAGGGGCGACACCTCGAGTCCTACAACTCCCCATGCAGCATTATTGGTTCGCGAGATATTAAAACTCCTATGACCCTTTAGTTTTGGGTCATTTGGTTAAATTAAGAGGGGGATAGAAAAACGGGAGGCGTCACCCCGACTCCTAGGAAACCTCATACAAGTCCCTAACATTATTGGTTCGCGAGATATTAAAAAGCCGATGACTTATTAGTTTTGGGTACTTTGGTTAAATTAAGGCGGCTATAGAAAAACAGGGGGGTGTCACCCCGAGTCCTAGGACACCTCATACAAGTCCCTAGCATTATTGGTTCGCGAGATATTAAAAAGCCGATGACCTATTCGTTTTGCCGGGAGCGCAAATCCCTTGCTTACAGTGAATTCTGTTGGTCATTGAAATAACTACTTGGAAAACTCCAGTGCCAAATCCTGACCGGTGGGTATGCGCGAGGTACGTCGTGGTACCAATGGTTTATTGTAGTATAAGCCTGAGTAGTTAAAAGGGACGTAAAACCAATAACATTATTATTATTCGATTTATTGTAGGAATATCTATAATGGGGCCTCCAAATCTTGAAGTAAACCGTATGCGATATAGATTCCACAGCAAAAGTATGAAGATTTAATAAATCATAATTGTTTTCAGCAAATATGATATAATGAATATGTTCACGCCAATGAACGACAACTTGAAGATGATTTATTGTAGGAATATCTTTAATGGGGCCTCCAAACCTTGAAGTAAACCGTATGCGATGTTTCCTCTTACACATTTCCGTCCCATTTCCGTGGCCGACAGTACCTCGAATGCGTAGCCTACATTAAATAAGAATACAGCAAAAGTAATAAGATCTAATAGATCATAATTGTTTTCAGCAAATATGATATAATGAATATTTTCACACCAAAGAACGACAACTTGAAGATGGTTGGTTGGTTCTTAAGTTTAGGGGCTGCGACAACGCGATCATGTAGCCCCGTGTATTTTGGGTGTGTGTAGAATCTGTCTGATAACCGGTGTTAATTGTGATGACTGTATTAGTGTGTGTTATCTGTTTTTTAAAATTTAAGTACAGACTGCAACTTAGAATTTTTCAAATAGTTCCTACTTTTGCCGCCAAGCGCCACCGTCAACGACTACTAGGTCAAGTCCAGAACTTAGCTACTAGACGCCATCGCAGTCGGCTCTTGGCAACGAACGTAGAAACCTAAGAGCGTTGTTTACATTCTTAACCTGCTTGCCACGGTGGGTGAGTGGTTAATGTGTCGGACTACTAACGACAAGCTTGCAGGTTCGCCCCTGGCCGTGGTAAGTGATTTTTGAAAGGCGACAAAAATCACGACATGGATGTCAAACGTTGTTGGCAAGTTAAAGAACCCATTTGAATTCAGTAGGCCGCACAGTGGTCCTTTTGCACTATCTGGGCGCTCAAAATGTAAAAAATAAATGTTATGTATTTTCATGATTTATGACGTTTTCAGTATCAGTAATGTCCGATGACCTCAGAACTGTGCCTATATGTCATATGTGTTCACCCCCTGGAGAGTGAGAGATCGCTGAATTAGGATGTTTCTTATTGCATCCTTAGCTGGAAGCAGAGCTGATTATTTGTGTTTTAATCTTGTGCTTCTAAAGACGTGTTTTTTGAGCTATCTTCACCGTTTGCCACTGGATATGACTGACCAGGGTATGCTTTTTCTTTAATACATTTTCAAAATCGTATACAAATTGCTTTCGTTTACGTGATAGACGTTTGAACATAGTGACTTTTAAAATATATTTTATCCTTCTTCTATGGGTTTTTAGACCCGGAAATTCGCAATTGTCAACCATTGTTGAAATTCTTTTCATTAGACTATAGCCTATATCCTATTGTGTTGTCTGTGGAAAAACCGCATGCTACTTTTTGCAACTTTGGCTTTTTTTCCTTCTTTTAGTGCTGTCGGAAGGAATTTTGCGGAAAGATCTTTTCGATTTTTGGCGCCATGCAAGTGGGAAAGTGAAAGAAAGTGATGTCTTTCAAAACCATTTGATAGAAAATACTAATCTGAAAACCATTGGACAGTCTGTTAAAGATATTGTTAGAAAAAACTTATTAATTTTTCCTCGCAATTAAGAAACAAGATGGTCAGGAAAGAACATATAGCCTACTTTCTCCTAAATGTATGGGTATAGTTATAACTCTTTGTCTTTATCATCTCCTAATTTCTTCCAATTCGAAGTGCAAATTGGCACACTGGATTTGAGGAGTGGCGTTCAAATAATTTACCCCAGCATTTTGCAATTTCATCAGTAAACACTCCAAACAACGTAGGTATTCAGTTTTTTAACACCGACTACTTACAATAATTTAAACTTCGTTGCTCTAAACGTATCACTGGGAGAAACATATTTAATATAACTATTACACAGCTAATTTGTAATCGCGCACGGCTAACGAGAAAGACAGGCCATGGCGCGTAAACCAAACCCTTCTGTGACGTAGGCAATGTACCGGTACTGCTTGATGATGCTTGTACGTTTAAGTCGAGAGCAATTCATAAGCAGCAGAAATGCAATATTTTATATCAATCTTCATAAAATGGACGCAGTTTAGATGTTCCGTGTGTTTTCAAACACGATAAATTATACTGTATAGGTTTGCAAAACTACGCCTATTGAAGTTACTCCTTACAAAAATCCACGCGAAATAGGATTCAAGGGTTCGTTGTGTCTTTAATAGCTGCAACGAACAGGCTACAGTAAGTCGAGTTGTAGATTCTGTGACCTTCGTTGTGAGTTAAATTATGTGCACATTAGTATAATTAGATCAAAGAATCTTGCAGCACAGTATAGATATCATTAACTTATTGTTGTTTCAAGGGGCGGAACATAAATTAATTCGTTTATAGAAGAGATCTGCGGAATACACTACCCACCGACTAACGACTTGTATCAATACCTTCTATGAAGACAAGTGATAAATGAATACCAACGTTTATACAGGTTCAATGATGTAGACAAGATGACTAGGTACCACACCGGCAGTAAAACGAAGACCAGGCAGTGGTGCAACAGAACTACATTGCTGACGTCACGAAAACTCACCAGAGCCAGTCATTCTCGTTGGCCGTGATAATCGCGCCTTATCTTGGGGATGTGTACCCTCTATCGGCAAAAATAATAACCTTCGTAATTATACTGTAGACATGGGTTCACTAACTGGCCGGTAGAGAGCATAGCTCGCCTCTAGAAGGCTGTGGTTACCAATAACATAGTTCAAGTAATTACCCTTAGATGTCACTCCGGTGGTGAATGTTGTTTTAATTAAATATATATTTTCCATTTCAAAATGCACCATATAATGCTTTATTTTATAACGTCTCAGTACTCAAGAAATAATAAATATATAAAAAATCAAGAAAAAAGTCCAACTCTGATAGGATTTGAACCACGGCCAGCCTGATGAAAGACTAACGCGCTGACCACTCAGCCAATCGTGCACACTCTAATGGATCGTTAGGAACCAATACATATACCACGTTATAGCGAATCATGACTTGGACTAAACGGTTTCTTTACTGGAGTATATTTTAAACCGAGTTCATTTCACAGAAAGTTCATATATTTGTTACCACTAGCCTATATTGCATGCAACATACTGAAATTAATAAAATATAGGTCAGAACGAGAGATCAGCTGCCATCTTGTCAAATAACCGAGACGACTCAGCTTTTTAAAATCACTTCTAGACTATAATATTAAAATATAAACTTTTAATTTCAAACGGGCCACGTCGTTTCAAACAGATTAAACGATTCTTGGTTCGATAGTCGGAACTGGTGGGTCCCATGTTATGGATTATAAAGTTTGCATAATTCACACGGCCGCCATTCTGAAATGGTACGGTTGATGACCTCGTAGTTTGGGCACAAGACGCGCCTCATATGAAGGAACGTTATTACCCAATTTGGCAAAGATCCGGTTATTAGTTTGGTTGTAATGCATTATTGCGTTTTGACCATTTGAGTGGCCGCCATTAAGTTTTGGTAAAGATGGCGGCAATATAAAACATGACACTGAGGTGCCCTTTGTCAGTGCTACCTCTGTACCAAATTTCGTTCAATTCGGTTTCACCGTGTTCGAATTGATAGGGGGGGGGGGCAGACATTCAGAGTACACACACACACAGAGACTCTCACACACACATACACACACACACACAGACAGACACACCATTTTTGGCCCTGTAGTGATCTCATAAGTCTACTTTAATTTTTTGCAAAAATCGAAAGTAGGCTAAAAAGTGGGTTGCAAGACACAGGACATTAAGCAAGTATTTTGTCGTCCTAATTTTTCTTCAATCGAATAGATGTGTGGTACTTCAGTTTTATTCTGTACACCCCTGAAAGACCATAATATTGTGTTAATTAATTCCTTCCCTTCTTAAGTGCTTCGTTTCACCACACGTTTAGCTGTGATAAGAACCAGATGGAAGGAACGGCATGTGTTTCGCCTGACTCATGAAATTCCATTTCAGTGACAAGTTAATTTATTACTGTCTTGACCAGAGATATAGAGATTGTGAGGACAAGGGGAGATTAAATATGTTTTTTGTACTCATGCACAGTATTTTATTATGGTCACTAAAAGAGTTCAATTGTTATTACTCTACCTACACATCAAATACTATTTTGTAATGTAGTGTATTCTCAAATGAAAATTAGCCTATTGTGGCATAATATCTGTAATAGTTCAATTAAAATATCTATGGATTGTACGAAGCTAGGAGTCCAACAGAGCATACAAATTGTTACTGATTTTTTTAATATGGAGTATTTTTCAAAAACCTGTGGTCACAATATCACCTACGCTCAGTAGCATTGAGGAAAGCCTTCATCCAGTTGAACATTATTAATATTATTGTTATTATTAAGACAAGTTAAACCTCAATTCTTATAAATAAGAATAAGGAAAATGTTTAACATACTTTTGAACAGTTATTTTAAGGTTTATAGACCTTTTTCATATGCAAAGGAATTTTGCGTGCCAGATAGGCTAAAATGACCACTGTGGGCCGTGTTCAATGGCAAAATTAATCTCTGGATTTTCCGCCAACACAAAGTTCCTCCATTCTCTACTAGAAAGCGCTGTAGTGTCAAGGAGCTTAGATATCTAACCTCCTTGACTTTCATAGCGTTCAAAGGAACGACTAAATTCGACATGCAAGCTACCCTCTGAGTGTCAATTAACAAAGCTTGCACCCGGCACCCGAGGCCATACGATATTATTATTATTATTATTATTAACCTATCCAATTTAGCTTCGCACAGGTGTAATTAGTGCAAGGTTCTTTAACATGCCATAAATCTATGACATGGGACCGTCGGCTTTACCTCCCCTCCGAAGGAAGGCATACTGAGTGATTTTTAACGCTCTTAAACTTGAAGATGATTTATTGTAGGAATATCTTTAATGGGGCCTCCAAACCTTGAAGTATACCGTATGCGTGGTTTCCTCTTACACATTTACGTCCCATTTTCCACCCCATTTCCAAAATCACTCCCACAAAAAATATACAGCAACCGAGTGGAAAGATGTTACACATCAAAACTACGAGGGTAAATCGAAAAGTCTTTGCCCATATTGTTTTGGCAAAAGAAATACATACAGCTAATTACAAAAACGTACTGTTCTTACACTAATTTTCCACATAGTCTCCACATTTGTTCAGACATTTGTCCCACCACAGCACTAAATTTGAGATGGCCTTGTGGTAGAATTTAGCCGGCTGACTGTGGATCCTTCGTCGGACTGCTGTCTTAGCGTCATCGTTGAACGTGAATTGCTGTCCTGCCAGGAACTTTTTCAGCGGACCAAAAACGTGGAGGTCACTAGGGGCGAGGTCCGGACTGATGGTGGGTGGTCCAGACTCTCCCAGGGGAATGACTGGAGCTTGTTGGCGGTACTGGTTGCCACATGTGGTCTCGCATTGTCATGGTCCTGTGAAGACGTTTCTGGCAGGACAGCGATTCACGTGCAACGATGATGCCAAGACAGTAGTCCGACAATGGTTCCACAGTCACCCGGCTGAATTCTACCACAGAGGCATCTCAAATTTAGCGCTACGATGGGACAAATGACTGAACAAATGTGGAAACTATGTGGAAAAATAATGTAAGGTACATAGAACAGTACGTATATTTGTATGTATTTTTGGGGGGGAAAATAGGGGCAAAGGCTTTTCAATCCACCCTAAAAATATTACATTAATAATACAGTAATAATACACACATACTGTTTAGCCTATTTTCATTTATAAATAAAAAAATAGGCTTATGAAATCACCTTTTATCCGCGTGTCTGTGTGTGCGTGTGTGTGTGATTCGTGTATGTGGCCCCCTCTAATAAAATCTAAACGGCTGGAGCGACTTCAATGAAACTCGGTAAGTCCATAGCACTCTTCCGGACGACCCCGACCGTGCCCTTCAAATTTTGATACGTCTCACCAATGCGAAATATTTCACCAGCAATCAATATCTCCGAAACTATTACAGATACCACCCTGGAATTTTGTACGGTGATCAAGGGAACTACTAGAAGTTCACCTTTGTGACTTTTGAAGATCTGGTAACTACAAAACCAACATGGGGGCCAAGCGAAGTTGCGGCTTTTAAATAGACGTTTCTCGCGATTTAACCAACCAAACGCAATGAAACTTGGTACAGTATAAGTTTATACACATTGTAATGCACCAACATCTAACTTCGTTTAATTATTTACATAACCTCAAGATGGCGGCTATGCGAAATATTTCACTGGCATTCTATATCTCTGAAACTATTACCGGTATTATCCTGAAATTATGTATGGAGATAAAGGGCACTACTGGAAGTTCATCTATGAGACTTTTAAAAACCGGTTAACAACAAAACGAACATGGCGGGCAAGCGAAGTTGAAAGTTTTAAATAGACTTTTCTCGCGATCTAATGATCCAAACGCGATGAAACTTGGTACAGCAAATATTTATACACATTGTAATCCACTGGTACCTAATTTAGTTCAATTGTTTACATAACCTCAAGATGGCGGCTGTGCAAATTTTAAAATTAAGATTTATTTCTTGTGTCGTAATCATGCGATCGAAGTGAAAGTTTGAATAATGAACCTACGCAATAATTTTCCTTTAAAGGTACATGACTCTATGGCCTATACATACAACACTCCAACAAGGCGACCATCCAAAATATTTAGACGGATATCAATATCTACGAATCTATTACAGCAATCAAACTGATTTTTTTATGTTCATAGGGGTTATGAACATAAGTTCACCTATAGGACTTTCAATAACCTGGTGGTCACAAATCCAACATGGCGGCGACGCGAAGTATAAATATTCACATGGACGTTTCTCGCAATTTAACCATCCGAGTGGAGTGAAACTTGGTACAGTAAATCCTTATACTAATGTTAATACACTGGCATCTAATTTATTTCAATTGTTTCCATAACCACAAGTTGGCAGCTGTGCGAAATTTTAAAATCTAATTTTTATTTCTTGTGTCTTAATCATGCGATTGAAGTTTGAAAACTACACGTACACAATAATCTTCATGTAACAGTACAGAACTCTAAGACCTACATATATAAAAATCCAACATGGCGACCATCCGAAATATTTAGTCTGTTCTCAATATCTACGAATCTATTACAACAATCAAACTGAAATTTTGTGTGTTGATAGTGGCAATTGACATAAGTAAGATATATGGAAATAGGCTTTAGTTCTTCTCGGAACTACTTGTTACATTAGAGAGTGCTTTGCCATTCAGCGTCCAGTCTTGTCTGCGAGCTTCTATTTCCGAACAAGTCGTCTCCATTATACTCGATTAGCAGCAAGTACGAATACTACGACTTGTCGCTCCGTATGTCCGGATTCGATTCTCGGCTATAACGAGAAAGCTGGAACGAGGTACACACAACATCGTGAGGTAAAACTGAAAAGAGGTGGGTTCGATTCCCACCTCAGCCATCCTGAAAGTTGGTTACTTTGGTTTCCTATTTCTACTCCAGGCAAATGTCGAGGTAGTTCCTAATATAAGGCTACGGCCGTCTCCTTCCCAATCCTCGCCTGAATTACAAATACACACACTACTACTATTACTACAGACACCACAATAACACAGGTTATCAGACAAATTCGACACCCGGCAAGTACACAGGGCTAAAGGACAACGATGTCCAAGCCCCTGAAATGAAACAACAGAAATATTTATCTTTAACAGATTAGCCTAGTAGCATAATATCCAGTGTCAGTTATAGTAATTGGCTAGTTAGTTAGCGAGCGTGCGAGCCTTTCCAAGAATCAGGCGACCAAGGACAGAAAAATGATTCTCGTGAAAACTTCCGAGTGATGTGTACCGGTAACCTTTGTAAGTGATTTATCCAAAATTGTTACTAATTGTAAGATAAAAACACTATTTATAACCCATCATGCCAAGAAGGAAACCAAATTAGCATTGGTCGTAGTTCATCGAACTCTAGAAAATAAGTTTATACCGTAAATTACTCCCTATCTTAAGATCACTATTTATATGTTAATTCACTTCAGCTGAACTTCACATACCTTACCCTAAAGCCACAATAAAGCTTCCCCACATACCTACGACGAGTGAGCCGGGGGAAGGTTGTTGTTGTTGATGTTTCATTTGAAGGACTTAGTATCGTGGCCATTTATATATAAACTTGCCTAATTTCGCAGTAAATTTCTTTCGACAAGCAAAGATAAAAGTTCTTGGTACTGAAATTCCCCGTCAGATAGCACCATCAAACAGCGACATTATAATAGTAGAGATGCTACCATCTGTTGTAAGATCGTTAAACTGCTTGAAATTACTATTTCCAACTTCGCACCAAGAACCCAATATGTTGTTACGAAATTAGGGATAGTGCGAAATAGGGAAAGTCTCCCTTACTTGGGTATATATAAATAAATAAATACATAAATGTTTGCTAACCTGTGTTATTGTGGAGGCTGTAGTAGTAGTAGTAGTAGTAGTGTGTATCTGTAATTAAGGTAAGAATTGGGAAGGAGGCAGTCGTGGCCTTAAATTAGGAACCTTCTCGGTATTCGCAGTAAAAGTGAGAAACCATGGAAAACCACTTCCAGGATGGCTGAGGTGGGAATCCAGGCCACCTCTTTTCAGTTTTGTGTCACGAGGCTGAGTGTACCCCGCTCCAGCCCTCAGACCGGAATTAAACTTCTTGGCAGAGCCGGGAATCGAATTCGAATCTCCGGAATGACAGCCACTAGGTGATCCCGCGGGAAGGGACAGGAAGTGGGGAACGACTGAAGCAGAGAATGTTCCGCTGTTCTCCGAGAGATGGAGACTTGCTGTGATATAATAACACAATGCAGGTGGGTGACATTCGAACTTTGTGCAACACAATTTTCATTTCACATATTTATCGAGATCTCTTTTATGGCTTTATTTATTAGGCGTCCGTCTCCATGGCTAAGTGGGTAGCGTCCTAGACTTTGCACCGAGGGACCCGGGTTTGACTCCCGGCACGCAATATGTTAGTGTTAATTAACGCTAGACGCAGAGTATAGACCTCGTGCGAATGAACGTTGCTGCGCTCTGGCGGAAAGCCACTCAAATATTCCGTAGGACTTGTGTGTGAGTGGGGCAACGTGATTAGATCATGTTGTGGAAAGATTTCAAGTTCAAGATGGTAAAAGTTCTACAGAGAGTAGAGCAAATCGTTATGTGGTTGGATGTAACTACATATACAGAAATATCCACCTGGAACGTAATTCTTCGTATTCAGAAACCAAAAAACAGTACATTCGTAGAAGGAACGCCTCCGTAATTGTGGTATTTGTAGTCGGCATTTTTATAAATCGAACATCGACAAAAGGTCCTGACAGACCCAGGCACTGTCTTACTGTATATGAAGGCAAACTAATCAGATCAGCGTGAACGAGGGGAGGGTAGCAGATTAACTGCGCGAAGAGAGGTTGAAATGAAAGATGACAGAGAGTAGCCCAGCACAAGTGGAAGTAATGCCATGCTCAACTGGTGTCCCGTGGTCACCACGTCCTTCTATATGTGAGCCGCTGGGGAAGATTCACTGTTTCATGAAAATGAGGGATGTGAAGGAAGTGTGTTTAAATAGGGATTATTATGTAACGCGAGTGTATCGACAAATATCATGACCATAAATAGTGATAAGACTGAGGTGAGCTTGTTGTTACCACCACAGTTAACATTGCACGTGTTGTCATCAATCACAACATGAATAACGCGAGTATGTCGACAAATATCATGACCATAAATAGTGATAAGTGATAAGACTGAGGTGACCTTGATGTCACTGCCACAGGTAACATTGCACGTGTTGTCATCAATCACAACATGAATAACGCGAGTATATCGACAAATATCATGACCATAAATAGTGATAAGTGATAAGACTGAGGTGAGCTTGTTGTTACCACCACAGGTAACATTGCACGTGTTGTCATCAGTCACAACATGAATAAGGACACCCAATCTACGTAAGAGTGAGACAGTCCTGACCTATAGCAATATTCTCTCCGGGTTGCAGTAGCATCAAGGTTGTTATTTTAGAAATCCAGCTCCCCTACGCAGTATTCGTGCAATAAACAACTCCTGAAGTGCCCTGCTCATTATTTGTGCCCATGTACTTGCGTGTGTGTAGAAATTATTTAAAAGCCTATGTTACTAAGAATCATCCCGGCATTTTCCTGGGGAAACCAAGATAAACAACATGGCCTATAGGATACCTGAAGTGGGAATTGAACCATCCTCCTCTAAGCTTTATTTTTTATTGCAGTCAAACGGCCATACATGTAGCCTCACAAGTCTGAGTGTACCGTGTTCTAACCCTCAGACCCTCTCGTTTACAATATTCCACGGCAACGTTCTTTGTTTTTTTTTCCCATTGTTGCAGGAAGGAAGACTTCAAATAATCTCTCTCGTAATTTTATTTAAAAGAAAAAACCTACAAAGGATTAAATTTTGAAAGACATGGTTTACAGCCACACTTAGGGGATTGAGATTTCTTATTGCAATTAATCTGTTAATTAATATTTTAAAATATGGGAAAGAGAAAAGTAATGTTGTAAGTTGATAATACTCTTCTAAATTAATATATATGATGAACAGTGCAAAACGTAAAGCACTGCAACTCAAATTTAACAGCATTAGATGGTTGATTAATGCTAGTTTCTCACAAACACAAACTGTATAATATTATATTCTTCTCCCAACTTTGGTTTCAAGATGAGCTTTCCGCCTTTCTTAAGCTGAGAGGCTGTGAAATACGACGTATCCCTTCGAATATTCCCTAAACCGTGATAAATTTCCATGGATGACGGCATTTCATCATTAAATAACTTATTTTACTGTCCTACTCGGTTCTCCAGCACGAGCCACCACACACACTACTCCTACGGACTCAGTGAGCGAGTTGACGCTAGGGGCGCCAGCAGCTGAAATATCGCCATTAGCACGAGGTCTATACTACTACTGCTACTATACTCTGTATTTCAAAAGAAAGAACGAGAAGGAAATGGCGGGAGCTTGGAATAGCTGAGTTGTGTTGATGGTTGAAGTAGATCAGCTGATTCAAATAATACACAGGGCTACACTTCGGTCATTATTTCGGTACTATTAGGCGCAATATAATGTAAATGCCGATCCTGAGTCAACGCCGAGGACATTCAAATAGAGAAATACGGTACATAAACAACAACAATATTACGAGCCTTACAGTAGTTGCATATAATGTGTAACATCTGACATAGAAGAAACCTCACGTGAAATTGTTGATACACCGGTATTTTATACTATTATTGGCACAAATATTAATCTATTGTAAAAGGGAGTGTTTTACAGATAGTGTAGTTTATAATACGGAACTCATTTTATTAGATGATTTGTAGCTTCCACCAGCACTAGCCTAAATAAAGAATACGATATGGATCAACTAGATTAATAGACGCGACACCGCTCATAACCTTAAATTCCTTATAAACAGGCCCTCTTGATTCACAGACCAACAGGTAATTTCATATGGATTCTGTTAAAATGAGTCATATTGATATGATAAATATCGTTTAAAATGATAATCTGGTGGCAAAAATATCCACCCCATCCGGGATTCGAACCCGAGATCTCTACATTCACAGTCATAAGCGCTAACCCCACGGCTATTTCGACTACACAAATATTGTGCACAAGATGGTGACTTATTTCCACGTTCCAATAATACTGCATTACGGAATTAAGTTTCATTTATATTTTGCTTGTTTCGATAATGTTCCTGCGTGAAATTGAGTTTAAAATGCCTTATGAATAGGTCTTCTTGTGAGTAAAGAGAATGTATTCAGCAATAGTTCATGAAGGCTTGCTCAATTCTCGTATAACCACAACGATTATATTATATTGATGACTGCATTACCGTTATGTGGGTTAATATTTGAATAGCAATTGTGCAGAAACATAATACCGGCAATGCCGACTACTTACAAAGTTTGATATTAAGGCATTTTACCATTTAAAAACTGATACTGTACCCACTTGGGGGACAGGGGTTCGAACCTATGACATTTTGGATCAAGAAAGAGAAAATTTCATAAGACTTTAAGTTACATACAGGCCGGTCATGAGGACATATGAAGCAACTCACGCCATGACGCAGAGCAGTCGATAGCCTTATCTAAGTTATAGGATGAAAGCTTTGTATGAATCACGAGCACACTCATGCAGTGGAAAGGTTGGGAAGTGCAGATAGGCAGGGGATATACCGCCGGAGTCAATTCAGCACTTTAATGGCAACATTGGATTGCAGTCCAACACCGCAGTATTGCGAAATAATCCATTTTCTTGGAAATCACGCAAAATTGTACAAGTATTTTAGCGTCAATCAGAATAATCCTGGGACTTACGAATTAAGGAAGAATAAAAATTATTAACTTATGAACAGGGAAAAAGTGATTACGAGGCACTACGAAATTGAGGCGGAGCCAACCAGTAGTCCAGAGTAGGATGAAAAAAAGCATTAGGGCCTACGCCCACATGGGGAAAGGAGCGTCTTTTTTTTAAACAAAATGCAGCGATCGATTTTCGAAGAATAAGATGAAATCGTGACGTTTGGATCATAAGGAACATGGAGGATATTTTTCCAAAGACGTGCGACGTCTGCTTCAAAAGTTAGTTTCAAGAAGAATAGCAAAATGATTTATTTGTGCGGGTTATGAATAAATAGCCAGGCTTCTAGCCAGAGAGTATTCAGTCTTCGCCGACCGTATGAGCGGGTCGTGCTGGATCGCAGTAATTCAGTCTTCAATGTCCGCTGTGGCGGGACATGCTATTCCACAAGTACAAGTTATAATCACGCCGAGATACGAAGTTGCACCCGACCAAGGGCCCAAAGTAACAGCAACAAGTATAATTCAGTCTTCGATGCTACTCCGAGGAGAGCATGCTGGATCAGTATCGCCAGAGCGCCATTATACGCTAAGTCGTCAACAAGATTAAGTCTTCAGTTCTAGTCAGTCCAAGGGGAACTTGACGTCGCGCCGTAGGAACACGAAATCGAACGTGGATTCTCAAGGGAGGGCCACGGAGTTCGATCCAGAAACAAGTATTCGAAGTAGAACAGAAACGTAAAGTCGAAACTACAGAAAGGCGCCGAGCGCACGGACTATTCGAACAAAAGTCATGAGTATCAGCGAACAAGTACGCAACTGAAAGTAACAATTAGGTCCAGTCAGAACTCGTTAGCCAAAAAGTATCGCTAGTGTCAGGACAGGTATAGGATCCCATGGTCTTTGAAGGAAAGCCGTGCTGATATAGGACCGTGTGGCGAAGTAAAAGTATACGCATTCAAAGTATAAAATATACGTGCTTCAAAGAAGAAATTATATGCGCTTAAAGAAGTGCAGAACAGTGAAACGAACAGTACGAACTGTTCGGAAAATAACAATTTTCGCAACCAGTCGTTGCCGAATATAGAAACCCCGTTAAGTTCGTAAACTAGTGCGTTTAAACGGCGGAAAAAGACAGAATTTTGAAAGTCGAGACCAATGGTCAGAGCTAGGAGGCTGTCGCAGAATAGGAAGTACAATCCGTACTAGGAAGAAGAGGGAATCGTCATCCAGGAAACGTGTCGGAGGCCACCGCTCGTGACTGAGATACGACATAGACAATTACACTAGGTGTAATTCAGTGTAAATAATACTAAGTGAAACAGGACTAAACCTCAATTGGTATTTAAACACGTGTGACGTGTTTTATAGTGTATAATTTACAAGGTGTAAAACGTGTGAAAAGTAATATAGTGTATTTGACGGGTTATATAAAATTTGTGTCAGTGTTCCCAAAATTGGGAGATATAATGTGTCAATTTATAAATATGTATCATCAAGTGAAAACCACGTGTGTTGTGGGAAAGGAAATAATGTGTTATCATATTGTCCGTAATATGTATTAAATTACGGCAGTATGGGTGAAATCTTTCACGAAGCCGATCCATAACTACAAGATGGGGTGAGTACAAATGATTGTATTACATGTGACCATTGTGAAACCAAATTCTGAAAGTGCAATTGTGAAATAATATATGCAAAGTGATAATGTTTAAAATGTCAGTGATGAAAGTGCAATTTGTAAAGTCCGGCCATAATGATAAGTGCCGCGTAAATGAAGTATTTGCTTTTATAACGAAAGAGAAAAAACCCGAAGGTACGCACGCCATTATAATGTTAAATGAGGGAAGGAACCAAGTGATATTAATGAAATAAATGAATAATTATTAAATAACAGTGACGGTAAATGTAATATCAAAAAGGGAATAAAAGTTGAATATAACGTAATAATACGCAAGTGAATATATAAGCTCAGAAATAAAGTTGAATAATAGCTAATTGTCGAAAAGTGAAATAAATGGTTAAAATCGTTAACGAACCAAGGACGGTAAAATATACGTCAAAGTAATATGAAGGCATTATGACCTTAATAAATAAATCAGTGGAGGCAGTAAGGCCCAATGCATATAACGTAAATAAGGAGTGGACCACAGTAAGTGAAATAATGAGTAAAATAAGTAAGTTCGCTATCCTTGAGAGGATACCTAACTGAAAAGTGATTGAATATGGGACATCCAAGTTGAATATATATAGGTAAATATTGTCGCCAAATAAAGGCTGAAGTAAAGTAGACTCTAAATAGGGCTATAATGAATGAATAAAGTTACATGTAGAAGGACGACTCGTTAACGTCTGTGGGGAAAATCGTCGGATATTGTTGAATCAGAGTGAAAGGGTTTTCTCACTACTGAAATGTGTAATTATCACATAGCCAGGACGCGCGTGATTGAATAAATCGTCGTAAGACTGGATGGATGATGGTATAATTGTAGCCACTACGGGCTGAAATTACGTACATGTTATGTCAGGTGGGTAGTCGGATTCGGGTGAAATTGATTCCCAGTCGTGCACTATGCTAGCCTCAGCGGTCAGACAGGGCACGGTGTCCCTGGGTTGGTCAGCTAATTATTTGTATTCCAATCGCAGCAGAATTATAATTGTAGCCATTACGGGCTGAAAATACGTACATGTATTGACAGCATTGAACGGTCCTCCAAGTATTGCATTGCATTCTTAAATAATAATTAGACTGCGCAGTCAGTACAATGAGAATAAGTAATAAACTCCTTGGATATTCAATGTTAAATAGTGGCCGTCGTAGAGAAAGCGGAACATATAGTTTCTGAATGATTGGGGCAGGTCACGTTTGTTGTGGTGAGACACACCGCCAGCCGCCCACTTGAGCTAGACAGAACTGATTTATTGTAGTAGGGGAGAAGTCGGTAGACTCGTAATGACCGTCACTGAGCCAGTAAAGCCATAAGATAAGAGCTAGGTTTGAAGCTTGTTAAAAATGAACTGCAAGATGCAGAAGTATTGCCTGCTAATGTAGTTATTACACGCGGAGAGGTCCTCCCCGTCTAATAGCTTTAAATTATATAAAAGAAATGCTTTTAATATGAGAATTGGTTCCTTATCCTAAAGAATAAAACGGGTTAAGAAAATTATGAGAATTCAGCTCCAAGGGATTCGGGTCCCCATGAAGCTAAATTCATAGGTTCACAATGGTACACAATAAACGTAGTTACAAATGGTTGGTACACGTAGTAAAGTGTGTGTATAATTATGTGTGAGGGAAAACTTGTATTTCGAGAATATGTGGAGACAAGGGAAAATAATTCAAGTAAAATAGAGTGATTATTGTAGCCTATAATGTATGGCAAATTGAAGGCATTATTTATGAAAGATAAATATCCTGATGTCGAAGCCCGTCAGGGTGGAAACTCAGTGAAGATACCTCAGACTTGAGGATTTAAAGAGTAAAAATGCTACTAATGTAATGTAAAATTATCATGAAATGGATTAATAAGAATCCAAAATCTTAAAGCAAGATATAATGACGAACATTAGAGTCATTTATGCATTGCAATATGGTACATGTTTACCATTGTTTATATTGTTGTGTTGTAATTTTGATGTGTTTAAGTCTTTTAACGAATTAAAGTAATAGTAAAGTAGACTTTGTTCTAGTTTTTTATATAGCTTGTACATCCTTGTTGTTCACATTCTGAATATTTGGTCAAACAGTGGGATGAATGGTACACGCCCTGAACTGAGCTAGTTAAGGATGATGACCTTGTATTTCCGCATATCAGACGGGTACAATACGAAGACTTCGAACATGTACCATGTGCTTTGTTTCAATCACTTGACACCAGACTTCGCATGAGCGTTTAACGTTCAGTATGTCATATACATTCCACATGGCCGAGAGTACGGAAGTGTGCCAGCTGGTGCCACCTCGATCGTTCCGATCCACTTCCGACCCATTTTTCAAAATCACTCCCACAAAAATATCCAGCAACCGAGTGGAAAGTTGTTACACATCAATAAATAACACACCGAAGCTATGCTACCTTTATCATTGTTATTCAATTAATACGAAAAAGAGGTCAAACAGCTATACACATATAAACAACCGATATTAATTCTGCAGTTGACTCAATCCTCCTTTTTCCATTGCCACTGCTGCAACGCAATAATTGTTATTTTACGAAAATAATGCGTTTTCCATCTTGTTCATTTGACTACGGACGCCATCTTGGACAGTACGTCATACGTCATGTGACACCCGAAAAACGAACATGTGACTACGTTACCAACATGTCCCACCCAAAATTCACCATTCACACGTAAAGTTTGAAATTGTTTGAAATAGAAAGTTTGAAATTGTTTGTTGAAATTTAAAGTTTGAAATTGTTTGTTGAACTTTAAAGTTTGAAATTGTTTGAAATAGAAAGTTTGAAATTGTTTGTTGAAATTTAAAGTTCGAAATTGTTTGTTGAACTTTAAAGTTTGAAACTGTTTGAAATAGAAAGTTTGAAATTATTTTTTGAAATTTGACTTTTAGGCTATGTGAATAAAGAAATTCACCACACGACACACATACTATTGACACGTAAAGTTTGAAATTGTTTGAAATTGAAAGGTTCCGACACACTTAGCCAACATGTCCGATACAGTATGCACCACACAGGTTTAAGGGTTTAGAGGTGAGGTGGTGGGAGGTGAGGTGAGGTGAGGTAAGGTGAGGTTAGGTTAGGTTGGGTTGGGTAGGGTTGAGTGAGGTTAGGTTAGGTTTTATCGGGTGGGGAGTGTATCTGTGAAACGGCTTTGAAGAATTCGTGCACTCTGGCGGTATAAGGGTAGTTTCGCTTGAACTGGTGCTCCGCCAAGTATCCAGCAAAGTGCTCCTTCTTCTTACCGAAGATCGGAATACAGTACCGGACGTTGCGCCATTCCCTCTTAATGTTTTGATTGTGGACCGTCGGAGCGATATTGGCTGCTTGCATAGCCATTTGGTTGAGCTGGTAAACCTGGCCTCTCATTCGCGTACATACAAATTCCACAGTGTGGTTCACCCTGAGGTGGACAAAACCTTCATTAGCTAGGCAGTTATAAGCTGCCCAACAGTCCGAAATTATTATCGAACTAGGCAATATCCAACGGCGAATTACTTCCAGGAGGGTTTGTTTATTCCTTTGGGGTACCGCTTCGATGAAGAACTTCTTTTTATTTCCCCTTTCAACCCCACCACCCACTGACCATCTATTGGCCTTCCTCGGTGGTACTTACGTTTGCCAAACTTGGCCTCGTCAATCTCGACGATTACACCCTGCCCTCCAATTTGTGCCCTGTTGTGAAACAACCAATGCTCGCACACTTCCCGGAAAAATGATGACCAGTCTACTACAGTATGGTCAGCGAGGTGAAGTTCCTTCATCAGTACTTTGTGTCGAGGGTTGGGCAAGAAGCACCACATAATACTTAAGTTCACAATTTCTAGAATAGATAAGTGTGATTCGGAAAAGAAGGTTCCTTTCAAGGTTGTAAACTGATTGTTACACTTTCGTTTTGGCGGCCCAGGAAGTGTCTTATTACAACTGACAAGTAACCTACCTGTCGTTTTTGACCACTTTACTGGTAGTTCACTATAACATTTTGAACACGGAAGTGTTTTAGCTATTACATTGTGTTGCTGTAAAAATTCCAATAACTTGTTACGGTCGTCACGGTATTTACGATCGAAACCTAAATGAGTAATTTCACATCCATGGCTCACTTAACACTGAAGGAATAGTTCAATTTGGCGCACTTTTAACATCACGTGGCCCTTTGTTTTAAATATATAGATAATAATAGTATAATTGCGCACGAAGGTGCATTTATAAAATACATAAATACATAATAAACACTGTAATTTACTGTAGTTCACTTTTCACTGAGTATAGTGATTTCATAAATCGCATGTGAAATAGTAGCAAATGCGTGGGGTTGGCATTATTGACTCAGTGAGAAAGATGGCTGTCAGACCTTAGATTTCAACTATATAAGTCGTGTTGTTATTAGGGGGGGGGGGGGGATGGTGGGTCTATGACAGCGGAGCAGTGAACATCTGATACTAAATCCTCTCCAGATATTCTCCCGACTATTAATTCAGGAAATTTCAGTTTTTTTTTAATTATACAAAGGATTGAGTCAACTGCAGCGCCACCCTACCGATAATACAAAGTAATCTGATGATGAATATATCAACACTCACCATGCAATGATCCTTCAAGATGAAACAACATTCTGGGTGGAGGTCATTCACAGTTTACAGCAGTTGAACACAGAAACATGATAACACCAAGCTCACTCACTGTATCACGACTCAGTCAGTACGGTCAGTACCAAATTGTTTTTGTCATTCCACAAACGTAATGTTAAGGTAAAGAAGTATTTAGCCGAGCACACAAACCAGCCGCTCTGTAGCGTCATTATTGCCGTGTTTTTACATTGTCGATTTGTAGGCTATTAAAAGACAGACGGTAATTTGAACACTACGGTATGACAGGAAACAGTAACTTGTGCTGTACTCGTAAAAGTTAGATCGACTGCCGCGAACTACCGCGAACTGACACCAAAATCCTCAGTCACTTGGCAAGGGTTCGACACCTTCCATCCCGTCACTATCCCTATTATCATCATCATCATCGTCTTCAGAGCTTGATGAATTGCCAAGGTTAATGATCATCTCATCCACCGCGAAATCCAGAACTCCTTCTCGTTCAGTAGCCTTCAGAATGCTGTACAGCATGTGTCCAGTCCTCTGGTCGAACCTCGGTGAAACCCTCCCTTGCCAGCTACTCTACCTCCGTCAAATTAAAAGCTCTGTTGTTTCTTGCAACGTGCCCTTTTACTTGAGCCCATATCAATTTTATTGGGTTAATGTGGCAGTGATATGGAGGCAATCTGATAACCTCATGGCCGCGCGCTCTCGCCAGTTCATCCACATGGTAGCGGGGAGTCCTGGGTTTATTCTCCCTAATTAAACCGAGCAGAATTCCCTTGGTCATACTGTGGTCCACATGAACTCCATGACGAACAAGCCAGTCAATCATGTCCGCTTTCTTGCTTGCAACAGTGGGTGCCTTCTCGATTTGCACGGTATGGTAGGAGGCATTATCTAATACCATGACGTCGTCATGCTAATACCATGACGCTATTGTTCTTAATGTTGGGAAGTAACTGGGTTTCAAACCTTCCATGATCCATCTCTTCTTTGTAGTCTCCTGTCCTCCGAGATCTGAAGAGTAACAGGCCATCATTCACAAAACCATTTGCTGTGCCAGCATGAAGCATAGTTAATCTTCGTCCCTTCCCAATAGGCACAGGCATAGTTCCTTGGATAGTGTCGTCTGTCCACACTTTGGAGAGAGTGTGGTTAGAATTCACCCATGTCTCATCTAACCAAACAGCTTCCATTAAATCGATATTCTTCATTTTCTGTAAGAAGGTCCCACGACAGGCGTGGAATCAGGGGGGGGGGGGGGGTCACGGGGGGTCGTGCCCCCCCCAAACGGAGACCAAATTTATTTGCAAACTCAAAAAAGAAAACACAATAACCAGACAAATAAAACTTAACGAATTTTAACTGAAAAACAGTTCTTTTCATTTTATTCAATACTGAAAATATCTTTATTGCAATTATTATGTTCTGTTACAACTGTACATATTTACAACTTCATACCTGTTATATAAAATCGATTATTTATATAACAAAATCAACTCGTCAATTTTGTTTGTAATTACTGAATCGATGTGTATAGTGATGTCACGATGAATGTGCAGCAATGCACGGATAGGAATTTGGGGCTTTTTTTTCGCACCAAAGAAATTTGCCGACGTCCAAACTGCAAGCTTGGTTGGCAATTTAAGCTGTGACTTTCTCCCTTTGTCGGTACCAACTCGACTTGCCGAAACTAAAACGTTCCTCGATACTCTTCTCGAAGCTCGATGTAAAAGTCGCAAAACACGCAGTTGCAATTTGTACGAATATTTTTGGTGCGCTAAACGCATCAAATTTCTATCCATGTAGTTTGAAAAAAAATATGGCCTGGTTTTGTACTGCCCCCGTAATTGAATTATAGTGAGACCACGGTGGCTATTTTGGAAAATTATAAAGAAAGTTATGGCTGTCATAGTTATGACGTGGGTAGTCATGACGTAAGCACGGATGACGCAGACGTTATACCAGCAGGCTACTTGAGCTGAGATTCTCAATGACGTCAGCATTTATTCGAGAAAGTTCCGAGATTTACGACGCAGTCGCAGGAAACGTGGAATCATGCTGAGGAAGAAATTATGCTATTGGAGGGGAGGCTTGAACCAATCAACGATTGTTTGAAGGAAGACGGAGATTGCTGAAACTATGGTATTTTTAATACTTTTTGGAATGCAGAATTGTGGTAACCCATTTGCAGTTGAGGCATTGATTTGGAATTTTGGTGAAATTTATTTCCAGTTTTTGAATTTTGAAAATCCGTCATGTATTGACGAAGTTGGAACTTCGAGCGATGACGCAGTAACACGCTATGGAAGGGATGGATACGCCCCTTATGAAGTTTATAAAAGGCCTTGCGCAGAAGAGAGGAGTCTCAATCGTCAGGTCTCATATCGCATATCTCAAATCGTCAGATATTCAGTGCTTATATAGTCGTTTTGGTGAGACGTCGAGTGACATTGGTAGAAAGAGTCGTCTTTATAACGCGTGGTGAAGCCACCGCATTAAACGTGATTCGAGCAGACAAGCATTGCAAGTTTACTGTGAGTAAAACTAGGTGAAGTTAAAACGCACATTATAACGCGTCTACAAGGTTGGCTATGAACAATTAGCGGGTGCCTATAAGCTAATCCTATTGTGCAGTGCTACATTAAGCAGTGTAGTAAATTTGAACAATTTCGAGGAGGTATTTTAGAAGATATTAGCACTTTTAGACGACTGACAAAAGTGATTTTCTCGCCACCTGAGAAGCACGTTATAGCGTCAGATCCTACGCTACGGCTGACACTGCTAGTATAACAGGGAGACTTCTGATTGCTTTTGTGACACAACGCTACAGTATTATGGAGCAGTTTAATAAGGCAGTTTGTTCTTCTATTACCATAACCGAAGAGAAGATGGTAGGCTAAAGGACTTTAATGCAATTGGGACATACATCGTTGGAGTAAGATAGCAACATGGAACTTCGCTAATTGCCATTCCATATAAGCGGACATGTGGTGAACAACCATCTACACCCATGTTTCGTGGCTCAACGCTGAATACTATCAAATAGCAATGGAAACGATTTCATACACTCTGAATATGAATATTTCTACGGAAATTACTACAAAAACTTCATGGCGATTTTCTACAAGATCTTCAGGGATTTTTCAAGAGAGGTCAGGGTTGTCCCGACTCACAAAGAAGAATTTTGCCGGAAGGATGTCTGTCATCATCAAGAAGGAAGCAGTTCGATTCTCTGAGGGTGCTGTTTCCTGTTTCGAGGATGGAGCTCAGCTTTAACTTGGTGAAATGGATCCATCAGCAGTCTTCTTTGGGGAATTTTCCTCTGGAACGTCAATCGTCAGATAAGGTAGTCGTGAACGTTTATTGTATTTGAGTTTCTTAGCAATATTTGAGCAACCATTTTCCCATATTTTTTGTCCTCATGTATTTTGCCCTATATTCTTGTTTGAGATTCCTATTCTCAGTACACCTTGATGAGTTATGCCTTTTTCGACGATTTATTAAGACATGGTTATTCCATGGGCATAGTTAAATGATTTTGGATCAGTTGAGACTGATATTTAGATATTTCAGTAATTTGCTTATTTTTGTAGTCCCGATTTGACTATAAGTTAATGATTTTCATGGCAGATTTAACTTCAGACAGCGTGTCTCTTTATTAAAGTAATTTCTACCCCAGTTTAATTACTTTGACCAATTTTCTGTCATCATCAAGAAGGAAGAACATTTAAATGATTTTAGAGCGTTAAAATCTCTTGCGTTGTCGACGATCTTGGAAATACTAGTCGTTATTTGAAATTGATTGCAACACAGACATTTATCGTCAGTTATGAACGACCATTGCATCATAGACAATTTTGTGAAAGATGAACTTTAATTATGAATTATTGAATGCATTAAAGTCTTGAACTTTTGTTAGGAGTTTTTTCTCAATTAGAGATTTGAATAATAATGTTTGCATTCCACAGTCTAATTGGATTCTATTCGACTATTTTGCAGTTTAGTCGCACTTTGTTTGATGATAGTATTTTTATACTACAGTACTTTAAAGATGATAATCTTAAATTTTGATAGACCAGAGAGGCGTATATAAGCGTATTCACTATTAAATTTGTTTGTGATTGGCAAATTTTTACTTCATTTCGATTCATGAATGAAATCCACGAAGGTTAAATGACAACAGTTTTGAAACTATTAATGATTATAAGAGTTTTTGAAGTGGAACTATGAATGTATAATCGCTAGTGCAGCGAACGTGTTGAAAGTCGCTGATGTATAATGCCCTTGAAGTAAATGAAGGAGGTTCCCACAGTAATTAATGATATTAAAGAATTTGTTAGTGGAGGTTTTTGTAAATTCTGTGGAAGATTTTGATGCCATATATATTAATATATGATGAATTTTGGGCCTATTTAAAATGCAGTTTTGTGCATTTTTTTTATAAGCGACGTATTTACCGCAGGAGTGTATTGTATTTGTCCTTTGAAAATTAATCAAGTGAATTTACTGTTATAATTAACAAGAGTATTGAAAGAATTTGAGATAAGATTTTGAATGAAGATTACCGTCACAAATAATTATAATAATTATTAAACCTTTATTAAACCAGATTGTGACATTAAAATGTATAACTAACCTTCATTGGTCGATTATATTGACACGATTATGAAATTACCAACCGGATGAACATGTGGTTAATGTATTTCTCAAATTAATAATTTGAATAATTTAAATGTTAATATTGTAAATAAATAATGTAAATATCTTTAACAATAATGTGGAACGGAAGTAAAGGCGTGTTTAAAATTCTTTTTGTCTTTAACTATATTATAAACAATTTCTAATTGTTATAAACATTTATGAGTTTTTGTTATAAACATTTAAGAGTTTGTTTTATACTCTAAACAATGCTTATTAAACATTTGGATGATAATTAAACAAGTTTAGGGATTGTCAGAATAATCCAGTGGTATGTGAGTAAAGCATTTGAAAGATTTGCGTAACAATATTTTGTGATGTCTTGCGGACATTTAAAACTTTTGAGAGAGTGCTGGATCCTTACGCAACGTGGCTTGACAAGGGAGCCCATTTGACAGGTGTACGTCAGGTTGAAGGGTAGATGGCAGCTGGCCAGACAACTGGTTATCAGCGGACGAGGTCGTCTGCATTGTGGCCTTGCGCCTATAAATACAAGTGTCATGTTTATTAAAAGAAAACAAATGCTCTATAAATGTGTCTCATCCTGACTTCCTTTTTCCAATCCAAGTGCTATGAATGTTACGTTATTTTGAGCTCGAGGGAGCTAACATGTTGTATAATAACTTTGCAAGTCCTATAGGAGGACATAGTCAGATTGACATGGGCTACTGATAGCCACATTTATTTTGTTGAGTTGTTAAAGTCATACCCTTTATTTGAAATAAAGCTTTTGTACAGTTCAAATTCTTGCCGTCGTTCTGGTTCATTTTTAAATGTCATGATGAAGGTTATTGTGGGAGCATACTTTAGAGATCCTGTTGTCAACCCAATCCCCGAGATATTTATAAGAGGTAAGTAGAGGTAAGTATGGACCCCCGTCTATTTTGGTGTGTTCCACAATAATTCCTTGTTAACTTCTGTGCTCAAATCTCGGTAGTATCTGTCAGTGCCATTTTCATTGGTGTAGCTGAGCCGGCGCGGTGGATTATTGGCAATCCAATTGAGGGGGCGGATATCTGACAGCCTACTATCCGGGTAAACGGGGACAGAAGGTTTGGTTATTTTGTGATTGCGTTTTTAGTGATACCATTTTTCTTAACAACTTCGATTCTTTGACACACCCCCCAAGCCTTTCTGGCTATATAATCATAAATATGCCGGCGAATTGCATCTGTCTGGAACACATCTTGTTTCGTCACGGTTGGGCTTCGTTGTCTACTCTTCCCAGGAGTAGATAGATGAGGAGAACCGATTTCGTTCAATTCTGCTTTTTTATTTCTTTCGATATTTTGCAGAAAGAACTCCTGCTTATCTGGAGCGCTGCGGCAGTTCTCTCCACAACTTGATGGAACGGAATCAGGGGAGAATTCAAAGTTTGCATATTTGTGTTCTCCTCCTCGAAAAACTGTCTGGCGTCACAAACCATTTCCCTCGCCTGGCTGCGAAATGTAACACCTCGACCAGTGTTAGTTCTTTCACGGGTTGGACGAGTCCTGGGCCTACCTCTTCGAGAAATCCTATCTCAAACAGAAAAAACTATGAAACTAGAAAATAAAAAGACATGGATAGTCAGTCTGAAAGACTAGACTTTATATCATTTTAAATGCTAGCAGCCGAGTACAAAGAAGGCAGTGCGAGAACAGAGTTTCAAGATTCTATTTTGTTTCTTCACTGCCTAATTGATTGTTCTCGCACTGCCTTCTTGAAACTCTGTTCTCGCACTGCCTTCTTGGTACTCGGCTGCTACATCGTACTATGACGTCACACACTTCAGTGCATTCTCGGTACATTTCGTCCCGTCACCGTAACGTAACGCCAGACGTCAGCGTAACGACAAAGTCGACAAGATCATTTAAAATGATAAAACAACAATAATAAAAGAAATAACGAAGTAAAAATGGAAACACAAATATTAAAACTCGATGCTAAAAGTAAACATCGTTTTATCGGCCATATTCGTAAATACATGAACAACATAATAGTCATTTCTGAAATAGAAAACATCTAATCGATCGTTCCGAGGTCAATACAGTCGTTCGATAATTTACAAATATCGATTATTCGTTAGTACAACGTCGATATATTTATCGCTCGAGAGCTGCGCGTTTGAGGACGCACATCTCAAAGCGCGGGCTGATGGATTTTTGTAAGATGAAACACGTTTTTTTTAATACTTCGAATTCATAGTTCTAATGTCTAAATTTGCGATTTAACGGACAAACCTCCGCCCCAGTTAGTCCGCTAAATCGAGGATTTACTATACAAGGAAACACAATATTATTCACTTACCAAAATGGCAACTAACAAGTAGTGTAGCCTATATTTAAAAAGGGGTGAGGAAATTCACTGCACAACCATCTCACTGCCACCCCTATGGGTAACTAAACAGCAAACCATTTTGCCATTCATTAAGTGTTAGGTTTATGGTTACACTAGAAATTTTACACGAGTGAAATGAAATGCTTTTAAACACAATCTAATTATTTGTCATCATTCCGAAGATTGGTTTTGTGGCTTCGGTGGCTCAGCATGCTACCAACTACGCCACCGAAACCGCTTAAATTTGTTGCTTTATGCTTTATCTAATTAAAAATACCAGGGGACCTGTGGGATAAATCTCGCATGTTCATTAACCACTCGCCCGGCTTTACTGATTAAGTTTATTTGTTTACACGCACTTTTTAAACAAATTATCGATATTTATGAAATCAGAGTGTAATTCATCACTGTTGCGAGTATTTCTGTTTGTTTGAATATTCTTTTCAATGCACAATGGGTTGTATTCGCCCCATGATACAGACTACCCTCACGGCACTAGTGCTATGCGGGTTGGACGCGACACAGTTCTGCTAGAGGCTATCGTTTTATTTATTTGCTTAAACACACTTTTTAAACAAATAAATGCATTTCCGTTAACTTATCAAGAAATGCAAGATCTTTCCTGTACTATTGAGACGATTTGGTAGATTTTGGTACAAACCACACCTTCTAACTCCCTCTGGTTTAGGAGCTTGAGTTTTGTGAAACATACATCTTAACGTATTATACAGTACTAGCTGTTACCCGCGGCTTCGCCCGCATTAACATTTGGAATCCCGTTATAACATTAGTTATATAGATAGATAAGCATGGTCTATCACCTGAAACCAAAAATGCATGGGACGAAAAAAAAAAAACATCAAAATATCATGTTGGTTTCGGACCCTAAAAGACGTGAAAAATATAATAAAAGTATTAAAAAAAATATTTTTGAAATTTCATTCGAATCAAATTTTATGTCATTCCTGGGACTTAGAAAATTCCGACCAAAAAGTACAAAATCATTAATAACTCCGTAAGTATTCGCCGTATGATGAAATAGCAAGAGACAGAAAAGATGTAATGTGTTATTGTCTACAACACAGGCCATGTATAATTTTACACTCAGACATATTACGTCCCCCCCCCCATAATTTCACCCCTCCCCATGGGCCCCTTAAATTGGATTTATGAAAAAACGGTCAAACACCTATTTACTTATTTTTTATGCTGATTTTTTCCCGCTGAGTTCCAAACTCCTGGCCTATGTCGTTTAAGGGATACACGCTACGTTAGGAATCCTTCAACCCCCACTTTTCACCCCTTTCACCTCATAATATACACCACATCGAAAAACCCTCAGACACGTGTCTTCTTATTTTTAATGATGAGTTTATATGCCGAGTATCACATCCCCCAATGAAACCAATCGGGAGATATTGCTATTCAATGAAATGCAGGTCTACCCCCTTAACACCCCTTTAGAACCTGAATATCCAAAAATCCTTTCTTAGTGGGCGTTTGCGGCCCTTGAGGAAGCTGCATACCAAATTTCATTCCAATCCGTTCGGTGGTTTCTGAGATTTCGTGATGAATGAATCAGTCAGTCAGTCAGTGATTATTGTAATGCCAGTATATTCGAATAACAAACGTGTGTATGCAGATAAAAGTCGTGCGGATGCGGATAACGTTTTGTTTATCCACGCACGGCTCTAGCTATGAGGTCATCTGCATTTGAAACTGTTTTGCCCTTCAGCCTCCAGCCTCTGTTTGCAAACGAGTTGCTGTTTCAGTTGATTTGTTGTTGTTGTTGTTTCGTTTGAGGGGCCTCATTAGCTCCATGTGCGGATGTTTCATTGCGTTTGCTTCATAATTTGCTTCTGTTGTAGTGTTTGTATTTGTAATTTAGGTGATGATTGGGAGGGAAGCGGTCGTGACTTTAGGTTAGGAGCCATTCCGGCATTCTCCTGGATTATATTGTGGAAACCACGGAAAACCACTCCCAGGATGGCTGAGGTGGGAATCGAACTTTACCTTTTCTCAGTTTCACCTCACGAGGCTGAGTGTAAAGGCTGGTTCACAATTAGCCCGGGAACGTGAACTTGTACATGCGTGCGCAATCAGCTATAGCGTAATAATATTAAAACAGTCAGCAAGCGCCCACTAATAAACACCAATTACACAACTGAAATGCTTCAGAGGGGCTAAAAAGAACGAATACCTGAGAAGCAAGATTATAATAACTTTATTAGACACAAATTGTGCACTTTAGAGAAGCAAGGTTAGAGAGCTCATTCACAGGTTATGTGTACATCGCTGCCTTCCATACTGCGCATGTGCAGGTACAACGTTTCTGACTGGCTCCGGGAAGCTCCGAGAACGTCAAACATGAAACTTTCAACCATGTTTCCCGTTGGCCTTCCCGGGCTACTTTTAACTTCTCGTTTCCGGAGAGTGATTGTGAACCGACCCATAAGGTAGCGTGCATTTCAACTTCCTTCTCGTTCCCGTTCACGTTCTCGTTCTCGTTCCCGGGCGATTGTGAACAAAACTTAATCCGTTCCAGACCTCAGACAAGAATTACATTTCTTTTAAGAGCCGGAAATCATATCCGGACCTTTACTTTGAGAGCCAAGGATACTAGCCACTGCACCACGAGAAGTTCAGATGACAAGAACTTCTTTGTCACGATGTAAAGAGTTGTTCTTGTAGATTCTTTTTTGGGCTTTGTGACATCGTGGTCATGTATCCCCGTGTACTTTGGAGTGTGTGAAATCTGTCTGATAGCCCGTGTCATCGTGCTGGTACTAGTATCTGTATTTGTAATTGGGGATAGGATTTAAGTAGGGGGTGGCCGTGACCTTAATTTAGGTACGAAACTAGCATTCGCCTGGTGTAGAAGTGGGAATTTATGGAACATATAATTTTAGCATGACTAAGGTAGGAATCGAACCCTCCTCTTCCCAGTTCTGCATCACGTGGCTGAGGGAGCCATGCTCCAGTGCCCAGGCCACACTGTAAAGAGCCTTGCCTAATTTTGTCATAACCACTTCAAGGATTTGATAATTACTGCTAATTGTGGAAGCAGAGTGTGTGTTACAGTGGCTCGCGTTATCTAACGAACTTGAATGTCTACTTTTTTTTTCACCAGGATCCTTATCACTTCCCTTTCCGTTTTCTTGTTGCTTTTTCTTGAACGTTTAGAATTGTTTTAGTTAGGAGCATCATTCCCGTGTACTCAAGTGAGTTGAATCCAGGCGCGTATATCCAGGATTTGTTTACAGGGGAAGCTGTATCAATGATGATGATGATGTGACCTCCGGAGAGGCCGAGTGCAGGTCTTTCTAGTCGACGCCCGTGGGTGACCTGCGCGTCGTAATGAGGATGAAGTGATGATGAAGGCGTCACATACACCCAGTCCCCGAGCCACGGGAATTAACCCCAGGGGATTAAAATCCCTGAAGGCTCGGCCCGGAATCGAACCCGGGGCACTTCAGGCCAAAGCCTAGAGCGCTTACCATTTAGCCACGGAGCCGGACAGCTGTATCAATGAATATGAATCAGTAGCGTGTATTAATATACAGAATAATGACCCAAGATGAGTTTTTAAATTGCACAATGAGATTATAATAAATAAACTAGGGGACCAGATGAAACCAGATACGCCGTACAGAGATTACACAATATAGCACCAAAGGCAGGCCTGCAGATGTCATACGAGAAAACCCAATACATGGAAATTCTACATCAAAATAGCAAATAAAAACTACACGAGGGACAGATGACCTCGTAGTTCCGACCCTTAAAACAACAATAACTAACTAAAAACTCCACTAGAGATGGAAAACAGCACAACTTCACAGGTATCCTCCTTCAAATACCTTGGGGAAATCATACTACCATCAGGACTAGACTGTAGGGCTTCGGTGGCGTAGTTGGTAGCATGCTGAACTGCTGTTCCCAAGATAGCGGGTTCAAACCCAGCCGAAGTCATCGGATTTTTTAAGAGCGTTAAAATCCTTCAGTATGCCTTCCTTCGGAGAGGGAATAAAGCCGGTGGTCCCATGTCATAGATTTATGGCATGTAAAAGATCCTTCCACTAACTAAACTTGTGTGAAGCTAAATTTCTAGCTTAGATTTCGTTGGAACCCTCTATCAAAGTTCCAACGTTCACTACTAGGTATCATTGACATCTGGTAGCGAAAGTTGGAACTACTTGAAATTGAACGGAACTTGTAGCTCACCCTATGGGTGTCCGCTTGAAGCAGCTACAGCCTCTGGCGAGCCGAACATGTCCTCGGACATTCACAGCACTAAAAGCCATAGGATAAAATAAAATAAAAGTAGGGGCAACGTAGAAAGAGCCATCAAACTCCATAAGGCGTACAGACTAACGTGGAATTACAATAACAAAAGATTCATATTCGTAATGCAAAATTATGACATTGCAAGACTGTGTTGTTTTGCTGGAAGCTTTATCAACGAGTAATGAGGAGAGCATGAGCAGGCCCGACGAGAGGAAGGGGCAAGGGGGGCTGTAGCCTGGGGCTTGGATTTACTGACGGGCCCGAGACGATGGATAGCTTTCTTTAATTTAATGTCTAAACTATTGTGATTTTTTCTCATATTCATGTGTTCAATGAAAATACAGCCAGTGCATGGCAGTCAAAACTATTACAATGAGAACAATCAATGTTATAAATAAACATTGTGTTTTTTGTTTTTCTTCAGGGGAAATGACAAAGTTGCCAGAGTTGTCCATTTAATGTATAATGTGCTAAAGTTTAAGAGTTCTTCTTGGATCGTGAAGTTTCTAATTCAATTTTGAAAAAGAAAAAAAAAGGTTCTTTATTTCATACATTTCTGAAAAGAGTATGGCTTTTTCTTGTGGTGCCTGAACACGTTCAGATAAAATAAAAATTGAATTTTTAATGCACAGTGATCAAAACTTTGAAGCAAAAGAACAACCAATGAGAAAATAAGAGGAGAGTGGCTGAATAGCAAAAAACAAAGTAAATTAATATTGACTTGGGCAAGCTAAATTCCACCAAACTTTATTTTCTTGGGGTGGGGATTTGCAAGCTTAATACTGTAATTTCAAAATTACGTCACTGGTTGAATAATGGAGGGGCCCGGAGGACGTCCTAAGGCCCGTGATTGCTCTCTACGGCCCTGAGCATGAGGAGAGTTGAAGCTCGACTCCAGCGTTATATAGAGCCTACCGTAGACTTAGTCGGATTTAACTATAATTACCAGAAAAAGAATTGTGAGCAGGTACAGTATAGTACGAAGTTGTAAGGGTTTTCTATATGTCAATGGAAATCAAGGAATATTTGTTGTTCTCTTCTGACTAGCGTGAAGTGTACGGCAGTCGCAACACTTTTAGTTGCACTCGAAAATCACGCAAACTACCGTAAAACCTTTTACATCACCCCCATCCTACTAACTAAAACACCTACAATATGATGGTTGGTTACTCAGTTTAGGGGCTGCGACAACGCAGTCATGTAGCCCCGTGTACTTTGGGTGTGTGTAGAATCTGTCTGATAACCGGTGTTAATTGTGACGACTGTATTAGTGTGTTTTATCTGTTTCTTAATTCAAGTAAGGACTGCAGACTTTGAATTTTTCAAGTAGTTCCTACTTTTTTCGCCAAACGCCACCGTCAACGACTACTAGTTCAGAACTTGGCTACTAGACGCCACTGCAGTCGGCTCCTGGTGACGTACGTAGGAACCTGAGCGTTGTTTGCATTTTTAAACTAATTTAGCTTCACACAGGTGTAATTAGTGGAAGGTTCTTTAACATGCCGTAAATCTATGACATGGGACCGCCGGCTTTACTTCCCCTCCGAAGGAAGGCATACTGAGAGATTTTTAACGCTCTTAAAAAATCCGACGACTTCGGCCGGGTTTGAACCCGCGATCTTTGGCATAGAAGCTCAGCATGCTACCAACTACACACATCAAAAAAAGTTTTGCATCACCTCGGTTCCAAGAGTTCCGGAACCTTTAAATACAAAGGGAATAGAGATCAACACAAACAACATTTCAGCTCGTTTTATTGCTCATGAGACCCACACATTGCATGTTGTACCATCATACAGCTAGACTTTCAGCATTTGTGGTCCAGATTGCAGTACACACCACTACCTCTAATACCCAGTAGCACGTCCTCTTGCATTGATGCATGCCTGTATTCGTCGTGGCATACTATCCACAAGTTCATCAAGACACTGTTGGTCCAAATTGTCCCACTCCTCAACGACAATTCGGCGTAAATCTCTCAGAGTGGTTGGTGGGTCAAGACGTCCATAAACAGCCCTTTTCAACATATCCCAGGCATGTTCGATAGGGTTCATGTCTGGCGAACATGCTGGCCACTGTAGTCGAGCGATGTCGTTATCTTGAAGGAACGCATTCACAAGATGTGCACGATGAGGTCGAGAATTGTCGTCCATGAAGACAAATGCCTCTCCAATATTCTGCCGATATGGGTGCACTATGGGTCGGAGGATGTCATTCAGGTATCGTAAAGCCGTTTCGGAGCCTTCCATGACCACCAGTGGCGTACGTCGGCCCCACATAATGCCACCCCAAAACATCAGGGAACCACCACCTTGCTGCACTCGCTGGACAGTGTGTCTAAGACGTTCAGCCTGACCAGGGTGCCTCCAAACACGTCTCCGACGATTGTCTGGTTGAAGGCATATGCGACACTCATCGGTGAAGAGAACGTGATGCCAATTCTGTGGGGTCCATTCAGCATGTTGTTGGGCCCATCTGTACCGCGCTGCATGGTGTCGGGGTTGCAAAGCTGGACCTCGCCATGGACGTCGGGAGTGAAGTTGCGCATCATGCAGCCTATTGCGCACAGTTTGAGTTGAAACACGACGTCCTGTGGCTGAACGAAACGCATTATTCAACATGGTGGCATTGCTGTCAGGGTTCCTCCGAGCGGCAATCCGTAAGTAGCGGTCATCCACTACAGTAGTAGCCCTTGGGCGGCCTGAGCGAGGCCTGTCATCGACAGTTCCTGTATCTCTGTACCTCCTCCATGTCCGAACAACATCGCTTTGGTTCACTCTGAGACGCCTGGAAACTTCCCTTGTTGAGAGCCCTTCTTGACACAAAGTAACAATGCGGACGCGATCGAACTGCGGTATTGACCTTCTAGGCATGGTAGAACTACAGACAACATGAGCAGCGTACCTTCGTCCTGGTGGAATGACTGGAACTGATCGGCTGTCGTACCCCCTCCGTCTAATAAGCCCTGCTCATGCATGGTTGTTTACATCTTTGAGCAGTTTTAGTGACATCTATGAACAGTCAAAGGGACTGTATCTTTGATACAATATACACAGTCAACGTCTATATGCCGGAGATCTGGGAACCGAGGTGATGCAAAACTTTTTTTGATGTGTGTACAAAGACTACGTGCAATATAATGCATGGAGGTTGCTTAAATCGATAAAAGCAATTTCTGTGTGACGTGATTCAGTTTTGGCGACCATTAACCTGAAGCAAACAAGTATTCTCATATCTGTACGTACCCAACATTTGTTACACGAGAATAAAGCATAGGTTTAAAATAAATACTGGAGTGAAAATACCATCCTATGGTCATTTTACTTACTGGTACAACTAGAATAACACATCTCCACAGTTGAGTGGGCGAAGCCATTTTCTATGAGGAGAATACGCCGAGAGTAGAATATCGATTCCGACTTATAAGTCTTTTTTTTACCGCCTCGGGCCTCTCAGCAAATCCGGGCTATAGCCCCGTTTGCCCCTGAGCGGTTTTGGTGGCGTAGTTGGTAGCATGCTGAGCTTCTATGCCCAAGATCGCGGGTTCAAACCCGGCCGACGTCGTCGGATTTTTAAAAGCGTTAAAAATCCGTCAGTATGCCTTCGTTCGGAGGGAAAGTAAAGCCAGCGGTCCCATGTCATAGATTTATGACATGTTAAAGAACCTTCCACTAATTACACCTGTGTGAAACTTAATTATATATGTTAAGAATGTAAACAACCCTCTTAGGTTCCTACGTTCGTTGCCAAGAGCTGACTGCGGTGGCGTCTGGTAGCTAAGTTCTGAACTAGTAGTCGTTGACGGTGGCATTTGGCGGCAAAAGTAGGAACTATTTGAAAAATTCAAAGTCTGCAGTCCTTATTTGAATACACTAATACAGTCATTACAATCAACACCGGTTATCAGACAGATTCTACACACACCCAAAGTACACGGGGCTACATGACCGCGTTGTCGCAGCCCCTAAAGTAATAAGGAACCAACCAACCGCTTGCCCCTGTCTCTCGTCGTGCCTGAACAGCACTTCCCCTAAGAATGCTCTTCTCACGCTGGAATAAACAACAGTTAGTGGATGTAAAATCGACATCTCTGGTATCTGCATGGCGATACAGTTCACACTCCTTAAGAGCTTGCCAGCCGTCTGCAACTAATCAGCACACACGTCATGATTGTGTCTTTACTCTTAAATGGCTAATGAAATGTCATTGAGTTAAAGGCCGTTCCCACTGAATGCAAATTGAACACGTAGTGACGATCACAATGGTGATGGATATGTCCGTGAAGTACACGTCTCCTAAATACACGCTAGGGCGGTTACGAGGGTTCCAATGACACGCGTGACGTCAAGCCAATGTTCTCTGCTCTGTTACGTAACTCAAGAATCACCACGCTGCTGTTCAGCTACGCTACTGCCAACAACAGGTACGCAAATAAATAAATAAATAAATAAATAAATAAATAAATAAATAAATAAATAAATAAATAAATAAATAAATAAATAAATAAATAAATACTTCATTTAGGAGCTTGGGACACCTTGACGGGGTAGGAAACGGTAGTAATGGTATTTACCCCCATAGAGATTTTTGACGACAGTCTATGTTACGGTACCTTATTTGGAATTTTTCATGAACTTGAAAGTATATGAGGGTGTCTTGTTGATTTACATTTGGCCTACCTGTAAACATTGTGTGACCACATCGTGGCGTAGTGATTAGCATTCTTAACTGTCACCGCGAGGGTCCAGGTTCGATTTCTTGCTCTGCCAATAAAAATAATTCTGGTGAGAATATGTGGCTTCAGCTCCCACCTCAGCCAGCCTAAAAGTGATATTCCATGGTTTCACACTTCTACTCCAAACAAATGCCAGGATGGTACTTCAATTAAGGCCACGGCCGCTTCCTACTCAGAATCTTGGCCCCAATTGCCAACACACATACACAGATTACCAGACATTCCACTCACATACAAGTACATGGGGCTACATGGTCACGACGTCGCAAAGCCCCTAAGTAAAATCAATAACAGCAACAACAAAAAGGCAGCTATGTGTCTGGACCCTGATGGCCGGCCAAGACTCAGGAAACACTGGACGGGTGATATCAGGGAGGAGGCCGTGGTGGTGCAGTGGTCAAGCTGCTTGCCTCTCACCAAGGCATGTGAGATTTTCTAAGTGAAATATCACGTCCTATGGCTCATGATCGCGAGTTTAATGATCACGTAAAATTACAAGCTTCATTCCTTGATATCAGGGAGCCATCAAGTGGACCTTACTATGATGCGTATTTAAGGTACGTTTTCCTAGAAGCGACTGCAGCGAAAATCGCTATGCGGTTGTTGCTCAGCGATCATTTTCCAACCCGCGACAATCGCTCGAGCGGCTAACGTCGATCGTTGAGCGGATAGAGCAGTCATAATCGCAATCGCTAGCGTTTCTTTGTGAATTTAGCACATGTCTATTCAATAATGAAAGCTGCATTTATTTCCCCTGCAGAGGAGAACGAAAACATTCCAGCTTTAAGGTACGTTTTCCTAGAAGCGACTCCAGCAATATTCGCTCCACGGTAGTCGCTCAGCGACGAAGTAAACCAAAGGCGGGAAATTGAAAGATAACATAGACCTCAATTAGTAATACGAGTGTCATCGTGGTCGGAAGAAGTTTGTTGTTGTTGTTGTTGTTGTTGTTGTTGTTGTTGTTGTTGTTGTATTTTAGGTGCTTGAAGCCTTGGGCATCGTGGTCATTTCAGTCCCGTGTAGGGTGTATGCATATATTTTTTCTCTCTAAAAGCCGCAGTAGTAAAAAGGGACGTAAAACCAATAACATTATTATTATTATTCACTCTCTTTCTTTCCTTCTTATTTATTTATTTATTTATTTCTTCTTGGCTGAGCCTCCGTAGCTTAGGCGGCAGCACGCCGGCCTCTCACCGCTGGATCCGTGGTTCAAAACCCGGTCACTCCATGTGAGATCTGTGTTGGACAAAACGGAGGCAGACAGGTTTTTCTCCGGGTACTCCGGTTTTCCCTGTCACTATTTCATTCCAGCAACACTCTCCACTATCATTTCCTTACATCTGTCATTCATTTACTCATTGCTCCAGAGGAGTGCGACAGGCTTCGGCAGCTGGCACAGTTCATATCTTCGCCGCTAGATGGGGGCTTCATTCATTCCAGGGGCCGATGACCTAGATGTTAGGCCCCTTAAAACAACAATTATCATCATCATCATCATTCCATTCCTGACCCGGTCGGAGACTGGAAGCAGGCTGTGGATTTTTATTTCTTCTTGGTTCGTTAAGGCCCCTTGGACCACGTGGTTCCTAACTCTGGCGAGCTTTCTTCTTAGCCCAGTATTATTTATTTATTTATTTATTTATTTATTTATTTATTTATTTATTTATTTATTTATTTATTTATTTATTGTCTGGTAACCTGTGTTATTGTGGTGGCTGTTGAATTTATAATTGAGGCGGAGTTCGGGATTGTGATGGCTGTGGCCTTAAGTTAGGCACCATCCCGGCATTCGCCTGGAATAGAAGTGGGGAAACCATGGAAAACCATTTCTAGGGTTGCCGAGGTGGATATCGAACCTAATTTGTCGCAGTTTTATCTCATAAGGCGGAGTATATCCTGTTCCAGCCCTCAGACGACAATGACATTTCTTGGCAGAGAAGGGAATCGATCCTGGACCGCCTGGGTGACAGGCAAGAATGTTAGCCTCTACACTACAAGGTGGTATGTGTGTCGGAAGAGAACAAGACTTGACCAAGAGAGTTAGCTAGGTAAAGTGTAAGATAAGAGCCCGGCATAAGTAAGTGGAAGCAATGTTGAACTCTGGCTGTCTAATCACGTTCCATCCACTAGGCCAGCGGTTCCCAGACTTTCTTTTTCCTCCCGTATCCCTTTATACATATTTATCTAAAATAGTACCCCCTAAAAAGTAAAGTTTTAATTCGTTTAGACTATAAGTACTTTTTTTTTAATACAGTACCTATATAACTAATATTATTAATGTATTATTTGTTTGCTGTCAGTATGCATTTCAATAAACTAATTGCTAAATATAATTTCGAATTTTACTTTTATATACATGTGCAAATGACCGACAGTCAGGTCATGGGGCCAAGCTCTCTGCTGACTCAGTAGACTCGTGGGCTCGAGCCCCACCGTCAGCCGTCCTTGAAATCGTTTTCCGTGGTTTCCCCATTTTCAACTCCAGGCAAATGCTGGGACGGTATCTTCCGACAGGCTACTGCCACTTCCTTCCACATCCTTGCCCAGTTTCATTCACCATCATTCATTTCATCTCTCATTAACTCCTCTCGTGAGGTTGGCGTCAGGTAGGGCATGTGGCCGTAAAAACCATCCGCCACAAAGACTTCCATCGCAGCTCATCCCCGACCCCGTAGGAAAACGGGAATGATAAGGGGTAAACATACACAGTGCATGCGCAAATGAAGATGTATAACCATTTAGATTAGGAAAATAAACAATTAAAGTACCGTACATAAGATTTTTTAATTTTGATTTTATTGAAAACCAATTAATTCTAGCGATTAGTTTGGCATAAATAGACAAATCAAGACAATAGCA